>OX276373.1:22557266-25312266 GCA_946251855.1 Alsophila aescularia | reverse complement strand
TAGGCCTGATAGTTTTGTTACTAAATTCATATTAATAGCTTTGTAGCGCCGTAGGCCTAGGATACTAGCACTATTAAGTACCTTCTAACTAGTGTTTTAGCGTGTACTAGCTTAGCATTGAACACGGACGGACTTGGGACGGTTATCAGATCGATAGGGACCTCTTTAGAGTCACTTATGTAAAGAACCTTTTTCAGGTACGTGTCGTCTACAAGTTGACATAAAATATTTAAAAAACTATGAAGTTGAACTACTCTTTAGTTGAACTGTCCACACCGAAGAATATAAATTACTTACCTACTCATTTTCAACATACTTAGATCAAATAAGTAAAAACGTAAAACATGGTAGTAACTGACATAGTGGATCTGCCGACGATCGAGTCGCTAACCGTGGACGAGGTGAACGTATCGACAGCCACGTTGATGGCGGCGGCACCCTACCTCGGCAAAATGTGTGAGGACGTCAACAACGAGTTCATGCTGTGCCGGCAGGAGACCGAAGACGCGCGCGCCTGCGTCGCTCTTGGCAAGCAGGTCACCCACTGCGCCATGCGAGTGTTCCTGGACATCAAGGCGCACTGCTGCCAGGAGTTCAACCAGTACTCGCACTGCGTCGACCACAGCTCGGGCGACTACGCCTACCGCCACTGCCGCAAGACTCAGGAGATCTTCGACAGTTGTATGGAAAAGAATATGTGCGTGACCAGGCCGCACTTTGGGTATTTCACCCGCGGCAGGGTTCACGAGACGAGCGCCCCCCGCCCCCCGGCGCCGCCGTGCCCCTGCGTCACCAAGTACCCGGACCCTACTCCGTCTCTGCCTGACTGCAAGGAGCGGAAGCCTCCTCGCTTTGGAGGCCGGCTGTTCTGGGTTACGGAGTAACGTGGAATTAGTGTTAACAAAGTGAAGCTCACTAAAGGTGAATTTAAATTATGCTTTATTTTGTATTATATTTTGAGGCACTTATACTATAGTTTATATTATACGTAGACATACATTATTAATTGAAGACCGAGCTCAGTGGCCAAGTATAGGCTGATGATGATGATGATGATGATGATGATACAAGTCGAAAAATTCCGCGCCGTCTGTCGCGACGGGCGCCGTTATTCGAGTAAGAACGTAATAAAGCTATTCACAAACATGTCTTACTGAACCCTAAATATCACTATTATTTATTATAGGGTGCGATTTTTGAATATCACCGAGTGATTAAATATCAGCGAAATGATAAAAAGTCACCGATTTCCCAAAAGTCATATATTTGAATTTCACTGGGTCATAAAAAATATCATACTTACGTATGATTTCGTTTACGAGTGCCTCCCCCCACTCGTTTTGAAATCACCCGGTGATATTTTTGAAATTTCGTTCATAGTTTCTTATATTCACCTACTTTACGTGTGTTGTTTTTCCTAGGAGTAGGAGGTAACGAATTCATACGATTGTCTATTAGCAAAGATGAGCAGTATTTATATGTTGGTAGACAGGGTATGATATTCAAAAATACCACTTTTGCGAAAAGCTGATTTCGAAATCACCGGTGATAGGGATCATTGTAACAGTAAACTCAAGTTAATAGACTTTCCACATGAATTTAAAAATTCTAGTTATAATTTATGTAGTAATGTAGAACATAATAAAAGGTTAGATGAACTTTATCGTAAAATTGTTTTGGTGTTGATAGAGGCGGCTATTGAAAATAATAATTGTATAATTATTAAAAATAATTCAAGCAGAATAAAAGGTCCCGTGACAGGTTGGAATAAGCATGTACGTGAAGCGCACGGATGCCAGGATAACATTTTTGAATTGGGTTTGGCAAAATAGGTAATTTATATGAAGAAATGTGTGAAAGTAGAAAATTATTCAAAAGAAAACTAAAGAGGTGTCTGGACAATAAAGAACAAGTAAAAATGGATATTATTACTGAGCACCGCTCTTCGAAGAATTTTGGCGATTTTTGGAAGGCAACTAATAAATTGAATCTTAAGCCTGGCCTGCCTGCGAGCGTGGAGGGTGGAGGGTGTGAGTGACAGTAAGGGCATAGCTGAAGTATTCAAAAATCATTTTGGGGTAAATTCGTCGCTAGGTCCTTCCAAGATGAAGCTGGATGCGAAGACCAGCGTGACTGGGGACTTGTTCACAGTATCTGCTAAACAAGTATTTCGCATAATAGATAAAATGTCTAGCGGTTAGTCACCGGGTCACGATGGTCTCAGCGTCGAGCATCTGAAGTGTGCAGGATTCTACCTGTCGCGTGTTCTTGCGATGTTTTTTACTTTCTGCTTAAGTCACTCACATTTGCCCGCTGAGCTCATGAAAACCGTAGTTGTGCCTATTGTTAAAAATAAGACAGGTGATTTGTCCGATAAACGAAACTATAGACCAATATCGTTAGCGACGGTGATAGCGAAGGTGCTGGACAGTGTGCTTGACTCGGAGCTTGATAAGCATATTAATATTCATGACGCACAGTTCGGTTTTAGAGCCTGACTCTCTACTGAAAGCGCCATACTGAGTCAAGCACACTGTGCAGTATTACACGACGAGACGAACGCCTGTGTACGCTTGCTTTCTCGATTTATCAAAGGCATTTGACTTGGTATCATACGACACATTGTGGGAAATCTACTGAAAACAGACGTACATACTCAGGTGTTGAGGCTCTTTCGCTACTGGTACGCTAACCAGACCAATAATGTTAGGTGGGCTGGCGACCTCTCTGACGCGTACAGGTTGGAGTGCGGGGTAAGGCAGGGTGGGTTGAGTTCTCCCAAGCTCTTCAACTTGTACGTCAACGAGCTGATAGTTGAGCTCAGCAACGCGCGTGTCGGCTGCTCGGTTGATAATGTTGATGACATGGTGCTGCTGAGCCCTTCTATTAGTGGAATGAGAAGGTTATTAGCTATTTGTGAGAGTTATGCTAATAAACATGTCCTTGTGTATAATTGTGCGAAGAGTGAGTATTTGATCTTCGGGGCTTCCGGTAAATATCCGTATAATGTGCCACCATTAAAGCTGATCGGTGTAGAACTTAAGAGGGTGAAACAGTTTAAATACCTCGGACACTACGTTACTGAATGCCTCAATGATCAAATTGATATAGAAAGAGAACGCAGGGCATTGGCGATTAGAAGTAACATGCAGGCACGCAGGTTTGCTCGTTGCAGTGACGAAGTCAAATTAACAATGTTTAAGTCATATTGTCAAACTTTCTACACTGTGTCTGTGGTCTGTAGTAGTCTGTGGGCCAGCTATACTCAGAGATCGCTCAATGCCTTGCGATCCAGTATAACAATGGATTCAGGATGCTCTTGGGGCTGCCCCGTTTCTGTAGTGCTTCGAGTATGTTTGCGGAGGCGAGGGTTGATGGCTTTCATGCCATCATGCGCAAGAGAATCGGCTCCCTGCTAAGCAGAGTGCGGGGAAGCACTACAGCATCCTAAAAGTTATTGGTACTCCCCAAGTATTTAGTTCGATACTCCCCAAGTAATCAATGGCAACTGTCCAAGCCGAGATTCGTACCCCCTGGGCGCCCTTGAGCAAGTGGCCAAAAACTTAACTTTGGCGTGCGCCTTCTGCGTCACGCTTTGCGGCGGAGCGCTTTTGCGCCCGCCCCCACCGTCCGGTGACGCTGTAGAGGTCAGCTATAGACCAACAAACAGCACATATACTTTCTTAAAAAAAAAAGTCATTGGTGGAAGATACGATTCCGCGATTGTGAGGGAGTTCATTCGAGTTCAGATCAGATAGTCTCGTTGCAGGGGGGCATGCCCCGTGCACCCACTGGCTTCTCCCACTGGTGGGTGCACGGGAAAAAGCTGTCTGGCCGGGAATCGGATGAATATCTTTATAAATAACTAGCACTTTTTATTTTACTGTGTACATTTTTCTGGACTGTATTAGACTAACATAGATGAATAAGACCTATACCAACCTATATTAACAATTTTATGGACATTGTCTGAATATAAATAAAATAATAATAAATAAAACCGTATAAAAAGCAACTTAGTTCCTATTCGAACTTAAATACTATTATTTAACGCAATCGGGGGTCTAGCGAAATTTTAAATTATGCCGTAGAAAGTTGTTTGGTTCAAATAATTAAAATATAGATACTCGTACCTAGGCTAGTATCTAGGACCGGCGGTGCAGCATCGAAGGTCGTGGTAAATGCAGCGGTAAGTGGGCTAATCACACGGCTGCTAAATGAGGTGGTGTATTATGGCGGTGTCGTAACATTTGCTTGGAGAGACATCTAATAACCATAAGAGATTAATAGAACCTCCCCCTTGTAGAGTGCGAACGTTCAAGTAGGTACAGTCACGGTTACGAGCAATAAAATTTAAACATTGTGTCAACTATAAGTAGGTACTTACTTACCTATAATTTTTTACCAAAAAACGTGATGCAAAATGTATTAAGTATATACATTTTGCATCACGTTTTTTGGTAAAAAATTATAGGTAAGTAAGTACTTATAGTTGACACAATGTTTAAATACTACTAGATACTTACTAGATTAAATATAAATATCGTTTTTGGCACAATGTTTACTCGTGAACTCGAGACTGTACAGTGTACATCGAAACGCCCGCCGGCTGCCGCCGCGCCGTCTTTATTTACCTTCCGGCCGCGATGTTCGATCGCGTAGTTCGATCAATTACCGGAGCGCCTAGCACGTAATGAAAAATGAAACACCTCATAAAGAGTTGCTACGTAAAGTAGGTAGGTACTTGGTAACGTACGGTATAGATAGCGGCACGTAAGTCTAGCGCTGAACCAAACGTGGCGGGGATCTTGGCACAGTCAGTTTTCGGGATAAAAAGTATTCAACATTTTAACACATTATATAAACTTTGACTGTGCCAAGATCCCCGCCACGTTAGGTTCACCGCTAGACTTACATGCCGCTAGGTATACACCAATGATCGGTGTGACCACGAGTCAAGAATATAATGCAGTTTGATCAGAATTGTACTCCTCAGAACAGTCTTCTGATCAAACTCCGTTTAGTAGGTATTTTTTAACATTTTGACGGGCTAGTTTCTTTAAGTCCTTTGCTACTCTGTCACTGTCATGAAGTCCTGATTTATAACACAAAATCTTCAGGCTTCGTGTAAGTAACTAAGTACCTAGTTACTTAGTTACCGACTATTATTTTGCAGCGAATTTAATGTAAGTACATACTTACTTACTACATAGTGACCTTTTCCCATTACTGCAGGTAATATTTAATTGTTAACCTCTGTTTTAAAAGAACAATAATTTAACGCTGCTACCTGTACAATGCGTCAGAGCCTTGAGCTAAACCTAGATTTAAATACATTAAACCTTGCGACTTGCGAAATCATAGACGAAAATGTAAATAAGTAGGTATAGTACCTACTTATTTACATTTTCGGTTACCCCATTACCTGTAAAATAAATAAATAAAATATTACCTTTATTTGCTCTGAAACGCAGGCACGCAGGAATAGACTGGACGAGACCAGCACAGGACCGGAACAAATAGCGTGAAAGAGCCCGCCCACTGCTGGGTGGATACGGACAATAACTTTGGTTTTCCCTGAAATATATTACTCTGAAATTTTGATAAATTGTATGCCATTGACCAAATAATAACACTTTCAATTGAAAGTAAAGAAACCACATTTGAAGTGTTACTACCTAATTAGGTAGTAACAATTCAAGTGTAGAATCACAACCAACCTAAGTGAGCATTTTACGGCTTGCTTGTCGTATGATGTACCTAGTTAGTGCTGGCCTCTAATGTCAGGCAACCCGAGGGCCTCTGACGGTTTGTTGACATGACTTAGCCGGGACCGAAAAGCTTAACCTGCCCTCCGCTCCGAAGCACGGAGCGATGGAAAACCATACATAACTTAGAAAAGTCATTGGAAAATCTTGTGTCGTTGGATTCTAAGTCGTACTAGTATATTTCTACCGTCTATTTTACCGTAGTATCGTCTCCTACCGTCTATTCCCGTTTTTCCCCACTTTTTGTCCACCACTGGGGGACAACGCTACTTTTTTCCCCATTGTCCCCCAGTGGGGACAAAAGGAATAGACGTAAGCTACCAT
Source organism: Alsophila aescularia (assembly GCA_946251855.1). Lineage (NCBI taxonomy): Eukaryota > Metazoa > Arthropoda > Insecta > Lepidoptera > Geometridae > Alsophila > Alsophila aescularia. Next base: position 25,306,174 of record OX276373.1, on the reverse strand, counting down.
CTCTACATTATACGGCAATGTGTAACCAACCACGTAGGTGTATATTTGTATAACGTCAAGTTTAGTTTTGCGTTTAAGTAGGTAACTGGCACTGCTGCCACGATATAAAAGAGAAACATTAACATTAGCTCAAACGAGCGAAACCAACGCGGTCAACGGTTCCAACCAACCAACTGTCTCATTCAGCATTGTGTTGCTTGCATAGTATAAACACGCACACGCAGCGCTGATTTTCAGAAATCCCGGGGGGCCTTAAGTCCGGCCAATACAGAATCTGCCCGTATACTGGTGACATGCCACTGCCGCTAAAAACAGCATGGGATCGCAAGAAATTTTGCCCATCGATTTTCAAGCTTCAATACAGTCATAGAACCTTCTTGTATATAGATTAAAAAAACCTGTAGTTGATGATGGCAGGAACTGACGAGGTGTTGCTGGAAAGACACATTGACAACAGATACATTGTGTCTAGATGCCTCTTGTCAGTATTGGACCAAGTGCCATTAGATCTCACTTAGGTACCTAAGGTAGGTAGGTACCTGCTTGTTATTAACTTGATCGTATCTAACATTTGTCAATAGCCGCAACTTTCGTAAACCTTTCCATAAAGTGTTACAGTTTTTACGTAACGTTATCTAATACAATACTCTTTCAAATGCAGAGAGAACATGCCCATTATAAAGAAATTCGCAAACAGTCTAAATTTATTGCTTATAATGATTAGACAAGTCTACAGCTGCTGATATTTTCAACCGAGCGTTGATATTTACAGTAAAAGATACAACGTCCACTGAAATAATGTTTCTTATTCTGTGATCATGGCTCAGTCATAGAATAACTAATTACTATTTTTATTTGAATGATGGTAATAGTATAGTATTCAAAGAAGTTTATACATAGGTATTAAGAAATAACTTGAAATAGCAAAGACTCATAAAATGTTATTACTAACCGCTGGCAGCTATGAAAAAATGCAACATCTTTTCCTTTCCAATTTTGAATAATGTACAGTTTACTAGCGACAGCTGTACTGGTAGAGATATGCAATTAGGTAGGTAGGTATATAGTTTTAGGAATTAATTACCGTAACTTCATGCTAGGTATCTATCCATACAAAAGTGAAACGTAGTCTGTTTGTTTGGGGAGCTTTCACGCGTTAACGGATGGACGGATTTTGATGAAATTTGGAATGGAGATAGTTTATACACTAGAATAAAATCCCGGAAAATTGAAAGTTTTCACGGGAAAACTGGAAAATGTTGATTAAACGCTGTAAGTAAACGGTTGCCATGGAAACAAGTCTGTCAAAAAACTTCAAGAACATTGGTTTTTAATATCCTAGAAGAAAATAGGATGTTTTTTTCGCGATAAGCAGTAGTCCGCACGGACGAAGTCGCGGGCGGCAAAACTATTAGGTAATAATTCAGTTTGTATAATTTTTCGCTGTATTGTTTAGTAATAATTAATGCTCATTAATCGAAGATTAAATTTTTTAGAGAATCGAGCTACGCAGTACCTACGCACTCTCAGAAATATAAGTACCTACCTAATTGTAGAGTAGAACAGAGTATATTCTATGGTAAAGCAATAAACTCACGAAGTAAAATTTTGTTATTAAATATCTTAAACTTTTATTGGTGCCTGTTATCTATGGTATTGGTATCCTGACTAACCTAAAGAGGCACAGTTATCTTTAGGAAACTAGGACTCTGGGTGTGCATTCTGCTATTTCGTGTTTATCCCTAGCAGAAGTACCTTTTATTTATTTTTATCACGAACTAGGCAATCGTTTGACCACAATATCACCTGATGGAAAGCGATGATGTGTCCAAAGTACCTACTCCGAAGGTGTAGCACGCTTGCCTAGTAGATACTATTCACTCTTGACTTCAATACACCTGAGTTATATTTTACCGGAAACACTGACGAGGTCAGTGGAGTAGAAGAGCATTCGACTCCATTGCAGTTCTTATAATAAATGAAGAAGCGAAACGCTTCGTTCTTGTGCGAGGTATTTCAACCTACCTAAACCACAGAATATATAACAGTACAACCTAAACATAGCCTAGGTACTTTAACAATACAAGTAAACTCTGTGCAGAAAGATACAGGCAGTCAGTCAGCCTCAGAAGTGCTCTGTCGTATACCAGGTCACCATGCAACCGCAACCGGTATATCTTGCACAACTAAAATTATGTTTAATTTAAATGTTAAGTGTTCTGGGTTTTTCTCTGAATCATATTCGTCCCCAAAATGGAATCTTTCATCAGGATGTGAGCGGCTGTTCTAGATATGGAATTATGGACTGTTGTGCAGCTCTATCGCCGATTAATTTAGTAAATTAGTCAATTTATGGTCGAATCTCGACTTCGATAGGTCAACCTGATCTATTGCGTACTCGTACTCTAATGACAAGACCAGACAAGCAAATACAGGCGATTAAGAAATGGGGATAATAATTCCGGTAGGCCTTGGGGTCCCCTCCCGTACCCTACTTCCCATTTAAATGTATACTATTTTTTTTGGACGACCCTATATGCGGGTACTTTACATCAAAGAGTATACAAATACTACGTAAGACTTTACATTACAAAAATACATACAGTCGAACATAAGAACCGTCTCTTTGTGAAGTCGATTAAAAAGCAAACCCGGCCCGCACTCGGGCTGCGTGTTCCTACATTATATATACCTAAGTACTAGCCGTAACAGACGTTCCGACTTGGCTGACACGACTTAATGAGTACCTACTTCGGATACCGACCAATCAAATGTTCTAGCCCTAATCACAAAAAAGTACTACGAACTCGTATGTCACCGTGTTCTAATTGGTCGGTATCCGAAGTAGGTACCTACTTATATATGTCGTGGCAGCCAAATCGGAAGGTCTTTTACGTTACGGCTGTAAGTATTTTACCATTATTTCTTCAATGTGCACTACCCAGGGCCACAGAATAATAAAAGTGTAAAAATATATAAATAATAAAAGTATATAAAATATATAATATATAAAAGTGAAACGTTATCTGTTTGTTTGGGGAGCTTTCACGCGATAACGGCTGGACGGATAATGATGAAATTTGAAATGAAGACAGTATATACCCTGGAATAAAACATAGGATACTTTTTATCCCGGAAAATTGTAAGTTTTCACGGGAAAACTGGAAATTTTTGATTACTCGCTGAAAGGAACGGTTGCTATGGAAACGAAATAACAAGTCTGTCAAAAAACATCAAGAGCGTTGGTGCTATACCTACTTTTGCATTGGTTTTTAATATCCTAGACTAGAAGAACATATTATGATGCTTTTTTTCGCGATAAACTATAGTCCGCGCGGACGGGAAAGCTGTACATAATACAGGTACCTACTGTACCTCTACTGTAATGTAAAGATAAGTAGATATAAGTTTTTTTAGGGAATGTATGAGGGTCGACAATGTCGACATAATTGCTTGGCTCATCGTTTAGTTCAATACTCCCCAAGTAATCAATGGCAACTGTCCAAGCCGAGGTTCGTACCCCCTAGGTGCCCATGAGCAACTGGCCAAAACTTAACTTTGGCGTGCGCCTTCTGCGTCACGCATTGCGCCGGAGCGCTTTTGCGCCCGCCCCACCGTCCGGTGACGCTGTAGAGGTCAGCTAAAGAACAACAGCACATATCCTTTCTAAAAAAAATGATTCTGATACCAAGTACAGCAGTTTTTAAGTCAAAACATAAGCTATCCAACAGTGAAAATCGCATCGCAATCGGTTCATTAGTTTTAAACTGATGCGCGAACAGACAGACATTAAAAGTGTGGTGCTAAGTTTTGCAGGCCAGTGTGTTAAAGAACTACCTGTAATGTAGATACATAAAATATTAAGTTGATATGATCTAGGTAGGAATAAAACTAAATAATTATATTACACATGGATATTATGTCACTAATGTAGGTATATTTTATAACATAATAGGTATATTTTATACGCAATTCGAAGTTGAGCATGTAGAGCACATCCCTATTATAATAATATACGGTAAAATGTGTTACCTATTCAATTAGCCGAAACTCACGTTGAGTTAAATGTAGTGTAGAGCTACGCATTAATTATTTTAGGTATTCGTAGGCGTATAGGACCTTTAAAATACGAGTAGGTACCTATGCAATATGCAACAGTGTGTAGAATAATGGTGATTGATGTTAAATTGTTGTCTCTCGGCGTGAATTTTACAATCACTTCGCCAGCTTGCAAAATGAAAACTGGCAGTACCTACATAGATTACCTATAATAATGTATTATTAGCCTCTAATCTACAAATATTAAAGTGAAAGTCTGTGAGTTAATAATCCACTTCCAAATGGAAATTTTATATTTTTTTTGTTCTCTCTCTTCTCCGGGAAGATTTAGATTCTGCATGATATATTTTTATTTGTAGTGTGGCCCCATCATCATTGCAACAACAACATTGGTTAGGAATCCAAAAGGATTGATTTTGTCCAATGTTCCTAAATGAATTTGGATAAAACAAGGAAAATAGTTTAATAGAAAAATATTCCAGGAAAATTTTGACTTTCCGCTTGGTTTAATTAGCAAAGCTGAATAACTATTGGAATTATATTAATTACCTACTAATTCGTATGGCCAAACTGTTTTTTATTGAGTTAGTCCCAAGTCCCAACTGACAACGGCAATCACCCGTTAAACTGGTACTGTATACTAAGATAAGTAATCCATGTACATAAATACCAAGTAGGTACCTACATACTACTTGTGAAGTCGTATTAATTATAATGTATTTGCTTTGGCCGTAAATCCTCAGACGAGAAGATACAATATACACATCTATGGATGCTTTATAAATTATAACATTCTGCGTATTAAGAATGAGACTAATCAATCCGAAATAACCCTTGCAAAATATTGCGTTGACGCCGTTTTGCAATAGGTTAGTCCAAACTAAACTTAGAAGATGAAATGTTGAAATTTTTGTTAGTCTCATTTATGTTACTAAATTGGGTGTCTAATTTATAAGCTGTTATACCTAAACACAATTAACTTATTTATCTACGTACTAGCTGTGCCCACGGCTTTGCTCGCCTGGTCATTTCATTTAAAAGTAGCCCATACTTGTTATTCCAGGACCAAAAGTACCTATAAAGTACAGTATACTACATTTCTTCAAAATTAGTTCAGACGTCAAATAGTTTTTTATCGATTGCTCGGCATCTAATCATCGGATTAAGATACCGAGTACCCCTGTTCTTAAGTCAATCCTTAAGCTATCCAACAGTTCCAACAGTTCGCGCATCACGTAATAACTACTTTATCGATAGTGATGCGGTTTTTGCTGTTTAACTTAATATGCTGGATAACTTAGGGTTTAACTTAACAACTAGGGTAGGTACTTGGTATCTCAATCCGATGAGAAGCCGAGTAATCGATAAAAACTTTTAGACGGCAGAAGGAATTTTGATCAAATGTTGGTATATTGGTATTTTAGGTCTTGGAATAGTAAATAAGTAGAGTACTTTTAGCCTAGAGAAAAAAACACGCGTGCGTAGCCGCGGGCATCAGCTAATAGATTTTAAGTATAGATAGATAATAACGCCTGATTTCTTTTGAAGCAGGATGGAAGCAGGTTATGTTTTTTTGTTCAATACCTAATACAATACCTACGTCTGCAGCTACTTCCGACCGAATTATGTAGGTATGTACATTTTCGCCGGTTGCGTGTATGAAACATATTAGACGTTTTAACTGAATACCTATATATAGGTACTCCTATACCTCAGGCAGATAACATTGTTTTTAAGCCGTTTGTGTATCTAACATTGTGTATTAGGATACATCGAGTAGCATTAGAAGATTCCTAAAAAAAAAAAATAGGTACTGACAGTAAATATCCCTTAAAACATTTTCAAGATCCAAAGAAATGGTCAAGTGCGAGTCGGATTCCCGCAACTAGGGTTCCTTTCTAATGAAAATGTTTATAGGCTATACCTGTTATGGTTCAAAAGATGCAGTTCTTGATAGTAGAGGACAGACGGACAGGGGCGGCACGCGCATGCGTAGGCGTGTAGACCCTTTCTTTAGTACCAGAAACGCATATTCCCATGTACGCAAACGACCATACTCGAAATACGCAACTTACCAGATGTGCAATCTACTAGATACGCAAGCGACCAGAAGTGAATACGCAAATAACCAGTATAAATACGCAATTGATCGCTATATCAATAGCTCGGGAACTATTGATCCCACTTAGTGATAGGAGCTCAGTGTTCATAAATATATAATATGTGTTATAATTTAATTATTAAAAAATATGTTCATAAATTAAGAACAGTCTCTTAGGAAAGTTTTCCTGTAACTACAACGGTTAAGATAATTTCGTACAAAATGTATGGAAAAAGTTTTTCGCAATTTCTGACATTTCTAGTAATCAAATCTCAGTCGGTCCAGTAGAGACTTTTGATCCTTATAAGAAACAGGATCGATCGGCATCAAAGTTTTTGTGTAAAATTACTATTTTCTTGCTGACTGTACATTTTGTCCAAAATCTGTGAATGCAGTTCAGAATATCTCAGTTATAGAAGGTCTACTAGGAACGTTTTCCTGTAACTATAACGGTTAAGGTACCTGCCCTTACTGTCCCTTCTCAAAAATCCACTCTGTATATTCAAACCCTACATCTAGTCCATCCAAACCAATATATAAAAGTGAAACGTTGTCTGTTTGTTTGTTTGAGGAGCTTTCACGCGATAACGGCTAAACGGATTTTGATAAAATTTAGAATGGAGATAGCTTATACCCTGGAATAAAACATAGGATACATATTTTTTTCAGAAAATTATAAGTTTACACGGGAAAATATTGATTACTAACTGTAAAGAACGGTTGTCATCACAGAATGGTCTGTGGTTGCCATAGAAACGGAATAACAAGTCTGTCAAAAAACTTAATATTCTCTTTGTCAAAAAACATCAACCGCATTGGTGCTATACCTTATTTTGCATCGGTTTTTAATATCCTAGAAGAAAATAGGATGCTGTTTATCGCGATAAACTGTAGTCCAGTAACTGTAACTGTACAAAGTCGCGGGCGCGAAAACTAGTAACTATTAAATATAGGTAGGTAAGTACTTTGGTTATAGTTTGAAGTATTTCTCAAATAGCCCCCATAATAGGTGCATAGTTTTGTTTGTACCTATTTAATACATACTAGTAGGTAGGTATCCATTAGGTACCTACTAATAACAATGCGTGGCTGTGTGTGAGGTGTGATGAACCTATATAAGCATCTATTGACAAATCCATTGTTTTCAACATAAAATGTTACCATAGTACCGAACTAGTCAGATTCGCATTGAAGTGCAACTAGGTACCCACTTATGTTAATTGAATGAAAATAATTAATACTTAGGTAAAACGAGTTACGTAGTGCGTAGACGGGCTGATTTTGCAACACGGGAAATGCTAAAGATATCGTTTAATCTTATCTATGCTTGCCTAATTGTAATATTTTTTACATAACGTATAATAAAAAAAAAAAAAGTCCAATAATAAAAAGAGGCAAATAAGCTTTAGATTATTAATTTTGAAATATAAGATGCAGTCGTAGGCGTCATGCATTTCATTTCTCCTTTAGAACCTGGCGAACCATGCCTCCCAATTTTGAAATTCTCCTTTATTTTTGTAAATATAATATGCAGTCGGGGGCATGAGGAGTATCTCGCCAGGTTCTATAGCTGATCCCGTCAAAGGAGAAATGAAATGCATGGTGCCTCCGATTTTTAAAAGACCATTCCAAATAACTTATTTTTGTTTTAATTATAATATATGAAAATATCACTATCGTGATTACGATGAATCCAAAGATACCTCATTTATCAAAATACATCATGCCATTTAGGTTGTAGGACGCGCCAAAGGAACATACAAGAGCAATACTTAAAGTCGCGTACAAAAAGCCTTTCCGATTTTCCACTGATGCACTATATGAAGAATCAAAAGTCTTACGAGTAAGACAAATTTTTATACTTGCTACTATATTACGATTTCACAGAATCGCAAATAAATTTGCTTTTGGTCAGGGAACACGTAGACTGAGATGGAAAACCAAACGAACACGCACACACTTTGCACACAGATTCCATTCATATCTGGGTCCATACTTGTACAATAAAATAAATATAATTAATCTTTCCAGATATGAATGCAAGAATAAACTCTGTAACTGGTTACAAAATAAAAATTATAGGGAGACAGAGCAACTTCTCCTCTGTTTTATATAAAGGTCTACATAAATCATAAACATTGTGAGCTTTTTCTCACCCTCACTCTCACACAACATACACACAACATGCACCCTCAGATACATAATAAATATATACACGCACACTCACACACGCACACAAATATAATTAAATAAATTAAAATTAAACTAAAAAACTAACTACTTCAATTAATTAAGATTATTTTTATTTTATTCTTGGAACTTTTGGAAGAGAAATGGACCCCCCGAGACAGGGAATCCTAGTGGGGAGTGTATTGATCAAATGTATTTTGTAATCTTTTTTATACTGTCAATAAATATTATTATTATTATTATTTATACAAAAATACACCGCAAAAACAATACCCTCCACAGTCGGGTAAAAAGTCTGTATAATAAAGACGATAAAAAAAGGTCTATGGTTAGGTCCGCTATGTAGGTAACATCTTTTAAATCGTGTTTTCCTATTCACTACTCACGTTAACACTACTGGACCGATTGCGATGCGGTTTTCACTATTGGATAACTTAGGTTTTGACTTTAAATCTGGTTACTTTTGTATCTCAATCCGATGAGTAGAAGCCGAGCAATTGATACAAATTGATAAGAATTAAACTTGGTTACATATTGTACGGAACGGAATAAGCCATAGGATACTTTTGCCCCAGAAAAATATATATTCCCAACTGCCCCATTAACGGCCCCATTGATAGGGATGTTACTTTTGACATACATTTGACATACTTTTAACATACTTTTGACATACATTTGACATACTTTAGTAATTATTTTCACATACTTTCGGCATACTTTTCACATACTTTTGATATACTTTTGACATACATTTGCTTTAACATACTTTTTTAAATTCTTTTCACATATTTTTGAAATACGTTTCACATATTTTCGACATATTTTTGACGTACTTTTGACATATTTTAGACATACATTGATATAGTTTCGGCATACTTTTGACATACTTTTAAAATACTTTTGACATACATTTGACATACCTTTAACATACTTTTGACGTATATTGACATAGTTTAGACATACTTTGATATAGTTTTGTAATTCTTTTTACATACTTTTGAAATACTTTTGACATACAATTGAGGTACTTTTACAATTTTTTTCCATATCTTTGACATAATTTGACATATTTCTTTTGACAGACTTTCGACATACCTTTGACGTACTTTTGTCATTTTTCGACATACATTTGACATATTTTTGACAAATTTGACGTATTATTGACATCTTTTTTAATATAGTTTCTTTTTTACTTTAAACTTACATATTCCCAACTGCCCCATGGGCGTGAAATTTCCCAACGACTCCATTTTCTTTTTGATAATTGGGTCGCATTAGTGCTTGTTGTTGCATATTTAAATTCCATACTTTCTGAATGTGTATTTACACTAAAATTGAGTGTTAGTAGGAACAGAAAGAAATAATAGGCCAACTACTTCGATCAAATCAAATACTGATTTATTGACAATAACTCTTTTCATTAAAAATTCACTATGCAGGTATTTAAATTAATAATATTAATAAACTGTCATATCTTTAGGTACTACAATAAAACAACATTAATCACAGCCATATTTTACAATTATTTTTCTTACAGATAATATCGAGGTATTTATTATCACAATTATCATCACATTTTTACAATAATTCTTTTGATATAAACTAAGGTACAAGAAGTTTAACTAAATATTATAATATCGTAACAATCACAGCATATTTAACAATTATTCTAACGAATAATACCTAAAGTACAACATGAAAGGATTTATATCACAGTGATCATCAAATTTGTACAATAATTCCCTTTCTAAAAATTAAACGTGGTACAAGGTGGTATACTGTTGTTTTATACTATTTAATGAAGCACGTGCTTAGTTAAATAATATTTCGTTTCATATTGTACTTTAGATATTATTCATTAGAAAAATAATTGTAAAATATGCTGTGATTGTTGCGATATTATATTTAGTTAATCTTCTTGTTCCTTAGTTTCTATCATTGTTTCAAGAATTATTGTAAAATATGGTTCTGATTAATGCAGTTTTATTGTAGTAACTAAAGATATGACCGTTTATAATTATTGTTAATTTAAATACCTTCATACCTAGTGAATTTTTAAAGAAACGTGTTATTGTCAATAAATCAGTATTTGATTTGCTCGAATTAGTTGGCCTTTTAATTCTTTCTGTTCCTACTACATATATATGCAACAAAAAATACTAATACGACCCAATTATAAAAAATAAAATGGCGCCATTGGAAATTTTCACGCCAATGGGGCAGTTGGAAATGTGTCGCAAAAAGAAAAATAAGAAGAAAATTAATAAAATATGTCAATAGTACGTAATGTGTCAAAAATATGTCAAAAGTATGTCGAAAGTATTTCAAAAGTATGTCGAAAGAATGTCATATCAAAATTATGTCAAAAGTATGTCATAATTACGTCAAAAGTATGCCAAAAGTATTTCAAAAGAATGTCAAAAATATGCCGAAAGTATGTAAAAAGAATTAAAAAGCTATATCAATGTATGTCTAAAGTATGTTAAAGCAAATGTATGTCAAAAGTATGCCGAAAGTATGTGAAAAGAATTACAAAAGTATGTCAAATGTATGTCTAAAGTATGTTAAAGGTATGTCAAATGTATATCAAAAGTATGTTTAATGTATCCCGCGGGCCAGCTCGTAGAACTTCATGTTTTAGGGGCTCGTCTTTAAATTCTATAAGTATAACGACTGCTATTAATCAATAACAGCCGGGACCGACAGCTTAACGAGCCCTTCGCCCGCAGCAATGGAAAACCGCGCATAACAAGTCATTGATGCGGAGCCTGGGACCGAACCCGGTATCGTTGGATTTTAAGTCGCACTAGTAAACCGCTCTGTTGTTACGATGTGTTCGATGGTGAAAAACTAGAGAGAATGGGACTGACTTGCACAGTTGGAAACAAACTCTCCAAAAGGGCTTGACGACAGATGTTCTGTTTGAGTGCTAGCCAGGCGGTTATGCAACGTGATAGCACTTGCGTAGGATTATTCCCGAAATTCTCACCAAAATTTCGCGACAAATAAAACAGTTTTACCGATATGGCAGTGGGCATTTCAGGAATAGTCAAAATATTATTATTACCATTTTCCCTACCATGACTAAACAATATTCCTGGCTAGCCCTCGATCAGAAAAACTGACCAGTTATTTACCACCAAGAAAGTTTACATTTCTATTCAGAGGCCTACTATTATAGTATACATTACAGCCGCGGTCTGTAATGACTGCATTGCTGGCAGCGATGATGATGGCTGAGAGCGTAGCTAAGCTTGAGCGCGGTCAGCATTGCAGCTCTTAATGGCCAAGCTGGAAAGAACGCCGAGATCGAAGTTCGAGGACTACGATGCTTTCGGTGGTTAACAAAACCACAGAATAAATAATAGTACTACGACAAAACGCGACAATAATGAATTTCCCAAGGAAATTGCTGGCCGCAAAACACGACAATAATGGATTTTCCAAGAAAATTGCTGGCCGCAAAACACGACAATAATGGATTTTCCAAGGAAATTGCTGGCCGCAAAACACAACAATAATGGATTTTCCAAGGAAATTGCTGGCCGCAAAACACGACAATAATGGATTTTCCAAGGAAATTGATGGTAGCAAAACAAGACAATAATGAAATTCCATACAACTTTGCAGGCGCCTATTCAAAAAGCGCGGCAAGGTCGACATTTCTCAAAGAAGGTTGTCAAAATAATGATCACATTACGAGCTTGTTTGAGTAAAATACATTATTCAAGATAAGAAATAGTTCGTAGAAAACGTTTAGAAGCTGCTTGTTTATCTAAACTTTATATCCTAAGTATTATTCGTGGCTATAGTTTTCCTAAGAAAGTAAAATAAATGTAGGATTTTGGAAATCTCTTTCTACTAGATGCGAAATCCTAACTTTAGGACTACCACTGAAGACTATCATTGAAAATATTGCTCGACTTATATTAACAATTTAATTTGACATGAGTGAGTATTTTTATTGAATCCTTTTTCTATTATTTAGATAATTGATTTTGTTTCATTATTTCACATGCCAGCTAATATCAAAATACGGAGGGATTTGCTTCTTTTAGTTTTGTTGGCAGTCGATTTTTTTATTCATAATAAAAAACAAATTGATGGAAGAAATTCATTTCATTTCTATCTGGCTATTTGTTTTTGTACCCCACAATGTATCGGGGTCATCTTAAGGTAAAACTAAATTGAGATAACTAACTTAACTTGTTTTCGCAATTTCTATTATTTTTTTGTGTTTTATGATGTACGATTTACTTTTAAGTGGTATGCAATAAAGAGTTATCTATCTATCTTTCAGCTAAAGGAGACACTGAATTGCTTAAATTTTAATTCTAAGTTCTTACATATTAACTGTTCGTAAGTACTATTTATTTATTCTGCGATTGTACTTAGTACGTCCTTAGCTAAGCTAAGGATTAGGTTGACTAGACACAGGTATTATATCGAAATAATCATGCCAATTTAAAGTTTCTAATAATTAAGAAACAGTGATGAAAGGAACGTAATTGCTACATATCTCGGCTTTTGTAGAAACAAATACAAACTAATTAATATACAGATAGAGCAACAATAACTTACCAGAACTTAAGAATCCGATCACAAGAACCGCTGACAGAAGCAAAATGTTGAGCAAATTCATTTTGGAGGTTTGCATTTCCGCACAATTAATCCATATGCACTGGGGTTTTCTGTTAATAACTTTGAAAGGTATAGCAAGTGTAGTGTAAGTACTGGCGTAGGTCAGTGGAGGTTGCGCGTGGTATGCAGCAGGCAGCGCGACAGCCACTGATGCTGGCGAGTGGTGCTCACCAACGCCCGTAACCATTGCATAAGTACAGTTGATACAGATTATCATTTGGGGGACACCGGTACCTACTTTCGCTGCTTACCTTCATTTATTTACTCCAGTCCGATCTGAACTCGCAAGCTTTGGTGTTGAATAACATTTGACGCGTCGCTTTGCTTTACACAGTCAATGCACCGTGAAATTATATCGAAACATGATACATGTATCTTGAGGATAAATCAAAACGCAAGCATTTTGGACTCTATCGGGACGGAGACAGTGATCAAATTAAAAAAGTTGGCGTCGACAAGTTGTTATTCTGAATGAGTAGGTATGTCTTAACAACAATTTATCTGCGGTTATGCCATATGTGACTTTTAGTTGCCCTGCATCGATGGTAGAGTCACAAGTTGCATAATTCAGAATCCGCAAAACTCGAATCGATTTATTACTTGACCCTATGTCAATGAGACGAGGACCTGTAAAAAACGTGACCTAGACCTACAAGTTGTACTTGAGTTTTTACTGAATCGATTTTTAAGTTATAATTTCTGCCTTATTAAGCGAGGAAAACTGCGCTCGCGTTGATGTCTTTTCGATGTTCTGAACAGAAGACATCGACGCGTGCTCTTTAGACTCCTCAGATGCACATCGTACGTACCTAGCTAGTACCACAGTACACATTTTTTATTATCGTTATATGTGTACAGTGCTAGTACCGAACTGATTTAATTTTTATTTTGCTTTGTTCCTTTATTGTATTTTGTATTATACCTATACTGTATAAAAGTTTAATAAAAAAAAATTATGAATTGAATTAAGGTCATGTGCATACTCAAGGAAAGTAAAACCACATTAAATTATACCAACGCTATTCAGTTTATATCCGTGTCAAGGAATATAAAATAGTTATTTTGATATATTTTTTGACATTTAGTTCGTGTGGTTCACCGAACATCGCGTGTAATTCATTGCGCACACAATTGCAGCGTGTGTGTTTTGCCTTGCTATGACTGCGCCAGTGGATGCCTGCCGGCTAAGAGGATGATGATGAAGTCCTATTATGTTTAGGGTTCCGTACCTCAAAAGGAATAAAGGAACCCTTATTTACAGGATCACCTGTTCGCACGAACGCGTGGAGGTATCAAGTTTAAATGAATATCAAATACTCAGGTCAGCAATCCCTTGGAGCGGTGACATAAACAAACTTCTTAGTCAACGCAATCAAAAGATACGCCCATTTATGCCATATATTTTGACACTCGCTAGGGAATCAAAATCTATAGGGTAGATACTTCCCGTTGACCTAGAATCATGAAATTTGGCAAGAACAAGAAGCAATGTTTTATAGCACAAGTTTGCACGGAACACTCGGTGCGCGAGTCCGACTCGCACTTGGCTGTTTTATTTCTTACTACGGAACTCTCGGAAAAAGAGGGAAATGGAGTTGTGTGTGTATGTATGTTTTTCCGTTGCCACTGCTTTTACGGATCGTTCTTTCGTCTTATTTTGATGCGGTTTTTTAATAAGACATAATTTTTGTTTAGTTGTGACTCAATCCGTAGGATCAGCGTATCTATTAAATGTTAAAAACACACGTTGACCTGCGATAGGAAGGCGTGTGTGATATATATTATTTGTGTTTACCTCATCATGTAGTGGCAAAAACAGCAAGCAACTGCTAGTGCTTAGTATTAGAGTACCTGCTAACCTACCTAAGTGAGTAGGCGTAATATAATATGTCTGCTACAGTGGAACAGGGCCCCAATTCTACTAAAACAATTTTAATGACAATTATCAACAATTTTCACAAAATTTTCGCTTTTACTTCTAAAATTGTGGTTGAAGCGAAAACAGATGAGAAGTTTTAAAAAAAAAACAAAAAAAAATACTCTAAAAGTGAATATTTTCTCAAAATTTTCGCTTCTACCACATTTAAGAGGTAAAAGCGAAAATTTTGCAAAAATTGTTGATAATTGTCATTAAAATTATTTTAATAGAATTGGGGCCCAGGTCATAACCGGCCTGGCAACTGCATGGTTTACTTTTATCGAAACCAAATCAGTAATTATAGAGAACGGCCAAAACTCTGTGGCTGTAGCAATGACTCGGAAGTGAGAAAATGGATGAAGAGCGCTGAAGATCTAGCTCAGTGGCGTGCATTATGAGATGCCTACGTCCAGCAGTGGACACTGGACAGGTATAGGCTGATGATGATGATGATGATGATGTGATGAATAAGGCAATGATGGAAATGGTGCTTTTTACCCGACTGCCCAGAACGAGCGTTTTTTGGCTGTATATAGTTAGTTATTATCCTTTTCCGCATCCTAAAGACTTTTATACTTACGACATAATGGTTTTGATAAATGGAATACCTATTCGTCTAGAACCTATGATATTGTACTATTATTTATTCTGTGCCATATTCTCGAGAGTTGTATGATATAATTAAATGTGAAGAAGGGGTTCTAAGTAACAGCTAGGCTTTTAATGAGGATTCCGATAATATACAAATAATTACCTACATAATTATGAAGGTTTTTTTTATTAACATACAAGTTATTTAATATTTTTTACTTAACCTGTAGTGTACCACTGCTGGGCAACGTCTCCCCCAATTCCTTCCATCTATTTCTATCTTCTGCAAGTTCGAGAACGTCGTGCCACCGCTTTCGTGGATCTTTGCCCAACTTTCATGGAACGCAGAACAGTATTTCTTACTCTATCAATTCGTTTTATACTTAGAACTTGCGACCCGCCTCGGCTTCGCACGGGTGTCATTTAGAAGTTCACTCCGCTTGGGGGGACGGCAGCTCGCTTCACTCGCCGCCTCCCTCTTCGCTATGATCAGGACGCCTCCGTCCACATGGCTCCCCTAACACGGATTCCCTGGGGGATTCATTTAGATTATTTGTCCACACGGTTCCCCTAAGGGAATTCATTTGGATTTTTAGTCAACATGGATCCCCTGAGGGATTCATTTGGATTTTTTGTCCACATCGTATGCTTGTATTACATATATAAACCTTCCGTGAAAAAATATCCCACTGTTGTTGAAAACCGCATCAAAATCCGTTACGTGTTTAGGAGGAATTAGCGGCCAAACAGACTGAGAGACAGACAGATAGACAGATGCGGAAAGCGACTTTGTTTTATAATATGTATTGATTGATGATTCACTACACTGCCCTTTGACAAACCTTGAGTCGGGACTTCTGACCTTCAATAAGTGACCAGGCACCGTAGGTTAGAATGGGCAGGATAGGGTAGACTGGGTACGTTTGAAACACGTCACAATTGAAACAACTCATTTATTTAAAAAACTACGATACTTACGCCGTGTGACGCAGCAGCCGTCACTCCGTTCGGCCATGTTCGATTATGCCACCAATAGCGTTCGAGTCAGCGAGCCAAGCAAATGAGCTCAGAAGGATTTATCAAATTTCGCGCCATCAAATCAGGTTATTTTGTCATTCTAATTCTTTTATAACATATTGTACCGTTATGTTTTTATAGAACTTTTGATTAAAATGTGTTAGCTATTTAAAGGTATTTCTACTACATTGGATTGGTGCTAATGCCAATTTAAAACACATATTTTTGTCGCTGAAGTAGATAATTCTGAATGGGGACGTTAGAAACACCTTGCCTGGGGACAATTAAAACGTTTTAATCGTCCCGGTGTTTCAACCTTCCCCGTATTTTTTAGAGTATTTTTGAGAAAACATACTACTTTTTTAATACCCGACTAAAAAAGGGCCATGGCTGGTCTCCTCTACAGGTCGCATTTCTCAATCGATCCACCGTAACTTGATGCACAGGTTACATGAATATTATAATTACATAACGAAAAAAAAAACGTATGATACACCTATGTGGTGAGGTAAATGTATTTTTACTGGTTAGGAGATTATTAAAATCTTTATTATAAAAACACGACTGCTTTATAATAAAGTTTTTTTAATGCCGTAATGAAAGGGAATATGTATGCCAATACTTTAGATTTTGATGTTTTAGACAAAGTTCATAGTATTTCCATTGTTTTTTTTAAGTCAGCCTATTTTACCCGGGATAAAATGAAGTGTGTTTGTGTGTTAGGGTTCTGGGTGTGTGTGCGTGTGTGGTGTGTGTGTGTTCTAGTTTAGAAGTGCCAAATCGTGGATTAAAGAAACTCACCCACATCATACAAACATAACACTTAACACTCTTTTTTGGGTTGTTGTGTAAATAGTAAGTTTTGATTGAAACATTGTTATGATTGAAACAATAACTTTTGTATGAAAATATTAATACCTGTTTATTTCTATTTATGTTTTGTTAAATTTTAATGTGTCAGAAAAACTATGATAATTGTGCCAAATGCTAAAGATTAGTATAAGTAAGAACATTTAAAGACACATATTAAAAAAAAACAAAGATATTTAGGTCAGAGATACTTATGTTTATAAATCTTAAAATATTGATTTAACCCTTACCAAATTTTCATGATATCGTTAAAAACTGTTGTATTAAAGAAAATGATTAAGACTGATTAAATAAGTATAATTGTTCATAAGATATTAAAGTGTTTCAATCTACCCCTCTTCGTGTTTCAATCGTCCCTATCATGGCGTCAGTCGAACCACTTTTTCTTTTTATCTCTTTGTGGCTACTGTAGCTTAATTGATTATGCTAGAGCCACCGAATAGACTTTATTTAGTAACTAGATATATGTTCCTTGAAATTGTATAAAATTGGTGTCTTTAAATAGTTAAAAAACTGCGTGACATACATTTAAAGTAAAATTGTTTCAACCGTACCCGGTCTACCCTACACATGTCGATGAGTTTGCGCTTCAGATTAAACCTCTTCAAACTAACCTTACTTACTTATAACCTAAACTGAACGTTCTATCATGCCGCAACCAGAGGTTTATGTTCCCAAAATACTAGCTGCATTGCCACGTTGTGTGGCAATATTGGCAATGCTAACCTTTGTCCAAAATTAACGCCAGCGTTTTGGTCGTGTTGCTTTGACCAGACGCACAGACAAGTCTTTAAACATTGCATGAGCCGCCGGCTCCACGGAGTCAGCGTTTCGACCCAAAAGGCTCAAATATGTAACCATTGTCAAGTTTACGATATTTTGCGCCTTTTGATGCTCTCCGCTGATTCAGCCGTCGCACCAGCCCTATTTTAAGTTCCCGGAAAATGAGACGGTGCAAGCAAGGGAGCCTATGTAAGTAGATAGATAGATAGATTAACTCTTTATTGCACTTTACAAATACAACGAGAAATTATATCTAAAAAAAAGGTACAACAATGAGTGTCACAAGGGGCGGTCTTTCAGAGCGATCTCTTACAGACAACCGTGCACGGAGAGGAATAAGGGATGGTGGTTATAAGTAAATAAATGCATAACATACCTACATCATAAAGTATATAAATGTAATGCAATATACAAAAAATAATAAACATACTAATATCAATAACTAGCTTTCCCGCCCGCGACTTCGTCTGCGCGGACTACTGTTTATCGCGAAAAAAAGCATCCTATGTTCTTCTAGAACATTAAAAACCAATGCAATAGTAGGTACAGCACAAATACTCTTGATGTTTTTTGACAGACTTGTTATTATTTCGTTTGCATAGCAACCGTTCTTTACAGCGAGTAATCAACATTTTCCAGTTTTCCCGTGGAAACATACAATTTTCCGGGATAAAAAGCTGTCCAAATTTCATCAAAATCCGTCCAGCCGTTATTGCGTGAAAGCTCCCCAAACAAACAAACAGACAACGTTTCACTATATATGTTTATATATATATATACCTACACAAATAACAATAACAGAAATTGAGACGTAACAGCTCCGCCAATGCGATAAATACAAAATAAATTACATGATGTTTATTATGAAGGTTTATAAAACCATACACAAGTTCATACTTACATGCCCAGCATAAATCTGTGTCGGTGGGTGGGTATTGGGTGGAAGAGTCAAAGGTCAATATATACCGCGGTATATATTGAGGAGGTACCATTTTTGAGGTTGAATTACATATCTGTGTTTATTATTATTCGTAGGTATTGGGTATGTATCCCATTGGAAATCGAGTGTTTGTTGGTGAAAAGTGTGCGAGCGAAGTATTTTATATACCTTACCTAACCTATCAACAAAGACATCACACATAAAAGCAGGGTTAAGAAAACAAGTTCTCTTTGGAAACACGCCACAAGTATTAATCAAATTTATTTAGTTCTTCCAGGAAAGATGCACATTTATCTCTTAAAATTTTAACGGCTTCAATGAAAATAGCATTTGGCGCCATAGCTCCAACGGACTCCACGTTAACTGCAAATAATACAAAATTTTGTTTTATGCCAAATCATATTCAATGTAAGACTAGGTAGGCCAAAATTCCTTGTTTCAAACTTTATAGAAGCTTTGCTATATCGTTTTTTTTTAAATCAACTTATTAGAGAAAAGAGTACATAGTTCATTTAAATTTAGTACTGTAAACTATATAAGTTGCTCTTATTTTGTAAATATGTGCACAAGTTATAATAGTAGTTTATGAAACGGTTGCTTAACGAGGATTATTAAAACACGAGACTGAGTCTACTTTATCTACACTCTTGCAATAAGAACATACTTTTAATGAAAAAAATATTCGTTCAGGCTCGCAATGTCTAGTGTCCTATAATTTCTAGTATGCTAAAAAGTCTAGGGTACTACTACGCCCAGTGTCTCATAATGACTAGTGTCCAAACAAGTCTAGTGTCTCATAATGACTAGTGTCCAAACATGTCTAGTGTCTCCATAATGACTAGTGTCCAAACATATCTAGTATCTCATAATAACTAGTGTCCAAACATGTCTAGTGTCTCATAATGACTAGTGTCCAAACATGTCTAGTGTCTCATAATGACTAGTGTCCAAACATGTCTAGTGTCTCATAATGACTAGTGTCCAAACATAAAATATAGTAACTGGAGCAGGAAAAAACCTGCCAAGTGCGAGTCGGACTCACGCACCGAGGGTTCCATACAAACTTAACTTTGCCGTTGGAAAACTGTTGTCCCCATACATCAACATAGGTCGCGATGAGTTTACCAACTGCATTTTTTCCTGTGATGTAGCTACAAATTTACGGTTCTCAGATTTTTCCGTTTACTTTGCTATAAACCATTGCTTGTTGCCAAATTTCATGATTTTCGGTCAACGGGAAGTACCTAGGTTGTGATTCCCTTGCGATTGTAAAATAAACAACATAAACGGCCGTTTCTTTGGATTGCATTGACTTAGAAGTTTGTTTTTTTTTCAAAGCTCCATGGTATTGCAGATCTGAGTATTTGATATTAATTTCCACTTGACGCTTTCCCAAGAAAAAGAGCCTCGACAGACGGACAAACGGAAGACAACGAAGTGTGGACAAAAAGTGGGGGACAACGGGAATAGACGAAGTAATCCTATAAGAGTTCCTTTTGTCTTTTTGAGGTACGAAACCCTAAAAATAAAATAAATACAATTTTTATTTCAAATCAACGAATTATACTGGCGTTAATCGGTAACCGTCTAAAAGTCGTTCGTTCGCGCATCTACCTAGATTTAGAGATTTGACAAAAAGGAAGATTTTAGATTCCCGAAATCCCCATTATTGGGGGGACGGTCTCGTGGGGATTTCCGGAATAATCCGATATTAGAACTAGACATTTTGAGACTCTGGACATTTTGGTAACTGGACCTTTTGATACTGGACATTGTGGGACTGGATGTAATAGGGCACTGGACTTCTTAACAAACTCGACATTCTAGGACACTAGACATTGTGAGCCTGAACGCGATTATCGTAATATTTTCTTTGATTTAGCTGGTAAAAGCTCGTTCGTCATGTTCGTTGCTGTTTCCATGATGACAGGTGGAGTCAAATTCTCCTCACTAACACTGCTGTTTGCTGTTTTTGACCCCCGAACAATAGGGCGGATGTTATAAGTTTAGGATGTGTACCACTGTGTGTGAGGGCCTCTGACATGGCTTAAAGACTGCTATTAATCAATAACAGCCGGGACCAACAACTTAACGTGTCTTCCGAAGCACGGAGCGATGGAAAACCGCACATAGGAAAGTCGATGGTGTGGAGCCTAGGACCAAACCTGGTATCAATGACAAATAAAAAAAGGATTTAAAAAATTGACTTATTTTAATGGAATTTTGAGGATATGGTTGTCATACATAACACTCATACCCGTACTATACTGACCTAGTGAAGTCATTTTGATGAAAGATAGTGCAGTTTAAAACTAGTACGAAATCGAAATGAGATAATTACTTACATATAAAATGGTCTCGCACTCTGCTTAATATAACGGCATCCTTTATTTCGTCGTATCTATAAACGTTTCTGCTGCAGCTGTCGTATCTGGCTTCCTTGACGTATGCCGCGCCCTCGGAGTCGATACCGATCACCCCGGGGGAGAAGCAACTCTGGAGCAGGGAGGCCTCAATATCTCGCACCTCGCGCGTTATGATGATCTCGGGGAGCAGACGGTATGATGCTGTGGCTGAAACAAGATAGTATACGTTGTCATAATCTTAATATGTCAAATGCGGTGCACGACGCGATATCCGAAAAAAAAAATGATGCACATAAAGTAACAAGAAAATTTACGTACAATGAAAAAAAAACTGCGAACTTTAAATCGCTATAGATCCTACATGGTAATTCTAAATAAAACATGATAAGAGAAACTTAAAGATGATTTTCAAATATCTATTCAATGATACCCTGCTTAACATAATAGTTCGTTTGGATGGAAATGGGTGGAAATACCAATACCGGATGGAAATACCAAAAATGAACTGGATTACATCATCAGTTTACACAAGTACGTAGTAGAAGATGTGTCAGTCCTCGCCCGCTTTAAAACTGACAGCGGTCACAGATTAGTTAGGGCAGCGATCAAATTCAACCTAACAAGAGAAAGAGGCAACATGATTACTGCACAATCAAGGTATGATAAGCAAGATCTTGCTCTTCTCGGGGACCAGCAGCCCGATTTCATAACTTGGCTTCAATCGAATTCTCAGTATCGCAGCCACTAATGCCTTGCGATAGAGTCGAATTTGCTATGAAAAAAGTGATAATCCGATTGTAGCCAAGTTATGGAATCGGGCTGCAGTTCCAATTAGACCTAAAGAACCAGTTTGATGGTCTAGAAGAGTTGAATTTGGATGTTGACCAAATTAATCAGCAACTTTGGAGTAGTCTCAGAAACGGCTAAAATGCAATTAGGCCGCGTGAACAGAAAACAAAATAAATTAACAGCCGAAACTAAAGCCTTAATAGACCAAAGGAGAGACATGGAACATAGAACAATAGCTAACCACAAATCAATATTGACTATAAATAAAAGAATACATAAAGCTATAAAAACAGATCTACAAAAGCATAACACTAAAGTCATAGTTAGCACAATAGACAGATATAGAGGTCCAACAGTATTTCAAAGAAAACTAAGTACAGGAACCAAGCAAATTATTAAATTAAAATATAACAGTGGTAAATTAGTGACGGACAGACAGGGCATATTGACAGTGGTTGAAGAATTTTACGAAAACCTATATGCATTAAAATCTGCTGAACCTGATCCACCGAGAGACGAATCCATAACTCCGGCGCTGGAAAACCGAAACACCGAAGAACTACCGCAATTAATACCCAGTGAAGTGGAGAGGGTACTATTCCAAATGAAAAGCGAGAAGTCTCCTGGTCAAGGTGGTATTACTGTAGAATTACTCCGTGCCGGCGGAAAGCCAGTAATTAATGTTCTCGTCAACCTTTTTAACAACGTCTTGACCAGCGGTCACACACCAAAGTCCTGGAAAAATGCCACTGTTACTAAGAAGGGAGACATAGCAAAACTTAGTAACTACCGACCCATAAGTCTCCTTTCACAAATTTACAAACTGTTCGCTAAGGTAATTTGCAATCGACTTAAACGCCTACTTGATGAATGCCAGCCTGTCGAACAAGCCGGCTTTAGGAGCGGATTATCCACGACCGACCACATTTACACGGTAAAACAGCTGATGGAGAAGAGTCATGAGTATAACCGGCCTCTGTGCATGGCCTTCGTCGATTACGAGAAGGCATTCGACAGTGTCGAGCACTGGGCCGTGTTTAACTCTCTTCATCGCTGTTCTATCGACGCTCGATACGTGGATGTGCTCCGAGAGCTCTATATTTCGGCAACGATGTAAGTGAAACTGCACGACTTAACCAACCCTATGGCCATCAAGAGGCCCCCCTCTTGGCAGGGGACACCATTTCACCCAAGCTTTTTACGGCTGTCTTGGAAGATGTCGTAAAAACGCTTGCTTGGGACACATGTGGAATAAACATCAACGGGGCCTACCTGTCTCATCTTAGGTTTGCAGATGACCTAGTTTTGTTTGCCGAAAACCTAGATGATCTCCAATGCATGCTGCAAGACCTGTCAGATGCTTCATCAAGGGTAGGCCTAAGGATGAATATGACCAAGACAAAGGTTATGTCGAACATCTCAGGAATCTCGAATCCAGTAATAGTTGGAACGAGAGCTTAAAGATGGTCGACCACTACATCACAGAATAAATAATAGTACAAGTACAGAAGGCTAACTGAGTAAAGTCATTTAAATAAATAGCGACTCTCGCTACAACGCTATAAAGTGAAATTTAACTCGCACGGCGCTGCGAGCTTTCAATTATATTTACCTAGAAGGCGCTCGCCCATCGCGTGCAGGCTAGAATGCACCGTATCACAACGGCGAGAACTTCCATTGCTCTAATCGTTTCAGAATCGCTCTGTCCCTTTTTCGCTCGGTAGGGTTGTATTAAGATATGACTAGGTACTTGTACTACTAATTATTCTGTGATATGTTATGACTTAGATATTGTAACAGAATAAATAAGTAATAATGTATTATGTTATTACTTATTATTATAAATTAAAATAGTTCTATTACATACAATGACATTCTTATCAGAATAGACCGACTACCTCATTTTTACTACCTGCCTATCCCGTTTTCAGAACGCCGATAAGTTTAGTGAGATACCTACCTACGTGTCGTTGGTTGATTATGATTATATCCTATAGGTATTGCACTTTGATGAATAAAGGTGCCTGTCTGAATTCCATGCTTTTTAATGAGTTAAAAATAAATTGCTACCTACGTAATAAAAGGTATTAAAAGTAGGTAGGTATTATACGAGACATATATTATATAAATTCCTAATTAGTTGTAGGCTACTTACTAAGTCAGCACAGTAATTCATTTTCCGATCAACAATACCTACTATAATCAATTATAAAATTACGTCGATCGATTTAATAAACGACTTTATTTCTGCGCGGAATAACCTTAACAACAAACGGTACAACTACAACGGTATGGAACACAAATGAAATAACATAAAACTATAGGAACCTACGTAATAAAAAAAACAATATCTAACTACATAACTAGGACCTATTATAGGTATTACAATTTATTACCTTTCAATATCCTTTGGAAAGGTAAAGAATGACAATTCGTCATTTCTATCACTATTCAAACAGCCGAATGCTATGCAGTACTTTCTAGCTTTCTTCTTGGTACTCATAATTAAAACACGAATAAAGTTTGTCAATAACTTTACGTAAGTAGATGCTCTACCGCTAAGTACAAGGCGCGCGACTCATCGAGCGCACGCTTGACACTCGACTGAACGGACCCGAATATTGGGTCCTTGAATTTATTTGTACTTGTTGCGGAGTGCGACCGCCCTGACTACGTGTACCTTGGTCATATTTTGTCTTTTGGCAATGAACATCAGAGCAGCAAATACAGCTTGGGTGGGCGGCTTTTAGAAAGTTTGACGATATCCTCAAATCACGCCAAATTCCACAATGTCTGAAAACTCGCCTGTGTGTGTCCTGCCAACCATGACCTATGATGCCGAGACGTGGACGCTCACATATGAGGCTGTGCACAGAATCAGAGTAGCACAGAGAGCCATGGAAAGATCCATACTAGGCATCAAACTCGAAGATAAAGTCCGTAATGTCGAAATTCGGCGAAGAACAAAAATTCGGGACGCCGGAACTACTACTATGAGACTTAAATGGAGCTGGGCAGGACACATGGCCAGACGAAGTGACGATAGGTGGAGCAAGGCTGTGTCTGAGTGTTGGCCGAAACAGGGGAAGCGAAGCGTTGGTAGTCCTGCGGCGAGATAGGCCGAAGATATTGTAAAGATCGCGGGTCGAACCTGGATCCGATTGGCACAGGACCGAGGCGAATGGCATGGTAAAAGAGAGGCCTATACCCAGCAGTGGGAAGTTAAAGGCTGTAGATGATGATGATGATGATGATGATGATGATGATGGCGTTTGGTTGTCGCCATATTGAATTTCGATTACACCTGTCATATCTTTAGTAGCACTCGCAAGATTCAGACAAATAGATTGACATTGACATTTTTGACGTAAAATAAACCGTTGGTGAATTATTTCGATTAAATCAATTTTTCACTCCTTTATTCCAAGCGGCTTGCGCTCCCCCTCCCAAAGTCGAAAATTTGGATTTTACATCAGAATCTAGACCTAAACAACATTATTTGAAAATCCTTACTACACCACCTTTTGCAAGGCAAATTTCTCTACTTACTGGCGCAGAATATACGAGTATAATAGTTTACAAGGCTGATAGTGAGACATACGCAGACAGTAGCGCGAAAGAGATAACAATATTTTTGGACTAACTAGATACTTTGTTTTGTTTTCGTGCAAAGTGGGCCTTAGAATGCGAATCCCAGTCCGATGTTTCGTGAAAATACGTTTTATAAGATCGCGCAACGAAAAGCTTCTATGCGATAATGAAAATGTGGGTTACGTGATCCTAAGGTGACGTATACACAATGTGCGCCGCCAATTTATAACACTTTCACTGCTTAAAACACACACGTTGTGTATTTGAAAGCCCGACGACGCCAGTGCAGCGAAACACACGATGTGTTTTAGACGTAATTTAAGCCCAGCGCCTAATTTTCAGCAGTTCAAGGGAGAAGTACTTTTTAAGGTCAGCAGTGAAAGTGTTAAGAGGATAGGGCACCTACGCGGCTTCTACAGGTTTTGGCTGACATTTCCGTAAAAGGACTATGCCAGATCTCCAAAGTGATTTAGGCTCGATGTAAAATTATCGCGGACATAACTGAACAGTATTTTTATTTTTAAAGCATTATGTTATACTCTTTTGTGTTTTTTTTTTGGGTACTATTCAAAAATAAGTTATGAGGAAATAAAGTTAACTTTTGTAGTTATGTGACTTTAGTTAGATTATGACACGATTTATGGTCAAGAGAATAATATAGCCAAGATAATTATTGAAATCTAATATTAAACTGATATATTATGTAGGTACCTACACTTTGCGATCATGTTTAATATCATTTATAAAGTATTTTTTTACCTAAACCTGCTCTAATAGTTAGTAGGCACTTAGGTACTCAATCTGAGAATTGAACCCTGGGCCTTCCCGGCTCTTGTCATGAGCTTGGTACCTAAACCACTGAAACATTTATACAACAAATAATGAAAGCAGGATAAAAATACATATGCGTTTATTGTTGATTATTTCTAATATCATAAAATTATATGTATACTGAAATGATTTCTATTCGAGCAAAAAATGATAACCGGTAGATTTTTTTAAATCGATTTTGTTTATCTATTTATTAAAAGTTTATTTATACTAATTACGAGTTATAGTGAACACTATGATTCGTAATTAGTATCAGTTCAAGCAATTTCCGATCATTTCTATTCATTTTAATTCTTATTTTTTTTAATAACCGTTCCCGAAAGTTATTGTTTTAATAAGAATTAATTACATTATTTTATATTGTCAATAATGTGGATAGATTTTGTGTTCGCAGCATTTAACTTTTAAAAGTCTTGCACAACTATTTTCGGTCATTTCTATTCATATTAATTGTTTTTATTTTAATAACAGTTCCAGAATGTTATTGTTTTAATAAGAATGAATTAAAATATTTTATATAGTCAATAATGTGGATAGATTTCTTGTCCGCGGCATTTAACATTTAAAAGTCTTGGAAGCCGAAAGCTGGCATCCTCCTTTGCGTTTAGGGAGAAAACGTTTCTACCGTACTACACCATAAAAAAAAGAATCATTTTAGTATTTTTTTATTAATCACAGAATAAACTACGTATAAAGATTGTTATTTTGATCATAGTTTGTAAAGAATTTGAGTTAATGAGTGTTTAACTACCGATATTTTCTCGTAACATATCGCTAAAGATCGTGTACTGGTGTGTTTGTACTGAGGTAGTGCTTGCCTCTGGTGTAAGAAATTGTCAGGACGCCCGAAGGCCGCTGACATGGCTTAACAACTGCTATTAATCAATAACAGCCGGGACCGACAGCTTAACGTGCCATCCGAAGCGCGGTACGATGGAAAACCGCAAATAACTTAGAAAAGTAATTGGTGCGGTGCCTAGGAGCGAACTCGGTAACGATGGATTGTAAGTTGCACTATTGAACCATTAGGCTACCATCGCTCTACTCTACTTTTTGCTATAAAGTTCACATAAATAAAAACTGATTGTTCAAATAATACAAAAAGTATAAAATATATGGTGAATGGATTTAAAATTCTCCAATTTCTTCTCATTATGAAAGTACTTACCAACTGGAGAGAATTTCGCGTGATCTTTCCCAACACCCTTGACCGCTATTAGCTGCATGTCCAGTTCGTGTCCCGGGCGCATTTTAGATATAAGTATGTCAGTGTGCACGGGCCCTACGTCGGCTTCCCTGTGCACTGACGATTGGTTACCAATAGGCTGCCATTTGATTTGTGACGAATACACTAGAAGAAAAAGATCTTAGTACAATACATTCTACAGACAAAAAAAGTCCCGATCAGATCACAGGAGCTAACAAATTAACCTATGAATGTTTGCGTGGGTACACATTGTGAGTCAATAGAGAAAATAGTTTTTATGGTCATGCTCACTAAAATGTTCGACATTTTAATACTTTTTTTTTTTTTTTTTTTTATTTAAACGGTTTTATTTAGCTGGACCTGTTCGTGGTTTTTTGTTTGTTTGGGTCAAATCTAGTAATTGAAATTTTACCCCCTTCCTGTAGATCGATTGACCTGAAATTTGGTACACACCTTAAGTTCTGATGACAATACAATTATGTATATTCAGTATCATTGTAAATCCAAGATGGCCGCCGCCACAAAATGGCGGATTACATTTATTTTTTCAACCCCTTCAATATGGGTATCAAATGAAAGGGATTAACTTGTAGAATACAGGACACTGGACTAAAAAAATAAACTAAAAGCTTGAAAACAAAATCAGTAAAAAAATGATTTACTTTATACTGAAAAAAAAACCACTAAAACTACTACTACTACATTCTACTTTATACATATTTTTTTTTATACTACTTTATATGCACTAAAAGCTAAAATATAATATAAAATCGTGCGGCGTAGCGTATCCTTAGTAATAGAAATTCGACTAACCACACGATTTTATTTTATTTTTTAGTTCTTAGTGTCTTAGTCTTAGTGCAAATAAAACAGTTTATCTCAAAAAAAATACTATTTTTACTTTGAAGGCTCACAGTAAAATAATGTCCCACAAAAAAAAACTGGGATAAAATAATAAAAATACAATGATTAATAAGAAACCAGGCTGGACCAGTCTCCACAAGCAGCAAACATTCACAATTTTATTATCACTTATGTGTCAGCCCCCCTTAATCATTTTAGAGAGAATGGAGTAACCCAGCACACAGAGCCGCCGCAAGTCAAGACATTTTAGAGAGCATGACCATAAAAACTAGTTTCTCTGCTGAACCTATCCACACCAATATATAAAAGTGAAACGTTGTCTGTTTGTTTGGGGAGCTTTCACGCATAATGGCTGGACGGATTTTGATTTTGAAATTTGGAATGGAGATAGCTTATACCCTGGAATAAAACAGGATACTTTTTTATCCCGGAAAATGGTAAGTTTCCACAGGAAAACTGGAAAATGTTGATTACTCGCTGTAAGGTATGGTTGCCATGGAAATGAAATAATAACAAGTCTGTGAAAAAACATGAAGACAGTTGATGCTATACTTTTGCATTGGTTTTTAATATCCTAGAAGAACATAGTATGCTTTTTTCGCGATAAACTGTAGTCCGCGCGGACGAAGTCGCGAGCGAAAGCTAGTGTTGTAAATGAAAATAGAAATAGAAGAGGAGCATCACTTAATTATCATGGAGCTTGGAGACATCTAATTAAGTTAAGGATTTACATTCGTAACATGTAAATCCCTAAAGTAGCTGTGAGTTTAGTTTTTTTTTTCTCTAGCCTACTCTGTCCCACTGCTGGGCAAAGGCCTCCCCCATCTCCTTCCAAGCATCCCTATCCATGGCCGCGTCAGACCAATCCCGTAGAATGGAATCCAAGTCATCACGCCATCGTTTTCTTGGTCTACCCCGTCGTCCACAACTGTCTGCGGGTGTCCACTGGGTGACAACTTGGGCCCACCTGTCTGGGTGCATTCGGTTCACGTGACCCACCCAATCCCATTTCAGCCTGGCTGTCTTATCGCCAACATCAGCAATACCTGTTTTAGAGCGCAGCGTAGTGTTTGGAACTCTGTCAGTTCTCTTTACTCCTAGCATGCTACGCTCCATTGCTCGTTGACACACCTTGAGTTTGGACTTCTGATACTCGGTCAGTGACCAAGTCTGAGCACCGTAGGTTAGGATAGGCAGGATACACATATCGATGAGTTTGTGCTTTAGAGACAGAGGAAGGTTGCCCTTCAGTAGCGCCTTCATAGACCAGTAGATCTTCCAGGCATTGTCGATGCAACAATTGATCTCTTTTTCTTGCCTGTTTTCGAAGGACACTAACTGGCCTAAGTAGATGTACTCATCGACATAGTGTATTTCCTGCCCATCAACCTCGACCCTACGTCTCGTGCTGTTGGTCATAAGTTGGGTCTTGGACCGGTTCATCATTAGTCCAACCTCAAGGCTCGCAATGCCCAGTTCTTCGAGCATTAGCTGCAATTCAGATGCTGATGTGGCGAAAAGAATGATGTCATCGGCGAAACGAAGGTTTGTAAGCCTTTTGCTGCCAACTTAATTAATTCTTTCTTGTGTTATTGTTTCAGTTTCTTCGAGAGTGCTGGTGAACAATTTGGGAGAGAGCGGGTCACCCTGCTTAACACCCTTTTCTATTTTAAAAGATGGACCAGATGACTGCAGTTTGATGGTGGCTGAACTATTGTTGTAAATATTTTTGATAGATTGATGTGAGTGCTATTGAGTTGTTGGTTTTCTAGAGCCGAGAATATTGCAGAATGTTGTATGCTGTTGAATGCCTTCGTGTAGTCCACGAAGGCAAGGTACAATGGTTTGTGGAATTCTGTATATTTTTCTAGAATTTGATTGAGTGTCTGGAGGTGATTGGATGTAGAAAAACTGGGGCGGAATCCCGTTTGTTCTGGTGGCTGGTGCATATCTAATTGTCCATCTATCCTGTTATGAATTACTTTTATAAAGGCCTTAGCAAAAGGCCAAATAATCTCAATTACTTTGTATCCCAAACCAACGAGTATATAAATACTACGTAAGATCACAAACTAAGAAGGAGATACGGGTCTTTGTATATGGACGTTGCCACGGAAACAAGATCACAGAACATATAATAATCATTGACATAGGAAATGCTCTATGCCAATAATACACGAAATAGTAAACGTTATTCAATCTCCTTGCGTTAAACAGAATAATACTATAGATGAAATGGTATGTGACTATAAAACCTATAAACATAAAGATTTCGTTGTACAATTTGTCCAAATAAAGTACCTACTAATTTTATCTTTCTATATATCTACCCGTGCGAAGTCGGGGCGGGTCACTAGTTAATAAATAAATTAATCAGCCCACACTTTTCACTTAAATAGACAGTTCAATTAAGGCTTCTTAAGAAGGTTTACTTTAACAAAATGTCTTAAACCTATGCATTGACACAGAATAAATAATAGTACAAGTACAGAAGGATAACTGAGTAATATTTTATATATATATATAGCAACTGTCGCTAAAACACAATAAAGCGCAATTTAACTCGCATAGCGCAGCAATCTTTCAATTATATTTACCTAGAAGGCGCTCACCCATTACGTGCAGGCTAGAATGTATCGTATTTCAATGCGCAAGTGCTTCCATTGCTCTAACCGTTTCAGAATCACTCTGTCACTTTTTCGCTCAGTAGGGTTGTATTAAAATATGGCTAGGTACTTGTGTTATTAATTATTCTGTGATATGATGAGACTTAGATATTGTAACCGAATAAACAATTATGAAATAATTTATTATTTTATTACTTATAATTATAAACTAGCTTTCTCGCCTGCAACTTCATCCGCACAGACTACTGTTTATCGCGAAAAAAGCATCCTATATTCTTCTAGGATTTTAAAAACCAATGCAAATGTAGGTATAGCACCAATGCTTTTGTTTTTTTTGCCATACTTGTTATTTTCGTTTCCATGGCAACCGTTTCTTACAGTGAGTAATGATAATGAATGTTTTTCCTGTTTTCCAGTTGAAACTTACACAAGTTTCCGGGACAAAAAGTATCCTGTGTTGTATTCCAGGGTATGAGCTATCTCCATTCCAAATTTCATCAAAATCTATCCAGCCATTATAAGCTCCCCAAACAAACAAACAAACAGACAATGTTTCACTTTTATATATTGGTATGGATGTTGATAGTTCTATTAACTACATATAATGACATTCTTATCAAAATAGACCTAGTACCTCATTATTTGATTACATCTTAATAGGTTGCACTTTGATGAATAAAAGGTGTCTGTCTGAATTCCATGCTTAATATTGAATGAAAAAGAAATGGCTACCTACGTAATAGAATGTTGGTATGTAGGTATTTTACGAGACTTGTCAGACCGAATGCTATGCAATATCTTTTAGGTTTCTTCTTGGTACTCATAATTAAGAAAATAATAAAATTTGATAAAAACTTTACGTAAGTAGGTACTTTATCATTAAGCACACAGGGTGCGACTCATCGAGCGCACACTTGACATCCTACTGATTTAACCCCAATACAGGAGTACTCAAAAAATTATTTAAAAAAATAAGTTCTGATATCTCCCTGGCCTGGGGGAGACGCCAGGATTTAAAAAATCCTGATGTCTCCCCAAGGGGGAAATCAGGGGAGACACGAGTCCGGCACCAGTATTGCGGCCTCGAAGTGTAGGTATAATATTTGTAATAGTTGCGGAGTGCGACCGGCCTATATTGATCAATGCCATCAGGTAATTTGTTAATAATTGGCTTGTGTAGACTTGGATTTAAATACCACTGAATACTAAGAAAGTAGTACTTGTACCATTGATCTTAGAAGTTCGGCAGCATTAGTATAGTGATACCCAATGCTCGGGGAAGTTGTGGTACAATTTGTCAACAACAATAATGAACACCAAAAAAGTGAGTCACACAGATTTCTATAGCCAGCCCATGTTGTATTCTAAATACCTACTGAAGGAAGAAAGACGAATGAGAATTGCACAGCCTGAGGGACGTAGAGGAGGATAGAAATTTTCTAACTCTGAATTTGCGTTGTTCTGTATATTACTGTTTTTTTTTAACTACATTATTCTACATACCACTGTGGTTTTCATACAAGTCTTCGGCTCTATAGGAGTCTTTAGGTTGTGATTTGTTTGTGGTGCACTTTACTTTAATTGTGTATTCCAATGTGTCAAACTCTGTTCCCTCCATGGCATCTGTGGATAAAAAAAAATGTTAGTTCCTGATTGTAAAAAAATATTTATTTCCAAGGAAATCATATCATTAATAATTTGAATCTGTCAATCCTGGTTGATTAATAACAGTTGTCAAGCTATTGCAGAGGCCCTCGGGCAGACATCAGCACTGCATCATATTATGTAAAGCAAGCAAGCAATTTATAATAAAAATTGTGCGAGTTACTTTGACAAACTTGGTGGTCAGGCTTCTGTTCCACAACTTACTAAACTAAACAGCACATATTATGTATTTGAAAATCTTATGAGAGGACAGATATTATATGTATAAATTGTATGTATTATGTATATGTATAAAAGAAGTCCAAGCCCATATTATAAATATTTGTTTATTTATTCAATAATAAATACCTTCATGCCGATACTCAAACAATCTTGGATCAGCCTTCAAGGGAATAAGCCCCAGTCTGTGAGCCAAAACTTCATCCTGTATGATAGATGTGTTATTTTTTATCATTACTTTCTCAATAGCCATACTTGGCACCTCACTCAGCATCAGTCTGCGAAAGGCATTGGCAAATGCAGGTTGTATGCCAATCAAATCAAATTCCATTTCATTGTTGTCCATTCTTACGATGACAATGCGGATTTTTTTAACAAACTGCTCATAATTCCACGGCTCGTCTGCCATTCCATAGTCGTTGGGTGCATTCTGTAACACCAAAACAAAACTCTAACCTCAAAACATGTTCATGTAATTTTTTCTATCGCAGATGTTTTGCACAGGGTGACTAGACTGCATCAAGGTTCTTGAAATTATGATTGGCAAAAAGATAGTTGCCTTTTATTATTAACTTATTCATATGAATAGTACCAAAAGGATTACATATTTTGAGGTTACCTTTAAACGAAACTCCTCTAAGAGGACCCTCGGTTTTTCATCATGCTTAGGCATAGCTTGTATTGGTAAAAGTGTTCCGCTCTAAAATCCACGTAATAATAAATTTATGAAAAAGAAAAATCTTTTGAAAACTTGAAAATAAAAATCAAACCAAAGATATAAACAAATACAAAAGTCAGACCCGATGCGTTCGAGATGATGAGAAGGCGTTGTGGGCATTTTCGAAATGTACATTTTTTATCAAGCCGTTTTCTTTGAACATTATCAACACTTTTGTCATTTTTGTAAAATTTGACACTACCAATCCTTTCCAAACTGAATGAAAAAGACGATTTTCCTATGTCAACATGTCAACAAAACTTGCAAAACGAACGCTGATCGTAAACGTTCAGAACGCTAATTTCCCCCACAAATGGCCAAAGCGAACGCCAATTGTGATCATATTTAGCGTTTTTAAAAGTTATTTCTGCCAATTGTTACAAAACGAACGGCCCCCATGACACATAGCATGAAATTTAAAATGACGGACCTCCTATGCCGCGTACCACCTATAAATGTTACACCATTTGTGTTAACATGAATGACTAGCGCTCACTCAACGTTTCTCTTACGAAAAACCAGGGGCCCGACCACAGAACTTGGCTTTAATCAGATTGTCACTTTTTTCATAGCAATTTCGACTCTATCGCAAGGCACTAATGAATTTGACAGCTTGAAACCGATATGATCAACACTGAGCACTGCGCCAGCAATGTTAACATGGTTGACATCTACAAGTGAAACGTGTTGCTGTTAAAATTAATGTCACTTCCCACTATTCCCTCATTCTAAGTAATTTACAACTAAGAAATGAAAAGCATTATCGAAAAACTTACACTTATACCGCAAAACCAAGCAAAATAATGTTTTTATATTTAAAATTACATGCTCTGCAGCAAAATTGTGACACTAGTCAATAAGTAGCATTTCGAACCCACAAAACAACATGGGTCTGACGATGCTAGTTTCCGAAGCTAGAAATGTTAACATTTTGCATTGTGGAACGTTTGACGTTTGTTATTTATGCTAACATCGGAGGGCTTGTGGAACGACATTTGGGCTAAAAAAGTTAACATTGCTAGCATTTTGCTTGTGGAACGCGCCAATGGTGATGTGACGATCTGATCGAAAAAAAAAACTTTGTATCGATTTCATAATTTTCACATTTGATGCTATTCTGCTCATCACGCCTATGATTCTTATCAGTGCCCCGACCACATAACTTGATTTCAATCGGATTGTCAATATCGCTATCACTAATGCCTTGCGATAGAGTCGACATTGCTATGAAAAGAGTGACAATCTGATTGAAGCTAAGTTCTGTAATGGTGCCACAGGACCCCGACCACAGAACTTGGCTTCAATCAGATTGTCACGTTTTTCATAACAATTTCGACTCTATCGCAACGCACTAATGAATTAGACGGCTTTAAACCGATATGATCAACATTCCGTAATAGCACTGCAGATCTTCTTTAAGATGGATATATTCAGTAGCCCCCCTTTTGCCCTTTTTGGGGGAAGTACCCCCCCAATGAAAAATTCCCCGAAAATTCGTCAAAAAAAATTCTAAAAATTCGTTAAATCTATATTATACTTACCAAGTTTCGTCTAGATCGGTTGAGAAATGCGACCTATAGAGGAGAACAGCCGGACATTTGGACATACGAACGAATTTTTGCCCAAGCTGAAACGGAGACGCTTCTCTCGCACTTCGCACTAGCTCGGTCAGTTAGCAACTACCATGTACCACACGCATAATCATCACCCCCCTTGTAATGGGCGACTCTGAAGGGTTCAAACCTCGAGTGCTCACTGTAAATTATTTATGTAATGATACTCCGCGTTGTTTAAAGGAATTAAGAGATTTAGCTTCTTTTATTGTTTTTGGCAATTTATTAAATAGTTGTGCTTCTTCGTATAAAGTTGTCTTTTTCCGTATTTTGTTCTGTGGTAAGGTAGGTATAAGTTATGTGCATTTCTAGTATTCAATTTATTTATTTCATTTTTTTGTTAAATGTAATTTCTGAGTGTATGTCTTTATTTAATATCTTTTTAATTAATAAACATGTTTTCGAAATATATATCTGTCTAATATATATGTGAATATATATGTGTTTCTTTGTATATTTTAGCTGTTGATTCTAAGAAAAATAATTCATAGTGAAAAATAATTTTAAAAATTTGATTCTGTGCAACCTGAATCATTTTAGAGTTGGTTTTAGCGGCACATCCCCATACTTCTATTAAATAGTCTAGGCTATGCTTAACAACAGAATTGTATATCAGATATTTGACTTTCCGCGGCAGGCAACCTACAAAACTTCTCAATAGTCTTATCAGACTTCACAATTTTGATGTTATGTGCTCTAAATGTGGTTTCCAAGCCAAACCGGCGTCCAAAATTAGTCCTAAATATTTTTCACTGTTTGACTTTAGCAAAATTTGACCGTCGATGCTGATAGGTGTGTGATCTCCTATTTTTTTCTGGGGTGGAGTAAAAATTATGTAACTAGTTTTAGAAATGTTTATAGTCAGCAAGTTGGCTTTAAACCATATATTTAATTTGTCTAGGTCTGATTGCGCATCTCTGATTATTTCTTCTATAAATTTCCCAAAGTAAAATAGGCAAGTATCGTCTGCGTAAAGTGTGAGGTGCCCATTTAGTCCAATGTTACTAATACTGTTAATGTAAATTAAGAACAGTAATGGACCAAGTATTGATCCTTGCGATACTATTGTTAGAAATGTATTTATGACAGGGACCCGAGGGCCGTAATAGGAAAGTACACTCCATCGAGCAATGAATCTCTATTCTGAGAGCTGATTACGAGATGCCTGTAAATATAGCTATAGTATTTACCTATTGGGTGGACGAATTAAGTCACAGTAATTCCCGCCCTAAGATAGGTATAAACTCTAATAAATAAGATGATAAATCAATATGCATGCAGTTGTAACATAAACCTATAAACAATTTGAGTTTAATTAATTAAATTAGAGCTAGGTTTAATTAAGGAATAAATGAACCTTTAGCCCTTTAGATTGTATGAATAGAAATTATCATTGCTCATGAAGACACCTATTTCGAGACCGCTCCTTACAATTACTGCGACCATGGAATCTCGCATCTGGTTAGAAAGTTAATGAATAGGATAGACCTTTGTAATTGTGTATTTGTTTTCAAGCGTCCCTTTTATGACCAAGTAATGGATCATTTGTAAAATATACGAATTACGCACGCATTCATTTGTAGTTTTTCATCATGTCGAGACGGCAAATAGCAGCAAATCCTTTTTGGGACCACTTTGATAAAAAGACGATACTATCGTAATTTGTAAATATTGTAGTCAGTGTATAAGTTATGTCTTGGACGAGAAGCACCATCCCGTCAGAGAAGAACGGTCTCTGACGGAATGGTGGTTTCGTCATTCTAAAATATACCCGACTTTGAAATATACCGTACAAGGTGTAATATTGTTATAAACTATGTGTTTTGTGAACGGATATTCTCCAAAGCCGGGTACAGTTTCAATGAACGAAGGACGCGCCTTTCCAACTCCAAATTAGAAAAACTCGTATTTTGGAAAACATTTTCTTATGTTTTGAAAAAATAAGTTCATGTATATTCTCATTTTATCTTGACTCAACTGAAACATAACTAAATATGTTTTTGGTCATAACTATAAACAAAACTCTCGGTAATTATCTAACTTCAAAGTAATATTTTTATCAGGCACCATCCTCTTACAAACGTTCCGTTGCGCGAGCCTCGGCCATGCGGTAAATTTATCACGTTTCGGCCGGCATCGATGCCGAAAAAAACGATGCCGGCATCGGTTGGTGTATGAGAAATATCGATGCGCATCGATGCCAAAAATTAGAGATAACGCCCATCTCTAGTTATAATTTACCGGAAACACTGACGA
The DNA here is from genome assembly GCA_946251855.1 of Alsophila aescularia. Lineage (NCBI taxonomy): Eukaryota > Metazoa > Arthropoda > Insecta > Lepidoptera > Geometridae > Alsophila > Alsophila aescularia. Next base: position 25,268,318 of record OX276373.1, on the reverse strand, counting down.
GGGCAGGGCATTCCACTCCTTAGAAGTTCTTATAATAAATGAAGAAGCGTAACGCTTCGTTCTTGTGCGAGGTATTTCAACCATAAAAGGATGGCGCTTTGCCTATCGTCTAGTCGTACGGTAATGGAAAGGTGATGGGATGGGGGAATCAGATTGTGCAGTTCTTGTGCACACTCTCCATACTGCAATCTGTAGAATACCGACAGGCTTGCGACCTCACGTCGATGCGCATATATTAAATGCTAAAAATGTAGCTATGGTTATCTTCTAATTTTTGTTGAGATACAAAGTATTCATTGTCAAAATAAAATTTCAAACAAAATTGTTAGTTTCAAAATACAAAACGTTACTTTGACGACAATTCAAATTATACAATGTCAAATTCAGATATAACTTTGTGTTTCCACGTCGTATAGACATTTCTTACAGACGTTAGTTTGCACTGACGAAACATTTCAAAAAAACATGTTGAAAACTCTGTTTTCTGTCAATGTATCGAACTGTGTTTGCATTATCATACAACTTGTTTAAACGAAACTTGTTTGACATGGCTTGCCTAAACACGTTTCACGACAAGTTTCGTTATCAACATGTTTCTAAAAAAACTTGCAACCTATTGAAAATTTTATTTCGTGATATGTTTACCGACCCAATTGGATAACACAAAAAAAAGATTTAGACAAGTTGCGAGACATAAATCAGCAACAGTGCGAACGTCAAACGAAACAAGTATCTACAAAAACATTTACAATGAATAAGGTTTTAGTCAGTGCAAACGCAGCCAACAACAAATCTTGAAACTTGTCAATGAATTTACACAGTTTTCTGCGTTGCGAACGAAAAGCCAACAAAACAAGTTGTTAGATCTGTTTCATAAGACGAGTTTCCAAACTTGTACATTTTTAATGTTTTTTGACACACAGTAAGTATGATCTTTTTGCATTTGCGTCATTTTATTAGAAAAAGAAAATGGGCAGGCAATAATATTGCCCACACCTATATTTCCTATATCTACGAGGACCTCAACAAGACTAATAAAATCAGGTTTTTTTTATAGCTATATTGTTACACTGTTACCCTAATTGTAATACAATAATGGTGGTATTATTGTCGTATGTAATTTATTTTTATTTTTGACTGTATATATTTTAGTGGCAAACCTGAGAAGCTATTATTACTGACTGTTTGAGTTAAGCATTTTTTTAAGCAGGAAGCCCATATACCATACCATACCTATTTGATCACTGAATATCAAAATTCTTCTAGCACACTCAGATGTCTTCGATAAACATTCCGAGCTAGGACAGTTAGCGAGAAGATCCTGCACCTTTATTTTTGAATGGAAAGTAGTATTGCTTGAATTTTTCAAGAAAGCGTTTTTTTCAACCCCCATACAATACAGCGATGCCACCGCGGCTCCGGAGCCTCGCCGCCACCGCGTGATTTGCGCTAGCGGGCCGCCCGCCTCGAAATTTAGGGTTGGCACTCATGTCTAATTGCAACAGATAGCTTTAAAAGTTACGTAGACAGCAGTCGTATTATATAAGTCAATACGACCAGATGCAATCAGATTCTAAGTAGGTAGGAACTTTGCGAGACTTATAAGCCGCGCAACGATAGTACTGAAACGATATCTGATTGCAACCAGTTGCATTGAGACCAATTCAGACGAATTGGATTGGACCCATGCATCTCTACTACTACAACTGGATAGGCCCTGCCGTACTTTCATTTGTGCTAATACTTGCCCCACCGAGCATCCATGGTGTAATAAAATTGACATTGTTTCATCTGACGTTAGTCACCGTAAGTTCCGTAGATGCTCACTGCTGCCAAACCAAACTACTATCAGCGCCAAAATGGCGAAGCCAAATGCGCTCATTGAGTTGTGACGTTCGTCAACAGCCTGTTTTTAATACGATCGTAGAGTACGATAGATAATATAGATATTTCTTACTGTCGTTGCGTACTCGGCCATGCGGTAAATTTATCACGTTTCGGCCGGCATCGATGCCGAACGATGCCGGCATCGGTTGGTGTATGAGAAATATCGATGCGCATCGATGCCAAAAATTAGAGATAACGCCCATCTCTAGTTATAATTTACCGGAAACACTGACGAGGGCAGGGCATTCCACTCCTTAGAAGTTCTTATAATAAATGAAGAAGCGTAACGCTTCGTTCTTGTGCGAGGTATTTCAACCATAAAAGGATGGCGCTTTGCCGATCGTCTAGTCGTACGGTAATGGAAAGGTGATGGGATGGGGGAATCAGATTGTGCAGTTCTTGTGCACACTCTCCATACTGCAATCTGTAGAATACCGACAGGCTTGCGACCTCACGTCGATGCGCATATATTAAATGCTAAAAATGTAGCTATGGTTATCTTCTAATTTTTGTTGAGATACAAAGTATTCATTGTCAAAATAAAATTTCAAACAAAATTGTTAGTTTCAAAATACAAAACGTTACTTTGACGACAATTCAAATTATACAATGTCAAATTCAGATATAACTTTGTGTTTCCACGTCGTATAGACATTTCTTACAGACGTTAGTTTGCACTGACGAAACATTTCAAAAAAACATGTTGAAAACTCTGTTTTCTGTCAATGTATCGAACTGTGTTTGCATTATCATACAACTTGTTTAAACGAAACTTGTTTGACATGGCTTGCCTAAACACGTTTCACGACAAGTTTCGTTATCAACATGTTTCTATAAAAAACTTGCAACCTATTGAAAATTTTATTTCGTGATATGTTTACCGACCCAATTGGATAACACAAAAAAAAGATTTAGACAAGTTGCGAGACATAAATCAGCAACAGTGCGAACGTCAAACGAAACAAGTATCTACAAAAACATTTACAATGAATAAGGTTTTAGTCAGTGCAAACGCAGCCAACAACAAATCTTGAAACTTGTCAATGAATTTACACAGTTTTCTGCGTTGCGAACGAAAAGCCAACAAAACAAGTTGTTAGATCTGTTTCATAAGACGAGTTTCCAAACTTGTACATTTTTAATGTTTTTTGACACACAGTAAGTATGATCTTTTTGCATTTGCGTCATTTTATTAGAAAAAGAAAATGGGCAGGCAATAATATTGCCCACACCTATATTTCCTATATCTACGAGGACCTCAACAAGACTAATAAAATCAGGTTTTTTTTATAGCTATATTGTTACACTGTTACCCTAATTGTAATACAATAATGGTGGTATTATTGTCGTATGTAATTTATTTTTATTTTTGACTGTATATATTTTAGTGGCAAACCTGAGAAGCTATTATTACTGACTGTTTGAGTTAAGCATTTTTTTAAGCAGGAAGCCCATATACCATACCATACCTATTTGATCACTGAATATCAAAATTCTTCTAGCACACTCAGATGTCTTCGATAAACATTCCGAGCTAGGACAGTTAGCGAGAAGATCCTGCACCTTTATTTTTGAATGGAAAGTAGTATTGCTTGAATTTTTCAAGAAAGCGTTTTTTTCAACCCCCATACAATACAGCGATGCCACCGCGGCTCCGGAGCCTCGCCGCCACCGCGTGATTTGCGCTAGCGGGCCGCCCGCCTCGAAATTTAGGGTTGGCACTCATGTCTAATTGCAACAGATAGCTTTAAAAGTTACGTAGACAGCAGTCGTATTATATAAGTCAATACGACCAGATGCAATCAGATTCTAAGTAGGTAGGAACTTTGCGAGACTTATAAGCCGCGCAACGATAGTACTGAAACGATATCTGATTGCAACCAGTTGCATTGAGACCAATTCAGACGAATTGGATTGGACCCATGCATCTCTACTACTACAACTGGATAGGCCCTGCCGTACTTTCATTTGTGCTAATACTTGCCCCACCGAGCATCCATGGTGTAATAAAATTGACATTGTTTCATCTGACGTTAGTCACCGTAAGTTCCGTAGATGCTCACTGCTGCCAAACCAAACTACTATCAGCGCCAAAATGGCGAAGCCAAATGCGCTCATTGAGTTGTGACGTTCGTCAACAGCCTGTTTTTAATACGATCGTAGAGTACGATAGATAATATAGATATTTCTTACTGTCGTTGAGAGTACGCAACGACAGTAAGAAATGTCATAGAGTACGGAGTAATGTCCAGCAGTGCTATTACGCAAGGGCCAGACCACAAATCTTGGCTTCAGCCAGATTATCACTTTTTTCATAGCAAAATCGACTCTATCGCAAGGCACTAATGAATTTGACGGCTTGAAACCGATATGATCAACACTGCGTAATAGCACTGCAGGGCCCCGACCACAGAACTTGGCTACAATCAGATTATCACTTTTTTCATAGCAATTTCGACGCTATCGCAAGGCACTAATGAATTTGACGGCTTGAAACCGATATGATCAACATCGCGTAATAGCCCTGCAGTTGTCTATGGACCCATGTCATATTATCCCTGCGTTCGTGACGATGAGATGGCGTTGTGGGCAGTTTGGAAATATACATTTTTAACAAGCCGTTCTCTTTGAACATTTTCAACACTTTTGTAATTTTGTAACTTTTGTCACTACCGATCCTTTCCAAACTAAATGAAAAAGGACCTTCACGGAATAAAGTCGATTGTCCTATGTCAACATTTCATCAAAACATGCGAAACGAACCCAAATTTCGCCTACCAATATCCAAAGCGGACGCCAAATGTGATTATAAATAGCGTTTTTAACAGTTATTTTCGCCATTTGCTACAAAACGAACGGCCCCCATGTATTCTGTGCCCCGACTACAGTGGCCCAATTACAGAACTTGGCTACAATCGGATTGTCACTTTTTTCATAGCAAAATCGACTCTATCGCAAAGCATATAATGAATTTGACTGCTTGAAACTGTCATGATCAACATTACGTAATCGCACTGCAGGACTTGATTTCTATCGGATTGTCAATATCGCTATCAGTAATGCTTTGCGATAGAGTCGAAATTGCTATGAAAAAAGGGACAATCTAAATGATACCAAGTTATGTAATACGGCCACTGTGCTCAAGTTTCCATTGTTTTTTTCCTTCACTCATTTCATCCATCATTCACTCATTCAAATCAAGTGAAATCATTCGGTTTCCTTCCAGTTCAGGGTATCCAGATTGAGGGTTTTTTCCCCATCATGGGGAAAAAGTAAATGAATCTTGGGGAAAAAGTAAATGAATGGGGCGGGGCTAATTGGGGAAATTTTTGAAGCACAAAATTTCATTACAGCGAAAATTGGGGATCTTTTGTTTGTAGCCATCCACAACAATATATAAAAGTGAAAATGTTTGTCTGTTTGGGGAGTTTTAACGCGATAACGGATTTTGATAAAAATTTAGAATGGACCCTTTTACCCTGGAATAAATTACAGGATACTTTTCATTATCATCATCATCATCATACTTAACTCTAAAACGGCTGAATAAAAGTGAAAATGTTTGTCTGTTTGGGGAGTTTTAACGCGATAACGGATTTTGATAAAAATTTAGAATGGACCCTTTTACCCTGGAGTAAATTACAGGATACTTTTCATTATCATCATCATCATCATCATACTTAACTCTAAAACGGCTGAACAGATTTTTATTAAATATGGAATGGAGATAGCTTGGAATATATACAAAGGTTACTTTTCATTATCATCACCATCATTATTAAATCATCATCATACTTCTCTCTCAAACGCCTGAACGGATTTTGATGAAATTTAGAATTGAGATACCTTATAACCTGGATTAACACATAGAATACTTTTCATCATCATCGTTACCTTCACGCCGGTGAAACCGCGGGGCACAGCTATCCACACCAATATTTAAAGTGAAACTTTGTCTGTTTGTTTGTATGGAAATAACAACTATGAAATTTGAAAATATGTAATATGTAAATATGTATGAAATTTGGACTGGAGATAGTTTATACCCTGGAAAAACACATAGGTTTTTTTCATCATCATCCTTCACGTTCAAACGGCTGAATGGATTTTGATATAATTTGGATTGGATATTTCTTTTATCCTGGAATAACATATAGGGTACTTTTCATCATCATCATCATCATCATCATCATCGTCATACTTCACTCTCAAACGGCTGAAGGGATTTTGATGAAATTTAGAATGGAGATACTTTTTACCCTGGATATAACACATAGGATGGCATGTCAACATCACCTCTTACGCGAGTGAAACCGCGGGGTGCAGCTAGTCTCTGATATTTTGGTTCACCATCCTATATACCTAGTTATTCTAAGTCGATAACAACAGAGTAATGCACAGCATGCTTAACATACATCATTCATACATGGTATGGTGTATGGTCATCATCATTATTTGCTCGTCTCCATGATGTGTTTTTCGCTTCTTGTAACTTTTTACTGAAGAGACTTACAGAAAAACTGTGAATGCAAACAATTTAGCAATTAATGTCTTCTTTATACTTTTCATAGACACTTTTGCTGTAAACTCTTAGAGAACTATATAAATAGTAAATAAATATGGCCCCTCAATTCGAGATGGCGGCTGACGCTCCCTCCCTTCGAGGTCGTTTCTTTTTGTAAAGACTTTATGACAAATCAAAACATCTTCTACTCCACTCCACCATTTGTAGGGCAAAACTACCTGGTTAATGGGCTATAAATCAAGCTCGAGCGAAGCGAGGAAAAATAAATTATTTTTAAATGTCGAAGCACGGCGCGTTGTTGCTATGCCAGTAATGGTATTTTATTTCAATGTAAAAGTTAATAAATAGGTCGTAAAAAGATTAGGAAGTTTCAAAATTATTGAGGAAAAATTACTGAAATAGTATCTTTTTGGGGAAATTATTTGCTGAGGAAATTAAGTTAACTACATCTGGAGACCCTGTTCCAGTTTCATTGTTTTGTATTGTACGTGTTGTTTACTTTCTCATTAATTTTCAAATTTTTGTTTATCGTTCCATAGATTGATATTTCATTGTTAAAACTTATACCTACGATGGGTAGCTTGGACAGGGCCGTGTTAACAGGATTTATTTGCAGACTTTGCTCCGAAATGCATCGGGTTGTTCTTCATATCTACGGGGAAGAAGGCTTACGTCTGTGTATTTCGGAAAAAATCAGCATATATCTTTCAATAAACGTAAGAAATATTGACTTAAAAATCTTCAAAGCTAACCTTCTTAAAAAAACCGTGTGATTTATGAAAGTTGTCCTCGTAACCAAGGCCTTGTATGTCGATATTTATAAATTGCATCGGAGAAAAAAATGCAAATGCTTTGTAGTCTGTCTCTGTGCTGTGCCCATTTACCCATTGATAGTACTCATAGAACAAGTAATCACCTACAGGTATATTTGAAGTGACTGAATTATTGTAATTTTCAGGTGTCACAGTCAGATCCCCTTCCTAAAACAATTTGCAATGGCTGCTTGGAGCGCCTGGAGAACCAGCACAGATTGATGATGGTGATGGAGCGAGCGGCTCACATGCTCAAAACTCGGAGCGGTCGGGGCTGTGGTTGTTAGTGAACATTTGTCATGTTGCATGTTTTTCAAACACTAAAAGTTTAAAGAGAATTTAGGTAGTTTTAATATTATGCTATATGATGCACTCATGTTAGTCTGTTTTTTAATGGTAAGTATAGGTTGGGATGTATGAAATTTTCTCTTAATACATTTGTGAAATCATTGGTAACATAATTGACTTTGTATCTTGTGGTCTAATATTACATATAAATATTTTTTCTGGCAAACTTTGTGCATGAACTTATCAATAACAAGGCTTGCAAATCAAATGTAGAAATCACAGTTATACAGTGCGCCTTGTGTCTTACAATAGTCAAATATTTTGTAAAAAAAATAAAAAATTGTTGTTCATGTGTTGAGGAATAATATGTACAAAAACCATTGTCACATAGCTTTACTATTGCATTAATAAATAATATTACTTGAATCTGAAGCAAATAGTATCTGCTATTAATTCAATGTTTATTGTAGAGATTTTCTATATAGTAAAAGTAGGTAATCCACAACAGAGCCTAATATTGTGTTTTCATGCAACTTCTCATGAAAAATTTTTTTTAGAGATGCTTTAAATGCTATTAAAAGTCAAAATAATTAGGTAATATTTGGATCAGAATTGGAGTAGTATTATTAAATTTAGTTCATAGCATACAAATTGTATCTAGAAAAAATAATATCTTTAATATTAACAATATAATTTGTTTCTGTAGCATAAATAGTTGTAAAATTAATTATTTTATTAATTAAGTGAATAAATGTCTGACTTAAATTATATTAAAAAGTTTAAATCGAAAATTTGGCAAATAAATAGTTTATATCTATTCTTTTAATAAAGCAGTATGTAAAGCACAGAATAAATAAGTTACTATGTAACAAGTAACAAAAAGACTAAAAGATATTAAAAAAATATTGTTCTTGGAGATTTGATAATTATATATCATCTGATAATTTTCTAAAGGAAAAATTTGTATCACGGACGGGATTCGAAACCGCATACCTCCATGCCTCTGCACGGCACATGCCTCTGACCAATTCGGCTACCATGACCACTGCATCATCACGCAAATTTTTCTCTTAGTATTTTAAACGCGTCTTACGTCTACGCTTAGCAGGCATTAATTTCTAGAATTATAAAAAATACACTACTGATCAAGAAAATAGTATTTGCATACTCTTTGGAATACACTTGCCTTTTTTACACGATTGCAGAGTCTATGAAACAGTAATATTATAATAGTTAAGTAGGTAGTGAGGGACAATGCCACATTGTTAGTTTGGATATCCACCACTGGGAACAATGGGAATAATTTAGTAGAGTTGTCCACCACTGGGGGACAACGGGAATAATTTATTACTTAAGTTATCACTCTAAAATGTCTTAGTACCTAATTATCATATGTGTTTTATAATATAAGTGTGTTAGTGCAGTGGGTGGAGGGGTAAATGCGAATTACCTGTGCACCCACTAGTAGGTGAAGCCGGTGGGTGGACGGGTCACAACCTGTTTAAATTCGACCTCAAAACGAAAACTCTTTGGACAACTTTATTCGTTTACGGGGAAACTAAAAGATTCAAATAAAAATACATTATTGTACAGATCCCGTCAAAGGAGAAATAAAATGCAAGATCCCTTCGACTGCATCTTAAATTTCAAAATAAATAATCTAAAGCTTGTTTGCTTCTTTTTAGTTTTGTTCGCAGTCGTTTTTTTTATGTTTTTTTTCTTTTTAAATGGTGTCTCTCTGTTAGTCTGTGCGTATGTGCGTGCATTACGTAGACTACTGGACCGATTGCGATGCGGTTTTCACTGTTGGCTAGCTTATGGTTTCACTTAAAAACTGGTGTAGGTACTTGGTATCTCAATCCGATTTGTAGAAGCAGGGCAATCGAAATTATTTAACGGCTGCGGCTGAACGAATTTTGATGAAATTAATCATTATTGTACTTTTTAGGTACTTTTGTTCCAGAGACTATGCATAGGTTACTCTTAACCTAGATAATTACTAATGCCATTACGGTGGGCAATATTTGAATGGCAATAATACATAAAAATAAAGAGAACACAACACATAGTAAATAATAATAGCACAGAATAACTAATAGTACCAATAGGTCTGCGTTTGACCATTCTCACATCACATCCAAAGTGATGGTGTTCAAAATTAATATTGTTGATCTCCAAATAATCAACTATGCGTGGGATCCGACCACGGCATGTTAGCAGTGAAATATAATCCATCCCGGTCTTGGATTAGAGTGGAAAATAAAACGCAGTGGAGTCTAATCCACCCGCGAAATGGATTAGATTGGAATAAAAAGTAGAATCGAATCCATAGACGTTTTTTTCTGTAAGAAATTCTAACCAGTGTTGCCATGCCAGCGGCTGTGCAATTTCAAAACCTAGCAAGGGTCATTTCTTGTAAAAAACGTGTTTTTGCATTGTGCGTCTTGCTAGGTATTTCCTCACAGAATGGCATTGTCCAAATTTAAAAAAAAAACACTCACAAAATATATTTTTTCTTCTCTAACCTAGCAAGTACGCATCGCCACCAAACAATGTATAATAAACAATTTAAAAACATAGTATAGGACAACGGCCATTTCAAAACATAGTACCTAAGGGTCCCTTGCTAGGTTTTGAAATTGTCAAAATGACTTACTAGGTTTTCAAATAGTGATAACAAAGCTATATTGCGCACGTCAACTCCAGTATGGCTTAGGCTCTCTCTCTCTCTCTCTCTCCAGTATATTCAAAGTACTCTGTGGCTTAGGCCACCGGCGCAAACGTATTGATATTGTCTAAAGATGGCTAATAGACAGTTCTACAGGTCTTCATTGATGGTTAATGCCGTGAAGAACAAAGACGCCGAACCATAAGTATTATTACAAAGTGTTTATTGAGTTTAAATTGAAATTGTTATGACAACAAAATTGAGGTTATGACAAAACTGGCGTGCGATGATTATAAACTATTCTTCATTATTTTTTACACATATTTTGGAACACCTTATTTGCAACTAGCTGTGCCCGTGGCTTTGCCCGCGTGGTCATTTCATTTAAAAGTATAGCCCATACGTGTTATTCCAGGACCAAAAGTGCGTATAAAGTACAATGTACTACAGATTATTCTTCAGATTATTCTATAGCAGACTTACTCATTGCTAATAAAAACACCTATTCCATAAGTGACAGCGATGACGACTCTGCCAATTTAAATGGACAGCTGATACCAACGATTGTTGATAACCCTGTCTTGCCTTTCATCTTAACATCACTTTCAAATGAACCAAAATCAGTTTATATCGTTCCCTATCGGATAGGTTCAGGTTCAGTAATATTTACGGACCACCAACAAGTTGAAATATTTAGAGAGCAAGAAGAAGCTTTTCAGACAAACAGCACATGTGAAGAACCCACAAACAAAACAAACAAAATAAGCCAGAACAAAATGAAACATCCGTTAATAGAAGAAACTTGTAGCGAAAAATGTCACATAAATTGTAAATTGTTTAGGTACATTAGATGATAGAAAAAGCATATTATGGAATCATTATTGGAATATGTCATATGAACAGCGTCGAAATTTTCATAACAAATGTACAAGGATTGAACAGATTAAAAGAAGAAAAGTACAGAAACTACCAAACAATAACGTTATTTTTAAATACCATTGGCCATAAAACTGATGCAGTTTTAACACTTAGCAGTGCTCTATAGCGAAAACAATTATATAGTGATGTCAAAGAAAATAGGGGAGGGAAGAAAAATAACTATGCGAGAGATATTTGAAAGAACACATTTTGAGCTTTAACCCTGCTCATTATAGACGAAGCAACGCTCCATTGACAAAATATCTGCCTAGAACATTAACGCTCGAGCAAATTTTTAAGGATTTTAAGACCAAAAATCCAGATTCAGCGTGCTGCAAGGAATTGTACCGACAAACAATAAAAAACATGAACATATCCATCAAGTATCCGAAAGGGACAAATGTGTAGATTGTGGTATATTCGAACAAGGAGTTGCAAAATACGCTGGTTGAAGTAAAATTCATGAATGGGAACCGAAACATGTTTCATAAGCACGACTTTGATGAGCCTTATGAGGAACTTGACTTCCTAATGAAGAAGTTTAATCCTTATTCATTGCCTGAACTGAAAAATTCGCCTAGAGGCATAAAAGAGACCAAGAAAGAAAGAATTGTGTCAAAATTGCTTCCGCTAATGCCATTTAATGGAAGAGAGTTTTGGCTTCGTTTACCAACTAGCAATGATTCTCAAGATTTATTAACTAGTGGTCAAATTTCCTTTGACTCTTAATTCATTATTTTAGGTCAATACTGTTTATTGTAATTTCTCATTACTTAATAAATTAATATAGTTTGATAGGTACAAATATAAAACTTTGTTTTTATTCGACGCTTTACTCTTGCTAGGTTTATAAAATAGCTATCGTAGGAATTTACCATTCATCGAAACCAGACAAAAACTCATTTACAACACTTATTAGGAATACGAAACAGTTATGACCTTAAATTGTAACTTATTGAAACAAGATCAAAACCTAGTAACACATCTTACTATATTATCAAATTGTAAATAAGGTCTGTTCTAAGCTTAAATATCCATTTATTCATTAGTAAGTGCTTTATTACGTGTACTATTAACGCAAAACAAAAAATATATATCTTTTCTCAAGCCAAGGATATACCGCAAGTTTTGGCCTTACCCCTGTTAAGCTAACAGTCATAGTTTAGTTACGGCATGCCTTCAAAGTAGTAAACTCGTTTTTTCGCTCTCCTGTAAAAAATGACTCGTGTCTCTTACTATGTTTTAAAATTGCACAGCCAAGGCGGGTCTTGTCAAATGTTACCTAAAATGGATAAAAAGTAACCTATTTTCTGTTTTATTTTTTTACACTTAACTATGTGATTAGAAGTTGATAGACAGCATATTTTGCTTGTATCAAATTATAGAAATATGGATCAAAAGTTTAAGATATATAAAGTTTTTTATTTTTGCAATTACCAGTTACTTTTTTAATGATATGAAATATAATTGTTGTCGTAATTTGCAAGTGAAATAAGGATAGAAATGTACCTACTCAGCCTTCCGATTGAAAAAAAACTTACAAAATTTATTTAAAATGTTTCTAAGTAGGAGAAGTACCTTCGCCTTCACCAGCCTTGTTATAATTTTATTATAGTTTTGATCATCGCTTTTGTTGGTTCAAATGTTGTTACATTTTTGATGGCTCCTTTGGTTAGTCGTCAACGTTTAATTTATTTCAGTGCGAAGCTTATTCCTGTTGACACATTTTACTAGCTTGAGCTGGCTGAAAATGCCTCTGACGTTCAAAAATGGTAGGACCAACATAAACATTACATTTTATTTTTATTAGTGAACAAAGGCTCCCTTGCAAAGTTTTTCATTTTGAATACTTTCTTCTAAAAGTCGTCTATCTGCAGACAAATTTGGGTAAAACAAACTCGAACAAGAACGAATCTGTCGATTGAACGAGCTAGTAACCGAGACGCTTTGGTCATCCTATGGAAAGTTTTTCAATTTGAATACTTTCTTTTAGGAACCGTCTATTTGCAGACGAATTTGATTGGAAAAAACGAACTCGAACTAGAACGAATCTGTCCGATTGAACGAGCGAGTAACCGATACGCTTTGATCATCCCCTGCAAAGGTTTTCATTTTGAAAATCTTTTCTAGTAGTCATCTATTTGCAGACATATTTGATTGGGTAAAACGAATTCAAACAAGAACGAATCCGTCCGATTGAACGAGCGAGTAACCGAGACGCTTTGGTCATCCTATGGAAAGTTTTTCAATTTCAATTCTTTCTTCTAGGAGTCGTCTATTTGCAGACAAATTCTTTCTTTTAAATTTGCAGACAAATTTGATTGGGTTAAATGAACTCTAACTAGAACGAATCTGTCCGATTGAACGAGCGAGTAACCGAGACGCTTTGGTCATCCCCTGCAAAGGTTTTCATTTTGAAAATCTCTTCTAGTAATCGTCTATTTGCAGACAAATTTGATTGGGTAAAACGAACTCGAACAAGAATGAATCCGTCCGATTGAACGAGCGAGTAAACGAAACGCTTTGGTCATCCCCTGCAAAGATTTTAATTTTGAAAACTTTCTTCTAGTAGTCGTTTGCAGACAAATTTGATTGGGTAAAACGAAAGCGAACAAATCCGTCCGATTGAAAGAGCGAGTAACCGAGACGCTTTGGTCTTTTCAGTGATTTGTGATTTGGATACATTAATGCGAGAGAGACATACGTGTATTTAGGAGTTGCAATTGCTGCCTTACGATCGAAGTTTTGCGTTAGAAAACATTGCGTTGTATTGCCATTGCCATTTCATGTAAGAATATAGAAATGAATTCTCCAAATTTCGCAAAATCACCTAAAAAAGTAACCTTTCGAGTCGTGTAACCCAGGAAGTAACCTGAAGAATTCAAAAATCACCTAAAAGTTTACAAAAGTAACCTTCTGGCAACGCTTAATTCTAATTGCTGACGCCGACTAAATACTTAAGTCGGATACCAGCCAATCAGAGCACTGCGACATTAGGGTAAGTACTTAATACTTTTATTGATTGTGATTATAAACGGCAAATACAAAATACTAAAATATATTAAGCGCATTTGCGTGCGCTTTTAATCAGGCTAAATAGTGGATAACCCGGCAGGCACATGCAGGTGGCAACATGGCTAATCCGAAAAAAATGGATTAGTATAAATGTGAGCACGAGACTTTGAAAAAATACTACAAAATTTGGTTCCGTCGTTCACATTTTTAGGTACCTACTACGTTTACAAATTGAGTAATAAAAATTTATAAATAAAAAACTGAATATCGGGGCTTCATATCGCGCATTACAAATTATGACCATATTTTATGTGAATGTTTGAAAAATAATAATTGTAATTGTCGCTTATTAATCGGCAAACGTAGAGCTTCAGTATTGGAAAAAAGTTACATGCTGAGAGTGATTTTCGCACTACGAAATATAAAAAATATATATATTGGATCTAGTCTATCCATTATGTAGGATCTATCTGATCTGTAGATATCAAATAAGATGAACGCGAACGAAGATATTTGTAGTCTCACTGGTCGCTGTAGTGTAGACTGTGTAGTGTACTACAACCAGTGGCTCTGTGAGCTGTAGACCTCGCGAGCACAAACTTTTTTACAAACAATCTAGCGATGCACAGTAGCGCCATCTAGTTACCTTTTTGTACAACTAACATTAATAACCAAGGTGCTCCATCAATCCCTACTTAGTAGGTAAAAGGCTGATTCCACTGGTAGAAACCCTCAATGTGAGCATTTTAATGCATTTTGAGGAGCTATTGTGTTCATAACGCCGAAGATCCTCATCAGATCTTCACCAAATTTTTATGAGACGAACTTAGTTACCTACTACCTTACAAATAAAAAAAAAACTTCAAACTTGGATCTAATGAGGCGGGGAGATATTCAGTAGCCCCCTTTTTGGGGGAAGTTTCGTCTAGATCGGATATGAAATGCGACCTGCACGGCAATTATAGAAGCCAATATGACTTATTGAAAACATATTTTAATATAGACTCTAATTCACCGCCAATAAGTGATAGTGATAATGGAAATCTGATGGAAACAAGATAGGTAATAGGACTCCTGTAGAGGAGAACAGCCGGTCAGACAGACATCCGCACACATACGAAAGCCCTTCGCTTGCGCTTCGCGCTTCAATTATACACTACATATTCATACTTTCTGGTATATGTTGTCCAAAAAGCTACTAGTTTGGCTGCGTGACCCCCCCGACCAATGGGTTCCCTAGTATTCCCTACTTCGTTGGGTTTCTTGGAGGTCTTGGAGTGACGTATAGGCATACGATACCTTTTACCATTGTTCACGCGGGCAAAGCCGCGGGGCACAGTTAGCTATATCTTTATAAATCGCGCATGTGCCACCATTCAAATTATTTAACTAAAAGGGGTACTAATGAGAATGCGATTTCCCATTAGTACCAGCGGTGGTCAGAGCAGTGGCACTACTGGGAACAAACCGTTTCCCATTAGTACCACCATAGAAATAAATTTGCTTATAGGGGTACTACTGAGAATGCAATTTCGCATTAGTACCATCGGTGGTACTGAGCAGTGGTACTACTGGGAACAAACCGCTTCCCATTAGTACCACCATAGAAATAAAATTGCTTATAGGGGTACTACTGAGAATGCAATTTCCCATTAGTACCATCGGTGGTACTGAGCAGTGGTACTACTGGGAACAAACCCTTCGTTGTGGTATTTTATATGTAGAATAACAATCCGGAGCTTAAATCTAACAATTTTATTGCACATTCCCACTGGCCAAGAGTTTTTCAATCCTTGCCGTATTTTTATGTATTAAGATCTTGATATCATTGATTTTATCGCGTTTTTCTTCTACATCCACATCTAATTGCTTTACACGCGTTTGCAGTGGCACTAGTGTTTCTTCACTCGCTCTGAAATATAAACACATTCATACACATTGAAGGAATTCCAATTTGTACCTTGTCGTAGGTAGGTATCCTACAATATCCTCATTCATAAATCGATTCAACAAGATGACATCACTTTAACCTTGATGATGATGTTCCTCCATCCACCTATTGCGACATTCCAAGACGTAAATTGTATCGGAGATTAGCGCTGATATAGTGAGGATTAGATGAGACCAAAAAATACATTTACTTAAACTTAAAAAAAAAACAGTAAGTAACAAAAGTATGTACAAAGAAGATAACAAAAAAAATGCACGAAAAAAATTAAAAAAATGCCTCGTTGACTTAAAATTAGCAACAGAACGTTTTAAAAATTCTGTCTGTTTTAAAATCAATGTTTTTCCACGCATTGCGTAAAAACTACTGTACTGATCGAAATGTGGTTTTCGCTGAAATAGCTTTGACTTCATATCTCAATCCAATGAGAAGAAGCTGAGCAATCGTTCAAAATCTTATTGACGGCTGAATGAATCTTATTGGCATTTTATTGACGGCTGAAGTACTTAATATAAACAAGCAATATTTATAAGAGTTTTTGGTTAGATGTACAGAATGGGAACTGTCAAGGTCTCTCTAACAAGGTAGGTATATTCGTAACTTACGCTTTTTGTTTCAGGATATCTTTGGAAACGTCTCCATAGACATTAGTCCATTGCTGCAGTTCTTGGCGCATTACTTCCACATCCTCCTGAATATGATCAAGCAATTTTCCCAACGGATTGGCCACTCTTGATAAAGCTTGAATGTTGAACTGCAGCTGCTCTATTTCTTGGTTCGAAGCATCCTTTGCCTTTTGCGCTCCAAATTGCCATTCCTTTTAAGACAGATAAATTGATGAATTTCCAGTAATAAATAGGTATAATGGTATTAAATAGGTAGTAGGTTTATTACAGGTAGGTATGCGAAGTTTACTTACGATTTCTGTTTTTCCTGCAACTTGCGACAACGCTTTTTGCGAATTCAAAATTTGTTGAACAAGGTGACCGTGCTCATTCGATGATAATTGTAAGGCTTCTTGCTGATCCTCTACAGTCCCAGATCCTCCACCACGCTGCTCTACAATAATAACACTGGTGTCCTCTTCCTAGAATAAGAATCTATTCTGTATTGATAATTTACTAAAAATAATTAGACCATGTTAGTTAGACTGTGGACTTCACTGACTGACCTCGTCAATTTGAGCATTTTCTGCTATAATGTTTACTTTTCCTACTAGAAGGTTATCGTTTTCGGGTATGACGTTATCAATCTTCTCCCTCAATCGTGGCGCCCCTGGTCTGGATGACGGTGGTCTTGCACTCGGCGGTCTCAGCACACTCGATGGTCTTGCAACTTCCGCAGGTTTTCTGCTAGTGGAATTGACGACGTTATCATCGCTATTATTTCTGACTAATTCTTTCGCTTTGATCTCTGTATCAAAGCTTTTGTGTTTTGGTATTAAAACTGGTCTTGCTTTCTTTAAAGTTTCAGTTTCGTCACTTTTTTCTTTGGTTTTCGATGGGACTTCGTTACATGTTCCATTAATCCGGTCTTCAGGTATATTTCTATTTGACTCAACAGCCGGTTTATGAGATTTGTTCTCATGGATGTTGTCATTTTCAACGTCCATTAAGTCTTGAGAGGACAGTGATAAGTTAGCTTCATTTTCAGCAATTGTATACGAATTATTGAGTTTTCCTTGAACTTCTTGATCTACAGTAAGAGCATTTATTTCATCATTTGTCTCAGTTCCTGCGTCACCTTCTTGAACTATCAATGTACCTGTACGTGTACCTATATTGACTAGTTTTATTTCTTCATTTTGTTTCATTTCTTTGTCTGATATAATTAGATTTTGTTCTTGATTTTCTTGAATCGCAGGAGTATCGTCTGGTTTGGTATCATTATTTGATGGTTGTGTTATGCTTTCGACGGATGGTTTTTTACCAACAGCTTTTAAATTTTGTGTTTTTTTAAGTTGTGGTTCATTTTTACTCACACCGGCTTGTTTTCGTTTTGATTTAAGATCACTGGTTTTAGTTTTTTCACTTTTATTTACAGGTGCGGGTTCTTTTTTAGTTATAGTCAGTTTTTCGCTACTTCTAGATGTTAATTTTTTTTCATCATTGTTCTTTTTTACAGGTTTTGGTTCATTCTCTTTGATTTTCACAACAGGTTCTTCGGATGTTTTTGAATTTTCTTTATATATTTTTACAGCTTCATCAGAAGACAGCTTTTTATCGAGAGCATAAGCTAGATTCTGCAGTAGTTCATTGGTTTTTTCAGGCTCTTGCCCTGCTACTATTTTAGAAGGTTTGACTGATAAATTCTTTCCCGTAGTGAAAGCTGAAAACAAACAACACTTTATCATTAGTGAGTAATACATAAAAAGTCTTGTTAATCTCACAAATATTAGTGTTACCTATTGTGAAATATGTCTACCCATGTTTGTTTTATATAGCTACTATATATTATGATACTTACCTATCACAGAAATTACTTTATTGAGAAATGATATTTTACTGTCTCTATCTTTGACATTATCAGATATTAATTCATTTTCTTCAAATAAGCCCTCAAAGAACCCGTTCGTCTTCAGTACCTGAAAATAGAACAGTATTTTTCTATAGACGTGCCAGTTACGCTTGATAGCAAGCGTGCCCATTGAAAATGCAATGATAATAAGGTGACAAAACTATAATAATCAAAGGATTAATAGAATTTTGGTATACTTTTGATAGATTTAATAATATTAATAAATAACAAAATGTTTTATATTCAAGCGTAAAACCCACAACACGATGTACAAAGTTCAGATATACATGAATAAAAAATAAAAGTGTAAGTAAATGTGTAATAAAATATCATAGTCATGTTTACCTACTTAATTACATTTATTATTTTCGATTCGCACTCCGGTGCACCGTCAACCAAAACTTAATTATTGGGCTACCCACATTGACCCCCTATTAAACAAAGGTAGGTAGGTGTGACTACCCAGGTAGGTAGGTGTGACTACCCAGGTAGGTAGGTGTGACTACCCAGGTAGGTAGGTGTGACTACCCAGGTACGTAGGTGTGACTACCCAGGTAGTCACCTAGCCCAGGTTTAGCCATAGGCTTAGGTAGGTTATAGGTAATTACTTTCGACTTTTTCTTGAATTTTGACCATTCGATGTGTGTGATATGTGATTACATTAAATAAATAAAAACTAGTTATGTAGGTCTCAATAAGTTAAAAATATTATGTTCATAGATAGGTACCCACTTTCCACAAAATATAAAATCAATACTCACAGATGTTACTATATCGTGCAAGAACCTGAAAGGAGGTTTTTTCAGGAGCTTTTCACTGAGGGGAGGTCTTTTCACGTATTTTCCAAGCGATGTTTGCGTTGCTTTTATTACATCGGCGCCTAATTCCTTTTCCATTATGCATGTTTTAGTAATAAATTCACTTCAATAAATTAATAACACGTAGTTTTGCTGATAGATGTCAATATCAAAATGAGAGATCAAAATTGTTTACATACGACATCACCATGACAACCAGCACATAGACTAAAAACTCTGTAGGCTATCTTTCTATTGGTTGGCGTTCGTAACGGGAACGTAGTATTACTAGGAATTCTGCGAAAGTGTTCTGTGACGAGAGGTCTGAATGAAATGGAATGAATGTTCTTTGTATCTCATTCCGATTACTAGAAACCGAGCTATCGGTAAAAATATTTTTGATGGCGAACGAATTTTGATTAAATATAATAGAGTGTAGGTACCCTACTTTATAGGTAGGAATCAGAATCAGAATGTTTTTATTGCATAAAACTGTGTACAAAAGGTGGTAGAGTTAATATTAGAGGAACAACAGTTTTGCCCTTTTCGGACGTACAATAAATATAAATTAACTTATTGACAACAAGTCTCTTAAGTAACTAATTATTATTTACATGAGAATCAGCAAGTTTACATTTTTATTACATTTTTACCTTATATCTGTAATGCACTCATTTTTAAATAAACTTAATTTTAGAAATAATCATTCAAAGTATTCTATTAAATTATAAAACACTTTGGAAATAATCCATCCTTTCAATTTATATTAATGTTTAAACTGAGACTCTGTCATTATCCTCAATTCTAGGGGTAAATGATTGTATATTCTAATGGCTGTATAAAATGAACTTTTATGATACATTATTATCATGGCATTATTGACCTGTGGTATGCATATGTTATGTTTATATTTGGAACGTAATTTATCAGCGCAACTAGAATGCACATCAGAGAAGTTTTGATTATTATTTACAAACAACATTTCATAAATATATATACTTATCCGTTAATGTTAAAAAATTGTTTTCCTTAAATATTTGACGCAAGGTATCAGTTTATAAGTTATAAATAATTCGGAGACATTTCTACTTAAGGTACTTTTCCGAAATAACACATAATTAGGGTGCGTAGGTTTTAATCCAAAGAAATTACCACGCAGACAGAGCGACACAGCTAGTTAGGACTACATAAGCTAATCGTAAGTCATATTAGCATTTGGCATAGGCTGCCTGCATACTTCCTGGGCTGCACACTGCACAATCATGTTTTGTTTGTTGACCTCGAGTTGATGATCAGCAAAGTAATAGATCCTCTTAGCAGGGGCGGATTTACCTATAGGCCAAGTGGCTAGATTTATGGGCGGCCAATTGTGAAAAAAAAAAACCTGTTCGCGCATCTTTGTGTGTTCAGACATTGTAGATTTAGTGAGTGGGCAAAAGTTTCTATCATCTGGCCACGCTTAACTTGGCAAGTCAGGACCAAATATAAGTATGAGAATTTATCTAGAAAAATACATGAGAACTTATCTTGCTGATTAATTGACTGAGTGATTGCGAAGCGCGAGCGAAGCGTCTCCGTTTCAGCTTGGGGAAAAATGCTTTCGTATATTCAGCGGATGTCTGGATGTCCGAATGTCCTCTACTTTCACTTTTGGTATACAGGTTCAAAAAAGAAAAGATTTTATATTACTCAGGAATATTTAATTTTGGATGGGGGTTCTTCCTCCAAAAAGGGCCCAAATAGAGGCTACTGAATATCTCCGCCTTATTAGATCCGATCTCGACGGATTTTTTTAGGTGAAGATCTGATGAGGATCTTCCGCGTGATAAGCAGAATAGCTCCTCAAAATGCAGTAAATTGCTAACTTTTAGGTTTCTTCCAGTGGAATCAGCCTTTTACCTACTAGGTAGGAATTGATGGAGCACATTGGTTATTAATGTTAGTTTTACAATAAGGTGATTAGATGGCGCTACTGTGCACCGCTAGATTGTTTGCAAAAAAGTTTGTGCTCATGAGGTCTACCCCGAATACAAGTTTTTATAGTTTTCGACAATGATGTTATTGGTTTTCGAAAACGAAATGTAGTTTCATTTAGTTCCATACATTTACTGCAGTTCCTGCAAGTTTCCGCTAGAGGCGCTGCCAGTAAATATATGAAACTAAACGAAACTACATTTCGTTTTCGAAAACTATAAAACTCGCGGAACTCAAGTGTAGGTGGGCAGGACACTTCGCTAGACAAAGAGACCTATTAGGCAGTGACCAGCTGATGATGATGATTATTATTATTCGAAGTGATAGTAGGTACCTAGTTACATACACACATTACAAAATTATGTTATTTGCTAACCCCTCATTCCCATCGACCCTATTAAAAAGGAATCATGATTACATACACAATAGCAAAAGATTAGATTTCCTTGGACAACACCAATTTATGTGACCAATTTATCCGACTATTTGAATAGTTTGGATTTGATAACTATTACCGCTAAGCTCTGATTTGTTAGAAATCTGACCGGAAATACCGCAGATTAAGTTTATGAGAATGAACACAAAATGAACAACTTCGCTTAGAAGACGTTCGTTTTGAAGCATTTGACGAAAATAATGGTTTAGAACGCTAAATTAATATGACCCTTTTGGCGTTCGCGTTTGACATTTGTGGGCGAAATAAGCGTTGTTTTTTTTTCGATCACCGTTCGTTTTGCATGTTTAGATGACATCACAATTAAATTTAATATTAGGAAAAGCGACGTTATTCCGTTTGTTTTGGGTATAGGGTTGTTTTTCATTCGGTTTAGGAAGGATCTTAAGTGTCAAAAGTAGCAAAAATGGCAAAAACTGTTGAAAACGTATAAAGCGAACGGCTTGTTAAAAATGTACATTTCGAAACTGCTCACAACGCCATCTCATCATCTCGAACGCAGGGTTAGTTGGTTTATGGACTTTCTGGCAACACATATTTTCAACTATCAAATAGATATTCGTGCCAGAATGGTGCCAGATCTTCTTAAAAGAGACGGTTTTACGTCTCTTTTGATCTTGGACTGTGTCTAGAAACCAATCAGTGTTTTCGAATAGATGGGATGAAAAATAAAATTAACTCTATGAAGCTGTCGTTAAAGCATTATTTTCAAATTTGATTCATAAGCTTAAATTGTCTCATTAATACACACCAAATTAGAAGAAAGGTTTGTTAGTAGTACAGAAAAGGACTAAAGTTTTATTTGTTTGAGTTTGGCGATAGCGATTCCACTTCGACTTGTTTTTTTATGTCTTTTTCATGAAAGTCTTGAACAGAAAATACCTACATTGCTCCCATTTTTCCAGAAACCAATCAGTGTTTTTCGAATAGATGGCCTGAAAACTAAATTTTTTTTTATTTTTTTTTTTTATTATTCTTTTCCATGTCATAGAAAAATCTTTTCCATGTCATAGAAAAATCTTTTCCATGTCATAGAAAAATCTTTTCCATGTCATAGAAAAATCTTTTCCATGTCATAGAAAAAAATATTTTAAAAATTTATTTATTAAAATTATTTAGTTTTCATGCCATCTATTCGAAAAACACTGATTGGTTTCTGGAAAAATGGGAGCAATGTAGGTATTTTCTGTTCAAGACTTTCAGAGCCCTCTCTGAAAGTCTTGAACAGAAAATACCTACATTGCATAGTAATTAATTTCCGTGGCTCGTCGGCTCTTTCCACCTTAGATCGGCCATATTCATGTTATAAGCCATCACATTTTGGAAGCTATCCAGACATATATTATTAGTCCGAAAAATTAGTATATACCCATCACGAAATAACTGAAGGCTTGACCAATGAGAGCGCGCAGTGCAAATTGGATCACGTAGTGCGGGTACGGTGGGAATCGTAGATTTCAAGTGAACAGCCTAATTTAGATACGGTTTTTTTATGTTTGAGAGCTGGCGTAAACGAGATGATTCTTATATAGGAGGGTAGTAGGAGGGGAAGGGAGGGAGGGGAGGCAGGGGAAGGGGAGGTAGGAGGAGTGGAAGTGGGGAGGGAGGGGGAGGGAGGGAGGGAGGGAGGGGGGAGGGGGAGGGAGGGGAGGAGGTGAGAATAGTAGCTCTAAACGAATGGACCGATTTTGATGCGTTATTTTTGTTTGAAAGCTGATGTGATCGAGATAGTTCTTAGATATATAGTGGATAAAAATGAGAAAAATGGGGTGAGAATCGTAGCTTCCAAACAAATGGACCGATTTAGATGCGGTGTTTTATGTTTCAAAGCTGGGGTAATATGGGGTGGCTATATACATGTTTAATTTGTGCTTGTAAATAAATATATGGCTTGTAAAGTATCTACAAGCGCCTTTTATTTCTTTTTCTCATAGAGGGGGATGAAAAGTAGAGTGTATCACTCGGACGCAAAATTATTTTCCCTCGGGCGACGTATATAGAATCCTTCGCTACGTTCAGGATTCTTCTTAAGAATCCTTCACTCCGCTCTGAATTCAAAATAGCGCTCTCGCCGGCAAAGTATTATTTCACTCCCTAGTAATACAATCTTCTATTTACTTACGAAATATTTGTAGGCATGTTATGATTTCTGGTGCATAACTGTGGTACAGAAGAGTAATTACAGAAGCCAATATGACTTGTTGCAGACACATTTTTATAGCAATATCGATTCTAACGCACCTCGTTGATTGTGATAATGGTAATCTGATTGAAATAAAATAAATAATAGGACTCTAGGTCACCTGCATGCTTTGCACTTTCACTTGTTTTTTTCTTTTTCGTGTACTTTTCAGTGTCTTACAGTAATAATTCTAATTCCTTTAAAGTTTTTATTTTCCATTTGCACCCCGACATTTTATCATTAGATCCTATAATAATCTTAATAACTAAGAAGAAAAATTACCAAGTCCAATTATCTATGTTAAACGAATAAAAACTAATTTGTAGGGTAGGAAAGGGACTCTTTACCTACCTAAGTTTTTTCAGTCAGTTTGTGGTTACGCAAATTACGCATGCAGTAGAGGCTAGAAATTATTATATCGTTTCTGCTAACAGGCTTCTTGCCGTGAGAAATGATAGGACAGAAATAACAATGTTGCCTTTAAAATAACATACATAGCATAGAACAAACACTGGATATTGCGGCCATTGCAATTACAAAGTGTTGCTAGGTAAATGAAATGTATACAAGAAAAGTTAATAAGATAAGAAAAATAATATTTATATGACATTTTCTAGCTCTCCAAACTTCAAAGAGATTTTTTATATGCAACAATATTCATAATTTTGACCGAGCGAGTGCGAAGCATTTTCGGAGATTTTCCATTGGTAGGGTACTTCCCCCAAAAAAAAAAAGGGGGCTACTGAATATCTCCACCTTGTTAAATCCGATTTTGAAGTGTTATTTTTATTTGAAAGTAACTTTAAGTCTGGTTGGTTGGTCTTGGGTGAAGATCTGATGAGGATCTTCGGCGTGATGAGCAGAATAGCTCCTCAAAATGCAGTAAATTTCTCACTTTTAGGTTTCTACCAGTGGAATCAGCCCTTTACCTAATAGGTAGGGATTGATGGAGCACCTTAGTTATTGATGTTAGTTTTACAATAACTACATGGCGCTACTGTGCACCGCTAAATTGTTTGCAAAAAAGTGTATACGCGCGAGGTCTACAGCTCAGAGCCACAAATTAATTTTTGAAATGTTATTTGTTTTCTATAAGAGGGTCACTACTAGACCACAACTAAACAAAACATAAAAGCGAGTGTTACTTGGCAATGCAAATTGGAGGACTGTGAAAAAAACCTCTGAATATGCTCTGAATGCAACTAGTCGCATTGATTTATGTAATACCAATGCTGGGGTTAAAAATTGACCCTTTTGGATTATATTTAGCTGAATTGTCAGCTGTCACTGTCATCAGAATTTTCTTTAGAACTGGCAGCACTGGTCTTAAAATGACGTGGCGTATGCGCCTGGCAAAATGGTGAAGCAAGTTATCACAAAAGAATCACAAGCAGCGCCTGAGTGAAAGTAATATCAAATATTCAAGTGAACTGGTTGCATTTTGTGTTCATCTTTGTGTAAATGTAAACAAATCAAATTCTCCTGAGCAAAATGCCACCAAAGCCTAAAAAGATGGGGCGTCCGGTAGGATCTAAGAACAAGAAACCCTTGAAGTTGCCAAACGTTTTGAGTGAGATAAAATCAGAAATAAACTTGATCAAAACAGAATTGTCATTAGAAACGGATACTAATGATAACAGTGATAATAATTTTGAAAGTGACCATTCCGTTCAAGATGATCATAGGGAGACTAACTATTCATTGCAAAAAATTGCATCAAAAAAGGTTTGGTATTTTATCTTCCCACTTCACCATACAGCCCAATATACATGTTAATCACTTGCTGCCTAACAATTTTCGGGTAACTCCAACATGTTGAAGTTATGATTTAAACCTAATTTCAGGTCATATATAACTGCAAGCAGTGTCCAAACAAGAACTTCAAGTTTAAGAAGAATTACAAACAACACCTGTTATTGGAGCACTCAACATTGCCAGGAAGTTTGGCCTGCAAACAGTGTCATGTTGTTTGCCCGGATGCAGAGACATTAAAGACACACATTAGCAAAGTGCATGATAGGAATGTCTTCAGGTGTAAATATTGTAAGAAAGAGTTTGTCAGACAGGCTCATGTGCTGAGACACATGGCACAAAAAGGATGTGATGGTAGCAGAATTGCCTCTTTCCCTTGTGAAGTAAGATCTATTTCTTTATTTGTAATCACACAATTCAAAAAAAAAAGAAAAGAAAAATTGGATCATGTGACCCCAACCTGCTTCATCCATGCCTCTAAGACAGATTTAGAAATTGAAAGAAAAATGGATGGCTATGTAGTGGTCATGGTAGCCAAATGGTGAGGGTTCCAGTCCCGGCCATGATCCAAATTTTGCCTTTAGAGAATTATTGGATATGTTCTTGCTAAACAGATGTTAATGTATAAATCATAATAATTTTACTTTTCGATATGACATAGTGATGGAAAACCGCTCTTAGCTTAGAAAAGTAATTGGTGTCAGCCTATCCTATTCTCCACAACCCGGTATTGTTGTATTCTAAGTTTCACTATTGAACCTTTAGGCTACCAACTAATGGCCGGTCCTATATCTTAAAACAAACCGTTTTTGTTTACTGTCCGTCAGCTTTTGACATAAATGCCATACAAAAATGACAAAAAGTAATGAGACGTTGGAAAAACAAGTCGTTTCATTTTGATAGGAATGGGACTAAAGCAACTGCTGACTGGAACAAGTTTATTTTTCAGTACAAAATTTAAAATAGCTTTTGTTAATAAATTAGCTTGGTTGTTTCAAAAAATATAATGATGCTACCCCTGGGTATGGCATAGCTCCAATCTTTATGAAAAAAAACTATAACAAATTAACATCTGGGTTTGATTAGTTGTGTATTTTCTTAAGTAATATAATAAAAAAATCCAATAATAAATAAACATCTGGGTTTGATCAGTTGTGTATTTTCTTAACTAATATAATAAAAAACCCAATAACAAATTAACATCTGGGTTTGATCCGTTGTGTATTTTCTTAAGTCATATAATAAAAAAAATAACTAATTAACATCTGGGTTTGATCCGTTGTGTGTTTTCTTAAGTTATATAAGTACATGATCAACGGGTGGCGCTATTTCTAACATTGCGCAGTACTGAGCGCATAAATGCGCGTGCGCGCGTGGCAAGCAACTGGATAATAAAAAAAACAATAACAAATTAACATCTGGGTTTGATCCGTTGTGTGTTTTCTTAAGTAATATAATAAAAAACCAATAACAAATTAACATCTGGGTTTGATCCGTTGTGTGTTTTCTTAAGTAATATAATAAAAAACCAATAACAAATTAACATCTGGGTTTGATCAGTTGTGTATTTTCTTAAGTAATATAATAAAAAAAAACAATAACAAATTAACATCTGGGTTTGATCAGTTGTGTATTTTCTTAAGTAATATAATAAAAAAAAACAATAACAAATTAACATCTGGGTTTGATCAGTTGTGTATTTTCTTAAGTAATATAATAAAAAAAAACAATAACAAATTAACATCTGGGTTTGATCAGTTGTGTATTTTCTTAAGTAATATAATAAAAAAAAACAATAACAAATTAACAACTGGGTTTGATCAGTTGTGTATTTTCTTAAGTAATATAATAAAAAAAAACAATAACAAATTAATAACTGGGTTTGATCAGTTGTGTATTTTCTTAAGTAATATAATAAAAAAAAACAATAACAAATTAATAACTGGGTTTGATCAGTTGTGTATTTTCTTAAGTAATATAATAAAAAAAAACAATAACAAATTAATAACTGGGTTTGATCAGTTGTGTATTTTCTTAAGTAATATAATAAAAAAAAACAATAACAAATTAATAACTGGGTTTGATCAGTTGTGTATTTTCTTAAGTAATATAATAAAAAAAAACAATAACAAATTAATAACTGGGTTTGATCAGTTGTGTATGTTCTTAAGTACTATAATAAAAAAAACAATAACAAATTAACATCTCTAGTGAAATGTTGAAGACATTAGTGCAAAAAATATATGGAAACTAAAATCCTCTAAATAAAATACTGAACTTCTGAACAAAGTACTAATTTTAATACATAACTAAGTTACCAACACACTTTTATGCATTTAATAATACCCATCAATACTGACTTGCACATGATGGGTATTATTAAATGCATAAAAGTGTGTTGGTAACCTAGTTATTAATGCAAAAGTATGCATTACTTGAACACTTATTTTTAATTCACTTTTCACAGCGTTTAATACTTCTTTTTTAATGAAAAGGAAACTATGTTTGATTGAAAAGCTAAAACTCTGCTAAAGGAATATACTACATAGCTTTATTTTAAAATTTTGCACTCTTAAATTTACTTTATCAATTATTTCCATCACTATGTGCCTATTCAGAGGACACATAAAGCCGTCACTCCTGGTGCTATAAGCCATGTCAGAGGCCCACAGGCAGCCTGGCAACTCTGAGATCAGAGGCTGCCTCATACAACAAGAAAGCATCGTAGCGTGATAGCTGTTCACATTACCTGTTCTATCTTTTCAGATATGTGATGCAAAGTTCACAAGAAAAGACAATCTGATCGTACATCTCCGCATGATGCACATAAGGAAAACATTCTTCCGCTGCAAGTATGATGATTGTGAATTTGTATCTAAGAATTTTACAAAACTGATTAGACATTGGCATGGCTTACATGCAGGTCAGTAAATTAGTCATTATTGTTATCTTCATTTCAAAACTTGTTATTTAAGTAGATGCAAAAGGTTCTAAATTAATTTTGATGTTATTTTGATAACTAAAAACATCCAGAAACATTTGAACCTTCATAATAATTGTGGCAACCGCAAGACTAAAGAGAGAAGAATGTATTCAGGATAATTCTCACAATTACCTAGTATCGAACTAGGATACTCTGTAATAAAGTTACTACTGAACAGATAAACAAACATTTGTGTACAACACAATATTGTTTGCACCTAGTGGGATTCGAACCCATAACCATTTGACTTTGCAGTCTGGGTCACTAGCATAATACAATATTTTATTCTGTGTCACTAGCCACTCAGCCAACTGGTTGTAAATTATTATTATCATTAACTTGTTCACAGAGGTACCACAACAGTTTGTATGTGATTGTTGTGGCAAATCAACAATGTCACGAGCGGCCATGGCCAAACATCTAGAGATCCATGGAGAGAAGAAATATGCTTGTGATGTGGTAATTCATTTACTTGTTTAATTTAAAACTGGCGATGCAGATATAGCTAAGGGTTTCTCGATACATTTCTTTGTACAAAATGTTATACTTACTAAGGCTTTTGTTCTTCGCCGAGAATGAGAATAAGATCCATTCTCGGCTGGGACCGAGACTGAACATTGGTAAAAATAAATGAAAAATTGAAGAAAGTCATCCAAACATCAATAACAGTCAAAATTACATGATTTTGCAACTAAACAAGATATACTGTAAGCTGTTATCAACATTAAACCTAATTAAATTTTAACTTTTTTACAAAAAAAAATTGCTTAAGCTAAAAAAAACATAAAAATATCATTTTCATTTGGGGTTTTTTTAATCAATATTGCTGTGATTTTCATTCACCTAGATGTCAAAGAATCGAACGACATGATTTAAAATGTAATTCTTATAAAAAAAAAATGCCAAGTTCTTGAACATCTAATAGATGTTCCGTAACTAAACTCGAAAGTTCGTAGTATTTAATTATAGTGCTTACTCTGCTCGGCAACAAAACAAAATATCACTATCACGTAGTGAAGTACAAATGCAAATCTTCTATTTATTTGGGACAAGAAATAGATAAATAGTTATTATTTTGTTCTAATAATATGTTGTAAATAATTTATTATAAAATGCAGGCTTTTTATTATCTTATATTTAAACATCTAACAATCCAATAAAGTTTTCGCAAAGCTGAGAAAGACAAACACTAAAGCAAAACTTACAGGTATCCTATGCTGTGTGTGTACACTATTATTATTGTCTCAAACAAAACGCATGAAGTTAAATACATTATTACTACTGAAAACATAAAACCAACAACATTATAGCATATCTGTTTTTATCATATTTTGTTATGATTTTGATACTAATTATATAGAGTTATTTTTTCGTAAGATCATTAAAATGTTACAACAAAAGTGACTTACAAAATTAAATGTATTTGGAACTAGATACTAATATATTAACCTACGTCCGCGAATGTTCGAGCGAAAGCAACCCGTACGCACTCGCGGTGGCACCGCTCAAAATGAAGCCACGCATTGTCTCGGCATGGCCGAGATTCTCGGTGCTCTTTGGCCGAGAACGACACCGAGAATCTCGGCTGTTTTTTGCCGAGAATCTCAGCCACCGAGACCGAGATCCTAGGTCGGACCTTAATATTTACCACACGCGTCCCATCCGCATCTGCGTCCTCGTTGCTCAATGACTCATAGAATAACTGATAGTAAGTACTGGGAAGGGTTGAGGAGAATTAATTGAAATCTGCTGAAATTGAAAACGTCGTAACTTTCAAACGACTTATAAGTGTGGTGTCTAACGCATAATGCATAAACATGCAACGAGGAAGCCTGCTGTGATTGCTGAGATATTTAATATGATGGGATTAATATGGCTAAGCACAAAGAGGTCTAGAAAATGGTGTCGAAAAATAATATGCTTTTATTACTGGGAAAAAACTTGTTTTTGGTCTTTCTGTAATAGATACTGCCGCGGACTTTTTTTGTAGAGCATTTTGAGAAGAACTATCCTTGCACACTATCATATAGTCCTAAAAGTATACGCAGCGCACGCAAAAAAAAAACAGTTAAACAAAAATTAAATAACTAACGTTAAACAAAAATACTTAGTTTTGAAGTTGCAAACAAAGCCCTTTCCTTGATCTCATTGTCTTCCAATTACTCTCAAGAACTAGCCCTAAGTTTTTGACTTGAAATTAATTCTTAGGCTGAAAACCATATCAAAATCTGTTCAGTACTTTTCGAATCATAAATAGTACTAAATTGACAATAGTCATAGAAATACTTTTTGTTAGCTGTCTGCCAATGCAACAAATATAACCAGCAGTATTTTTATTTTCTTGCTCTCATATGGCATTACAAAGGAAGGAGTGGTAAGTCAACATTTATAAAATAACTGAGCTAATTATACTTGTATTAGTGTAGTTATGTGAAAAAAATATTATACAAAACATATAATATTATGTAGAAAGCGAGCACGAAAATTTTGAGCTATTTCCGATTCATTATAGGAATAAGTAAAGAGCGTAGGGGGCGCGAAAGTTGGTGATATTTCTATCAGTGAAACATATAAACATGATTACAAAACATATGAAAATAACAAATATGGAACTGAAAAAAGCTTTGGTTGAAATAAGCCAAGGGGATCCGCGCTTGCATGAGGTAGCTGGCCTCTGGTGTCAGTGTTTGTCAGGCTGCGTATAATATTGAAACAATTGTGGGTATTATAGTTTGACCAAAACCGCTGT
This sequence comes from Alsophila aescularia, assembly GCA_946251855.1. Taxonomy (NCBI): domain Eukaryota; kingdom Metazoa; phylum Arthropoda; class Insecta; order Lepidoptera; family Geometridae; genus Alsophila; species Alsophila aescularia. The sequence continues at coordinate 25,236,849 of OX276373.1, read as the reverse complement.
AACGCGCCTTAGTAATGCGCGGCAGGGCGGGGGAGCTCACAGCGGTACCGCACATGCATAAGGCGCGGTACAGCTGCTATGACCAAACTGTAATATTTTGATCTACTTTAGATTGAATTAATGTTGCAGTGTGGCTACAGCACGTACACGATAGAGGTGATGCGGCGCCACATCCTGACGCACGTGGACGACAAGCCGTACAAGTGCGAGATATGCGGCAGCTCGTACATCCAGCGCGCGCAGCTGGAGCGGCACTCGGAGAAGCACGTCGAGAACAGCTGCGACGAGTGCGACAAGCAGTTCAACTGCAAAGCCAAGTAACTTACTCGATATACTATGTGTCTGGACTGGACACAAGACACTTTAAAAGTACAAGTACATACATTAAACTTACGTACTTTGTTTTATCGATGAAAAATTGGACCCCCTATTTATGCCATCTACGAGTATACTTTTTCAAGTGTGAAGAATATTTGTTAATTTTTAATAATGAATATCTACGGAAATTTCAGACTTAAAAATAGACTCTTACAGTGAACATTATACTTTTTGAAACAATATTAACTTTCTGTTAAAAATATTTACACATCATGGCAAAAAAATGGTTAATGTTAAAATTTGTGACCAAAATAAGGTATTTTTTCAGATTTTCTTCTCTACTGCCAAAACTAAACTGTAAACACTAAATTATTTTGTATTTAATTTACAGCTGATGATCCATTTATGAGTCAATCAATTAATTTTTACACTTGAAAAAGGAAAATAGCTAGTATTAACAGGGGGTAGGGTTGCACATAGTTTGAACCCTGGGAAAGGACTTAATTAATTCAGTTATAAAAAAAATGAACCGTCGCGTGACACCTGGCACATGAGTAAACATAAAAAAAAACTAAAATAACGAGCATTGTTTTGCACTGCGCGCTCTCATTGGTCAACTGTGAATTAGCAACCTGATTTATACTGACTTTTCGGCCTAATACAATAAGTCTGGTTGGCGGAACGTAGGCCGTTCGGCCGTCAGTCTATAGTACCGGAGTTCAATTCCCAACCGAAGTATTTACATTTTGCACATTAAAAATTATATGATTATTTTTTATGTGATGGCTTATAACTTGAACATGGCCTAGCTGAGGCGGAAAGAGCTGACGAGCCACGAGCGGCGCATCGCCACGCCGCTCATGGTGTCGCGTCGCCGCGCCTAGAGTAGTCGTTACCCCCGTACCGCGGCAGTAGATGTTTATACATCAAAAACTTATTGGCAGTACATAAAAAAAATAAGATAATGGCAGTAAATAAATAAATAAAGATAACATGGTCGTCCATTGAGAGTTATCGGGGCCTATTGCGAGTAAATTTGACCTTTTATTTTGTGGCTGTAGGTAGAAAGGCACTGACGTCAATGTTAGTCGTACTATTGTACCCATTGCTCTTGTTTCAGACTGTTGATCCATAAAAGGCGCCACCAAGGTATAGATAAACTACAGTGCCCATTCGAGGGCTGTGCTTACTCTACAAGGGTGTTTCCTACCGAGGGAAGTTTTACGATTCACCTGAATACACATCTGGAAAACAGCAAAAGTGAGTTTAATCAGAAATAATAACTCACTACTTGTACCGCTCGAGGGTGTGGGCAAAAAAACGTGTTTTTAGAGGATACATTTTTTCACGTCTCCTTAGCTAGAACACAATCTAATATTTTTTCTAGAAAGAATCTTCTGATTAGTCGTAATCTTCAATAATGAAGGTCGTGTCAAGCTAGACGTATTATAATCAATTGTAGCCTAAGTTATAATCGAATTTTATCCAGTTTGAAAATATACAATATTTTTACAAAAATCAAGTGCTTCAAGAACGTGCGAAAATGTTAACAAAAATATGATTGCTGGAAGCTGTCATTATTGTGGGTTTGTCTATGGTCATCAGTGCTGTCAACAACCAAATGACATGAATATTTTCGTTCAAAAATTTTTATATATCTAGTGTCCGTTTCACAGCGCATCCGTTTAATTGCGTATTCCCTATAGGGTTGATTCTATTGATTTATTGATGGATGAGTGTTCAAAGAGAATATAATCACTACGTTTGAGTGTTTTTGTGCGTGTAGTGGTGTTACAGATAGCTGTTTCTAATTTAATTTACCAATCGATTGACTTCCTGTTAAAAATGAAATTTTTATATTACTTGCAATGTACGTTAGTTTGTTTAGGTCAAATCTTGCAAGCTGAATAAGAACCATTTCTTCTTATCCTACGCAGTTTAATTTTTACATGTTGGTTCAGTTCCGATGACAATGCATTTTTATAGTAAGCAGGACGTGAATCGACATCTAGGATTAAAAACAATACAGATAATGTCTAAAGGAATACCAACGGTCAACAGCACAGACACGAAATTATGAGAACGCAATTTATTATGATAGCCGTTTTTTTTTATAAGGATGTTTCGGGAGCGAAATTACATCTTACTGCTCCAAGCCAACCTCACCTGCACGCGGTCATCCTGTTAGACTCCTAGGTCGTGACGTGGCTCTGGCGACCGACAGGTCGCCAGAGCCACGTTCGTATAACCATCGGTATCGGATGGCGGTATAACCATCCCAAAACAAGCGTAGCCAAATGACACAGGCCGGTGACGGGCAGCAGCGTCCCAGCGTGGCGATCATAGGCTAAACCTCTATGCAAGACACAACCAAAAAACCACCCAGTTTCCGGTCGCCCTGCTTAGTCCTGACCAAGGTGGCGGACTTGGAATTGGCAGGGCAAGGGGTGCGAAGAATCCCCGGGATACCGTATGCCACCCAAAATGAAAACAAATTACTCTGGATACGTACAACGGACGAACTATTAGGCTTGATGAGCACAAAGCGCAACTCGAGACGGAACTTACTAAGATCAGGTGCCACATTTTAGGGTTAAGTGAGGTCCGAAGAGAGGGGGAGGATACCTGGAATCGGGCCACCTATTATATTTCCGAGAGGACGATCAGCGGTCTCAAAGTGGCGTGGGGTTCCTCGTCAATAAAGTGCTCATTGATAAGGTTATAGAAGTATCAAGTGTGTCGACCAGGGTATCGTTCCTGATTCTTAAGCTGATCCAAAGATATAGCGTTAAGATCGTAAAGGTTTACGCTCCGACCTCGGCACACTCGGATGATGAGGGAGAAGATATGTTTGATGACATATCTTCAGTCCTACATAACACCACAAGGGCCCACTACAACGTTATCATGGGAGACTTTAACGCCAATGTGGGAGTACAGATTTGCAGTGAATCAAATAGGTCCACATGGCTATAAAGACAGGAATCACAGGGGGCAATAGCTAGTCAACTTTTTGGAAAAAGAGGACTTCTTTATGATAATTCTTTCTTCAAAAAGCAGCCCCATGAAAGTGGACTATAGACAAAGCCCCGACAGTGTGACTAAAAATGAGACCGACTTCATCATGACGGACAATAAACACATATTCAGGGATTTCTCAGTGATCGCATGGTTCAATACCGGTAGTGATCACCGACTTGTTCGAGGCTCATTGAATATTGACCAGAAGCTTGAAAGGTCACGCCAACCTTCTCCAAGCCGCTGTTGGATCAGAACAGTTCCAACTCAAATTGAAAAACCAATTCGCTGCCTTGGAAACCACAAATAACGTGGAGGAACTCCAAAAAGTTGTGGGAATTTTTAGCGAAGTATGCACTAAATTTTGTCAGCTGCAGCGTACGGGCAGGAAGTCTAAAATATCGGATGAGGCTGTTCAGCTTATGGACAAACGACGAGAGCAACAGCAAGCCACACTGTCAGAGAAAAGGGACCTCAATAAAAAGTTCAGTAAGCTGGTACGACTTGACCTCCGATGCTCTAATACTTGCCGAATAGAAAAGGCAATTGAGCAGAATCGGGGGTCAAAAGTCTTCGCCCAGCAATTGAGTATATCCCGTCTCAAGAAGCTCAAGACCAATAATGGCACAACCGTCGTCTCTAAGCTGGAGATCCTTTCTGAGATCGAAGACTTCTATGGCCGATTGTACGACTCGCATGCTTTTAGACCCGAACCCAGCACAGAGGATTCCCGCGCAATACTGACCCGCCACTACACTGTCGAACTACCTGACGTCAGCCTAGACGTGATTGAAATGGCGCTCAAACAACTTAAGAATGGAATGCCACTGGAGAGGACGGAATAACTTCGGAGCTTTTGAAAGCAAGAGGAAAGCCCGTACTTCGAGAGCTTCAGCGGTTATTTAGCACCGTTCTCAATGGGATAACTCCAGAGGCGTGGAGCAGGAGTTTGGTAGTACTCTTCTTTAAAAAAGGGATAACACCCTTTTAAAGAACTACCGACCTATTGTAACAGCCTATTCTTGTTATAGATAGATATTGAGTTGGATATCAAGATTGTTCACCTAAACAGCTAAATTTACATAGAATCTTTTTTATCTGTTTTGAAATTGATTGCATCTCTAGCAATTCTTGTCTCTCTGTCCAGACTTGGGTCATTCGATTTCGATTTTTTCTTGCAATGTCAACTTTTTTGAAAGCTATAAAAAAGCTATTTTTGGTTGTGTCACTTTTGCGGCCGACATTGAAGATAACAGAAGGAGAAATGTAATCCGCCAACATCTATTGGTGATTGCATGTAATCATTGCTTATAATGATTCAATTTTAAATCCTAAGGCCCTAGAGCCTGAGTGAAATCTATTTTTGGACAAAGTGAGTTATTTTCGTGAAAAAGTCTGACTTCGTTTTGTTGATTATAAAATGGCGATCTTTACCGAATTTCCCGTTGTTCCAGCGTTTATAAGCAAGATCTAACGAGACATCAAACCTCTTTATGATATTCCCGACTTTACCAGGAGGGATTGGTAAATATGTTTTACTAGTTTTATAGGTTAGCTAACGCCATGCGTTTATTTTGAGTTCGGTTTCTAATGACGTGTTTTTCGTTCATTTGCAGCATGCGCCACGGCGTAGCGTCCCTCTTTTCTTCTCTTTTCTCTTTCTCTTTTTAGCTTTTTGTTTTCCCTTTTTCTTACTTTCTTTTAAACTATTTTTCCCTCGGAAAGTAAATGCACTGCCTGCGATGGAAAAATTTAGACTTCTTTTTGGAACGAAGCCCCTTCGGCTTAGAATCCTAACTTTTCTAATTTAATTTGACTTTAACATTAAACCCCCCACGTGGCGGAGCCTGTGCAACCACCCCTTCGTGTGAGAACAGGAATCTACTTCAATTATACCTATTAAGAACTTTAAGGTTGGATTATTCTAATTTACTTTCATATGTTTTAGCAAGATGCAATAATGACAAATATTTTACAATTGTAATAGAAATGAAAAAAATAATTATGCCTCCCTCGTACGGGTGCGACAATTTGTAATAAAAAAATAAAATATATAATGTATCCCCTTAGGAGGAATAAAAATGAATAAAAGAAAACAAGAAAAATATTATTAGAATCTCAGGGCGTTTTCCTATTTTTCAATCCAAGTAAAAAGAGAAAAAGTAAAATATAAGGTTTCGGGCGCCTGGAGACTTACCTGATAAAGAGATCTAATTACATATTAGGGGTTGTCCGAATATGAAGTAAGACTTTTAATCATAAGGGCAGGCAAATAAAAGTTGAAGCTCTTGTGTTCAATCTTTTATTTGGGGTGAGGTCATTTTAAATACTTTGTCCAAAAATACTAAAAAATAAGTAATAATTTCACTGGCCTGGCTAAAACATATGAAAGTAAATTAGAATAATCCAACCTTAAAGTTCTTAATAGGTATAATTGAAGTAGATTCCGGGTTTAATGTTAAAGTCAAATTAAATTAGAAAAGTTAGGATTCTAAGCCGAAGGGGCCTCGTTCCAAAAAGAAGTCTAAATTTTTCCATCGCAGGCAGTGCATTTACTTTCCGAGGGAAAAATAGTTTAAAAGAAAGTAAGAAAAAGGGAAAACAAAAAGCTAAAAAGAGAAAGAGAAAAGAGAAGAAAAGAGGGACGCTACGCCGTGGCGCATGCTGCAAATGAACGAAAAACACGTCATTAGAAACCGAACTCAAAATAAACGCATGGCGTTAGCTAACCTATAAAACTAGTAAAACATATTTACCAATCCCTCCTGGTAAAGTCGGGAATATCATAAAGAGGTTTGATGTCTCGTTAGATCTTGTTTATAAACGCTGGAACAACGGGAAATTCGGTAAAGATCGCCATTTTATAATCAACAAAACGAAGTCAGACTTTTTCACAAAAATAACTCACTTTGTCCAAAAATAGATTTCACTCAGGCTCTAGGGCCTTAGGATTTAAAATTGAATCATTATAAGCAATGATTACATGCAATCACCAATAGATGTTGGCGGATTACATTTCTCCTTCTGTTATCTTCAATGTCGGCCGCAAAAGTGACACAACCAAAAATAGCTTTTTTATAGCTTTCAAAAAAGTTGCCATTGCAAGAAAAAATCGAAATCGAATGACCCAAGTCTGGACAGAGAGACAAGAATTGCTAGAGATGCAATCAATTTCAAAACAGATAAAAAAGATTCTATGTAAATTTAGCTGTTTAGGTGAACAATCTTGATATCCAACTCAATATCTATCTATAACAAGAATAGGCTGTTACACTATTTACCCGACTACAGTAAAGCAGGGGAAGGGTAACGAGTTTAACAGTCACTGTATGTATTTATATGGTTATGTATATGTTCCACCATAGCGTCGGCCCTATTGGTTCAATTTTGACAAGCGAGGTTTCAATCGATTCGTCATCATGTATAGTGTCATGGGATAGTGTGTTTTTTTACCCGACTAAGCCAAGGCAAACGAAGGTATAAACTAAAAACTTGGTCTGTTTTGACAAGGGAGGTATATTTTTTAGCCGACCGTAGTCGGGTTTTAGTTTTTGATCTTGTCTTGTTTACGAGCCACATCACAAGTTGTTTTCAAGGGTCATCTCAAATCGTCTCGCAAGAAGACTTGACGAATAACAGACGAGTTTCGCGGAGGATTTAGCACCATAGACCACATACACACCGTGAGGCAGGTTATACAGAAGTCTGAGGAGTATAACCAGCCCCTGTGTCTTGCTTTCGTGGACTATGAGAAGGCCTTTGACTCCTTTGAAACCTGGGCGGTTCTAGAGCCTTTGCAGCGGTGTCAAGTGGACTGGCGGTACATCGAAGTGCTGAGGTTTCTGTATGACGCCGCGACTATGAGTGTCCAAGTACAAAACCAGCAGTCTAAGCATAGTTTATGATTTTTTTATAGCAGTTAACGCCTGCTTAGCGTAAAAAAACTATAAACTATAGAATGGGAGGCGTTATCTTTCAGAAACGAAGTTAATCAATTTTAGCCGTGTTTGGTTGGTTAGTTCATAATACTACCAATAGATAGCGTTACCGTCCCCATAAGACGGGTTCAAAGAAGCTAGTGGAAAGATTTGGATGACGACGCATATAACTCGGTAGCCGAATTGGTAAAGGCATGTGCCGCGCTGAGGCACAGTATGCGACTACGAATCTCGTCCGTGATCCAAATTTTTCCATTAGGAAATTAGTCTAAGCATATCCAACTGCGCAGGGGAGTGGACAAGGGGATGTTATATCCCCGAAACTGTTCACTAATGCCTTGGAAGATATGTTTAAGACGCTGGATTGGAAAGGAATGGGCATTAAAATCAATGGCGAGAACATCTCACACTTACGATTTGCCGATAATATCGTTCTAATGGCGGAGTCGCTGCACGACTTGCAAAGAATGCTGAACAATCTAGATGATGCTTCTCGACGCATCGGTCTTGGAATGAACATAGATAAGACCAAGATCATGTTTAACGATCTTGTTGACCCGAAACCGATTGCAGTCAATGGTGTACCTCATGAAGTTGTCCAACAATATGTTTACCTTGACAAATATTGCAATTAGGTAGGAACAGCTTTAAGAAGGAGCCAATAGAAGAATTCACTTGGGTTGGGCTGGGTAAGCATTCGGCTAGCTTCGTCAAGTCTTCTCGTCATCCGTACCACAGTGCCTGAAGACATAAGTCTTCAATCAGTGCGTCCCACCAGTCATGACCTACGGAGCCGAAACGTGGACACTCACGGTCAAACCAGTCCACAAATTTAAGGTCGCTCAGCGAGCTATGCTTGGAGTTTATCTTAAGGATAAGATTCGGAATGAAGATATCCGACGGAGAAGCAAGATAAACGACGTAGCTCAAAGGATAAGCAAGCTAAAGTGGCAGTGGGCCAGCCCACTGCCACTTTAAATGTGACCACTCGGGAAATGTGACCATTCACATTTCCCGAAGCAATGATAACCGTTGGGGTAGACGAGTTCTCGACTGGAGACCTCGCTAGGGCAAACGTGGTGTAGGACGCCCTGTGGCCAGGTGGAGGAAAGACCTGCGAAAGGCGGCGGTTTCCTGTTTTTTCTCATATGACGGCTGACAATTTTATCAATTTGTATCGAAATAATTAATATTTTAATATGAATAACGCAGCATCAGATGCAAAAATTCAATTTTCCTTTAAGGCAAACTAAAATTATAGTCACCATATTATGTTTTATCCATTCTACTTATAATGCATTGTAGGCAATTTGCTTCGTAGTCAATTGACAAGTTTTCTTATTTCCTAAGGCAATGAAATTCGAAAACCATTTCGATATATTGCGACCCTGATCATTATTAGTATTTTTTCAAAATTTTTAGTGCAGTAACTACAAAGATATTACCTAAGTAATAACTCTCAACCAAGCAGAGTTCGGTGGAATAATAAAATACAGTTGCCTGTAAAGAAAAAAAATACTACGCTAGAGCCTGCCTTTGACAGATATATAAATGTTTTTTTTCGAATGTGGCTTCGGTAATCTTGTTCATACCACCGAACTCTGGCAGTTACGTCCTTTTAGAATAGCTATCTTTTAATAATTAATTTCTTGGAAAATATTGCTTAGATTGGTAAAATAAACAATATCAACAATACCTTATTTTACAATATTGATTCAGAGAAAAAACAAAATATTAATATAAATATTTGAAATGGTGTCTATTGGCCTGATAGGTATGATTGCAGACGTGGCATCTTTCATTTTAGGTACAGTACTCATGACCGTTGTGGACGACGTGTATTAGTGCGGCACTAAATGGGCATTTGTTGATTGATTTCAGCATGGTCGTGCGAAGTGTGCGACAAGAAGTTCAACTCGGAGATGAACATGCGGCGGCACCTGAGCACGCACACGCTCGACCGGCCGCGGCGCTGCATGTACTGCGTGACGGCGCGCGCGTACGTGCGCGGCCAGCAGCTGGTGCGGCACGTGCGCAAGTTCCACCGCGACGTGTTCCGCACGCACCTGGTGCACGTGCGCTCCGTGCTCGTGAGTACTGCACCGCTCCAAAATAAGTGCGCGGCCAGCAGCTGGTGCGGCACGTGCGCAAGTTCTACCGCGACTTCTTCCGCACGGACCTGCTGCACGTGCGCTCCTTGCTCGCGAGTACTGCAGCGCTCCACACTACGTGCGTGGCCAGCAGCTGGTGCAGCACGTGCGCAAGTTCCACCGCGACGTGTTCCGCTCGCACCTGGTGCACTTGCGCTCCGTGCTCGTGAGTACTGCACCGCTCCAAAATAAGTGCGCGGCCAGCAGCTGGTCCGGCACGTGCGCAAGTTCCACCGCGACGTGTTCCGCACGCACCTGGTGCACGTGCGCTCCGTGCTCATGAGTACTGCACCGCTCCAAAATAAGTGCGCGGACAGAAGTTGGTGCGGTACGTGCGCGGACAGCAGCTGGTGCGGTATATGCGCAAGTTCCACCGCGACGTGTTCCGCACGCACTTGGTGCACGAGCGCACGTGTACATTGTTTCCGTGTGCGTGAGCTTATCGCCAAAGGTGCTGCTCCCCAGCTTACACACATAGAAACAATGTTTCTACACACACAATCAAGACCAACCCGCCTTCGTGTTATAGTACTGTACCTGCAACCATGCTATAACCTCGATTTGTTCCAGATGACGAACCCGAATAGCGAGCGCGTGACGCAGTCGGAGATGGAATCCATCCTGAATCTGCTGGACGCGGAGTCGGAGCGCATCCTGGAGGGGTACGGCGGCGCCGGCGTGCTGTACGGTGGCATGCAGACCGAGCCCGCCGCGCAATCTGACGAGGATGAGGTACCGACAACAACATTTATGTAGAACCCGAAGATCAAGCGCGTGACGCAGTCGGAGATGGAGTCCATCCTGAACCTGCTGGACGTGGAGTCGGGGCACATCCTGGAAGGGTACGGAGGTGCCGTCGTGCTGTACGGTGGCATGCAGACCGAGCTCGCCGCGCAGGCTAACGAGAATGAGGTACCCACAACAACACCTATGTAGAACCCGAAGATCGAGAGCGTGACGCAGTTGGAGATGGAGTCCATCCTGAACCTGCTGGACGCGGAGTCGGGGCGCATCCTGGAAGGGTACGGTGGCGCCGACGTGCTGTACGGCGGCATGCTGGCGCCGCCGCGGAGGCTCACGAGGATGAGGTACCGACAACAACACGTCATGTAGAACCCGTACACCACAACACCTAGAAATATCCTATATGTGAAAAAGAAAGGATAGCAATGAGCGTTATTATTATCCTTTCTTTTTCACTTAGTTCAATAATTTCGCGTTCGCTTCGCTCGCGCCTTTGTAATGGATATTTCTGTATTACTGTCGATTTCAGTTGTATTAAAGATCCTTATTATTTTATACTAGATGTGCCCGCGGCTTTGCGCACGTGGACATTTTTCTGGGGAATAAGTAAACTATAAGTATCATCCAGGACCAAAAATACGTATAAAGTACAATATTTATACAATATATATACAAATTTCGTTCAGCCGTTCAGTTTTTTACGATTGATGGCTTTTATTCACTGTATTGAGATACAGAGAGTACGCAAGTTTTCAAGTCAAAACCTATCCAAAAGTGGAAACTGCATTTTAATCGGTCCAGTAGTTTTTACTTGATGTGCTAACATGCAGATAGACACACCATTTATTTAAATGATATATTCTTGTTCAGTAGGTTATTTTAAGTCTAGACAAATGTTTTTTTATTATCTACATTGTAGACACATTTTGTTACTGCGTTATTTTAAGTATAGATAGATTATCAAATCGACATCTTCAATACATCCATCAGTAGTTTTAAGAAGTCTTGTCTTCAACAAGACTTAACACCTTAATTTTAGATATCATAAATATTGTTTAATTTAGTTTTTGTTAATTTTCCCAGAAGTGTATTTTACCGTGCACAGCATGCATGTTCACTTCGAGTAGGTTATACACTTAGCAATTCAATGTTAGCTGTTTTAGAATGATATACAATGTGTATTAACCAGTTTAGTGAAAGTATCAGAAAAAAAACGCTGTAAATTGATTTTTTAGCGCAGCCTGTCCTTTACACTTGAATAACGATGGAAGAGATGGCTTTTAGCGATAAAGCTGCCCATTACATTTAGTCTTTCTTTACTATTGTTAAAAGTGTTTATTTATCTGTGTAGACTTTATTTGTTGTTTAATGAACGTACAATAATATTTCAGGAAGAAAACTCTCCTCTAATGTCTGAAGAAGTGCTGGCAGAGAATTTGGGGAAACTCCTAACGCAGTTAATTGATGAAGATACACTGCAGTGCCTCGGTTGGCCCGAGGAATCTATTGACGTTGTAAGTCCTGCATAATACTTGTTTGTTTGTAATACTAGTGAAGAATCAGGTCTTTGTTGGACTGTTTTGTGTTCTGAGTTATTATGAAAAACTTAGTAGGCTCAGTCTGGTTTGTTCTTCATTATCAAATAAGTATCGAAAAAAAGCTTGTAAGTTTTTTTAAATTACTTCTTAAAACATTTTTTTTTAGATATTTTTTAGTGCGCTTTCATCGAGTTGTGATCTACCCTGAAAGTTTCAGCCGTATAGCAAATCGGGAAGTGCTCGTAATTTGAGTTGCAAGATTTCAGGACAGAAAAATACATAGATACAAATGAAGTTAACTAAAAGATTTTAATTAACGGCCTCATCCTACTTGAGTAACATCCCATTTGGAGAACCTTATAAAATACCTAGTCAAAAGTGGCATTTCGGTAACTTTTACTTTTCCATACATAAAAGGGTCACTTTTCTCCACTTTTAAATAATTTTATATAATAAATCCCATTTGGGTAACATACTGTTGAAGTAAGTAGTGAAGTTAAAAAATAAATAAGGTAAGAAATTTTATTTAAAAAAAACACATCAAAATCGGTCCATTCGTTTGGGAGCTACAATATCGACCCACCTCCCTCCTCCCCATTATAGCTAATTACTATGACCATATCGATCACATCAGCTTACAAACAAGAAAAAACCCATTTAAATAGGTCCGGTCCATTTGTTTGGTAGCTACGATATCGACCCGGTATCCCTTTTTTCGCATAACTTTTTTAATATTAATTTACTTTTGCATAATGAGTTAGGCATAACTTTTATTGATATAGTATTAATTTTACATAAACAGTATTTGGCATACTGTTAAGGTAGGCATAATTATCGTTTGGGCTATATTATTTTGTACTGCTGTGGAGTCGCATAAAATATAATCTAGATACTATACTGTGACAGTAAGTTAAGGTGCGGCGGGTTGGCCCTTGGGACACCCGTAAGCCGCGAACATGTTTGTTTTACATAGATAGGTACGTAAAATAATTTAGTTTAAAGTTATTGCACTCACGGTGAATATTTACATTTTTATGCTACTAAATAATATGCTTGTTTATCGCTATGCTAACTTTAGATATGTTAAACCCGATTATGCCTAAACGCTTATGCTTAATTATTATTATGCTTGCACATTATTAGGTTAAGTAAAATTATGCCACACTAAATTATGACATCTTAATTATTTTATGCGTATCGGTAGATAACCTATCGACCTACCTCTTCCCACCCATTACAGCTAAGTACCATCTCGATCACATCAGCTTTCAAACAAACAAAAAACGCATTAAATTAGGTCCATTCGTTTGAGAGCTACGATCCTAACCTATCCCCCCCCCTACCACCTGCATGTTGGGTATAATTGTAGAGCTTTACCTGGCAGCTACGTACGAGTATGTATGATGTATTATAAATCTGCTTAAACAGGATTATTGGTAATTTGACGTATTCCCGTTAGGAGGTGATAGGGGTGACTATTTGAGATAAATTGAACCCCCCCTATGCATTATGTAAGAAGCGACGACCCTCAATTCCTGCAAAATACTCTATTACCGGGAGGATGACCAGCAGTCCCAACACGGTATCGGGTTTCTCGTCCACAAGTCTCTCGTCAACAACATTGTGAAGATCGAAAGCGTTTCGAGCAGGGTGGCATACCTTATACTCAGAATTACCGAACGGTATTCGTTGAAGGTCATACAGGTGTACGCCCCACACTCGAAACGCCCTTACGATGAAGTGGACGCTATGTAAGACGATATTTGTAATGCCATACATGCCCCGAAAACCACTTCACAGTGGTGATGGGAGACTTCCACGCACGGCTGGGTATGAGGAATGGTGATGACTGAGAGTGGGGCAGTTTGTATTTGGACAGCGGAATCAAAGGGATCAGCGATTGGCCGACTTCATGGAGAAGGTGGGACTCTATGATGAACTCCTTTTTCAAGAACCTCCCCTCCAGGAAATGGACGTGGCTGCCCCCGGCGGTCATAAGCACGAGATAGATTTCATTTTGACGACCACTCGGCATATATTCAATGATGTCTCTGTGCTCAACAGGGTTAAGACCGGCAGTGATCACCGCATGGTAAGAGGCTCATTGAAAATCAACGTAAAGCTGGAGAGGTCTCGTTTGATGGGATCTGCTCTTCGCCCAAGTCCTGCCCAAATCCAAAACCCCGAGAGCTTTCAGTTGGAGCAAAATCGCTTCCTAATCCTTACCGAATGCGATACAGTGGACGAACTAAAAAAACGGGCTGTTGGAAATTGTCCACGCGGTCGGGTCGGAGTTCTTTAAGACCCCCGTAAAAATAGAACACAGAAACTCTCTGAGCATACACTCAAACTTATGGCAGAACGAGGCGAGATGAGGCTGCAGTCTTCAGTGGATATGTCGAGTTACAGCTTGCTTAATAAACAGATCTCCAAGTCAATGCGACACGATTTGCTTTCGTATAATACTACTTGTATTAAGAACGCAATAGAGCGCAACAAGGGCTCCAAAGTGTTCGCGAGATATCTGTCTATTGGGCAAAGCCTGTTGACGAAGCTGAAAACCGACAGTGGCAGCATCGTTTCGTCGAAGCCAGAGATTTTGAGTGAGCTCGAGAAGTTCTATGGACAATTATACACCTCATCGCGTAGTCCTCCTAGCACGACTAGCGATGCAAGAGCCCTTTTGACCCGACATTATTTATTATTTTATTTTATTTTTATTTATTCGGAAAACTTACAGTGTTCTACTATTTAACAGTTTTCGCATATTGCATCTAATTAGCAAGTTTGCACCAAAAGAAAAAATGAACAGAAATATTCATCAACGAAACTCGACAGTTAGGAAGCCACATTAAACCAATCTTTGGATATTATATTGCGAACTTTATTTGGAGATATGTTGAACAGGTCAAATTCAGGCAAGTCCAGACTATTAATAGTTTTAGGGGACCTAATAAAAAAAGAATTTTGCCTATAATTAAACCGAAACTATCTCGAATGAAATAAAATTCTCGAAAAAAAAAAACTTCTTTCGGTATTGAATTATGAAGAAGATATCCCGGACGTCAGCCTACTGGAAGCGGGTGGAACACCGGTACTTAAGTCCTTCAAACGCTGTTTAACTCCGTCATCCTCGAGGGTACTACGCCAGAGGCGTGGCACAGGATCGTAGTGGTTTCGTTCTTAACAATTAGGAAAGGTGATAAAATCCTCTTGAAGAATTTTAGGCCCATTTCGCTGCTGAGCCACGTCTATAAACTGTTTTCGAGAGTAGTTACAAACCGTCTCGCTCGTAGGTTTGACGACTTTCAGTCTCCCGAACAAGCTGGATTCCGGAAACGCTTTAGCACCGTAGACCACATCCATACGCTCCGGCAGATTATACAGAAGACCGAAGAGTATAATCGGCCACTATGTCTAGCGTTTGTGGACTACGAGAAAGCCTTTGATTCAGTCGAGACCTGGGCAGTGCTACAGTCATTACAGCGGTGCCAGAATGATTACCGGTACATCGAAGTGTTGAAGTGAAGTGTTTGTACAGCAAGGCCACCATGACAGTTCGTCTTCAGGATCAGAGCACGAATTCTATCCAGTTGCAAAAAGGGGTGAGACAGGGAGACGTTGTTTCTCCGAAACTGTTCACCTCTGCACTGGAAGATATATTCAAGCTTCTGAACTGAAACTGATTTGGTGTTAATATAAATTGCGAATACATCACTCACCTTCGATTTGCTGATGATTTAGTCATCATGGTTGAAGCCCAGGAAGACCTAAGCACAATGCTCAGTGACCTCAATATTGTTTCCCAACAGGTGGGTCTTAAAATGAACATGGGCAAGACGAACATCATGTCAAATGCCCATGTCGTACTCATGCCGGTTTATGTTGGGAACGATATAATCGAAGCTGTTGATCACTATGTCTACTTGGGGCAGACGATACAACTGGGTAGATCTGACTTCGACAAAGAGGTCAACCGACGAATCCAACTAGGATGGGCAGCGTTCGGGAAATTACGCCATATCTTCTCAGCGCAGATACCGCAGAGCCTCAAGACGAAAGTTTATAATCAGTGCGTATTGCCAGTGTTGATATTCGTCACTGAGACGTGTTCGCTAACTATTGATCTCATACACAAGCTCAGAGTTGCGCAGCGCGCATTGGAGAGAGCTATGCTCGGTGTTTCACTACGTGATAGAATCCGAAATGAGGAAATCCGTAGAAGAACGAAGGTTACCGACATAGCTCTCAGTTTGCAAGTTGAAGTGGCAATGTGCAGGCCATATAACTCACAGAACCGACAACCGTTGGGGAATAAAGGTTCTTGAATGACGACCACGAACAAGCAAGCGAAGTGTGGGGAGACCCCCCACACGATGGACCGACGACATTGTAGCCATCGCAGGAAGTCGGTGGATGGAGGTGGCACAAGATCGCTCGTCATGGCGCTCTTTGGGGGAGGCCAATGTTCAGCAGTGGACTTCTAAAGTCTGATGATGATGCATTATGCAAAAGCGAACCATTTTTGAGTTATCATGTTTATTAGCTTTTTTCAAAATAAGTCAAAAATGCATATTTTTTTATTAAATTAAAAGTATCAATTTAAATCTCATTTTTTCTTCTGATTTATAAAAACGATTAAACACTGGTTATATATCAATATTAAAACAGCAAATAACGGTCCAAATTTAAAAATGAGAAACGAAAATCTATATTACTTCAATATTTTTTGGTTTTTTTTTTTCTACTAAAATGCCTTAAAGCAATAATAACATTATGAAACTTGTCTTGCAGATTATTTTAAAAACATAACCGTTTTCTTAGCTCTCCAACAATGCATAACAACTAGATACTTATTTCAAAGAAACAGAAAAAAATATGATCACAAAGGAAGCAGGCGGAAATTCGTATTAGAACTAAACGTAAGGTCGTTCTTTAAAATTTCCATAAAATGAATTAAATGTAAATAAAACAAAAATACAAATATAAAATAAAATTTAGAACCAGTAACAGTTTAGTAGTAATAAAAATTAACAATTAATAATAAGTAACAATTAAGACATTTTGTAATTTAGCCTAATTAAAGTTCTTGCTCGAAATGACATCCCCTATTGCACTGAAAAAACTTTTTTGTGATTAGTAACATAACATTTAGTCACTTGCTACACAAAAACGGTGACTACACAACTAGTACCTACTAGTAGCCAAACTTCGTTTTGTAAATTTAGGTTATGTTACTAATAATTGAAATAGTTATGTATAATTGGCTTAACTAATTTTGTCAGCTATGGATACAGTATTGCTAAAGTTAGTCTTCCTATTTTGTTAATAGTAGCTCAACTGTTTAGTTATTTCCAAGTGTATCTTATCACACTGAGTGTTATTGGTAGCAAAACTATTTATTATTTCCCTTTATATCTTACCTCACTAAGTGTTGTTGGTAGCGAAAGTATTTGGTTATTTCCACGTGTATGCTGCTGTTGTTAGTAACTAAACTATTTAGTTATTTCCACGTGTATGCTGCTGTTGTTGTTAGTAACTAAACTTTTTAGTTACTTCCACGTGTATGCTGTTGTTGTTAGTAATTAAACTATTTAGTTATTTCCACGTGTATGCTGCTGTTGTTAGTAACTAAACTTTTTAGTTACTTCCACGTGTATGCTGTTGTCGTTAGTAACTAAACTATTTAGTTAAATTCCACGTGTATGCTGCTGTTGTTAGTAACTAAACTTTTTAGTTACTTCCACGTGTATGCTGTTGTCGTTAGTAACTAAACTATTTAGTTACTTCCACGTGTATGCTGTTGTTGTTAGTAGCTAAACTATTTAGTTACCTCCTTCTAATGTATGTCGTCACTACCTTGTTATTATTAGCTAAACTATTGTTACTAGCACCTATACCCTTAGTTTAGAAACAAAGACGACACATTAATTTGTAGAATCATATATTCAGCACAGCACAATACAGGTTATAAACTTAAGTCTAAGAGACGCGGATATAGATCTAATAAGTAGGTACAGTGACAGGCTAGTTAGTAGAATAATTATGAACCTAGTTAATTTTTATTTCGACATATTATACATAATGGCACAAGTTGACATGTTTTTAAAGTAACATTTTATGAAAACAAAATAACGCAAGACAGTTGGAGTAATAATACTAGCCTGTTACAAGCATAATTAATTGTAACAACGAAAGAAAATATGGCTTATTCCCAACAGCACCCAATAAACAGCCCCTACTGTAGGCCATTGGGAAGGTTTAATTCTTAAATAATTAAGTTCCCTACAATTCTCACTTTTTTGCAATTCATGTTTTTATGTTATCATGTGACCAGACTCGCATATGGTTTGCCT
The DNA here is from genome assembly GCA_946251855.1 of Alsophila aescularia. NCBI lineage: Eukaryota > Metazoa > Arthropoda > Insecta > Lepidoptera > Geometridae > Alsophila > Alsophila aescularia. The sequence continues at coordinate 25,218,787 of OX276373.1, read as the reverse complement.
TGTGGTAAATGCCACGCCTATCCATGACAGTTGCAGTATCACTCAGAAAAACTTCAAAGTTCTTCGCGGCACTATACTGCGACTACTTAGACATACCATAAATTAATTAATTTTATCTTAATAGTTAGAAAAAATATAGATTCAACTCTTGGACATCGCACTGTCATGATCATGCGCGGAGTTTACCATCCGGCAAACGATATGCCTTTCTAGTAACTTCATTATAAAATACACAGGAATAAAACAAATGGGAAATTTGAAATATATAGCAAATCTCTTAGCTGGGGGCGGTCCATTGGGGGTGATTTCGGCATAACTTTAGGTACCTACCTAGGCACCGAAAGCACGCTATACTCGAGATAATAATACGTCTTAGTATTATCTATAGCACTTAATCGATCATACAAAAAGTACTTAAATTTTCTGTTATATTCGTTCCTTTGCCTCAATACTGTGAGGAATTTCCTAATAAAATACTTAATTATAAAATCGATTATTTTTTTCGTCGTATTGAAAATGAATAAAGTTACATCATCAAAATTTTCAAAAACGTCTTGCCAAGAGTTACAACAAGAGTTTATAATCTTCCATAATATATTTCTTAAATATTCAAAGATTTAGGATGCATGTTAGAGTAGTAAGTAGAATTATTGTAGTATTTATATTTGATAATATTTATTGTAGTCGGCAATGGTTTCCTTCGCAGGCGTTGCTGCCGCCGCCAGTTCATCTTTTGTTTTATGTAGCTTTTGTACACTTTTACTATTAAAATATACTACACCACACTCACTGCGAGTCCACACACTAATTCACTATAATATCACTTAACACAGGCTCAAGATAAGTTTATTTATTTGTTCCATCCACGTGCGTGCGCAAGTGAAGCGCGCGAAGAAAAGAACGCACAAACGTGCCTCCGCCACCGCGCCGGCCGGCGCCACCGGTCGACAAAAGACGTTTTGTTACAAGCAGCAAACTTTTGATTGAATTATATGAAATAGTTTTGTAAATAATAGCTCAATCGAGGTTACAAATAGCATTGTAAAAATTGTAAAGTATTAACAAATTCTGCGAATGTATTAATAACATTTGATTGGTAATTAGTTAAATAACTAGAATGACTATTTACAACCAGTATTTTCGGTAATCTATGTTTGCTAGTAATAAACTAAAAGTACATTCGAGTTATAACCAAATGGTTTGTTACGTTTTATTACATTCAGTATTGCATCTGTAACTAAAGTCAGGTTAAGTTAACAGGTACATCGCAATATGTCAATTATTAACTAAACTCTAATCAACACAACCCGTTTAGTACGTCTCAATTGAAGCAGACGTGGGGATTTAAACAAAATTTGTTAGCTGGCAGCTTTTTTCAAATTACCTAATTAGTTCAGTTAATTAGTTTTTTCAGTGTGCGTACGCAAAGTCGCATTCTTTTCTGAGTCGTGACTTAACTACCGAAGTAGTCAAATTATTCCGCATCGCATTTGCTGCGTTTATAATTCTTGTTTTGAGTTCTTCCGCGGATGATACAGGCGAGACGTCGAAAACAGGGATTTCATGGTCACATGAAACATGACATGGGGGTCACCCAGACATAGAAATCAACCGGCGTTAAGTCCGGACTCCTCGCAGGCCACGGAATGGGTCCTCCTCGCCCTATCCAACGATTAGGAAAATGGCTATCGAGCCATCACCTAACATTGATACCAAAATGTGCAGGACATCCGTCTTGCTGGTATATCATGTTTTGCCTTGTAGCCAAAGACACGTCTTTGAGGAGGTCAAATATTTCTTTTGTCAAAAAAAAACGTAATCTGCAGCATTTATATTGCTCGGTAAAAATGTGGTCCGATTAAATTGTCGTCAATTATTCCCATCCACACATTGACCGAAAAACGGCGTTGCGACTCTTTTGGCCTCTTTTTATTACACTTTCTCACTCCAATAATGTTCATTGTGGTAGTTAGTAATACCATCTTGATCGTATTTGGACTCGTCGGTCCATAGGTTTTTTTTTAAAAAGACGCGTCTTTTAAATCCGCATTTAACATGAATCTACAGAAAGCAACTCTCCTTTCAGGGTCCTCTGCGTGAATAACTTGCACAGGAGTATAATGGTAAGGATAGAATCCTGCATTATGCACTGTAGACCACGCTTTCCATTGTGTTACAGAGAGTCGTGTGGCGACGGTGTTTGTCGAAATTGTTGGTTCATCAATAAATTCTTGCAGAATATCCTATTCGTAATTAACACCATAGACTGGGGGTCTTCCGGCATTAATTTGTCGTCTCTGAACACTACTAGTTTCTCGGATTCGCCTATACTCTCCATTAAAAACTGATGCATGGGGTAACCGGCGATTAGGAAACCGACGCAATAATCTTGACGAGCAGCTTCACTGTTACCGTTGCAAAAGCCGTAACAAAACACAATATCGGCGTATTCTTCATTTGTTTAATTTTGAAACATACGCTGTTCATTTTGATCACGCTCTTCCATAATTCAATTCAATTTAAAAATTAAACTACAATCGTGAGTTTATTTAGTTCAAAAAACACGGCGCCAATGTGTAAAACAAAACCAACGCACGCGTGAAGTGTTTGAAAAAAGAACTCTTATGTTTGTTTTTTTTAACCTGCCGGTTTGCTTCCTGCATTGGCTTAGACCTATTTGCATTAAACCTATTTGCAAGATATTCAAACAGCGATTTTAAGATTAGTTCGAATACGAATTTCCGCCTGCTTCCTTTGTGATCTTCTTTTTTTCAGTTTCTTTGAAATAAGTTCCTAGTTGTTATAAATTGTTGGAGAGCTAAGATAATTGTTATGTTTTTAAAATAATCTGCAAACCAAGTTTCATAACGTATTTTTTTTTGTTTTTAAAGCATTTTAGTGGAAAAAAATGTTAAAATAATATCGATTTCGTCTCGCATTTTTAAATTTGGACCGATAATTGTTGTTTTAATATTGATAAATAGTGTTTAATCGTTTTTATAAATCAGAAGAAAAAAATGAGATTTTAAATGATACATTTAAAAAAAATAAAAACAGTTATGTTGCATTTTTTACTTATTTTAGCTAAAAAACATGGTAATGTGGGCTACTCCCACATTATACATGTAGTTACATATTTAAATATTAAATAAATACTGACTACATAATAAAATGATATATATTAATATTATTAATCTACTTCATACATCACCTTACATATAAACTAATGTATAATAATACATAACAATTGGAAACAAACAAAGCACATACTTACCAAAACATACCATTCCGGTATCCGGTTGGTGTACCAACTCTGGGAGCTCGCCTATCAGTAGTATGGAACCGCGCTCCGCGCCACTAAGCTATAGAAGCCTTTCTATTGTTAATGCGCGCGACCCGTGTGACGTAGGTGATCACGCGCACCACCGCGTGCACCGTCTGCGGGCCGGCCGGTATATCAGCTTAATCTATGTTATTAGTAGGTATATAAAAACATAATACTACTTCTACGATTAATATCTTGTAGTAGTGGTACCGCTGTTTATTCCTTACCAGCTGCGCCCCGCGCTTTTACCCGCGTAAGGGATGATGGTGATGATGAAAAGTATCCTATGTGTTATTCCAGGGTATAGTAGGAACCAATCTTAATGGCGGCTGTGAACCGCGCTGCGAGTGTGACTTCGCGCTGGTACAGTTCGCAATTATTAGAGTAATTTTTTACTACCTACTTGTAGAACATGCTAATAATAAGAAACAATTTATTACACCAGAATTATGGAACAAACATACAAGAATTTAATATAAAAATAGGCAAAACTGGTGGTCTTATCGCTAAAAGCGATCTTTTCCAGACAACATTTGGATGGACAGAAATTACGAATAAAAAAAGGACGGTGGTGCAAAACAATACAATAAATCATGCAAAATAAAATTTAATATACCTACATACATATTTAATAAACTACATAAACCATACTTACTTACATGTCACATGCAAATAATGTAATGATTGAAAAAATATATGTGTTAAGTACATACAAATAATGGAATGATAAAAAAATGTTATACCTATAGCTATGTTTCTAATAGCTAAATTTGCGTCGACACTTAACGCTTTAACCTATTCATTATTTTTTAACCAATCATGAAATTATGTTAACACACGTCAACACAATAATATTAATATCGGAATATATGCTGATATCGTGTTGGTGGATTGTACTCGTATTGGTTGGTAACAAACAACTTTAAAATAATTATCTAGACTGTACTTGAACAGAATCGCATGCATGTGTGCAGCGTACGGATGTAGCGTGCACACAAGCACAACCGCGGCGGGCGCACGCGGGATGCGGTGGGCTAGCGGGAGGGTGTGCCCCGGCCTCTCACATCCAAAGCCCGCTTACACCTAAAATTAGCTATTGCGCAGCGCTTTGCGCCTAACTTCTCAGCCGTCATAAAAATTGGTTCCTACTCTAAAAGCTATCTTCATTCCAAATTTCATCAAAATCCGTTCTGCCGTTTGAGATTGAAGTATGATGATGATGATAGGATACTTTCTATGTATTATTCCAGGGTATAAGCTATTTCCATTCCAAATTTCATCAAAATCCGTCCAGCCGTTATTGCGTTGAAACGCCCCAAACAAACAAACAAAAAAACAAACGTTTTCACTTTTATATATTGGTGTGGCTTATGGACTAACAATGGGTTATATTGTTAGTACTTATTAATTATTAACTAGGTAGTTATTAATTTACACAAGGAAAGGTTATCAATTATTTGTGTTTTATTTAGCTTTATTTCAAACTAGCTGTACCCGAGGCTTTGCCCTCGTGGTCTTTTCATTTAAAAGTAACTCGTATGTGTTATTCCAGGACAAAAGTACCTACAAAGTACAATATACTACATTTGTTCAAAATTTGTTCAGTCGTCAAATAGTTTTTATCGATTGCTCGCCATCTAATCATCGAATTAAGAAACCGAGTATCCCATTTTTTAATTCAAACCCTAAGCTATCCAATAGTGCTCTTGTAGTTTTGACTTGATGTGCGAACAAACTTACATACAGACTTTCAGTAGCGACCTGACATGGCCGTGATAGGTTAGAAGACGAAGGCGGGGGTTCTAACCTATCACGGCCATGTCGGGTGCAATAGCGTTATTTGGAGGTATATTTTCAAAATACTCCGCGCAAAATCTTAAATTCGAAACTACCTATACCCGATCTCAGCTCGGCCAGTGACGTCATAAATGTTCGAATGTATACGTTTACGGTATAATTTCGAAGAATACATTTTCGCTTTCTGGATTTTAAAACATACCCGATGCCAACACGGTCTCTGACGTCAAGAGCGTTGTGTAGGTAATGTATATTTTCTAAATAAGACGTCTGCCCTCAGAGATATAGAGCATCACGGAAGAACCTGTGGTTGCCCGGGCGACCACACAGCTGTGACAGTTCTGTTAGTACATAGCAGAACAATACATGTAAAACAGTAAGCAGTTTGGTTACCAATACAAACAGCTGCAAGAGGGTGCTTTTCTAGAAGGGATTGTAAATGAAACATGCACTTTAAGTAAAACTAACAAATTTACAAAGTTAAAAAATATTACAAAGTACATTGACAGAATTGTTTTCTGTATTTAGTTTTTTTCTAAAAATACAAAGTGGAATTATTGTGACTGTGATGATTTAAAACATTGGCATCTTCGAGCATTTGGTATTTCGCGATTTTCGCGTATAATGGCATAATGAGAATTTGGCATTAATCGTACCATTCGTCTATAGGATTTTACGTGCGTCGAAAGGGTTATAAATTATCAATATCCCATGATATAACAAACGCGCGATCGTCTGTAATATGTTAATCTGCTCATTTTCAAACAAAACTTGACGGTTTACTTCAGGAAATTACAGAAGCCTTAAAAATATTAAAGAAAATTTAAAAATAACGCATAAAATATGTAAATGCTTACAAATATTGAAGCAAAATATTTATAGAAGCGCGTGAATTCGATCCATGGGCCTCTGGGTCCCGACACGCTTCCGCTGCGCATTCTGCTTCGTGGCAGGAACGCCGAATTTACGGTGCCCTTTTATAAACGGATGTACTATTTTTATTATTTTCAAATTAACATAAGTTTAGACTCCTATCCCGCAGTAATCCTTTATTTTTTCGTGATAAAAAGTATCCTTGATTTTAACACATAATATAAAATTTGACTGTGCCAAGTTATATCAAAATCCATCCAGAAGTTTCAGCGTGATATGTGTTCTTTTAAATAACTTTCCACCCCTATCCTGCGGGAACAATTGGTTTTTCGTGTTCAAAGAGACAGACAGATAGACAAAAAATAAAAATAATTACCTATTTGCACTCCATATCGATTTTGAAGTTTACCTCAATTATTTTTCAAAAAATATTTAATGTACAGATTTACCTAGATTACAGATAACCTAGAGTGCCATAGGCATAATTTTTACCCGACTACGGAGAAGCAAAGCCAGGGTTATGTGTTCAATCTAAAAACTTGGTCCTTTGTTGACAAGCGAGGTATCAATCGTTTCGTGTTCATCGCAAGAGTGCCATAGGCTATTATACCCCACCCTTGTCGGGTTTTAGTTTTCGAACTTATGTCTTGTTTTGAAGAGATGTTTGTTGATTACTAAAAATTATTAATTAATTCATTAATAAATGTTGCAGATCTTGGAGAAGGTGATCTCCCAGTGCGGTGCGAAGCCGGCGGACCGCGGTATGTGGTCGCGCGTGCAGCGCCTGCGCGAGAACGCCAAGCACCTGTTCCTGTACGTGGTAGACGACAAGAACGTGGCCGCCATGTTGGGCACGCACACCATCGACCAGATCGTGAAGCATATGCTGGCGCAGGGCGCCGACGCCGACGCCAAGCCCGCGCCACCGCCGCCGGCGCAGATCGAGATCGAACTGGAGCTACGCTAGGATGTGTATCGGCCAGTGGCTCACATCTTGTGTAGGGCAGGGGAAGGCATGGTAATAGCCTACTTGATCATATAATACCCAACTTGACCCGGTTGTACCAAGTCTTGCAATTTTCTCTTCGCCATTGAACGCTTTAATTAAAGCCAACGTCGAGCTGAGGATCGGACGGAGCTTCTACCTAGCAAACCTTTGTCTGTTTGACGTGCTCTGCATTCACGACGTCCCGTTTGGCCCCTCCGTAGACGCCCTCGAGACATCCTGAGTGATCTGAACGATGCCATCACAGCAATTGTACTGGCAGCGCTAGCCTCGTCCAATCTCAGCTCCTCTGACATATTCAGAGGATCTCAATTAGACACAGACATTGACCTCGCCGGCGAGGTCAAAGGTCCCGAAATTAATCAGTTATTCGCCTTCGAGTTTCTTTTCGAATTCTTCTCGAAGGTTGTATTCCGGAGCGGTGGTCAAGTTTAATTAGTCAAAGGGCTTAAAGACAATTTTGTCAAGGCCCCCTGGATCACTACTAAACTAACGATCCAGGGGTGTTGAATCTGACCCACGTAATCTAGTTGACAGCCCAAGCTGAGGTTCGTACCCCCTTGAGCTAGTTAGTCGCCTTAAATTTAAACTTTGGCGAAGTGCCTTCTGCGCTAGCAATAGAGGCGGTGCGATTTCGCGCCCGATGACGTTATCAAGGTTGGCGAAGGAGGGAGCTCGCTACGCTCGCTCCCGCGTTCGCCTTCTAACCTATAACGGCCAAGTCGGGCTTCCGTCTAGCGCCTCTAGTGTTGGATAATGTAACTATTTTATGATCACTAATGCGTGACCATATCGTGAAGTAGCCGTGCGTTTAACTGTTCATATCGTCAAACGCTAATCACTCATCCATCTGGCCAAACCATATCATGATGTGGTCAACCATTTCATGTAATGATCAATTCTACGATACCAACACGACATATACAATAATTCATGGCTGAAATTTATCATTCAACAAACTTTTCACACTTACTCATTTTGAAAAAGGAAATTCCTATGGTGGCATTCAGTGTTTTAGTACTGGTGAATTTAAAGACTAGTTTATATATGGAGCCTCCAATGTTGTTAATGTTTTTATAAATAATTGGACTGATTTAAAAGAATGGTTTGGTAGCAATGATTAGATCTGTAAGTTCCTAAGGGTGGGTTGCACCATCTTACTTTAGCATAACAAACATCGACAATTCAGTTAAAGTACCGGCACTCCGGAACAAGTACAAATATTATACCTACAATTAGAGGGCGCAATATTCAGGTCAGTTCAGTCAAGCATGCGCTCGATGAGTCGTGCGCCTTGTACTTAGTGATAAAACCTACTTACATAAAGTTATTGACAAATTTTATTCGTGCTTTAATTATGAGTACCAAGAAGTAATCTAGAAGGCACTGCATAGCATTCGGCTGTTTGAATAGTGATAGAAATGACGAATTGTCATTCTTTACGCTTCCAAAGGATATTGAAAGGTAATAAATTGTAATACCTATAATAGGTCCTAGTTATGTAGTTAGATATTGATATTTTTTTATTACGTAGGTTCCTATAGTTTTATGTTATTTCATTTGTGTTCCATACCGAAGCTACGCATATTTAAGGTTTTTCCGCGCAGAAATAAAGCCATTTATTAAATCGATCAACGTAATTTTATAATTGATCGGGAAATGAATTACTGTGCTGACTTGGTAAGTAGCCTACAACTAATTAGGAATTTACCTATCATGAAATAAATCAAACGAGTGATGTAGTCTGAGAACTGACGTAAGATTATTATGAAGTGCTATGAGCTATTCTTGTGTAGTAGGTAGATAACTACTACTTATTTTTTGCAGCAAACCTCAAAATTTTCAATGTTTGACCATTCTCGACTTCTAGTGATTATAATAGAAAGTATTACTAGTAGTACTGGTGATTATAATAATACTGCCTATTTTAAGTTCATAAAAATGTCGAAGTAAATTCATGCCGTCGGTTCTTGGGCTAACTATATATGGACGCCAAGAAATGTCCTTTTGAACTCAATTATCGTTTTCAATGATGTTCGATAATTATTATACAATTTGCGATTTCTTGTATATTTTCATGCGCAATGAGCGGTTAGCGTTACTTGATAGAGAAGATTTATTAATCAAAGAGAATTTGAAACCCCACAGTTATTCAGTATGATCGGAACATTTTAAAGATTCATCGCTAAAAAAAGGCCTTATAACTGGTTCAGTTCCAATTAAAGTTAACGTTTCAACTGATCAATCGCAAAAAAGCTCATTTAACACAGACGCACAGACCAGCGCACAAAACAAACCTAAAATCAAAATTATATCCAATGCACAACTTCAAAAAGCATATACTGCCTCAGCCGAAATTCAGACAGAAGCTATAGAACAATCAGAAAAGGAAACACAGACATCTAAATTCTTGTCAGCTCAAACTCCTCGGAAACGAGACTTTCAGAAGAATTACGGAGTTCTCAACATAAATGCAGGCGTTTAGATCGTGAAATAATAAAAATACAAAAAAAAATAGAAGGCAAGAATACAGCCATTACGAGCGAGCATCCTGATGACGAAGTCAGTAAAAGATTCTATAAGTTGATTGAGTGGCAGAAAAAATTAAAAAGCAGATTTAAAGGCAATCGATACGAATTAGAATACAAAGTTTTTGCACTAAACTTATACTATGCAAGTCCCCATGCTTACAGATTATTAGAAACAATTTTAAAACTTCCAAATAAAGCTACTATTAATAGATTTAAAATTGATATTCCACCAAAATTTGATGATCGAGTAATCAAAAGTTTGGAATTTTAAATTAAATCTCTCCCTGCGAAATACTGCACAAATTTGTGTGGATGAGATGACACTTAAAATAAACTTTTATTACAATACAAAAACAGCTGAAGTGATTGGTTTTCACAATATTAATGGAATGATATCACCAGAAATTGCTAGTAATGCTTATACCATAATGCTTCAAGGCATCCACATAAAATGGAAACAACCGATTGCTTACGCTTTGCTAGCATCTGCAAAGCATTATGGCGAGCTTGATTTATGGTTGGAGGAAGTAATTTCCAAACTTCTTGTAATAGGAATTAAAGTAAAAGCTATTACTTCTGACCATGGATCGAACTTCGACAAATTTGCAAAAGATATAATAAATGTAACAGTAGATAAACCTTACTTCATATATGATGATCTAAAGATCTTTTATATATTCGACGTCCCTCATTTAATCAAGTGCATTCGCAACAATCTAATCACCAGTGAATTTCATTATGATGACAAAAAATATGCTGGAAATTCATAAAAGAACTTTACGACCACCAAAAAGACAGAAATTTAAGGCTTATCCCTAAAATAACTGAAGCTCACATAGATCCTAATAACTTCAAAAAAATGCGAGTGAAATACGCAGTGCAAATATTTAGTCGCACGGTTCCTGCTGCTCTTCATACCTACATAGACTTGGGAATTATTTCCGAAGAGGCCAGGCCGACATCCAATTTTATGGAATTAAATTCTAGCAGAATAAATTGTAAAAACCAGTATCAAAGTGCCTTCAGAAAATGTGATTATCAAAAGAAAGTACTCGATGATGCCTTAGAAATATTTTCCAAAATTAAGGCCATTAATAAAAAAACAGGAAAAAATAATACGGCTCACATGAAATCATTCATAAATACACAGATATCAATACAATCCATTCAAATGCTTTATAAAGATTTAAAAAAGAAGGAATCAAATATATATTCTCTCGAAGAATGAATCAGCAAGGCGGTTCTTGCACAGAGCCTACACCAATTCAATTTCAAAGAGCTTTTTCAAAACTATTCGTATGTAACATGCTGAAAAGTTCACCATATGCTAACTGCGAGTTAGCATATGGTGAACTTTTCCAGAGACACCGTGTGCCTGTTTTCCTTTAAATTACCTTTTAAAATTGTTTATTCGGTTACGCATATACGCCACTCTAACATTCAATAATAGAAAATTTAAAGGCGGGAAAAAGGATATCAAAAAATATATAAAAGTTAAACATTTATAAGTAATAATTATAAAAATATCCAGTACCTAATCTTATTATCTATTTTGTGCTATTACTATAATATACACATACTTTATTATTTATTGTTCATTTATTATTATTTAATAGACATTCAATCTGAATACAATAATTCAATCTGAATGCAATCTAATACTAGGTAAGTACCTACTTACATTTATTTTTCACTGCCAAAATCGCTCCTCTGCTCCCAGACTATATAGCCGCGCGTCGCGTTGCTACACGTCGTACGGTCACAATCACCGCGCGCCCAGATTTGGCAAGTCGTGGCAAGTCTTCATGCATCAGTGATGGATGACAGGTCTCGTATAATACCTACCTACTTTTAATACCGTTAATTACGTAGGTAGCAATTTCTTTTTCACTCATTAAAAAACATGGAATTCAGACAAGCCTTTATTCATCAAAGTAAAAAAAGAAAAAAAAAACCTTATACCTATATAGTAAATACCTATAGGATATAATCATAATCAACCAACAACACTTAATACGTAGGTAGGTATCTCACTAAACTTATCGGCGTTCTGAAAACGGGATAGGTAGGTAGTAAAAATTAGGTAGTAGGTCTATTCTGATAAGAATGTCATTGTATGTAATAGAACTATTTTAATTTATAATAATAAGTAATAACATAATACATTATTACAACATCTAAGTCATAACATATCACAGAATAATTAATAGTACAAGTATCTAGTCATATCTTAATACAACCCTACTGAGCGAAAAAGGGACAGAGCGATTCTGAAACGGTTAGAGCAATGGAAGTTCTCGCGCGTTGTGATACGGTGCATTCTAGCCAGCACGCGATGGGCGAGCGCCTTCTAGGTAAATATAATTGAAAGCTCGCAGCGCTGTGCGAGTTAAATTGCACTTTATTGCGTTGTAGCGAGAGTCGCTATGTATTTATATGACTTCACTCAGTTATCCTTCTGTACTTGTACTATTATTTATTCTGTGGTACCGGATACACAAAAAAAAGTTGCACCATCTGTCAATTGCTATTTAACGTCATAACAATATGTAAACTATAACAGTAACTTTAACTGGGATTATGGTGCAACCCAGCCTAAGTGATTAAGTGTAGCGTATTTAGCTGTTTGTTTTGTTCAGGTAAAGGTGTGGGAGTGGACAGGTAGATACGTATAGTTATCCACTCTTGAATCTCCTCCATCAATAGCCTCTGGGAAGTACTTTGTTTGCGCCATCTGTGAGCGGTCTATATAGTTCGCCCAAAACTGACTAGGTGGCGCTGATTTCAATTTTGCTCCACTGTTTATTTGTAATCGACTTCCAAAAAGGAGGTTTTACGGTCTTTCCTTTATAGACTCATTGAAATTAAAGAAGATACATTCAAATGGATAACCTCCTCCACATGGAAGCCGACAATAAAAAAATATATGAAAAAACTTTTGTGTTGCTGGTATCAAGCTCAATAAAGCAATTGTTTTTTTTTTATAAATAAGTTTTTATGTACATAATCAGTTTATTCTTTGTCAATATAAGTTTATTAATCATAATTAACATTATACATTATGTTGGGAATTTTTGGATAATATATTTTGTTTGTTAATAATTATTGTTTACATTTTATGGCTGACTTTACTGCAAGTAATTGAAATCCGAGATAATTGTGTGGGTTGGCAACTCATCATATAATTATAATTTACTAGTTTAGCCTTTTCAACATTCTCGTTATTTCTAATGAGAAATAAATGTTCGGTTGTTTTTTTACGACACACCCAATTTAAAAAGTAGGTTAAATTAGCTTACAACATTTTACACCCTTTATTTTCAAAAATCATGAGACCAAAAAAGTTAAAAAATCTTGAATTTCTAAATATTTTTTTGGTTTATACTTTTCATTTGTTACTTTTTGACAGTGTAAGTGCCTTTATTAAATAACAGCCGAATTGCTATGATAATTCTATAAGTTATATATATATATATATATAATTGAACAAAGATTAATGTAAGTTAGCTATGTAAGGGTATTTTGATCGATTGTTTTTTAAAACTTTATTTCGATAACAAGATACATTTGAGACCATGTTTTTATTCTAAAACTTTATGGGTTATTTTTGATTGCACATCAGAAAAGTTCCCCATCAATTTATAATTAATCAATGAAATAACTTTTATAACAAAAATATGATTGTCAATCAAAGATAACTGATTGCACATCAAATTAACTTTTATTTTCATTTACTATGGTCACAGAAGAAATAATAGTACTTCCGTACAGAAGGCTCGCTCCGCTAAGACAATTAAAAAGCGACTCTTGCCGCCACTCAATAAAATGCAATTCAGCTTGCACGACCTTGATGCGTATCATTTTATATGCGTCTCCCTGTATAACGCGTAAGTCTATCTCAAGATACACGGCAAGCCACGGATAGAGTAACGCGGGCGTTACAGAAATTAGCGCGCGCAATTACATCGAGTGAGACAGGCCTGGTATGATTTGCGCTTAAAAAACGAATTGTGCCTGATAAACTAGGTAGGTTAGTTAGGTTGAATGTCATGGGTTTCGGTTAAAATTGACAAATGCGTAGAAAAAAAGCTGAGCTTTTAATTAAATAGCTTCACGAACTTAATCGTTCTTTAGGTAATAGTATTTTAAAGTTAGTATTTTTCTGTGCAATCAATATTATTGATGGGAAATGGGCATTTTTTATTTTACAAAAAGTAGATTTTTTGATTTGCAGTTAAATACCACCCAAACTTTATTATGTAATCCTATGCTCGTTGTTCCCTTTTTAATCAATCATCGTTACGAAATATTATATAGCATTAAAGGGTCAGCGGAGGATGAATTTTCCATACAAACGTAATACCGAAATAATTTGTAATTGGAGCATATTTCCACAGTGTTATGATATTATTCGGATTCTTGTATTGTACTGGTTGTCCCATATAGGGTGCAACAGACGTAAGTATTATCAATACTTATAATAAAGCAATAGGAACGACAAAGTCTGTACAAAGAAGATAATTAAAAAAGAAATGGTCTAGGGTACATAAAATAAGCTTTTTAATATAACATTTTAAAAATACGTGTCTGTCTGTTTGTCTGTCTGTATGTTTGTTCGCGCATCACGTAAAAACTACTGGACCGATTGCGATGCGGTTTTCACTGCTGGATAGCTTATGTTTTGACTTGAAAACTGGGGTATTTTATATCTCAATCCGATGAGTAAAAGCCGAGCAATCAATAACAATATTTTTGACGGCTGAAGGAATTTTGACCAAATGTTGGTATATTGGTATTTTAGTTCCTGGAATACCACAAAGAGTACTTTTAACCTACAGAAATGACCACCGCCGCAGGCATCAGCTAGTGTTCTAATAATAATAAATTGTATAGCTTAGAACTTATACAACAAAATATTTACTTGCTTATACCTACAGTGTCCCAAATGTCAAAGTATAGAGTGTTAGCATTATGTCTAAGTGGCATTATGTCTAAGTATGAGTCTTTAGCATTATGGGACACCAAATTAATACATGATCTGCTTTTCGGTTACTCAGCTGGAGTTCACATTTGAAACAGTTGGAGAAGAGCCTAATTTAATGTTATACAAAAATTAATTGTTTTTCTAAATTAAAGTTTATTGTTTGTTGATATATAGGTAACACTACTAAAGTCAACATTAGAAACTGGATATTTATAATGTACTAGCTGTGCCCGCGGCTTCGCACGCGTGGTCATTTATTTAGGTTAAAAGTACTCTATGTGCTATTCCAAGACCTAAAAAAGCAGTATACCAACATTTGATCAAAATTCCTTCAGCCGTCAAAAAAGTTTTTATCGATTGCACGGCTTCTACTCATTAGATTGAGACACTTTTTTAAGTCAAGCCGCAAGCTATCCAACAGTGAAAACCGCATCGCAATCGGTCCAGCAGTTTTTACGTGATGCGTGAAAAAACATACAGACAAACTAACAGACAAGACACGATTAATAAAAATGTTATATTCCTGTTCAGTAGCTTATTTTAAGTACCCTAGACCATATCTTTTTTTATTATCTTCATTGTACAGACTTTCGTTATTGCTTTATTATAAGTATAGATTTCTATTGTTTTGAGTTTCTGATATTACAGCACTGTTGCAAGCGCCATGACATGACAGTGATCACCACAAAAAGCACTGTCACTGTTCTGTGATCATGGCCCTTTAAACATTGCTAAAATTTCCGAAACTCATGGTAAATATCTCGCTCCAAATGTTGACTGACATTAGTGTGTTAGCCCGGTTAAAACTTCTGGTAACACATAATTTTGTAAACATTTTATGTAATTGTTTGAGGAACAAAAATGCATTTTACACACAATCTTCCTAAATTGTGCCTTATATTATTTTTGAACTTAACAATTAACATTATATTGGTGACTAAGGTCATTAGTTAAGGTCTAATTATAATTATTGATGTTTGAAGAGTTATGTGGGTATTTTATTTAATAAATATTTTTTATTTTAATGACTGTTGTTATTTAATGCCCTTTTTTTAATCGACTTCTAAAAGAATGAGGAGTTTCTCAAGTCGTCTTATTTTTTTTTAAACGGTTTTATTTACCTTGACCTGTTTGTTGTTTTTTTGGGTCAAATTTAGTAATTGAAATTTTACCCCCTTCCTGGTGAACGATTTATCTGAAATTGGGTACACAACTTCAGTTTTGATAACAATACAATTATTTATATTCAGTATCATTGAAAATCCAAGATAGCCGCCCTCCAAAAAAATGGCGGGTTATATATATTTTTTCAATCCCCCCAATATGGGTAGCATACAGTTGTACCTACAGTAGTTGCAGCAGAAGTATGTGTCTCGGAAGTTATCTGCTAGTCGCGCAAACTGCTATTTTTCAGGCGCAATCCCAATGTTAAAGGTGAAGACAGCATTGTATAACTGCCTCGCTCACTCGCTTACGTTTTTCGCATATTCTATGGACCTGCGCTACTATTGTCCGTATTGACTTGGAGCTTGTAAGTAAATGAAAAAATGGGTAAACCAAAAGAAAGACACCCCAGATCCAGAAAGAAGCTTTACAAATATCGCCACAAGCGAGCGCTAAAATAAGTACGTAACACAACAGTTGCTGTTATTTGATGATTATGTATTTTTTAGATGAATACTACCTATTATGAGCCTTATCCCAATGTCATATGGTACAAATTCAAGTGTGAACTTCTGAAAATGTACAATTTAAATTATATTATTTTTGTCAAACATAAACAAGGAATCGGTTCACAGGACTGTGGTATTTTTCGGTACTTGAGTAGAAACAGTAGGCAAACACGCTACCCAAATCACACGCTTTACTTAGGCTAAAATTGGTAACACAGCCACACATACTCAACTAGTCGAGAATAGTACATTACTGCCGCGGTCTGTAATGACTGCGTTGCTGGCAGCGATGATGATGGCCGAGAGCGTAGCTAAGCTAAGTTCGAGGCCATCACAGCGCGGTCAGCATTGCAGCTCTTGATGGCCAAGCTGTAATGATAGCCAAGCCTTTATAGCGCGATATAGCATTATATAGCATTCATGACCTTGGCAAACCCGAAACAGCTGTAATGGCGCCACAAAGAATAATTTTCGATTTTTTATCTTTTTGCCAAGAAGTGCACGAGAAAGTTGAATACTTTTTTAGGAAATGTCTTTTTGGTGTACTTTTCTTTTAGTGTAATATATTTTTTATGATATATTTATATTTATGTGATTTCACTGCATTAACTGTTTTTTTTTTCTAAATGTTATGTCTCCGACTCTCGCTTTAGAAGTTCATTGGCGTCTGGCAGGAGGATCGCTGGATCGAACAATGAGTGAAAATGTTCACTCATTTATGCGGAATTATGTACGAAGCACCTACTAGGTATCTAGTTGTACTTAGAAAATCTATGGTTTACTCCCAACTATATTCCTATTTATAACGTCTTATAATTTTGCATTAAGCATTTATAATGTTTTATTTTTATACTATGTTCTATTATTATTACTAATGTATCCTCTCCTTGCTCCTCTGACCATCCTTTCCTTTCTCCGATATTCCGTTCTCCAATTTGTTAATTTTGTAAATAGTCATTTCGTTTCC
Source organism: Alsophila aescularia (assembly GCA_946251855.1). Taxonomy (NCBI): domain Eukaryota; kingdom Metazoa; phylum Arthropoda; class Insecta; order Lepidoptera; family Geometridae; genus Alsophila; species Alsophila aescularia. The sequence goes on along the minus strand of OX276373.1, from coordinate 25,201,631 downwards.
CTCGTTTTAATAATTAAAAAAAAACAGAAAAATGAAGAAAACTGGCAAGAAAAACCTAACCATATTTTTTTCCCCCCGTATTTATATTCTCTCTGACACTGGCAAATACACGAGAAGTGTGACGCCAAATTCTCGAAAGAGGAAAAAAAAAGTGAAGGGTGACTAATTTTTAGTTAAAGAAAATAATAAAATAAGTTGAAATATATGTTGTAACTGTTGTTTCACTAGATTTCTGTGAGGGTAAACATAGAGCGATGTCGTCCACAGTTCCTCTCATTGTGCGACTCCTGGCTTCCTCGGTCTCTGTTGCCAACCGGGCTGGAAAAATAGTTCGCGATGTAATGAGCAAAGGAGAACTCGGTATCGTAGAAAAGGTATATTTTTGATGCTTATTTTCTGTTCTAAATGATATTGACCTATGTGGAATTAAACATCTACTGGTCTATTTTTTTTTAATTGTTCTATTAAAGTTGGACTTCAGACTTACCTGCTCTGCTCGACAAGAACCTAGTTATTTTTGTGCATATTAATATTCACTGAAATTAACTTGTAACATTACCAGACTAGCTAAATAATGTTTGAAACTGACAATTGACATTAACATGGAAAGTCTTTGCTTGTGAGCTTCGGTAAAATTATATTATCAAGATCCACTAATGTACAACAGAGCATTTAAAAAATGCACTGTTGTACATTGCTGCCTCTGAGTTCTTTATTTCGTAAATTGCTTGTTTTGGTAAAGCTGGACCCAATAGCTTGATATGATAAGTCCATATTGGCATGAGGACTTCCTTGTATAAAAGTAATTTACCATGAACTGACAACATAATATAATGTTAGAGTAGCAGCATATATTTTTTGATAGTCTTTCAAGCAAAGCTTTGCATCTAATGTCATACCAAGGGGCGCGTTGACTTACTGCGTTCAAGGATGCACGGATCAACTGCGTGATCACTCAATATCGTTCACGGTGTCGTCGGGCGTTCACCTGGGTCATCCTAAAAATAGTAGGGGAGAGGAGGAATAGTATGAAACTGACACTTGACAGTTGTCAAGTCTATGTGGACGTCTAAAGTCGTTCACTAACTCCAGATGATTGAGCAATAATCGCATGGATGATTCGAGCATAGTAAGTGAACGTAGCCAAGGTATTTGGCCATATTTTCATGTGGAATTACTTGATATTTTAATAATACTGGTTGGATGATAATTAGTTTTTTATCTATATGTGTACATATTGATTGGTTAAGTCTTATTTGCCATTTTGTAATCCAATCAAAGATGGTATTTATGGTCATTTGAAAATTCTCGATTGCTTCCTATTTATCAGCCATGATAGCTGAATCGTCAGCAAAAGTGGCAATGACTATTTTCTAACTGCAGGACATCTCAAGTGCACAATAAATACAGGAATGGACCCAAATCAAATGAGATTTAACATTTATTTAAATACCAGCTGTGCCCGCGGCTTTGCACTTGTGCACATTTCTCTAGGTTAGAAGTACCTACTCTATGTGCTATTCCAGCACTTAAAATACCATAACATATAAAATCAAACTCTTTCAGCCGTTAAAAAGATTTTTAACTATTGCTCATTCACTTCTCATCAGATTGAGATAGATTTTGGTCAAAATATAAGCTATCCAACAGTGAAGACCACATTTCAATCGGTCCAGTAGTTTTTACGTGATGAGCATTCAAATATCCATACTTCTTTGGAGCTCATTATACTTCTTTTTTTTCCTTTTGTTTTGATTATTTTCTTTTTGTTACTGCTTTATTATCATTATAGATAGGTGTGTGAAAAGAATAAAAACATGAACAATCTTTTCATATTCAGTATATCAATTGGTAAGTTGTTATTTCTAGGGTAAAGATGATTATCAAACTGAAGCCGACAGATCTGCACAGAGATGTATCATAGCATCTCTCGCTGCCCAGTACCCTAAGATCAGCATCATTGGTGAGGAGGATAATCCTGACAATGAGGTAAAACTTAATCCCTCACAAGTTACTGTATATAATATGATGAATTACTATAATATGAAATATGATGGAATGTATGGGTTTACGAGTTACATGATACAGTTAAAAATATTCTAAAATACTAAACCTATAATATAATTAAATCGGTTATTTCAGAAACTGCACTATTCCAGTGCAGCAAAGATGTGGGACATGAAAAAACTAAGGATTTTCTGCAATTGATTAGTTTTTGTTTTGTACATATATAGAGAAAATGATGGAACATTGGTTTAACTATTACAGATAGATAGATAGATAGATAGCAACTCTTTATTGTGCATCAAAATTGTACCTATACAAATTAACTAAAACTAATAAAATATTATTTTACAATGGGAGGACTTATTGCAGAAATGCGATAAGACTGCCGATTATGTGTCTAGACAATACAAACAACAAAATGCTTTCTGAAATAACCGATTCAATTATTAAACTTCATACAGGTACTTTATTTAATGTATTTGTATTAAACAAAATATTCAAGATGATAAAAAAATAGATTGAGTGTGTTTACATTACAGGGTGATATTCCTAGTGATTGGATAGTAGTAGAAGCAGATAAAGAAGTTTTGGCACTAGATTGCCCTTTAAACTTACAAGGTGTTAAGGAAGAGGATATTGTTGTTTGGGTTGACCCCCTGGACGGCACTGCTGAATATACCCAAGGTATGTTTACTTTATATTATTAATTCATGCACGCTTGTACAAAACTAGATTTGTGAAGTCAATTCTGGAAGATTGTTAGTTAAAGTTCTTTTTAAATACTTATAAAGAGTGTGGTTTTAACAGTGATCGATCATATAAGATAGGAACATTTGTTCTTATGACTAAGCTTAGAGCTTTTCAAACTTTAAAATTACTTCTAAAGATTTTTTAAATGTCAAGACATTCAATGTCATCTTTTTAGCGAAAATAGACTCGAAAACTAGCGCGAGTGAAATTCAAGTTAAAAATTTAAATAAATCGGCTAAAAACTCAGAAATAGAAGATCTGCAATACTCCAAACAGTTTCGGACTATTTTGGAGTCCTTCATCTCGGAGTGTTTTGCCGACAAACCGCGACGAGCGCTTTGAACGTCAGCAAGCAAAATTTTAAAAGTACCTATTCCGTTTCAAGTATTTCCGATGTTATATCATTTCGACAGTTTATAGCCGTTTTATTTACATTTATTAAAATAGACTGCTGTAAAATGAACAAAAAGTTATATGGACACATTTTTACGCACACAACTAGCTGAAACGGAGACGCTAAAACAGACCACTAAGAACAAACCTTAAAAACAATCTTTAGCTGCCTTAAGGCTGATTTACACGTATTAAGTTGTCAAGTAGATAAGTAAATTTTAAAAGTAAATTTTAAGTAAGCGTTTCCACGCATCCAGACAAGTAATTTAGTAAAGCTCTTATGTCCAGTATATGCCTGTTTTACCCGATGCATGTGAAGTTCTATACCAAGAATTGAAAGATTTTATACAGCTACGTAAGAAAAACTATGATTAAAAACACAAATGTTTGTTAGATTGTTTTTTTTTTAATACCATCTTTAATGTGGTATTTTCCTTCCACTTCGACATTTTACCGTAAACTTTGACCCGCGCGCAGTCGCAAATTATGAGCTTTACTAAATTTTACCTGTCCAAACGTGCTGTGGGCGCGAGGCACGCCACCGGGGGTTGCGCGGGGTGCGGAGCGCGCGGCTACTTAACCGAAAAATAGACAAAATTCTATTCTACTTGTTTACTTGCACACTAAATTTTAACTTGCAACTTATTAATAAATTCATTGTTTACATGCACTAAGTCACTTAAAATTAAGTTAAAATTTAGTTAACTACTTGACAACTTAATACGTGTAAATTAGGCTTTAGATCCCTGTTAAAAAAACACGCTTATATTTTAAATTGATACTTTTTTATGTAGCTTGCGCATCTCATTTATATTTGTGTAATATGGTGACTTGGCTATAGCATACATGTATTATGTGCAATTCTAGGTGCCCTTATGTTGAAGCGGGACCCGTGGGAAAGATGGAAAATGTACTTAACTCATCCATTTATTAGTATGAAGTGGTATTTAAGTTTGCTCCAATCACATTATGGTAAATTACATGTAAGATCTGTGTTCTAGACACACAAGGTTTTTCAATTTTATAATGTAGAAGCACAGGTACTTAACATACTTATATAAGTTTTATATTCAGTTTGATGTTGCTTGGTTAGATGCTTTATAATCTTAACAAAGGGATGTTCATCTTGCTTGATTTTGTGTCGGTGTTCTTTGTACATATATTGGGGTGAATTAATAATTTGATTTTTAGCAATTAAGTATATGTATGAGGGCAAGAATGTTTAAAAAACTTCAATGTTTAAGGGGTCAGCGGAGGATGAATTTTCCATACAAACGTAATACCGAAATAATTTATACTTGGAGCATATTTCCACAGTGTTATGATATTATTCGGATTCGGATAGTGTTTATCTAGGTTCCCAACTGTATTTTGTTTTCAAAAGACTTACCAAAAATGCGAATAATCAATTTTGCATATATATTTATATGCAAATGAAAATATATTTAGAGGAAAATGCAATATATGATTTTTCGTATTAGGTAACCATTTAGAAAACGAAATACAGTTGGGAACTAGATAAACACTATCCGAATCAGAATAGTATCATAACACTGTGGAAATATGGCCCAATTATAAATGATTTTTGTATTACGTGTGTATGGAAAATTCATCCTCCGCCGCACTCTTAAAAAAACCTTGTACGGTGGTGGCTGATAAGTTCGCGGCCTAAGGTACTTTAGATGAACTCCAGTGGTAGGATTAAAATAAAATATTCGGCCATAAATTACCTGCCTGTCTAACAAAGAACATCACCATGTCAGCCATATCCGGAAAATCTCAGAACTTTAAGCAAAGCGCCTTGTTGCGAGGCAGATCTTGAATGATACCGGCTTTTCACAAATTGATCACCCGCCCTTTAGCCTTGAACCAAGCATTTTTTTTTGTCAATAAAAGAGGACTTACCTACAAGGCCGAAGATTTTCGGATGACAGCGGTAATCGTCTGTTCGAAGATAAAGTTATAGAATACTAGCTGAACCCGCGGCTTTACCCGCGTGCTCATTTCATTTAAAAGTAGCCCATACGTGTTATTCCAGGACCAAAAGTGCCTATAAAGTGCAATAAAATACATTTCTTCAAATTTCTTTCAGCCGTCAACCGTTTTTATAGATTGCTCGGCATCTAATCGGATTAAGATACCAAGTACACCAGTTTTTAAGTCAAACCTCTAAGCTATCCAACAGTGAAAACCGGGTCGCAATCGGTCCAGTAGTATTTACGTGATGCGCGAACAAAAATACAGACAAACACGATTTAAAAAAAAAAAACATTTTCTTGTTCAATAGCTTATTTTAAAACCCTAGACTAGACCGTATATATTTAAATTATCTTCTTTGTACTGTACTTTTTCGTACTTATTGCTTTATTAAAAAAGCGGCTGGCAGAAAATGGATGAGGACAGCAGAAAACCGAGCTCAGTGGCGTGCAGTAGAAGAGGCCTACGTCCAGCTGTGGACAGATATAGGCTGATGATGATGATTGCTTTATTATAAGTATAGATTTTTTGGGTGGAAAGTGTGTTTCTCTTGACTATATTGAAAAATACAAAATATTTACTTTAACTTTCATTAAGTATCTTTGGCCGCGAACTTATCAGCTTCCCCGCTTTTAGTTAACTCCTACAAAATTACTAAATGCATGGTGCATGTGGTTTCTTTAGTATGAAATCTGATTGTTAATTATACACAAATTCAAACATGTTTCTAAATTGTTGTAGGGTTCTTAGAACATGTGACAGTCTTGATAGGAATATCTGTCAATGAGAAGCCAGTAGCTGGAATTATCCATCAGCCTTACTTCAAGAGTGTGGTTGGCGGGGAGAAGAAATTGGGGAGGACAATATGGGGATTAAAAGATGTAGGTGTTGGAGGCTATACACCAGCACCACCTCCAGAATCCATCATCATCACTACTACCAGAAGTCATTCAAACCCTGTGGTGGAGAAGGCCTTACAAGTCATGAATGCAGCTCAGATTCTAAGAGTTGGGGGTGCGGGATATAAGGTAATTTATCTACCTATTTACTCATTTTAGGTATTGAAGTAACTTGTCTGTTTATCATGTTGAACTATTCGATTGTTATCAGTGATATCGCGAGATATGTAGCAACAAAGTAATGTGTTATTCAATGCTATCTATAGCTATAATGCTTTTTTATGTTTTACTAAGCAATCGTTGGTCTGTAGACCTGATGGAAGTTGATGATGTGGGCGATGTTGTAGCCGCTTGCCTAGTATCAGGCCTGTCTCACTCGATGTACTTGCCCGCGCTAATTTCTGTAACGCCCGCGTTACTCTATCTGTGGCTTGCCGCGAGATAGACTTACGCTTTAGAAAGAGAGACGCATATAAAATGATACGCATCAAGGACGTGCGAGCTGAATTGCACTTTATTGAGTAGCGGCAGTGATTTTTATTTAATTGTCTTAGCGGAGTGAGCCTACTGTACGTTCTTACTATTATTTATTCTGTGCTATTGCCATATACCGGTTCACTCTAGAATTGAATTGAACACACCTGGGTTATATTCAATATAAATACAGACGAGGGCAAAGCATTCCATTCCTTTGCAGTTCAAGTCAAAGCCTGTCATATTTATTGTATGATCCCGTTTTAGGTTCTGCAGTTGTTAGAAGGAAAAGCGTCGATCTATGTGTTCGCCAGCCCGGGCTGTAAGAAGTGGGACACGTGCGCGCCCGAGGCGGTGCTGGCGGCCGCCGGAGGGAAGCTCACCGACATCCTCGGGAACTTTTATAAGTACGGCGCCGCCGAGGCCAAGCCCAACAAGACGGGCGTGCTGGCCGCCGTCAACGACGAGCTGCACTCCTACGCGTTGAAAAGGATACCCCAAGAACTCAAGGACGGTTTAGCTAATAAGTAGAATCATTCACTGCTGTACTCAAAGACGTCAATTAATTCTAATTAGATTTGAAATCTGCAAAAACCATACAATAAGATTGATTTATTGCTAGTTAAAAGATAATTATGACTTACGGAGCTGAGACTAGGACTCTCACGGTACGACTAGTTTACGAATTCAAAGTCGCTCAGCGTGCTGTGGAAAGGGCTACGCTCGGAGTTTGTCTGAGAGAACGATTCCGGAACAAGGTAATCCAACAGAGAACCAAAGTTATCGACATAGCCCATAGGATTAGCAGGTTGAAGTGGCAGTGGACTGGTCATGTTTGCCGAAGGACCGAAAACCCAGGGGTAGACGTGTTCTTGAGTGGACACCGTGGCTCACCAAACGTCGTAGGACGCCCACCGGCTAGGTGGAGCTACGACGTACGTAATGGAAAGGAAGAGCTGAAGATCGAGCTCAGTGGAGTGCTTTGGGAGAGGCTTATGCCCAGCAGTAGACTGATAGGAGCTGATCATGATGAAAATATATTTGACGTCTCCGTGTACGGCAGATTCTAGACCATTCTAGAGCTTAGCTTTCAATAATAGTTTAGTATTTTTAGCAAAACTTGATGTTGCTTGCTAAAAAATGTTTGTACCTACAGATTGTTTCTTTATACAAATAAATTTTATAATGGACATTTAAATAATAAAAATAAGGGTCAATAAAATTATAAAGTCATATTAAGTGATTATTTATGATAATGTAAATAAATTGATAACAATTTGTTAAAAAAGGTATTTTATTAAATAATAAATACGTCAACAGGTAAAACATAAAAAACATATTATCCTCCTAACTAAATACTACTTAAAGCTTGCTTTTCACGTGCGATTGGAGCATTGCTCTCAATTCTCTTCTTAGTATTTTTCCAGAGGCATTTTTAGGTATTTCCTTGACGAATATCACTCCACCGCGTAGTCGCTTCGCCGGCGATACCTGATAACAAAAACATAATGGCATTACATGTACAATGGTTATGATATGGAAGAGGGCTCAAGTATCAAGTGATATGGAAAATTATATTAGCATTTGAATGAACAATGAATACAAAGATACAATACAAAAATGACTATGATAGACATTTTAGATTTAGAAGTAAAGAATATCTGAAAAAAATATCACAAGTTCCAAATTCTAAGTTTCAGAGAGCCTTTGAGCCACGGGTATTAGACATAGCATAGATATTAGTTGCTTGTCGTATGACATATTGCTGGACTCGGTTGTCAGAGTTTGTCAGGCCATCCGAGGGCCTCTAACATGTCTTAACGATTGCTTTAACAGCCGGGACTAACAGCTTAACGTCTTCTTCGAAGCACGGAGCGATGGAAAACCGCACATGACTTCAAATGGTTGTTATTGATGCCGAACCGAGGACCGAACCCGGTATTCGAACGAATTTGATTCTAACTCGCACAAGTAGGCATACCGGTATAGAATAATTGGAGCCGTAACAAATTAAATTGGTTCCATTCATTTCTAAAGCAGCCTTGCGTGAACAATAAAAGTGATTGTTTAATAAGGTATAAAACTGGCCTTCGGCGATTTAATAAAGTAATAAGGAAGGTCTTAGGGAAATAATAATATGAATTTTGTTCTGCGGAAATGTACACAATTAAATTGTTCTTTCGGTCTGTTGGTTGTTAATGAACTCGCTAAATTAGTCATGCTCCCATAATTATATTATTATAAAGTACCTATAGTTGGGCATCACCTCCATCCGAAATCACAGGAACACATGAAAAGTGTCATTTGTTTGGTGTCGTTTGCTTTGTTTGTGACACGAGTGTTATATCCTGTGCCACATACTCTTAAGCTTTGTAGATTGAAGCATTGAAGTTCTTCGAAAATCCTAATAAAAACTAAATTAACAAGAAAAACAAGAAATAATTCATTTTTTGAGGGCTGTGCGACGCCCACCGACTAAAGTAAGTAGAGAGGTACAACTCACCAGGCAGAGACCTAAAAAAAAACATAATTTATTTTAAGATTTGTACTATTTAAAGTACTTTTTTTTAAATTAGTTTTTATTTCTCAATTTTTAGTTTCGTTAAAGTAGGCCTAAGAAAATGATATACTTAATTCCGTTCGCTAATAAGGAAGCCATTCTGGAAACAGTGAATAGTCTATATCACTTAAACTACTGAACCGATTTTGATATAACTTAAATTATTAGGGACCTAAGTTGAAAGAAACTGAAATTATTACAAAAATAATTATTAAACGACTGCCCAACAAAGGAGTGTTATGTTTTCAGGGTTCATGTATGTAGTTTATATGTATGTGAGTTTATTTATTCCACCATAACTTTTAAATGCCTGCACAGATATAGACGTATGGGGTATTGTTAGAATCCTTACATCATCGCGAGTAACATGGCCATTTTCAAAAGCAATAAATAAACTTCGAGTATTACAACATGGGTATCAAATTGAAGGCCTCGATGAGCACATTCCAACAGTATATAATTTATTGGCATACAAACTTTTTAATTCGGTTTTTGGCAGGGCAGTCGTGTTTTTTCTCTTACTATAATAATAATAATATTCGGGACAATTCACACCAATTACCTAGCCCCGAACTAGGATACCCTGTACTATGAATGGGCACTAGACAACGGATAAACATACACAGATACGAATATTACATCCATGACTCGAAAACAATCGTTTCTGCTCATCACACAAATTATTGCACATTGCGGGATTCGAACCCACGACCGTTTCGATTTCGTAGTAGGGTCTGTTAGCCACCTGTGGTAGCCACTAGACAATCGGTCGTCACTAGTATGATTGATATACTTGTAGCGGCTGTAATAGTAATATTGGCTTGGAAGGTTGTTCCGTACCTTGTTGGCGACGAACTCGACGAGGTCGGTCTCCGTGAGTTGCGCGCGCGGCTGCGGCACCACGAACGCCACGGGCAGCTCCCCGGCGGCGTCGTCGGGCCGCCCCACCACGCCCGCCTCCGCCACGCCGCCGTGCTGCAGCAGGAGCGCCTCCAGCTCCGCGGGGGCTACCTGCACATCATACAGAGCAGTGGTAGCCTAAGGGTTACATGCCAGTTTCATAATCTGACGGCACCTGAGCGCTATTCCACAGCGAATCTGCAACACTTCCGAGCCCTGAACTGAAATCCAGTCCTCAAAGATGCCCTAACTCTTACTTTGGGAATTATACCACGGACTAAAGTGAAAAGAACAGTGTATTGTAGTGTGTAAAGTTGTAGTGTGTGTGAATGTAGAGCAAACCGACAAGTGTAAAGTTGTTTGTGTGAATGTACAGCAAAATGACGAATGTAAAGTTGTAGTGTGTGAGAATGTACAGCAAAATGACGAGTGTAAAGTTGTGTGTGTGAATGTACAGCAAAATGACGAGTGTAAAGTTGTATGTGTGAATGTACCGCAAAATTACGAGTGTAAAGTTGTTTGTGTGAATGTACAGCAAAATGACGAGTTGCAGAGTACTTTTGTGGATTAGGCCCCAGGTCAGAATATCGGCCCAGCACCATATTTTGATAATAAATTCGACTGATTTTGTCTCCTATTTTTTGCCTCATATTTCTGGAATTTCTGGTATATCCAAGAACATGTGACATAGGCCTCAATGCCCTCTGGCGGACCTATATTTATAAAACTAAAGGCATTATGAATGGCCCCATTAGGCAAATAATTTGCTTTCCTTCCCCATGGCACCGCCCACGAGTCCGTCGCCCGCCAATAACACACCGCCAGGTGTGTCATGCGGAAATCACTATTCCCAATGACACACCCGACTATTAGTGAGCTATATATAGGAAGGTATTTATTACTGTTCACTGTTGCCCAACTACGTGCTTGCATATATTGTAATACCTGTTTTTAAAGATAATATTTTTAATTATATCTGATTAAAATGTTATTATTGAGAGTTTTGTATTTTATAATTACCAACAAGAGATCGTGGATCACAGAATCTATACTTATAATAAAACTGTAACGGGTCCAATTCTGTACAATGAAGATATTTTTAAATTTTCTTTTGGAGGATACTCTATATTCGATACTGAAGCCAAAACTGTATTTTTTTTCATTTTTGTTTGTCTGTCTCGTCTGTCTGTATCTTGGCTAGGCATCACGCCGAAACTACTGAATGAATTTAAATGAAACTTGGTATGATTTGAGTTCATACTACGAGGTAGGACATAGGATACTTTTAATCCCGAAAAACTAAAGGGTTCCCGCAGGATAGGCGTTGAAAGTTATTTAAAAGAACACGTATCGCGCTGAAACTACTGGACGGATTTGGTTGCAACTTGGCTCAGTCATAGTTTATATAATGGGTAAAAATTGAGGATAATTTTTATCCCGAAAAAATAAAGAGTTCCTGCGGGATAATATCTCAAATTCTGTAAATTGAAGATATTTTGTAATTTTTTTGAAGGATGTTCTACATACAATACTCAAGCCAAAACTGTATTTTTATAATTTTTGTGCGTCTGTCTATCTGTCCGTCTGTCTGTCTGTACCTTGGCAGCGCATCACGCTGAAAATACTGAATTCAAATGAAATTTGGTACGATTTAAGTTCATACTTCAAGGTAGGACACTGGATACTTTTCATCCCGAAAAATTAAAGAGTTCCTGCAGGATAGGCGTTGAAACTTATTTAAAAGAACACGAATCACGCTGAAACTACTGGACGGTTTTTTTTGCAACTTGGCACAGTCATATATATAGTTTATATAATGGGTAAAAATTGAGGATAATTTTTATCCCGAAAAAATAAAGAGTTCCTCTGGGATAATGTCCCAAATTATGTAAATTGAAGATATTGTGTTTTTTTGGGAGGCTATATTCAATAGTAAAGCCTAAACTGTATTTTTGTAATGTTTGTCTGTCTGTCAGTACCTTGGCAGCGCATCACGCCGAAAATACTTAATGAATTCAAATGACATTTGGTATGATTTGAGTTCATACTTCGAGGTAGGACATAGGATACTTTACATCCCGAAAAATTAATGGGTATTCGCAGGATAGGGGTTAAAACTTATAACTTAAGAACACGTACCACACTGAAACTAATGGACGGGTTTTGATGCAACTTGGCACCGTCTTATATGATGGGTTAAAATTGAGGACATGTTTTATCCCGAAAAATTGAAGGGCTGCTGGGGGATATGGGTCCAAAGTTATGTTAATATTTAATAAATAATATTTTTTGGATGGTTCTCTATATTCGGTACTGAAGCCAAAACTGTTTTATTTTTTATTATTGTCTGTCTATCTGTCTGTTTGTCCGTATCTTGACCGCGCATCGCACAGAAACCACTGAATGAATTTAAATGAAACTTGGTATGATTTCATACTAAGAGGTAGGGCATTGGATACTTTTTATCCCGAAAAAATAAAGGGTTTCCGCAATATATGGGTTGAAAATTATTAAAAAGAACACGTATTCTTCACGTATTTACTTATTATAAAGCAATAGGTACGAAAAAGGCTGTAAAAAGAAGTTAAATAAAAAAATGCTCTTGGGTGCTTAAAAAGGGTATTGAACACGTATTTTTTTTATCGTTTCGCTTTGTCTCTTTGTTTGTATATATGTTTGTTCACGCATCGAGTAAAAACTATTGGACCGATTGCAATGCGGTTTTCATTGTCAGATAGCTTAGGGTATGATTTAAAAACTGGTGTAACTAATTATACCAGTCGGTTATACCAGTTACTCAGCTTCTAACTCACCAGATTGAGACACTAATATCTCAATCTGGTGAGTTAGAAGCCGAGCAATTGATAAAAGTATTTTTGACGCCTTAAGAAATTTTGATCAAATGTTGGTATATTGGTCTTGAAATTGCACATTATGGTACTTTGAACCTAAAGAAAAGACCACGCGTGCGAAGCCGCGGGTACACCTAGTACTCAATAAAAAGTAAACAGAACATCATTAGTTGGGGTTGGCGGTGTCTTTTTGGCGGCGCCATGGGGAAGGAATGAGAATTTGTGGTAAGCAGCATCCTTAAGGGGAACTGGGACGCACTATAGAAAATATTACTAGCCCTAACACGCAGCAAACTTTTTTTCTTATAGGGCCACTATTTAAAAATATATAATTAATTACCTGGAAGCCTTTGTACTTGATCAGTTCCTTCAGCCTATCCACGATGTAGAAGAACCCGTCGCGGTCGTAGTAGCCGATGTCCCCGGTGCGCACGTAGCCCTCCGCGTCGAGCAGCGCGGCGCCCGCGGCCGGGTCGCCCATGTAGCCCTTCATCTGCAGCGGGGACTTGATCCACAGCTCGCCCTCTTGGTTCGGGCCCACTTTCTTGCCGTTTTCTATGTCTATCACCTGTTCAAATTCATGGCTGATGTAATAGAGGCTGATACAGATTAGAAGCTTGTAGAAGCGCCACAGTGGCGCGCTACAAATTAGAAGCTTGAAGAAGCGCCACTGTGGCACGCTACAAATTAGAAGCTTGAAGAAGCGCCACTGTGGCGCGCTACAAATTAGAAGCTTGAAGAAGCGCCACTGTGGCGCGTTACAAATTTTAATAAAAAAACTGATCATTTTGTTGTTCGTTAACGCGTTCGTTTTTCCAATTTAAAGGGACTCTTACTGAAATTGTAACTTATACGTTCCGCGAATCAAACACAATGTGATTTGTCATTGTATCTAATTTAAAGTATTTTGCGTGTATGATTTTAGCAGTAATCTCTGCGTAGCGACAACCATATAATCATATATATTTTCAAACAGAATTTGGAACAAGCCACAAAAGGCCAAAATATTAAAAAAAAGAAATAGTTAATATACCTACACAAATTTTCAATTTAAAAATCTGCAATGGTTTTCAAAAGGGGTAATCACGGGTAAAACATTATTTACAGTAATATTATTACCAGCTCATGTTAAAAAAGTATTAGGATTTTAGATTAGAATGTAGATTTAGACATGTTCTACTTTTAGCTAGTTTTAGTGTATGTTATAGTCATATTATATAGTCTAATCCATAGTAATATTATAGGTTAGTAGGTAGCTGTCTCTCTGTTACCTTTTCACAACTAAACGGCTGATGTTTGGTATGTCTCCGTACAAACCATCAACATTGGCTAACCTTTTCTTTTAGAAGCTATCTAGCTAGTTTCAACATTTTGAAGAATACTCTTTTAGCGATAAGCTGTGGACCGCCTACCAAAACCTAGTTTTTTTATAAGCCTCAAAAGTTAATAACCTAAGTTTAAACAAAGGTGAGAAGTCGACTAAAATATAAATTGCTCACGATTACGTATTATTAAATAGTGGCATTGTTACAAATCTCTCAAGCTCTGTGCTGTCAAGATTACGTAGATTAATGAACGTGAGAAGCTTTGTTTTTTTTTGGGCGGAAGGTTTATCACTGACCGAATACGCAATGAGCATGTGAGAGGATCGTTGGCAACAAAAACTAACTCCTATGACAACCCAGGATAGAGCGTCCTGGCGCTGCTGTACCAGTAGACCTGACCCCAGATAGAACTGGGATTAAGGGATGGAAGAAGAATATGAGCTTTGTGGGAAATGTAACATCAACTAGACAAGCTGCTCTGCTCTACAGCTCCGCTCGAAGTTTGCTCGTTATCCCACAGGGACTTAGCATTCCTTTTTTTGTACCCGCCTGCGCGGAGGGCTTATCAGCCTATGTATGTTTGTTCCGTAATGGCACTATATAGATTATGATGTCAGTAGCTTGCAATTTTACTTAAACCAACTAGACGAATCGTGCCGAAGGTTTGGTCTTATTATAAGTGTATCTAAGACCCAGTTGTTGAAACAATCTGCACGCACAACTGCACCAGATCCAACGCCGATACCTCAAGAGTTTTACCTTGAGGAAGTTTCATCCTTTCGGTATCTTGGCAGCATTATCCGTGATGATAATCGTCTAGAAGCCGAAATGTCCTCACGGATTGCAAAATCTTTTGACCGCGGCATCCTTTGGTAAGCTTCGTAGAAGAGTTTGGGAATCGCATGATCTTAAGTTACACACAAAGATTGCTGTCTATAAAGCTGTCGTACTACCTATTCTGCTTTATGCACCCGAGACATGGTGTCTCTACATTAATATTAAGCGCCTAGACACTCCATATGAAGTGTTTACGCTCTATTCTTCGTGTTAAGTGGCAGGACCGAGTACCAAACTCTGATGTACTACGAAGAACGAAGCTTAATGGCATAGAGTCCATGCTCATAAAAGGCCAGCTGAGATGGTGCGGGCACCTCGTGCGTATGAATGACACCAGGTTGCCTAAAGCTGTTTTCTACTCACAGCTGAAGGAGGGAAAGCGCAAATCTGGTGGTCAACTCCTGCGTTACAGATATGTCCTCAAGCGTCATCTAACGGCATATGACATATCCTGTGACGGTTGGGAAGTGCTTGCGCAACAGAGAACAATGGCGCAACTCTGTTAATAAGGCTGTTACAACTTTCGAAGATCATCGATTTAAAGAACTCGATGCGAAACGCCTTCACAAAAAGAACCGTCCCAAGCCTTCCTACACCTACACCTACAATTCTTCAGGTCAGTTGCACTGTGCGCCTTGCAATAGGACCTTTAAGACTAAATTTGGCGCTGCCAGGCATATTCGCTCACACAAGAAATAACAAGGTCCGCTGTTGACGGATACGTCAAGGAGGACATCATCATCATCATATAGACCAAACGCGTGGACCGATTTTGATGAGTCTTAGGTCAATCGATTTGTCTTAATCTTACGAGTGCTACCTACTAAAGATATGATAGTAATCGACATTCAATATGGCGACAACCAGACGCTATATTGTGAAAAATAAAAAATGAAAGTCGACGAACTATGTTATGTGGGGTATCATTGAATAGGTAATTGAAAGTCTTCTTTAGGTTTGTCTAATAATTTTTCATTTTGAATTACCATTTAGGATCTATAACGATTTAAAGTTGGTTAGCAACCATTCTGACTTAAATTTTTGCCTGTTTAGTTTTTTTTCAGTCGGGTTTTCAGCACTTTTGATTATTTATTTTAAGAATCGGATCAGTACTTTCAGTGATCTGTTTATAATATTAGTATAGATTGGTTATGTTTGGCAAGGTTAAGATCTTCCATGTATGTACATATAATTGCACTAAATGAGTATTGTTACCTTAATTCTCATGCCGGGTGCTGGCGTGCCACACGAGCCCACCTTCTCCCCGCTGGTGAGGTCCACACAACATGCCATTGTTACTTCTGTTAGACCATAGCCTTGCTTTATGAAATCAATACCAGTCCTGCAAGCATTATTTATGCCACTTATATTATGAGTACTTTAAGCAAGTTCTTTACCGGTAAACACCCATACAACCTTTAGTTTCATTTTCACTCAACATTCACAAGATATAGATATACCAGAATAAAATTATTTTTCTAGGTTTAAAACGTACACTTAGGGAGCGTTCAAGTATTATGTGACGAAATTTTTGACCCCTCCCCTCCAGGTAACGCGCCGTAACGTTTTTCTGTATTCCCCTCTCCCCTAGTAATACGTTACGTAACCGCCAAGTTTTTTTTAATGTCGTAATTATGTGGCGTAAAGTACCGGAAAGTCGCTATAATACCTTTGTTATTGTTTTAATCGCGTTAATATTATACACTCGAGAGCATAGAAATCGCACATTATCTACATTTTCACTTTGACCATTTTTTTTTTAAATTAAATATTGTTTGCAAATATAACTTAAATTTAATTAAAGTACACACTTTTAGCTTTCTAAAAACAAATAATTCCTATTCATGACCTTCAAAATCATTACAGTAGCAACATAACAATAGAATGACCCAAAATCGCTCGTTTCAGGTAGCGCGGTTTGCATTACTATTAGCAGGTATAAAAGATTAGGGGATGATTGAAATGACATCATTAGTTCGATACTCCCCAAGTAACCAATGGCACTGTCCAAGCCGAGGTTCGTACCTCCTAGGTGCCCTTGAGCAAGTGGCCAAAAACTTAACTTTGGCGTGCGCCTTCTGCGTCACGCATTGCGGCGGAGCGCTTTTGCGCCCGCCCCACCGTCCGGTGACGCTGTAGAGACCAACAGCACATATCCTTTCTAAAAAAAAAAAGCCAGAACTGTTTTTATTTTTATATTTTTTCTGTTGTCTGTCTGTACGTCTGTACCTTGGACGCACATCAAGCCGAAACTACTGAATGAATTCAAATGAAACTTGACATGATTTGAGTTCATACTACGACGTAGAACACAGGATACTTTTTATTCCGCGAAGTTAATGGGTTCCCGCAGGGTAAGGCTTGAAAGTTATTGCAACGAATACTTATCACGCTGAATCTACATTACGGATTTTGTTGCAACTTGGCACAGTCATCATAGTTTATATTGTTGCGCCGCGCCGGTCGATTCTTAGAAAAACAGTAGGTACTAAAATGACGCAATACCTACATTTAAAGGAACATTCTGGAACACACTAGTAGAGCGTAGGTACCTACAGAAGTTTCCAGAGCGCGCGGTAGGTATATACCTACGGGCGCGGCGACATCAAAGGTGCCGCCGGCCTTAAGTACCTACAGGCGCGGCGCGGCGCGGCAACTCAAAGGCACCGCCGGCCTTGAAAGTTCTAATACCTACCGACTACTGTTAGTACATAAGAGTAGTTACGAGTACCTTCTCGAAACGTACGTCGCGGTATAAATAGAGCGCGCATCGACTGCCTGGGACAGTACTGATTTGGCTGACGAAACGAAACGATCAAAGTGATTCGAAGCGATTATTCAGTGATAATTGATAGGAGTGTACAGTCAACTTAAAGAGTTTTTGAGCATTATTTGTTGGATTAATTTATTTTTGTGGTTTTTCGAATAAAGGTTTTAATTTGAAAGCCAACTGCATTTTTTTCCTTTCTTTCTGTCTTTATCCTGGCCGCTCATCACGCCGAAACTACTGAATAAATTCAAATGAAACTTGGCATGATTTGAGTTCATACTACGAGGTAGGACATTGGATACTTTTCATCCCCAAAAATTAAACGGTTCCCGCAGGTTATGGATTGAAAGTTATTTAAAAGAACACGTATCATGCTGAAACTTCTGCACTGATTTTGATGCATCGTGGCAGTCATCGTTCATATGATAAGTGAAAATAAGAATACTTTTAATACCGAAAAAATAAAGGGTCCTGCGGGATATGGGTCCAAATTCTGTACATTGAAGATATTTAGTTGCTTTTTATGGTGGCTGTTATTTTTTTTGTACTGAAGTTAAAACTGTTTTTTTTTTTCATTTGTATCTTGGACTTACATCACGGTACCAAAAATACTAAATGAATTCAAATCAAACTTGGCATGATTTGAGTTCATACGAGGTAGGACATTGGATGCTTTTCATACCGGTAAATTAAAGGTATTAGCCCCCCCCCGCAGGATAAGGTATTTTTTTGGAGTTGGTATTCATGTTTTACGGATTATAATTATTTCCGTAGTTCATCTCTAGGATATTCAAGGAATATTCCTCCAAATTTCAAATACCTAGGTCCACCTGTTTAGGTTGGGCGTTGTCTGTCAGTCAGTCAGTCAGTAGGTTTGTCACGGTACTGTTTGCATGATTAAAATAATGTAAGAACATAAGCCTCCTCCAAAGAGCGCCATGACGAGCGATCTTGTGCCACCTCCATCCACCGACATTCATCATTGTACGACATTGTAGCCATCGCAGGAAGTCGGTCGGTTGGTCGGTAATAAAATATATATTTTTATTATTCTGGCCAATAGTGAAAGGGCATCTATACTTATAATAAAGCAGTAAGTACCAAAAAATCTGTAAAAGGAAAATATAAAAAAAATAGGGTACTAAAAATAAGCTACTGAAAAAGAACAAAACATTTTTAAAATTTGTGTCTGTCTGTCTGTAGTCTATTCACGCATCACGTAAAAAATACTAGACCGATTGCGATGCAGTTTGTCACTGTTGGATAGCTTAGACTTAAAAACTGGTGTACTTATTATCTCAATCCGATGAGTAGGACCAATCCGAGCCGAGCAATAGATAAAAACTTTTTGACCGCTGAAGGAATTTTGTTTAAATGTTGGTATATTGGTATTTTAGGTCTTGGAATAGTAATAGTTATTTTAACCCAGAGAAAAGGCTACGCGTTCGTACATCTAGTTTGAAATATAGTTAAATACTAAATACGTAACGCGAACTTCAACCTTTTTACAAGAACCCCCCCTCTCCCTCAACCCCAAATTCTTTACGGAATACTTGAACGGTCCCTTACAATATAAAGAAACTTTTAGTTACTATTAAACTTAAATTAGCTCGTAACCACAAACTTTTTCTGAATGATTGTTTCAAAACAAAAGTGAGTTTTAAACATTGATATAGAAAAATCAATCCATCTGCAATATTTGGTTTCAATCCATCTTGTAGATTTTGAATGAAAATGCAACTATGTTTGCATGAAAAGTTAATTTCCACAAGCAAACTACTTAAAATTTACATTATTATATTTACTAAAATAGCCGCAGCTATTGACTATATAAAGCACAGGTTTTCTTAACATATTAAGGGTGCATTCCGAGACGCGCAAAAATCAATAATATCGATATTATCGCGCTAAAACGCGTACCGTGTCATCGTGAGCGCAACAACGATATCCCTTGTGACGTCACGGATTACGTCAGCCATTTTGCGATTACATCGACCATGCCCCAAACCGATATCACTGTGAGCGCTACTGTCAAAGTGACAGACTGACGGTTGTTTACAAAGAAAACTGTTGTTTGAATTCAGTTGTGTGTGATTTTCGTACAGTTTTCCAAATATTACTACAGACAATTGACCAATTTTTAGACAGACTACTTTACCCACGAGTAATACTTTGTATTTTGAGCAAATTTTGAGGTTATGTTGTTGTGATCTTGTAATCACGCTCACGAGCGTTCCGAATCAACTGCAGCACTCAACTGCCGTGAGCGCGATATCTGAATCGGAACGCAAATTAGCACTGTGATCGCTCACAGCGATATTATCGTGAATCGGAATGCACCCTAAGAAAATCTAGTGTAGTACTAGTATTAAGAAACCTAGTGCAGTACTATTAATACGAGGCTGGATTGAAAAGTAGTCGGCCTAACACATACTAAATCAGTTATATTTTTATTTTTCTACATAGTCACCATCAAGTTCAATGCACTTTTGGCACCTCCCCCTTAGAGTCAAAATATGCGTCTACTGCCTGCATCGACGTCGTCGTTTGTCGAAAATCGTTAACCTCCCAAGTGCTTTTTTAGATTAGGGAACAGAAAACAGTTGATGGTGCCAGATCACGTGAATAAATAAGGAGGATGCGGTAACAGTTTAAAGCCACAGTTGTGGATTTCAGCCAATGACTGCACAGACGTGTGAACATAGGCGTTATCTTGATGAAACAGGACTTTCCTTCTGAGCATTCCTCGGCTATTTTCTTTTATTTCCTCTCTAAAAGACTTAGTAAGGTGCACTAGTAATCAGTTTATAGTCTGACCCCTTTCAAGATCATCAATCATAATCACACCTTTGGAGTCCCAGAACACTGAAGCCATCACCTTATTTGCCGACTAAATCGACTTAGTCTTTTTAGGGGGTGGTGAACCAGGTCTTCTCCACTGTTTTGATTGTTGTTTTGTTTCCGGTGTACAGTAATGAACTCACGTTTCGTCCATAGTAACAAAACGATTCAAAAAATCATCTGTTTCTAATAACTTTAAACAGTTGCGTGAAATTGTCATTCGCATCCTTTTTTGTTCAACTGAAAGCAGTCGCGGAACTCACCTCGCAGACACCTTGTGGAAACCCAACTTCACAAGGTTATGATGTTTTGAGTTCGTTCATAAGAGATACCTATAATTTCGGCGGTCTTTCTAATTTTTAATCTGTGGTCTCCCATTATTAAATCAAGTACTTTTTTAATATTTTCGCCAATAGTGGATTTCGAAGGCCTTCCAGAGCGAGGTTCATCTTTCACACTCTCTCTACCACGCTTAAATTCTGCTATCCATTTTATTGACGTATGAATATGACTGAGCAGAATCCCCTAATGTACTGATATCATTAGGGGATTCTGCTCAGATATCATCAAGGATGTCTTTTGATGATAGCCCCTTCTTATGGAGGTACTTAATGACGGCACGCGGCTCGATTTGCTCCATTCACGGAAATTATGTCCGATTGCTTTGTTAATAAATTTCTAAAATCACTACTAATTATCGCACACGTTTCGAACTTCACACAATTAACTAGTCTGAACATATAATGTGGGTAGATTTGATTTTTAGAATTGAGTGGATCTTTTTTAGGCCGAGTACTTTTCAATCCATCCTCGTAGTTTATACAAGAAGTTAGCTGTTGTAATCTCATCGTTACAGAATCATAAATTGGAAGAAAAAACAAATTAATGTTTGTTACGTTGTGTTAGAAGTTTTTAAACTACAGGGGTAGCACACAACTAAGTGTGCTACCTTTGCCACTAACATTAAAGCCAGCTTTAGATATGGGATATTTCCCATGTAAGTGACATTGTGAATAACAAAAAACGAGCATGCAAGACTGTAAACAATAGTGTTTGCTCGTAGCAAAACACCCAAACTGCTTTTACTTCTGTTTATCCGTAATATTGGCGCTTGCAACAGTACCGAAATATAGGGAACTCAAAAGAAATAATGGTATATACATATATCCATTTCTAATGTTGACTTTAGTTGTGAGTTGGTTCAAATGGCTCTACATAAAAACATTTGCTACCATAACAAACCATTTAAATTAGGATACATACAAACAACAAATTTGACAAATTATTAGTGCATTTGTCGAGTAAAAACAACAACAGCTTCTGATAGCTCTTCAAACAGTACAATGAATTACCTTTTAGAAATTTCTTTCTGTATTTCACTGGATAATGGGGCGGCCCCACACCACACTTCATGCAGCGAAGACAGGTCGTATTTAGTGACTAGAGGATGCTTTGCTAGGAACACAGCAAGTGGTGGCACTATGGTTGTCATATTGACCTGAAATGGCGAATTCAACATTAAATGATGTCAAAGGCCTATTTTGATATACAGAAGAATTAATGAGGTATCTCAGAAGATGTTATCATTCACAATTTACTTGTGTAAATCAGAAAGACTAATCACATTTAAAACATCATAGAAAAAAACTATAAAAAACTCATCAGTTTAACATTAGATGATGATGTTTTCCTTATCATCAAAATGTTTAATTCAAAGTGTATTTATTTATCAAGAATTAATCATATTACTTTGTAATTCTGAATAGTTTCCAGGAACTGTTGTTCTTCGAAGCGTATCAAGAATACAATCTTAATATTCATGGCTATGACTGCAAATGTTGTGATGAAGCCGTAAGCATGGAACCAGGGAATCAGAGACAGCCCCGTAGATATGCCACCTCTGTTCTTGCTCTCTTGAACACGTTGGAAGTAATACCTGCAAGAAAGGATATAAAGTTAAACTTGAACAATTAAGTTTTTGTTTCTATATTACCTTGTAACGTACAATTGCAATCAACATTAGTTAGTTTATTGGGATTACAAATTAGTTTAATTGGATTACGCAACTAGTCTTGCCCCACTTTAAAATTCCACTTTTTTGCCTTTTCAATCAATAGTTAGCAATTTGTAGTAGTCAATTAAGACAATATATAATGAAAATCTCGTAGTAATCAATAGCAATCGGAATTAGATAATAGAGGCACTGTTTATGATCGTGTCATAGCATTGTAAAATTCTATAATAGTTTTAACATTTCCACAATACCAGAACTAATGAGTGAAATAAAGTTAACCAATTGACTGATAAATGCATTAAATCATTTCATGGTTGTTATGGTTTTATGAAAATTACTGAATGCATAGGTACTGAGAATATTTCAAATAATTACTTCATATGTGCTGACAATGTCAGAAAATTTACATGAGTGAGCATTACACCCTTGGGCAGTCCAGTGGTCCCTGAAGAACACATAACGGCAACAGGGTCAGACGCACCATCCACATCTTCTAGGGTAAACCCATCAACTTCCACATGGTCTTTAATCAAATCATTGTACATGAGGCCAGGTACCACATCATACTCTCCGAACACAATAAGCTTTTCCACAAATGGCAATTCTTTGCTGCAGTCGTAGATATTTTGAGCCGTGATAGGCGAGGTGAATATTATTTTTGGTTTGGTTATATTTAATATGTGAGTTATTTCACCTGAAAACCGAAACAAATACATTATTCATTAGGCATCATCATTGCAACTAAGCAATTTAAAAAATTGTCTGTGAGTTTATCCAATGTTAAAAAAACAAAATTGCTCTAATATTTTTAAAATAACTCATATAAATATTTAGTTTACCTGGTGAGTATGTAATATTGAGTGTAGAGAGCACAGCACCACAGTAAGTGACAGCGAGAGCAGCAACAATAAATTCAAATCTGTTTTCGGCGCTCAATGTTACAACATCTCCTCTCTTGACTCCCAACTGTTGCAGCTTTGCAGCCAAGTTCACACTGTTTTGAAGAATGAAGCTATAAGTTATGGACTCTCCTGTTTCTGCACTTATCTGGAAATAAAAAATAATAATTGTGAAACAATTAAAGTACTACACTTGCAGACACAATACATTTAGGGAAGTTATTATACTGAAATGAAATAAAAGATTATAGATATAGACCGTCCATCCTGACACTCTTTTATGATACCTACATTAGGTATTTATGTATTGTTGTTGTTGTAAAAGTTCTTTGTTCTTTCAAAACAGTTTACTATCAAAAATTTTGTCAGGAATGTAGTATATCGCTATACAGTCGATTTTGGGATGGCGGAGGGGTGGAGGGGGTAGGGGGGATGTTGGAACCTCCCCTTTGAAGGAAAAGTTGCGCAGCCCCCCCCCGCCCCCTTTACGAGTTTTTTTTTACCCATTTACTTCTGATGCTATTGATTAAAGGTGGGGTGTGAGTGGGGAGGTGGAGGGCTACCCTAGGCTATGGAGATGCTTACTTTAAGATAAATTTCAGTTTTAAGTTTATTAAAAGTCAGCCTTTGGCGACCAAACACCCGTAAATTAACTCGATGTGTAGTCATGTTGTAACATAACCTATCATAGTCTTTGGGCGATTTTTAATAAACTTATAAAACTGATATAACTTAGGGACTCCAAGGGGGGGGGGGGGGTTAGCCCCTCACCCCCCCCTCTCCCCATCTTAAATTAATGCCATAAGAAATTTGAAAGTATGGACAGGCCGGTCGCACTCCACAAAAAGTACAAATATTATACCTACATTTTGAGGCCGCAATTTGGGGTTCAATCAGTAGCATGTCAAGCGTGCACTCAATGAGTTGCATGCCGTTGTTAACGATAAAGTACCTACTAACGTAAAGTTTTTGTAAAATTATGTTCTATTCTTAATTATGAGTACCAAGAACAAACCTAGAAGGTACTGCATAGCATTCGGTCTGACACCTTTTATTCATCAAATAATCCTTTTAGTCATTTTTTTATTCAATACCAGTCAATTCTGTTACGAATGTCATTATATGTAGTTAATAGAACTATCAACATTTAGCCACCTGAGCATAACACGCGCCAAAGCAACGTAGCTACTACATAATACATACAAAGCAATACATACTAGGTACATAATTCTTTATTCTGTTACAATATCTACGTCATATCATATCACAAAATAATTATTAGTACAACTATCTAGTCATATCTTGATACAACCCTACCGAGCAAAAAAGTGACAGCGCGATTCTGAAACGGTTAGAGCAATGGGAGCTCTTACACGTAGTGATACGATACATTCTAGCCTGCACGCAATGGGTGAGCACCTTATAGGTAAATATAATTGAAAGATTGCAGCGCTGTGCAATTAAATTGCACTTTATTGCGTTGGAGCGAGAGTTGCTATGTATTTAAATGACTTTACTCAGTTATCCTTCTGTACTTGTACTATTATTTATTCTGAGGTAAGGATGAAAAAAAAAAAAAAAAAAAAAACTCGGATTTGGGGGGGCTGCGCAACTTTTCCTTCAAAGGGGGGGGGGGGGGGGTTCCCTACCTCCCGTCCCTACCCCCTCCACCCCCAATTCGACAGTAATAATTTTTTTTTAATTTTTTTTTTATATGAATTACTTACCAATGCTGTTTTATCTCCACCATTTCTCAACTGGTCAAACAAGAATTGTCCATATGATAAATGGGCTGGAATCGGGCATTCTTCTGGTCCTGAGACTATGTTGTTATGTATAGAAACTGTCATTTTAGAACTGTATTTATTTCTTTAATATTTATCACAGAATTCACAGCTTTTCAAAGGCCAGCGATGAAAAACTGGATTATAATTCAAGTAATCTTAGCTTAATGTTATCTGTAAAATGTAGATATCTTATAGCTAATCTTTGGTTGAATTGATAATGGCATAACAACGGGTAGAGTCAATTTATTTAAAGCTTATAAAACATTGATATAATCGTAAATATAGCAGTAATTATCAATTATTATTGTTCGATTGTGTAGAGTTAAAGCAAATTAACGAACGGCGACCGAACGAATTCAGAATCACGTGAGAGTTGAGGTTAGGTTATTTTTTTATTTGACTTTGATGGACTAACAAATCTGTGACAATGACAATATCAAATCGCTTTGAGTGGTCGCCTTTCTTTTCATAAGGCACATGGCATTGGGTACATCGCGGAGGTGGCATTGGGTAACTCGTCAAATCTGCATAACTTTTTATAAGTAAGGGGTTAAATATACAGTAGCAGACCAGCAGTGCGATTACGTAATGTTGATCATATCGGTTTCAAGCCGTCAAATTCATTAGTGCCTTGCGATAGAGTCGAAATTGCTATGAAATAAGTGATTATCCGATTGTAGCCAAGTTCTGTAATTGGGCCACTGGGCTTCACTTATGTACTACGCTCGAATCATCCGTGCGATTATCGCTCGATCATCTGCAGCCCGATTACAGAACTTGGCTGCAATCAGATTGTCACTTTTTTCATAGCAAAATCGACTCTATCGCAAAGCATTATTGAATTTTACGGCTTGAAACCGTCATGATCAAGATTACGTAATCGCACTACCGGAGTTAGTGAACGACTTTGGACGTCCACATAGAACTGACAACTGTCAAGTGTCAGTTTCATACTATTCCTCCCCTCCCCTACTATTTTTCGGATGACCCAGGCGAACGCCTGACGACGCCGTGAACGATTTCGAGTGATCGCGCGGATGATCCGTGCGTCCTCGAACGTAGTAAGTGAACGCGCCCCAGACATTAATAACTACCTTATTAATGTCTGGGGCGTTATCCTTTTTTCGCACAGCGATGCGTAATTAATGGTATCTCGTTCATTTACTTGTTGCAAAACTGTCTCACACATAAACAAAAAGCCGATGCGTAGCCGAGCCGCCATGTTGATCTCATCAATATGGCGGCACGTCTACGTTTGTCAGGATCATCTCAAATAAAAATAAAGATACAAGAAAATCAACCAAAATGGTGAAGTGCAGTGCGTGCCGGTGTGAAAATGCTTCCCATAACAAACATCCATCGGATTTTCTTTTCATCGGTGAGTTTAATTTTTACTTTTAACAGCGGTCCAGACAGACAAGGGTCCAGACAGACAATGCAGATGATTTTTTCCCGGTATTAGTCAAATAGACCGACCAATTAACCACCACCAGAACCAGAACCGACAACCGCTGGGGAATAAAGGTTCTCGAATAGCGACCACGAACAAGCAAGTGAAGTGTGGGGAGACCTCCCACACAATGGATCGACAACATTGTAGCCATCGCAGGAAGTCGGTGGATGGAGGTGGCACAAGATCGCTCGTCATGGCGCTCTTTGGGGGAGGCATATGTTCAGCAGTGGATTTCTAAAGGCTGACATGATGATGATGATGAACCACGAATAAAATAAATAGGTACCTACTTACCTACCGACCCGATAAATCTACATTGAATAGGCCACACTACGGGGCCGTTCGTTTTGTAGCAATTGGCGAAAATAACTGTTTAAAACGCTAAATATGAGCACAATTGGCGTTCCCTTTGACCATTTGTGGGCGCAATCAGCGTTCTGCAGCCCGATTACATAACTTGGCTTCAATCGAATTCTCAGTATCGCAATCGCCTTGCGATAGAGTCGAAATTGCTATGAAAAAAGTGATAATCCGATTGTAGCCAAGTTCTGTAATTGGGCCACTGAACGTTTTCGATCACCGTTCGTTTTGCAAGTTTCAATGACATGTTGACATAGGAAAATCGACTTTATTCCGTCAGAGATAAATATTATATATTGGTCGTTTTTCATTCAGTTTGGAATGAACCGGTAGTGTCAAATATGACAAATGTGATGAAAATGTTCAAAGAAAACGGCTTGTTAAAAATGTACATTTCGAAACTGGCCACAACGCCATCTACAGGAATCAAACTATGTAAGTAATTTTATAGGTAGTACACCTACATGGCGCAGAATTCGCTATTACCTAATCTATGTCTTTGTTACATAGGTACCTACTGGTACCAGTTAAATTTGCATCACTGGAACAGCGATGTTAGCGAGAGCTGTCACGGGGAAATACATAGAACATCCCAAGCAACATAAGTACAGGCCTTATCGCTCCCATCTAGAATCAGATATATGTATATGCTACGAATAAGTTAAAGTATATGTACTAAAAAAAACTTAGCTGGGTACCAAGCGAAGAATATTCTTTTCAGTTTTTTATTACGTAGGTACCTACGCTAGTTACCTACATAATTTAGGACCTCTTTCAATAGGTACCTATGTAGTCTACAAACATATTTTATATAATAAATTAAGAACACACCTCACATTTCTCATCTGTACTTTTGGTTGGGTAGGTAGGTAATTTATTAACCTACCTACTTAAAGAAAATAAATTTTGTTCCAGATTTCCAACGAATGAAAGTACCTACTAGCAAAGCCTGAATAGAAAATATGAAACGCCAGGATTGCCAACCCAGTTGAGTTAGTGTGCTATGCTCGAAGCATTTTAACGATCACCTGCTTCCAGTACTTTTTGTACAAGACTTCATCTTGGAGCAATTCCTACTTTGTTTAATGAATTGCCTCTTGCTGCAAAAGTAAGTATATTAGTGCAAGTAGTAACCATCCATCTCATAAAGGTTAGATGTTAGAATTGGTGACCGACATGGCCTAATGACTGTGATCGTCGTACGTAAGACAACAAGCAGGTAATTTATTATTTAAGTTTTATTCTTAAATAATGTTTTCTTGGAATTAAATTTTCCGTCGTCACATATAAAAGATTGTATTGTGTATTATATCGTCAATATTACAGTAAGTATTGTAGTCACAGCGGAAGTATGTGCCTCGGAAGTCATCTGCAAGGCGCTGCACAAATTGCTATTTTTCAGGCGCAATCCCAATGTTGAAGGTGAAGATAGCATTGTATAACTACCTCGCTCACTCGCTTACGTTTTTCGCATATTCTATCTCGATCTTACTTTATGCTGTTTTATCCCCACAGAGTACCTGCGTGTTAGATTGCTACTTATTGTAAATATAGAAATGTATAAAAATAATACTTGGTACATGTAAATGTTATGTATCCAGCTTTCAGAACGAAGTATTCGTTCTGAAGCGAAGTATTGAATACTTTAAAGAAAAGTAAAGTACCACGTGTAAACTTACGATGTATGTCATCCATCACTATGAAATATCTGTATTATTATGCCATAATTATTATAATGTATTCCAATACAACTATCAGACATGACTAATGTAATTAATCAAGTAAATGGTAGATATTCGTTGATCTGTTTTCAAACGACTCAAATAGCTCGGACGATGTCGGCCGTCTTCGCCTCGGATGACTTCTGACAGCGTCGGATGTTCAAAAATATTATTTAAAGGCTCTCTCGACTTGGCAATGTTTTCCTTCGAAATGCAGTAGGCGCTCCCTGGTATCAGAGGAACGCTGACCTGCACCGCGATATCGAGCTTCCCTCGATCAGTCAATTCATGAAAGACGCCTCTCGCCGCTACTTTGATGCGGCGCCCCATCACCCCAACCCGCTCGTAGTAAAAGCCTCCGACTATACGACAGACAGTATTGCCCTCCGTTGACGTCCCCGCGATGTCCTGGACGATCCGGACGACGCCATCGCAGTCAAAGTACTGGCAGCGATGGCCTCGCCCAATCCGACCACCTCTGGCAACCCGCCAGGGGGTATCAACACACTTAGACACAGACACCGACCTCGCCGGCGAGGTCGAAGGTCCCATAACACATAGTCAGATATTATTCGCTTTCGAGTTTCTTGCCGATTCTTCTCGAAGGTGTATTACGAAACGGCGGTCAGTTATAAAAATCAATCAAAGGGCACCTAGCCATTGTTCAGGGCCCCCTCGATCACTACTTAACGGTAGCGATCCAGGGGTGTATAGTTCGTTACCCCCGTAATCAGACGGCCGTCCAAGCCAAGGGCCGTACCCCCTGGATACTCTCGTGCGGGTCGTCTATTTTTTAACTTTGGCGTGCGCCTTCTGCGTCACGCATTGCGGCGGAGTGCTTGTAAGCGCCCGCCCCCAAGTCCGGCTCAAGCTGTAGAGGCCGATAAGGCCAACAGCATTAGTCATTCCTAAAAAAAAATAAAAAAATAGGCAAAGTTTAATGTTCTTGTGGCCGCCGCACCGAGAGGACCTTGGCAAGTTAAGTGCTTTTCTTTTACACTGTTATGCTGCTTATTTGTAACTGAATAATTATTACTGTATATTTGTTATTGTGTATCACTTCATTGTGGGGTGATGAAATAATCTATAAGATTAACGGGATTATCATCCATTTGATTGTGTTTAAATGCTGTTTCCGAAGTTATTATGCCTAGTGTAACTAAGGCAAATATAAATGTTTGTTTGTGACCAATTATTACATTTAAATTGTTAATAACTATGTATCTAAAAAGTTATTGGTTTAATAATATTACAAAACATATTCGCCACGTGGTGTCTTGCCAGTTTCTTTCTATAGTGGTGTATTCCGAATCCGGTGTTAAAATGAGTAAACAATATACAGAATGGCAAACCTATTTCCTTGTTTTTATTAAATATTCCTTAAGTTATTTATTCTGTAGCTGTAGCTACTAGGTACTATATATACCAACAATAGTATATAGTAACTTGCTTTTAATACTAGGTGCAGATAAGTTTTATCTCCTACTCGACAAACCTGACCAACTGAAGGCTAACATTACAAAACTTAGGTTTTGATAACCTTACAGTACGTATAATTATTATACATATATTTATAAATCTCACAAAAAAAAACTTAAATCTCTCATATTCTCTTACTTTATGCTGTTTTATCCCCACAGAGTACCTGCGCAATCGTTCGCAGAGCCTAACTTCACAAAAATATAGATTGGCTGCGACTATTGTACCTATACATTTTTGGCAACGTAGAAAATCTGATCATTATACTCATTATATCAATTAATTAATCTATTTATTTCTTTACAGAATAAATAACTATCGGGAAACACAGACTTCGGCTAGGAGTTCCACTCCTTAGCGGTACGCATGATAAATCTGAAAGCGAAACGCTTCTTGCGTGTAGGTGGAATATTCACCCTAAAGCTGTGACGCATCGCCGTTCGTCTGATTGTCCGATTAACTAGTTATTCTCGTGGAAATAAAATTTAGTAGAGCACCAGCACTGCGATTACGTAATGTTGATCATGACGGTTTCAAGCCGTGAAATTCAATAATGCTTTGCGATAGAGTCGATTTTGCTATGAAAAAAGTGACAATCTAATTGAAGCCAAGTTCTGTAATTGGGCCAGAGTTCTCTAATCTCTTTCTACAAGGAACAACCAATCATCATTAATGCTGCCGAGGCTCAGCTAAGCATTTATGTGTGTGTACTTGCTACGCTGTTTGATATCCAATGTTCAGTCTGCTACTGTATATTATATTATATATCTGTGCTTTTAAAAATCTTCATTTTGATAGGTAT
Organism: Alsophila aescularia; assembly: GCA_946251855.1. NCBI lineage: Eukaryota > Metazoa > Arthropoda > Insecta > Lepidoptera > Geometridae > Alsophila > Alsophila aescularia. Next base: position 25,170,531 of record OX276373.1, on the reverse strand, counting down.
CTCCGTAGAAAGAAGATAACAATAGAAATGCTCTGGGCCCCGACCACAGAACAACAATATTCCGTAATAGCACTGCTGGGGCCTGATTCCGTAGAGTTAAAGTGCGGTTCGGTTAATGCCACTTGGACCATTCATTGCACCAAACACTCGTTTCGAATTCCTTAGGCTCAGTGAGCATGTGAAATGACGTTATCAAGGCGATGAGCACTCAACCGCACGGAAACTGTCATTTTACTACGAAATACAAAACCGGTAATTGAAAATCAGAATTCACAAGGAATTCAGTAGCAATGAGTTTTCGTCAACCGAAGAGCACCCGGTGCGTTCATTGCATTTACTATCTAGCAGTGTTTGGTTAGTGAAGATCATTGATAATGCATAGTTACTATGAAACTTATAGTTCTAACACCTACACTTTGTTTCATGTTTTATCGTGCCATGAAATTGTGTTGTTTTTGTGAAAGGTAGGTTTAATGGCATGTATGTATGTGGTATTTCATAGAATCTACCTAACTATTTCATAGCTAGAGTAGGATTTTAACCCTAAAATGAAAATTACCTACTGGTTTTAAAATCTAGTAGTTTTCTTACAAAGCCTAATTATGTTAATTTCTACTAACAACGAGGGGTTAATGCAAATATAAGCAAAACAAAATCAAGTGTAAGAATTAAATATCATGTAATAATGTTATAATTTTCACACATATTGAGATTTACACTATCCTATGAGCTCGGAAAGCGGAGACCTATACATTCATATGAACTGCAGTTCTGTATGCATCCACCTGAAACAAATGTATCATATTATTAGTATAATCAAGTAGATTCAACATTCAATATAGTTACTACTCCCATTTGTCCGTCTCTCCAAGACTTCACCATCATCATCAGATCATTTTTGTGAATCTACAACGATACATAAGACTTAGGTATATACAATACACTTCTATATAGGTACAAAGCAAGAGATTTCATCTAGAAATACATTTCTAAATCGCAAATATATTTTTTTCTTCGTTTATTGGCGTTTTAATTATTTATTGATTTAATTGTTTTGCACAAAAGTAGTGTACATGTTTTCATTCACAGAATTTTTACTCGACGGCAAAGATTATTTTCAGTTGAAGTTTAACTTTACCTGAGAAGCACTGTAGTCACTATACATATAGGAACATGTTATTTTTAAGCAGTCGGAACAATTATTTCAACTTCGTCGGAATACTAATATTCTCTCACTTCTCTACAGTATTTTATTTAATCCTAATTCCCCGCGCTATCTTAAGGAACGTTTCGAATTTCTTCATTACTCTAATACCCATTATCTGAGGTCATCGGAAAATCTCCAACTAAAAATTCCCGCACACGTGAGTTCTTTTTATAGTAAGTTTTTTACAACACAAGCAGTCCTGCTTTGGAATTCTTTACCAGTCTCTATTGGGAAAGCTACATCACTGTACATTTTTAAAGACCGTGTCAAGAATCTGTACTTGTCAAGTTGTTAATCTGTTGAATGTAATATAATATTTATAATTATTTTATGTTAACAGTAGGTGTATATAAGTAAGTGTATTATTATTATTTTGTATGTATTATTATATGGTAATACATATTTATGTAATTTGTATTTTTCATTATATATGTAAGTATATTTTTATAATTCTGCACACTACCATCCTTTGTAACAGCCTATGTGTCTCTATTCAGCCTACGGTTGCCTGGAAGAGATCGCTGCTTAATGATAAGGCCGCCGATTGTTCTATGTTAAAACTGGATTATTGTATCATCAATTTAATTTCTTGTGCAATTAAGAGTTATCTATCTATCTATCTACCTAGGTAACTACTACTCTTAAGAATTTAATATGACCGATAGGTACCTTCAATGTTATCAGTTATGTTAAATACGATACAAATATTATTACAGGACAATAGTCCTGTTTTTTTTTTTTTTTTTTTTTATTCTATTTTATTTCTATATTCTACAGCCGTAATTTTAATTTCATGAACCACAAAGAAATATTATGCACTCTTAAATAGGTACAAATTGTACAAGCTGTAATAATAATCGTTCATTGTTGCCAAAACCTGCTTACTTTAAATTTGATTTATTGTCTAGAACATACATGCTAAGTAATTTTAACTTTAAATAAACATGCATTTTAATCATTTTGGTGTAAAATCAAGAAAGTCCATGGACTTTGGTCTCCACACTCGGATACCCGGTGCCGTTGAGAACAAATCCTTTGGAGGTCGGTATCTACATTCTACAGTGCTTAAACGTTACAGTCAGTGTTCGAATTTATCATATCTAATAACAAAAACTGTGGGTCGCTTATTTTAGTAGAACTTATTAAATAGAAAGGAAACAAGTAAAATTATTATAAAAATACAAAAAGCCCGACTGCGTACAAAATTAGTAACTACGAGCTGACCGCCCGCAAAAATAATCTCACTAGTATTATAAAGACGAAAGTTTGTATGTGTAGGTATGTTTGATACTTCTTTACGCTGTACGGCTGTACTGATTTGGATGAAATTTGATATGGAGGTAGCTTATACCCTGGATTAACACAGCTACTACTTATTCCGGAAAAATGCTCGGTTCCTGAGGAACGCGAGTGTAACCGCGGGCACAGCTATTAAATTTAATGTTTTGTTATTTACTTACATATTTTAATTTAGTTTAATAGTTGCAATTACAACATTATATTAAAGTAATAACATTAACTTAAATAAACTAAAATTGTATTATTTTTAAGAAGTTTAATTGAAAATTGCTACTGTTAATTTTTTTTTAAAGACCTGTATTTTGATACCTCACTCGATAGATTTTGTTTTTTTTTTTGTTTCATCGGAAATACAATATGGCAACTATCAGCCGCCATATTAGTTTTCTTAACACTTCATATATCCTATAGCACTCTCGTGATCAAGACGAATCCAATGATATTAAAATCCATCAAGCCGTTTAGGCTGTAGGACGCGCCTAAAAACAATACATTATTTTTTCATATATAAATTTGTTTTTAATTTTTACTTAGTAAAAAATAAAAAATAAAAATTAAATTCAAGCAAAGTTTGCTCGAGTTTATAGCAAAAAGATGTATTTGTTGTGCAAATAAAAAGTAAGATTATGTTTGAATGTTTCTGAATAAATGCATTTTATAAGATAGAGCCATAAAAAATAACTCAACAACGAGCTTCAACGGGCGCTTATCTCAAAGAACCTTAATATTACTTGTGCTCTAATAAAAAAAAACTCTTTTAATCGGTACCCAACAATCATAAGCAAATATTTGTTTCCCGTTTCCATTTTGAGACACGGGAATACGTTTTAGGTTGCGTACAGCAACTCGTACAAAGTCCTCTATTCAAAATCTGTGTGTCGATTATCGTTTAGGCTCTATAAGACCGTGACATACGGACGGAAGGACAGACAGACAGCGTTGCCACAGCTATGTCTCTTACGGTATGGTACCCTGAAAAGGCTTAAGGCGCTATGGGCTCGAAATTTTTGTCCTGCTCGCTATGATGCGGGGTAAGCAGGAAAGGTGATGTTTCTCGGGAGCATATTTTAGTTCATATTTTCAATTTAATTTAGCATTTTTAAAATAATTTTACGATTTTTCAAAAACTAATCCCACAGATGTATTTGAATGTTTGTTGGGATTACACACATTTGGTTTTTGTAAAAATATCTTCGGTAGAAGAAACTGAATGAAGTTGATTCATTCCAACGACGTTTAACTTTAGGTTTTTTTTATCCAGACAAATTTATTTAATCGTGTTTCGGTGACCACAGCCGGATAAAGTATTTTATGAACATTTACAACATACAAAATAAGGTCAATTAACCGTTTTCAAAGGTCTAGTTTTAAATATTCGTGAAGACGAATCGTCAAATTTGGATACCATTTCGCCTCAAGTTATCGAAACTTTACTGATTTGAAATTGCTTAACGTAAGCATTACAAATAAATAACGCCTAGACGTTTATTACACAGGCTTACCGTTATCACAGAATAAACAACAGTACCCGGTATTATGTTATTATCGTAGCCGCGAGTATGTAAATTATACATTACGTAATGTGTAGTTGAAGTAGTTGACAACTTCAATCAGTCAAGCGACGCCCCGGGGCTAAATCACACATCTCGCGCTACTTGACAGCTAAAAATAAAGTGTTGTTAAATAAAATTAAAATGATTGTGGATAATGTGGTGGACGGTGGACCGGCTTTGAAGATTCCGGCACATATGTCTCTAGGACAGCATGTCATCGACTGTTTGAGGATAAACAGTGAAGATGACAGTGTGGCATTGGTAAGATAACAGTAACTAGTTGTTTACATACTGTTGTCTACATTTAACATTTTTTAATCTATCTATCATAACATACAAACATAGGTACTAATGTTAAGTATAAAAGCGAAAGTAACTTTACCTTTTTACGGCTAAACGGCTGAACTGATCCTGATGAAATTTGTAATGGAGAAAGCTTGAACCCTAGGGAAGGACATATGTAGGATACTTTGAGCAATGGTAGCCTAGCGGTTCTAGTGCGAATTAGAATAGAATCCAACGATATCGGGTTCTGTACTTGGGTTTGGTTCCGCACCTATGACTATTCTAAGTTAATTATGTGCAGTTTTCCATCACTCTGTGCTTCGGAGGGCACGTTACCGCTCGAGCGCGAAACCGGTTTTACCGTTTGAACTCAATAATGGCCCTTCTGTAATAATGCAGACCTGGCCATTTTGGTTAGGTGATAATTTCACTCGTGTCACGATGTCACGTAAAAAAACAATTTAAATTCTTGAAATTGAAAATCATCATATATACATATGAAACAGTACCGAGACATACTGACTGACTGACAGACAACGTACATCCTAAACCGATAGACAGAGATTTGAAATTTGGACGAAATATTCCTTTATCGACCTTTTTCCCTGCGGTATAGAGTGGCGTTTCGTATATAATTTTTTACAGTAAATTTTATTGTTTTAGTTTATATCTTTTCACCTCACAAACTCGGAAAGATACTGTTTGTCATTCGAAATCTGAGTGCAAAATTGCATTTTACCCGCTGGCGTGGAAAGAGTTTTTAAAGATCGAACCTTTCTATTCAATAATTTTCTATACCGCCAATTCACTGAAAATACTTTATTACTAATTTATATGATATTATTATCCGATTCGATTCTACCCTACTTGACTCTATTCGTCTCTATTCGCCTCTTTTTGACTCTACTCGACACTACTAGACTCTACTCGACTTTAATCAACTCTACTCGACTCTATTCGAATCTATTCGTCTCTTTTCATTTTCAATTCTATTCTACTCTGTTCTACTTTGTTCTACTCTATTCTACTGTTTTCTACTCTGTTCTACTCTATTCTACTGTGCTATACTCCATTCTACTGTGTTATACAGTGTTATACAGTGTTCTACTCTGTTCTACTCTGATCTACTCTGTTCTACTCTGATCTACTCTGTTCTACTCTGTTCTGCTCTGTTCTACTCTGTTCTACTCTGTTCTACTCTGTTCTACTCTTTTCTACTCTGTTTTACTCTTTTCTACTCTACTCGACTCTACTCGACTTTACTTGACTCTATTCATCTTTACTCGACCCTACTCGACTCTTCTCGACTCTTATCGACTCTTTTAGTTTCAATTTGACTCTATTTGACTATTTTCTACCCTATTTGACCCTATTCAATTCTATTCGACTCTTTTCGATTCTATTCTATTCGATTCTGTTCGACTCTATTCTATTATGTTTACACATCTGCCAGGCATCCCGCGACTTCCATTTTTTATTATTATTATAAACATTCTTCTATGTATAAACACTAATTTAATATATTATTTTAGCTGTTTTTCTTGCACCTAGCATTTTCCTCGCTGTAGTGAGGTGAAAAGTTTTGTGTTGCACACGGCAGCAAAGTTATTTGGCGTCTCGTACTTTTGAAACCCTCGCTACGCTCAGGATTCTATATTTGAACCACTCGCATGTGTTTTCTAATGTGGTGGGTGTGGCAAAGATTGATCCGCGGGCGAAGCTGCAGGGCGCAGCTAGATACGGATATAGCTATGGATGGATGGATGGATGAATGTTTGATACTCTTTCACGCAAAAACTACTGAACGGATTTTCATGAAATTTGGTATAGAGGTAGCTTATACCCTGGATTAACACATAGATTACTTCTTACCCCGAAAAAAAAATGCAGGGTTCCAGAGGGACGCGGGTGAAACCGCGGGGCGCAGCTAGTATATGTGAAGATCTGATGAAGACCTTCGGAGATACAAAGGAACTCCTCAATGGATAATAGCAAGTCACTTGCGATTTGCTGTAATCGCATGTTCATGTATTATTCACGCCACTCAAAATAGGAAAATAAAATAAACTTTAAAAAAAGTAAAAACCGACTTCAAAATGAACACAATAATTTTATTTGGGAAACAGTTAAGGAAGTCGTTGCCCAATTTTCTTAAATCTAACCAAATCAACGGCACAGACTTCCTTTTCTCACATTATTTTATTCATTTTAAAGTCGGTTTTTACATTTTTTGATGTTTAATTTATTATTTGTATATTTCCGATTTTTTGTTTTGTTTTTGATAATGTTTAATGTTGTGTTGTCAGTAATAAATGTATTTTCTTTCTTTAGTACCCTAGACTAGGGTGCACTAAGAAGTTTTTTTTAACTCCGTCCATAATGGGGTGAACGGTGGCAAAGTTTGCACGCCTGCTAGGCGGGGCACAGCTAGTTTATAATATTCAAGAGTTAACCTTCACCACAGTACACATATTAAGGACTATGTATATGTACTGTGCCTTCACCTTTAAAATATTCTATGACTTCATTAAAAAATTAAGATAAACTGGTTATAGATCTAGACAAAGGGGATGGGCTGGCTATGTAATGCTGTTAGCCATACTATACAGGCAGAAAATCCGTCGGGAAAAGTACATATATGTCGTATATATAGGTAGCCATCTACACCAAGGTATAGGTTTTTATTCATGGCCGCATTTGATTGTATACGACTCATTATGTAATGTTAGGTGTTTCTTGGTTCTTGACTTGGAAAGCCACACGACCACGGTGGCCTTACATACCACAGAAAATAGCCACAGAATTAATAAGGCCGTTATAGTTAACCTAGGCCTGAGCGAGATCACTTCGGTTTGACGAGCGAGGCCTTATTAAAAGTATTTAAACACTAGATGTGCCCGCGGCTTTGCCCGCGTGGTCATTTCATTTAAAAGTAGCCCATACGTGTTATTCTAGGACCAAAAGTAAGTACCTATATACTAAGTACAATTGACTACATTTATTGAAAATTCGTTTCGCCGTCAAATAGTTTGTAATCGATTGCTCGGCATCTAATCATCGAATTAAGGTACCAAGGACCCCAGTTTTTAAGTCAAACCCTAAGCTATGCAACATTGATAACCGCATCTCAATCGGTCGAGCAGTTTTTACGTGATGCACGAACAAACAGACAGACACAATTAAAAAATAAAACTGTTCCGTAGCCTATTTTAGGTACCTACACTAGACCATTTCAAAAAAATTTACTTCATTCTACAGATTTTTTGGTACTTACTGCTTTATTATAAGCACGATGATACAGACACTAAATAATGAGGAATGAGGGTGATTGTAAGTATTTATTATCCATACCAATATATAAAAGTGAAACGTTGTCTGTTTGTTTGTTTGGGGAGCTTTCATGCGATAACGGCGGGACGGATTTTGATGAAATTTAGAATGGCGATAGCTGGAATAAAATATAGGATACTTTTTATCCCGGAAAATTGTAAGTTTCCACGGGAAAACTAGGAAATGTTGATTATCTCGCAGTAAGGAACGATTTCCATGGAAACGAATTAACAAGTCTGTCAATAACCATGGTACTATACCTACTTTCGCATTGGTTTTTAATATCCTAGAAGAAAATAGGATGCTTTGTTTCGCGATAAACAGTAGGCCGCGCGTACGAAGTCGCAGACGGTAAAACTAGTATATATTAACTTGGATACCTACGTATTCAATTCCAAGAAAATAGTACATTACTGCCGCGGTCTGTAATGACTGCGTTGCCGGCAGCGATAATGATGGTCAAGAACTTAACTAAGCAAAGCTCGAGGCCATCATAGCGTGGCCAGCAGGGCAGTCATTGCGGACCAAGGCTTGTATAGTGCTTTACTCAAACAATGCGAGGTATTTAAATAAAACTAGCGAACTGATGAAAAAAATATATAACCCACTAAAACAACAACAAAAACCAAAACAACACCAACAACAACGTCAAAAATAACAAGAACAACAAAACAACCAGAACAACAACAAGAAGAAAAAAAAAACAACAACAACAAAAACAACAAGAACAACAAAAACAACAACAACAAGAACCACAAAAAATAACAAGAACCACAAAAAAGAACAACAACAACAAAAACAACAACGACTACAAAAACTACAAGAACAACCAGAACAACAACATAAACAACAAGAACGACAAAAACAACAAAAACAACAAGAACAGCAAATACAACAAGAACAACAAGAACAAAAACTACAAGAACAACAAAACAACAAGAACAACAATAAAAACAACAAGAACAACGAAAACAACAAGAACAACAACAAAAACAACAAGATTAACAACAACAACAACAAGAAAAACAAGAAGAACAACAAAAACAACAAGAACAACAATAAAAACAACAACAACAAAAACAACATGAACAACAAAAACAACAACAACAAGAACCACAAAAAAGAACAAGAACCACAAAAAAGAACAACAACAACAAAAACAACAACGACTACAAAAACTACAAGAACAACCAGAACAACAACATAAACAACAAGAACGACAAAAACAACAAAAACAACAAGAACAGCAAATACAACAAGAACAACAAGAACAAAAACTACAAGAACAACAAAACAACAAGAACAACAATAAAAACAACAAGAACAACGAAAACAACAAGAACAACAACAAAAACAACAAGATTAACAACAACAACAACAAGAAAAACAAGAAGAACAACAAAAACAACAACAACTTAGAAAACAACAAGAACAACTAAAACAACAAGAAAAATAAACAAAAACAACAAGAACAACAACAAAAACAACAAGAACAAGAACAGAAACCACAACAGCAATAACAAAAAAAAAACACAATAATAAACAACAACAACAACAAAAAAATACTACAACATAACAATAACAACAACAAAAACAACAACAAAATAAAAACAAAAAACAATGAAAACTAAAAGAACAAACATACAACAACAAAAACTACAACAGCAACAACAATAATAGCTAAGAATCATCTCGATCACATCAGCTTTCAAAAAGAAAATATAACATCAATATCGGTCCATACGTTTGGGAACTACGACGCCTCTCTTTTCGCGTTCGGTGGTTAACAAAACCACAGAATAAATAATGGTACTAAAAAAACACGACAATAATGGATTTTCAAAGGAAATTGCTGGCCGCAAAACACGACAGTAATGAAATTCCATACAACTTTTCTGGCGCCTATTCAAGAAGATCGGCAAGGTCGACTTTGCCCAAAGAAGGTTGTCGAAATAATGACCACATTACAAGCTTGTTTGAGTAAACGTTATTATTTAATAAAATTAATAACTACTATAAACATATATATAAATGCTACAATTACCGTTCTTATTAGATTCCTACCTAATATTCAGTCGATGCTCTAAGACGTAGTACTATTATTTATTCTGTGATCTAAGCTAAGCTACCTATCTATAAGTATAATAAGACGGTATAATAAGACACTTCTACATCTACATCTACAGTGAAGGTATAGATGGAGAACCTACACTAATACACTAACTAAGTAAGTGTATGTAAATGTATTAGTGTAGGTTCTACACTAATACTATAAAGAGGAAAAATTTGTTTTTTTAAAATGTTTTTTGTCATGGATAAACACAAAAAAATAAGGAACAGATTTAAAAAATTCTTCCACCTAAAGAAAGCAACATTATCAGCGAGTAACATTTGCTATATTTTATTTTTCAATACATTGGAGACCCCTACGAAAATTGCAATAATGTAACCCTAGCTATCAACAATTTTCTAATAACAATGTCAATTACTCGCTGTAAGGAACGGAATGACGTGCAAAATGAATAATAACAAGGCATCTTCTATGTAACAAATCAGTCAAAAAGCACCACCAGCGTTGCTGCCAAAGATTCTGAATTTAGCTTACTGAGAGTAGGGCTCTCCCCGGCTTCGCACGGGGCGAGCCCTGTTCTCTAGTATAATACACTATAGTGATGATAATGTTAAATCATCATCATCATCATCATCATCATCATCATATCAGCCTTTAGAAGTCCACTGCTGAACATAGGCCTGCCCCAAAGAGCGTCATGACGAGCGATCTTGTGCGACCTCCATCCACCGACTTCCTGCGATGGCTACAATGTCTTTGGTCCATCGTGTGGGGGGGTCTCCCCTCACTTCGCTTGCTTGTTCGTGGTCGCCATTCGAGAAACTTTATTCTCCAGTGGTTGTAGGTTCTGCAAACTATATGGCCTGCCCATTGCCACTTCAACTTGCAAACTGAGAGCTATGTCGGTAACCTTCGTTCTTCTACGGATTTCCTCATTTCTGATTCTATCACGTAGTGAAACACCGAGCATAGCTCTCTCCATTGCACGCTGCGCAACTCTGAGCTTGTGTATGAGACCCATAGTTAGCGACCACGTTTCAGTGCCGTATGTCATCACTGGCAATACGCACTGATTATAAACTTTCGTCTTGAGGCTCTGCGGTATCTGCGACGAGAAGATATGGCGTAATTTCCCGAACGCTGCCCATCCGAGTTGGATTCGTCTGTTGACGTATTTGTCGAAGTGTGATCTACCCAGTTGGATCGTCTGACCTAAGTAGACATAGTGATCAACAGCTTCGATAATATCGTTCCCAACATAAACCGGCATGGGTACGACATGGGCATTTGACATGATGTTCGTCTTGCCCATGTTCATTTAAGACCCACCTGTTGGGAAACAATATTGGGGTCACTGAGCATTGTGTTTAGGTCTTCCAGGGTTTCTGGCATGATGACTACTATATCATCAGCAAATCGAAGGTGAGTGTGTATTCGCCATTGATGTTAACACCATATCCGTTCCAGTTCAGAAGCTTGAATATATCTTCCAGTGCAGAGGTGAACAGTTTCGGAGAAATAACGTCTCCCTGTCTCCCATCTTTTTGCAACTGGATAGAATTCATGCTCTGATCTTAAAGACGGACTGTCATAGTGGCCTTGCTGCACAAACACTTCAACACTTCGATGTACCGGTAATCAATCTGGCACCGCTGTAATGATTGTAGCATTGCGCAGGTCTCGACTGAATCAAAGGCTTTCTCGTAATCCACAAACGATAGACATAGTGGCTGATTATACTCTTCGGTCTTCTGTATAATCTGCTGGAGCGTATGGATGTGGTCTACGGTGCTAAAGCCTTTCCGGAATCTAGCTTGTTCGTGAGGCTGAAAGTCGTCAAACCTACGAGCGAGACGGTTTGTAACTACTTTCGAAAACAGCTTATAGACGTGGCTCAGCTGCGAAATGGGCCTATAATTTTTCAAGAGGGTGTGCCATGCCTTGTGCCACACCTTTCTTAAAGAACAAAACCACTACGCTGTGCCTTTGCCGTAGTACCCTCGAGGATGATGGAGTTAAACAGCTAATGAAGGACTTTAAGTACCGGTGTTCAACCCGCTTTCAGTAACTCTGTCGTTATTCCGTCCTTCCCTGGTGCCTTGTTGCTCTTAAGCTGTTTGAGAGCCATTCTGATCTCGTATAGGCTGACGTCCAGTATATCTTCGGTATAATGTCGGGTCGAACGGGCTCTTGCATCGCTAGTCATGCTAGGAGGACTATGTAATGAGGTATATAATTGTCCATAGAACTTTTTGAGCTCACTCAAAATCTCTGGCTTCGACGAAACGATTTTGCCACTGTCATTTTTCAACTTCGTCAACAGGCTTTGCCCAATAGACGGATCTCTTGCGAACACTTTGGAGCCCTTGTTCCTCTCTATAGCATTCATAATACAATTAGTATTATAAGAACGCAAATCGTGTCGCATTGACTTGGAGATCTGTTTATTAAGCAAGCTGTAACCCGACATATCCACTGAAGACTGCAGCCTCATCTCGCCTTGTTCTGCCCATAAGTTAAGGTAAGGATTTGGAAGCGATTTTGGAGCTCCAACTGAAAGCTCTCGGGGGTTTGAATTTGGGCAGAACTTGGGCGAAGAATAATGTTAAAGAATAATGTAATGTTGGGATAATGTTAAGTAAGTATACCTAACTGCACCCTCAGCGGGCGCGACGATGACGCCCAGCGATTGATATAAGTGTACATGTGTTCAAAGTTTATGAGAGGCTTAACTAGATATATTATGTGATTAGGGTTCCGTACGTCCGAATGAAAAAAGGAACCCTTATAGAATCACTCGAGTGTCTGTCTATCTGTCCTTTTTTCACAGCTACTTTGCTCCCAATCTACTGGACTGATTAATTTAAAATATGGTGCACATGAATTCATTTCAACATCTGTGACCCAAACACGAACGTGTAACGTAAATAATAGTTTATTATAAATTTTATGTTTTAAGAGTCAGTTAAACAGAATATATAAAAAAACTAACTATACATATCAAATAAAAGATTTCGATGTGACGGACTTAATATATTTTTTATTTTTAAAATAATAAATTTAAAGTTATTTAATAAAATAGATGAAAATTTACCATTCCCCTCCTCAGTCCCGAAACTACTGAGTACAATTTTGAAACAAGCACAAATTAAAAATTTATATAATTCCCGACACGTACCCCATCCCCTATTATAGCTAAGAAGCATGTCGATCGCATTTTCGAGTTTTCAAACATCAAAAGCGCATCAAAATCGGTCCATTCGTTTGGGAGCTACGAACACGTTTTGGATCCTCACTCCCATTCCCCCCCCCATTATAGCTAAGAACCATCTCGTTTACCTTGGCTTAGAAACATTAAAAACCGCAGCTAAAACGGTCCATTCGTTTTCTCATCCCCCTTTTCTCAACTCCCCTTCCCATGTCATCTCGATCACATCAGTTTTCAAACATAAAAAAACTGCAGCTAAATCGGTCCATTCGTTTGGAAGCTACGATTCTCACCCCCGTTTTCTCACCTCCCTCCTCTTCCTTCCATCGCCTACATATCTAAGAACCATCTCGATCACATCAGCTTTCAATCAGAAAAAAACGCATCAAAATTGGTCCATTTGTATGGGAGCTACAATGCCACAGACACACACATACGCACACACACACACACACACACACACAACACACACACACACACACACACACACACACACACACACACACACACACAGTGACACAGTGATACACACCCTAAACTTATAGCACCCGTCTCTTTGTACGGGGGTTAAATAAAAATACAGCTAATAACTTTATTTTTTCTTTACTTATATGTAGATTACAGGAAAACCTGCAAGTGGTTTATAATAACTTTTACAATATTATGAGCATATTGTGAGATATTCATCGTACAGAACCACTGTTCACGCGAGTTCAGCTCGCACTACGTTTTTTTATTGATTATAAAGTAGATTATGTGTTGATATTCATATAGGTAATAACAAAGATAAAAATTGTGTCGATTTTGTAACAACGCTCCCAAATAGCTCTAGATATAGGTTGTTATGCGACGAGTATAATCAGCCTCACCGAACACCACGTAACATAGGTAGAGAAGAGAATATGTTACGTGACGTTACACGTCCAACATTTTGGGCACTTGCTAGGATCAGTGATTTCCCTGGCTGGGAGTTGACTGGGCATAAATAATCTATTTGTCTATTTCTCTATCTAATTATACCTACTAGATGAAAGGAATCCGTAAGTAGCTAAAACTAACTTAACACCTATTGCCGTTTTTAGTTTATCGAGTTTTATAGCTATACAACAATATGTAGCCCAGATGTGCTATAAAAAAGCCCAATACCAGTGAAACATACGAGTTCTTCCCTATTAGCATTAATAAATCAGTACAAAGAAGTCTGTAAAAAAAACCGCCCAAGTGCGATTCGGACTCGCACACCGAGGTACAAACTTTGCCGTTGTAAAAAAGTTGTCCCCAAACAACAACATAGGTCGCGGTCAGTTTACCAATTGCAAATAAGTTAATAAAAAAAAGTGATGTATCTGCAATCTATGACATTGCTTCTTGCCAATTTCATGATTCTAGGTCAAAGGGAAGTACCCACAGATTACCCCCTATAGATTTCGCATCATTGAATTATTGTACGGATTCGAGTTCACAAATTATGGAAGAAAGCACGGGTCGCGGGGAACGCAACGTTTGCGCCGTGATTAGCCTATTCAAGGTCGCATTCACAAACTACAAAGAAGATACGGGTCGCACTAGAAATGTACTGACCATAGTGATGGGACTGCAGGGCCGATCAAAATAGTTTTGATTTTGTTTAATCTCAACAAGCAATATTATGCCTTTTAAGATAAACTCGAGAAAACAATCAAACTTAATAAAAGTTGAATTTCTTTAAATAGATTAACGATACTTAGAAGCCTGAGCATTGTACATAAAAAATATAGTCATATCAGTTTTTGGTTTACATAGCAGATAAAAAATATTCTTCCCCACTTTTACTAGCTTTGAGTTTTGATTGATCGCCTAAAATGGGTAGGTACTATCTTTCTACAGTCTATCACCCTACATCAAGCTACTGTTGGACCTCCTCATGTGCACGCCTCTATTTCCACTCCTGCGCCAAGCGGATGTGGAAATGGCGGAATGGTGGTGGAGAAGGACTTAGTTTAAGAGTCAGACCACCTGCACGATGGTCAGACGACGTCATCAAAGTGGCAGAATGGCAGTGATTAGGTACTAAGAAAACAAAATATATAAATAAGGATATTATTTAATGTATTTATTTATGAGAAAAAAGGCACCTCGCGAAAATCTACATGTCTTCTCTACTTTTCTCAATTTTAATTTCGTCGAAAACAATACAGCAATAAATAGGCTTCAAAAGCTTTCAAAAGCTTCCTTCGTAAAACCTGTAAAGTAAAATTGTATTTTAATTCTATCTTCGTTTACATCTAAAAGCAATCAAGTACCTATTAACCACACTTCAAGCTTTAACCGTATTCCGTGATAGGTAGTTTGTTATTCGTACAAAAACAAAATAACTTTTGTGATACGGTTTTCTAAATAATTAGGTTGAAATATCGATATGTACCAACATGAGAATATTTTATGATATCCCAACACTAGCTTACACGTGCTCTTGTTAGACAGGGATAACTATTGTACTAAGCGTAATGAGTGAAAGAGACTTTTCAAAAAGACATCAACGCGTGCTTATTTTTCCATGACGCTCATGACCTGTAGAACCAGTATAAACTGAAATCCGCTTGGCTCGTAGTAATTCAGAAAAAAATACAAAATTACTTACCGGTGGAACGTTATGCCAACTTTTTGATAAATTGACGTTTTGGCTGACTTTCTACACCATTTTACTGCACAGCAAGCCATTAAAAATGTTGTTTTTTCGATTAAATTCGCAATAAACTAGCACTCTCGCACGGGTCGAGAGTTTGGTCGAGAATGAAGTCGTGTCTCAAAGCGAGCCTGTTTATACTAGATAAAGCAAGTATGTGTTGTGTGCGTCTGATGCCTTGTGCGGTATCTATAGGGGGTAATCTGTGGAAGTACCCTATAGGTTTTGATTCCCTTGCATTCCCCTTCATCTTTTCGTATCTTTTCCACGTATTATTACTACGTAATACCTCAATGCTTAGAATATTTTTTTCACAGCTCCGAAGGATTGCAGACTTGAGTATTTGATATTAATTTCAACATGATACCTCCACGCGTTCCTGAAAAATAAAGGTCTTGACAGACAGACAGACAGACTTACAACGAAGTAATCCTAAAAGTGTTTGTTTTTCCTTTTGAGATAAGGAATGATAAAAATAAATTATTATAATAAGTAAACAGTAAACCTTTTTGTTTACTGTTTAGGTTAAAGCATTATATATTATTAGAATGGTCTATTAAATACCTTCCTAGGTATCAAACCTCACTCGATGAGTTTGGTCACTTTTGTTCTGTTGGAAATACAATATGGCAGTTGTAAGCCGCCATATTAGTTTTCTTGACACTTCATATTTTCTCTGTTATTTCTTCTATGCTCTCGTGATTAATTAGAATCCAACGATATCTCATTTATCAATTCATCAAGCCGGTTGGGCTGTAGGACGCGCCAAAGGACCATACAAACATTCATACGGCCTAAAAACAAAACCCTTCCGCAGTCGGGTAAAAACTCCTGACCAAACATGGTAAATAACATGTTAATAACCATCCTTTAATGTTCAAAACTCCGTTTCAAAGTTTACTGCTGCCACAGATCCTCTCGATTTAGGTCTTCATATGACTCATCATCAGACCCTCATGTATGCAGATACGAAGAGTGCCATCGAAATTTAACATTTTGAGCAAAGGTACCAGAACTCAATGTTATAGTTATATAAGAATATCCTTTCACAAAAAGTGATTAGAGCTCTTAGAGCTGAATATCTTAGGAATGGCTGCATTGTTTTATTTTAAACCAAGCTAACCATCTCGCCATCTCCAGCTTTCAAATTAAAAGAAATCAACAGGCTGCAGACGGGATCTCGCGGCGTGAACTCCTGAGGAAGAGCGTCAGGTACGCTCGAAACCTAGGTCGATGTTTTCGACAGTAAACACGCGTGTCATAGCAGGTAGTGATATTATAAATTAAAACAAACCACATTGAAATTGGTCCATCCGTTTGGGAACTATGAATGTCAGAGACAGACAAACACAGCAACCCTCTTTTTGCGGCTGATGAACAAATCTTTATCATCATCAACAGCCTGCATAAGTCAACTGCTGGATATCTCCAGCAGCTGACTTATGCCTCTCGGCTATTCTCATGTAATTGCTGCCAGGAGGCCTGAGGGCGTCCTTAACTACGTTTGCATGTACTTCACCGAAGAACATGCCTGCCCCATCGGTTATCGGTTCAGTATGTGACCGGACCAATGCCACTTCAGTTTGCTAATTCTTTGGACTGTGTCGGTGACTTTTGTTCACTGCCGGATAACCTCGATTTGGATGCTATCCCTTAAAGAAACCCAGAGCATAGCCCGCTGAGCAAATTTAAATTTGTGGACCAGTCTCACTGTCAGTGTCCATGTTTTGGCTCCGTATGTCGGTAGGACGCCCGTTAATTCTTTTAGACAATGGATGGGCGACGAGAAGATATAACGAAGTTTCCCAAATGCTGCCCATCACAGCCGAATCTGCCTATCGGTTTCCTTTTCAATGTTGTTTCTGCCCATCAACAGTTTGAGTTTGCCCTAGATAGACATACTCCTGCACAACTTCGAGAGGCATGCCTCTTATGACTATTGGTTCCGGTGCAATGTATTGATCATTAATTTTGTTTTTTCATGTAAAAATAAAGAAGTCTAACTGCAGAAGTTATGGTAGTATGAGCTGGTACATGATACCTAATGATGATATGAATCGTTAATGTTTAAGGTAAATGGAGACACCGGAGTGGAAACCACATACTCTCAGATATTACAAGGCACCGTGGATGTGGCCATCGGCTTGCAGAGGCTGGGGGTGAAGAGAGGAGACACGGTCGCTCTTTGCGGCGAGAACAGGATTGAGTATCTCTATGCAGCGCTCGGAGCAATATGCTGCGGCGCTACAATGACTACTATGAATCTGATGTATACCAAAGGTAGGTACGATCTCTTCGTAAGCCCTGTTCTCCCATTAAATGCTACTAAGAATGATTAGCGTTTATACATCTTTCATCCGTAGGTAATCTGGCAAGTCACTTGACACAAAAAATGAAGCGCAGCCATTATGTTATTCTCTGATTGAGATTTGCATTCTTCCCAAACTAAGACTAACAGAAGACAACAATCGTACTTATACTTAAATACGAAAGAGTGTGCGTTTAAGCAGATAATAGTACTGTGTATAAGAACCGTTGATGCAACTTACCTCCGTAACGACTGAGTAGATTTAACTTATTATATTTAGTTGAAATGTTTAGTGTTAGTCTATTTATTTTTATGATAATTGTATTTAAGTATAGTTTTATGAGACAAAACTTAGAAATAGATCCTGGAGTAATAACCGACAATCATGATATTCTTTATCCCGTAGAATTATCACGGGGCCAAAGCCGCGAAATAGCTATGCCCTCAATAATTCATCAGTTCTTAATTTATTTTACTCTAGCATGAAAAATTAAAGAATTGACATCGTAAATTATCATCGTTTCAGATGAACTATTGCACGCGTTAGGTCTGTCACGTCCACGCTTGATATTCGCCTCCCAAGCTGCACTGAAACTGCACTTGAACACGCTCAAGGCGTATCCCAGCATAAAGAAGATCGTCCAGCTGGATGGTATAGCACCAGTGGATAGCGCAGTGCAGGTCCTCAGTACACTGGCAGCAGCCGGTGGTGACGTGAGGAGCTACGAACCTGCGCCGGTACAAGGCCACACAGACACTGCGTTTATCCTATACTCGTCTGGGACCACAGGGTTGCCCAAGGGAGTCATGCTAACGCACAAAAACATTCTGTATTCTGTGGCATTGTTTGAGTAAGTTACCCATTAGGCAAAACTTCTGTAGAAAACAATTCCCTGACAGTCTCTTCTTAGGATCTAATTACTATCTACTATACATCATCATCATCATCATCATCATCATCATCATTTCAGCCTTTCGAAGTCCACTGTTGAACATAGGTCTCCCCCAAAGAGTGCCATGACGAGCGATCTTGTGCCACCTCCATCCAACGACTTCAAAATGTCGTCAGTCCATCGTATGAGGGGTCTCCCCTCACTTCGCTTGCTTGTTCGTGGTCGCCATTCGAGAATATTTATTCCCCAGCGGTTGTTGGTTCTGCGAACCATATGGCCTGCCCATTGCCACTTCAACTTGCAAACTCTGAGACCTATGTTGGTAACCTTGGTTCTTCTACGGATATCCTCGTTACGGATTCTATCACGCAGTGAAACACCGAGCATAGCTCTCTCCATTGCACGCTGCGCTACTTTGAGCTTGTGTATGAGACCAATAGTTAGCGGCCACGTCTCAGTGCCGTATGTCATCACTGGCAACACGCACTGATTATATATTTCGTCTTGAGGCTCTGCGGTATCTGTGACGAGAAGATATGGCGTAATTTTGCATTTTTCTTCTATACCTATTTATATGTACATAATCTATGTATTATGTACTTTTAAATAGGTACCTAATTGGTACCATTGGTGCTACCAATAATCCACACCAATATATAAAAGTGAAATGTTGTCTGTTTGTTTGTTTGCTTGTTTGGGGAGTTTTAACGGCAGATCCGATTTTGATAAAACTTTGTAAATAGGTACTGTACAATATAGAGACCAACATAGCTTACTTTTTATCCCGGAAAATGGTATGTATCCACGGGAAACCTAAAATAAAACGATTAATCGCTGTAAGGAACGGTTGCCATGGAAACGAAATAATAAAGAATCTGTCAAAAAGCATCAAGAGCGTTGGTGCAATACTTTTGCATTGGTTTTAACCTAGATGAATTTAGAATGCTTTTTTTTCGCGAATAACTGTAGTCCTGAAGAAAGCTTTTTAATATACAGAAGCTTGTGTGTCTAGTGCGGACTTAAGACTCTGTACCAAAAATATCATAGTCGTTATGGTGTTAATACTATAAGTGCTATGAATTTGATCATGTTAGGTATTTTTAAATCTTTTGCAGGGCTCAGGACAAAGAAAGCACGAGGCTTCTGTCCATAGTTCCTTGGTACCACGCGTATGGTTTGATGTCCACGATCAACTATTTAATTGTGAAGAACTTTTTGGTCTACTTTTCTGCAGGCTTCAACCCACAAAAGTATCTTCAAGTTATACAGGACTATAAGGTACATATTAAGATTGGTTCCGTTGCTTATAGCTATCACTAATTTGTTCATTTACGTTAAAGTGATTATGTATCTACCGTAGTTGAATAGTGGATATGCATACCACACCATACCATGTGAAAGTCCATTGTTGAATATCGGCCTCCCCATAGAACACCACAACAAGCAGTTACTCGCTGTTAATATCGACCTCCCCCATAGTACGCCACAGCAAGCAGTTACTCGCTGTTAATATCGACCTCCCCCATAGAATGCATCAAGGAACAGTTACTCGCTGTTTATATCGGCCTCCTACATAGAACGCCTCAACGAGCAGTTAACTCACGTTAATATCGGCCTCCCCCATAGAACGCCACAAATGTGCTTTATGGCGATTTCGATTTCGCTGTTAAAATCGAAATCGGCCTCCTCCATAGAACACCTCAACGAGTAGTTACTCACGTTAATATCGGCCTCGCCCATAGAACACCAGAACAAACAGTTACTCGCTGTTAATATCGGCCTCCCCATAGAACGCCACAAAGCACAGTTACTCGTTGTTATTATCGGCTTCCCTCTTAGAAAGCCACAACAAGTAGTTACTGTTAATATCGACCTGCCCCACAGAACGCCACGAGCAGCTACTCGCTGTTAATATCGGCCTCCCCTATAAAACGTCACAACAAGCAGTTAATCCCTGTTAATATCCCCCCCCCCCCCCCCCCCCTCCCAGGACGACACAACGTGCAGTTAGTCGCTTTGACTATCGTAAAAGGGAGTTTGCCGGTATTACATGCTACACAAGAAAATACTGCTGCCCATTTCCTGATTTCTGTATGTGTGTGTGTGTGTCTGTGTGTGTGTTTGTGTGTGTGTGAACCAGCAGTGGTTTGAGAACCAGCAGGATGATCCGACGGGCACCCGCGGGATCAAAAGGGGTGGTCTACTACCTATTATTAAACCACACCACACGGCAAAGATTACATCTATAATGTTACTAATATATTAGATCTATAATGTTACTAACAGATTACATCTATAATGTTACTAATCTTATGATAAGATTTATTAGCATGTTTTAAACACTACCTAATCTTTTATTTTATTCCGTTGAGTGACGAGACGGGCAGGTCACTCGCCTGATGGTAAACATCACGCCTGCTCATTACAGTTGCAGTGTCACCCAGAACTTTGGTTGCAAAATCTTGCGCGTCACTGCACTGCGCTCGTTACCCTGAGACATTGATTTCTAAGTCTCATTGCCCAGTAATTTTGCTGGAAACATGCCCTCCAGACCGGAAAATAAAAAATGTATACACGCAGCTTGGCGTTTGAATATCTGACAAAGTTATGGTACTTCCCCAAGAGGACTCTTGCGTAAGAGGCCTATACCACTACAAAATAATGATTGCAATCCAAACTTCTGCGCAACTCACACTACGATTTAAACAAACACAAATTTTAATATTAGTAGGACCAGATTAGTAATTGTTCTATACCGTCTCCGTAAGTATGTCCAAATGGTTCCAGATTCGTGTGCTGATGGCAGTTCCACCCATAGTGGTGTTCCTGGCCAAAGCTCCGTTGGTGGAACAGTATGACCTATCCTCCGTGGAGATGGTGTGGTGCGGAGCTGCCCCCCTCAGCTCCGACACCATAGATGCGGCTATGAAAAGGTAACTATTATATAAGTTGTTATACTATGAAATTACCTGAATGATTTTAAGATTTTAGCATTAACGGCTGCTAACATCCTACTAATATTTTTCAAGGAAAAATTTGGATCACGGACGGGTCTCAAATCCGCATCATCCGCTTAATCAATTCCAAAATATATTTAAATCCAGTATAACGCAAATTTCCGTGATACAAATTTTTCCTTTAAAAATGTATTAGAAATGTAAAGGCGTCAAGGCTTAAACCATATTATGATATTAGATTTGGGAGGCGCGTTATCTATACGACACGAAGTAAATTGCAATATTGGCCGTGTTGATTGGTTAGTTCAGTAAAGCTGCTAATAGATGCCGTTAGTGTCCTCGTAAGAAGGTATTAGAAACTCGAGGAAAAATTTGGATAGCGGTGTAGTATCACGGCTTAAGTAAGGTTAGTCGGTCGCGAAGTATATCACCGCCTTACGGCATGTGCCGCGCAGAGGCACGAATGATGCGGGTTCGAGTACAGTTCTTATTCAAAATATTTATTTTTGAATATGATAGTTAGATACAACATAGATAGATATTGAACACCACACAAATAAAATCTTACAACTAAAAAACAAAATTAATAAATAATAAAGTGTCACAATGGGCGGCCTTATCGCTCACAGGAATCACTTCCAGGTGTCATAACAAAGGTAATTAGGACGGTGGCTTTCAAGCAATAAATAAATACATATACCATAAATAAGCACTTAAAAATGTCAAAATGATAATGAAATAATAATGATAATAAATGATATGATTATATACCTCAATGATATATCAGTTCAAAGTGGCCAGAACTTTGCTTAAGGATTAGCCACTTTGTACTGGATTAATATCTAAAGATTGACTTGTTATCAGTTCAAAATGGTACATAGTTACAAACTATGCAACTGATTATTGTGGTTACCAACCAACTAACCACAAAGGCCATTTCTGAAACATAATTAAACTTCGGAGAGCCGGCATACCATACCGCGCACGGGTTCGATGTCGCTCGATGCGAATCAACCGAATTACGTACCGTGTGTTGATACACGGTACGTAATTCGTTGACCTTACCGTGTACTATTTTTATTTTGCCCTTGAATCAATGATGTTATATATCACTGCCTTGAATATTATAATTATCCTGTTGTTGGGCTAACACATTAAGTATTTAATTAATAAATAAACATGTACGACCTATCTATAGTTCACCAGCAATTTAGTAGGTATCCCCGCTTTACATTTTTTTAAGTTTACGACAGAACAAAATTATAGTACAAGCATAGAACCAAGTATGTATCAAACTAGTCAAGTTAGTACAGAATGAATGTTTTATTTAATCAAAATAATCGGCTAGATGCATTTTTTTTTCATTTCTTTACAGCATAAATACATAATTTTTTTCACGTAATTATCATTAACAGGTTGCCAGGATGTAAAGGCGTTTTCCAAGCGTACGGCATGACAGAGACGTCCTTAGCAGCCACACGGGATAAAGCAGAAGAAAACGTGGCAACTAAGTCAGGCAGCGGCGGGTACCCTATACCTGGAGTGAAGGTCAAGGTGAGATGAAATGTTCCAAGGAGAACACATACACACATTACAATGTATTCCAAGCGTAAGGCATGACAGAGTTCCTTAGCAGCCACACGAGATAAAGCAGAAGATGACGTGGTAACTAAGTCGGGCAGCGGCGGGTACCCTATACCTGGAGTAAAGGTCAAGATGAGATTAAATGGCCCAGGGAGAATACATACTCACATGGCTATGTATTCCAAGCGTACAGCATGACAGAGACGTCCTTAGCAGCCACACGGGATGAAAACGGTTGTTTGTTTGTCATCAAAATCCGTCCAGCCGTTATCGCCGTATCGGATTTTGATGAAATTTGGAATGGAGATAGCTTATATATACCCTGGAATAAAACATAGGATACTTTTTATCCCAGAAAGTTCCACGTGAAATCTGGAAAGTTTTGATTATTTGCTGTAAGGAACGGTTGCCATGGAAACGAAATAACAAGTCTGTCAAAAAACATCACGAGCATTGGTACTATCATAGACATATATATTTGGTCCTATACCTACTTTTGCATTGGTTTTTAATATCCTAGACGAACATAGGATATTTTTTCGCGGTAAACTGTAGTCCACGCGGACGAAGTCGCGGGTGGAAGCTAGTAATTAAATATCATTAATGTAGTAGGGTTTTCATGATACCGAACGTATTATGAAGTAACCGTGCGTTTAGTGCATTTAGTGCGTTTAGCTGTTGATATCATCAAACGCTGATGTGTATATGTCGTATAGCCATACTATAGAATTGTTAATTTCATGAAATGCTTGGCCCTATCATGAAAAAGTTCTACTTCATGAAATTATCGGTGACATGATGAAATGGTTTGGCCAGATGAATAAATAATCAGCGTTTGATGATATCAACAGCTAAACGCACTAAACGCACGGTTACTTTATAATATGGTCAAACATTAGTGACTTGGCCGTGATTAGAAGGCGAAGGCGGGAGCGAAAAGTAGTGAGCTCCCGCTTCTTCGTGTTTTGTTGAACACAAAGGTGATCTGATTGAATACGTTCGGTATCATGAAAACCCTACATTAATTATATTTAATTACTAGCTTCCACCCGCGACTTCGTCCGCGTGGACTACAGTTTACCGCGAAAAAATATCCTATGTTCGTCTAGGAGTCCTAGAGCTCGGGTTATATGGGCATATGGTGACTAGTGAGGTGGACCGATGACCTGGACCCGGTCCAGGGATCTGATGGACTTGGTGAGCATTGCGGGGCATTGGATGCAGATCTATAGAGGAGATCTATGTTTAAAAGTGGACGTCTACCGGCTGAGATGATGATGATGAAAGTTAAACTTAAATTCAAGTATTTTTCGTACCCTCATAAAACACGGCATTCCTTTTCAGGTGGTTGACATAGAGACACGTAAAAAATTAGGCCCCAACCAAAACGGCGAAGTGTGCATCAAGGGCCCCATCATCATGAAGGGGTACATCGGCGACGCGGCTGCCACCGGGGACATGGCGGATGAGGAGGGATACCTCAAGACTGGAGACATCGGATATTACGACGCAGACGGGTGCTTCTTCATAGTGGACCGCCTCAAGGAGCTCATCAAGTATAAGGGATATCAGGTGAATACATAGATACTTATACAAAACGGCGAAGTGTGCATCATGGGCCCCATCATCATGAAGGGGTACATCGGTGACGCGGCTGCCACCGAGGACATAGCGGACGAGGAGGGGTACCTCAAGACTGGAGACATCGGACTACCTTCCGGCTCCATCATCAGGTCAGCTCAATAGTATCTACCATAATTGTCATCGGAACTACACCCATGTGCAAAATTTCAGCATCTTTGGAAGTCGTTAAATGGTTCAAAATTGTCTTGCAAAATAGTCCCAAGCATAATAACACAGTGAATTAAATTAAAGCTTCTTAGAGCTACTAAACCAATTTTGATGTACAGTACCACACAGGGGTCTTCTTTCTAAGTAAAAACAATCATCTAATTCGGTTCAGAAATCCCAAGATATTAGAGAACATAAACTATAAAACAAATAGATTTTCTAATAAAACTACAGAACCAATTTTGATGAAGTTTGTATGGGACTACATTGAAAGTCAACCCTTTAGAATAAAAAACAACCATCTAAATCGGTTTAGAAATCTTAGAGATTTGAGGCAATATAAACACAAAAAAAAACAAACTTTGACGAAATTATGTTGAGAGATAATATACAAATATCCTTATCTTATTATTTAATGATATTATCCGAGTCCAAAATACCTACATGCATGAACTTTGAACGTTCCAATAGGTACCTATTATAAGTACTAAACTGATAATCATGATAAATATTGATTGGCCGATATCAAGTACCGAAGTACCGAAGCCGATATCAATTATTTTTATAAATAAATATACATACATAATAATATGTATTTGATAATTATAGCTATGTATTTTACTTCAACCCAAGTTTAGCTATAATGGGAGGTGGGGAGTGGGGGGTTTATACATTTTTAAAATGTGCTTGTAGATGTAATTAATTTCTAATAATGAAAACTTTAAGGCTAGTTAAAATTATTAAAAATGAAATGAAAATGAAATAAAAATTAAATATTAATACCAATAATAATATTTTATTGAACATGTCGCGATGTAATGTAATATTTCATTGGCCGTGGCGGTCTCGGCTTAGAATAATACCCCTCCCAGTCCTCCCGTGGATGTCGTAAGAGGCGACTTAGGGAATACACACCGGAAGATGGACAGCAGCGTCCTCCGAGCACATATTTGTAATACTGCGGACACCAATCCGCCTGAATAGAATAGAATAGAATATTTTATTGGCCTTATAACAGATAGTGCCACACTAGGCAAGTCAATTTTTACATCAAATGAAATCACATTACAATTAGTTATATATCAAAAAACAAAACAAATAACTTATGACTTCTGAAAAAGTTTTTTCTCTGAATCGTACAAGAATGAAGATTCCCTCAGACGCATATCGTTGTATTCTTTTAAAGAATAGAACGGGCGTGCCAAGCGTGGTGACTATGGCAAACCCCCCTCCCCCACCCCAATATGTTAGACACACCACAAAGACGGCCCCCAGTCCCCGAAGCAGGGGGTGCTAAGAATCCCCGGCAGAGACCCAGCTACGAACCCCCACGATCTCTGGACCTGGCAACTTATAACGCACGCACCTTGAGGACCGATGAGAAGTTGATAGAGCTGGAAGAAGTAGTAAGTAAGTTGAGCTGGGGTATTATAGGATTATCAGAAGTCCGATTAGAGGGAGAGGATACGATGACCCTCAATTCCGGCAACTTACTCTATTATCGGGAGGGTGACCAGCAGTCCCAACACGGTATCGGGTTTCTCGTCCACAAGTCCCTCGTCAATAACATTGTGAAGATCGAAAGCGTTTCGAGGAGGGTGGCATACTTTATACTCAGAATTACCGAACGGTATTCGTTGAAGGTCATACTGGTATACGCCCCACACTCTAAACGCCCGGACGATGAAATGGAGGCTATGTATGACGACATTTCTAATGCCATACATGCCCCGAAAACATACTTCACAGTGGTGATGGGGGACTTCAACGCACGGCTGGGCATGAGGAATGGCGATGAACTGAGAGTGGGGTAGTTTGGTTTTGGACAGCGGAACCAAAGGGGTCAGAGATTAGTCGACTTCACGGAGAAGGAGGGACTCTTTATGATGAACTTATTTTTCAAGAAGCGCCCAAAGGGGTCAGCGATTAGTCGACTTCACGGAGAACGAGGGACTCTTTATGATGAACTTCTTTTTCAAGAAGCGCCCAAAGGGGTCAGCGATTAGTTGACTTCACGGAGAAGGAGGGACTCTTTATGATGAACTTCTGTTTCAAGAAGCGCCAGGGGAGGACGGAGTAATGGCAGAGCTACTGAAAGCGGGTGGAACACCGGTACTTAAAGCCCTTCAGAAGCTGTTTAACTCCGTCATCCTCGAGGGTACTACGCCAGAGGCGTGGCACAGGAGCGTAGTGGTTTTGTTCTTTAAGAAAGGTGATAGCACCCTCTTGAAGAATTATAGCCCCATTTCGCCGCTTAGCTACGTCTATAAGCTTTTTTAAAATCGCCTCGCTCATAGGTTTGACGAATTTCAGCCTCCTGATTAAGCTGGATTCCGGAAAGGCTTAGACCACATCCATTCGCTACGGCAGATTATACAGAGGACCGAAGAGTATAATCGGCCACTATGTATAGCGTTTGTAGACTACGAGAAAGCCTTTGATTCAGTCGAGACCTGCAGCCGTATTGTCTAACTCTGGTGATAATGAAACTGACGTTCATTTACACCATTATGAACATGAATCTCCCAATTTGAATTGTCTAACTATCCACCGGTGATCTTCACCGAGTCCCCACTATCAGCTGTTTTTAAGCGAAATGAATGAACGGAACATCATATTTTGACATATATTGGTATTGTCTAAATTTTCATCGCTACCGAGACATGTCAAATGAAAAAGGTTGCTCTGTCCTAACCTTTCGTAATAACAGGCTTTGAGTTTGTGACGAAATTATAGTTTTATTGAATTAAAAGTCGACTGTTTGCGTAAGTTCAAAGGGAAGGGGTAATCTAGGTATCATAATTAATTGCGGTTTATTAATTTCAGGCATTAATTCTCCGAAAATTCGACTTCCAAACTTGCGAAAGTCAAACAGAAAATTCACTGGTTTTTTGTGATACCTATATATAGTTCGATACAAAGAGAATATTTCGATATTTACTTCTACTACCACTTATTTCAGTTTAACATATCTAATTTATTCGATTACAGGCACTATAAGTACCTAACCTACAAAAACATAAAATGAAGAATATTTTGATGGGCGAATTTGAAGCCAACTGCAGAAAAACAACATCTCCAAACTAATGGACAGGCTCTCAAGCCCCTAATATTGGTGCTGACCATGTGGCTATTAAAATATCTATGGATGTTCAATGTTTAACAACAAATATCAACAAAATAGACCAATAAATTATTATCTCTATGCACTTCAAATCAGAAAAGTTTTGATAACAAGGTGGACAGTGGAAACTAAATATTTCCCAAGTAACACCCAGGTGGACAAAGGTAAGCTATTGTAAAAAAAAACTTTCCACGGTTCACCCAGGTGGTTGTAAGAGATGGATTGGCTAGTGCCCTGACTGAGAGTCAACAAATGGTTGCAAGTTCGAATCTCGCAAGGGTCGTTGATGTAATATTGGTTTATATCTATGTATGGTTTATTTATAGAATATATTTGATGAGAGAATTTGTAGCCAGCTGCAGAAGAAAAACATCTCCAGAAGGTTTTGAGGAACAATCACAGGCCTATTTACACCCTAGACCATTCATTATGAAAGAATTTGCAAAAATAACAGTCAAAATGTATTAAAAGTATCGACAAAAGATACCAAGTCATATTAACAATTAAAACAAAATAAGTAAATTTCATCGGGAACTGCCTACTTTCAACCCATATCTAATGCACCTTTTTTTTATTACGTTTTATGCAATTGTTTGACCATGATCTCACCTGATGGAAAGCGATGATGTGGTCGAAAGTTTAGCACCCTTGCCTAGTAGATACCTATTCACTCTTGACTTGAACACTCTTCCATCCACTCTCGCATTCCACTCTTTTGCAGATCTTACAATGAATGAAGAAGTGTAACGCTTCGTGCTTGTGTGTGGTGTTTCTATCATAAAAAGGTGCCGCATTGCCAATATTCTAGTTTGTACGGTGATAAGGGAATCAGATTGTGCAGTTCTTATGCTCACTCTCCATAGTGCAATCTGATAACTTGAATTTTGCACATTGTCATATTTGTCGTTCAAAAAGGAGGTGAAAAATTCATTTTGTCAACCAGTTGGCCGTGTGGCTAGTGACCCTGACTGAAAGTCAACCAATGGATGCGGGTTCGAATCCCGCAAGGTGCAATCATTTGTGTGATGAGCAGAAGTATTTGTTTCCGAGATATGAATGTAATATTCATATCTTTGTATATTATATATTTAGTGCATTCAGTATATTTATGTCAGCGTACAATACATACAAAGTTTTATAAATTTTTCTTATTTGTTTCAGATTGAGTGACATGAATACTACTGGCATTTACTCTGGTTTAGAGATTGCTGTAAACTATAAGACTGCCGATTGTGTTACCGCTACTTCTATATAATATTATGTACAATGTACGATTTACTTCTGTGTATATCCAATAAAGAGTTATCTATCTATCTATGTTTTGTTGTTATTTTTTAACTACAAATTATTATGTAAGTAGAAACATACATTGATACCTATGAAATAGTATGTCACAAGCGACATACCTACCAACTGATTCACAGACAACACACAGCCTAAACCGGTGGACCTAGAGATTTGCAATTTGGAGGAAATATTTCTTTAAATTTCAAACGAGGCTGGCAATGTTTGCACAAGAGCAAAGCCTCGGCATGCAGCTAGTTTTAGCATAAATACAGACTGAGTATGGATAGAGAAACAGAAAATTAAACAAATTTTATTAAATAGCATTTTTATTTTATTGTAAAAACCTTTCTAAAAAAAATATAACGGGCAAGTGTCTTTATTAAATAAGGACTATACATAAAACATTCTAAAAACTTACAAGCCATTACTGGCTCACTGGTAGCCCACTAATTACAATGTAATTATATAGTAATTCACAACAACAAAGTAAATATTTCCAACACACCATTTTATTCAAATGGTATAAAAAAATGCAGTAACTAGGTATATACCTACATATTATAATACAAATATAACAAGTAGATTTGACAAGCAGCATCCTTTTGCATTTTATGGACATGCTATGAATCTCTTCCCGCTGCAATCCGACTTGAAATGATCCTGTTTACTGTGATAGACAGGTACTGAACTGAATCTGAAAATAAAGATATAGCTATGATCATTTGTCATTATCTACATAACAAGTACTACATTGTCAATATTGTAATATGCAGAATTACTTTTGTAGAGTTAGATCAAATTTGTAAACAATTCAAAAGAGAGGTTATTTTGTTGTACCTACAGCTACATCAGGCTTTGTGATAGTTAAAAATGTTCATACTTGACACAGGTGCAAGCTGCAGCCCATCTCCTGAACCCCGGCTGTTGCTCAAAGCACACATGGGGTGAGAAGGGATAGACCTATTATTACTCCGGGCCCACAAGGCACCTTACATTAACAGTTTCTTAAGGTGGTGTCTAACTGTGTAGCTAGAGTATTATATAGTCAATTAATTACCTATGTGACTAAATATAGACAGATAGATAACTCTTTATACAATGTCTCGCTTGGGGGGTGTGTATTATGCATTTCTCCCTGCCAGCCTTTACCCAAGCCAGTCAATAATAATTATTAGGTATGTACCTACCTAGTTAATAATTATTATACAAAATATAGGTACCTACCTGCGGGACTACAGAAAGCTTGAGTTCTGTTGATGAAGTTTTCTTCTATTGGGGAATGTTTTACAGAAGTCAACATTGGTTATGCAGCAGTATCTTATCTGTATATCTCCTTCTTAGGTTGTGCTGTGAAGTAAAATGACACAAAACATAACCAATTATGTATGCATTGAAATGAGGTAAAAATCCATTAAAATATGTATGTTGTTGGGTATATACCTACATATTATAATACAAATATAACAAGTAGATTTGACAAGCAGCATCCTTTTGCATTTTATGGACATGCTATGAATCTCTTCCCGCTGCAATCCGACTTGAAATGATCCTGTTTACTGTGATAGACAGGTACTGAACTGAATCTGAAAATAAAGATATAGCTATGATCATTTGTCATTATCTACATAACAAGTACTACATAGTCAATATTGTAATATGCAGTATTACTTTTGTAGAGTTAGATCAAATTTGTAAACAATTCAAAAGAGAGGTTAATTTGTTGTATGTCTACCTACAGCTACATCAGGCTTTGTGATAGCTGGAAATGTTCATACTGACACAGGTGCAAGCTGCAGCCCATCTCCTGAACCCCGGCTGGTGCTCAAAGCAAACAATCGGTTATGTTTTGTTGACACAAAACATAACCGATTATGTATGCATTGAAATGAGGTAAAAATCCATTAAAATATGTATGTTGTTGATGAGCATTTGTGAAAATGCATATACCTAGTATATGTCTATGTACCTAGTAGGTAAATTAAACTAGACTCGAATATTCATTAGTCCACCAAAATTCCTGTATAGCCAAGCCAAAGACTGTTAGAACTTGCGATATATTTGTTCAAAGTTTCGATCTAACTCGATGACCGATTGTAGGTCTACGCAAAGACCACTTTATCAGATGACATTCTGAAATACAATATGGTACATAGGTACGTATTTGTTGCTAAATCAAGGCATATTTGTCAATTTTATATCCGAAAACGAACATAACCTCGACATACATTACATCTCACAAAGCAATTCCACTTTTAGTTTATCCACGTTTCGCACAAACTCACACAAATCTTGTGACTATAACCTACCTATTTAATATTTAGTTTTTTCCATTTGATTTTCATTTCATTAGTATTCAATAAAGTAAACAAACAAACACATACTTTAGTAGTAGTTATGGTCCAGAATAAATAATAACTTGCAAACCAACGTTTCGTTCTACGCAACGTCAGGCTATAATATACTTGAATATTATTTTTTGAAGAATATCCATTTATTAAACAGCATAACTAATAAAAATTAGATTATAATAAACAAATAAAACACTACACATGTTTATATGGCTAAATTAACATTTTACAACCATTAGTTCAAAAAAGCACTAAAAAGTGCTCAAAGCTGTTCTTCATGAAATGGAACGCAAGAGCATATGTTTTTGGTGTTATGTAGTCTGTGGAAAAAGCGAAATGGCTTTCACTTTTTCAAGACGATTACCACCGAAAATATTAGACAATTCCCCTGGACGGCGAACTGGAACCGCCAATGGTAATGGTAATGGATTTGATTGCCATTACCACCAGAGTTAGACAATAAGGCTGCTGGGCAGTGCTACAGTCATAACAGCGGTGCCTAATTGATTACCGGTACATCGAAGTGTTGAAGTGTTTGTACAGCAAGGCCACCATGACAGTCCGTCTTCAAGATCAGAGCACGAATTCTATCCAGTTGCAAAAAGATGTGAGACAGGGAGACGTTATTTCTCCTAATCTGTTCACCTCTGCACTGGAAGATATATTCAAGCTGCTGAACTGGAATGGATATGTGTTAACATCAATGGCGAATACATCACTCAACTTCGATTTGCTGATGATATAGTCATCATGGCAGAAACCCGGCAAGACCTAAACACAATGCTCAGTGACCTCAATATTGTTTCCCAACAGGTGGGTCTTAGGATGAACATGGGTAAGACAAATATCATGTCAAATGCCCATGTCGCACCCATGCCGGTTTATGTTGGAAACGATATTATCGAAGCTGTTGATCATTACCTACATTATTTTTGATCATTATTTGTTGTCTACCTAGGTCAGACGATCCAACTGGGTAGATCCAACTTCGACAAAGAGGGCAAGCGATGAAACCAACTCGGATGGGTAGCGTTCGGGAAATTACGCTATATCTTCTCATCGCCGATACCGCAGAGGTTCAAGACGAAAGTTTATAATCAGTGCGTGTTGCCAGTGATAACATACGGCACTGAGACGTGGTCGCTTACTATTGGTCTCATACACAAGCTCAAAGTCGCGCAGCGTGCAATGGAGAGAGCTATGCTCGGTGTTTCACTACGTGATAGAATCAGAAATGAGGAAATCCGTAGATGAACGAAGGTTACCGACGTAGCTCTCAGTTTGCAAGTTGAAGTGGCAATGGGCAGGCCATATAGTTCGCAGAACCGACAACCACTGGGGAATAAAGGTTCTCGAATGGCGACCACGAACAAGCAAGTGAAGTGAGGGGAGACCCCCCACATGATGGACCGACGACACTGTAGCCATCGCAGGAAGTCGGTGGGTGAAGGTCGCACAAGATCGCTCGTCATGGTGCTCTTTGGGGGAGGCCTATGTTCAGCAGTGGACTTCTAAAGACTGAAATGATGATGATGATGATGAACATGTCGCACGGTACAGTTTGCAAAACTTAGTTTGCCCTCCATAACTCACCCACATATTCAAAATTAATTTATTTACTTTACAGAAATACGGTGTTTGGGTCACAGAAGTTCATAATTATGTGTACCAAATTTCGACTACCACTCCATCACCGTATAAATGTTTTTCCATACATTTTGTATGTGCGAAAGACACGCTCAGTGATCTAAGGGTTAATCGGTCCAGTAGATTCGGAGAAAATTTACTGTGGCAGACGGACAAACAGACAGACACGAGTGATCCTTTAAGGGTTCCATTTTATTTCATTCGGATGTACGGAAAAAAACCCCGGTATAAACCAGGCTACTGGACAGCATACGCTATCTACAAAGTTTGATTTCTATCAGGAGGCCTACTGCCACCTCTTAAAACAGTAATATTTTAATCTTACATTAATATTTCGTACCACGAAGCCGTTAAAGTAAGCTTATTATAATATTGAGAAGACTTGTATTCAGGAAAAAATAAAAACTAGGTAGGTATGTTTGCATGCAAATAATAACCTCTTCCACACTTCTCCATGGCGTCCTTAACCTTTATCGTGGGTTTAGGTGGCTCCGGCGGCGGTGGAGAGCGTGATCTTACAACACAACGGCGTGGCTGAGTGCGGCGTGGTGGGCGCGCCCCACGAGCTGGCCGGGGAGCTGCCCACCGCCTTCGTCGTGCCCAAGCCGGGGGCAAGCCTTACTGAAAAGGAACTGCTTGACTTTACAGCGGAAAGGGTAAGTGGCGGATAGGTGCCTTTTTAACCCCTGAATAAAGAGACGGGTGTTATAAGTTTAGTGTGCGTGCGTGCGTGTGTGTGTGTGTGCGTGCGTGTGTGTGTGTGTGTGTGTGTGTCTGTCTGTCTGTCTGTGGCATCGTAGCTTCCAAACGAATGGACCGATATAGCTGCGGTTTTTTATGTTTCAAAGCTGAGGTAAACGAGATGGAGAAAGGGGCGGGGGAGGGGAGGGGGCGCCCCTTTATAGCTAAGCTATGATCCTCATCAAAAAGGGTGGGATGGGGATGAGGATCATAGCTCCCAAACGAATGGAACCATTTTGATGCGGGTTTTTATGTTTGAAAACTGACGTGATCGAGATATTTCTTAGCTATAATGGGGGTGGGGGGCCGGGGGTTATATATTTTTTTTATTTGTGCTTGTATGGTAATGTGTTTATCAGCCTATATAATTTGTGTGTAAATGTTCCTTTGTGGCGCTCTAGAGATCAAACGCGCCGATTTTGATGATTCTAACGTTAATCGATTTGTCTTAATCTTGCGAGAGTTATACTAAATGAAAATTCAATACGGCACATCCAAACGCCATATTTTGAAAAAGAAAAAAAAAATACGACTACATATGTTAAGTGGAATAGGCATTTGGAAATCATGTTTAGGTTTCTCTTATAATTTTTCGTTTTGAATGACCATTTAGGATCTATGTATAACGTTTTAAAGTTAGCAACTCTCACTTAAATTTTGGTCTCTTTTTAGTTGGGTTTTCAGCACTTTCGATTATATCTTGTTGAACATGTTGCCTTCGTGAGAATGGTGATGGCCGAGCGGTAGCATGTCCGCTTCACAATCTAGCGGCACACGGCTTAAAACCTCAACCCAGCACCTACCAACTGCGACATAATCATCAACATCATCATCAACATCATCATCAACATCATCATCATCATCAGCCTATATATAGGCTGTCAATTGCTGGACGTTGACCTCTCCTAATACACGCCACTGAACTCGGTCTTCAGATCTCTGCATCCAATTTGTGCCAGCCGCTTTTCGCAGATCTTCACTCCACCTAGCTACAGGTCATCCTACACTACGTTTGCCTAAGTGAGGTCTCCACTCGAGAACTCATCTACCCTAATGGTTGTCGGTTCTTCGGGAAAAATGTGACCAGCCCACTGCCACTTCAGCTTGCTTATACTTAGAGTTATATCAGTTATCGTACCTTGCTTCTCTGTCGGATATCTTCATTACAAATCTTGTCCTTCAGAGAAACTCCAAGCATAGCTGACTCCATAGCTCGCTGAGCGACCTTAAATTTGAGAACTAATCTGACCGCGAGTACGTTTCGGCTCCATAGGTTATGACTGGTAAGAGACACTGTCGTCAAGCTTATATAAGTTATGTGTGGATTTCGACGTCATCGCTCAAAAGCGGTGAAGGGAAACATTGTGAGGAAACTGGCAAGTCCAAAACATCAAATATCGAGAACATGTGACAACCATCACATGATGATCAACTTGAGGACATATGATATCCATCCACTCGAAGACATGTTTATTGTGACATCCATCCATTCGTGGAAATGTGACATCCATCAATTTGAGGACATATGAAATCCTTCCATTCAAGTACATGTTTATTGTGACATCCATCCACTCGAGGAAATATGACATCCATTAACTCGAGGACATGTGATATCCATCCACTCGAGGACATGTGACATCCATCCACTTGAGGACATGTAACATCCATTAACTCAAGGACATGTGTTATCCATCCGCTCGAGGACATGTGACATCCACTCGAGGACATGTGACATCCATCCACTCGAGTACTTGTAACATCCATCCACTCGAGTACTTGTAACATCCATCCATTCTAAGTTTTACATCCATCCACTCGAGGAATTGTGACATCCATCCACTCGAGGATGTGTGATATCCTTCCACTGGAGGACCTGTGACATCCATCAACTCGAGGACAAGTGACATCCATCTACTCGAAGACATGTAACATCAATCCACTCAAGGACATGTGACATCCATCCACTCGAAGACATGTGACATCCATCTACTCGAGGACGTGTGACATCCATCCACTCGAGGACATGTAACATCCATACACTCGAGGACGTGTGATATCGATCCAATCGAGGATATGTGACGTCCATCCACTTGAGGACGTGTGACATCCATCTACTCGTACTTGTGATATCCATCCATTCGAGGACATGTGACATCCATCCACTCGTGGACATGTGACATCCATCCACTCGAGTAAATGTGGCATCCATCATCTGAAGAACATGTGACATCCATGAACTCGCACTGGGCCAGATTGGTGTTTTTATTTTATTATGGTCTAGGCTAATATGGTTTGACCACGATCTCACCTGATGGAAAACGATGATGTGGTTGAAGGTGAAGCACGCTTGCCTAGTACATCTATTCACTCTAGACTTGAACGCCACACGTATATTTACCGGAAACACTGACGAGGGCAGAGCATTTTTAGTTTTAAACTAGCGACCCGCCACGGCTTCGCACGGGTATATATAGAAAGATAAAATTAGTAGGTACTTTATTTGGACAAATAGAACAACAACAATTTCTTACTCAAAATGTTTATGTTTATAGGTTTTATACTCACTCACGTACCATTCGTCTATTGTATTATTCTGTTTAACGCAAGGAGGTTGAATTACGGTTACTATTTCGTGTATTATTAGCATAGAGCATTTCCTAAGTCAATGATCATTAGATGTTCTGTGATTCCGTTTCCATGGCAACGTTCCATATACAAAGACCCGTATCTCCTTTTTAGTTTGTGATCTTACGTAGTATTTTTATACTCTTTGATTTGTGATACAAAGTAGATAATCGAGATTTTTTGCAATATTTAATACCACAGGTTTCATTATTGCAATTTTCGAAGGGAACTCTAAAATAAAATCCTGTTACTCGCTGATAATTTAGCTTTCTTTATGTGATAGATTTTTTTAAACCGGGTCTGTATTTTTTGAGTTTATCCATTACAAACAAACAATCAAATCTTTTCTGCTTATATAGTGTAGATGTAGATATAGATGAAGATTAGTGTACTTAGATGAAGAAGCGTAACGCTTCGTTCTTGTGCAAGGTATTTCAATCATAAAAGGGTGGCGCTTTGCTGATGGGTGATGGTAAGGCAATGCGGGAATCAGATTGTGTAGTTCTTGTGCACACACTCCATAGTCCAAAGTGCAATCTGTAGAATACCGACAG
Organism: Alsophila aescularia; assembly: GCA_946251855.1. Taxonomy (NCBI): domain Eukaryota; kingdom Metazoa; phylum Arthropoda; class Insecta; order Lepidoptera; family Geometridae; genus Alsophila; species Alsophila aescularia. The sequence goes on along the minus strand of OX276373.1, from coordinate 25,133,054 downwards.
TTATATTTTGTGCGAAACTCTTCGAGCATGATCCGACTACTACATATCATGATAATTCCTAAGAAATAAGTACTGTAAAAAACATTTTTAAAAACAAGCTTTTAGCAACTATTTCATGGTAAAACTTAAAATCGGCTAACATCATAAAATGTGTACCTACACAAAATTTAGTTTCTGTGCTGAGTCCATTTATCTGGAGCTAATCCTTGATATCGATTCAGGTTATGCTTACCATAAAAATGCATTGTTATCGGGACTGAACATATTAAGAGGAAGTTGTTCTAATTCAGCTTGCAAGATTTGACCTAAACAAACAAACACTGCAAGTTAAATAAAAGATTGTAAAAAGAGTCAAATTACAATAAAAAAGGAACTAACATAGATGTCCCCCTATTTAACCTCTTACCCCTTGCCCTACCCTGTATAGCTATGACCACATGAAGTTAAGTAATATTGGCAAGACGAAGTTGTGTACTTAATCATTTTGTCTGACTTTTTTCAGTTATCATCAAGTTCTCGACTTCACGGAGGAGTGATCATCGTCAACGAAATACCCAAAAACCCCTCGGGGAAGATCCTACGTCGGGTGCTCAAACTAAAACTTCAGGAAATGAAGAAAAGCAAATTGTAACTGTGTAACAACTGTTTCAATCGCTATTGTTGATAGGTATATTTTAAATTATGTATGCAGGACTGATTGTTTTGGTATTAGGCTTTAATAAAAGAAGGAAATAAAGGGCTTAGAAGATTTTTCTTTGGAGGCTGCCATAAGGGTCCGCCCGCCATCTTGACTGTATTTCAAATTTACGGTGCTGTACCTATATATGGATAAAGGACACAATACAAACAGAAATATTCTGGAGAATAATAATTCTAAAGTGGCACGTTACTGAAAGGAGGAATATGATCAACATCATATTCCTCCATATGATGTCGGGTAACGAAAACGAGCACTTTTTTACTGTAGTAAAAACTGAAAATGTCTAAATAATACGTAGTCGAAAACTGATCAAACAATGGGTAACTCGCCAATTTCCGACCGTCATTTTTTCTATACAAATGCAACAGCAATAATGATAGTAATTAAGTAAAACTTTTTTTTCTCGGCCGAGACCGAACTGAGAACGAGAATCAAATCCATTCACAGCCGGGACCGAGACCAAGACCGAGAATTGGTAAAAATAAATGAAAAATTGAATAAAAGTCATCAAAACATCAATAACAGTCAAAATTATAAGATTTTGCAAAAGGCTATTTGACAGAAGTGAAAATATATCCCGGATTGCTGTCATCCTAAAAGTATGTCTAGTTAAATGTCTGTTTATTATTACTTTGAGTAAAACATATTTATAAATTTTAATACAAAATTACTTTAATAATCTTTAATTTTGTACAGTAAGTACAGTAGCCTCGTGACGTAATTTTTGCGTCACTTCCTAAAAACAGAATCTATTTTACTAGAGTAACCCATAGCAACCCCTTGTTGTTTACTTGCATGCGACGTCATGACCACAACCCCTTGTTGTTTACTTGCATGTGACGTCATGACCACCGCCATGACGGAAAGTGTGTTTTGGCGGAAGTAATTTATTAATAAATCTTTATGATTTATTTTTACTGAAAATATGTCAGTCTATGAGAAAATAAAAATATCATGTGTGTGTGTTAGGTACTTGCAATAACTAAGAAATTGATTTTCTAGAATAAATCAAATAGCCTAATAAACAAGATATACTGTAAACCATTATCAACTATTAAACCTATTTGAATCTTAACTTTTTTGTATTGACTACCTTAAGCTAAAACAACAAATATCATCTTTATTTGTTTTTTTTTAACTTACTGTGATTTTCATTGACCTAGATGTCAAAGGACCGAACGATATGATTTAAAATCTAAATTTTTTAATGCCGTATTCTTGAACTACCGATCGATAGTACGTAACTAAACTTGAAAGTTCGTACTATACCGCTCGCTTGCTCACACGTGACTAAAAAGCGCGCTAACTTGTCTAGACCACCACGTGACAACCACGTGACATTACTTATAGCAGTGCTCATGTCACTAGAACTTTAATTACGACTAAAGTGGTTCTGATATTAGTAATTGACTGTTTTGTTTAGTTTTTCAAAGAAAGAACAAAGTATGGGGTGTTATTTTAAAGGATTTTGGATACATAATATGAAGAAGTTAATTGAAATTTCGTTAATGTATTTTTTGCGAACAACTGCCAAAAATATGTTTGTTAAAAAATTATAATCGACACGCGTATATTTTTTTACGTTAATACTATAGTCTGATAAACAAGTCACCCATTAAAACAAAAATCTGTATAACTAAAGCAGTACTTTATTTAATATAAATCATAAAATCAGTACAAAGTGGCAGCAAAATTGTCCCACTCGCGCTAATTGGTCGCTTCTCGAAATTTTTTGTTCCATCAGGTTAGCAAAATCGCTTCATTTGTGTCAAGATTTTATTTAGCTTCGGTTTTTCTACGATGATTTTCGACTCTAACCACTATAAAAATAGAGTTTCAAGTCATTTTGGCAAACATTTTCAATTTGCAACCTTGGTCGGGCGAAGACAATTCCGCTCAAAAACTTTAGCAACCTAGTGGCGCTGCAACAACTTTGACCGATCGGGCGTGAAGCGCCTAATAAATTATTTCCTATGTGCGGATGTCTGTCCGGCTGTTCTCCTCTACAGGTCGCATTTCTCAACCAATCTTGACGAAACTTGGTATAAAAGTATGTGCGGATGTCTGTCCGGCTGTTCTCCTCTACAGGTCGCATTTCTCAACCAATCTAGACGAAACTTGGTATAAAAGTACAAAGAATTAAAAAAAAAAATGTCCTCGTGGATTTTTGATTGGGGTGTACTTATATCACTCTCAGTAGTTAGTAGTGATTCTAGTGAAGTACAAAACCAAATCTTCTATTTATTTGGATTGTTGGGAGGAAAAATAGATGAATAGTTTAGTTTATTTTGTTTCTAATTGACAAAGCGAGTGCGAAGCGTCTCCTTTTCAGCTTGGGCAAAAATTATTTCGTAGATATGTGCAGATGTCTGTCCGGCTGTTCTCCTCTACAGGGCCCCGATTCTGTAAGCTATTGAACCGCGATAACGCAAGTCGATCGCTTGAATTTTTTTGAGAAATTTTCTTATGTACCACTTAAAAGTGCTAGAAGTGTTTTTTTTTTTGGAAACATTAAAAAACAAAAAAAAAAAAAAATTTCTTTATCAGTAGGTACGACTGCTTAGGCTTGTATACTTAATTATCATGTACGTCTATATAGATAAAGTTTAAAAACATATATTCAAAATATACATAAAAAACATATATTCAAAATGTCATAAATGTAAGCATGTTGGCGTTTTTTTAATATAGTAAGCACAAAACTTATCAATTCTTTGATATTAGACATAAATCCCTACTGGTTAACAATACAACTTGTAATCCCCTCGTACGCGCGGACTACAGTTTATCGCTACTAAAAGCATCCTATTTTCTTCTAGGATATTAAAAACCAATGCAAAAGTAGGTGCTCCAATGCTTTTGATGTCTTTTGACAGACTTGTTATTTCGATTCCATGGCAACCACTCTGACCATGGACAGACACATTCTGTGATGACAACCGTTCCTACAGTGAGTAATCAACATTTTCTAGTTTTCCCCGTGGAAACGTACAATTTTCCGATATAAAAACTAGCCTATATTTTATTCCGGGGTATAAGGGGGGGGGGGGGGGGGGGAACCCGCTGTGAATGAATAGACACAACGTTTCTTTAGAATTCAAGACTTCGAAAACGCCACCACTCTCAGTTCGCTAATATGGCGTCTCGAAAAATGGATAAAAGTGATTTCACAATCGCAATCATTACTGCAGACAATGCAAAAATAGCGACAAATGCTCTCACCTTTTTTTACGGGTTTTATAATATGCAGGGAAAAAACTTGTCAGTCCTGCTACTGGGCTCTCCAGCACGAAAAGAAAAACCACGCCACCACGTCTCCATTGTCTGTTTCTTTCTGTCACCGGATCTAGTTTGCTTCCAAGTTAGCAAAATCTATCCGAATAACATTTCGTTTCACCAGGAAACCGATCAGCGCTTACACATGGGCTTTGGAAATGATTATATGGTTTTATTTTTATTTTTTAAGATTTCTCACCATCGAAATCGAACTTGTTTCTTTAACTATTTTTGACAGCTAAACAACTGTCAAGAGACGTCTAAGAATTGTTATAAACTATAGTCCATAAAACGTTCCGTACCAGAAACGATGCGTTCACTACCAGACGAAAGGTACGGAACGTGGTCTCCGAGCTTCGGTACTGTTATACTATCATAAAACTATATACTGTCACTATTAAATTATGATATTGTATGGGTTTGCTTTGGAAAAATCTACGTTCCTAAATTTGACATTCGTTGCATTTAATTGGTTTGTTTAATTTTATTTTCTATTTGCTGACATTGCGGGACCGTGCCAAACAACGGAACGCGCCCTTTTGCTTTGACAGCTAATCGATGCAAAGATAAGTAGAATCTACGGTAGAGGTCACCACTTGTCTCCGTGTTTATCAATTGTACTTTATTAATGATTTATTTATTATCTGATTCCCAGTTATTCCTTGTTCCCTTTGTACATATCTCAATCAATTGACCTAATGAGAGTTATAAAGTCGTGATCCGTAGTGCGTGGACGTGTTATATTTATCGAAGTGTTTGTAACCTCTGAAGATGACTACCGTTTTTGGAACTCTGATTTACAGGATTATATCATGTAAGTAAACAACGTACGATAATCTATTTTATGTACCCGATCGTCTGCTTTCGTTGGTATTTACCAAATACGAACGATAGTACTGTTTCAATCAACTATGTGCGACTTCAATGTCGTCATCTGATAGATTATAACAATAAACAACAACAGAATGGCTTGTCTGTTTAGAGATTTGACCTGTAGTCACAGCCATATTTCTGTTGTTTATTTACTCCAAAAACGAAGATACATTCTAATATGTGAGTATATTGAACAATATGCAATTATAATTCTAGTTTTACTATTATAAAGATGCGTTTCTTTTAGTTGTTTATATGCTGTCTTGTTTATTCCTACTTTTACTTGTCGAATTGTTGTTTTGTATTGCTAGTTATAGGTTTATTGTTTTTTTATTTAAGTAGCGTTTTGTCAACGCTACAACTCAAATCATACCAAGTTTCATTTGAATTCATTGAGTAGTTTCGGAGTGATGGTATCCCAAGATACAAACAGACGGACAGACAGACCGTCAGAAAAAATAAACAGTTTTGGCTTCAGTACCTAATATAAAACAGACTCAAAAAAATATTACTAAATTTCTTTAATTTACAGTATTTGGACCCCTATCCCACAGGAACTCTTTATATTTTCGGGATAAAAAGTATCCTTTAATTTTCAATCATCATATAAACTATAACTGTGCCAACTTGCATCAAAATCCGTCCATTGGTTTCAGCGTGATACGTGTTCTTTTAAATACCTTTCCTTTCCTTTTTTAATTCCTTTTTCGGAATGAAAAGTACCCAATGTCCTTCCTACCTTAAAGTATGAACTCAAATCATACAAAGTTTCATTTGAATTCATAGAGTAGTTTCGGCGTGATGCTATGCCAAGATACAGACAGACGGACAGACAGACCGACAGAAAAAAATAAAAATAAAACAGTTTTGACTTCAGTACCTAATATAAAACAGACTCCAAATAAATTACAAATTTTCTTTAATTTACAGAATTTGGACCCCTATCCCACAGGAACTCTTAATATTTTCGGGATTAAAAGTATTTTTAATTTTCAATCATCATATAAACTATAACTGTGCCAAGTTGCATCAAAATCCGTCCAGTAGTTTCAGCGTGATACGTGTTCTTATAAAAATCTTTCAACCGCTTTCCTGCGGGAACCCTTTAACTTTTCGGGATGAAAAGTATCCTATGTCCTCGTAGTATGAGCTCAAATTTTGCCAAGTTTAATTTGAATTCATTCAGTAGTTTCGGCGTGATGCCTAGCCAAGATACATACAGACAGACCGACAGACAGACAGACAAAAATGAAAAAAAAAAAAAAACAGTTTTGGCTTCAGTATCAAATAAAGAACAGCCCCCCAAAAAAAAACTAAATATCTTCAATGTACAGAATTGGACCTGTTACAGTTTTATTATAAGTATATATAGATTATAAGTATAGATTCAAAATTAAATCAACTTGTCCCAGAAAATCATTGTATAAGTTATTTTTGTATCAGTGATTTTTACGATTACATAATTATAGGTTTAATATATGTATGGACACGTTTACGGTACGATGGGGCTGGCATGTCAATGATGGCTAAATCCCCAAATTATATACAGAATAAAAAAAGAAAATAAAAATAAAAAAAAGGCCGAAGGTTAAACACCTTCGACTTATTATATAAGATAAGATAATAGCAGATTTTTTCTCATGCGTTTTGTATCGAACGGCTTTTTTGATGATAATATATGGATTGACTGGTTTCGATGTTTTTTTTGTTCGTCTCAGATGACGCCGATGAAGGGTTGATGGCCAAAAAAATCATCACGATATAGAAAAAAATAACGAAATTGCTTGGATTACTAAAACCAATGTCGCGCCACCATCACGCCTTCGTCACACCACCGTCAAAAGCTTCAATGCTAAAAATCACCTCTTTGTAATCACTTATCAACGTCTGCACAGATTCTTCTGGATTCTACTACGCATTAATGTCATGTATCAGACATGGCATTGTATACGAAATAAGTCAATTCGTTCTCGAGATTTAATCAAAAAAGGCGTTCCATACAAAATGTTAAAGAAAAAAAAAAACTTGTTTTTTCGATGTTATCATTCAAACATTAGAAAAAATGCTCCAAAAAAATTTCTAGATATTCCATAAATGAGTCAAAGTTACTGTCGATTGGATTTCGATAACAACAACACACATAAACGTTTGTATCCATGTCTCTTACTCCACATATCTCAAAACTTTCTACCTTATACAATTTTTTACAATAAGCAACGTCTTCACATTTTACACTATTCAGTCCTAAGATCAAAGTACCACCTCTTTTTTTATAAGTCCGACAGTTCCAAGCGGCAGATTTATAGTAATGCATATTAAATAAAGGTGTCGAAGTTTTATTTAAAAAGTGTTCACATAAGCAAACGTAATCTATTTCATAATTTAAGGAATGAATGTATAATTATATTTCATTTCTCTTACTAGTTACACCACATACATTTTGATGAAAAATATTAACTTCTCTGTAAAAATCAGTGTTGATAGTTTTACTGTCTACATTATTCACGAAAAAATGTTTTCGTGCTCTCTGACAAAATTGAAACATTACTGCGAGTTTTTATTGTGTTATTAACACTTGTGTCTGATTCCATTACTTGTATAAACTTCAATGACGAAGCTCCCTGAAAATTAAGGGTTAATAATGCTCGTGTTATAATATTAACTACAATTCTTTGTGTCTTCCTATATGATTCATATCCGTCTTTATTCGTATTCATATCTAAAAATTTAACATTTTCATTGTATTTCGCTATACATGCTATATTCCTATTTATTGTATATATTTCCCTATTATTCCATCCATCATATCTCAAGCTACTTATAATTACATTAAATTGTCTATTTATCTTGCTGAGAATAGTATCTATAGTTTTTATATAATTGTTTTTATTTGAATACCGTTCTTTATATGTACTTATGAGTAAAACGACTACATCACCTTTTTTTAAGGATTTAGATTTTTCTTCAAAGTTTTCTAATATTTTTTCTATATCACCTCCCGGTTTGCAATCATTAGTAAGGATGGCCTCAACTTCATTGTTGTAGTCTAATATTTTACTTGCTAATCCTTTCCCGATCTCGTCCGATAAAATCAACACTTGTCATTTTTCTTTTCTTGCCTCGTCTTTATTTATCATTTTATTCTTGTAAGGGATCATACATTTTCTACAAGGTACTTCTCTGGCGCTCTTTGAGGCAAATTCCTTTGGCTGCGGTATGTTCCGTAAATCTTGTATTTTCTGCACAAGTTTCATCTGTTCTTTTATTAAAAGTGAACATTGCTTTTGTAAGCGTTTTATAGAGCTTGTAAGTTATCGTGTGTTTCTTAAATTAGTGTTCGTTTTAATATTATTTTTACGTTGTTTGCTGTTTTTACGTATATTTGTTGACTGTGATTTTCTTAACTTAAGGGCCTTCTTAACTTACCTCACAAGAGATTTTCTCAACTTACCTCACAATATAGTTCTGTTGAAAGTTTAATTATCTCCATATTTTCAACAACTTTAAGGCTATCTTTTACATAAATACAAGAACATTTTTTCTACAAAAACTAGATGCTAATTTATAGCCACTTATATTCACGCATTTAAGTTTTGAATATACTAACCAATGCTCAGTAAGCCCCAATACGTCACAATTTAAACAACTACTCATTAAAACTTCTAACTTTTGAGTCTTACGGTCAATGGATGCAATGTTTTGGTGACATACCACTAGGCGTTCATACTTAGTCTCATGACGTTGCGGCCGGTTACCGTCAGACTGAGATGGCGGTGGTCGGCTTGGACGCTAGGCTAGACTCACCGGCTTGTATGCCCCGCACGCGGGGCCTACTGCGAAACCACTCCGACATCATAACATTCGGAGGCCACGATGTTGCTGTATATATTTTATTGTATAGGCTATCGGGGCAGCCGATTACGAACGCAGCATGCCTGGTTGACTTGATATCACGTTTCTCCACTAAGTAGTCATAGCACTCTGCAATCTTTTTCAAATGATTCAGTACATTTTGTACTGACGTATCTGGCTTAAACGACCAAGCTGTCAGAAACTTCATCTGCTCAACTGTTTGAAGCTCATTGTCATCTATACCCGCTCCCGTCACACTCTTGCGTTTGGGGTATCGCTTGTGGCTCACTCTTTGCCATCCATCGTCTTTTTCAGTGATAGGTTTTCCCTTGTCATGGCTGTCATTCACATGTCCCAATGTGGAACGAACTAAAATACTTGGTTTTTGCACTTTCACGGTAGCACCGGGTTCTGATATTACCGCACTCAAGCTATTCCCTGGGACTTCGGCGCCAGCTGACACACGCTTGCTACTATTCGCTGCCTTCTTCGTAGCAACGACGTGATTCGCGGAAGCACTCGCAACTAGGCGCACTTGACGAATCGTGCGCTGCGACGCGGCTGCTGGAGGCACTGACGTCACTTGCACGCTTGCGGTCATTGGCTTTGGTGCGATGGTCACCTTACTGCTACCCTCCACATTTGATTTTAATTCCATTATCAACTGACTTTGGTCGTCTATTTTTTTATTTTGATCTATTATTTTGCACTCCAAACCTTGAATTTTATTCGTAATTTCGGACAACGACTGGTGGAGTTCGCGTACGACACTTTCTAAAAACTTTTGAGACATTTTTATATATTTAATACCGATAAGTACGGGAGTGTAATGCGCGCGTGTGGGCTTCCCCCAGCAACCTACAAATATTACCAGTTATTCCCCTTACCTATCCTTGATACTTCTAATAATATTACATCCTTGATTCTTCCTAAATATCCTTTTATCCTCGTGAAGGATTTGAACTCTATCACATTGCTCTCCAAGCCATGCGACGAGATTGATGAAAAACTATTTCTTTGTAAAGAAAGTTATGCAGTCGTATTGGAACATGATAAATGTATAACTGATTTAATGAAATTTACGTTGAATATTATGTCGTGTTCTCCAATTTTAATGGAAACCTCAGAGATAAAGGTTCAACAAATTGAAATGAACATATGGATAATTATTGCAAGTTACCAAACGTACTTGACAAAAACCTGTGAAAATGAGATTACTAGAGAGAAAATCCTTGGTACTTATATTTTAACCTTGGATGATAATTGTAAAATACAAGTTGAAGATATTTATCTGCGGAAGAAATTATTTAGAGGAATGAACTTACATATTCCTAAACTACCATTGATAAATTTACCAAGTGTTCCAGTTACAAATAATTTCAAGAGGAAACCTGTTAACTTAGATGGAGTAAACATGGAAAATCTACAAATGCTGTCTTATATTTTGAAGAAAAGTGAAAACAGTGAATATAGTAAAATTAGTGAAATGGTCAATAAAGTGCAAATGAAAAGTGTTAGTTTATGGACATTAATACTTTATATTAAAATAATTTTTACTATTGTATACTTTATTATAAAATATAAAGATAAGATTTTGAAATTATGTAAAATTGAAAATAATCTGACTTCAGAAAATGAACTTTCAGATAATTTTCAATCTCAGGGTGGAGAAGTTATATGTACCACAAACCCACCGTTGTTTACCGAAGTCCAATTGCGACATATTTAATCATACAAGTAGGTACTAACTTAGATTGTGAAAGTACCAAGTAAGCACTTTTTGTACTTATGTTGTTTTTCTATGAATAATGCGCAGTAGAGGTACTCTACATGTTGATTTGATTTAATTGTGCATAGCTGAATAAGCATTTATATACTTAGATGTTTTTCTCGCTAATGTATGAGAAATGTAACTACTTAGTTGTTATTGCAAATGAAGAATGTACTAGAAATCGCCTATGTATTTATAAAAGTTATATAAGGAAGTAATTAAATAGAAATTGACATTATTTTATCTTCGCTTGAATTGTACGGTCAAAAGTAAGACCAATAAAATTAACTTCAAATTTAATTTGTTGTTTATTTTATTAAAATCTCGGCTCCGTCCAATTTGTCTAGGTAAGATCTTTAGTAATATTATTGTTCTTAAGAGTGTCTATATTCCAATCCCCACAAATAATAATTATTTTATTCTGTTTCGAAAGTTTATTGAGCAACTCATTTAGTTTTGCAATAAAAATGGCTGTGTTTGATTTAGGAAATTCTGTAAATACAAATAATAAAGAGCTGTTGGGTAATTATTTCTGTGGCACAGTATTCAAACTGATAAAGGACAGGCTCTACTAAGTTATTGATACTTTTGCAATCCAATTCAGTTTTTGGCAAGATACAAGAACCTCCTCTCCGTTGGTTCGGTCTTGAAAAATATGAGACAAGTTTGTAGTTAAAACCTGCTTAAGATTTGATTCCGTTCCCCTCCTCATAAAGGTTTCAGTAAGACAAATTATATCTACAGTAATATTTTTAGTACGTAACCCTCCTAAAGTTATTTCAAGCAAGTCTTTTTTATTCAGAACTCCTGCTATATTTTGATGAAAAAGTGTGAAATGTTCGGTATTGTGTGCACTCGTATTAACGAAAAAACTTTGAATTCGTTGTTTTTTCACTAATTAGTTTAGTGTTCTTAAAACTCCTCTTTGCAAAGAGATACGGGATTGTTCCTTTTTTGAGTGCTGAGTGCTTTTTTGAATCTAGACGCAGCTGATCATATGAAATAATATGGAATAGTTCCTTTTTTTGGCTTTGGTAACATTACGTAGTTTGTTTCTGGATGGCATAGAGGTATGTTTACTATTTAGCAGTTTAAATTCATAATCTATCAGCTTCTTAAAATTAATATTGTCAATTTCAATGTCCAGTTTCATACATATTTTTTTATTATTAGTAGTAAAATCTCTAGTATCGATTACATTACAGTTTGGGAAGGTTTTTGCGAAAAGTTTTATATTTTGGTTTAACAAGGACACATTTAAATAGCGGTTTTGAAGTACATTAATAATAAAATCTTTGTTATTTTTAAGCTTATGTAGGACAACTACACAACTCGCTGATCAATAGATAGGGGTTTTCATCATTAGCTCCAAGTCCAAGAACTATTACATCATTTTCCTGCAAGCCTTTCGCAATATCTTCACAATCATTAAGTATTTGCTTCGATGTTGCATTGGGCATAACTATTCCACTAGCTGTATAAATGTTATTCCATTTGTTGGCATCCCTTTGTTGGATGATTTTCCGTGCAAAGCCTTGCACTTGCTGGTCTCCTAGAATTAGATTTTTTGGGATCCTATTCTTCATTAGGTTATCTTTATTTTCCGGGCATACTGAGTTAGTAGTCTTTTGTACACTCGGTACTCCAAAGTTGTTAGCTAAGTTGGTTGAAACTACAGATTCTGGATGCTTTGGTCTGTAAACTTCAATTTGCCTAGCAATCGTATTTGTTGAATGAAGTGGTGAAACTCTAGGTGTCCTTAAATTAATATTTATTATCCTTTTACTGACGAGAGTTGATAAAGTTTGCTTTCTAAGTGGCGTATTACATTTGCTTGTACCTGATGTAATTTTTTCAGTAGTTCTATTTTTGTTTCCTTTTCCAGTAATGCTTTCTTTAGATCTGTTATTTCAAAGTTCAGACTAGAAATTTCTTCATGCGCTGAGTAAAGCTCTGAATCTTTTTCCAGTACCTGTTGCTTCAGGTTAACAATTACGGAAGTGTCAGCGTTCAAAGGCATCGGTTCACTCTGAGCCGTCAGGTCCAACATTGTGGAATTAATCATTGATGTACTAGATTGTATGATGGATATGTCATGCTCTGAACGGTCTCTTCTATGCCTTCGTACAGTTATGTTTTCCATTTTATTAAGTTATGTCAGAGCTGAAACCGATATGATAACAATGTGAAAAAGAAGAGAGCAAAAAGAAAAAAAAAAGAAGAAAAATATTTTTTGTGAGGTTTGATCCGTGTTTTGCTCCACCGCACGCCTCGAGACCAAAGTAGCTGTGATGAAAGCGGTGAAATTAGCTCTCGAGTTCTAGTTCACATTAGACTCACGACTCTCACAGAAGTTGGCATTGTACATAGAGGCCAAAGGTCAAATTATGTTTTGATTTGAACGAATTCCAGTTAACCGTTGGTTATTTTGGCAAGTGCCAAACATAGAACATAGGACATTCGTTAAAAACATAGTAATACTGCACTGATTCTGTTAGTTTATGCACTGATTTGCTCATTTAATTGTAAAGAATGTTTTTGTAGATTTATTTAGCCAAATTGTTTGTAATTTGCGTCGTTTCAATATCGAGTATTTTGAGACTGAGTTTTTATGAGTATCACTTGCACAATTGTCTGAAAAACGATACCATTGGTTTATAACAGCCTTTACCACATTCACAACACTTTAAACTTGAAGTATTTAGTTCACGAATTTCAAATATTTTTTGTTGCGGAGCCCGATGTTTTATCGTGTAGCGCCACCTAGCGGATTACACCAGATTTAAATCAAACCCTAAGCTATCTAACAATGAAAACTGCATTGCAATTGGTCAGTATTTTTACGTAATGCGTGAACAAACAAACATACAGACAAACAGAAAGAAAGACACGATTAACAAAAAATAATTTGTTCAATACCTTTTTTAAGCACCCAAGAGCATTTTTTTTCATTTGAATTCATTTAGTAGTTTGGGTGCAATGCGCGGTCAAGATACGGACAAACAGACAGACAAAATTAAAAAGTATAATAGTTTGGCTTCAGTATCGAATATAGAGAACCATTCAAAAAATATTTTTATTACTTAGATATTAACATAACTTTGGACCAATATCCCGCAGAAACCCTATACTTTTTCGGGATAAAACGTGTCCTAAATTTTAACCCATTATATAACTTAAGACAGTGCCAAGTTGACGTTGGCCGTCCATGACTTTCAGCGTGGTATGTGTTCTTTTAAATAAGTTTCAACCCTATCCTGCGAGAACCCATAAACTTTTCGAGATGTAAACTCAAATCATACCAAGTTTCATTTGACGGCGTTGTGCGTGGCTAAGATACCAGACTGACAGACATACAGACAAAAATGAAAAAACATACAGTTTAGGCTTCATTATCGAAAATAGAGTAACTTCCAAAAAAACACTATACAGAATTTGGACCCATATCTCACAGGTACCACTATTTTTTCGGGACAATATATATATATATATATATATATATATATCTATATATATATATCTATATTGTCCCGAAAAAATAAAAATTATTAAAAAAAATATTTTTTCGGGACAATATAGATATATATATATATATATATATATATATATATTAAAACACACACAACATAAAAACACTATACAGAATTGGACCCATATCCCACAGGTACCCACTATTTTTTCGGGACAATATATATATATATATAATATATATATATATATATATATATATATATATATATATATATATATATATATATTGTACATTAAAGATATAGTATATATAGTATATATATATATATATATCCATAATTTTCACCCTTCTTATAAATATTAGAAGATATTAGATATTAACATAACTTTGGACCAATATCCCGCAGAAACCCTATACTTTTTCGGGATAAAACGTGTCCTAAATTTTAACCCATTATATAACTTAAGACAGTGACAAGTTGCATCAAAATCCGTCCAATAGTTTCAGCGTACTACGTGTTCTTTTAAATAATTTTCCACCCCTATCCTGCAGGAACACTTAATTTTTTCGGGATGAAAAGTATCCAAAGTTCTACCTCGAAGTATGAACTCAAATCATACCAAATTTCATTTGAATTCATTGAGTATTTTCGGCGTGGTGCGCTGCCAAGGTACAGACAGACAGACGGACAGACAGACAGACAAAAAAAAAACAGTGTTGGCGTTAGTATTGAATATAGAATGGCCTTCAAAAAAAATTATATAATATCTTCAATTTACAGAATTTTGGACATTATCCCGCTGGAACACTTTATTTTTCGGGATAAAAAGTATCCTCATTTTTTACCCATTATATTATTAACTATGAATGCCCAAGTTGTAAAAAAAACTGTGTAGTAGTTTCAGCATGATACGTGTTCTTTTGAATAACTTTCAATGCCTATCCTGCAGGAACCCTTTAATTTTTCGGGATGAAAAGTATCCAATGTCCTACCTCGAAGTATGAACTCAAATTATACCAAATTTCATTTGAATTCAGTGAGTATTTTCGGTGTGATGCACTTCCAAGGTACAGATAGACGGACAAACACACAGAAGACCAAAACTAAAAAAAATACAGTTTTGGCTTTAGTATAGAAAACAGAAAGGCACCAAAAAAAAAAACTTCAATTTACAGAATTTTGGACATTATCTCGCTGGAACACTTTATTTTTCGGGATAAAAAGTATCCTCAATTTTTACCCATTATATTAACTATGAATGTGCCAAGTTTTAAAAAAAACGTGTAGTAGTTTCAGCATGATACGTGTTCTTTTAAATAACTTGCAATGCCTATCCTGCAGGAACCCTTTAATTTTTCGGGATGAAAAGTATCCAATGTCCTACCTCGAAGTATGAAGTCAAATTATACCAAATTTCATTTGAATTCAGTCAGTATTTTCGGAGTGATGCACTTCCAAGGTACAGACAGACAGACAGACAGACAGACGGACAAACACACAGAAGACCAAAACTTTAGTATTGAAAACAGAAAGGCACCAAAAAAAAACTTTAATTTACAGAATTTGGGACATTTACCCACAGAAACTCTTTATTTTTTTGGTATAAAAAGTATTCTTAATTTTAACCCATCATATAAACTATAACTGTGCCAAATTGCATCAAAATCCGTCCAGTAGTTTCAGAGTGGTAAGTGTTTTTTGAAATAACTTTAAACCTCAAGCCTGCGGGAATCCTTTCATTTTTCGGGATGTAAAGTAGCCTATATATGAACCCTCGTAGTATGAACTCAAATCATACCAAGTTTCATATAAATTCATTCAGTAGTTTCGGCGTGATGCCTAGCCAAGATACAGTCAGACAGACAGACAGACAGACAGACAGACAGACAGACTGACAGACGAAAATGAAAAAAAATACAGTTTTGGCTTCAGTATCGAATCAAGACTACGTTAATTTTTTTATTAAAATGTCTTCAATGTACAGAATTGGACCCGTTACAGTTTTATTATGAGTATAGATTAATGTCTGTCTGTCTGTCTGTATCTTTGAATACGCATCACGCTGAAATTAAAAACGGATGTTGATGCAACTTGGCACAATCACAGCTGATGTTATTGATTTACACTTAGAATACTTTTTATCCCGAAAATATAAAGGGTTCCCGCATGATAAGGGTTGAAAGTTATTTTAAAGAATACGTATCACGCTGAAACTACTGGATGGATTTTGATGTAACAGGGCATTGTCAAAGATTTTATTATCTGTTAAAATTTAGAATACTTTTAATCCCGAAAAAATTAAGGATTTTTAAGAGACAGGGGTCCAAAGTTTATGTGAAACTAAAGTAATAATACATCCGTTTATAGAACCGTACCCAATTTCGTTGTTTGATCCACTAAGCAGTGTTTGATCCACTTCGAGTGGCGAAGCAGTAAAATGCGTGGAAATGTAATCTAGACGTCCGTGGATCGAAAACATGAGATCCATTTTTTTTTTGCTCAAACAAAGTGATGGGTGTTAAGTTTAGGGTGTGTATCACTGTGTGTGTGTGTGTGTGTGTGTGTGTGTGTGTGTGTGTGTGTGTGTGTGTGTGTGTGTGCGGTGTGTGTGTGTGTGTGTGTGTGTGTGTGTGTGTTAGGGTTCGAGGGTGTATGCGTGTGTGTGTGTCTGTCTGTGGCATCATCATATAATAAAACAACAAAAAGTGTGTACAAAGAAGATAATAAAAAAAATGATCTAGGGTACTTAACATAAACTATGAAACAAGTTTTTTTACATAGTGTGTTTGTTCGCGCATCGCGTAAAACTAGGGATGGTCTTAAAAACGGGTGTACTTGGTATCTCAATCCGATGAGTAGAAACCGAGCAATCTTTGTTACTTTTTGCCCACTTCAATCAACACGCGGGTAAGTTGCGGGCACACTAGTTACTTTAAAAACTCAATGGAACTCTTTTAAATAAAAAAAAGTAAGAAATCTCGTAGATATTAGGGAACATAAACACAAAAACAAATGGATTTACTAATATACCGATTCAAGGAAAACGTTCCTTTGAGACCATCCCTAACTTTTAGAGATGTTATGAACTGCATTCACAGATTTTGGAGAAAAAAACAGTCGGCAAAAAAATGGTAATTTTACACGAAATCTTTTTTGATGCAAATCGATCCTGTTTCTTATAAGGATAAAAAGTTTCTACTGGACCAATTGATTGAGTGTTAGAAATGTCACAAATTGTGAAAAACTTTTCCCATACATTTTGTACGAAATTACCAAATGTATTTATATACCTACCTTATGGTAGCTACAGGAAAACGTTCTTAAGAGACCCTCCTTAACTTTTGAAGATATTTTGACCTGCATTCACAGATGTTGGAAAAAAACGGTCATCAAGAAAACGGGTAATTAACAAAAAAAAAGCCTGTCGATCCTGTTTCTTAGAAGGATCAAAAGTCTCTATCAGACCAACTAAGGCTAGAGCCACCAGTATTTTTGAAAAGTTTATATTCGTACGATGTTAGAATTTTATTTGATTAATTTCGTACAAAATGTATGGAAAAATTATTTTGCAATTTCTGACTTATCTAGTACTCTAACCTCAGTTGATCCGGTACAGACTTTTCATCTTAATTTTTTCTTTGTTTTTTTTTGTGAAAATTGCCTGTTTTCTCGATGTCTGAACATTTTTAACAAAATCTGTGAATGCAGGTCAAAATATCTCCAAAAGTTGAGGACATAACGTTTTCCTCTAGCTAATACGGTTAAGGTGATTTCCTTAGAAATGTATGGAACAAGTTTTTCACAGTTTCTGACATTTCAATTACTCAAACCTCAGTCGGTCCCATTGAGACGCTTAATTCTTATAGGAAACAGGATTGATTGGCATCAAAAAAAGCTTTTGTGTAAAGTGGCTATTATCTTACCTACTGACTGTACATTTTATTCAAAATCTGTGAATGCAGTTCAGAATATCTCAAAAAGTTATAGATGGTCTCCAAGGAACGTTTTCCTTTAACTATAAGGGTTAAGGTACCTGCCCTTACTGTCCCGTCTCAAAAATCCAGCCTGTATAAGTTGTACATAAATTATATTATTAGTTCGATACTCCCCAATTTAGTTCGATACTCCCCAAGTAATCAATGGCAACTGTCCAAGCCGAGGTTCGTACCCCCTGGGTGCCCTTGAGCAAGTGCCCAAAAACTTAACTTTGGCGTGCGCCTTCTGCGTCACGCATTGCGGCGGAGCGCTTTTGCGCCCGCCCCTCGTCCACGTCCCCGCGTCCGGTGACGCTGTAGAGGTCAGTTATAGACCAACAGCACATATCCTTTCTAAAAAAAAAAAAAACATATGTTTGAAAGCAAGCTTTTACAAACCATCACCAGTATGACCAGATGGTTCTCAGCACCACGTAGGAGCTGAGAACCATCGATACCAATCAAATAAGCATAAACTCGAAGGGTGTTCATTATTTGATTGTCATATAATGGGTTCCTGTGACTACCTTTGGGCTTCATAATCAGTCTCTGGATACTGCACTAGATAAAAGAACTCATCAAGGCAAACCAAATGACCCAAAACTCGAAGGATTTCCATTGTTTAATTGTTAAGTTCCTGTGACTACCTTCCAGATCCATCATCAGACCTTGGATAACTTGGACCAGAGATCTCATTAATGCAAACGTCTCTCGAACCATGCTGGATGCGGCAGCCGCTCCTGACTGTGTGTACGGCTGAACGTCTCCCGAACCATGCCGGATGCGGCAGCCAGATGCCGGACGTCGTAGGGCCCAAGGTCAAGACCACGACTTAGGTCCGTCTAATAGGCTCAGTTTAGTATAAAATGTACTGCCAGTTCAACTGGACGCATCCGGCAGCCACGGCGGCTGCCGGATGCGTCCAGCTGGAGGACGACTCTGGATGGTTTTTTGAGGCCTTTATTGGACGTCGTTAAATGGTTCAAAATTGACTTGCAAACTTGTCCCAAGCATAATAACCCAATGAATAACATAAAAATTTGAAAACAACTACTTAACCAATTTTGATGAAATTAACATACTGAAGGTCTATTTTTCAAGTAAAAATAACCATATAATTCGGTTCAGAAATCATTTGCTTAATTTATTTGCTATAAAGATGTGTACAAGGTAACGGTAGTAAGGTCAGTATGGTATTTTTTTCACTGCTGGTGTGCGAATATTAATAAGTTTGCACAAAACAAACACATTTGAAATAAAAATAATCACTTCAAAAGATATATGATGTCATGGTAAGAACAGTAATACATTTTTTTTTAAATTAATGACATAAGTATCAAAAGATAAAATATAAATGAATTTTTTTTCCACATGCAATATACCTACAAACCCTACAATGCACTTCCGTAAATGTAAAAGCGACGAACTTTTTTTTAAGAAAGTCATTGACCGTATAAAAGCTTTCCAGCACAAGCCACTTCTTTAATTCTGTACAGAATTTATAAAAAGGAAGATCAATTATACATTGTGGAAGAGAGTTATAAATTAGAGGAGCCATGTAAACACAGTTTTTCCTAAATAATTCGAGCGTCGGCCGAGGTATTTTAAAACGTATTTGAGTAGCCATTCGTTTATTAGTGTTATCATAACTTTCGAACAATAATGAATTATCTTTTACAAATTTGGCCATTTCGTACATGCACGGTACTGTTAAAAGATTACAAGATTTAAATACTGGCTTTCAAGACTCAGTCCACTTCATGCCATATATAGCGCGGATGCATTTTTTTACGCTATAAAAACTTTAAGTACATCTGAAGAGTTTCCCCAGATTATTATACAATAACGAATTATTGAGCAGACATAGGCATATACAGATATATGAGAGAACATACACATTAAAACAATTATTTTTTTAATAAAAATCTTATGAACCAATTTTGACTAAATTTATATGGGACAACACAGAAAATCAACACTTTTGAATAAAACAACAATCATCGAAATCGGTTTAGAAACCTTAGAGATATGAGGCAATATAGACAAACTCAAATGGATTTTCTGAAAAAATATGTATTTTCGAAAAACGACTGAAATAATTTTGATATGGAAAAAATGGGACCTAATTAATCTACAATTTCAAACAACAGAAGTTTTAGAAACAAAAAAAACTGTCAACTTGAGAACCTCCTTTGAGAAGTCGATTAAAGAAACTATGAGACTTGTAAGAAACGAACGAAAATTCTTAATGAATAATGCAACAATAAATGCTACAATACAAAATAATACACGTATTTTTTACTATCTGATTTGCATCTAGAAAAATAATACGACGTAACCTTATATAATTTTGGCGGAATTGTATTATAATACATAATTAAGAGTAATTGAATACTGGTCAAATGCGAGTCGAGCCTCTTGCATTCCGGGATCCATACTTTGAGTTGTTCCTTATCGTAAAATCGGATTTAATGTCCGAGTTGCCACATCATTAAATTAACATTCTTTCATTCCCATATCGGATGATTGTCTGAGTAGCCTGTCACGGATGTCTAAAACAGACACCTTACTTACTTCTATTGAGCTTTCATTTAACTTCACTTGTATGTATCTATGCATCGATGTATCTATGTATGCATGTATCTATGTATCTATGTATTTTGTCTATCCTGGAATCAATTGCAATTCAAATTTCGAGCACTTCCCGATTAGCTATCCGGCTGAAGCTTTCAGGGTTGCGCACAAACTAATGACAAAGTAATATTTTTTTAAGCTTTTTTTAAGCGTCAATTTAAGCTGCACCGCTTAAAATAACGTAATTAAAACAGGTTTTTAACACGCTGTCTAACAGCGTTTGGATAAATTCGGACACGTTCTGAGACAGCGTTTGGACAAATCGGGATTCTCGCCGCGTGGAAACAAAGTTGGTTTAAATTACCTATATTTGAAAAAATAAGTTTAGTTAAAAATAATTTTTAAATTATTTTTAGTTACTACTCTTCCCACAAAATAAAAAATCTATTCACTTGATTAACTAACTTATTACATTAAGTCTAAATAAAAAAATAACAAACTTAATTAATAAAATTAACAAACTTATGCATATTTCTGTATGAGGAACCTCCACCCTCTCAAAAGACCACAGATCCAAGCGCTTGCTTCCGAGGAATTTATAACTAGTTACTGTATCCTAAACTGTGTCGCGCACTTGCTCGACATTGGCCGAACCTTCAAGTATTATTTATATAGGGCCCTATATAAATAATACTTGAAGGTTCGGCCAATGTCGGAATGTCGAACGGAGCTGTGCCACTTGACATACGAACTGACGAATCTTTAAAGTATTTACTGTTATATCATTAGAGCCGGTTTCGTAGAATTGGCCAAATTAGAGGCTTACCGGATTGAAGATTTTTCTTAAACTAATGTACTATAAAACGTAATATAAAATACTAAGTATAATTAATGACCTATCTACACGATTTCATATTTCATTTTACGAGACTTTTTGTTGGTAATTTTTTATTAAATCACTGGAGAAATGGTACGAAAAATGAGCCTGAGTCTTTAAGTGTCAGGGAAAACAGAAATGAACAATTAAACGACGTATTACAACATTAACTTCAATATTATATATTTCTTATAATCTATAAAGATTTTCTACATTGCAATTATTAGTTTCAATACAATTTTAAGCCAAGAAAATTGCATCAAAAAATCTCTATACATTTTTTTTTAAATTATTCAGTTTTTATATCGACAAAAGGAAGAATGTTGCTTATTTTTTATAATTGTTGTCGATATAATTACATTAACCTTACCAAATGTATCGATTTTTTATTGGCTTTCCAAAGCTACATGACCTGTAGAGGAGTACCAACAAACTGACAGACGAAAGCAAATCGACTGAACTTGAAGCAGAGACTTGATCTCGCTTCGCTCGCTCAATGGATTATAATTTTAGGGTTCCCAAACACGGGACCTTTATAGTTTCGTCATGTCCGTATATATATCACAGCAAGTTTATTCAGACACTATTAACACTACAAGGCTACATATAGTGTAAATGTATGGAAAATATACTTAGGTTTATTTTTTTTAGGATGCGTCCCGTACTTGAAATGTGAAGGAAAAAATTAATCATGTAAAAGGTGGGTGGACAGACTGACAACATTGCCATAGCAACAGGGTTCCGTTTGGATCCTTTGGGTACGGAACCCTAATAAAATGTATAAATATTATTTTTGAATTTATTATAAATACACTTGCATACAAATTCTGGACTAGACATCGCGTAGAAGTCAAAAATATAGCTAAATAAGTACTTGTCCTCAAAATGATTGTGAATTTGAAATATTTTGTGAAACCTAGTATACTGTTTCTATTAATTTTGTGCCTGCAAATATCTTCAGCAGCGATTTACAGTTTAAACGGTAAGAGTTAGCATTACATTAACCATATTATATCACTAGCTGTACCCGCGGCTACGCACGCGTGGTCATTTCTCTAGGTTAAACGTACTTTTTGTGCTATTCCAGGACCTAAAATACCAATACACCAACATTTGATCAAAATTCCTTGGCCCCGTCAAAAATATTTTTATCAGTTGCTCAGCTTCTACTTTTCGGATTGAGATACCAAGTGCCCAAGTTTTTAAGTTGAACCTCTATCCAACAAAGAAAACCGCATTGCAAAGTAGATTTGACGTGATGCGCGAACAAACAATCATACAGACAAGCAGATAGACAGACACGTTTTTTAAAAAATGTTATATTCTTGTTCAGTAGCTCATTTTAAGTACCTTAGAGTGATACCACGGTAAATGGGGTGAAGGAGGCAAGGTTCTATTTAAACCACATTTAACCCTAGAACACTTTTTTAATCTTCTTTGTACAGACTGTTCCGACTTATTCCTTAACTAGCTGTACCCGCGGCTTCGCAAGAGTGGTTATCTATGTGCTGTTCCAAGACCTAAATACCAATATACCAACATTCAAATGTTGGTATATTGGTATTTAGGTTTTTCTGAAGGAGTTTTGATCAATCAAAACTCCTTCAGCCGTCAAATATATTATTATCGATTGCTATGCTACTACTTATCGGATTGAGATACCAAATATCCCAGTTTTTAGTCAAACCATAAGTTATCCAACAGTAACCGCATCGCAATCACTCCAGTAGTTTTTACGTGATTCGTGAACAAACATACAGACAAACAGACAGATACGATTTTTAAGAATGTTATATTCTTGTTCAGTAGCTTATTTTAAGTACCCTAGACTTATTTTTAAATTATCTTCTTTGTACAGATTTGTTCGTACTTATTGATTTATTAAAAGTATAGATAGATAGATAGATATTTATCACTTCTAAATTTACATAACTTTGGACCCCTATCCTGCAGGAACCCTTAATTTTTCGAGGTAAAAAATATCCTCCATTATTTGACTATGACTGTACCGAGTTGCATCAAAATTGGTCCAGTAGCTTCAGCGTAATAGTTGTTCTTTTAAAAAAGTTTCAACCCCTATCCTGCGGGAACCCTTTTAGTTTTTCTGGATGAAAAGTATCATATTTCGTAGTATAGAACTTAAATCATACCAAGTTTCATTTGAATTCATTCAAATGAAACTTGGTATGATGCCAAAACTGTATTTTTTTATTTTTGTCTCTCTGCCTGTCTGTCTGTCTGTCCGTCTGTCTGTCTGTACCTTGGCAGCGCACCACGCCGAAAATACTTAATGAATTCAAATGAAATTTGGTATGATTTGAGTTCACACTTCGAGGTATGAGTACATTGGATACTTTCATCCCAAAAAAATTAAGTGTTCCTGCAGGATAGGGGTGGAAAATTATTTAAAAGAACACTTAGCACGCTGAAACTACTGAACAGATGTTGATGCAACTTGGCACATATATAGTTTATAAGATAGGTGAAAATTATGGATACATTTTGTCCCGAAAAAAAACAAAGGGTTCCTGAGGGATATGGGTCTAAATTCTGTACATTAAATATATAGTGTTCATTTTTTGGAAGTTACTCTATATTCGATTATGAAGCCTAAACTGTATGTATTTTAATTTTTGTCTGTATTTCTGTCAGTCTGTATCTTAGCCGCGCATCACGCCGCCGGAACTACTGAATGAATTCAAAAGAAACTTGGTATGATTTGAGTTCGTACTACGAGGTAGGACATAGACAAAAAATATATCGAAAAATTTATGGGTTATTATTTAGGGAGAAAAGAACACGTACCACGCTAAAAGTAATGGACGAGTTTTGATGCAACTTGGCACTGTCTTAAGTTATATAATGGGTTAAAATTGAGGATACGTTTTATCCCGAAAAAGTAAAGGGTTTCTGCGGGATATGGGTCCAAAGTTATGTTAATATTCAAGTAATAAAAAATATTTATTGGATGGTTCTCTATATTCGATACTGAAACCAAACTGTTTTACTTTTTAATTTTTGTCTGTCTGTGTGTTGTTGACAACGCATCGCACCCAAACTACTAAAAAAATTCAAATGTAAAAAATGTTCTTGGGTGCTTAAAAGAGGTATTGAACAATTTTTGTTTGTTAATCGTGTCTTTCTTTCTGTTTCTCTATATGTTTGTTTGTTCACGCATCACGTAAAAACTACTGGAACGATTGCAATGCGGTTTTCATTGTTAGATCATTAGGGTTTGATTTAAATCTTGTGTAATTGGTATCTCAATCCGGTGATTAAGAAGCCGAGCAATTGATAAAGTATTATTGACAGCTGAAGAAATTTTGTTCAAATGTTGGTAAATTGGACATTATGGTACTGTGAACCTAAAGAAAAGAACAAGCTGCATCAAAATCCATCCAGTAGTGTCAGCGTGTTTCGTGTTATTTTAATTAACTTTCAACCAATATCCAGCGGGAACCATTGAGGTATTAATAATACCCTTTAAGTTTTTGGGATGGAAAGTATTCAATGTCCAACTACATAGTATGAACTCAAATCTACTAATTTTCAGTTGATTTCATTCAGTTGTTTCAGCGTGACACGCGGTCAAGATACAGACAGACAGAAAGACAAAAAGAAAAAAGAAACAGTTTTGGCTTCAGTATAGAATATAGAGTACTCTCCAAAAAATATTATTTATTACTTCAAAATTAACATAACTTTGGACCCCTATCCCGCAGGAACCCTTCATTTTTTCGGGATAAAATAAAAATAAAAATAAATAAAAGTATTCTCAATTTTAACCCATCGTATAAACTATGACTTTGCTAAGTTGCATCAAAATCCGTCTAGTAGTTTCAGCGTGGTACGTGTTCTTTTAAATAACTTTCAACACATAGGTGTTGAAAGTTAATTCATTGTCCTACCTAGTTAAGTATAAATGCTCGTAATATGAACTCATATCTTACCAAGTTTCATTTGAATGCATTCAGTAGTTTCGGCGTGATGCGCGGCCAAGATACAGACAGACAGGTAGACAGACAAAAATGAAAAACAAAACAGTTTTGGCTTCAGTATCGAATATAGAGTCGTCATCATCATCATCATTTCAGCCCTTAGCAGTCCACTACTGAACTTAGGCCTCCCCCAAAGAGCGCTACGACGAACGGTCTTGTGCCGCCTCCATCCACCGACTCCCTGCGATGGCTACAATGTCATCCGTATATCGTGTGGGGGTCTCCCTACACTTCGCTTGCTTGTTCATGCTCGCCATTCCAGAACTTTTATTCCCCAGTGGTGGTCGGCTCTGCAAACTATATGGCCTGCCCATTGCTACTTCAACTTGCAAATTCTGAGAGCTATGTAACTTTAATAATCTTGGTTCTTCTACGGATTTCCTCGTTACGGATCTTATCACGTAGTGAAACTCCAAGCATAGCTCTCTCCATTGCACGCTGCGTGGCTTTGAGCTTATATGTGAGACCAATAGTTAGCGACCACGTCTCAGTGCCGTATGTCATCACTGGCAACACGCCATCTTAAACTTTCATCTTGAGGCACTGCGGTATCTGTGACGAGAAGATGTGGCGTAATTTCCCGAACGCTGAGCATTGTGCTTACGTCTTCCAGGGTTTCTGCCATGATGACTATATCATCAGCAAATCGAAGGTGTGTAATGCATTCGCCATTGATGTTAATTCCAGAACATGTTCTGTAATATAGAGAACCATACAAAAAAAAAACTAAATATTTTCGATGTATAGAATTGGACCCTGTTACTGATTTATTACAAGTATAATTCTATATTTATACTTATTACTTATCCGTACTATTTACTATTAATTAATATTATAACGAGGTAAAGTTTGCGAGTTTGTGAGGTTGTAGAGGGTAATCTCTGGATCTACTGAACCGATTTTGAAAATTAATTTACCAATAGAAAGCCACATTTGTGAATTTTATAGGATATTACTTCACACATACAAAGATATTATTAAACTTCACAAAGTAAACTAAGCACTGTTACAAAATTAAATGGGGGGGAACTTAAGGAACTCATGAGTTATCCAGGAACGTCCAAATGCTTTGACTGCCGACGAAAAAGTGGCGCTCCGCTCCCGCTGCGCTGCCTCGCTGACGAAGGGTCTACCCAGTTGCAGCTGGTTTTAACAAGTCTTGCGTAAACAAGTCAGCACCAGCTGCTAGGCTCCGCCTCTAGGCGCCTCCTCCTGGCGTGATTTTGCTTACAATATATATTAAAATGACCATGCGTGCGAAGCCGCGGGCATCAGCTAGAATAGATATAGATAGGTAAGTAGGAGATGCCCGAGGAAGCAGTAGGAATCAAAGATATACAGGGCTTTAACTAACTCGATGTATTCCCGGCAGGACATGCTAGGGGTGCTTATATGCAACTTTAAGCCGCTTTAACTTCAATGTATTCTATGTAATGACGAAAGTATATACATTGTAAAAAATAGCAATTTATCAAAATATTGTCTATTTTACGCATACGTCGAGTTACCAGTAGCCTTGTATATCAATCGTAATATCCCAGAAAGTTAGATTATACAGGGTCTCCCAGAAAGTAAGCATGATATCATATTACGCTTTCTTTCTGGAGTTTGAATCCGCACCGCTGTGCATAAACATACATTGTTATATCATTCAATAATTTTATTTGAAAAAACGAGTAATAAGTAACTTAAAGTGATTTTTGTGGTGCTTGTCAAAAGTCAAATAAATAGCATTTGTTTCGTGAAAATCCATCAAGTGGTTCGTGAGTTACCGGCAACTGTACGCGGTTGCTCCGCTCACCGCTCACCTCCTTTAAGGCCCAGAATGGACGCGCGGAGATTTCAATTTTCACCCCCACTTCCCCGCGAGCATTAATCGCGATAAGCGAAAAACGGTGTTCTAAGTCCACAAGCTCCCTCTATTTAGAATTAAGAAAACTACTTTATATTCTCAAAATCTATTCGTAGTAAACCGCCATCTACACGAGAACTCGGTTCGCAACACAGGTTTTTATGACACAGTATAATTAACTACAGTACAGCAGTTCAGCAGTAGCACAGTAGTATCGTATGGTAGTAAAGGTTTGTTAAATTGATATATAGGCAAATTTACGACTGACAGCTAGTGACTATTTAATGAGAGGTGGTAGAAGATTTTTGCAGGTGGTGACTCATCAAAGTATGATGATTTAGTAGGAATAGATCTGTTTATATTAGTATACAATATGTAATAATATTAGGTGACAATATTAAACACTAGCTGATGCCCATGGCTTCGCACGCGTGTTCATTTTAATATATAGCCTGTGACACTCACAAAGAACGTTTCTTTATATTGGCAAAATAATTTTCCAAATCGGTTCAGTAGATCCAGAGATTACCCCCTACAACCTCACAAACTCACAAACTTTACTTCTTTATAATATTATATAGTATATAGCATAGATTAGTATAGAAGTATATATAGTATAGTATAGATATATATAGGTATTATAATAATTAACCACTTAATACTATAAGACTTAATTTGAAATTACAAAAAAAACTATTCTATACATATTGCAATGTCAACTCGATTAAAATGAATGAAACAGTAGTATTTTTTGTGATCAAAGAGCTGGTCTCATAATAAAGGAATGGCAGTTGTTGGTTTACGGCAAGTATTCGGTGCTAAGATGTGGTAGCTACCTTCATTATCAAATAGAAGGTAGTAAGAAGTTGGAGCTGGTGATGGTAGGTGGTAACTCATAGTGGCAGGTGGTAAACAATGGTTATATGAGTTGGTGGCAGGTGATGTCGGTTGCTTTGTATTTGTGGTTTGTAGCTCTGGTTAATAGAAAAGAAGATGAACTAATTTATTGTAAGTATATCAAAATAATACAATAAAAAATATGTAATGAATACGAATAGGCACAAAGTCAAAGTATTTTATTGTAAATAGACAAAATAATAGCGCTTTTATAATTCAAAATTAACATCTCATGAAAAAATAAAAATACTTAAAATATTATAAATAGATCCAATCAATAAAACTTAGGTAAACTAAGACTGCTTTGAGTTTGAAAAGGAAATTTCCCTTTCGTGTGCCAACATAGTTAAATTTCACAATATAAAAGGAAATAATTACCCTTCTAAATCTACCAGTGCTTCGGAAATACACCCGTTAAAGAAGAGAGCACCAAGAAACTCTACGAGGATGTATTTTTTTCCATATTTTTGTTATTTGTTCATTCTTTTGATTTACTCTTCGCCCAAGTCCTCCCCAAATCCAAAACCCCGAGAGCTTTCAGTTTGAGCTCCAAAATCACTTCCAAATCCTTACCGAATGCGATACAGTGGACGAACTAAACAACAAGCTGGTGGAAATTGTTCACGCGGTCGGGTCGGAGTTCTTTAAGATCAACCGCAAAAATAGAACACGGAAACTCTCAAAGCATACACTCAAACTTATGGCAGAACGAGGTGAAATGAGGCTGCAGTCTTCAGTGGATATGTCGAGTAACAGCTTGCTTAATAAACAAATCTCCAAGTAGATGCGATACGATTTGTGTTCTTATAATATTAATTGTATTATGAATGCAATAGAGCGAAACAAGGGCTCCAAGGTGTTTGCAAGAAATCTGTCTATTAGGCAAATCTTGTTGACGAAGCTGAAGACCAACAGTGGGAGCATCGTTTCGTCAAAGCCAGAGATTTTGAGTGAGCTCAGCTTAAGAGCAACAAGGCACCAGGGGAGGATGGCATAATGACAGAGCTACTTAAAGCGGGTGGCACACCGGTACTTAAAGTCCTTCAGTCCACAAACGCTAGACATAGTGGCCGATTATACTCTTTGGTCTTCTGTATAATCTGCCGGAGCGTATGGATGTGATCTACGTTGCTAAAGTCTTTCCGGAATCCAGGTTGTTCGGGAGGCTGAAAGTCGTCAAACCTACGAGCGAGCTGGTTTGTAACTACTCTCAAAAACAGTTTATAGATGTGGTTCAGCAGCAAAATGGGTATATAATTCTTCAAGAGGGTGTTATCACCTTTATTAAATTATAAAAACATCACTATGCTCCTGTGCCATGCCTGTTGCGTAATACCTTCGAGGATGACAGAGTTAAACAGCTTCTGAAGGACTTTAAGTACAGGTGTTTCGACCGCTTTCAATAACGTTATTCTGTCCTCCCCTGGTGCCTAGTTGCTCTTAAGCTGTTTGAGAGCCATTCTGATCTCGTACAGGCTGACGTCCGGGATATCTTCGGTATAATGTCGGGTCAAACGGGCTCTTGCATCGCTAGTCCTGCTAAGAGGACTACGCGATGAGGTGATAATTGCTTATAGAACTTATCGAGCTTACTCAAAATCTCTGGCTTCGACAAACGAAGATGCCACAGCCAATCTCTGACTTCAACAAAGGATGATGCGACAGCCGGTCTTCAGCTGCGTCAACAGGCTTTGACCATTAGACAGATATCTTACGAAGTCTTTGGAGCCCTTGTTCCGTTCTATTAAGTTCTTAATACGAACTGTTACACCCCAACCTTGTTAGCCCTAGTGCTATCTTGCAGTTTCATTTAGCCTGATCAGCAATCTTGCTGGTTAATGCTTCTTTTAATTATAATTAAATTCAGTCTGACTCGACCCATCATCCAGAGCGGTTGCCAATAGAAACTATAAAAGAAATATTGTATTATATATATTTCTTCAAATCTATTAAATAGTTTAAGTTTAAAACAGTTCTTTTTTTTTTAAAAGACGTTTTTGAAAATCCATATAACATTTTGGTGGCAGCGGTGGGATGCGGAAATCCCCAGTGCCAGGCACCGCTCCGTTGACTCGCTCCGGATCCTCGTCCTAAAACAAAATTAATTAAAACAAATAAGTGTTTTAAAACTTACCTTGTGTTAGTGAATATAACATAAGTGCTTTATACTCACCGTGTTATCCTTGACGTATCGTCACGGAAATCCTGTCAGGTCCTGGAAAGGATCTGCTCCTATTCGTCCTGAAATACTCCGGCCGAGTGAAGATCGCTCTAAGCTCCAACTGCAAGAGAAAATACCCAGAAGCATTCTCCGTGCTTCCATCCAGCTTCGCAGTCCTTCATCGTGGTATCCTGCATCTAAAACGAAAACCAGAATTCAACATCCAAAATCATACAAGAATCGACGACCAGAAAGTCGTAAGCTGCGACGCACCTTATCTCGTCGGAATGTTCCCAGAAGCCGCCGTCTGCTTATCGGTCGCCCACGCATTGCTCGTACTGTGAGTCTTTAGTCATTGTTTTGACTAGGTTGAGAAATTAGGGTTCCGTTAATTATTTTATTGTGTTTTTAGATCTTGTTCTCATTTTTGTGACTTGTTCTTATAGTTTTGGAAAATTATGACAAAAGTGCCAAAAGCTGAGGGAGACAAATTAACTGTTGAAATTCCCGAACCAGAACAAGTCGCAAGTGATACATCAGTTAAGTCACTTACTGGTTCTCCTCGGCTTACCAGGAGGGCCGCCGCAGCTATCGCAATGACCGAACTAGAATTGGGTGTTTTGTTCAAATTTGTTAAATCATATGATGGCAGTAGGGAAACTCTCAACTCATTCCTTGTGAATTGCAACAACGCATTCGACCTCGCATCAGAATCTCAGAAACCTATCTTATTCAAGTACATCCTTAGCCAGTTGAATGGGAAGGCGGAAGTTGCTTGCTCCATTAAAGAGTTCATATCCTAGGAACAGTTAAAGGACTTCCTAAAAACACAATTCAGTGAGCGAAAACATTATTCGCATCTTTTAGCTGACCTCCAAGAGAGCAAACAAGGTCCGCAGGATAATGTGAGCCAATATGCACTACGTATGGAGACTTACCTCTCACAACTACTGACTGAGATATCCTTATCTAACACTAAAGTCAAGGAATTGCCCGGCCGCACTGCAGCCATGGAGGACCTAGCCCTCCATCAATTTGTAATGGGACTTCATCCTCGAATCTCAAATATTGTCAGATGTAGGTGTCCTAAAACGCTAAATGAGGCAATTAATTATGCTATTTCCGAGGAACGCATTCAGCAGACGCTGTATAGAAAGCCACAGATGGACCAAAAACCTAACACTAACAATAATAATAACAAATTTAGAGTCGCTCCTTTTAGACAAAACTTCAATGCCGGTCCTTCTAGACAGAACTTCAATCCATCTTTCTCCTCTCAAAGGCCATCTAACCCCGCACAACAAGGGACTTCTAATTCATTTTGCCGTTATTGCAAAACGGCTGGACACGATATCTCTATTTGCAAAAAACGTGAATATAATAACAATCGTTTCAAGGTTGAACAAAGCCGAACGACTAACCAAACATTTTATCGTCCGCCCCCGCGTGTAAACTTCCTTGAACAACCTGATGAGGAGGCCGGCCAAGACGAAGTAGATCTTTCCCCCGACACTTTAAACGAATAGAAGTCTCGTCACGGTGTCGCCCGAGACAGTGTGCAAAAGCCGACACTATAACCAAACTGTACAATCCTTGGGACCACTCGGGTAACCAGCCCCAAATAAGCGCCCAATCCAAAATATGGTAGTTTTATAAATATTACCTCTCCTATTAATAGCATTCCAGATTTTAACCTATTCAACGACACTTGTTGTAACCTAGTTAAGCTTAATAATGTAGTAAATAATGTGTCTCCTGTTCACTTACAAAATATTGATCTAGACGATTTTAACTCTAGAAATATAATAAAACTAAAGTCTCTCCTAAATAATTTAAATACTTTGGAACACCCGCAAAGTCCGCACATTGTAAAATATGGGACACATTATTCCATACTTATAATTTTAATATTAATATTGATTTTAATATTCTTAGGATATTTTATTATTAAGAAAATTTGTAGATCTGGCAGCAACCACCCATTCCAATTTAAATTCAACATTGATAAAAAACCATCGCAATCTTCTCAGAAACCAACAAACATCACAGACGGACAAGACCTTGAAATAGAACTAACTAGCCCCGTCGCCTCACTTAGAACTAGAGTTTAACGGAGACTTTGATTCAACCCCAAAGTCTCCTCTAAAAGGGGGAGATGTTACACCCCAACCTTGTTAGCCCTAGTGCTATCTTGCAGTTTCATTTAGCCTGATCAGCAATCTTGCTGGTTAATGCTTCTTTTAATTATAATTAAATTCAGTCTGACTCGACCCATCATCCAGAGCGGTTGCCAATAGAAACTATAAAAGAAATATTGTATTATATATATTTCTTCAAATCTATTAAATAGTTTAAGTTTAAAACAGTTCTTTTTTTTAAAAAAGACGTTTTTGAAAATCCATATAACAGAACGCATTATAAGAATGCAAATCGTGTCGCATCGACATGGATATCTGTTTATTAAGCAAGCTGTAACTCAACATATCCACTGAAGACTGCAGCTTCATGTCGCCTCGTTCTGCCAAAAGTTTGAGTGTATGAGTCTCTGTCTCCTATTTTTGCGGTGGGTTTTAAAGAACTCAGACCCGACCGCGTTAGTAATTTCCACTAGCCCGTTGTTTAGTTCGTCCACTGTTTTGCATTCGGTAAGGATTTGGAAGCAATTTTGGAATACCAGGTCTCGGGGTTTTGGATTTGGGCAGGACTTGGGCAAAGAGTAGATCTCACCAAACGAGACCTTTTAAGCTTTACGTTGATATTCAATGAGCCTCTTACCATGCGGTGATCACTGCCGGTCATAACCCTGTTGATCACAGAGACTTCATTGAATATATGCCTATTGGTCGTCAAAATGAAATTTATCTCGCGCTCATGACCACCGGGTTAGTACCCGGTTAGTTAGGGTGTAGCCACTACCATTTCCTGGA
Source organism: Alsophila aescularia (assembly GCA_946251855.1). NCBI lineage: Eukaryota > Metazoa > Arthropoda > Insecta > Lepidoptera > Geometridae > Alsophila > Alsophila aescularia. The sequence continues at coordinate 25,099,849 of OX276373.1, read as the reverse complement.
CGGCGTTTATTGAAAAAAGGAGTTCATCATAAAGAGTCCCTCCTTTTTATGAAGTCAGTCAATCGCTGACCTCTTTGGTTCCGCTGTCAAAATCCAAACTGTCCCACTCTCAGTTTATCGCCTTCCTCATGCCTAGCCGTGCGTTGAAGTCCTCAATCACAACTGTGGAGTATGTTTTCGGAGCATGTATGGCATTAGGAATGTCGTCGTACATAGCCTCCACTTCGTCATCCAGGCGTTTCGAGTGTGGGGTGTACACCTGTAGGACCTTCGGTAATTCTGAGTATAGGGTATGCCACCCTGCTCAAAACGCTTTTGATCTTCACAATGTTGATAACGAAGGACTTGTGAACTGGAAAGTATTTACCTTGTTGGGACTGCAGGTCACCCTCCCGGTAACAGAGTAAGTTGCCGGAATTGAGGATCATCGTATCCTCTCCCTCTTTTCGGACTTCTGATAACCCTATAATACCCCAGCGCAACTTACTTACTACTTCTTCCAGCTCTATCAACTTCTCATCGGTTCTCAAGGTGCGCGCGTTATAGTTGCCAGGTCCAGAGATCGTGAGGGTGGATAGCTGGATCTCTGCCGGGGATTCTTAGCACCCCCTGCTCCACCGTTACCGTCGCTGCTACCGGTGCCAGGAATAAAGGAGCCACCACTGAAAAGACGGCCCCTAGTCCCCAGGGGCCGCCTTTTCAGTTGTGTTTATCATATTGGGGGGGTTCGCTGTAGTCACCACACTCGACAGGTGGATTGGTGACCGCAGTATTACAAATATGTACTCGTAGGACGTTGTTGCCCATCTTCCAGTGTGTATTCCCTTAGTCGCCCCTTACAACAACCATGGGGGATTGGGAGAGGTGTTATCTAAGCCGAGACCACCATGGCCCAAAGTATTTTAGACCATTTTTTTAATAATCTTTGTACAGACTTATACTTATTGCTTTATTATAAGTACAAATATCGATTACTTCAAAATTAACATATTTTTGGAGCTAGGGGTATAAGGAACCCATTATATTTTCGGGATAAATTGTGACTTCAATTTCAACCCAAATTTTGAATTAAAATAGTAGTTCTAAATAAAGACAGACAGGCAGACGGACAAAAACCGTTTTAGCTTCCGTATGGAATATAGAGTACCCTCCAAAAAATATTATTTATTACTTTAAAATTAACATAGCTTTGGCCCCCGATCCCGCAGGAACCCTATATTTTTATTATTTGAAATTGCAATAGTAATGTACCAAATGTATGTGAAAAACGGACAAATGTACCGTCACTCTCCAGCTGGGACAAAACAATTGAAGGGTTTCGATTAATATGTAAACACATGAACAAGTTAGGCGTGAATTCCTTTTTAATATATCACTTTAGGAGGTGGAGGATGTGTATTGCGTTTATCATACTGGCTACTTCAGTGCAGACCCACAGATATCCGTATTTGTAATTATCGACTAATAACTAAAAACGAAGAGTCAAATCGTATGGAAATTCTTATTTTTAATATTAAAGACATAACATAATCAATCAATTACGATTACGAATCGTTTAGTCAAAGTCAAAGTATTTTATTGTAAATAGGCAAAATAATAGCACACTTACAAGTCAAAATTAACATCTCTTGAACAAGGAGAAATACATAAAATATTATGAATAAAACAAATCAATAAAAAATTTGGTAAACTAAGTATTCTTTGAGTTTGAAAAGGAAATTTCCCTTTCATGTGCCAACAGAGTTAAATCTCACACTGGAAAAGGAAATACTCTTCTGACTCTACTGGAGCTTCGGAAATACGCCCTTTAGAGAAGAGAACACCAAGAAACTCTGCGGGATGTATTTTTTTCATATTTGTTCTTTTTATTTAGGCAAGTCGTCAACCTTTAATTGCATTTGCTAATTGCTTTAATTGCACAGCAAATTCCTAAGTCAAAGTTACATATTATAATAAAATCCTTTGTATCGGCGATGAGTTCCAAATTCAAGGTTTTCCACATTATATATATATATTTCCGATTTCTTTGTAATACGTAATCTTATTGGTCTAAATTCCTTCCATACGATTTGGATTTTTACGATTTTTAGTGTTATGGTGCAACGTTTAGCTTGTGGCGCATAATTCAAATTTTTTGGTATTTTTTTTGTCATGACAGCTCTTTCACACTTCTTCAGATAGCGCAAGTCGATTAGCTCCTAGTTTGCGCAAAATCAGCTTGAGCTATCTGATGAAGTGTTGAAGAGCTGTGACGACAAAAAGACACTACTATAAAATTGAAAATTTGCGCTACTAGCCAAACGTTCCACCTTAATACAAAATCATTGCAAGCCTGCATTATTATTATAGTATTGTAGTCTAACTATATTACAATACTATAATAATAATGCAGGCTTGTAAGCATGTTAATTGACATGAGAATGAAACAGTTTAATAAATGTGAACACTTTGATTGAATTAAAGCTGTTAAATAAAACATGACAGTAATGTTTAACCTTTTAATATTGTTTACTTGATAGTAACAAGTAAATAATATTAAAAGCCTGCCTTACAAGCCTGCATTATTATTATAGTATTGTAATATAGTTAGACTACAATACTATAATAATAATGCAGGCTTGTAAGGCAGGCTTTAAAAAATAATATTTACTTGTTACTATCAAGTAAACAATATTAAAAGGTTAAACATTACTGTCACGTTTTATTTAACAGCTTTAATTCAATAAAAGTGTTCACATCTAATAAACTGTTTCATTCTCATGTCTTATAATAAATCGGTAGGTACGAAAATAAATAGAAATAAAAATTCGAAATTAACCGTGTTATGTAGTTGAATCCATATTATTACGTATTTTTATGTAAAATAAGGTAACCTATTTAATATGTTTTACAAACAAATACGTGGTAAGGAGAATGACAAAACACAGATAGAATAGCAGTATTGCTAAAATAGAGTAGTCAGCTATAGCTATTTATGTATATATTGATTTTAGTACGCCAACATCACGGATAGATGACGCTTACTTAAATAATCATCAAAATACGGCTGAGAGTGCTGTCTATTCCCTAGTATATACTGTAGTTTTTCGTGGAATGGCAGAATTGGCAGAGACCACGAAGCAAAATACTTAGATTGCCGTGAAAGAGTATTGCAGCATGAAATTGGTATCGCTCCGAATTAAAGAGCGTAAGCGACATTCTAGAAAAATCTCTATTACACATAAATAGATAGTCTTTCCAAAAAAATAGGACAAAGACACGATTTCTTAATATACAAGTAATATTCAGGTACAATATCATATCGAAATACCATTAAATGTAGGATATATTTACGGAATTGTTTATTTTCAGATGTGTGTTTGGCATTTTTTTTTCATAAAACCAAATAAGTGCATTCATGTTTTTGGGACAAAGATATTGTTACTTATATCCTCGAGTATCATATATTTTAATTTCAGTAGGATACAGAGAGTAGTTTTTGAACAGGATCGGGATTACTTTGTGTCATTTGCCCATTTCTGCCCCTTAAATCTTACACCGCTTTAGCGCTGCGCATTGAACCAGACGTCAACCAAAGCGCCTGCGCTGCGATCACGAGGAACCTGACCTACACGCACCTCGATCTTTGCTTTTATATAGTGTTCCGGTGTTTCTTCACAACAGTTTACGCCGGGAAAACTTGGTGCAATACCTTCAAAAATGAACTCAAAAGCACAAAAGTCAAAAAAATGTGCTGGGTGTCCACGGGACTTTATTTCAATAAGCAAGTGTTACATAATAAAATGTAACACCTGCTTATTGGAGTTCCACTTTGAGTGCGTAAATACAAGTAATCAAAAATACAATAACTTTTTGATAGAGTTTGGTACTACCTGGGTATGCTTGGCATGCCGATCCAAGATTCAAAAAGGCGATAACTCAAATACATCGGTACGCGGCACCAGTACTACCAATAACGAAAATAATTCTACGTCCGATGTAACTGTCCGCCGTCCCGTCACTGGAGCACCTTCACACAGCTCTGGTCAACTAACATTAGCAAAATATTCGAGAGTTAATAAAAAAAGTGTCAAACGACCTTTTGGCGAGAATGGAAAGAAAAAATTCATAAAAAAATGTAAACAAAAACCAAAGAAATATTCAAAGAAGTCCTCTAATAATTAAATGAGCAGTACGAAGACATAAAAAGAGGTTAAATTGAAATGTAACGAGATTAAATTTCCTGTCCTGGTTTTTGAAGACCACAGTCAAGGATTTGCAAATCGTCTAGGTAGTCTAGTCTAGTATTTGTAGGTCGTCATCTTTTTTTCTTTGTTGATTGTTAAATGTATTTTTCTATGTTCTGGTTGTGATTTCGATGTGGATTCCTAATAATTATAGTTTGTGAAGTGAACATGCAGTTTTAATCGTTCTCACGGACTATAATACCTATATAATTCATAGCAATATATACAAGTGAAACTTTGTCTGTTTGTTTGTTTGTTTGTTTGTTTGTTTGAGGAGGTTTCACGCGATAACGGCTGAACGGATTTTGATGAAACTTGGAAAGGAGATAGCTTTTACCCTGGAATAAAACAAAGAATACTATTTATCCCGGAAAATTGTAAGTTTCCATGGGAAAACTGGAAAATGTTAATAAATCCCTGTAAGGATCGGTTGCCATGGAAACGAAATAACAAGTCTGTCAAAAACTTGTTACTGTTACTGTCATTGATGTATATGTTACTATCGTTACTAGATCTGTAGTTGCCGTGCACAAGCATAACCACTTCACATATGGCTAGACATATGGCCACAGCCATATGTCTAGCCTTATGCCAGTCAGTGATCAGTTTGATGTCAACGTGAAATTATTCACGATAAAATGCGTAAATGTGTGATGAAAGAGTGCGATTCTCGATTGCAAACACATAATAGGGCAAGCGAAATAACGTTTCACACGTAAATATACTGCTTTTTTATTGATATCTGTGTAAATAACTTAAAAAAACGGATAAATACTTGGCTACTATTATTTTACATTTAGTGCTGTCAGTAAAACAGCATTCTGGTTTCTCCAGTTATATGGGAGTTTTGTCAATGAATTAAACGAACATTGTTATAAAAAGAATACGTTTTATTACTTAAATAGCTGATGCCCGCGGATTTGCGCACGTGGTCATTTGGTAATTTTTGTAGGTTAAAAGTACTCTTTGTGCTATTCCAGGACCAACAATACCAATATACCAACATTTGATCAAAATTCCTTCAGCCGTCAAAAATATTTTTATCGATTGCTCGGCTTCTATTCGTTAGATTGATATACATATAAAGTACCCCAGTTTTTAAGTCTAAACATACGCTATCCAACAGTGAAAACTACATCGCAATCAGTCCAGTAGTTTTTACGTGATGCGCGAACAAACATACAGACCGAAAAACAGACAAACAGACAGACACGAATTTTTGAAATGTTATGTTCTTGTTCAGTAGCTTATTTTATATACCCTAGACTATTTCTTTTATAAATTATCTTCTTTGTACAGACTTTTTCGTTCCTAATGCTTTACTATAAGTATAGATTAGAGTGGGTAATAAAACATTATTCCAAAAAAAAACGACTTCATAATATAAATGTTATTTTGTAAAGAACCACTAAAAAGAGTAAAATAATTACAATTGAGCTAAAACAGTATCACTTTTTCGAAATTACCAACGTAATAATAATGCATAAATACAACATAAGATAAGAAAGAGTTTTTTGAAGGCGGTGCCAAGCAGAACCATAATTATTAATATGGTTGAGCTTATTCAAAAAGATAATGTCTTAAACGGCTTGACGTGCTATATAAAGTAATAAGCTTTTAAAGTAATTATTTACAAAAACTTTATCATTTACAAGATTGCTGTATTCGTATCAATCGGTTTGTGAATGTGTGAAAGCCAAAATCTGCTCGTGTGAGTCTCTTGTTTTGTCTCTTCTGCGTTTCGTGTTTTGTATGAGGGTGCGTCATAGACAACTGCATATTACTTCGTACTGTTGTGGGGCTTCTATGTAATAGAAATGAAATTCACTGCTTCTATTATATTTCTGTATTAATATTTTAAATACAGCTTAAGTTACGTTAAGTTACTTTACAACTTAAACTTCTAGACACGATGCGACAGTGAGACACTTTTTAAATATAACTCAAAATAACTTTTACACTTTAATACACGGTCTGACCTTGGTTGAGGTATGACTGACCCGCTGGACAAGAATCAGGGGTATTTATATGATTCAGTAAAACAAAAGGTAATCATCTATAAATTAACTACTTCAGCGAAGGAAGGTTGGTGTCGTATCAAGGAATTTTAATGGGGAATGGATATGGCTGATGAAACCTGATTTTATGTGTCTGGCACAGAGTCGGACGGTTGGATAAGGGGCAGAACTAAGCAGCAAAAGGAAAATGAAGAGACGAATTGGTGAAGGGTATAACATCTCTCTCGAGAAGAATGGAGCTTATAATTTTTAATATTAATAAGCGAAATCAAACTTAATATAAGTATCTTGGCTTAGGAGTTAATGGATTTTGACGAACAGGATCAGGCGGCGGGGAATGACGATTATTTCTTCTAACACTAGAGCCAGAATCATATCTTGACTGTAGTTCTATTGAAGTGTGAATGCCATTTTCTTTCCTATTATTACATTGATTATATACAGTGAAGCAGCATTGACCATACCTACTGTTTTTATTAAGACATTTCCAAATTTTCACACTTCCATAAATCAGTATAATACTTATTAATAAATATGTTAAAATTGAGTACATATTAATACCAAGCATTACATTTGTTATGTTATCTTCCTCAACTTTACCCAAGTTTGCTTCTAGCTCATCCAATTTATATGAACTATACCTTAACGACTCTAAATTGACATTATTTAATGTTAAAGTCTTGATTTGACTTATTAAATATTTCTAGAACACAAGATATTGTTTTATTAAATATTTCTAGAACACAACAATCATCTTCTATTAAATTAAAATCGGATATCACTGGATCTATCCTTTGCTCTTGCTCCAAGCTAGGTACAAACTTAAGAGTCTTATGATAAGCTATACAGTTTTTGGTTAACTTTAACAAACCAGTTCCTACTATTAAATAACTTTTACAATCATTAAGGTTATCCATTACACTATAAAACACTTTATCATCTGTTATTGACAAGTAATTTGAACTTGGAAGAAGAAGAACAAAACTATCGTGTTTCTTGACATCATTAGCAATTGGTAAAGGTATATTATGGTACAACTCATACTCAGACCCGATTACTAAAGGTATTCTTAAGATAAATATAATCTTATTATCTAAATAATAGGAATAAATTTCAGATACATCTATGATTATATGAAAATTATCAACACTCAAAGGAACTGGCAAGTTACCACTTGACCTAAAATGTTTTTCTAACTCATCTAAGAGTATCATTGGTTTAATAATAAAAGGATGTAACACATTAAGTTTTGAAAATAAAATTGAATTAATAATATTTTCTAAATAAAATTAAATCATTATTAAACTACTCTCAACTGAATTGGTTAGAGAGATTATTTGTAACATCAATTTAATATTATTATTTTCTTCATGAACCTTTTGAATTATTTCGTTTACAATTTTTATATTTTCATTTATTTTATTTTCATTTAAATTTAAATTTAATAAAGAAGTATTAAAAGACAAATTTGTAGACTTAATTACATGAATATTTTCTTTCATTAACCTTGCTATTTCTTTATCATCTTTGATACAATTATTAATTGCTTGATTATACTTTTCTGCATCTTGACTATCTAAATTACCAGTGAAGAATTTAATAGCTGAACCTAAAGCATTAATCAAACCACGCTTTTGACGGTTTGATTTGGAAATTAAATGTTTTAATGAACCAAACAAATCCACATTTTTATCTAATAACGATTCTAAAATATTTATATGATCCCTACAGACATTAAATATAGATCCGTCTACTGAAAGTTCTTTCATACGACACATGTTAGTTATTTTGTATAATGCATTTTGAAAGTTATATAAATGTGGTTCTATGTGATCAATTGGAATAAAAGTTATTACATTCCAATGGTCATTATAGTACTTAACTTTACCCATCGATTCAAAATAAATCCCTGGACTATTTTTAATTGGACTCACATAACCTTGCCCATCACTCCACACATTTGGGACATAAATAGATCTGTAAAGAAGGAAAACTATTTGAATTTATTATTCATAGGCTGGTTTTATTTGATCGATATGATGTTTAACATGTTTTCGATTAATTAAAAGAGTGACATTTTTCCTTTCATTAATTTTAATTATTTTATATGGACCTTTCCATATAGGTGATAAAGCTTTACGAAGCCTCAAATGATTCTTCAAATAAAGTACATCGCCTACCTGATAATCTTGAGTTCTTGGATTAGAATCATAATATAATTTTGATTTTTCCTTGCTAAGGCATGTATTTTCCAACGCCTTCCTATGACTATACTCTAACCTATATCTCAATGCTCTTATATATTCTTGATAAGTATGTGATAATTGAGAACTATAGATTGAATTTGGAATAAAAGGCTTATGACCAAACATTAATTCAAAAGGGGAAAACTGTGTTGTTGTATGGATGTTAGTATTATACGCTAACATTGCCGTTGGCAAATATGTATGCCAATCATTTTGATTATCATTTACAAAAGATTTCAGATATTCGTTTAAAGTTGAGTGGCTTCTTTCAAGGGCACCATTAGTCTGAGGATGATAAGGGGTCGAAAATAGACTTTTAATCTTAAACAAACTAGTTACTTGTTTAAACAACTCCGAGGTGAAATTTGAACCTTGATCAGTTAATATAGAGGATGGTATACCAAAATGGGATATAAAATGCACAAGATTACAGGATACTTCTTCCGCACTAGTCGTTATTAATGGATAAGCAGATGAAAACTTAGTAAGATCATCTTGCAATGTTAGAATGTATTTATATTTCATCTGACCTGTTTCTGGTAAAGGACCAACAATATCTAAGGCTAATCTCTGCATTGGCTTGGTACTTGAAGTAGTTATCTCCATTGGAGCTTTATTACTCTGCCTGAGTGGTTTATTTATTTGACATAATTTACATTTTTTTACGTAATGTTCAACATCTTGACGCATGTTTCTCCAATAATAATCTTTCTTAATCCTATCTAACATTCTTGCCGAACCTGGATGTCCTGCAATGGGTGAATCATGATTATCTCTTAATATTTTTTGCACTTCCGACGGTGTTGGAAAAATAATTCTATTCCTGTAAATATTTATGTGTATATTGGTATTCCTAAAAACAAACCCTACTATGCTACACAATTTATTGTAATTTATATTACTAAATGGATCCCTAAAATCAGTAAGAGATATCTCTTTTGTTCGTGGGTATTGTTCTTGGATTGAATCTCGTAATTTAATTAAAATGTTAAAAATACTACTGTAATCAAGAGATTCATAATGATTTACTTTCAAAAATAAATGACATATGTTTTTATTTAACAAACTGAATTTGCTATATTTACATGAATGTAATTCACGTTCACCTTGTATTCAACTTTCTTTGTCATCAACTAAATCAAGTATTTCTTTGCAATATGAAATCGATTCGTCAAGATCTAATGATGTTGGGTATGCTAAAATTGAGCAAGATGTTTTTAATATTGAATCATTACATTCAATGATTGTAGTATCATAATGATCATGTCTCTTTTGAGATGACAAATAATTATTATAAGTTTCATGACTTTCCTTAGAAATATCTGCTATTGTTGTATTTATTACAATTCTCGATAACGCGTCAGCATTCAAGTTTTGTTTACCCGGTTTATGAATAATTCCATAATCATATTCTTCTAATCGTAATCGCCATCGGACTAATTTACTTCCAGGATCTTTAATATTAAACAACCATGTTAATGGTCGATGATCAGTGACAATAGTAAAACGCCTACCAAATAAATATGGTCTAAACGTTTTAACACCGAATAAAATTGCTGTTAACTCCTTCTCAATAGTACTATAATTTCCTTCTGAACTATTTAAAGTTCTACTGGCATATGCAACGGGTTTATCTTGCCCTATTTCTCCTTGTGACAAAATTGCACTAACAGCAAAATTTGAAGCGTCAGTAGTCAACAAGAAAGGTTTTGTAAAATCAGGATATTGTAATATTGGAGCTGATGTTAATAAATCTTTTAACTCGTTAAATGGCATCACCTGTGGAGAATCCCATTTAAAGGTAGCATCCTTTTTAAGTAAAGATGTCAAAGGTTTCGTAATTTTTGAAAAATCCTTTATGAATCGTCGATAATAACCCACTAAACCTAAAAATGATTTTATTTCCTTAGAGCTCTTAGGGGTTGGAAATTCCCGAATACATTTTATTTTATCAGGATTTGGTAACAATCCTTTATCGGTTATTAAATATCCCAGATAAGCTACGTCTTTCTTCAAAAACTCGCACTTATCAGGTTGTAGTTTTAGGTTATGTTGTCATAATTTGTCAAATATTTTCATTACTTAATTTTAAATTTACCGAATGAACACATATATCATCCATGTATGCAAAACAATGCAGATCTTCAAGACCCGTCAGTACAATACTCATTAATCTTTGAAAAGTCGATGGAAATTTTTTTAATCCAAAAGGCATTCGTAAAAATTCGTAATGACCTGATGGTACAGTAAATGCTGTTTTGGATCTATCTGATGGATTCAATAATATCTGGTGGAACCCGGATGCCAAATCTAACGTGTTGAAATATTTTGAGTGACCTAACTGATCCAAAATCTCATTAATATTTGGTATAGGGAAAATTTCACCAATGGTAACATCATTTAATTTCCTATAATCAATCACTATTCTCCATTTTTGTTTACCAGAAGCATCAAGTTTCTTAGGTACAACCCAAATAGGTGATGAGTAATTCGATATTGAAGACTGAATAATTTTTTGTTCTAACATTTTGTTAACTTGTTTATTAACTTCATCCTTGTGAACCTCCGGATATCTATAAGTTTTTGTCTTAATAGGTATATCAGTCGTGGTTTTTATTCCATGCTGAATACTATTTGTATGGGTTAAAACTTCACCCCCAAGATAAAAAGTCAACTCGCTCGATTGCCATTCGTAATTAGATTCTGATGTATTTAAAACTGAAATGTTTACTCGATTATTAGGTTTCACTACCGTAAAACAATTAGATATTATCACTTCATTATTTAACTTACAATCAAGTACAAGACCTTGCTTCAAGTCTGGATTAGAAACAGCACACTCGATGATCATTTATGATCGTGGAGGTATCACATAAACTGGTTCATTGTATAACAATGGAATATTAACGTTTCGCATAATTAATGTACACGACTCATAGCTTATCTTTGCATTAAAATTCTTTAAAAAGTTATATAATTCCATCAAATTGCAAATTTATGTCATCAACCAAATGAAAAGGAAATTTGAAATTATTTTAGTTGAATAACAAATGTAAGTCAAAGTGACCTAGGGTTGTCACAAATTGTTGACTATTATCAATGCCTTTCAATTTCAAGGAACATAAATTTGTTTTAAAACAGTTTTTTTATTATACTGACACTTGCACCTGTGTCAATTAACAAAATCAAATAATTTCTTCTCAACAAACTGGATAACTTCAGGTTTGTTTGAATATGTGAGGTAATAATTGTTTACTCACTTTAGTTTTAGTCTCAAAAATATACTCTTTGTTTTCACAATTATATAACAAAGGATTATTTAAATCAAAAATATCATTTAGAGGAAATATATGTTCTTGTTTTAATTTTTTAGAGTTGTTTCCTTTTTGGGGCTGGCTACCGTATAACACTTGAATTAGGATACATACTTCCGTTTTGGGACTGGTTACCCTGTTGTATAGTATGATTTGATTTTCCAGAGGTGTTTCCTTTTTGGGGCTGGCTACCCTGTCGTGTAACACTTGGATAAGGAAGATACATACTTCCGTTTTGGGGCTGGTTACCCTGTTGTATAGTATGTTTCAAATTAGGGTACTTTATTAAACAAGCTACCCGATCGATATACCTGTACTTTGATTTATTATCAAGATGAATTGAAGGAAACTATGCTATCTTGGTCTGTTTGAGTCATCCTTGATTTAGTCATTTCGCTATTCCTTCCCGATACAGGAAGGAATAGCGTTTTAATGAGTTTGACATGGTGCTCACAATTCGTTCTCCTGAGCCGCACCGACACCCAGGGAGGATTCTTCGTTTCCCAGAAACTCATATGTTTCATAAAAGTTATTTACATTCGCCTTTGCTGGGGCAAATCTATATTGATTAAACCTTTCATTATCAAATTTACGCCTTTGACATAATTCAATTATATGACCAGTAGCTTTACAATATCGGCATGTCGTCAATGACGATGTACCTTGATTCGAGTTATTATGATGTGCCATTGATCTCGACTGTGAGGCTTGTGTATGCGAGACCGCTTGATAATTCATAGATCGCCTACGACACTCATATGTGTTATGATTATTTTTATTGCATATTTTGCAGAATAAAGTTTTCTTTTGAAAGTGAATATGAAATAAATTTTTATTTAATAATAATATTTTTTCTTCCTCTACCGCGAAGTTAATTACCTCATTAATAGTTTGCGGTGTCTTACACCTAACTACAGTGGAAATTTGGGGATTAAGTCCCAAAATAAATGAGCTTAATGCCATGTCTTCCGTACCGGCAATTCTTCCTTTTAACTCTTTTTCGTTTTTACAGGATAATTGAATTTCAGTTTGTAATCTTAACAAAATATTCTCTAATCTTAAAGAATATTGAGTAACGTTTTCTTGTTGATTTTGTTTATAGCTTTGTAAGTCCGATAATATATGACTTTGGTGTTTCTTTTCACCAAAAGTGGATATAAGGAAATAACATAATTCATCAAAATTAGTAAATTATCGCAAACATGATGCCGCTAAAGCTTTTCCTTCCAACTGGGATAAAATGAATTTAAAAATAATTCCTACTTGATTAGGACTTGCCAATTCCAAAGCGTTTTTACAATTTTTAATAAACGGTGTAAGGCTAGTTCGATCTCCATTAAATGATTTAACAAATTTCAATAGAACAGTTAAAGGTACACTTTCCTTATCCAGATTATTTTGAGAATCAACAAATGTATCACCCTTAGACATTTTTAGTTACACAATTAACAGGTTAAAACAATAAAATGCACAGCATAAAAGGTTTCGCATAAAATAAACAAAGCAACAGTATAATATAATACGACAAAAAATTACGGCAAAAGCCAGTAAAGTTCCAGTATAAAAAGTTTGCAACACTTACAATATAACGATGCTCAATACATTATCATTTTACGCGTTGAGATCTGAAACCGCACTTATTCTGTGAAGGGAAACAACGGCTTTGGATTCTACACTTTACACTTTGAGACTTACACTGATTCTACACAGAAGTTATTGAGTGAAAAAGTCACACAACAGGAACTAATTAGGACATTGACAGGAACTCATACATTGATGGAATGGATGAGTGATGGAACCTTCTCCTGCAGACACGTCGCAGCACGAAGATAAATGTGTGCTCCTGCGAGAAACACTGACCCCAGTTATATCATAACTGACGTCATGCCACTTCTGACACCAATTTGTTGTGGGGCTTCTATGTAATAGAAATGAAATTCACTGCTTCTATTATATTTCTGTATTAATATTTTAAATACAGCTTAAGTTACGTTAAGTTACTTTACAACTTAAACTTCTAGACACGATGCGACAGTGAGACACTTTTTAAATATAACTCGAATTAACTTTTACACTTTAATACACGGTCTGACCTTGGTTGAGGTATGACTGACCCGCTGGACAAGAATCAGGGGTATTTATATGATTCAGTAAAACAAAAGGTAATCATCTATAAATTAACTACTTCAGCGAAGGAAGGTTGGTGTCGTATCAAGGAATTTTAATGGGGAATGGATATGGCTGATGAAACCTGATTTTATGTGTCTGGCACAGAGTCGGACGGTTGGATAAGGGACCGAACTAAGCAGCAAAAGGAAAATTAAGATACGAATTGGAGAAGGGTATAACAGTACGTAGATAGGTATGTATTAATTTTGTAAAGATATTAGATTTAAATGATGTCTGGGTATGGCACCGCCTTCAAAAAACTCTTTCTTATCTTATGTTGTATATATGCATTATTATTACGTTGGTAATTTCGAAAAAGTGTTATGTTCTGGCTAAATTGTAATTATTTTATTCTTTTTAGTGGTTCTTTACAAAATAACATTTTTATTATGAAGTCTTTTTTCTTTTTTGGAAAAATATTTTATATTTTGATTTTCAGTGGCCTAAGCAAACATCGGAAAGAATATATGCCAAAAAAAATAGTAGACACTCACTCACTTTAGACTCAAAGCATTGGTAAATTAAAACCAAGGATGAATAAAACCTACATATATAACAACTGAATTAGTTTTGACTATTTTCCATCATTTTGTTGTTGGGTACCTGTGACTACCTCCCGGCTCCATCATCAGACCCTAGATACTACATAAAACTAGAGAACGCATCAAGACAAACGAAATGAGCCCAAACTCGAATGGGTTCCAACATTTTGTTGTTGAGTTCCTGTGACTACCTTCCGAGTCCATCATCAGACACTGGATACCACATAAAACTAGAAAATTCATCAAGACAAACCAAATGAGCCTAAACTCGAAAGGGTTCCATCATTTTGGTGTTAAGTTCCTGTGGTTACCTTCCGGCTCCATCATAAGACTCTGAATATAACATAGTACCAGAGAACTAACCAAGAAATACCAAATGAGCCCAAACTCGAAGGGGTTCCATTATTTTGTTGTTGAGTTCCTGTGACTACCTTCCGGCTGATTTCATCAAGACAAACCAAATGAGCCCAAACTCGAAGGGATTCCACTACTACTACCACCACCACCACCACTACCACCACCACCACCACCACCCTGTTGGGATTTTGTTGCAACTTGGCTGTCTGTACCTTGGCAGCGCATCACGCCGAAAATACTCACTGAATTCAAATTAAATTTGGTATGATTTGAGTTCATACTTCGAGGTAGCACATTGGATACTTATCATCCCGAAAAATTAAAGAGTTCCTACAAGATAGGGGTGGAAAATAATTTAAAAGAACACGTAGTACGCTGAAACTATTGGACGAATGTTAATGCAACTTGGAACAGACATAGTTTATAAGATGGATGAAAATTATGGATACTTTTTATCCCGAAAAAATTAAGGGTTCTTGCAAATGGGTCCAAATTAAAGATATTGTGATATTTTTTTTGGGGGTTCCTCTATATTCAATAATGAAGATATTCTTACAATTTTTTTATTTCTGTCTGTATGTCTGTCTGTCTGTATCTTGGCGGCGTGATGCGCCACCGGAACTACTGGATGAATTCAAATGAAACTTGGTATGATTTGAGTTCATACTACGAGGTAGGACATAGGATACTTTACATGCCGAAAAATTAATGGGTTCTCGCAGGATAAGGGTTGAAAATTATTTAAAAGAACACGTACCACGCTGAAACTAATGGACGGGTTTTGATGCAACTTGGCACCGTCTTAAGTTATATGATGGGTTAAAATTGAGGATTCCTTTCGTCCTGAAAAAGTAAAGGGTTCCTGCAGGATAGGGGTGGAAAATTATTTAAAAGAACACGTAGCACACTGAAACTATTGGACGGATGTTGATGCAACTTGGCGCAAACATAGTTTATAATATGGGTGAAAATTAGGATACTATATATCCCGAAAAAATAAAGGGTCCAGCGGGATATGGGTCCAAATTCTGTACATTAAAGATATTGTGATATTTTTTTTGGGGGTTCCTCTATATTAAATAATGAAGATATTCTTACATTTTTTTTATTTCTGTCTTTATGTCTGTCTGTCTGTATCTTGGCGGCGCATCACGCCGCCGGAACTACTGGATGAATTCAAATTAAAAACTTGGTATGATTTGAGTTCATACTACGAGGTAGGACATAGGATACTTTACATGCCGAAAAATTAATGGGTTCTCGCAGGATAAGGGTTGAATATTATTTAAAAGAACACGTACCACGCTGAAACGAATGGACGAGTTTTGATGCAACTTGGCACCGTCTTAATTTATATGATGGATTAAAATTGAAGACATGATTTATCCCGAAAAATTAAATGGCTTCTGCGGGATATGGGTCCAAAGTTATGTTAATATTTAAGTAATAAATAATATTTTTTGGATGGTTCTCTATATTCGATACTGAAGCCAAAACTGCTTTACTTATTATTTTTGTTTGTCTGTCTGTCTGTCTGTTTGTCCGTATCTTGAGCATGCATCGCACAGAAACTACTGAATGAATTTAAATGAAACTTGGTAAGATTTGAGTTCATACTACAAGGTAGGACATAGGATACTTTTTATCCCGAAAAATTAAAGGGTTTCCGCAATATAGGGGTTGAAAGTTATTACAAAGAACACGTATCACGCTGCAACTACTACGAGTAGACGGATTTTTTGATGCAAACTGACACAGTCATATATCTATACTTATAATAAAGCAATAGGTACGAAAAAGGCTGTAAAAAGAAGATAAATAAAAAAATGCTCTTCGGTGCTTAAAAAGGGTATAGAACACGAATATGATAATTTTTAATCGTGTTGCTCTGTCTGTTTGTCTGTATGTTTGTTTGTTCACGCATCACGTAAAAAGTATTGGACCGATTGCAATGCGGTTTTCATTGTTAGATAGCTTAGGGTTTGATTTGAAAACTGGTGTAATTGGTATCTCAATCTAGTGAGTTAGAAGCCGAGCAATTGCTAAAAGTATATTTGACGGCTAATGAAATTTTGATCAAATGTTGGTATATTGGTCCTGGAATAGCATATTTTGGTACATTGAACGTAAATAAGAGACCACGCGTGCGAAGCCGCGGGTACAGCTAGTCTTAAAATAAGACTGCGGGAGTGGAGCTTCTGTAAAAGCATCTGTAACGGCATCGGCAGCCAGTGACTACGCCACTTTTGTTATCTCCATGTGTACGGAACCTTTCCTATACAAACTAATAAATATAATATATCTACGATGTTGAACTGTGTTTTTTTAGTATTCAAAGTTTTTTTTTAACGCAGTACTTCCTTGTAATATCAGCACTCACTCAATGAATGTTCCGTCAATGAATGTTCCGTCAAAAAAAGTCCAGCCTTTTCGAATATTAGCGGAAAAAAACAGAGCGAAAGACAATAAAATATGTCTTTTTTGTTATAAGAACGTGTATACTTTCATATGCATTTAGTAAAAAGCTGTTATTTTGACATTACAAATAGACGCTTCAATTTTATTTATTTGTAGCATTATAAAAATTTAGAAAATAGATAACCTATGATAAATATGACACTTTAATTGCATATGTAGTATGCGAATAAGTACCACTTATAAATAAAGATACGCTGTGGAGCTGTGTAGTATGCATAATCTGCGTCGACATATTTTGACTAGTAATTCGTGAATACACATTTTTCAGATAATATTATTATTGCGATAATCTAACCCGCGGACCTTGCGTCTGGCTCAGACTCAAGGTTCGGGGGTTAGCTGTTTGCCTATATCAACGCAATAAATCACATTTGTTGTTTCTGTTACAATTTTAATCTAATGGAAATAAAAATTATGAATAAAAACGGTATATACTCATTCATCCAATCGATGGGAAAATTTTTCATAGAGCAGGCAGCACCGATCTTGACCGTAAAAATTATATCGCCATCTCTATCAAACTGATGCCATGAACGCGACGCTCAAGTTAGTATGAGAGAGATTAACATATGTTTACCTTAATATGCTTACTAGTTTCACAGCTACGTCTTCTTATTCACAAAGTGGTCACAAATTATTTTACGCTTGTTAAAGAGGTTTGCAGTAGTTTGCACCTCTATTTGTTTACCTCAATGGTTACTGTTACGGAGATAGCTTTTACCCTGGAATAAACATAGGATACTTTATATCCCGGAAAATTGAAAGTTTCCATGGGAAAACTGGAAAATGTTGATTACTCGCTGTAAGGAACGGTTGCCATGGCAAGTCTGTCACAAAGACATCAAGAAAATTGGTTCTATAGCTACTTTTGCATTGGTTTTTAATATACTAGAAGAACATAGGATGCTTTTTTCGCAATAAATAGTAGTCCGCGCGGACGAAGTCGCGGGTGGGAAAGCTAGTATATAATAATGTAGATAATCCATCACGCTTGCACTGTGATAGTAAGTGCCTCTTACATTGCCTTTAATAATTTCAACTCAATCCAGATACGGAATACAAGAAGCTGCCACCGATCTTCCACGCAGACCCCTATCAGGAATGCATGCAGAACCCCGAGGGACTGTACTGCACAACGGAACTACTCCTAGTGTCTGATGAATACAGTCCTCTACTTAATGTTATACTGGTAAAAATACGGCCACTTTCACACATATTTTTTTCATCTACTGCATACTTACAAGATTTTTAATAAATAAAACAATGCCAGAACAGCGATATCATGCAATCAAATATTTCAGATATGTTTAATGATGTATGGCAATACTCTCAGGTTAACTAGAGTTATTGCCAAGAGCAGCTGACTGTGAACACAAAACAAACAATAAACTTTTTTTTAGGAGTATTCAGCACATAAAACTACCCGCTACAACCATTCACTTCTACGATACAACTTGTGTATTTCAAGCACTTGCAAAGATTTCTATGACAATACAACAACGGACCTAGCTAAAAACCTTGAGGCATGCCTTAACAAAACTTTCCAAGACAGGTATGGGCTGAAAACGAGAGTGCTAGATAATTTGCATTGCAAGAAAGCAAACGAAGAGACGAAGACAGAAGTAGCTGATTTATGCATGTTTACCATTTTACTTGGAATTCTGATGCTCAACGCTGTCGGTAGCTTGTATGATTTATTTTGGACAAATGGAGAGAACACAGAAGGTTAGTATTTATTTATTGTAATAATGGTAGTGATTCGGACATCTCCTAAACAAAACATAATTTCTTTAAATGTAATTTAAATCTTGTAGGCTTCGTAAAAAGGTATTTTTCCCCCTGGCATCTATACCTCACTCACTAAACTATCACTAAAGCCTGTCAGCGTAAAATCAACTTTATTTCCACGCGGCGAGAGTCCCGATTTGTGCAAATGCTGTTTCAGAACGTGTCCGAATTTATCCAACCACTGTTAGACAGCGTGTTAAAAACTTCGTTTTTATTACGTTATTTTAAGCGGTGCAGCTTAAATTGACGTAAGTTTAGAATAGATGCCAGGGACAAGAAGACCTTGTTACAAAGTCGACAAGGTTTAAATTACATTTGAAGAAATTAAGTCTAGTTTAGTTTAACGAGTAAAATGACTGCATTGCTGCCAATGTCTACTTTTCATTTTTCAAGCTTCGTAGATTTATCGGTGAATTAAGTTATACGCACATGTATTGTTTAATAATTTTAATTTTTAAATTATAATTTTAGAAACGACTTTTGATTTTGAAAACAAACGCGAGTGAAATTCAGGAAATTCTGGTCGGAGTATTTCCGATCTTATATTTCTTGAATTTTTTGCCGTTTTATTTATATTCAATAGAAACGACATATTTAACATATGAAAAAATAAGTTTAAATGGGGTATTATAGGGTTAACATGAAAGGGCCGTTGCCCGGCTAAGGAAACGGACCTCCTTCTCAGGTAAAGGCGAGGAATTAAAACAAGATGGTAAATTCAATAACAAAGGGCTTTATTACAAAAAAAATAGAAAAAGCACACATGAGTTATCGAATATTGGTACTCTCTCCTTTACTGAGGAATTCAAAAAGAAATATTTTACACTTATTTTAGTTTGTTCTGCATCAAAATAATTCTAAACAGCAAGATCTTATAATAGGAAATAACTTAATACTCAAAACTCAAAATTTTTCAAATATGATTACAATTTCATCTAACATATAAATTTTAGTAGATAACTCCGGCCTGTATGATATGAATTTACAATAGAAAAGCTGTATCCTAGGCTAGTAAACTTAGAGAGTCTGGGACGCCGTACCGTCGTCTCGCGTACCGCTGCGGAACGCCTCCTTACTCCACTCGATCAGCTCCTACTGCTTGACCACGAACGGTGGTGGTATCTTCTACTGGACAGGTGGTGCGTTGGAGTCCTTCTGGAGTCCCTCGTAGACCGGCTTCTTCCACGAACGGTGGTGAGCCCCGGGTGATCGCGCACAGCAGCTCGCAGTGGTGACGACAATAGCCGACCGTAGATGCACGATATAACCTGAAACCCACGTTCCTTCGTGTTCAAATGTGTCTCGAGATGCCCGCCTTAGATAGACGCGGTGCAAAATCAAAACAGATATTTCGTTGGAATAATACTGAAGTCACGGGAAATCACACTAACCTGGCTTTTGCACTCGTATACTTATTTCGCCTGTAACAGGGCAGCTTCGTTCTGGACAGCGTGCCTTGGTCGTTTTGTTCACACAAGAGAACTGCGTGTTTTTTCTGCTGCCTGCGTCGATCTTAATTACGTGCCAACTATGTCCGAAATCAAAATCCAATCCACAGGCTTCTCTCTTGTATATATATACGAACTTTGGTTTGCACTTCGAGTAGCATTCTACTCCGATCTTGAACTTCCGGTTATCTCGAAAAGTCCAGAACTAACTCTGCCATTTGCATCATAAAGCAGACCTTGTCGGCCTAGTAATACTGGTCACTGTCCTCCAGCCATTTCCGGCACATACCAGCCAGCATCCGGTGTTTACTTGAACAAGTTTATAGAAAAAAAACCAACTCTCCGGAACTTTCATGCGATTTAGACATTATGTCAAAACCTTCCATGGTGTGACCATCGCAAGCTATTTCTAGATTTAAATTATTTTCGACATATCAAACGCTGCCTTCTGTAATTATTATTTGTTAGCCAACTTAAAGATGCGACCTATTCTGGATTTTTAAACAACCCGTTCCTTGTCCAAAGTTATCCAGAGCCTGAAATATTCCTGGAACGTCAATTATTAATAGCAACACTAAGAAGCTCGCTACTTGCCGATAGAGATCACCACTTAGTTTCCACCTTTCTTCTAGTTCACGCCATTTGTCGGTAGCTGTCGCTGCGTGGATTAACCATTTTATCTATTTTGAGACAGTAGATGAAAACTTTTCCCTTTCACTCGCAGAGGCAAATTCAACCATTATTTCTTGATTCTTAGATAGGCGAAATTATCAATCTGTCTTCAACAAGAAAAGCTTTCATTATTCCTTTAACGAAGAAAGTGGCGCACGCGTGGTGGAGTTCGGCGTTTTATACAAACTCGGCGTCTGGTTTTCAGATACGGAGAAAACACAACTTGATCTAATAGAAAAGACGCTGCTCCTCGCCAGATGGCGTTGTACAATATATTCTATTATCGAGATCTATAACAAAATCTAACTTGGAGTCATGATTTAACATGTTACAAACAGAAGTCTGAAGAAAGGGAGAGGATGCGATGACCCTCGATTCAGGCAACTTACTCTACTACCGGGAGGGCGACCAGCAGTCCCAACACGGTATCGGGTTTCTCGTCCACAAGTCCCTCGTCAACAACATTGTGAACATCGAAAGCGTTTCGAGCAGGGTGGCATACCTCATACTCAGAATTACTGAACGGTATTCGTTGATGGTCATACAGGTGTACGCCGAAACGCTCAAACGATGAAGTGGAGGCTATATACGACGACATTTCTAATGCCATACATGCCCCGAAAACACACTTCACAGTGGTGATGGGGGACTTCAATACACGGCTGGGCATGAGGAATGGCGATGAACTGAGAGTGAGGCAGTTGTCCACGCAGCACCGCGCATCGCACAGAAACTTCTGAATGAATTCAAATGAAACTTGGTATGATTTGAGTTCATAATACGAGGTAGGACATTGGATACTTTTCATCCCAAAAAATTAAAGGGTTTCCGTAATTTAGGGGTTGAAAGTTATTAAAAAGAACACTTATAACGCTGAAACTACTAGACGGATTATTGACGCAAATTGACACAGTCATATATATATATACTTATAATAAAGCAATAGGTACGAAAAAGGCAGTAAAAAGAAGATAAATAAAAAAAAACTCTTGGGTGCTTAAAAAGAGTATTGAACACGAATATTTTTTTTTTTTAATCGTGTCTCTCTGTCTGTTTGTCTGTATCTTTGTTTGTTCATGCATCACGTAAAAACTATTGGACCGATTACAATGCTGTTTTCATTGTTAGATAGCTTAGGGTTTGAGTTAAAAACCATACAAAAAATATTATTTATTACATAAATATTAACATAACTTTGAACCCATATCCCGCAGAAGCCATTTAATTTTTCGGGATAAAACGTGTCCTCAATTTTGACCCATCATATAAATTAAGACGGTGCTAAGTTGCATCAACATCAGTTCAGTCATCCCGGCCATTAGTTTCAGCGTGGTACGTGTTGTTTTAAATAAGTTTCAACCCCTATCCTGCGAGATCCCATTAATTTTTTGGGATGTAAAGTATCCTATGTCCTACCTGGTAGTATGAACTCAAAATATACCAAGTTTCATTTTTATTCATCCAGTAGTTCCGGGGACGTGATGCGCGTCCAAAATATAGACAGACATACAGACAGAAATGAAAAAACATACAGTTTAGGTTTCATTATCAAAAATAGAGAAAATCCAAAAAAATATTTCACAATATCTTTAATGTTACAGAATTTGGACCCTTTATTTTTTTGGGTTAAAAAGTATCCATAATTTTCATCCATCTTATAAACTATGTCTGTGCCAAGTTGCATCAACATCCGTCCAATAGTTTCAGCATGCTGCGTTCTTTTTAATAATTTTCCACCCATATCCTACAGTAACTCTTTATTTTTTCGGGATGAAAATTATCCAGTGTCCTACCTCGAAGTATAAACTCAAATCGTACCAAATTTCATTTGAATTCAGTGAGTATTTTCGGCGTGATGCGCTGCCAAGGTAGACAGACGGACAGACAGACAGACTGACAATAATTACAAAAATACAGTTTTGGCTTTAGTATTGAATATGGAACAGCCTCCAAAAAAAATTACAAAATATCTTCAATTTACAGAATTTGGGACATTAACCCGCAGGAATTCTTTATTTTTTCGGGATTAAAATTATCCTCAGTTTTTACCCATTATATATACCATGACTGTTTCAACACATTCAACACACTCACAAGCACATTTTATTTATGTTTTTATCTATGTTTAAATTTCTAATGTTGCTGTGTTGAATAAATGTTGTTTCCTTCTTTCTATTCTTTCTTTATTAATAAAAAGATTTCCAAGTCGATGCGAAACGATTTGCGTTCCTATAATACTGAGAACATAATCAATTGTATTAAGAACGCAATAGAGCGGAACAAGGGCTAGAAATTATTTGCAAGAGATTTGTCATTGGGCAAGACCTGTTGACAAAGCTGAAGACCGACAGTGGAAGCATCGTTTCGTCGAAGCCGGAGATTTTGAGTGAGCTCGAGAAGTTCTATGGGCAATTATACACCTCGTCGCGTAGTCCTCCTAGCACGACTAGCGATGCAAGAGCCCGTTCGACCCGACATTATACCGAAGATATCCCGGACGTCAGCCTATACGAGATCAGAATGGCTCTGAAACAGCTTAAGAGCAACAAGGCACCTTTGGAGGATGGAATAACGACAGAGCTATTGAATGCGGGTGGAACACTGGTACTTAAAGTCCTTCAGAAGCTGTTTAACTACATCATCCTCGAGGGTACTATGCCGGAGGCGTGGGACAGGAGCGTAGTGGTGTTGTTCTTTGAGAAAGGTGATAAACCTTTGTGACGAGGTCCAAACCTCTTTCATAATAATACTCATTTGATCTCTTTCATAATCCATTTCTTTTCATTTTTGATAGTTGGTCATCATTGATTGATTCTAAATACAAATAACCTGTCATTCGAATATTGATTTTTGGAAAAACCGAAATAATATTATAAAATTCATAAATAAGTTTATAACAACTTGAATTACTCTTTTAAATAAATATATGATAATACCTACATAAGAGGTTATTTTCATCCGTATTGTATCACCACGATATTCTCCAATTGTTCCCTATTGTTCCTGTTCCTGTTATTCTGTGTTGTCCACTGAGGCTTGGTCCCTGGGCTAGTGGGACAAGCCCAAAGCCTAGGACCGCCTTGCGACACCTTTTTGAAGAATTATAGGCCGATTTCGCTGCTGAGCCACGTCTATAAGCTGTTTTCGAGAGTAGTTACAAACCGTCTCGCTCGTAAGTTTGACGACTTTCAGTCTCCCGAACAAGCTGAATTCCTGAAAGGCTTGAGCACCGTAGACCACATTCATACGCTCCGGCAGATTATACACAAGACCAAAGAGTATAATCGGCCACTATGTCTAGCATTTGACTATGAGAAAGCCTGGGCAGTGTTACAGTCGTTACAGTGGTGCCAAATTGACTATCGGTACATCGAAGTTTTGAAGTGTTTGTACAGCAAGGCCACCATGACTTACCGTCTACAAGATTGGAGCACGAATTCTATCCAATCGCAAAAAGGGGTGAGACAGGAGACTGTTCACCTCTGCACTGGAAGATGTATTCAAGTTTCTGAACTGGAACGGATATGGTGTTAACATCAATGGCGAATGCATCACTCACCTTCGATTTGCTGATGATATAGTCATCATGGCAGAAACCCTGGAAGACCGAAGCACAATGTTCAGTGACCTCAATATTGTTTCCCAACAGGTGGGTCTTAAAATGAACATGGGTAAGACGAACATCATATCAAATGCCCATGTCGCATCCATGCCGGTTTATGTTGGGAACGATATGATCGAAGCTGTTGATCACTACGTCTACTTAGCTCAGACGATCCAACTGGGTAGATCCATTCGACAAAGAGTTAAACCTACGAATCCAACTCGGATAGGCAGCGATAGGGAAATTACGCCATATCTTCTCGTCGCAGATACCAAGGAGCCTCAAGACAAAAGTTTATAATCAGTGCGAGTTGCCAGTGATGATATATGGCACTGAGACGTGGTCGCTAACTATTGATCTCATACACAAGGTCAAAGTCGCGCAGCGTGCAATAGAGAGAGCCATGCTGGGTGTTTCACTACGTGATAGAATCCGAAACGAGGAAATCCCTAAAAGAACCAAGGTTATTGACATAGCTCTCAAAGTTTGCAAGTTGAAGTGGCAGTGGTCAGGCCATATAGTTTGCAGAACTGTCAACCACTGGAGAATACAGGTTATTGAATGGCGACCATGAACAAGCAAGCGAAGTGTAGGGAGGCTCCGCACACGATGGACCGATGACATTTTTTTTTTATACAGGGAGGGGGAAATCCTCATGGATACCGCGGAAGTGCGGTTATGTCGGACTCCGCCTTGGCAACCTACCGACTAAAACCCCCTCCCTGTGTGCTAGTCCTTCTGACGTGATCAGAAATATTTTTTACACATCTTCGTATTATTTTCTTCTTATAAGCAAGTAACATATTTTATTTTCTTTTTCTCTTTTTCTTTTTTTTAATTTTTTTTTTCTGTCTTTATCATTTTAAACTATTATACTTATACAATTTTAGAAATCTTATCGTATCATTTCACTTTTACTTACTATTTTAACGTGATTATTTATTTACTGCTTTCACAACTATGCTGATTGTTTTTGCTATTTACTATATATTTACAACATAGCTTATTTATCTGTTTCTCTTTATTATCTTATTTGCTATATTAACACATTATTTCACAAAAATGTCTCGACTCGTATAATCCATTATCAAGTTGCTGATATTTTCGACAGTTACTTGTATTCCTAAATTTTGCTCCAACTCAGACCTATCATAACCATAGGCTGGGCATTCTAGCAGGATATGTCGTACGGATTCATCCTGACTAGGCTCGCAGATGCAAGATGCAAGATGGGCTTTCCTTACACTTGAACCTGTTCAAGTATTCGGAAATGGCACAGTTTCTGTGCAAAACCTCTTTGGACCACATTTAGCTGTTTTTGGATGCCCAGCTTTTTAGATGCAGGTGCCCATGCGCCAGCTGCATACAAAATCACTGGCTCTACTACCACACTGTAGATGGTACGTATGACTTCCGGATGGAGGCCCCAGCTAATCTTGGCGGCTCTTGATAGTTGCTTGTACAGATTTAAGACCTTCCTACACACATTTGCAACGTGGCTATTAAATGTAAGCTTATCATCTATTAAGCCCTAGGATCTTAAAATCTTTCGTCATGCCAATGTCGATCCCACCCATGCACACATTGACATTGACATTGACACATTGACCGACGACATTGTAGCCATCGCAGGAAGTCGTTGGATGGAGGTGGCACAAGATCGCTCGTGAGGGCGCTCTTTGTGGGAGGCTTATGTTCAGCAGTGGACTTCTAAGGGCTGAAATGATGATAATAATGTCGATTAAAACCAGTAACCAGATCGATCACTGGCTCACACTGCTGGAGAGAAAGCGAATGTTGCCAGCGAGATACCTTCCTATCTTCCTCATTGCGGGGATTATGCCCTAAATATGCATTTGCCAAAAGAAAATTATCAGAATGACAACTGGCCTGGCGCCACTCCCCATGACCACTGGCTCCAATCTTATCGCGGTTTTACCGCCTCTCTCTTCACTCAGGTAAAGTTCCGAAGAGCTAGAAACTTGGCAATGTACAACTAGTAACTAAAAAGAGTAGTTGTGCTGATCCAGCCAATAATCAATCCATCTCGATAATTTCCTGTATGGAGTAAGTGTGCGTGAATGTAAGTGTATGGAGCGTGTCATCAACATTAGGGTTTTAGCATACCTTGAGGACAACGATCTCCTCAGTGACCGGCAATACTTATTTTGCCGAAACTGATCTACTGAGGATCTTCTCGCGTATGCCCCTCACGTACTGAGCTAAACCATCGAGATGCATTGTGATGCGATTGCCATCTCCCTTGACATATCGAAGGCTTTTGATCGAGTCTGGCATGATGGCCTTTTACACAAATATCCCACATATGGATTACCTGTAGGGTTATGCAATTGGATGGCTGAGTTTTGAAGGGAACGATCTATTCAATTAGTATTAGAGGGCTGCTCGTCTGATCAAGTGGCTACTGTTCGGTTTCAATCTGAACCGGCAACCTTGAATAAGGTTCAACTCGGACGTCTTTAGGAAACCTATTAATAACAATTACATATCAGTGGGTGTAGAGTAGACAAAATAAACATGTGAATAAATATCAGGAAAATGTTAAAAAGTATCTATTATGTTGTCGCTACTAATATAAACAAGGGGCAAATACCTATAGGTAGGTAGATTAAAATAAAATATGCAATGTTTGAGTCAATAAAATCAGTTCTAATATCTATATATATATATATATATATATATATATATATATAATATATTTTCTTCCAGACGGTACAAAGCGATCTGATCACGGACACTTAGCGTACTTTTATACGCCGCTTGTCTTGTCGCACTCTTACTAATCGTATGATTCTGTCCCTTTCTGCAAATGGCGATTTACAAACAATAACAAACAGTAGAATTTTATAAAAAATATTATAAAAATCTTACGATTGTAAAGTAATGCCGTGGAACTTATTTTTGGTTCTTGAGCTATTTAAGACATCGGATTGGAATCTTGGTATCGTTCTTAGCGACTACAACGGCCAATAGGGTTAGGCTAGGTTTGACCTGAGATTCTAGGAGCAGCCAGCGGACCACATAGGTACGTCGTCCTAGTTATTCCAATACCTACTTAGTATTTAAATTAATCATCAGAAACAATCGACGACAAAAACGGAACGGGAAGTCAGAGCTCGTTGTGTGGGTCAGGGACCCCTATGCCACCCCATTTCGTTCAGCTACCATTTCTGGTGTACCCCAGTGACCAATTCTCTCTGCTTCACTGTTTTCACTACACATTAATGACCATCTGAAACCCGGACCCTGTCCAGCTTTAGAGAGAGGCTTTGGTAGACCGTTAGAATTTAGGGCGATACTAACCTGTTTAAGTTTAATACTATAAAAAGCAAGTGTGTTTGTTCTCTGCTAAAAAGAGTCCTCTGAATCCATATGTCTCTTTCCGTAATATAGCAATACCAATAAACTTTCGAGTGTCAAACTCACATCGAACCTTAATTTTGGGTCTTACATTGAATCCAAAGCCCCTTGGCTTTAGCTGCAAAGAAACCTCGTATTTTGTCTAAGGTTAGGCAGTTCTCCGCACCGGGACAGCTTTTGAATCTTTATCATGTACAGGTCTGATTTGTATGGAGTACTGCTGCGACTTCTGGGACGGTTTTGCCAAGTATAAGCTCGAGGCTTTGGATTCAATTCAGAGACATGCTTTGAGGCTCATTGGAGATGACACTGGTAAATAATAAGCTTTATAGTCTGGCGCATCGACGTGAGGTCGCAAGCCTGTCGGTATTCTACAGATTGCACTATGGAGACTGTGCACAAGAACCGCACAGTAAATTTCCCCATAAACTTTTCATCACCGTATAAATAGACGATCGGCAGAGCTCCACCCTTTTATTGTTGAAATACCTCGCACAAGAACGAAGCGTTACGCTTTTTCGTTTATTATAAGAACTGCAAAGGAGCGGAATGTTTTGCCCTCAGCCTCGTCAGTGTTTCCGGTAAATATAACCCAGGTGTGTTCAAGTCAAAAGTGAATAGGTATATACTAGGCAAGCGTGCTACACTTTCGACCACATTATCGCTTTTCATCTGGTGAGATCGTGGTTAAACGATTGCCTTATCCGTTTTTTTTTTAATTTGTTTTGAATGCTTGATATAAAATTAATACATAATATACATGCTAAATATGACTGTTACTGATGATAATCCTAATATTAGTAATCATAACTTAATTAACAATTAAGTTTTTAACACTAGTTTATATTTTCACACATCTTTAAAATACTTAACTTTTCAGACATTTTTTTACAGCAATATATGTCCTGCAATATAAATAACAAGAAACATGTTTCAGGAGTTCGCTTCCTGACGTACTTCGCGATACGTCGCAACTGGAGGAAGCTCACCGCGCCAGTCCGCGAATGCTCGAGGCTGGAGCGACTCAAAGGATTATCCGGTTTGAGGTAATTTGCCATATGATATACCAATTTATACCTTTAATAACAATCAACTATACCACGTTATTATTTAGCTTACTTTAGCCTTACGTCACGTACGACGATCGACGATAATGTTAAAGATGGCACAAAAAATCACCCTATTGGAAGACGCTACTTTTGCAAATGGCGTCAAATTACAATTCTGTTTTGACATTTTTGAAGTAAACAGTTGCAAAATACACGTCAATAAGCAATGGAACGCTATATGAACGCAAAATTAACGGAACGGAACGGAAAAACGCGTCGTCTAATCTCTCGCTTTGGCGATTTCCTGTGGCCGGCCATATCACCCGATTTAACCGCTCCAGCCTTGTTTTTTGTGGGATTACTTGAAGTCCCGGGTTTATTTATACAAATATCAGACTCTTATTTATTTATTTGATCACCACTATAATGTACACCGATGCATTAAAACAAACAAATCAACATAAAGTAAAAAACTTCCATCATAATTATAGACGAAGACTACATGCATTAAAAATAAAAAAGCGAGTTAAAACAATTGTGAGAACATAAAATAATAAATTCAATTGTATACAAAAAAATAAAATAATTAAAACACAATAATTTAAAACTGGAGATAATTCGGTTTAATAAGTTAATTCATTCAATAATAATAATAAATGCAAATCAGATAGTAATTTAAAAAAATAAAAATCATAAACTATAATATCACAGAGAAACGACCGAAAATTTAAACTTACAAATGTTCCCGATTAATAGGTCCACGGTGTTAGTTTTAAAGATGCTGTTAAATGTACGAGCAAGTCTGTTGAGAGGTGCGTTATGGCCAAGATTAGACTTGGATTGACTAGTCAAAAGAACGTTAAATCTAGACGCTATGGGCAACCTTGTAGGTGCAGAAAACTTTAACAACGAAACCAGTTCCGGAGCATCTAATAAACCATTGGCAAGCTTAAAAATAAATGAAAGGTCAAGCATACGTCTTCGATCCGTCAAAGAAGTCATATTAAAGTGCTTCAACCTCTCAGGATTGCTCTGAATAACTTTGGCTTAATTACACGAATACGCGAGGTGCCACATGAAACATTTCGGAAAGCTCTTAATTCTTTTAATATAAATGTCATTAAAAGGATTCCAGATCATACTATAGTACTCCAAGCTAGCACAAACAAGTGAGTTGTAAATATTTTTTTCAGATCTAGAACATTTGAAGTCCTTGCAGTTGCGTAGAACAAAGCCGAGGCACTTGAACGCTTTGGAACAAGGTGATTCAGGTCATCCTGTAAATCAGCAGCATTTGAACTATTGTTCACTACCTTGAACATTTATAAATCATCCGCAAATAAATAGTAATCACAATAATGAAAACAGCCACCTATGTCATTAATAAAAATATTGAAGAACTAGCTATGCCCGCGGCGTACTCGCGTGGTAGTTTTTCTGGGATATAAGGATCCTATGAGTTATTCCAGTACCAAAAGTTCCAAATAGGTACCTACCTACCAGTGTTAAAAACGGATGCTCGCTGCGCTTCGCTACGCTTCGCTCCCGCCTTCGTCTTCTAACCTAACACGAACATGTCGGATCGCCACTGAAGGTTGTTGACAGAAATCGTATGTTACGGTGGCGTTGTGTGGAGGCATATTTCGAAATAAGCTACGCGAAATCCTAAATTCGAATGTATACCAGATGTCAACTCGGCCATAAACGTTGGGTATTCGCTTTTTTTTAAACATGTCCCACGCCAGCAAGGTCTCTGTGTTATAATAGATTATCAATTTCCCAAGATATAATATACGCGCAGTCGTCTGTATATGTTTACCTGCTTATTTTAAATTAAAACTTAACATAAAAAAAACTTACTACTTATTAGCAGTCTTAAATATATCACGGATATAGCTAAGAATCCCCATTATAGCTAAGAACCATTTCGTTTACCCCAGCTTTCAAACATAAAAACCGCATCTAAATCGGCCCACTCGTTTGGCAGCTACGATTCTCACCCCCCTTTTCTCACCTCTCTCCCCCATACCCTATATATCTAAGAACCACCTCGAGCACATCAGCTTTCAAACAGAAAAAAACCGCATCTAAATCGGTCCATTCGTTTGGGAGCTACGATTTTCACCCCCCTTTTCTCACTCCCCCCCATATAGCTAAGAACCATCTTGATCACATCAGTTTTCTACCATAAAAAAACACATAAAATTTAGTCCATTCGTTTGGAAGCTACGTTTCTCACCCCCCCCCCCCCCTTCCGTCCTTCCTCCTATTATAGCTAAGAACTATCTCGCTTACCCCAGTTTTCAAACATAAAAACCGCAGCTAAATCAGCCCACTCGTTTGGAAGCTACGATTTTCACCCCCCTTTTCTCACCTCCCCCCCCCCATACTCCGTATAGCTAAGAACCATCTCGATCACATTCGTTTACAAATCTAAAAAATCACATCAAAATTGGTCCATTCATTTGGAAGCTACGATTCTCTAAGAACTATCTCGTTTACCCCAGTTTTCAAACATATAAACCGCAGCTAAATCAGTCCACGAGCTACAATTTTCACCCCCCCCCCTCCTTCTCCCCTTCACCCCATTATAGCTAAGAACCATCTCGTTTACTATATCTTTCAAACATAAAAAGCCGCAGCTAAATCGGTCCTTTCGTTAAGAAGCTACGATTCTCACCCTCTTTGCTCACCTCCCCTTCTCCCCTTGCCCACTATATCTAAGAACCATCTCAATCACATAAGCTTTCGAACAGAAAAAACCGCATCAAAATCGGTTCATTCGTTTGGGAGCTATGTTGCCACAGCCAGACACACACACACACACACGCACACATATACGCACACACAGTGATATACACCCTAAACTTATAATACCCGTCTCTTTGTCCGGGGGTTAAAAAATGTAAAATGAACGCATCAAGTAGATAAATGCTTTTAATTATGGAGCAAACATAATCTAGAAGCTCGTGGTTTCGATCCACAGACGTCTGGATTACGTTTCCACGCATGTTACCGCTTCGCCACTTTGCTTAGTGAAGTGATGAACGAAATTCTATATTCTATTTTATATATTTTTTCTATAAACAGATGTATTATTACTTTAGTTTAACATAAACTTTGGACGCCTGTCCCATAAAAATACTTTATTTTATCGGGATCAAAAGTATTCTAAATTTTTACAGATAATATAAACTTTGACTATGCCCAGTAACAACAAAATCTGTCTAGTAGTTTCTGCGTGATACGTGTTCTTTTAAATAACTTTCAACCCTTATCCTGCGGGAATCCTTTATTTTTTCGGGATAGAAAGTATTCTAAATTTTAATCCATAACATCAGCTATGATTGTGGCAAGTTGCATCAAAATCCGTCTGTTAGTTTCAGCGTGATGCGTGTTTAAAGAGACAGACAGACAGACAAAAATTAAAAAAAAAACCTTTTTGCGCCTCATATCGTTTTTGAAGTTTATCTCAAATATAATTTTCTAAATATATTTAATGTACAGATTTAGCCTGGTTACAGATTTATTTTAGTATAGAAGAAGATAGATAGATAGATAGATAGATAGATAGATAATAGGCCCAGATGAGATCCTCCGCCTGAATGTACCAAAAATGGATCCGGCGATTAGCCATTAGCAACATCGTGCAACATTCTGTCCGATACAACTCAGGTTGAAATGTTTAACGATACCATTAGCAGAAAGCTTCTTGAGAATTATTTCATGATTAACCCGATCAAAAGCCTTGCTGAAGTCGTTGTAAACCGCAATAACAAAGGAGACCAAATTTGTAGCAGTTGACCTAGCTTTCATGAAGCCATGCTGTCGAGGGCTAATAATAATAATAGTTGTTTAAAATGCCATGACAAAATAGGATGTATAAGTTGCTCAAAAACTTTAGCAAAAACAGGGAGAATAGAAATAGGTCTGTAATTCTTGATTAGTTCCTTTTCACCACTTTTGTGCAAGGGAACCACCAACGCTGATTTTCAATATGATGGAAATATACTAGTTTTAAGTGACCTATTATAAATAAGACTCATCCCTGAATTTAATTGATGCTAGATTCGTCAGCATGGAAACAAGATCACCAGTTCTGATAAGTGGGGCGCAAAATGAACTTTTGTAAACTGCAGAAAAATTATGAGCAAAACGATTGCAAATATCTTTACCATAAAAAGCTGTTCTGCTGTCTAGAGACATCTGTGCTGGGTAATGACCCTGTTTTTTTTTGTTTTTTATGAAAGACCAAAACAACTTTGGATTAGAGCGTAAACTAGTTCAAGACTAGAAATGTAATTGTTATAGCATGTGGTCATCAAATGTTCTGTACGCTTTTTAACCAATTCATATGATAAAAGGTCTAATGGATTGTGGTAAAACTTACGCAGTTTATTGCTATATTTCAGCTTTTCTCGCAAACGATTAATTAATTCCCAAGAAAACCAAATGGGATGCTTTTTGGACTTAGGTAGCACTTTGGGAACAAACTTATCAATAGCCTCACGCAGATGGTCATTAAATTTTAAAAGCATAGCATCTACAGATACAAAATCCTCGAGATCCTCGTCCCAATGTGTTTCATTCAGTTTTGCTATTATATTATTGTAGTCAGCCTTATTAAAGCAAAAATGGCTATTGTTATTGGGAGCCAATCCGTAATCAGCGGCAAAATACATACTGAACTGCAAAGGAGGGTGAAGGGGATCGATTTTTGTGAAAGAAGTATTAAGTAACACTCAAGTTCAAAAGTTTTGTGTTACTGAAAACCAAGTCCAAAATTCTATCATTATTATTAAGAATGTGGTTGAATTGTTTTAAATAATTCAACAAGGCAAAATCAACCATCATTGTTGTAAACAAACTATGGTTTGTATCACTAGTAAGCGACTGCATGTTGCAAAAATCCAAGATATCGGACCAAGGTTAAAATCTCCAAGGAATAGTACCTTATCAATATTATTCTGTTCCATGACTTGGCTAAAATTTGTCAAAAATTCATCAAGTATATGAAGCTGAATCGGAGGAGGGAGAGAAAAAAATATAAAAAATACTCAATTTACCTTTGTCATTATGAAATTTAATGGGGTGTAAGGGAGTACAATCACAAACTTAGTGCTCCAAGCCAACCTCACCTGCACGTGGTGCACCCTGCCGTACAACGAACGAGGCTCTGGCGACCAACAAATGGCGGTATATCTATTCACAAATCTGCGCAGCTAAATGGCACAGACCGGTGACGGGCAGTAGCGCCGCCGGTGCTAGGAGCTGCGCCCTGCGATCGCCAACCCACCTACCCAGCGTGGCGATTACGGCATTTCCTCCAATGATGAAACCACAAAGAAACGTCCCCCAGTTCCCGGCAGCTCTGCTATTCTTGACCAAGGTGGCGGTCATGGTAACGGCAGGGCGGGGGGTGCTAAGAATCCCCGGGTTACGGAAGGCCACCAACAATGACTGAATTTGGCTACGTATAATGGACGCACTCAACGGCTGGACGAAGACATGGCACAGCTGGAAGTAGAACTGGAGAATATCAGATGGCACGTTTTGGGATTTTGTGAAATCTGGAGAGCGGGGGAGGACACAATTACCCTGAAATCAGGCCATCTGATGTACTTCAGAGAAGGAGACCAGCGATGCCAAGGCGGCGTTGGGTTCCTCGTTCATAAAGTCCTCGCTAACAAAAAAAAAAAAAGAAAGAAGAAGAAGAAGTCTGTAGTGTTTCGACTAGGGTAGCGTATCTCATTATTAAACTTACCAAGAGATATACTCTCAAGGTGATACAGGTCTACGCACCGATTTCGTCGCACTCAGACGATGAGGTTGAAGATATGTACGATGACATATCCAAGGCCCTCCATACCACCAGGAGGGCTCACTTCAACGTTGTTATGGGGACTTCAAAGCTAAAGTGGGAGTACAAGACTGCAACGAATCGAGGATTGGACCACATGGGTTTGGCAGCAGAAACGCCAGAGGGCAAATGCTTGTTAACTTTCTGGAGAGGGAGGGGCTCTTCTTAATGAATTCTTTCTTTAAGAAGCAGCCCCAGAGAAAGTGGACATGGCGAAGCCCGGATGGCGTTACAAAAAATGAGATCGACTTTATCATGACGGACAAAAAACATATATTCAGAGATGTCTCTGTGATCAATAGGTTCAATACCGGAAGTGATCACTGTGAGGTCCGAGGCACTCTGAGTATTGACTTTAAGCTTGAGCGAATCCGTATGATAAAGTCTACACTCCAACCGAATAAGCTGGATGTGGAAACCACAAATGACGTTAACGAGGGACATAACAAGGTGGTGAGAATTCTCACGGAAGAGGGCCATAAATTCTGTAGTCTGTAGCGTAAGGGCCATAAATCCAAGCTCTCATACGAGAATCTCCGGTTGATGGCACAAAGACGGGAAAATGATAAGGCTTCTTTGGCAGAGCAGATGACTCTCAGCAAGAAAATCACGAAACTGACGCGACGAGACCTTCGGTGCTTCGATACCCGCCTAATACAAAAGGCAATTGAGCAGAACCGAGGGTCCAAGGTTTTCGTGCAGCAACTTGGGAGGAGTCATCTGACAAAGCTAAAAACAGCTGACGGCAAAACCGCTATGTCAAAACCTGATATTATCGCTGAGATCGAGGATTTCTATGGCCGATTATATGCTCCACAGGCTCCTTGACCGGAAATCCCTATTGAGGATTCAAGAGCCACACTGACCCGCCACTACACCGATGAGCTACCGGATGTCAACCTGGATGAGGTGGAATGGCCTTGAGACAACTGAAAAATGGAAAAGCCCCTGGTGAGGACGGTATTACCTCTGCGCTATTAAAGGCAGGAGGTACTCCTGTCCTCAGAGAGCTACAGGCTTTGTTTAATTCCGTCATCTTCAGAGTGACGTGGGGAGACCCCAACTGTGGGAGAACTCCAGAGGCGTGGAACAGGAGTGTGGTGGTACTATTCTTCAAGAAAGGGGATAAAACCTTGCTCAAGAATTATAGGCCCATCTCACTCCTAGGTCACGTCTATAAGTTGTTCTCAAGGGTCATCACCAATCGTCTCGCGCGTAGATTTGACGAATTTCAGCCTCCCAAGCAGGCCGTTTCATGGAGGATATGGGACCATAGACCACATTCACATAGTGCGCCAGATTATCCAAAAGTCAGAAGAGTATAATAGGCCGCTGTATTTGGCTTTTGTGGACTACGAGAAGGCCTTTGACTCCATCGAAACCGGGTCTGTTCTGGACTCTTTGCAACGATGCCAAGTGGACTGGCGATTTAATCAAGTGTTGAGATGCTTGTATGACGCTGCTACGATGTCCGTCCAAATCCAGGACCGGCAAACTGAACAAATCCAATTGCTTAGGGGAGTACGACAGGGGGATGTCATATCCCCGAAACTGTTTAACAACGCAATGGAGGATATGTTCAAAATTTTGGATTGTAATGGAATGGGCATCAACATAAACGGCGAGTACATCTCACACTTGAGATTCGCAGACGATATTGTCCTTATGGCAGAGTCGCTGCAAGAGTTGCAACAAATGCTGACCAGCCTATCAGATGCATCCCGACGTATTGGCCTCCGCATGAACATCGACAAAACAAAATTGATGATAAATCAATACATTACACCGGAACCAATAGTCGTTAGTGGCATGCCTCTCGAATTTGTGCAAGAGTATGTCTACCTAAGACTCTTATGTTGGACAGAAACAACTTTGAGAAGGAAGCTGATAGGCGGATTCGGCTGGGCTGGGCACCATTTGGGAAACTTCGTCATGTCTTCTCGTCGCCCATCCCACAGTGCCTAAAGACGAAAGTCTTCGACCAGTGCGTCCTACCCGTAATGACATACGGAGCCGAAACGTGGACACTGTGAGATTGGTCCACAAGTTTCAGATTGCTCAGCGAGCTGTGGAACGTGCTATGCTCGGGGTTTATCTAAGGGATCGATCCGATACGAGGTGATTCGGCAGAAAATGAAAGTCACCGACATAGCTCAAAGAATTAGCAAACTGAAGTGGTAATGGGCCGGTCACATTAGTCAAAGAACCGATAACTGGTGGGGTAAACTTGTTCTAGAGTGGAGACCACATATAGACAAACGTAGACCGCCCAGATGGAGTGACGATTTACGCAAAGTAGCTGGCAGCAATTACATGAGAAGAGCCGAAGATCGGGCTCAGTGGTGCGTATTGGGAGAAGCCTATGTCCAGCAGTGGACTAATGCAGGCTGTTAATGATTATGAAATTCGATTTGGACCCAAAGGTCTACGCAATTCAAATCAGCTCTGTAGGTAAATTATTGAGAAACTGCAATAATTGCACCTCCGCTATTCATTTTGCCGTGGAACCCACTAGATTCCCTATTTCGCCTGTAAATTACGTACCTGTTGTCAAATAGCTCCGCATCGAAGACGCTGCTATTACACCAAGTTTCACACAAATAAATTATACATTTCAGATGTGGTACAATGATTCCAGCGATAATAGTACACTCTGTGATTCCCACAGTGCTTTACCGTGATAACACAAAGACTATCGAAGACGTAAGTAAAATAATAGTAAATGCATGTCAGTATTACACCTAAGTGTCATCTTCATCAAGAATTTATATTGGTGATTTATATTCAGCCCCTTATCTAATCTTAGTTAATATTATCTAGTAGGAGGCCTGTAACTACCACAATTAGTTATAGGCCTCCTCCCAGTCACGTTATTTGTTCCGTTGCTTTGCAAGTCTCATTCAGTCCATTTCTGTGTGCTTAGCAGTATCGTCCGCCCATCGTGTACCCGGTGCTGGTTCTTGGACACCACTCTGTTAACGCCATCTTCAATCTGTCTTACCAAATTTTCTGAGGTCCTGCCCATTTCCATTTAAGCCTTAATATCTGAAATTCTACATTTTCAACTTTAGTGCAGTACTTAAGAAATACGATAAAATAGAGTACAATTCGCTAAAGAGCTATTCTTCCAGACAACATTAGAATAGAGGATCAGATTAACTTAAACTTTCGTGTAGTACAGCAAGAATTTAACTGTTGTTGTTTTTACTGTTTATAAAACCTTTTATTGAGAGTCATCTAAAAAAAAACATAGAATTGAATCAAGGTCGTTCCGTAAATTGACTTTTGCCTTACCGTCTGGTACCAGATGCAGAGTAGGCTTACCTTGAAGAACAGAATATCCTTACATCATATTCTTTAAATTTACTTTTTGGGTGAAATTTTCGTAGTTTATATATTCAACTAGATCATGAATGGAGTGATTGTAACTGAGATAAAGTATCTGTATTTCGTTTCTTTCTCCAGCTATACAACAACATTGGCATGCATGTACTCCTCAACGGAACCATCGCGGTGCAGACTTTCTTCATCATATCAAGTTTCCTGCTCGCCTACAACCTTGAGCTGAGGAGGGACAAGAATAACGTGACTGTCAACTGGTTTTTGCTTCCAAAGCTCATGATTTCGCGGTGGATTAGGTTCATAATAATCTGTTTCTTCTCAGTAGTTCCGTGAGAGAAGTTCCGTAACGGAACAAGTAATCACACTTAACCCGCGGCTTTGTACGCGTGGCCATTCTCTGGGTTAAAAAAAACTCTATTACTATTCCAAGACCTAAAATACCAATATACCAACATTTAAACAAAATACCTTCAGCCGTCAAAAAGTTTTTATCGATGGCTCGGCTTCTACTCATCAGATTGAAATAATAAGTACACCAGTTGTCTGCTAGTCTGTTCACGCATCACGTAAAAACTACTGGACCGATTGTGATGCGGTTTTCACTGTTAGATAACTTAGGGTTTGACTTAAAAACTGGTGCACTTATTATCTCAATCCGATGAGTAGAAGCCGAGCATACGATAAAAACTTTTTGACGGCTGAAGGAATTTTGTTTAAATATTGGTATATTAGTATTTAGGTCTTGGAATAGTAATAGAGTTATGTTACCGGCTATGACTCACGTGTATATAGTCGAAAACATCGACCTAGATTTCGAGCGTATTCGACGCTCTTCTTTAGGAGTTCACGCCGCGAGATCCCGACACTGCGGGCTGCGGCCCGCTATGAGCGGCGCGTGAGATGCGGCGGCGACTGGGAACGGGGACGCTCGGTGCTCGTACTGCTCTGCACCGCCGTCGACGGAGATTGAACTCCTGCTGGCGGTGGCGATGGAACTCCATCGCTATCCATTGCATCATTGCCAAACGTGCTGCCACATACAATGCTGACCGTGTCACACTCTAGACGGCCTACCACTTGCTGCGTCGAGGAAACATTAAGCATGGTTTTCCAAGCTGGAGGCAGAGTCCACCCACGGTCCCGGTTGAAATTAGGCAAACGAGAGATCTCTACCGCCTCACGCACTTTTCGAGGTACAAAGAACTTCTCTCGAGCTAGTACCGAGGCTTTGTCGAACCTTATATAATGATTCGAACCGGAAAGACACGCATGCTCTGCAATGGCCGACCCAGCTGTGTCCAGATTCTTAATGCTCCTTATGTGCTCGGAAAGTCTAGTTGTAATGTTGCGTCGAGTTTCACCAATACAACTCTTGCCACAATCGCAAGGTATTTTATATACACCGGGCACGTTTAATGGGTCTCTATCTTTTGGTGAACGTAAATGCTGTCTCAGCAAACCCGGAGGACGGAAAACGTCTTCATACTGTATTTCCGCCGTAAAAGATATCCAATTTTGTCCGTTACTCCTCTTACGAACGGTATATACATCGAAGACCGTTCCACCCTAGAGGGCCTTTCACGTTCACTAGGATTTACCAACCGAGCACACTGGCGCCAAACATAACCATTATTTTAATAATATATTATATTTTTTATTACATCATTTTTTTATATATTTTTTTTAGTAATAGAGTTCTTACATTCTAGAGAAATGTCCACTCGTGCGAAGACGCGAGTACAGCTAGTAAAATATAAGTTAACGATTTTACATTCGTACATTCGTACGTTTATGCCTATTTCGTTCAATGATAAACTTATTTATGCACAAACCTAAAATGAAGATGACAGAAGAAATTTACGTAATATCTTTGAAAAAAAAACTCACCATTTCGGTAGTGACTTTATAATTTACGAGAGTCGTGAAGTTTGCCATGTGACCTTCTGCGAAATATCAGAAATCCATATTTTAAACTACGCAAATTATTCGAACCATAAAATGGAGGGAGGCTTAGAAACACCTTCAAGAGTATCATTTCATAATTACGAGTTATTCTATGTTATTCTCTGCAAAATTTGGTTATAAGCAGATTTCATTTTCAGATTAACACCCGTTTATGCATTGGTGCTGTTTTTCACGGTGACATGTAACAAGTATCTGGTCACTGGACCTTTCGTTTACGTGAGTATCGAGCACATAATATATCATTTCGGACTAGTCGTCCATTCAAAATCATACTCAGCAATCAGCAATTGAGAAACACACTTCTTCGATTTGCAATATATGTGTATAGCACAGAGTATGTATTATGTAGTAGTTATAGCACAGAATACCTAATAATACTACGTAGTTATAGTCAGCGCTCTTTCCATAACACAAGGGTAAATCATCAAAGCTTTA
Source organism: Alsophila aescularia (assembly GCA_946251855.1). Taxonomy (NCBI): domain Eukaryota; kingdom Metazoa; phylum Arthropoda; class Insecta; order Lepidoptera; family Geometridae; genus Alsophila; species Alsophila aescularia. The sequence continues at coordinate 25,058,955 of OX276373.1, read as the reverse complement.
AAATTACTTTTGTCTATTTTCGTCAATCAAAAATATCTCCTTTTCCTAGATCTACTCACAGATGATGACTTACTTAATTGCCTTTTCATTTAATTCTTGACAGAGGTTACCTTACTGCCGTTCGGAGTGCATTTTGGGCATGTCGATGATCGCTTGAACTATCCACATAATGTTTGTCTTTGGATCATTTATTTTAATTTTTCTTTTTTATTTGTTTAGAGTCTACAGGCTGGAGTTTTGAGACGGGACAGTGACGGCAGGTACCTTAACCATTATAGTTAAAGGAAAACGTTCCTAAGAGATCCATAACTTTTTGAGATTTTCTGAACTTCATTCACAGATTTTGGAAAAAAATACAGTCAGCAAGAAAAGGTAATTTTACACAAAAAAAATTGTTTGATGCCTTTCAGGATCGATTGGCTTTCTAAAGTCTCTATCAGACCGACTGAGGTTTGAGTACTAGAAATGTCAGAAATTGCGATAAACTTTTTCCATACAATTTGTACGAAACCGTTACAGCTATAGGAAAACGTTCTTACGAGACTCCTTAACTTTTGGAGATATTTTGACCCGCATTCAAAGATTTTGGAGAAAAAAAAACAATAATCAAAAAATCAAATCGAAAATGGGCATTTCAAAAAATGCCAATCAATCCTGTTTCTTATAAAGATCAAAACTCTCTATTGGACCAACTGAGGTTAGAAACGACAGTATTTTTGAAAAGTTTCTATTCGGACGATGTTAGAATTTTATTTTATTCATTTCGTACAAAATGTAGGTACAGAAAAAGTTATTTTGTAATTTCTGACTTTTCTATCCGATAGAAACTTTTGATCCTTATAAGAAACAGGATCAATTGGCATCGAAAAGAGTGTTTGTGTAAATTGCCTATGTTCTCGATGACTGAACATTTTTAACAAATCTGTGTATGCAGGTCAAAATATCTCTAAATGTTAAGGGGAGTATTCTAATAACGTTATCCTGTAGCTACAACGGTTAAGGTAATTTCGTACAAAATGTATGGAAAAACAATCTCCTGCTTAATTTGTGATTATCGTCTCCCGAAGTTGAGTCGCTTGTTTGTGTTGTGTTGGTTTTTACTAAATTTTAATTCGAAAACACAATAAATGCACTGACATGAAGTGGAACTGGAAGTGCAAATATAATTTAAACATTAGAAAATGTATGGAAAAAGTTTTTCGCAATTTCTGACATTTCTAGTACTCAAACCTCAGTCGGTCCGATAGAGACTTTTAATCCTTATTAGAAACAGGATCAATAAACATTAAAAAAAGTTTTGTGTAAAATTACCTTTTTCTTGCTGACTACATTTTTTCCAAAATCTGTGAATGCAGTTCAGCATATCTTAAAAAGTTATGGATGGTCTCCTACGAACGTTTTCCTGTAACTATAATGGTCCCTTACTGTCCCGTCTCAAAAATCCATTCTGTATATTTACTTTAAATTTTTAGTTTTAGTTTATCTATTTTTATGATCATTGTTAATTATATTAGAAACAAATCTTACAAGATATATCTAAGCATAACATGTAACCATAGATATATAATTATGTACAATTATACTTATGCTATGCGTGTAACAAAGTTGGATAGGAATAAACATAAATACAGATAAAACTCTTAGCTGCAGAGGTACCAAGTACCTAGTGTGTGTTTGTGTAGTTAACTAAATTTGTCGTTACTACGGCGTAAATTTCAAATACTTAATGCTGTTTTTAGACGTTATTGCTGAGGGAAGTTGCAGACTGCAAGCAGTACTGGTGGCAGCATCTGCTGTACATCAACAACTACAACGATCTGTCGCAATGCATGATTCACACATGGTAACAAGTTGTACATAATCATATTTTAGAATGAAACTCGAAACATTTCAAAGTCTAAAATTAAATGGCAGCAACTCGGACGAAACACAAACTTAACTTAAAACTAAACTACTCTTAATTTATTTTAAACCTTGTTGACTTCGTAACATGGTCATTTTACCCTAGCAATTTCTTCGACACCACTAAACTGTCACTAAAGCCTGTCAGCGTAAAATCAACTTCGTTTCCCCGCGGCCAGAGTCCTGGTTTGTCCAAACGCTATCTCAGAACGTGTCCCCATTTGTCCGAACGCTGTGAGACAGCGTTTTAAAAAACTGTTTTAATTACTTTATTTTAAGCGGTGCAGCTTAATTTGACGTAAGTTTAGTATAGATGCCAGGGGCAAAAATACCTTGTTACGAAGTCGACAAGGTTTAAATTATATTTAAACCTTAATTAAAATTAAGTTTAGTTTAGGTTAAGGTGTATTTATGTCTGAATTGCTACCAATAACATGTAATTAAAAAATGTCAATGGATTTAATTTGAAAGTGATTTTATATTAAGTTTTATTATATTACTAGCTGTGCCCGCGGCTTTGCCCGCGTGGACATTTTATTTAAAAGTAGCCCACACGTTTTATTCCAGGACCAAAAGCCAAACCACAACCAGATCAGTTGTAAGTTTGGTCCAGGTCCAGAGGACCAGGAGGACCAGGACCAAACCTACAAAGTACAATATTATACTACATTTCTTCAAAATTCGTTCAGCCGTCAAATAGTTTTTTATCGATTGCTCGGCATCTAATCATCGGAATAAGGCACTGCCTTGCCTTTTTATAACGCATATTCTGTGAAGTACGGCACTCCGTACTTCACAGAATATGCGTTATAACACACTTGCACTTCTATGACACTTCATAGAAGTGCACGTATTGCAATGAAATAAACGCATATAATAAAATATGAAATAAACGCGTATAATACAATGTGAAATAAACGCTAGAATAAACGCACCGCGTTCCAGTGCAAGGCAGTGAGTGCAAGGCCTAAGATACCAAGTACCCCAGTTTTTAAATCAGCGCAAGGGCTTGAGAGCAGGGCCTCGATTTTGTATGACTCACGCCAATTCCACGCCACCTGCGTGGAATTAGGGAAGGTACGCGACCAGGTTTTTAAACCAGGTTTTGGCTTGTAAGTACGCCGCCCTGGTGCCCTGGTCGCCCCGTCCGCAGCTACATACTCGGTGGCTGGTTTGGCATGACTTCGGCTGAGTTCGGCCGTACTCGGCCAGCCGGGTCACAAGAAGCTAGGTGGCCGATACATCGCTTAAAAAACTTGCAAGGCTTCGAAGTTTTTTTAAGCAAACACAATTGTGCTCTATATTTACATAAGCGCACGGGTCAATTTCCTATGCAAGTATTTTTTACTTTCAATTCCACGCTTCCAAGTACTTTTTTCGCAAACACGTTTGTGCTCCTTATTTATATGGACACGAAGATCAATTTCCTATGCAAGTATTTTCTACTTTCAAGTTGAAAGTATTTTGAACCCTGGTTTTTATAATGAAAGATTCATGACATGAATGAGTTAAATTTATTTTTTTAATTAATAAATTACTATTTTACTATAAATAATTCAATTAATTTCGCTGCGCGTTTTATAACTGAAGTCGACTTATTCTATCAAAAAACACAAAAAACATGTCATTGAGTAGAGAAAATTATCTCCGAAGGCTTGTACTATTTATTCTGTGCCGAAGGTAAGGTGGCACAGATTAGAGAGTAATTAAGGTGGTGAGGTAAATTGGATGGGGCATCAAGGGTAGGTCATTATTATGAGGTCCATACGAACAAATTTTAATGCAACGAAACATTGTGTTCTTAGTACAAATTATTTTTTATGATGTTTCACAGAACGACGTACTTACTGGCACTTTAACTGGCTCTTAATAATTACCTACCCTACCTACCTACTTTTTGAGCTTTTTCAACACGATATGAGGATTGATTTGAAAAAATAAAAGTTTTCTATACTTTCTCTGTGAAGAGCAATACATGTACCTACCTCTGTATGTACACATTTCAATACCGACAACCACAGTAATCTGTGCCGACAACTAACCATTTTGCGAGTAAGACATTATGAAGAAACCTCCGATATAATTATATAATTATGTAGGTACGTAGGTAGTACATTATAATATCTCAATGGAAGAAAAATAATAAAAAAACGTAGTACCTATAATGTATATACATACTCAGAAAACTTGCAACGCTTCGAAGTATTTTTTACGCAAAAGCAATTGTGGTCTTTATTTATGCATACCCACGGATCAATTTCCTATTCAATTATTTTTTACTTTCATTTCAAAAGAGCGATGAAGGCCTAATGGTTTAATTTAAAATCTAACGATACCGGGTTCAAAACCTAAGCTCCCGCACATTGGTGCGGGAGCGAACTTTTCGAAGTTATGTGCGGTTTTCTATCGCTCCGTGCTTCGGAGGACACGTTAAGCTGTCGGTCCCGGCTGTTATTGGTTAATAGTAGTCGTTAAGCCATGTCAGAGACCCTCGGGCGGCCTGACAAACTCTGACATCAGAGGCCAGCACTACCTCATACGACAAACAAACAATTTCAAGGCTTCAGAGTACTTTGTCACACACGCGATAGTGCTCCTTTTATATATAGAGACAAAGATCAATTTGCTATGCAAGTATTTTCTACTTTCAAGGCTTCCAAGTACTTTTATTTTGCAAACACGATTGTTCTCCTTATTTATATGATGGCAAAAATCAATTTCCTATGCATTTATTTTCTACTTTCAAGGCTTTAATCTGTTTCTACAGAAAGCACTTGAAAGTATTTTGAACCCTGGTTTTTCGCCCTGGTGTTTGAAGATGGACGTACTTGAAAGCCCTGGTGCTGGATATTGCGAGTATGACCCATGCCTACGTGGAATTTGTTCGTGATTCCAATTTCCACGCAGGCAGCGAGGAATTGGCGTCTTAAAATTATAGAATTAGGCCCCTGGCGGTAGTGCTAGTGCTAGTGTGGGCCGAATCCGAAAGACCTGATAAATTTGAATTTAGCGGGACCCTTGGTTGCAGGAATGAAATGATTGCGTGTTTTAAGGTCAATCAGCGCCATCTAGTTAAATCGGAGGGAGAACTTTGATGCCTTTGGTTTATTCGCTTGAGTTGTTGATGCCATTGTGCTATCTATACTCGTACCAAACTCCTACTATACCATCTCGATTACCTCAGCATGCAAACATAAAAAACCGCACCTAAGTCGGACCATTCGTTTGGATAGCTCCCATTATATATATTGTTTTCAAACAAAACTTGACGGTTTACTTCAGGAAATTACATAAGCCTTAAAAATATCAAAGAAAATGTAAAAAAAGGCACAAAATATGTAAATGCTTATAAATATTGAGGCAAAATATTCATAGCAGCGCGTGGATTCGATCCATGTGCCTCTGGGTTGCGAGCCAGACACCGCTTCTACTGTGCCACTCTGACTTGTGGCATAGGAGCCGAATTTACGGTACCGTTTTATAAACGGATGTGCAATTATTATTCCTTTCAAATTAACATAACTTTAGACTCATATCCCGCAGGAATCCCGTATTTATTCGTGATTAAAAGTATCATTCATTTTAACACATACTATAAACTTTGACTGTACCAAGTTAAATTCAAAATCCGTACGGTAGTTTCAGCGTGATATGTGTTTTTTTTAAATAACTTTTAACCCCTACCCTGCGGGAACCATTGTTTTTTTCGGGATAAAAAGTATTCTAAATGTTAATCCATAACATAAGCTATGATTGTGCCAAGTTGCATCAAAATCCGTCGGGTAGTTTCTGCGTGATGCGTGTTCAAACAGACAGACAGACAGAAAGACAGACAGACAGACAGACAGACAGACAGACAGACAGACAGATAGACAGACAGACAGACAGACAGATAGACAGACAGACAGACAGACAGGCGGACAAAAAATAAAAACAAAACCTTTTTGTACTCCATATCGATTTTGAAGTTCATCTCAATTAAAATTTTCAAAAAATATTTAATGTACAGATTTAGCCCAGTTACAGTTTTATTATAGTATAGATATTTAAAATGTAATATTATTTTTGGATTTTCATAAAATGTTTTTAAAGTGTACACGCTATATTTACTTACTAGCTGTGCCCGTGGTTTTGCCCGCTTGGTATTTTTTTCTGGAATATAAGGATCCTTTGTGCTATTCCAGAAACAAAAGTACCAATATCACCAAACTTCGTCAAGACGTCAAATGTTTTTTTATCGATTGCCATTACACCTGTTCTTATCCAAACCCTCAGTCACATATTAAAAACCGCATCGCGATTGGTCCAGTACTTTTTACGTGATGCGTGTACGAACAATTATACACAATTCAATTAGTATATTATTATAATAGTGTGCTATGTTGGTCATTATACTCGAGGTGGTATTATTCGCGCAAGCCGCATCAATTTGCATTGAATGTAATAGTACTCGTTGATTACTGAATAAGTGACTTATTGCTGTACCGAGTGTTAGATTGGAGCCCGAGCTTTAGAGACAGACGGCTCTAAAAACTCGAGTGCAGCAAGAAGTCACTTGAGCAAGTGTCAGTAATCTACTATTACATTCAATTATAAAATTTCATTTCAATTTTATAGCAAATTGAACGGTGAGCGAGTCGAGTGTGTAATGATCAATGCACACGCGTTTCTTACGACGTTTTGTAACACACTTGCGAGGAAAAAACAGACATGTGTTTTTATTAAATTTTAATTAGGTAATTTGGTATAACCGAGTTAGGTTATACCAAAAACTCTACTGCCTAACCCTTTTTTTTGTAAAATATAATAACTTTATATTTTTTAATCACTGCATCGTATTCCCCAAGAAACGTTGAACCTCGGTCATATCTTTGAAATCAATTCTAAATAAGTTTGGAAAAAATATGATATTGATCTACAAAAAATGTCGTAATCATTAAAAACGCAAATCCGCTTCGGTAGGGGTTCACTTTGAGAATCAGTAAAAGTAAAAATTTTAGACTTTATGATAATCCTTTTGATTTGCCGTAATATAATTATAGTTAGCTAGTCGTATTTTAAATATCTTCTCGTGTTTCCTAAGAAAATACACAAATTTTAAACATTTTTAACAAACGACATGAAGCCATTCCATTGCGCTACTTTTGTTGCGCAAAAACTACCAGCTGCCGTTGTTGTGCATAGAGCAAATAATTTTCCCTTTAAGTTCGCCATTGTTGTTGTGGTGTTAAAAGTTTAGGAAAATTTGTTTATGAGTAGCACCAACACTAATGTAACTTTCTCTATGGTCGATACGACGTTTGGGGCCATATTTTTGTCAGTTCAGGGTTCAGGTATCAACTACGTTCCAAGTTGAAGGTATCACATTTCTTGTGGAGTTTTTTTTTTAGATTTCAAGTTTACCTGTAAAGGTAGCTTATTTAATTATTTATTTAGGATTTATTTTGCGCCACGGTACACGGCACAAAAGTTCCATTATGCCCATCGAACCTATTAAATAAAGGAAGACGGGGCTACCTAGAACTTTATGTAAACTACACCCGGACTAGATACAACTACAGGAAAACACACCCACACAGCCAAATTTGCACTGTCGTACACTTCATGCACCAACAAAAAAGATAGATTCGCAGATAGAAGCACAAAAGAGATAACAACATTAATTCTCGAACCAAATTCGGGTATCGGGTAAGTTCGTCTTAGTCCGTAAACATAAAGTAATGTAAGGAACAGTCAGCAAATAAATTTCAATGAAATAAAATAATATTAGCTTCTACCGCGGTTTTAATCACCAATGTAAAAAAATAAATGTTAAGTTTGGTAGTTTTTTGTAGTAGGTACTTAAAACAGCGGTGTTAGTGTGTACTTGAGTAACAATATTTGAACATTTTATCGTCCAATAATACCATTTACGAAAGTTTGTTTTTATGTTATACAATCACGCTCGGACTGCTGATATGATAAACCTTTGAAAAAAAAACTCGATTTCTTGGCCATAAATGAAGCTTGTGTCAATCGATAGGGCAAATTATAAGAAATAAAAAGTGTTCCATGAAAAAATCAGTAGACATATTTGGGTTTATTTTTCGTCCAACTTCACGGCAATATTAATATGTCGTGCAATTATGGGATGGCGTATGTTAGATTAGTTGTTTGTGACATTTATTTCATCAGACCCCCTCATCCCATCCTGACCAAGACTGAAAATCAATATTGCTACTTTATGTTCCTTACACATGTAAAAGACGAAAAAATATTTTTATACCAAAATATCTTAGAAAATATTATCACTTAGGCAGTTTATGATTATATATTTTTTCCTGTCTATTGACACGAACTCATTAATGGCCCAGAAATCGCCATTTTTTTTTCAAATTCGCTGCTGTTTTGGTATGCCAATAAGGTAATATGCTCTTAAGTACGAGACGGTAAGACGGTAAGTACATATCACCTACCCAAAAATATGACCTGCTTTTTTTAATATCTTCCTATATCCTTTGTGAGTTGTATACATATGTTCTGATTTGAAGTGTATTGAATATAATCAACTGTTATTGTTGGGTAGCCAATCTGGCTCTTCCCCATAGACAATTGCATACTACTAGTACTCTAGACAGACTATTGACGAACGTCGCAATTAGCTCATTTGATTATCGCCACTTGGGCGCTGTTGGCACTGATAGCAGTACTTTGGCAGTCGTGAGCGTCCACGGAACTAATGTATTTACTACGTTAGTAAGTAGTTAACGTATTTACTTTTTTTTGTACTATTGTACCCTCAGTGGGGCGCTTTGAATCGGCACATACGAAAGTACGTCAGAGCCTATCCATAGAGATCAGTGCTCTTCCCTCAGTCTTCTGACAACTCGTAGCCACTTATGTTTCCAAAGTTCGTCTTTAGGAAACCTATTAATAACAATTAACATGTCAGTGGGTGTAAGAGTAGACAAAATAAACATGTGAAGAAATATCAGGAACATGTTAGAAAGTATCTATTATGTTGACTCTTCTAATATAAACAAGGGGGAAATACCTAAAGGTAGGTAGATTAAAATAAAATATGCAATTTTTAAGTGAAAAAAAAAACAATTCTTAAATCTGTTTAAGTTTTTTCTTCCTAACGGTACAAAGGGATTTGGGCCCTATTTCATAAAGCGACAAATCATAATAAACCTACAAATGTCAGTCGAATACGCAAAACCTGCGTTTCATATATCAAAAATGTACGACATTTCTATAGTCTGACTGACAATTGTCGGTTTGATTGACATTTGTCAGTGTACTATAGTTTTTATCAATAAATTTCTTCGAAAATAATTATCTTACGGCAGTAACTATAACTTACTGCGACATAGCGTTACCGTAGCGTTTTGCTAGCGTTAAGAAAGTTACCGACATAGCACAATGGATTAGCAAATTGAAGTGGCAGTGGCCAGAGATTATTACCTATTCCTAATTGTAATTTAAATACTAATTTCTAACCTTAACCTTAACCTTAACTTTCAAATGCTACCGCTTTGCGTCACTTTGCGCGACCGACTCGTAGAAGATTTTGCGTCACTTTTGCGCTATTTACGGCAAAATCTACGGCCTAACCCATTTACGAAACAATTTTAGTGAAAGTACAATTCTCAAAATGATACCGAACAGTTTTTGTTGGCATTTCTCTCTAGATTTTGGTAGCAACACGTTTCGCGCCTCGATTAGTATTTCCGGCGGGGTTAAATCTACGTATTGCTCTTCTTCGTAAAGTATAAACATTAGAAACGGGATATTTACCATGGATACAATTTGTATTGAGTTCCCGATATTTCGGCACTATTGCAAGCGCCATGATCCATGGTGTATTAGTTTCACTACGTGAAGTGGACATTTTTGATAACAATTAACCACACTACGAAAACATTAACAAATATTTATGGGAAATGGCGCGCTGGTTTAGTTTTCCGCGTAGGTGTAAATAAAGGCACTGGCAAAAACGCAATACAGCCCATATAAAAAATATAATAAACACAAAATTATGTTTTGAATTCACAAATTAAGTTTAATATGTAATGAATAATACTTAATTCAATGGAATGATGATAATTTTTAAGATTGATTCATCATATGTAACCTAAAATAGATTATTTGTTCACAAAATATTTGTTTTTAGACATAAAAACTCATTGCGGAGATTTAAAAAAAAATGAAAAGTAAAAAGCACTAGACTAAAGTAAAAAGTGCTGTAATGTAATGTAAAAAACACTAGTGTGTAACAAGCTGAATTATGAACCAAAATGCGTAGCCATAAGGGTCACTTTACGAGAGAGTATGTTGAAAAAATAAATTAAGTTCTTATTCAGTAGCCTTTTTTAAGTCACCTAGACCATTTTCTTAAATTATCTTCGCTATTTAGACTTTTTGTTGCTTTACTACGAGTATAAGTATACATATACATGATAGATACATATACATGTACATATGTGTGTTCTTTCTTCTCTTGTCAGGTATCTAGCAGCAGACACTCAGCTGTACTGCTTCGGGCTGGTCGTCTACATCGCCTGCCGGACCCCTGTCTGCCGGAAGGTGGTCCTGTCGCTGCTGCTGGTGGTTGCTCTCGTCATCCCGGCGGTTCACACTTATGTGCAGGACCTGGATGCAACCTTAGCTGCTTCCCCGGAGTAAGTTACCATATAAACATATATCATCCTTTTGACTTTCCTTTCGATTTAAAAAATATATAGCGATATCCAATGATGAAGTATTCTATGTACCTGACATGTTACATTGTTGGCAACTTTTTTCTTGTTATTTTTTTAGGGTTCCGTACCTCAAAAGGAAAAAATAACTCTTATAGGATCACTTCGTTGTCCATCTGTCTGTCTGTAAAGACTCTTTTTCTCAGGAACGCGTGGAAGTATCAAGTTGAAATTAATATTAAAAGGAAATTATTACACAAGAGATTGCAGACCTGAAGCTCTGCAATCCCTTGGAGCTGTGAAGTCTAAGTCAACGCAATAAAAAGATACGGCCGTTTATGCCACATTTTTGACACTCGCAAGGGAATCAAAACCTATAGGGTACTTCCCGTTGACCTAGAATCATGAAATTTGACAAGTAGCATTGTCTTATAGTACAAATAAAGGGAAAAATCTGAAAACCGTACATTTAAAATTACATCTTTTTTTTTGGGTTCCTCTTAGGACGAACTATTTACATACCTACAAGTTTGTACGGAACCCTCTATGCGCGGGTCTGCTCACACTCGGCACACACTTTTTAATAAGGTACTGTGTATGTTTCTATGGTAAAGGTTTTATAAGATTGTGTACGAACCTCTAATTTCATGTTCTAGAGATGCTACACACTTCGTCATTACTAACCGCACCTTCAGGAACCTGTACAAGCTCAGCCATACAAACTTGTTCAGCTTCCTGGCGGGCCTGATAGTGGGCTTGATGGCGTACCACGGACAGAAGGTCAACTATGACGTGCAGAGGCTGAGGGTAAGCTTTCAAGAAGAGAAGCCATAACAATTAGATGGATAAATGAAATAGTTCGATAAGATTGGCGATAGGCTTATTATGTGACTTATATCCAATGTTTCATAGTGAAGATTGCGGTGTTTTGTATTTTTGCAGAAGATTCCTACTTCTTTGTCATTTCAATGGTCCTTTAATTGTATTGCGAAAAACTACATTTTCACTATTAGGTTACACACGTTCTATATAACCGTTGTAAACTTCATTAGGCTCTGCTACTGTTTCCAGAAATATTGTATCCTCTACTACGCCATGGTGCCCCTCAACCTGGCGATGGCCCTGGCTGGTACCGTCTTTTTCCGCGAGGGTCCCAGGCCATCCATGGCGGTGAGGATCCTCTTCGTAGTCTGCCAGAGGCCTGTCTTGTGTCTATTCATCGGAATGTGGATCTTGGGTTTCATGTTTAAATATGAAAGTAAGTACGATGAAGCAATATCTATACTCTATAATCATAATAAAATTGAACAGTGAACATACATATATGAAAAAATATATTAAGAGGACTCAAAATAGGTATCTACAATTACAATTCTGTTTTCACTGTTGAATAGCTCAAAGTCTAATTTAAAGATCATATATTTTGCAAAGGTCAATGGTGCATGGATAATCACGCACATTATTCAAGCTACGCGGAACCAACTACACCACGTGTGTAAACGCTTCAGGAAGTAATATGTGCGTGCCGTCAACTAGAAACAAACCAAGAGTGATATAGCACATCCGAGGTTTCATGAGGCATCTAAGATCAGTTAAACATTTGCAACTTACTATTAACATAAATAACATCTTTTTACATATTATTTGATTATAATTTTAACAGTGATTCATTAGTTTAATTTCATAACTCGATTTGGGGCCCTGGCCCATTTGCAGGACCTGTCCTGCAAATGAATAGTACGAATTTATTTGTCACCTCTATCCGTGTGACTTTAGTTATATTACAATTAGGTGATAAATAGTAATTACAATAGAAATAATAGTGTAATTAATTATTATTCTATTATTTAAAAACGTCTGTAGTACCGCAACGCAGCCAAACTCCAAAGTCAAGGCCAACAGGTAATATAAATAATTGCTTAGAATATTTTAATTCGACGGTTTAGATTTAGGAGATTATGATATCTGCAATAGTAAGAACCGTCTTTTTAACAGTAATGGTGAACTGTGTACAGCCACTGAGTATATAGGTATACCTACCTGACTTTGGTTCTTGCATAGATGACTTCTTGTCTTCGATCTCTCGCTGTCTCCAAAACTAAGTATTTAGGTATACCTACCTGCCTTTGGTTCTTGCAGAGGTCCTTGACTCTTCGATCTCTCGCTGTCTCCAAAACTAAGTATTTAGGTATACCTACCTGCCTTTGGTTCTTGCATAGGTCCTTGACTCTTCGATCTCTCGCTGTCTCCAAAACTAAGTATTTAGGTATACCTACCTGCCTTTGGTTCTTGCATAGGTCCTCGACTCTTCGATCTCTTGATGTCTCCAAAACTAAGTATTTAGGTATACCTACCTGCCTTTGGTTCTTGCAGAGGTCCTTGACTCTTCGATCTCTCACTGTCTCCAAAACAACACACAGACAAAATTAAAAAGTAAAACAGTTTGGCTTCAGTATCGAATATAGAGAACCATGCAAAAACTATTTTTTATTACTTTAATATTAACATAACTATGGACCAATGTCCCGCAGAAACACTTTACTTTTTCAGGATAAAACCTGTTCTCAATTTTAACCCATCATATAAATTAAGACAGTGCCAAGTTGCATCAAAACCCATCCATGAGTTTCAGCGTGGTACGTGTTCTTTTAAATAAGTTTCAACCCCTATCCTGCGAGAACCCATACATTTTTCGATATGTAAAGTATCCTGTGTCCTACCTCGTAGTCTGAACTCAAATCATACCATGTTTATTTTGAATTCATCTAGTAGTTCCAGCGGCGTTATGCGCGGCTAAGATAAAGAATGACAGACATACAGATAGAAATGAAAAAACATTCAGTTTAGGCTTCATTATCGAATATAGAGTACCTTCCAAAAAAAACACTATATCTTTAATGTACAGAAATTTGGACCCATATCCCACAGGAACCCTTAATTTTTTCGGCACAAAATGTATCCATAATTTTCACACATCTTATAAACTATGTCTGTGCCAAGTTGCATCAACATCCATCCAATAGTTTCAGCGTGCTACGTGTTCTTTTAAATAATTTTCCACTCCTATCCTGCAGGAACACTTAATTTTTTCGGGATGTAAAGTATCCAATGTCCTACTTCGAAGTATGAACTCAAATCATACCAAATTTCATTCGAATTTTGGGATAAAGAGTATCCTCAATTTTTACCCATTATATAAACTATGACTGTGCCAAGTTTCAACAAAATCCGTGTAGTAGTTTCAGCATGATACGTCTTCTTTTAAATAACTTTCAACGCCTAACCTGTCTTTAATTTTTCGGGATGAAAAGTATCCTATGTCCTACCTCGAACTAAGAACTCAAATCATACCAAATTTCATTTGAATTCATTGAGTATTTTCGGCGTGATGCACTTCCAAGGTACAGACAGACAGACGGACAGACAGACAGACGGACAGACAGACAGATGGACAGACAGACAGACAGACAGACTAAATTAAAAAAATACAGTTTTGGCTTTAGTATCGAACGCGCCCCAAAAAAATTTACAAAATATCTTTAATTTACAGAATTTGGGACATTATCCCGCAGGAACTCTTTATTTTTTCGGGATAAAAAGTATCCTACATTTTAACCCATCATATAAACTATGACTTTAATATTACGGAACCCGAACCCTTTCATTTTTCGGGATGAAAAGTAGCCTATGTCCTACCTCTTAATATGAACTCAAATCATACCAAGTTTCATATAAATTAATTCAGTAGTTTCGGCGTGATGCCTAGCCAAGATACAGACAGACTGACAGACAAAAATTAACAAAAATACAGTTTTGGCTTCAGTATCGAATCTAGAGTACGGTCCAAAAAAAATTTTCTAAATATCTTCAATGTACAGAATTGGACCCGTTACAGTTTTATTATAAGTAAAGATGATAAAACTTCTTAAGTGTTTCTGCTCTCCTGGTACTTTGAAATACATTTTTTAATATAATCACACTACTTAATGTTCATGGGGAGGTATCATCATCATAATCATCATCAGCCCGTGTCAGTCCACTGATGGACATAGGCCTCTCCCAAAGAACGCCATTGAGCCCGATCTTCGCCTACTACACTCTCGTGGAGGTATACTCACTTTAGTAACTTTATTTTTAATGTCATATCTCCAATTTTTTAAGTGTTTCTGCTCTCTTGGTACTTTTTTTTAAATATTTAACTATTTAATATTCATGGGGACGTATACACACTTTTATAATCTTTATTTGTCAATGTAAATCCAATTTCTGAAGTTTTTCTGCTCTCCTGGTATTTTTTTATTTTTTTATATAAATATAATCACACCATTTAATGTTCACGGGGAGGTATACTCTTTTTATAACTTTATTTTTCAATGTCATATCTCCAACTTCTTAAGTTCAATATCGGTCCTTAATTGACGTAGAAGTAGGTGAAAATACATTAAAAATAAATTTTGTAAAGTCGATTAAAAAAACGTTGCAGCAATCACATCACTAGTTCCGTGAGTTTTGCAAAAAGAATAGAATCTCTGAGAGAATTATTACGTTTGTTTTTTAGCTCCAACAGACAGACAAGTCAGCTATGTTTCCGAGTATATAATTATAGTGGCAATATCGTAGAATTGATCATTTCATAAAATGGTTCTATTTCATGAAATGGGCAGCTAAAACTGACCATATCGTTGAAACATCAACGTTTAATGATAGGTATTTCCTTCCATTTTTGGCCAAATCATTAGATATTATTATTGTAAGATTTTCATGATACCAAAGGTGTTCAAACAGGTAGTTTTTCAAGTTTCAAGGCTAAAAGAGACAAACCACGAAGACTAAGGCGGAGCTCACGACGTTTCGCTCCCGCCTTCTTACCTCGCACGGAAAAGTGTGCGACAAAAAACTAGATTGCCTAGTTTGTAATTGTTGTGGACATATTTTTGCCTGGCAGAGTTTGGTGGAGGCCAAGGAACTCCACTAGTGAATTTGTCAATGAATATCACCGGATTACACTTTTCTGTGTATTGCAGTGAGTTATATTTATGTGTTGGATAAAGCTATAGTGAGTAAAACAAATTACTAACTGTTCTGAGAATTTTGTGGTTATGGTCGTTTACATTATATTCAACTATATAAAAGAAAAGTGTTAGTACAAATGTAGACTATTTGTACAACATCTTTTGTTTATGGTCTAATATTTATTTAGTGCGTGTAATAACATCAATAATTATTAATGAATCAGTTCTTACTTTACTTACTAACTTCATAAAGTGATTGCCATTGTGAAATAATAAAATTAAAAGAGAGAGAATAACGAACTAAAGTTGGGGTAGAATGCCCAAAATTACACAAAAGTCGATTTTGTTTAAAAAAAAAAGGGGGAAGAAAGAATTTACGAATATGAGTGGGCATAAGAGGCATCGTTCCTCCAGTACTTCTTCGGAGGGAGATAGTAGGTGGACCGATAGTAAATATCAGAAAGAACTTCAAAAGAAAGAAAGTAGGATTGGGGCTTTAGATGGTTTGGTTCGCTAGCTGAGACAAACTCAAAATTATTTCAACAATCGACCTTCTACTTCTTTTGAGAGACACATGATTACTTCCACGCCTAAATTTGGTACAAATGACACTACTGTCCGATATTTGGGTCGGAGTGATATTATTCTTGAGTTTGATCCAGATATTTCTACAATATCCGTGGAACATTGGATAAGAAATCTGGAAAGCTTTGGATCCATGTCTGGTTGGGTTGAAAGAACACTAATCTGTAATTGCACGTCAAAATTGAGAGGCGATGCTAAGGGATGGTATGAACGGCAACAGTCATTCGACATTAGTTGAGAAGAGTGGTATTTGAGCAGAGTACAAGTTCTCTGCTCAAATATTTGGATACAATTAAAACAGTAGAACGGAGCCAGAGAATCAAAATTGTCGCAGATTCAAAAGTCACTTTATCTTGTTTTTCTTGTGGGAAAGCAGGGCGTAAAGCCCGAGCTTGTATAACAACATATAGAAAGAAAAGAAATGAGAATAAAACGATTTGTGGATTCTGTAATCAGACAGTACATGTGGAAACTAACTGTTTTAAGAAACGGAAACAAAACAAGTCGAGTTCATATTGCAAGCGTAGGGGGCATAATTTTGAGGATTGTTTGAAACGCGGACAACATTGTTCGAAGTCTGAATATAAAGTGCCGTATGTAAAAAAAACAAGAGCATTGCCCAAAAAAAGCTGATGAGAAATACCACAAAAGTGTTTTGGTAAACAATAATACAGTCTGCGTATATATAGACTTTGGAAGCGCTTGTAATAAGGCTTGTATGAGGGAATAGATTCGTCAAAAATTACATATAGAGTTTTCTCGAAATGATTGTGAGGTGGTGACTAAAGGTTATGGAGATGCTTTAACAGTTCCTCTAGGCATTAGATCAGCTAGATTATCAGTTGACGACGTGGAGAGAGTCACTGAATTTTTCATAGTACCAGATGAAGCACCGATGATAGATATCTTGGTAAAAAGCTAAAGGAACACGCCTGCTCTGGCAACAAAGAGCTTTTGCCAATAAATTATATATTGTTGGAATGTGCTAATCAAGGCCTTCAATTTAATATCCTTATGGCAAATTTCAAAGTTATTTTTTCATTTTTGAAAATGGTGTTATACTGCCGCCATATCAAATGTTTAAACAATATATATAGCCTAAGTTACTCGGGGGAATGTAAAGGTTCTAACAATACCCCATACGTATGTACGTAAATCTGTTCAGAAATTTAAAAGTTATGGTGTAATAAATAAATTCACACACAAACATACATACATACATACATGAATGCTAAAACAATACACTTCTTTTTTGGGCATTCGTGTAAAAACACCTACTGAATTGTGTATATTCGACAGCGAGTTGACATTAGAGCTTCTAGAGCTATGTGAAGATCTAGCACGAATTAAGATTTACCCATCGTAGGAGGAAGTGATTATGCCAGGGCTAAATAAAGTGGTGGCGAAGACTGAACCGTCAGTAAGTGGTGTGATAAATCTTGAGTTGAGATAACATCAGTGGCCTATGTATGAAATGGATGTCCTAGATGATGTTATAGATAGTGAAGATGCGGGGTTACCGTGAAGGTCGTTAATTGAACAGAAGCAAATATCACATTAAAACATGATCAGTGTATAGCCCTTGGTATGTTTTCAAATGATAGTGCCATTGAAACCCATACTGGTAAAAAACTTTTGGCTGAAGTGAAAAAGGCTTTGGAAGATGTTCTTCAGCAATATGATCATCGCTTTTTATGAGATGGCATAGAGCTAGGTCAATGTGACGTTGAAATGAGTATTAAAATAGCACAAGATAAAACTATCAACTGTAGACCCTATAGGTTCTCCTATCATGAAAGAGAGATAGTACGCAAGATGGTTTCCGACTTACTAAAAGCAGGCGTCATAGAAGAATCCAAGTCTCCTTATGCAAGTCCAATCTTGCTGGCACGCAAGAAGGATAGCGGATACCACATGTGTTTGGATTATCGAGCTCTTAATAACATCACAGAGAAGGAGCGATATCCTATGCCAGTTACTCAAGAGTTATTGGATCGGTTGGTTGATAAGTCTACATTTAGCTGGTTGGATTTAGCAAATGTTTACTACCAAATAAGGGTAGCAAATGTGACGAGACCGTTTAATATAAAATTCGCTACCTTGGAAACCAAAAATGACGTGGTTGAGGATCTCCAAAAAGTTGTGGGAATCCTTAGGGAAAAAGGCATAAAATTTCGTCAGCTGCAGCATACCGGCACGAAGTCTAAAATCTCGGGTGAAACTCTTCGACTTATGGACAAATGGCGGGAGCAACAGTAAGTCACACCGTCAAAAAAAAAGGGAGTTCAATGAGAACATTAGTAAGCTGGTGTGATATAACCTCCAATGCTCAAATACACACCTGATAGAAAAGGCAATTGATCAAAATCGGGGGTTGAAAGTCTTCGCCCAGCAATTAAGTAGATCCCATCTGACGAAGCTCAAGACCAATAATGGCACAACCGTCGTCTCTAAGCTGGAGATCCTGTCTGAGACCCAAGATTTCTATGGCCAATTGTACGAATCGCATGCTTCTAGACCCAAACCCCCGAAACTGAGGATTCTCGCGCAATACTGACCTGCCACTACATTGATGTACTGCCTGACGTCAGCCTAGACAAGATTGAGATGGCGCTTAAACAACTTACAAATGGAAATGGCCCCAGTGAGGATGGTATAACTTCAGAGCTCTTGAAAGGAGGGGGAAACCCGTACTTCGGGACTTTCAGGGGTTATTTACCACCGTTTTTAACTGTGAGAGAATTCCAGAGGCGTGGAGCAGGAGTTTGGAAGTACTCTTTTTTACAAAAGGGGTAAAACCCTTTTAAAAAACAATCGACATATTTTACTCTTGAGCCACTTGTCTTATACCGTACACTCTTGTCTATAAGTTGTTTTCGAGGGTCATCTCAAATCATCTCGCAAGAAGACTGGACGAATCCCAGCCTCTTCAACAGGCCGTGTTTCACGGAGGATTTAGCACCACAGACCACAGACCTAGCACCACACAGATTTAGCACCACTGTCCTCTATACACAGTCAGGTTGTACAGAAGTCTGAAGAGTATAACCAGCCCCTGCGTCTTGCTTTTGTAGACTATGAGAAGGCCTTCTTTGACTCAGCTGAAACCTGGGTAGTTCTGGAGTTTTTGCAGCATTGCCAAGTGAACTGGCGATACATCGAAGTGCTGAGGTTTCTGCATTACGCCGCGACTATGAGTGTCCAAGTACAAAACCAGCAGTCTAAACATATTCACTGCACAGGAGAGTGAGACAAGGGCATGTTATATTCCTGAAACCGTTCACTAATGCCTTGGAAAATAAGTTTAAGACACTGGATTGGAAAGAAATAGGTAATAATATCAATGGCGAGAACATCTCCGAAATCTGTCAAAGACATAAACACTAACGAATTTTTTGCTTTAGTGAAGAATCATTTAATACAGAAAAGCTATTATAATATGAGAGAGGCTTTAGCTGGCAAAAATATATTTGTGTTAATTATATTCACTTTTGACGATGTTCGAACTGATACAGTGCGTATTACCTTTCTTTTAATTCTTTTTTTTACAATAATTGACAATGCTATTGCAGATACTTACTTTTATTATTTTAATTACCATTGTTACATTTTCATTTTTGTATTGATAATTGAATGGGTTTTTTTCTATAATTTGAACATTGTATTATTTTATTGTGACATGTCTAAGTGCAAGGAAATGTCAAAAGAGTAATAAATGAATTGAATTGAATCTCACACTTACGATTTGCCGATGACATAGGCCTAATAACGGAGTCGCTGCAAGACTTGTAAAGTATGTTGATGAACCTAGATGATGCTTCTCGACGCATCGGTCTCGGGATGAACATAGTTAAGACCAACATCATGTTGAACAACTTGTTGACCCGGAACCGATTGCAGTCATTGGGGTAACTCTTGAAGTTGTCTGAAATAGTGTTTACCTTGGACAAATATTGCAAATATGTAAGACCAACTTTGAGAAAGAAGCCAACAGAAGAATTCATATGGGTTGGGCAGCATTCAGCAAGCTTTGTCAGGCCTTTTCGTCGTCCATACCACAGTGCCCGAAGAAAAAATTTTCAATCAGTATGTCCTACCAGATATGATGTACGGAGCCGAAACGTGGACACTCACTGTCAAACTAGCCCACAAGTTTGAGGTCGCTCAGCGAGCTATGGAGAGACCTATGCTTGGAGCTTCTCTGAAGGAAAGAAAAGAAAGATTCGTAAAGAAGATATCCGACAGAGAACTAAGGTAACCGACATAGCTTTAAGGATATGCAAGCTAAAGTCGCAGTGGGCTGGTCACATTTCCTGAAGAACCGATAACCGTTGGGCTAGACAAGCTCTCGAGTGGAGACCACGTTTAGCTAAACGTAGTGTAGGACGCCCTTCGCGTCAGGTAGAGACGACCTGTAAATATGTAATGCGGCTGGAAGAATGGATGGGGAGAGCTGAAGACTGAGCTCAGTGGCGTGCATTAGGAGATGAAACTGTAAAATAAGACAATTACTTCATAACAATTTCAAAAATGAATTAGTAGTAGAAGTGAAGCATAGCATAACTAAGTGATAATAATAAAAGTAGTAAGTAAAATGATTAAATGAGTATCTCTTTTAGCCCTTTTAGGATTGATCAAAACTAAGTTATTTTGCAAAAAAAAAACATAATTACTCTTATTATTTTGCATGGTACATTTTTCTATTATTAAAAGTCAAAAATAATATTAATAATGCTTCTTTACCCAACTGAGGAGGGTTATGTGTTTGGGTTGTATGTATGTTTGTTTGTTAGTTTGTAAATTTATTAGGCACATCCTACAGCCTAAACGGCTTGATAGATTTGGATAAAGAGGTATCATTGGATTCGTATTAATCACGAGAGTGCTATAGGAATTAAAGGATATAAGAAGTGTTAAAAAAGCTAATAATGGCGGCGTACAGGTGTAAATTACGTACGACTAACAAAATATTGTTTCTACTTTATCCTTGATTTCAGTGATTGGTTGAAAACTAGTCAGCAGGTAGACGAAACTGGATTTCGGGTCGAAAACTGGCGAAATCTGTTTTTTTAAAAGTTAAATACAGCTATATTACAAAAATCTTTATTTTATATGCAAATAGATTGTAGTAGAAGTACAGTTTAATAATGTTTTGTTCAAAATTGTTACAAAAAACATATATGTTTTGCGTCTCGAAATTGAGAACTCCACTAATTGGCCAAGAACTGGCGAACTTACCCTACTACTTTTTCATTTCATATCGTTTCAATTATACTTACTTAAGTATTAGTTTGGGGTAATTGAGCAAAGAATTTGAACTAACTCAATCTGTTCATAAAATCTTACATACTGTACTATTTTATACTGTAGCATGCATGCGTTAACAATGATTAGGCCAGGCCGTCAACGGAGATAATTTACCGTAAATGAATGAGTTAGGTAATTGATTCTGTATAGATAAGTATTTTGTTATTTTTTGTAACAAACTTTTACAAAAAATAACAAACTTTTTATCTACATAATTTAAAATCAAAATACTTACCTACTACTTTTTTTTAATTAGTTACAACTTTTCAAGTATCTACATAACTATCAGAGATAGAAATTTAGATAGAGATAATAGAGTACCTATTATATTTATTTACTATTTAATTTTTATTTTCGCTTCCAATCTGAAGAATTATATTCCTTTTCTTACCTTTTCATTATACCTAATCAAAATCAATGAATAAAATGACGTTGCTTACAATTTTTACCTATACGATAACTTTATGTACGCCAAATATTTAGTTTCGGCTCTATGCTACAATGATCATAAATGTACCTAGAGCGTAAGCACGGGGGGATTTTTCGCGGAGCAAACGTCCTTCCTTGGAGAAGCCTTGGCGGATACTGACCAAGTGACCAACGCCGCGCTTGAAATGCTAGATTTTGGTTGTTTTTCCTTCTCGGAGAAAAATAAGAACGAAATTAGAATATATGTTATCACCATTTCTTAAAGAATAAAAAGCCTCGTTTATTGATATAACTTTCACACGGCTTTATGCTGGTATCGCTGAACAGGACACGCTTAAATACCGATTTAGAGACATCTTTGTAACATTTTTTTATCGAGCCAACCATTCTCAATCACGTTTCTGTCTTCGCCAATTTCAATAGTGTTTGTTCAAATGTAATAAAACATTATTGTTTTTATATTTAAGTCGATTTGTAGAGGTTCAAAAACCTTCAAATGTATAACCTCGCCCTAAGTCACTAACTTGTTTGTCTGTCGTTCCGGGTGGAATCTTGCAACTCAAATTTCGAGCATTATCCGACTGAACCCGATTGGCTATCTGGCTGAAACTTTCAGGGTAGATCACAACTCAATGACATTGCAATCAGAAAAAACAATCTAAAAAAACGTGGTTTTTAGATTAGTTTTTTAATCTACATTTGCTGCTTGTTATGATATGATGAATGATGTTTGACCATATCATGAAGTAGCCATAAGTTTAGCTGTTTATATCGTCAAACGTTGATCATTCATTCATCTGGCTAAACCATTTCATAGAATAATATAATACACTTGAATTATTTTATTTTTTTAAAGCTTTTACTTTAGCATGATAGTTATTTTAAGCAAATTTAGACTAAGCGAAAGTTTTTTGTACAATTACTTTTCTTAGACTGGAAACACTGAAAAGATTCAAAACATTTCGTGCTATCACTCGAATGTATTTCTCTCAGCGTGTGTTCATTATTGTGTTTGTTTATTTCTGCTATTGCTTATCCTGTTTTTGTTGAGTTTGTTATATCCCTACACATCCCTTCATGGAAACACGACGGTCAACTCAGATTGCGAAACCCCACAGCTTCATAAAAGGACTTCACCGACATCAAGCGGGGCCTTTTCGTCATCCTAATATCGAGTCGATAGGACGCTCTTAATTATAAATTTAAAAAAATGTGGAGTTAAACTTTTTATTTCGTAATAAATTGTAAAATGGAGTCAGGTCTCTGAATATCAAAGCACAAGTTTTCGTCGGTAAAAATGAGTGTATCGGAAAAAGTGATGGAGAGAAGAAGAATGCACATCTATGAATGCTATTACTACCAGTTCCTTTTTTAGCAGGAATATAAAGTACTTCTGAACATTTTGTTTTTTCTGGTGATATCTACAACACCTCTGAAATGTCATTTTGACACTGACATATTTTGATTGAATGTTTGCTCTCGAATATTGAACTCGAGTTAATCGCACTGAAAACCTTTACAAACCCAAATGCGGGTAGTTGGAGACAACGCTCGCCCTACTCAACGCTGACACCCGCTACTTCAGTCTTCTCGTGACCACGATCAATGCAACTTTAATCGAAACGTCGAAGTAAATAACTTTTTAGCACGATTAAGTCCCGCTTAAATAATTTACTATGTACTTTGATATTTACGACCGTAAATGTTTTTTCTGCGACGAGAATTATAATATATATTCTCGTCGCAGATACCGCAGAGCCTCAAGACGAAAGTTTATAATCAGTGCGTGTCGCCAGTGATGTCATATGGCATTGAGACGTGGTCGCTAACAATTGGTCTCATACACAAGTTCAATGTCATGCAGCGTGCAATGGAGAGAGCTATGCTTGGTGTGTCACTACGTGATAGAATCCGTAACGAGGAAATCCAGTTTTAAAAACGTTTGTTTTACATTTTACTAATTTGCTCTAAAATAGTGACCCCCATATTGTAAGTCACAGAAATTCGTAGGTGTACCAAATTTAAACATATTCGGAGCAAATTGACTTTGACAGACGAACAGACAGATAGACATTCGTGTGCTGGAGAGTTGGGGTTCCTAGCTTGATGTGTCTGTCATCCGCGTAGAGATACTCTCTCTACGGTCGTCCGCAACAATAAGATTGATCCTTTATTGGTTCCGTTTTTCATCCGGACGTACTGTACCATAACAACGGCCAATCCATTAACATCTTTCATTCAACCATTGATTCGACCCAATTAGACATCTTGATGTGTTTCAGATTTTGTGCGTTGTATCATGGAATGGCAAGGCTGGACGTCGCTGAGCAGGCTGTCGTACTGCGTCTACCTGGTGCACTTAACTGTCATCAGACTGTTTCATAGTCTGAAAGGAACCACCACACACGTCACACTGCTGTCCTTGGTTAGTTCTATATAAGTTACTCATACTCACAAGTCCTACTCTTTGTCAGATATTCAACTGTCAAGCAGTGTGCATTTCATTGTTTTGCTTTGAAGAGCAAAGTTTTCAGCAGGATTTCTGGGAAATAAGTCTTAAATGTCTTGACCAGCACAGTGCAGTGACGTACAAGATTTAATAAACAAAAAACTGCGTAACACCGACGCAACCGCAACCCCTGACAAAAAACATCAAGAGCGTCAGTGCTATACTTCTTGCATTGGTTTCTAAAATATCCTAGAAGAACATAGGATGCTTTCTTTCGTGATAAAAGGTCCGCGCGGACTAAGTCGCGAGCGAAAGCTTGTTTAAAATAAAACTGAGAAGCTTTTTTCATATAACTATTCGCCAACTGTTGCTTTGCTGTTGAAAGTCTACAGTAGGGCTTTCGAAGATTTCTATAACTATTCGCCAACTTATGCTTTACTGTAGAAACTGTACAGTAAACTCTACGGAGATTTATTTAGTTGGCCCAACTATGAAAAGATTGTTAGGCCTCCTTTGGCCAGATAGTTGGCCCATTTGAAAAAAAAACATGGCAGACATTTTATACAAACATTGTTGGCCAACAAAAGCGACGTCATTGGCCCAACAAACCGCCAACCACAAATTCTACCAGGAAAGCTGACACGTGACTGCTGATACCCCCTCGCTCCCCCACCGTTTGACTACCAAAATACCCCTCCAGAACCGCTCTACTACCGTAGGATCCTATACAGTTGTGTACTGCCCCTGTTAATCAAAAAAATGATGATCTCAATTATGTAACCGTATTTGTGAATTTCCAGACAGAGGAGGTGATATTGATCGTGCTGATATCATACATGGTAGCGCTTTTGTGCTGGATTCTGGTGGACCAGCCGTTTGCGCAGCTGTTGAAGACCTTTCACTCACCACCGCCGAAGGCTACTGCGGGTAATACATATACATCATCACTTTAATCTCATTTACAAGTTATATAAACCAATTGATCTAGCCTTCTTTCTTCTTTCTTATGAGATGCAAGACAAGTCAATCCACCCTGAGCGGCAAAAATAGATTCTTATAATTCTCAAATCGTTCGGAACAACCTGGCCTGGGGACCAAGCTCTTCAATCTATTGTTTGATAGTACGAACCACAGAGCCGCAGTTTTTTTGTGACGGGCGTTCCGGGAACTGTATTTAATAATGAAATTTTGCATTTATTTATCTAGCTGCCCGGCCCTTTCAGCGCTGAGTGGTAACAAAACATACATAAACAAAAACTTTCGTATTTATAATGTAACTAGCTGTGCCCGCAGCTTTGGCCGCGTGGTTATTTTTCTGGGATGTAAGGATCATACGGTGTTATTTCAAATATCATCAAACTTCGTTCAGACGTCAAATGGTTTTATACGGTTTTATTTAGCTTGACCTGTTTGTTGATTTTCGTTTGTTTGGGTCAAATCTAGTAAATTAAATTTTACCCCCTTCCTGTTGACTGATTGATTTTAAATTTGAGACACATTTTTAGTACTGATGACAATACGATTATGTATATTCAGTATCATTGTAAAGCAAAGATGTCCGCCGCCACAAAATGGTGGACTAAGTACTTTTTTTTCAACCCCCTCTAAATGAATACCAAATCATCAATCATTTCAGCCTTTAGAAGTCCACTGCTGAACATAAGCCTCTCCCAAAGAGCGCCATGAAGAGCGATCTTGTGCCACCTCCATCCAACGACTTCTTGCGATGGCTACAATGTCGTCCGTCCATCGTGTGGGGGGTCTCCCTACACTTCACTTGCTTGTTCGTGGTCACCATTCGAGAACCTTTATCCTCCAAGCGATTGTCGGTTCTACAAACTATATGGCCTGCCCATGGGCACTTAAACTTGCAAACTCTGAGAGCTATGTCGGTAACCTTGGTTCTTCTACGGATTTCTTCGTAACGGATTCTATCACGTAGTGAAACACCGAGCATAGCTCTCTCCATTGCAAGCTGCGTGACTTTGAGCCTGTGTATGAGACCAATAGTTAGCGACAACGTCTCAGTGCCGTATGTCATCACTAGCAACACGCACTGATTATAAACTTTTGTCTTGAAGCTCTGCGGTATCTGCGACAAGAAGATATGGCGTAATTTCCCGAACGGTGCCCATCCGAGTTGGATTCGTCGGTTGACCTCTTTGTCGAAGTTCGACCTACCCAGTTGGATCGTCTGACTTAAGTAGACATAGTGATCAACAGCTTCGATTATAACGTTCCCAACATAAACCGGCATGGGTGTGACATGGGCATATGACGTGATGTTCGTCTTACCCATGTTCATTTTAAGACCCACCTGTTGGGAAACAATACTGAGGTCACTGAGCATTATGCTTGAGTCTTCCAGTGTTTCTGCCATGATGACTATATCATCAGCAAATTGAAGGTGAGTGATGCATTCGCCATTTATGTTAATACCATGTCCGTTCCAGTTCAGAAGCTTGAATATATCTTCCAGTGCAGAGGTGAACAGTTTCGGAGAAATAACTTCTCCCTGTCTCACCTTTTTTTGCAATTTGATAGAATTCGTGATCCGATCTTGGAGACGGACAGTCATGGTGGCTTTGCTGTACAACACACATCAACACTTTGATGTACCGGTAGTAAATCTGGTCTCGACTGAATCGAAGGCTTTCTCGTAGTGCACAAACGCTAGACATTGTGGCAATTTCCCAGTACCTTGCCGTGCAGTGTGCGCACAATGAGGCGTGTTGGCGATATATCGCCGCCCGATCAACTAGTTATACTCTTCGGTCTTCTGTATAATTTGCCGGAGCGTATGGATGTGGTCTACGATGGTGGTTATGGTGATTTTTAAGAAACTAGTTTTTTTTCTGTCGAGCCAAATTTATTTAATCGTGTTTCGGTGACATAAAATAAAGCCGGATAAAGTATTTTGTAAACATTTATTAGACATAAAAAAGTAAATTAACCGTTTTCAAAGGTCTACTTTTAAATATTCGTGAGGACGAATTGTCAAATTGGGATAACATTTCGCCTGAATATGGGTATCAAATGAAAGTGCTTGACATATAGAACACAGTACACTTTAGAAATAACTAAATAAAAAAATAAAAAACATGAAAATAAAATATGTTAAAATATATTAAGTTAAACGGATTTATACCTAAAAGCTAAAAAGTAAAATAAAATCGTGGGGTGTAGCGTAACCTGAGTAGTATATTGGCTTTTAGTACATACTAGTTTTCCCGCCCGCGACTTCGTCCGCGCGGACTACTATTTATCGCGAAAAAAAACATCCTATGTTCTTCTAGGATATTAAAAACCAATGCAAAAGTATTTAGAGCACCACTCTTGACGTTTTTTGACATATTTGTTATTTCGTTTCCATGGCATCCGTTTCTTACACAGAGTAATCAACATTTTTCCAGTTTTCCCGTGGAAAATTTCAATAATCCGGGATAAAAAGTATCTATGTTTTATTCCAGGGTATAAGATATCTCCATTCCAAGTTTCATCAAAATTCGTCCAGCCGTTATTGCGTGAAAGCTCCCCAAACAAACAAACAGACAACGTTTCACTTTTATATATTGGTATGGATAAAACCACCTTCAACCATATTTTTTACTTAATTTTTCATCGATTGCTTGACTTCACCCCATCGAATTGAGATATCAAGTAACAAACCCTAACCTATCTAATAGTGAAAACCACATCGCAATGGGTCCAGTAGTTTTTACGTTATACGCGAACAAACAAACAAGAGTCCTTCACTCCGCTTCGGGGGACTACGGCTCGCTTCTCTCTTCGCCTCCCCCCTAGCTACGTTCAGGTCTCGTATGCTCGTATCTATACTTATTATACGTTATTATACGTATAATAAGTATAGATGTCTATACTTGTAACAAAGCAATAAGAACGAAAAAGTCTGTACAAAGAAAATAATTTAAAAAGTGTATAATATGGTATTTAAAATAAGCTACTGAAGAAGAATATAACCTTTATAAAAATCGTGTCTGTCTGTTTGTTTGTCTGTATGTTTGTTCGCGCATCACGTTAAAACTACTGGGCCGATTGCGATGTGGTTTTCAATGTTGGATATGAATGGTTTGATTTGAATGTTTAGGGCTTGACTTAAAAACTGGTGTACTTGGTATATCAATCTGATGAGTAGAATTTGAGCATTCGATAAAAAACCATTTGACGTTTGAACGAAGTTGTTTCTGGAATATCACAAGATCCTTATCCCAGAAAAAATACCACGCGGGCAAAGCCGCGGGCACAGCTCATAGACATGACTATTTGCCAACATGTCCGGCGGAACAGAGGGGTCCTTTCTACTGCCAGGATTGACTATAAGAAGTCCTATGATTCAGTGCCTAATTTATGGCTAGAGAGGATCTTAGAGTTGTATAATGCAACTCTGAGATCTTTCTTAGGTGCGTGTATGAGGCAGTGGACCACAGTTATTCGTCTTTGGTTTTGCTTAGCACTGAATCCTCTCAGCACTTTGTTAAAGGATTCAGCTATTGACTCCGGAGAAAAGGTGAGATCATTTCGCATCAGCTATAGTTAATTACATTACATCGATAGCATCAAATTATTTGCACCGAAGCGTTCAGACTTGATGGAGTTACTGAAAATCACAGGTTTCAGTAATGCCATCAACATGGAGTTCAGTGTCGACCAATGTGGGGTCATGCATGTGCGGCGGGGGAAGTTGTGGAAATTCGACGAATTTGCAGCTTTCTTAGACATTGACTCTCAGATCTCTCTCTGAGGCCGAGACCTACAAATACCTTGGTATTACAGAATCGTTACGTAATAATGACACGGACATTAAGCAGTTGGCGAAGGAGCGCTTCTTCTTTCGCCTGACCAAAGTATTTTGTCAGGTGGCAATAAGGTGCGGGTTTTCAACTATTAAAGTAAAATATGTAAGTAAATAAGAAATAAAAATACTAGCTGCGCCCTGCGGTTTCACCCGTGTCCCTCTGGAACCAGATTATAAGCTACCTCAGTACCAATTTTCATCCAAATCCGTTCAGCCGTTTAAGCGTGAAGAAGTAACAAACACACACACACACACACACACACACAGAGCCTGTGTGGATAAAACAGCATAAAGACATAGCGATTTTTTTTTTGCTTGTTTTGTTTATTTTTACTATAAGTATTCATTTTTACAGATGGAAAGAAAGGTGTCGTCTGGGTTCCTAGAGATGGAGAAAATATACTTAATGAACAAATGACGCGAGGGTAACCACTATAATTTCATATAAAAATTATTAGATGCTTAGGTTAGCATCATTTTTAAGTTTTATCTTTTTACCTGTTTCATTGTTTTTCTATGTATAAACATAACACAGAAGCACAGAATAAATAATAGTACAAGTACAGAACGCTAACTGAGTACAGTCATTTAAATAAATAGTGACTCTCGCTACAACGCTATAAAGTGCAATTTAACTCGCACGGCGCTGCGAGCTTTCAATTATATTTACCTAGAAGGCGCTCGCCCACCGCGTGCAGGCTAGATGCACCGTATCACAACGCGCGAGAACTTCCATTGCTCTAACCGTTTCAGAATCGCTCTGTCCCTTTTTCGCTCGGTAGGGTTGTATTAATAAATGACTAGGTACTTGTACTACCAATTATTCTGTGATATGTTATGACTTAGATATTGTAACAGAATAAATAAGTAATTACTTATTGTTATAAATTAAAATAGTTCTATTACAAACAATGACATTCTTATCAGAATAGACCTACCTCATTTTTACTACCTACCTATCCCGTTTTCAGACCGCCGATAACTTTAGTGAGATACCTACCTACGTGTCGTTGGTTGATTATGATTATATCCTATAGGTATTGCACTTTGATGAATAAAGGTGCCTGTCTGAATTCCATGCTTTTTAATGAGTGAAAAATAAATTGCTACCTACGTAATAAAAGGTATTAAAAGTAGGTAGGTATTATACGAGATAAATTCCTAATTAGTTGTAGGCTACTTACTAAGTCAGCACAGTAATTCATTTTCCGATCAACAATACCTACTATAATCAATTATAAAATTACGTTGATCAATTTAATAAACGACTTTATTTCTGCGCGGAAAAACCTTAAATATGCGTAGCTTCGGCATGGAACACAAATGAAATAACATAAAAAAATATCAATATCTAACTACATAACTAGGACCTATTATAGGTATTACAATTTATTACCTTTCAATATCCTTTGGAAGCGTAAAGAATGACAATTCGTCATTTCTATCACTATTCAAACAGCCGAATGCTATGCAGTACTTTCTAGCTTTCTTCTTGGTACTCATAATTAAAACACGAATAAAGTTTGTCAATAACTTTACGTAAGTAGGTGCTCTATCGCTAAGTACAAGGCGCGCGACTCATCGAGCGCACGCTTGACACTCGACTGAACGGACCCGAATATTGGGTTCTTGAATTTATTTGTACTTGTTGCGGAGTGCGACCGCCCTGACAGAAGTAAAAATGTGAGATATGTGTTGTGTAAGAGTGGGGGTGTGCAACGCATTATGATATAATACTTTTTATTGGGTTCACACTATATTCATATGGCTATACGACTATTACAAGTGTTATACGCGAAAGTTGGGAGACGACTGTCGGTGCTAGGGGCTGCGTCGATGCCGCACACGAAATCTGCTTATTTAGCGTTCCCGACAATCACCAACAAATATTCCTCCCTTACGGCTATAATTTTGTCCAAAAATTACTATCTAAAAGTAAGTTCATATCTGGGTGTTGACAACCCTACACATTGATACGTAAATTTATTCTAAGTTGCAATTTATCGGAACAAACATTTCGCTGTAATTGAGTGAATCCAACATTTTCAATAAATTGCAATAAACATTTCACAATAGAGACAATTTGTTATTATTCAAACTTCCTTCGGTGTCATGTTCCGAGTGTTTTGTTACGTTACATGTTTTGCAATCACGATTGCTCTATTCTGCTTACAAAGTAGTTGATACATATGAAACTTGTTATTCTGCATAACACAAACATGGGATTATTTTATCCCATGTTCCCAACATAATGCTATTTTACATTCTATTTTAACCTTATAACTCTTAAGGTTTAACCTTTAACCTCCTTGCTTATGTAATCACTGTGTGACACACCGTTGTCACCGCGATGGGTAAAAAAAGTGGGGAAAAAGAAAGGGAAAAAACATATGTGAAAAACAAAAGGAAAAGCTCAGCAAACATATGGGCTTCAAGATCACAAAGCGTGCTTGGCATTCCGTGTGGAGTATGATAACCCCGATCTTATGCCGGACGGGATCAGGTACACCAGGTAGGCCTACCACCCGACGTACATCCTAACCCACATGTACTTCACTGGTCGGGCATGCACCTACTACGAATTATGATTATTACGATTATTAAAGTTTTGTAAAAGCGAGAGAAATTAAATAAAAAAAAGTATGTGTCTAAACACAAATGAGTATCCGAAAAATGGGTCCAGTCGTCTAGGCACCTGTGTGGTACTTGCGATTTTTGATCGACTTTGTCCACCTGGTTCAATGTTACGGCAGAAACCACAACTCTACTAAGCCATTTCTTTGTGCTCTTGGGCAAAAATTGCACACGATACAGCAACTTATTGCAATTAACATCATTATTAGAACTGTTAACATAATTCCGTAGACTTCGTTTTTTTCTCAACTGAACTTTGACTTGTGTTATTTGCACCATTCTGTGCAATGACAGTTTCTTGTTCTTTCGATTATGTTTTACCCATTTTAAGCAAAAACAAAACAATAATATACTTTCGAAACGCTATGGCGTTCAATAATGAAATGATTATAGTCTAAATTTACCAACCGTTTTATTTGACCATTTGCTTATTCTATTTGACCTACTTTTATTCGGTTATTAAGATTTACGATACGAATCAACCGCTGAGCGTGGCGTATCTGAACTACGGTGGTCTAACATGAAGCGTACTCTGCTATAAAATGAAAATATCAACCACGCATTCACGCCGGCAGTACCTTCATGATAACGCCTACAAGGAGAAATGTTTAAAAAAAATAGTTAACACCAGGTCACAGGTCGCATCGCCTAGCATAGCTTATCTTATACTAAAGACATCGCCTTATTTTACAATCATAACAAAAAACGTACTGGTTTTTTAATTTCGCGACCAGTTTGCGTCTTATGGTTAAGTTGTAAACGAAGTAAGGGTACCATTATCATCTTGCACATCATCATTCAGCATATATTCTGGTTTCAATCTGTCTATTGAAACGAAACCTGTTCTCCTAAGAAACAAAATTTTATATACTTTGTTTTTATTACTTAATACATGATATGGACCTTCGTAAGTAGGACAAAGCGATTGTTTTATCATATAATTTCTAAGAAAAACGTGTGTACAAGTTTTTAAGTCGTCATGAACAAAAATTTTACGTGAATTGCAAACCTTTCGCGCCTGCGGTTTTAAATTGTCTATTATGTTTCTAAGTTTGTCGACATAAGTATATGGGTCACTAGCTTTTGGACTTACCTGACTGTAAAAATCGCCTGGTAATCTCATCGTGTGTCCAAACATCATTTCCGCTGCACTAATACCGCTGCCGTTTCTGCCAGCTGTACGGAGTCCTAAAAGTACTGTAGGAAGTTCATCTACCCAAGACGTGTTACCTGTAAGTCGGCATCTCAGACTGACTTTCATTGGCCTGTGCAATCTCTCGGATCTCATTTGAACTCGGATGGTAAGGTGTTGTGTTTACTTTATTTATTCCTAACATTTTTGCTAAACTATTGAACAAATCGCTCATGAACTGTAAACCCATGTCACATGTTAATCTACGTGGGTTCCCATACCTACAAATCCAAGCTTTTGTTACAGCTGCGGAAGTAACGCGTACAAGGGGAATAGCCTCAATCCATTTGGTATATCTATCAATAATGGTCAAGCAGTATCTGAAATCATTTTCAGTAGTGGAAAGAGGTCCGGCTATATCGATGTGTATGTGTTCAAAACATTCAAAAGATGGGAAACTCTCTAAGTCTGAAAGTGTATGACGTGCGACTTTCTGGCATTGTAAGCATATTTGTAACCAGTTGTTGAGGTCCTTATTCATTCCTGGACAAAAAAAACTCTGAGCTATCATTTTACGAGTACTTCGCTTAACTGGGTTGCTAATATTATGTACGGAATCGAAAGCTACTATTCTAAAACTTTCCGGTAGGTAAGGTCTGACATTGTTGGTAGAAATTTCGCAATAAACCAACTTGTTACTGTAAGGTATCAACATTTGCACTATAGTTTGCTATTCGAGCCGCTTTGCAATAGCGTAACTTGAGAATCGCTTTCCTGTGTGAGGGCTAATTCCTCGTATTCTACATAAGATTGCGCAGTTTATAATTTCAACACGACTTAACGCGTCAGCAAATTTGTTGCCTTCTGAACTTATAAACTCGCTTATATACAATAATTGTCTAGTTCGTCTAGGCATCTATTTATCTGTACCTACCTTTGTGCCGTGGCGGTCTCGGCTTAGAATAAGACCTCTCCCAATCCTCCCGTGGATGTCGTAAGAGGCGACTAAGGGATTATACACCGGAAGATGGGCAGCAGCGTCCCCCGAGCACATTTGCTACACTGCGGTCACCAATCCGCCTGCCAAGCGTGGTGACTATGCCAAACCCCCCCCCCCCCAATATGATAGACACACCAAAAAGAATGCCCCCAGTCCCTGGCGGCTCCGTTATTCCTGGCACCGGCCAGGAATAAGAGCAGCCATGGTAATGGCGGAGCAGGGGGTGCTAAGAATCTCCGACAGAGACCCAGCTACCAACCCCCACGATCTCTGGACCTGGCAACTTATAACGCACGCACCTTGAGGATGAGAAGTTGATAGAGCTGGAAGAAGTAGTAAGTAAGTTGCGCTGGGGTATTATAAGGTTATCAGAAGTCCGAAGAGAGGGAGAGGATATGATGACCCTCAATTCCGGCAACTTACTCTATTACCGGGAGGGCGACCAGCAGTCCCAACATGGTGTCGGGGTTCTCGTCCACAAGTCCCTCGTCAACAACATTGTGAAGATCGAAAGCGTTTCGAGCAGGGTGGAATACCTTATACTCAGAATTACCGAACGGTATTCGTTGAAGGTCATACAGGTGTACGCTCCACACTCGAAACGCCCAGACGATGAAGTGGAGGCTATGTATGATGACATTTCTAATGCTATACATGCCCCGAAAACACACTTCACAGTGGTGATGGGGGACTTCAACGCACGGCTGGGCATGAGGAATGGCGATGAACTGAGAGTGGGGCAGTTTGGATTTGGACAGCGGAACCAAAGGGGTCAGCGATTGGCCGACTTCATGGAGAAGGAGTGACTCTTTATGATGAACTCCTTTTTCAAGAAGCGCCCCTCCAGGAAATGGACGTGACTGCACCCCAGCGGTCATAAGCACGAGATAGATTTCATTTTGACGACCAATCGGCATATATTCAATGATGTCTCTGTGATCAACAGGGTTAAGACCGGCAGTTATCACCGCATGGTAAGAGGCTCATTGAATATCAACGTGAAGCTGGAGAAGTCTCGTTTGATGAGATCTACTCTTCGCCCAAGTCCTGCCCAAATCCAAAACCCCGAGAGCTTTCAGTTGGAGCTCCAAAATCGCTTCCAAATCCTTACCGAATTCGATACAGTGGACGAACTAAATATCGGGCTGGTGGAAATTGTCCACGCGGTCGGGTCGGAGTTCTTTAAGACCCCCCGCAAAAAAAGAACACAGAAACTCTCTGAGCCTACACTCAAACTTATGGCAGAACGAGGCGAGATGAGGCTGCAGTCTTCAAATGCATATGTCGAGTTACAGCTTGCTTAATAAACAGATCTCCAAGTCGATGCAATACGATTTGCGTTCCTATAATACTACTTGTATTAAGAACGCAATAGAGCGAAACAAGGGCTCCAAAGTGTTCGCAAGAGATCTGTCTATTGGGCAAAGCCTGTTGACGAAGCTGAAAACCGACAGTGGCAGCATCGTTTCGTCGAAGGCAAAGATTTTGAGTGAGCTCGAGAAGTTCTATGGACAATTATACACCTCATCGCGTAGTCCTCCTAGCAGGACTAGCGATGCAAGAGCCCGTTTGACCCGACATTATACCGAAAATATCCCGGACGTCATCCTATACGAGATCAGA
Source organism: Alsophila aescularia (assembly GCA_946251855.1). Classification (NCBI taxonomy): domain Eukaryota; kingdom Metazoa; phylum Arthropoda; class Insecta; order Lepidoptera; family Geometridae; genus Alsophila; species Alsophila aescularia. Next base: position 25,023,385 of record OX276373.1, on the reverse strand, counting down.
ATGGCTCCCAAACAGCTTAAGAGCAACAAGGCACCAGGCACGTACATCGTTACCAGTGTATAAGGTATTCTCATAGTCAGACATTTTGAAATCACGAACAATGCAACTCTTTACTCCTTTAGTTTTTTTAAAGTTTTCTGCATAGTTTTAACACAACACAGTTTTGCTACAAATTCTACAAATTCTGTTATTAAATTACCATTCATTTCGTCTTTAAAAAGACCAGGTACTTTTTTATTTTTTAGTGGTAAGTTGAACATATTTTCACTATCAAAATTACTCGGGTCAAAGTAATCTAAAAATATTTCTTTAATGTCTTTATAAAAATCTTTGGTTTCTATATGATATATAAAACTATCAGTATCAGTATAACACAACTGTAAGCGGTTATCGTAATGAGGTTGCATAACTGAGTAGTGAAAGTCATATATGTGACTTTTGAATAATTCCAAAACTGTAAACCCTATGTAAATAGGTTTATCTAAAACCACACAATCAGGTTTCAACTGAATAGCAACTAAATTTTCAGTAAAAACTGATAAACTGTGAAAATTAGGATTAGCAATTAGCTTGCAAGCACTCAGTTTCTTTTTTGTTACATTTTGTACATCATCCCACTCTTTGACTAACTTCACATTTACTCTTTTTTCGTTGTTTTCTAACGTTTTACCGAAAATACTGTTGTTGAGTAATTTAAAAAAATCTTGCTCATAACTAGACGTTGCTTTTTGACGCAAAGTCGTGTTAAGATCGATATATTTTTTGAGAAATGGTCTTTGTCTGAAAGCAATTACACGGTGTATTTTTTTAAAACCAAACCATGTTTCATACAAGTTTTTAAATGAACGTAATGTATGACGTAAAAGTATGTATCATGTCAGTTGGGTACGAGTTTTGGATGCTTTCCTCCAGGAGGAACGCATTTTTCAGGACGAAATGGTAAATCATTATGTTTATGATGCAATCCTTCAGGGTAGCATAAGTCGACTTCAAGTATAAATCCATAATCAGCATCATCAGGGATGTTTGTTATATTAAGACTGTCTATTTCAGTTGACTTTAAGAATTTGAAATCAGACATGGGTAGTGATTGGCACATACTAAATCCATATAAATTATTACAATCAATATATGCTATATACAAATCTGATTGCGATGGATCATAATCTTATAAATACTTGTTGTTACTTTTAGCGTGCCTATGTGAACACATGCAAATGCCTCCTCTAATTCCACTTTGAATCATCCTAAGTATTTCTAAATTATTTATTAAATCTAACTCTACACCTGTTTTTAAAAGCATTGCATCAAAAGAGAGACTCGGTGCGGTAACGTAAAATGCAGGATCCAACTTATAGTGAAATTTGCATGTTTTTCTAAATTTTTCAAATATATCAGTCAATAATAACACGTCGGTCATTAAGTAAATATCTGTGAAATCTCCTAAATTTTGTATGTTAAACGATGACCACACTAACTGAGCATGCTTATAATCCTTTTTAGATACATTTCCATTATTAAGCGAACTATAAAATTGTTCCCTAGCTGGAAGGGTTGGTTCTTTGAAACGTTCCCATTTATACATATACTCGTATAGATAAACTCCTTTCCTCGTAACCAACTTGAACTCATTTTCGTTTGGAAAATGATTTTGCATGTGCGTAAATTCATCACTACTCATAGTGCATGCTAGTTTATGCAAGCTAGTTCCCAAAAATTTTAAAGAATCCACAAAACGAAGTTGAACGAATTCATCGTATCCAACTAGAACGAATTTTGTAAAACAAATATAGTTTTTTTTTGTTTTCGGTACAATTTTAATAGGCAATTAGGAGAAGCACCAGGGCTTCTCCTAATTGTTTTATAAACAAATGACTGTCATATCCAGACAAGTTATGAAAGAAAATTGGTATGAACTTTGGTAGTTTATATTGCAAATTGCACTGCATATGTGCCGCGGAACGATACAACCCGTAATTCCACAGTGGTCCCGGACTCTGTTACTATAAAGGAAATGTCCACATATATGACAGTTAATTGCATTTCTAAAGCCTCTTTCGTTTTCTTCTGTTAATATGATCGGCGTCTTTTTATTTAGTACTTTATGTATCTGTAATGAATCGTGATAAATTGATTCTATAAATTTACTTACACAATCAGGACCTCGATACAAAACATATCTATTATAAGTTTCATCAACAGAACAAACTATATGATCACCATACGCCACGGGTACGTGTTTTAGTAACGTAGTTGTTGAATTAGATACTTTCGTTTCATCTTCATGTTTTACTAACAATGACTCGAAATCAACATATATAACAAAAGGCATATCTTGTTTGCGTTCATAGTTCTTAAATTTTATTACTGAACCGTCCTCAGGTAAAACAGTAACAACACCTCCACAAGAATGTTTATCTAGTTGATCAGTTGTGTTAAAAAAAACTAAACAAGTATCACAGAAATATAGTTTGCCGTGATGACTTGTTATTTGACTCCTGACAAGTCGTGATAAATCCTTTATTAGACAATAGTGTGAAGAAGCACCATTTTCAAGAAATAACAAATGTATAGTTTTTTTGTTGTTAGTCACATTACTTGATTTGTACAAAGGACCTACTATACTGCTTTTATTTCCTGTTTGGATTATTTTTTCAAACATTTCTATATCAGCAAAAGTAACAGGAAATTGCATCCCGTCGGTGTTTAGCACAGTATGAAAGTCTGGGTAAGATGACACCCTCTCAGCATGGCTTGACGATGGAAATAAAGCCGCAGTGATACACCACATAAAGCAGTAGTCGTCGTGGTTTTGTATATTTAAACATGCCTTTTTATGTCTTATTTTTGTTGGTAGTGACACATATTTTGAACCACCCAAAGGTTGGTATTTATTTATATTTATTTCTAAATGCGAGTTGTTGAGGAATGTCCAACCACTGCCACGTTCCATAAATTTTTCAATTATTTTTTAATTTGCTTTTTGTGTCAGACAAAAGTGTTACATAATCGTAATTACTGTACAATACAATGTTTTTGGTACCAAATGATTTCATTTCTTGATTATTATTTTTCATCATCATGAACGAAGAAAAAAGTTCAAAATTTACTTTTAAGCATGTGTGCTTTCCAAGTGAATCGTCTGAAAGCGACTTTATTTGTTTACTAATAGAGTTTAGAAATGCTTCCACACAGCCATGTTCAAACTTATCATGTGCTTTTAATCTATGTGTTACAATGCGTCCCTTTAAATGCTGATGATACGATATGTACACCATCTTTATATAGCACACTAGTATCTTTTTGTTTGTGCGCATTACTACGCAAGTGTACCCACGACGTACTTCTAACAGATATATCACAAGTCTTACAAAATCTCATTTTTATAACTACCTACTCAGATACCTTGAAGCAGCTGTAATATAACTAAATATTATACTTTTTAGTTGGCACTGCTTATATACATTTCTGCTTACCTTTCTTTATACCAACCTAATGTGAATGTACCTATGAATACACCCTAGATCAAATCAAAATTTAAAATCTCATAAAGCAATGTAAAACACAATTAAAAAAATAAAATTGATACTGTTGAGTAATTTAATAAAGTACAGCATAAAACTTAAGTATAATGAAATAATAATACCTTATTAAAAATAAAATGTAATTTCAACAGTTAACATTTTTTTATTTATAAGTCTGACTACGAATAATAAAAAAAAAACCTCTCTATTATTAAGGAAAAATAATAAAAAAACAACATAAATCTTAAGCACAATTAAAAAAATTATATGTAAAAATTATATCTGTTAAGAACAATTAATTTTCCTCCGTTAAAATTATCAAAAAAAAGTAACTATTTTTAAACTTTACACACAGGTCTGACGAAAGCTACATCTTAAAATGATAGCAAAATTTATTAATCTTGCTCGTTCCTGTAAAATACAGGTTCACTATCTTCAAAGCGTTCGTAAGCTTGGTTTAAAAAGTTTTGTATAGTTAACCATTCAGGGTTTAACACGTCTGTCTGGAGTTTTACATATGATAATGCTTTTTTATATCGTTCTTGAGGTTTAGAAGCCAACCAGTCCGACGTGTTGTATACTTTGCAATCGATAAAGAAATTACCACCTAGCGAAGTTGTACGCCTGACTTGCCCCGTTGATACGCGGGAAGTGAAGCTGGATGTCGTTGCTGTTGCTTGCCCTGTTGAAATATTCTGTTCTTCGGTTTTGAGAATACTAAACAAGTCCACGTCTTTAAGTTTGCGCTTTTTTTCTGCAACAAAAAAACAGAGACAATATAAATATAGGTAAGCCTTAGTCATTGAAATAAAACCTTAAATCATAAATATAGTAATTTGATTTATATTTTTATTTTGAAAAAATGAAATAAATATAAAAACGATCATTTTTTTATTGCCCGTTAAATAGAGTCAGCTTATTGTACAGCTGCCTTTTAGTTTCCTTTACATTACATTTGCACACTATAAACTTAACCCGTATCTCTACATATTTTTGTATGACTGCCCTCAACAAATGTACTAGGTGATTATTGCGAGATTCTTGTTTAAAAAGATGGGTATAGAGAGCAGATGTGTCAGAATGTTTGAAATATTAATCTCAAGATACGATATGTTCGTTATATTATCCCTACGTATAATCAGTCACTGTGTATCTTGCATGCGCGAGCGAGATAGTTTCAAGGTACTATTCTCTTAAGATCCCTTAAAGGAATATTATTGGTTTGATGTTATAATATTAGTGTGATATTATGTAGTTAAAACAAGATCAAATTAAAACATTGTAATGTAATCAGAAAAAGAAATGTCTATTTACATAACATTCCGTTATTTACTCTATTTGTATAACATAACTAACATTAAGCTACTCACACAAAAATCTCAACATCAAAATTTTACAGCATTAGAATTATTTCTAACTTTGACCTCGCTTGAACGTAAAAATGCCACGCCATAATATAGACAGTCTACATAGCGACATAGACATAGCGCACGTCACTACTCGATGTGCCACGAGTGAAGCGGCGGGCGGGGCAGTGAGACGCGACACGCAAACGCACGTCTCGCGCGATCGTCACCCCGCTATAACTTAACGGACGTACCTGTAAAATGTAACGTTACATATTTATTTTTTGTGTTTTCTAGTATCGTTTAGACAAGTTTTCACCGCAAATTTCACCATATTTTCGGCAAAAAACGAAAATATTTCGCGATTGCCGGTTGATAGCGACGTTGTTCTGACCTGTGCCTATTGTTCACACCCGAGTAAACGCGCTCCATAGTAATGTATCCTCCTAGCGTCGTATCTTTTAAATAAATAATAGTTTAAACAAACTAAAAAACACGCTTTATATAGAAAACCAAACTAAAAAATAGAAAATAAATGTTAATAATGTAAATAAGAAAAAAAAGTTTTATATCAAAAAAATCGTGGGGTGCATGGGTCAATAGTTATAAATATTTCATTGACAGAAATGAGAAGCACCCCACGCTTTTTTTAAATAAAACTTTTTTTCTTAAATACACTATTAAAATTTATTTTCTATTTTCCGACTAGCTATCTGGCTGAAACTTTAAGGGTAGCTCACAAACCAATTAATAAGCAATAATAAAAAAAAACTTGCACATGTTATAAGTGAAAAGCGAAAATAGAAAAAAAGGAAAAAAACAAAAAAAAAACGTAAAAGTTACAAAAAACTACTTATTAATAGATAAAACTTATTTATAGATAGCTCGACTTCTACTCATCAGATTATAATACCAATTATACCAGTTTTTATCCAAACCTAATAATTAATTTTAATGTTTTTTTTTTTTTTTTTATAAATATATTTTAACCTAATATTTTTTTTTGCGGTTGTCTAATAGTACAACCGCATCGCGATTTCTCCAGTACCTTTTACGTGATGCGCGTACGAACAGACGACATAGAACATTTTTTTTAAAATATTTTCGCTATTCAGACTTTTTGTTGCTTTACTATAAGTATAGATATAGATACATGGCTGTGTGTGATCTTTCTTCTCTTGTCAGGTATCTAGCAGCAGACATTCAGCTGTACTGCTTCGGGCTGGTCGTCTACATCGCCTGCCGGATACCTGTCTCCCGCAAGGTGGTCCTGTCGCTGCTGCTGGTGGACGCTCTCGTCATCCCGGCTGTTCACACTTGTATGCAGGACCTGGATGGAACCTTAGCTGCTTCCCCGGAGTAAGTTACCAAACATATATCGCTATTTCGACTTTCCTTTCGATTTAAAATATATACCTATAGCAATATCCAATGATGAAGTACCTGACATATTACATTGCTGGCAACTTTTTTCTTGTTACTTTTTTAGGGTTCCATCCCTCAAAATGAAAAAGAAACCCTTATAGGATCACTTCATAGTCCATCTGTATGTCTCTGTCTGTCAAGACTCTTTTTCTCAGGAATCAAGTTGAAATTAATATAAAATAATCAGGTCTGCAATCTCTTGGAGCTGTGAAATCTGTGAGCAACAACAACAGGAACGCAATAAAAAGATACGGCCGTTTATGCCGCATATTTTTACACTCGCAAGGGAATCAAAACCTACAGGGTACCTACTTCCCGTTGACCTAGAATCATGAAATTTGGCAAGAAGCAATGTCTTATAGCACAAGTAAAGGCACAAGTCTGAAAAAAATAAATTTGTAGTTGCATCACTTTTCTTTTTGGTTCCCGTGATGGATGAACTATTTACATACCTACAAGTTTGTACGGAACCCTCGATAAGCGAGTCTGCTCATACTTGGCACACACTTTTTAATAAGGTACTGTGTATTTTTCTTTGGTAACGGTTTTATTAGATTGTGTACGAACCTCTAATTTCATGTTCTAGAGATGTTGTCCGCTTCGTCATTAGTAACCGCACCTTCAGGAATCTGTACAAGCTGTAACTGTACCTGGCGGGCCTGATGGCGTACCACGGACAGAAGGTCAACTATGAAGTGCAGAAGCTGAGGGAAGCCTTCAAGAAGAGAAGCCATAACAATTAGATGGATAAATGAAATATTTCCATAAGATTGGCGATATGCATATTATGAGACTTAAAAACCAATGTCTCATGGTGAAGACTGGGATGTTTTGTATTTTTTGCAGAAGATTCCCACTTCTTCGTCATGTCGATGGTCCTTTCATTTTATTACGAAAAACTATATTTTCACGATTAGGTTACATACGTTCTTTAAAACCGTTACAAATCTCATTAGCCTCTGCTACTGTTTCCAAAAATATTATATCCTCTACTACGCCCTGGTGCCCTTCGTCCTGGCGAGGGTCCTGACTGGTACCGTCTTCTTCCGCAAGGGTTCCAGACTATCCATGGCAGGCAGGATCCTCTTCGCAGTCTACCAGAAGCCAGTCTGATGTCTATTCGTCGGAATGTGGATTCATGTTTAAATATGAAAGTAAGTACGATTAAGCAATATCTATACTCTATAATCACAATAAAGTTGAACATTGAACATAAATATATTTAAAGATATATTTAGAGGACTATAGGTACCTACAATTACAATTCTGTTTTCACTGTTGAGTAGCTCGAAGTCTAATTTAAAGATCGAATATTTTGCAAGGGTCAATGTATGATAATCACATACATGTTCAAGCTACGCGGAACCAACAACATCAAGTGTCTATAAAAGATGCTTCAGGAAGCAATAGGTCTGTGCCGTCATCTTGTCATGCCGTTTCATGACGCACCTGGAAAATGAAACCGAACCGTGAAACATTCGCGACATTTGCAGTTACATTGAAATATTTGCAATTACAATTAGATTATAAATAGTGGTTACAAAATAAATAATAGTGTAATTAATTAAATGAATTAATTATTATGCTAATTATTGTAATTAATTAATTAATTATTATTCTATTATTTTAAAACGTCTGCAACGCAACCATAGTCAAGGCCAACAGGTACAGTACTCGGCGATAAATAACGCACATCGGTCTTTGGAAAGAGACTCGGCTAATTTCGGTTTCGTAGAGCGTTGTCTCACCCAACCTGTGTGACGTTTGTCAGTTATATTCTTAGTTTGTCAGTCGTTATACGGGTGCAATAGAGTACGGTCGCATTTAGCTGAAAATATATAATATAGAGTTGTTTAAACCCCTAACATTAAATCTGTTCATTCACATAATAATACATAATTGTTTTTTCATCCCATCTATTCGAAAAACGCTGATTGGTTCCTCGAAAAGAGGGAGCAAATTAGGTCTTTTCGTTCAAGACTTTCAGAGATGGCAGTAATGAGTTTTGAATTTAGAAAGTGAATTTCTGGTGTTGGCGATCGATCGGTTCCGCGACGCGAGCGCTCGTGGCTCGTCGGTTCTTTCCGCCTTAGCTCGGCTATATTCAAGTTATAAGCCATCTTATAATTGTTTTTTATGTGCATAATATATACACTTTAGTTGGGAATTGAACTTCGCTAGTAAAGATTGGGATTGGGATAAGCATGACCTGAATCAACATCTAGTAACAGCTCCAGATAAAGGAACTCTTCAACGGTCGACAGCACAGGCATGAAATGTTGTGGCTCGGCGCCGGCTCGAGGAGGTGGTCCGCTCTCAGCACTACTGTATTGCAGTAGTGCTCGGAGTGTGACGTGCTCCATGGTCTTTCAAATCCTGACTCACTGCTCGGTACTGCGCTGGACAGAGGACGACTGTAGCTGTGCGGTGCTGGGTGGTGACAATGGATGTGGGAGGCCATGTGGAGCTCAACGCCGGGAGTCGGAGGAGGAATTCGTTCCCTTCTGACCCCCCTGAGGCCTAGGTGGTGGATACGGGGGTGTCTGCCCCAGCATAAGGCCTCGAGGTGTGCCCCTTAATGGCGTTCATGGGATGGGGAATGGCTCAGCTCCATCCCAACCAGGAGGGGGTCCTCAACAGGACCAGCGCCGTCGGGGCCGCGGACGAGTGCGAAAGCGTACCCGTAGCCCTGGCACAAGGCGTACTGTGGAACACCGTGGGGTTTTAGTCGGTAAGAGTCCGACATAACCACCTTGCTGCCCCCGCAGCTTGGTGGTATCCATGACGATTTCCCCACGTAAAAAAAAAATAAAAAAGAAAAAAAAAAGGCTTTTAACTCTGTTGGGGAAAGGTTGAATGGAAAATGTAAATATGTAATATGTATGTGTATATGTAATGTATATGTAATATGTATGTATGTATATGTAATGGATGCCTGTTTATATTTCTCGATGGCTGCAGTAGAATCTCTGCGGATACTGGGTGGAGCCATTCCTGATAGAGGGTACAGGGGAGTTGGTTTCAGACAACCTCATTGAGCGCAGCGTCCACTTTCCTTACGTGGGCAGAACGATGTCACACTGGGCAATCGTACTCCCCCGAGAAACTTAGCGCGAGACCTGATATTTGGAGTACCTGTGGAGAGGCTCCCCATGTCGTAGAAGTGATACGGCGTCGTAGGTTATTCCTAGTTCCAAATTTAGCCTTAGTTTTCTGACAGTGAGCTCTAAAACTTAATGTTCGGTCTAGTGTTACACCGAGATAGGTGGGCGTACAGCAGTATTCAATATTAACACCCTGCTATGACATGTGAAGAAGGCGATTAGCTTGACGATTTCGCAAGTGGAAGGCACAGGATTGCGTCTTGAACGGGTTAGGCCATAGGGCATTCGCGTCATAATACTTCCCGAGGTCCTCCAGGGCATGCGTCAGCTTCTCTTCAGCTTCTTCAAAGCTGTATGTTTGTGAGGCCAGTGCTAAGTCATCCGCATATATGAACCTCTATGTGGAGGGGGTACTAGGTTGGTCGTTTGTGTAGATATTGAACAGTGTTGGTGCCAGAACACTACCCTGTGGCAAGCCGTTTCTTTGATTTCGCCATCTGTTTCTATCAGATTGAAGCTGGACTTGAAATCGACTTTTAAATTAACTTATTTCAACAGTATGTACCTACCGTATTTTATCATTTTCAAGTTGACTCAAAAATGTCATCGAGTGATAGTGATTTGACTCCGGATTTTATGAAATCAGATTATGATCAGATTTATATGTTTTCTTAGATCTATGGTAAGTTTTTAATCTGTGGTATTAAAAAAGTATGTTTCTGAACGAAACTATGCAAAAGCCAAAGAGAATATAATCACTACGTTTTAAGAGGCGGGACCTCCCTACTAGCCAATGAAAGCAATTTGGCAGAAATTTATTGGCATCAATGGATCCAACATTACTAACATTAAAGGTCAGACATTAGCCTATCTTGACAATGATACCAACCTAACGGATAGAGTAGTGCTTGCTTGCACACATTCTTGGTTTTATCGATATCGATAAAACATGCATGCCCTCGTCGAGGTTTCATATTAATGCAGGACGGTTCCAATAAGCACAACGTTGTTTTCTCAAAATGCAACAACGTTGGGCTTATTGGATACCCATTGCAACAGGTAACTGTGGAGCCATGTAATAAAAAACTTAGAAATAAAACACTTTTGAACAACGGAACATTTTATTTATAATACTTTTTTACAAAGTAAATACGAAAATGAATTTTGCAAGCATAGGTAAGCGTACCTACTAGTGCTTCACTCTGAATTGAGATCTTGCGATGTACCTACTGTACTTTTATCTCACGCACTCACACTCATAAGTGTATGTGATGACTGGTCTTTATAGGAATGTATGCTAGATCCTCATTTTCTGCATCTGGAAATAAGCATGTTGATTAATGTTATGGAAATAAGTTATATGCAGCCTGACCTAGCCTACGATAGCTTTGTCGATAGTTAATAGTTCTTTGACCTTGCGCATCCCTAGTGTTAAAACAATATGAAAATACAAAATGAAAATCATGTAAATTATCATTTAAGGTCACATTGATGGGAGGTGGCACTAAGCAATATCATATTAATGCTTACCGGGGCTGATCAATAGGAAATAATGCCCTAAATTTTGAGGTGTATTAAGTAAGTACAATGTCTATGTGGGTAAGAACTACTATGTACTCAATGTATAATATTCTTTGTATTGAAAGACAGTAATAAACGGCAACTGATCGAGAACACTTGTTTCTAATAATAAGATCCCCTCATGGCGACCCTTGCCATTTTTGGTGCGCGTGACGCAACTTCTATCTCGGTATAGTGTTACGGCTCCAAAATGAAGACAATAAATATGTGTAACGATTTAAATTAAATCAACAAAATTGAAATATGTGTCGATCAAACGTCGAAAAAGAGACGGTCTTCGTAAACCAAAATTCAGCGGGTAGCAACAATGCCAACGTCGAAGAACTGAAGATGCACATGTCAACTATTAGCATTTTGATGATAGTTATTTGTGTCCTGTTGGGCCTCGGCGCAATTTATTTTGGATGGAAACAATACAAAAAATGTCACCACTCCTGGATCAGAGAGCACATAGTACAAAATAACTTTCAGCGATCATTCAGCCGATCCAGAACCACTCACGGAGAAGAGCGCGACGACAATCGTATCCAAATGAAATAGTGGAAAAAGTGTAAATAAATAAAAGTGTGTTTTCGTGTCTGTGTGTTTATCTTATCGTACGTTATACAGATATACAAAAAAAAAGTGCTTAAATTCGGTAGTTTTATGAACTTTAAAGAATGTTCGGCGTGTCATTCATACAAACAATCTAAACTAGCGGTTAAATGATGGGCAGTGATGGACAATGATGGACTATAATAGGAACATTTAAGTTTCAAATAATGTTTTAATAATCATCGCATCGTTGAAAAGTATCATTGACTCTGTGGAAATGTATGCGGAAATGCTATCAGAAGCGGGGAAAAAATTACTTATAAAGTTCGTCTTAAAGAGTAGATTGACTGAAAATGCAAAACTGCGTATGTCAAACGACTATGCAACTGCAAACGATCTTGTCAGAGATTTACGTAGTACTCTGTTACCTAAAAAATCATTCACTGCAATACAATCACGGTTGCAAAACGCAACACAAGGGTGGCGTACCATCGATCAGTACGGTACAGAACTTGAAAAACTATTTACCAATCTGACAATATCGCAGGCAGATGGAAATTCACAAAATTATGCAGTATTGAAACCTTTAAATGAAAAATTAGCAATTAAACGATTTGCAGATGGTTTGAGAGATTCCCGGCTCAGTACAATAATTGCTGCGCGCAACTACAATAATTTGAAAGACGCAATCCAGGCAGCAAAAGACGAAGAGTTGACTGCGGCATCGACTTCGGCAGGTGAAAATGTCATGCAGTTTTCACGTCGTGGAAGAGGAAAGTCACAACAGCGGCAATTCTACAATCATCAGCCACGCGGTCAACGAGGATATTATAATCACCAAAATTGGACGAATAACTTCCAACGAGGTAATTTTAATAATAACTCACGAAATTTCAGCAGAGGAAATTTTAATAATTCACGTGGAAGACCATTCTATCAGTCCCGTGGTAATGGTCGAGGTTCATATAATAACATGAACAGAGGACGAGGTTACCAAGTGTCGAACGAGAACCGATCGAGTTATGAGACTCATGGTAGTGGTAAACATCCAGTATTTTATACTGAACAAACTGATCGGAACGAATCCGTGAACTCGAATACAAATGAAATGCAGTTTTTTCGATCTTAAACATAATATTTTGGCATTAACAGGCAAAGCAAAGTTTTTAACGTTTTACATTGGCAATAGAAAATACTTTTGGTTAATAGATACTGGAGCATCTTTGTCAGTAATTAAAAGAGATGCTTTACCTAGTAACAGTTGTATAATTAAAGATGAGACTATCATAAATGGTATTGGAGGTCAAATTCAGTCAACTGGTATTATTCATCTTAGTTTGACTCATCGTGATGAAGAACATTATGTAGAATTTGAAACTAAGCTTCATGTTTTCGATAACATACCATTAAAGGCAGATGGGATTATTGGTTTAGACTTTCTGTGTCATTATGCATCAAATATCAACTTGCAAACTAACATCATCACCTTATCTAAATATGGAATGGAATATTTCTTGAAAATTCGTGATACTATAAATTATACAAACGAAGTGTTACATATCCCAGCCCGAAGTGAATCAATTCACTATCTACTTTTGGATAATGACTTACATAATGACTGCGTTATCTATAGCAAGCAATTGGCAGAAAATGTTTTTCTTGCAGGATGTATTGGAAAAATAAAAAATAACAGATTACCTGTAAAAATTTTGAAGACAAATGAATATGATATTACTTTACCGATATTCCAACCGGAGTTGTATTCGATCCAAGACTATAATTTATGCAATTTCAAATCTAACCAAAACAGTTTAGAGCGAGCTAAAACTTTACTAGATACTTTGAAACTAGATCATCTTAGTTTGGAAGAACGAAAATCTATTCAAGAATTATGTGCTAAGTACTCAGATGTTTTCTTTTTACCAGGCGATAAATTAACAACAACAAACGTTTATGAACAATCCATAACGCTTAAGCCAAATGTAAGTCCGACTTATACGAAACCATATCGACTACCTCATTCATTGAAAAATGAAGTGAATGAACAGATTGAGAAAATGATTGACAATGACATTATAGAGGAAGCAAAGAGTGAGTGGTCAAGTCCTATATTATTAGTACCAAAGAAAAGCGTAGGAAGCGATAAAAAATGGCGACTAGTTGTCGACTATCGGAAACTAAATGACTGCATTGTAGACGATAAGTTTCCTTTACCAAACATTACAGAAATTTTAGACTCACTCTCTGGTTCAATCTATTTCTCACATTTAGACCTTAATCAGGGATATTATCAAGTGTCATTAGATAAGCACAGCAGAGAGTATACTGCGTTCACTACAAACGTTGGGCAATAACAAATGAAAAGATTGCCAATGGGACTAAAGACAAGTCCAAGTGCTTTTAGTAGAGTCATGTCAGTAGCAATGTCTGGATTAACATTTGATAAATGTTTCATTTATTTGGATGATTTGATCGTTTTTGGGAGAAATTTAGAAAGCCATAACAAAAACTTGACAGACGTTCTGGAAAGACTGAGGAAAATAAATTTAAAATTGAATCCAGAGAAATGTAACTTTTTAAAGAAACAGATTCTCTATTTAGGACATTTAGTTTCAGAAAATGGAGTCTTACCAGACCCAGCAAAAGTTGAAGTATTACAAAAATATCCCATACCAACAAATACAGATGAGGTAAAAAGATTCGTTGCATTTTGTAATTATTATAGAAAGTTCATAAAAAACTTTGCTGAAATGACCTATCCTTTAAATAAATTAACTAGAAAATATGAACAATTTATATGGAGTGCAGAGTGTCAAAGTGCATTTGATACATTAAAACATGCTTTGACAACTCCGCCGGTCTTAGATTTTCCAGATTTTTCAGAAGACAATGAATTTGTCATACAAACAGACGCTTCAGGTACAGCTGTTGGAGCGGTTTTGTGCAACAAAAACATGAAACCAGTAGCGTATGCTAGCAGACCACTCAATAAAGCTGAACTTCGCTACCCAACTATCCAGAAAGAGTTAGTTGCTATTGTGTGGGCTGTAAAGTACTTTAGACCTTACGTATATGGCAAAATATTCACAATTATGGCAGACCATAAGCCTTTGATATATTTATTTTCAATGAAAGATCCATCAAGCAGGCTTCTTAAATATAGATTATCATTAGAAGAGTATAACTTTAAAATCTTATATGTGAAAGGAAAAGATAACAGCATCGCAGATGCATGGTCTAGAATAAATATAACATCAGATACTTTAAAACAAATGAATGAAGAAATTATGTCGGTTATGACTAGAGCACAGAAGAGACGTTTAGATGAACAAATAAAAACACATATTTTTAGTAAACCAGATGATTCGTGGCCTGATCAACCACACGTTGTTGAGGTGCTAAAAATACCAAGTGATTCTGTGGAAATGTCTTTTATAAGAACTGACGAATTAAATAATTTAAAAAGACAACAAAAACTAGATAAAGAAAATGAATGTTTTATTTACAATAAAAGTAGGAAAATGTTGTATATAAATCTTAGCTTTAGGGCACAATTTACGCGAGCCGAATTTGTGACTAAGTTAAGTAAATTTTGCAAAGATATTAATATAAATGAGCTATGCATAGTGAAAAATAAAGAATATGAGAGTTTTATTAAAGATTTATTGAAGGAAATAAAAAATAATAAAGATTGGACCGGTCCACGAATTTATGTGTTAAGAGGAGTTAAAAGAATTGATGACATGGAAGAGCGAAACTATATTTTGCAAGATTTTTATCTACTACCCACCGCTGGTCATGCAGGTGTACGTAGGATGACGAATAATATTAAGCGAAAATTTTACTGGCCAGGTTTAGATAAAGACGTAAAAGAATTTGTGAGCAAGTGCATTAAATGTCAAAAAATGAAGCATTGTAAGTATGTCAAGGCGCCCATGGAGATAACTACAACGGCTTCACATGCATTTGAAAAAATCTATATTGACATCGTAGGTCCTATAGAAAGGGATATTGAAGGTAATCGTTACATTCTAACACTGCAGTGTGAACTAACTAAATTTGTAGAGGCATATCCACTACAAAACAAGGAAACGGTAAGTGTAGCGAAAGCATTAGTAAATAATTTTATTTTAAGATTCGGAATACCAAAAACCATAGTGACTGATCGTGGAACAGAATTCGTCTCTTCAGTAATGGAACAGGTATGTAAATTGTTGGGAATAGTTAAGTTGACATCTACAGCGTATCACCATCAATCTACAGGTACGCTTGAGAATACGCATAAAAGTTTAGGTGCATTTTTGCGAATACAGTGTGATCGTCAAAAAGAAACATGGAGTCAATGGCTACCATTTTGGTGTTACAGTTTCAACAATACTGTTCATACGGAGACAAAGTACACACCATTCGAACTGGTATTTGGTAGAGCTAGTGTAATACCATGTAGAGTAAGTCAATATATAGAACCTTTATATAATCCAGAAAGTTATCCGTTAGATCTTAAGTATAGATTACAAGTAGCACACCAAGATGCTCGTAATAATTTAATTTTAGGTAAACAAAATCGTAAGAGTAGTTATGATAAGTATGTAAATAATGTAACATATAATAATGGACAATTACTATTAGTAAAAAATGAAACGGCTAATAAATTAGATATTCAATGGGATGGCCCATTTATTGTTAAAGAGGACTTGGGTGTTAATGTTAAAATTATTAAAAATAATAATGATTATGTAATCCATAAAAATAGAACAAAACCTTATATAACATAAATCATGATAATCAAGTATGTTAAGTATGATAAAAGAAAAATAAACTTCTTTTTTTTCTTTTTCTCTCACCCCTGAGGTGAGATGTAGTAAGTAAGTACAATGTCTATGTGGGTAAGAACTACTATGTACTCAATGTATAATATTCTTTGTATTGAAAGACAGTAATAAACGGCAACTGATCGAGAACACTTGTTTCTAATAATAAGATCCCCTCATTTCCTTTTTGTTCTGGTTTTCGCGATTGGCGCGAACTCCACATAAAACACATCTGCTGTAGCTTTCTAAAGTTGGTGGCATTATAAAATTATCATTTAAACTGGTTTAACACTATAAACTGATGATTCTTCAAAGAAAACACAAAACAGTACGTTATTAACAATAATATGAATAAAATTAAAAAAACACAGAACAATAAACTGGATTTTTCTTGACAAATTTCAATGGACCATAGAGCAAAGAGAATATAATCACTACGTTTACCATAGAGTATAGTAATATTATAATGTTTGGACTCATTATTTCGTTCTTGTTGGTCCGTTCATTGGGATCTGAAAAACAAATGAACTTCACTGTTCTGCCAAAGTCCATACATTTGAGACAAATTTGAAAATTTATTTGTGGTTGCGCCGGACTGGCTAAAGCTTCGAATTTATGAATAAGGAGATATATATATATGATGTTTAAAATGCTTAGTAGAGTTATTCATTATTCTAAGTAAAATTACCAAGTCTTTTGTGAAAAGTTTTGTATTTATGGTATGTATATATAATGATGGCAGATTGTTATAACTCTGAAATATCTGTAAGCATAATTCCATAAAAAATAATAATGATTTAAAATTGTCTTACAATATTTAAAATACGATTATTATGGATATCCAAATGTAAGTAGAAGTGAATTGTACTTTTCTGTTTTGCCTGACGCCATTGATGGTTCCTGATTGGTCAATCTGGTGGAAAAATATTGTGAGGTGGCAAGATATTTTTCTGCTATTTTATGAAGGTGGCTTAGCAATGTTCACTTTTACTGTGGCCGTCGCACCAATAGGGCCCTGGACAAGTTAAGTACTATTGATATTACTTTATTGTTCTGCTACTATTTCCTTGTCTACTATTTACTGTGTGGAACTGAGTATTTTGCAAATAAGCACCAAAGAGTATACAAATATTACATAGGTACTGTTGGTTCAATGTGATGTTATTATAACCAATACGGTACCATGTGATTGTGTTCGAAATGATTAGGTCAGGATCACTTTGTTTAAATGCTATTATTGTGCCAGGTGTAACTATGGTGATTGTAAAATGGTAATAAAATATCACTAAGACCAAGTATCACATATAGGTTCTTAGTATGATAATAATAATGTGGTAATTATAATTGTAAATAATGATGATAAAAAATATATTCGCTACATAGTTTCTTGCCAGTTCTTCTATGTAGTATATTCCGAATCTGGTGGTAGAATCAATAAAAAATATAACAATTTCATTACTCCTTAAGTTATGCTATTTTATTCATTATATTTGAGATAGGTACTTAACTTCTGAGTAAATTTCAAGCTTTTATGAGACAGCAACTTGCTTGAATATTGTCAGGTTATGAATTAGTTTCATTTGCTATTATGGTTAAAAGATAAATAAATAACAACACCATAGCGTTAAAACTTTATTTAATATGCTAAAAAAGGTTTAGTCTAGCCGTAGGCTTGTCAAACCTATTCTTACCTAAGGATAACATAACCAAACTTAGGTTTGATTTAAATACAGTAATAATGATCCCAAGATAATTTTACATATATCTACTTATGTTCCTAAATCTATCACATGCAAGACTTGCATAGTGGAATCCCTAATGCAGCACTTCGAATAGATGTATAAAGTACCTAATATGTAGCTAATGGCACCTGCAATGAATATAAATGTACCTCTTATAAATTCGGAGCTGTTATTAAAATAAAGGCACACCAGCCAACCTGACGCCAGGACCGCAGGTGTACCATTGATTTGGAACATATAGCTTACTGTAGGTAAATCAAAGTGTCATTCAAATACCTACCACATAATTAGTACCTGTTTTTTTTATTACTGACTTCGCAATTGTTTAAACACGATCTCATCTGATGCAAAGCGATGATGTGGTAAAAGGTGTAGCACGCTTTCTTAGTAGATACCTATTCACTCTTGAACACACTTGGGTTATATTTTAGCGGAAACACTGACGAAGGCAGAGTATTCCATTCCGTTGCAGTTCTTATAATAAATGAAGAAGCGTAACACTTCGTTCTTGTATTTCAACCATAAAAGGTTGGCGCTTTGCCGATCGTCTAGTCATACGGTGATAGAAAGGTGATGGGGGAATCAGATTGTACAGTTCTTGCGTTCACTCTCCATAGTGCAATCTGTAGAATACAGACAGGCTTGCGACCTCACATCGATGCGCCAGACTTTGAAGCTTACTCTTAACCAGAGTGTCATCCCCAGTGAGCCTCATAGCACGTCTCTTAATTGAATATGTTTGAATCCAAAGCCTCGAGCTGATACTATCAAGAATGAACCAACCTAGAATTTGACTGAAAATTATAGTTTATAAACAAGAATATGCAAAGAATAGTATTTCAAAAGCAAATTTAAAAATTACTCTAACGCCTACCTCAATTTTACTAGCAATTAGCCAGACAAACGTGACGGTAAAACTCAATAGGCACTTAGTAAAAGTCTTCGGCAGATTCTCACCGTGTTTCTATTCCATTCACCACCTCAAAGTTTGATCAAGATAGCAGTTAAATAGCAGTATATCCGTTTGACCCATAGACAACTGCATATTACTCCGAACTCTAGACAGGCTGTTGACGAACGCAGCTACGAGAGCTTTAGATTATCGCCATTTTGGCGCTGATAGCAGTAGTTTGACAGTAATGAGGGTCCACGGAACTATTGTACTGTACTATTATTTATTTTGTGACTAACGTCAGGAGATTAAACAATATCAATTTCAGCTCCCTCGGTAAGGGCGCTTTGAATCAAACACAAACCGTAGAGAGAGAGAGTGCACAAAAAAAAGTACGGCAGAGCAAATCCATATAGCGCAGTGGTTTGACCTAACCCTCATTCCAAAATTAAATACATAATTAAATCAAAATAACCGACCAAGTACAAGTCGTGTCTTGCGAGACAAGGTTCCAAACACCTTTCTACTTATTACTTATTTTTCCTGTAGTTTAATTATAGACGTTACATGGGTCGAAGGACGGTGAGTGGCTACGCTTTTATTAATTTTATTTAGATCATTATACCTCCACTGATAAATATGAAATTGTTTTTATAGGATGTTCATGTAAGCTAGAATATTATAATTATTTTGTACTAACTGACGCCTGCGGCTTTGCAAGCGTGGTCATTTTTATATATAGCCTATGACACTCACAAATAACATGGCTTTCTATTGGTAGAAGAGTTTTCAACGTCGGTTCAGTAGATCCAAAGATTACCCCCTACAACCTCACAAACTATACCTTTTATGGTAGTATAGAAATATAGATTAATTGATTTTCATTAGATCAATAATCTGTTGGAAGATATTATGTTTAGAACACTGGCCTGGAAAGGAACGAGCATAAACATTAATTGCGAGTAGGTACATCTCACAACTACAATTCGCCATGATATTTATTCTTTATGGTGGAGTTGCTGCAGGATTTCGAAATAGTGCTGAATGACCTAGCTGTCGCCTCTCGATATCGGTCTTAGAATTGAACGTCGAAAAAACCAAGGTTATGTTTAACAATCTTATTACCCCAAGACCAATAATTGTTATAAACGTTGTATCCCTTGAAGCTGTTCAAGTAATGTGTTTACCTCGGGTAGACTATCCGACATATCCCAGAGAATAAGCATACTGAAGAGGTAATGCAAACAAATAATGGTAATGCAAATAGGTAATGGGCTAATCACATCTCTAGCAGAACCAACAACCGTTGGGGAATCTAGTTCTAGAGTAAAGACCACGTTTAGGCAAAACGAAGTGTGGATGTCTGCCAGCCAGGTGGAGAGAAGACTTGCAAAATAGCTGTATTTTGCAAGTCTTCTTTTCAGCGACAGCGGCAGCGACTGGATGAAGAGATCCGAAGATCGGGCTCAGTGGCGTTGATTAGGAGAGGTTTATGTCCAGCAGTAGACCAGTATAGGCTGATGATGATGATGATGATTTTCAATAAAATTATGTATATATATTAGTATTTTTATTTTAAAAAAAGAGCTAATATTCCTAACAATTATTGTAATGATTTATAATTAGGGAAAAGCCCTTCTCAATAAAATAATTAAAGAATTTGTAAGTAATATATTATTCATCAAAATAGTCCACGCGTTTGGTCTATACAGGATGTAACATAATTACCTATTATATACCAGGGTGGGGAATTCCACGCGTTATTCAACGGTTAGTTTTCAAGATTTCTAAGTTTTTCATTTATGAATTTACTTTTAAAGATCATATGTACAGTATTCTTCAAACCTTAGTAGCACAGAATAAATAATAGTACTACATAGTAGGTCAGCTGGGAAAATCAATAGAGTGCCACCAACTTATCAGTTCTTTCGAGCGGGGCACGACTATCCTTACGATATTGACAAGATATTGACAGTGAAATATGTGACCTCATAAGTTCCTTTTTTTTCAACTGAACACGTAAGTTAGTGGCACCGAACCTTGACCTTGAATTTGTGTGTTGTAAAGTTTGATTTACAAACCTTGCGCACTGAGAGCCTACTGCGCAATAGTCAGTCCAATCAGTCGAACGTCAAAAGTGAAAATTTGCACGTCAGAGATTACTTATATAGGAGCACATAAAATATATAAAGATCTATCGGGCGTCTGGTAGAATCAACACGTGACCAAAATGCTGGCCTTTACTTTGCCCAAAGACTAAGCATTGCCATACAACGTGGCAATGCTGCCAGCGTTTTGGGAACGTTGCCCACTTGCAGCGAGTTGAGCAAAATGTGGGTAAGTTGGTATATTATGATGGATAACATAACAACATAGGCAGTAGGTAACGTACATACACATAACAAAAGAAAATTTCATGAAGATCAGATCAACGGCTTGAAAGTTATCGTTGGACAAACAAGCTTACATGCATAGTGCATACACTATACATAGTAGGTACATACACTCATAGAAATACCAATTCGTCTAAGTTAATTCGGAGTCCTTACTTGACTCTGTAAAATATAATAAATGATTTGATAAATCAGTACGTCATTGGTTTTGAATGTTGCCACGTTAGTACCTACTACCAACCTATTAAAAGCAACATCACAAAAATAAAAGTAAGTAGTAAGTAGTTTAAAAAAAACTACTTCATAATATAAATGTTATATTGTAAACAACCACTAAAAAGAATAAAATAATTACAATTGAGCTAGAACAGTATCACTTTTTGGAAATTACAAACGCAATAATAATGCATAAATACAACATAAGATATGAAAGAGTTTTTTTGAAGGCGGTGCCAAGCCGAGCCATAATTATTAATATGGTTGAGCTTATTCAAAAAGATAATGTTTTAAACGGCTTGACGTGATATATAAAATAATAAGCTTTTAAAGTAATTATCTACAAAAACTTTATCATTTACTAGATTGCTGTATTCATGTCAATCGGTTTGTGAAATTGTGAAAGTCAAAATCTGCTCGTGTGAGTCTCTTGTTTTGTCTCTTCTGCGTTTCGTGTTTTGTATGAGGGTGCGTCATAGATAACTGTATATTACGTACGTAGATAGGTATGTATTAATTTTGTAAATATATTAGATTTAAATGATGCCTGGATTTGACACCGCCTTGAAAAAACTCTTTCTTATCTTATTTATTATTTATGCAATATTATTAAAATGGTAATTTCGAAAAAGTGATACTGTTCTGGCTCAATTGTAATTATTTTATTCTTTTTAGTGGTTGTTTAGGTTCAGTAGTTTTATTAGAAAATCTATTTGTTTTATAGTTTATTTCCTCTAATATCTTGGGATTTCTGAACCGAATTAGATGATTGTTTTTACTTGAGTAAGAAGCTTTCTTATCTTATGTTGTATTTATGCATTATTATTGCGTTTGTAATTTCGAAAAAGTGATACTGTTCTAGCTCAATTGTAATTATTTTATTCTTTTTAGTGGTTGTTTACAATATAACATTTTTATTATGAAGGCGTATTTTTTTAGGATTTTTTTTATTTTTTTGATTTTTTGTGGCCTAAGCAAACATCTGAAAGATTATTTGCCAAAGAAAATAGTAGACACTCACTCACTTTAGACTCAAAGCGTTGGTAAATTAAAACCAAGGATGAATAAAACCTACAATCAACCTACATATCAACTGAATTAGTTTTTACCATTTTCCATCATTTTGTTGTTACGTTCCTGTGACTACCTTCCGGCTCCATCATCAGACCCTGAAAACCACATAAAACCAGAGAACTCACCAAGACAAACCAAATGAGTCCAAACTCGAAAGGGTTCCATCATTTTCTTGTGGAGTACCTGTGACTACCTTCCGGCTCCATCATCAGACCCTTGATACCACATAAAACCAGAAAACTCACAAAGACAAACCAAATGAGCCCAAACTCGAAGGGGTTCCATCATTTTGTTGTTGAGTTCCTGTGACTACCTTCCGGCTCCATCATCAGACTCTTGATACCACATAAAACCAGAGAACTCACCAAGACAAACCAAATGAGCCCAAACTCGAAGGGGTTCCATCATTTTGTTGTTGAGTTCCTGTGACTACCTTCCGGCTTTCCTTTGACTACTATTACTACTACTACTACTACTGTAGTTTTAATTGTCATCAGAATTACACCCATGTGCAAAACTTCAGCATCTTTGGATGTCCTTAAATTGTTCAAAATTGACTTGCAATCCAGTCCTAAATATTAATTAAATTAAAGCTTGTTTAAAGCTACTAAACCAATTTTGATGAAATTTATACAGTACCACACTAGAGGTCTTCTTACTCAAGTAAAACAATCAGTTCAGAAATCCCAAGATATTAGAGAACATAAACTATATAACAAATGTTTTTCTAATAAAACTACTGAACCAATTTTGATGAAGTTTATATGGGACTACTCGGAAAGTTCACCCTTTTGAATTAAAAATCAACCATCTAAATCGGTTTAGAAATTTTAGAGACACAAAATAAAGGCAATATAAACACAAAATCGAATGGATTTACTCAACAAAACTATTCTCGATAAACTGCTGAACCAATTTTGATACAATTTATATGAGACCCTTTGGAACGTATAACCTTACAAAAAAAAACGGTCCTTAATTGACGGAGATATTGACCGTCATACATAAAAAAAAACATACATACAGCCGAACATACAACCGTCTCCTTTTGTGAAATCGATTGAAAACACCACGCGTTTGGTATTTTGTGGCGCCAGCCTGTATAAGGTTGTTGCCTTTTCTTATCTACAGGTTGTTGCTTTGCATAGATATAATAGATTACTAGGTACCTACTGATTTGATTAATAAATGGTGTGTCAATCAATGCTGTGAAATTATTTACCTGCATAACCTACCAATTTTAAATTATATCTCTCGTGGACATTAAGGATAGAAGAAGTATCAAATTTTACATAAAGAAAGTAAGTTAATAAACAGTAAAAAATATCTAGTTCTACGTAGGTTAACAAAATTTTTAAATTAAGACAAAATTAAAACAATCATTTTGATATGGTTATAACTATCATGGTCACAAACAATTGTACTTTTTTATCTATGATCATTGCTCCAGTTACGTAGTATTATTAGGTATTCTGTGCTATAGTGACGAAATATCGGGAACTCATTAAAAATAATATCCATGGTAAATATCCCGTTTCTAATGTTAATCATTTTGATATTTTTATGAAAATCTTTGTAACTACGAGGTACGTCATCTTCGTATACGAAGTAAGTACCTGAGCGAACAGAACAGAACTTGGGTAATATTAACATTTATTGTACAGTACTTAAGCGCAAGTAAAGGCATGACTTGAAGTGGCTACGTGAAGACTCCCACAAATTCACTAGCCAACTGTTCAAATGATTTTGTAAGGGTTCCAGAAAAGTGAGAAAAAAATAAATGAACTTGGAGGGGAGCAGAAAGAAACGATAGCTCTCGTAGAAAACTCAGTAGTGTGCCATCGATCAAATATAGCTGAAAATTAGTACACAGGTAAATCTCATTGGTGTCCGTTTGTATGAGTCACCCTGTGTTTGTGGATTAACAAAATTATCTAAATTTAAAAGATATCTTGATTAATATAAATTATAATATAGATACGTCTGATTAGAGTGGACCTATTGAGCGCATATCACTCCAGCTTATTGCACTTAAAATTGAATAACTAAAATTAAAATGATAGTCAATAACGTTGTGAACGGTGGCCCAGCTCTAAAAGTACCGGCACATCTGTCTCTCGGACAGCATGTGATCGATTGTCTGAGAACAAACAGTGAAAAGGACAGCGTAGCTTTGGTAAGAAAAACAGAAAATCTGTTGATCTTTTAGGGAGGATCCTGTCATGCACCCCAGTTGAAGAGTCATGAGGTGTGAAATTGTTAATGAACACAATGGTCATTGCACTGTTCGTTTTCAGATGAATGGAGACACCGGAGAAAAAACGTCTTTCTCTCAAATACTCCAAAAGACTGTGGATGTGGCCATCGACTTGCAAAGGCTTGGGGTGAAGAGAGGAGACACAGTCGCTCTATGTGGCGAGAACAGGATTGAGTATCTCTATGCAGCGCTCGGAGCAATATGCTGTGGTGCTACCATAGCTACTATGAATCTGCTGTATACAAAAGGTATATTTTTATTCGTTAAATAGCAAGTCATTGTCTTTTGTTTCTTGGGAAGGAATGTAAACTACAGCATTCTTAATATTTATTTATATCAGATGTAACTGTTGGACTTATAAAAATTTTCACATGCACGCATTTTTCATTAGCAGTATAAAATAGTGGAAAGGTGTACGAAATAATTCCTTAGGGTATGATGATTCTTTGCCATTGTAATGAAAGTACTAATGTCATATTGAGTACCTTTGGATTAAGTATGTTGTCCCCGGTCCCTCTAGCCACCTCTTAAAACATTTTATGTTTGCGGTGAGACGATCCTTCCTCCTGGTTGCGTACAAGATGATCCCTTAGAGTTACCTAAGATATTTCGAAAAAAAACAATATTTTTTATTTAAATAACACTACGAAATAACATAATAATCATCACCAATCCGCCCGTGTCAGTCCACTGCTGGACTTAAAAAGTACTATACAAATATGTCTGGACATACTTCCCGGGTTTCAGCTTCAGCAGTGTTTACAATACGAGTACATATAGTGCCGCGTAATTGCAACAAATAATCAAACGTTCAGCGTAGGATGAAACCAGACTTATTACATCGTTCAAAATACAGTTTTTGTACCTTTTAAAGAAATATGTTGAGCAATGTTATTGCCACCTTTTATATAAAATGTTTGATTGCCAACTTGAGCAAGGCTTTTGTGTATGCAAGTGACTGTTTTTTTTTCCTGCGAAAAACTTGAACCTTGTTTGTTTGTTTATCGTATGAGGTAGTGCTGGCCTCTGATGTCAGAGTTTGTCAAGCCACCCGAGGGTCTCTGACATGGCTTAACGACTGCTATTAATCAATAACAGCCGGGACCGACAGCTTAACATGCCCTCCGAAGCACGGAGCGATGGAAAACCGCAAATAACTCAGAAAAGTCATTGGTGCGGTGCGGAGCCTAGGTTTTGAACCTTATAAACGATATTATTTTTGTAAATAATTATAGTATCATGATTTTAATTGAATTATGATTGGAAGTCCTGTGGAATCATCTTGTCTATACCCCTGGGATTTTGGACACCCCAGTTTACTTGATGATCCTTTAGTATACTTTTAGAAAAACATCTCGTACACATTTCCCCTAATAGTGAATTGAAGAATCAACGAGATGAGGTAGTCGTAAGGTGGACAAGGAAACTCATCTTTGGGCTCATTTTGAAAGGTTTCATGATGCGTTTGATAATGGATGCCATAATAATGACTACTATTCACATTGGTGTCTGACAATAGAGTCAAAGTTGGGGAAACAGCTTGAGGGATAACAATAAGGTGGGTTGGGTTGGAATGATATTAATCAGATCGAAGTTCAAAATTTTAAATTTTGTGAATTTTTCTCATTCATTTACATACAAAAGTGAAGAAGTGAACTTGGCAAAGCCCCAACACTGTGACTAAAAATGAGATTGACTTCATCATGCCGGACATTAAGCACATATTCAGGGATGTCTCAGTGATAAGCAGGTTCAACTTTGGTTGTAATCATCAATTTGTCCGATGCTCCTTGAATATCGATCACAAGTTTGATGGATGACCGTCTGGTGAAGTCTACGCTCTAATTCATCCTCCAAGCCACTGTTGGATCAGAACAATACCAAATTAAGTTGGAAAATCGATTCACTGCCTTGGAAACAACAAATGAAGTGGATGAGGAACTCCAAAGTTGTGAGAATCTTTAGGGAAGTCGGCACTTAATTGTGTGAGCTGCAGCGTATGGGCACGAAATCTAAAATCTCGGATGAGGATCTTCGGCTTATAGATATACGGCAACAACAGCAAGCCACACCATCAGAAAAAAGGGATCGCAATAAAAAAAACAATAATCTGGTACGTTGTAACCTCCGATGCACATATACACGCCGGATAGAAAAACAATTGATTATTTTAACCGCACCGTCCCTGGCACCAACAGTCGTCTCCCAACTCCCGCGCATGTAACTTGTCGGTCAAATTGTATAAAGTGAAAACAAAGGTATTATAGCAGAACCTTATGTGTAGGTCATGGAGTACCCCCACTAGTGAACACCCCTACTACAACTATAAACCTTTTGATATAAGCGATCCATTAGTGGCTAAAGCGGTAATTAGACTAAGTCCATCATTGCACAAATATAGGCTGATGGGGATTATTACCTACAAACAACTTATTAAAAATGACACGAAAAGTATTTGTATATAATTTCAGATGAAATGTTGCACGCTTTAGGCCTGTCGTGTCCGCGTATGGTTTTCGCTACCCAAGCAGCACTCAAAGTTCACTTGGACACACTGAAGACCTATCCAAGCGTAGACAAGATCGTCCAGCTTAATGGAGTGACATTGGCGGACGGTGAAGTTCTGGTCTTGAGTAAAGTGGCAGTTGAAAGAAGTGAGATACAAGCATACGAACCTTCTCCAGTAGAAGGTGCTACAGATGCTGCCTTTATCTTTTACTCCTCTGGGACGACGGGACTGCCCAAGGGGATCATACTAACCCACAACAATTTACTGTATTCAGTGGCGTTATTCGAGTAAGTGTAAATTGAACATGATAGACGTGAAATTAATTAAGTCGAAGTCGTAGCGTTCCATTGCGACTGCAATACTACGACAATCGTCGTCGGTTTTGTGTCTATCGGTGCTATTTAATAGGGAATCAATTCGGCGTAAAGCTGCTCCGTCGTAATCTAAAACTTTCCGTGACACCTTGAATAAGACAGCAGGACGTGACCTCTGTGACCTCTGGAATACCGTTACATCGCTCTCCCAATTGCGTTATCCGTGGTCCTGCCCATTACGGCGAATCTTTCCTTTACTTATATTTGAGGTACGTTTTATGGCTTCTATTGAAGTTTATTTAGAACACATTGACAAGGAAATATTAAAAAAAAGTTTAGACCCGTACCCTAATCTTACGAGAAAGTACTTATCTAATACATCATAAGCATGTTGGTTTTGTCAACTTCATTACAATAGCACTCAATATAGCCTCTCGTGATCAAGACCAATCCAATGATACCTCATTTTTCAAAATCCATCAAGTCATTTAGGCTGTTCGGACGCGCCTGAGACACATACAAACGAATAAACAAATAAACATACATACAACCCAAACACACAACTCTCCGTGCAGTCAGGTAAAAAGAAGTAACCGACATTTTATGGTGGATGCTATCTTGAATTTGTTTTTTTTTTCATGCTATACTGTATTCTACTAGTTAAGTGCTTTTATTTGATTCCCATATCCCATATTGTGGCGGCAGCCATCTTAGATTTACAATGATCCATCCATACCAATATGTAAAAGTGAAACGTTGTCTGTTTGTTTGTTTGTTTGGGGAGCTTTCACGCGATAACGGCTGGATGAATTTTGATGATATTTAGAATGGAGACAGCTTATACCCTGGAATAAAATATAGAACTACTACTTACTACTTTTTATCCCGGAAAATTGAAAGTTTCGGGAAAACTGGAAAATGTTGATTACTCACTGTAAGGAACGACATTATAGAATGGTCTGTGGTTGCCATGGAATCGAAATAACAAGTCTGTCAAAAAACATCTAGAGCATTAGTGCTATATTAGTGCTATATCTACTTTTGCATTAGTTTTTAATATCTAAACTAGGTAAACTAGTACTGAATATACATTAAATGTATTGTCATCAGAACTAAAGGTGTGTACCAAATTTCAGATCAATCGGTCAACATGAAGGGGGTATCATTTCAATAACTAGATTTAAACAAAACAAACAAAAACAACAACAACAAATAGAGCAAGCTAAATCAAACTGTTTAAAAAAACTGTATTTTGCAGAGCACAGGAACGAGAAAGCACGAGGCTTATATCCGTGTTGCCTTGGTGCCACGCATACGGCCTGATGTCCACAATAAACTATCTGCTTGTGAAGAATTTTTTGGTTTACTTTACTGGAGGTTTTAATCCACAAAAGTATCTCCAAATTATCCAGGATCAGAAAGTAAGATAGAATTAATATAATAAAGCCAGAAGAACAAGAATTTGAATTATTTTGTAATGTTCTTTTATGGGTACATAAGCGCATGATGCAAGCATTGCTGACTACCACGGCTTTTTTTTATCACATCACTCACCCAAATAATAGTAGATTATATGACAAGGGAGCAAAATAATATTTTTACGGCAAATTATTTAAACTTGCAGATTCGAGTGTTAGTGGCAGTTCCATCCATAGTGTTATTTCTGGCTGAAACTCCGTTAGTTGCGCAGTACAAACTGTCATCTGTGGAGATGGTGTGGTGCGGAGCTGCCCCTCTTAGTTCCGATACCATAAATGCGGCTTTGAAAAGGTTAATAATATTCGCTATAATAACACCTACTTGTGAAATTGCCTGAAAGTGTTATTCACAGCAAAAGTGTCTAATCTGATAATTTTATTAAAATTAGGGTTTCTTTGGACTGACTAACCTAACCTAACCTGACCTGACTGGTGGTGATGTCAGTGGACCTCTCTTTGCTACTTACTACCTTATAGTTCGTCTTTAGAGAATCGAGGTTACTTTTTAGGTAAGTTTGCAATGTTCATCGTCATTAGCCTATATTCGTTCACTGATAGACCCTCTTAGTGAATGCCACTGAGGCCCGATCTTCATATCTTCTAATCCAGTCCCTGCAAGTCATCACTTCACGTGGTCAACAGGTTACCAACGATAATCCAACAATAATATTTCATTTGAAATTACAGGTTGCCAGGATGTAAGGGAATATTCCAAGCATACGGCATGACAGAAACGTCTTTAGTAGCTACAAGTGACAAACCAGAAGATCAGCTTGTGTCTAAGTCAGGAAGTGGCGGGTACCCTATTCCAGGTGTTAAAATTAAGGTGAGAATAGACTTGAAGTCTTAAAAACTACATTCCACGAGTCCCTACTATCCAATTTGGATCGACCAAAATACTCCAAACGCACGAACATAGTTAGAGCCTTTTGCGAAACCACTTATGAATTTGAAAATACATCTTTTATTACAATGTGGCTTTCAGTGACTAAGTTTATTTTAGGTGGTACAAATAATGACACGTAAGAAATTAGGCCCTAACCAACACGGCGAAGTGTGCATCAAGGGCCCCATCATCATGAAAGGGTACATCGGCGATGCAGCCTCCACTGAGGACATGGTGGACGAGGAGGGGTACCTCAAGACTGGAGACATCGGATATTACGACGCGGACGGGTGCTTCTTCATAGTGGACCGCCTTAAGGAACTCATCAAGTATAAGGGACACCAGGTAATCAATATTAAAAAAACAAACAAAAAATATATTGCAGGAAACATACTAAAAGTAATTACCCAAAAGTATTTGTTGTAAGTAATAGTAGATTGTACAATAAGTAGCATACAAGTAACATAAAACAAGCCATTTTATCCGAGACATTTATCCACCCTAGCTGTACGCAAGAGCGAAATTGAAGTCGAGAATAAAATGCCTTATTTTATACACTCTGCTTTTCCTTCGACAGTGAGGAAATGCAATAATGATATTTTAAATTACCAAACATTTAAATACTGTTAAGAATAGACTAAGCCTTCTTCGCGCCGCTTTTTTTTAAACTATCCACATGCAATATAAGGTTTGGGCAAGGAAGTTCTATCGTAACTTCCTTTTTACCAGACTGCGCAACGCAAAGAATGGGTATTGTGTTTATTGTCAGCCTATTTATGAGTGTCTGTTCCTTTGTGGCACTATAGACCGAACGCGTGTACTGATTTTGATGATTCTTACGTCAACTGATTTGTCTTAATCTTGCGAGTACTAATAAAGACACGACAGTAATCAAAATTCAATATAATGAAAAAAAAAAAAGAACTGAAAGTCAATAAAGTATGTCAAATGGGGTATCATTGAATGGGCATTTGAAAATTATTTTTAAGTTTCTCATATCATTTTTTATTTAGAATGACCATTTAGGATATATAACGATTTAAAGTTTGCTAGCAACCCTTCTAACTCAATTTTTTTCCTCATTTTAGTTTTGTTCGCAGTCTGGTTTTTTATCACTTTCGATTATGTCTTGTATATATATTTAAAAATCCACTGTTTGAATTCATATTGTAAATATAATGAAATTTACTGAAATTAAGAAACTGCTAGTAACCTTTACAGCGCCAATATTATTAAATGTCTGTCAATCATTACCAACATAATTCTTATTTAATAAAAATAATAGCCATCGTAACTAGCTATGTTGCTATAGTTACTATTAGTTTTTAGGATTATACAAATAATTACACCTCTTTTTTAAAACCATATTTCCTAACAGAAAATTAAAAAGTCAAATGATTGAGACCCCGCTCATAATTTATAGATGTCATTCCAGTTGTACTAGAAAAGTACATAGTCCTTGGACTCAGGTCGGAGAATTAGAGAATTTTAAACACATTTATGCACTAGAGCCTAAAATACAGTTTTATGTCGCATACACTCCCATAAACAAGAACTTTACGAGCATAAGTAGTGAAAAAGTACATTGCATACATTGATTTTGATGACCATGGTGATTTGATTACCGGTTGTTCTACTTCGACATATTTCACTCACACAGATCCTTGATAGACCCGATCTTGTTTTGTTGTTTATGATACAAGAACAAGTTACCAAGGAAGAAATAAAATCTTCTATTCAGATTTAAGTTAGCTCTGGACGAGCATTTGTTAAATTCTATATAGTTTTGCGTTAGACTCTCACCAAATTTTAAGAGATTGTGCGGTCTACAAAGGTAGATGCTTACAAATAAGAAACCTATTCTCTCAGATTCTTTCTAGCGCAGACTCCGGCATAGAGTTCCACACCAACATTTAACATTCGTCCGGTGTTCAGGTGGCTCCGGCGGCGGTGGAGAGCGTGGTACTTCAGCACAGCGGCGTGGCGGAATGCGGCGTGGTGGGCGCGCCCGACGAGCTCGCTGGGGAGCTGCCCACCGCCTTCGTCGTGCTCAAGCCGGGGGCACGCCTTACTGAAAAAGACATTATTGACTTTACAGGGGATAAGGTGAAAATTCATCATCCTCAGCCTATATCTGTCCAATGCTGGACGTAACCTCTCCTAATTCACGCCACTGAGCTCGGTTTTCAACTCTCCTCATTCATTTTTATCCATTTTTGAGATGAAAATTATATACATAAAATGACTTTGGAGGATACATTATGTACTTAGATAGAGTCTCTTAATTCCTGGATAATAAGGAAACAACACGTATCTACCACGATTGTTTAGTAATATTAAGTAATATTAAATTTAAAAGTAATATTAAATTTATTAATAAAAGTAATAAGTAAAGTAATATTAAGTAATAATAAGTAATAAGTAATATTAAATTTATTATATCTTGTTGATATTGTTACGAGCTGGGGTTCAGATAAATTTAATACACGCTAATTACAACAAAAATTTGTACCTTTATTCGAAAAGCCACAAAAAGACATTAATCCAACAAATAACACTCACGCACTCTTTAACTCGACTGTACACTCTTATCAATTATCACTGAATACTCGCTTTGAATCTCTTTGATCGTTTCGTTCCGAATGCAAAGTCAATACTGTCCCAGGCAGTCGATGCGCGCTCTATTTATACCGCGCTGGAAATTTCCAGAAGGTACTCGTATGTGCTCGTATTTACTAGCAATGGCACTTAAACTTTCAAAGCCGGCGGCGCCTTTGATACTGCCGCGCCGCGCCCGTATATACCTACCTACCGCGCGCTCTGGAAACTCTGTAGGTACCTACGCGCAACTAGTGTGTTCCAGAATGTTCCTTTAAATGTAGGTATTGCGTCATCCGACCGAAACTTCTCGAACATTGTAGTAGCTGTTGTTGTTGTTGTTGTTGGGAGGCGTTATCTTTCAGACATGAAGATAATCAATATTAGCCGTGTTTGGTTGGTAGTTCGTAATACTACCAATAGATAGCGTTACCGTCCCCATAAGACGGCTTCAAAAGAAGCTATTGTAAAGATTTGGATGACGACGCATAGGTCTCGGTGGCTGAATTGGTAAAGGCATGTGCCGCGCTGAGGTACAGTATGCGAGTTCGAATCTCGTCCGTGACCCAAATTTTTCCATTAGAAAATAATTATATATTTTAGTAGCTACTGTTTTTCTAAGAATCGACCGGCGTAACAATATTAAGAAATTTAATTTTAAATCCATGTCGATCAGGTATCAAGATTACAAAATGCTGCCTGCATTTTGTAACCATTATTTTTCTATTCATACGACATTATTTATTTATTTTAGTATGTAACTGTTATAGCAAAATATACAATGAAACAATATAAAAACACCCTAGCTATACTAAACCTACTAATAATCCACTGCCAGTGGTCAACATTCCCAAAATGCTGGCAGCATTGCCACGTTGCATGTTGTATGGCAATGGAACTTTGGGCAAAATAATAGGCAGCATTTTGGTCAAGGCTTGCTTCGACCAGATTTATTTATCCATAAATAATTATGAAACCATAACATTTTTACGCATTTTTCAGTTATCATTAAATTCTCGTCTTCACGGAGTCATCATTGTGAACGAAATACCGAAGAACGCCGCAGGAAAAATCTTGCGTCATGTGCTCAAAGAACAACTTATGGAAAAGAAGTAGACAAGATTGCTTCAATTGTTGTATCTACATATTCAACAAAATAAAATTAAGAGATATATGAAAAAATAAAAATATTTATGTTGGTGCCAAATTATTTTTAATAATATGACCGTAATATCCTCCTAGAAAATACTATATGTAGATATCATAGAAGGATCGAAGCTGTATGCCTACCCACGGAAAAAGAAAAGAAAATTCTACTGTCTACCTATACAATGTGTCACTGAAGAGTCTTATAAGTACGCAGCAGGTGTGTTTTGATTTAGCATGTAAATGCGTTTACGGTTGAATACATAGTATTTGAAATTCCCATACAAAAAAAGTTATTTGAAATTTGCGACAACCCTAATGTTTGTTTACTATCTATCTGGTGAATTATACTAAAGGGTTTTAAACCTATCTCACTTACTCTACTCTATCTCTTATCTCTTTTTTACTCTCTCTCTTTTTGGTGTATCTCAGGCACCACTCCTCACTAAGGTACGTTTATTTTGTTACTCCTGTCTGATCGTAATTAATGTGTAATTCACCTTTTGTGAGGTAAATAAATAAATAGGTAAATGATTTGATTTATTATGTCATACAAAAATTATGTACATACATCTGCGGGTTCAGTTTGCTAGCCTCTCCTCGCTTGGAAAGACTTAGTGGAAATACCCCGTTAAGTGAAGACCTTAAAACTAATCACAAATAACATTATAATCTCTTTTTACAAAATATTACTCATAAATACTATTAATAGTCTCTAACGTGCACATTTTCACTTCTGAAATTCGACTGTACTCAGTCGAACGCGCTCTATTTATACCGCGACGGAAGTTTCCAGAAGGTACTCGTATGTACTCGTATGTACTAGTAATGGCACTTAAACTTTTAACTTGATGTTGCGCAGTAACATCAAAAGCAGAACAGGCAGGCTTTGTTGTTGCAGTTTTCACTGTCAATTGCAGTTTTCACTGTCACTTTTAATTACTTGACAATATCGTAAGGATAGTGGCGTTCCACTCGACACCAGAACAGATAAGTTGAGGCACATTACTGTTTTTTTTCCCAGCTGATATACTATGTAGCACTATTTTTTATTCTGTGCTACTAGGGTTTGAAGAATAACGCGTCAAATTCGCGTGAAATTCGCCATCCCGGTATAAGTACCGGGATGGCGAATTTCACGCGTTATGACGAATAACAACTTTTGAGATTTCGAAGTTTTTCATTTATGAATTTACTTTTAAAGATCATTTCAGGTACAGTATTCTTCAAACCCTAGTAGCACAGAATAAAAAATAGTGCTACATAGTATATCAGCTGGGACAAAAAACAGTAATGTGCCTCAACTTATCTGTTCTGGCGTCGAGTGGAATCGTAATAGATAATTATGTTACATCGTGTATAGCAATTTAAATCTAAGTGTGGTGTGCAAAGCTGTAGGTAATGTAGATAGATAAATCATCATCAAGGCCCGAAGAAGGCCACAGCAAGACATTGGGCTCCCCCACAATAGGAGGGACTTTGACATAAACAGCTGGCAGGCTGCTTTTAACACACTTCGAGATACGGCGAAAGTGAAGGGAACGCGCAAGGCAAGTACGGGGGAAGTGTTACCTAATAACTTCAAACTGCTGCAACATTTAAACAAATGATAACTTATTTTTATATAGCAATATCAAATTATTGACAGCGTGGCAAAATTTGACAGAACTTAAGACTGCTTTCTTGTTTGCGACCTTTTTTTTTTAACGTTTATATATCATTATAGATGTTAAACGTATTAGTATGAATGCCTTGCTGAAAAATAAAAAGCAACCATTATTTGAGAGCTCCAGCGCTTGCAGGTAAACAATAATGAAAGTGTGGATATACTGAAAGTAGCGCTTCGCCGGGAATGGAACTGAATCCCACAATAACTTACCTTCGTGCAGCGCGCGATGTCTTTGACGGAAAACCGTTATGCCGTTATGCATGTCAAAGGAGGTCATATTGATCAATAATAGTGGTTTTCCCTGAAATTTAAATTTTACTAACATCATCATTATCATCATCAGCCTATATCAGTTCACTGCTGGACGTAGGTCTCTCCTAATGCAAGCCACTGAGCTCGGTCTTCAGCTCCCCTCATCCATTCTCTTCCAGCCGCTTTTCGCAGGTTTTCACTCCACCTGGCCACAGAGCGTCCTTCACTACGTTTGCCTAAACGTGGCCTCCACTCGAGAACTCGTCCACCCCACCGGTTATCGGTTCTTCGGGAAAAGTTCATTACGAATCTTGTCCTTCAAAGAAACTCCAAGCATAGCTCTCTCCGTAGCTCACTGAGAGACCTTAAATTTATGGACTAGTATAACCGTCAGTGTCCATGTTTTGGCTCCGTAGGTCATTACTGGTAGGACGCTCTAATTGAAGTAATTTTTTCATTTCACGGTAGCCCAGGGATTCTTCGCACCCCCTGCCATGCCATTTCCGTGACCGCCACCTTGGTCAGGGCTATCAGGACGACCGGGAGCTGGGGGCAATTTTTTTATTTGTCTTGCATAGCAGGGTTTTGCCTGTAGTTGCCACGCTGGGCATGCGGGTTGGCGGCCGCAAGGCGTAGCTTCTCGTACCAGTGACGCTGCTGCCCGATACTGACATGTAGAATTTGACTACGCCGTTGTATTGATGGTTATTCCACCATCGTTCGGTCGTCAGAGCCACGTTTATTGTTTGGCAGGATGCACTACGGGTAGGTAAGGTTAAGTTGGGGTTTGTAGGTGATAGTTCGCTCCCATATATCCCTCATAATTTTACTAGCATTACCCTGAAACTTTGATAAAATGTATGCCATTACCCATCGACCAAATAACAACATTTTCAATTAGGAACACTTCGAGTGATGGACCCTGTACAGGAAAGTGCTGCTGCCCCTTTCCCGAGTTATTTGAGGTTTGCGCAGCACCCAAAATAATTGAATAAACTTCTACCATTTCCTGTTAAGCTGGTAATCTTGAAAGGTAGGTACATACTTGCTTACAAAATTTTGTATGTAATTCGTTTGTAAGAATCCTCCCCCTAGCGGGGAGGGGGGGAGGGGGGAGGGAGGAGTTTCCATAGTCACCACGCTTGGAAGGTGGATTTGTGTCCGCAGTATTACAAATATGTGCTCGGAGGACGCTGCTGCCCATCTTCCGGTGTGTATTCCCTTAGTCACCTCTTACGACATCCACGGGAGGATTAGGAGGGTCTTAATTTAAGCCGAGACCACCACGCCAAGGCAACAATGAAAGTTAAGTAAATGATATAAAAAAAGGAACATTAAATTTATATAAATACTATTTGCGCCCAGCGATTTCACCCGCGCCCTCCTGGACCATTCATTTTTCCGGGATAAAAAGTAGCTTATATGTTAATCCAGTGTATAAGCTACCTCAGTACCAAATTTCATTGAAATCCGTCCAGTAGAATAATTTTACTTTTTCCATAAAATAATAGATTTCATGAAATAGCTTCACCTAATTCAGGAGGAAGCATTGCCTCTCCATTGAGAGCATTCCTATGCTATCTTTCCACACTTCACCCCTTGCCGTCTGACCATATATAATTAGCTACATAATTATTTAATGTGTTTACCTATCTTTGATTTCCGGCTCCAACACAATAATTGATGTCTTATCAATCTTATCATACTTTGGTAACAGAAACAGGTGTAAGTAAATCAAATATCACTTTATCATGATAACTCGATATAATACAGATTTATTAATTTATTTAAATGTATACAGCGTGAAAAATTTGCCGCTTGAAGAAAATGGACGCGGATAGCTGAAAACCGAGCTCAATGGCGTGAATTAAGGGAGGCCTACGTCCAGCAGCGGCCAGATAGATATATGCTGCTGATGATGATGATGATACAGCGTGAGCCTATAACAAACAGAACCTGGAAAGAAAAATGTGTTTATTATTAATATGTTGTACCTGTGTATATTAATAATATGTTATTTTTATGGTACTGTTGAGATGGCTACATAGGTAGTACACAAGTTATTCATACTCGAGAACGGTACTTTGAAGTTACAAGTGAGACTTTTGTATCATCGTCTACTCGTATACTTAGAATAAAGCAATAGGTACGAAAAAGTCTGTACAAAGAAGATAATTAAAATCAAAATGGTCTAGGGTATGATCGTGTCTGTCTGTTGGTCTGTTTATGTTTCTATTTGTGCATCACGTAAAACTACTGGACCGATTGCGATGCGATTTTCACTATTAGATAGATTAGAGTTTGACTTACAAACTGGTGTACTTGGTATCTCAATTTGATCAGCAGAAATCGATGAAAAACCACTTGAGTCTGAGGCACAGCTAGTATCACAATAAAAAAAAGTTTTTTGAATATTATTGTTTTGTTATTCGGTTCATCGTGCTATCGAAAATTTTACTATTTATAGCAGTTTATACTAGTAAAAGCGAACAGTATCTAAAGGAATCATTTCAAGACAAGAATGAAGTGAGCGCAAATATATTTACAGTAGGCGTACCTGTGTATAAACCCTGACAAGGGATCATCTGAGTAGGTATTGTATAATAATAATAATAATTTATTGAAATACGGCATGATCAACAAAAAAAAACAGAGTGGAGCACCTGGTTCCTAAACTAGGCTCGAAACCCGTGAGATAGGAACCAGGCCTCATTCGTCGGAGAACAAAGTTTGCCTTAAATAAAGATTATAATCTTTATAGTTAAATATTTAAACGGGACTTAATCTGCAATCGCTGAGCATTTGCTCGAATCGGGCCCTAATCACTGGATTGAACTCCATGACCCGAAGATCCTCTCCACGGAACGTCACTACTACTCCAGTATTGTACGTGAAGCGGTTGACATTAAAAAGTATCCCAATTTCAACCGAGAGGATGGTTTCAAGTTGGCTGCGTCCTGGAATCCCGTGATAAGCATGTGTTCGCGTCGCGGATGTCAGAAGATATCTGCAGATGTTGTTAGTGTAGTGTGTCGTGACAATTCTGAATTTTTACAAAACCAAATCCGGGTAGTTGGAGACAACGCTCGCCCTTCTCGACGCTGACACCCGCTACTTCAGTCTTCTCGTGACCACGATCAATGCAACTTGATCGAAACGTCGAGGTAAATAAATATTAAGTTTTCAACGCGATTAAGTCCCGTTTAAATATTTAACTATGTGTTCGAATCGCGAAAGTTTAAAAGTTATAATCTTTATATCTAAAAAACTTAAATAAATTCTTAATAATAATTTGAAGTTATATAATAAAATTTCGAAAATTAAAATTAGGTTTTCCTCTCTTAATCCTGGATGCTGTGAGTATATGTCTTTAATTATACTAACTAATTATAATTGTGAGGGTGTGTTTGGGTGAAAGGTTAAAAAAGAGAAAAAGAGATGTATTTTATTAACTGTTAGGTTATATTTTTATTTTAGTGGAACAAGGAGAGAGGAGGAGGAGTTCTTTGGAGATTCACTGTTTCATTGTAATTCATTTTAACTAATTTCTCAAATAGTACTTTCTGAAGCTCATACTTAGTAATGGAGTAAATTTTATTATCTTTATTTATTTTATTGTAAAGGTAAGTCATTGGACTTAAAAACTACTTGTTGTAAATTTCTGTACTGCATTGG
The DNA here is from genome assembly GCA_946251855.1 of Alsophila aescularia. Classification (NCBI taxonomy): domain Eukaryota; kingdom Metazoa; phylum Arthropoda; class Insecta; order Lepidoptera; family Geometridae; genus Alsophila; species Alsophila aescularia. Next base: position 24,983,959 of record OX276373.1, on the reverse strand, counting down.
CAGTACAGAAATTTACAACAAATTATACAACATTACAAGTGTTTACAACTGAGACATGGCAAATATTGTGAGAGTCACGCTTCTTTGCACGATTGTGATCGTATTTGGTAATCGAATGGTGATAGATTGTATAATACGACAAGCTGTAATCTATCACCATCAAAAAAAACATCATCACCATCACCATCATCTATCTATCAAAAAAAAAAGATGCTATTTAGCATATTTTTTTTTTGTTAATTTCTACTTCTTCTAATTGTGATCTTCAAGGTGTAACAGTAATATTATAAACAGGTTTTTTATTTGTTTGCTACCGCATATCTCTGAAACCACTGATCCGATTCTGAAAATTCTTTCCCTAATAGGAAGCTACAATATGCCTGAGTGCCATAAGCTATGTTAAACATTGATTAAATTAAAAGCTACCCGAGCGAAGCCGGGAAACCTGGAGATAAGTTGGTACGAGGAACCTATAGCGTGCTCTACTCTAGCTTTCATATAAATCCATACCAATATCTAAAAGTGACACGTTGTCTGTTTGTTTGGGGAGCTTTCACGCGATAACAGCTGGACAGATTTTGATGAAATTTAGAATGGAGATAGCTTATACCCTGTAATAAAACATAGGATACTTTTTATCTCGGAAAATTGAAAGTTTCCACGGGAAAACTGGAAAATGTTGATTACTCACAGTAAGGAACGGTTGCCAACACAGAATGGTCTGTGGTTGCCATGGAAACGAAATAACAAGTTTTCGCGATAAACAGTAGTCCGCGCGTACGAAGTCGCGGGCGGGAAAACTAGTAAGTAATAAAATAATATTAATATTATTAATAATAGGTATCTACTAGACAAGCGTGCTAGGTACATGTTCGACCACATCATCGCTTTCAATCCAGTCAGATCGTGAACAAACGACTGCAAAGACCATTGTGAATATTGTGTAAAATCGCATTGTGAATATTGGGTAAAATTGACTCACAGCAGGATAAGTTAAGTTTTATTGCAAACGATCAAAGTCAATTTTTTTTGTTACATATATCTTTTTAATAATTATTTTTGTATTCTTAGATGTTTGTCTTTTGAATCGTCCTGTATACATAAATCCGTCTTGTATTACGTCCTTGACAAACAAAAGTATAATCCAGCAAATCACGATGTGCTAGGCATACTGTAAAGTTACGGCAGTTCATGAATTTCCTAACTAGGTATTCTTTACCAACTAGTTATTCCCAACCACCACCGTACTTCACAGAATCCATTTCAGATAAGTGCATTAAAACTTCTTATTTTAAAATATTGAGACCCTCTCAACAAGCCCATTCATTTGATTATGTCACATGGTACAGTTTACAAAAGAACAGTTGCAGTTAGTTATTTTTGTAATTTTCTATTTGCCTCCCAAAAGTGATCCCAATATTCAAATATAATCTAATTACGTTATATGTCCGTGTTTAGATTACAAAAAAACATAAGTGTTCCTTCAACTTAAGGCGCTCTTCTAGGGCAGAATGTAGGTATGAAAACATTTCCTCAGCCCCCGCAAATGTTTCGAGCCTAAAGACGCAGCGAGCGAGAAACACGGCGCGAGTCGGGATGCCGCCGCGCTTTTCGGCATGCCACAGTATAGTAAATGCAGAAGATATGAAGGTCGGGTTAGGGTATAATCTGGTTTAGCTTTTCGCTATATTGGGTGGGTACGAAAGAGAAAATAAATTTGCTTTTCTACTGAGTACGTTTAATTATTATGTAGGTACCTAGGTCTGCATTATTATTGTAATTGCAATCTAATCTTATAATAAATATCCAAAAGTTTTTGTGCATTTATGTATATTCAATTTGATTTATTTCAGATATAAACATTCATATTTGTTAGTATACCTATGTGTGTCTGTTACCATTAAGCGCTGATATGGCTGAATGGATTTTGATGAAATTGTGTTCATCATCATCCATCATCATTTCTCCACGCAGGTAAAACCACTGGGCGCAGCTAATAAACGTATAGCTGTAATAATATCATACTAATAAAGTTTTTGTGCCTATTTATGATTGAAACTATGTTATCTATATCAGCTGAACGGATTTGGAAGAACGGCTTTAATTAGAAAAAGTGTGATATGGCATATTATTTTTAATGTATGTATAAATAAAATGTTTCACAATATTTTCACTCTGTAATGTCGTACGGGTCTGAGACAATGCTGCTGATACCAATAGAATTTTTGTATTACAGAAAAGTGCTGTAAGGTCTATCTATACTCTTAGCCCTAGAGAATCGCTAAGAAACGTCTTTTCACAAGTGAATTTTTTAACATTGCCTTGTTTATATGTCCTCTTAGATATTCTGTACGCTTGGAAACATTTAAACAGGATTACAACATGCGGACAACGTCACAACTATGAGACAAGGCACAAGTATAAACTTGTGCTGCCAAAAATTAGGCTATCAAAAATTTACCGATCCTTTTTATAAAAACTATGTTCGTTTTTATAATTCACATGGAGTGAATAATTTGTGTGAGCGGATAATTTGGGATTGATACACAATTTTATCACAAAAACTGCATTGTTTTTGATGTTTCATGAGAACTTGACAGAATTGAAACGACGAACAAGGTCTAGATCTTGTTGCGATGTGGCGGCCGATCGGCTTAAGATGGTGTAAGTGAGAAGCGGCTTGTGCAAACGAGTGGATCGGAATATTTTAGTTGCTTCTCTGTAGATTTCATCATCATCATCAGCCTAGATATCTGTCCACAGCTGTACGTAGGCCTCTTCTTATGAAAACAATACTATTAATTCAAACTGACAGCGTATTTAAAACTAAAGTAAAGGATTTTTTAATGCAAAAGGCATATTATAGCGTTAAAGACTTTTTAAGTGACAAGGTTTTATGGCTGAATTTGGACTGTACCATAAGTACTAAACTCTAAGATAATTTTCACAGCATTAATTTACTTTAATTCTTTAATATATATAGAGTTGGAAATTTCAATGCAACTTTCGTACCATTTGCACGATTTTAATAATGTTGCGACCGAGTCGAGATCGTCTGGTGATAACCTTTGACCGAATTCGGGTCGCAAGTTACGCCTAAGAATATCAATTTTGGCTTTTTCTGAAATAGGCTCACGTAATTTCGCAAATAATGATTCTAATTCGGTAAAATAACAAATCACACGCTCATTTGTTTTTTGTTTGCGAGCATCTATGATTTTACGCAGTTTATAGTCGTAGTCTGTAATTTCAAATTCATTTAGTAATGTAATTTTAAAAGATTCCCAATCCGGTATTGTTTGTTTGTGAGCTCGAAACCAATCTAAAGGAGTTCCTTTCAGAATATCGTATATATGATTGTATAGTTCAGTATGTGAAATATTTCGAGCAACTGCGAATTCCTCTACTTTTTCAAGAAAATCTTTTGGACAACTATCCCCCTTGTAAAAAAACCGTTTAATTTCGTGACTTGATCTGTTGATCGAAATATTTTGTAGCTTTTGTGTCAGTAGGTCAAAATATGGTAATTGAGTTTGTTGTTCTGGAAAATGATCGTGTGTAGAAGAATTTTCTCTAGAAGAGCTGCTAGGATTTTCTAATGTTTCGAAACGTTTTTGTAAATCGAAGAAATTCTCTGAAACATTTTTAAATATTTCTAGTTGTACTGTCGTAAGTTCTGTGGTAATATCCATGTTATTTAATCTATTTTTAATGTGCAGAATATAGGACGCATTCTTCTCCTTTCGTACCGGGTAAGCTAGTAAACGTGCAGAAATAATGGTTAGACATTTTTGAATTTCGGCTATATCCTGTTCAAATGTATACGGACTTTGAAAATCTTGTGTATTCGAGCTGTCAAGTAAGGTCGATAACCTTGAACGTAAATTTTCTGCAGAATCTGTTGTATGAACTTCAGCATTTCTACATTTTAATTCATAGATCAATTCTGGTTTATTTAGATGCGCAGGGTCCATTTTTATTTAATATGAGACCAGCAAATAAAACTAAGTGTTTACTTAGTAGGTAACGTGCGTTTAGTGCGTTTAGTGCGTTAGTAACGCTTTAAAAATATATTAAAAAAAATAGCGTTAATGTAACTACGCGTTTAAAGTTTAGAGTAATTCGGAACTAGGTAGGCCGATAGTGAAATTTGGAATAAAGTACGTATTAATGAAAATGTCTTACTTACATGAATGACTGGAATGCAAATATAAAATACACTTGAGTATAAAAAAAACTGTTCTGGGTTTGCCAAATATTTCTAATCCAAATTTAAATCAAGATGGCCTAGTGCCTTTTAGAATTTTGTGGTGCGACTTAAAAATTGAACACTGATTAAAAAAAAAACACGAAGAAATCGGGAACTTGTAGGCAGGTAGAGCAGGCTGGGTACGGACACGTTGAGGGCGCCAGTGTCGCAAGGCGGTCCCCGGGTTTGGGTTGCTCCCACTATTCCAGGACACAAACCTCTTTGACACAGAATTACAGGAATTTCCTTCCGCTTGATACTAGCACACGGCGGGAGCAGACTCGGCAGGCCAGAGTCTGATATCAAGCAAGCCGCGCGAAGCCGTTCATCGAGTGCAACGCGATCGGGCGCTGCAACTCAATGATGTTCCTCAAACCAGAGCAGCAGACTTTCAGATTTTTTTATATTAATGTTAGCGAAGGAAGGACGAAAGATATATTTTGCAAATTAAATCAATGAAAGCACTAAAGTGGAATATTTTTCTATTTTTACTAAAAATCAATGTCAATGACAGGATATTTGTATGTAGAATGGATAATGAAAATCAAAATGAAAAGAAATGGATTATGAAAAGAGTATTGTTATGAAAGAGGTTTGGACCTCGTCACAACTGTTAGGTTATATTTTTATTTTAGTGGAACAAGGAGAGAGGAGGAGGAGTTCTTTGGAGATTCACTGTTTCATTGTAATTCATTTTAACTAATTTCTCAAATAGTACTTTCTGAAGCTCATACTTAGTAATGGAGTAAATTTTATTATCTTTATTTATTTTATTGTAAAGGTAAGTCATTGGACTTAAAAACTACTTGTTGTAAATTTCTGTACTGCATTGGCAGTACAGAAATTTACAACAAATTATACAACATTACAAGTGTTTACAACTGAGACATGGCAAATATTGTGAGAGTCACGCTTCTTTGCACGATTGTGATCGTATTTGGTAATCGAATGGTGATAGATTGTATAATACGACAAGCTGTAATCTATCACCATCAAAAAAAACATCATCACCATCACCATCATCTATCTATCAAAAAAAAAAGATGCTATTTAGCATTTTTTTTTTTTGTTAATTTCTACTTCTTCTAATTGTGATCTTCAAGGTGTAACAGTAATATTATAAACAGGTTTTTTATTTGTTTGCTACCGCATATCTCTGAAACCACTGATCCGATTCTGAAAATTCTTTCCCTAATAGGAAGCTACAATATGCCTGAGTGCCATAAGCTATGTTAAACATTGATTAAATTAAAAGCTACCCGAGCGAAGCCGGGAAACCTGGAGATAAGTTGGTACGAGGAACCTATAGCGTGCTCTACTCTAGCTTTCATATAAATCCATACCAATATCTAAAAGTGACACGTTGTCTGTTTGTTTGGGGAGCTTTCACGCGATAACAGCTGGACAGATTTTGATGAAATTTAGAATGGAGATAGCTTATACCCTGTAATAAAACATAGGATACTTTTTATCTCGGAAAATTGAAAGTTTCCACGGGAAAACTGGAAAATGTTGATTACTCACAGTAAGGAACGGTTGCCAACACAGAATGGTCTGTGGTTGCCATGGAAACGAAATAACAAGTTTTCGCGATAAACAGTAGTCCGCGCGTACGAAGTCGCGGGCGGGAAAACTAGTAAGTAATAAAATAATATTAATATTATTAATAATAGGTATCTACTAGACAAGCGTGCTAGGTACATGTTCGACCACATCATCGCTTTCAATCCAGTCAGATCGTGAACAAACGACTGCAAAGACCATTGTGAATATTGTGTAAAATCGCATTGTGAATATTGGGTAAAATTGACTCACAGCAGGATAAGTTAAGTTTTATTGCAAACGATCAAAGTCAATTTTTTTTGTTACATATATCTTTTTAATAATTATTTTTGTATTCTTAGATGTTTGTCTTTTGAATCGTCCTGTATACATAAATCCGTCTTGTATTACGTCCTTGACAAACAAAAGTATAATCCAGCAAATCACGATGTGCTAGGCATACTGTAAAGTTACGGCAGTTCATGAATTTCCTAACTAGGTATTCTTTACCAACTAGTTATTCCCAACCACCACCGTACTTCACAGAATCCATTTCAGATAAGTGCATTAAAACTTCTTATTTTAAAATATTGAGACCCTCTCAACAAGCCCATTCATTTGATTATGTCACATGGTACAGTTTACAAAAGAACAGTTGCAGTTAGTTATTTTTGTAATTTTCTATTTGCCTCCCAAAAGTGATCCCAATATTCAAATATAATCTAATTACGTTATATGTCCGTGTTTAGATTACAAAAAAACATAAGTGTTCCTTCAACTTAAGGCGCTCTTCTAGGGCAGAATGTAGGTATGAAAACATTTCCTCAGCCCCCGCAAATGTTTCGAGCCTAAAGACGCAGCGAGCGAGAAACACGGCGCGAGTCGGGATGCCGCCGCGCTTTTCGGCATGCCACAGTATAGTAAATGCAGAAGATATGAAGGTCGGGTTAGGGTATAATCTGGTTTAGCTTTTCGCTATATTGGGTGGGTACGAAAGAGAAAATAAATTTGCTTTTCTACTGAGTACGTTTAATTATTATGTAGGTACCTAGGTCTGCATTATTATTGTAATTGCAATCTAATCTTATAATAAATATCCAAAAGTTTTTGTGCATTTATGTATATTCAATTTGATTTATTTCAGATATAAACATTCATATTTGTTAGTATACCTATGTGTGTCTGTTACCATTAAGCGCTGATATGGCTGAATGGATTTTGATGAAATTGTGTTCATCATCATCCATCATCATTTCTCCACGCAGGTAAAACCACTGGGCGCAGCTAATAAACGTATAGCTGTAATAATATCATACTAATAAAGTTTTTGTGCCTATTTATGATTGAAACTATGTTATCTATATCAGCTGAACGGATTTGGAAGAACGGCTTTAATTAGAAAAAGTGTGATATGGCATATTATTTTTAATGTATGTATAAATAAAATGTTTCACAATATTTTCACTCTGTAATGTCGTACGGGTCTGAGACAATGCTGCTGATACCAATAGAATTTTTGTATTACAGAAAAGTGCTGTAAGGTCTATCTATACTCTTAGCCCTAGAGAATCGCTAAGAAACGTCTTTTCACAAGTGAATTTTTTAACATTGCCTTGTTTATATGTCCTCTTAGATATTCTGTACGCTTGGAAACATTTAAACAGGATTACAACATGCGGACAACGTCACAACTATGAGACAAGGCACAAGTATAAACTTGTGCTGCCAAAAATTAGGCTATCAAAAATTTACCGATCCTTTTTATAAAAACTATGTTCGTTTTTATAATTCACATGGAGTGAATAATTTGTGTGAGCGGATAATTTGGGATTGATACACAATTTTATCACAAAAACTGCATTGTTTTTGATGTTTCATGAGAACTTGACAGAATTGAAACGACGAACAAGGTCTAGATCTTGTTGCGATGTGGCGGCCGATCGGCTTAAGATGGTGTAAGTGAGAAGCGGCTTGTGCAAACGAGTGGATCGGAATATTTTAGTTGCTTCTCTGTAGATTTCATCATCATCATCAGCCTAGATATCTGTCCACAGCTGTACGTAGGCCTCTTCTTATGAAAACAATACTATTAATTCAAACTGACAGCGTATTTAAAACTAAAGTAAAGGATTTTTTAATGCAAAAGGCATATTATAGCGTTAAAGACTTTTTAAGTGACAAGGTTTTATGGCTGAATTTGGACTGTACCATAAGTACTAAACTCTAAGATAATTTTCACAGCATTAATTTACTTTAATTCTTTAATATATAGATATTTTTATTGTTTATAATAGATTTGTATTTTATGTTTTCTCTGTTGACGCTCATAAGTGTACCGTGTTGTACCTATATTAAAATAAATGAATTGAAAATGACAATCATACTCAAATGTAAAAACAGAAACAAAGGTAATCAAATTAGAATAACATGGAAACTAAAATCAGAGATCACATCAGCGGTCTGCTGATGGTATTTATTTCTTCTCATCAAAGCACCGCATTTTTTTGTGTTATCCTCGCCATTTATACGGCAATTTTTCGACCTTCTGATGCTTCATTATCAATCAAAGACAAAAAGAATAAATATTGACATATATACTTTAAAAATATGTGTTTTTGTAGCAACCACCTTAGCAGCACAAACACATATACACATAATCACTTGCGCAGGCGTATTATTGAAAAAAAAAAAAAACAAACCATGGTATGAAACGTAGATGTGGTATAACACAATGGATACTTTTTATCCCGGAATATAATAAGTCTCCTCGGAAAAACTGGAAATTATCGATTACTCGCTGTACAATGCTGTCAAAAAGCATCAAGAGAGTTGGTGCAAAAGAGAATACTATACGTTGGTCCTATACTTTTGCATTGATTTTTAATACCCTAAAAAACATAGGATGCCTTTTTTCGAAATAAATTGCAGTCCGCGCAGACGAAGTTGCGGGCAAAAGCTATATTAAAAAAAACTGCCTTGTAAACCCCAAATGAATTGGATGAGAAACTCCAAAAAGTTGTGGGAATCCTTAGGGAAGGAGGCACAAAATTTTGTCATCTGCAGCGTACGGACAAGATATCTAAAATCCCAGATGAGGCTCTTCGACTTATGGACAAACGGCGGGAGCAACAACAAGCCACACCGTCAGAAAAAAGGTAGCTCCATCAGAAGATTAGTAAGCTGGTGTGATGTGACCTCCGATGCTCAAATACACACCTGATAGAAAAGGCGATTAAGCAAAATTGGTAGTCGAAAGCCTTCGCCCAGCAATTAATTGAGTAGGTTCCATCTGACGAAGCTCAATACCAATAATGGTACAACCATCGTCTCTAAGCCGGAGATTCTGTCTGAGAACGAAGACTTCTATGGTGGATTGTATGACTCGCATGATTCTAAACCTGAACCCAGCAAAGAGGATTCCCACGCAATGACCCGCCACTAAACTGACAAACTGCCTGACGTCAGTCATGACCTACGGAGCCGAAATGTGGACACTCATGGTCAAACTACTCCACAAATTTAAGGTTGCTCAGAGGTCACATTTACCGAAGAACCAATAACCGTTGGGGTAGATGAGTTCTCGAGTGCAGACCACTTTTAGGCAAACGTAGTGTAGGAAGCTCTGTGGCCAGGTGGAGTAACGACCCGTGAAAAGCGGCTGGTAAAAAATGGATGAGGAGAGCTGAAGACCTTACTCAGTGGCGTGATTTAGGAGATTAAATTTTTGCCTAAACGCCTTGATAGTTTTTGATAAATGAGGTATCATCGGATTCGTATTAATCATGAGAGTGCTAAAGAATATATAAAAGGTCAAGAAAACTAATATGACGGCATACAGCTGAAATATTGTATTTTCTACTGAACATACAATGATCCAAACCTATCGAGTGAGGTATAAAAATTAAGGTCTTTAAAGGACCATTCCAAAAAAATACAATTCTTTTTCCTAAATAGTAGCAAATGTCTTTTAAGCTTCTAACAAAATTTTCAATTTTAGATTTTCACGTTAGTACTATAGTCCAATATTGCAATTGCAACTATTATTTTAAAATATGTAAGTAAATATGAAACGTTAAAATTATATTATTATCATTTTTGCAGGTCCGTCCGCTAGCGTGGCTGAAAAGCAAAAACACGAGCATGAGCATACGTTTGCGTCGTGTGTTCCGCGCCCCACGCCTGCACGCCAGTCTGGTTTTTTGTATTTTTATAACAATTTTTACTTGTTAATTACCTACGTCTATCAAAACATTGTTTCTACTTTATCCTTGATTTCAGTGATTGGTTGAAAACTAGTCAGCAGGTGGACAAAACTGGATTTAGGGTCGAAAACTGGCGAAATGTGCATATTCAGTCATACATAAAATAAAAAAAAAACACCTTTACTAGCAATTGGCAAAGAACTGGCGAACTTACTACACTACTTTTTCATTTCCCATCGTTGTATACTGAATTACTGACCCAAGTATTATTTTGGGGTAATTGAGCAAAGTTAAAAAAATTTAACTAAGTAACTCAATCTGTTCAGAAAATCTTACCTACTGTACTTTTTTATAATGTGACATGCTTGCGTAAAAAATGATTAGGTCGTCAACGTAAATCATATACTGTAAATAAATGACTAACTGATGATGATGTAACTGATTAAGTATCGGTAAGTATTTTTTGTTATTTTTTTGTAACAAACTTTTATCTACATAATTAAAAATCAAAATACTTATCTAATAATAATTATTATAAAAAATAAATAACCTGCTTACAACTTTTCTAGTATTTACATACCTATTTTCGATAGATATAAGTATAAGTATCCATTATATTTATTTAATATATAATTTTTATTTTCAGTTCCAATCTGAATTATTTTAATATTATTACCCATTTTGGAAAATATAAATCAACATCAATGAATAAAAATACGTTACTCACAATTTTTACCTATACGATAACTTTACTACGCCAAACATTTATTTACAGTTCTACGCTACAATGATCACACATGTACTAAAGCGCGCTGCGGAGGGGTATTTTTGCGGAGACAAACGACACAGGTCCTTCCTCGGAGAAGCCTCGGCGGACACTGACGGACGACGACTAGTGCTCGAAATGCAAAATTTTGGTTGTTTTTCCTTCTTGGAAAAAAATAAGAACGAAATTAGAATATTTTTGTCATGCAGCTCTTAAAGAATAAAAAGCCACGTCTATTGGAATAACTTTCACATGGCTTTATGATAGTATCACTTAACAGGACACTTTTTAAATACCGATTTAGAGTCATCTTTGGAATTATTTTTTATCGAGCCAACAATTCTCAATCACGTTTCTATAATTTACAATTTCTAGAGTGTATATTCTCTAGAGTGTGTATAATTCAAATTGAATAAAACATTTTTTTTTTATTTTTCTTATATTTTAGTCGATTTACAGAGGTTTTAAAACCTTCAAATGTGTTAGTTGCCCGCCAGTCGTATCGGAGCAAGTTAGCTGTGACAGACGGACAGACAGACACACGAGTGATCCTATAATGGTCAGTTTTTTTCATTCGGAACCCTAAAAACATAATGTATCTCCGAGTATGCTAACTTTAGGTATAATTTGCAACTTGGGTTTAGTTTATAATCTTATAATTTAGTTCACGTGTTTTGTAAATTGCGTTAACAAAAAATAACTTTGTTTAATGCCACTGATATGTTTACTTCGGTATATACTATATTGTATTTATACTATGAAATAAATTCAATATAAAATACATATATATGTATATATATATACAGGATTATTGGTTATTGGTCAAGATCCCGTGGCAGGGTGTTAGTACATGCAGTCCACTATCAAAATAACCCAGTAATGCTATAGGTAAAAGTCAACTATTTTCGAGATATTATTTATTTCATTATTTTTTTGTAAATTGACAGATAGGCATCCATAAAAATTAATAATGATAAAAATCATTTCAAGAAATCTTTTTTTTTCTGTTGTTAGGTTGAACAAAACAGTAACAAAAGATTTTGTATAATAAAATAAAAATATTCTTCAAACGTTTTTGAATCAGGGGTCTAAAACTAAGCAAGTAAGATGATTTCTGTAAGTTTTTTCAACAAAAAAGCTGTTTTTATTCAAAAAAACACATTGTAACTTAACCTGCATATTGTTTAAAAAACGACTACATATTATAACATATCCAACACGGTGTAATTTTTTGGTAGTTAGTGACACAGTAACAAACTATGCGACATTAAACAACATATAGGAGAATTTAAAAAATGCGTCAATGTGGTTTGTTTGTTTAAATCATCTAATAAAACAATAAAAACAGTTGAACGGGTGTTAAATGTAGCCATAATTCACAATTAGCCATAGGTTTTCTGAACAATTTTAGTTTTGAGAGGTATTTTCTTAATAGTTTTTTATGTTATACTTAACAATGGTTTAAAATGTCCGGATGTCTGGATCTCTGTTCTCCTCTACAGGTCGCATTTCTCATCCAATCTAGACGAAACATGGTATACAGATTAAACGAATTTAAAGTTTTTTTTATCGTCGGGATTTTGGATTGGTACTTCCCCCAAAAAGGGGCAAAAAGGGGGCTACTGAATATCTCCGCCTTATTAGATCCGATTTTGATGGTTTTTTTTTATTTGAAAGGTAGTGACTTTAAATTAGTCTCATAATAATTTGTTGAAGATCAGGATCTTCGGCATGATGAGCAGAATAGCTCCTTAAATTGCAGTAAATTTCTCACTTTTAGGTTTCTACCAGTGGAATCAGCCCTTTATCTACTAGGTAGGGATTGATGGAGCACCTTAGTTATTAATGTTAGTTGTACAATAAGGTAACTAGATGGCGCTACTGTACACAGCTAGATTGTTTGCAAAAAAGTGTGTACGCGTGAGGCCTACAGCTCACAGAGACACTTGTTATAAATGGTTTTCAAAACGCGTGCTCATATTTTCATAAGTGGCTTATTACTTTGCTACTAGACAACAAGTTTCTTATTTCATTTGCTGCATTTATTATGCGAGCTTGAAGATCCTCAATATTCGGCACAGGGTATTCACTGTAGACAAAGCTTTTCATGTGCCCCCATACATTAAAAAGCTATTCTGAAAATACATCATAATCATTATTTCAGCCTTTAGCAGTCCACTGCTGAACATAGGCCTCTTTGAAAATGCATCTCAAAACTAAAATTCATTTAATATCTCTGGTTGATTGTGAATTCCGGCTATGAGGAATACCTGGGCAACTGTATTTATTGTTTTATTACATGATTTAATCAAACAAACCACTATGACGCATTTTTTAAATTCTCTGACATTTTGTTTAATGTCGCATAGTTTGTTACTTTGTTACTAACTACAAAAAAATGATTTGTTGATAATATTTAGTTGTTTTTTAAATAATCTGCAGGTTAAGTTAAATGTGTTTTTTAAAAATAAAATCAGCTTTTTTGTTGAAGAAACTTAACAAATCATCAAAATCGGGTAAGTTTTAGACCCCTGATTCAAAAATGTTTGAAGATTATTCTTATTTTATTATACACAATTTTTTGTTACTACTTTGTCAACCTAAAACAGTAAAAAAGTTTAATTTCTTGCAATAGTTTTTTTATTATTAATTTTTATGGATGCCTATCCGTCAATATATAAAAAATAATTAAATAAATAATATCTTGAAAATGGTCGACTTTTGCCTAGAGCATTACTAGTGGTCATTTGATAGTGGATTGGGTGTCCTAACACCCTGACACGAGATCGTGACCAATAACCAACAATATATAAATTTACAAATAATATATATATAAATATATATATATATATATTTGTAAATTTATATATTGATTGAATTCTGAATGCCAGCTAGGAAATTCTTTAAATACTAATAATTTAGGGCTTGACAGCCACTTTGTACGTCGTGATCTACAGGATTATACAATCACCTCCAGTAAACATGTAAATAAGTTGATAGGTTTTTATTGTATAAACGATTGAAACACGGGCCTAAAGTACACTTAGCACTGTGTACTTCAGTTTGAGGGCTAATAAAATACTGATTTTATTCATACTTGAGTAAAATAATATTACTCGGACTTACCGTAAAGCACTACATCCTTCATAAAACGACAAATCTCGTAAAAAAAGTGTAAATTAATATATATCTAAGTGGACTCCTTGTTACTTACTGATAACTTTATACTTTGAGACCATTGTAAAGTATATGATAATTACATTAGTCATCTATTAACATATTAAAATAATCATGTTTGTAAATAATGTGGTCGATGGTGGTCCAGCTCTAAAGATTCCAGCACACCTGTCTCTAGGACAGTATGTGATCGACTGCTTGAGAGAAAACAGTGTGGCCGACTGTGTTGCTTTGGTAAGACTATGCTAATATTAGTACATTAACCACAGATCTATTTTGAACGACACATGACGCTATAGTTAACGGAAACGTTTTTTCTACCTCTAATCCTGCCTCATTTATGCTATTTATTTGGCTCATCCGTCCAAACTCTAGAGATATGGAAATAATAGGAACAATCTCAGGCATAGAGTCGTAGCCTTCGAGCTAACAACATCGCCTGAAAAGGTCACTGAAGGCGACCAAAAAGCCGAAGCTGTAGAGAAGGCTCTCCCTCCGCATTTCCATCTTTTTTACCACGTTTTTATTAAGTCACTTGTTTGTTTGCCAGTTAGCTCACAAATCGATGACAAAGTATTAAAAAAAAAAAAGTTTTTTAATCTACATTTGCTGCTTATTGGCTACTGTAGCGAAGACTATTAAAAGATTGCAATATATATTAGTTTATTTATGTTACTTTAATTATGTTAGTTTATTTATGTTAGTTTATTTATGTTAGTTTATTTACGATAGTTTATCTATATTAGTTTATTTATGTTATTTTATTTAGGTAGAATCTTGCGAGCTGAATAGCCTGAATAGCCACTTCCTCTTATCCTACGCAGCTGAGCTTTTACATGTTGCTTTAGTTCCAATGACAATGCATTTTTATGGTTAGCATGTCCTGAAACGACATCCAGGATTAGCTCCAGACAAAGGAACTCTTGAATGGTGATGTGATTGCGGTAAGATTTCTGTAAAAACTAACGTGAGCGTTATTAATTATTTAGAGACATAAAACTAACGTGAGCTTGATTAATTATTTAGAGACATAAAACTAACGTGAGCGTGATAAATTATTTAGAGAAATAAAACTAACGTGAGCTTGATTAATTATTTAGAGACATAAAACTAACGTGAGCTTGATTAATTATTTAGAGTCATAAAACTAACCTGAGCTTGATTAATTATCTACAGACATAAAACTAACGTGAGCTTGATTAATTATTTGGAGACATAAAACTAACGTGAGCTTTATAAATTATTTAAAGACATAAAACGGCCCAACGGGATAAACGGATAATTTTGTTAGTCAACTCGTATTAAATCATTGCAAAATATTCGACTTTATAGTGATATTTTTACATCAGTTGCATATCTAACTCATAAAAAAATGAATTAAATCCTAGGCTACTAACGGATGTCGAATATTTTGCAATCGTGGTGCCGTTAATGTCGTTGCATAGAAGCCCTCTATCGATTTGGTTTGAACAGTGGCCGCGATTATTCGTTTTTTTACCCGAGTAAGGCGAAGCAAGGGAAGGGTAATGAGTTTAATAGTCTATATATGTATGTAGTATGTATATTTGTATGTTCAGAGTTGCGCAGCGTGCAATGGAGAGAGCTATACTCGGTGTTTCACTACGTGATAGAATCCGAAATGAGGAAATCCGTAGAAGAAACAAGGTTACCGGCATAGCCCTCAAAGTTTGCAAGTTGAAGTGACAATGAGCAGGCCATATAGTTCGCAGAACCGACAACCTTTCGTCGGTCCATCGTGTGGGGGGTCTCCCTACACTTCGCTTGCTTGTTAGTTGTTTCTCGAATTGCGATCACGAACAAGCAAGCGAAGTGTAGGGAGATCCCCCGCCCCCACACAATGGTCCAACGACATTGTAGCCATCGCAGGAAGTCGATGGATGGAGGTGCCACAAGACCGCTCGTCATGGCGCTCTTTGGGGGGAGGCCTATGTTCAGCAGTGGACTTCTAAAGGCTGACATGATGTTGATGATGACGATGATTATGTGGATGCCCCACAATAGTGTGTTCCGTAGTGGTCCGATTTTGACAAACGAGGTATCAATCGGTTCATCGATTCTTCTTTAGTGTCATAGGCAATTTTTTGCTGCGGCGATGCAAAGGGCGGGCTTTGCGTACAAACTAAAAACTTGGTCCTGTTATGACAACAGAGGTATCAATCGATTCGTCTTCATTTATAGAGTGGCATAGGCTATTTTTACCCAACCGTAATCGTGTTTTAGTTTTGAACAACTATATCACTTGTATCTATGCCACTAACTTTAGAAGGCCTTTCAACTTTGTAATGTTAATAGTGTATGTCTGCATAAAATTGTTATGGAAAGGGTTCCTTGTCTGATTGCGAAACCCTAAAAAAGGAGTCTGCGCGGGATGTGAGTATTTATTGCTAGAAAGGCGATAACACCTAGTAACCCCGAACCTCTGCACAACAATTCTAAAGCCAACATATTAATATTACTACTTATTTTTAAAAGCTTTTATTTAACTTCACTTGTATGTATGTATCTAGGTATCTATGTATCTATGTATTTTGTCCTGGAATCTTGCAATTCAAATTTCCTGATCCGGCTGAAACTTTTAGGATAGCTCACAAACCAATGGCAAAGTAATAAAAAATAAGGAAAATAATAAAAAAAAAACTTATAAAGTGAAAACACGCAACAAAAAATAAATAAATAGAAGGTACAAAAAAATAATAAAAGAAGTTACAATCATTGAAAAGCTATTTTTTTTTAAATTGTACTTCATTAATTAAGTACCTACTTGTAACTTTTAAACTTTTGCGATTCGAACACATAGATATGTATATATTTAAACGGGACTTAAACACGCTGAAAACTTTTTTTTTATTTACCTCAACGTTTCGATCAAGTTGCATTCATCGTAATATCTATGTAACTTGATTAAATTTAAGTACCTACTGTAGGTATTAACATTAAATGATAATATAAGAAATTATGTTGAGTCATCAATACTGAGCACTTTGATTATTTGATTGAGCATACGGGGTTTCAATTAGTGTCGAGATGTAAAACTAGCTGTAGATAACCGATCGGTATACCTACTAGTTTAAGTTACAATCCCACTAAAAACAGCCTGTATTTTTTAAAAAACGTAATCAGTTTATTATCCGCCAAATAAGAGCAAAGTTCAGTAATTTATCCATCAGTACCTTCTGCCCAAATGGATTTGAACAACAGAAATATAACATTATAAAAAAATAATTGATTGAATGGTATCTCAGTAATTGTTTTTATAGTGTCAAAATTTATAGAATTTAGTAAGTAATAATATTTATAATTAAACAACAAATTATTAAGTATACAGGGCTACTGGTAACTCATGGCAGGGGTGTATAAGCCCCCCAATGTATGTCTGAAAGTAAATAGTTATTGAGAGATTTGAAATTCAGTTTTTTTTAAATAGCCCAATTTTGTGCATTTGTGACTAATTAAAAAATAAATGGCAAATTGCATGTCACTGAAGTATTTTCTTATTTGTGGTTGACTTAATAGCGAAGCTTAAGAAGCAATAACATATTCAAAAACATTTAAAGTGTTACCAATATGCCTAATGAACTTCTTATTTTTTTGGTTAATTAATTATTTTTTTTACTTGTAAAAAACGGCGCTTAGTTTAATAAAAAACAATTTGACACTAAGTGTTAAAATTACTAATAAAACTTTCGTTAATAACGGAAATAAAAAAAAAAATCGTTATTTTTTTTATTTGTGACTTAATAAGTCACAAATTGGGTATTTGTTTAAAATTTGTCAATTTTCTAATATCTCATTAACTATTAACTTTCTGCCATACATTGGGGCGCTTAAATCGGTTGCAGATAAGCACCCCTACCACGTCCTGCCGGCAATACATTGAATTACCAGTAGCCCTGTATACATATAATAAAGCAGTTATTAAATAAAAGTCTGTACAACGAAGATATTAAAAAAATACTCTAAGGGACTTCAAATAAGCTACGGAACTTTTTTTTAAATGATGTTTATCTGTCTGTTTGTTCGCGCATTAAAACTACAAAGATCGATTGCGATTCGGTTTTCACTGTAAGATAGCTTAGGGTTTGACTTAAATACTGGTGTACTTAATATATCAATCCGATGAGTAGAAGTCGATAAAAAAACATTTGACGTCTGAACCAAGTTTTATGATATTGGTATATACTTCTGGTTCTGGAAAAAACTTATGGATCCTTATTGCACAGAAAAAATGACCACGCGAGCAAAGCCGCGGGCACAGATAGTAGGTATTATAAAACAATGAGAAGTTTGCTTGCAGGCTGACATACAGTGTATCAACAAAATAAATATACTTGAGGATCTTTTTCACGTGTTCAAATAAACACTTTGATTTGATTTGAACGATACCGGGTTCGGTCCTCAGTTCCGCACAATGACTTTTCTATGTTATGTGCAGTTTTCCAACGCTCCGTGCTTCGGTATCAGTTGTTTCTGATTGATAACAGTCGTTATGCCATATCAGAGGCTCTCGGGCGGTCTGACAAACTCGGACACCAGAGGCCAGCACTACCTTATGTGATAAGCCCGCAAGTAAGTAGGTAATAGGTAATTTATGTTACATGGTCTCGTTACGTTTGATAAGATTTCGTATTAATTATACTTATTAAGATAGAAACCCGGACCTTTTCTTATGTCATATAAACGAATCTTATCTAAAACACGCCACTAATGCGATTTATCAATACAATCGGATTAATGTATGTAAATAAATCAGCGATTTTGTGACTCAATCAATTTACCGAGTATATTCTTTTTTTTCCTTTTTTTTTATTACGGACTAGGCAATCGTTTGACCACGATCTCACCTGATGGAAAGCGATGATGTGGTCGAAGGTGTAGCACGCTTGCCTAGTAGACACCTATTCACTCTTGAATTGAACACACCGGGGTTATAATTTACCGGAAACACTGACGAGGGCAGGGCATGCCACTCCTTTGCAGTTCTTATAATAAACGAAGAAGCGTAAAGCTTCGTTCTTGTGCGAGGTATTTCAACCATGAAAGGGTGGCGCTTTACTGATCGTCTAGTCGTACGGTGATGGAAAGGTGATGGGGGAATCAGGTTGTGCAGTTCTTGTGCACACTCTCCATAGTGCAATCTGTAGAATACCGCCAGACTTGCTACCTCACGTCGATGCGCCAGACTTTGAAGCTTACTCTTTACCAGAGTGTCATCCCCAATGAGCCTGATAGCACGTCTCTCAATTGAATCCAAAGACTCGAGCTGATACTTGGCAGAACCGTCCCAGAGGTGGCAGCAGTACTCCATACAAGATTGGACCTGTGCTTGATAAAGATTCAAAAGCTGTCCCGGTGTGAAGTACCGCCTAACCTAATTTTACTTATTTGTGACTATTAATACATATTTGAATAACAATGAAAGAGTTTGACAGTACAATCAAATAATCTGATATACCACATTTTAATCGTAACCTATCCCTGAAAGCGGGCATTGGTGGTGGTCCACCTGCTCAGTTCACCTGGGTCGAGTTCTAATAATATTTCGACTGACGCTTGAAAAAAAGGAAACGGCAACTACCTACATAGTAGGTATTATGATACCTATAATTACTCCTACATCGTAAAAGACACTTATTTTTTTGTATTAACTTTACTTGCTGACCTAATAAATTTTTTAACCGAACAATTTTTTTTATAAATTAATAATTAAAATAAATGCTCGTGGAGCGAATAAATATCAAAGGCATACTTCAAAATATGTGCTAAGGTTAATGAATACATTCTGTCAAAAAAGTATTGGGAATTGACCATAGAGTAAATAATTTTCCCTTAGACATTTCCTTCGCCATTGGGAATGGATGATTAGTTTATGGTTCGAAATTCTTCTTCTTTTTTTATTTGTATATGTTAGATTGGCACAACTGTTTTCCATTTTAGCGCGGAGTTTGAGTTGCATCTGTTATTTAGATTAAACTAGATTTCCCGCCCATGACTTCGTCCGCGCGGACTACAGTTTATCGCGAAAAAAACATCCTATGTTCTTCTATCTTCTAGAATATTTATAACCAAAGCAAAAGTAGGTATAGCACCAATGCTTTTGAAGTTTTTTGACAGACTTGTTATTTCGTTTCTACGGCAACCGTTCCTTACAGCGATTAATCAACAGTTTTCAGTTTTCCCATGGAAAAATTCAACTTTCCGGGATAAAAAGTATTCTATGTTTTATTTTAGGGTATAAGCTATCTCCATTCCAAATTTAATCAATATCCGTCCAGCCAATATCGCGTGAAAGCTCCCCAAACAAACAAACAAACAGACAACGTTTCATTTTTATATATTGGTATGGATATAGTGCTGTTTTTAGTTATATCATATCTAGTGTGTATTGTGAATTTCATAATAGACAAAAACAACGAACAGTTTGTCTTAAATTTTGCATCACCAATGGAATTTCTTGTTTGGAGTCCCTGAAAATGTTACAGAAAGCTTACGGTGAAACGACTTTATCAAAAACACGTGCTCATGAGTAGAAAGCGTTCAAAAGCGGTCGTGATGTGATGGAAGATTTGCTTCGCTTTGGTAGGCCATCAAGGTCTTCAACTGAAGTTAACATCGCAAAAGTGAAGGAAGTAGTGACTGAAAATCCTCATTAAAGTTTGAGAGAGATAGCCGCTGAAGTTTCTGTGTCTCACGAGTCAATCCGTACCATTTTAAATAATCAATTGGGTATAAAATATGTTGCCGCTCTGCTAGTCCCAAATAACTTGCATTTTTTCCAAAAACTCAATCGCATAGGACATGCTAAAACGAGTCAATTCTGACCCAACATTCATGAAACGCATTGTTACTGGACGGCATTTGGGTTTACGAGTTTGACATGCAAACTAGTCAACAAGCTTCGGAGTGGCGCCTTCCAACTGAACCGAAACCGAAAAAAACACGCAAAAGTCGATCAAAAGTCAAAGTCACGTTGACAGTTTTCTTAGACTATCGCGGTGTTGTGCACTCGGAATCCTTGCCAGAAGTTTGATCTTTGATGAAGTCTTTAGTCTTTACGCCTGAAGGCCAAACGGTTAATAATTTGTGGATAGTAAATTCTTGGATTTTCCACTCGTAATCTCCTTAATATTTCTTTAGAATTATTCGTTGGCGTAAGTGTATCGTTTCTGACGGAGCATACTTTGAAGGCGCTTTTGGTACTGGAATAACACATAGGTTACTTTTTGCCCAGTTAAAAGACCACGCGCGCAAAGCCACGGGCAAAGCTTAAAATAAGCATAAAATAACTTATACCAATAAATTAAATACTGTTAGAATGTGCTTATCAAAACCTTCAAATTGAAAACGATATTATAAAATTCGAAGAAAAAACTCATTTGAAATTGCAACAATTTTGAATTTGAATCCTTTCAGGCATTTAAAAGTTATGGTGGAATAAAGAAACTCACAAAGATACATACATAAATCCTTAAAAATTACAATCTATTTTTGGGCGGTTGTGTGAAAAATAAGTAATAATTTAAGCTTGTGGCAACATAGGTCTCAAACGGATGGCCCAATTGCGATGCGGGACAATCGCGTCGGTAATTCTACAAAACCTGGGACAGAGTGTACCCTTAGGGGCTCTATGGGAAAAAGACTTAGAAAGCGCCCCTAAGGGTACACCCCAACCAAAACCTGGCTCAACCTGGGCAACTAGGGTGTCTTAGGTAGGTTTGGTATTTTCATACTATTATTTATCCTGTGGTATTATCTAAAATCTGTATTAGTATGTTCGTTGCCATTCAGGCTCCGTAACGGCTGAAAGTATGTAGATGCATTAGATACCGGATTACTCGTAATATAGTTATACTTATAGGTACTTTTAGCACTGTCCACGCGGGCAAAGCCGCGCGGCGCAGTTAGTAAATAAAATAGAGAGTAAGCTTAGCATGAATTACTTATGACTGATGAAAATGTATTCATTGCTTATTTTTCAGGTTAACGGCGATAATGGAGAGCAAACCACATTCTCTCAGATACTCCAAGGCACCGTGGATGTGGCCGTCGGCTTGCAGAGGCTGGGGGTGAAGAGAGGGGACACGGTCGCTCTGTGTGGCGAGAACAGCATTGAGTACCTCACTGGTGCACTCGGAGCAATATGCTGTGGAGCGACTATAACACCCGTTAGTCCAACGTATCCAAAAGGTAAGTGTTATTGATTTCTTTAATGCAATGAAAATAAATTATTAGAAAAAATACAAACAAAAACAGAAAGAGGAAAACAAGCTTTTGGTTCTTGATTTTGAAATATAAGATGCAGTAGAAAGCATGAGGCACGCCAGCTTCAGGAATATTGTAAATAAACAAAATTCTCCTTTGACGAGATCAGCTAAAACCTGGCGTTGTCAAGTGGACTGGCGATACATCGAAGTGCTGAGGATTCTGTATGACGCCGCGACTATGATTGTACAAAACTAGCCTAAACATATGCAACTGCGCAGTGGAGTGAGACAGGGGGATGTTATATCCCCGAAACTGTGCACTAATGCCCTGGAAGATATGCTTAAGACGCTGGGTTGGAACGGAATGGGCAGTATGATGACCAGCCACTGGAAAACAAACGAACAACTTTGAGAAGGAAGCCAACGGAAGAATTCAGCTGGGTTGGGCAGCATACGACAAGCTTCGTTAAGTCTTCTCGTCGCCCATACCGCAGTACCTGAAGACAAAAGTGTTCAATCAGTGCGTCCTACCAGTCATGACCTACGGAGCAGAAACGTGGATACTCACGGTCAAACTAGTCCACAAATTTAAGGTCGCTCAGCGAGCTATGGAGAGAGCTATGCTTGGAGTTTCTTTGAAGGACAAGATTCGTAATGAAGGTATCCGACAGAGAACCAAGGTAACCGACATAGCTCAAAGGATAAGCAAGCTGAAGTGGCAGTGGGCTGGTCACATTTCCCGAAGAACCGATAACCGTTGGGGTAGACGAGTTCTCGAATGGAGACCACGTTTAGTGTAGGATGTCCTGTGTGGCCAGGTCCAGTGATGAAAAGCGACAGGCAGAAAATAGATGAGGAGAGCTGAAGACTGAGCTCAATGGCGTGCGTTGGGAGAGGCCTGCGTCCAGCAGTGGACAGATATAGGCTGATGATGATGATGATGATGATGATGATGATGATGATGATGATGATGACAACATTCCTATGGGTGGGCAATACAATAATTACAATTGAGCCAGAACAGTATCACTTTTTTAAAATTACCAACGTAATAATAATGCATAAATACAACATAAGATAAGAAAGGTCTCAAGTAAAAACAATCGTCTAATTCGGTTCAGAAATCCCAAGATATTAGAGAACATAAACTATAAAACAAATAGATTTTCTAATACAACTACTGAACCAATTTTGATGAATTTTATATAGGACTACACAGAAAATTTACCCTTTTGAATAAAAGAAACAATCATCTAAATCTGTTTGAAATCTAATATCTAATCAAAAAAAAAACTATCTATCTAATAACACAAAATAAACGCAATATAAACACAAAACAGAATGGATTTACTAAAAAAAACTATTTATTCTCGAAAAACTGCTGAACCAATATTGATACAATTTGTATGGGACCACCTGGAGAGTATACCCTTTCAAAAAAGTTTTTAAAATCGGGCCGCAATTGACGGAGATATCGACCGATATACATAAAAAAAAAACATACAGCCGAACATATAACCGTCTCCTTTTCTGAAGTCGATTAATTAGGCAATTGCCAACTTTGGACGTTCCATTATTAAGTCCAATGCCGCTTTGTGTAACTCGTGGTACACACATACATTTAAATAAATCTAGATTCTGGCCCGGTCCGAGCCGCAATGCCCGCGGTATAAGTGACTGCTAGCCCTGCACGCTCCTGCAGCACGGATGCTCAAGCAACTTGTGCCGACGAGCCCTAATGTAGTAATCAGGAAATGAAATGCATTTTGCCTACGACTCATCTTATATATCAAAATCAATAATCTAAAGCTTGTTTGTCTCTTTTTACTTTTGTCACAGAATAAATAATATGATTTTGTCCGCAGTTGCTTTTTTTTAACAACTTATTTTTATTTTCATCTTATTAGTTTCCGTTTTATGTTTTTGGAATGGTCTTTATAAGACCTTCATTTTGATATCTCACTCGATATGTTTTGGTCAATTTTGTTCCTTCGGAAATACAATATGGCAGCTATAAGCGGCCATATTAGTTTTCTAGACACTTCATATATACCATGTTACCCTCTTAATTAATACAAATCAAATGATACCTCATTTATTAAAATCCATCAAGCCGTTTTAGGCTGTAGGACGCGCGAAATACACATACAACACACACAGCCCAAAAACATAACAGTCCATAAAATAAAGTCAAGGGGCTTTTTTAAAAAGGCCCCTGTTTTCTATAAACTACGTGGCTGGCTATGTAGCAAGGTTGTATTCAGCTCCTACTTTAAGAGCGCGCCATAACAGCGCTTCGAGTTGGACTTCATGTATTCCCCCCTCACGTCTCTACATTATTACGCACGGCACCAGCACTACAATGCGGCCGAGTGCGCGTGTTCGAGTCACGCGGCAACGCGTTTTAACCTAGCCGGTTTATACCCAGTTCAGTAAACACAGCACACCACACTAAAATCACAGAAGAAATATTAGTACTAACTAATATGTGCATGTATTGACATATACCTATACCAACCAACATGAAATAGTTGAACTTACCTAGGTTATGTTGTAAATAAAATGCTATGGAGACCTTATGAATTTTTCGACTAATTATCTACCAATCAAGATTAGGTGCAGGTAAATCTGTGTTACAAATAAAATACTGTAGGTGACATATTCAATATTTAATATTTTATACATTTCATGATACTTATATTCAAATCAAATCAAATCATTTTATTTGACAGAATGTAGGTAAACAGTTGAAGATGTTAGTTTAAATACTTTAAATATACAATTTCCCTTATATTTTCAAACAAGAACTAGGGTTCCTAGCAAAATAAATAAAAAAACATGAATTTTGACCACACGGGAAAAGCCGCGGGCACACCCCGCACTAACTAACGACCACTAACTAGTATAACTGTGTTTTTTAATTTGATATAACCAAGAAACTACGTTGCCTGTTTGTCTGTCTGAATAAATCGTCAAGAGCGTGTCGCGCACGAATTATTTTGGGTTCCGATCTCATAATATCATGTCCACTTGCCTGTATTTCTGTTTGTCCGAATAAATCGTCAATTGCATGTCACGCACGAACGTGACATTGTACGACGAGACGGAATAATTCAGGGTTCCGATCTCGTATCATGTCCACTCGCATGTTCTTTTGTTTATTTGGATAAATTGCCAAGTGCGTGTCAGAGCACGAAAAATGTAGGGTTACGATCTAATATCTTGTTTATCTGCCTATTTATCTATCGGGCTGTTTGATTGTCTGTCTGTCTAAATTGTAGTTGTAATCAGGCTAATATTATAAATCGGAGATGCGTTTATTGTCGTAAACAGGCTAATCAGTAAATGAATTCTCTCTTATCGAGCGGCGATGCAGAACTCCATACATTCGAACTGACAGTCCATAAAAAACGTCATAAAATTAATAAAAACCGATTAGTGCTATCTTACTATGTTTGTTTGTTTGTTTGTTACGCTTTCACGCCTTTACTCAACCAATTATCATGGAATTTTGCACACACGTTGTCAGGGATGCAGAAAAGAACATAAGGTACTTTTCATCCCGAATAAGGCTAACAAAAAAACAAAATTGTTAATTTGGTATAGGAATTACAACCTCGATGTCAAAGTGACAGATAGATTGAACCCTGACGAAGAACATAGAATGCTTTTTAACTGACTTAAAAAAATAAGGTTCTCAAGTTGTTGTGTTTGTAATATTGTTGGAAATGCATAATATTTACATATGGATGGTCATATTGTTGAGAAATTGTAATTAAATACAGAAAAATTTAACAGGGGATGGACAAAACTTTTTAATATCTGTTAGAGTTGCTATTAAAATAAAAATAAAATGTAGTTGGTAGATATTCCGTTTTTTTTAATGAAATTAAAATCTGAGAAGTCTACTTTGGCTTTTTTTTCCAATGAAACGAAAAAACTACTTACGAGGAGACAATTTCAAAAAATCTCACGAATATTACGACAAATCAGCTCAATCAGTCAATGAGGAAAGTTGTCATAAAAACTATGTTAATCTGCAGGTATTACACTATTCATAATCAGCCTTTATGTGTCTACTGCTGGACGTAGGCCACTCCTAATGCACGCTACTGAGCTCGGACTTCAGCTCTCCGCATTCATTTTCTACCAGCCGCTTTTCGCAGGTCGTCACTCCACCTGGTCACAGGTCACAAGTCCTACGCTGTTTGCCTAGACATGATCTCCAGTCGATAAATCTTCTACCCCAACGGTTATTGGTTCTTTGGGAAATGTGACCAGCCCACTGCCACATAAACTTGCTTATCTTTAGAGCTATGTTGGTCACTTTGATTCTCTGTCGGGTATCTTCATTACGAGTCCTGTCGATCACAGAAACTCCAACCATAGGTCTCTCCATAGCTCTCTGAGTGAACTTAAATTTTGTGGACTAGTTTGAGTGTCAATTTTTCGGCTTTTAAGGCCATGACTTCAATGCACGTCTGGGCATGAGGAATGGCGATGAACTGAGAGTGGGGCAGTTTGGATTTGGACAGCGGAACCTCAGGGGTCAGCGATTGACCGACTTCATTATGACGAACTCCTTTTTCAAGAAGCGCCCGTCCAGAAAATAAATGGACGTGGCTGCACGCCGGCGGTCATAAACAAAAGATAGATTTCATTTTGGCGATCAATAGGTATATATTCAATTATGTATCTGTGATAAAAAGGGTTAAGCCCGGCAGGGATCACCGCTTGGTAAGAGGTACATTGAATATCAACGTAAAGCTAAAAAGGTCTCGTTTGATGAGATCTACTCTTCGCCCAAATCAAAAACCCCAAGACCTTTCAGTTGGAACTCCAAAATCGCTTCCAAATCTTTACCGAATGCGATACAGTAGACGATCTAAAAAACGGGCTGGTGGAAATTGTTAACGCGATCGGGTCGGAGTTCTTTAGGACCCAATCGAAAAATATATTACAGAAACTCTCTGAGCATACACTCAAACTTTGGTAGAACGAGGCAAGATGAGGCTGTAGTCATCAGTGTATATGTCGAGTTACAGCTCGCTTAATAAACAGATCTCCAAGTCAATGCGACACATATATCCTATAAAACTACTTGTATTAGGAACGCAATAGAGCGGAACAAGGGCTCCAAAGTGTTCGCAGGAGATCTGTCTATTGGGAAAAGCCTGTTGACGAAGCTGAAGACCGGCAATGGCAGCATCGAAGGAGAGTGGTAGAATCGAGTTTCATCGAAGCCAGAGATTTTGAGTGAGCTCAAGAAGTTCTATGGGCAATTATACACCTCATCGCGTGGTCCTCCTAGCACGACTAGCGATGCAAGAGCCCGTTTGACCCTACATTATACCAAGATATCCCGGAAGTCAGCCTATATTACAGCTACTTTCAAACAGCTTAAGAGTAACAAAGCACCAGGGGAGGACGGAATAACGACAGAGCTACTGAAAGCGGGTAGAACACCGGTTCTTAAAGTCCTTCAGAAGCTGTTTAACTCCGTAATCATCGAGGCGTGGCACAGAGGAGCATAGTGGGTTTGTTCTTTAAGAAAGGTGATAACACCCACTTGAAGAAATATAGACCCATTTCGCTACTGAGCCACGTCTTTAAGCTGTTTTCGAGAGTAGTTACAAACTGTCTGGCTAGTAGGTTTGACCATTTTCAGCCTACCGAACAAGCTTGATTTGGAATAGCTTTAGCACCGTAGACCACATCCATACGCTCCGGCAGATTATACAGTCTTCTGTTTAATCTGCCGGAGCGTATGGATGTGGAGAGAAGAGTTTAATAAGTATAAAGAGTATAATATATGGACTGAAGAGTATAATCGTCCACTACGTCTAGCGTTTGTGGACTACGAGAAAGCCTTTGATTCAGTTGAGACCTGGGCTGTGCTACAGTCATTACAGCGGTGCCAGATTGACTACCGGTACATCGAAGTGTTGAAGTGTTTGTACAGCAAGGCCACGATGAATATCGGTCTTCAGGATCGGAGCACAAATTCTATCCAGTCGCAAAATGGGGTGAGACAAGGAGACGTTATTTCTCCGAAACTGTTCACCTCTGCACTGGAAGATATATTCAAGCTTCTGACCTAGAATGGATATGGAGTTAACATCAATGGCGACTACTAGATCAATCAACTTCAATTTGTTGATGATATAGACATCATGGCAGAAACCCTGGAAGATCTAAGCACAATGGTCAGTGACCTCAATATTGTTTCCCAACAGGTGGGTCTTAAAATGAACATACTCGTAGGTAAGACGAACATCATGTCAAATGCTCATGTGCACCCATGCTGCTTTATGTTGGGAACGATAGTATTGAAGCTGTTGATCACTATGTCTACTTAGATCAGATGATCCAACTGGGTAGATTCAACTTCGACCAAGAGGTTTACCGATGAATCCAACTAGGATGGGCAGCGTTTGGGAAATTACGCCATATCTTCTCGTACCAGATACCGCAGAGCCTCAAGACGAAAGTTTATAATCAGTGCGTGTTGCCAGTGATGACATACGGCACTGAGACTTGGTCGCTAACTATTTGGTCTCATACACAAGCTCAAAGTCGCGCTGCGTGCAATGGAGAGAGCTATGCTCGGTGTTTCACTACTTGATAGAATCCGAAACTAGGAAATCCGTAAAAGAACCAAGGTTACCGACATAGCTCTCAAAATTTGCAAGTTGAAGGGGCAATGACCAGGCCATATAGTTCGCAGAATTGACAACTGCTGGGGTATAAAGGTTCTCGAATGGTGACCACGAACAAGCAAGCGAAGTGTTGGAAGACCCCCCACGCGATGGACTGACGACACTGTAGCCATCGCAGAAAGTCGGTGGATGGAGGTTGCACAAGATTGCTCGTCATGGCGCTCTTTGGGGTAGGCCTATGTTCAGCAGTGGACTTCTAAAGGCTAAAATGATGATGACGATGACCACGGAACACAATAAACATTGAGTCAAAGGCACTATATAGTCATTAGGTAAGTAATTCATACAGACATAAATTTGATGAAACTGTTAGGGTTCCTAGATTGACTACGGTACCCTAAAATATATTGAGTCATAGGCTAGAATAAATATAATCTATATATATAAATATAACCTATGATAGCTAATAATAAGTAATATAATACTAATAAGTATGTTGGTAGGTAATTCATTCCCACATAAACTTGATGAAACTGCAAGGCTTCCTAAATTACGAAACCCTAAAATATATTGAATCAAAGCTACTAATTAGTATGTAGGTAGGTAATTCATTCCAACATAAACTTGATGAAACTGTAAGGCTTCCGAAATTGGTTACGGAACCCTAAAATATATTGAATCAAAGCTACTAATTAGTATGTAGGTAGGTAATTCATTCCAACATAAACTTGATGAAACTGTAAGGCTTCCTAAATTACGGAACCCTAAAATATATTGAATCAAAGCTACTAATTAGTATGTAGGTAGGTAATTCATTCCGACATAAACTTGATGAAACTGTAAGAATTCCTAGGTTGATTACAGAATCTTATTTTTAGATAGGTATTTCGGCGTGTTGACAATAAATTCCAGCAGCGGCAAGTCCTCAGCCATCATCTCCGCACTCTGTTCTGAAGACAAGGTCAGCAACCCTGCCACCGCCGTCGCTGTCTAGTTCCTGCTATCCGCGCCACTTCCAGCTCCTCGAGTGCTTGAGCAGGCTCGTTCGTCGTCACATTCACAAACTCAATGAGTTCTGGTTATTTGCAAATATTTAGGTAGTCGTATTTAGTAGGTACACATTACATACACATATGACTTTTTTTGGGTGACATTATGTAAGAAACTAAGAAAATTGAAGTTGTTACATACTGTATTGTAGGTAATTAGATAATTTAGTAGGTAGGTACTTACTTCTTCTTTCTTTGTCTCATTTTACGGGCTTTCTCCTTCAAATTATTCTTTTGCAGGCATATTTCTTGTTTTCGCCATCTTATCTGCACTACCATAAACAAGAAAAACAAATCTAATATTTATTCTATGCTACTACAATAAGTGTAAGAAGTTTTAGAGCGCAGGCCGGCAACGAAACACAGGTCCGCTTCGCACAAATGCAACAGGCAGACTGATTGAACAAATAGAAAGTAACAGCGTCCAATGATTCCGCATGCGAAGAAGAGACAGAGTGTGAGAGCGCGCGCGTCTTTGTAAAGGTCGTAAGCGCCAAATCAAATAATTGATTCTTACAAGAAAACTACACAATTAATCAAAAAACTGGTTTACAGAACTGAAGAAGTAGTTATTATCTACGTATCAAAGTAAAAATAATCTTGAAATATTATAGCGTTCCTGAGATCCACATCAAAACGTGTGCAAAACAGAGTTTTTTCATATATTTTTTTATCCAGAATTTTATTTACAATCATGTTTTTACGTTTATGGAACCAAAGAAAAAATGACAGAATTTCATATTTTTGTCATTTTCAACTCTTAACTCCCGTAGGTATTGCGTTCTAGGTCGATTTTGGTAAGCAAAATCACCTACTACGGCTTCTTAAAATATATATAAGGTTTTTTTTTTGTTTTTTTTTTATTTATTATGTGCTGTAAGTCCCTGTTATCGCCAACGATGACTGCTATTAATCAATAAAGTGCGTCCGAAGCCGGGACCGACCGCTTAACGTGTCCCCGAAGCACGGAGCGATGGAATTCCGCACGTAAATTTGAAAAGTCATTAGTGCGGAGCCGAGAACCGAGCCCGTTATCGTTGGATTCTACGCGCACAGTATACCGCGCGGTAGACATGCAAGATATTCAAAAATACAAACGAGCATTTTCAAGTTCTCTGAGATTCGCTAGATGCAGGTTTCGAAAGGAGCTAACTTGTCGTTCTTACATGATGAATCTCATGTTAAGGCTTGTTTAATATAAAATCAGTTTATTTCTTGTGCAATAAAGAGTTATCTATATATTTGTAAACTCCGTATTTTATTTAAACTTTCTTGTAATATTTTTTTAAATGTGAACGCTAATCTTTGCGAGGATCTACCTCACTGAATAACTAGCTTAAAAGCTAAAAAAACACGCGTGCTCTGCCAAAAAAGAACTTATTCCATTAAATTATATACTTTCGGAATGTGCTTAACAAGACCTTCAATGTGATACCTATATTGTAAAATTCGAAGTTTTTTTTTTCATTTCAATATGTAGCCATACTGACGCCATATTGAATCTTTTCAAAAAAAATATAGCCTATGTTACTCGGGGGGATATAAGGATTCTAACAATACCCCATACGTCTAAATCTGTGCAGGCATTTAAAAGTTATGGTGGAATAAAGAAACTTACATACATACAAACATAAATACAAACAGACATACAAACATACATACATACAAACATACATGAATCCTAAAAACATTCACTCCTTTTTTTGGCAGTCGTGTAAAAATACGTTGTCGTTTCAGATGAATTACTGCACGCGTTTAGTCTGTCAAACCCGCGTATAATTTTCGCCTCCCAGACAGCTCTTAAACTTCATTTGAGCGCAATAAAGTCTCATCGAAGTATCGAGAAGATTATCCAGCTAGACGGGGCGACACCGATGGACAGTAAAGTGGTGCTCTTCAGTAAAGTGACAGTACTTGGAGGTGAAGTAGAGGAATACGAAGCTCTGCCAGTTCGAGGGCACACGGATCCTGCGTTTATTTTATACTCCTCTGGGACGACGGGGCTGCCAAAGGGAGTAATGCTGACGAACGTTAACTACATGTATTCAATAGCATTGTTTGAGTAAGTTTGGCTGATTTTTTTCTGTACTAGTATTTATTACTAACTAGCTGCGCCCCAAGGCTTTGCAAATTTTGACTTTTGTCTCCTCCCACTCCTCCCTCCCCACCTCTGTCCCCTCTGAAAACCCCAACAAACCTCCAGCCACAACCAACCCTCCATTAATTTTTATCTATACTTATAATAAAACTGTAACGGGTCCAATTCTGTACATTGCAGATATTTTGAAATTTTTTTTTGGACCTTACTCTAGATTCGATACTGAAGCCAAAACTATTTATTTTTTATTTTTGTCTGTCTGTCTGTCTGTCTGTCTGTATCTTGGCTAGGCATCACGCCGAAACTACTGAATGAATTTAAATGAAACTTGGTATGATTTGAGTTCATACTACGAGGTAGGACATGGGCTACTTTTCATCCCGAAAAATGAAAGGGTTCCCGCAGGATTGGGGTTGAAAGTTATTTCAAAAACCACTTACCACTCTGAAACTACTGGACGGATTTTGATGCAACTTGGCACATATTAGTGATAGTTTATATGATGGGTTAAAATTGAGGATACTTTTTATCCCGAAAAAATAAAGAGTTCCTGCGGGATAATGTCCCAAATTCTGTAAATTAAAGATATTTTGTAATTTTTTTGAGGGCCGTTCTATATTCAATACTAAAGCCAAAAATGTTTTTTTTTTAATTTTTGTCTTTCTGTATGTCTGTCCGTCTGTCTGTCTGTACCTTGGAAGTGCATCATGCCGAAAATACTCAATGAATTCAAATGAAATTTGGTACTATTTGAGTTCATACTTTCAGGTAGGACATAGGATACTTACCATCCCGAAAAATTAAAAGGTTCCTGCAGGATAGGCGTTGAAAGTTATTTAAAAGAACACGTATCACGCTGAAAATACTTGACGGATTTTGTTGAAACTTGGCACAGTCATAGTTTATATAATGGGTAAAAATTGAGGATACTTTATATCCCGAAAAATAAAGTCATCTTCAGGATAATGTCCAAAATTCTGTAAATTGAAGATATTATGTAATATTTTTTTGGAGGCCGTTCTATATTCAATACTAAAGCTAAGACTGTATCTATTTAGTTTTTGTTTGTCTGTCTGTCTGTCCGTCTGTCTGTCTGTACCTTGGCAGCGCACCACGCCGAAAATACTTAATGAATTCAAATGAAATTTGGTATGATTTGAGTTCACACTTCGAGGTAGGACATTGCATACTTTTCATCCTGAAAAAATTAAGTGTTCCTGCAGGATAGGGGTGGAAAATCATTTAAAAGAACACTTAGCACGCTAAAACTATTGGACGGATGTTGACGCAACTTGAGTCAGACATAGTTTATAAGATAGGTGAAAATTATGGATACATTTTGTCCCCAAAAAATAAAGGGTTCCTGTGGGATATGGGTCCAAATTATGTACATTAAAGATATAGTGTTTTTTTTTTGGAAATTACTCTATATTCCATTATGAAGCCTAAACTGTATGTTTTTTCATTTTTGTCTGTATATCGAAAAATTTATGGGTTATTAGGGGTTGAAACTTATTTAAAAGAACACGTACCACGCTTAAAGTAATGGACAGGTTTTGATGCAACTTGGCACTGTCTTAAGTTATATGATGGGTTAAAATTGAGGACACGTTTTATCCCGAAAAAGTAAAGGGTTTCTGCGGGATATGGGTCCAAAGTTATGTTAATAATTAAGTAATAAAAATATTTTTTGGATGGTTCTCTATATTCGATACTGAAGCCAAACAGTTTTACTTTTTAATTTTGTCTGTCTGTTTGTCCGTATCTTGACCGCGCATCGCACCCAAACTACTAAATGAATTGAAATGAAAAAAATGCTCTTGGGTGCTTAAAAAAGGTATTGAACATTAATTTTTTGTTAATCTTTTCTTTCTTTCTGTTTGTCTGTATGTTTGTTTGTTCACGCATCACTTAAAAACTACTGTACTGATTGCGATGCGGTTTTCATTGTTAGATAGCTTAGGATTTGATTTAAATCTGGTGTAATTGGTATCACAATCCAGTGAGTTAGAAGCCGAGCAATTGATAAAGTATTTTGACGGCTGAATAAATTTTGTTCAAATGTTGGTATGTTGGTCCTGGAATAGCACATTATGGTACTTTGAACCTAAAGAAAAAAACACGCGTGCGAAGCCGCGGGTATAGCTAGTTATATTATATAGTTGTCTCTTTGACACCTGTCCCTTTGACACCTGTCACAATAAATTCGAATTTGCAAAAAAAAAATACTATTTCGATCTGTTCGTTTCTGGATGTTTTTTTTGCCATAAACCCTTGGAGGCTTCATCAGATGATATTCCTACCAAAGTTTAATCACAATCTGATCAATGGCTTAGGAACGTATACCTAAAGGACAAACAAACATACCTGTATAAAGAGAATATATGTATAATAATATATATATATATTAACTTATTGATCCTAGTATGTACACAGCTAACGGCATGCAATCATTTACAGTATCCAGAATTTACCAAAGAGTTTACTGTGCATAGTTCCATGGTACCACGCATACGGACTGATGACCACTATCAACTTAATACTCCTGAAGAAATTGGTGGTTTACTTCTCTGGAGTATTTAATCCGCCTAAGTATCTACAAGCAATCCAGGACTATAAGGTATGATTTATTTAATCCGCCTAAGTATCTACAAGCAATCCAGGACTATAAGGTATGATTTATTTATTGAAACAGAACAGTTTAACAGTTTTGTTTAGAGACGTTATTCTAAAGCCGGTTCTACTGCGACATGTTACTAACAAAATGTTGATAGCTAACCGCTAATGTAACATGTTAGTAACCACAGCCCGTCCACTGCGACTTGACAGCGAATAATGTTTTTGACATTCTCTAAAATGAGCTCCGACGAGGAAGACGTGTTAACTTTAGTTTTCTTGATTCCAATCCATTGATTCCGACTCATGCACAGTCTCTGTATAATATACATTTACAAGTATTGTATGCTAAGAAGGGAGGTTATGATGTTAAAATATCCAGCAGAGATGTTGACGGCACGAGTACTAACACAAAATGAACTGCAAACCCCCCTGCAGGCGAACGTGGGTGATGTGCTCCATCCGCGACGGATAACGTGTTAGCGTGTTATCATGATAACTAAAGCCACGGCCACTTTTCGTGTTAGTAACAAGTTAGTGTGTTAGCTAACACGAAAACATGCCGCAGCGGATCCGGATTAAGTAGAAAAGTTTGTTTGTTTGTTTGTTTGTGGAGCTTTCACGCGAAAACGGCTGGAAAGATTTTGGTAAAATTAAGAACATAGGATACTTTTTATCCCGGAAAGTTGTTAGTTTCCACGGGAAAACTGGAAAATGTTGATTACTCACTGTAAGGAACGGTTGCCACCACATAATGGTCTGTGGTTGCCATGGAAACCAAATAACAAGTTTGTCAAAAAACATCATAGCATTGGTGCTATAGGTACCTACTTTTGCATTGGTTTTTAACATCCTAGAAGAACATAGGATACTTTTTTTCGCGATAAACGTTCCGCGCGTACGAAGTCATGGGCGGGAAAACTAGTGCTACATATACTGTGGCTAACAGACCCATGATTTCTGGGTCTGTTAGCCAAATTTTATGTTTATATAGTGGGTACTCCCAAACTGAGATTTCACGTCGTGCTATACCCAGGTTTTTTTATGTTGTATAACTAAACTCCAAAATTGCGGAGCCTGAATTAAAATAAAAGTGTTGAAATGTGAAAACAACGCGATTTCACATGTAACCCCATTCGATCGGCTTGTAGACCCTTATTGAGATTGGTTGAGACATCAACACCCAGACTGATACAGTTTTTGAACTTGAAAATGTAATATTGTTACCTAGGTACCTAACTAAAGATCGAGTTAACAGTTCGACAGTTATCGTCGGAAAATCATAAATATCACCAACAAGAAATGAAATATAATTTTGAATATACTTCTTTTCTTATTAAAACAAAGAGACAAATACTTATTCAATTCGCAGATTGGAGCTTTGGTGGCAGTTCCACCCATAGTGGTGTTCTTGGCTAAAGCTCCGTTGGTAGAGCAGTATGACCTGTCGTCCGTGGAAATGGTGTGGTGCGGAGCTGCCCCTCTCAGTTCCGACACCATAGATGCGGCTATGAAAAGGTGACCAGCATTTGCTGTTGTGTTTCATTAATTACTAGAAAAAATACTTTGTTACCAGCTTAAAATACTCTAAGTACTTTTTTAAAGACAGACTATTGAGCTTTCGCGATTCGAACACATAGTTATATATTTAAACGTGACTTAATCGCGCTGAAAACTCATTTTTTATTTACCTCGACGTTTCGATCAAGCTGCGTTGATCGTGGTCACGAGAAGTAGCGGGTATCAGTGTCGAGAAGGGCGAGCGTTGTCTCGAACTACCCGCATTAGGTTTTGTAAATATTCAGAATTGTCACGATCACGACACACAACACAAACGACATCTGCAGATTTCTTCTGTCAAAAACCACGACGCGAACACTTGCTTATTAAGGGATTCCAGGACGCAACCAACTTGAAACCATCCTCTTGGTTAAAATTGGGATACCTTTTAATTTCAACCGCTTCACGTACAATCCTGGAGTACTCACGTTTCGTGGAGAGGATCTTCTGGTCGTAGAGTTCAATCCAGTGATTAGGGTCTGATTCGATCAAATGCTCAGCTATTGCAGATTTGTTTATCAGGCGGTTCTTTACAGCTGCAATGTGTTCTTTGACCCTTTCCGCTATAGTGAGCTTGGTTTGTCCAATGTAGGAACTACCGCAGCTGCAATCTATCTTATATACGCCAGGAGTTTGAAAAGGATTGACATCTTTCGGTGTTCTGACATGCCTTGCTAACTTGGATAAAGAAGTATACACGGTCTTGATAGAATAGTCCTTTAATAATGCGCCAACTTTATCCGTCACTTCTTTTACATACGGCATGAAAGCCGGCTGTCTATCGACATCAGTCCTTCTCTTTTTATATCTGTGTCTAGGACGCCAACGTCTAGTCACCTCATATCCGTTTCGCTTGAGTACCTCCTGAACATGCGACACTAAGACATAATTAAGTTTTCAGCGCGATTAAGTCCCGTTTATATCTATACTTATAATAAAACTGTAACGAGTCCAATTCTGTACACTGAAGATATTTAGTTTTTTTTTGTTTGAGGGTGCTCTATAATAGATACTGAAGCCAAAACAGTTTTTTTTTTCATTTTTGTCTGTCTGTCTGTCTGTATCTTGGCTAGGCATCACGCCGAAACTATTGAATGAATTTAATTGAAACTTGGTATGATTTGAGTTCATACTATGAGGTAGGACATATTTAATCCCGAAAAATTAAAGGGTTCCCGCAGGATAGGCGTTAAAAGTTATTTAAAAGAACACGTATCACGCTGAAACTACTGGATAGATTTTGTTGCAACTTGGTACAGTCATAGTTTATAGAATGGGTAAAAATCAAAGACATTAAAGGGTTCCCGCAGGATAGGCGTTAAAAGTTATTTAAAAGAACACGTATCACGCTGAAACTACTGGATAGATTTTGTTGCAACTTGGTACAGTCATAGTTTATAGAATGGGTAAAAATCAAAGACACTTTTTATCCCGAAAAATAAAGAGTTCCTGCGGGATAATGTCCCAAATTCTGTAAATTGTAATATTTTTTTTGGAGGCCGTTCTATATTCAATACTAAAGCCAAAACATTTTTTATTTATTTTTTGTCCAATTCTGTACACTGAATATATTTAGTTTTTTTTTGTTTGAGGGTGCTCTATAATCGATACTGAAGCCAAAATAGTTTTTTTTTTCATTTTTGTCTGTCTGTCTGTCTGTCCGTCTGTATGTCTGTACCTTGGCAGCGCATCACGCCAAAAATACTCAATGAATTCAAATGAAATTTGGTATGATTTAAGTTCATACTTCGAGGTAGGACATTGGATTCTTTTCATCCCGAAAAATTAATAGGTTCATGCAGGATAGGGGTGGAAAATTATTTGAAAGAACACGTAGGACGCTGAAACTTTTGGAAGGATGTTGATGCAACTTGGCACAGACATAGTTTATAAGGTGGTTGAAAATTATAGATATTTTTTGCCCCGACAAAATAAAGAGTTCCTGTGGGATATGGGTCCAAATTGTGTACATTAAAAATATTGTTTTTTTTGGAGGTGACTCTATATTCGATAATGAAGCTTAAACTGTATGTTTTTTAATTTTTGTCTGTATGTCTGTCTATCTGTATCTTGGCCGCGCATCATGCCGCTGGAACTACTTGATGAATTCATATGAAACTTGGTATGATTTGATTTCATACTACGAGGTAGGACATAGGATATTTTATATATCGAAAAATTAATGGGTTCTCACAGGATAGGGGTTGAAACTTATTTAAAAGAATACGTACCACGCTGAAAATAATGGACGGGGTTTGATGCAACTTCGCACCGTCTTAAGTTATATTATGGGTTAAATGGAGGACACGTTTCATACAGAAAAAGTAAAGGGTTTCTTCGGGATATGGGTCCAAAGTTATGTTAATATTGAAGTAATAAATAATATATTTGGATAGTTGTCTATATTTGATATTGAAGCCAAAACTGTTTTACTTATTATTTTTGTCTGTTTGTCTGTTTGTCCGTATCTTGACAGCGCATCACTACGGAACTACTGAATGAATTCAAAAGAAACTTGGTATAATTTGAATTCATACTACGATGTAGGATATTGGATACTTTCATCCCGAAAAATTAAAGGGTTTCCGTATGATATGGGTTGAAAATTATTAAAAAGAACACTTCTCACGCTGAAACTACTGGACGGATTTTTTAATGCAAATTGACACAGTCATACGAGTATATCTATACTTATAATTAAGCAATAGGTACGAAAAAGGCTGTACAAAGAAGAACAAAAAAAGTGCTTTTGGGTGCTTAAAAAAAGTATTGAACAAGAATACAACTTTTTTTTAATCGTGTATTTCTGTCTGTTTGTCTGTATGTTTGTTAGTTCACACATCACGTAAAAAGTACTGGACCGATTGCAATCGGTTTTCAATGTTAGATAGCTTAGGGTTTGATTTAAAAACTGGTGTAATTGGTATCTCAATCCTGTGAGTTAGAAGCCGAGCAATTGATAAAAGTATTTTTAACGGCTGAAGAAATTTTGATCAAATGTTGGTATATTGGTCCTGGAATATAGCATATTATGGTACTTTGAAGCTAGAGAAAAGAGCACGCGTGCGAAGCCGCGGGTACAGCTAGTATATTATATAACTATAAAACAGACTAGTTAAGCGTTTCATCTAATGGAAAATGACAATTTGGCTGAAGGTGTACAAATAAGGTAAAATCCTATTGTAAAATCCAAAATACTTGGGTACTCGCACTTATTTTGATACGATAAATAGGATTAGCTGGAAATGGCACTTTTTTCTGTTTAAGATTAGTGGGAACATAGGTAACTAAATAAGCAAACGATAGCTTATCTAAAAAAAAAAACGATAAATCGACTTCATTGATATTCATTATTTAAATTTAGATACCTACCAACGAATCATTACGAAGAAATTATAATTTTATGAAAATGGAATTTATAAAAAGTGTCACGTAAGCCAACATCATAAGGTCCTGCTCGTCCAGGCCCAGATTGAGCGGGACAGATGATGTAGCTCGGGAGCAGATTTTAGATAAATTCATTGATTTTGAACGAAATACTATGTTAGATGTATAGAAAAATCGCTAGGCAAGAATCTAGATCAACATAAAAACTATCTTTCAAAGCAAATTCCAGTTCAATATTCAGAATAGTTTTTAAGGTATGTCGCAAAAAGAGCAAAGTTTAAAAAAAAATGATCGAGAAAATATAGGATAATCGTGTTTTCTCAGGTGAAAATCTAGTCAAAAGACTAGAGAAATACATTTAGCGTTGTGACTTGATAAGTATCAATTACTTACATTTTTCATTCAAAATATAGGGTTTTTGCTGCTCACAGCGCCTTATAAGTATTGTCTCCAAATATCATCTTTACAGTAATCGAGTTCAATAAGATATTTTAACCATAGACTTTTTTAAATTACTATGAATCCACTATTCCAGATACAACACCTCCCTAATCGTAATGATGGGAATTTTGGATAGATTGCCAATTATTTGAAATAACAATGAATCCACTACTCCCTATAAACTATAGGTACTGAAAATGATATGCCCAGATACAACACATCCCTATTCGTAATGATGAGAGTAGTGAATTCATTATAATTTCAAATGGTTGGCAATGCTTTTATCCAAAATTCCCATGCATCATTACGAATTGGGAGGTGTTGCACCTGGGCATATCATTATCAGTACCTATAGAGGTACTGATGATACAACACTTCCCTACTCGTAATGACGGGGAAAAAGCATTGCCAGCAATTTGAAACCGAATTATATAACTTGACCCCTTGGTAAATAACAGGATGCCATGTTGCGCGGGAGTGTTCCAAGGGTATGGCATGACCGAAACATCTTTAGTAATCACTAAAGCCAAGCCGGAAGAACACCTCGCATCTAAGCCAGGAGGTTGCGGGTACCCTATACCTGGAGTCAAAGTCAAGGTGAGAATTCAAAACCGGCCAAGTGCAATCTTAACTTTGCCGTTGGAAAACTGTTGTCCCAGACTTCTACATAGGTCGCGGTTAGCTTACAAAAGACAGTTTTTTGGTGGTGTATTTACTTGTGCTATAAGATATCGCTTCTTGTTAATTTTTATGTTTCTAGGTAAACGGGAGGTTTGACCCTATAGGTTTGATTCGCTTGTCAAAATATGTGGCTAAACGGTCGTATATTTTGATTACGTTACTTAGAAGTATGTATTTTTTCTCATTTCCAAGGGATTGCAGACTTGAGCATTTGATATTAATTTCAACTTGATACCACGCGTTCTTGAGAAATAGGGCCTTGATAGACAGACAGACAGACGGACAACGAAGTGATCCTATAAGGGTATTTTTTTATTTTTGAGGTACGGAACCCTAGAAATCATCATCATTATCAGCAGGTTGGTGTCCAGCGACTCCGTCGGTCCATTTCGCGTCTCAGCCGTCCGACACTCTTCTTCCGTTCCTTGGTCGCCCCTCGAAAACTTCTCAACGGTTATGCGTTTCTAAATAATGTGGCCTGTCTATTGCCTTTTCAATACTAATTCTGAAAGCTAAGTCAGTAACTTTGGTGAATCCACTTAACATTTACCTTGTTACTAGGTGTGCCGCGCAGCTTTGGTGAATCCACTTAACATTTACCTTGTTACTAGGTGTGCCGCGCAGCTTTGGTGAATCCACTTAACATTTACCGTGTTACTAGGTGTGCCGCGCAGCTTTGGTGAATCCACTTAACATTTACCTTGTTACTAGGTGTGCCGCGCAGCTTTGCAGCTTTACTTTGGGGATGGAATTTAAAAACATCCCTCGTTTGTATCCACAAGGAATATTTCCTACAAATTTAAAATACCTAGGTCCACCGGTTGAGGCTGTCCGTTGTCTGGCAGTCAGTCAGTATGTCTCGGAAATATTTTATATGTGTAGAATACGGTCTTCAGTTTCTAGAATTTAATGTTATTATTTCAGGTGGTTGACATCGAGACACGAGTGAAATTAGGACCTAACCAAAATGGCGAGGTCTGCATCAGAGGGCCCATTCTCATGAAGGGCTACATTGACAACGAGAAGGCCACCCGAGAGGCGATGGACGAAGAGGGGTACCTCAAGACTGGCGACATTGGATATTATGATTCCGATGGATGTTTCTTCTTAGTAGACCGCCTCAGGGAATTCATTAAATGTAATGGATACCAGGTAGGTCAAACATAAAATTCTATGTTTTTTTGTGATTATTTCTTGTGTTGACATTTGCTATGTCAGGCCGTCTATGCATTAATATAACAATATTTTGGCAAAAATATACTATACTAGCTTTCGCCGCGAAATCGTCCGCGCGGACTACAGAAAAAAACATCCTATATCCTTCTAGGACATTAAAAACCAATGCAAAAGTATAGCACCAACGCTCTTGATGTTTTTTGACAGACTTGCGCACAAACTAAATAGGAGATACGGACTTGCGTAATGTGGTGTATTATTTCGTTTCCACGGCAACTGTTCCTTATAGCGTGTAATCAACATTTTCCAATTTTCCTATGGAAACTTTCAATTTTCCGGTATAAAAGTATTCTGTGTTTTATTCCAAGTATCTCCATTCCAAATTTCATCAAAATCCGTCCAGCCGTTATCGCGTGAAAGCTCCCTAAACAAACAAACAACGTTTCACTTTTATATATTTGTGTGGATTTAAGTCTACATAGTTTTAGTTGACAAATAGCAAGACATGTCCGTCTGTCTGTTCTTATGTCACAATTTAATTACTTTATTCATAGTTACTTTAGGTAACTAGGAACACGGAACCAAAAACGAGGCATATGTTAGTAAAAATATTAAATTCTGACACCCTCTCTCGTATGTAGAGGGCAAAAATAATGTTTGCATCTGTCCCATCGTGTGGGGTATCATTTGATACATATTTTTATAAATACTTCCATAAGGAATCTATGGTAACTAAAGTATTTTAAAAAGATGTAAATATGTCAATTTACTAATGGGTGGGTAACCATTCAAAAAAAAATATTGTTACGTTACTTTAAACAAAACGTTTGATCAACTTTCATGCGCAATTCCGTAATTTTGAAATGCATGTTTCTTGCAACTCTCTGTTCACGTTTTGATGCGTATATGCGCTGCCTACATGTATAATATTCAATGAACTTCTTTATCGTGGTTCCAGGTGGCTCCGGCGGCGGTGGAGAGCGTTATTCTGCAGCACAGCGGCGTGGCGGAGTGCGGCGTGGTGGGCGCGCCTGACGAGCACGCCGGGGAGCTGCCCACCGCCTTCGTCGTGCCCAAGCCGGGAGATCTCCTCACAGAGAAAGATCTGCTCGAGTTTACGGAATCAAGGGTGAATTTATTACTAGTGACTCCGTGAGCTATAGACCTCGAGACTCTGTCTTTGCACAGCTTAAAACTAAATAAATGTTCACAGCAACTGAAGACACAACAGCAACTGAGCGCACAGCAAGGTGCGCTGTGAACCAAAAAAAAAAAAACTCGCGACAAAAAACATATAGTTATCGAACTTGCCCCCCGATTCAGAACCTTTCGATAACGAACCGAATCGATTCAATTCGATGTTGTGAATGAAAAATGTATTATATTGAACGATTTCAAACCGAATCCACAGAATAAATAATACCTAATCGATCGACAACTGAGTTATCGAAAGGTTCTGAATCGGGGGGCAGCTCACAAAATTTCACGAGAATCGGTTGAGAAATGCAACCTGTAGAGGTGAATAGCCGGACAGCCGGATAGGCGGAGATGCACCGGACATACGAAAGCGTTTTTAATCGACTTCACAAAAGGATACGGTTATATGTTCGGCTGTATGTATGTTTTTTTTTTTGCCCAAGCTGAAACGGAGACGCTTCGCGCTCGCTCTGTCAACTATGAAAGTATAATGTAAAATCTTCTCTGGAATGTTTTAAATTGAAGCGTTGATAGTGACTTCCATAGCACTCGGTCTTAAAGTCAATTAACGTGCAACTACATTTTGGTGTTGAAGATAAACATGATTGTTATAAAACCCGGATTAGGGGCCCATTGGACTAATCCGGGTTTTATAACACCGTGGCTCGGTTTCTTGGCTGTGAAACCGAGTCCCATCGGCCCCCTTGCGTCCGACTGACAATGACATACTCGTCTGTAGTATTTGATCACGCCTCCCGCATTTTTCAGAGAAACTACAGATTTTACAAAATAAATTCGTCCGCTGTGCAGTAGATGAACATCGACCAATCCTGATTCGATTCTGGTATCAGAGGAGCATCGACCTGCACAGCGATCTCGACCTTCCCTCGATATTTCAATACATGAAAAATGCCTCTCGCTGTTACTTTGACGCGGCGCCCCTTCACCCCAATCCTCTAGTAGTTCAGGCCTCTGACTACTCGACAGACGCAACAGCAGACGCACGACCCCTCCGTAGACGCCCTAGAGACATCTTTAGCGATCTGGACGATGAAATGGCTGCCGCAGTGCAGGCAGCGATAGATACGTCCAATTCGTCTTCACCATCTTTCAACACAATTAGACACAGACACCGACGTCGCCGGCGAGGTCAAAGGTCCCGTAATTAATGTCGTTTTTATTCACCTTCGAGTTTCTTGCCGATTCTTCTTGAAGGTGTATTCTGAATCGGTGGTCAGTTATGAAATTAATACAAAGGGCTCCAGTCATTTCATCAGGGCCCCCTCTATTTTTACCTAACAGAAGAGATCCAGGGATGTTTAGTTCGATACTCCCCGTAATCAATGGCAATTGTCTGAGCCGAGGTTCGTACTCCTTGGGTGCCCTTGAGCAAGTGGCTAAAACTCAATTTTGGCGTGCGCCTTCTGCGCCTCGCATTGCGGCGGAGCGCTTTTGCGCCCGCCCTACCGTTCGGTGACACTGTAGAGGTCAGTTATAAACCAATAGCACATATTCGTTATAAAAAGAAAAAAAAAAGTGCGCCCTGGTGGCCCAGGCTCGGTGCCGGGGCGGAAGGGAAAAAAAAAGTTCCATCGGCCCTGGTGATATGATCACTGGGGCGGACGGCACTAATTTTGGTTCAACCGCCCCGGCAACAGACGCTCGCCGGATTCTGCCCCGGTACCGGGGAAGATGGGAAAAAAAGTAGCAGTCTCCGGTGATATTAATATTATAGCTGATAGTAATATATAAAAGGAGAGCAATGTACTGTTATAATTAACACTATATCCATACCAACATATAAAAGTGAAACGTTGTCTGTTTGTTTGTTTGTTTGGGGAGCTTTCACGTGATAACGGCTAGGTGGATTTTGATGAACTTTGGAATCGAGATATCTTATTGAAAACCAATGCAAAAGTATGTATAGCATTAATGATCATGAAGTTTTTTGACAGACTTGTTATTTCGTTTCC
The DNA here is from genome assembly GCA_946251855.1 of Alsophila aescularia. NCBI lineage: Eukaryota > Metazoa > Arthropoda > Insecta > Lepidoptera > Geometridae > Alsophila > Alsophila aescularia. The sequence goes on along the minus strand of OX276373.1, from coordinate 24,938,964 downwards.
ATGGCAACCATTCCTTACAGCGAGTAGTCAACATTTTCCAGTTTCCCGTGGAAACTTACAATTTCCGGAATAAAAAGTATCCTATGTTTTATTTTAGGGTATAAGCTATCTCCATTCCAAATTTAATCAAAATCCGTTCAGCCGTTATCACGTGAAAGCTCCCCGAACAAACAAACAAACAGACAACGTTTCACTTTTATATATTGGTATGGATACAATTCTAAAAAAAACAAAAACTAGTATCAGCAACATTACTATTAAACTCTTATTAAATCACAATTAATCACATAATGTAAATCGGTCACAACATTATACAAAATATTAATTCTCTGCCTTAATCTACTTACTACATATTAATTGATTCAGAAACATTTTCAGTGAAGTAATCAATAGCTATTGTAGGTTCTCTAGGAAATGTCCAACTGCTTGGTGACCCCTAGTTGAGTGTGGTGCGTATTCGGTGAACGTCGCCGAACTGCAAATATTCTTGGGGGATGGCATGATAAGTTTAATAATGCAATTGAAAATAAACAAACAAACATAGTTGAAATGCTTAATGGACTGCACTTAGGTGCTACATATTACGATGTATTATCACAAGAAATTGAAAACAAATCAACTAGGGGTCACCAAACAAAGGAGTTGATACTTGGGGATGAGTTCATTTTCGAAACCTCATTGGAACTGTTGAATTAACAAATTACAGTCGGACATTTCCTAGACAAGCTGCAATAGCTACAATACGATAAAAGCTACGATATTGATTATTTCACTGAAAATGTTTCAGAGTCAATTAATATCTAGTAAGAAGATTAAGTCAGAGAACTAATATTTTGTACAATGTTGGGATTTACATTCCGTGATTAATTGAGATTTAATAAGAGTTTAATAGTAATGTTGATGATACTAGTTTCTGTTTTTTTAGAATTGTATACTAAATAATAAAGACTGATTGTTACTTAGTTACATATTAAGTAATATCAAGACTTCAGGACTATTCACACACATCAGTGCCGTAAGCCCCTAACATAATACGACACTACCACTTCCACACTTCCATACCATTGCAGTGATGTGTGTAAATAGTTCTTTATATTTTCACAATAATTGACAATAATTTTATGATAATGTTTTTTTTTGTTATTTATTGCACCTATACTTACCATAAAAAACCTGATTATTTTGTTCTAAACTTTTTATTTATTTACCTTTCTTCCTTGTTTCCTAATTTAATTTAGTACTAAATAATATATACTGATAATTATAACAGTACTTAGCTCTCCTTTTATTTATTACTATTGGCTATAAAATATCACCGGGGACGATGCTACTTTTTTTTCGCAACGTCCCCGTTACCGGGGCAGAATCCGGAGAGCGACTGCTGCCGGGGCTGATGAGACTAATCCTAAAACCCGCCTAGCTAGAAACCGCCCTCAGCGAGCAGGAACCTGCCGCCTTTCGGTGTGTCCTGACTGCAATTCTTGAGAGCCAGTATTAAAACCTTAACATGCTTATCACTTTTGAGCACATCGTCACCTAAAGAGCATGAAACTTATTGGGAACACCTAAACTTACGCCATTTTGAAAAATTATGGATTTCATGGGTAAAAATTAAACTAGTGTCTAACGATTGGAAATACGAGTAATATAAGAAACAAAAAGTATCCCATAGGAAAGTGGACTAAGTAATATACATTCTGAGATATATTAAAGTTTGATAATTTTGTTTTTTATCGTTAACATGCGTTATGAACACATTATAACTTTTTCTCTTGTTTTTCTGTCATGGTTAGGAAACCACTGTAATATCTGTAATACAGTCTGATGCAATGTTTGTTTTCTTTTTCGTATGAGGTAGTGCTGGCCTCTGGTGCCAGAGTTTGTCAGGCCACCCGAGGGCCTCTGACATGACTTAACGACTGTTATCAATCAATTACAGCAGGGACCGACAGCTTAACGTGCCCTCCGAACCACGAAGCGATGGAAAACCACAAATAACTTAAAAAAGTCATTGGTGAGGAGACTAGGAACAAACCCGGTATCGTTGGATTCTAAGTTGCACTAGTGAACCGTTAAGCTACCATCACTGACAATAAAAATGATAATGTCGTAGACAAACCTGCGCCATCCCATAGTTGCACTACAATGTCATGAAGATTAATAAAACAAAAAAATTTGAACCCGGATATTTCAGAGAGTAAATCGCTTGTCCATATCAAATATATAAGTTTTAGACAACATCATCATCATCATCATCATGGCAGGCCCATTTCGCTGCTGAGCCACTTCTATAAGCTGTTTTCGAGAGTAGTTACAAACCGTCTCGCTCGTAGGTTTGACGACTTTCAGCCTACCGAACAAGCTGGATTCCAGAAAGGCCTTAGCACCGTAGACCACATCCATACGCTCCGGCAGATTATACAGAAGACCGAAGAGTATAATCGGCCACTATGTCTAGCGTTTGTGGACTACGAGAAAGCCTTTTTTGATTCAGTCGTGACCAGGACAGTGCTACAGTCATTACAGCGGTGCCAGATTGATTACCGGTTCATCGAAGTGTGCTAAGTAATTAAGTGTTGAAGTGTTTGTACAGCAAGGCCATGACAGTTCGTCTTCAGGATCAGAGCACGAATTCTATCCAGTTGCAAAAAGGGGTAAGACAGGACAGACGTTATTTCTCCGAAACTGTTCACCTCTGCACTGGAATATATATTCAAGCTTCTGAACTGGAACGGATTTGGTGTTAACATCAATGGCGAATACATGTACACTTCGATTTGCTGATGATATAGTCATCATGGCTGAAACCCTGGAAGACCTAAGCATAATGATCAGTGACCTCAATATTGGTTCCCAACAGGTGGGTCTTAAAATGAACATGGGCAAGATGAACATCATGTCAAATGCCCATGTCATACCCATGCCGGTTTATGTTGGGAACGATATTATCGAAGCTGTTGATCACTATGTCTACTTGGGTCAAACGATCCAACTGGGTAGATCCAACTTCGACAAAGAGGTCAACCGACGAATCCAACTCGGACAAAAGCTCAAGAGCGAAAGAGTTGCGCAGCGTGCAATGGAGAGAGCTATGCTCGGTGTTACACTACGTGATAGAATCAGAAATGAGGAAATCCGTAGAAGAAAGAAGGTTACCGACATAGCGTCCTTAAATTTGTGAACTAGTTTAACCATGAGTGTTCAGTTTCAGCTCCGTAGGTCATGACTGGTAGGACGCACTATTAAATACTTTTGTCTTTAGATACTGTGGTATGGACTACGGGAAGACTTGACGAACGTTACCGAATGCTGCCCAACCCAGCTGAATTCTTCTGTTGAATTCGTTCTCAAAGTTGTTCTTACCTAATTGCAATATTTGTCCAAGATAAACATATTTTTTGACATCTTCAAGTGATAAACCATTAACTACAATCGGTTCCGGCTCAATAAGATAGTTAAACATGATCTTGGTCTTATCTATTCTGAGATCGATGCGTCGAGAAGCATCATCTAGGTTGGTCAGCATACTTTGCAAGTCTTGTAGCGACTCCGCCATTAAGACGATATAATCGGCAAATCGTAAGTGTGAGATATTCTCGCTATTGATATTAATGCCCATTCCTGTCTAATCTAGCATATTGAACATATCTTCCAGGGCAGGTAGTGAGTGAACAGTTTCGGGGATATAACATCCCTCTGTCTCACTCCCCTAAGCAGTTGGATATGTTTAGACTGCTGGTTTTGTACTTGGATACTCATAGCCGCGACGTCATACAGAAACTTCAGCACTTCGATGTATCGACAGTCCACTTGACAACGCTGCAAAAACTCCAAAACCGCCCAGGTTCCAACGGAGTCAAAGGCCTTCTCATAGTCCACAAAAGCAAGACACAGGGGCTGGCTATACTCTTCAGACTTATGTATAACCTGCTTCACTGTGTGCTAAATATCTATGGTGATCTATGGTCTATGGTGCTAAATTCTCCGCGAAACCCGGCCTATTCAAGAGGCTGGAATCGTCAAATCTTCTTGCGAGACGATTTGAGATGACTCTCGAAAAACACTTATAGAAGTGGCTCAAGAGTGAAATAGGTCAGTATTTCTTTAGAAGAGTGTTATCCCCTTTTTTAAATAAGAGTACTACCAAACTTCTAATCCACGCCTCTGGAGTTTTCCCACTGTTAAGAACGGTGCTAAATAACCCCTGAACCTTCCGAAGTACGGGTTTCTCCCCTGCTTTCAAGAGCTCCGAAGTTATACTATCCTCACCAGGGGCCTATCCATTCTTAAGTTTATCAATCTTAATTTCGTCTAGGCTGACGTCGGGCAGTTCTTCAGTGTAGTGGCGGGTCAGTATTGCGCGGGAATCTTCTGTGCTGAGTTTGAGTCTAGAAGATGGGATGTACTCAATTGCTGCGAAAACTTTTGACCCCCGATTTTGCTCAATTGCCTTTTCTATTCGACGAGTATTTGAGCATCGGAGGTCACGTCGCACCAGCTTGATTTATTGTGTTTTTGATTAAGCTCCCTTTTTTCTGACGGTGTGGCTTACTGTTGCTCCCGTCGCCCGTCCATATGCCGAAGAGCCTCATCCGAGATTTTCAACTTCGTGCCCGTACGCTGCAGCTGAAAAAATCTAGTGCCTTTCTCCCTAAGGATTCCCACAACTTTTTGGAGTTCCTCGTCTACGTAATTTGTGGTTTCTAAGGCAGCGATTTAATTTTTCAGCTTGAATTGGAACTAATCTGATCCAACAGTGGCCTGGAGCAGGTTGGGTCGGAGCGTACATTTCACCCGACGGCATCATCTTATCAGCAAGCTTGTGGTCGATATTCAAGGAGCCTCGGACAAGTCGGTGATCACTAATGAACCTTGCGATTACTGAGACATCCCTGGAATATATGCTTATTGTCCGTCATGATTAAGTTAATCTCAGTTTTAGTCACTCCATCGTGGCTTTGCCAAGTCCACTTACTCTGGGGTTGCTTTTTAAAGAACGAGTTCATTAAAAAGAAACTCCACAAAGTTAACTAGCATATTGCCACTGTGATTCCTGTCTCCATAGCCGTGTGGACCTATTTTCGATTCAATACAGGTCTGTACTTTAACACCACATTGGGATACTTTGGCGTTAAAGTCACCCATGATAGCGTTGTAGTGGGCCCTTGTGGTGTTATGTAGGGCTGAATTTATGGTCGGAGCGTAAACCTGTACGACCTTAAGGCCTTTTGGTCAGCTTAAGAATCAGGTCGACACACTGGATATTTCTACAACATTATCAATGAGGACCTTTTTGACGAGGAACTCCACGCAACCCTGAGACTGCTTATCGCCCTCTCGGAAATAGAACAGTTGGCCCGATTCCAGGGTCATTGTGTCTTCCCCTTTCTTCGGACTTCACTTAACCCTAGAATATCCCACTTGATCTTTGTGAGCTCCGTTTCGAGTTGCGCCATGTGTTCGTCAAGCCTAATCGTTCGTCCGTTGTACGTAGCCAGAGACATTTGTTTTTGTTTTGTGTGGCCTACGGTCAACACTTTTAGTTTCTTATAATTTTTCCTATCGATTGACCTTTGTTTCATTTAAAGAATTTCAGGCCAAGAAATGAAGTTTTTTTCAAAACGGCGAATGCTTAGGTATGCCAGGCTCCATAGATGCACCAAAGAGATAGTGGTACCTAGTAAACCACCACCAAAGGAAAAAACCGCTAAATAGTTAGTAGTGTTTTTTTCTAAGAACCACGACAAAATATTTATGAGATCCTCTCCATTCAAATACCTATTCATAAATATGTTTATGTTATATGGTGTGCAATCAATTGATTTTATCTTTAAAGTATACTAGAGCCTATATACATAAATCACCAAACGCGTCTGTCTGTCTGAAAACACGTAACAGATTTCGTTCCGATTTTCACCTGGGCGTAGGATGATTTAAGAGAAAGCTTTAAAAAGTATAATTCATAAGTATTTTGTACAAATTTAGTGGATGTAGTTTGTACTATTATATATTCTGTGATGTAGGGTAAAATTTCTCAACGAAGTAGAGAGCTCTTTGTGCTAAACTGTATTAATATAAACTGTTCTGTGTTTATTAACAGTATTAACTGTATTATTGTATCAAATTAGATATCACAGTAATCTTTCTCATTTCATATGTACTTAGGTTATTTTTGTCTTTCACACCATCCATTTTTGACAAGTTATTTTGAAAGTTATTACAGTGTTTTTTACGAACGGATTTCAATTTACTTTGCTTAACCCGTTCTTCATACCTACTGTTAGTTTATTCTGTGGTGAAAACGCAGCCAGGCGCGGGTGCGGGCGGGCCGCGGGCGTTTAAAGTCAATGTTGGTTTTTGTACAAATAAATATTTAGAGAAACCCTTAGCTAACGTGCTCAGCCGGGGTGGGTCGCTAGTTAATATTCTAAACTCACAGTCACAGATAATAACCACGTTCATACCAAGTCTAATGAATCTACTTAGGTAATAGATTCTGGTTACGTTTTTATCAGGTAAGTACTATTCATAAACAAACTTTTTTGTCTTGAATCTTTAGGTAGGTAAAAGGTGCATAATCAAGGTTGTCGAAGTCAGAGTTAGTGTCAATGAACCTGCTGCTAACTACAAGGTCAGGTAAAAAATTGATACTGACATGTTTGCCTTTTTCAGTTATCATCAAGTGCTCGCCTTCATGGAGGAGTGATCATCGTCAGCGAAATACCTAAGACCCATTCTGGGAAGATTTTGCGTCGGCTGCTCAAAGAAAAACTTTTAGAAAGGAAGGAGATGACCAAAATGTAGGTAACATTGAAAAATGGCTGTAATTGTTTTGCTATAGGTTATCTATATTTTTAAATGTACTCGGAGACGATCAGACTACTTGGTTGATTTTGGCTTTAATAAATTAATTTATACATGTATTTGATTGTCTTATTCTTTGATGATTTTAATCATCAAAGGTTTCATTTAAAGTAAATGCAAAGCATAACAGTATGTCCAATTCAATTTCAAGTGTAAATTAATATAGGTAGCTATTTTACCAATACTATTATGACTTGTAATATTCAAATCAGCAACTCACGGAATTAGTTGCTCGAAGATTGATTGAAAGATAAATTAAATCGGACACGCATAGACTTAGAGCTTAGTTGCATAGCCTGGATCTTAAGCTACCCAAATATGAAAACTTCATTATAATCGGCCCAGTAGTTTTTAAGTAATTCGCCAACAAAGTTCTTTTCATGGTTGGTTCCTGTCCGGCGCCATCATCAGACCCTGGATGCCACATATGTCCAGAGAAAACTCGAAGTATTTTCATCATTTGATTATTGAGTTCATGTGAGTACCTTCCGGCTCCATCGTCAGACCAGCTCAATAGTACTATAATATTAAGTTATAAAGTTTGAGTCACATGACTCAAACTTTGATAAACTTACATAGACAAAAAAGTTAAATTAAAATTTTACGATTAGATATAAACGAATAAAAACCTTTCATTTGTAGAGGCATTGTATTTCAAGGCCTCTAAATAGTATCAAGGGTACTACACATTTTTCAAATAAGTTTGATGTTTTCATATCACAAACCAAGAGAACTTGAGGTCGATTTGTGCTCATATGATACCAAGAAACCTTCATAGATGCCAAGATGTGCTCATATGATATCAAGAAACCTTCACTGAGGCCAAGTTGTGCTCATTTGATACCAAGAAACCTTAATTAAGGTTAAGTGGTGCTCATATGATGCATAGAAACCTTCATTGAGGCTAAGTTGTGCTCATTTGATACCAAGAAACCTTAAGTGAGGTCAAGTTGTGCTCATATGATACCAAGAAACCTTCACTGAGGCCAAATTGTGCTCATTTGATACCAAGAAATCTTAATTGAGGTCAAGTTGTGCTCATATGATACCAAGAAACCGTAATTGAGATCAAGTTGTACTCATATGATACCTAGAAACCTTCATTGAGGCCAAGTTGTGCTCATTTGATACTCAGAAACCTTAATTGACGTCAAATTGTGCTCAGATGATAATTAAGGTCGTGTTGTGCTCATATGATACCAAGAAACCTTCAGTTAGGCCAAGTTGTGCTCATTTGATACCAAGAAGCCTTAATTGAGGTCAAGTTGTGCTCATATTATACCAAGAAACTTTAATTGAGGTCAAGTTGTGCTCATATGATACCTAAAAACCTTAATTGAAGCCTAGTTGTGTTCATTTGATACCAAGAAACCGATTGAGGACAAATTATGGTAATTTGATTGGAACTGTTTACATAAGTACATAAAGTTTACATTTAGTATCAAACAATGATCTTATTGGGGATGTAGCTGCGTTTGCAGTTTCTAAGTCATTTATGTTAATTAACGCTCTTTCACAATTTGCACTGATTTTGAAAGAATTCCCATAATCCGTGATATAGTGAAAGGCGATGGCATACCTACCACTTAACCTTAGTTCCCAAATATGTAGTGCAAACAATAATAAATTATGATATAACTGAATATTTAAAATTATTTATCTCAACACTGGCCCAACGCAAAATTATCCTTAAAAAATATATACTATTTTGGTAGCATTAGTTACTGCACTCCAAATGCGGTGCACAAGCCTTGTCCCTAATAAATTCATTGAAAGATTCCTGTTTTTGAATAAAAAAACTGTGTACAGTCAATTATGAACCTTGCCTTTTTTAAAAGCTTTAATTTAATTTGCAATGTATGTATGTACGTATGTACGAGGACCGCCACCCTTGACAAAAGCTGAGTTGACACCTCTTGTTCAAGTTGTTCATTGGACATAGACGATGCTTATAAACACTTTATTACAACTAATAAGACATAAATTCAAAAACTAAATACTACGTTCCGGTAAAAAAATAGTAAATTACACTATAAATGAAGACGAATCGATTGATTTCTCGCTTGTCAAAATCGGACCAAGTTTTAGTTTGAACACAACCCTTAGTTTGCCTTGCCGTAATCGGGTAAAAAAAATAGCCTCTGACACTATACCTGCACACAAATCGATTGATAACTCGCTTGTCAAAATCGGACCAATAGGGGCGACGCTGTAGTTGAACATCCACATACCCACATACATAATATATACATATACTGTTAACTCATTACCCTCCCCTTGCTTTGCCGTAGTCGGGTAAAGACATTACAACACAAATTAAACTTCTTAGAGTGAAATTACAATCTTTCGGATAATAGGCCTCTTAACGCAACGATATTACGAGTATATAGTTCTCGCTCTCGGATATAATATTACTCGACATTCGGCTATTACAGAAATTAAATTAAACCGAAAGGAACCGAAGTATGGAGCGAGTCACGCTGGGCATGCGGATTGGCGACCGCAGGGCTAGCGTAGCTTCTCGCACCAGTGACGCTGCGGCCCGTCACTAGCCTGTAGAATTTGGCTACGCCGTTGTATTGATGGCTATATCGCCATCGGTCGGTCGTCAGAGCCTCTTTTGTTGTTCGGCAGAATGTACCACAGGCAGGTGAGGTTGACTTGCGTCTTTTAGGTGATAGTTTGCTCCCATACATAACCCAAATGTAAACTAAAACGTAGAGAATGAAGCTGTAAAATATAATTAATTATCAAATGAGCTTACCTGTATATGAAGTTCGATCATAATTATATGATCAGCTTTATTTGACGCTATTTATATTACTTAAACTAGTGGCTCTGTGAGCTGTAGACCTCGCGCGTACAAACTTATTTGCAAACAATCTAGCGGTGCACAGTAGCGCCATCTAGTAACCTTATTGTAACACTAACATTAATAACCAAGATGCTCCATCAATCCTTACCTAGTAGGTAAAAGGCTGATTCCACTGGTAGAAACCCAAAAGTGAGAAATTTACTGCATTTTGAGGAGCTAAAGCAAAATATGTTGGTCACGTCTTGATTCTACCAGAGGCCCAGATATAAGAAATCAAATTTCAATTTTTTTTGATGTCCCGTCCTCCATGGTCAAAGCAAAAATGAAAGCCCACGAACTATGCTAAGTAGGGTATCATTAGATAGGTATTTGAAAATCATCTCTATGTTTCTCTTGTAATTTTTCATTTCGAATGACCATTTAGTATCTATAACGATTTAAAGTTTGTTAGCAACCATTCTCGCTGAATTTTTTGCCTCGTTTTAGTTATGTTTGCAGTCGGCTTTTTTAAAAACTTTCGATTATGTCTTGTCTACAGTGTGGAAAAACTCCCACACTTAATTCAAAATGGCAGATGAAAAGGATTATTGGCGCAACATATTATTTTGTTCCAGGGCCCAAATTCTGTTAGCTATTGAACCGCGATAACACAAGTAGAGTGCATGAACTCTTTTGCGAAATTTCCTCTTTTACCACGAAACGAATATTTTTAAGAAATTTAAATAACTAAAAATAATTATTAACAAAAAGCGAAAATTTTACACTTAAGTGGTAATAGACAAAATTTCGCAAAAAAAAGAACATGCAATCCATTTGCGTTACCGCGTTTCAATAGTTAATAGAATTGAGGCCCTGTTTAATGGGAAAAGTTTCTATCAAAATTACCAACCAGGATGACTAGCGCAGTGAACCGATAAACTGATGATGAATTTATGTCAATTAGAGCGAGCACGATCGGTAGATAGGATGACGAGATCGAATACCGGTCAAACTCGCAAGAACGACACGAAAAGTCAGTCTCCCATCATAATCAAAAGCATAGAACAATTATAAATCAAGTACACCTACACATTTGAACTGGTTTTGAATAAGGTACAAAATAATTTGTCTGTAGTCGACCGCTATATTTTTAAATTACTAGGTACTTATAACTTGTATTCCAAAAAATAATTATCTATATTATATTCCATTACAGACGTCACTGTCGTTACAGTTTTATTATAATACTAGCTGTGCCCGCAGCTTTACCCGCGTGGTCATTGCATTTATAAGTAAGCCCATACGTGTTTGTTATTCCAGGACCAAAAGCGCCTTTAAAGTACTGTGACGATGTCAAACCTCTTTCATAATAATACTCATGTGATCTCTTAATCTCATTTCTTTCTCAGTTTGTCTATATTAATTCTAAATTCAAATAACCTGTCATTCCTACATTTGTCAAGGGAATTGTCTCATCTTGATGGCGACTAGAAAAGTTTGCAGGAGTTTAATTATATTTTGACTTGTTTCATCTCTCCTTGTCGACTTATAAGTTTAATATGCATCTCACTAAGCAATGTGTTTGCTACTAATACTTAAACGTATCGATGTGGATACCAGTAAAAATGTGAGTTAAAATAAACCGAACTATCTGTAATCTGTGACTTCTTTCTTCACTTCTTCAAAAATAGCAAGATCTTCAAGCCACTTCAGCTGCGAGCCTATTATCTGCTTTGAGAGAGAAGGTAAAAGGAAGGCTCGCACCACTAAGTTTCCTCTGCACCTACTAAGTACAATTAAATTATTGTGAGCAAGGAGTCCTTTTGAGCTGGTAGACACCCTCCGGGGGCTCCGGCCACCGTACAATATACTACATTTCTTCAAAATTCGTTCAGCCGTCAAATAGTTTTTATCGATTGCTCGGCAGCTAATCATCAGATTAAGGTACCAAACACCCCAGTTTTTAGTCATACCCTAAGCTATCCAAGAGTGAAAACCAAATCGCAATCGGTTCATTAGTTTTTACGTGATGCGCGAACAAACATACTGACAAACAGACAGAAATACATTTTAGATCTTCTTGGTACAGACTTTTTCATTCTTATTGCTTTATTAAAAATACAGATAGATAAATTATAAGTATAGATAGATAGATGTTGTGACAGATGTATGAAATACTTAAAAGGTAATTAAATTAGTAATGATGTACCCTACTGACACTACCTACCTCTTCTTTTTATATATTATTATCTTTGCGTGTAGGTAAATGTACATTAAGCTATATACTAAACGCGAACTATCCGTTGAGTTTTACAGTTAGTGTTAACTTTTATATCTTTAGCATTCTCAATTTATACCCATCATCTTTACCACCAAATCCCCCTACTTTAACTCAGTTAGCCTTCCAAGTCAAAATTGAAGACACATTAGATGCCATTATGTCGTTCCCCAATGAATCTGCAGGCGGAATCGATGGAATAACGCCCCAACATCTCAACGACTTGGTCAGTGTATCCGTCGGAGACGTCGGCAGGGCATTGCTGAGCGATATAACAAAATTTTGCAATTTTTAGTTTTCAGTAACTATTTCGGATCCTTTTAACGCCTGCTTGAATGCTTTTAATAAAAAAGACAGAAAAAGTATCCGCCCTATTGCTATTGGTTGCACCTTTCGGAGACTGGCATCAAAATTAATATGCAGAAATATTTCTTCAAAATTAAAATCATTATTTCAACCATATCAACTGGGATTTGGTAGTCGGGGAGGTTGTGAAGCTGCGGTTCGTACTTTTCTATCCAATGACAGCAAAGCGGATGTACTGCTCAAAGTTGATGTAAAAAACGCTTTTAATTGTTTTGATAGGTCAACCCTTCTGATCGAAGCCTCCATCCATACATCAGACGCATATAACTATATTTGGCATTGTTACAATTCTCCTCCAAATTTATTCTATAATGACAAACAAATTTCTTCAGAAGTAGGCGTTTAGCAGGGCGATCCTCTGGGACCAGCACTCTTCACCTTAAGAATTCACCCCATAATATCTAATTTAAATTGTAAATTAAATGTCTGGTACCTAGACCACGGAACCTTAGGAGGTAACTCTGACACAGTCGAAAATGATTTTATGAGAATCATTAATAACTTTCGGAAATTAAATTTGGAACTAAATCTCGGCAAATGTGAACTGTATGTCTCCAATAAATTCAACTCAAGTGATCGAAAATTAATAATTCAAAATTTTCAAGATATTGCACCAGGTATCAAAATTCTAGAAAATGATTCACTATACCTCCTAGGGGCGCCGTTACTTCAGGAAAGCGTTAGACCGCTTTTGGAAAAGAAAATCAAAATACTTTCAGATAACGTCCACAGATTGGGCTTATTAAATTGTCATATCGCTTATACCATTTTAAAATACTGCCTTTTTGTTCTAAAATTTACATATATATTAAGAGCTTGCCCAATCTGGAAACATACGGATATTTTGGAAAACTTGGATGCCACCCTTAAAAACGCCTTAGAAAAAAATCTAAATTTAAACCACGAGAACAGTTCATGGATTCAAGCTACTTTACCTATTAGATCTGGGCCACCAGATTCTGGTGGCATTGGAATAAGAAACATTTTTAGTGTAGCTCTTCCAGCTTTCCTTTCATCTGTGCACAGTGTGTCAAGCCTGTGTGCGCAAATATTAAGAACACCTTCAGCCGAGATACATTGTGCAGCCGATGCAATTGATGCATGGGAGTCTCTTTGCCGCAATGAAAATATCCCAGTGGAACCAAACAGTCAAAAACTCTAGGATTTTTCATTGGTGCAGAGATTTGGCTCAAAATTTATCCAGTTATAATGACCGCGCAAGGCTTCTTGCAGTCTCGAAACAAGAATCGGGACAGTGGCTGCACGCTCTTCCATCTGCGAACCTCGGAACGCTGCTTGACAATGGCACTTTCCGGATCGCCGCCGGTCTCCGTCTGGGTGCTGCCATTGTCGAACGTCATCGGTGTTCATGTGGCAGCGACGTCGACAGGTACGGACTCCATGGACTTTCTTGCCAACGAAGTGCTGGTAGGTTTTCCCGCCACGGCTCAATCAATGAGATCATTATACAGGCGCTTGCCACCATCAACGTACCTTCTGTACTAGAACCAGTAGGGATGTTGCGTGATGATGGCAAGCACCCGGACGGCCTAACGCTGATCCCCTGGGAGCGGGGAAGGGCTCTCGTATGGGACGCGACTTGTGTTGATACGTTAGCCCCTTCTCGTCTCAGCAGGTCAGTCTTGAGGGCCGGAGCCGCGGCGGAGGCCGCAGAAGAAGCCAAGCGACGCAAGTATGTATCGCTCTCAAGCGATTATATATTTGTGCTGCTTGGCTTTGAAACATTTGTTCCATGGGGTCCCAGTACGAAACAATTTTTTAAGCAAGTTTCTCCCCGCGTTATCGACGTCGCTGGTGACAAGAGGGCTGGCTCATTTCTCGCACAGAGAATAGCTATTGCTATTCAACGCGGAAATGCAGCTAGCGTTCTTGGAACCATGCCACATGAACACCAATTATTTTTAGATTATTAGTTTAGTTTAATTGTTTATGTTGGTTGTGTTGGTTTAGGTTTTTGCTTTTTTATGTTTGAAATGTAAAATTATATGTATTAAAGAATTAAATAAATTGAAGGCCATGATGAGCACATGCCAACATTTATTTCCCAAGTTAATTAAGTTCGTCTGACGCATCATAATGCCTAGTATACTAGTCAAAACGCATGAAGGTCGCATACAGGAACAGGCTCGAAACTCATCAATTTGTTTGTAGATTTTCTATTCTAACCTCTGGATTGAATTTAAACAGAACCTTTCCGACTTCTGTTAAATGTCTGACCAGTCTGACTGACTTACCTATATTATTTGAAAATAAATTAATTGCAGATAGATGGGATAGCGCACGCGACCGAATCAAATCAAATCTAATGAACAAGTTTTTTTAAATAGTTTCTGTTTGTATGGACGCGCATCACGTCAAAACTACTAGTCCGATTGCGATGCGGTTTGCGGCACTGTTGGATAGCTTAGGGTTTCACTTAAAACCGGGTCTTGTACTATTATTTATTCTGTGACCGGGTGCACTTGGTATCTCATTCCGATTAGTAGAAGCCGAGCAATCAATAAAAATATATTTGACGGATGAACACATTTTGATGAAATGTAGTATATTTGTACTTTATGGGCACTTTTGGTATCTACCTACTGGTTTTTTTTTTAACTCTGTTGTTTTTTTCTTCATAAATGTCGATTATTTCTTCATTAGTTTCCAACTCTAGTGCAGTGGGTGCACCCACCAGTGGGTGAAGCCAGTGGCACGGGGCATGCCCCGAAATGACCACGCGGGCAAAACCGCGGGCACGGGTAGTTTATAATAAATTTGTACTTTCCACTGGTCATTCATATTCTACTTTACGTTTGTAGTAAAATTACTTCTTCGGTTATAAATATACGTGTATTTCCACTGGTCACATAAATTCTACTTACAGTAGACTTTTCCGTTTCGATGCTCAACAAGAATATGCTCCCTCCTCACAATATTCTCTCTCCAAGATAAATGCCGCCATCTTCGTGAGACTAAGTTTCCTTTAAATATTCTTTCCTAAAATAGGAGTCAAATTAAATTCTAAGCCAACATTTCCTTCTAATGCCGGGTCCAAACCAAGAGAACAAGTGCGAACGAAGGCTACCGTGCGAAAGCGAACAAATCAATGTGGACGACTTAACGAAAGCGAGCGAGAGCTAGCGTAGGGCTTCGTTCGCATTTGGCCGTGCTCCGCCGCGTGTCGGTACATCAAAAGGATTATAGCGAGCGAGCGCACGCGGTAAAAAAAATACATTTTTGTACGAACGGGCGAATTCTGCAGCGACCGTTGCAAGGAACGGACGTCTCGCGCATACATTTTTAGGAAGGTTCATTCTTGACGTAAGTATGGAATGGTCGAATGAAAATCCTCTGAGGCTCATAGAGCTTTATAGACAAAAACCTCGGCTGTGGGATTCAAAATATAATAGCAATAATAAATACTTATCAGGGGCAGCTTCACGAAGTTTTTGTAATTTCCCCATACGGAGCAAAAAACTCCCCAAAAAGATACTATTTCAGTAATTTTTCCTAAATATTTTGAAAATACTTATTCCATAATTGGGTTATTATCATATAGGTAAATAAAGTGTGATTTGTAAATAAATAAAAAAATTAAAATTTTGTTTGTTTTTGTTTTGGTGCGCCTCTTATATCTTAATTGTATTAGACATAAAAATAACGTTTATTTAATTGATTATAAATAAAAAAATGTCACGGTCCGTGTAATGTGACATTATCGTTTTCTAACAAAAAGTACAATAAAGAAAAGAATCTTTAGCTGTTCAATGTTTAAATTCATAACACATACATAGCTTTAGGCAGTCATCTTGTCTCAGCCCAGTTTTCGTACGCTAATGCAAGGATCTGTGGAGCTACATTTATTAACAGTAATTTGTTAACAAAATAAGCATAGCGTGTCACAACTGTGAATATTCTGGCAAGGGTATGTAAACCTCTAACTTAAATTCCTGATAACATGAGTTGCGTAATGTAGTACAGTTTCTTCCTAAATTATATTAATCGCATTGTGTTTATTTTTAGTTATAAAATGGCGGTAACAACGTCAAAATCACGTCCATAGTTGTCACATCCGTAATTTCACTGTGACTACGATTGTGTCATTTTTAATACTTTTGGGTTTGGTTTGTCTAAGTAATGGTCAGATCCGTAGTCGAGATGTCACATCTGTATTATAATAATTAGTTTTCTCTTTTTTAAGGATGTCCAGTGCCCAAACAAAACACAAAAAAAGTTTTTATGTTATTTTGATTAATACATTTTAGATAATGACCCATTTAACGATCTATTTATTGACATTTACATTGAAGTAAAACACCTTACCACCCTAGCAACACTACATAATTTTAAAATGATGAATTAGGTGCGATGCGAAAAAGTCACAGTCGGAGTGGCGTTTGTGTAGAAAGTGTCAGTAGGGTTAAGTATTGTTATCTCATTCACGCGACAACACAAACTCGCTCCGCAGCTGCAGTACCCCCCCCCCCCCCCCCCCCCAACTTCCACCTCTTCTAACTTTCGCACTCGTTCCGGCAGGGAAGTGATACCTCCTGATCGGTGGACCTATGCGCGGAACGTGCGCGTGCGCTTGCTTGATAATAATGATGTAATTATAGTGAGTTTATGTAATTAATTGTTGTTTATAAAATCAATTGTTATGATAACAGCATGAGAACGTTACATTATTATTAATTTGTAAGTTTCTGATTGAGTAATTAAGAAATATGTTTATCAATCCTTTTTTTTTTGTTCAAGGAACATAGGGTAGGCAATAGGGGTAGGCTTACAATATAACAATTCAGTTTCGTTTCATATACACGTATATTAATATTATCCCTAAGTTGTGTTACATTAGGAAATAGTAATTTCCCTATCTCTTGTCTCAATTGTTTAACTACCTATTTAGTTAATTCTTATTAATAGGTAAATGTTAAAATAAATAAATAATGATAACCAATTTTACTACCTCTTACTTGTTGTATTGATATGGGGATTGTAGGGTATTTGGAAAATAATATTTATAAATTTAATTGAAGGTAGTCAATTAATTATTCAATCATGGCTGAACTACTTATTTCATTACATCACGTCTTCAAATATAAATACTTTAACAAGGTCAAATCTTGCAAGCTGAATTAGAACCACTTCCTCTTATCCTACTGAGTTGAATATTTGCATGTTGGTTCAGTTTTGATGACAATGCATTTTTATGTTCGTTCCAGGATGTCAATTAAGCATGACCTTAATTGACATCCTGGATTAGCTCCAGTTAGAGGAACTTTTCAATGGTCAACAGCACAGACACGATTTTCTTTTACGCATTTTATTATGATAGCTGGATTTAAGTTTTACCATGTCATGGTTGCTGCACTCAGTGTTTGCTCCTGACAAGGGAACTGGTTAAATGGTTAACAGCACAGACACGAAATGTTGTATACGCATTTAATTGTGATAGCCCGTTCTAAGTTTCACTATGACATGGCTACTGCTTCATTTTTTGTTATGGTTTTCAATAAACTTCTTCTTCTTTTTTTATTAGATGGCTTCTGCGGAGGCACTAGCCTACTAGCAATTTCGCCAATTTCAAGTTTAATAGTGTATAGTAATGTCACGTCACAGTCATTCATTGTCAAGTCAAAGTCACGAATCAGTAAAATGGTGGACATTTACTAAAACTTCCGTAGGAGATTTGGAAAAATCCCAAAATGCCATTTATATCTGCGTTTGATTCCTTTGCCTACACTCGTGCACGTTATCGAACACCTAATGTTTAATATTCCACCAATATTACACATCAACACTCGAAGAAACACAAGATTGAGAATAAAATCAAACTCAACAACACAACATTTTGAATTTTTGCAAAAAACCCCTTCAATAAACTTATTACTGGCGTCAGATTTGTCCTTTCACTTGCCAGAGATGTCAAGACTTATGAAACAAGCTCGTCACACTCAAAATATCTAGATTATTTAAAACAAGACCACATACAAATGTGTCATTTTAAAAATAAGCCACTAGTTGACTGCCATCCTGAGTGACCTCTTGTTCATTGGACATAGTCGATAGATAGAAACACTTTATTACACCTAAAATTACATTACAACATAAAGTAAACTTCTTTGAGTGAAATTACAGTGTGCAGTCTTTTAAGGTATAACGGGCGGTCTTAACGCTACTTAGATATTATAGTTCTCGGTATCGGACATGGTATGACTCGGCATGCGGCTACTTCAGCAGCTCGGTAGAGCCTCTGTCGCTTGATCTGAAATTAAAATAAACCGAAAGGAACCGAAGCATGGAGCGAGTCATCCTCTATTTACTGAAAGGAACCGAAGCATGGAGCGAGTCATCCTCTATTTACTGAAAGGAACCAAAGCATAGAGCGACTCATTCTCTATTTACTGAAAGGAACTGAAGCATGGAGCGAGTCATCCTCTATTTACTAAAAGGAACCGAAGCATGGAGCGAGTCATCCTCTATTTTCGCCAAGTTTTATAATAAATATCAGTTTTCAAACACATAAAAATGGGTCCATGAGTAAAATACATCTCGATTACCTCAGCTTCGAAACATAAAAAACCGCATCTAAATCGGACAATTCGTTTTGAAGCTACGACTCTAGGGTTTTATTTTTTGCATTTTTTTATATTTTCTTTGGAAATATTTTTTCTTCAATCTCTCGTAAGCTATACAAATATTTACTTAAAAAGTAATATTTAATTACCAAAACTAGTCTTTTGAACTAAAGTTTTTCAGTCTTACTTTAGCTACACAAAGGTTTCCTTAACAAAGTAACATTATCGGCAAGCATGTCAGCCAAACTAGACTCACTTGAACTCACAAAGGCTACCCTAAGTGCTTCTAACTTGCTTCTTACGTAAATAGCAAGTTCGGTAAGCCCCTGTGAGTCTGGCTAGTCCCCAAAACTGCCAAGCTCGTTCCATTTGTTTAAATATTCATAATATACTACAAAAACATTACAACAATCATTTCAAAGGTATCACATATTTAATGCAATTAAAATAATTTACAATTTACAACTTAATTATACCGAACAAAACAAATTAAAATCAAACTAGCAAAACTACAAATTACAACAGGCTACAAAGTACAGCTGTGCCAATAGAACAATACTATAACTTACACAATAGTAAGATCAAGAACACAAAATCCTTGAGTGTTTTTTTCAAGGTTCAAATTAATAACCCAGGTTAAAGTTAAAGTGGCTCAGCAAATACAACCCCAACCCAAGTTACACAAAGGTTTCTTTAAAAACAAACAATCAAACTGATTATTTAAAATTGACAAGATCGGCAAGCATGGCAACTCACCAAGACTCACATGAACTCTAAAGGCTACCCTGAAGTGCTTCTAACTTGCTTTTTGTAAATAGCAAGTTCGGCAAGCCCCTGCGAGTCTGCCAAATCCCCAAAACTGCCCAAGCTCGTTCCAACTGCTTGAATATGCATAATTTATTACAACAAATATAACAAAGGTATCACGTACTTAATGCAATTAAAATATTATAATGAACATAAAACAAATTTAAATAAAATTAAAAACAAACTACAAACTAGAACAGGCCAAAAAGTAGAGCTGGGCCAATAATACAAACACCAACTTACGCCAACTCAAACAATAAATTAAATTAAAGAGTTAATAAGGTCTATAACACAAAAGTTTTAGTGTTTTGTTAAAGTTCGAGCAAATCTTAGTTTTCAGAGTACAAATGAGTAATAATAAGTTCCCAGAAGGCTCAAAGTCTATGACTTCTGACAAAAGAGCCAGCCACACTGCAAGGTCCAGTCTCACCAAGAGACCAGGTATCTTAAATAGACCAAGTCTCCAAAAGAGAGCAGGTCTCACACAGAGACCAGAACCACACGTAGAGCGGCAATAGTATCCATGAGAGCCAAGTCTCCCGATGAGCAAGTCTCTAAAAGAGAACGGTCACCCGATGAGCAAATGTTATAAAAGAGAGCGGTCTCCTAGAGAGCAGAACTAGATAACCTAACCTAATGCGATTAAAATATTATAATGAACATAAAACAAATATAACAAATTAAAAACAAACTAGAACAGGCCAAAAAGTAGAGCTGGGCCAATAATACAAACACCAACTTACACTAAATCAAACAATAAATCAAATTAAATTAAATTAAGGAGTTAATAATATCTTGAACACAAAATCTTTGAGTGCTTTGTTAAAGTTCATAGCATATGTTAAAGTAAAAGTGGCTCAGCAACTGTGGAGGTAAAGGTGTAGGGGTGGATAGATAGGTAGGTAGGTACAGGTTAGGTATCCACTTGTTGAAGCTCCTCCATCATTACGGGAAGTACTTCCGACCGAGCCAGGTGTTGTTGGCCCGGGGACAGCTGTCCAACTGTTCCTCGTTGGAAATTCTATACCTCTAATTCGCGGCGAGAATATCACTTGCGCGATGCAGGATTAGTACGGACTTGATGTTTGCGCCATCTATGAGCGGTCTGTGTTATTCGCCCAATACTGGACTAGGTGGCGCTGATTTCAATGTGGCAGTTGAGGTCGCCACATCACTCCCCCTCTAGACCGTAGGTCGGTATGTATGAGCTGCGTCGGATGCTTGCAGGTGCCAGTGGTGCTCGATGTCTGCAGTGAGTTGAGACTGAGCATGGTTGACGCTGGGGTCCACGGTGAGTCGGGACCGGTCCACGGTGAGTCGGGACTGAGAGTGCGTCGTGTCGCTAGAGTGGTCTTCTGTGAGTCGAGACCGTCCACGTTGAGTTGGGTGTAGCGACGTAATCCCTGGTGGCCTCTAGTGACCGAGACCAGGTTCAGGTGTTCAGGACTGAGCCAGGGACTGTGTGCGATGAGCTGGAGCGCTGGTTCACGGTGTACACGCTGGAGAGAGCTGGCCAGGCGATGTTTCAGGTGTGAGATGCGGGTGAACTGTGTGTGCTCCGATCGCCGGTGAGCCTGTGTTGATCGGGATCCAGGAAGCACGGTGAGTCGGCTGCGTTGGATCAGAAGAGAAGGCTGGATGCTGGCTTGCTGCTGATGCTCGATGATGAGGGGTGAGGAGTAGGATAGCGACTTTTTGATGTTTTTATTTGTTGTGAGGGTAGTTGCATTTTTTTTTTCTGGTAGTATAGTTAATTTTTTTGTGAGGGCACTCTTTTCCTCAAGTCGCTGGGAGGAACCGAAGGAATGAAGGGTATGCGGAAGGTATGCATGTTCGGAAGTGGGTGAGGGTAGTTGTGAATCACACCACTTCTGACGTCATCGACAGCGGGTGATCATGCTGGTCGATGACATCACGTCGGGGTCACCACTGTGGAGGTAAAGGTGTAGGGGTGGATAGATAGGTAGGTAGGTACAGGTTAGGTATCCACTTGTTGAAGCTCCTCCATCATTACGGGAAGTACTTCCGACCGAGCCAGGTGTTGTTGGCCCGGGGACAGCTGTCCAACTGTTCCTCGTTGGAAATTCTATACCTCTAATTCGCGGCGAGAATATCACTTGCGCGATGCAGGATTAGTACGGACTTGATGTTTGCGCCATCTATGAGCGGTCTGTGTTATTCGCCCAATACTGGACTAGGTGGCGCTGATTTCAATGTGGCAGTTGAGGTCGCCACACAACTACAGTGTGCTGCTGCTGAACCACAATAACAAACACTATAAGGTGTGCCGGATACATTATTATATCACCTGCTGCACCCACCAAGTTGCCTGGAATTATTCTCTTCCCCAATTTTCCGAAGCACGTACCTCGCAAAATAAAGGAATATGGGTCTGCTAGAGTCATTGCCAACTAGGTCAGATAAGCTATTCACTAACATTTGAGCCTCCATTCTGCACTCGCAGTTATACCGCTGAACGCAGAATCTTTAACAGTCGATTAACAGGTGAGAAATATCCTGGTCCCTGTCATCGCCGCAAGTGCAGAGTGGAGCTCCCACAACTTAAATTTATAAAAATATGCCCTATTTCCACCATGGCTTGTAAATAATTGGGCCAGTAAATTGACCATCTTAATTTTCCAAAGAATTTTGAATGCAAGCCTAACATCAGGTAAGAAAATCTTCGTGGTTGCTCCTGTGATTGCCTCCTGGTATGTTTTATGCCATTGCCTTATGGAGTTATTCCTGATGGAGCGCTTTGCAAAAGACAGGGAGAACTTGTCGTAGACTGGCTTCTGCTTGTTTTTGAGAGCAGCTTCCTTGGCCAACTCATCTACCCTGTTCGTTGCCGTTTATGCCGATATGAGCACGAATCCAGTAAAGGTTTACGTCACCATGGGTCCTCCTTATCTCCTCCATTCCAGTACGAATCTCTGTAGCAACTGGATTCAGTGATGCAGGATCGACTATGCTTTCCAGACTTGACCTAGAATCGCTCAAGATGTTTGGTTTGTGATACTTAGTATTCATTTTCATTAGCTTAAGTGTTCTGAGAATAGCTGCCATCTCCGCCTGATATACACTACAGTAGCTCTCAAAGTGAAAAATAATCTTCCTGACTTCAGCCCCATTCACCCAGCAAGACACCGCCGCTCCAACTCTTCCTTGGATCTTGCTTCCATCAGTGAAAATATTGGGCCACTGATTAGAGATGGCATCCACTTCCTCCTGGCTGTTGAATGCACCAAATAAAAATCATTCTCGGTCCAAGGGATGCGGAACAGACGACGGATAAACCCTAGTTTCCAGCCTCCGACCCGGCAAAAGGTCCATGTGTTTCTCTCTCTTGATGCAGTAAAGGGACGAGTGCTCCCTAACTCTGATTTAGAGGGGTAATATTTGTGCCATCAGGACGCCCGCCGTGAATGAAATCGTTTTTTGGGCCTTGACTATCTTGATGGCAAAAAGCCTCGACACTTTATTGAGATCATCCTCGATGTAGCTCTTTTCAGTTGCCTCCACCCAGCAGCTATCAGCGTAAAGAATCGTGGGCTCAACCACAGCAGTGTATATCAATCTCAAAATTTCCGAATTGAGTCCCCATTGTGCTCACGTAGCCTTGGAATCGACAGCATATATACATCGTTGGCGTTTTCTTGGTGACCTCTTTCAAGTACATAATGTTTAAAAGTTAGGCCCGCGTCGATAGTCAGACCCAGTACCTTCAATGTCTTGGAGCAGCCGATGATTATTCCTCCCATCGTCAGTGTGGGCTTGTGGTATAGCTCAGCTTTTTTGTAACGACGAGCGCCTGGGTTTTGTGTGGCGCGAATTTCAGCTTTCTCATATTACCCCATTGAGCAACAGTGTCTAAAGCCGTATTGAGAGCCACTTCAATCTCTGCACCTGAATTCCCAACTCCAATAAGAATAATATCATTCGCAAAAGCCTGAATATGGACTCCTTTATACTGGGTGGGCTCTAGAAGCTGATCTAGTTGCACATTACAATATAAGGGGCCACATATAGAACCCTGAATGCAGCCCTTGTTGGTGTCTCTCGACGCACTGCTGCCCAAGTACCTGTCAGACAAGTAGGACAATATAAGCGGCAGTAGGGCCTTCTCTCCCAGCTTCTCGTGCAGTTGGTTAAGAATAGCAGGACACCAAGCATTGTCGAACGCCCCTTCGATGTCCAACGAGACCACAACTGCAATTTATTATGCAAAATTGCTTCTTTGACTATTGTTAGGGCATCATACAGCGCGTCTTCGGTGCTTCTTTGCTGGATAAATCCATACTGGTGACCATTCATTCTATTCCCTGACCCGAGATCCCATTGAAGTCGATTCACAAACAGTTTTTCTAATACCTTACCCATAAAAGGAATCAAACCAATAGGACGATAAGATTTTGGTCTGATATAGTTGTCTTTTCCAGGCTTTGGTATTAATTTTATTCTAGCCTCTTTCTATATCACTGGAAAATTACCAATTCTGAGGCATTGATTGTAAAGAGTGAGAAGTATCTGAGGTTCCGCATCATAGGCATTTTGATATACATCAGATGTAAGACCATCAGAGCCCGGTGCCTTTTACGAATTCATACTCCCAAGACATCAATTCACGAGTAAACGGGACTACTAAAGTTTCTGGATCTCTCCGAACCTCCTCCAACAAATTCATGGTCTTAATCCTTAAGGCTGCCTGCTCGATTGTGTCTATAGCCACATCGTCTAAGGGATAGAACACCTCCGCTAGGAGCTTAGCTGACTCATCCTGCGTGAGAGTTGTCCCTTTTTAATTTTTCAGCAGTTTATCAAGTTTCCGGCTCCAACATTATTTCAGAATTCTATATCACCTCTCCCACATAGTTTCCTTCTTCTCTCCAGTACAAAATCTCTTCCAGCTATTTGTAATTGCTTCCTCAATCACCAAACTGTATTGCTCTTTTACCCGGATGTAATTATCAATGATAAATTTATTTCTTCTGGGATTAGCCTTTATTATTTTCACTCTTAGTAGTACGAATATCACCTTAGCCTTCAGTTCTGTGAGGTCATCATTCCACCGCTTGCCTGCCACGTTAATGGTTCTGACTTTTACCTTGGCAATAGTCTCCTTACAGGCCTCCGTTACCGTTTGCATATATATAGCGCTACTAAATCTTCTAGATCATCTGCATTATCTGTCCCTTCTGTTTTTGCTACTGATATTTGATTCTCATCTAATGGCAACCGAACAAAGTTTTTAAATTAGGCTAATTTACCACTTTAGTATTAAATTTACGCGTATTTGACACAGTCACTTCTTCTCCACCAACTCTACCAGTTATTATTGTAATTGGCTTGTGATCCGAGAGGATGCAAAGGCTCTCTTTCACCTTCCAGTCCAGTACTCTGTGTAGTGTCTGTGTTGAACACGTTGTTACGTCCACTATACTAGATACTAACTTACCTCTTCTGAAAACCGAGAAGGTAGCAGCAGATACTTTGTTGAAATTTCCATATTGAGTTCAGCAAAAGCAGCCATAACTTCCGTCCCCCTCCTGTCTTCCACACAAAATAAGAATAATAAAAAATGAGATAAGTTATAAATTAAGAATATACAAAAACAAAAGTAGTTAACAATTTTAACTTCGTATTTTATTTCTTTAAACATCCTGCATTATGTAATCAATCAGCCTACAATTGTCCACTGCTGGATGAAAGCCTCTCCTAATGCTCGATACTATGCTCGATCTTCAGCTTTCCTAATCCATTTTCTTCCAGCTCCAGCTGCTTTTCGCAGGTCGTCACTCCACCTGGCCACAGGCGGTCCAACACGACGTTTGCCTAAACGTGGTCTCCACTCGAGAACTCGTCTACCGCAACGGTTATCGGTTCGTCGGGAAATGTAACCAGCCCACTGCCACTTGAGTTTGCCTTAGAGCTATATCGATTACCTTGGTATTCTGTCGGATATCTTCGTTACAAATTTTGTCCTTCAGAGAAACTCCTAGCATATCTCTCTGCATAGCTCGCTGAGCGACCTTAAATTTGTGGATTAGTTTGAATTGCTATTTTCCGGGATAAAAAGTATCCTATGTTGGTCTCTAAATTTTATAGTACTTAAATTACAAAGTTTCATTAAAATCCGTCCGGACGTTATCGCGTTAAAACTCCCCAAACAAACAGAAAACGTTTAACACACGAAAAAATACAAGTCTGAGGTTAATATAAAAAAACCCGGCCATTTGCGAAACGAACTCGCGCACCGAGCGTTCCGTACAAATTTAACTTTGCCATTGGAAAACTGATATCCCCATACACCGTCAAAGGTCGAGTTCAATTGACCAAAAGCATATTAAAATATATATGTGATGTAACTACAATTACGGTATTGTTTATTTTCCCTTTTCTTGTGCAATAAGAACTTGCTTTTTGCCTAATTCCTAGGTCAACGGGAAGTACCCTATAGGTTTTGATTCCCTTGAGAGTGTAAAAATGTGCGGCATAAACGGCCGTATCTTTTGATTTCGTTGACTTGAAAGTTTTTTTCTTCACAGCTCCAAGGGATTTCAGATCTGAGTATTTGATATTAATTTCAACTTGATACCTCCACGGACAATGAAGTGATTCAATAAGGGTTCTTTTTTTCTTTCTAAGGTACGGAATCTTAAAAATTAACAATATTACAGCTTAAATCCTCCTTGACAACAGTACATATATAGTCGTAAGGATTAATGTACCTACTGTGCCTTGACCGCTTCCCTCCTTTATATATAATGTCATTGACGGCAAAGCATTCAGATTTGGAACAGGCACGTAACCGGCTGTGAGGTTTTTAGAGTTGAAATTAAATAAAAGCGTTCTGTGTAATAAATCCGATATGACTGAAAAATACTCAGTTTCTGGTAGTCCAGAATTAGAAATCCCAATGAATTTGTCGTTTGCTAAATATGTGGTAGACAAATTGAAGAAGGTTTGTGCTGACGGGGACAAAGTTGCAATGGTAAGTACTAACATAAGATTTCTTTTAATTACTATGTAATTTCTTGTTCATTAAAATAAAATAAAATATCTACTCTTTTCGGTGCCTACGTAACGAAATAGCAAGCCAGCAATTTCCAACACGACAATAATATAAATTGAAAAATAGACCTTTTCATATCCGTTTTGTTCCGCATGCTGAATTCAAATGTTCGAACAAGTGGGAGATTTCAAAGAAACTAGTACATTTACGAACCGGAAATCTGTGTAAGTTTTGTAATAGTTTTCATATTTGTTATGTTTTTTACAGTAATTGGACAAATACTTAGTAATAGATTACCTTAAATTATTACTTTATTTAAGAAAATACTACCATTATAAGGTAAGTAATCTATACTTATAATAAAGCAATAGGAACGAAATAGTCTGTACAAAGAAGATACTTAAAAAAATGGTATAGGTACCTAAAATAAGCTTCTGAACCACAATATAATATATTTTTTAATCGTGTCTATCTGTTTGTCTGTTTGTTTGTGTGTATGTTTGTTCGCGCATCACGTAAAAAATACTAGACCGATTACGATGCGGTTCTCACTGTTGGTTAGCTTAGGGTTTGACTTAAAAACTGATGTACTTAGTATCTCAATCCAATGAGCAGAAGCCGAGCAAACACTTTTTGACGGCTGAAGGAATGTTGATCAAATGTTGGTAAATAGTTCATAGAGTACTTATAACCTAGAGAAATGCAAGTCTAAAAAAAAAGGAAGAAAAACCATGAAAATGAAAAAAGATAAACCATGTTGCTTACTTCCGCCAAACTGTAAGTAAAACTAATGATAAATGGAAAAATAAATTGTTTAAACTACCCCCGTAAGTTTGTTTTTGATAAAGGATTGGTTAAACCCTTTATCAAAATTATTAAACGTCAAATAAAATTATATGGCCAACAGGCTTTAACTACCTATTTTACTTTCCACCATTATTTTCATGCTGTAGAGCTATAGTAATAGAGTTAATGATTTCAAATAGTGAAGAAACAAGACATAAGGTCAAAAACTAAAACCCAACTAAAGTCGGGTAAAAAATAGCCTATGACACTCTTGCGATGAAGACAGATCGATTGATACCTCGCAGGTTTTTAGTTAAAACCCATATTACTTCCTTTGCTTCGTCGTAGTCGGGTAAAAAAAAACTTCTCCGTTTCCAAATTTATGATTAGGTCTTATTTTTTTATTTTTAAGCATTAAACATATCAATTATTATAAAATATATACTCTGAAAGTGGCGGCTTTTTTATCGCCAAAGTCTTGTAGAGAATAGTAGCATTTTTTTGATGAGATGTCTATATAGACTGCTAAACTCATTACCCTTCCTTTGCTTCACCGAACTCGGGTAACAAAGGCAACAAGCAGTCGTAGCTCTCTAACATGTTAATTATTTTTTTTACATTCGTCACCCTCGACTTTTTTAGTGGAAATTAAATGTAATTGGTACAGTTTTTTCATTTTAAATGGATATTTATTTCTTACAGCTGATAAAACATCGTTTCTTTAAGACCATCTAGTAGGACTTGCCTCTTTAGGGTAATTTTATAATTTCAGGTGAATCGTTACACAACATTGGGCAGAGTTTTCAAATTATCGAAAAAAAATATATATCAGAAACATGTTTCGCAGCATCGTTTAAAAATAATGGACAGGGCCAGTTTTTGCCTAGAATGTACTTTGACTGTAGGTTATTGTAAAAAATCACAAAAAAATACATAAATGTTACGGCATGAATCCATATCTCATATCCATATAGGCATGAATCCATATCGGCATCTATCCATATCTCCATACTAATATATAAAAGTGAAACGTCTGTTTGTTTGTTTGTTTGGGGAGTTTTAACGCGATAGCTGCGGGACGGATTTTGATGAAATTTGGTATAGAGATGACTTATACCCTGGTATAAAACAGAATACTTTTCATCATCATCATCATCATCGTCATCATACTTCACTCTCAAACGGCTGAACGGATTTTGATGAAATTTGGAATGGAGATAGCTTATACCCTGAAATAACACATACGATACTGTACTTTATCATCATTATCATAATCATACTTTACTCTAAAGCAGCTGATCGGATTTTGATTTAATTTGGTATCGAGATAGCTTATACCCTGAAATAGCACATAGGATACTGTACTTTATCATCATTATCATAATCATACTTTACTCTAAAGCAGCTGATCGGATTTTGATTTAATTTGGTATCGAGATAGCTTATATCCTGGAATAGCACATAGGATACTGTACTTTATCATCATTATCATAATCATACTTTACTCTAAAGCAGCTGATCGGATTTTGATTTAATTTGGTATCGAGATAGCTTATACCCTGAAATAACACATAGGATACTGTACTTTATCATCATTATCATAATCATACTTTACTCTAAAGCAGCTGATCGGATTTTGATTTAATTTGGTATCGAGATAGCTTATACCCTGAAATAACACATAGGATACTGTACTTTATCATCATTATCATAATCATACTTTACTCTAAAGCAGCTGATCGGATTTTGATTTAATTTGGTATCGAGATAGCTTATACCCTGAAATAACACATAGGATACTGTACTTTATCATCATTATCATAATCATACTTTACTCTAAAGCAGCTGATCGGATTTTGATTTAATTTGGTATCGAGATAGCTTATATCCTGGAATAGCACATAGGATACTGTACTTTATCATCATTATCATAATCATACTTTACTCTAAAGCAGCTGATCGGATTTTGATTTAATTTGGTATCGAGATAGCTTATATCCTGGAATAGCACATAGGATACTGTACTTTATCATCATTATCATAATCATACTTTACTCTAAAGCAGCTGATCGGATTTTGATTTAATTTGGTATCGAGATAGCTTATACCCTGAAATAACACATAGGATACTGTACTTTATCATCATTATCATAATCATACTTTACTCTAAAGCAGCTGATCGGATTTTGATTTAATTTGGTATCGAGATAGCTTATATCCTGGAATAGCACATAGGATACTGTACTTTATCATCATTATCATAATCATACTTTACTCTAAAGCAGCTGATCGGATTTTGATTTAATTTGGTATCGAGATAGCTTATACCCTGAAATAACACATAGGATACTGTACTTTATCATCATTATCATAATCATACTTTACTCTAAAGCAGCTGATCGGATTTTGATTTAATTTGGTATCGAGATAGCTTATATCCTGGAATAGCACATAGGATACTGTACTTTATCATCATTATCATAATCATACTTTACTCTAAAGCAGCTGATCGGATTTTGATTTAATTTGGAATGGAGATAGCTTATACCCTGGAATAGCACATAGGATACTGTACTTTATCATCATTATCATAATCATACTTTACTCTAAAGCAGCTGATCGGATTTTGATTTAATTTGGTATCGAGATAGCTTATATCCTGGAATAGCACATAGGATACTGTACTTTATCATCATTATCATAATCATACTTTACTCTAAAGCAGCTGATCGGATTTTGATTTAATTTGGTATCGAGATAGCTTATATCCTGGAATAGCACATAGGATACTGTACTTTATCATCATTATCATAATCATACTTTACTCTAAAGTAGCTGATCGGATTTTGATTTAATTTGGTATCGAGATAGCTTATATCCTGGAATAGCACATAGGATACTGTACTTTATCATCATTATCATAATCATACTTTACTCTAAAGCAGCTGATCGGATTTTGATTTAATTTGGTATCGAGATAGCTTATATCCTGGAATAGCACATAGGATACTGTACTTTATCATCATTATCATAATCATACTTTACTCTAAAGTAGCTGATCGGATTTTGATTTAATTTGGTATCGAGATAGCTTATATCCTGGAATAGCACATAGGATACTGTACTTTATCATCATTATCATAATCATACTTTACTCTAAAGCAGCTGATCGGATTTTGATTTAATTTGGTATCGAGATAGCTTATATCCTGGAATAACACCTAA
Organism: Alsophila aescularia; assembly: GCA_946251855.1. Classification (NCBI taxonomy): domain Eukaryota; kingdom Metazoa; phylum Arthropoda; class Insecta; order Lepidoptera; family Geometridae; genus Alsophila; species Alsophila aescularia. The sequence continues at coordinate 24,908,251 of OX276373.1, read as the reverse complement.
GATACTTTTCATCATCATCATCAACCTTTTCGCTCAAAGAGCTGAACGGATTTTGATGACATTTAGATTAGAGATTGCTTATACCCTGAAATAACACATATAATACTTGCCATCATCATCATTGACATCATCATCCTATACGCTGAAACGGCTAAACGGATTTTGATGAAATTTGGAATGGAGCTTATACCCTGGAGTAATACATAGGTTACTTTTCCTCATCATCATCATCATCATCATCATCATCAAAATCATCATACTTCGCCCTCAAACGGCAGAACAGATTTTTGATGAAATTTGGAATGAAGATAGCTTTTACCTTGTACACATAGGATACTTTTCATCATCATCATACTTCACTCTCATACGGCTGAACGGATTTTGATGAAATTCGGAGTGGAGATAGCTTATACCCTGGAATAACACAAAGGATACGTTTTATCATTATCATTATCCCTCACGCAGGTGAAACCGCGGGCGCAGCTAGATATCTTTAAAACTAGAAGTTCTTGAGCGATGTTGCTTATTTGAAATTAGTAATAGGATAATCTTCAACACAAATAACCTTAAATTATTGATGTACATGAACTTTTAATAATTAGGTAGAGTGCTAGCAAAACGGATTGCGTCCTTTAATACGTGTGTCGCACAATGAAGAATATGTGTAATTGGCATTTGGGTAAGGGTTTGTTATACTACATATACACCCGCCATTACATTTACTCCATAGTTTGTTTGTTTGTCGTATGAGATAGTGCTGGCCTCTGGTGTCAGAGTTTGTCAGGCCACCCAAGGGCCTCTGACATGGCTTAACGACTGCTATTAATCAATAACAGCCGGTACCGACAGCTTAACGTGCCCTCCGAAGCACGGAGCGATGGAAAACCGCACATAACTTATAAAATTCATTGGTGCGAAGCCTAAGATTTGAACCCGGTATCGTTGGATTCTAAATTGCACTGTAGAACCGTTAGGCCACCATCGCTCTCCAGCTACTCAACTCCAGCTACTCTGCCCTCTACATTTGAACAAATCAATTCCGTATTCAAAAGAATAACATCAAAATGGTTCTTAAAAACGAAAGTCAACTGAATTTATTCGAAGTCAACTTGAATACACTTCTCAAATCTGGAACCCCCGCTATGATAAATATATTAATATCCTTGAAAAACCACAAAAAACATTCTTACGATTTATTAATTTCAAACATAAAATTCGAAGTCCTGATTATCTCGAGAATTGTGAACGCCACCACTTGTTACCCCTATCCCAAAGAAGAGAAGCAGCTCATTACTATCACAAATTAACTTAGCTCCGTCTAGGACGATTTGTCGCAGAAATTATCTTAAGCTGTATAGTCCTTCGTGTGTCAGAAACTACCGTCAGAATACATTTTTCTTACGTACCGTCAGTCTTTTTAATTCTAATTATTCGGAGCATGTACATCTGTTTATGGCTAGGCAAAATATTTTCAAATTCATTATTATTAAGAAATTCTTTCCACAATTACCTATTTGATTTTTCATCCCTATCGATTCCTTTTGTATAATTTTTGTCGGCAGGATTTTGTGGCTTCGTTATTTTTGCTTTTGTTTCTGTTGTTGCATAATTTTGTTACATAGCATTATTACGAGTATGTTAACACATTTCACTTTTGTGTATACGAGTATATTTTTATTTTGTTCTATAAGTGAAAACTGTACGGCGGCTCCCTAATGCCCATTGTCTTCAATCTATGTTACCATTTAGCAGCTGTTAGTTTTCCATTTAAATAAATAAATAAATGAAATTACAAATTTAAGTCCTTCCTTCTGCACTACAATTGGATTCTGATATAAACCCCAAAAAGGACTTGCAGATTTTTATTTCTTTAGGTATATGATCATTATTTTTTATTATCGAGATGTATTGAAGAACCTCAGAAAGTTGGTAAATTTTCGACTATACTATACATATAATATTACTTAGAATAAAGCAATAAGTACGAAAAAGTTTTTCCAAAGAAGATAATGAAAAAAATTGTCCTATAAGAAAAAAAGTCTAGGGTACTTCAAATAAGCTTCTGAACATGAATATTTTTTAAATTCTGTGTTTTTGTATGTTTGTCCACGCATCACGTAAAAACTACTGGCTCTATTGCGATGCGTTTTATACTGTTGGATAGCTTAGTTTTGACTTAAAAACTGGGGTACATGGTATTTTAATGCGATGATTAGGTGCCGAGCAAACGATAAAATACTACATATTTGACGGCTGAACGAACTTTGAAGAAATGTAGTATTTTGTATATTATATTATCTGAACTTTTTTTTTGGTCCTGGATTAACACGTGTAGGCAAATAAATATATTTGAATGCGCTTTCTTTAGCAGTGGAAGGTAGGAAAGCTGGTTGGTGGATAAGGATGGAAAAAAAGACGAATAACCTGTTCGGGCACTGTGATTCTGGTCTTCTGGTGGTAGCATCTCCTCTTTACATCCTTGCTTGATAATTGTGGACTGAATAGTTGAAGAGCGGTTTGTTTATAATTTGGTAGTCGCGACGCGACGCAGGTTTTGCGGGTTGGTTTTGTATGTTTATCACGACGAAGGCGTCCAAAGGGAACATCTATCGCGAAGGGTGGTGCTCCTGAGACCAGAAGTGAAGACCTAGGCTTCCAAGAGGTAATAGCGATATATTTGGAAAAGCGGGTGAGAGCCGTATCGTAAACACGTCAAAGCGGCGAGGCTGTCTACGCCGTCTCCCCACGGCGCCTTGAGGTGCTTTCAGTGCCAAAGAGGGGGTGACAGATATAGTCATCGACAAAGGGGTGGGGAGGATATTAAGGCCATTAAGTGGCACGAACAACACATGTGGGCTACTTTTAGATGAAATGGCCACGTGGACAAAGCCGCGGGCACAGCCAGTCCAAAATAATCACCAGAAATTGAGCTTTTTTAATTTCTGTAACAATATTTTCACTAACAAAGCAAATTAATTGTGAATTATTAATAATTGTGAATCGTAAGGCTTAAATAATTTATTTCACCTTTCGGCTATAAGTGAGGTTGTGGATAACGTTTTACGAAATTTTGCTTACAAACGTTCGGGGTCCCTGATATACATGTCGTAGGTATATTGTATAATATCACGTATTTTAATTGCACAGTATATTGTTTATAGGCTCCATTTACGTTTTTATTTATTTCTTGGTCAATATGACATCGGCAAGAAATAATATTGTTGGTATATCTAACATTTTGATTGCGTTTACGCAAAAAAAAATTAGTACAATGGAAGAGTGTATTGTCAAAAATAATGTGGATTAAGCTGTGACTCGTCTGTTTGCAAACTATGTGCATTGTTTGATAGAATTGCGCCTAATAAAACTAGGTAGGTTCATTAGGATGAACATGAAACTGTTTATAAATATGTGTCTGTTCGCAAACTACTATATTTGATAGAATTGGGTCTAAAAAACTAGATAGATAGATAACTCTTTATTGTACACCAAAAAATAAACTAAAATCTTACGAAATACTAACTGTGCCCGCGACTTTGACGGCGAGGTCATTTCTTTAAAAAGTAGCCCACACGTGTTATTCCAGGACCAAAAGTACATATAAAGTATAATACTACGTTAGCTGCTAATATACTACATTACTTAAGCGGTCAGCTGTCTTATAGTTTTTATCGATTGCTCGGCATCCAATCATCGGATAAAGATACCAAGTACCCCAGTTTTTAAGCCAAACCCTAAGCAATCTAACAGCGCAATCGCTCCAGTAGCTTTAACGTGATGCGCGAACAAACAAACAGACAAACAGACAGAAACGATATTTTAAAAATGTTATATTCTTGTTCAGTTGCTTATTTTAAGTACCCTAGGCCACTTTTTTTAATAATCTTCTTTGTACAGACTTTTCCGATCTTATTGCTTTATTATAAGTATAGATAGATAGATTATAAATATAGATGGTCAAAAATTGAAAAAACTTTATGTAGTTCTTCAATACATCTCGATAACAGAAAATGATGATCATGTACCTAAAGAAATAAAAATCTGCAAGTCCTTTTTGGGGTTTATATCAGAATCCAATTTGAAATTTTATGCACCATTTTCATAGTATTCTTTTGAATATTGAATTAATTTGATCAAATGTAAAGGGCAGGATTACTATGAAGCAAATGTGATGTCGGGTGTATATGGAGGATAACATACCCTTACCCAAATGCTAATTGCATATTATATTGTTCATTGTGCGACACACGCATTAAAAGACACGACCCGTTTTGCTAGCACTCTCTACCTAATTATTAATATTTCATGCACATCAATAACTTAAAGTTATTTGTGTTGAAGATTATCCTATTACTAATTTCAAATAAGCAACATCTCTCAAGAACTTCTAGTTTTAAAGATATCTATCTGCGCCCCGCGGTTTCACCCGCGCGAGAGATGATGATGATGATAAAACGTATTCTTTATGTTATTCCAGGGTATAAGCTATCTCCACTCCAAATTTAAGGCACTATGGGCTCCAAATTTTTGGCTTGCTCGTTATGGTGCAGGGTAAGCAGGAAAGGCGATGCTTCTCGGGTGCCGATTTTAGTTCATATTTTCAATTTAAACTTTTTTTTCATAATCTTACAATTTTTCAAAAACTAATCCCACAGAAGTATTTGAATTTGGTTTTTGTAAAAATATCTTCGATAGAAACTCAATGAAGTTGATTCATTCCATCGACGGGACCGTCAAAAGGGGTGATTTTTAGGAAACCTTAGGTTTTTTCTATCTAACCAAATTTATTTATTCGTGTTTCGGTGAATCGTGTGAACATTTATTACACATAAAAAAATAAAGTCCATTAACCGTTTTCAAAGGTCTAGTTTTAAATATTCGTAAGGACGAAACGTCAAATTTGGATAACATTTCGCCTTAATCAAAAATCTGTTCTGCCGTTTGAAAGTGAAGTATGATGATGATGGTGACGATGAACAGTATCCTACGTTTTATTCCAGTATATAAGTTATCTCAATTCAAAATTTCATTAAAATCTATTGGACTTAATTTAAATTTAGCGTAGTTTCTAGTTGGTATCAACAGAATCGACACCACTAGGTAAGTTAATTAGGTTGAAAATGAAAACTATATTAACAGGTGGTTACTGATTGGTCCGTTTTCCAATGTCAATTTTGAAATCATAGAGTTAGAAATAAATAGACACGTAAATGGAGCCAATTGACAATATACCATGCAGTTATAATTTCACTATTTAACTTACAATATACCTGCGACATATTTATGGCTGATACGGCGGCAACTACGCCCCTAATATGTACCATTGTGTTCGAGTGTCTGTCTCTGGCATTGTAGTTTTGTAGTTCCCAAACAAATGGACCAATTTGGATGCAGCTTTTCTGTTAGAAAGCGGATGTTATCGAGATGTATCTTATTTATAGTGGAGGTGCCAAAGTGGGGGTAGACGATCCAACTAGGAAGATCCAACTTCGACAAAGAGATGGTTCCGAGTTGGATTCGTCAGTTGACACTGACGAATCCAACTCGGATGGGCAGAGTTCGGGAAATTTCGCCATATCTTCTCGTCGCAGATACCGCAGAACCTCAAGACGAAAGTTTATAATTAGTGCGTGTTGCCTGTGATGACATACGGCACTGAGACGTGGTCGCTAACTATTGGTCTCATACACAAGCTCAAAATCGCGCAGCGTGCAATGGAGAGAGCTATGCTCGGTATTTCACTACGAGATACGAGAGAATCCGTAACGAGGATATCCGCAGAAGAACCAAGGTTACCGACATAGCTCTCAGAGTTTGCAAGTTGAACTGGAAATAGGCAGGCCATATAGTTCGCAGAACCGAAAACCACTGGGGAATAAAGGTTCTCGAATGGTGACCACGAACATGCAAGCGAAGTGTAGGGAGACCTCGCAGGAAGTCGGTGGATGGAGGTGGCACAAGATCGTTCGTCATGGCGCTCTTTGGGCGAGGTCTATGTTTAGCAGTGGACTTCGAAAGGCTGAGATAATGATGATGATGAAAGTTTAAAAATGATTATGGATAACATCTAAACTTACTTTTCCTTCTAAGATAGCGCCACATTCGTGTGATGTTTCCGCTAGTTTTTTACCAGACTGTGTAACTCAAAGGCCCGGTAATGTGTTTATCAGCCTATGTATGTATGTCTGTTCCTTTGTGTCACTATATAGACAATACGCGTGGACCGATTTTGATGATTTTCACGTCAATCGTTTTTTCTTAATCTTGCGAGTGCATTGATGCATGTCATTAATCAAAATTCAATATGACGACAACTAGACGAGAAATAAAATATATTTCCAAAAAAAAAAACGACTTCATAATAAAAATGTTAATTTGTAAAAAAACACTAAAATGAATAAAATAATTGCAATTGAGCCAGAATAGTTTCACTTTTTCGAAATTACTAATGAAATAATAATGCGAAAATACAACATAAGATAAGAAAGAGTTTTTTGAAGGCGGTGCCGGCTCCATCATCAGACCCTGGATACCACATAACACCAGAGAATTCATCAAGACAAACCAAATGAGACATACCAAATGAGCCCAAATTCAAAGGGGGTTCTTTCATTTTGTTGTTGGGTTCCTGTGACTACCTTCCGGCTCTATCATCAGATCTGGATACCACATAAAACCAGAGATCTCATCAAGACAAACTAAATGAGTCCAAACTCGAAGGGATTCCATCATCCGATTGTGAAGTTCCTTTGACTACTACCACTACTACTACTGCTGCTGTTACTGCTGCTGCTGCTGCTGCTGCTGCTGCTGCGCTGCTGCTGCTGCTGCTGCTTTTGCTCCTGCTGCTGCTGCTGCTGCTGCTGCTGCTGCTTCTGCTGCTGCTGCTACTACTACTGTAGTTTTTTTTTTTTTTTTTTTTTTTTTTTATCATCAGAACTACACCCATGTGCAAAACTTCAGCATCTTTGTACGTCCTTAAATTGCTTAAAATTGACTTTCCATCCAGTACTAAACATTAAATTAAAGGTTGTTTCAAGCTACTTAACCAATTTTTATGAAATTTATACAGGTACCACACTAGAGAAACAATCATCTAATTCGGTTCAGAAATTCCAAGATATTAGAGAACATAAACTATAAAACAAATAGATTTTCTAATAAAACTGAACCAATTTTGATGAAGTTTATATGGGACTACACAGAAAGTTTACCTTTTTTGAATAAAAAAAACAACCATCTAAATCGGTTTAGAAGTCTTAGAGATAAAAGCACAAAATACACAAAATCGAATAGATTTACTCAAAAAACTATTTATACGAAAAACTGTGGAACCAATTTTGATACAATTTATATGGGACCACTTGGAGAGTATATACCCCTTCAAACAAAAAAGTAAATTTCAAAATCGGTCCGCAATTAACGGAGATATCGAACGGCATACAAAACAATGAAAACATACATACCGTCGAACATATAACCGTCTCTTTTTCTGAAGTCGCTTAAATAATTAAAGTCAACGAATGATGTCAAGTGGGGTAGGTACACAGTAGGTATCTTTGAATAGGTATTTAAAAATCATCTCTGGGTTCCTATTATTATTTTTCATTTAGAATAATCATTTAGGATCTATAACGATTTAAAGTTGGTTCACAGTTCACAACCATTCTCACTAATTCCTATAAACAAAAACTAAAAACGATAAAATAAAAATAAATTATTTTAAAACAAGAAGCCTGGCTGTGAACATAACTAAACAGAGGCAAACAGGCTTTAGAGTTTAGATTTTGAAATATAAGATGCAGTCGGCATGAAGAGTTAGCTCGCCAGATTCTAGCTGGATCCAGTCAAAGGAGAAATGAAATGCTTGATGCCTCCGACTACATCTTAGGTTTCAAAATTAAAAAAACCTTAATCTGGTTTGCCTCTTTTTAGTTTAGTTCGCAGGCAGGTTATTTTTTAGTATTCCTGAAGTATTAGTCAAATTAAGTTCTAAATCTGCTGGGAAAGAACACATTTTAAACATAAACAGTGTAAATCTTGACATAAGTAATTTATTTTATCTTCAGATCAATGGAAAAACTCATGAGCAGACTTCTTACAGGCAGCTATTGCGTAATATAGTAGACATTGCCCGTGGGCTCAAACGTGCGGGATTGGAACCCGGCGATACGGTCGCGTTATGCAGTGAGAATTGCAGTTATTATATATCTGCGACGATAGCGGCCATATCCGTTGGAGCTACTGTGAACATGATCAATGTAAAGTATACTAATGGTAAGTTAGTAAGTTAAACAGGTGTTGCGTAATATAGTAGACATTGCCCGTGGGCTCAAACGTGCGGGATTGGAACCCGGCGATACGGTCGCGTTATGCAGTGAGAATTGCAGTTATTATATATCTGCGACGATAGCGGCCATATCCGTTGGAGCTACTGTGAACATGATCAATGTAAAGTATACTAATGGTAAGTTAGTAAGTTAAACAGGTGTTGCATCTTAGCCCCAGGTAGCCACTACCATAAAAGAAACTTGGTTCATGATACAGCTGCGGTACATACCTATCTATAAATGGTCTGGTCTCCTGCCAAGGAAAAAATTTATTACGCGAACTTATGGCAGAATAAAATTCACTACGCATTTTGGTAATGTTAGAAATATTAGAATTCATTATCTACCCACCTATTTATATTTTTTCCATTTCGAAAAAATCGTTGGACAAGAATTATTTACAAATTTATAATTACAAGATTTCTTATCAGTTAAGTTGTTATGCATATCGTTGATTTACAAGTAGGTAAATTAAAAACTGTAATCAGCATTTTTATCAGAGAACGTTAGCGGTATAGATGTAGTGGCGATATCGTAGAATTGATCATTTCATGAAATGGCCAACTAAAACTGACCATATCGTTAAAACATCAATGTTTAATGATATTTCAACCCATGTTTGGCCATATCATTTATAGTACCTAAATTATATGCACCAAGGAGATAAAGCAGTGTCTACGCCACGGGTGGCATATTGGACCCTGAACGTAACGAGGGACTCGAGTTAACTTCCGAGCGTAGCGAGGGGGTTTTAAAAGTCCTGAGTGAAGCATAATACATATAATACATATCCTGTATCCATCCATCCTTCATAAATATTATAAAAGCGAAAGTTTGTCTGTCTGTTTGTTATCTTTTCACGACTAAACGGCTGAACTGATCGTGATGAGATTTGGTGTGGGTGGTAATAGTTTGAACCCTGGGCAAGGACAAAGGATACTTTAAATGCGATAAAATGTAGGCCGCACGAACGAAGTCACGGGCTAAAGCTAGTACTTACATAATAGCGTCCTACATCAACTTTTCAGCAGTGACATTATTTAGAAGCAGATAACTAATTAAGTTTTTACGATGATTAAAGCACTTGATGTCAACAGTATGATTGTTTGTGCACATGTTTTATTATCTACTAGCTGAACCCGCGGTTTCGCACGCATGTTCCTTTCTTTAGACTCAAAGTATCATAATGTGCTATTCCAGGACCAATATACCAACATTTGAACAAAATTTCTTCAGCCGTCAAAAATACTTTGTCAATTGCTCGGCTTCTAACTCACCGGATTGAGATACCAATTACACCAGATTTAAATCAAACCCTAAGCTATCTAACAATGAAAACCGCATTGCAATTGGTCCAGTAGTTTTTATGTGATGCGTGAACAAACAAACATACAGAAAAACAGAAAGAAAGACACGACTAACAAAAAAAATATTATTCAATACCTTTTTGAAGCACCCAAGAGCATTTTTTTCATTTGAATTCATATAGGAGTTTGGGTACGATGCATGGTCAAGATACGGACAAACAGACAGACAAAATTAAAGAGTAAAACAGTTTGGCTTCAGTATCGAATATAGAGAACCATCCAAAAAATATTTTTTATTACTTAAATATTAACATAACTTTGGATCCATATCCCGCAGAAACGCTTTACTTTTTCGGGATAAAACGTGTCCTCAATTTTAACTCATCATATAACTTATGACAGTGCCAAGTTGCATCAAAACCCGTCCATTACTTTTAGCGTGGTACATGTTCTTTTAAATATATTTCAACCCCTAAATAATAACCCACAATTTTTTCGATATGTAAAGTAACCTGTGTACTACGAACTCAAATCATACCAAGTTTCTTTTGAATTCATCCAGTAGTTCTGGCGGCGTGATGCGCGGCTGAGATACAGACTGACAGACATACAGACAAAAATGAAAAAACATACAGTTTAGGCATCATAATAGAAAAAAGAGTAACTTCACTATAACTGTATGTATGTAACTAAAACACTTTATATTTAATGTACAGAATTTGGGCCCATATCCTACAGGAACCCTGTATATTTTCGGGACAAATGTATCCATAATTTTCACCTATCTTATAAAATATGTCTGTGCCAAGTTGCATCAACATCCGTCCAATAGTTTCAGCGTGCTAAGTGTTCTTTTAAATAGTTTTCCACTTCTATCCTGCAGGAACACTTAGTAGAACAAATGTTTGTATTTTGTTCTATAGTAGAACAGCATGGACGGAAAATACACAATTTGTTCGGATCCAATATGTCATACCGCTTAGTAGAACAGACAAAAAGACAAAAAAATAAAAAAAACGGTTTTGGCTTTAGTATGGAATACAGAACGGCCCCCAAAAAAATTACAAAATATCTTTAATTTACAGAATTTCGGACATTATCCCGCAGGAACTCTTTATTTTTTCGGGATAAAAAGTATCCTCAATTTCAACCCATCATATAAACTATGACTGTGCTAAGTTGCATGAAAATCTGTCTAGTAGTTTCAGAGTGGTAAGTGTTTTTTGAAATAACTTTCAACCCCAATCCTGCGGGAACCTTTTCATTTGTCGGGAGGAAAAGTAGCCTGTCCTACCTTGTAGTATGAACTCAAATCATACCAAGTTTCATTTAAATTCATTTAGTAGTTTCGGCGTGATGCCTAGCCAAGATCCAGACAGACAGACAGACAGACAGACAGACAGACAGACAACATTTAAAAAAAATACAGTTTTGGCTTCAGTATCGAATCAAGAGTAAGGTCCAAAAAAAAAATTCTAACTATCTTCAATGTACAGAATTGGACCCGTTACAGTTTTATTATAAGTATAGGTATATAGATATAGATAGTAAGTACGAGGGATATAGTAGATATTTCTAGTATTTCTTATCTTTGTAATTGATGTTGCAATATTTTTTCCAGATGAAATTATACATGCGCTTAGTATTTCGAAACCAAGACTAATTTTCTCCTCGAAGGCAGCTCTGGAGACCAAACTGAGAGTTTTCCGTCAAGTTTCATGCTTAGAGCATATTGTTCAGCTAAATGGCGACGTCACGGCAAAAGACGTGACACCACTCAGTGATATAGAAGAACCAGAAAGTAATGTTGATGATTACGAGCCCGAGGAAGTCCGCGATGCCTCAGACACCGCATTTTTATTCTACTCCTCAGGCACCACTGGATATCCAAAGGGTGTTATGCTCACGCACCTCAACGTTATCTACGGGTCAAAGATTTTCAAGTAAGATAAAAAGAAGTTGTTAGCTCGAAGTATAAATCAGACCAATCTTCTGCTTGATGATTTCCAGCCTTTAACGAAGGACATCAGTAATCTTGGTGTCCAGCCAATCAAATAATCTTGACCTTCAGGTTTGGTAATCTTGGTCATAAGTCATAAGCATTTGTTCATACCGTAGGTACACATGGAACACTTGGTCATGTCAGACATTTCAATTTAAATCATTAACGAGTACCTAGTATACTAACAAAAAAAAATGCGGCTGTACAGAGGCGTTGTCAAATAATAATAAAAATGATAATAAATGACAATATGCATACAAATTATTGAGTATCAGCTGTAAAGGGGCTTTGTCAGTAAACGTAACATAAAACGGCCTTGTCATGGTTCACAAATAATGTTAGCAGCTGTACAGGGCTTTGTCAAATACCTACCTAAGTTTGCAGATAACATGTACGGAGTCTCATTTAAGTCCAATATTTCTTTCGGTATTTTATTATAGAATCGAACTGAATTACCTAAGAAAGATTTGCTACTCATCTTAAGTCTAAAAGATGGGAACAATAACTTGTTTATGTTGCGGGTATTAAAGTTATGAATCTCGCTTCTTTTAGTAAACATATCTACTTTTTTTTTTGTTTTTACGAGTGTACATTATATTCTCGTAAATATATAGGGAATGGATAGTTAATATATTTATTTTCTGAGTCATTTCTCTAAGTGAAGTTTGCGGACTCAGATAGATAAAATTGATAGAGATAAATTGATAAATTGCTCGACCTGCACGTTTTTGCTATACATAAACAACGTTTATATTTGCCGCTGCCCCCCACAGTAGGACACCATAAGACATTATACTGTGAAAGTACGCATATTAAACCAGTTTCGTAGTGCTAACGTATTTAAGTCTTCTTACCTCATGAATCGCGTGGACTGCAGATCTTAGGTTGCCACCCAGTTTTTCTATATGAGGTTCCCATTGCAGTTTACCATCCAAAGTTAACCCCAGAAACAAAGTTGAATCCACTAATTCAAGCTTCTTGTCCATGAGTCTAAGATCACTATCTACTAGAGCTACATTGGGCATCGTAATTTTGTCTTGGTAGGATTTAGTACCGGAGAACCAGTCACTGAATTTTAACAATACCTCGTTTGCAGGACTCCAATCGCTATTGTATCTTTTTACTTTAAATAAGAGAGCGGCGTCATCTGCAAATAGCACAAATTCTGCATTTGTTGGTGAGTGAATTAGAAACGGCAAGTCGTTCACATAGATTAAAAATAGGAACGGTCCCAAAATAGAACCCTGAGGTACCCCCATTGTGCCATTAGCTCCAGATGAACTGACATTGCCAATATTGACACGCTGTTCTCTGTTTGATAAGTACGACTTTATAAGATTTATTGCTTTTCCACTAAGACCATAGTACTTCAGTTTGGAAATCAGGGTGTTATGGTCAACACAGTCAAAGGCTTTGCTGAGATCACAGATGACTCCAATTGCGTCATATGACTGTTCCCATGCATCCAGAATGCAATTCAATAGTTTCGAGCCAGCATCGATATCAGAACGTCCTTTTGTGAACCCGAACTGCTGTTCGTGTAAAATATTACTAGTGTTAAAGAATGCCAGTCATTGGTTCAAAATTTAGCTTTCAAATACTTTGCTTATCAAAAGCAAAACAGAAATAGGCCGATAGTTACACGGATCACGGATCATACTACGAAACAGACCTTTATCAATACATGCATTAAAAAGTATTGATAATGAATCCTATTTTTACGCACAGGAAAGGTGGAGGTAAAACGATCCAGGGGTTGGAGTCTAAAGAAGTGGTCTGGTCAGGTGACTTTACCACCGTCCTTACATCCGGACTTAAAAATAATTCCAATTTTTACTTTACCACCGTCCTTACATCCGGACTTAAAAATAATTCCTATTTTTAAGTCCGGATGTAAGGACGGTGGTAAAGTCACCTGACCAGACCACTTCTTTGGACTCCAACCCCTGGATCGTTTTACCTCCACCTTTCCTGTTACTATCAGGCGTTGTAGGTTATCGTCTGGGTTACTAAGTAGTCGTTGTACCTAATACTAATAGTCGTCGGGTATAATAGTACTTATGTACATACACTTGTATCTACATACTGTCGAGGCGAGGCCTTCGAGGAACGTTTAATGTGGATTTTTCTTTGTTTCTGCAGCTACGCACACAAGAACTACGGGAACGTGCTCACCATAACACCATGGTACCATGTGTACGGCTTCTTTACGACGATACAGTACATCGTGAGTGGCAACTCAGTGGTGTTCCTCGCAGAGCTACACCTTGACACATATCTAGCCACTATAGAAAAATATCAGGTAGGCAAATAAACAAGTATAAGTTCAAGAACTAAAACCCGACTACTACGGTCGGGTAAAGAATAGAATATGACACTTTTGCGAAGAAGGCGAATGGATTGATAGCTCGCTTGTCAAAATCGGACCAATTTTTTAGTTTGAGCCATAACCCGTCCTTTGCTACGCTGTATTCATAAATAGCATAATAGAATTCATAATATAATACTATATATGAAGACGTATCAATTGATACCTCGCTTGTCAAAATCGGACCAATAGGGTCTGTTGACTTCATTACCCTTCCCTTGCTTCGCCGAAGTCAGGTAATAACACACTTTTTATTCGACTACGGCAAAGCAGAAAGGAGGGTTATGATTTTGACCGGTGAGTATGTATGTTCATCTGTTACCTTATAACTTTTAAACTTCACATCTAAATTTGACAAATGAGGTATCGTTGAAAGCGTCTTCATCATCCACTGGTTATGTGACGTCACATTAAATTGAATATAGCGGCCTCTAGAGTACATAAATTCGTGAATATAAAAAAACGTATTTTGATATCCAATTTTTAAATTATGAATATAAATATAAGCTCAAAAACTAAAACCCGCCTACGGTCTTAGTGGACTAAAAAGTCACAAACAAGAATATTCAAATGCTTTAGAAGGTTAAAACTTTAGGGCCGTAGGAGTGCGATCTAAATTTACCAGTATTAAACTAAGTAGGTAAAGCGCTCTCCCACGGCTCTAAAGTTTTAACTTTCTAAAACGTATGAATATTCTTGTTTGTAACTTTTAGTCCACTAAGACCGTAGTCGGGTTTTAGTTTTTGAGCTTATATAGTTATTACTAATTTGTGAATAACAGAAAACAGACATACCTTCTTGTTAGTATTAAAATTATTATCTTAATAACCATATTTCTACGCATTGGAGTAATAATTTGGAGTTAAAATGGTTTGAACTCGAACATTTTCGTTTACAGGTAGCGGAAATACTAGCAGTTCCTCCGATTGTAGTGTTATTGGCGAAATCACCTCTAGTACATAAATATGATCTGACTTCAGTTAAAGTAGTTTGGTGTGGCGCGGCTCCCATCTCGGCAGACACAATCAGCAGTGCCAAGAAAAAGTAGGTGGTAACGAACTTATTTTTTTTTATTGTCTCCGCACGATTATTGTATTTACTCAGCGTCAATTATAGAGATATTACAAGTTTTAGGTGTTTTTCACTATATAATTAAAGTGTTCAGTCAGGTAAGTAGTCTAAAGTCTAGTAAAGTGTAAACAGTAGTAAACGTTTTTTTGAATTTGTATTGTAACATTTGCCTACACTCGTGCAAGTTAACGAATACCTGCAGTGGTATTACGCAATGTTGATCATATCGGTTTCAATCCGCCAAATTCGGAATCGCAATGCTGATGTTTAATATTCCATGATTATGAAACACAAATTTTGAGAAAATAATTCAGAGCAAAAATACCTTACTCTATGGTGTCAAGTCACTTGTTCAACTGACTAAACTAAACTTTGTTTAAAGATTCTTAAAAGATATTTTATAATTTCAACTAAATGTAAACACCAGTGTGACGGAACTAAGGAACTTGGAGGGGAAGGGTATTATGTTGTGCACGAGAAGAAAAGGGTGCGAGGGGAGAGATGGTGGTGAGGGGGGGGGGGGGATATAAGTGAGGTGAGATGCGGAGGGAAGGGGGTGTGGTGTGGAAGTAGTCACACCCCCCCCCCTCCCCCCAAACAGGTGGATTCCAGTTTTTCATACTGTGGCGTAAGCCTGCAACCTTATTTTGTTTATGGTTGGTTTTTGGTAAAAAGTCGAATTTGGAAGGTTGTCAAATGGAAAAAATAAATTGGAGCAATCGGGAACTTGCGTTAAACTATTATTGATTTATGTTTCTAATAAGTACTTGTATATGTGTGTCGACAATATAATTATAATCTACCTACCTAGTGCCTACTAGATATTTTAATTTATGGAAACCTCAAAATACCTTTCCAGGATTAGCAACGGTGCACACGTATGTCATTCCTCATCGACACCATATTGGTGACCAACCTGCAATAAAGAACATTATACGCGGAGAATCACAGAAGTACCTATTTAAAACACGAGTGCGAAATGACGACATTCGAAGACGCTCAAGCAGAAACAAGTGACAAGGCTTACATGGAGTTGTCCGACATTTTCCGAGTGGATGTACGGATACCACCATTATGGCCTGCTGAGCCTGGAGTGTGGTTCGCCAAAGTTGAAGGTCACTTCCTACTATCAAGAATCACAGATGATAAAACAAAATTTTATTATGTGATTTCACAATGGGAGCACAAATATGCAGCAGAGGTGAAATACATAATTGTTGCTCCACCTAGATCCAACTACGACACCCTGAAAATTAAGCTTGTAAAACGACTATCACAATCACGGGAAAAGGAAGTGAAGCAGCTATTGACCCAGGAGGAACTGGGAGATCGCCGACTATCGCAGTTTTTACGCTATTTGCGTCATTTGGCAGGATAATTATAAAAAACTATCTGGACCCTCCGACCTAAACAGCCTTACCGTAGCTGTCTTACCTTAGCTTCTTAAGCCTTACCTTAATCGGCATTTCATCGTCACAGTTCAATTCATCGTCGCAGTTTAATTCATCGTCGCAATTCATCGTCGCAGACGTCACAAAGCCGATTATAGGCGTTGACTTCCTCACATACTACGCCCTCATCGTAGATTGTCGCAATCAATGCCTCGTCGACAATACCACGTCGTTAACATCACCAGCAGGACGAGTATCAGCATCAAGCGATATATCGTCGGTGAATACAATGGCGGGAAAATCTAAATCAAAATACTTGGACATCCTGCGAGAATTTCCCGAAATCACGCGCCCGCCTGGAACAAATCGCTCTGCAACTCACAACACCGTACACTACATGAAAACCACGCCAGGATCTCCTGTCTTCTGCACACCACAACGTCTCACACCTGACAAGCTAAAAATTGCCAAACAGGAATCTGAAGAGATGCTCAAAAATGAAACAGTCAGACCATCAGATAGCCCCTGGTCATCCCCATTATATCTATCACCCAAGAAAGATAATGAATACAGGTCATGTGATGACTACCGCATGTTGAACGCAATGACGATTCCAAATCGATAACATATATGCCACATTCACAACTTTGCCCATAGCTTATCAGGCTGTCGTGTATTATTGATTATCCACCTGGTTAAGGCAAAAATAATCAGCTGAAAGTCGCGGAAGAGGATAATTGCAAGACTGCCATAACCATATTCTTTGGTTTATTTGAATATCCTTTCATGAATTTTGGTCTAAGAAACGCAGGCCAAACATTTCAGCGTTTCGAAGATGAAATGACCCGTGGACTCGATGAATTCTGCTACACCTATTTGGATGATCCTAACCTTTTCTCTCAAAATAAGCAAAGCCATGAAGACCATCTACGACAGCTATTCACCAGACTGAAGGAATACAACATGGTAATCAACACATCTAAGTGAGTATTTGGCGCACGACAAGTAACTTTCCTGGGATATACTGTCTCCGCCGAAGGCGTGAGGCCCCTAAATTCCAAAGCCAAACCTATACGGAACTTCCCCACACCAAAGAAAGTCAAGGAGCTAATGTGTTTTCTGGGGATGCTCAACTTTTACTGACGATTCATACCTGGAGCAGCATCATATCAAGCACCCCTGAATTCACTTCTAACTGGCTCAGTAAAAGGCTCATGCCCAGTCGACATTTCTGGCGAAACTATGAAAGCGTTCGAATGTTGCAAAGAAAGCTCAAGCAGCACTCCTAGCATTCCCTGACCTTGAAGCAAGATTGGCTTTAGTCACAGACGCGTCAGACACAGCATTAGGAGCAGCTCTGCAACAGCATTTTAGAAAGTTCATGGTAAACCCTTTCATTCATGGCATTATTTTCGAAAAAGCTAATTTAGACACTCAGACTTCATTTTCTAATTCATAACTGACGTTCAGCATATCTCCGGTAAAGATAATGTGGCTGATACTCTGAGCAGAATTGGAGAGGTAGCACAAGCCATAGAACTGGAATACTTGGCAAGATTACAACAAACTGACTCAGAACTAAACGATCTGATCAATGGAGAAACATCACTGAAACTGACGAACATATCAATACCCCGAACTGACATCAAACTATACTGTGATGAATCTACAAACATTACTCGACCCGACGTACCCAAGGATTTACGACGATGAGTCTACAAAAGTATCCACTCACTCACTCACTCCGGCGCTAACGCGACTACAAAACTAGTGTCCCAGCGTTATGTGTGGCCAGGCATACGCAAAGATTGCCGAGAGTGGGCTAAAAGCTGCTATGCATGCCAACGCGCAAAGATAACAAGATGTGTCTTCACCTCTAGGCACATTTCAACTACCGAGTGCCAGATTGACACACTTTCTTAAATACCTTATTGGACCCCTCCCATTCTCTCATGGATACAAGTATTGTCTTACCGCTGTCGACAGATTTTCACGATGGCCTGAGGCTTTACCAATCACTGATATAACCGCAGAGACTGTAGCACGAGCATTACTTACAGGATGGATTGCTCGTTTCGGATGTCCATCTGAAGTCGTATTAGACAGAGGAACACAATTTCAGTCTTCTCTTTTTTAAAATACCTGTCACAAATAACAGGATTTAAACACAAAAGCATGACTGCATACCACCCAGCTTACAACGGCTTAGTAGAAAGATTTCACCGTCAGTTAAAAGCCGCAATCACTTGTCACGGTAATGAAAACTGGACTGAAAGACTTCCTTTAGTACTGTTGGGCATAAGTTGAGCTTATAAAGAAGACCTGCATGCCTCTTCAGCCGAACTTCTATATGGCCAGACGCTAAGGTTACCTGGAGCGATATTCAGCCCCAATACAAATACAACGACTGACATCACTGACTTCACTGCGGGCTCAGAGAATTTTTCACAAAAATCCAGCCGCAACCAGCGACACTGCAAAAAGTCCATATTTGTATTTAAAGAACTGAAAAAAACTACTCACGTGTTCCTGAGAGAAGACGCGTACCGCCGACCACTGCAACCTGCATACACAGGACCGCACAAAGTTCTGAAAAGAGTTGAAAAGTATTCAAAATCCAGTTCAAAGGAAAACCACTTACTGCCTCAGTCAATAGATTGAAACCAGCTTACATGCTCGTAGAATCTGCTACTGCTACATCCAACCATCAACCTCGTCGACCTGAAGTACAAATTGAAAAATCAGCTCCACCCAAGACACCACCTGAAAAATCATCATTACTAGACAAACCACCTGACCAGAGCAGATCATGTGTAAGCCGTGATCATAGAACGCGATACGGTAGAAAAGTAGTTTTTCCAGATTATTATCGTCCGTAAGCCGCTCCCTATGTAGTTCTTCAGAAGCTGTTTAACTCCGTCATCCTCGAGGGTACTACGCCAGAGGCGTGGCACAAGAGCGTAGTGGTTTTGTTCTTTAAGAATGGTGATATCGCCTTCTTTAAGAATTATAGGCCCATTTCGCTGCTGAGCCACGTCTATAAGCCGTTTTCGAGAGTAGTTACAAACCGTCTCGCTCGTAGGTTTGACGACTTTAACTGGATTCCGGAAAGGCTTTAGCAGCGTTTACCACATATGACTGTCCGTCTACAAGATCAGAGCATGAATTCTATTGAATTGCAAAAAGGGGTAAGACAGGAAGACAGAAAGACGTTATTTCTCTGAAACTGTTTATATATTCAAGCTTCTGAACTGGAACGGATATGGTGTTAACATCAATGTCAAATACATCAATTATCATGAATTTGTTGATAATATAGTCATCATGGCAGAAACTCTGGAAGACCTAAGCACAATGCTCAGTGACCTTAATATTGTTTCTCAACAGGTTTGTCTTAAAATGAACATGGACAAGACGAACATCATGTCAAATGCCCATGTCGCATCCTGGCATGCTGGTTTATGTTGGGTACGATATTATCGAAGCTGTTGATCACTATATCTACTTAGGTCAGACGATCCAACTGGGTAGATCCAACTTCGACAAACAGGTTAACCGACGAATCCAACTCGGATGGGCAACGTTCAGAAAATTACACCATATCTTCTCGTCGCAGATACCGCAGAGCTTCCAGACGTAAGTTTATTCAGTGCGTGTTGCCAGTGATGACATACGGCACTGAGACGTGGTTGCTAACTAATGGTCTCATACACAAGTTCAAAGTCGCGGAGCATTCTTTGGAGAGAGCTATGCTCGGTGTTTCACTACGTGATAGAATTTGAAACGAGGAAATCCGTTGAAGATCCAAGGTCACCGAGATAGCTCTAAGAGTTTGCAAGTTGAAAGGGCAATGGGCAGGCCATATAGTTCGCAGAACCGATAACCACTGAGGAATAAAGGTTCTTGAAAAGCAACCACGAACAAGCAAGCGAAGTGTAGGGAGACCTCCCACATGATGGACCGACGAAATTGTAGCCATCGCAGGAAGTCGGTGGATGGAGGTGGCACAATATCGCTCATCATAGCGCTCTTTGCATGCCCCGCTCTTTGGAGGAAGCCTATGCTCAGCAGTGGCTTTTAATAGCTGACATTATGATGATGATGATGAGGGTACTTACAATAGGCTGAACAAGGTATTTAAAAAAAAATGTCTGTCTGTTTGTCTGTTTATCTGTTTGTCTGTATGTGTGTTCGCGCATCACGTAAAAACTACTGAACTGATTGCGATTCGGTTTTCACTGTTGGATTGAACTTAGGGGTTGGCATAAAAACTGGTTTAGGGGAGAGGTGGCATGAAAGGAACACGTATTGAAAGGGACAATTCATATTACCGGCTAATTAGAAGTTGTCTCAGAACAACACTAATTTTGTTGTGTTGCAACCTAAATGCACATCTATTTGCACCTAACTTCACGTTCCAGTCAATTCAAAGATAGTGGTGTCGTACGTATGTTTGTACGAGAGTTCTAAAGTTTTATTTTAGCTAATGAGGAGAAACGTGTTGTCGAATACTATAAGTTGTTTATTTATATGTGTAAAATTGTTAACTATCGATTAGATACGAGTACAGATTAGACATGAGAATAGAAGGTCATTAAACTTTTGATTACAAATGAAGATTTTGGTGCTGTTTTTATTTTGTGTGTGATATTTATGAAAGGGACACATCAAACGGTTAAGAAAGGGACGACTGATTTTGATTCTATAGATGATGTATTCACTGTAAGGTACAGATACCGTAGCTAGACAGGAGATAAAAGATGAGATGATGACCAGTGTAATGTTTGTAAGAAAAACTTATGCAGAAAGCGTTGAAGACTGGTTTCAATGTAAAATTAATACAAAATGCGCTCATGAAACCTGCGGAATTAAAGTCGTCTTTAACTTTTATGTTCGACATACTAAGATTCTTAATTATTATCAAAGTTAATTACATACTTTAAAGATGGCCATTTAAAAAAACTATAGTAAAACGGTTGATTATTTCTGTTTCTCTCATAACTCATCATAAATCATTATTTTTAGCAGTATTATCCTTTTATGAAAATAATTATGTTTTTTTTTTATTATTTATTAACTGTTTATAATAAATTTGAGACCAAATTGATCTCCACTTACAGTGAAAAATTAGATTTTAGGGTATAATATAAGTAGTTAAAAGTACTCTCTTTTATTTAGCAAATAATAAGTCGTTAAGCTGTCGGTCCTGGCTGATTAATAGCAGTCGTTAAGCCATGTCAGAGGTCCATAAGCAGCCTGACAAACTCTGACACTAGAGGCCAGTACTACATACGACAAACAAACCAACAAGTTGATTTTCCTTGATATTACGTACTGTCCCTTTCAAAACTTATCGTGTCCCTTTCAATACCGTCTATTTGTGAAAGGGACAAAATACACTTTTTCAAAAGGTGCAAAAAAATATATTTGAGAATGAAGAAATGGTTATTATTGCATTTTATTTCGATAGTGAAATAAAATAGGTTTACAATTCTACTCCAACCTGTTAAACATTTTGTTTCATCTATTTACTAGAAAATGACATAAGAAAAAAAATATCCTTTCATGCCACCTCATATCATCGGATTTAGTAAGTACTTAGTATCTTAATCCGATGATAAGATGCCGAGCAATCGATAAAAAAACTATATGACGGCTGAACGAATTTTGAAGAAATGTAGTACATATATTGTACCTTATAGAAACTTTTCGTCCTGGGAACACGTATAAGTATGCTTTTAAATGAAATTGACCACGCAGGCAAAACCGCGGGCATAGCTTTTACTAGATGGAAAGGAGACAGTATTTACTCAACATTTGCTTTGTTTTCAGTTTGGCAAATTGTAAAGGGATTTTCCAGTCCTACGGTATGACGGAAACAGCACTATCAGTTCTGAAGGAACAAGAAAACTCTGAAAAGTTATTGCGAAGTGTTGGTATTGGCAGTTGTGGGAGACCGTTGCCAGGGATCACAGTGAAGGTAGGTACTATATAATTTAAACGAAATTGAATTATTTGGTGCCACATGAATTGAGGAATATTTATCTACTTCTAGCCAACTTGGAGTGTAGCAGCCATGTCATGGTAAAACTTCAAACTGGCTAACATAATAAAATGCGTACACAAAATTTTGTGACTGTGCTGTTGAAGAGCTCCTTTGTCTGGAGCTCATCAGGTCATGGTTAATAGATAGATAGATAGATAAATTCTTTATTGCACACACCACAAACAAAATCAACAAAAAATAAAGGAAAAATAGCAGAAGAAGTGGTTAATATATACAGGGTGAATTTTTCAAGTGGGCGTGTTTGGCTAAATCAGAAACTATAAGGTTTAGCGAAAAGTACTCAAAGGAGTCTCAGACCCAATTCTGATGAAAACTAAAACTGCATATTTGGATTTTTTTTAAAACAATATTTCTAGGCAGGAATCGAACACGTTGATTTTGGAAAAAAAACACATACTGTAATATTACACCATTCGATAGTGTCGCTAATAAGGATTGAAATTTGGGAAGAAATGACATACGGCAAACTTAAGGAAAGAGCTCATTTTTAACGAAAATAGTTAAACCATAACTGATTAATTGTTCAAAATGATGACCGTTGTTTTCAGTACATCGAACCCAGCTAGGATCCGACGACTCAAGGATTGTACTGCATTCAGTATTAAAATATTATTGATTCCGATTAGAATATTTTCCAAAGTTCATTTCAAGTCATCAATTGCATTATACGTGTCTTTGTAGATTTCGTTTTTTACATACCACCAGAGAAAATAATCTAAGGAGGTAAGATCCGGTGACCTCGCTGGCCACGGCACAGGACCATAAATTGCGATAAAATGTTCGCCAAACTGCTGAATCAACATGTCTTTTACTATACGACTATTAATACGAAACAGTACGCAAACAGTTAGTAATAATCAACGAAACGTGGAACAAAATCTAAATTATTGGCACCAATTTACTCTACGTTCTAATTTGAATTCTTTACATTTTTTTTCTTTTACTGTGGCCTTTAACCGCGAAGACATAATAAAAATTTGAAATTAGAACGTAATGTTGTGAAGACGACCGCCTGCGGGTCTGTGTTGAGAAAAATATTGAGCATTATTTCGGACAAGGAACAGGTAATGCAGGTATGAATTAAAACAGTACTTTTAAATATGAATCAGTTTATTAAAATACAACATTTTCCTTAAGTTTGCCATATGTCATTTCTTCCCAGAATTCAATCCTTATTAGCGACACTATCGACTGGTGTAATAATACAGTGTGTGCTTTTTTTTCCAATATCAACGTGTTCGATTCCTGCCTAGGAATATTGTTTTTTCAAAAATCCAAAGATGCAGTTTTAGTTTTCATCAAAATCGGGCCCGAGACTCCTTTGAATACTTTTCGCTATTCCTCATAGTTTCTGATTTAGCCATCCACACCCACTTGAAAAATTCAACCTGTATATGCCAAAAACACTTATAAAGCTAAAAGTAAATAAAAAGTATAAGTACATGGCTAACCAAAGGTATTAAATACCTGTTGTAGGAATAAGTATAATTACACTATTAAAAACTTTTGTAACATACAGTAAAAACCCAATTATCACAAACCACTACAAGCAATACGCAAAAAGATTTTAAAAACCCGCAAATAAATCTAAGTGAAATCAATATATATAAATGAAATGAATAAATCTACGAAATACATCTGGAAAATTATTAAAGAATATACCAACAAAAACGTAAAAAAACGTAAAATAATATTAACTTAAAACTCTATAATAACTTATCAGTCGACCCTTAACCTGATAGCAAACCTGTTCAATGAGTTTATTGCTTCAGTGGGGAGAGCGAGTGGTGAGGGACCGGCGCGTGACCGGCCGCCGCTCGCACGCACGGATAACACATTGTATCTAAGCCCGGTTGAACATCGTGAATTATACCTTATCGTAAAAACTTTAATAACAAAAAATTGTTACGGCGTAGATGAGCACCTGTACTAATTCAAAATTGCGCCGAAGAATTAACCTTACCCTTTTACCTGCTGATTAATCAATATTTTCTAGACGGAATTTTTCCGGATCAACTTAATATTTCTTTAATAAACCCATTCATAAAAAAAGGCTCCAAATTAGACCCAAATAATTATAGACCAATTGGACTTCTACCCACCTCGTCTAAGATATTTGAAAAAGTTATGCATAAGCACCTAAATACTTATTTCGAAAAATTTCAAATATTTGTCGATTCCCAAAATGGCTTTAGAAAAACCGTTCGACTATATTGGCAGTCTAATACTTCTTGTATATAAATATATACAAGAAGTACTAGAGATAATAAATGGAAAAAAATACGCAGTCGGAATTTTACTGGACATGACAAAAGCATATGACAAATTACAATATATATTTTTATTAGATATATTATATGATATAGGATTTCGTGGAATTACACATAAATGGTTCAGCTCGTAACCTACAAAATCGTCAACAGTTTGTTGAGATTGAACATTTTGACTCCAAATCCGGTAAAATAAGCATGACTAGATCAAAACTGATACACACGCATAATTCCATACCCCAAGGAAGCGTCCTTGGTTGTATCCTGTTTTTAGTTTATACCAATGACCTTCCAAAAAATAATTAACGAATCTTGTGTATTATTTGCAGACGATATTTATCTTTTGACGTCTTGTGTTTTTTTTTGTGATGAATGACCATAACCTTGACATAAAGTTATCAAAAACTAAAATAATGCAATTTAGACCTTACCAAAAAGCCCCCCTTGACATTAATTTTATTTACAATGGGTCCAAGTTGAACTGTGTAGATACTTGTACCTTATTAGGTTTGAATATAGACATAAACATAAATTGGAAAAGTCATATCCAAAAGATTAAAGCCAAACTCTCAAGCTTCACTTATACACTTTATACGGACCTCAAAACAGCCATATCAGCATATTATGCTTATGCAAATGCTTGGCTCCCGTACGGTTTCCTGTTATGGGGGAATAGTATAGATGCACAAGATGTTTTTATTTCCCAAAAAAGATGCATGCCAATATAAAAGAGCCGGAAAGCTGTAAGCCGCACTTTATTAATTTGAGTATTCTGAACCTGACTTCAATGTATATCATGGAAGTAAGTATTTTTGTTAGGAAATACTTACAGTTTTTTATTAAGCGTGCTGATCAAGTATGCGGTATGCAACTAGATTTAGACATAAATTAGTACTGCCTTCTTCAAAATTAAAAATGCACAATTCTGGACCAAATGTTAAGTCAGTAAAATTATTAAAAAAATACCCGACGAAATAAAAGACGAAGAAAGAGATAACGTTTATATAAATAAATCAAAAAAATGTTATAATAATTAAATGACTTTATGAATGACTAAATTAATAATAATAATAATAATAATAAGTTTATTAACCAAATAAGGTGGATATACAATGATAGGCAGCGGCCCCACACTAGGCTCTAGGCCCGTGTCGTGGAAGCCTGGTCTGAATTCCATAACACAATTTAATTTAATGGAGGCATCCCTTCCTGGCAATAAACATTACTAATCTAATTTATAATGATGAAATAACAAAATTTAAAAAATATATATATATGTGATCTTAACTTAAGTGTCAACGTAAGGGGAAATGTATTGTGTATAAGGGTATGAGGGGTGAGTATGTGTACGCATGTTTTGAAAAAGAAAGTGTGTGGTTGTGTGTGTGTGTGTGTGTGTGTGTGTGTGTGGTTGTGTGTGTGTGTGTGTGTGTGCGTGCGTGCGTGCGTGCGTGCGTGCGTGCGTGCGTGCGTGCGTGCGTGCGCGTGCGCGTGCGCGTGCGCGTGTGTGTGTGTGAAAGAGAGTGTGTGTGATGAGGGTTTGTGTGTGTGTGTATTGTAATTAGTCTAATACATTATCCTACAGGAATGAGTTTTTTAAATGGTTCGGTCCTTTCCTACTTTACAACATCCTATGAGGGTCATGTCATTCTACCTATTAATAATTAAGATCTCATAAATAAACATATGATTGCAATAAAAGATTAAGTATTGGGGTCGGAGTATACCTTCGGGGGCGTTATGGAATAAATGGAACCCTTATAGGATCACTCGTGTGTCTATCCGTCTGTCACAGCCAATTTGCTTAGGATCTATTGGACCGATTATGATGAAATTTGGTACCTATCCATATGAATTTCTGTGACCCAAACACGGTTTTGTGACGTAAATAAATGAATTATGAATATAGGGGTCACTTTAGGAAAGCCAATTAGAAAATTAAATAAAAAATAATAATATTTAATAATAATAATATTTTATTGACAGTATAAAAAAGATTACAAAAATACATTTGATCAATAGACTCCCCACTAGGATTCCCTGTCTCGGGGGGTCTATTTCTCTTCCAAAAGTTCCAAGAATAAAATAAAAATTATCTTAATTAATTGAAGTAGTTAGTTTTTTAGTTTAATTTTAATTTATTTAATTATATTTGTGTGCGTGTGTGAGTGTGCGTGTATATATTTATTATGTATTTGAGGGTGCATGTTGTGTGTATGTTGTGTGAGAATGAGGGTGAGGTTTATGATTTATGTAGACCTTTATATAAAACAGAGGAGAAGTGGCTCTGTCTCCCTATAATTTTTATTTTGTAACCAGTTACAGAGTTTATTCTTGCATTCATATCTGGAAAGATTAATTATGTTTATTTTTTTATTTATTTAATTGTACAAGTATGGACCCAGATATGAATGGAATCTGTGTGCAAAGTGTGTGCGTGTTCGTTTGGTTTTCCATCTCAGTCTACGTGTTCCCTGACCAAAAGCAAATTCATTTGCGATTCTGTGAAATCGTAATATAGTAGCAAGTATAAAAATTTGTCTTACTCGTAAGACTTTTGATTCTTCATATAGTGCATCAGTGGAAAATCGGAAAGGCTTTTTGTACGCGACTTTAAGTATTGCTCTCTGCGCACGTTCCAATATTAACAAATGCGTTTTATGTGCCGCACCCCATGCCGTGATCCCATAACTCAGAATACTTCGACACAATGCGGTATATACAAGTTCCAAAATTTCTTTACTCGCAATT
The DNA here is from genome assembly GCA_946251855.1 of Alsophila aescularia. Classification (NCBI taxonomy): domain Eukaryota; kingdom Metazoa; phylum Arthropoda; class Insecta; order Lepidoptera; family Geometridae; genus Alsophila; species Alsophila aescularia. The sequence goes on along the minus strand of OX276373.1, from coordinate 24,880,694 downwards.
TGTCGTAATCTTTTAAATATATGCATAAGTTTTCTGACTCTTTTACTAAGACTTTTGAGTTGAGGTTCCCAGGAAAGACGATCATCTATTAGAATACCAAGATATTCCGTGTCTACCGTGTCTATAGTGGGGCAAAAACAATCATGCTGAAAGTTACATGAATGTAGTTTTAAATTGACAATAATGTTTGGACAAGAGTTGTGTGAAATTCTAAAACAGAGTGCTTTAGTTTTACTTGCATTTAAAGACAAAAGGTTACGTTCCAGCCAATTAGAAACCTTACGAAGGCCCTCCTGAGTTGTATCTATTACACTTTCCCAAGAATCTGCATAAAATATTATAGCAGTATCATCTGCATATGCAAATATTTCAGTATTTTGTAAATTTAGTGTGCAAAGGTCGTTAATATATGCCAAAAAGAGGGTAGAACCAAGCACGCTACCCTGAGGTACACCAAAGCGTACGGTTTCATAGTCAGTTACATGATCACCCAATTTTATTCTCTGCTTACGATCTGTTAGGTACGACTGAAACCATTCAAGAGCAATACCACGAACACCAAGCTGTTCCAGCTTTTTAAGCAGAATTGGCCTAGACACGGTGTCAAAAGCTTTGGCAAGATCTAGGAAGACACCGACACACCGATAGCCATCATCCATTTTAGTTGCTACAAAATCTGTTAGGTTAGTGACGGCATCTTCCGTCGATTTGCCAGCGCGAAAACCATACTGATTGCCTGCGAAAAGGTTCCATGACTCCAGGTAATTCAAAAGTCTTTTGTTTACTAATTTTTCAAGTATTTTTGATAGTGTACTCAATAAAGATATGGGTCTAAAATTAGATGCAACTTTAGTATCGCCATCTTTATGAATTGGACATACATTTGCAACTTTTAGAATATCAGGCACTATACCCGCACTTAAACTAAGATTACATACAAACATGATTGGTGGGGTCAATTCTACTTTTACCATTTTCAGAATGTCATTTGAAATATTGTCAGGACCTGGAGCTGACCGTGATTTTAAATTGCTTATAATGTTTATAATTTCAATTTCATTAGTGGGATACATAAATATGGACGAAGGTGATTTGTTGCGGGATATATTTACTGTGCTTGATAGCTGATCTTCAGATTGTTTTAGCTTATGAAGAATTAATTTAGCATAAGTCTCAGCTACTGAGGTAAAGTATTCATTTACCTTGTTCAATGAGTCTTTAGGACAGGATTCTATTTTCAACAGATCTGCGTTCTTGGATTTTGTTTTTTTTCAGATCACATACTGTTTTAACCGCATCCCACGTCTTGTTGCTATTGCCTTTTGCCTCTCTTATTAACTGACGGTCATATTCGTCCTTAAGATTTTGGAGTATGTTGTTGCAGCAGTTTCTATACTGTTTGTATGCATATTGAATTTCATCACAGTTCAAATTTTTTCTAGCCCTCAAATGCAATTTGTCACGTTTTCCAATGCACTTCAAAAGCCCTGGTGTAATCCAGGGTTTAAATATTACATTAGGATCCCTAACCTTGCATTTCTTTGTTTGATAGCTTAGGACCTCGTTAAAAGTTTCTATAATTTTATTAGTAGCTAAATTTACGTCAAAAATATTGTACAAGCTAGACCAATCTATTTCTTTCAGATCTTTAGCTAGGCTTCTGTAATTAATTTTAGTCTCTATTTTTGAAATTGGCCTTTGATTTCCCGCAGTACATTCCACACTTGCAATTACTGTATCATGATCTGTCACGCCTGAAGGGCAAATGGCAATTTTTGTGTGATATTTGGATCGAATCATAAAGTGATCTATACAACTTTCACCTCTCGTAGGCATAGTGAAACCAGGAATAAAATCATGATGCGCAGTAATATTTAAGTACTTCTCCTTATTGTAATTGTTATCTTCAGCATCTGCTATATTCAAATTTATGTCTCCGGTTATGATACAGTTGTATCCTTTGCACATATTAATTACAGTATCTAATGAGTCAAAGAAATTAATAAAATTATTTTTCTTCTTGAAAGAAGGAGACCTATAAATTGCAATTACTGAGAAATTATTTTCTATTTCTAGAAGCAAACAGTTAGCATCAAGGAAAGGTGGCTCTCTAATATTTAAGGACAAATTATTTTTTGAAAAAATTACTATACCATCGTTTCTGGTTGTAGTACTTCTTAGAAAAATTACAGGTATATCCAGTTAGACTAGTTCCGCTATAACATGAGCCAATCCAACACTCAGTCATTATAATTAAAAAATACACTCTACTTGTACCGTGTGATATATCAAATGAAAGGCACTGTTGTGAGGGTAGCAAAAATACATCAATTGTGAAGTACACGTTTTGTAAATTGGTTCGCACCAAAACGACCTGGCGTTCCTGGCGACCTAGCTGTTCTGGCGACTGTATGACGTAACTTTTTCATAAAGTTTTTTGAACCTCACCGGAAAAACAACAGTGAATCCAAAATATTTAGCAAGCCGTGATAGTAGAGGAGCCCACGATGCTAAATGGAGATTTACTCGAGCGTTGTGGGGACCTGTTGGATTTTGAAGATTAGAAGGTAGAAAGAAAAAAACGTTATATGGTTACCCTTTCACCGGTGGGGGAGCATCAAAGACTTTCAAAAATGTAAAAAACAACAGTCACTTGGAAATACTCGAGCGCGTCAGATATTGATAGTGTATGTGCCCCATGTGTCTCTGATGACGGAGGTATCACAAACAAACCGGCAGTTTAATGGTTTGCATTGTGAGGGTGACCGTACAGAAGATTAAATAACGGATTGATTTTCAGGGGGATGTTAAGTGAACCCGAAAAAAGCTCCCATTCTAAAGACGATTCGGATATGACGCAAGCACGTGGTGGTTTTTGGAAATGCAAAAATAAGGCTATTTTGAAATTCTCGAGCGCGTCGGATTATTATACAGACGGTTCAGCTTGATGTCCTAGTCACAATACATATATAGTCCTTAATATATGTACTATGTCCTAGTCTTGCGGACATATATATAATCTTATGATTATTAGGAAGGATTTTCTTAATCAAACAATTTATTTATTGTCTCTCATCGTCGTAGCAGATATCTCAAATTCTTCAAAGGCTTGTCGGTGGGCTGGGGTCAGTTTCGGTCCATTTGCTGGTCTGTGCGCAGTCAGATTCCCTTCCTGAAGTCGTCTTCTAACTGTCCATCTGCTGACTTCAACTTCCCGTGCTTCTTGGAGACGCTGTCTCAATTGAACTGCATTCAAACGACGATTGCGCCATGCAGTCGTCACAATATAACGGTCGTCACGCCTTGTTGTGGCACGGGGTCGGCCAGATCCTTGGCGCCGTTTGAAGCCGCCAGTCTCTTGATACCTCTGCTATACTCGACGGACAGAGAACCGGCTTAGATTCAGTTGTCTTGCCACTTCAATTTGGTTCTTCCCTGCTTGAAATAGTGCCACAACTTGAGCGGTTACTTCTGGTGTTGTACTACATAAACATATTCTGATAACGTAGTCAATTTTTTTAAATTATTTTGCCTGCATTTTCGTCCTCCCTGTTCTGCCGTTACAGAGTAATCAAGTAGGAAATTACAATTAATGAAAATACTGCCGTTACATGAACTGGACGGTTAATTCATATTTGTCAAGTTCCACACAGCATTTACAATACGTTGGCGAGCCTCCACCCCCCTACGCAACTCTTCTCTGGCAGCAGCAGGAGATTGTGGGACTGCGTTTCTCACCTCCTCTTGAGCAATAATCTGGCCTACCTAATCGGTGTCGGGTGGTAAAATATGAAGTTTATATAGAATGGTGGAGATACTCAGGGTGCAAGGGGGAGAATCGTAGCTTCCAAACGATTGGACCGATTTAGATTCGGTATTTTATGTTTCAAAGCTGAAGTAATGGAGATGGTTCTTAGTTTTAATGAGAGAATGGAAGGAGTGGGAGGGGGGGAGGTGAAGATCGTAACTCCCAAACCCCACACGAATGAACTGATTTTAAAGCGGTTTTTTATGTTTGAAAGCTGAGGTAAACGAGATGCTTTTTAGCTATAATGGAGTGGGAGGGGGGGGGGGGGGGAATGGGGTGACGATCGTAGCTCCCAAACAAATGGACAGATTTTGATGCAGTTATTTATGTTTGAAAACTGATGTGCTCGAGATGCTTCTTAGCTATAATGTGGGGATGGGGGGTCAGGGGTTACATATTTTTTTAATTTGCGCTTGTTAAAACATAGTCAAACATTCACAAGCTCCCACAATTTCGGGACCAGCTTCCACAGAGAGGTGGAGTTATCTAGCCGAAATAGAGCGCTGATTTTCAATATTGTTGGTATACCGTGTGGGCGAATGGGCCTTAAATAGTTACGTGTTCATCTCGAAGTGATATGAAATCTTCCTTTTCTTCTCATCTGAGACTTTCTTTTGATTGATGCGGATGTTGATGTTTATTACTAAAAATATTTAGGTAATTAATTATAATAACTTTTCAGGTTGTGGACATAATAACTCGCAAAAAGGTCAGTCCAAACCAGCATGGCGAGATCTGCGTCAGGGGCCCGACGGTAATGAAAGGCTACGTCGGCAACGAGGCGGCCACCAGAGAGATGTTCGATGGCGAAGGGTACCTCAAAACGGGAGACGTGGGGTACTATGACGACGAAGGTTGCTTCTACATTATCGATAGATGTAAAGACATTATAAAATATAAGGGACAGCAGGTAAGCTCTTGAAGGAAAACACGTTTGTTCTTATATTAAGCAAAGGCACTTTATAATTATTTTAATACACGGAGACCACACCGCCAAATAGAAAGTAAAGCACCCACGATATGCCGATGCGCACGTACACAAAACCTCCCTACACACTCACACCAAGTTATGCCGGTCGACTGCCACATCGCAGCAAGATCTAGACCTTGTAAGTCGTGCTAATCCTGTCAAGATCTCACAGAAAATAAAAAACATTGCAGTCTTTTGTGATGAAATTGTGTATCAACCACAAGACATCACAAATTATCCAAGCATATTTGCTATGTTTTTCTCGTTTGCTTAGCGGTGTGGTCTCCGTCTTTTTTTATACCTTCTGTCCTACCTTATTTTTTTATCCACTGTACCTTTTCTATATTTAGGTGCTTACCATTTAATACATTCTGATCCAGCCAGTTTCATCAGGATACGCTAAAACGAATTAACAAATCGTTTATTTTTTCTTTGTTTTTTATCGATATTATCCGGCTACATTTGTTCAAGCTATAGTTTATGTTTTATTAATATCCTACAGTTATATAACTTTTGGACTGATTGCTTAAAAAGTGAGAAAAACATTTTAACTTCTTTGCTTTCTTTGCTCTACGAGTGTACTAATAATATCCATTGATTCTCAAGTAATTTTATCGTATTATTTATTTGACAATTACATGCTAGCTGTACTTAAAATGCCATGGAGCGATGTCGACCTAAAATGTTATTTTATTTTTTGTTCGGTGGAGCTCAGTGGAGTCAAAGTATGTACGTTTGTTTATTCAAAAACAATAGTCGTAGAGCCGAGTGGCATAGCCCATACTGATGGATGCTCCCTCGTATATTCTAAATAAACAAATGAAAACTTAGCCAGGTTACGAAAAGTCTACTTGTTCCTCAAATTATTTTTTTCCTATAATGTGTACTTTTTTTTATGTGGACTCCCTTTTCCAGGTAGCGCCAGCAGTAGTGGAGAGCGTGATCATGCAGCATGAGGACGTGGCGGAGTGTGGCGTGGTGGGCGCGCCGGACGAGCTCGCCGGGGAGCTGCCCACCGCCTTTGTCGTGAGGAAACCGGGGTCACGCCTCACCGACCGACAGCTGCTGGACTTCACTGCTGACAGGGTAAAGACTTGCTGAGCTGCTGCCAGGGGTTGACGTATGATGAAAAAAAACCTGGCACGCTCGCACTAACTACCGTAAAATTTCATTTATATTACGATCGACAATAGTTTTTAATGAGTATTTTACCCGAGTGCGGCGAAGCAAGAGAAGGGAAGGGAAACTTAACAATCTTTGTATATCTACTATCTATATCTATACCCATCTACTATCTACTATCCTTCCACTTCCACTTCTCTACTCGAGAACACGTCTATGCCAACGGTTCTCACTTCTTCGGGAAATGTGACCAGCCCACTACCACTTCAGCTTGCTTATCTTTTGACCTATGTCGGTTGCCTTGGTCCTCCGTCAGATATGTTCATTACGAATCTTGTCCTTCTGAGAAACCCCAAGAATAGCTCCCTTAAATTTGTGGACTAGTTTGACAGTGAGTGTCCACGTTTCGGCTCCGTAGATTATAGCTGGTAGGATGCACTGATTGAAGACTTTTGTTCTCAGTCACTGTGGTATGAACGACGAGAAGACTTGACGAAGTTTGCCAAATTCTGACCAACCCAGCTGAATTCTTCTGTTAGTTTCCTTCTCAAAGTTGTTCTTACCCGTAATTGCAATATTTGCCCAAGGTAAACATATTGTTGGACAACTTCAAGAGGCACACCATTAACTGCAATCGGTTCGGGGTCAATAAGATCGTTGAAGATCTTGGTCTTATCCATGTTCATTCCTAGACCGATGCGTGGAGAAGCATCATCTAGGTTGGTCAAAGTCTTACAGCGACTCGACCATTAAGACGATATCATCGGCAAATCGTAAGTGTGAGATGATCTCGTCATCGATATAATTGCCCATTTCTTTCCAATCCAGCGTCTTAAACATATCTTCCAAGGCATTATAACATTTCGGGGTTTATAACATCCCCTTTCTCACATCCCTGCGCATTTCGATAAGTATGTTTAGACTGCTGGTTTTGTACTTGGACACTCATAGTCGCGGTATCAGTTTGAAACCTCAGCGCTTTGTTGTATCGCCAGTCCACTTGACACCACTGCGAAGACTTCAGAACCACCCAGTTTTCAACAGAGTCAAAGGCCTTCTCATAGTCTACAAAAGCCTGTGTCTTGCTTTTGTAGACTATGAGAAGGCCTTTTACAAAAGCAAGACACAGGGCCATTTTTTTTTTGAGTTCTAAGCTTTCGTTTTTGTTTTTGTTCAATCTCACCTGATTCAAAGTGATGATGCGGTCGAAGGAATACACCTACACACACACACGCGTACCTGGGTTATATTTTACCTGAATCACTGACGAGGGCAGTTCCACTCCTCCACTCCTTTGCAGTTCATTTAATAAATGAAGAATCGTAACGCTTCGTTCTTGTGCGAGGTATTTTAACCACAAAAGGGAGGCGATAGCGGAGGCTTTGCCGATAGTCTAGCCGTACGGTGATGGAAAGGTGATGGGGGAATCAGATTGTGCAGTTCTTGTGCACACTTACCATAGTGCAATCTATAGAATACCGACAGGCTTGCGATCTCATGTCGATGCGTCAAACTTTGAAGCTTACTCTTTACCAGAGTGTCATCATGACATGCCAATGAGCCTCGTGGCACTTCTCTCAATTGAATCCAAAGCCTCGACCTGATACTTGGCAGAACCATCCCAGAGGTGGCAGCAGTACTCCATACAATATTGGACCTGTGCTTGATAAAGATTCAAAAGCTGTCCCGGTGAAAAGTACCACCTAACCTTTGTAGCTTGACTTTGGATAACATAATACCTACCAAGTTTCTTTGTAGCTTGACTTTGGATTCAATGTAAAACCCAAAATTCAGGTTTGTTGTAAGTTCGACACCCAAAAGCTCTAGATGTTCGCCTATTGTTACACTAGACGGAGTTCAGTTTAGAGGACTCCTAGACCTCCGAGCAGAGAACAAACACGCCTGCGTTTTAGTAGCATTAAACTAAACCAAGTTAATTGTTTGTTGTTGTTTTCTTGTTCTGTCGCATCGCAGAATCGCAGAACAAGAAAAAGAGTTGTAATGTTTTTTAAGTCTATGGCAACTCAGTGTGACTAATTATTAATAAAGATGGCGTATGTAAAGCAAACAGAGTGTTTTAGTTTGTGCCCTCAATTTAAGATATAATAAAAATACTACGCCTCAGCCAAAGTTTTACATCTAGCGACCGTGACAGGACAGTGAAAATCGTGAAAGGCGACTGTGAAAAATGGAAAAACTGATCATGCTGCGAGGCGTCATGTGGGGCCAATTCACCAAGAAGCTGAAAACACTGGAAGCGTTGTTAGAAACGGTGCCCGCGGACGTAGTCACAGTGATAAGTTTGTACAAGGGGCTCAAAAAGCTGTATAAATAATTATTAATATTGGACGAAAATATAGTCGATAGTTTTCTAGCACATGACGCAACAGAGGAATAAATCGCAAAAGAAATGGAGGACGCCGACCACTACAAGAAATATTTCTATCACATTGACACGAAATATGAGCTAAATATAAAGAAAATACCGACATCGGAGACGGCGGCAACGAATTCTGATCGTCAAAGAATTAAATTACCCAAGTTAGAAGTGCCAAAATTTAGCGGAGAACTTAAACAATGGCTGCCATTTTGGGCGCAATTTAAAAAAAACATGAAAGTACAGACCTCACCCCAGAAGACAAATTTGTATATCTATTACAACCTATTACGGAGGGAACCAAGGCACGGGAGTTGGTGGACAGCTATCCCATATCTACTGAAAACTACTCCAAATGTATTAAGCACTTGAAATAGAAGTATGCGAGAGAAGACCTTCAAATGTACGAGAACTATTGTCACTGATAATACAGAGAGATGAGAACTCTAGTCTCACTAATTTAAATGAAAAAATAAGTGCTCAGCTGCGCTCGCTAGAAATATTGGGTGTGACAAAGAAAAATGCAACATTTATTGTCCCCATGGTTGAGTCTGCACCACCAGATGAAACTTTGAAAGCTTGGCAGAGAATGGGTAGGCATGATAATGATATGGAAATGGAGCTTAATAATTTACTGAGCTTCCTACAAACAGAAGTGAAAAATTACCAACGAATAAAAATAGCTCGAACATCAGTTCAGAAAAAATAAAGTTATAAAATTACATGCATCTGGTGTGATAAAGAAAATCGTAATAGCATTGAATGCAATAAATTACAAAAAATATCGTTGGATGAAAGAAAACAAATAGTGTACAAGAAGAAAGTATGTACCATTTGCCTCAAGAAAGGTCATTTTTACAAAAACTGCAAATCTTCTATAAAATGTATGAAAATGTACAAAAGGACATTCAACGGTTTTATGCACAACAAAGGCACAGAAGCCAGATAAGGAAAAATAGCAAGACTCAAAAGCAGCATGCAATAATACAGTTGCGTCGGCAGCATCATCAACTACCCCACAGCACAAAGCGTGACCTTGCTTCAAGCTGTAGTTGTTGAAATAGAACAAAGAGGAAAAAAGATACCAGTATGAGCACTTTTTGACAGCGGATCACAAAGAACTTATATAAAGAATGATGAAAAAACTAGAGCTTCCAGTGGCGAAAGAAGAAGTACTTACGCTTTCATTTTTTGGTGGTGTGCAGACTAATTCCAAGTCCCACATTGCGTATATCATCAAAATCAACAGCCTGGACAATACCTACTCAGCGGAAATTTTGGCCCTAAGCCAAGATATTATTTGTTATATATGTTATATATGTTCCTAAATTCAGATCACACTCTAGTTTAGCTAATTTACTTAAAGCTAACCATGTAATCCTGACAGATAATTATGAGCATAGTGAAAAGATAGGTCTTTTGATAGGAGCTGATTACTCGGGATTGTTTCTTACAAGACAAATCATTCACTTACAACAGAATGGTTTAGTGGCTATCCGCACTAAATTGGACTCTACAAGGCAAGCAGGTCAGTGCAAATGTCAATAACATATCCACTACTCTATTTTGTAGTAATAACAATAATAAAATAAATAACAAATTACTGGTCGTTGGGGACGTTGGGCATCCATGATCCTGTGGAAATAAAGACAAAAGAGGCAACTTCTAATGAGGTGATGGCATCCTTTGAAGAATCTATAAGAATGAATGAAGAAAACAGATATGAGGAAACATTTCCATTTAAAACTGGTTCAGGTGATTTATTACCCAACTATAGTAGTGCAAAGAGATGTCTTGACTCAACTACTAATAAAACTATTTCTAGTGGTGTATTTCAAGAATATCATAAAAAAATTCAAGAGTGGCATAATTTAGGTATTATAGAGAAGGTGTTAGGAACAGAAAAAAGTTCATTATTTACCACATAGATCTGTAATAAAAGAGTCAAGGTTAACTTGTAATTTAAGACCAGTCTGATGCCTTAACAAAAGATAGAAACGGTTTGTGTCTGAAAGCTTGTTTAGAGAAAGGCATAAACATGATAGTTCTTATCCCTAACTTATTGATTGGATTCCGAATAGGAGCCATTGGGGTGACAGATGATATTCAAAAATAATTTTTACAAATCAGCTTGCCACAGGAAGAAAGAAAGTATTTAAAAAAATATGTTGGGAAAATAAAACTCTATAAAAGGTAGTTACTTACAGACATTGCTGCGTAGTATTCGGGCTTACTTCAAGTTCCTTTTTACTATCAGCCACACTCACATATCATCTGAAAGACATAACAGGTCCAAATGCAGAGTTACTCAGGATATGTAGACAACTGCCTTACTGGTCTGGACAAAGAAGAGGAGACCCTCGATTTTATAAAGGAGTCTAAACAAATCATGGAGGCAGCTAAGTTTAACCTACGCATATGGGTGGCCTCGCAGCTGGGAATAAATGAAGCGGGTAAAGATGTCGTTTCGGTTCTAGGTCTCAGTTGGGACACTGTGAAGGATGAACTCTTACCTGACCCTGTTGATGTCCCGAGCATAACTAAAAGAGAGCTGCTATCATGGGATCCGTTGGGATACACTTCACCGGTAATGTTAGTTCCTAAGCTAATTTTACAAGAAACTTGGCAAGAAGAGTTACATGGGGAAGGTAGATTACCATCTGAACAGGTGAACAAGTTTCTGATATGGTATAAAGAACTCGCTTATCTTAATGCATGTAAATTGCCACGATGGCTTACAGGGGACAAATTGAGAGAAAGGGAGCTAAGTCTGCATTTATTCTGCGATGCGAGCAAATGTATTTAAGCTGCAGGTGTGGTACTCCGAGTTCAAAAGGACTGCAATGTAACTGTACAGTTAATTATAGCTAAAACACGGGTCACACTTCCCAAAAATATAAGCATTCCAAGAAAAGAATTACTAGCAACATTGATTGGTTCTCGCCTGCTAGCACAAGTGAAAGAGAACATAAATTTTAAAGATTTCCGTACATACTGTTGGACGGACTCAAGTGTAGTCCTATGCTGGATAAAAAAGACAGTTAACCTTAAACTATTTTGTAGGCAACAGAGTAAAAGAAATAAGAAAAAACACTAATATCAAGGATTGGCGTCATATTCCAGGAACAGATAACTGGATAGACCTGGCATCCAGAGGTTGCACAGCGAAGACCCTGTACGAGTCCCGATGGTAGAAAGGTCCAAAATAGCTGCGACTGGCGCCGGAACAGTGGCCACGCTCCAAAGTCATCGTTGATGAAAGAGGTACTTGCTGAAACTAGAAGAACAGTATGTAATGCACAAGTGAAAGTCTACAAGAGAAACTACAGAATAAAATCTCTAAATACACCAAATTAGTAAGGACAGTTGCATGGATACAGAGATACATGTATAATTTAAGACATGCAAACAAAAGAAAAGGCAAACTTACCTATAGAGTGAAAAAAAAGAAAAAGCTGAAAAGAATATAATAGGATTAATACAAAAGGCTAGTCAAGAGTGCTTAGATAAAGATGGTAAAAATCTGACTAAATACAAGGATGATGATGGTTTAATAAGAATAAAGACAAAACTCACTTTGTCAGATTTTCCAGAAAGTACCCGAGCCGCATACCTACTTCCAGGCAAAAATCCTGTAACTAAAATGATGGTAATATAACGACATGAACAGCTTCAGCATGCCGGTAGTGAAAAAAATCATCAGCTCATCGTGGATCCGCGAGCGAGGTTTTGGATAATTGGAGTACGTTGCATTTTAAAATCGGTGATATCAAATTGCATTATTTGTAAACGATACAGGTCGAAACAAGCACAAGCACCCACTGCTCCACTACTGCTTGAGCGACTAATAAGTTCAGCACCTTGGCAAAACACAGGGGTAGACCTGGCAGGTCCTCTGATGCTCCGTCATGGTGAGAAATGCTGGATCATCCTCTACACATGTGCTGTGTATAGTGTTGTGTCGTTGGATTTAACGCGCTCTTTATCTACTGAGGGATTTATAATGACACTAAGACGGTGCATCGCTCAGCATGGCCGAATGGAGCTGATGATTTCTGGTCAGGGTACGAATTTTCATGGTACTAAAAGTTTATTTTCTGCTCTAGTTTGCGAGGAAATGCAGCTAATCTCCACTATACGCCGCATCAGGTGGAAAATGAATGTGGCATCGGCGGCGTGGTGGGGAGGATTTAACGGAAGACTCGAAATAGAATAAAAGAAAAAGAAAGAAAAATAATGGAAGGAAAGAAAATAATGAAGGAACTGTTACGTAAAATACTATGTAATGCGTCTCTAACTTACGACAGCAGCAGACAATACTGTGCCAGTCGAAGTGTTGATGAACGGTAGGCCTTTAACGTACTTAAATGATGACAATAACAGCTGTTTAGAGCCACTCACACCACATTTATATTGCCAGCACATTTAATATTGCTAGCCAATCAACCAGTGGTAGAGGTAAGTGACCTAGATCAAATTGACAGCAGTAGCTTGAATAATCGACTCAAATTTATACAGAGCATTCGAGAACAGTCCAAGCAAAGATTCAAGGCAGAATATTTGACTCTGCTAGTGCAAAAAGGTAAGGAAACACAAACGAGTTTAAAGGATGAAGATATTGTTTTAATAGAGACTCCGGAGAAAAAAAAATGGCCACTAGGCCTAATTCAAAAGCTTATCCCTTGGAGGGATGGTGTGGAAAGAACTTCTGATGTAAAGACTGCTCTGGGCATAAAGCGATACAGCGACTATACAGTCTAGAGGTACCAAAAAGTTACATTTCATCACATATCCCTACAACTGAGCTAAATTCACCTGATCAAGATCCCGTGGAAGCTGATACTCCAGGTCAAACAGATCAGATATTCAGTAATACTGAAAACTCAGACAAGGAAGAAAAGTTGTTAGATTCACATGCACAACCACAGTCTTATCGAAGTGGCAGACAGATAAAAATGCCAAGTAAGTTCAATATTTATGAAAAATTCTAAAATGTTTAGTAAAAAAATATGATTCATTTCTATTATCTGTTAGAGGTTAAAAATGCGTTTCTTTTGATAGGATCCTAAACATTATTTTTTGAGTGACATTAGTTTGAATATATTCTATTATTTTAAGCAAAATTGTAATAGTTTAAGTTAGAGAGATAAAAATGGCATAATACCTATTGTAAGATTGTTATAGTCAGTTATTTGTCTTAGTTTTTTGTTGTCGTAAAAGTATTTTAAAAATGCTCTAGTAAGAATGAATATAATTCTGTTTGTTATTATATTCTGTTATTGACCGGTAGACCGGTTACCCAGTGACCTGGTTATACTCCTCAGACTTCTGTATAACCTGCCTCACTGTGTATATGTTTATATGTCACTGAGTGTATGGTCTATGGTGCTAAATCCTTCGCTAAATCCGGCCTGTTCAGGAGGCTGGAAGTCGTCAAGTCTTCTTGCGAGCCGATTTGAGATGACACTTATATGTGTGGCTTAAGAGTGAAATAGGTCGGTGGTTCTTTAAACGGGTTTTATCCACTTTTTTAAAGAAGAGAACTACTAAGCTCCTGCACCAAGCCTCTGGAGTTCTCCCACTGTTAAGAACGGTGCTAAATAACCCAGCTCCCAAAGTACGGGTTTCCCCCTGCTTTCAAGAGCTCCAAATTTATACTATTCTCACCGGGGGTCTTTCTATTCTTAAGTTGATTGAGCGCCATCTCAATCTCGTCTAGGCTGCCGTCAGGCCATTCATCAGTGTAGTGGCGGGCAAGAATTGCGCGGGAATCCTCTGTGCCGGGTTCGGGCCTAGAAGCATGCGAGTCGTACAATTGGCCATAGAACTCTTCGTTCTCAGAAAGGATTTACGGCTTAGAGACGACTGTTATGACGACTGTTATGCCGCCCGACACTGTGCCGTGCTCACAGTGTCGGGGCTTTGCCTAGTCCACTTCCTCTGGGGCTGCTTTTTGAAGAACGAATTCATCATAAAGAAAACCTCTTTTTCCGAAAGTTAACTAGCATTTGTTCTCTATGATTCCTGTTTTCATAGCCATGTGGACCTATTTTCGATTTTGGAACCCCACGCCACCCTGAGACTGACTGATCGCCCTTTCGGAAGTAGAATAGCTGGCTCGATTTCAGGGTTATTGTGATCTCCCCTTTTCTTTGAACTTTACTTAAACCTAGAATATGCCATATGATTTTCGTAAGTTCTGTTTCGAGTTGCGCCATATGCTCGTCTAGCCTTATCGTTCGTCCATTGTACGTAGCCAGGGTCATTTGTTTTTGTTTTGGGTGGCCTACGGTAGCCCGGGAATTCTTCGCACCCTCTGTTCTGCTATTTCCTTGACCGCCACCTTGGTCAGGACTAGCGACCGGGATCTGGGGGCCATATTTTTTGTGTCGTTTATTTTTGGAGGGTTTGCCCATAATCGCCACGCTGGGCATGCGGGTTGGCGATCGCAAGGCGTAAATTCTCGCACCGGAAACGCTGCTGTCCATCACCGGCCTTTCATTTTACCATCATCTGTCGATCGCCAGGCCCTCGTTCGTTATCCAGCAGGATGACCACGTACAGGTGAGTTTGGCTTGGAGCAGTAAGATAGTATATCGCTCCAGACACATCCCACCACTCTACTATTGACCTTTATTAGCAAGGCCTTTATCAATAAAAATAATAAGATGAACACTGATATCTTCAATTGTAATCAAGTGGCTATCTATACGCTTTACCCACCTGTTCTTTTGTTATAATGAATTCATTTGTTCAAATGTATGTTTTTTACTTTAGAGATTTTTTAATTGTTTTGCTATGATAGCTGTGAGTCCCCCTAATACCAACCAAAAAAATATACTAAAGTGTCCACCGCGACTATCAGACAGAGTAAGGTAGTATGGCGCCGTTGTGTGTTTACTTAAAGCTACTAGTTTTTGCCTTCGACATCGTCCTTGTGAACTATAATTTATCCCGATAAAAAGTATCCTATCTATATCCAGCGTTCAAACTAACCCCATACTAAATTTCATCAAGATCGGTTCAGCCGTTGAGCCGTGTTAACCGGTAAATACACGCGGCCCCTCCTGGGGCCAAATCCCCGGAGCTCCGATACACGCGGCCCCTCCTGTTGCCAAAAATAAAAACTCTAAATGCACCTGGCTGCCGTGGCAGCCAGTTTTGTACAAGATTTCGATTAAAATGGATTCCCGCGTTCCTTATCCAATCTGAGTGTTTTATTCTTTTAAGGGATATTTTTCCTTTATGTTTAAACACTAAATAAGTACCTATAAACTTAGTATAATAAATAGAACACGTATAAAACTTGACCTAAAATTTAGACGAAATTTTTTGAAAAATTTCTGTTTTTCAAATTGATATTCTGGTCACTTTTTGTACTAAGCTGTGTTGATATTTTAATGTTATTAGATAGCTACATTCGTGTAATATTTGAATAAAGCATAATAATAGGATGTCATCGATCTTATTTCCAAGATACAATATTTTTTCTGGAAAATCACCCCATTTTTGTCTTCATATTTTTTCCGAGGTTATATTTCCATAAATAATATTTTCTTATGTCTTTGGTTCGGTTTGTCAGTGGCAACATATATTCAGGCAACCACAGACCAAGTTTTGTGCGATTGCGTCAAACCATTGAGCAAGGAATGGAAAATGAGTTTTACGGGAACGCAGCGACGAGAATATTTTCGCGCCAAATTCGACGTAGTGACTATTACTAATCTGTGCCTGCATGTATACACGTACTGTGCTCTAAGGTTCAAACAGTTTCCCTGTCTCTATGTCTAAGTACATAGACAGAAACAGAGCTTTCGCATTTTTATAGTGTGATATTTAATGCTTGCTGTGCAAGCGGCTATGTGTTATTCCAGGACCAAAAGTAATCTACAAGACTTATACAAGAAGAAAATATACAAGACTTACACTCAAGAATGCCTTCTTGCTTCCTCCTTCTTAGTTGAAAACTTTACTTTTTAGGTAGCGCCATAGTAAATAACAGCAGACGTTAAATCTGGACTCCTCGGTGGATGGTTCATGTATTTTAAAATGTTTTTCATACTCCTGCAGAGTTCGACTCGTTTAGCAACATCATCTGGCTCATCTCTTACACAATAGCAATTTTGTGGGGTGAAAATGTAAATATTTGCAAATAAAGCGGTAAAATGTGGATTTTATCAAAGTTAGGGAAGCTGTGTTGTTGCTAAGCAGACTGTTGAACGCGGTAAACATTTATGCTCGTTTTTGATGTCTTCTTGCGCCTTTGGATTCCGACCTTGTGTTCCCAGTCTCTTCAAAGCTACGATCCTCCCCCCTACCCCCTCCAATTTTCTTCATTATGACGAAAATTATCGATGTAGGAACAAAACGAAGTAATAGAAGCTTTCCTTTTACCCTTTTAATCTGATCATTGACACGAACATGAAGTGAATGAAAGATCAATGTATGTTTTCTATTAACAGCTTTCATCAGTTTCCCGACTTCGTGGTGGTGTCATATTCGTTGAAGAAATACCGAAAAACGGTTCCGGAAAAATCCTGCGACGTGAGCTTAGAAATCAACTCAAGGAATAAGTAATTTAAGCCGATTAGTATAGATTTAAGATGGTTGTTTTTTTTTCTCATTGGATTACTTAAATTATAAGGTTTGGTTACATTCTAAATTGTATTTATTTCAATGCTAGCTACAGCCTGCAGCTTTGCCCACTTACAAACTGCCACACCCTTTTACCCCCTTATACGCCAGTAAGTAGAGAGATAAAAAGGCCTTTGCCTTGCAAAAGATAGTGTACTTATGATTTTCACATATGTTGTTTAGGTCTACACTCTTATGAAAAATCCAAGTTTTCGACCTTTTGGGAGGAGCGCAAGCTGCCACCTTAGATTAAAGGTGTGAAAAAATTGTTTCATCAAAATAATCCACGGTTCATTTTAAGTCAAAAATATCAAAGGCAAAGTCAAAGAAGATAAAATTATTTATATTTTTGTTTAAACACAATTTTTTGTAAGTCCGATAACTAATTAGTTACAGCGGCGAAAAGATGAAAAAATGTCAAAGGCAAAGTCAAAGAAGGTAAAATTGTTTATATTTTTGTTTAAACACAATTTTTTGTAAGTCCGATAACTAATTAGTTACAGCGGCGAAAAGATGAAAAAATGTCAAAGGCAAAGTCAAAGAAGGTAAAATTATTTATATTTTTGTTTAAACACAATTTTTTTGTAAGTTCTATAACTAATTAGTTACAGCGGCGAAAAGATGAAAAAAAACAAATATGTAAATAACTTTACCGTTTAAGCTTTGCTTTTGACATTATTGAAAATGAACCGTTGGTGAATGTGATTAAACCAATTTTTCACACCTTTAATCCAAGATGTGGCATTGCGCGGGAGCGCCTGGACCCCAGGTTGAAAACTTGGATGTTTCATCAGAGTGTAGACCTAAACAATATATTATGTGAAAATCATTACTATACTACCTTTTGCAAAGCAAATACTTCTACTTACTGGCGTACTTAGTAAGGGATGGGATTTCAAAAAATCCCTCCCCAGCACACTTCTATAAAGGTTGATCAAGGTTTTTTTCCTCCAAATTTCAAAACGCTAGCTCCACCGGCTTAGGTTGTGTGTTGTATGTAAGTCAGTCATGTCTGCAACTAACTCCTTGCTGACACCTTATCCAACTTGATAAATTCTTGACTCTTGACATTTATGTTAATAGAAACTTAAAACTACTACTGCTCTACTTTTTAAAAGACAAAAACTGGAGCTACTCACGTATATCAGCTGTTGTTATTCCAACTATAGTTTCAACCACATCCGGTGGTCTTTCTCAAGGAGAGTGCGGAATTCTCGCGGACGTATCTCGCCACGCACTGCATCGGTGTGTCCTAGAATAAATCCTCTTCATCGCTCGAGTAATGTCGAGGAACACTCACAGAATCATACATCTCCACCAGTCACCTCCTCCTTTACACATCATACGCTCCACGAAAACATGGTCCCCAAGCAGGTGGCAGAAACCTTCCCCCGTCTCTGTTAAAGTTCTGACGCCTACTAATTTCGAGTTTTTTCAAATCGGATGAAATGCCGCTTATCAGAAAACAGTGTTCCGGTACGGTGGAACAATTGACGTTCAGATTGTTCATAGAGCGTACGTATGTATCGTGTTCCGTGAGCCTAGTGTAAACGCTTCTTCTCGTTTCACCAACGTATCATTTTCTGCAATCACAGGGTATTCATTCAACGATTGATGTACGTGAGTAAAATCCGTTTTAGTCTTTTAATATTTATAAATACCACATTAGTTTTCTTTATAATACTGCTCTACTTACTTTATGGTTTTGTTATTTTTACCAGACTGCGCAACGCAAAGGACGGGTATTGTTTTTATCAGCCTATGTGTCTGTTCCTATGTGGCACTATATTTTTTTTATTATTTTTTTTACTGAGTAGGCAATAGTTTGACCTCACCTACCAAACGCGTGGACCTATTTTGATGATTCTTACGTCAATCCATTTGTTTTAATCTTGCGAATGCTACTAGAGACATGACATTAATCAAAATTCAATATGGCGACAACCAGACGCCATAATGTGAAAAAAATAAAACTCGATGAACTTTGTTAGGTGATAGGTACCCCAGTACGCCACTTAGTTCGTCGACTTAATTTTTTTCTTTTTCACAATATGGCATCTGGTTGCCGCCATATTGAATTTTGAATAGGTATTTGAAAATCATTTGTAGGTTTCTCTTATTGTGTTTCATTTCAAATGACTATTTAGAATCAATAACGATTTAAAGTTAGTTAGCAACCATTCTCACTTTTTTTTTTGCCTCATTTTTAGTTTTGTACGCAGTCTGGCTTTTTAGCACTATCGATTATGTCTTGTTAGTGATTGCAAGATTAGTAACACTGAATAATACAAAATACACTGATAGCTTATTTGTAAGGCGAGCCTATAGACTGCCTAGATAAACTTTCTATACAAAAGACATCAACGCGCGCACGGAACAGAACCTAATATTTTTTTGTTTTCTGATGGAAAACATTTGTAATCTAACTGATTTGTGAAGTTGATAGATTATTTTTTCATTGTTATTAATGTAATAACTAACTAAATAAATGAATAACTAACTAACTAAATGAAATTAAAAATAATTATTTCGGATATAAAACCATTAAGTTAGTAACAATAATTATATTTAAAATCTATGTTAGTTATACAATGACTTAATCTTATGTGGTTCTGCCCGTGACTACGTCTATCCAATATTTCTGGATGGGACAGTAGTTGCGAAAAGCAATCATTTCCAGAACACTGTTGGAGCTACCTCGTAGACGGTGGAACATTGAGGCGACCTTTTTCCGCACAATAGCGTGGAAGCCGTCTACGCGTGCTTTCGCGAACAGTGCTCTGAAAGCATTGTTATATTGCACCCTTAGAACTTTGTAGGCTCGCTGCGTATACTGAGCCCACCGGCTGCTCGAGTAGAAATATTGACAGTACGCTCTAAATAGAGTTAATTTTAATTCATTTGTGCTTCGAGCAAACCTGCGAGCGACCATATTGCTTCTTAAACCGCCAACGCCCTTCGCTCTAATTTTAATTCATTTGTGCTTCGAGTAAACCTGCGAGCGACCATATTGCTTCTTAAACCGCCAACGCCCTTCGCTTTCTTTCATCATAACAAGATCATCTTTCAGACCTTCTGTCAACAAATGTCCAAGATATTTAAAACTGTTTGCAATTTTTAGAGCAGTGCCGTCAAATGCTGTAGGTACATATATAGGCTTTTGATTACCTGCCTTAAAAATAAGTGTCTCGCTCTTATCAGAGTTTGACTGAAGCCATGATCAGCTGCGTAACGCTAACTAATGCTAACAAGTTTTCTCAATATGTTAATCAAGGGAGCTAGCAGCACCATATCATCAGCATAACTTAAATTATTGACACAGGTTCCGTCTTTGTAGCATACGACATGTATATTACTCCCTCAATCAACTCGTTTATATAAAAAATGAAGAAACTCGTGGATGTCAACCCTGATGGACTCCACATTCTAACCTATACTCGTCAGATAGTGTATCAGCCAACCTCACTTCATTTGTCTGGTATTTGTACCAGTACCTTATTAGAGAGACACTATCAATCGGCATGCCTGTCTCGCTCAGCTTCCTCCAAAGTATATCATACGCCACTAAGTCAAAATCTTTTGACAAATCGAAGAAACAGGTATACACAGGCGCCGTTGTAGTAGCAAGTAAAATAGGTCTATAATTAGAATTTTCCGCACGTCTCCATGCAGTCTAGTTCTTTATAATTGGAACCACTACAGTTCTCATCAGTGGCTCCGGAAGAAATAAGTGAACCAAACACAATTTAAAGAGCATTGCTGACAAACGTGGTAAGTAGACGCCAGCATATTTGAAATATTCGATGCTGAGGCCGTCATGCCGAGAGATTTACCTCTTTGCATATTTGAAATCACTACAGCGATGTCCTTAGCTGTAAAGGTGATTGTACGCTTTAACCACGGCACCTTGACATCTCCATCGCCCTCCGCAGCCACCAACGACCGCAATGGTGACCGGACCAAAAAGTGGTCTTAGAACTTGTTAGCAATGCTTTTGGAATCGCTATCATCATGGACGGTCACAGGGGAATCTGCTTCCCGAAGTCCTTAACGATTCTCGTCTTATGATTTGAAGCCAGGATCTGTTTGATTATCTGTTGATGTCAATCCTGGCTCCACTTTAGCCTAGATTAAAAAACCTCCTAGCGTCACACATATCGTTGTAAACATTACCATTATGTGGTTTACCTGCAAAGACCCATAGTAGAAATGTTTGTCTGGCATCCCTGTGCGCCCTGGCTACGTACTTGTTCCTAGCAGTAACATACCCACCTATTCTAGGACGCTTACTTCTATGAGACAAGATAGCTCTATCATGAATACATCACAATACATTTTATTAAGCAAGTAGTTTTCCCGCCCGCGACTTCGTACGCGCGGACTACAGTTTACCGCAAAAAGAAGCAACCTATTTTCTTCTGGGATATTAAAAACTAAAGCAAAAGTAGGTATAACACCAATGCACTTGATGTTTTTGACAGACTTGTTATTTCGTTGCTATGGCAACCACAGACCATTCTGTGGTGGCAACAGAGTTTTTTACACAGTTTCTTACAGAGAGTAATCAACTTTTTCCAGTTTTCCCGTGGAAACTTCCAATTTTCCCGGATAAAAAGTATCCTTTGTTTTATTCCAGGGTATAAGCTATCTCCATTCTAAATTTTATCAAAATCCGTCCAGCCGTTATTGCGTGAAAGCACCCCCAAACAAACAAACAAACTGATAACGTTTCACTTTTACATATTGGTATGGATAGAGTTTGTTTGTTTGTCGTATGAGGTAGTGCTGGTCTCTGATGTCAGAGTTTGTCAAGCCGCCCGAGGGCCTCTGACATGGCTTAACGACTGCTATTAATTAATAACAGCCGGGACCAATAGCTTAACGTGCCCTCCGAAGCACGGAGCGATAGAAAACCGCACATAACTCATAAAAGTCATTGGTTGGCGGGGCCTAGGTTTTGAACCCGGTATCGTTGGATTCTAATTTGCACTATAGAACCGTTAGGGCACCATCGCTCTAGAGCCCATCGCACCATCCACCATGGATAGAGTGTGATCCTGGTTCGAGGAGAGCGCATGAGCACAAAACGTTTGTTCTTCAGGAAAATCCAATTTTCTAAGATTTTCATTACAATAATTTTGATATATTGCAACCTGATCCGCGCCCTTCTTTCCCCAGATCACTCGGTGATATCAGGACCGTATGGTCCTAATATCACTACTACTACTACTATGATGGCGCGATGACCCCAAGGTGGGTATTGACCTTTTGGTATTGTCCAACAACAAAAGACGCCATCACTCTCTGTTTTGCGTGGCCTCTTGCCAATCAGGCAGCTGGAATTGGCGCAGATCCTTCTCCACTTCATCTGACCAGCGGTACCTGGGAAGTCCAACCGGGCGACTTCCTGTCGGACGTCCCAAGTACGCTCGCTTCACAGCACGATCGTCTCCCATCCGCGCGACGTGTCCGAGCCATCGAAGCTCAATGCCCTCTTGCCTTCGTTTCGCCGATGATGTTTGGTTTGGCGAACAGCTCCTCCATTACCCTGTACTTACGCATTCTCAAAAAAGCTAGCTATTTATTTTAGTGTGATATCACTCTTAGCTTTAATGACGCCAACATTACACTCGATAATAAGGGGATCGTGATCAGACCAGTACAAGTGCTGCACCCTGACTTTGTGAACTGTATCCTGGGCTGGCTTCGTGATAATGCAGTGATCCAACCATCTCCTGCACCCGTGTGCATCAACGTGCATGTATAGGTATCAGACTCCAGGCCTAATTGTCATTATAGTCATTGCACTGCAATAGTCATTATAGTCATTGCACTGCAATAGTCATTATAGTCATTGCACTGCAATATAAAGCATATTGCTTGTTGTTTATCCATAATTACTATTTATAGACATTCAAGTTTAAAAAGAAAAAAAAGTACCACGCATCCAAGAGTATTCTGTTTTTCAAAACATGTTGACGTTTGCCAACAACATTGTTATGATTTAATTACTTCCCATTGATGTTTATCAATAGGAAGTAGGTAAATTATAACAATGAAATATAATTGACCGAGCGAGCTCGAAACGCGAGCGAAGCGTCTCTGTTTCAGCTTCGGCAAAAATTCTTTCGCATGTCCGGATTTCTGTCCGGATTTCCGGCTGTCACATTTCTCAACCGATCTAGACGAAACTTGATATGCAGATTAAGCGAAATTTCAAAATTTTTTAGTCGTCAGGGATTTTTCACTGGGGCGGGTGGGAGGTGGGTGGGGCGCTTCCCCGAAAAAAAGGTAAAAAGGGGGCTACTGAATATCTCCGCCATATGAAATCCGATTTCGATGGTTCTTTTTTATTTGAAAGGTCTTCAGCGTGATGAGCAGAATAGCTCCTCAAAATGCAGCAATTTTTTCACTTTTAGGTTTCTACCAGTGGAATCAGCCTTTTACCTACTAGGGATTGGTGGAGCACCTTGGTTATTAATGTTAGTGTTACAATAAGGTATCTAGATGGATTTGCAAAAAAAATTGTACTCGCGAGGTCTACAGCTCACAGAGCCACTAGTGATAACAGTTATATTTCATTGTCATTGTATTTATTTCATGATTTATTTTTAATGTATTTCTTTGGAATACACTAAAAACTAGCAGCTTGTACACTACAGCTCGGCCTGTAGTTGTCCCGTTATCCCACTTTGAATTTTCCTGAAAAAAAGTAGCATACGTCCATCTGTCCATCTGGAATAGTGTAGCGTGAAGGTTCCTCGAGCAATGGAGAAGAAAAAAAATGGAGTGGGGTTAGTGGGGCGGGGTTAGGGGTTGTTGGTAGGGTTTTAGTGGGGACGGGGGGGAGAAGGGGAAGGAATAGTAAACAAAGTGCCCACAACGTAAGGCTGAAGTTTCAATATCTTTAATATCCCTTGCTAATTGTTGACCTCGTTTTTTTTTTAAACGCTGTTTGTTTTTACTGTGGTTGTTCGATTTAGTTGGTAGTGGACTGGGATTTATCTTTAAATATATTTCTTACAGACGCCATTTTATGCGACATTTATCCCGTGAGAACGTCTGAGAAAAACGAGAAATATCTGAATACAGCCGCAAGGAATCTATCTATCTCACTTATAATAAAGCAGTTAGTACTAAAAAGTCTGTACAAAGAAGATAAATTTAAAAAAAAAATAGAAGCTACTGAACAAGAATATAACCACAGATTTGTGTTCTCAAATCTGTGAATATAACATTACTAGCTTCGCCCCGCGTGCAATCTTCAAACATGACATATAGGTAATGTCTTTTGTTGTTTATTTGTATATATTTATTTTTTTGTCCATAAACCCCGTGGGCTTCGTCAGAAGTCCCTGCCTTTTTGGCTCCTTTCATTTGTACGAAAGCTTCAAAAGCTCATAACCTAATAATTTTTGGTCAAATTTAATTCAAAGGCTTCAAATGCTACATAACACTCAAAACCAAAAAGAAAAAAACGTATATTTTCTTCTATTTTTTCTAAATTGAGGTGTTTTTTAGTCCTAAACCATGCTGGGTATCATCGGGAGACGCTACCAAAGTTTCACCACAATCCGCTCAAAGGTTTAGGAGCGCATCGCACACCGACAAACATACAAACACATAAATATTTATCTTCTACCTTGCTCGCGCGCAAAAAAAGCTACCACGTGCATTACCACGCGCATACTGCGCGTGCGCACGCGTAGCAAGCGACTGGAATAATAAACATATATATAGAAGATTTAAAAACGTGTATGTCTATTTGTAATACTTGTTATCATTTGAAGCACCCTAGTTTTTTAATTATCTTCATTGTACAGACTTTTTTTTCCTTACTGCTTTATTATAAGGAGAGATCGGTTTGAGGGTCGTTTATATCGTTCCGGCTTACAAATATCTAGTCTCCTGTAATGTCTAGTATTCGAAAGAGTCCAGAGTCCTAGTACGCCTAGACCCACAAGGTACAGTGTCCTAAAACGTCCAGTAGGTAGGTACCTACTATAAAATACACTTACCCATTTATCTAGTGTCTCAAAAGTGGCCTACATTGTATAGTCTGTCCTTTTTTTTCAATTTGTGGCATCGCAGCTATATAAAGAAAGAAAGAAAGAAAGAAAATACATTTATTCAACAATCACAAAAAAATAATAAGATACAAATAATTACAATAATCAAGGAATATAAAAGAAAAGAAAGTTCAAAGAATAAATAAAACTTAGAAAATAAAAGTGGGGCTGAAAGGGCCATAACTCAGCATTAAGCGCGTCACAGACGACTAAGATACGATAATATTTTATCTTAAGATAAAATATCGCTCGCTATACAATTTATATCAACCATCACAAACGGCGAAGATAATATATATTTGCATCTTACAGTATCTTAAGATATCGAGCGATACGAAATTTATTAAAAGATGTCATCTTAAGATACGAAATATATCGTAAAAGATACAAAATATATATTAATATACTATCTTAAGATACAAAATATATCGTAATATGCTCTATATGTTGCTCTGTTTTGTATTCGTGACGGTTTATTTTAACCCCTGAACAAAGTGATGGGTGTATAAGTTTAGGGTGTGTACCACAGCGCGCGCGCGCGCGTGTGTGTGTGTGTGTGTGTGTGTGTGTGTGTGTTCGTGTGTGTGTGTACGTGTGTGTGTGTGTACGTGTGTGTGTGTGTGTGTGTGTGTGTCTGTGTCTGTGTGTGTGTCTGTGGCATCGTAGCTCCCAAACGAATGGACCAATTTTGATGCGGTTTTTTCTGTTCGAAAGCTGATATGATCGAGATGGTTCTTAACAATCAAATATTATAGTATCTTAATCGTCTGTGACGCCCTTTAGCTGTTTGCCGAAGGCAGGCAGCGCTGGTTTTAAGCCCAGAGGGGGCGAAAAAATATATTAATTAAGAATATATATAAAAGTAAAATGAGAATACAATTAAATATATATCTACACACATAGATACGAGTATAAGTGTGTATGTAAATAAATACATAAATAATCCATATATATTTAAATAAATATTAAAATATAACATTTATATAATGAGCAAATAAATCTTACTAAAACAGTTATTTAGTATTTCCAAATAGTAATTATATTAGAGAAATGAGAGAAAAACCATATTATAAGTATATAATTTTGGAATCGAATATTGAAGATGGAGTGACGACTATATATATATATATATATATATATATATATATATATATATTTATGTACGCAGTAAAAAAATCTGAGCCGAGGTTTTATTTCAGTGAATCATTGCTTGTTTTGATTTTATTATACCTACCTATAATGAGGATAAAATTAAAATCAGATCCACGAACGACTCCACGAGGTCAATGTAATAAGAACGGGGCATAATTTTTATTGTTTTTGTCTAATCAAGTTTCGCTCTCATTGGAAAATAAAGAGTTAAAAGAAAGAGTTACTTTCGCTTTTATGGATTTTTATCCCTATTCAGTACCTAACTAATTCTTTATTCGTTTTATCAAAAATGCTCAATCAGGATGCATATCTATACTTATAATAAAGCAATAGGAACGAAAAACTCTGTACAAAGAAGATAATTAAAAAATAAATAGTCTAGGGTACTTTAAATAAACTACTGAACAAGAATATAACATTTTAAATATACGTGTCTGTCTGTTTATCTGTATGTATGTTTGTTGACGCATCACGTAAAAACTACTGCACCGATTGCGATGCGGTTTTCACTATTGGCTTAGGGTTTGACTTAAAACTGGGGTACTTGGCATCTCAATCCGATAAGTGAAAGCCGAACAATCGATAAAAATAACTTTGATGGCAGAAGGAATTTTGATCAAATGTTGGTATTAGTATTTTAGGTCTTGGAATAGCACATAATATAGTACATTTAACCTAGAGGAATGACTATGCGTGCGAAGCCGCGGGCATCAGCTGGTACTTATAATAAAGCAATAGGAACGAAATAGTATGAACAAAGAAAAAAAAATGTCTAGGGTACTAAACAAGAATATAACATTTTTAAAATTCGTGTTTGTCTTTTTGTCTGTTTATCTGTTTGTCTGTATGTTTGTTCGCGCATCACGTAAAAACTAGTGGACCGATTGAGATGTGGTTTTCACTGTTGGATAGTTTAGGGTTTGGCTTAAAAACTGGTGTACCTAAACTACTACGGTACTCGGTACGGTATCCTGTTATGGGGGAATAGTGTAGATGCACAAGACGTTTTTATTTCCCAAAAAATATGCATTCGCATACTTGCCGGAAAGCTGTAAGCCGCACTTATTAATTTGAGTATTCTGAACCTGACTTCAATGTATATCATAGAAGTAAGTATTTTTGTTAGGAAATATCCACAGTTTTATTTTACGCGTGCTGACCAAGTACGACGGTATGCAGCTAGATTTAGACATAAATTAGTACTGCATTCTTCTAAATTAAAAATGCAAATGTTATGTCAGTAAAAATGTATAATAATATACCCGACGAAATAAAAGACGAAGAAAAAGATAACGTTTTTCTAAATAAATTAAAAACATTTTGAATTAAAAAATGTTATTATAATTTAAATGATTTTATCAATGACTAAATTACTCTAATACATTATTCAACAGGAATTAGTTTTTAAATGGTTCGGTCCGCTCCTACTTTACATTGCTACACCCTATGAGGGTAATATGTCATTCTACCTATTAATTATTAAGATCTTCTGTAACATATTATGGCAATAAAATATTGAGTATTGAGTACTACTCTGTACTACTCTGTACTACTGGTACCAGTACTACTGGTGCATCTAAATCTGATGAGAAGAAGCCGAGCAATCGATAAAAATAATTTTGACGGCTGAAGGAATTTTGATAAAATTTTGGTATATTGGTATTTCAGGTCTTGGATATAATACACGTGCGAAGCCGCGGGTACAGCTAGTTGCAAAATAAATGTTTATAGGTACCTAGTGCAGAAGGAGTTATACTCTAATTTGCAACAAAGACTTATAAGAGTGACTTATAAAAGTGACTTATAAAAAAATACTTAATTGACATGATAAATTGTGTGGTAATTGTGTTTACCTATCCTATACCTACCTATATGTAAGACAGCATGAGTCATACCTACCATCATGTAATAAAAAACCACATTGAAACGTGCCAGTAATGAATAGAGGGTAACAGCAGTTCATCTAGCAATATTTTGACTCTAGGGATATACTGAAGCGGTGATTTGGTCCAAGTATTTCATTCTAGTATATTGAATCAAGTAAAGTTAGTACGGGTGAAGCCGCGGGCTTAGACTTAGATTTTTTGGAACAACTAACTGGCATCGGGTATTTAAAGTTATTGAACCATCATCAGGGCCTTTTTTAATGTTTTATGAAATCTTTTTTTTTAGTAAATTTATAGATAAAAAGCATAAACAACAAAAGTTAATCTCAAAATAACAATAAAACTTAATTATTTACACAATACTATCTAACAAACCGTCGGTGGAAGGAAAAGCGCCCAAATGCTGTCTGCATTGCCATGCTGTATTGCAATACATATTTTTTTTGGCCTATTTAGGAGCCAGCATTCTGTCCACATGTCGCCTCCAACAAACATGTTGCCAAGTCCCTGTAAATTTCGTGGTGGACCCAAAGTTTCAACCCCAAACGGCACAAACATGTAACCCCTGTCGAGGTTCCCATATTTGCGCCGCTTGAAGGCCTTTTTAGATGTTTGTTTCGTATATTAATGTCCATTTTCACCAACAATCCCTAAATTTTAGGTAGCCCCTAAGACATTTTAAGGGACACCTTCGATCGATTCGTTTTTACTAACATCTAAGGTGCACCTGGGGTGTTAAGGGATCCCCTAATATTAGGGGCCCGGATTTCGGCCCCCTAGTGCTAAGTGACAGTTAATGTTAGTTGTAATACTACTCATATTTTTTAAATATTGGAAACTGTATTTATTTCAAAATATTGTTTCTAGGTAGGTTATTACCAATAAATAATATTTTAAATAAATACATGCACAAAATATTTTTTAGAATCAAAAAATTTTTAGAAAATATAGCAAGCGGCCACAGCACCAGAAAAGGGAAAAAATGAGAAAAATAAGTTGTATGATGATGATATCCGAAATTTTTAATGTAATACTTCATCACGGCATTATTTTATTATTAAGTATTATCATCAACATTCGGCCTAAAATAATAAATAATTTTTAGTTTTTATGAAATACCGAAAAAATACCTACCATAAAGCAAATTATTTATCTTCGTGTATTTTTCCTAAATATTATTAAAATTACTTTAGCGGTAAGTGTACCGATTTTGAAATCGCTACATAAAAACAAATCTGTAACATAAGTACCCTTAGCTTGGTAAAAACTGATTTAGGTAAGGGGCTGATCTAAGGAAGAGGAAATCTTAGTTAGGGAGAACTTAAGGTGAAGTTGGTGAAAACGGCCATAAGACTTCCAAAAGTGCTGACTGGACTTGATGGAGTTTGCGGCGTAAGATAGCTTTTGTTTCACATTAAAATTTGATATGTTTTATAAATATGCTGTGCAAGCTGCTAACTCTGTACGGAGTTGTAATGATTACAATATTTTATCCTCTTTTATGGTATTATTGGCTAAATAGCTGTTAAATGCAAAGTTTGTGGAGTAGGTAGCAGAAATGCAATAAATAAATAAATTATTCATAAAATACGATTAAATTAAATCACTTCAATCATTTATTTGCTAAAATACATACTATTACAATTCAGTTCTCATTCAATTTATATGTCATTGTATTCAGCCTGCAAGCAAGCGTGCAAATATTTAGAAAAAATGGTTAAATAAACAACACAATTTATCATTAAGAATATTATATATAAATAAAAGGTCATTCACGTAAAATTAAATATATTGTGCGCAAAAAATTACAAGTAAACAACGAAAAATAAAATATCGCCATTCAAATAATGAGCTAAAAAATATATGTCAATTAACATTATTAAAATATTGCACAGTTGTCACGGTTCCAAAAACTATTTGACGCTATAAAAACAATTATCCACTAACCAGGGCCATTGTTCTCTATTGCCACACGAAATTCCTTGCAGAAAACGTGTGACGTCTTAACTTGCTATAACGTAAACGCGTTTCCTAAACGCGCCATGGCGCGGAATCGTAAAACGGAATTCTGTATGCCACAAGAAAATATAAATATATATATTCGGTACAATTCCACACCCAAAACATCCCTAAACGGCCCCAAACTAGGATACCCTGTAATATGGGCACTAGATAACGGATAAACATACTTAGATACGAATATTAACATCCATGACTCAGAAACAAACATTTCTGCTCATCACACAAATGATTGCACCTTACAAGATTTGAACCCAAGACCATTTGATTTCGTACCTAGGGTTTCTAGCTACTAGACTAACCGGTCGTCTCCGACCGGTAGTCATAATTTTGACATTTAATAGGCATACAGACAGATAGACTAGCAGCACTAAGCAAATCTTCCTGCATCGAGGAGTGAGACAAGGGGACGATATTTCCCCGAAATTGTTCACAAATACATTGGAGAATATGTTTAAGACTCTGGACTGGAAAGGACGTGGCATAAACATCAACGGCGAGCACACTTGAGATTTGCGGAAGACATCG
This sequence comes from Alsophila aescularia, assembly GCA_946251855.1. Lineage (NCBI taxonomy): Eukaryota > Metazoa > Arthropoda > Insecta > Lepidoptera > Geometridae > Alsophila > Alsophila aescularia. The sequence continues at coordinate 24,850,129 of OX276373.1, read as the reverse complement.
TCATTATCATCCGACCCTGTTTTTGGTCTATATTAATGACCTCTGCTTCCTTAATTTGGAAAATGCGAAGGTATTTGCGTATGCAGATGATACTGCAATAATCTTTCATGACCAGACTTGGGATGTAATAGGGCAAGTTATTAACAAAGGACTGGAAAAAGTTTCAAAATGGTTGCAGAATAACTTATTCACTTTAAATATTAACAAAACTAAAGTCATAAGCTTTAAAATTTCAAATCTGTTAGGGCCTACCATTAAACATTAAACATTATGACATTATTATTTTATTTATTTATGGGCCATTTGACATTAAATTGCACTCTTGTAATAATACCCGTCTATCCGAATGTACATGTCCTAAATTACAGATTACTAATGTTATAAAATATTTAGGAATACTTACAGATGATAAGCTAAATTGAGAAATTGAAATAAAACATTTAAGTAAAATAAATCGAAAACTAATGCACATATTTAAGAGACTGAGACAGATAGCAACTGAAGAAATCCTAAAACTTGTATATAATGCAGTCTGTCAAAGTATCATTAATTATGGGATAACAACTTGGGGAGCAGCACATAAAACTCATTTGATAAGAGTTGAGCGTGCACGGAGGGCTGTTTTGAAAGTAGCTTTTAAAAAACCCTTTCGATAAGCTACTGACAGTCTTTATAGGGAAACAAATTTTTTGCGTGTACGACAACTACTTATACTTGCGATCATCCTCAGGTTCCATAAAGTTGCTCACAAATCAGTTACTGGTTTAGATTCACGTCGATTAAGGTGGACATCCCGTAAAACTAGAACAAGGTTTGCACACAGTTTTTTTACGTATTTGGGACCCTATCTTTATAATAAATTAATAAAGATATAAATATATATTTTTTGTCTCGAAATGAATGTAAAAATAAGGTTTCAACTTGGATTGGGGATAAGAACTACAATGAGACGGAAGAGATTATAATCACTAATATTTGATGGTATAGTTTCATACATAAATATAAATATAGATACATAACACATGAACTAATATTAAAATAAATAAAGATGTTTATTTTGGGTGTTTTTCTAAATGTATAGATATGATATAATATTGTTTGTCTTCGTATACTATTTGCTAGCTTTATTTAAAAAATAATAGTAATATATATTATTGTTTATAAATTTACTACTCATCAGATGAATAGCATTATTGTTTTACCTAGGAAAAAATAGTCTCCCCGAGACAGGGAATCCTAGTGGGGAGGCTATGGAATAGATGATATAATTATTTAGTTATGATTGTACCTTTACTTTATGCACAATAAATTATTATTATTATTATTTATTATCATTATGGCAGAAACGTTGCAGGACTTACATCAGATGCTGAACGGCCTAGCTGATTCCTCTCAACGCATCTTTCTCCGGATGAATTAGGATAAAACCAAGATGATGCTCAATGAACATGTCTTTCCGGAACCGATTGCTGTTCACGGATCTCCTTTTGAAGTTGTTCAAGAGTATGTTTACCTTGGGCAAACGCTGAAGTTGGGTAAAAACAACTTTGAGGGACAGGCCCGTAGAAGAATACAGCTGGGCTGGGCAGCAAAAGACCGACCATGGCGTTTGTCAAAAGACCATGACCAAAATTGGCGCAAATTATCTGATTACTTTTTTCGCGCGTCCTTCAATGAAACGTGGAATTATCAATTTTGGACAGTGTAACAAACAAAACATACTATGACATGTATACCTCTAAACTCAGTCCGAACCGAAATAAAAAGGTTTGAGGTCAAGATATTTTCATACATTTTTGTAGGTCAGGTGTTTTTTTTGTGCTGCCATCGATGGAGCATGGAATTGTCAATTCTAGACAGTGTAACAAACAAAACATACTATGACAAGTATACCTCTAAACTCAGTCCGAACCAAGATAATGAGGTTTATATATTTGCAGGGCAGGTGGCGCATTTCTTTTTTCGCGCGGCCTTCTTCGTCTTTGAAGAGCAAGCGACACGAATACCATGTTTTGAATTGTCATATGTGGATTCGAATTGGCGATTAAGGTAGCGTACTGGTACGAAGTCCAAAATTTCGAACGAGACTCTTCGGCTTATGGATGAGAGACGTGACGATGTACAGGCCACATCCACAGAGAAGCGGCATCAGCAAGCTAGGGCGACGAGACCTCTGATGCTCTAACACACGCCGTACAGAAAAGGCTATTGAGCAAAATCGGGGGTCTAAAGTCTTTGCCCAGAAATTGAAGAGGCCCCATCTGACGAAGCTAAGAACATCATCTGCTAAAAATATCGTCACCTCAAAGGCGAAGATTCTCGTCAAGATAGAAGACTTCTATGGCCAACTGTACGACTCGCATGCTCAACGACCCGAACCCAGTAATGAGGAATCCCGAGCCACTTTAACCCGCCACTACACCGATGATCTGCCGGAAGTCAGCCTAGACGAGATCGAGATAGCCCTAAAACAGATTAAAAATGGAAAAGCCCCAGGAGAAGACGGAGTCACTTTGGAACTCTTGAAAGCAGCAGGAAAAATATTGCTTCGTCAGCTCTAGAAGATATTCAACTCCGTTCTGAACGGTGGGAGAACTCCCAAGGAGTGGAACAGAAGCATCGTAGATTTATTTTTCAAAAAAGGAGATATAATACGCTCCTAAAAAACTACAGGCCCATCTCGCTTCGCCATGTCTATAAGCTGTTTTCGAGCGAGAAGACTTGATAAATTGCAGCCTCCTGAGCAGGCCGGGTTTCAGGGGGGTTACGGGACCGTAGACCACATCCATACAGTGCGGCAGGTTATACAGAAGACCAAAGAGTATAACCAGCTCATGTGTCTTGCTTTTGTGGACTATGAGAAAACCTTTGACTCCGTCGAAACCTGGGCTGTGCTCGAGTCCCTGCAGCGATGCTAAGTGTACTGGCGATACATCGAGGTGTTGAGATGCTTGTATGATGCCGCGACCATGTCCGTACAAGTACAGAACGAGCCGAATAAGCATATCCAGCTTCGCAGAGGAGTGAGACAGGGGGATGTTATTTCTCCGAAACTGTTCACTAACGCCCTTGAAGATATGTTTAAGACGCTGAATTGGAAAAGTACGGGCATAAACATAAATGGCGAGTACATCTCACATCTACGATTTGCCTATGATATTGTCCTTATGGCTGAATCGCTGCCGGAACATGCTGAAATACTGACCGATCTAGATGACGCCTCTCGACGTGATGGTTTCGGCATGACTATAGACAAAACTAAGGTAATGTTTAACGACCTCATTACCCCGAAACCAGCTGTCATTAACGGTGTACCTCTTGATGTTGTGCAGGAATATGTCTACCTCGGGCAGACTGTGCAATTGGGTAGGAACAATTTCGAGAGGGAAGCCATTTACCATTTTGTAAACTTCTCTTCGTCCATACCACAGTGCCTAAAGACGAAAGTCTTCAATGCGTGCGTCTTACACTGGCAGGTCATGACTGCATGACCTGCGGAGCTGAAACGTGGACACTCATGGTGAGATTGGTTCACAAGTTTAAGTTCGTTCAGCGAGCTATGGAAAGAGCTATGTTTGGTGTTTCTCTTAAAGACAAGATTCGTAATGAAGTAATCCGACAGAGAACCAAAGTTACCGACATAGCTCAAAGAATTAACAAGCTGACGTGGCAATGGGCTGGTCACATCTCTCGAAGAACCGACAACCGTTGGGGTAAACGAGTTCTAGAGTGGAGACTGCGCTTAGGCAAACGTAGTATAGGGCGCCCGCCAGCCAGGTGGAGTGACAACTTGCGAGAAACGGCTGGCAGGAACTGGATGAGAAGAGCCGAAGATCGGTTTTAGTGGCGTTCACTAAGAGAGGCCTACGTCCAGCAGTGAACGAACATAGGCTAATGATGATGATGAGTACGGTGATGATGAGGTGGCGCATTTCTTTTTTCGCGCGGCCTTCAATTAAACGTGAAATTATCAACTTATAATTACATGTATACCTATAAATTCCGTCCGAAAGATAAAGAAATTTACATATCTGAAGGACAGGTGACGCAATTTTATTTGCGGTTCCATCAATGAAACATGGAATTATCAATAACAAACAAAACATACTACAGAATGTATACCTCAAAACTAAGTCCGAACTGAGATAATGAGGTTTACATACTTTAGGGGCATTTTCTTGGCTCGATATGAGTTTAGAGGATACTTCGCATAGTATGTTTTGTTTTTTACTCTATCTAGAATTGATAATTCTACGATTGATAGATAGCCGCGCGAAAATAAAACTGAGCCACCTGCGCTACAACTAAGTAAACATCGTTATCTCAATTAGGAGAAGTACTTGTCATAGTTAGTTTTGTTTGTTACAATGTCTACAATTGATAATTTAATGTTTCATTGATGGCCGTGCCAAATAAAATTGCGTTACTTGCCCTACAGATACGTAAACCTCTTTATCTCGGTTCGTACTAAGTTTAGAGGTACACTTGTCTATATTTGTTTTGTTTATTACACTTTTAAGAATTGATACTAAGTTTCACAGATGGCCGCGTGAAAAAAATAGGTACCAATTTCCATACAAAATATCTTAACTTCAACCCTCTTTATCTCGATTTGCACTGAGTTTAGAGGTATACTGATCAAAGTATGTTATGTTTATTGCATTCTATAGAATTAATAATTCCATGATATACGGAGGGCTGCGAAAAAAATATTGCGCCATCTGCCCTAGGAAAATTATCATTGTCTTTTGACCGTGGCGAGAATAGTATTTAACGTTACACGACAATTCCACGAAGATATATTAACGTGGCGTGTAACGTGTCTTAGTGGCAATAGAGAATAAAGGCCCAGTTCGTCATCTTAATTTTAAATACATTGCCTTTCAAAAGGTTTATTTTTTATTTGGTAGTTTTACATATTGACTATTTTACTACATCTTTTCAAGTCAACGCGTAAAAATGTGGGTTCTAAAACGACCACTCGGCTTTTTTGATATCCACGCGGACAAATTCACGGGCGAAAATTACCACTAGGCAAAGTCCACGCAGACAAAGTCCACTCAGACAAAGTCGTAGGCGAAATAGATAACTAGGCTTTTCTGAAGTCCCACGCGGATGAAATCGCGGGCAAAAGCTAGTCACTGTAAAGCTTTCATAAGCTATCCTTTTCAAGGTATACAAGTAGAGATTTTTAACAACCTAAATTTGATTACTAACTACCGCAGGGTGCACACCCACAGTCAATAACCTGGGCCGGTTTTTTACCTGATCGCCTGTCGCCTGCAAGGGTCAGTGCCGGCGACGAGAATCTCCCTTTTTCGATTGGTCGCTATTGTTCACAGGGTATGATCAGAACAATTTTAGTTAGTTATTTACTCAGTGTAGATTCTACACCACGCTAACACGTATTGTTTGATATTTGGCAATTTCTTACCCTTTCCGCATAGTGTTTTTTTTAAATAAATTATATTTTAAGTAAAAATCAAAAATGTAAAAAGCTTAATTAGTCATGGTGGTCACATTTTAATTGATTTTAGATATTATATTACTTACTGTGCTTCGTTATTAATTTCCCTGCAAAATAAAAACATACTTCAATGACATTCAATTTGACATTTACTACTTTTTTTTTTAAAACTTGCTGAATTTCAAATATCTCAAAACTTTATTAACTTTCGGCCATACATTGGGCGGCTTAAATTTGTTGCATATAAGCACCCCTACCACATCCTTCCGGGAATACGTCAACTTACCAATAGCCCTGTATACAATAGGTGCCTATAAAATAAATATTTTATTACAATACCATTATCAACAACAACAACAAGCTTCGACAAGTTGCTTGTTATTTCGTAAAACATTCGCTACCATTTTATAGATTGTTTCTTTCGTGATTGTATAACATTTAATTCAATAAGGTATAATTAATACGAAATAAAATAAAATGATTCGCAATAAAGTAGTAACGTATGGTACAACACTGACCGTGCCCGCACATTTGTCTGTTGGCGAACATTTCTTGGAAAGGTTTCTGGACATTTGTGACCGCGATGGCGACGCTGTTGCATTGGTGAGTAAATATTTTGTCAATCTATACTTAAAAGCAGTGAGTAACAAAAAGTCAGAACAACAGAAAATGGTTTATGGTACTTAAAATAAGCTACTTAACTTATATATTTTTTTAAGTCTCTATCTGTCTGGATGTTTGTTCGCGCCTCACGTAAAAACTAATGAACAGATTGAAATGAAGAATTATGTGATTGTTGAAGTCGATAGCTCGATGGTTATTTTATTTGCTACTTATTAGCTATGCATTTGTAACCTACAAGCGTATCCTATAGCTTAGCAGTATCTTAGTGCCTATAGTTACATAGGTAGTAAGTACCTACGGTAGTAAAATAAGTCTTTATTCATCACATAAAAATAAGGCAGCAGCATTTTCCATCTGGTATTCCAGGATAAGAGAAAATCATATTATTTCACATGATTTTCCCCTTAATGTGGAATCCCCGTTAATGGAGAAATCTAACGGGGATTGTGACACTAACCCGGGAAGAGGATAATAGCGTCAAAATCCCCATGATTATGAATTTGCAGCAATAATGGGGATTACGAGACTAAAAGTTTCAAAATCCCCATTAATGGGAGAATCTAATGGAGATTTTGACACTAAAACAAGGTCCTAATGGTTAATATTTCACCAATATTACACACTCGAAAAATAAAAGTTTGAGGAAATAATAAAAAATAAAATAAAATAAAAATACATACAGCCGAACATATAACCTCCTTTTGTCAAGCCGATTAATAACAACATGACAGCTTCAATCCCTTCAAAAACACATAATTAGGTAACATCGAGCTCTAATTAGATAAACATGTTGACGGCTAAGATATCGACAGGCATCTCGCATTCGCCATATTTAATTTTGTGTGACTTTATAACTACTTATTCCTATACATTTTTTTGACGTGATGCGCTCCGATACAAAAGGGGTACGAAGAAAAATAAAATTATAAATCTTTTCAGAAAGATATGACTAATTTTTTTGAGGTCTGTGCTACGCTCAAGCCAACTTAATAAGTATTTACCAGGCACAGGCCTCAACATTTTTGAGTTATTTCATTATAATATAGGTTATATTCGAAGGTTATTTCTTCCTTTTTAGTTTTATAGGATTTGAAGCCGTTTTTTTTTAGTAGTTTTTATATCTTAATTTTTAGTTTCGTTAAAGTAGTTCTAAGAAAATTAAGTGCCTACTTATTCCGTTCGCTAAGAAAAAAAAGCAGTACTGAAACAGTTAACAGTCCATATCTTTTAAACTACTGATCCGATTTTGATGAAACATGGCCTATTCCCTAAAATGAAAAATGCTAAAACTTCTACAAACAGATATTATTGTAGATTATTGCAATCAGATTTGTAGGTTCGGTGAAATACGTTGACAAACATCCATACATACCTACACACATTACATTCGAGTGGTATATTTGTTCAGATGCTCATAGAGACTAACATAATATATGAATATTACGCATTTTTTACAATATTCCAAACATACACATTACATGAGAACCTCTTTTTTTAAAGTCGGTTACAAAGGGACCGTTACGAAAAGGATCGTCGTCTCGCTTTTTATGCTTTCTTTTTTCATTAGTCTAATGAAATCTGTAATATTGGGTTTGGGGCTACATGGTAGCATCAAAGACAAGTATTCTCGATGAAAGAGGAAAAAGCAACGTCCCGAAACTCAACTTTGCACAAATTTTAGTAAAGGAGGTAAGGAGTTTAATTGTTCAAAAGAAGCAGTAAAGTGTAAACACTCGAGGTTTCTCAACGCTGCGGCTGCATGCGGGGCGCCGGCGCCGCGTGCGGACATAGCTGGTGGGCGTTGCGCTTTATTGAGTGCGTGTGCGCCCGCAGACCGCTCGCTTCGACTTCGTCCGTTTACTGCAGTCGAGGAATTTCTAATTAACTGATCTCGCTCGGCGTTCATCGGATCTCGAGATCCGTTGCAACTCAAATGAATATTAATTTTTGTTCCCATCGGATCTCGAGATCCGTTGCAACTCAAATTAATATTAGTTTTTCTTCCCATCGGATCTCGAGAACCGTTGCAACTCAAGTGAAAAATATTTTTTCTTCCTATCGGATCTTGAGATCAGTTACAACCCAAATAAATATTATATTTGCGTTTTTAACGAATCATTTGAACATGATGTTCTGTTTTTGAGTTGTTTTTAAGTCTGATATTATTTTTTATTTGTTTCAGTGCAATAAAATCTATGATCCGTATTTCGATGTTTTTTTTCTTAGAATGTGATAGCTACACTTATTTGATGAACAATCATTTGTTAGATTCAGCAACCTATAGAAAATTAAATCATTAAAATATTATGTACAAAATAGGCGTATGTGCGGATAGAGAAAAGTCGTAAGATTTGAGGGCGCTTTTTGGTAATTGTCGTACAAAAATCTCAAATTTATTTCTATCTATCTTATTACCCTGCAAAATGTATATTTCCGAACACATGAACACCTATTCCAAACAATAGCGTCCTGCAAAGTAGGTAAAAACAGGTGTCCCTACTACATCTGCAGTCTAGGCAGTACATAAAATTAGACGGTTTACCGAAATAGCTACTGCAAGATTAGTATTTTTTAGTTAGTTTCACAGTATTATGTCATATGGCATTATGCTGCAGAAATTAAATGTATATTTATTTTGTTCTACAGAATAGTTAAATACATAATATAATATAATATAATTAAATATAATTAAATACATATAGTTAAATAAATAGTTAAATTACAGAATAATTCGTTCCATAACCAATATGAAATCCAACGATTATCTGAGGAAACGTTTAAAAGAGATCAATATTCTTACTGTGGCTTGTCAATATATATATATTCTTCTCATGATATGAAATAATAATAGATACTTGAGTTGTAACGGATCTTGAGATCCGATGGAAACAAATCTAAGATTCATTTGGGTTGCAACGGTTCTCGACCATTAAACTGCGAAAAATAAAATTAAATTTCTAACTAAATATGTTGTATAAAACCACATGACATGTCATGATCTCATGACATGTTGTAGTCATAAGACATATCACAAAGTACTTTAAACATTTAATTCACTTAACATAAAAATATGTAGAAGGTGATCACTTATTATTATCATGGAGCTTAATAAGTGATCTGTCATTAATATAATAATTAATATTGTAATACGCTTTCTTTATGAGATTTACTTAAACAAATGTTTTAAACCTGTGCATTGATAATTGATCAAAGCCATGTAACTTCTTATAAAAGCGTAACCAGTTATGAACCACTAACTTTATTCAACCAAAATCCAGATACTTTCAGTTTATTTTTATTTCTAGTATTAAAATTATGAGCATCCCTATTTTTTAACAATGTTATTAATATTCTTCATATATAAATTGACAAACCACTGTAAGAATGTCTTTATAGTAATTATTTTTATATTTATTTTAAACGTTCCCTCATTGAATTGCGGGATTTGGTATTGTTTATGGATCGAATAACTCTCTTCTGTAGCACAAATATAGATTGAATTTCTGCAGCAAAATGCCATATGACATAATACTGTAAAACTAACTAAAATATACTAATCTCTGGATGATTATTCAGCTATTTCGGTAAACTGTCTCATTTTACGTATTGCATGGGCTGCAGAGGTAGTAGGGATGCTTGTTTGGAATAGGTAGTCATGTTTACGGAAAGATAAACTTCGCAGAGTAATAAGACAAGTATAAAGAAAGTAATAAGAGAGAATTTGAGAATTTTATACGACAATTACCAAAAAGCGCCCTCGAATCTTCCACTTTTCTCAAACCGCACAGGATTGATAAAAGTGCACCTATTTTTGTTGTGTTGTTACACCTATTTTGTACATAGACAAATTGGATGGAGCCGAGATTTAAATAAAATAAACTACAAATTAAATTTGAAGTTAATTTTATTGGTCTTACTTTTGAACGTACAATTCAAGCGAAGATGAAATAATGTCAATTTCTTCTTAATAACTTCCTTATATAACTTTATTAAATGCGTAGGCGATTCTAGAACATTCTTACATTTGTAGTAAACAACTAAGTAATTTAATTTCTCAAACAATACCGAGAAAAACATCTAAGTACATAAGTGCTTATTCAGCTATGCGCAATTAAATTAAGTCAACATGTATAGTACCTCTACTGCGCATTATTCATAGAAATCATTGTACAAAAAGTGCTTACTATGTACTTTCACAATCAAAGGAAGTACCTAATTGTATGATTAAATATGTCGCAATTGGACTTCGGTAAACAACGGTGGGTTTGTGGTACATATAACTACTGTTATAAGTTACTATAAGTTGCTGAATGTTTGTTCATCAAATAAGTATAGCTATCACATTCTATGAAAACGACATCAAAATATGGATTATCTAGATTTTATTGCACTGAAACAAATAAAAAATAAAATCAGACTTAAAAACAACTCAAAAACAGAACATCATTTTCAAATGATCTGTTGAGAACGCAAATATAATATTTATTTGGGTTGAACGGATCTCGAGATCCGATGGGAAGAAAAAATAATATTTATTTGAGTTGCAACGGATCCCGAGATCCGATGGAAAGAAAAACTAATGTTAATTTGAGTTGCAACGGATCTCGCGATCCGATGGGAACAAAAACTAATATTCATTTAAGTTGCAACGGATCTCGAGATCCGATGGGAACGCTGAGGGAGAACGCTGATCAGTTAATTACAAATTTTACTTATAGTTACCACGCGCATACCGCCCAAGCAGTCGAAGGACATATATGGCCTCTCAATGGAACTTCTAAAAATGGCTATCATACCCCTCGCCCCCATATTGGCGACGCTGTTTAACTTGCTGTTTACTTACATTAAGAAAGGATCTTATCCAGTGCCCCTTAAAGTGAGCAAAAGAAAGAAAAGTGAGAAAAGGGAAAAGAAACATTATGGATGGATATAGGCCCTTGTCTATAATACCTGGAATTGCAAAGATTTTTTAAAACGGTTTGAGTTCTAGACTATTGGAGTTCCTGTCTTCAAGCAATGCTTTATCTGACCGTCAATATGCTTACAGAAAAGGTCGGTCTTATTATGTTTGCAAATAATAAAATATAAGTGATGGCTTATAACTTGAATATGGCCGAGCTGAGATGGAAAGAGCCAACAAGACATGAGCGCTAGCATCGCGGAACCAATCGATCCACACGCCCAACAGTCGGCGTTACCCCCATACCGGGCCATTAGATGTTTACACATCAAAATATTCTAGGGTATTTAATAAAAAAAAACGTGACTTTTTGTCAGTTTGTCTGTTTGTTTGTCTTTTTGTTCGTGCATCTCGTAAAAACTACTGGACCGATGCAGAGGCAATGCAGTTTCTCTGTTGGATATCTTGGGGTTTGACTTAAAAACTGGTGTACTTGGTATCTTAAACCGATGTGAAGAGGCTGAGCAATCAATAAAAACTTTTTAACGGCTGAGGGAGTCTTGATCAAATGTTAGTATATTGGTATTTTAGGCCTTGGATTAGTACATACAGCACTTTTAACCTAGAGAAATGACAACGCGTGTGAAGCCGCGGGTTCAGCTATTATGTCAATAAAGGTATATATAAGAAGTAATATTAAATATTAAACGCAACATACATGTAACTTTCAGATAAATGGCAATACCGGTGATCAATTAACGTACCGCCAGTTAGTACAAGACATGGTGAACATTGGTGCTGGACTGAAGCAGCTAGGCGTGAGCCGCGGAGACGTGGTCGCCTTCTACGGCGAGACCAGGAACGAGTTCTTTGCGGGACTCCTGGGGGCCATATGCTGCGGAGCAACCATAACCATGTTCAATATTTTGAACACGAAAGGTAATCCTATCGGTATTAGATTTCAGTACTACCTGTTTTATTATAATTTCTGACATTTGAAAAATTGTAAAGAATTAACAAAATACGAGTATGTGGAAAAAATTATATCCCCACAGACTTTTTTGGTGCTCTCTTCTCTAACGGACGTATTTCCGAAGCACCGGTAGAGTCAGAAGGGTATTTCATTTTCCAGTGTGAAATTTACTCTGTTGGCATATGAAATGGAAATTCCCCTTTCAAACTCAAAGCTTAGTTACTTTACAATAGATTATTGATTTGATCTATTTTATAATATTTTATTTATATCTCCTTGTGCATGAGATGCTAATTTTGACTTGTAAAAATGCTATTATTTTGCCTATCTATATACTTATAATAAAACTGTAACGGGTCCAATTCTGTACATTGATATTTTTTTGGAGGGTACTCTATATTCGATACTGAAGCCAAAACTGTTTTATTTTTTTATTTTTGTCTGTCTGTCTGTCGGTCTGTATCTTGGCTAGGCATCACGCCGAAACTACTGAATGAATTTAAATGAAATTTGGTATGATTTCAATTCATACTACGAGGTAGGACATAGGATACTTTTAATCCCGAATAGTTAAAGGGTTCCCGCAGAATAGGCGTTGAAAGTTATTTTAAAGAACATGTATCACGCTGAAACTACTGAAAGGATTTTGTTACAACTTGGCACAGTTATAGTTTATATAATGAGTAAAAATTAGGATTTTTATCCCGAAAAAATAAAGATTTCCTGCGGGAAAATGTCCCAAATTCTGTTTAATTAACATATTTTGTAATTATTTTTTTGGAGGCCGTTCTTTATTCAATACTACAGCCAAAACTGTATTTTTTTAATTCTTGTACGTCTGTCTGTCTTTCCGTCTGTCTGTCTGTACCTTGGCAGCGCATAATGCTGAAAATACTCAATGAATTCAAATGAAATTTGGTATGATTTGAGTTCATACTTCGAGGTAGGACACTGGATACATTTCATCCCGAAAAAATAAAGAGTTCCTGCAGGATAGGGGTGGAAAATTATTTAAAAGAACACGGAGCACGCTGTAACTATTGGGCGGGTGTTAATGCAACTTGACACAGACATAGTTTATAAGATGCGTGAAATTATGGATACTTTTTGTCCCAAAAAATATAAAGAGTTCCTGCGGTATATGGATTCAAATTCTGTACATTAAAGATATTATGAAATATTTTTTTTGGAGGTTACTCTATATTCGATAATGAAGCCTAAAGTGTATGTTTTTTATTTTTACTGTTTGTCTATCTGTCTGTATCTTGGGCGCGCATCATGCCGTCGAAACTACTAGATGAATTCAAATGAAACTTGGTATGATTTGAGTTCATACTACGAGGTAGGACATAGGATACTTTACATCTCGAAAAAATAGTGGGTTCTCGCAGGATAGGGGTTGAAACTTATTTAAAAGAACTCGTACCACGTTGAAACTAATGGACGTGTTTTGATGCAACTTGGCACTGTTTTTAGTTATAGGATGGGTATAAAATTGAGGACACGTTTTATCCCGAAAAAGTAAATGGTTTCTGCGGGATATGGGTCCAAAGTTATGTTAATATTGAAGTAATAAATAATATTTTTTGGTTGGTTCTCTTTATTCGTTACTGAAGTAAAAACTGTTTTACTTTTTATTTTTGTCTGTCTGTCTGTTTGTCCGTCTGTTAGTCCGTATCTTCACCGAAACAACTGAATGAAATCAAATGAAACTTGGTGTGATTTGAGTTCATACTATGATGTAACACACACACATTGGATACTTTTCATCCCGTTTTTTAGTGTTTCCGCAAGATAGGGTTTGAAAGTTATTAAAAAGAACACGTATCACGCTGTAACTACTGGAATGATTTTTTGATGCAAATTGACACAGTCATATATCTATACTTATAACTTTTTTATCGTGTTTTTTTGTCTGTTTGTCTGTATGTTTGTTTGTTCACGCATCACGTAAAAACTACTGGACCGATTGCTTTTCATTGTTACACAGTTTGGGGTTTCATTTAAAAAATGTGTGTTGGTATCTCAATTCGGTGAGTTAGGAGCCATGCAATTGATAAAATTATTTTTGATGGCTGATGAAATTTTGATCAAATGTTGGTACATTGGTCTTAGAGTAGCACATTATGGTACTTTGAACCTAAAGAAAAGACCACGCGTGCGAAGCCGCGAGTACAGCTAGTTTACAATGAAATACTTTGACTTTGACTTAGATGAAGACTAAGATAATTGATAATGCATAGTTATTATGAACCAAATAGTTTAACACCTAGGCGAAATAGTCGCCTATAGAGTAACTTTTGATGTGTGAACATTTACTGGCGCGGTACGGCGGTAACGCCGACTCTAGGCGGGCGACACGAGAGCGCGGCGACGTGTCGTCGCGCTGCTCCTGGGTTGTTGGCTCTTTTCGCCTCAGCTCGGCCATATTCGTTGTTTTACATCTGCCAGGCGTCCCGCGATGGATCATTTTTTAAATTAACATCCACTCAATAATGTTTCAGATGAATTGGAGCACGTGCTAAACATATCCAAGCCACGTGTAATTTTCTGTTCGATGGCAACTCTTGGAGACAATTTAAATGTTTTAAAAGCCACAAAGAGCATAGATCACATAGTACAAATAAATGGCGATCTAATAGGACACGGAGTGATGTGTCTAAGTGAAGTGATGGCCAATGTTGACCCCCGAAACTATGAGCCAGAAGCCGTCTGTGGCGCTACAGATACGGCTGTGATACTCTACTCGTCGGGTACCACTGGACTGCCCAAAGGAGTAATGCTCACACATTTGGGCATCCTTTATGGGTGCGCTTATTTTAAGTAAGTACCAATTTACTTCTATATAAATAAAAATTAAATAATGTTCGTAGGTAAAAGCTTATATTAGATTAACTCTTTATTGACACCAAGAAAAAAAGATACAGACATGGGAAAACGCTATTATCGCTAAAAACGGTCTCTTCTAGACAACATCACTTGAGAACGGATGCACCGATATGGCAGATATTTATTTTAAAAAATTGGTAATAGTAAAAAAAAAATTTAAAAGCTGCCCGGAAAATTCGGAAATTTCAAAAAAAACCGAGCTTCCATTTTCTATGGTATTTTTGTATGAACTCAAGCTTAATTTGGAATCTTCGTTCGAAATTCTAGAACAAACAAAAGTCGCCTGACAGTCGTGCTTCTCTCCTTTAACGGGCGTCATGGAACGTCACGGGTAAACAAAAATTTCGAACGATTCATATTGATTACTTTTCCTTATCATCATCATAATCTGCATACATGTACATCTATACTTATAATAAAACTGTAACGGGTCCAATTCTGTACATTGAAGATATTTTGAAATTTTCTTTTGGAATATACTCTATATTCGATACTGAAGCCAAAACTTATTTTGTTTTCATTTTTATGTCTGTCTGTCTGTCTGTCTGTCTGTCTGTCTGTCTGTCTGTCTGTCTGTCTGTCTGTCTGACTGTCTGTCTGTCTGTATCTTGGCTAGGAATCACGTCGAAACTACTGAATGAATTTAAATGAAACTTAGTATGATTTGAGTTCATACTACGAGATAGGACATAGGATACTTTTAATCCTGAAAAATTAAAGGGTTCCCGTAAGAAAGTTATTTAAAAGAACACATATCACGCTGAAACTACATAACGGATTTTGTTGCAACTTAGCACAGTCATAGTTTATGTAAAGGGTAAAAATTGAGAATATTTTTTATCCCGAAAAAATAAAAAGTTCCTGCGGGATAATGTCCCAAATTCTGTAAATTGAAGATATTTTGTAATTTTTTTTGGAGGTCATTCTATATTCAGTACTAAAGCCAAAACTGAATATTTGAAATTTTTGTCTGTCTGTTTGTCTCTGTCCGTCTGTCTGTCTGTACCTTGGCAGCGCATCACGCCGAAAATACTCACTGAATTAAAATGAAATGTGGTATGATTTGAGTTCATAATTTGAGGTAGGTCATTGGATACTTTTCATCCCGACAAATTAAAGAGTTCCTGCAGGATAGGGGTGGAACATTAATTAAAAGAACACGTAGCATGCTGAAACTATTGGACGGATGTTGATGCAACTTGGCATAGACATAGTTTATAAGATATGTGAAAATTATGGATACTTTTTATCCTGAAAGAACAAAGAGTTCCTGCAGGATATGGGTCTAAATTCAGTACATTAAAGATACAGTGTTTTTTTGGAGTTTCCTCTATGTTCAATAATTAAGTCTAAACTGTATGTTTTTGATTTTTGACTGTATGTCTGTCTGTCTGTATCTTGGACGCGCATCACGCCACCGGCACTACTGGATGAATTAAAATGAAACTTGGTATGATTTGAGTTTATACTAGGAGGTGACATAGGATACTTTACATCCCGAAAAATTAATGGGTTCTCACAGGATAGGGGTTGAAACTTATTTAAAAAAACACGTACCACGCTAAAAGTAATGGATGGGTTTTGATGCAACTTGGCACCGTCTTAATTTATTTGATGGGTTTAAAATTGAGGACACGTTTTATTTATTTAAAAATTAAAGGGCTTCTGCGGGATATGGGTCTAAAGTTATGTTAATATTTAAGTAATTAATAATATTATTTGGATAGTTCTGTCTATTCGATACTGAAGCCAAAACAGTTTTACTTTTAAATTTTGTCTGTCTGTCTGTCTGTCTGTGTGTCCGTATCTTGACCGCACATCGCACAGAAACTACAGAATGAATTCAAATGAATCTTGGTATGATTGGAGTTCATACTACGAGGTAGGACATTGGATACTTTTCATCCCGAAAAATTAAAGGGTTTCCGCAATATAGGGGTTGAAAGTCATTAAACAGAACACGTATCACGCTGAAACTACTAGACGGATATTTTGATGCAAATTGACGCCGTCAGATATCTTTACTAATAATAAAGCAATAGGTACGAAAAAGGCTGTGAAAAAAAGATAAATAAAAAAATGCTCTTGGGTGTTTAAAAAGGGTATTGAACAGCAATATTAAAAAAAAAAGTGTCGCTCTGTCTGTTTGTCTGTATGTTTGTTTGTTCACGCATCACGTAAAAACTACTGCACCAATTGCAATGCGGTTTTCATTTTTAGATAGCTTAGGGTTTGATTTAAAAACTGGTGTGATTGGAATCTCAATCTTGTGAGTTAGAAGCCGAGCAATTGATAAAAGTACTTTTGACAGCTAAATAAACTTTTATCAAATGTTGGTATATTGGTTCTGGAAGAGCACATTATGGTACTTTGAACCTAAAGAAAAGGCCACGCATGCGAGGCCGCGGGTACAGCTAGTAATATATATATACATCCGGGTGTGACATCAATGCAAAGCCAAGGTGGCTGCAAAAAAACTTGGTATTTTGTCTAAGGTTAGGCGGTACTTCACACCGGAACAGCTTTTGAATCTTTATCAAGCACAGGTCCGATCTTGTATGGAGTAATGCTGCCACCTCTGGGAAGGTTCTGCCAAGTATCAGCTCGAGTCTTTGGATTCAATTGAGAGGTGTGCTATCAGGCTCATTGGGGATGACACTCTAGTAAAAAGTAAGCTTCAAAGTCTGGCGCATCGACGTGAGGTAGCAAGCCTGTCAGTATTTTACAAATTGCACTATGGAGAGTGTGCACAAGAACTGCACAATCTGATTCCCCCATCACTTTTCCATCACCGTACAACTAGACGATCAGCAACGCATTCGATGTAAAAGGGTTTTTATGGTTGAAATACCTCGCACAAGAGCCAAGCGTTACGTTTCTTCATTTATTATAAGAACTGCAAAGGAGTGGAATGCCCTGCCCTCGTCAGTGTTTCCGGTAAATTTTAACCCAGGTGTGTTCAAGTCAAGAGTGAATAGGTATCTACTATGCAATCGTGCTACACTTTCGACCACATCATCGCTTTCTATCAGGTGAGATCGTGGTCAAACGATTGCCTAGTCCAAAATACAAAAAAAAACTACAGTATTTAAGGTACTTTCCCTCCATGTGACAAAGTCGTGGGACGCCCTGTATAAAAGATAATGTTTGTATGTTTCTCTTCTGTGCATACCATTGATCAGATTGTGATGAAACTTTGGTGGGGCCTTCTGAGGATACCCGATAGGATTTATGACTAAAGAAATCATCACGATTTGGAAATAATATCAATAACACGATGTTCTTAATTTTTTGCAAATTCGATGTCAATAACCGAAATTATGAATTTTTAGAAAATTCGATGTAAAAGTGACAGGTGTCAAAGGGACAGGTGTCAAAGTGATACAGGTGGTTTGTGGAGGGTCGGGGGTTGTTAATAGAAGTTTTATAGGTGACGGCGGGGGGGAGAAGGGGAGGCAAAATTTGTACGCGTGCAAAGCCGCGTGGCGCAGCAAATTAACAATAAAAACAAATCCAACCTGTCTTGGACTGTGTTTATATTCTTTCATATTATTTAGCAAATTCCTAAAAATTAAGTTTTTAATTTCAGAGGATATACTTTTAAAGTCAGCGAACGAATTTTGTCCATACTGCCGTGGTATCATGTTTTTGGATTAGTAACCACCATGAGCTTTTTGTCTTACCATAAAAAGGTAGTATATTTATCTGGTTTCAATCCAGAGAAATATTTAAGCACCATACAAGAATACCAGGTAAGTTTTTTTATTTTTTATTCTGCAGGATTATGTGCATAAACCTCTTATCTATGCTTAATCAGTAAGTAAAACTATGTACAAAGATTATTTAAAATAATAGTCTTGGATACTTAAAATAAGTTACTGAACAAGAATATACATAACATATTCAAAATGGTGTCTGTCTATCACTATGAATATTCACGCATGTCGTAAACACTCCTGGACTGATTGAAATACTTTCGCAGTTGCTTTAGCTTAGCTTTTTATGCTTAGGTTTCAACTTAAAGTCTGGTGTACTTTGTATCCCAATCCGATAAGCAGAAGCCGAATCAATGAAAATAACTATTTGACGGCTGAACAAAATTTGGTAAATTGTACTTTTGATCCTGGAATAACATAGGGTGCTTTTTCCACTGAAACAAATCCATGCGGGCAAATCCGCGAGCGCAAATAGTCATTATATAATCCACAAAAATCTAAAGTGGTTTGTTTGTTTGTTTGTCGTATGAGGTAGTGCTGGCCTGTGGTGTCAGAGTTTGTCTGGGCCTCTGACATGGCTTAACGACTAATAAATCAATACGAGTAACAGCCGGGACCGACTGCATAACGTGCTCTCCGAAGCACGGACCGATGGAAATCCGCACATAACTTAGAAAAGTCGTAGGTTTGGAACCTAGGATCGAACCCGGTATCGTTGGATTCTAAGTTTGCACTATCGAACTGTTAGGCTACCATAGCTCAATTTAAAATGATTATGAAGGGTCAAGCAAGCTGGCATTGATTGTACCATTGGATTGCAAGGCGCTGATTCGACGAGCCATATTATGAGCTATCAGCATTTTGGCCTCGACTACAAGCTCTGATAAGATTATGAAAATGTGAGGAGCTTCCAATCCCAAAGTTTCGTTACAATAATATTCGCATAAGCTACTAGCCTTACAATTTGATGGACTTACTTATATACAAATACATTTATTTCGTACTATTGTTACACTTTACGCAGGTCAACTGTCTGTTCGTGGTTCCACCTATCATCATCTTTCTGGCCAAGTCTGTACTTTTGGAAAAATATGACGTCTCTTCTGTAAAGTGCATATGGTGCGGCGCTGCTCCTCTCAGCAAAAACACAGCTGACGAAATGGCTAGCCGGTGAATATTTTGGTTTTGATTGCTAGTCTTGACTTGTTTGTAAACTTTTTTTGAAATTTCACGTAGCATGTACGCACAAATACATATGTAGGTGTAAATTCACGCTAAGCATGACCAAATTTTTTAAGACTTTATAACAATGTCTCAGGGCGACGAGCGCAGTGCAGTGCTGCGCAAGATTTTGCAACCAAAGTTCTGGGTGCACTGCAACTGTTATGGGCAGGCGTGACGCTTACCATCAGGTGAGCGACCTGCCTGTCTCATCACTCAATGTAATAAAAAAATGCATTGAATCAAAAATCAATGTTAAAAGACATACATATGTATGACTATTCAAACATTGCAAGATCATCCTCTACCAGTTTCCATGCTATGGTTTATTTAAATATTGGGTTATATCTTCGGCATCATCATCACAAGAAAACTTCAAACATTATTCAAATATTCTTATAAATACCGTAATACCATTACTTTGTGTTTCATGTAGGCTCCCAAACTTTGTAAAGCTAATCCAGGGATATGGATTGTCTGAAACAACTTCAGGGGTGCTAAAAGAAATAGACGAATTAGATGCTGATCCAGGGTATTTACCAGTTCCAGGTTGTAAACTAAAGGTAAGTAGCTATGTTGCGACTGATTCTAGTCATCAGATAATATTCTAATACTAATCAAACTTTCACTCTCTTTAAGGTTGTGGATATACTGACAGGAGAGAAGTTAGGACCTAACAAAACAGGTGAAATTTGCGTCAAATGCCCATCTATAATGAAAGGCTACGTGGACAATGAGGCTGCCACGAAAGCCATGTTTGATGAAGAGGGATATCTGAAGACCGGTGACATTGGGTTCTATGATGAAAAGGGCTACTTTTCAGTAATAGATCGGCTTAAAGAAATCATTAAATATAAAGGACATCAGGTCAGTGACAATATGTTTCTAAAACAGACCAGCTTAATAAGCAGATCGGTAATTTGAAATTATTATTAATAGGTAGCGCCGGCAGCAATAGAGAGCGTGATCTTGCAGCACGGCAGCGTGGCTGACTGCGGGGTGGTGGGCAAGCCTGACGACATGGCCTTTGAGCTGCCCACTGCCTTCGTCGTGCTCAAGCCGGGAGCACGCCTCAGCGAGGAACAGCTCCTCGAATTCACAGCTGACAAGGTTAGTTAGTTTATGTAGCCCAGGCAAAAACAACAAAAAAATATTTATTTCGAAGGTTGGCACCAAAATAGTATAAAGGTATGTACCATTCATGTGCTTTATTTTTTTTCAAAATATCTGTTCCTTTTTTTTAGACTAGCTGCTCTGCCCGTACTTTTCCCATTATCCCAATAAAAATCAAAAAAGTAAACTAAAAAATAATAAAAAAAATAAAAAGTAAAGTAGTATGTCCTTCTGGAATAGTGTAGCTTTCTATCGGTGAAAGTTTTTTTTTAAATCGGTATTTTTCTAGTTTATCCATTACAAACAAACATACAAATAAATATTTCTAGTTTTCATATTAGTATGGATAATATTTTATTTGACTGCACTACATAATAAACGGATTGTTGTAGGTAGGTACTTGATGAAATGTGTACACTTCTATATTCAATACTCCTATCCCGAAATACTAAAGACTTCCTGCGGGATAGGGATTGCAAGTTATGTAACAGTATTATTGCACTAATCGATTGTGTTCACGATGCGGATCAAATCTTGAAAAGAAATGTCACATGGCAAAATCGTCATCAGCCTGATTAAGTTCAATAGAGCAATCTGCCATAATCACCACGCTTGGCAGGCAGTACCAAACGTGGATGTACGAGTATGTATGTAATATTGAAAAAAATGCTTAATAAGAATATCTGAACAAATATACCAAATTTCGCGATTGTATGTACCTAGTATGTTGTCCACGTATTTCTCGGAAACTACAAGTCTTATTGCAACAGCTCTTTTTTTAGGTACTAGTTTCAGTATCTTTCAACTTTCAATAGTTATGGCCACTATCCATTTACAAAAATAGACAATTTAAAAAAAAAACCTTTTTAACATATGATATGAATTTTTCAGGCCGCTTTATATTTTTAATTACTAGAATTGTTATTCTACTAAAATTTAATAGGTATATATTTTATCCCTAATTTGACTTCACAGCTGTCAACCATTGGCACGCCTTCGCGGTGGCATCATTTTCGTGGACGAGAGATACCAAAGAGTCCAGCCGGGAAGATCTTACGGCGCTTGCTGAGACAAAAGCTTTGAGCGAACGAACGACGGCGCGAACGAATAACTGGTGTCATACTTCCTAGCAGAGACATAAATTGTACCGACTCTAAATTAGTCTAAAAAAAAAAGCGCATGTATTTGTATTTTCTTTGCCATACCAAAAGCATTTTTTTTTACCCCTGAATGAATTTGAATAACAGCAATTTTCATTCTCTGCCAGAACTTCGAGCGATATATCCAATGGATGTTAATGCAAGGGCATATAAGATGTTAATGCAAGGCGTACCCCTCTGCTGGCCATATGGCACGACTTGGCTGTTTCCGTTATATAAAACTATTTTCAATCACGACCGCGTGCCATTCGGTATCGTTTCGTGTCGCCAAAGCAGAGCTCCCGTGAAAATTGTGAATTGTGCGATATTTTTGTGCAGAAGGCGATCAGCAGACATCAAACTTACGGGAAACGGTATTTCCTATCACAAGTAATTGTTATTTATGTGAATTTGTGCTTGTAATTTTGTATAATTTTGATTCAAATGAATACTGCAATTGCGACAGATTAGCGACAGTTTACGACGCCATCGTCTTGGTAGAAGGCGAAGTGCGGGGAAAAAGTTGAGTAAAATTGATTGAATGAATGATGGAATGAACGTTAAATTTATCTCTAAATGTGGAGTGTTAGTACCGAAGAGATTATTTTTTATTGCCTATTAACTCTAGTATACTAATCATCGCCTGAAAGGCTGGCCGCGGTAATTTTTTTCGATTATTTTGTAATTGCAGGGACGTATTGAGGTCGTGCGTTCACGCCAACATAGTATAGCGATGACGCGGCGGGGAGAGAAGATAAGAAGCCACAGAATAAATAATAGTACAAGTACAGAAGGATAACTGAGTAAAGTCATTTAAATACATTGCAACTCTCGCTACAAGCAATAAAGTGCAATTTTTAAGGTCGCACAGTGCTGCGATCTGTCAATTATATTTACGCTAGAAGGCGCTCACCCATTGCGTGCAGGCTAGAATGTACCGTATCACAACGCGCGAGAGCTTCCATTGCTCTAACCGTTTCAGAATCGCTCTGTCACTTTTCCGCTCGGCAGGGTTGTATCAAAATATAACTAGGTACTAGTAATTATTCTGTGATATGATATGACTTAGATATTGTAACAGAATAAACAATGATGTAATAATGTATTATTTTTTAACTTATTATTATAAAATTTTGATAGTTCTGTTAACTACAATATAATGACATTCTTATCAGAATAGACCTAATACCTCATTATTTGATTGATGCTATTGCACTTGATGAATACACTTTTTCATTCTCTTATCATTATTTATTTTGACTTAGGTGCGTCTGTCTGAATTCCATTGCTTAATATTGAATGGAAAAAGAAATGGCTACCTTGTAACCCTTTTATATTTAGATCGTACCTACAGCCTGACTGGCTACAGGGCGGAGCTGAATGAGACCATGGTATTACTGGTGATGTTCATTTAATCAAATAAGTTGAAGTGTTAACACAGTACAGTAAGCTAACTAAATCAACACTCACTTTACAATTTATGTTGGGCGCCTTAATTACTAAATATCAGAGCTGATGCGGGTGGAAGGCCTCTACGCTTCTATGCTCTTTCTAAAATACAGTTATACATCTCAGGGGTGAGTTACGCAATACTCGCCTGCGACCAGTACTTATATTCTGTTCTAACTTTGTATTTGTTAGGTTGACTTCACAAAATTTAGTAAAAAGGAAGAACAGCGATTACCGCTGTTCTTCCTGTTACCGTCTCCGGAGTGGGTGGCCTTCCTCAGTCGGCCAGTCACCGGTGATGCCCTGCAAACTGGTCAGTGGTTGACTCGGAGACGCATCCCGGTTGAATCCGAAGAGACGGTGTGGAGTGGAGAGTGTGTTTGTGTTGGTGTGTGTGTGTGTGTGTGTGTGTGTGTGGCTCATAGTTTTGGGCCACGCCGGCCGCGATGTAAGACTCTAAGATCCCTCGGAGAATCCCGAAGTTGTATTGTAGGAAGTGTTCAACTAACACATCTAATACGTAGAGAGAAACAAAAAAAAACCCTGTGCAAGACAGAAATAATACCATAAGTATCTCAACATGATCAACGTACGAGGGTACGCGCGGCGGCGGTTATCAAAACTCACCAGAAACGGGGTTATTGCGTTCTCATTTGATTCCGACCCGAGGGCGGCTCGGCGCTATTGCCCTTCGGAGGGCTAGGGCTCGCTCGATGTGCAGTGGGGATCCCGAGATGTCCCGTTTCTCACAAGGGGATGCCTGACCGGATATATGTCTCTCGGCAGCGCCGACTGCAGATGTTGGAAACACGGAGAATGAACCACTGATGGCCGAGCACTTTATGCCCAACTTTGCATCACAAAAAAAGGCTGTTTTCCCGTCCGAATCTCTCTTTATCGCTTTCCCCCTTCTACCAAAACCGGTTGGTAGTTCATTGTTCTCAAGTATTGGAAGCCAAGGTCTCAGAGGACAAATCTCTCTAGCTATCGATATCGAACAGTTGTCGATTTAGTAGGTCTCCTTTTTATTGGTAGGAAGAAATCAAACTATTTATCTGATAATTGAGATATTACGAGGATTTAGTTCTATACTATATTTATGCCTTAGACCTTTTTGTTACCCTAATTTGTAGGCTCCAGCACTCCTTTTTACCCCAATACTCGGGAGTTTTCTACCGGTGTTTCAAGAACTGACAGGCAGCGGTGGGTCAATTTGACATTTCCGTTCCTCCACCCTTTCTGTTTTAGGGGAGTCAATCACCAATACGTCATTTTGATTGCATGATACATTTCACCGCTCTTTTGAGTGGTTTGAAGCAAACCAGGGGTTACAACCTACGTAATAAAATGTTAGTATGTAGGTACTTTTACGAGGACATGTCAGACCAAACGCTATGCGGTACATTCTAGATTTCTTCTTGGTACTCATAATTAAGAAAGAATAAAACTTGACAACAACTTTACGTAAGTAGGTACTTCATCGTAAGCACACGGCGCGCGACTCATCGAGCGCACGCTTGACACTCTAATGAATGAACCGTAATATTGCGGCCGCAAAGTGTAGGTATAATTTGTACTTGTTGCGGAGTGCGACTGGCCTGGTAGAGCGTAGATTCTTCGTTTCCGAGAAAAGACATTCGACCTCCTGGAGGCGATCATTAGTATTAGATGATTTGACTTGATTTAGGGGATGATTATTTGACTGAATTATAAGTATAATTTTGTATCGTTGTTTAGAAATAAAGAGGTTTGCCTGTTATCTTTCATATAAGTTTGTAAAATTTTAATAAAGATAAGTAGTTTTTTTTCGTTTTATTCCCAAAAGTAGCCAGCCAGGCGATCATTTGTGGGTAAGTGGTAATATATTTATATTAGTACTCTAGGGTTAAAAGTGTTTTAATCTACATTTAAAAAGCGATATGCCATTAACTCACTAAACACTTATAATACTGAAATGTTGCCTGTTAGTATCGATATAGGCTGTAGATGATAATTACGACCGGATGTTACAAATGGTCCGGATTAAGAGGGTGAGAAAATCAGTTCTGGAGTTTCTATTAAAGTTCATGTTATTTTAGTAAGGGATACAATTCAACGTTTGGTATTAAGTTAATAGTTTCCATAATTCTAAACTATTCGGTTTAATATTATTTTCCAAGTATTTTAAGTATTATAAAATCATAGCTTTAGCCCTCGAGTTCGTCGCGTGGAATACAGTTTATTTCGTAAAAAAACATCCCATTTTCTTCTAGGATATTGAAAACCAAAGCAAAGTATAGCACCAACGTATTGTATTCTCTTTGGCACCAACGGGTCTTGATGCTTTTTTGATAGAGTTGTTATTTCGTTTCCTAGGCAACCCGTTCCTTACAGCGAGTATTTAACATTTTCCAGTTTTCCCGTGGAAAATTACTATTTTCCGGGATAAAAAGAATTCTATGTTTTATTCCATTTAGCCGTTATCGCGTTAAAACTCCCCAAACAAACAAACAGACAACGAGTTACTTATATATAGTGGTGTGGATTACTAGAGCTTCCTCTAGCGTCTTTTGTCCTATTCTTAACTCAAAGATCTAGAATCATAGCCATACCATGTCCAATAATTTTTTTATTAATAATTTCAAGGAAAATAGCACCGAAGCATAAAAATGTCATAGAATAAAAGTTTTTGAATATCAGGCAGGGAAGCTCACGTGAAGGTTTGCATTAGTAAATAAATTCACCAAATGGCGAAAATTCGCTCTACGAGGGTTTCGTTGAAAATAGGGAACTCTAAAATATAGATATAGACGGCCGAAACGTCGACGACGGACGGAAATATTTAGACGGCCGGTTGGTCTAGTGGCCTAGAGACCCTAGGAACGAAACCAAATGGTCGTGGGTTCGAATCCTGCAAGGTGCAATAATTTTTGCGATGAGCAGAAGATGTTTGTTTCCGAGTCATGGATGTGATAATCGTATTTAGTATGTTTTATCCCGTTATCTAGTGCCCATAGTACAGGGTGTCCTAGTTTGAGGCTAGGTAATTGGTGTGGAATTTGCCCAAATATATTTATTTTATTTCTTATATCTTAGGGTATATCGCATGAATAAAGAAAAGCACTTACCCCTTATTTTTTTATGTAGCTGAGATTGTCCGAAATTCAGCAAATACTTAATGTACATAAATATCTTTAAATAAACTCAAATTATATGTAGCCATATAGTTTCATCGCGTTAACATAAAAGCTTCCTTTTTACATCTTCAAGGGATCGTAGACATAAGTATTTAGTAAAACAACGTTCATTTCATTCATTCATTTATTTATCGTTCAGGTTTACCGGTCTTTGTGCATGCATGCCCATCACTAGAGATTATCATAGTGTGCGTCTAAACACTGCGTAACTATGCTGTAATTTATAACTGTGGTGCGTATTATAAGCTGTTTTGCGAGATTGTTTTAGTGTGCGTTTACATGAATAATAATTTGATTTGCGCGTGTGCAATGCGTGTTTTACCTCGTCCCCCGTAAAAAATGGCAGGAAATAATGTAGTAGATTAAAAAGTTAGCATCTCCATTGGATATATGCTCGACGGGCCAGGAAGGCTGACTTCTTAGCAGGATCTAAAGTTTTACGAAATTATTAATGAAAATGATCAATGTTTCTCGTATGTTATTTGATTAGCAGTATACTTTTTGTATTATTTGTAGCGGATGATAGTGATGTATTATTTACAATCATAAGGGATTTATTTTGTTATGTACATGGCAACAAGTTTGTTATTTGCCTAGCAACAAAATAATTCCAATAAATAACATTGTTGAGAATTAAATATGGTTAATTACATTGATAGATTCAGGCGTTACTTTGAGGAAATCCATATTTAAAATGAATGAAGTAAACATATGTACCTTACTTCCGCCAAAATGTTAGTAAGACAAATAATAAATGGAAACATAAAAATATATTATATAAAAACCCCTGCAAACCAACCACATATCAGAAATGAAATAATCGAAAATTAAAAAAAAATATACAGGATGAATTTTTCAAGTGGGCGTGGATGGCTAAATCAGAGAACTATGAGGAATAGCGAAAAGTACTCAAAGGAGGTCTCGGGCCCGATTTTGATGAAAACTAAAACTGGCATCTTTGGATTTTTGAAAAAAACAATATTTCTAGGCAGGAATCGAACACGTTGATTTTGGAAAAAAAGCACATACTGTATTATTACACCATTCGATATTGTCGCTAATAAGGATTGAACTCTGGGAAGAAATGACATACGGCAAACTTAAGGAAAATTTTGTATTTTAATAAACTGATTCATATTTTAAAGTACTGTTATAATTCATACCTGCATTACCTGTACCTTGTCCAAAATGATGCTCAATAGTTTTCTCAACACAGACCCGCAGCGCGGTCATCTTCACAACATTATGTTTTATTATATCTTCGTGGTTAAAGCACAGAGATAAATAATACGTACAGTTAAAGGCAACAGTAAAAGAAAAAAATTAAACAATTGAAATTAGAATGTAGAGTAAATTGGCGCCAATATTTTAGATTTTGTTCCATGTTTCGTTGTTTACTAACTGTTTGCGTACTGTTTCGTATTAATAGTCGTATAGACATAGACATAGACATAGACATAGACATAGACATAGACATAGCTTAATTTATAGGCAAAAAACAAGTACACAAAATAAAAACATTGAAGAAATAATTTAGTACCTAAGTAGTTAGTTAAGTTTTTTCTTGCCATAAGCCGGCCCAACTCAGCATAATGCTGGTTAATAACAACCAGCGCTGGTCTTCCGTTGGGGAACGGCAGGTGACGTCACGCACGGAAATGTCACATAAAATAAAAAATTAACAATAATAAAAATTACACATTAGGTACAAAAATACAATATAAAGTAAATAGGAATTGGAACAAACGAATAAAATAAATTGGCAACACTGTTCCACACAAAAACTAAAATATGAATTGAGTGTCTCCTATATAGTCAGTGGAAGTGAGGCATATTCCATAGTAAAAGAGATGTTGATTCAGCAGTTTGGTGAACATTTTATCGCAATTTATGGTCCTGTGCCGTGGCCAGCGAAGTCACCAGATCTTACCGCCTTAGATTATTTTCTCTGGTGGTATGTAAAAAACGAAATCTACAAAGACACGTATAATGCAATTGATGACTTGAAATGAACTTTGGAAAATATTCTAAGCGGAATCAATAATATTTTAATATTGAATGCAGTACAATCCTTGAGTCGTCGGATCCTAGCTGGGTTCGATGTACTGAAAACAACGGTCATCATTTTTCATCATCGGTCAAAAATGAGCTCTTTCCTTAAGTTTGCCGTAGGTAATTTCTTCGCAGTATTCAATCCTTATTAGCGACACTACCGAATGGTGTAATAATACAGTATATGTTTTTTTTCCAAAATCGACGTGTTCGATTCCTGCCTAGGAATATTGTTTTTTTTTCAAAAATCCTAAGATGCAGTTTTAGTTTTCATCAAAATCGGGCCCGAGACTCCTATGAGTACTTTTCGCTATTCCTTATAGTTTCTGATTTAGCCAACCACGCCCACTTGAAAAATTCACCCTTTATATATATATGTGTATATATATATGTGTATATATATATATATATATATATATATATATAACTATGCAACACTGTCTTACACATAGACAAAAGACGATGCGTAGCCACGCCGCCATGTTGAGCTCATCACTTGGCGGCACGTCTACGGTTGTCAAATTCATGTCAAAATAAACATATTGATATTTTGGGAGTAATATACATTGCATTCACTGTCAAATTTTCCCTGTATTTGTCAAACGGTCTAACCTTAACCTCGGATAAAATAAATAGGTATCAAAAATAAATACCCATAAATACCTAAGTTAAAAAAAAAAACCTATCCGCTAAATCTTCATTGAATATGCCACTATTTTAATGCAGCCAATGATTTTATATTAAATAAAACATCATTAACTACAGCAATCAAAATATGCGAGAAATTGTATAGTTAGTACACATACACTGCGAAGAATTCGCTGTTACCAAGGTCTTTGGTACATAGGTACCTACCTGTACCAGTTAAATTTGCATCACTGGAACAGCTATATCAGTCACGGACGCTTGATGCGCACGTACGCGCTTTTGACCGGTGCATTTAACCACTTCCGTTATTTATTTATTTTGTTTTTTCTCGCAAGGATTGCAGTGTTTCCTGGATGTCTTTGATCCAGCTATCGCCTGACATACTTCCCGGACTTGTTACACGTCTCGGGAGTATGGAAACGGAGATGAGATGTCTCAAAGAAGCGATCATGAAGCAAACTGCACTCATTCAAACGCAGTCAACGGCCATTCAAGATTTGAAAAATCTTGTAATGCGTCAATCTAAGCTACTGAGTGATTCACATGCGAAGTTCAAGGTTAATGAAGCCGAGAAGGTACCTCAGCGTCATTCTGAACCCACGAAGAAACTAACGCTTAGCAATAATAGTACGCCTACATCGAAATTACCTGTGAAGAAGGCGCTAAAAATTGTGGAGGCGCTGTCACAGGTGGCGACAGTTTCAGGTGAGGGTGATTCAAGCTCCCCGAAGACGTCTCGTATACAGCGACGTAATGAAAGGAATAAGATGGTAATTTATTGTCCGAATACCACCCAAGATTTTGTACCTGTCTCCGACGCAGCCACAACAAAAAAGGACTCTACCATGGTCAGCTCTGTGCATCCTAGTGACCATAATAATGTTAACCATCTACCATTATCGGGAACATCAAATCCTATCACCCAGGATGGTGAGGAAAAGTGGACGGAGGTACATAGGAAAAAAATGCGCGCTTCGCTATCGATGCGCTGCCTTGCCGGCCCGAGCGTGACATCACTTAAGGCCGTGGAACCTCGTAAGTACTTCCACTTATGGAACATGATCTCGGCAGCAGATGAAATAAAACAATACCTGACCGAGCTCTGTGACCAGAAATCGTGCACTTTCCAGGAGCTAAATAATAATTATGACTACAAGTCCTATAAAATTGGGGTTCCGGAAGAATGCTATGATAAGTGTTTCTCGATTGAAATCTGGCCTAATAACGCACGAATGAAGAAGTGGATAAACTATAAAAGCAAGCGCGCTGATAACAACATTAGGACTGACGGCCGTACGTTTTTTCGTTGCAAACAACAAACAAAGCAATAAAACGCTAAAACAATTGTTGGTCTTGTACCAAAATGTGCGTGGTATCAAGACTAAGCTTCGGACTTCGAACATTAATCTGCTATTGTCTGAGCACTCGCTGCTCGCTGCAACTGAAACTTTCCTGGATACTTCTGTTAAAGACGCCGAAATTGTACCTAGAGGCTGGTCAGTGCAGCGGCGAGATCGAATTACGCGCTGTGGGGGGAGTCCTATTAGCCGCAAGGCCGTGCATCACCCTGCGACGCCGGCGTGACCTGGAAACAGCGGCTGGGGAAGACCTCTGGGTTTCCTTCACTTATCGCGGTGCTTCTTTTCTAATATGCGTAGTTTACGTTAGTCCGAGTGCTACTGACGACATTTATATGAATCTATTTTGCAAAATTGAATCTTTTATTTTAAACATGAACAGTAAAATTTTAATACTTGGTGACATAAACATGAATTGTAAATATAATAAATTATTATTGTTACTTCTTGACATACTGCAATATTATCGAATATAATGACGTACATAATTCTCATGGTAGCAAACTTGACGTAGTGTTGGCGCGGGAGTGCATTGAGTCACATGTACAACAGGTTTGTGTTATCGCCGCTGACGACGGCCTCTTACCGCCCGATGCCTACCACCCCCCGCTAGGGGTTACGGTGAGTCTCCAATTACCTAATAGCTCAGATCGTTTACAGCCTAGTAATGTTGATCCATCTAGCGATTGGAATTTTAACAAAATGGATGTTGCTCTTTTTGACTCGCTGATCTCGGAAACTTTTTGGGAGCGTATCACAGAATCGAATGATGTTTGTCCTGCCACTGACTCCTTTTACGAAATACTTTATAAGTTATTTGATTTATCTGTCCCTAAGAAGAACAGGCAAATTTCTAAATGCAACAGGTATCACGTCTGGTTTAGCGTAGATATCATAAAAGACATTCGCCTAAAACTAGATTGCATAGAAAATGGAAGAATTCAAAGTCATTAGCTAAATATAACGAATTCTCTGATTTACGTGCCAATTTGAAAACTCGTATTTCTCAGGCGTACAAAGTGCATATGACATATATTGAGGAAAACTTGAAACTTCGCCCTCAATATTTTTGGCGCCATGTAAACAGCTTAAGGTCTAAAGGTGGTTTTGAGCCTTGTGTATCCTATGAAGGCAACTCTCATGCCGGCGCAGAAGCGGCTGAGGCGTTTGCGGAGTATTTCTCAAGCGTTTTTCAAGACGAAGTGCCTATACTGAATCCTAATGCATTTTGTGAACCAGCCGAGTGCAGCGGTAGCGTAAATGTACTCCCCCTTACACCTGATGATATTATCCGCGGCCTAAACAAGTTAAAGCCTGGTAGCTCACCAGGACCTGATAGCCTGCCCGGTTTTGTTCTAAAGACAAATAAGAAGCACATGATTCTCCCCCTGTATCACATTTTTAATCTCTCTCTTAGAGATGGCATCTACCCCATTCAGTGGAAGACATCCAGGGTAACACCTATTCCTAAGAGTAGCAATAGGACAATGGTGGACACATATCGTCCCATAGCTATTCTGTGTTCGCCCGCCAAGGTATTTGAATACATACTGCATAAAGAAATATATAGGCAAGTTAAACAGTACTTAGGTGATGAGCAACATGGTTTTAGACCTGGGCGATCTGTTAATACTAACTTACTATGCTTAGTGGACTACATCATCTCAAAGGCTTTGGATCGGAGAGTACAGGTTGATGTAGTGTATTTTGATTTTCAGAAGGCTTTTGACAAAATAGATAACGACATCCTACTACGTAAGCTATTTGCCATCGGTTTTACTCCCCATCTTCTCACTTTCTTCTCAGCCTATATGAGAGATCGTCGGCAATATATGAGGCATGGCATGTATGTGTCTGAACCATATCATACTCGATCTGGAGTCAGTCAAGGTTCAGTGCTCGGCCCGTTCCTCTTCTTGATTATGATCAATGACCTAGCCAAGGTAGTGAATATAGCTAAATGTCTCTTGTACGCTGACGATCTGAAGCTCATACTTGAGATTAAATCATACAATGACTGCCATAATTTGCAAAAGGACATAAATTCTATCTTCGAATGGAGCGTTAGTAATATTATGTTTTTCAATTCTGATAAATGCTATGTAATGACATTTGATCGTAAATATTATCCAATTGATTATAATTACAATTTAAACAATATTGACATTAAAAGAGTAAATATTATTAAAGATTTAGGAGTTACTTTTGACCGACAACTCACTTTTCATGACCATATTTCCAACCTGGCCAAAGAGTCTTTTCGTCGCTTGGGCTTTGTGTTGCGCAACGCAAAGCATTTTCAGGATCCGCAGGTCATACGAACCTTATTTAATACTCTTGTGAGGAGCAAATTAGAATCAAGCGCATGTGTTTGGAACCCGCATCATGTTACCTACACACTGATGCTTGAAAGGGTGCAGAAGGCATTTTTAAGATCTTTTTACAAGAGGCTTTGTGGTATATGGCCTGTGCCGCACATAGTTGTCCCGGACAACTATGTGCGGCACAGGCCCAACAGAAGACATAAGTTATTCTGTGTTCCTGGTAGTCGCACTATTGCCCGGGCCAAGTCCCCCCTGTGTCGGTCTCTGCACAACCTCAATGCACTCCTTGACGCTAACCCTGATATTGACCTATTTATTGACAACTGGAAAACCATTTTGTCTATTTGTTTGACATATTGTGAAGGTATTTAATTTGTCTTTTTTTTGTGATTGTTTCTGTGTATTATTTTATTGTAGATAAGGTATCTGGTTTTTTGATTTATTTGACTTTACATTTATGTGGTATAGGTGACATTTTTAGTTAATTAATTGACATTTGCTTTACCATAAAATTTTGTTAATTATATTTTATTTATTTGTTGTATGTGTATTTGAATTTGAATCAGCGAGAGCTGTCAGGGGAAAATGCATAGAACATCCCAAGCGGAACGTCAGTACAGGCTTTACCGCCCCCATCTAGAATTAGATATGTATATGTCCTAAAAAATACTTTGCTGGGTACCTAGCGAAGAATATTTTTTTCAGTTTAGTTACTATTAGGTAGGCTACCTACATCTTCTTCTTCCATCCCTGTTCCCGTTATTTGGGGTCGGGTCTCCTCACTTTTCTGCGCCAAGTCAATTTGTCTTGGGTTGTTGGTTCTAGTAATTAGGCTTGCTTGAGGTCTCTCTTTATATTTGACCACCAGGTCGGTAGGCTACCTACATAATTTAGGATATTATTCAGTATGTAGTCTCACATATTTTATATAATCAATTAAGAACGCACCTCACATTGTTCATCTGTAATGAAAAAGAACTATCGGGAAACAGACGTATGATACATTTGGAAGCAAAATGATGTGCATGTAGTTGGAATATTCACCATATAGCGGTGACGCATCGCTGTTCGTCTGATTGTCTAATGACCTAGTTATAATGGTGGTAATAAAATGTAACAGACCACCAGTTCTCTAATCTCGGTTATCTACAAAGAACAAGCAAATGAGCCCAAAGCTGGCATTTTAATAAGGTGGGAACCCATTGTTTTCCGTAATTTCTGAACGCCTAATTTTGTTTGGCCGAAAATGTTTGGGCTAAGTTTTTTCGTCTAATCATCATCATCATCATCATTTCAGCCTTTAGCAGTCCACTGCTGAACATAGGCCTCCCCAAAGAGCGCTACAACGAACGGGCCTCCATCCACCGACTCCCTGCGATGGCTACAATGTCGTCCGTCCATCGTGTGGGGGGTCTTCCTACACTTCGCTTGCTTGTTGGTGGTCGCCATTCCAGAACCTTTATTCCCCAGCGGTGGTCGGCTCTGCAAACTATATGGCCTGCCCATTGCCACTTCAACTTGCAAATTCTGAGAGCTATGTCGATAACCTTGGTTCATCTACGGATTTTCTCGTTACAGATCTTATCACGTAGTGAAACTCCAAGCACAGCTCTCTCCATTGCACGCTGCGTGACTTTGAGCTTATGTGTGAGACCAATAGTTAGCGACCACGTCTCAGTGCTGTATGTCATCACTGGTAACAACACGCACTGATTATAAACTTTCGTCTTGAGGCACTGCGGTATCGGTGACGAGAAGATGTGGCGTAATTTCCCGAACGCTGCCCATATACCATAATTGCATATTAGTACTAGCATAATTGATTATGTGCATATTATTTTCATCGGCATGGGTATTATTTGCTCTATTTTTTATTGTTTATGTGCGTATTGTTTTCATCGGCATAGGTATTATTTGCTGTATTTTTTGGCATAATTTTAGGTTCCATAAATGTGGAAGTCAAAATTATTGAATCGTATAATACTGTAATTTATCCTTAAATACAATATGCATACTCGGATGCAGTTCTAAATTTTATTTTTATTATTTAATCCAACAATTTATATAAAACGCTGCTATACAAAATCAAATTTGCAGGCAAACGCGCGGCAGAAATAAGAGTACACCGACATCTACATGGTCAGTCTCTGCCCTACCCCTTTGAAATTTCAGCCTAACGCGTCCTGATACACAAAGTTGGCAAATTAGTGAAGTTAGGATAAGGTTTTTGTGGCATATTATTGCATACCATTTGAAAGGGGATAAACTAGACATGTTTTTTAAAGACCTCGAAGAACATGATCGCTTTAAGTTTTTTGTAATTGTAATTCAAAGACCCTGAACGTTTAGATACCGAAATTTCAAATGTTTAGGAGGTATCCATGCGAAATGGATATGAGGTGACCAGACGTTGGCGTCCTAGACGCAGATATAAAAAATATTTTTCCAAAAAAATTAAATCGACTTCATAATAAAAATGTTATTTTGTAAACAACTACTAAAAAGAATGAAATAATTACAATTGAGCCAGAACAGTATCACTTTTTCGAAATTACCAACGTAATAATAATGCATATATACAACATAAGATAAGAAAGAGTTTTTTGAAGGCGGAGCCAAACAGAGCCATAATTATTAATATGGTTGAGTTTATTCAAAAAGATAATGTCTTAAACGACTTGACGTGCTATATAAAATGATAAGCTTTTAAAGTAATTATATACCACAATTTTATCATTTACTACATTTGCTGTATTCGTGTCAATCGGTCTGTGAACGTGTGAAAGTCAAAATCTGCTCGTGTGAGTCTTTTGTTTTGTCTTTTCTGCGTTTCGTGATTCATTATTTTTTATGAGGGTGCGTCATAGACAACTGCATATTAATTCGTACGTAGATAGGTATGCATTAATTTTGTAAAGATATTAGATTTAAATGATGCCTGGGATTAGCACCTCCTTCAAAAAACTCTTTCTTATCTTATGTTGTATTTATGCATTATTATTACGTTGGTAATTTCGAAAAAGTGATACTGTTCTGGCTCAATTGTAATTATTTCATTCTTTTTAGTGGTTGTTTACAAAATAACATTTTTATTATGAAGTCGATTTATTTTTTTGGAAAATTTTATATTTTTTGATTTTTGGCCTAAGAAAACATCGGAAAGAATATATGCCGAAGAAAATAGTAGACACTCACTCACTTTAGCGAATAAAACCTACATATATAACAACTGAATTAGTTATGACCATTTTCTATCATTTTGTTGTTGTGTTCCTGTGACTACCTTCCTGCTCCTTCATCAGACCCTGAAAATCACATATTACCAGAGAACTCATCAAGAAAAACCAATTGAGCCCTAACTCGAAAGGGTTCCATCATTTTGTTGTTGAGTTCCTGTGACTACCTTCCTGCTCCATCATCCCTGGATTCCACATAAAACCAGAGAACTTACCAAGACAAACCAAATGAGCACAAATTCGAAAGGGTTCCATCATTTGGTTGTTGAGTTTCTGTGACTACCTTCCGGCTCCATCATCAGACCCTTGATACAACATAAAACCAGACATGATCTCATCAAGACAAACCAAATGAGCGCAAACTCGAAGGGATTCCATCATCCGATTGTGTAGTTCTTTTAACTACTACTACCACCACTACCACTACCACTACCACTACCACTACCACTACCACTACCACTACCACTACCACTACCACTACCACTACCACTACCACTACCACTACCACTACCACTACCACTACCACTACCACTACCACTACCACTACCACTACCACTACCACTACCACTACCACTACCACTACCACTACCACTACCACTACCACTACAACTACCACTACCACTACCACTACCACTACCACTACCACTACCACTACCACTACCACTACCACTACCACTACCACTACCACTACCACTACCACTACCACTACCACTACTACTACTACTACTACTGCTACTACTGCAGTTTTCAATTGTCATCAGAACTACACCCATTTGCAAAACTTCAGCATCTTTAGACGTCCTTAAATTGTTCAAAATTGACTTGCAATCCAGTCCTAAACATTATAACACAGTGAATTAAATTAAAGCTTGATTAAAGCTACTAAACCAATTTTGATGAAATTTATACAGTTCCACACTAGAGGTCTTCTTACTCAAGTAAAAACAATCATCTAATTCGGTTCAGAAATCCCAAGATATTAGAGAACATAAACTATAAAACAAATTGATTTTCTAATAAAACTACTGAACCAAATTTGATGAAATTTATATGGGACCACACGGAAAGTGTACCCTTTAGAATAAAAAACAACCATCTAAATTGGTTTATAAATCTTAGAGATAAACACAAAATAAAGGCAATATAAACATAAAATCGAATGGATTTACTCAACAAAACTATTTATTCTCGAAAAACTGCTGAACCATTTTTGATACAATTTATATGGGACCATTTGGAAAGTATAAAATATATTTTGTAAAGTCGATAAAAAAGACAAGGACTGATGTCGATAGACGGCCGGCTTTCACGCCATATGTAAAGAAAGTGACGGATAAAGTCAGCGCATTATACTAAGGAACTTCTCTATCAAGACCACCGGGACTGATATCGATAGACGGCCGGCTTTCACGCCATATGTAAAGGGAGTGACGGATAAAGTCAACGCATTATACTAAAGAACTTCTCTATCAAGACCACCGGGACTGATATCGATAGACGGCCGGCTTTCACGCCATATGTAAAGGGAGTGACGGATAAAGTCATCTCATTATACTAAAGAACTTCTCTATCAAGACCACCGGGACTGATGTCGATAGACGGCCGGCTTTCACGCCATATGTAAAGGGAGTGACGGATAAAGTCAACGCATTATACTAAAGAACTTCTCTATCAAGACCACCGGGACTGATATCGATAGACGGCCGGCTTTCACGCCATATGTAAAGGGAGTGACGGATAAAGTCATCTCATTATACTAAAGAACTTCTCTATCAAGACCACCGGGACTGATGTCGATAGACGGCCGGCTTTCACGCCATATGTAAAGGGAGTGACGGATAAAGTCAACGCATTATACTAAAGAACTTCTCTATCAAGACCACCGGGACTGATGTCGATAGACAGCCGGCTTTCACGCCATATGTAAAGGGAGTGACGGATAAAGTCAACGTATTGTACTAAAAAACTTCTCTATCAAGACCACCGGGACTGATGTTCATAGACGGCCGGCTTTCACGCCATATGTAAAGAGAGTGACGGATAAAGTCAACGCATTATACTAAAGAACTCCTCTATCAAGACCACCGGGACTGATGTCGATAGACGGCCGGCTTTCACGCCATATGTAAAGGGAGTGACGGATAAAGTCAACGCATTATACTAAAGAACTTCTCTATCAAGACCACCGGGACTGATATCGATAGACGGCCGGCTTTCACGCCATATGTAAAGGGAGTGACGGATAAAGTCAACGCATTATACTAAAGAACTTCTCTATCAAGACCACCGGGACTGATATCGATAGACGGCCGGCTTTCACGCCATATGTAAAGGGAGTGACGGATAAAGTCAACTCATTATACTAAAGAACTTCTCTATCAAGACCACCGGGACTGATGTCGATAGACGGCCGGCTTTCACGCCATATGTAAAGGGAGTGACGGATAAAGTCAACGCATTATACTAAAGAACTTCTCTATCAAGACCACCGGGACTGATGTCGATAGACAGCCGGCTTTCACGCCATATGTAAAGGGAGTGACGGATAAAGTCAACGTATTGTACTAAAGAACTCCTCTATCAAGACCACCGGGACTGATGTCGATAGACGGCCGGCTTTCACGCCATATGTAAAGGGAGTGACGGATAAAGTCAACGCATTATACTAAAGAACTTCTCTATCAAGACCACCGAGACTGATGTCGATAGACGGCCGGCTTTCACGCCATATGTAAAGGGAGTGACGGATAAAGTCAACGTATTGTACTAAAAAACTTCTCTATCAAGACCACCGGGACTGATGTTCATAGACGGCCGGCTTTCACGCCATATGTAAAGAGAGTGACGGATAAAGTCAACGCATTATACTAAAGAACTCCTCTATCAAGACCACCGGGACTGATGTCGATAGACGGCCGGCTTTCACGCCATATGTAAAGGGAGTGACGGATAAAGTCAACGCATTATACTAAAGAACTTCTCTATCAAGACCACTGGGACTGATGTCGATAGACGGCCGGCTTTCACGCCATATGTAAAGGGAATGACGGATAAAGTTGTGACGAGGTCCAAACCTCTTTCATAACAATACTCTTTTCATAATCCATTTCTTTTCATTTTTGATTTTCATTATCCATTCTACATACAAATATCCTGTCATTGACATTGATTTTTGGTAAAAAAATAGAATAATATTCCACTTTAGTGCTTTCATTGATTTCATTTGCAAAATATATCTTTCGTCCTTCCTTCGCTAACATTAATATAATAAAATCTGAAAGTCTGCTGCTCTGATTTGAGGAACATCATTGAGTTGCAGCGCCCGATCGCGTTGCACTCGATGAACGGCTTCGCGCGGAACTCTTTTAGACAAGAGCCGGACAATATCAGACTCTGGCCTGCCGAGTCTGCTCCCGCCGTGTGCTAGAATCGAGCGGAAGGAAGTTCCTGTAATTCTGTGTCAAAGAGGTTGTGTCCTGGAATAGTGGGAGCAACCCAAACCCGGGGACTGCCTCGCGACACTGGCGCCCTCAACGTGTCCGTACCCAGCCTGCTCTACCTGCCTACAAGTTCCCGATTTCTTCGTGTTTTTTTTTTTAATCAGTGTTCAAATTTTAAGTCACCCCACAAAATTCTAAAAGGCACTAGGCCAACTTGATTTAAATTTGGATTGGAAATATTTGGCAAACCAGAACAGTTTTTTTATACTCAAGTGTATTTTATATTTGCATTCCAGTCATTCATGTAAGTAAGACATTTTCATTAATACGTACTTTATTCCAAATTTCACTATCGGCCTACCTAGTTCCAAATTACTCTAAACTTTAAACGAGTAGTTACATTAACGCTATTTTTTTTATATATTTTTAAAGCGTTACTAACGCACTAAACGCACGTTACCTACATAGTAAACACTTAGTTTTATTTGCTGGTCTCATATTAAATAAAAATGGACCCTGCGCATCTAAATAAACCAGAATTGATCTATGAATTAAAATGTAGAAATGCTGAAGTTCATACAACAGATACTGCAGAAAATTTACGTTCAAGGTTATCGACCTTACTTGACAGCTCGAATACACAAGATTTTCAAAGTCCGTATACATTTGAACAGGATATAGCCGAAATTCAAAAATGTCTAACCATTATTTCTGCACGTTTACTAGCTTACCCGGTACGAAAGGAGAAGAATGCGTCCTATATTCTGCACATTAAAAATAGATTAAATAACATGGATATTACCACCGAACTTACGACAGTACAACTAGAAACATTTAAAAATGTTTCAGAGAATTTCTTCGATTTACAAAAACGTTTCGAAACATTAGAAAATCCTAGCTGCTCTTCTGCAGAAAATTCTTCTACACACGATCATTTTCCAGAACAACAAACTCAATTACCATATTTTGACCTACTGACACAAAAGCTACAAAATATTTCGATCAACAGATCAAGTCACGAAATTAAACGGTTTATTTACAAGGGGGATAGTTGTCCAAAAGATTTTCTTGAAAAAGTAGAGGAATTCGCAGTTGCTCGAAATATTTCACATAC
Source organism: Alsophila aescularia (assembly GCA_946251855.1). Taxonomy (NCBI): domain Eukaryota; kingdom Metazoa; phylum Arthropoda; class Insecta; order Lepidoptera; family Geometridae; genus Alsophila; species Alsophila aescularia. Next base: position 24,809,290 of record OX276373.1, on the reverse strand, counting down.
TGAACTATACAATCATATATACGATATTCTGAAAGGAACTCCTTTAGATTGGTTTCGAGCTCACAAACAAACAATCCCGGATTGGGAATCTTTTAAAATTACATTACTAAATGAATTTGAAATTACAGACTACGACTATAAACTGCGTAAAATCATAGATGCTCGCAAACAAAAAACAAATGAGCGTGTGATTTGTTATTTTACCGAATTAGAATCATTATTTGCAAAATTACGTGAGCCTATTTCAGAAAAAGCTAAGATTGATATTCTTAGGCGTAACTTGCGACCCGAATTCGGTCAAAGGTTATCTCCAAACGATCTCGACTCGGTCGCAACATTATTAAAATCGTGCAAATGGTACGAAAGTTGCATTGAAATTTCCAACTCTGATACTCCTTCTACATTACAAGACTTAGCGAAGCCTTCGGCTTCTAATACCCAACACAAAGTCACTGCTACACCTAACATACCACATTATCCGTACAATACCTTACAACAACCACTTGTGCAAACACACCTTTACCCTCAACCTTACCCTGTACATTCAATTGCTGCAGATTCTAAGAAAACTGCACTACCTATATTTTGCCCTCGCTGTCGAAACGCCAGTCATGCTTTATGTCAATGTCCCTACAGACATAAAGTTTGTTTTCGTTGCGGTAAAAAAGACGTAATTTTTACCAATTGCCCTGTATGTACAAAAAATTCAAAAAACTAATTAGAGAGGAACTAGAAACACAAAATTGTAATACTAACAATAACTTTGATCAAAATGATTGGAACAATTGGCTTAAAACTATTTCAATATTTTTCAAAACATACAACGTTTCTACACTCCTCTTTGATAATACATCGGACACTGAACGTCCATACCTTAGAGTAAATGTTGGGAATTTAACCCTTAACGGTTTGCTGGATAGTGGCAGTGCCATTACAATTTTAGGTAATAACTCACATAAATTATTACTTGAACATGGTTTGGAACTACAACGTGACCAAATTATCAAAGGTTCTGTTGCTAATGGTCAAACAATCAATTCAATTGGTACTATTAAGCTTCCAACTTTATTTAAAAATAAGTTTGCTATAATTACTGCCCATGTAATACCCGCTGTTACTCAACCTTTCATATTAGGTATCGATTTTTGGAAAACTTTTAAGCTGGCTCCAGACATACTTAATACGGTCAGTATGCTCAAGAGTTCAGATACTCCCATGTTTATCATCAATAATAATGATACTTACTTACAGTCTTATGACAGACTTACAGATACACAATTGATTCTTGCTAATGCAGTCGTAGAACAATTTCGTAATATTTCTACCGACGTACTTCCTTTAGGAAGAACAAACCTTATTGAACACTGTATTGATACAGGTGACCACCCACCTATTCGTCAACGTTGCTATCGATTATCCCCTGAAAAACAGAAAGCTCTTCGAGCAGAAGTTGATAAAATGCTAGAACTTGATGTTATAGAGCCTTGTGAAAGCCCATGGCTAAATCCTGTAATTATTACCCCTAAGAAAGATGGTACTTGGAGATTTTGCGTCGACAGTCGTAAGCTTAACGACATAACTAGAAAAGATGCTTATAAATTACCATTCATATCAGACATCATAGATAACCTTAAAGATTCTAAATATCTGAGTTCAATTGACATTGCTAAAGCTTTTTGGGAAGTGCCTTTACGTTTAGAAGACAGACCTAAGACTGCTTTTCACGTTCCAGGTCGTGGATCTTTTCAATTTAAGGTTATGCCTTTTGGTCTTACTAACGCACCAGCTACGCAACAAAGATTCATTGATAATCTTCTTTCTGATGAGTCTAATAACGACTCTCTTTTTTATTATTTGGATGATATAATAATAGCCACAAAAACGTACGAGGAACACGTACGTTTGCTTAATAAATTACACGCAAAACTTTCAAAAGCAGGTATAACAGTAAATTTTCCAAAATGTGCATTTTTCCGAAATGAACTTAAATACCTAGGCTACGTAATTGATGATCAAGGTCTCCACACAGACCCTGATAAAGTCAAAGCAATCTTAGAAATACCAGCACCCAGGTCTGCTCGCGAGGTGAAAAAGTTTCTCGGTACAGCTAGTTGGTATAGACGCTTTGTACCCAATCTTAGCACATTAGCTGCTCCCCTCACTAAACTTACGTCTACCAGTAAGAAAGCTCCCGCTTTCAAGTGGACTTCTGAAGCTGATAAAGCTTTTAATAAAATCAAACAAGCTTTAATATCAACTCCTATTCTAACTTGCCCTGACTTTTCTAAACCCTTTGCTGTTCATTGCGACGCATCCGCTTTTGGACTTGGAGCAATGCTTACCCAAGACTTCGATGGAGTTGAAAAACCCATAGCTTACATGAGCAAATTACTTACAGGTCCCCAAAGAAACTATTCTATCACTGAACGTGAACTCTTAAGCGTTATAACAGCATTAGAGTATTGGCGTTGCTATCTAGACAATGGTCAAAAGTTTACTATCTATACCGATCATTCTGCACTTCAATGGTTCTTACACTTAGATAATCCTACAGGTAGACTTGCCCGTTGGAGCATACGCTTATCAATGTTTAATTTTGACATTAAATATAAACGTGGCAAGGAACATTTGGTCCCAGATACATTGTCTCGTATTAAACCAATTAATGTGATTAATTATGATCCAATACAGACTTCTGATTCGTGGTACACTTCTGTATACTCCAAGTGTAGCACAAATCCCACATCAACTCCTGATTATATGATACGACACAATAAACTCTACAGGTACACCCGTTCTAATACCCTCATAAACTCAGAATTAAGTTGGAAAGAAGTAATCCCATCTGAATTTCGTACAGCTATTATCGACGAAAACCATTCGTTACCAACAGCAGCTCATTTTGGCACTTTCAAAACATACCATCGTATTAAAGAAAAATACTTCTGGCCAGGAATGTACAAAGACATTGCCAGCCATATTTCTAAATGTGAAACATGCCTCGCTTATAAGCATCAGAATCAAAATACCATTGGTCTGATGGGTAAACCCAAGAACTGTTCTCGTCCTTTCCAATGCATATCTATTGATATTGTTGGTCCACTTCCAATGACACGTAAACTTAATAGATTTATTTTTGTAGTCACATGTTGTTTTTCCAAATATTGTCTTATATTCCCCATGAAGCGAGCTACCTCTTCTGTAATCAAACATATACTTGAGAACTTAGTTTTTATGGTTTATGGTATTCCAGAGACCATAATCCTAGATAATGGCCCTCAACTAATTAGTCATGAACTCCAGGATTTATTTCAATATTACAACATACCAAAAATTCATTACACCCCCCGTTACTGTCCGCAAGTCAATACTGTTGAACGTTACAACAAAACAATTATAACAGCAGTTGCTTCTTTTGTTGATAATGACCATCGTACTTGGGATTTATATTTAAATCAAATCCAATTTGCCATAAATTCAGCTGTTAATGAAACTACTAAATTCACACCAGCTTTCTCAGTATTTGGTCGCGAACTTGTAACATGTGGTTCTGTATATAATGCTTCGGATCTAAGTGAAGAATTGATTTTTGCTCCACGCGATGAGTACGCTGACAACATAGGTCAGTTAAGCCCTTTATTTGCTGAAGTTCAAGCACGTTTATTTCGCGCTCATGAAACTAACGCAAAATATTATAATAAACATCATCAACACCTTGAATTTAACCAAGGTGACATTATATGGAAACGTAATTATCCCATAAGTTCAGCAGGCAAGTATTTTTCAGCTAAATTAGCTCCTAAATTTGTAAAATGCATCATAGCAGGTAAAATTTCACCACTAATTTACGACCTCAGTGATTTATCTGGTAATCCCTTAGGCCGTTGGCATGTCAAAGACATTAAACCTATACCACGTACGTCTTAACCTTAACCATCACTTCTCTACTTACATACTTTATTATAATTATGTACTATGAAAGTTACGTTGCTCTCATATTCCTGTACCTTACCATATATTTAAATATCTACTTATGACCATTGTAGGTTCCCTACTTAAAAAAAAAAAAAAAAAAAAAAAAAAAAACTTGTATTTAAGTTGTAAATAATGTAATTTTAATATAATTTCCCTTTACGGAGTAATGTCCACATTTTTAGCCTATTTTTTTTTATTCACTTCATTAACTTGTCGAATTCATTAGGAATATTGACTTCAAGTCCCTACGTATTGCTATTCAGTGCTATTGTACTTACTACTTACTTTAATTCTTTGGTACTAACAGTAGTTAATACCCTACTTGTTAGCTATGCCTACTTGTTATACTATTTTATTTTATTTACAATCATAATGTACAGTATAAAGCGAAACCAGTTCTATATATTATTATTTACTAGACCTACACACAAAACTACCAACACTGAAAAGAGCGGCAAATGTGATTACTCTATAAACCAAGCCTAGGTCACAAAAACCTGTATTATTTTATAGTTAATATGCTATTACCTACCTACCTTACTTATATTATTTTAACGTTCTAACACAACGTTTACTATGTACATTCATGTGCTACAGGCACGTCGTACCCTAAGGTACGTTTAGCCATTTTGGCAAAATAATTGTAAATAAATATACACATACATACATTTACACATCACACACCACACATTCACCACACATACACATACACACATACACTCACATAATCATTCTGATCAGCGGCTAGTGACTGTATAAATAAGCCTACACTATACTGTATTGGTTCCACGAGTGACTTTATTGATATATAAGGTTCCTCTTTCTTATGAGTTTTATTTCCAAGGAATGGGAATAAGACTATGAATGATGATGAATGAATGTGTGATTTATGAATATGAATGCATCTAGGAATCCAATCAATTGTATATTGACATTGTTAATAAACATATTCACATAAAATTGAAAAGATAGCATTTTTTAGCATTTCCATTATTTTAATTAATTATTTTACTATTTTAACTTTATTACCCATATTATATATATTTTTATTATTAACTTCTACTATTATTTTTTTCTATTGTTCTTAGCATATAATATTATTTTTAAATAAACCTTACAAAAAAAAAATTTTTTTTTTTTACTATCAAAAATTTTTTTTTTTCTCCGGGGAGGCGGGGTATTGTGACGAGGTCCAAACCTCTTTCATAACAATACTCTTTTCATAATCCATTTCTTTTCATTTTTGATTTTCATTATCCATTCTACATACAAATATCCTGTCATTGACATTGATTTTTGGTAAAAAAATAGAATAATATTCCACTTTAGTGCTTTCATTGATTTCATTTGCAAAATATATCTTTCGTCCTTCCTTCGCTAACATTAATATAATAAAATCTGAAAGTCTGCTGCTCTGGTTTGAGGAACATCATTGAGTTGCAGCGCCCGATCGCGTTGCACTCGATGAACGGCTTCGCGCGGAACTCTTTTAGACAAGAGCCGGACAATATCAGACTCTGGCCTGCCGAGTCTGCTCCCGCCGTGTGCTAGAATCGAGCGGAAGGAAGTTCCTGTAATTCTGTGTCAAAGAGGTTGTGTCCTGGAATAGTGGGAGCAACCCAAACCCGGGGACTGCCTCTCGACAAAGTCAACGCATTACACTAAAGATCTTCTCTATCAAGACCACCGGGACTGATGTCGATAGACAGCCGGCTTTCACGCCATATGTAAAGGGAATGACGGATAAAGTCAACGCATTATACTAAAGAACTTCTCTATCAAGACCACCGGGACTGATGTCGATAGACAGCCGGCTTTCACGCCATATGTAAAGGGAGTGACGGATAAAGTCAACGCATTATACAAAATAACTTCTCTATCAAGACCACCGGGACTGATGTCGATAGACGGCCGGCTTTCATGCCATATGTAAAGGGAGTGACGGATAAAGTCAACGCATTATACTAAAGAACTTCTCTATCAAGACCACCGGGACTGATGTCGATAGACGGCCGGCTTTCACGCCATATGTAAAGGGAATGACGGATAAAGTCAACGCATTATACTAAAGAACTTCTCTATCAAGACCACCGGGACTGATGTCGATAGACAGCCGGCTTTCACGCCATATGTAAAGGGAGTGACGGATAAAGTCAACGCATTATACAAAATAACTTCTCTATCAAGACCACCGGGACTGATGTCGATAGACGGCCGGCTTTCATGCCATATGTAAAGGGAGTGACGGATAAAGTCAACGCATTATACTAAAGAACTTCTCTATCAAGACCACCGGGACTGATGTCGATAGAAGGCCGGCTTTCACGCCATATGTAAAGAGAATTACGGATAAAGTCAACGCATTATACTAAAGAACTTCTATATCAAGACCACCGGGACTGATGTCGATAGAAGGCCGGCTTTCACGCCATATGTAAAGGGAATTACGGATAAAGTCAACGCATTATACTAAAGAACTTCTCTATCAAGACCACCGGGACTGATGTCGATTGAAGGCCGGCTTTCACGCCATATGTAAAGGGAATTACGGATAAAGTCAACGCATTATACTAAAGAACTTCTCTATCAAGACCACCGGGACTGATGTCGATAGAAGGCCGGCTTTCACGCCATATGTAAAGGGAATTACGGATAAAGTCAACGCATTATACTAAAGAACTTCTCTATCAAGACCACCGGGACTGATGTCGATAGAAGGCCGGCTTTCACGCCATATGTAAAGGGAATTACGGATAAAGTCAACGCATTATACTAAAGAACTTCTCTATCAAGACCACCGGGACTGATGTCGATAGAAGGCCGGCTTTCACGCCATATGTAAAGGGAATTACGGATAAAGTCAACGCATTATACTAAAGAACTTCTCTATCAAGACCACCGGGACTGATGTCGATAGAAGGCCGGCTTTCACGCCATATGTAAAGGGAATTACGGATAAAGTCAACGCATTATACTAAAGAACTTCTCTATCAAGACCACCGGGACTGATGTCGATAGACGGCCGGCTTTCATGCCATATGTAAAGGGAGTGACGGATAAAGTCAACGCATTATACTAAAGAATTTATCTATCAAGGTCATGTCGAAATACCGATGTCAGAACACTGAAAGATATCATTCTTTTTCAAACGCCTGGCGTTTATAAGATAGATTGCAGCTGCAGTAGTTCCTAAATTGGAGAAACTAAGCGTACTCTAATGAAAACGGTCAAAGAACATATAGTAGCCGTAAAAAATCGCCAAAAATAAATATGCAGTCGCTGAGCATTTGCTCGAATCAAGCCTTAATCACTGGCTTGAACTCCAAGACCCGAGTATGCTCTCCACGGAACGTCACTACTACTCCAGGATTGTACAAGAAGCAGTTGAAATTAAAAAGTGTAGGATGGTTTCAAGTTGGCTACGTAGTTGAATCCCTTACTTACTAAGCAAGTGTTCGCATCGCGGTTTATGTCAGAAGAAATCTGCGGATGTCGTCAGTGTTGTGTGTCGTGAAAATTCTGATCATAGGCCTAAGAAATTGAAGTACTTAATTCCGCTCGCTAAGATGAAAGCCCTACAGGAAACAGATAACAGTCCATAGATTTTAAGCTACTAAATCGATTTTGATGAAACTTAAACTATTCCCTAATTTGAAAGATACTAAAACTATTACAAAACGAATAATTGCAATCAAAATTGTTGTTTCAGAGAAATGCGTGGACAAACATACATACATATATCCACAAAATTTGTTACGGACTAGGCAATCGTATGACCACAACCTTACCTGATGGAAAGCGATGATGTGGTCGAAAGTGTAGCACGCTTGCCTAGTAGATTATTATTACCTATTCACTCTTGACACACCTGGGTTATATTTTACCGGAAACTCTGACGAGGGCATTGGTTTAGATACCCACATAGACAAACTTATATGAATATTACGCATTTTCTACAATATTACATACATACAGACACATAAACTTTATTATACCTCAATAAATAATTTGAAGTGGGTTTATTTTTTACCAAATAGTTTTTTGAATTCGGTTCAAAATACATGGTATGCTACTACTACACTAGTAGTTTGAGCAGGCAATGATAATGGGGCGATAGACTGGAAGTAGGTACCTACAATGAATATGACTAATGCCGTAGTTCCATTATTTTATTCTATATATATACCTACCTGATCCCAGCGCTCTGGTGTACTAATATGTATTCTGTGGCTCGAGCTGCTCGGGATCCGGTAGAAGCGAATCGCCAATTTTGGTCAATTTATTACACGACTGCCCAAAAATGGAGTGTAATGTTTTTAGGGTTCAGGTATATGTATGTATGTATGTAAGTTCATTAGTTCTACCATAAATTTTAAAAGCCTGCTCAGATTTGGATGCATATGGGGTATCGTTAGAATCCTTACATCATCCCGAGTAACTGTTTATAAGTTTTTTTTTTCTTTGGCAGTGCAGTTGTGTTTTTGGCTTACTTTGATGATTTACTTGTCGTTCTATGTTTGCGGACACATAAAACTTACGTTCTGGGTTTTTGGCACAGCAGGGTGACCGCGGTTGAGCGATCTTATTGGAATTGTAATCGTTTATGACTAATACTAATACACTCTCTGTCCTTGTCATATCGTAACACAATGACAAGGACGGACAGTGCATTGGTATCGCTATCGCTATAGCTTTGAGTTAGGCGGTCACTAGCCAGATTTGAGACTCCAATCTGTGGTTGTTGCAATCTGTGTCGAGGTTTTAGAACTCAAATCAATGATCAAGTGGGGTGTCAAAAGGCTTTAAACGTAGTTTATTTTTTGTTTTTATTCATTAATAGCTTTAGCCCGCGACTACGTCCGTGCGGACTTCAGTTTATCGCCAAAAAAGCATTCTATGTTCTTCTAGGATATTAAAAACTAATGCAAAAGTATACCACCAATGCTCTTGATGTTATTTAACAGACTTGATATCATTTCGTTTCCAAGGCAACCGTTCCTTACAGCGTGTAATTAATATTTTCCAGTTTTATACTGATACTTTCCATTTTTTGGGATAAAAGTATACTATGTTTTATTATAGAATATGAGCTATCTCCATTCCAAATTTCATCAAAATCCGTCTAGCCGTTATCGCGTAAAAGCTCTCCAAACAAACAAACAGACAACGTTACACTTTTATATATTGGTGTGAATACATGATTATGGGTAAGCCAATATAATTAAGAGAATACTCTGTGCAGCACGATCACGAGGCATCAGTTTGGGGTGAATACTATTTATGGGTGGGTTATTTATTATGCGACTTCACAAAAGGAGGCGGATATATGTTCGAGTGTGCCTTTTTTTAAATGTCTTCGGTCGATTTCTCCGTCAATTGCAAACCAATTTAGAAAAATATTTTTGTGTTTGAAAGGGTATATACTCTCCAGGTGGTCCCATATAAATTGCATCAAAGTCAAAGTCAAAGTATTTTATTGTAAATAGGCAAAAATAATAGCACTTTTACAAGTCAAAATTAACATCTCCTGAACAAAGAGATATATATAAAATATTATAAAGAGATCAAATCAATCCAAATTTAGATAAACTAAGTATTCTTTGAGTTTGAAAAGAAAATTTCCCTTTCATGTGCCAACAGAGTTAAATCTCACACTGGAAAAGGAAATACCCTTCTGACTCTACTGGTGCTTCGGAAATACGCCCGTTAGAGAAGAGAGCACCAAGAAACTCTACGGGATGTTTTTTTTCATCAAAATTGTTTCAGTAGTTTTTCGAGAATAAATAGTTTTTTTAGTAAATCCATTTGAATTTGTGTTGATATTGTCTAAAATCTCTAAGATTTCTAAACCGATTTAAATTGTTGTTTTTTATTCAAAATAATAGACTTCAGTGTATTCCCATATAAACTGTATCAAAATTGGTTAAGTAGTTTTTATTAGAAAATCTATGTGTTTTATAGTTTATGTTCTCTAATATCTAATATTCTGTACCAAATTAGATCTCTAGTGTGATACTGTATAAATTTCATCAAAATTGGTTTAGTGGCTTTAAACAAGCTTTAATTTAATTATTAAGCTTGAGACTAGTAAGCAAGTCAATTTTGAACCATTTAACGACGTCCAAAGATTCTGAAGTTTTGCACATGGGTGAAGTTCTGATGACTATAATTATGACGGGTGTTATTGAGCTGACATGATGATGGAGCCGGAAGGTAGTCACAGGAACTCAACAAAAAAATGATGGAACTCCTTAGAGTTTACGCTCATTTGGTTTGTCTGGATGAGTTCCCTGGTGTTATGTGGTATCCAGGGTCTGACGATGGAGCCGGAAGGTAGTCACAGGAACTCAACAACAAAATTATGGCACCCTTCGAGTTTGGGCTCATTTGGTTAGTTTTGAGTTTTCTAGTGCTATGTGCTGTCCAGGGTCTGATGATGGAGCTGGAAGGTAGTCATAGGAACTCAACAAGAAAATGAGTGAACCCCTTCGAATATGGGCTTATTTGGTTTGTCTTGATGAGTTCCCTGGTTTCATCATCAGACCCTGGATACCAGATCCAGGGTCAGATGATGAAGCAGAAAGTTAGTCACAGGAACTCAATAAAAAATGATGGAACCCCTTAGAGTTTGGGCTCATTTGGTTTGTCTTCATGAGTTTTTAGGTCTTAAGTGGTACTGGTGGTGTCTCGTACAAGAATGCTCCAAAAAAAATATGTATATATTTACAACTTATAAATCCATTTGTTTTTTGTTTATGTTTCCTCATATTTAGAGATGTCTAACCATTTTTTTAAAGAATTCCATTTATTCCAGTGAAATCATAGATAATTATCGTCAAAATTAATTCAGTTGTTTTATATTATGTAGGTGGTTGGTTTTTAAATAAATTTAATTTATCAACAACTTGAGTCTAAAGTGAGTTTAACTATTTTCCTTGGCATAAAATATATTCTTTCCGATGGTCACTTAGACCATCAATTCTTCCCAAAAAAAAATATTACTTCATATTAAAAATGTTCTTTTGTAAACAAACACTAAAATGAATAAAATAATTACAATTGAGCCAAAACAACATCACTTTTTCGAAATTACCAATGTAATAATAATGCAATTATACAACATATGATAAGAAAGATTATTTTGAAGGCGGTGCCAAACCTAGGCATCATTAAAATCTAACATCTTGACAACAAAATTAATACATACCTATATACGCACCCACGAAGTAATATGCAGTTGTCTACGACGCACCTTCATACAAAACACGAAACGAAGAGGAGACAAAACAAGAGACTCACACGACCAGATTTTAACTTTCACACGTTCACAAACCGATTGACACGAATACAGCAATCTAGTAAATAATAAAGTTTTTGTAGATAATTACTTTAATAGCTTATTACTTATTTTATATAGCACATCAAGCCGTTTAAGACATCATCTTTTTGAATAAGCTCAACCAAATTAATAATGACTGCTCGGTTTGGCACCGCCTTCAAAAAACTCTTTCTTATCTTGTGTTGTATATTTACATTATCATTACATTGATAATTTCGAAAAAGTTATATTGTTCTGGCTCAGTTGTAATTGTTTTATTCATGTTAGTGGTTGTTCACAAAAAAAAAACATTTATAGTATGACATGACATGACATTTCAGCCTTTAGAAGTCCACTGCTGAACATAGACCTCCCCCAAAGAGCGCCAACACGAGCGATCTTGTGCCACCTCCGTCCACCGACTTCCTGCGATGGCTACAATGTCGTCGGTCCTTCGTGTGGTGGGTCTCCCCCACACTTCGCTTGCGTGTTCGTGGTCGCCATTCGAGAACCTTTATTCCCCAGCGGTTGTCGGTTCTGCGAACTATATGGCCTGCCCATTGCCACTTCAACTTGCAAATTCTGAGAGCTATGTCGGTAACCTTCGTTCTTCTACTGATTTCCGCATTTCGGATTCTATCACGTAGTGAAACACCGAGCATAGCACTCTCCATTACACGCTGCGCAACTCTGAGCTTGTGTATGAGACCAATAGTTAGTGACCACGTCTCAGTGCCGTATGTCATCACTGGCGATACGCACTGATTATAAACTATCCGTCTTGAGGCTCTGAGGTATCTGTGACGAGAAGATATGGTGTGATTTCTTGAACGCTGTCCGAGTTGGATTCGTCGGTTGACCTTTTTGTCGAAGTTCGATCTACCCAGTTGGATAGTCTGACCTAAGTAGAAATAGTGATCAACAGCTTCTATAATATCGTTCCCAACATAAACCGGCATGGGTGCGACATGGGTATTTGACATGATGTTTGTCTTACCCATGTTCGTTTTAAGACCCACCTGTTGGGAAACAATATTGAGGTCACTGAGCATTGTGCTTAAGTCTTCCAGGGTTTCTGCCATGATGACTATCATCAGCAAATTGAAGGTGAAGTGATTTAATATGAAGTCGTTTTAAATTTGTATTTTTTTTCATTTTTTATTTTATACTTCTAATCATGATAACGTTAAAAATAGGTTAAAAATGATAAAATCACATAGCTCTACGACGAGATAAATGTAAGTAGTTTGTCATATTATTACCATAACCAAGTTTGATTCTCATCGAAAAAACATTGTATAAAAACTACCTTCGAGAAGATAATCATGGTTTGATTATCTTCTCGAAGGTAAAGTTTTTATGCGCCTTGTTTCGTTAAAATGTGAACCTTTGAAGAAACCTATGCGAGAATTTTCGTTTATAATTATTATTATTGTCTGAATTACGTACAATAGGTAATTAAAAAACCAAGAAATATTTTATTATAAGCCCAACATCGTGCTGGCAAGTTGCTTGCTAATACTTTTTTAATCTCGGTTTCATTTATAAACATTTGTTTCTATAGTACTCGTACTTCATTGCATAATTAAAATTATAAGATGATTCGTAATAAAGTAGTAACGTATGGTACAACACTGACCGTGCCCGCACATTTGTCTCTCGGCGAACATTTCTTGGAAAGGTTTCTGGACATTTGTGACCGCGATGGTGACGCAGTTGCATTGGTAAGTTGTAGATTTTTTTATTATAAATAGACTCACAGAACATAAGTCGAAGGTTAAATAATCGAAAGGTTTTTTTACGCACATAGGCATATTCCTATAATTTTGAAAATATAATTGCAGATACATAATTATTAATAATGCATTTTGTATAAGTCATGGTGATATCATAGAATTGATCATTTATTTCATGAAATGGTTGGCCATATCATGAAAAAGTTATATTTCATGAAATTATCGGTGACATCATGAAATGGTTTGGCCAGTTGAAAGATTAATCAGCGTTTGACGATATTACTTCATGATATGGTGAAACATTACTAATCTTATCTTAAAATAGATGGCGAAGGCGGGAACGAAGCGTAGCGAGCTTCATCTTCGTGTTTTTTTAGCCTTGGAACCCTATCTGTTTGAACACCTGTGGTATCATGGAAACCCTACATTAATTATACGGCCAAACGTGGATTGAAATATCATTAAACGTTGATGTTTCAACAATGTGATCAGTTTTAGCTGGCACCTTCATTAATTAGAATCATTTTAAGAAATTATCGACCACATCATTAAGTTATCTATTCTATGATATGGATACGACATTATACATGATTTAGCCCTGAGGAAGAGGCAAAGTTTCGTCACATTGATGCAAAAATGCATAATAATGTCAACGAATTCAGCTTTTGAGTAGGTATCCAGTTTACATGTTGAGTGGATTAGAATCTTTTTATTAAATAGATACTTATATACTGAGGTGTTTGAATTCTTAGTTGATTATTTAAATAGTGAATATGGACACCTAAAAGTTTTGGGATTTATTTAACTGACAGTATATATAGGTCGCGTCATGTAAAAAGAACAGTGGCAGTTAGGCAGTGCAAAAGGCGATTTATCGGTATATTTGGTGGTGTGTGGTATGTACCTAGGAATAACCAATATACGAAGCTGCGAGCGAAAGGCTAATTAATAATTATTTAAAACAATAGGCCCAGTACTTTTGTGCGCGAGTGTACCCATGCGCATACACACCCCCTTCACTTTCTTCCAGCGTTCTTTTTACATGAAGCTACCTATACCTTCTCTGTAGATGTAAAGACCTACATGTAAAAACCGTGAACAGATGAGACTTTTGCGTAGGTAGGTATTTATAAAAAATATCTTTGTTAGTAGAGACAGAGGACAATTGGGACTAACCCTATTTATAGTGAATGGAATGTTATTTTTTACTCTCTGATAAGAAAAATACTTACCTAAAGCTGTTAGCCTGACTACGATTTGTTTCCAATCACGCTAAACCGTGTTAACTAGACATATTAAGGTAACAAAGAGCTAATTTGATAAGCATGTTACTCCATATTGACTATCAAGCAATCATCAAATCGTGACAGACATCTCACACGGGGATACGTACGAAATGTTGAATGACGTTATTTCGAAGGTCTATTCCTCGAATTCTGTTCATCTAATGCTTACATCCACGAATGGTCAATATTACGAAAAACACGTTTGCTCGAATAAACTGCGAAGGTTTTTTCCTGCGAAGGTTCGTTGACTCGAATATTCTAAAAAACGAGTTAATACCTACCTACTGCCAACATACTTTATTCCTGTTTATTTTATTAGCTGTTCTTACCTTTAGATTATTACGTACAAAAACATAAAAAAGAAAATTTTGTGTTACGTCATAAATATACTTATCTATGCACTTAGGATATTCAGTTTTTTAAGTAGGTACATCCCTATACAATTGTCATTAAAAATGATATAAATAGCAGTAAGACAACGCATCTACATGTAACTTTCAGATAAATGGCAATACCGGTGATCAGTTAACGTACCGCCAGTTAGTACAAGACATGGTGAACATTTCCGCTGGACTGAAGCAGCTAGGCGTGCGCCGCGGAGACGTGGTCGCCTTCTACGGCGAGACCAGGAATGAGTTCTTTGTGGGACTCCTGGGGGCCATATGCTGCGGAGCCACCATAACGATGTTCAATATTTTGTACAAGAAAGGTATTAGATTTCAGTACTACTTATACAGGGTATGTACCTAATACAATTTAATTAATCATATCAAAAATATTTCAGATGAATTGGAGCACGTGCTAAACATATCCAAGCCACGGGTAATTTTCTGTTCGTTGGCTGCTATTGAAGCCAATTTAAACGTTTTAATAGCAACAAAGAGTATAGAACACATAGTACAAATAAATGGCGATCTAATAGGACATGGAGTGATGTGTATAAGTGAAGTGATGGGCAATGTTGACCCACGAAGCTACGAGCCTGAAGCCGTCTGTGGCGCCACAGACACGGCTGTGATACTCTACTCGTCGGGTACCACGGGACTGCCCAAAGGAGTAATGCTCACACATTTGGGCATCCTTTATGGGTGCGCGTCTTTTAAGTAAGTACCAATCTATATTTATAATAATGTAGTAAGTGACAAAAAGTCTATACAATGAAGATAATTAAAAAAAAATAGACTTAACATTATTTACTGAACTAATAAAAAACATTTATTTAATAGTGTTTGTATGTTCGCGCATTACTTAAAAACTACTGGAGCGATTGAAATACGGTTTTCACTGTTGGATTGATTAGGTTTTGACTTAAAATCTGGTGTACCTACTTTGTATCTCAATCTAATAGATAGAAGCCGAGCAATCGACAAAAAAACTATTTCACGGCTAAACGAATTATGATAAAATGTAGGATATTTTGTAATTTATAGGTACTTTTGGTCTTGGAATATATTAGTTACTTTACCTATAAATTTTACCATGCAGACAAAGCCGCGGGCACAGTTAGTTAACATTAAAAATAAATCGAACACCTGTTTTGGGTTGAGAATATACTATTTATGTTTTCGTTCTTTTAAATTGTATTAGCAAAAGCCTAACTTACTTATTAAATAATAAATGTAATATGTACTAAACTTATTAAATAATTTCAGTGGATACACTTTTAAAGTCAGCGATCGAATTTTGTCCATACTGCCGTGGTATCATGTTTTTGGATTATTAACCACCATGAGATATTTGAGTTGCCATAAACAGATAATATATTTATCTGGCTTCAATCCAGAGAAATATTTAAGCACCATACAAGAATACCAGGTAAAATTGTTTTATGTTTTCATACTCTTCAGGGTTATCTGCCATAACCTCATAATTATCTATCTATGCCTAGCAATAATATGTGAGGGTTACTGGGACTTACCTACTGACTGACAACGTAAAATAATATGTGAGGGTTACTGGGACTTACCTACTGACTGACAACGTAAAATAATATGTGAGGGTTACTGGGACTTACCTACTGACTGACAACGTAAAATAATATGTGAGGGTTACTGGGACTTACCTACTGACTGACAACGTAAAATAATATGTGAGGGTTACTGGGACTTACCTACTGACTGACAACGTAAAATAATATGTGAGGGTTACTGGGACTTACCTACTGACTGACAACGTAAAATCTAAACCGGTCGACCTATTTTGAAAATTGGAGGAAATATTCCATGAGGAGGGATTTTTCGAATTTCCATCTGTAAGGTGGTGAACAGTGGTGGCAAAGTTTTGCATGCTTCGATGAGCAAATCAAGAAGATTCAGCATTTTGGCTCTGCGCTGCATCGACCACAAGCTCTTAAAAGTTTTTTCCAGAGGCTCTAATATTTCTTCTGGAAAAGTCAACCACCGCGCCTTTGGAATAGAACTAGTTATAGTAGGAACTAGGAACCAATCTTTATGGCGGCTGTGAAGCGCGCTGCGAGTGTGACTTCGCGCTGGTACAGTAAGGCCGCAGTCCGAATCGAATTTCATTACTCAAAAGTGTTGACGGAATTCACAGCTGTCCAAATCAAAAATAGCGATTTTGACAGCTCACAGTGCAGTCAGCCACTGTCAGCGTGATTTTGAATCGGACCTTCCTTTGATCGCGGATATGTTTTCTCTTTGTCGCGGACTCGCTCTATTTAGATCGTTCGACCTCATGCAGCTTCAAACGGAGGGTGAACTGCCTCCCGGTGTCTTCAACATTAATAGTTACTTCAATTTTCTCCATTATTCTAAACACAGGTAGCAATGACCATTATAGGAGATACTGGGATGTACATATTGTAGAGATTATATTATTTAATCTAAACTCAACTTATTTTTTAACGGCTTGTGTGGGTTCTTGTCGCATTGCAATCCACAAAACCGGTGATGTTAGGCAGAAACGTCAAATTTGACATAAGGCTCACAGTGATTTCACGCAGAAGCATAATCACCGTAAGTTCAATAAGGCGGCAACAATGACGTCATATATGACATCACACGCGATATCGTTAGTCTGTCGTTGGCGCGCTTACGCTGAATCGGACCGTTTATGAGCGCGATAATATTGATTGTGGCCTGATTCGGACCGTGCCGTAAGGTTCGCAATTATATAGAGTTTTTTACTACCTACTTGTAGAACATGCTAATAATAATAAACACTTTATTACACCAGAATTATGTATCAAATATACAAGAATTTAATTTAAAAATAGGCAAAATGGGTGGTCTTTTCACTAAAAGCGATCTCTTCCAGACCCTTTGGATGGACAGAAATTACGAATTAAAAAAGGACGGCGGTGCAAAACAATACAATAAATCATGAAAAATAAAAATGAATATACCTACATACATAGTTAAATATTTAAACGGGACTTAATCGCGAAAGTTTAAAAGTTACAACCTACATACATATTTAATAAACTACATAAACCATACTTACTTACATGTCACATGCAAATAATGTTATGATTGAAAAATATATGTGTTAAGTACATACAAATACTGGAATGATAAAAAATGTTATACCTATAGCTATGTTTCTAGTAGCTAAATTAGCGTCAACACTTAACGCTTTAACCTATTCATTATTTTTTAACCAATGATGAAATTATGTTAACATACGTCAACACAATAATATTAATATCGGAATATATGCTGATATCGTGTTGGTGGATTGTATTGGTTGGTAACAAACAACTTTAAAATAACTAACTAGACTGTACTCGAACAGAATCGCATGCGTGTGTGCAGCGTACGGATATAGCGTGCAAACAAGCACAAATGCGGTGGGCGCTCGCGGGATGCGGTGGGCTAGCGGGAGGGTGTGCCCCGGCCTCTCACCTCTCCAAAGCCCGCTTACACCTAAAATTTGCTATTGCGCAGCGCCTTGCGCCTAACTTCTCAGCCGCCATAAAGATTGGTTCCTACTTTAAAGGAGAGAAATATGGCTTTACGACCAATGTATGTCACATTGTTATATATAATACTAACTTTCACCCGCAACTTCGTCCGTGCAGACTACAGTTTATCGCGAAAAAAGCATGCTATGTTCTTTTAGGATATATAAAACCAATGCGAAGGGACCAACGTATTGTATTCTCTTTGGCGCCAGCGCTCTTGATGCTTTTTGACAGACTTGTTATTATTTCGTTTCCATGGCAACTGTTCCTTACAGCGAGTAATCTACATTTTCCAATATTGCTGTGGAAACTTACTATTTTCCGGGATAAAAGTATCTTATTTTTATAAACTATCTCCAACCCAAATTTCATCAAAATCCGTCCAGCCGCTATCGCGTTAAAACTCCCCAAACAAAAAAACAGACAACGTTTCACTTCTATATATTGTGTATAATGATAAAATTCGATCGCAAACCCGCATGCCCAGCGTGGCGATTATGGGCAAACCCTTGCTATGAACGGCACAAACAATAAACGGCCCCCAGTTACCGGTCGCCCTGCTAGTCCTGACCAAGGTGGCGGTCAAGGAAATGGCAGAGATTCCCCGGGCCACCCGAAACAAAAACAACTGACCCTGGCTACGTACAACAGACGAACGATTAGGGTGGACGATCACATGGCGCAACTCGAGATGGAGCTTACCAATATAAGGTTGCACATCATAGGGTTAAGTGAAGTCCGAAAAGAGGGTGAGGATACAGTAAACCTGATTCGGGAGTAGATCGGGCCACATATTCTACTTCCGAGAGGGCGATCAGCAGTCTCAGGATGGCGTGGTGTTCCTCGTCAACAAAGTCCTCATTGATAATGTTGTAGAAATATCCTGTGTGTCGACCTAAACCTGTTAGGTCGGTACCTCGGCACACTCGGATGATGAGGTAGAAGATATGTTTGATGATATATCTTCGGCCTATATAACACGACAAGGGCCCACTACAACGTTATCATGGGAGACTTTAACGCCAAAGTGGGAGTACAGACTTGCAGTGAATCGAAAATAGGCCCACACGGCTATGGAGACAGGAATCACAGGGGGCAAATGCTAGTTCAGTTTTTGGAAAAACAGGGGTTATTTTTGATGAACTCTTTCTTCAAAAAGCAACCCCAGAGGAAGTGGACTTGGCAAAGTCCCGATGGTGTGACTAAAAATGAGATTGATTTCATCATGACGGACAATAAGCACATATTCAGGAATGTCTCAGTGATCGCAAGGTTTAATACCGGTAGTGATCACCGGCTTGTCCGAGGCTCCTTGAATATCAACCACAAGCTTGAAATATGCCACCTGGTGAAGTCTACGCTCCGACCCAACCTGCTCCAGGCCGAAGTTGGATCAGAAGTGTTTCAACTCAAGTTGGAAAATCGATTCGCTGCCATGGAAACCAATGACGTGAATGAGGAACTCCAAAAAGTTGTGGGAATCCTTAGGGAGGAAGGCACTAGATTTTGTCAGCTGCAACGTACGGGCACGAAGTCTAAAATCTCGGATGAGGCTCTTCGACTTATGGATGAGCGACGGGAGCAACAGCAAGTCACACCGTCAGAAAAAAGGGAACTCAATCGAAAAATAAGTAAGCTGGTGCGGCGTGACCTCCGATGCTCAAATACACGCCAAATAGAAAAGGCAATTGAGCAAAATCGTTGGTCAAAAGTCTTCGCCCAGCAATTGAGTAGATCCCATCTGACGAAGCTCAAGACCAATAATGGCACAACCGTCGTCTCTAAGCCGGAGATCATTTCTGAGATTGAAGACTTCTATGGCCTACGACAACTGGCCTGGTCCTTCTATAATACGACTCGCATGCTTCTAGACCCGAACCCAGCACAGAAGATTCCCGCGCAATACTGACCCGCCACTATACTGACGAACTGCCCGACATCAGCCTAGACAAGATTGAGATGGCACTCAAACAACTTAAGAATGGAAAGGCCCGGAAGAAAGAAAGGTCAGGATGGTATAACTTCGGAGCTCTTGAAAGCAGGGGGGAATCCCGTACTTCGGGAGCTTCAAGGGTTATTTAGCACGGTCCTTAACAGTGGGAGAACTTCAAAGGCGTGGAGCAGGAGTTTGGTAGTACTCTTCTTTAAAAAAGGGGATAAAACCCTAAAAGACTACCGACCTATTTCACTCTTGTGACACGTCTATAAATTGTTTTCAAGGGTCATCTCAAATAGTTTAGCAAGAAGACTTGACGAATTCCAGCCTCTTGAGCAGGCTGGGTTACGCGGGGGTTTGGCACCATAGACCACATACACACAGTGAGGCAGGTTATACAGAAGTCTGAAGAGTATAACCAGCCCCTGTGTCTTGCTTTAGTGGACTATGAGAAGGCCTTTGGCTCCGATGAAACCTGGGCGGTTCTGGAGTCTTTGCAGCGTTGTCAACTAGACTGGCGATACATCGAAGTACTTAGGTTTCTGTATGAAGCCGCGACTATGAGTGTCCAAGTACAAAACCAGCAGTCTAAACTTATCCTGCGCAGGAGAGTGAGACGGGGGGATGTTATATCCCCGAAACTGTTCACTAATGCCCTGGAAGATATGTTTAAGACGCTGGATTGGAAAGGAATGGGCATTAATATCGATGGCGAGAACATCTCACACTTACGATTTGCCGATGATATCGTCCTAATGGCGGAGTCGCTGCAAGACTTGTTTTTTTGTTTGAGGTAGTGCTGGCCTCTGGTGTCAGAGTTTGTCAAGCCGCCCGAGGGCCTCTGGCATGGCTTAACGACTGCTATTAATCAATAACAGCCAAGACCGACAGCTTAACGTGCCCTCCGAAGCACGGAGCGGTGGAAAACCGCACGTAACTCAGAAAAGTCATTGGTGCGGAGTCTAGGTTTTCGGTATCGTTGGATTCTAAATTGCACTATAGAACCGTTAGGCCACCATCGCTGCAAGACTTAAAAAAGTATGCTAACCAACCTAGATGCTTCTCGACGGATCGGTCTCGGAATGAACATAGATAAGACCAAGATCATATTCAACGATCTTATTGACCCGGAACCGATTGCAGTTAATGGTGTGCCTCTTGAAGTTGTCCAACAATATGTTTACCTTGGGCAAATATTGAAATTGGGTAAAACAACTTTGAGAAGGAAGCCAACAGAAGAATTCAGTTGGGTTGGGCAGCATTCGGTAAGCTTCGTCAAGTCTTCTCGTTGTCCATACCACAGTGCCTGAAGACAAAAGTCTTCAATCAGTGCGTCCTGCCAGTCATGACCTACGGTGCTAAAACGTGGACACTCTCGGTCAAACTAGTCCACAAATTCAAGGTCGCTCAGCAAGCTATGGAGAGAGCTATGCTTGGAGTTTCTCTGAAGGACAAGATTCGTAATGAAGATATCGGACTGAGAACCAAGGTAACCGACATAGCTCAAAGGATGAGCAAACTGAAGTGGCAGTGGGCTGGTCACATTTCCCGAAGAACCGATAACCGTTGGGGTAGACGAGTTCTTGAGTGGAGACCAGGTTTAGGCAAACGTAGCGTAGGACGCCCTGTGGCCAGATAGAGTGATGACCTGTGAAAATCGGCGGAAGAAAATGGATGAGAAGAGCTGAAGACCGAGCTCAGTGGCTCAGTGGAGAGGCCTACGTCCAGCAGTGGACAGATATAGGCTGATGATGAATAAAACTAGTAAAGTAACCATAGATAATTTAATATTAATGCGGTCCACGCCCGAAGAGCGGACCACCAGTCTTAAATTTTGATGTGATAAATTTTACTTTATATATTTAAAATGCATTTAATTTGGACCTATTTACCGTTAAACAGTTTTACACTTTTCCGCAGGCCAACTGTCTGTATGTGGTTCCACCAATCGTCGTCTTTCTGGCCAAGTCTGCGCTTGTGGAAAAATATGACGTCTCTTCTGTCAAGTGCATATGGTGCGGCGCTGCTCCCCTTAGCCAAAACGTAGCTGACGAAATGGCAAGCCGGTGAATATATTTGGTTTTGTTTGATAGTCTCGTACTTATTGGAATAAGTACGTTAGAGCAGGTATAAAGGTCCACCATGCCTATATCAGAATCTAATAGTCCGTTGGTCAATCGAGTGACTGTTTATGAATGGAGTTACCAGAGGCGTATTGTTACAATACGCAGGTTTTTAGAAAACGCGTTTTATAAAAGAGTTTGGTTCGCTACGATAAAATAAAATGATTTAATAATTGAGTTTTGAAAATAGAAAAAGGTCCGTTGGTTAATCGAGTTACCAGAGGCAGAGTTTGGTACGCTAGGATAAAATGAAATGATTTAATAATTGAGTTTTGAAAATGGAAAAAGAGTCCACATCGCTGGAAAAACTGTCCTTTAGCAGGTTTTACGCGTCAGAAGGTAGAGAGAGACTAAAGTAGGTATCATTTCTATTACTGAATATAGGTACTTGCAAACAATAAATGATGATCTATTAGGTTTGTATGCATATTGCACATATTGCACTAATACATACAGAGGGAAGGTATTCGAACGAACATACATTATTATTTGTAGGGTACGCATGCCACCTCCAAAAGTGAGTCCTCGAGCGCCAGCGGGAGTCCAAAAAATAAGAAATATTTTTCATACCACTTATTGTAATCCTCACAAGTCTGTTTTAATATGTCCAAGCTTGGCTTAGTTCACATTTTGATTTAAATAGATATTTAGGATTGTGACACCATAGTTTCTTCATTACAGTAATAGGTTGATAGTAAGGCTTTATCATTTATATGCGCGATCACTCATGCGCGAAATGAAAAGGACTAATGCACAAATAAAATCTCATTATCGATCGATATTACATTTCTCGCTTTACCACATTCCGTAGTATTATTAATAGGTATTCTGTGCGCATACTGAAAATGTAATGTAAGTTGACGCAATCTTGTAATGCTAAAGAAAAATACAGTAATGTTTAAAAAAATGGGAATCAAAGATTTTGAATTATGCTCACTGTTGTTTCTCTAAGATAGGAATACGCTACGTACATACTTAATTCGTAAAAGATGATCTGTCAAAAAACGAAAAAACTGGTGGATCAAGTACAGCCAATCTGATGCCGCTAATTCTGAGACAACCATAAGATTTAAATGTAAAAATGCTGTATGTATGTAGTCATAGTATAATTGATAAGATATCAGTTTAATTAATGATGGTGATATTGTTCTCGCTAAGCAGGCGTTAATACTAAATTCATGCATATAAACTTTAAATACCATTAATCAGTGTTTTATATAGGTTCCCAAACTTTGCAAAGCTAATCCAGGGATATGGATTGACTGAAACAACTTTAGGAGTGCTAATAGATATAGACGAATTAGATGCCGAGCCAGGGTATTTACCAGTTCCAGGGTGTAAACTAAAGGTAAGCCTTGTAGCCTGTAGCTATATGATGCGACTCATGCTAGACATAAAATAAAAAATAAAAACTAATCAAGCTATCATTTTTTTCAAGGTGGTGGATATAGTGACAGGTGAGAAGTTAGGGCCTAACAAAGATGGCGAAATATGCGTCAAAGGCCCATCTATAATGAAAGGCTATGTGGACAATGAAGCTGCCACGAAAGCCATGTTCGATGAAGAGGGATATCTGAAGACCGGTGACATTGGGTTTTATGATGAAAAGGGCTACTTTTCAGTAATAGATCGGCTTAAAGAAATCATTAAATATAAAGGACATCAGGTCAGTGACAACAAATTTGTTAAACATCAGCTGAATAAGCAGATCTGTAATTTGAAAATTTTATTAATAGGTGGCGCCGGCAGCAATAGAAAGCGTGATCTTGCAGCACAGCAGCGTGGCTGACTGCGGGGTGGTGGGCAAGCCTGACGACATGGCCTTCGAGCTGCCCACTGCCTTTGTCGTGCTCAAGTCGGGGGCACACCTCACCGAGGAACAGCTCCTCAAATTCACTAATGACAAGGTAAAAAATAACCTTGGCCACAATAGAAACAAAAACAAAAAATCCAAAGGTGGGATCCACATTGTTTAATTTTTTCATCGACGTCTTTTATGTTTTGTTATCGTTTTTTACGTAATAATGGATTTTATTATGTCCAGTTTTTTTTTGTTTGTCTTATGAGGAGTTGCTGGCCTCTGGTATCAGAGTTTTTCAAGCCACCGTAGGGCCTCTGACCTGGCATAACGACCAGCCAAGACTGACTGCTTAACGTGCTCTCCGAAGCACGGAGCGATGGAAACCCGCATATAACTTAGAATAGTCATTGGTGCGGACGGAGCTTATGACCGAGACCGGTATCGTTAGATCCTATCTCGCACTAGTAAACCACTAGACTACCATTGTTCTCATCCAATTTGCGTACAGAATAAAAAAAAATGTTCTTACTATTACTAACATTATTGATGTTTGTAGAATTACAAGCACTTCATTTTAGTGTGGATAAGAACTTTTTAAACCTTCTTGAGCGTGGACATGAGCTGCGGTATAATAAACAAAATTTTCATGTAGAAGATTAGGTCTGGGACTTTAAAATCAATCATTTTTAAGTACGCGTTGTATTCTGTACTTAAGATAATATTCTACTTTATAATTTTACTCCTCAGCTGTCACCATTGGCACGCCTTCGCGGTGGCGTCATTTTCGTGGACGAGATTCCGAAGAGTCCAGCCGGGAAGATCTTACGGCGTTTGCTGAGACAACGGCTTCTAGCCCAGAACTAATACTGACAAGCTCGCCAATAAGTTCAGTTTTTTCGGTTGTAAAAAAAATAAAAAAATGAAGGTGTTCATGAAACTAAATAATTATTGAACAAAAAATACTCATTAAAATCATGTTTTTTCTTTCTAATATAACTAAAATCCAGACTGCGAACAAAACTAAAGAGAACCGAAATGTTTTCGCCCGAATCTGTTGACTGATTCGCGCGAAAACATTTTGATAGAAACGTGAATAGCAGCAAAAAAAGACTATTAAGTCGTGATACCTGTATAGCAAGTTTCGTCCAGATCGGTTGTAAAATATGACCTGCAGAGGAGTACCAATAAACTGACAGGTGAAAGAAAATTGAACTTGAAGCAGATACGCTTTGCTCACATCGCTCGCTCGGTCAATTATTTCAAAACATATTCATCAAATTCATCAGCCTGTATACGTCCACTGCTGGACATAAGCCTCTCCCAATGAACGCCACAGAGCCCGGTCTTAGGCTCTTCTCATCCAGTTTTTGCCGGCACTCCACCTGACCGGTGGGCAAAAAATAATAATGTGAATATCGCATATGTGATACACGCATGTGTGTTCATGTGTGATATTCTGTGTGTTTTAATGATGTGTAATATCTTTCCGCTCGCTTTCCTGCAATCTTTGGGCGTGATTTCGTGAAAATTGTTAAGCAATGTGTTAAACAGTGCAAAACGTCAACAAGATGTCAGATATTACACATAATATGCGACTACTGTGAGGCTCATATTTTTTTTGCCCCCTTAAAGAGCATCTATATTCATGTTTGAGAAGCCTTTTCTTCCGTAGACATTACTTACTAAAGACAATCAAAAAAAATGTTCACTTGGTAATTTAAAATTGCTGGCATTGTGTTGTGCCCCCTCTTTTCTTCTTTTTTCGTTAAAAATAATTACCGCAAGGGCCAGGCTATGCACACCCACTGTGAATAACCTGGGCCGGTTTTTTACCTGATCGGCTGTCGCCTGCAAGGGTCGATGCCGGCGACGACAAGTTCCCTTATACGATTGGTCGCTATTGTTCATAGGTCTGATTAGAATGATTTGGGTTAATGATTTACTTAGTTTAGACTCAACGCCGCGCTGACACGTATTGTTTGATATCTTGCAATTTCTTACCCTTTCCACATTGTGTTTTTTTTTAAATGAAATAGTGTTTTGTTTTTTGACAAACATATCAGACGCGTAAAAAACATTATTGTAGTAGTGGTCACGATTTAAATGTGTTTAGATATCATATTGCTTATTAAGCTTCGCTATTCATTCCCTTACAAAATAAAAACATACTTTAATGGCATTCAATTTGCCATTTCTTTTTTATTTTGTCACAAACGCTCGATATAGTTATATTTTTAATAATTTATATACCTATTTCAAATATCTCAAAAACTATTAACTTTCGGCCATACATTGGGCGGCTTAAATTTGTTGCATACTAGCACCCCTACCTACCAGACCTGCCGGGAATACGTCAACTTACCAATAGCCCTGTATATAATAGGTACCTATAAAATAAATATTGTATTACAATTGCATTATCAACAACAACAACAAGCTTCGACAAGTTCCTTGTTATTTTTGTAAAACATTCGCTACCATTTTATATATTGTTTCTTTCTTGATTGTATAATATTTAATTCAATAAGGTATAATTAATACGAAATAAAATAAAATGATTCGCAATAAAGTAGTAACGTATGGTACAACACTGACCGTGCCCGCACATTTGTCTCTCGGCGAACACTTTTTGGAAAGGTTCCTGGACATTTGTAACCGCGAGCGCGGCGCAGTTGCATTGGTGAGTAAATGTTTATCTATATATATATATATACTCATCTATATTTATAATATAGCAGTAAGTAAATACCAAGAAGAAGAAAAGTCTGTACAAAGATATTTGAAAAAGTAGTATGACATAAAATAAGCTAACTACTGAACAAGAAACGTTTTTAAAAATCGTGTCTGCTTGTTTATTTTTAAACTACAGCACCGATTACAATTCAGTTTTCACTGTTGGATAGCTTAGGGTTTGACTTTAAAACGGGTGTATTTGCTATCTCAATCCAATAATTAGCAGCTGAACAATAGATAAAAATACTATCTGACTGACGGCTGACAAAATTTGATAATTTAAAAGCTTGCAATCTTTGATTATCTATACTTATAATAAAACTGTAACAAGTCCAATTCTGTACATTGAAGAAATTATGTAAATTTAATTTTGGAGGTTTTCTTTTTTCCTTACTATTTGAGTTCATACTTTGAGGCAGGGCATATCCATATATATCATATCTTTTTATCCCGAAAATTAAACGGTTCCCGCAGGATAAGGGTTGAAAGTTATTTAAAAAACACTTACCATTCTACATACTACTAAGCGGATGCAACTTTCCACAGTCATAGTTTATATGATGGGTGAAAATTGAGGATACTTTTTGTCCTGAAAAAATAAAGGGTTCCTGCGGTATAGGGACCAAATTCTGTACATTGAATATATTAAGTAAATTTTTTGGACGCTGTTCTATATTCGTACTGAAGATAAAACTGTTTTATTTCCTTTTTTTCTGTAGTCTGTCTGTCTGTCTATCTGTACCTTGGATGCGTATCACGAAACTACTACTTATATTCAAATAAAACTTGGCATGATTTGACTTCATACTGCGAGGAAGGACTACTCATCCTGAGGAGGATACTGTACATCCTGATGAAATTAAAGATTTCCCGCAGGATAGGGCTTGAAAGTTATTTAAAAGTACACTTATCACGCTGAAACTACTGCACGGATTTTGATGCAACTTGGCACAGTCATAGTTTATAGGATGAGTGGAAATTGGGGATACTTTTTATACCGAAAAGTTCTGCGGGATATGGATCCAAATTCTGTACATTGAAGATATTTAGTAATATTTTTTTGGAGGCTTTTCTGTTATTCTTGCGGAAGCCAAAACTGTTTTTATTATCATTTTTGTATTTTATCTGTCTGTCTGTCTGTCTGTATCTTGGACGCGCATCACGCTGAAACTACTGAATGAATTCAAATGAAACTTGGCATGATTTAAGTTCATACTAAGGTAAGACATTAGATACTTTTCATACCGGTAAATTGAAGGGTCCCCTCAGGATAGGGGTATTTTATTTGGAGTTGGTATTCATGTTTTACGGTTTGTAGTTACTTCCGTAGTTCACCTCTAGTATACTCAAGGAATATTCCTCCAAATTTCAAATACCTAGGTCCACCAGTTTAGGCCGGGCGTTGTATGTCAGTCAGTCAGTCTTGGTACTGTTTTATAGGCACGATTAAAATAATGTAACAAAACACATATTTTATTTTTTTATTATTCTGCCCAAAAGTGAAGGGCATCTATACTTATAATGAAGCAGTAAGTACCAAAAAAACTATAAAAGGATGATATTTTAAAAAACTAGGGTCTCAAAATAAGCTACTGAAAATGAATAAAACATTTTTTAAATTCGTGTCTGTCTGTTTGTCTGTTCACGCATCACGTAAAAACTACTGGACCGCTTGCGATGTCGTTCTCACTGTTGGATAGCTTAGGGTTTCACTTAGAAACTGGTGTACTTATTATCTTTATCCGATGAATAGAAGTCGACCAGTCGATAAAAACTATTTGACAGCTGAAGGAATTTTGTTTAAATGTTGGTATATTGGTATTTTAGGTCTTGGAATAGTAATAGAGTTCTTTTAGTCTAGAGAAATGGCCACGCGTGCGAAGTCACGGGTACAGCTAGTATAAGTATATAATCAAAGCTTGCAATGTTGGTTCAATTCCGATGACAATACATTTTTATGGCAAGCATAACCTGAATTGACATCCAATTTAAAAGCACAGACACGAAATTTTGTTTACACCTTTTATTATGATAGCCGGTTTTAAGTTTTACCATGAAATGATTGCTTCACTCAGGATTGGGTCCTGACTAGGGAACTCCTCAACTGTTAACAGCACAGACACGAAATGTTGTAAACTCTATAATAGTGATAACCCGTTCTATGTTTCACCATAACATGGCTACTGCATGAAATCTTTTTATTTGAAACGTTTTTTAATTAACTTATTGTACTTTATACTGACTTTATAGGTATCTCATGCTAAGGTTCTTACGACTTTAATATTCCACCAATATCACACACTCGAAAAAATCAAGTTTGAGGAAAAAATAAAAGTTAACAACTTGAAAGCTTGAATCCCTTCAAAAAACCCTTGAATTAGGTAACATCGAGCTCTAACTTTAATACGCGTGTTGACGGCCAAGAAATCAAAAGGCATCTCACGTTCGCCATATTTATGCGATTTAAATATGAATAGGATTGTAAATGCGCCATCTTGAAACTCGATTGTCAACAACTTCAGTTTTTTTAGTACAGTATGCAAACAAAAAGTCAAGGATACATCTTGACTTACATACTTGACTTATTTTTTTGGGCAATTTTTTTTTCTTTAGATTAAGTGAATACAATCGAATTCTTCAATTCCGCTCAAAGTGATGTCTTTTTCTCGGAGATTTACAAACTAATGGAACTGCTGCATTTTAATATAACCGTTTTATTCACCTTTCCATCACCGTACGACTAGACGATCAGCAAAGCGCCACCCTTTCATGGTTGAAATACCTCGCACAAGAACGAAGCGTTACGCTTCTTCATTTATTATAAGAACTGCAAAGGAGTGGAATGCCCTGCCCTCGTCAGTGTTTCCGGTAAATTATAACCCCGGTGTGTTCAAGTCAAGAGTGAATAGGTATCTACTAGGCAAGCGTGCTACACCTTCGACCACATCATCTCTTTCCATCAGGTGAGATCGTGGTCAAACGATTGCCTAGTCCGTAATAAAAAATAAAAAAAACTTTACGTTGAAGTTTTTTTTTTCATTTTTGTCTGTCTGTCTGTCTGTCTGTATCTTAGCTAGGCATCACGCCGAAACTACTAAATGAATTTAAATGAAACTTGGCATAATTTGAGTTCATACTACGAGGTAGGACATTGGATACTTTTTATCCCGAAAAATTAAAGTATTCCTGTAGGATAGGGTTTGAAAGTTATTTGAAAGAACACGTATCACGCTGTAACTACTGGACGGATTTTGATGCATTTAGGCACAGTCATCTAACTTTTCTTATAATAAAGCAATAGGTACGAAAAAGAATGTGCAAAGAAGTCAAATAAAAAAAAAGGTCTAGGGTACCCTAAAATAACCTACAGAACAATTTTTTTGTTTTAATTCGCGTCTTTCTGTTTGTCTGTATTTTTGTGCATCACGTTAAAACTACTGGACCGATTGCTATGCGGTTTTCAATTTAGGATAGCTTAAGATTTGACTTAAAAACTGGTGTAATTGATATCTCAATTTTGCGATTAGAAGCTGAGTAAATGATAAAAATATTTTTAACTGATGAATAAATTTTGTTCAAATGTTGGTATATTGGTGTTTTAGGTCCAGGAGTAGCACATTATGGTACTTTTAATCTAAACAAATGACCACGCGTGCAAAGCAGCGCGTACAGCTAGTATATAATATTTATCGATAAGGCGATCTGAAACATATCGCTATCTCTTTTTAACACATTTATATACACTTTTATAACTGAAATAATGTTAACACAAATGACCACGCGTGCAAAGCAGCGGGTACAGCTAGTATATAATATTTATCGATAAGGCGATCTGAAACATATCGCTATCTCTTTTTAACACCCTAAAATGTTGCCAATGCTATTTTGACAACATTATTTCAGTTATAAAAGTGTATATAACTTTTATAACTGAAATAATGTTGTCAAAACAGCATTGGCAACATTTTAGGATGTTACGTCACACAATACCCATAATAAGAGTTGTCTATAATACGAGTTATCTATCTAACACCCATATGAGGTCCCTTCGTTACATCCCTCATTCGTCAAGTTACTCAATTGTTAAGTCTCACTCAAGGAATATTCCCTCCAAATTTAAGATATCTAGGTCCACCGGCCGGTTAAGGCTATGCGTTGTCTGTCAGTCAATAGGTATGTCACGGTTCTGTTTTCTAGCTATAATATTTAACTTATTAAACAACATAGTGATTTAATAAAAATAATTAATTAAATAATATGAAAATTCCCTCTATAACCACATACCATATTATATGAGATAAGGGGACATATTTGTTGACATGATAACGAACGTGTCTTCTTATGTACAAAAAACCTAACATATTATGAAATACTAACGGAGGCTGGTAAGAACATTAATAAGGATGATTGTGGCATCACCACAATATCTATTGCGTGTAGGCAGTTCGTTTTGAAGCATATTTTTTTTATAGTGGTAGGTCTCTTAAGCAAGAGGCCGCCTGGGAAAGTACCTACCACACCTTTGTCAAACATTATACCGCCAAGCAGTAGTGTGTAAACATTTCTGTGTTTCAGTTTGAACGGCAATGTTTCCAGCGAAATTACTGGGAAATGAGACTTAACAACCAATGTCTCAGGGTGATGAGCGCAGTGCAGTGACGCGCAAGATTTTGCAAACAAAGTTCTGGGTGGCACTGCAACTGATATGGGCAAGCATGACACTTACCATCAGGCGAGCGACCTGCCCGTCTCTTCAATCAAAGTAATAAAAAAAGGACGAAAATAACTGTTAAAAACGCTAAATATGATAACATTTGGCGTTCGCGACGACATTTGTGTTTAGATCACCGTTCTTTTTGCATGTTTAGATAACACGACAGTAAATTTGACATAGGAAAAGAGATTTTATTCCGAGTATAAGGTCGTTTTTCGTTCGGTGAGAGAAGGACCGTTAGTGTCAAAGTTGCGAAAGTGTTGAAAATGTTCAAAGCAAACGGCTTGTTAAAAATGTACATTTTGAAACTTTCTACAACGCCAAATCATCATCACGCATGGGTGAACTCAATCTCTCAATCTCTGAGTGGCCAAATTACAGAATTCTTAATGCAACCAGTGCAATGAGATTTTCATGATTTCAAACATTAAAAATAATTTCAATACGAACGTATTTGTATAAATCTTTTTTATTTCAACAACTAGCTGATGACCGCCGCTTATCTATAATACTCTGTGTGTATCTATAGTACTATAGATACTATTCCAAGACATAAAATACCAATAAACCAACATTTGATCAATATCCCTTCAGCAGTCTGTAACGATATTAAAAGGGTGTTTTAGTAAATTCCGAGAATAAAGGTAATAAAAAATAAATTGGGGCAAGTCAGACCAAGAGTGGGGTGAGTCGGGATTCTTGCCCCATTCGGTCGCTCTGAACGCGAGGACGCTATACCTTTCTTCGGAATCACTCGAAACTAAAAATACTCGTTACTATTTTGAAATTAATAAAATTATTGGATGGATAAACTTAGACCGGAACGAGCTTCAAGAACTAATGGATCAAGACCGTTCGGTAATGTACTAGCTAGTGGGTACAATAGTGGAAGATAAAACATACAACTTAAATTCACCAATACAATATTTATTATCCTTGGTTTAATTTTGCTTACTTACTTAAAATCTAAGGAACCGTGCCGTAGGTACGTTGGACGGCCATTCAAGCTAGCATGTAATAGTGGAAGACAAAACATGCAATTTAAATTCACCAATACAATATTTATTATCCTTGGTTTAATTTTGTTTACTTACTTAAAGTCTAAAGAATCCTAGCCTGCAGATCCAACTCAGCAGCTAAGAAATACCAAGATCTAAGATTACCCTGTCATAACTAGGGTCGATATAGAACTGTCAAAATTAAGTATTTACTCTAACAAAACATTGGCCGGCAGTGTAGTCTACTTATTTACCTTTTTCTATAGGATTTAGCCGTTATGTTAGTGAAGGTAATTCTCCATCCGACGTTTCAGCAATGTCCGATTCGCGTGAGAGGTAGCCAGGCTAGACCCCTCAGGCGTTGCAGGTGTCCAGCAGGTCGGTGGGGAACCAAAGTTCAATACTCCGGTCAATGAAATATATGCATAAACATGCCAATACGATACCGCATTCCAAGAACGTGGCAGGAATCGTTGGGTATAATGTCGTCGTGGCGTATCGCGACACGGCGCCTTTCTAGTTAAATCCGGGGGAAGAAGCCTCCGTCGTGTGATGTCTCAATCCGGGGGAAAATCTCCGTCGTGGGATCTCAGTCCGGGGGGGGGGAACCCGCTGTGAATGAATAGACACAACGTTTTTTTTAGAATTCGAGACTTCGAAAACGCCACCGCTCTCAGTTCGCTAAAATGGCGTCTCGAAAAATGGATAAAAGTGATTTCACAATCGCAATCATTACTGCCGACAATACAAAAATACCAACAAATGCTTTCACCATTTTTTACGGGTTTTATAATATGCAGGGCAAAAACTTGTCAGTCCTGCTACTGGGCTCTCCAGCACGAAAAAAAGATTTACGCTTCTCGCCTCCATTGCCAGTTTCTTTCTGTCGCCGGATTTAGTTTTTTTTTTATTTAGCAAAATCTATCCGAATAACATTTCGTTTCACCAGGAAACCGATCACCACATCAACACATGGGCTTTGGAAATGATAATATGGTTTTATTTTTATTTTTAAGATTTCTCACCCTCGAAATCACATTTGTTTATTTACCGTTTCTTTAACTATTTTTGACAGCTAAACAACTGCCAAGAGACGTCTAAGAATTGTTATAAACTATAGTCCATAAAACGTTCCGTTCACTTCCAGACGAAAGGTACGGAACGCGGTTTCTTTGCTTCGGTACCTACTGTTATACTATCATAAAACTATGTACTGTCACTATTAAATTATGATATTGTATGGGTATGCTTTGGAAAAATCTACGTTCCTAAATTTGACATTTGTTGCATTTAATTGGTTTGTTTAATTTTATTTTCTATTTGCTGACATTGCGGGACCGTGCTGAACAACGGAACGCGCCCTTTTGCTTTGACAGCTAATCGATGCAAAGATAAGTAAAATTTCCGGTAGAGGTCATTACTTGTCTCCGTGTTTATCAATTGTACTTTATTAATTATTTATTTATTATCTGATTCCCAGTTATTCCTTGTTTCTTCTGTATTTATTTCAATCGATTGACCTAATGAGTGTTATAAAGTCGTGATCCGTAGTGCATGGACGTGTTGTATTTATCGAAGTGTTTATAACCTCTGAACATGACTATTGTTTTTTTGGAACTCCGATTTACAGGATTATATCATGTAAGTAAACAACGTACGATAATCTATTCTATGTACCCGATCGTCTGCTTTCGCTGGTATTCACCAAATACGAACGATAGTACTGTTTCAATCAACTATGTGCGACTTCAATGTCGTTATCTTATAGATTCTAACAACAAACAACAACAGGAAGGCTTGTCTGTTGTTTGTTTACTCCAAAAACGAAGATACATTCTAATATGTGAGTATATTGAACAATATGCAATTATAATTCTAGTTTTACTATTATAAAGATGCGTTTCTATTAGTTGTTTATGTTCTGTTTTGTTTATTCCTACTTTTACTTGTCGAATTGTTGTTTTGTATTGCTAGTTATAGGTTTATTGTTTTTTTATTTAAGTAGCGTTATGTCAACGCTACAAGTCATAAAGTTTTTATTGATTGCTCGGCTTCTACTGATTAGATTGAGATACCAAGTACACCAGTTTTTAAGTCGAACCCTAAGCTATCCAACAGTGAAATCCGCATCGCAATCGGTCCAGTAGTTTTTACATGATGCGCGAACATACAGACAAACTAACAAACAGACAGACAAACAAACGGAGACACGATTAAAAAAATGAAATATTCTTGTTCAGTAGTTTATTCTAAGCACCGTAGACTTTTTTTTAATTATCTTTGTAGAGACTATTTCGTTCCTATTGCTTTATTATAAGTATAGATATTATTATTATTGTTTGGTATTTGTGCTAACGCTACTTTTGCTTAGTTTTCAGTATGAAGTTAGTCACGAATCCAGTCCTATTCTTATTTAAATCGCATTGTAAACCTATACAATTTTTTGACGTGAATCGTCTTTATCAAACAAACGGGGTACCATGACTAAAAATGGGGACAATTTGAAAAGGGTTATGTCGTCTCGCTTTTATAACTCTGTAACTATAAGCTCTAGAGATCTAAATTTGATGTTATTTTTTAGCTTATACACATAGTAAGCTCAATGATTTGTATTATTATATTTTTGCCAAAAGACAGAAGGAGGCAGGGCACTCAAACCAAAATCAACAAAATTGATGTTTTTGTGATCTTTAATTCGGTTAATTCGCAATTTAGTTGGGGTAGTGTATTGATTTGGGTGTTGTTGTAAAAACCTCGTTATGATACCTTGCTACGCGTGCGCACGCGCAGTATGCGCGTGGTAGTGCGCGTGGTAGCTTTTTCGCGCGCGAGCAAGATAGTAGTTCCAATCGGCATTTTTCCGTATGTGCTAGATTAGAATTTCCCCATACTGGCTAGGCTAGGAAAAAAACTCACTCTCTGTATATTAGATTGGTACTAAGTAGTTAATCAATTTGAATTCGGCAAATCTCCAATTTGGTTTTACCAACCTTTGTTTTCGGACACATCAAACTAAGTTATTATAAACTTGTTAGCTGCATCTACAATTCACATCACATCATCAAACTGAAATAGTCCAGAGTTGAACATGGGCTCCCCATAATGACGGTGTGGAGCGGGGGCGCTGCCACATCCCAATAGTGTTGATACTTATATAAAAAAACAAGCTGCGCATATGATCAGATGATGATGATGAAAGTATCCTATGTGTTAGTAGGTAGATATTGGGAACGCTACCCCGCCTTTTGTTCGCTTCGCTTACTCCAGGTGGGTAGAATTCCGAATATCACTGCTGTACGTTCATACGTTTAAAACGTTAACTAACGTTGATGTCACGGGATGCATTTTCGGAGTCAATATGTTTTGTTTCAATAGATAACCGCTATACGTTCAACTGCTACCCACTTTAACCGCTAACCATTAACCGTTTTATCTCCATTCCAAATGTTATCAAAATCCGTTCAGCCGTTATCGCGTTATAACTTCCCAAACAAACAGACAACATGTCACTTTTACATAATATTATGGTGTGGATTTTCATATTCCCGTTGTAATTTCCAAAAAAACATACGCAAGTAAGCGTAATTCAAAAGCATTGGCAGCAGTGTTTTTTGACCATAGACAACTGCATTATTACTCACCTACTTGTCAGACTTGTTATTGTTTCGTTTCCATGGCAACGTCATTCCGTTTTTTATTTTTGATATCTTGGGTTACATAATTGCAGTTATCGTAGGGATCTCTAACTTTATGAAAAACTACCTGTACCAGCGGCTTCGCACGCGTGGTCTTTTTACTAGGTTAAATGTTACCATAATGTGCTGTTCCAGGGCCATAATACCAACATTTGATCAAAATTTCTTCAGCCGTCAAAAATACTTTTATCAATTGCTCGGCTTTTAACTCACCGGATATGAGATACCAATTACACCAGTTTTTAAATCAAACCCTAAGCTATCTGGCAATGAAAACCGCATTGCAATCGGTCCAGTAGTTTTTACGTGATGCGTGAACAAACAAACATACAGACAAACAGACAGAAAGACACGATAAAAAAAAAGTTAAATTCTTATTCAATATCTTTTTTAAGCACCCAAGAGCATTTGTTTATATATCTTCTTTGTACAGCCTTTTTCGTACCTATTGCTTTATTATATGTATAGATATTTGACTGTGTCAATTTGCATCAAAAAATCCGTCCAGTAGTTTCGAGGTTATACATGTTCTTTTTAATAACTTTCAACCCCTATCTTGCGGAAAACCTTTAATTTTTCGGGATGAAAAGTATCCAGTGACCTACTCGTACCTCGTAGGTTAGTAGTAGTAAGTAAAGTTTCATTTGAATGTATTTAGTAATTTCGGTGCGATGCGCGGTCAAGATACGGACAAACAGGCAGACAGACAGACAAAAATAAAAAGTTAAACATTTTTGGCTTCAGTGTCAAATATAGAGAATCATCCAAAAAATATTATTTATTATTTCAATATTAACATTACTTTGGACCCATTTCAAGCAGAAACCCTTTACTTTTTCGGGATAAAGCGTGTCCTCAATTTTAACTTATCATATAACTTAAGACGGTGCCAAGTTGCATCAAAATCCGTCTATTAGTTTCAGCGTGGTACGTGTTCTTTTAAATAAGTTTCAATCCCTATCCTGCAGGAACCCTTTAATTTTTCGGGATGAAAAGTATCCAATGTCCTACCTCGAAGTAAGAACTCAAATCATACCAAATTTCATTTGAATTCATTGAGTATTTTCGGCGTGATGCACTGCCAAGGTACAGACAGACAGATGAACAGACGGACAAAAATAAAATAAAAAACAGTTTTGGCTTTAGTATTGAACATAGAACAGCTTCGAAAAATATTTGCAAAATATCTTCAATTTACAGAATTTGGGACATTATCCCGCAGGAATTCTTTATTTTTTTGGGATAAGAAGTATCCTCAATTTTTACCCATTATATCAACTATAACTGTGCCAAGTTGCAACAAAATCCGTCCAGTTGTTTCAGCGTGATACGTGTTCTTTTATATAACTTTCAACGCCTATCCTGCGGGAACCCTTTAATTTTTCGGGATTAAAAGTATCCTATCTCCTACCTTGTATTATAAACTCTAAACATACCAATCAAGTTTCATTTAAATTAATTCAGTAGTTTCGGCCTGATGCCTAGCCAAGATAGTTATGTTCCAGCCACAGGGTCGAGTCATCCAAGTACATCCATAAAGTGCAGCGTTGCACTTTCGGGTGGCGCTACCGCTCCAATGTGTGTGGGCGATGTTTAGACTAGAGCTTAGCGATAAGGATTGTTCGTAAGGCGAAATGTAACTTTTAATTTCATTAATTAAATCAGTCGTCTTCCAACTCAGACGTCTCTACATTTTCGTTTCAATATTTAGTTTTTAAAAAACTTTCGAGTGCTTCCCTAAACTTGACTGGCGCAGCTGGTAGGATCGCTACAGGCTGTATCGGAAAATCGCGAGTTTAAAGTGTAAAATTTCAGCGATTTCCGTAATTTTCGCGTTATACAGTACGGCGATCCCACGAACCAAACAAATTTCGTCAAGAAGGAACAATGGTGCTTGTGGCCGGCTGGTGAGTAAGCCTTTTCACCTTCCTAACCTTCCTGTTGTGTTTTGTGTAATTTTGTTATTTGGGGATTGGAAATTTCCTTTTATAACTGTTATCTGATTTTCGCATACATTTCTGTGGAAACTTATAGGTTAATTAAATAAGCAATTTGGTTTTAAGTTTTAGTAGGAATACATTTCATTGTGTGTTTATTTCTAAGGTGTATTAGCTAGCGTTTAGAAAATGGAAGCCAAAGAGCAAATAACACTTACACCAAATAAATTATTGAAACTAATTCCATTGTTTGACGGTGATAAGAAAACTCTTAACTTGTATTTGAGGAAAGCCGAATACATAATTAACAAATACAACGGCAGTCTGACCCAAAATGAGTATCTTATGCACTCACTAGTAGACTCATCGGAAAAGCTGCCGCACTTGTCAGTGAACGTGAAGACATCGAAACTTGGGCTCAATTTAAAGATTTACTAATTCAACATTTTGGAGATCCGCGCAGTGAAGGATGCATAGCCATCGAACTAGAATCCTTGAAAATTGCACATAAAGAGAGCTACTTAGATTTTTGTAATAGAATACAGTCTGTGCGATCAGTATTAATATCAAAAGTCAATCAATTACCAGATGCTAATTTAAAACAGAACAACTGTATATAATAACACCTCCTTGAACGTATTTCTTTACAACTTACCAGAAAGTATGATCCGAATAGTGAGGTTGAAAACACCGAAAACTCTTGAGGATGCGTTAAGCACTGTGATGGAGGAAATAGACTTCCATGAACAGTACTCACAACGCAACAAATTAAATAGGCCTCAGTTGACAAATACCCCCAGTACGAACACTAATTTTAAATTTAATGCTCCAAATATGCCCTTGCAGCCTACTGGTTTTAGGCCAAACCTGCCGCCACCAAAATTCAATTTTGGTGTTCCTCAAAATCAGCAGAGAAACGTACCTGATCCATTAAACCAGGGTCATAACTTTGGCTATCGTCCACCTCAAACAACAGGATTTAGGGCACCACAGCCGACAGGTTATCGACCACCACAGCCAATAGGTTACCGACCTCCTCAGTTTGGGTACAAACCTCCATTTGGGTATCAACCCCAATATCCTATGCGACCTCAACATTTTGGAATGCGTCCCCAAAATTATGGAGAAGCACCCCAACAATTTAATAATAAATATCGAGCTCCTCATGATAATCGAGTGAACCATTCTGGTAATATTTCAATGAGGACAGCACCACCCCTGAAAACTCAACAAGGTTTCAAATTAAATGAAATTATTATTATTTAGAGTTGGATCAATATCAGCCTGAAATGTACTATCACGATAACTCATACAATGACATGTATTATTATCATGATGACACTTACGATTACCCTGAAGCGCACTTGCCAATCGATGACGTCACGCCTGTAGAGACACGGTGATTCTTATGACACTAATAATGTTGCTGCCACAGCCCCTGAGACAGTTGAAAATTTTCACATACAAAGCCTCCACTCAGTCAAGAAGTGATAGAGATCAACAATATTGACCCTAACTTAAAACTACCCTATATATACCTTCCTGAAATAGACTCCAAATTCATGATTGACACGGGTAGCATGCGATCTTTCATTAATCCTGAAAAAGCCTATCATTATTTCTCAAACGCAATACGTCACGAACCGTTTAACGTAATAAGTACCCACGCATCTAGCTCACACAATGAGGTTATAGAGATTCACGTATTACCAACGTTTAACAGCTCAGAAAATCAAAAGCTCTATCTATATAAAGTAGAGCCACGATATGACGGTGTATTAGGTGACGACCTGTTACGTAATATGGGTGCCGTGATTGATCTGAAACAGAACATTTTAAAAACGGATACCACAACTATACCTATCATTCACAGTTAAACTGATTATGTACTACACTTAGCCCCGCGATCAGAACAACGCGTGAAACTGCCCACAAATATGTATAAGGGAGAAGGAATCTTGGAGTATAAGAAATTTTGTGAGGGTGTTAGAATGCCTAGTGCGTTAGTGACGTGTGAGAATGGATATGTGTCAACCATAATACAAAATACATTAGAAACCGTTATGGTGCTTACTGTGACTAGCCCCTTTAAAGTGTTAGAGAATG
The DNA here is from genome assembly GCA_946251855.1 of Alsophila aescularia. Taxonomy (NCBI): domain Eukaryota; kingdom Metazoa; phylum Arthropoda; class Insecta; order Lepidoptera; family Geometridae; genus Alsophila; species Alsophila aescularia. The sequence goes on along the minus strand of OX276373.1, from coordinate 24,769,010 downwards.
AGGGAAATGAATGTATGGTGAATTGTATGAATGACGTGGAGATGAAAGATGTAGAGTTAGATGGACTTTTGGCAGAGAACTTGAAAAATAAATTAAGGACAGATCACATGAATGAGGAAGAAAGACAGGCAATTTCCAGACTGTGTGACGAATATAAAGATGTATTTTATTGTGACAAACTTCCTTTGACTTTTACCAACCAGGTCAAACATTTTATAAGGACGAAAAATGAGGACCCTGTCTATGTCAAACCATACAGACAGCCCCCGGCACAAGCCGCCGAAATTAAAGAACAAGTTGAGAAGTTGTTAAAGGACAATGTGATACAGGAATCGTTCTCACCATGGAGTGCCCCTGTTCACCTTGTACCTAAAAAGATGGATGCATCCGGTGTCTTAAAATACAGAATGGTTATCGACTATAGGAGACTTAACGAAATAACAGTAGACGATACCAAATATAAATGATATTTTTGACAAATTAGGCAAAAGTACGTACTTCACAACGTTAGACTTAGCTTCCGGGTACCATCAAATCGAAGTGAATGAGACTGACAGACAGAAGATGGTCTTCAGCACACAATTTGGGCATTTCGAGTTTTCAAGAATGCCATTTGGTCTCAAGACAGCCCCAGCTACCTTTCAGAGGGCAATGGATAATATTCTAAGGGGTCTACAGGGCATACACTGCCTTGTTTACCTTGATGATATTATCATATTCTCAGCCAGTCTCCAGGAACACATAGAAAAATTACGGACAGTATTTTGAACGACTTAGACAGACCAACCTCAAAATTCAACTAGACAAGTCTGAATTTCTTCGGAAAGAAGTTTTGTACCTCGAACACACAATAACCAAGAACGGACTAAGACCTAACGACGACAAAATTCATGCAGTTATAAACTACCCACTACCAGAGACCTTCCTAGCTAAGCTTCCTTTCGAAGCTTCCTAGGCCTCCTAGGCTATTATAGACGTTTCATCAAAGACTTCGCCTAGGTGACACAACCCCTTACAGCATGCCTTAAGAAACGTAACAAGATAGAAATAGACAAGAAATACGTTGAAGCCTTTGAGAAATGTAAAGAATTATTGACTAGTGCCCCTCTGTTACAATACCCAGACTACGAAAAGCCAACCAACTGACAACGAACTGACCTACGAAATACTGACAACCGATGCCTCGAATGTGGCCCTTGGGGCAGTACTCTCCCAAGGTAATGTAGGTACTGACAAGCGAATAGCTTACGCAAGTAGGACATTGAGCGATACTGAAACGAGGTATAGTACGATTGAGCGTGAGCTTTTGGCTATTATCTGGGCGGTGAAACACTTTAGACCCTATCTGTACGGACGAAAATTTGTAATATATACCGATCACCGACCTTTAGCATGGCTATACTCCCTAAAAGAGCCCAACAGTAAGCTTACCCATTTGAGGTTGCGTCTTCAGGAGTATGACTTCGAAATAATCTATAAAAACGGCAAACAGAACACGAATGCTGACGCACTGTTCAGAATCGTTTAGTAAACTCGCCCAAGCAGTAGAAATAAGCAACAGATCAACTGGAGACGTAGTCAGAGCCCTAATTAAGTATTTCGAATTTAATGGCATACCCAGGAAAATTAGTTGCGATCCCGGTAGTGAATTTAACAATGAATTAATGCGAGAAATGGCCTCTATGTCTAAAATTGATCTTCATATCTGTACGCCCAACAACCTTAACTCCACAGGCATAATTGAACGTTTCCATTCGACAATTATAGAAATATACCGTGTAGCTAGATACGACCAAAAGTGTACAGACGAGGCCTCGGTGATGACCTAATGCATCGTAGCATACAACAATTCCATACACTCTAGTACCAGCTTGACACCTTTCGATGTAGTCTTTGGTCATGCTGACTCCAGTAAAATGTTTGACGCCGATTTTGAGAAAGCTATTAAAAGCTATTATAAAACAACTATTAAAAGACCATGCAAAATGCACAAAATACCTATACCAACACATAGCAAACAAAATGACAGAAAATAAAAATAAAGTTAGAGACAAGAAAGGAGAAGAAAGCGAGATAGTGTTAGAAGAAGGGAAAGTAATTTATGCTAAATATGTTAACAAACGAAAAAGTAAAGATAAGGCACGATATCAGAAAGCGATAGTCAAAGGAAAAGTAGAACGTAATGTAGTACCAATAAATGTAGGTAAGAGAGAAACCAATGTCACGATTAAAAACGTAAAACGTCCTTCGCAGGTGCTACCTCAGCGCAGTGGCTCTACTAGCCCTCAGCCAGGCCCTTCAACTGCGCTCACTTGAAAATAATCCTGGGATCTTGCCCGTTATCATAGGAACGGCCTTTAAACAGGAAGATAAGTGGACCATTATTACAGTGTTAGATCTTAGTGGTATAGGTGAGAATTTAAAATACAACATGCAAAAATACTTAGAACTCAAGAAATTAATAATGGTTAACTATCCAAACTCTACTGAATTCCTAAGCATAGCTGAACAAGCCGAGTATTGGCGTAATATGACAATCGATAAATTCAATCAATTAATACCAACCATAAGAGTGAAACGAGGAATTCTGAATCCTCTCGGTTCCTTGATCAAAATTATTACAGGAAATTTAGACTACGAAGATGCTTACCGATATGATACTTTGATTGCACAGATAAAAATTAAAGAAACTTTAACCGATAGTAAAATTACTATTGTCTCTAAAATGTTGAATAATTTAATTAATAACACGGAAAATCTATATGAAAATTCTAAAATTATTGATAGAAGATTAGGCAATGGAAGATATTATTAATGTATTGACGGGACAAGGACTAAAATCTGTTGTTACAAACCATTTGTTAACTATGTTTAATTTTTTATTAATATTTTTCGCGCTGTTTATGCATTTATAGATGAAACGGAAACAGCTTTGGCATTCAGTAAGGTACGAGTACTGCACCAAACTATTGTTAATTCTACAGAATTAATAGAAATGTTACAAACTATAGATGAAACCGATAATTTGATGTATCCAGCTACTCTAGATAATTTAGTTAAAATAGAAAGGACTATAGTGGTTAAGGCGTATACTAAAGGAAATCAGATAAATATTGGAGGTTCCCTTAACTGATAATAATTCTTATAAACTTTTGAAACTTTATTCGTTACCTGTAATAAACAAATCCCTGAATAAGACAGTTGCCATAATTCCTAAATACCCTTACCTAATGGTGAATGGGCTGAATTTCCTGTCAGTCACTCATCCCTGCGAACAAATCGACGCCGACCAGTACCTGTGCACTGAAGATAATATTCTCCTACAATCAGAAGAAACATGCGTAGAGCAACTAATGCAAATTCGTCATGATCCTAACAAATGCATCCCTTACCCTGTTGATATAGAAGACGTAAAAATCCAGCGTATTAAATTTAACACCTGGATACTCTACATAAGGAAAGACATCATTTTGAACAGAGAAATGCGGAAATGACATCACTCGCCATTCGTGGTTCGTGGTTCGTTGTGGTTCGTCTATAGCCGATATTGAAGAGAATTGCGAGATTTCCCTAAATAAATATCACCTGAAACATCGATGCATCTATGGAAATGATATCAAGTATAGAAGTAACCTGATTCCTGAATTACCTGTTATAGAACCCTTTATTACTGTTGGAAATACTACAATGAACATGAAGGAGATCAACTTTGACGAACTGAAACGGTTATCGTACGTGCTTAGTGTGAAAAATCTAGAAAGTGATGGTGAAAATTCGGAAAATAGTGTTAACCAACTACGAAGTGTTAGCATAGCAACGATAGTTTTATATACTCTCATATCTTTAAGTATTGTAGCATACATAGTACATAAGTTTAGATTAAAACTAAAATGTTCTACGCAAAATCATCCTGATTCAAATTTATCGGATAATCTTGCGTCTAATGAGGGAGGAGTTATGTTCCAGCCACAGGGTCGAGTCATCCAAGTACATCCATAAAGTGCAGCGTTGCACTTTCGGGTGGCGCGACCGCTCCAATGTGTGTGGGCAATGTTTAGACAAGAGCTTAGCGATAAGGATTGTTCGTAAGGCGAAATGTAACTTTTAATTTCATTAATTAAATCAGTCGTCTTCCAACTCAGACGTCTCTACATTTTCGTTTCAATATTTAGTTTTTAGAAAACCTTCGAGTGCTTCCCTAAACTTGACTAGATACAGACAGACAGACAGACAGACAGACAAAAAAAAACAGGTTTGGCTTCAGTATCGAATAAAGAATAACCTCCAAAATAAAAAACTATATATCTTCAATGTACAGAATTGGACCCGTTACAGTTTTATTATAAGTAGTATAGATAGATAAAATATTGACCATGTTACTCGATGATAATGAAGCTATTTAAAGGTGACAGAATTATTAAAATCGGTTCAATATTTTTTGAGTTTATCCATTACAAAACAAACATACAAACAATTAAATCATCTCAGCTCTTTATAATATTAATTTACCTAGACACTGCTCGTATTTCCTGAATTCTCTTTCCTGGTTCTCCCAGCTCCCGCGGCGTGGGATTAGAAGGAGTGGACCTATTATTACTAGGTCAGGCCCACTCAACATGTGTTTTTTTGTGCTGATCGTTGATTATCATCGAAACACGTTGTAAAAATATGTGTTGCATTCGAGAAGGCAACAAACAATCTTTTACATGTTTGAAGTGAAACTTAATGAAAATGCGAGAATTTTCGTTCATGATAGTTTTGAATTGCATACATACAATAGTTAATTAAAAAAACTAAAATACGAGTGATAACTAAAATGAATTTATTTCATTACAAACCTGACATTGTGTCGGTAGGTTGCTGGCTTCATCGAAAGTATACTTTTATTTTTTATTATTGCTTAATTTATTTATATTAAATTATTACCAAGAAATTAAGATGATACGTAATAAAGTAGTAACGTATGGTACAACACTGACCGTGCCCGCACATTTGTCTCTCGGCGAACATTTCTTGGAAAGGTTTCTAGACATTTGTGACCGCGATGGTGACGCAGTTGCATTGGTAAGTAAATATTTTTAATGTTAATAATAGCACACACAGAATATAAGGCGTAGATTAAGTTTAGTCATCTAACGTTTACTTTTTTCGTATGTTTTTTACGCAATCAGGCTGCTGCTTGTTTGTTTGTCGTATGAGGTAGTGCTGACTTAACGACTGCTATTAATCAATAACAGCCGGTACCGACAGCTTATCGAGCCCTCCGAAGCATGGAGCGATGGAAAACCGCACCTAACTCAGAAAAGACATTGGTGCGGAGCCAACGACTAAGGAGGATTCTAAGTAGCACTATGGCTCTATCTTTAGGCTGCTGGTGTGGACAAGATCAAAGAGTATATAAATACTACGTTGTGTCAAGACTCGGAAACTTTAACAGCGCGGAAAACACATTTATTTTAAAAAAAGAGTATGAATATAGTGGTATGCAATCCTACACAATATTAGAGCTAGGTATTTTACATATTCTAGAGTAAAAAAAAAGTTTGTCTTTGAGAATAAATATCCTCTATCCAGACATAAAAATAGAGTGAAAATAATACTTATTGTGATAATAGTAACTTGATTGTATGGCAAGGGAGCAAAATAATATTTCCTTGGCGAGGGTGCTATTTTGTATCCAGAGCGGAGTGAAGGATTCTTTTCGCTCGGCGTTCTTAAGTAGAAACCTCAGGGATTCAATATACGTCGTCCGAGGAATAATAATTTTGCGTCCGATTGATACACTCTACTTTTCATCCCCTATGAGAAAAATAAATAAAAGGCGCTAGATACTTTACAACTCGTATATTTATTTAAAAGGGTATTAACTGTAGACTGAAATTAAACAACTTAAATAAACTAGGTATGCCCATAAAAAAAAAATTATTCACTTTTGACTTCATTGATTTATTTCCTTCAGACAATCTCTTCAGATAGGTATTGTGTTCTAAATTTTGAGTAGATCTCGATTTGAATGTCATTATTGGTACTGACCTCCAAAGTGTGAAGGTTGCTTACTTTTGGGTAATTTTTGAAAATAGGTACAGTTTCCGAAAAAAACTTCGCTTATTTTTCAATTTCCCAATCGATAAAATTATTACAAGCTTTAAAATATTTTTACTGGGATTTAGTTTGTAATAGATTCTTTATCAATTTATTGTTTCTTATATTTGGTGGTAAGTAATATAATACTTTTGCTACTTGAACCTGATGATTTTCGTGAAATTACTCGTGAGCAATGAAATCGACTCGGCTCCTTCGCGCAAAATCAAAGGTGTTTTTTCCTATTGTAATATTATTCAATTTAAAAATTAAATTGAAAAAAAAACAAAAAGAAAAGAAATCAATCTCCTTAAAAAAATAATCTTAATAAAAGGCACTTCTTACTGAAAATACGTAGTTAGAATTAATGCTTGAAAATATTGCTCACCTAAGTTTTGCACCGGGAATGCCTATAAATTATTGTTCTATAATCTTTACTCAAATTATATAACCATCATTATTGATTTAACATTTAAATAAAAGTTTTTTTCTTTAAAGATTTTCCCATAGCTTGCTTTCGATAACTTTCCTAGGGCAGATGGCGCAATTCTTTTTTCGTGCGGCCATCAACGAAATATGGAATTATCAATTCTAGATAGTGTTAGAAACAAAACATGCTATGACATGTATACCTCTAAAGTCCGAACCGAAATAAAGAGGACTGAAGTTTATATATTTTGTATGCCAGGTGCAAATTTGTTTTCACGCGGTCCTCAATAAAACCAAGAATTATCAATTCAAGACAGTGTAACAAACAAAACATACTACGACAGGTATACCTCTAAACTCAGTCCGAACCGAGATAATGAGGTTTACATATTTGTAGGGCAGGTGCACATTTCTACTTTTGCGCGGCCATCAATGAAACAAATTAACAATTCTAGACAGTATAACAAACAAAACATACTACGACAGGTATACCTCTAAACTCAGTCCGGACCGAGATAATGAGGTTTACATATTTGTAGGGCAGGTACATATTTGTAGGGCAGGTGCACATTTCTATTTTCGCGTGGCCATCAATGAAACAAATTAACAAAATTAACAAACAAAACATACTACGACAGGTATACCTCTAAACTCAGTCCGAACCGAGACAATGAGGTTTACATATTTGTAGGGCGGGTGGTGCATTTATATTTTTGCGCGCCTATACATGGAACGTAGAATTATCAGTTCTAAACAGTGTAGCCAAAAAAACATATTATGACATGTATACCTCCTCTTAACTCAGTCCGAACCGATATAAAGAGGTTTACATATATGTAGGGCAGGTGACGCATTTCTATTTTCGTGCGGCCATCAATTAAACATGGAATTATCAATTCTAGATAGAGTAACAACTAAAAAATACTATGACAAGTATACCTCTAAACTTAGTCCGAACCGAGATAATGAGGTTTATATATTTGTAGGTCCGCACAAAAAAAAGAGGCACCAATTTCCAAGCAAGTCAAGAGTGAATAGGTATCTACTAGGCAAGCGTGCTACACCTTCGACCACATCATCGCTTTCCATCAGATGAGATCGTGATCAAACGATAGGCAAATCGAATCGAATAATGAATCGTCAGATCACGATGCCTACCTTCCGTAATAAAAAAATTAATAAAAATAACTTAACTTCAATCCCCTTTAGTTCTGAGCGATGGTGGCCTAACGGTTCAAATCCCATGAAGTGTATAACCTCTAAACTCAGTCCATACCGAGATAATGAGGTTAACATATTTGTAGGGTAGGTGGCGCATATCTATTTTTGGGCGGCCATCAATGAAACATGGAATTATCAATTCTAAATAGTGAAACATACAAAACATACTATTTAAGTATACCTTTAAATTCGTCCGAACCCAGATAAAGAGAATTGAAATTTAGATATTTTGTGTGAAAATTGGTGCCAATTTTTTTTACGTGGCCAGAAATTATATGTTAAATCATCAATTCTAAACAGTATAACAAACAAAACATACTATGACAAGTATACCTCTTAACTCAGTTCGAACCGAGATAATGAAGTTTACATATTTGTTGGGCAGGTGGCACATTTATTTTTCATGCGGCCATCAATGACACGTGGAATATCAATTTTTAACAGTATGAAAAACGAAAAATACAATAACAAGTATAATAATAATAATAATAATATTCGGGACAATTCCACACCAATTACCTAGCCCCAAACTAGGATACCCTGTACTATGGGCACTAGATAACGGATAAACATACATAAATACGAATATCAACATCCATGACTCGGAAACAAACATTTCTGCTCATCACACAAATGATTGCACCTTGCAGGATTCGAACCTGCGACCGTTTGATTTCGTTCCAAGGGTTACCACTAGACCAACCGGCCGTATACCTCTAAACTCTATCTGAACCAAGATAAAGAGAATTTTGTGTTTTTGTCTACAGTTTTTATTGTTTATTACGTATTTTCAGAATTAGAAAAACACTTTGCGCGCATGAGGTCTTGAGTCGATTTTATTGCTCGCGAGTGTATTTAGTTTTTGTACTGTGAATATTCCTTGTCTCAGTAACGATGATATCGAAATACGCACGCTTTTCATTTTTTCCTCCTCTCCGTACATACACATGATTCTTTTTTAAATACAGACAGCGCGACACGCGACCCAATAAACAAAACTCATGTTCCAAATTCAAAACTCATTATTTCCCTCTGAAAGTCTTGAACAGAAAAGACCTACTTTGTTCCTCCCATTTTTAGAGGAAACAATCAGCGTTTTACTTATAGATGAGATGAAAAATATATTTACACAACATGTCAAAAATCCATATCCATACCAATATATAAAAGTGATACGTTGTCTGTTTGTTTGTTTGTTTGTTTCGGGAGCTTTCACGAAATAATGGCTGGACGGATTTTGATGAAACTTGGAATAGATATGCTTCTGAAGGACTTTAAGTACCGGTGTTCCACCTGCTTTCAAAAGCTCTGTCGTTATTCTGTCCTCCCCTGGTGTGCTTGAGAGTCATTCTGATAGGTATAGGCTGATGTCCGGGATATTTTCGGTCGGTATAATATCGGGTCAAACGGGCTCTTGCATCGCTAGTCGTGCTAGTAGGACTTCGCGATGAGGTGTATAATTGTCCATAGAACATCTCGAGCTCACTCGAAATCTCTGGCTTCGACAAAACGATTGCCACTGTTGGTTTTCAGCTTCGTCAACAGGCTTTGCCCAATAGACAGATCTCTTGCGAACACTTTGGAGCCGTTGTTGCGCTCTATTGCGTTCTTAATACAAGTAGTATTATAGGAACGCAAATCGTATCGCATCGACTTGTTGATCTGTTTATTAAGCAAGCTGTAACTCGACATATCCACTGAAGCCTGCAGCCTCATTTCGCTCGTTCTGCCATAAGTTTGAGTGTATGCTCAGAGATTTACTGTGTTCTATTTTTGCAGTGGATCTTAAAACAAACAACCTACATACTTTCAGGTAAATGGCAATACCGGTGATGAATTAACGTACAGCCAATTAGTACAAGACATGGTGAACATTGCCGTCGGACTGAAGCAGCTAGGCGTGGGCCGCGGAGACGTGGTCGCCTTCTATGGCGAGACCAGGAACGAGTTCTTTTCGGGACTCCTGGGGGCCATATGCTGCGGAGCAACCATAACCATGTTCAGTATTTTGAACATGAAAGGTAATTCTATTTAAACCTCTCTTTTAAAACTGCTAAGGTCTATCTGTTTGCATATAATTCCATCTTAACTTCATACTGAGTTATGCCTTGTCTAAATCAACTTGAATCTGAGTTTGTGTGTTCATACATGAATGTGTTCGACAATGCAAGATTTTCGAGCCGTTGTTGGTTGACGGTCCGATCTTCATGAAATTTTGATAGTTGGATGATACAAATAAAGGGGATCTAAAAGCCTAAAAAAGGTGGGTCAACCATTTCTGTGACCAGCATGTTTCATAACTAACATGACTTGGTCTCAGGGACAAGCAGTTCAAGTGGGCTGTAATATTCATAGTTTTTTACCTATGCTAAAGTTTTTACAAGAACTTATATGTTTGTATAGATATGTTAGTCAGTACGTCAGTAATATGAAATACGGGGCTAGTATACATTGTTGTAGTTCACCAGACACCGCTCAAAAATGTTTCAGATGAATTGGAGCACGTGCTAAACATATCCAAGCCACGTGTTATTTTCTGTTCGATAGCTGCCCTTGAAGCTAATTTAAATATACTAGAAGGCACAAAGAGCATAGAACACATAGTCCAAATAAATGGCGATCTAATAGGACATGGAGTGGTGTGTTTAAGTGAAGTGATGGGTAATGTTGACCCACGAAGCTACGAGCCAGAAGCCGTCTGTGGCGCCACAGACACGGCTGTGATACTCTACTCGTCGGGTACCACGGGACTGCCCAAAGGAGTAATGCTCACACATTTGGGCATCCTTTATGAGTGCGCTATGTTTAAGTAAGTAACAATGACAAAAAATCTTTCCCTATTTTGGGTAATCTACACCTATTTTGGGTTGTGGATATTTAATACTGATAATATGTGTAATGTTCGTTTAGTTGCTTGTAAAATGCCTGTTATTCTAAGCTTTATTGAATTCATTACAGAGGATACACTTATGAAATCAGTGATCGAATCTTGTCCATACTGCCGTGGTATCATGTTTATGGATTAATAACCACCATGGGTTATTTATCTTGTCATAAAAAAATAATACATTTATCTGGCTTCAATCCAGAAAAATATTTAAGCACCATACAAGAATACCAAGTAAGTATACCTACCTACAATACAGTTGTTTAACACTTCAGGATTATTCACTAAAATAACAATGTCATTGAGGCATTGACCCAATTGCAATGCTAATTCTATGAGTCAAATAAGTACCATTTTACCTACTAGCATTTTGACCTTGCGCTGCATCGACTACAGATTCATGTTTTTGAAAATACAACAATCTTCGAGTCCTAATATTTCTTACGGAGAAGTTGCACCCGCCGCCAACCTTAAAATTTGATGGACTTTTCCTAATACTTGACCTATTTATCGTTTTATACTTTTACGCAGGTCAACTGTCTGTTTGTGGTTCCACCTGTCATCGTCTTTCTGGCTAAGTCTGCGCTTGTGGAAAAATATGACGTCTCTTCTGTCAAATGCATATGGTGCGGCGCTGCTCCTCTCAGCCAAAACACAGCTGACGAAATGGCTAACCGGTGAAAATTTTAGTTTTTTTTTGCTAGTCTGGAACATTTAATTTCACTTAGCACGCACAAATAGTAGTAGGGTAGGCGTAAGTTCAGCATACATTAAAAGTACCTTAAGCATGCAAACATTTAAAGGCTGTTCTCTACTAGCATAGCATAATCAAATGCTAAATAAACTTTTAATATTCCTATGCTAATTATTATTATTTGTTTTTTATATAGTTTCCCAAACTTTGTAAAGCTAATCCAGGGATATGGGTTGACTGAAACAACTTTAGGAGTACTAAAACAAGTAGACGAATTAGACGCTGAGCCAGGATATTTACCAGTTCCAGGGTGTAAACTAAAGGTACCTATGTTGAAATATCGTGTAAATAATATTTTACCGGTACGTTTTTTGTCATTTTAGCACCTATTCGATGCGAGTCATCAAATAACATTTTTATTCTAATCAAGCTTTCACTCTCTTCAAGGTGGTGGATATAACAACAGGTGAGAAGTTAGGACCTAACAAAGATGGCGAAATATGCGTCAAAGGTCCACCGGTAGTGAAAGGCTATGTGGATAATGAAGCTGCCACGAAAGCCATGTTTGATGAAGAGGGATATTTGAAGACCGGTGACATTGGTTTCTATGATGAAAAGGGTTACTTTTCAGTAATAGATCGGCTTAAAGAAATCATTAAATATAAAGGGCATCAGGTCAGTGACAACATGTTTGTTAAACTCAGCTGAATAAGCAGATCTGTAATTTGAAATTGTTATTAATAGGTGGCGCCGGCAGCAATAGAGAGCGTGATCTTGCAGCACAGCAGCGTGGCTGACTGCGGGGTGGTGGGCAAGCCTGACGACATGGCCTTCGAGCTGCCCACTGCCTTCGTTGTGCTCAAGCCGGGAGCACGTCTCACCGAGGAACAGCTCCTCAAGTTCACTGCTGACAAGGTAAGTTTACCTTGAAACATAGCCTGTAGAATGAACACATTAAATTATTTTCCAAAATTGTGAACCATAATTAAATATATTTTTTACGTGACTTCAGTTAATTATGTCCTTTTTATTTTATATTTATCTTCATTTTATGGACTGGCATGAAATTCAAAACTACAAGTTTTACTAACCTGTGATTTCGAAGTCACCGGCTGTCGGTTGAATAATAATAAGGTCACCGGTGATATTTTAGTCATCAGTGGTTTCAGTTTCTATATTATTGTCGATTAAAAATTACACCCTGAAAATATTAAATCAATCATATACTTTTTAAAGTTGGTTGGTCTAGTGGCTAGTAACCCTAGGAACGAAATCAAACAGTCACGGGTTCGAATCCTGCAAGGTGCAATCATTTGTGTGATGAGCAGAAATGTTTGTTTCCGAGTCATGGATGTTGATATTCGTATCTATGTATGTTTATCCGTTATCTAGTGCCCATAGCACAGGGTATCCTAGTTTGGGCTAGGTAATTGGTGTGGAATTGTACCAAATATAAAAAAAAAAGAAAAAAATGTGTGTATTGTGTTGTGAATTAGGATTGTGTTCCCTGTATTAAACTTTTACCTCTTTTTTGACTCCTCAGCTGTCACCATTGGCACGCCTTCGCGGTGGCGTCATTTTCGTAGACGAGATTCCGAAGAATCCAGGAGGGAAGATCTTACGGCGTTTGCTGAGACAACAGCTTCTGGCCCAGAACGAATAACTGATTAGCATATTTATCAACAATTTTCTGTTACACAAAATAATTAGAAGGAGGATGAGCTCAAACATCGTCTTTGATTTGCATTCTTCTTCTTTGCTAAATTAATATAAAGCTGCACTAATTCATATTTTCTCCATTGACGTGCCCGTCGTTAAATTAGAAAAGAATAACATTATTTCGTCTAACATTAATGTGGATTCGCGCGTGCATAAAAAAATTGCAGATATTGTTTTCCTCGATTATATAAATTGCACGGCGATCCCTTGGCTTCGCCAGCCATCCAATAAAGACATGATTGATTGCTAAGCGCTATGCTCTACAGGATAGCGTAGTAGTTAGGGCGGGCAATGATACCGGGGCGGGTACACTGGAAGTACAGCGGGTAACTAATAACGATCCAATTATGTCTAATGGATGAACTCCCAGCGCTCGGCCTCGGGCTCCGTTGCGTGGTAGTTAAGCGAATCGCCAATTTGGACAATGTATCAGCCTTTGTTTGCGGACACTTACAACTAAGTTATTAAAAACTTGTTTTCTGAATCTACCGTTACTTCAAGATAATTACTTACTTATACTCGTAGGCATATTATATGTATAGTTTAAAGTTTAAAGTTTTTTTGTTTATGAAGAATCTCTAGGTTAATCGTTTTAGGCTGTGCGTTGTCTACCAGTCAGTCATTCAGTCAGTTAGTAAGACAGTCAGTCAGTAGGCACCGTCTGGTAGGTAGGTACTCGAAACTGTTTAGTCTAAACCGATAGACCTAGAGATTTCAAATTTGTAGTAAATATTCCTTGAGTATCCTAGAAGTCACTAAGGTAGAACATTTTGAAATTTCAACCCTAAGGGGGTGAAAAAGGTGGCAAAGTTTGCACGCGGGCTAAACTGCGGGACACAGCTAGTACCTATCTAATTCACACCAATAAATAAAAGTTAAACGTTGTCTGTTTGTTTGTTTGTTTGTTTGTTTGGGGAGCTTTCATTCGATAACGATTGGACGGATTTTGATGAAATTTGGAATGGAGATAATTTATACTCTGAAATAAAACATATAATACTTTTTATTCCGGAAAATGGGATGGAAATGGGTTTCCACGGGAAAACTGGAAAATGTTGATTACTCGCTGAAAGGAACGGTTGCTATGGAAACGAAATAATAACAAGTCTGTCAAAAAACATCAAGAGGTGCTAAACTTTTGCATTGATTTTTAATATGGTAGAAGGACATAGGATTCTTTTTTTCGCGATAAACTGTAGTCCACGCTGACGATGTCGCGGGTGAAATCTAGTATACATATAAAATAATGCAAAAACGGCACTTGTCACTTTTTTACCAAAATATTTGTATGTATTTACTGGCTTGGTAGCACCTATTTACATCGTTTGGTGTAAGGTGAGCACTAGTCCTCGTTGTTTTAATATATTTACGAGGTTTCCAAAAAACGGCCTAGTGCATAATAGACTGTTGATGTGCCCTTTTTTGTAACTAATTCTTGAACGAACCTAGTATATGTCTTTTTTAAAGTCAAGGCACTCACTAAATACACATGTTTCAAAATTAAAAATGTAATGCCATTACAAAAATTGAGACAGAGTTTTTGCAGTCGATGCCAAACCGAGCCATCATTTTTAATATCATTATTGGCCTATATCTGTCCACTGCTGGACGTAGACCTCTCCTAATGCATGCCACCGAGCTCAGTCTTCAACTCACTTTAAGAAGGCGTTGGAAAATTAAGCCCAAAGATGAATTACTGACCCGAATAAGATAGAAAATTACATTCCAGAGGCTTGAGCTGGAGAATCTGGAGAATGATTCTGGAGAATGATATATGACTGGCCATTAGAATAACTTTATTATTAAGGTTTAAATAGATATGATATAAGAAAATTTAATTTAACACATGTAAGTTTAAAAAATAAATGCATAAAGGTCACGTATCCGTTGTTAATTTCAAAAAAGGCACTTGTCACTGATTTTCAACTTTCATTTTCATTAAATAAGTTTAAACATGTAGATAGCTCATTTGATTTGATGCTCAATTACATTTATTAGAACCGAATGTTAGTTATGTGTGGTATAAAATATATTTAGATATTTTGCTCTCCTGTAAAATGTTGACTATGAAATTTTCGTGTCACATGTGACCTTTTTATATTTAGCCATTGATATATAGAAATAAAAATATGTTATAGTGTTTATTTAGTGTAAACATAAATAGCAGTCAGTTAGTGTAATGTAAATAGGTAGGTATCTACAAACCTGTAGGTAGGAATATACAACAACTTTATGGCATCGTCCAGAAAACCTGCTTCCCGAGCCCTAATAACCATAAAAATAATACTGTTATTTATTCTGTGACAATAGACAAGTACATAGTTAAAACACAAAAGTAAAAAAGAAGTACAATAAGTGTTACAGTGGGCGGTCTTATCACTAAAAGCAATATCTCCAAGGCAATCTTTAGATCAGAGCAACAATTATAAAAGGTTGAGGTTAGAGATTACAAATAAAAGTTGTAATATAAATTTAATGTGGTAATTAGGTAACATGTGTGGTAATAATACATTATTTTTAACTAATTATGTTCTTATTATACCTAACCTTAACTAAAATACACAACTAATATAAACTAAAATAAATGATCGCCTATACCACTTGTAGACAAAAAATATCTACAGGTAGTTCAAGCGATCGTTTATGTCCGGCAACGTACCCAAACTGCTGGCCGCGTTGCCCCGCTGTATTACCTATTAACTAGGTAGGTTTCTTATCTTTTTGAAAGAAAACTGAAAGATGTTCGGCGGGAGATTCACAGCTTCATCATATCTATATACTTATAATAAAACTGTTATCTATAATTATAAGAAAACTGTAACAGCTCCAATTCTGTACACTGAAGATATTTTGTAAATTTTCTTTGGAGGCTTTTTTTCTTTATTCGATATATATATATATATATATATATATATATATATGTGATATATATATATATATCATATATATATATATATATATGTATATATATATCTATATATATCTATATATCTTTTGCTATATATGTATATAGATATATATATACATATATAGCAAAAACTGTTATTTTTGGCTCGATTTGAGTTCATACTACGAGTTAGGACATAGCATACTTTTCATCACGAAAAATTAAAGGGTTCCCGCAGGATAGGGGTTGAAAGTTATTTTAACGAACACGTATCACGTTGTAACCACTGGATGGATTTTGATGCAACTTGGCAAAGTCATAGTTTATACGATGGATTAAAATTGAGTATACATTTTATCCTGAAGAAATTAAGTGTTCCTGCGGGATAAGGGTCCGAATTCTGTACATTGAAGATATTTCGTAATTATTTTTTTTGAGTCTGTTTTATATTTAATACTAGGTGAGTATCTACCTACACGATGGTGAATTTAATTTTAAACCGGATTCAAAAAAGGGGTTTTTTAATTTGATGTGTATTTTATGTAGAGAGGTATTGTATGTAATATTGTGTTGTGATTCTTCTTTTTTTTGTCTATATGGGTGTCTAAACATTCAATGATCTAAACAAATGTACCTACCAAATTTCGTGGATGTAGGTATGTGTATGTATGAATGATGTTTGTCCAGGTATTTCTCAGAAAACATAAGTGTTATTGCAATTATTATTTTTGTGATAGTTTCAGTATCTGTCAACTTAGGAAATATAGTTCAAGTTTCATCAAAATCAGTTTAGCCAAAACTGTTTTTTGTCGGTCTGTATGTCTGTATCTTGACCGCGCATTTTAAATGTTGGTTGTAGGACCTGGAATAGCACAAAGAAATGACCACGCGTGTGAAGCCGTGGGCTCAGCTAGTATACAATAATAAAACGTATCTACAGAGCAATTCTTCCCGATTGATGTTCGCGATGCATTAAAATGCCCAACGTTGAATAACTAACTATACGTAAGCAAGGAGGAATGTAATAACAACATCAAAACTTTCGCAAAAGAGTTACCGCTGTTACAGAATAAATAATAACACAAGTATGTGGATGACTAGATAGCGCGATGCGAATATCGTACGGAGCATCTTGAGTGTAATAGGTGATCGTCGGCGGCGGTAGCTTTCGTAAATCTGTGACGTATGTAGTTGATCGGTTTAGCGCGGGACGTCACCGCGGTCCGGGATACCGCGCGCCGCACTCGCTCCATCCGCGGCGGATGGTACACGCGCCGCACGCGGTATTATCCAGTGCGCTCATGCGGGAACATGTAGCGGGACTGTAGGTGCAGTATGTCGGTGTGCGGCCAGAGCGGACAGACGGAGGACGACAGCGGGTCGGAGGAGGTGACGGCGTCGGCGGCGGCGGTGCGCGACATTTACAAGCAGAAGCCGGCATCCAAGGTGGTGCGCGTGCTGACAGTGCTGGCTTACCTGCTGTCGGTGTCGATGGCTGCCATCCTGCTGTCCGTGT
The DNA here is from genome assembly GCA_946251855.1 of Alsophila aescularia. Lineage (NCBI taxonomy): Eukaryota > Metazoa > Arthropoda > Insecta > Lepidoptera > Geometridae > Alsophila > Alsophila aescularia. Next base: position 24,751,576 of record OX276373.1, on the reverse strand, counting down.
ACTACGTGTGCGTGTGGAAGTCGCCGGAGCTGCCGCCGGCGCCGCTCAACGACACCGGCGCGCCGGCAGCGCTCCGCCAACAAGCACATATGCCACCCGGAATTAACTTTACTGGTAAGATGTTTGCATGCAGCTGTGTTTGCCGGCCGACACCTGCAGCCCGATTCCATAACTTGGCTTCAATCGAATTCTCAGTCTCGCAACCACTAATGCCTTGCGATAGAGTCGAATTTGCTATGAAAAAAGTGATAATCCGATTGAAGCCAAGTTATGGAATCGGGCTGCTGTTGCATACTGCAGGTAGACTCAATTCGACAAATGCAGTCAGCTTGCAAGTTCATCTGTATCGCGTACGGGTCGAATGAGAGGAAAGTTCTGGCGCAGGTCAGGTTGCTCTTGTTGTTGAGCAGGGTAGTTTTCCCGATGGAAAGCAGGTGAATTTTAAACAGGGTATCTATGATACCTGTTTGTTCTAAGAATCCATCTAGAATTTATCATACAACCTGTTGGACGAATGCGTTCTTGGAGTTCATGGGCTATTTTTTAAATATAGAATGATTAAAAGGTTTGCCATACACCAAATCTGTATTCGAGGAAGGTAAATGAAACAAAACAAACAAAAAAATGATATTTTTATTTTATTTGCTAAATGTAGACGCGTTTGGCCCGGGTGGGTAATAAATAGCCTATGGATACGCTTGCAATGAAGACGAATCGATTGATACCTCCCTTGTCAATATCGGACCAATTTTTAGTTTGAACTCATAATTCTTTCTTTGCCTTGCCGTAGTCGGGTAAAAAAAATTGCCTATGACACTATAATTGAAGACGAATCGATTGAAACCTCACTTGTCAAAATCCAACCAAGTTTTCAGTTTGAGCACATAACCCTTACTTTGCCTTGCTTTGTCTGGTAAAAAAATAGCATTATGGCATTAACAGGTATCCTACGATAGATTATAAACCAATATACAATATGTCTGGACACAAGAATCGGATACTTTAACAGCTTATTATGCACTTAATATTATAGCAGAAGAAAAAAACAAGTTTTTAGTTTGAAAACATAACCCTTAGTTTGCCTTGCCGTAGGCGAGTAAAAAAAATGACACTCTATACTTGAAGACGAATCTATTGACCTCTCGCTTGTCAAAACCGAACCAATAGGGGCGAATCTATGATGGAACATCCACATACCCACATACATTTAATTTTTAATCTTAGTTAACTTGTTGTTACTCGCTCAATTTCAATTTATTTTGTTGTGTATTTGCATGTTGTCCTCACCTATAATTACTGTGACATTTGATTTTATTATTATTAACAATTGTATAATATTGTGAATGTGTTGGTGTGCACCGTGTTGGTGTTCGAATAAATAAATAAATGAATAAAATAAATACATGCATACATACATATACTGTTAAATTCATTACCCTTCCCTTGAAAAAACTAAAAGCCGACTACGGTAGGGTATACATTAGCCTATGACACTCTTGCAATGAAGATGAATCGATTGATACCTCGCTTGTCAAAATCGGACCTTGTTTTTAGTTTGAACACATAACCTTTCCTTTGCTTTGCTGTAAAAATTATAAAATGAATAAGGCCTGGGACAGGCATCTCCTAATATTTCGTAAACGGAACCAAAATGAAAAAACTGTGAACAAGAAAAATATATTTAATGGTGTCGGCCTGCCTCTTTGTTTGTTCACGCGTAACGTAAAAACTACCGACCCGATTGCGATGCAGTTTTCACTGTTGAATAGCTTAGGAGTGACTTAAAAACTGGTGCACTTGGTATCTCAATCCAATGAGTAGAAGTCAAGCTATCGATAAAAGAAGACACTTGACGCCTGAACGAAGTTTGATGATACTTTTGGTTCTGGAATAACACAGGATCCTTATAGAAAATGACCACACGGGCAAAGCCGTGGGTACAGCTAGTTAAGTATATGTTTATATGTTTCCTACGAGTAACTACCTATTCTCCAAAGATATGGAAAGATAATTGGCACGCAACCAACCTTAATTTACTTAATAGTTATATGAGTAATGGCAAATGGCAGTAGCATTATGATAGTTACTATTAGGTATATACTTACTATAGATTATAAACCAATATCCATTATGTCTGGGAACAGGACTCGGAGACTTTAACAGCGTTTTAATTTTATCGAAGAAAGCTTAGGCTAAAAGATTATATATTGTTGGAATGTGCTTATCAAGACCTTCAATTTGATACCCATATTGTAAATTTCGAAGAAAAAATACTGTTTTTTGAGTTTGAAGATGGTACCATACAGCCGCCATATTGAATGTTTTCAAAAAAAAAATAGCCTATGTTACTCGGGGGGATGTAAGGATTCTAACGATACCCCATACATCTAAATCTGTTCAGGCATTTAAAAGTTATGGTGGAATAAAGAAACTCACATACAACATATCATATACATGAATGCTAAAAACATAACACTCCTTTTTTTGGGCAGTCGTGTAAAAACAGATAAACTTCTGCTGTTAAAAACCTATCAGTTGCACGCAGCGACGCGCATGCACAGTATGCGCGTGGTAATGTGCAATGTTAGATATATCGCCACCTGATAATCGACTGGTATTTTTAAAAAGAATACATTTTTGTAGAAATAAAAAAGTACATCTTTGCTAACATTACGTTCATGTCTGATTTCATTTTTCGTGACGCTCGTGCAAGGGTCGCGTTCAAAGAATAATTCTTTAGACCCAGAAATCACATTAAATTAGATTTACTAAAAAGCATCTGAACTAATTTGATAACAGTCATTTGAAATTATACTGGCAATCTATCTTTGTAAATAAAATAAGATTACCTATTTAAGACAATCAAATATTTTTTACACTTTAAAAAGTAAAATAGGTGGTATGTTAATAGGGGGTGCGGTTGCACCCCCTCTTTTATTTTTTTTTCTTCGATAAAATCAAGTGCTTAAGTCTTGTGTCCAGACATATTGTATAGATAGCATAACGTTTGAAAAACCTAAACGTCTCTATGATTAACATATTAGCCTAATAATTCTGATAACTTGTTAAATTACCCTAATGTGGATTTTAATATTCTACTTTAAACTTCTAACGAAGAAGGTTCTTTCGACTGGTTATTATAAATACAAACAACCCCTTTCTTGTGTGTGCGTACTCATATCTTCAGGATATTTGAACTTCTTTTTTATTTGAAAGAGTGAGTTAAGTTCCAGTGAGGTCCCACAGAAATTTCGTCAAAATTGGTTTATCATTACTCTTTAGAACCGTCAACCGTCACAAAGATTTGATGACAACGAATACATTAACTACATCTAATTTATATTGTTATTATCATATTGGAAAACATTTATTTATTGTAACACACTTTTAATAACTGTCTGTTCGCGCATCACGTTAAACTAATGGACCGATTGCGATGAGATTTTTACTATGTAAGAGCTTAGGTTTTGAATTAAAACTGGTGTAGGTATATGATGTCTCAATCCGATGAGTAGGAGCCAAGCAATTTAATAAAAAAACTAAATCTATTAATTTTAGAAGTGTACCTGTTGGACAGTTTTTAATAAATTTACTGGAACGATTGCGATGCGATTTTCACTGTTGAATAGCTTAGGTTATGACTTAAAAACAGGTGTACTTGGTATCTCAATCCGATGAGTAGGAGCCGAGCAATTTAATAAAGAAAACAATCTATTAATTTTAAAAGTGTGGTACTACTATGTTTTTAATAAAAGTACTGGACCGATTGCGATGCAGTTTTCACTGTTGGATAGCTTAGGTGTTGACTTAAATACTGGTGTTATTAGTATCTCAATATGATGAGTAGGACTCAAGCAATATAATAAAAACTCTATTAATTTTAATAGTGTGGTACTAAGTTTTGAAGGCTCTGTACACTGTATTTTGGTGGGATTGAGAGTCGAAACGGGCAATTCTAAAACTAGCGCGCAAGCAAAGCCGCGCGGTCTTCATTGTATGAATAGAATAGAATAGAATTATTTATTGGCCATATAACTTGGTCTGTTACACAAGGCAAGTCAAATAGTACACACTTCGCAAACTTCATATTACACTGATTATACATAGTAAGAATTAGTTATGTATTCTAATAGATATGATAAAATACATGATTTGAGGTTATCTCTAATTTGATACGGAAATGAAAAAAGTTTGTAGCCTTATCTGGTCTAGCTTGTGGTGGAGAAAACAGGTTCAAATCCCATTAGGTATTTTAGGAGGGATCACTGAACAACATTTGACTTGAGCATAACGTTATTAACATATCTAGTGTTAACCTTGTCCATCGTGGTGCCCGTCGCCAATCAATGTTGATCCGGTCATGTTACGAGTAGATCTGTGGTGTTGATTTACTCTGTCAAATTGTGTGGAAACAGTAAAAGAAAGAGTTTGTATTGCACCTGTACGACTTCATTTGTTACAATTGGTTCAATTCTCCAGCAAAAATACTGGGAATGACACTTAATAAAATAAGTTTAAAAAAAAGTTGGGTATACAGTTTTAATCTGAATAATAGTAATTCGACTCACCACGCGATTTTATTTTTTAGCTTTTAGCTAATATAAAAAGGATTACCTTAAAAAAATGCATATGTTATTTTCAAGTTTTTAGTTTATTTAGTTATTTCTAAAGTGTACTGTGTTCTACTTGTCAAGCACTTTCATTTCATAGGTACCCATATTGAGGGATTGAAAAAAAAAGTAATCCGTTATTTTGTAATGGCAGCCATCTTGGATTTGGAATTTTCTTGGTGTACTGTATTATAGTTAATTCCTTTCATTTGATACCACATTGAGGGGGTTGAAAAAATATGTAATCCACCATACTGTGTGGCCATCTTTGATTTACAATGATACTGAATGTACATAATTGTATTGTCATCAGAACTAAAAGTGAGTACCAAATTTCAAATCAATCGGTCAAAAAGGGGTAATATTTAAATCACTAGATTTGACCAAAACAAGCAAATAAACAAAAATCAACAAACAGGTCAAGCTAATTAAAATCGTTTAAATAAACATTATATCAGGTGACGAGCGCAGTGCAGGGAAGCGAAGAATGTTGCTACCAAAGTACTAGGCGGCCGAGAAACTTGCTCGTTACGTCGCTCAATGGAATAAAACAAATTATTAATTTAGCTGCAAAATATGTGTGAGAAATATAATTGCTTAAAACCACAACGAAGAGACGATACAAAACGGAGACGGTACCTTGATCGGCTGATAGCACAGAGCAAGAAGGTTAAAAAAAATTGGCACACATCAACCGTATTTATAGTTCCGTACCTCAAAAGGAAAAAATATGGGGTCACTTCGTTGTCTGTCTGTCTGTCTATCAAGACCCTTTTTTCTCAGGAGCGCGTAGAGGTATCAAGTTGAAATTAATATCTGGTCTGCAATACCTTGGAGATGTGAAAAAAAAACTTCTAAGTCAATGCAATCAAAAGATACGGCTGTTTATGCCGCACATTATGCACTCGCAAGGGAAAATAAACCTGTAGGATACTTCCCGTTGACCTAGAATCATTAAACTTGGCAAGAAGCAATGTCTTACAGCACAAGTAAAACTTCTTGAGATCCCATGTAGCGTCTTATAGCTAAGTCCAGTCCACTCCTTGATGTCATCTAGTCATTTACGTCTTGGACGTCCCGGACTTCTCTGTCCCGGAATCTTGCCCTCGAGGATCAACCGTGGGAACTCATCAAGGGACCCTCGCTGCATATCTCCGAAAAAGGCGACCTTCCGTTTAATAACTTTTGAAATCAGTTCCCTTTTGCAGTTGGCCTTGAGTAGTACCTTAGCGTTGAGGTGAAGCTAGTCTATGGAACTTTGAACATTTTGCGTAGAGTCCACATCTCAGACGCCTGTAACCGGTCGCATACTTCTTTTAACAAGATGTACGTTTCGCATCGATCCGTGAAGGAGTGTAGACCAGACATAGAATCGCAATATGCGGCCTTTTATAAAATTGAAGTTTGGGGTCGCAAAGGGCTTTGGACATATTTGTAATTACATCACAAGTTTTTTTTTTATTTGCAGTTTTTAAACTGACCTATGTGTGGGGAAAACTATTTTTCCAGCGGCAAAGTTAAGTTTGTATTTTATTCTGCCTTCTGTGGCCGAAATTTAACTAAGCTTTTTTTTACTTATTTTTTATCACTGTCTAGGCAATCGTTTGACCACGATCTCACCTGATGGAAAGCGATGATGCGGTTGAAGGTGTAGCACGCTTGCCTAGTAGTTCACTCTTGACGAACACACCAGGGTTATATTTTACCGGGAACACTGACGAGGGTAGGGCATTCCACTCCTTAGAAGTTCTTATAATAAATGAAGAAGCGTAACGCTTCGTTCTTATGCGAGGTATTTCAACCATAAAAGGATGGCTCCACGCCTAGCCCGTTCACGATTAGAAGCTAAGCGAGCTGAACGTTCCTCGTCAGTTTCTTGGGTTCGTTCCTCGCGCTTCTGTTACTATTTTAGAATTTCGAGTATTTCGACCGAGATTTGGTCGTTTTCTAGCAGGCATAGTGACTAAAACGTGCTAACACAACCAATAGAAACAAAAAACGAAAACGAAAACAATTGAAATAACGTTTAAAAATAAAGCTTTTATGCAGTAACCGATGGTGAAACTTAGAATGGGTACAATTAAATGCGAATACAACATTTTGTGTCTTTGCTGTTAACCGCTGAAGAGTTCCTTTATCTGGAGCTAATCCTGGATGTCAATTTAGGTCATGCTTACCATAAAAACGCATTGTCATCGGAACTTAACCAACATGTAAAAATTCAACTCCGTATAATAAGAGGAAGTGGTTCTAATTCAGCTTGCAAGATTTGATCTAAATATGCATACAGCGCAATAGCATTTATGTATCATACATAGGCACATAGTTATTTTAAACTAAATCTCTTAAACGTCTACTGAAAGTCTGATAATTATCTAACCAGAAAACTGAAAACCTTCAAGCTAAAGCAATTCAGAGTTGATTAAAAACGTGAATTCCCGTTGCCTCCCACTTTTCGGCCACCATTGGTGGACATCGGGAATAAAGTTGCGCTGTCACCCCGTGGTGACAATGCAACACGTCCAAGGCATCTCCAGGACGAATTGAACAGTTTAAAAGTTCCGCTCTAGATAGATACCTAGATAGGGAAATAAGGCATAAGATAAAAAAAAGTCACGTCTGCGAAAAAAATGATTGAATACGAGCTGACTGCCCGCAATAATAATCACACTAATATTATAAAGTTTGTACGTATATGGGGGTGGGGGGGTGTGTGTTTGTGTGCGTGTGTGTGAGGGTGTGTGTGTGTGTGTGTGTGTGTTGTGTGTGTGTGTGTTTGTTTGTTACTTCTCGCTTAAACGGCTGAATGGATTTGGATGAAATTTGGTATGGAGGTAGCTTATAACCTGGATTAATACATAGGCTACTTATTATCCCAGAAATGCAAAGTTCCTGAGGGACACGGGTGAAACCGCGGGGCGCAGGTATTATTTATATAAAGATGAATTATTTTACTTACATATACGAAGTTTTCCGATTTTTAAGAGAGTATTCATTATTAAAACTCTAAGCTCTACTTAGCCTGTTTACGACAGTGGCTGCACTTCTCTGATTTATAATATTAGTGTGAAATTAGTGTGAAATTTGTATGAAATAGTGCAATGTGAAGTGTGATGATAATAATAAACACTTTATTGAACCAGAATTAAGGGAAGGAAAAAAATATCATCATGTCAGCCTTTAGAAGTCCACTGCTGAACATAGGCCACCCCCAAAGAGTGCCGTGACGAGCGATCTTGTGTCGCCTCCATCCACCGACTTCCTGCGATGGCTACAATGTCGTCGGACCAACGTGTGGGGGGTCTCCCCACACTTCACTGTGGGGGTTGGCAGCTGGGTCTCTGCCGGGGATTCTTAGCACCCCCTGCTCCGCCGTTACCATGGCTGCTACCAGTGCCAGGTATAACGGAACCGCCGGGGACTGGGGGTTTCTATCATATTGGGGGGGGGGGGGGTTTGTCATAGTCACCACGCTTGGCAGACGGATTGGTGACCGCAGTATTACAAATATGTCCTCGGAGGACGCTGCTGCCCATCTTTCGCTGTTTATTCCCTTAGTCGCCTCTTACGACATTCACGGGAGGATTGGGAGGGGTGTCATTCTAAGCCGAGACCGCCACGAGTACAAAAACGGGAAAAAATATACATGAATTTATTTTAAAAACAGGCACAGTGTGATTTGTTTTATACAACTTTAGAGTTAAAAAAGCATGCTACTATCATTTCGTTTCCCCCAAAAAAATGACCAAGCGGCGGGCAAAGCTGTGGGCACAGTTGGTAGTTAATAAAATCGTTATGGTACATACTGATGTATTGATAAATATTTTTTTGCCTTCTAAAAGTGCCCCAAATTCAGTGTTTAAGGACACTGGTAGCCCAACTACCAGTTGGCATCGATATATATATATATACCTACATATCTGACATTACCATACCTGTATTATAACAAAAAGGTCTGAATTCCCAAAAGTAAAGAACATACAAAATATTAGAGTAATTCGGACGCAGAACATGTACGGTTTCCTGTAGTCCAATTAGGCTAACCCGATTGTGTCCAAAACTGAGCATCAATTCCCTCGCCGCAGGCAGCTTTGAATATATTTCTTATGTAGGTCAATTTACTTCTGTTGTTAGGCTTTACTTTAATCCGATGATTACCTACTTTTTAACCAGTTTCGAAAGGAGGAGGTTCTCGACTGGAGAGATAAATTATTTGACTGGTTTTTGTAGTATATTTTAACTAAAAGGATCTTATATTATTATGTACCAACGGTGAAAATAGTATTGATGATTCAATTTTTATTCACGACTGCGTAGAATTACGTGTTTGGGCTGTATGTATGTTTATTTGATGTACCTATGTTAAATGAGGTATCATTGGATTCATCTTTGTTTGTTTGTTTGCCATATGAGGTAGTGCTGGCCTCTGGTGTCAGAGTTTGACAAGCCGCCCGAAGGCCTCTGCCATGGCTTAACGACTGCTAGTAACTTCAGTTGATATTTTTAATACAATTTTAACCACTTTAAGGGACAAATATATACCATTCAAATATGTGCACGATAATAAATACCCGGTGTGGTATTCGCCGGCACTACGTAAATTACTCAAAAGAAAAAACGATTACCATCGGAAGTCGAGGGTATACCATATCGAAGCTGACAACAGCTCTTTTAAGATTATTCGTGAGAGGGCTAAAAAGGTGGAATGGGAATGCTATAATAAGTATATAGATGGAATTGAGAGGTCAATTTGTAACAAATCAAAGGCTTTCTGGTTCTGGTCCAAGGCAACAGACTAAGCAACTCATATCCGTCAACAATGTCATACATGGATAAGGATGTTGCTTCGCTGGGTAGTAGCATTTGTAACTCATTTCCTGATTTCTTCAACTTAAATTACCTGCCGTCTTCAACGCCATCTGCCTTTGTTCCTCCTCTTTCGTCTGTATTGCCCAGTCCTGTTTCTGATATCTGTACTGTCGAAATAGCTGAATGTGACATACTGAAACTCCTGATAAACTCGACTGTAAAAGTCAGCTGGGCCTGATAGATTGCATCCGCATGACTATGTGTGCTTCTAGCTTAGTGCCCCCAATTCTGTTTAGATGTTCTATTAGTGAAGGAATAATTCCGAAAATATAGAAAACCGCAACTATATCCCAATTCATACAAAGGGTTCTAAGCGTGAAATTTGTAACTCTATCTAAATTATATGCACTAGATAAAATTTTCGAGATGGTGATACATGACCGAATTTGTGCAGCTCTCAAGAACTCTTTTGTACCTCAAAAACACGGCTTTCTGAAGGGGAGATCCACAGCAATTATTTTGATTACTTTCGCAGTTGCTATTACAAAGGGTATGGATGCTGGAGGCCAGGTTGATGCTATATATACCGACTACAGCAAGCCTATTGATCGGATAGACCATGTGCTCATGCTTGCAAAGCTCTAAGGTTTCGGCATTTGAGGAAATCTGCATAGGGGGTTTACCTCGTTTGTCAATAATCGCTGCCAAACTATAGTCCTCAATGGCTTTTCATCAATCTCGCCTCTAACCCCTTTTGGAGTTCCACAGGGGTCGATCCTGGACCCACTGCTTTTTGTACTGTTTGTTAATGATGTGGATAAGTGCTTTTCTCATTCAGATTTCTTGCTATATTTTGCCGAGGACATTAAAAAAAATAAAGTTATTAATTCTAATTATGGTTTACAATTTTTTCAGCAGAATCTCTATTGTTTTCGTAATTACTTTACATTAAACCCACTAGATCTAAATATGCTTAAATGCTCTTGCATGACATATACATAAAATTTTGTTTATAAAATTAATGATTAAACGCTTACTAGAACTAATTCTGTGGTAGATCTCAGTATTACTATTGATTGCAAGCTGTTGTTTGATGAACACATTGAGAAAATTACTGCTATGGCGTTAAAATCACTGGAATTCCTATTTCGTATTACCTTGGTAATGTTTTAATAACTTCAGAACTATTAAAACATTAGAAATTATCTGTTCGTTGTTCATTGGTCAGAAGTCGTTTGGAATATGCGTCGCAGGTTTGGAACCCATGTTATGAGGTCTATATTAATGTGTTGGAAAGAATACAAAAAGAATCCTTAGATTTATTAATTTTAAACACAAAACCCACAGTACCGATAATATTGCTAGTTTTAAACGCTACCATTTCTTGCCTCTTGTTAAACGTAGAGAAGCAGCTGATCTTACGTTTCTGGAGCTATCTAAAGAAGCTGGCGGTGTTTAAAATAAAGAGCTTAAAGCGACTGTCTGTTTTTTTAAACAACCCACACACTCAACCGGGGTAATTGTGTCATATTTTTACACGCACAATTTTAACACCTCATTTCACATCACCTGTGAAATTATTAGAAAATTCCTGAACACAAATGTATTCGAAAACTATTTGTGTGCAAGATTAATTTATTGGTTTCTTCCACAAGTTATAATATGAAGAAGGATTATTGTTTTTTTAAAAGAAGGAATTTTAGACGCATTTTCCCGTGGTGGGGCATATTGGACTTTATTGAATAAATTTTAAACTGTTTTGCTTCCAGGACTGAAATTAACAAATTTAGGGTTAAATCAAATTTTGTGTTATGAATCGTTTAGTAAATCTAAATAATACTAATAATAATACTAAATAATAATAATAATAATCAGGCTACCAGAGCGAATGTTCTGAACATTTTATTTGTGAAAGCAAAGTTAGTAATATAACCAATGATAATTTCCAAAAATCTATGTCACTGGGGATGTATGGGAGCAAAAATAATCTCAATGCTCCAAGCCAACCTCACCTGCACGCGGTCATCCTGCTGGATACGACGAACGAGGCTCTGGCGACCGAGAGATGGCGGTATAACCATCATAAAAAGCGTAGCCAATTGACATAGGCCGGTGACGGGCAACAGCGTCACCGGTGCGAGAAGCTACGCCCTGCGATCGCCAACCCGCATGCCCAGCGTGGCGATTATGGGCAAAACCTCCAATATGAACGGCACAATTAAAAAAAGGCCCCCAGTTTCCGGTCGTCCTGCTAGTTCTGACCAAGGTGGCGATCATTTAAATGGCAGGGCAGAGGGTGCGAAGAGAGGGGGAGGATACAGTAACCCTGGAATCAGGCCACCTATTCTACTTCCGAGAGGGCGATCAGCACTCTCAGGGTGGCGTGGTGTTCCTCATCAACAAAGTACTTATTGATAATGTTGTAGAAATATCCAGTGTGTCGACCAGGGTAGCGTACCTGGTTCTTAAGCTGACCGAAAGGTATAGCCTTAAGATCGTACAGGTTTACGCACCGACCTCGGCACACTCGGATGATGAGGTAGAAGATATGTTTGATGATATATCGTTGGCCCTACATAACACCACAAGGGCCCACTACAACGTTATCAAGGGAGACTTTAACGGAAAAGTGGGAGTACAGACTTGCAGTGAATCGAAAATAGGTCCACACGGCTATGGAGACAGAAATCACAGGGGGCAAATGCTAGTTCACTTTTTTGGAAAAAGAGGGATTCTTTTTGATGAACTCTTTCAGGGATGTCTCAGTGATCGCAAGGTTTAATACCAGTAGTGATCACCGAGTTGTCCGAGGCTCCTTGAATATCAATCACAAGCTTGAAAGATGCCGTCTGGTGAAATCTACGCTCCGACCCAACCTGCTCCAGGCCGCTGTTGGATCAGAACAGTTTCAACTCAAGTTGGAAAATCGATTCGCTGCCTTGGAAACCACAAATGACGTAGACGAGGAACTCGAAAAAGTTGTGGGAATCCTTAAGGAGGAAGGCACTAGATTTTGTCAGCTGCAACGTAAAGGCATGAAGTCTAAAATCTCGGATGAGGCTCATCGGCTTATGGACGAGAGACGGGAGCAACAGCAAGCCACATCGTCAAAGAAAAGGGAGCTCAATAAAAAGATCAGCAAGCTGGTGCGACGTGCACTCCGTTGCTCAAATACACGCCGAATAGAAAAGGCAAATACACTGACGAACTGCCCGACGTCAACCTAGACGAGATTGAGATGGCGCTCAAACAACTTAAGAATGGAAAAACCCCCGGTACTCTTCTTTAAAAAAGAGGATAGAACCCTTTTAAAGAACTACCAACCTATTTCACTCTTGAGCCACGTCTGTAAGTTGTTTTCGAGGGTCATTTCAAATCGTCTCGCAAGAAGACTTGACGAATTCCAGCCTCCTGAACAGGCCGGGATTCGCGGAGTATTTAGCACCATAGACCACATACACACAGTGAGGCAGGTTATACAGAAGTCTGAAGAGTATAACCAGCCCCTGTGTCTTGCTTTTGTGGACTATGAGAATGCCTTTGACTCCGTTGAAACCTAGGCGGTTCTGAAGTCTTTGCAGCGTTGTCAAGTGGACTGGATACATCGAAGTGCTGAGGTTTCTGTATGACGCACGACTATGAGTGTCCAACTACAAAACCAGCAGTCTAAACATATCCAACTGCGCAGGGGAGTGAGACAGGGGGATGTTATATCCCTGAAACTGTTCACTAATGCCCTGGAAGATATATTTAAGACGCTGGAATGGGCATTAATATCGATGGCGAGAACATCTCACACTTACGATTTGCCGATGATATCGTCCTAATGGCGGAGTGGCTGCAAGACTTGCAAAGTATGCCGACCAACCTAGATGATGCTTCTGGATGGTCTCAGAATTAACATAGATAAGACCAAGATCATGTTCAACGATCTTATTGACCCGGAACCAATTGCAGTTAATGGAGTGCCTCTTGAAATTGTCCAACAATATGTTTACCTTGGGCAAATATTACAATTGGGTAAGAACAACTTTGAGAAGGAAGCCAACAGAAAAATTCAGCTGGGTTGGGTAGTATTCGGCAAGCTTCGTCAAGTCTTCTTGTCATCTATACCACAGTGCCTGAAGAAAAAGGTCTTCAATCAGTGCGTCCTACCAGTCATGACCTACGGTGCCGAGACGTGGACACTCATGGTCAAACTAGTCCACAAATTTAAGGTCACTCAGCGAGCTATGGAGAGAGCTATGCTTGGAGTTTCTCTCAAGGACAAGATTCGTAATGAAGATATCCGACCGAGAACCAAGGTAACCGACATAGCTCAAAGGATAAGCAAGCTGAAGTGGCAGTGGGCTGGTCACATTTCCCGAAGAACCGATAACCGTTGGGGTAGACGAGTTCTCGAGTGTAGTCAAACCTACGAGCGAGACGGTTTGTAACTACTCTCGAAAACAGCTTATAGACGTGGCTCAGCAGCGAAATTGGCCATAAGCATAAGCTTTATTTTTTGAGTTAATTTTATATATGTTAAAAGCTAAAAAATAAAATAAAATCGCGTGGTGAGTCGAATTACTATTATTCAGATTAAAACTGTATAACTTAACTTTTTTTTAAACTTATTTTATTAAGTGTCATGCCCAGTAATTTTGCTGGAGAAAGGAACCAATTGTAACAAATGAAGTCGTACAAGTGCAATACAAACTCTGGCTTGTACTGTTTCCACACAATTGGACAGAGTAAATCAACATCACGGATCAACATTGATTGGCGACGGGCACCACGATGGAAAAGGTTAACACTAGATATGCATAGATCGACTTAATTAAAAATAGGAAGATTAGGTACCAGTTCTACGGGCGTGGACCACATAAATTAGGTGCGATGCACACAATTGGCCATCTTTGGTCTTAGTCGCTGAGCGAGCTATGGAGAGAGCTATGCTTGGAGTTTTCCTGAAGGACAAGATTCGTAATGAAGATATCCGACGTAGAACCAAGGTAACCGACATAGCTCAAAGGATAAGCAAGCTGAAGTAGCAGTGGGCTGTTCACATTTCCCGAAGAACCGATAACCGTTGGGGTAGACGAGTTCTCGAGTGGAGACCACGTTTAGGCAAACGTAGTGTAGGACTCCCTGTGGCCAGGTGGAGTGATGGCCTACGAAAAACGGCTGGCAGAAAATGGATGAGGACAGCTGAAGACCGAGCTCAGTGGCGTGCATTAGGAGAAGCCTACGTCCAGCAGTGGACAGATATAAGCTGATGATGATGATATGTCACTGTGATCCAAGGACAAAATAAAATCAAGCGATTAATTTAAAAGTTTCATCAAAATTTTAGCAATAATGATTATAAAGGTAGTAACAACATTTAATGTTTAGTTATTAATACAATATAAAGATAAACAGTAAATTTAATACTTTAAATTAAAAACCCGTTCCATCAAGTTTTTTGATTATATTATTTTTACGAGATCTTTTATCCTAGAAAAGAATGTTACAAAACAGTTATGTAAAAAAGATTTGTTCTGTTTTTTTAAAACCTTGGTTAAAAACTTTAAGCTTAATATACTAAGCTTGCATACTCGTTATATAATCACGGAACATCTTCAACATGCCACCCGATGAAATCTCTCTAAATTCTTATCCTATTTGTGTTTTATTCAATGTTATGCCAGAATATATGCATTAAAAACCTTTGGATTAAATTAATTCGCAAATTTTACCCATTCGGGCGAAAACAATAAAATAACGACTTTATGGAAATGACCCTGGTAACCTTTCGTGAGACAGGTAAAAACTGGGTGGGTCTGTGTCGGGGTGCACGGCTGTTTGTTTATCGTGAAACATCTACGCCACGTACAAATTGCGACTTATACCGAATAGCCCTTTTAAGTTTGACAGGTGTCATCCAAAACGAAGATATCGGTGAGATCTATCGCTTCTGTAGAGAAACTACTAGTCTAGAATCAATAGCCCTTTTGAGTATGACAGCTGTCATCGTAAACGAAGATATTGATGAGATAGGTATCTCATCGATACTTCTACTATAGATAGATAGATAGACAATACTTTATTGTACACCAGTTTCCAAAAAAATTATAACAAATAGGAACGATCTTATTAACTAAAGTACAACGGGTGGACTTATCACTAAAAGCGATCTCTTCCAGTCAACCTTTGGATGGAAAGAAATAATGGAGTGAGAGAAGATGGCGGTGTAAACAAATATAACTAATTATAATTCTACTATCACTTCTGTAAAGAAACTACTTGTCAACAATCAATAGTTTCCGAGTAATAGCTGTTTTAAGTTTGACAGCTGTCATCCGACTTCAGACTATACGAAAGGGTGATTCCATTTTCGTCAGAAAAATAGCAGAACAAAATATATGAACTTTAGCTTGGAAACTATCAATTTTCAATTATTATTATTTAAAAATATTCGGCTAAGCTCGGCTTCCATTTTTTTAACCATATTCTGGAAGAGCCAAGGACCTTGAACATATTTAGTTTCAGCACCACCCCACTGCGATTTATACTTTTCGGGATCCGTTGTGGTACTTCCAAGAACCATTCCACATCCAGGACACATGTCTACTTTTTTCTTCGTCTCCATCTCATAAAACCGTAATATTCAATTCAAATTCCTATCAGAAGTACGATTTCTATGCCAACCTTAGGCCACAATACATATGGCTATATATTATGTACTGTGCTTTGAACTTTTGTTCGGTGAATTTATTAAAGTTTAATAGTAGGTACTTCATAATTCTACGTCATATCCGTTACAACCGGTACTTAATTTCCGTCGCATGTCCACTTTTAGTATACGGGGCTACGAATAAGTAACGGGGTACATGTAAGCAATTTTACACGTTTCACGTCAAAAATGCTGTCTTACTCTTACACACTTCAAAGTACATCTTCTGTTCCTTTCTTTCACACTGGAAGTATTGTTGTGGGCAAAGGCCTTTTGTTATCGTTTATCGTTTTTTTTTAGTCGAGATTTGACTGTCTCGCTGTGCCTTAGACGCCAAACTTACGAACTGTTTAATTTTGTTAAATTATTTTCGTCGAGTTTCGTTAGTGTTTTACACAAAAAATGCGCACAAAATTTTAACGAGAATCGGTTGAGAAATGATTTTTGTCCCATTTTGGAAGAAGTACCCCCTCCCCTAAACTTCTTCTGCTTAATCTTCTTTGTACAGACTTTTTCGTTTTTATTGCTTTATATAAGTATAGATATAGATAGATAGGATAGATTCAATAAAAGACAAAGCAATAAGAACGAAAAAGTCTATACAAGGACGATAATTTAAAAAAATGCTCTAGTGTACTTAAAATAAGCTACTAACATTTTTTTAAATCGTGTCTGTCTGTTTGTTTTGGTTGTTCGTCTGTCTATTTGTTCGCGCATCACGTAAGTACTACTGGACCGATTGCGTTGCAATTTTCACTGCTGGATAGCTTAGGGTTTGTTTGACTTAAAAACATGATATCTTAATCCGATGGTTAGATGCCGAGCAATCGGTAAAAAACTATTTGACGGTTGAACGAGTTTTGAAGAAATATAGTATATTGATACCGCAGAGCCTCAAGACGAAAGTTTACAATCAGTGCGTATTGCCAGTGATGACATACGGCACTGAGACGTGGTCGCTAACTATTGGTCTCATACAAAAGCTCAGAGTAGCGCAGCGTGCTATGGAGAGAGCTATGCTTGGAGTTTTCCTGAAGGACAAGATTCGTAATGAAGATATCCGACGGAGAACCAAGGTAACCGACATAGCTCAAAGGATAAGCAAGCTGAAGTAGCAGTGGGCTGTTCACATTTCCCGAAGAACCGATAACCGTTGGGGTAGACGAGTTCTCGAGTGGAGACCACGTTTAGGCAAACGTAGTGTAGGACGCCCTGTGGCCAGGTGGAGTGACGACCTACGAAAAACGGCTGGCAGAAAATGGATGAGGACAGCTGAAGACCGATCTCAGTGGCGTGCATTAGGAGAAGCCTACGTCCAGCAGTGGACAGATATAAGCTGATGATGATGATATGTCACTGTGATCCAAGGACAAAATAAAATCAAGCGATTAATTTAAAAGTTTCATCAAAATTTTAGCAATAATTATTATAAAGGTAGTAACAACATTTAATGTTTAGATATTAATACAATATAAAGATAAACAGTAAATTTAATACTTTAAATTAAAAACCCGTCCCATCAAGTTTTTGATTTTATTATTTTTACGAGATCTTTTATCCTAGAAAAGAAAGTTACAAAACAGTTATGTAAAAAAGGTTTGTTCTGTTTTTTAAAACCTTGGTTAAAAACTTTAAGCTTAATATACTAAGCTTGCATACTTGTTATATAATCACGGAACATCTTCAACATGCCACCCGATGAAATCTCTCTAAATTCTTATCCTATTTGTGTTTTATTCAATGTTATGCCATAATATATGCATTAAAAACCTTTGGATTAAATTAATTCGCAAATTTTACCCATTCGGGCGAAAACAATAAAATAACGACTTTGTGGAAATGACCCTGGTAACCTTTCGTGAGACAGGTAAAAACTGGGTGGGTCTGTGTCGGGGTGCACGGCTGTTTGTTTATCGTGAAACATCTACGCCACGTACAAATTGCGACTTATACCGAATAGCCCTTTTAAGTTTGACAGGTGTCATCCAAAACGAAGATATCGGTGAGATCTATCGCTTCTGTAGAGAAACTACTAGTCTAGAATCAATAGCCCTTTTGAGCATGACAGCTGTCATCGTAAACGAAGATATTGATGAGATAGGTATCTCATCGATACTTCTACTATAGATAGATAGATAGACAATACTTTATTGTACACCAGTTTCCAAAAAAATTATAACAAATAGGAACGATCTTATTAACTAAAGTACAACGGGTGGACTTATCACTAAAAGCGATCTCTTCCAGTCAACCTTTGGATGGAAAGAAATAATGGAGTGAGAGAAGATGGCGGTGTAAACAAATATAACTAATTATAATTCTACTATCACTTCTGTAAAGAAACTACTTGTCAACAATCAATAGTTTCCGAGTAATAGCTGTTTTAAGTTTGACAGCTGTCATCCGACTTCACACTATACGAAAGGGTGATTCCATTTTCGTCAGAAAAATAGCAGAACAAAATATATGAACTTTAGCTTGGAAACTATCAATTTTCTATTATTATTATTTAAAAATATTCGGCTAAGCTCGGCTTCCATTTTTTTAACCATATTCTGGAAGAGCCAAGGACCTTGAACATATTTAGTTTCAGCACCACCCCACTGCGATTTATACTTTTCGGGATCCGTTGTGGTACTTCCAATAACCATTCCACATCCAGGACACATGTCTACTTTTTTCTTCGTCTCCATCTCATAAAACCGTAATATTCAATTCAAATTCCTATCAGAAGTACGATTTCTATGCCAACCTTAGGCCACAATACATATGGCTATATATTATGTACTGTGCTTTGAACTTTTGTTCGGTGAATTTATTAAAGTTTAATAGTAGGTACTTCATAATTCTACGTCATATCCGTTACAACCGGTACGTAATTTCCGTCGCATGTCCACTTTTAGTATACGGGGCTACGAATAAGTAACGGGGTACATGTAAGCAATTTTACACGTTTCACGTCAAAAATGCTGTCTTACTCTTACACACTTCAAAGTACATCTTCTGTTCCTTTCTTTCACACTGGAAGTATTGTTATGGGCAAAGGCCTTTTGTTATCGTTTATCGTTTTTTTTTAGTCGAGATTTGACTGTCTCGCTGTGCCTTAGACGCCAAACTTACGAACTGTTTAATTTTGTTAAATTATTTTCGTCGAGTTTCGTTAGTGTTTTACACAAAAAATGCGCACAAAATTTTAACGAGAATCGGTTGAGAAATGATTTTTGTCCCATTTTGGAAGAAGTACCCCCTCCCCTAAACTTCTTCTGCTTAATCTTCTTTGTACAAACTTTTTCGTTTTTATTGCTTTATATAAGTATAGATATAGATAGATAGGATAGATTCAATAAAAGACAAAGCAATAAGAACGAAAAAGTCTGTACAAGGACGATAATTTAAAAAAATGCTCTAGTGTACTTAAAATAAGCTACTAACATTTTTTTAAATCGTGTCTGTCTATTTGTTTTGGTTGTTCGTCTGTATATTTGTTCGCGCATCACGTAAGTACTACTGGACCGATTGCGTTGCAATTTTCACTGCTGGATAGCTTAGGGTTTGTTTGACTTAAAAACATGATATCTTAATCCGATGGTTAGATGCCGAGCAATCGGTAAAAAACTATTTGACGGTTGAACGAGTTTTGAAGAAATATAGTATATTGATACCGCAGAGCCTCAAGACGAAAGTTTACAATCAGTGCGTATTGCCAGTGATGACATACGGCACTGAGACGTGGTCGCTAACTATTGGTCTCATACAAAAGCTCAGAGTAGCGCAGCGTGCAATGGAGAGAGCTATGCTCGGTGTTTCATTACGTGATAGAATCAGAAATGAGGAAATCCGTAGAAGAAAGAAGGTTACCGACATAGCTCTCAGAGTTTGCAAGTTGAAGTGGCAATGGGCAGGCCATATAGTTCGCAAAACCAACAACCGCTGGGTAATAATGAATGGCGACCACGAACAAGCGAAGTGTGGGGAGACCCCCCACACGATGGACCGACGACATTGTAATAGCCATCGCAGGAAGTCGGTGGATGGAGGTGGCACAAGATCGCTCGTCGTGGCGCTCTTTGGGGGAGGCCTATTTTCAGCAGTGGACTTCTAAAGGCTGACATGATGATGATGATGATGATGATGAGTATATTGTACTTTATTGGAACTTTTGGTCCTGGAATGACAGGTATGGTCTACTTTGAAATTAAATGACCAAGCGGGCAAAGCTGCGGGAGCAGCCAGTAGGTGCATCAATGCTGAATACCAGATCGAATAGGTTTTTAATATCAAATCGTTTGCGGTGGCATATAAATAGCTTTAAAGCATCTGGGTTCGGCATCCCACTACCTATGTCTCAATTCCCAATCACATCACAATTAATATAAATACGAAAGATTGTGTGTTGGTGTGTGAGTCAAGGAAGTTCTTTGTACTATTCTAGTACAACTGTACTAGTAGCTGGTTTGTTTGTTTGTTTTTTGGGCAGTTTTAAGTTAAAACTGCCCAAAAAAACATACACTGCCCATAAAAACAAAAAAACAGACACCGTTTCACTTTTATAACAAACAGACAAACACACACACATACACACACTTCTAAAAATGTCGCTAATCGTTTTTTATGCATTTTGTGACGTTTAGTATGGTCTGTCAGTTGTAATGTAAGGAGTTCTGCATCGCGCATACGAAGTTTCCCGCTCGATAAGAGAGTATTCATTTTTTAAACTCTAAGCTCTGATTGCCCTGTTTACGACAGTGGCTACACTTCTCTGATTTATAATAATAATGTGATTATGTTTTCTTCCTAAAGTTCAGGTAAATGAATTCCGTGCCATGAAACTAAACTCCGTAAATTATTTAATTTGTAGACTTTTCGGCTGATTTTCAAAGGCGGCTCAGTTTACGTCTGAAGTTTAATAGCACAAACAGACTGAGAACAAACTGCGAGGGAAAACATAAATCAATGTTAAAAATCCACATTACCTTTTGCAAATAAATCTTGTTTTACCGCGAAACTAGATTCGTTAATTTACTCAGGTTTACAACATTGAGTTATATGTACAAGTTTACAACTACACACTGAAAATATTTACAAGTCTTCATGCGGAAGAAAAACATACCGTCATATGTAGAGATTTATAGAATTAGGTACCTATGAATTAAAACACCACACACTTACACAATTATACGTATACTAGCTGTACCCGAGGCTTATTTCTCAAGGTTAAAAGTACTCTATGTACTTACTATTTATTCCAAGACCTAAAATACCAATAAAGCAACATTTGATCAAAATTCCTTCAGCCGTGTTTTTTTTTTATCGATTAGCTTCTACTTGAGATACCAAGTACACAGTTTTTAAGTCAAACCATAAACCGCATTGCAATAGGTCCAGTAGTCATGTGATGTGCGAACAAACTTACCAAACAGGCTAACAGACAGACACGATTCTTAAAAATGTTATATTCTTGTTCAGGTACCCTAGACCTTTTTTTTTAAATACTTTCATTGTACTGTTTTTTTGGTACTTTTTGCTTTATTATATATATAGATTTATCAACTAGTAAGTGATAGTGTTATTGTATTTGGTATGCAAACCAAATGAACACAAGAACAAAGTGCCTTCCCCTTAAATAGAGACAGTAAAAGTCCTATAGTATTTTATCTACTCTATGTACTTAGCACTTTAGGTTAAAGTCACTTAGCACTTATTAGTTGCCAAATTGTATTTATAATGAGGCAATGTAATTTTAGCGAGGTACGTCAATATAAAAAAAAACCGTGAGTGTTTTTAAAAGATTCACATACGCTTGTATCTGGTTTATCTTGATTTAAAAAAATGACCTACGATTTTTTTGGAGATATTTCGATAAGATGTTTTTGCAACATTGATGAATTTTAGGTAGGTTTATCAGTATTAGGTACCTACTTTTTGAAATTCGCGATGGTTAATTCATTTATTTAGCTTAGGTTATACGGCTTAAATCTAGATAGATGTACCTACATCGTTACATTATATGCCAAACATAAGCCAGATTAAATCTACATTACATAAGCTAAAGTTATAGATAGATACGAGTAGATAACTTGTAGGCGTTGGTTCGCAAGGTCTACACGATGTACTGGAGACTTCAGTTCGTAGCTCCTAGTAGTTCCGGTTCCTGGTTCGATGTGGACTGTAGTTCAATTAAACACTGTTGCTTGTTCAAGTTCCGTTGACTGAATGGTCGGATCCAATATTTATTTCAGAAACTTATCGCTATATATACAGTTATAGGGTCTTAAAACTAATGCGGTATACACGCCGCAGTTAAAAGGGGCGTGGCCTATTTTACATGTGCAGATGGCGCTGCACGGTAAACATCTGCTCCGTAGTAAAAAAAAAATTTAAATGTATTTATTGAATATTCCAAGTTAATTGCCACTTAATAGTGATCATGGTTCTGTGATACTCAAGTGATATTGTTTAAAGCTAAAACGGACCAGTGAAACTCATTTAGACATAACTCCAAAAACCGAGAAGTGTATGAACTAAATACCGAACAGAATACTATTACAAGTGCATAATAACGTTCCTTATAACTAGACTAACTAAACAGTTCATAAATTATTAAATTCGGTCCAGTGAAATAGTGGTTTTAACTAAAAATACCCAAAAATGTTTCGGTTAACTCAACTCGTCACTATTCAAACGTAATTGAACTTTGGACTCTGACCTAGTTCGAATCTGGTCAGAGGTGAAATCGCAATTTTGACTTTTTGCACATATTTTTTACTCCACAATTTAGTTTTGGTGTTATTTAGTTTCCAATAATTGACTTATATGCTTATAATAGAAAAAAATAATAAGAATACAAAATTTGAGTGTAATTCGCAAAATGTCATCTTTGAAAACAAAAAACATTTGTGTTAAGTGTAAGAGGGATTTACCGAGACGAGAATTTTTATGTTGTTCGGATTGTCACCATAAATACCACATTGATTGTGCTAATGTATCATTGACACGATTTAGAATTATGGAGAGACGCGATAAATGGATGTGCACTAATTGCATTACAAAGCCCAAAATAAGTATTGTGCCGACGAAACCCAAACTTATACCAACGGTTTCTACACCGTCAAAGCAAATATATCCTGCGCCGTCAAAATTCACGCCCATACCAACGGTTGCTACACCTTCAGATGATATTCAAGAACCTCAGAATGAGAACGTCACTGTGAAAAAGGGGGTTCAGCTTCATAGATGCAAATCGATCAGCGATTTACCTGCTGAAGATTCACATTCTACTCTACTGGACATGAGCTCCACTAGCTTACCTGAAAATTGCTCAAACACTAGCGAGACGGAGGAGAATAAAAAGGAAATTGAAGAATTAAAACTAAAACTTATTATAGCTACTGAAGAAATAGATAGATTAAATATGGAAAATACGAATTTAAAAAAAGTAATAAAAAGCCGTGACAACACAATCAAATTTTTAAAATCTATAGGGTCTAGCGAAAGCAGTACGAGAAAATCGTCTACCCCAAACAAGCAAAAACTAGCTTCTTGTCAGTTTGAGAATAAAACGGCGCCCGTATCACCAATGAATGATACACTAAAAATGACAACCAGGGTACCTGAGACTATAACAGCCACGGCAATCTGTGAAGCCCCGGTACAACCATTTCAGGAATACACTGATGATTTAAATACATCAATAAAGTCGGAAACTGAAATAAAAAAGAAGACCATTTTCATCGTGGGAGATCAACAGGCTTCAGGACTTTCTGAACTCATTATCAATGAGCGAAAGTCAAGGATGTGGAACGATGTGTATGAGGTGACAGCTGTCGTTAAACCGGGTGCCCGATGCTCAGAAGCATTAAGCTATTGCAAAGATCTTAACGTCACTCTTAATGAAAACGATAGAGTTGTATTAATTATTGGTTCGAATGACAAAAATCCGTTTAAATTATTGAACGATCTCAGCATTGCCTTAAATCTACTAAAAAACAAGAAGGTATATGTTTTAAGCGTCAGAAAAACCCGTTTCTTACAGGAGAGTACGTTGAATAACCACATTGCGGCTCTTGTTGGGACTTATAAAAATTGTAAATTTGTTAAAATAAATGCAGATACAAATCATAACAAATCATTTTTATTAGCTGTGAGTAGAGCTATTAATTTAAAAGTAGACTGCGAAGATATAAATAATGACTTAAAAGATCAAGCGCGAAACAAAATTAATGCAAACACTAAGATCAACCCTGGTGGGGTAAAGGGTACAATTCCTTTTTATTTTGATTCGAAATCAAAGCACGAAAGTTCAACTAAAGAAGCAGGGCCCGGAACAGGCCCAGGGGCAGGGTCTTCAAACCTTCATTGTCCTAAGCCTCAAAGAAACAATAGGAATCAGTTTTTTCGTGAATAATTCAAGCCATAATTTTACATTACTACACCAGAACATTGCTGGAGCTATTAATAAAGCAGAATATATAGAAGTAGCTTTAGAAGAGTTATCACGAAAAGAAAATTTTGATGTAAATGTAATATGTCTGAGTGAAACATTTATAAAGAAAGGTAATGAATCCCTACTAAAAATACATAAGTTCAATTTAGCTTCTTCTTATTCCCGGAGCGGTAAAAGAGGAGGTACTTGTATATTAATTAAAAATGAACTTCAATACAAAGAAATTACATATATTAAGTCTTTAGCGACAAATTTGGTGTTTGAAGCTTGCGGAATAGAAGTACTAGCACATAATCTGATAATAATTTGTATTTATAGGGTTCCTAAATATGAGGTGGAGATTTTTCTGAAACGACTGGAAGATTTATTGAAATATTTGACGGATAAATATAAAAACAAAAAAGTAATTCTGTGCGGAGATTGGAATATTGATTTACTCAAAATAAATAACACCAGTAAAGAGCTATTAACTGTACTTAAAAATTATAATTATGATTTTCTAATCAAGGTTCCAACCAGAAAGCTTGCGTGCATTGATCAAATTGCAACCAATATTAAAAAAAACGTACTTTCAGGTATCCATTATTTGGCATTATCGGATCATGAAACTGCACAAAGAGTTACCATTGAATTAAAAACGAAAATGGCTTGTCCCGAGTACCTAGAGGATAAAAGAGACTTCTCCAGTGAAAATATCAACAAGTTTTGTGAATGTATTACTTCCATTAAATTTACTGAAGTATATGAACAAATAACACTTAACGAAGCATTTGATGCATTTCACAATATGCTTTTAATGTTTTTTGGTCTTTGTTTTCCGGTAATCAGAATGAAAATAAAACGTAAAAATATCTATAAATGTAAATGGATTTCAAAAGGAATAAAAAAATCATGCATACAAAAAAGATTACACTATTTAAAATATATCCATCATAAAGATAACAAAAAATCTAACGTCCAAACGTACAAATCATATAGTAAATTACTTCAAAAATGTATAAAGAAATCACAACAAATACAGAACACTAAATATATAAATCATAATAAAAACAAAGGAAAAGCCGTTTGGAACGTCATACGCAATAACATAGAAAATGATAACGTACAATCTAATGGAATTGAGGCAATTAAAATTGATAATATGACGTTTAATGATTCAAATAAAATATGCAATATGTTTAATAATTATTATATCAATGTATCAACAAATGACAATAACTTAACATCACAATCTAGAAATTTATACAATTCTTCAAAAAATAATCCAATTCATTCAATATTTTTAAATCCAACTGATGAATCAGAAATATTAAATATAATTAAATCACTAAATAATACTAATTCGGTTGGTTATGATAATATTAATACTAAAATTATAAAAATTTGTGCCCCTCACTTGTGTCAACATCTTTGTCATATTATCAATTTGTCATTTGCTGAAGGTTCATTTCCCGATAAGTTGAAGATTTCTATCGTAAAACCACTGCACAAAAAAGGTGAAAAAGACAACATGAACAATTACAGACCGGTAACTCTCATCCCAGTGTTGTCTAAAATTTTTGAAAAGGCCATGCTTTCAAGACTGAATGAATTCATGACAAAAAATAAGATACTCAGTCCTGATCAATTCGGTTTTACGAAAAACAGTTCCACCACTTTGGCGTGCTTTAATTTAATTAAGTCAATAACAGACGGTCTTAACAATAAACTAAAGGTAGCAGCCATATTCCTAGATATGACAAAAGCATTTGATTTAGTTAATCATAATACAGCGCTAAATAAACTTAATTTTTATGGAATTAGAGGAAACGCTCAAAATTGGCTTAAAAGTTATTTGGAAAACCGAACACAATGTACAGAAGTTTATAAAATTATGAATGGGCACAAAAGAGTTTATAGGTCGGAGCTTCAAACAAACAAAACCGGTGTTCCTCAAGGGAGTATACTGGGACCTTTCATTTTCCTAACTTATATAAATGATATTCCCAACGTGACAAAACATCAGTGTATTTTATATGCCGATGATACTACAGTAGTCGTTAAATCGAGAAGTAATGAACAACTTAAAGTGGATATTAATAATACATTAAATGACATAACAATGTGGTTAAATCAAAATAATTTGAAAATCAATCTAAGTAAAAGTAATGTTATCCAGTTCCAAACTTATCAATCTAAACCAGATAAGCTAAACATCAACTACCAAAATACACAGTTAATGGAAGTGGACACATGTAAATTTTTAGGCATAACAATTGACAAGAACTGCAATTGGAAGTGCCACGTAGAAAATGTCAGTGACAGACTCGATCGCTTTGTCTACGCTATAAGACAACTGCGACTCTCAGTTTCCAAAGATGCTGCCTTGTGTGCGTACCATGGCTACGTGTCTTCGATTTTGTCATACGGACTACTTTTGTGGGGCAACTCTGTTGACATTAATAGGGCGTTCGTTGTACAAAAAAAATGCGTTCGGGCAATTTGTGGTGCCTGGTCTACCGACAGTTGTCGACCACTTTTTAAACAGTTTCAAATTCTCCCATTACCCTGTATGTATATTAGGGAAGTCTGCGTGTTTGTAAAAGAACACCCCAACATGTTCGACGAACACTCAAAAATGGTACAAAGAAGCACTAGAAATTGTAATAGACTTTATTTTCCAAATTGTCGATTAGACATATTTAAGAAAAACTCTTTTTTGATGGCTATCAAAATTTATAATAAATTGCCAAAAGATTTAAAATCCATGTGCATACATAAATTCAAACAAAAACTAAAAGTCTGGTTATTGGACAAATGTTTCTATAGTGTAAAGGATTATTTACATACTAAATTATGATTAATAATGAAAAATCCCTATGTATTTAAATTTGACATATTATTAAAGATTATATAATTTTTTTTGTTCATTAAATCTTTGACATATTTTACGATTACTATTATGATGACTTAACTTCCATTATTATTGCAACTATTTGACATTGTGATGAGTATAATTAATTGAGATATAACTTTTATTTGTGTAAATTGTGTAACTAACATAAATGTAAGAATTACAATAACATAGTTATAATATATTATAACATTCATGCTAGACATGTAATTATTGCACACCTCTGTTGAGGTAGATTGTACGGGACTCATAGCACTGTAACAACTATCAATTTACCTACATCTATGGCAATAAATGAATTTGTATTTGTATTTGTATTTGTATATTTGTACATGTTGTCTGTGTTCATGCTGTCGCGGGCATGCTCGGCGTCCACAACATAACTCTTTATTGTCTTAAAAAACTTAAATTATGGCACATAAACAATTACCTTAAAGTAGTACAATCGGCGGCCTTATCACTAAGCAGCGATACTATAAATAATAATATATATATATATATATATATATATATATATATATATATATATATATTATTATTTATAGTATCGCTGCTATATATATATATATATATATATATATATATATATATACAGCAGCATGTCATAGCGTTGCATGATTAAAGTTTCTGACCCGATCTTTGAACATTATAATTTAGTTTCCATACCTACAATTGGATCAGCTGTTTAGGTCACGGGAATACTTGTCAATGTGCCCTAGATATGTGATTTACATCAAATTAATGTGCTAATAAAATGGGAGGGGCCAGTGTAAATGAGAAGAATGTTCACTAAGTAGTTATTGATTCATCCGAGAGAGTCGGGGCGCAGCGGGCGGTGGCGCGGCGCGCGGCGGCCATGTGGCGCCGTCGGCCGCCCGCCCTGCGCCGCGCCGCCGCCCTACAGCTGTCAATTTGCGCGCAACAACAATAACGCGACACTGGTGCCGAATTAACTTCGTTTACTTATCGTTACACCTCGCCGCACGAGAACCCGGAGTAACGAGGTGAAAGCCCTCCTTCACCTACACCGACGCGCATATTCCTATTTCCGTTCACATGGCTATCGCGCTAGTCGTTTACTCGCAGTGACTGACGGCTCCTCGACGACATTTACGATATTATCGTTAATTGAAGCTTTGATGAAAGAATAAACGCCCGGGTAATGAAACAATGAAAGTTCAGGGACCGACCCGCGACGGACGAATCGCGATCGTACGGCCACGTCACACGAACTGGAATAGAATCGCGTGTAACGAGCGTGGAATTAAAGGATAAACAAATGAAGTTTGAAGCAGGCGCCATAATAATGAACCAGCAGTCCGCATCAGGAGGTGTCAAGCGGCAGACACGAGCGGCGTGACCCGAGCGGCGCGGCGCGACTCGCCCGCGGCGCATCCCCAGAACTGGGGCATATCAATAAGCGTGTCCCAGTTACCTGGATCCGGCCGCCGCCGGTGCATTTGGGCGATGTCGAGCAAGTCGGGCGCGTCGGGCAGCGTGCGCTCGTGCGCGGGCTCCGTGCGCCTCGGCACGCACAGCGGGCACGAGGTCGTGCTGGACGCGCTCTACGCACGCAAACGCGACAAGAAGACCGTGCGCGTGCTCACCGTCATCATTTACGTGTTCTGCGTGTCGCTGGCCGCTATCATGCTGTCGCTCTACTATGTGTTCTTCTGGGAGCCCAAGGACGCGCCTTACGCGCAGCGCAAGGTGTTGCACACAGTAGAGAAGCAAACCAGCACCACACCAATGCCCACATGCTTTTTGCCCCACACCGGTAGGTCACTCGGCCGACACGCTTATAACTCCCTCTAACGCTGATTTACAACTGTAAACATTGACCGAGCAGTTGGTACCACTTAGAATCCCACGTACCGGTACCTACATACGAATGTGTGCCTACCTTCAACCGTTTGGTAGGTGCACTACCGTTCGCACAATCAAGTAGCGAAAGTTCGAAGCTATTGACAGGCTTACTCTTAGAAAGCAAGCACGATTTCAGTAAACTTTAGAAAGTAAGTAGATGCAGTTGATATCACAAACTTTGTCTTCTTATCTTGCTTTTAGTGTACAACATTTTATAATCACCAGCACAACTTATGCTGCTCACCCACAGCACAAGTTTATTATAAATATAAGTATTTTTTTGAAACTACTTTGAGCGTCGACTTCGTCTGCGCTGACTACAGTTTATCGCTATAAAAATTATCCTATTCCTTCCCCAGGGTTCAAACTTTCTCCATACCAAATTTCATCAAGATCGGTTCAGTTTTTAGTCGTGAAAAGGTAGGTAAGTAGGTAACAGACAGAGTTACTTTCGATTTTATAATATTAGTAAGGAAGTATGTATATGAAATGAGCCTAAGCACATTCATTCTTTTGAGCTGACTTAGCTGCAAAAATTTGTAGGTAGGTTTACATATCTACGATATACGCGTAATAGATACAACAAAGCAACATCACCTACGAAGCTTCTCTTACAGGTGCCAAAGTGACATGAGTTATTTCTGAATTGCTGATCAATGAGTAGGTACCTAACCAATTCATGATTGTAAAATTAGATAACTTCAGTTTGTGTAGAAATCTATTGATCGGAGGAAATCTCATAAATTTTGTGTATACGTATAGTTGTTTTAATAATCAGAAGTATCGCATCGCAGGTATCACATGCAAAATAGTTAAATACTTACATTAATTTAAGTAGGGCAACTCGCTAGGCTGTATAGATATAAAGTTATATAAGTTTGTATTTCTACAACAATTTAGGACATTTGAAATGTCGGAAAAGCCCTAACTTCTAACCCAATATACAAGAGCGTAGCGATGCGTAGGTGCATGTTGCAGTTCCTGCTTCACCACTTTTATGCCACCCGTTAGTGACCCTATTCGATAACCTTCCTGTATATTTTTTTATCGATTCTCTCATCTCGTTAACACTTAACTTTAACGACATGACATAAAATCTGTTTTATAATCACTTTAGACCGATATCTTTGTTTCTAACGTGTGGGAACTGTTTTTAGCTTTTTTACATAGATAAGTATCTCTACAATTTCATATATCTACTATATTATTTTTAAAATTATAAAGCCATAAGAGCGCACACACACATGTAAGTATATGACTCTAACACAAAATAAATTATAATATTTTAAATTTTTCTTGTTTTGTATCTGAGTTTTTTTTGCTGTTATTCAAACAACATACCTACATATTTTATTTTGCAATGAGTCGTTACTGAAAGATTTTTAACTTTAACAAATTCAATGAGTGGAAGGTTTGAGGTACATATTAATTTGGGATGCCGATACCTACTATTACAAATTACCATTAAGTTGTACTTACCTTCATTTTTTTTTAAATTACTTTCTATGTAATCGTTTGACCACGAAGGTCGAAGGTGTAGCACGCTTGCCTAGTAGATACCTATTCACTCTTGACTTGAACACACCTGGGTTATATTTTACCGGAAACACTGTAAGGGCAGAGCATTCCACTCCTTTGCAGCTTCTTGTACCTTGTAAAAGTAGACCTTCGCTTATAGATCATAATCTATAAGCGAAGGTCTACTTTTCAAAGTCAAAGTATTTATTGTAAGCTAGTTTTTGCTCGCGGCTTCGCTTGCGTGGTAATTTTTGCCTCTTAAATATACCTACGTGTATTAAATTGACAGTCAAAAACATAGCTATGTCTATGACTATTATACGACGATTTACTCTCGCACTTCTAAAGAATTAAAAGATTCAGCCCATTATAGGCCTAATAATAGGGTTCTGTTTGGACTCTTTAGGCTCGGAACCCTAAAATTACCAATACATCTTTGATATTATATTTCTTTTTAAGATTTGATCCGTGTCGCAAACACTATCGATTGGTGACATAATATTTGTTCATTACTTTCAACCCCTATCCCGCAGTTACCCTTTAGTTTTTTCGGGATAAAAATTATTTCAAATATGAACACATCATATAAACTATGACTGTGCCAAATTGCATCAAAATCCGTCAAGTAGTTTAAGCGCTATGCGTGTTTTTTTTACATCATTTTCAACCCATTTCCTGCGAGAATCTTTTTATTTTTATTTTATACTTTGATTGTGCCAAGTTGCATCAAAAACAGTTTAAAAAACGATTTTTGCCTCCATATCGACAATTTTTAGTCAGTATTTTAAGTTTTCGTTAATTTTCTGTGTCAGTTTTATTTTATTTTTAAATTGTGTCAATTATAAATTTCAAAAAATATTTAATATTTTATATGTGTTTTTTTTTAATTATGCTTACTAGGTATAGGCAAAATAATAGAATAGATATATATTTAAACGGAACTTAATCTCGCTCAAAACTTAATTTATTATTTACCTCGATAAATTTCGATCAATGCAACTTGATCGAAACGTCGAGGTAAATTACAAAATAATAGCACTTTTACAAGTCAAAACTTAACATCTAGTAAACAAAGCGAAAACACAAATGATTATAAATAGATCAAAACAATAAAATTAGGTAAAACTAAGTAGGTATGCTTAATGTCCAATAAAACACTTAACTATACGGCACTCAATAATGAGTTCTTTGTTATAAAACAGGCAGAGGCAGTTAAACAGCGATGTATTAACAGCCATCAATAAAAGACGGTTTCATAAAAAAATGCGTAAAATCGAGAGTAACACGAATCGCAAGTGATTCAGCCGTCGAACAGAACGACGGGCGCCTCAGAAGTACGCTAAATATAGCTGTAGGTAGCGCGATAACCAGCTCCGGAATCCACACATCATGTTTATCTAAACTATTCTATAAATCCACGAAACGATTGGTCTGCAAATTTCTCTATAACTACTAATGTTCCATGCTGAAAAATATAGAGCTGGAGTTTTGTTCTGATCAAAATAGTAAGAATACGTTTTGGGATGTGAAGTGGAGTGGATCTACTCCACATCCCATAATTTAGCAGAAAGTATTCAAGCATAACCAGTCTTCATTTAAAAAAACCGTGCAGAACTTCGGCGCTAGTGTACCTAACTTCAACCTTGTACTAACGTCGTATTTCGGCAAAAACTATCAATTAATGTTATAGAAAATAACATAAAAGTAAAAACCGATTGTTACAAGGCACGAAATTGCAGACCAAATGCAGCTTCCTGTGCTTAGTACCCATGGTAACCATAAATCAACGTTCAATGGGATTGCCCAGAATAGCGCACTGCCAAAGAATAAATAATAGTACAAGGCACTGCGCACTCAATAAAAAGATACGAAGGTAATATATCTGAACAATGCATTTTAGAGCGGTAATTCTCAGTTTTCAAATGTAGGTCGCGAACTTTCGAGGGGTCAAACACTTGAGAACTTGTTCGAGGGAATTCGTAGCCTAGTTTCCAGTTATATACCTACTCGCTCTGCAAGCGAACTTCAGGTGAAGCACCTCGATTATTTCTTTTTGTGGAAACGGGGCTAGGAATACTTCAATGGGACCCGTGCTTCTAAAACATGGAAGGCGCCTTTAACCCTTAATAAGGCAATGTACCATACAGGACCACATTTTTTTAAAATAATTATTATTGTTTCATAATCCTCATCAAGTAACACTTTCGTAAGTTCAGGGCAAGGTACTTACAGAGACAATATTTTTCAAGGTATATAAAGAGACCACATTTTTGACCACAGTTAATTTAATATAAATAAAGAAAGGAAAACAAAAGAGTTTCTAGTTATTGTCTCTATCCATACCAATATATAAAAGTGAAACGTTGTCTGTTTGTTTGTTTGTTTGTTTGGGGAGTTTTAACGCGATAATGGCTGGACGGATTTTGATGAAATTTGGAATGGAGACAGCTTATAACCTGGAATAAAACATAGGATACTTTTTATCCCGGAAAAGTGTAAGTTTCTACGGGAAAACTGGAAAATGTTGATTACTCGCTGTAAGGAACGCTTGCCATGGAAACGAAATGTAACAAATCTGTTAAAAAACATCAAGAGCATTATTGCTCTACTTTTACATTTGTTTTTATTATCCTAGAATAACATAGGATGCTTTTTTTCGCGATAAACTGTAGTCCGCGCGCACTAACTACTATTATCTATTCTGTGGTATTATCTATCTATACTTATAATAAAACTGTAACGGGTCCAATTCTGTACATTGAAGATATTTAGAAATTTGTTTTGGACCTTACTCTATATTCGATACTGAAGCCAAAACTATATATTTTTCATTTTTGTCTGTCTGTCTGTCTGTCTGTATCTTGGCTAGGCATCACGCTGAAAATACTTAATAAATTCAAATGAAATTTAGTATGATTTGAGTTCACACTTCGAGGTAGGACATTGGATACTTATCATCCCAAAAAATTAAGTGTTCCTGCAGGATAGGGGTGGAAAATTATTTAAAAGAACACTTAGCACGCTGAAACTATTGGACGGATGTTGATGCAACTTGGCGCAGACATAGTTTATAAGATAGGTGAAAATTATGGATACCTTTTGTCCCGAAAAAATAACGGGTTCCTGTGGGACATGGGCCCAAATTCTGTACATTAAAGACATAGTGTTTTTTTTGGATGTTTCTCTATATTCTATAATGAAGCCTAAACTGTATGTTTTTTCATTTTTGTCTTTATATTTGTCAGTCTGTATCTTAGCCGCGCATCACGCCGCCGGAACTACTGGTTGAATTCAAAAGAAACTTGGTATGATTTGAGTTCGTACTACGAGGTAGGACATAGGATACTTTACATATCGAAAAATTTATGGGTTATTATTTAGGGATTGAAACTTATTTAAAATAATACATACCACGCTGAAAGTAATGGACGGGTTTTGATGCAACTTGGCACTGTCTTAAGTTATATGATGGGTTAAAATTGAGAATACGTTTTATCCCGAATAAGCAAAGGGTTTCTGCGGGATATGGGTCCAAAGTTATGTTAATATTTAAGTCATAAAAAATATTTTTTGGATGGTTCTCTATATTCGATACTGAAGCCAAACTGTTTTACTTTTTAATTTCGTCTGTCTGTTTGTCCGTATCTTGACCGCGCATCGCACCCAAACTACTAAATGAATTCAAATGAAAAAAATGCTCTTGGATGCTTAAAAAAGGTATTGAACATTGTTTTTTTTTGTGTCTTTTTTTCTTTCTGTTTGTCTGTATGTTTGTTTGTTCACGCATCACGTAAAAACTACGCGACCGATTGCAACTCGGTTTTCATTGTTAGTTAGCTTAGGATTTGATTTAAATCTGGTGTAATTGGTATCTCAATCCGGTGAGTTAGAAGCCGAGCAATTGATAAAGTATTTTTGACGGCTGAAGAAATTTTGATCAAATGTTGGTATATTGGTCCTGGAATAGCACATTATGGTACTTTGAACCTAAAGAAAAGAACACGCGTGCGAAGCCGCGGTTTACAGTTAGTTGTATATAAAGTAAATCCTGAATTTCATTAACTTTAGTTTATGAAACCCTAGCCACCTGGTAAAGGGATAAAACGATAGAAGTTCGTTATTCAAATTTATTGTAATAAGAATGGTGAGACCAATTAAACATTATTACACAAAGTTATATTTTAATCGACTTCAAAAATAGGACATGTTCTACATTCCACAGTTTATTTTTGTATTTTTTTTGTATTTCTGAACTAATTTGGTTATTATATTGTTTGAAAAGATAGACCTCCAGGTTGGATTCGTATAAGTAGGTACATCAAAATTGGTTGAGTTGGTTTTGGTTATAGCGACCATAGAATCGAGATGTTTGGCTACCTTATACGATATGACAACTTCATAAAAACCATGATACAAGGGAAGGTAGAAGGGAAGAGAGGAAGAGGCAGACCTAGAAGGAAAAGATAAAGGAGACGATCAATTTCATACCGTATAAGAAAGTCAAAGCTTTTGCCGAAGATAGGGAACGCTGGAAATTACTCCACCTACGAGCTGGGCTCTTAAATAACAAGAGGAAGAAA
The DNA here is from genome assembly GCA_946251855.1 of Alsophila aescularia. Lineage (NCBI taxonomy): Eukaryota > Metazoa > Arthropoda > Insecta > Lepidoptera > Geometridae > Alsophila > Alsophila aescularia. The sequence continues at coordinate 24,716,160 of OX276373.1, read as the reverse complement.
GTCCAATCCATTTTGAGTTGATTTTTCGGTTCAATTAATCATGTCTCGTTAAAGATAAGCTGCCTTGCCACCCCTTTGAGCAGCATTAGGTAGGAACCTACCATCAGCACAGGCAGATTAATATCCGTGTACTGTGGTACCAGGCCGAAATAAATAATCGTTCAATGTTCCACTGTTTGTACTTATATACCTACACTTATACTTAAATGTATCTAATGTGACTTTATCGCTAATTCGCTTATAGATTTTGTGCTTTTTTTATAGTCCGTTCCACAAAAGAAGTCCTGCGGCTATGATAACGATGAACGCTTTTTTCGCTTTCGCATAGAGCATACAAACTACGCCGCCTCTGAAGGCCTCTGGGGCTCCTTTCGTGGAACGGACTCTACTATATAATATAACTACTACAGTACCTGGTAGGTACTTAAATTTGCTTAACCGGTTTCTATATCAGTATTTCTTACATCACTGCTTCTTTTATATTTAGGTAGGTACCTAGTTTCCTACATTTAAATGTACCTACTTTAGCATTATAATCATAATTCATTGAATTTTAAATTGATATGAGAAGTGGCTGCGTGACTGGCGATACGATTTTAATGCATAAACACAAAAAATACATAAACATGATGAATAATAAACCCAACTGTTTACTTATAAATGGTCCCTAAAACAAAAACTATAAAAATATGGCTTATACCTGAGTATAATGTTTTCATAAAAATTAGCAAAGTACAGACGACAGCCGAACAAATTATAGATCATCAGAAGGGTAATGAAAATATGAAAATAGACATAGAGAATGATGTTCTCAATCAGAAAAAATAAAAAGTTTGTTACTGGATTCACTGGATCAATTAGTTTAGTTTAGTTTCCTCTAAATAAGTTAATTAAAAAAACATTTAAAAAACTTTTATGCAGCAGTAGCCATATGACATGGTGAAACTTAGAACGGGCTATGACAATTAAATGCGTATACTTACACCATTTCGTGTCGTGAACCATTGAGAAGTTCCCTAGTCAGGACCTAGCCCTGAGTGCAGTAACCTTGTCATGGTAAAACTTAAAACCGGCTATCATAATAAAATGCGTACACAAAATTTCGTGTCTGTGCTGTTGACCGTTGAAGAGTTCCTTTATTTGAAGCTAACCCCGGATGTCGATTCAAGTCATGCTTACCATAAAAATGCATTGTCATCGGAACTGAACCAACATGTCAAAATTCAACTTCGCAGGATATGAGGAATTCAGCTTGCAAGATTTGACCTAAACATACATACATCTTACATACAAATAATGCAAGTTAAATAAAAGGTTTTAAAATAGGAACAGTTTTTAGTTGTAGTGCTAATGGATGGACGATTTGGTTTAGTTTGCAAGTTTACAAATATTTAAAGTGTGCGCATGATTTCAGCGAGTAGGTAGGTAGACGTATCCAATGGTATTCATGCCATTCAATGTAAATAAATATGGCTGTACATCGACGCTGGTAAACCGTAAAACGTAGGACTAAAGTTAATTAATAATTGTGACTGGAAATTCTTATAAGACTCATTAATTTACCAAAATATTTCCAGATGAAAAAATAATTTGCAGGTTTTCGAACGGTTGAATCACACGATCTTTGAAAGATAACATTATGAATAGCAAACTGTTTTAAATTGTAAATATAAACAAGATAAATCTACAAGATGCCAGTTTAATTAGACTGTTTATATAAAGACTAGCAGTGCTGTGGCTTCGCACGCGTGGTCATTTCTCTAGGTTAAAAGTACTCTGTGCTATTCCAAGATTTAAATTACCAATATTGCAACATTTGACCAAAATTCCTTCAGCCGTCAAAAAGTTTTGTATCGATTGCTCGTCTTTTACTAATTGGATTGAGACACCATGTACCCCAGTTTTTAAGTCTAACCCTAAGCTATACAACAGTGAAAACTGCATCGCAATCGGTCCAGTAGCTTTTACGTAATGAGCGAACAGACATACAGACAAACAAAGAGACACGATTTAAAAAATTGTTATATCCTTAGTCGCCTATTTTAAGTACCTTAACTAGACCTTTTTTTATTAACTCGTTCGTACAGACCTTTTCGTTCTTATTGCTTTATTATAAGTATAGATAGATACCTACCTAGTCAAATTTAGTATCAGATGGTAAGAAAACATGAACTACCAAGTTTTTTTAAATCTTTGTTCGAAGTAAGTAGGTACCTATCTAACAAAGGTATAGGTCGCGATATGTAAAAAGAACGCTGGAAGAAAGTGGAGGGGGTGTGTATGCGCATGGGTACACTTGCGCACAAAAGTACTGGGCCTATTGTTTTAAAGCTCGCAGCTTCGTATATTGGTTATTGCTAGGTACATACCACATACCACCAAATAGACCGATAAATCGAATAATGCGCAGCCTAACCGCCACCATTCTTTTTACATGACGCGACCTATATTTGCTTAGATAACCAGGTAAATAATTGCCCATGTGCTCATTGCTGTGGTTCCAGCGCGTTGCTCAAAGTTTGTAAGCTATAAGATTCCGGTATCAGTGTCTTCGACTTGTTCACAGGAGGAGGCGATAGCGGAATAAGCACTCATGTGGAACCTGCTCCTACCAACATCACCAACGCCCTGTCGAGCGAGCTTACTACCAACATCACCAACGCCTTGTCGACCGGGAGTGTAGCAGAGACGACCAGCGATTACCCACAAGACGAGGCGGTGAACACCACCGACACCTTTCCACCAGATAAGCTGAATAGCACCTACGATATCGACACCAATAGCACAGATATAACATGACCCCTGCTTCAATCTTCTATAGAAATAGACGGTAGGTTAGGTAGTATCGAGTAGTTTTGCATGTTTTGTACTGTAGAAATCGAATTTGGAAAATCATTGGACTCGGTATAGACATAGGATACAACAGGGGCCACCGCCGGTTCGGACGACTTCTCAGATACATTTATTTATTGTATTGTATAGATACGATTAAAAAGGAAGGTTGCACAAGCACAGGAATAAACTGCTACCGACTCTTCAATTATTTGAATACATTGCATCCTTCAGCATCTTAAACGACAGTAAAATTATTCATGCCAACTATGCTCGACATCCATATATAGTAAGGCCGATAAGTTGTGGCAACTCTGAACTTCGTGGAAATGGCTGCGCAATGAACATTTTTAGGAATCGAATGGCGGAATGCCATTTGCACGAAGTTCAGAGTGGCCTCTCGACTATCGGCTATACTGTAATATGCATCCTGATTGAACATTCGTACTAATGCTCGAAAGTGATCGAATAGTATTTTCGTCGAATTTAGGACGAAACACTATATTATCAACATAAAATCACTTAATTTTGACCCGTTTTCAATTTAGTAAACTCAGCTGTTTTCTATCGATGGCAAATAAGTGATTAGGTAGTGATTTGGCCCCTATACTGCTTACCACATTATCTAATATTATTATAGTATCAGCGAATGTTATACATAAGGTACTTAGCTAATCTACCTACTATTATAGGTTATAGGTTATGTATCTACCTACTATTTATCTCTAGGTATGGAGCTCATGTTATGTCCTAATAACTTCTAGAGAAGTACTATTATATATTATGTGCTTCTAGGCCTAACATTCTGTATCTATGTATATTCAATGTAGGTATCTTTTAGGAATCATTCCCTGGGTAGGTAGGTCTATTTCATAATATTATCACGAATTAATTCAGTAAAGTTGAACTTAATAACGATTTTTACATTAATAACTATTTATTAGACTAGTGTTTGATAAATTGTACGTCATACAGAACCACGATTAAACTACATTAGTACATATTTATCATATTATTTGTTTGCATTGAATTGATCTCAACATAATACCACTGTAGGCCTACTTACTTACTTAGGTTTAAATATTAATTGTGTAGTGCGTAAGTATAGTTATGTCAGTCAACTTTGGATAAATCTAAGAAGATAGGGCGACACCTACGCGGCTTCTAGAGGGTTTGCCATACATTTTCTGTGAAATTTGTGTTTTGGGAAAAGATTTCTACCAAAATACAAATTCTATTTTTCTATTTCTATTTATATCACTTTCCATCAGGTGAGATCGTGGTCAAACGATTGCCTAGTCTGTAATAAAAAATAAAATAAATACTGAACCATAACCAAATTCAATAATTCTGTTTTTTTATTAATCACGAATAAGCTACGTTTAAGTACAGCTTTTTATGTTTATCATAATTTGTTTAATTAGTGAATGTTTAAATACCGATATTTTCTCGTAACATATCTCTCAAGTTCGTGAACTGTATAAATGAAAACTAATAATAAATTGAGAAAAAAGGTAAGCTTTAAATGTAGTTTATTCAGTTATAATAAAAAAACAGACAGAAAAAATACCTCTTAACACTTTAGAACTTTCACAACTTCGCAGCAGTTCTATGCAATTGCATACATCATTATTGTGCTTGATAGAAAACTGTAGTGTTAACATATTTCTGTAAATGTAAGATGTACTGTTCGTATGAAATGTGTTCTATCGGCTGTACGAAATGCGTGCGCATTCATGCAGGTCCGTCCAAGTATGTATGGAGCGCTACAAGTCAGCTTTCGGAGCCTGAAATCTACAAGTTCATTATACATATATAAGTGAACAAATGGTTAACTGGAATGGCTTGTGGCTCAATGTATACCTAACTTTACCTAGGTATAGTATTTGTCTCCATCATTTATTTCTGCTAGTTTAAGTTTGGTAAGTCGAGAAGAGAGAGGGAGTTTCGAGTTGGGATTAGCGCGGATCGCAGTACTGTTGCGATAGTTTCGAGTCGGGATTAGCGCGGATCGCAGTACTGTTGCGATAGTTTCGAGTTGGGATTAGCGCGGATCGCAGTACTGTTGCGATAGTTTCGAGTTGGGATTAGCGCGGATCGCAGTACTGTTGCGATAGACGGTAATTTTTTTACCGACTTAGCTGTGCTGAATATACCTAACGCAGAATTAAGATAATTAAGTAAAAATAAAAAATAAAGCTTTTACGACCTTTTTTTTATTTTTTTGTTGCTTTTCGTCGGTTTGTGAACTACCCTGAAAGTTTCAGCCGGATAGCTAATAGGGAAGTACTCGAAATTTGAATTGCAAGATACATAGATACATCGATACATACATAGATACAAGTGAAGTTAAATAAAAGTTTTTAAAATAGTTTACATTGCGATAGCAAACCCGCACTTTATATACCTAAACTCCTAAATCCCGTTTCACTGTTTCACTGTTTCACGTGTGCTGACATGTATACATATTGCCTGATTACTTTAGAGCTTCTAATAAGAGTAGAATGACAAATACAAACAAGATACAAATATCTGCACATTTGAAATACTTAGTACATGATGTAACTTCCTTCAACCGTGTGAGTTAAGTTGGCGCCGAGTACTTATATTTGTATTTTATTGGGTAATATACATACTTTTGTAAATAAAGTGTTTATTTCATTACTATTCTCCCTGAATGTTACCGTTAGGTATATAAAACCCTATATCAATGATTAGGTACAACGTATAACTAGTAAGTACGAGTACTTTGACGGGCGGCAAGGTCTGAAGAAAGTCAGCTAACGGTGCTCGAGTACCAGACGGCGGTGATGCACGGCGACTTGGAGACCGCGGACCGCGTGCTACCTCGGTGCTAGCATATAGGAAACCAAAGAATTCCATTCGCCCGAAGCGAAATAATAACTTTATGCAGAAAACCGTTTGTCTGAAATGCTTTAAAGACATTTCTTACGTCGTTGGAAATGCATATAAGAACAACCATAGATTAAAACATTGTTTTCAGGAAGTGACGTCACAAAGCCATGAGCTGTTTTCTTGTAGGTAAATAAATGTCATCATCATCATCAGCCTTGTCCACGGCTGGACGTAGGCCTCTCTTAGAAGAGCTCGGTCTTCAGCTCTCCTGATCCATTTTCTGCCAGCCGCTTTCCGCAGGTCATCATTCCACCTGGCCACAGGGCCTCCTACGCTACGTTTGCCTAAACGTGGTCTTCACTCGAGAACTCGTCTACCCCAACGGTTCGGTAAATGTGACCAGCCCACTGCCACTTTAGCTTGCTTATCCTTAGAGCTATGTCGGTTACCTTGGTTCTCTGTCAGCTATCTTCATTATGAATCTTGACCTTCAGAGAAACTCCTAGCTTTCTCAATAGCTCGCTGAGCGACCTTAAATTTGTGAAGTACTTTGACCGTGAGTGACCTCGTTTCGGCTCCGTAGGTCATGACTGGTAGGACACACTGATTAAAGACCTTTGTCTTCAGGCACTGTGGTATAGACGACAAGAAGACTTGATGAAGCTTGCCGAATGTTGCCCAACGCAGCTAAATTCTTCTGTTGGCTTCCATCTCAAAGTAATGCCTACCCAATTGAAAAATTTGACTAAGGTAAACATATTTTTTGACAACTTCAAAAGGTACACCATTCAAGGTCTTATCAATGTTCACTCCGAGACCGACGCGTCGAGAAGCATCAACCAGGCCGGTCAGCATACTTTGCGGCCGGTCAGCGACTCCGCCATAAGGACAATATCATCGGCAAATCGTCAGGGCTCTTCCAGGGCATTAGTGAACAGTTTCGGGGATATAACATCTCCTGTCTCAAGTAAAATAAAAAAAAAGCTTAGTAGTTGCCTTGCGTAGTTGGATATGTTTTAGATTGCTGGTTTGGTACTTGGACACTCACCAGTCCACTTGGCAATGAAAATAAATTTAGTTTATTTTATCCAAAACAGATGGCGTTGTAATGCTATAAGAGATACCTATCAAGTGTATACTGCCCACAGAGTAATTAATAATGTTAATTGCTTTTATTTTAGTTTTTTTTTCTGTGGTATTTGTGTGTGGATTTTTGAGACGGGACATTAAGGGACAGTAAGGTACAACAGTAATTTCGTACAAAATGATGGGGAAAGTTTTTCACAATTTCTGGCATTTCTAGTACTCAAACCTCAGTCGGTCCGGTAGAGACTTTTGATCCTTATAAGAAACAGGATTAATTGGCAACAAAAAAAGTTTTTGTGTAAAACTACCATTTTCTTGCTGACAGTACATTTTTTCCATAAATCTGTGAATGCAGTTCAGAATATCTCAAAAAGTTATGGAAGGTCTCCTAGGAACGTTTTTCCTTACCGTCCCGTCTCAAAAATCCACCCTGTATGTCACAGGCGGATAGCTTAATCCGCCGTTTGGGCTTGTGACTTACGGCCTGTCAAAACATACTTATAAAACCCTATATCAATGATACTGTGACTCGTCTGTTTGCAAACTACTAAATTCACATTATATTTTGCGTAAACGCAAACTAACTGTGAGAAACACCAACAATATTGTTTGCTTGCCGACGCCATATTGACCATAGACTAGGTAGCGATACTATGTGTATCTAAGACGTATATTGACAGTGAATGGGTCTTCAGCGCCAGGTGGCAGAAAGTGGAACTAAATTTAAATGAATTGCCTAGGCAAGTAGTTAAACGTGATCTATCCAAAATCATTTACGTAACTGAGTATGTTAGTTGAATAGCATCATTTAATCACAAGCCTAGGCAGTTAATTAAACGGCGGGTCAAGCTATCTCGCAGCGACATACACAAAAAGTCATTGTATTTCACAAATATAGAGCTTTAATTGTGAAATATTCGATTAAAAGTTGTAATATAAAACGAAACGCTTTTGCACCGGTGTGACATGTAAAATCATGGGACGCCGTACATTCCCAACTGGTTACATTATGATCACAGTGAATTTAGTGATTCTGAGTGTAAGTTCCTTGCAGTATAGAGTACCAACTAGTGATTCCACCCGGCTTTGCATGGGTAGAACTCACACCGCGACATTTTTCTTATTTTTAGCATTTTTATACCAGTGATAACTTCTAAAAAAACGCCAGTAAGCGTAATTCAAAATCTTTGTCAGCAGTTAAAATTAAAATTCATTTATTTCGAGCAACTGAGCTCATAATAATAAAGTAGGATCATAATATACACAATAACACAAACCTGCGAGCGAGCATGTTCGCCCTCACCGACAAGGCCCTCCGTTCCCGTTCTATGTCAGCATTGTCCTTAAGGTCGGTCGTAACTAAGTGCCCTAAGTATTTAAATTGTTCCACCCTTTCGAGTGAAACACCATTCAACAATAGGGCGGCAAATTGTGCGGAAGTTTTGTACCGGCCTCAAAGACCATGCATTTACTTTTGGCCACATTGTACTTCAAGCCATGGCCAAAGGCATACTCCTCACATGTCTGTACCAGCTTTCTGAGGCCACAGACCGATGCGCACAACAAAACCATGTCGTCAGCGTAGCTAAGATTGTTTAAGCAAACTCCTCCAACATGACAGCCAACATGTTTGTTACTGAGCGAGACGATCAGCGCATTCATATGCGATGGTGAGGTCAACCCCCCCTGCCTCACCCCGCACTCCAGCTGATAAGGTTTCGACATTGCACCCGCCCACTTGACACTGTTGGACTGATGCCCGTACCAGTATTTAAAGACGTTAGCAAGTTTACGTGGTAAGTCAATGTTCTCAAGTTTATCCCCACAAAATGTCATATGAGACTAGGTCGAAGGCCTTGGACAAGTTAAGGAAGCATGCGTGCACAGGAGTCTTTCGATCGGTATAGTATCCTAACGTCTTCTATCGGTATAGTAGTTTGCCGTGGTGGTCTCGGCTTAGAATAAGACCCCTTCTAATCCTCCCGTGGATGTCGTAAGAGGCGTCTAAGGGATTACACACCAAAAAGACGGCCCCCAGTCCCCGGCGGCTCCTGTTATTCCTGGCACCGGTTGCAGCCATGGTAACGGCGGAGCAGGGGGTGCTAAGAATCCCCGGCAGAGACCCAGCTACCAACCCCCACGATCTCTGGACCTGGCAACTTATAACGCATGCATCTTGATGACCGATGAGAAGTTGATAGAACTGGAAGAAGTAGTAAGTAAGTAAGTTGCGCTGGGGTATTATAGGGTTATCAGAAGTCCGAAGAGAGGGAGAGGATACGATAACCCTCAATTCCGGCAACTTACTCTATTACCGGGAAGGCTACCAGCAGTCCCAACATGGTGTCGAGTTGCTCGTCCACAAGTCCCTCGTCAACAACATTGTGAAGATCGAAAGCGTTTCGAGCAGGGTGGTATACCTTATACTCAGAATTACCGAACGGTATTCGTTGAAGGTCATACAGGTGTACGCCCCACACTCGAAACGCCCGGACGATGAAGTGGAGGCTATGTATGACGACATTTCTAATGCCATACATGCCCTGAAAACACACTTCACAGTGGTGATGGGCTACTTCAACGCACGGCTGGGCATGAGGAAAGGCGATGGTGGAGGGGCAGTTTGGATTTGGACAACGGAACCAAAGGGGTCAGCGATTGGCCGACTTACTGGAGAAGGAGGGACTCTTTATGATGAACTTTTTCAAGAAGCGCCCGTCCAGGAAATGGACGTGGCTGCACCCCGGCGGTCACAACCACGAGATAGATTTTATTTTGACGACCAATAAGCATATATTCAATGATGTCTCTGTGATCAACAGGGTTAAGACCGGCAGTGATCACCGCATAGTAAGAGGCTCATTGAATATCAACGTAAAGCTGGAGAAGTCTCGTTTGATGAGATCTACTCTTCGCCCAAGTCCTGCCCAAATCCAAAACCCCGAGAGCTTTCAGTTGGAGCTCCAAAATCGCTTCCAAAGCCTTACCGAATGCGATACAGTGGACGAACTAAATAACGGGCTGGTGGAAATTGTCCACGCGGTCGGGTCGGAGTTCTTTAAGACCTCCCGCAAAAATAGAACACAGAAACTCTCTGAGCATACACTCAAACTTATGGCAGAACGAGGCGAGATGAGGCTGCAGTCTTCAGTGGATATGTCGAGTTACAGCTTGCTTACTAAACAGATCTCCAAGTAAATGCGACACGATTTGCGTTCCTATAATACTACTTGTATTAAGAACGCAATAGAGCGGAACAAAGGCTCCAAAGTGTTCGCAAGAGATCTGTCTATTGGGCAAAGCCTGTTGACGATTATGAAAACCGACAGTGGCAGCATCGTTTCGTCGGAGCCAGAGATTTTGAGTGAGCTCGAGAAGTTCTATGGACAATTATAGACCTCATCGCGTAGTCCTCTTAGCAGGACTAGCGATGCAAGAGCCCGTTTGACCCGACATTATGCTGAGGCATGACCCTTTCAACACTTAGATTTATATGTTAATTTTACGACTTTTTTTATATAAGTGTTGAATAAACGATTTTTCTCTTTTTTTTTTCTTTTACATTATACCGAAGATATCCCGACAGAGCTACTGAAAGCGGGTGGAACACCGGTACTTAAAGTCCTTCAGAAGCTGTTTAACTCCGTCATCCTCGAGGGTACTACGCCAGAGGCGTGGCACAGGAGCGTAGTGGTTTTGTTCTTTAAGAAAGGCAATAAAACCCTCTTGAAGAATTGTAGGCCCATTTCACTGCTGAGCCACGTCTATACATGCTGGATTCAGAAAAGGCTTTAGCACCGTAGACCACATCCATACGCTCCGGCAGAATATACAGAAGACCGAAGAGTATAATCGGCCACTATGTCTAGCGTTTGTGGACTACGAGAAAGCCTTTGATTCAGTCGAGACCTGGGCAGTGCTACAGTCATTACAGCGGTGCCAGATTGATTACCGGTACATCGAAGTGTTGAAGTGTTTGTACAGCAAGGCCACCATGACAGTTCGTCTTCAGGATCAGAGCACGAATTCCATCCAGCTGCAAAAAGGGGTGAGACAGGGAGACGTTATTTCTCCGAACTGTTCACCTCTGCACTGGAAGATATATTCAAACTTCTGAACTGGAACGGATTTGGTGTTAACATCAATGGCGAATACATCACTCACCTTCGTTTTGCTGGCTGTTGATCACTAAGTCTACTTGGGTCAGACGATCCAACTGGGTAGATCCAACTTCGACAAAGAGGTCAACCGACGAATCCAACTCGGATGGGCAGCGTTCGGGAAATTACGCCATATCTTCTCGTCGCATATACCGCAGAGCTTCAAGACGAACGTTTATAATCAGTGCGTGTTGCCAGGGATGACATACGGCACTGACTATTGGTCTCATACAAAAGCTCAGAGTTGCGCAGCGAGCAATGGAGAGACCTATGCTCGGTGTTTCACTACGTGATAGAATCAGAAATGAGGAAATCCGTAGAAGAACGAAGGTGGTCGGCGGTTGGAGGTGGCACAAAGTCGCTCGTCATGGCGCTCTTTGGCGGAGGCCTATGTTCAGCAGTGGACTTCTAAAGGCTGACATAGATGATGAGTATCTAACGGCATACTTTAGACACAGCGTTGCACTCTCAGTGGACAGTCGAGGTCGGAAACCAAACTGATTATCGTGCAGATCTAGGTGTTTGTCTAACTGTTTACTAAGCAAGCCGTCAAACACTTTTGCGATAAACGTAGCAAGAGAAATTGGCCTGTAGTTACTTTTGACAGCTAAATCTCCTGTTTTGTCTTTCACTACAGGCACTACTACGATTTTCATGAAATCAGGTGGTAGGTATGAATGGCTCACGCATAGTGAGTAAAGCATTGATAGGACCCTATATATATGTGGGTCAGCTTGTATTAGGTGCTCGATGCTGAGCAATGCTCGTGGTGCTTTTTGACAGACTTGTTATTATTTCTTTTCCACAGCAACATGTCATTCCGTTCCCAGCGAGTAATCGACACTTTTATAGGAAAATATTGGATACCTTGTGTTACTTTTTTGCAATTTTCGGGAAATATTTAAGTTTTTGGAAAATAAAATCCAGCCAATGCTTCTAATATAGCTTTCGGTTTTTAAATCGGTTCAGTATTTTTTGAGGTTATCCATTACAAACAAAAAAACATTCAAACATACAAAAAATGAAATCTTACCTCATTATAATATTAGTGTAGACAACGCCATTTGTTATAACTCTGTTTTTTTTTTTTTTAAGAAAATGTCTTGCTTGATAATATAAATAATTATATAATAAAATTAGCCAATTTAATCTTTCATGTTGTCAACAATCCGGGATACCTATATATTTTACACTAATAGCTTATTTGATTTTGTCGACGGGTCTCTTCGCGCGTCTCTCTCCACTGACACTGTTCCGCTTTGTGTCAGTGTGAGCGCGGTCCCTTGTGGTCCGCGGTGAGGAAAACGCGCATGGCGCGCGCGTTGTGTCAGTGTGAGCGCGATCCCTTGTGGTCCGCGGTGAGGAACATGTGCGTGGAGCGCGCGTGGTGCAGGAGGCGCGGCAGGCGCGCGGCGCCGAGCAGCGCGCACACCTGCGGCGCGTCATACTTGCAGTACAGCACCGTCACGGACATGTTGCACTCGCTGCCGCCGTACTTGTTCTGGTTTACCTCCTGCACAATCAAACTGTTACTGGCAGTTATCGGTTTTAGGCCGGCCACAGTGCAAGACTGACCATAGGTGCGTAGACGTCTGTCGAACTAATGTTTTTAAGATTTTAGCATTAAAGGTAAAGGGATTTCGAGTTCAAGTCCCATCCGTGATCTGAATTCCATTCTAAAACCATTATTTATTTAATTATTAGTTGCACAAAACAGATTACATAAATATAATATTTGAGAACTAAATGGCAAATTAGATATGCGATCGATTCCATAATACAATCAGTATTTAAAATCATTAGATTGTTTTTGCTACGCAGGCGTTAATGCTAAAATCATAAAAACATTAGATTTGGAAGGCGTTATCTTTACGACAAGAAGTTTATAAGCTGAGTTGGTTGTTTAGTTCAGTAAAGCTGCCAATAGATGACGTTACCGTCCCCGTAAGATGGTTTAAAAACTATAGGAAAATTTTGGATAGCGGTATAGTGGTCACAGTGGGCGACTTAGTAAAGGCATGTGCCCCGCGCTTAAGCAAAGATCAAGCGCGTTGGAGTTCCTTTCGTGATCCAAAATTTTTCCTTGATAAAAGATCTGTCGATCAAATCCACCACTGAGGGACGTGAACATCGGGACTCACGTGTTGTACAAGGGCAGAGATGAACTTGCAATGTCGTTTTGTTGCGCTTCATGTGTAACAAAGACAGAGACATATGCAGACTGTAGTGATACTGAGACAACAATAATTGTCACTGACAAATATAGAATTGTGTCTAAGGCCATTCAAGTGCGCTGCACCTAATTTATGTGGCAAACCTCCGAAGAGCTAGTACCTAATCTTAATGAGACCTAATGGTTTGAATAGAATCGTGCATACCTGCATCAGATTTCACATTTCGGAGAAGTGCGGGTAGGTCGGCGGCTGGTAGAATATGTATGATATGCCTGATGCCCTTGATCCGGAACCGTCTGAAGAAGTGAACCCTCTCCGAATAGAATCGTGCATACCTGCATCAGATTGCACATCTCGGAGAAGAAGTGCGGGTAGGTCGGCGGCTGGTAGAATATGATATGCCTGATGCCCTTTATCCGGAACCGTCTGAAGAAGTGAACCCTCTCCGAATAGAATCGTGCATACCTGCATCAGATTGCACATCTCGGAGAAGAAGTGCGGGTAGGTCGGCGGCTGATAGAATATGATATGCCTGATGCCCTTTATCCGGAACCGTCTGAAGAAGTGAACCCTCTCCGAATAGAATCGTGCATACCTGCATCAGATTGCACATCTCGGAGAAGAAGTGCGGGTAGGTCGGCGGCTGGTAGAATATGATATGCCTGATGCCCTTTATCCGGAACCGTCTGAAGAAGTGAACCCTCTCCGAATAGAATCGTGCATACCTGCATCAGATTGCACATCTCGGAGAAGAAGTGCGGGTAGGTCGGCGGCTGGTAGAATATGATATGCCTGATGCCCTTTATCCGGAACCGTCTGAAGAAGTGAACCCTCTCCGAATAGAATCGTGCATACCTGCATCAGATTGCACATCTCGGAGAAGAAGTGCGGTTAGGTCGGCGGCTTGTAGAATATGATATGCCTGATGCCCTTTATCCGGAACTGTCTGAAGGAGTGAACCCTCTCCGAATAGAATCGTGCATACCTGCATCAGATTGCACATCTCGGAGAAGAAGTGCGGGTAGGTCGGCGGCTGGTAGAATATGATATGCCTGATGCCCTTTATCCGGAACCGTCTGAAGAAGTGAACCCTCTCCGAATAGAGCAGGAAATGCGCTTCGTTGTGGAAGAACATGTCGCGCGCTCGCGCTGTCTTGCCGTCCTGAAAAACAAATATTATATTTATTATATTACTATTATTTTTATTTTCCTTGAAGAGTGACAATCTATACTTATAATAAAGCAATATGAACGAAACAGTCTGTATAAACGAAATAATTAAAAAAATGCTCTGGGGTATTCAAAAAAGCTAACGAACAATATTTTTTTAAATAGTGTGTCTCTGTTTGTTTGTTAGTTTGTCTGTATGTTTCATTGCGCATTTACGTAAAAACTACTGTACCGATTGCGATGGGGTATTCACTGTTGCATAGCTTAGGGTTTGACTTAAAAACTGAAGTAATTTGTTTCTTAATCCGATAATAAGATGCCGGAGAATCAATAAAAAAAAACTATTTAACGGCTGAACGAATTTTGAATAAATGTAGTATATTGTACTTTATAGGTACTTTTGGTCCTGGAATAACACGTATGAGCTACTTTAAAATGAAATGAGCACGCGGGCAAAGCCGCGGGCACAGCTAGTATTATTATAACGGTAGGAATAAGAACACCAACGTAATAATAAAGAAGTAACAAAAAAATAGTTACTGCTATACTAGCTTTGCTCACGACTCCGTAGGCAGTTTACTTTGCCCACGACTCCGTAGGCAGTTTACTTTGCCCACGACTCCGTAGGCATTTTACTTTGCCCACGACTCCGTAGGCAGTTTACTTTGCCCACGACTCCGTAGGAAGTTTACTTTGCCCACGACTCCGTAGGCAGTTTACTTTATTGTACTACTTCTCTGCCACTAACGAAACATACGACATTTGTAGAGTTCCGTAGTTCCGGGGCAAACGAGGAAGCCTTATATAGTTTCTTCGTGACCCGTCTGTCTGTATGACACACTACAAACTACAAAGTTGAAAACTAAAGTAGGGCACTAGCGCATAATACGAATTTTGTAACAAAATTATCCCGGCTACCTAGGGTTTACTAGTTATAGAGATATACGAGATATAGCCGACCAAAAAACGCATTTTATGCCCGATTCAACTCTGAACAAATTCCATAGTGAAAGAACTGAGAAATAGAAAATAATAATCAAAATAATAATAATAATTAATATCTTAATAATTATTTATTAATTACTAGCAGTGCCCGCGGCTTTGCCCGCGTGGTCATTTCATTTAAAAGTAGCCCGTACGTGTTATCAGAAGTACCTACAAAGTACATTATTATACTACATTTCTCCAAAATCCGTTCAGCCGTCAAATAGTTTTGTATCGATTGCTCGGCATCTAATCATCGGATTAAGATACCAAGTACCCCAGTTTTTTAGTCAAACCCTAAGCTACGCAATCAGTTTTTAAGTAATGCTCGTACAAACATACAGACAAACAAACAAACAAACAGATAAAAAGACAAACAGGAGACACGATTTAAAACATTTAAGTATTGTGTTTATCAGCCTATGTATGTTTGTCCCTTTGTTGCTAGTGCTCTATATAAACCAAACGCGTGGGCCGATTTTGATGATTCTTAAGTCAATCGATTTGTTTTAATCTTGCGAATGTTACTAAAAATATCACAGCAATCAACATTTAAAATTTCGACAACCAGACGCTTTATTTTGAAAGAAGGTCTACGAATTATGTTAAGTGGGGTTATTTGAATAGGTATTAGAAAATCATCTATAAGTGTCTCTTATTATTTTGCATATCGTAAGACTGTTTAAGATCTACAACGATTTAAAGTTCTCAGTTGGGTTAGGTTAGGTTAGTAATTGTGCGTAAATGTTCTTGTTTACCTTAGAATTGAGGAAATCCGTAGAATAACCAACTTTACTGACATAGCTCTCAGAGTTAGCAAGTTGAAGTGGCAATGGGCAGGCCATATAGTTCGCAAAACCGACAACCGCTCTGCCCCCGATAGTTGAAAAGACGCATCTAACATTTTTTCCGGATTTGAATTACATATATTGGCGGAATCAGGAAAAAAAGGCGCATCTGCCTATATTGTTAATATTTTTCTACCTTGTTTTGGTGCGATTTTAGCACAACAAAATAAGCAGCTTCAGCTCACATATTTACACCTTAATGAAGAAAAAAGACGAATTAAGCTAAAACTTAGTTGAAGAATCGCATTTATGTAGATATGCCCTTGTGCCTTGCATATTTTATTTGATTTAAGTAATTTAAAAGAGGCATGTTTGACCCTATTTCTAAGCGGAAATTAATAAGGCGCAAGTAACCATTGGTGCGTAATGCACTAATTGAAAACTTCTTTGCGCACTAAGAAAAAATGACTACATCTGCCCACTTGCACCCTTTCTACGTCGTAAAGTTGGTTATGGCCCAGGCGCATTTGTCATATACGTCTAAATACCTTATTTTGCGAAAAAAAAATTGAACCGATGGTACTAAATTAAAGAGGCGCAAGTAAGCAGATACGTCCTTTTCACTTATTATCGTGAATCCAGCGTGGAGGTACAAGGGGTTTGATAAGTACGGAGTTACAGAGGGAGTAAGGACGTGTCGCGCGGATGCGCAATTTTTCGTTGCGTGATTTATCACAAGGTAAGCATCCAGTTTTAATTGCACTATTATTTATCGTTAGCATAAAAAAAGTTTATAAAACAGCTTGCAGTTAAAGTGAATTATATCGCTTGCAAATCGGTTATTTAATGATCTGTTTATTTTTGTTAAAGACAAAACTAACATGAAGAAAGGTCGAAGCTTTGACTTACTTCCTAAAGCTTTAGCTTCTACAAATACGCATAGTACTACTGAACAGTAGAAAATACAGAGAACATTTTGCTATGCCACGCAAATAACGACAACAGTCACGCAGACAAAATAAGCTACGGTAACAAAATTAATCAATATATTTACCCTCAAGTCTCTACAACTGACAGTAATAACAATGTTCTTTCTGGTAAAGACCACGCCCTTACCACCACCAAAACAAACAGCAGTAGCAGCAGCAGTAGCTGTCTTCTGTCTATAAACTTCAAAATACTATACCACGAGTCTACCCGAAAAACATGTGTGAAGTAACTTTTCAAAGAGTACTTAATACGATAACGTTCAAAACTAATTTTGATGGAACACATAGAGTACTAGACTTCGTAACAATGAAAAACATTAAAGACCCATTAAACCAAATACAGAGCAATTAATGAAAAGCGTAAATCTGAGATAGTTAATCATTTACTTTCTGTAATGCCAGAGAACCGAAGGGCGTTTTTGCTATGTGATGATAGCTCTGTTGATTTAATTAACGAATATGAGGATTAAGGTGACAAATAGACATTAATTTAAAAAAGAAGATACAACTCTTTTTGTCGGTGTTAATAATACCTACTGAATACTTGTTATACAATATTTGTTACTAAAAAGTATTTCTTGTACCTAGTTTTTAAGATTTGTCCAAAAGTTGATATTTTTTTGTTATCCAACCGTGAAAGTTAGATTTTATTTTTCGATTTTATTACTAACCTAACCACTCTTTGATTGATGATCGAACTCCGTTCTTGCATTTATTTTCTTTGACTTAATGAGAGAATACAATTTTTCATACACACGTAATCTGTCAGCTCGATAAATATTGGAACTCTTGTTAGTCCCGATATTTTTCGAGCTAATAGATTCGCATCACTGTTCTTAAAAAGAAGCAAAGTCTATGAAATATTGTTTAATTCAGTCAAAGAAAATAAATTCGTGGACAGAGCATAATGCTGAGTTATGAGTTTATAATGTTTTTTATTTTGTTATTTTAGTCACTAACGAAAGGTTTTTATGTTGTTTCTAGAGGGGGTATTCAACCACCAGATTATAATAGAAATATTATTAGTGGGCGATTGTAATTTTTTTCTAGACTTGTTTTTTGTCATAATAAATAAAGCATTCTTATAAAAGTATGTGGCAATTAAAGATGACAGACTGAATTTGCTAAATTTTGTTTATGTTATATTACTTTTTGCTACGTAAGTTCAAAGTTTAATATTGTAGCTGTATAATTATTATCCTACTTAATTGCTATAAGTAAGATCAAGTGATTCTCGAGTGAAAATCATTGCATATTATAATAATGTGACATTTATTTTGATTTTGTGCCATAGATAATCAGTTTTCTTAAATAAATACTCGACTCTGTCGATTGTGTTTTCTTTTCTGATAAAAAATAATTAGAGTACCAATATAATACTAAGCAGTAAAACACATTTACTGTACATTTTTAGGTTATAGCCCCCGAAGAAAGGATTAATTAGATAACTGTATATACTTTTTATGTTACCCAAGGATTATCTACATAGTTTTGAATACTTATGCCAAAAGACGGATATAACCAATTGCGCCTTTTTTTATAAACGTAAGTATAGGGATCCCTAGATACTTAGAATAAAAGTAATGCAATAAGCGTTCTAGATATAAAGGGCGCATCTGGCTTTTTACGACTATTCAATTAAGGGCGGAGTATTTTATCCCTATTTTTAAACTAAGATGAAACAGTTTTTTGCTTTTTTTAGTTAAATAATTTAAAAATATTCATATGTTTAAACATCGAATTTAAAGACTATTATCGTGGCCATTGGTTGCGCTGATTCAATGTTAATTTCTTCGTGAACTAGAACGTTGGTTTTTGCAATTAATTCCCTATTTTCCCATCCCACTCCTGCACATACCCTTCTTGCATATGTGTGAGAGAGACTGCGACACACACTCGTGAGTGTCGCCCTCTAACTTGAGTGGGCTGGAGTTGATCGAATTTCGCATGGCGGCTGTCGAGTCCGTCTTCGCGCCCCTCGCATAAAAACACCAAAAAATCGCGTGTGATCTGTGATGAAAAGGACTAAACATCTCCTCAAAGGATTGCTACACATCACCATCGAGTTGTTAAGGTATTGTGCTCCTTCCTTCTACGTAGAACTGCTTCTAGTCTTACAAACTCCTACGCAGTTCTATCGCCCTCCATTTTATTTCGCATCAACCAGATCACCTTTGCATTATTTAGCTTTAATTTTACCCCGCGTAAACAGCCATTATATCCAATTTTTTATATGTAATTATTTTGATAAATAATTATTTCTTTTCTTCGTTTTGACTTGTTGTTACATGCGCCTTTTCAACTATCGGGGGCAGCGCTGGAGTATAAAGGTTCTCGAATAGCGACCACGAACAAGCAAGCGAAGTGTGGGGAGACCCCCACACGACCAACGCCATTGTAGCCATCGCAGGAAGTCGTGGCACAAGATCGCTCGCCATGTCGCTCTTTGGGGGAGGCCTATGTTCAGCAGTGGACTTCTATAGACTGAAATGATGATTATGATGATAATAATGACCTTAGAATATTCACAAATCTGCACAAATCCGATGTCCTCCTTCTTGAAGTAGTTCCTCAGCCGAACATAGTCGAAGTAGCTGGGCACGTAGATCAGGGTGTGGCTCATGAGCGTGTCTCGTTGTTTCGGCAGGATTTCCTTGATGAAGTACTCGAACCTGGCGTCGACAGCGAGTAGTGGGTTCGCAGCATTAAACCTTCAAATTTATAGTAAACTCGTTTTTATCCGACTGCACGGAGGATTTTATGTATTGTACGAGTATGTATGTTTGTACGTTTCTTATGCGCGTTCTACAGCCTAAAGGGCTTGATGGATTTTGATAAATGAGGTATCATTGGATTCGTCTTGATCACGAGAGTGCTATAGGATATATGAAGTGTCAAGAAAACTAATATGGCGGCTTACAGCTGGTATTGTATTTGACGCAACAAAACCTATCGAGTGAGGTATCAAAATGAAGGTCTTTAAAAGAAAATTTCTTATAGCTAAACAATAGCAATTGTCTTTTAAGCTTCTTACAACATTTTCAACGTTAGATTATTCAAGTGAATGTAAATACTATAGTCTAATGTTGAAATTGCTACTATTAAAGTAAAGTAAAATATGTTAGTAAAAACAAAACAATAATAGTTGCGCCCCGCGGTTTCACCCGCTTCCCTCAGGAACTGTGAATTTTTGCGGGTTGAAAAGTAGCATGTGTTATGCAAGTAGTATGTGTTAATCCAGGGTATAAGCTACCTCCATACCAAATTTCATCCAAATCCATTCAGCCGTTTAAGCGTGAAGAAATACACACACACCCTTACATACATACAAATAATTTTTGCGGGCGGTCAGCTCGTATTCAATAATTTTGTTCGCAGTCGGGTTTTTTGTGTAATAATTTTACGCTTTTGGGGATTGACCTGAAAATAAGTGTTTTAAGAATAACACATATTTTCAGGGTGTGGAAATGGAGGTTGGAGTGAACGTATCCTGCACTGGTACCCGAGAGAAGACGGTAGAATGAGAGGACGACCAAGAAAGAGATGCTGCGACGACATTGTCGCGGCAGCAGGCAGAACTGGACGAGACTCGCCCAGGATAGACGTGCTTGGCAGATGGAGGAGGCCTACGCCAATATTTGGGTGCCAGGACAAACCTACTAATTAAATTACTACAATTAAAAACTTTTGTGAATGTAAAATATTTATTGGGAATAAAGGCTTTATTTATTACAAGCTGTGCCCGTGGCTTTGCCCGCGTGGTAATTTCGTCTGGGATACAAGGATCCTGTTAAATTCCAGAACCAAAACTACTTCTACTAGTGTGTGTGTGTGTGAGGGTGGTTGTGTGTGTGTGTGTGTGTGTGTGTGTGTGTGTGTGTGTGTGTGTGTGTGTGCATGTGTGCGTGTGTGTCTGTCTGTGGCATCGTAGCTCCCAAATGAATGGACCTATTTTGATGCGGTTTTTTCTGTTTGAAAGCTGATGTGATCGAGATGGAGCTTAGATATATAGGGGATGTCTGTGATGTGATGGGAGGTGAGAAAAGGGGGTGAGAATCGTAGCTTCCAAACGGATGGACTGATTTAGCTGCGGTTTTTTGTTTGCAAGCAGGGGTGAACAAGATGGGTCTTAGCTATAATAGGGGGAATGAGGGAAGGGGGAGGTGAGAATCGTAGCTCCCAAACGAATGGACCGATTTTGATGCGCTTTTTTCTGTTTGAAAGTTGATGTGATCGAGATGGTTCTTAGGGATCTATGATGGATGGTTCTTTTAGTTCTTTAGGTTCTTAGGGGATGGGGAAGAGGTGAGTAAAGGGGAGTAAGAAAAGGGGGGTGAGGATTGTAGCCCCCAAACGAATGGAACCATTTTGATGCTGTTTTTATGTTTGAAAACAGATGTGATCGAGATACTTCTTAGCTATATTGGGGAGTGGAGAGAGTCGGGGGTTATATAATTTTTTAATTTTTGCTTGTTATTTTCAGTATTCCATTAGTAAAGATCAGTTTACCTGTGGAACATCTGCGGCACCTGGACTAAGACCTGCTGGATACTGCCCGCTTCGACAGGGTTCTCCACAATCACTTTGCCGGCGTAGTTGTGGCACTTCCGGTTCAACACTGACTTGATCTCCGGAAGTGCCACTGAAGAGAAAACCAGTGTTTGTCTGTGGTGTATAAAACATATTTTCATATAGCTTCATTCAACTTGTGGAGCAATAATTGCTTGATTTTGATAAAGCTCTTTCAACATGAGTAGACATGAGTACCAGGAATAATATGCGAGTACTAAGGACAGGTGTTCTTAAGTCCAACCAATTTTTTTTTATTTGTCTTGCAATATATGTACCTATGTTTGTTTAGGTCAAATCTTGCAAACTGAATTAGAACCACTTCCTCTTATACTATGGAGTAAAATTTTACACGTTGGTTCAGTTCCGATGACAATGCATGTTTATGGTAAGCATGACCTGAATCGGCTCCAGATAAAGGAACTCTTCAATGGCCAACAGCAAAGACACGTAATTTTGTGTACGCATTTTATTATGATAGTCGGTTTTAAGTTTTACTATGACATGATTGCTGCACTCAGAGGAGTCCTGACTAGGGAACTCATCAGCGGTTAACAGCACAGATACGAAATGTTGTATATGCATTTAATTGTGATGCCCTCTCTAAGTTACACCATGATATGGCTATGCTGCATAAAAGCTTTATAAATAAACGTTTTTTAATTAACTTATTTACATATCGCGAAAATCATTTATGCGATTTTTTATGCATGCAGTTGAAACCGGATACAACTATATTGAAGGGACCGTATAATTAAGGATGCTAAAATCCGATATTTGTTCTATCATCATCATCATCATCATCATCATGTCAGCCTTTAGAAGTCCACTGCTGAACATAGGTCTCCCCCAAAGACCGCCATGACGAGCGATCTTGTGCCACCTCCATCCACCGACTTCCTGCGATGGCTACAATGTTGTCGGTCCATCGTGTGGGGGTCTCCCAACATTTGTTCTATGCAATATATATTTCTTGTCTTCAGTTTTCCAATTCGTTAATAATTGTAGAATGTAAGACGCCGCATTCCTTCGCAATATCTCCATTTAGCTCACTATTTGCTAATCGCCTTAATATGATATGAGATATTTCTTCAATATTAAAAAATAACTATTTTTTTACGACATAGTTACGCAAAAATGCACGATCCAAATCAAATCACAAAGATATGCACCTAGGACTTGTCAACTATCTCTAGGTGCACATCAAGCGTAAAATGTTCAAGGTGAAACGGCACAAGGCACGGGCGAGGTGGGAGAAAGTGCGTAAGCTAATTATAACACAAATCTTTCTTTTATCATTAAAATAAGGTTCAAACTAGTGTTCAAACTTTTTCTGTTTTAGTGAAAAAGTATGACGGTTGGTCGTAATAGCCGATGAACTCCGATGACGGTCTGTTGCTTTAACCGATATGTCGCTTTATCCGATGTTGTCATAGGCGAAGTGTTTATTGGTATTTATTGGTACTATGTCAATAGTATATAAATAGGGACTCGGCCGGGACCTTGCCTTTTAGTCGTTAAAACCGATCCGTTGTTATAACCAGAGTCGTTATATCCAGTTATGACTATACTTATTATTTCTTAGATTTTTTCCTTTCGATTGACACTAGTTTTATTGATGGCCGAGAAATCAAAAGGCGGAAGTTTATGTATGACAGGCTCTGTACAGAAAGATTACATGGTCTTTGCAAATGTATGTAATTCCGATGACAATACAATGACATGGTACCATCAAGCTAGTCTGTAACGTAAGTTACTAACGTAAACCTTGAATACCAGTAAGCCATTCAAGTTTGGGATCAATATTTTGTCAAGACCTATTCATTTCTGTGTGTATTTACTTTATTTTACCTACACACAATAGTAGTTTATGAAACGGTTGCATAACGAGGGTTAGGCGAGTTTTTAATAGTATCACTCGAGTGTTTTAACAATAATAAGAATAATAAGAATGTTTATTGACACAAAAAGACTTAATAAACTATACAAAACAATAAACTTAACACCTAGTTATGTGCCGTTTCAAACACTACTTTATCTACACTCATGCAAAATAAACTTATTTTGAATGATAACAAATATTGTCGTAATAATTTCTTGATTTTGTTGGTATAAGCATACTTGTACTATTATTTATTCTGTGGTATAAGCTCGTTCGTCATGTTCGTTGCTGTTTCCCTGATGTCAGGTGGAGTCAAATTCTCCTCACTAATACTGCTGTTGGACAAGTTTTTAATCAGGATAAAACTTTTGATCAATAAAACAAATAACACATTAAATTGGTTAGGTACTAATTAGTCTAATTAAATGTAAGAAAAGTAAACTAAGTCCCACAACGATTTCGCGCACATACGGTCTTTCACGCTATAGATAATAAATGGCCAAAACCCTCGTTGTATAGAGCCAAACTGGTACATTCATGGTCAAAAATATATATTATAACATTGTTTGGTTTAAAAAACAGTTATAATGTATATTTTTTTCTTATTACTTTGAGTTTTATTATGCTCACCTGTAATATCTAGCCCAGCCATTCACAGCCCAGGACCTGACCCTGGAGAAGTCGGTCCCATGAGTTTTCTTAGGCTGCAGGTGGAAGTGATCGAGCACATGCAGCAGGTGGTCCCAGTTCTGCATAAGGAACACGTCCGTCTGGTCCATGACAAGGATCTCCAAGGAGGCCAGGAAGTCGTAGTCGCGGGATTCCTCGCCCTCCGCGCCGACTATCATTCGGAGCCCCAAGGGTGATGCTACTATGATGTCGGACGAGTAAAAGTCAGTGTAGAGCTGGAATAATTATAATTACATTAAATTTACTCAAAGAGGAATTATTCAATAGTTTGGATAGGCAAATTCAAAGCTATGAAAAATAGCAAAAAATACCGTGAACATTGTAATATTGTTCTATGACCTATTTCAAAAATAGCCATTACTATAAAATTAACAAATTTGACAACTTTTTAGCTTTATATCATCATCATTTACAGTCATTACTCTACCCACTGCTGGTTATATGACCAGCAGTGGGTAGATCAGATGTTAACCTCATCCATATCTTCCTTCCACCTAGATGAGATCATTGATCCATCGCACCGCTGGATGTCAGATTAGATTTGTACCTTGAGAGTTTTCTTAGTAACAGTCATGCCAAGTCTGAAAGTATCGTCAGTGTTCCCACTGAACATAAGCTCATAGTCTTCAGGTTTAGGGTTCTTCCTAGGCATCATCAGTTCTCCGCCTGTGAAGTCTTCTTCAAACCTCTTCTTGTTCAGCACCTGGCCAGCTTCTTTTGGTACTAAAATGTCTATTATAGTTTTGATGACTCTGTAGGCTGCGTCTTTGAATGGTACCATTATTAAAACCTTAAAAGAAAGGAGTGGTAATATAGGTCTGTACAAGGCTAGCAAATTCTGCATATAATAATAAGAGAAAATAAAAGTCTTATCTGTAAATTATACTCAAAAATATTTTCTATGTAATGAGGGTTTTCAATATTTTTCTGAAACTAGATGTCGCTAAGTAGGCGTCTGGTCTAAAAAACTGGCAAATTGTACTGAATTTTATGCCAGTGAAACGCAGAGGTGCAAACTTTTGCAACTAAAGATATGACCATATATCCATACCATATATCTTTTGCTCAATCTTTAGTTTGCTATGTTTCTTTGTCCATAATCCATATCTATATTGTAAAACGGTGTAAATACAATGAATTTTTGGTAAGTTTCACTGGCATGAAATTCAGTACAATTTGACAATGCCTACGTAGCAACATCAGAACCCTCATTGATTGAGGCATTCATTTAAAAGAAACTAGTTATAAAAATGAAAATATCAACAACATTTACTTTGAATTCTTATATAAAAACAGACAAGTATGTTTTACCTTTGGTCTTACTAATCCTTGATCTCTGTAATCATCAGTCAAGTCATTCTTCTTAGCCAGCTTTGCATTATGGTGCAGAATTTTTGTCCTGGTTTTTAACATATGATTTATCACATGCAAGCAATAAGTATACCTTATCTCTTCAGCATTTGTGAAAGTTCTATCCGGATAATATAGATCTTGATAATTATTCATAATGGCAAATAGTTCTTTTTGTAATGGAGTGAACACTTCAGTCAGCTCTAGATCTCGCTTTATCAGATTTGTTTTATTTGCCGCCACAATGTTGCCTTGAATTTGTGATTTTATACACAATTGATTGAAGTCTACATTGTGGAATGAATGAGGTACAGCACCAGTTGCTGCAAAAGTTTTATCTTCGAGAATAGTTACTTTAGGCTTAGCTTTTTTTGATAAAGTCTCTACAGGCTTTGGTATCACTATTGATAAATTTCCCAAAACTGGCCATGTTTTCTTATTATTTTCAACAGCTGGCGGCACACTTGTAAGAGACACAAGTAACTCGTCACTGAGATCATTTTGCAAGTGTTTAGAGAAAGGGTCATATCTAGAAATATCTTCTGCTTCTCCTTCACTTTCCTCTTTAACCTAAAAATTAAAATACATAGCTTAAAATAAAGTCAAAAGGTTAACAAGTAGGTACAACTAGTTTTAGCACAAAACTTAACGCACATTGTTTATATTTTCACTTTCAATATCACTATTTTCAGATTCTGTATCTGTGTTTTCTTCCCGGTCGTCATCTTTACTTAGGTCTTCTTTTTCGGAGTGCATGTCAACATCGCCACCGTCAGATTGTTCGCTAGACTCAGTTTCCTCGTCACTATCCGCCACCCTCCTTTGTTTAGCGGTAACGCCGAGAGACGAAACTAGTTGATCATATGCATCCTCCTCTTCCTCACTTTCAGAGTATTGTACCTGCATTTGCTTTAATTTCCTTTCTAACTGTTTCTTTTTCTCCACTTCCACCTCAACTTTCTGTGCGTTTTTGTACCGATTAAATATGGCTTTCTTATTGACAATTTCATTTTCTTTGGCCGCTTTTCGTTTCTTTTTTGTTGTTGGCTTAAAATTACCCTTCTTTCCCTTGCCAAGAAACTTTTTAGACTTCTTCATGATTTTTATAAACAATAACAACACAACGCTCGCAAACTCAAAACTAACCTCAAAAAATATGTCTGTCTGTTTTTCTTTTCCCCGTTCGAGGATTTGGCGTCACACTTCTCGTGCCAGTGTCAGGTTTTTCATTTTCTTGCCAGTTTTCTTAATTTTTCTAAGTAGAGTTTTTTTTTCTTTTGCTTTCTTTTCTTTTATTTTTTCATTTTTAAATTATTAAAACGAGGGAAACAAAGTAACTATTTACAAAATTAACAAATTGGAGAACGAAATATCGGAGAAAGAAAAGGATGGTCAGGGGCCCGACCACATAACTTAGCTTCAATCGGATTCTCAGTATCGATATCACTAATGCCTTGCGATAGAGTCGAAATTGCTATGAAAAAAGTGATAATGCGATTGTAACCAAGTTCTGTAATCGGGCCACAGAGGAGCAAGGAGAGGATAGAAATCATGTGCTTTTGACAGTGACATATATATATATCCTCTGCGTTCGAGATGATGAGATGGCGTTGTATGCAGTTTCGAAATGTGCATTTTTAACAAGCCGTTCTCTTTGAACATTTTCAACATTTACCATTTATATAACTTGACACTACCGATCCTTTCCAAACTGATTTTCTTATGTCAACATGTCATCTAAGTATTCAAAACGAACGGTGATCGAAAACGTTCAGAACGCTTATTTCGCCCACAAATGTCCAAAGAAAACGCCAAATGTTATCATAGTGTTTTTAACAGTTATTTTCGCCATTTGCTAGAAAACGAACGGCCCCATATCATCATCAAGTAAGCTTTTAGAAATCCACTGCTGTACATAGGCCTCCCCCAAAGAGCGCCATGACGAGCGATTTTGTGCCACCTCCAACCATCGACTTCCTGCAATGGCTACAATATCGTCAGTGAACTGACGATAAAACGATGAATCGTGTGGGGGGGTCTCCCTATACTTCGCTTGCTTGTTCGTGGTCGCCATTCGAGAACTTTTATCCCCCAGCGGTTGTCGGTTCTGCAAACTATATGACCTGCCCATTGCCACTTCAACTTGCAAACTCTGAGAGCTATGTCGATAACCTTGGTTGTTCTACGGATTTCCTCATTACGGATCTTATCACGTTGTGAAACTCCGAGCATAGCTCTCTCCATTGCACGTTGCGCGACTTTAAATGTATGTATGAGACCAATATTTAGCAACCACGTCTCAGTGCCGTAT
This sequence comes from Alsophila aescularia, assembly GCA_946251855.1. Classification (NCBI taxonomy): domain Eukaryota; kingdom Metazoa; phylum Arthropoda; class Insecta; order Lepidoptera; family Geometridae; genus Alsophila; species Alsophila aescularia. The sequence goes on along the minus strand of OX276373.1, from coordinate 24,688,319 downwards.
GTCATCACTGGCAGCACGCACTGATTATAAACTTTCGTCTTGAGGCTCTGCGGTATCTGTGACGAAAAGATATGGCACAATTTCCCGAAAACTGCCCATCCGAGTTGGATTCATCGGTTGACCTCTTTGTCGAAGTTGGATCTTCCCAGTTGGATCGTCTGATCCAAGTAGACATAACATAATAAGGTGCATTAAGTGCACGTGATAGTGACAATCTGATTGTTACCAAGATCGGTAATAGCACAAATGTAGTGCTATTATCTATCTTGGATTCAATCTGATTTTCATTATCACTATGACTAATGCGTTGCGATAGAGTCGAAATTGCTTTGAAGAAACAGTCAATCTGATTGAAACCAAGTTCTGTGGTGAACCGGGGGCGCGTTCACTTACTACGTTTCAGGACGCGATCACTCGAAATCGTTCACGGCGTCGTTGGGCGTTCGCCTGGGTCAACCGAAAAATAATAAGGGAGGGGAGGAATAGTGAAAATCCCATTGTAACCAAGTTCTGTAATCGGGCCGCAGATGATCGAGCGATATTCGCATGGGTGATTCGAGCGTAGTAAGTGAACGCACCCCTGGTTCAAGGATAAGTAGTGTCAAAAGTTGCAAAAATTACAAAAGTTTTGAAAATGTTCAAAGAGAACGGCTTGTTAAAAATGTACATTTCGAAACTGCCCACAACGCCATCTCATAATCACGAACACAGGGCCAGTCAGGCGCAACAGCTTAATAAAAAAGCTCTTTTCTACTTCACTTTACGCATGACCTTCTTGCATGCCTTCTAATATGTGTCGATAGATATCAAACTTGCCTAAGTCCAGTTCCGTTCATTTCAACTTTTATTTGTTCATTTAATTCAACTAAATATGGCGGACTTTTGTGACAAAATCAATTTAACCTATGTCCACAGTTTCACGAAGAAAATAAGGGTCAAAGTCGAAACATTTTTTCAATCCAGCCTAAGTCGCACGTAGGTTGCAAATCATAAATGCCTAAGTCCATTAGAACCAATCACACGCCGTCTCTAGACTGTCATGGCCACCATTCCTGTTTTATTGTCATGCGAGACACTGCGTTATTCCGTGTTTTTAATTAATAATGTAATATCTAATAAATACTGTGCCGCCTGAGTTAGCAAGGAAGAAGCAGAAAACCAATAGCAAGCAAAACATTAAAGAAAACCGGTAAGTTTTAAGTAGTTTTAAGCACTAAATCTGATTTCTTTCTAAAAGTACCTACGTTGAAGTACCCATAGATAGCGATGACGTCACGGTGTTGAACAGGGCCGGACCGTTTTGGTTGTAGGGATTAATAGATTGCTATTCGTTCATACGACTTTTTTAAATCAGTGAAATAAATACCAATGGACTTATTTATTTTTGAGGTACGTAATTAGGTATGTTATGTATGTATGTACCTACATCTTTTTTTTTTTACTTTTAAATTCCAGTAAAATGGCTTACTTACCAACGTAACAAATCGGAACTTCATCGTCTACGACCATACTTTGTGTTTTTTATTATTATCCTAAATTAATTATATTTTTGTTTACAGGTACTCGGCAAAATCTTTACCTAAAAAGCCCAAATGTAAACACCCCACAAAAGGCAAATACAAATGTGAAACTTTGACTTCTAATAGCCTTTTCCATTTCCATAAAAAATTCTATAGCAGCAACAAAAAAACTGACCAAGATAATTTTCTGATAAAATATATAAGTACAAAGCCAGTGCTCCGAAAGCGACCCAGAAAAAATGCTAGAAACCCAAAATGTTTTTCTAACCATTTCTTTGTTCCTGATCACAAGAGTAAAGAACTTATTCCCGTATGCCTGCAAGCCTTTTGTGACATTCTGAGTATAAAACAGGGGAGAATAAAAGGCGTCACTAAAAGATTTTCTGAAACTGGAACTAGTGCATCTGAGAGAAGAGGAGGAGACCGCAAGAAATTTGCATTCAGATCAAAATTAGAGTCCGTTCAGAAATTCATAAAAAAATTCAAACCTTTGGATTCACATTACTGCAGGGGCAAAATTAAACAGAGAATTTACCTCGACCCGAGTCTCAATATTTCTAAGATGTACAAAATGTACGAAGATCAGGCCATGCCCGGATTTTCGGTAACAAAATCTTATGTTAGAAAGGTTTTCAATACCACTTTCAACATCGGGTTTGGATCGCCCAGACAAGATGTTTGCTCCGATTGCCTGCAGTTTTTGGAAAAACTAAAAAGGACCCCAAGCAGCGCAGAAAAAGAAACCATACGTGCGCAATATTTAATTCACAAGACACGAGCAAAATGCTTTTTCCAACTATTAAAAGATGAAGACCCAGAAATACTTATTTTATCATTCGACTGCCAAAAAAATTTACCAATGCCCAGGGTGCCCGATCAATCGACTTACTATTCGAGGCAGTTATATATATATATATATAATTTTACTATTGTTCAGGGCAACTCCAAATCCAGTTTGACGAGTGAAAATGTCAGCTCATATGTGTGGACTGAAGATACGGCATTAAAAGGTTGCAACGAAATATCATCATGTGTTTATCACTGCCTGAATCGATTGAATATGGAAGGGAAAAAAATCGTCAGACTTATGGCCGATGGTTGCGGTGGCCAGAATAAGAACTCGACATTAATTGGAATGGTTTGTAAATGGCTACACGACACGCAGTATGATATTTCCAAAGTGGAGATAATTTTTCCAGTAACCGGCCACAGCTTCATACCTCCGGACAGAGTTTTTGCGCTAACCGAAAAAAATATTAGACGAATAGAAAACATTTTAAATCCAGATGACTACATTAGTTTATCTAACGCGACTATCTTTCGTGTAGTTGATGAAGTGCCAGTGTTCGACTGGAAGGAGGCTTCCAAAACAGTATTAAAAAATACCCAGAGCCTGCACTTCCAAATAAGCAAGTGTAAAAAAATTGTGATCGAAAAACAGTCAAGAAAAATTTTTGTACGTGGTGAATTGTCTTACAGAAATGAAATTGGGCAACTCTTGCCAATTACAAAAAGAGGAAAAAAGATTTCACAAATATTACCTGAAAGACTACAGGGGACTGTTGCCATCAAACAAGAAAAGCGTGATGACGTGAATAAATTATTAATTAAACACTTTGGTGAACAGTGGAGAGATATTTCAGAATTACAATATTTCAAAAATGTCCTATCTGCACCTAATCAGGATACCGAAAATGCGGATAACGGAGATTCTTTTTTACCAGACCAGCATATTCCGGAAGAGATATTTGACTTTGTTTGACCTTTTTTTCTTCGTTGACCTTAATTTTCTACATAAATGTGACTAAATAATATAATTCTAATCTGTTTTATTGTATATCCTGAGTTCGTCCCCTGATTAATTAAATTACATCATTCATGCCTAAGTCCTAGTATTCTATTTCATACTCGCCAATGTCCAACGCCCTATTTATCAAAACCGACTAAATCCATTACTGTTAGATCATATCCGCTTAAGTCCATACTTATTTCATCAATTTTTAATGTTTTTCTAAGAGAACTTATTTTGCTGTGTATTTATTTGGCATTGCCAGCTAAGTATTCGTATCACTGAACATTATTTCTAAAGATTTTATAGGTAAAAGTTGAAATTGTCAAAAAACGTCATTCCCCATAAAATTGTTAGACGTGACTTAGGCGCTTTTGGTATTTATCGACACATATGACAGTATGATATGAATAAGTGTTCTGTGGTATAACTTTGTTTACAAAATTATGCAGGTTGCTTTTGTGACAATTACCGTAAGTTGATGTATTTAATGCTTTGAAGGTGTTTGTTTCTACATGAAATCATTAATAGTGATGTAGTGTGTAGTGAGTAGGTAGATTTATATGCAATGAGCTATAAAACTTGCGAAGTTTGTGGTTTGATATGACACATAACGAAGTGTGGTGGTACCATTATAGCGATGGGTCAAAATCGATAATTTATGGCTAAATTTTCACTGAATAAAGATAGGTAAGGTGTAAATCTATTCGGTAATCTAGTACAAGAAAATAATGATTTTTCTTGTACTTATTTCTAAGGAGAGGATAGAAATCATGTGCTTTTGACAGTGACATATATATATCCTCTGCGTTCGAGATGATGAGATGGCGTTGTATGCAGTTTCGAAATGTGCATTTTTAACAAGCCGTTCTCTTTGAACATTTTCAACATTTACCATTTATATAACTTGACACTACCGATCCTTTCCAAACTGATTTTCTTATGTCAACATGTCATCTAAGTATTCAAAACGAACGGTGATCGAAAACGTTCAGAACGCTTATTTCGCCCACAAATGTCCAAAGAAAACGCCAAATGTTATCATAGTGTTTTTAACAGTTATTTTCGCCATTTGCTAGAAAACGAACGGCCCCATATCATCATCAAGTAAGCTTTTAGAAATCCACTGCTGTACATAGGCCTCCCCCAAAGAGCGCCATGACGAGCGATTTTGTGCCACCTCCAACCATCGACTTCCTGCAATGGCTACAATATCGTCAGTGAACTGACGATAAAACGATGAATCGTGTGGGGGGGTCTCCCTATACTTCGCTTGCTTGTTCGTGGTCGCCATTCGAGAACTTTTATCCCCCAGCGGTTGTCGGTTCTGCAAACTATATGACCTGCCCATTGCCACTTCAACTTGCAAACTCTGAGAGCTATGTCGATAACCTTGGTTGTTCTACGGATTTCCTCATTACGGATCTTATCACGTTGTGAAACTCCGAGCATAGCTCTCTCCATTGCACGTTGCGCGACTTTAAATGTATGTATGAGACCAATATTTAGCAACCACGTCTCAGTGCCGTATGTCATCACTGGCAGCACGCACTGATTATAAACTTTCGTCTTGAGGCTCTGCGGTATCTGTGACGAAAAGATATGGCACAATTTCCCGAAAACTGCCCATCCGAGTTGGATTCATCGGTTGACCTCTTTGTCGAAGTTGGATCTTCCCAGTTGGATCGTCTGATCCAAGTAGACATAACATAATAAGGTGCATTAAGTGCACGTGATAGTGACAATCTGATTGTTACCAAGATCGGTAATAGCACAAATGTAGTGCTATTATCTATCTTGGATTCAATCTGATTTTCATTATCACTATGACTAATGCGTTGCGATAGAGTCGAAATTGCTTTGAAGAAACAGTCAATCTGATTGAAACCAAGTTCTGTGGTGAACCGGGGGCGCGTTCACTTACTACGTTTCAGGACGCGATCACTCGAAATCGTTCACGGCGTCGTTGGGCGTTCGCCTGGGTCAACCGAAAAATAATAAGGGAGGGGAGGAATAGTGAAAATCCCATTGTAACCAAGTTCTGTAATCGGGCCGCAGATGATCGAGCGATATTCGCATGGGTGATTCGAGCGTAGTAAGTGAACGCACCCCTGGTTCAAGGATAAGTAGTGTCAAAAGTTGCAAAAATTACAAAAGTTTTGAAAATGTTCAAAGAGAACGGCTTGTTAAAAATGTACATTTCGAAACTGCCCACAACGCCATCTCATAATCACGAACACAGGGCCAGTCAGGCGCAACAGCTTAATAAAAAAGCTCTTTTCTACTTCACTTTACGCATGACCTTCTTGCATGCCTTCTAATATGTGTCGATAGATATCAAACTTGCCTAAGTCCAGTTCCGTTCATTTCAACTTTTATTTGTTCATTTAATTCAACTAAATATGGCGGACTTTTGTGACAAAATCAATTTAACCTATGTCCACAGTTTCACGAAGAAAATAAGGGTCAAAGTCGAAACATTTTTTCAATCCAGCCTAAGTCGCACGTAGGTTGCAAATCATAAATGCCTAAGTCCATTAGAACCAATCACACGCCGTCTCTAGACTGTCATGGCCACCATTCCTGTTTTATTGTCATGCGAGACACTGCGTTATTCCGTGTTTTTAATTAATAATGTAATATCTAATAAATACTGTGCCGCCTGAGTTAGCAAGGAAGAAGCAGAAAACCAATAGCAAGCAAAACATTAAAGAAAACCGGTAAGTTTTAAGTAGTTTTAAGCACTAAATCTGATTTCTTTCTAAAAGTACCTACGTTGAAGTACCCATAGATAGCGATGACGTCACGGTGTTGAACAGGGCCGGACCGTTTTGGTTGTAGGGATTAATAGATTGCTATTCGTTCATACGACTTTTTTAAATCAGTGAAATAAATACCAATGGACTTATTTATTTTTGAGGTACGTAATTAGGTATGTTATGTATGTATGTACCTACATCTTTTTTTTTTTACTTTTAAATTCCAGTAAAATGGCTTACTTACCAACGTAACAAATCGGAACTTCATCGTCTACGACCATACTTTGTGTTTTTTATTATTATCCTAAATTAATTATATTTTTGTTTACAGGTACTCGGCAAAATCTTTACCTAAAAAGCCCAAATGTAAACACCCCACAAAAGGCAAATACAAATGTGAAACTTTGACTTCTAATAGCCTTTTCCATTTCCATAAAAAATTCTATAGCAGCAACAAAAAAACTGACCAAGATAATTTTTTGATAAAATATATAAGTACAAAGCCAGTGCTCCGAAAGCGACCCAGAAAAAATGCTAGAAACCCAAAATGTTTTTCTAACCATTTCTTTGTTCCTGATCACAAGAGTAAAGAACTTATTCCCGTATGCCTGCAAGCCTTTTGTGACATTCTGAGTATAAAACAGGGGAGAATAAAAGGCGTCACTAAAAGATTTTCTGAAACTGGAACTAGTGCATCTGAGAGAAGAGGAGGAGACCGCAAGAAATTTGCATTCAGATCAAAATTAGAGTCCGTTCAGAAATTCATAAAAAAATTCAAACCTTTGGATTCACATTACTGCAGGGGCAAAATTAAACAGAGAATTTACCTCGACCCGAGTCTCAATATTTCTAAGATGTACAAAATGTACGAAGATCAGGCCATGCCCGGATTTTCGGTAACAAAATCTTATGTTAGAAAGGTTTTCAATACCACTTTCAACATCGGGTTTGGATCGCCCAGACAAGATGTTTGCTCCGATTGCCTGCAGTTTTTGGAAAAACTAAAAAGGACCCCAAGCAGCGCAGAAAAAGAAACCATACGTGCGCAATATTTAATTCACAAGACACGAGCAAAATGCTTTTTCCAACTATTAAAAGATGAAGACCCAGAAATACTTATTTTATCATTCGACTGCCAAAAAAATTTACCAATGCCCAGGGTGCCCGATCAATCGACTTACTATTCGAGGCAGTTATATATATATATATATATAATTTTACTATTGTTCAGGGCAACTCCAAATCCAGTTTGACGAGTGAAAATGTCAGCTCATATGTGTGGACTGAAGATACGGCATTAAAAGGTTCCAACGAAATATCATCATGTGTTTATCACTGCCTGAATCGATTGAATATGGAAGGGAAAAAAATCGTCAGACTTATGGCCGATGGTTGCGGTGGCCAGAATAAGAACTCGACATTAATTGGAATGGTTTGTAAATGGCTACACGACACGCAGTATGATATTTCCAAAGTGGAGATAATTTTTCCAGTAACCGGCCACAGCTTCATACCTCCGGACAGAGTTTTTGCGCTAACCGAAAAAAATATTAGACGAATAGAAAACATTTTAAATCCAGATGACTACATTAGTTTATCTAACGCGACTATCTTTCGTGTAGTTGATGAAGTGCCAGTGTTCGACTGGAAGGAGGCTTCCAAAACAGTATTAAAAAATACCCAGAGCCTGCACTTCCAAATAAGCAAGTGTAAAAAAATTGTGATCGAAAAACAGTCAAGAAAAATTTTTGTACGTGGTGAATTGTCTTACAGAAATGAAATTGGGCAACTCTTGCCAATTACAAAAAGAGGAAAAAAGATTTCACAAATATTACCTGAAAGACTACAGGGGACTGTTGCCATCAAACAAGAAAAGCGTGATGACGTGAATAAATTATTAATTAAACACTTTGGTGAACAGTGGAGAGATATTTCAGAATTACAATATTTCAAAAATGTCCTATCTGCACCTAATCAGGATACCGAAAATGCGGATAACGGAGATTCTTTTTTACCAGACCAGCATATTCCGGAAGAGATATTTGACTTTGTTTGACCTTTTTTTCTTCGTTGACCTTAATTTTCTACATAAATGTGACTAAATAATATAATTCTAATCTGTTTTATTGTATATCCTGAGTTCGTCCCCTGATTAATTAAATTACATCATTCATGCCTAAGTCCTAGTATTCTATTTCATACTCGCCAATGTCCAACGCCCTATTTATCAAAACCGACTAAATCCATTACTGTTAGATCATATCCGCTTAAGTCCATACTTATTTCATCAATTTTTAATGTTTTTCTAAGAGAACTTATTTTGCTGTGTATTTATTTGGCATTGCCAGCTAAGTATTCGTATCACTGAACATTATTTCTAAAGATTTTATAGGTAAAAGTTGAAATTGTCAAAAAACGTCATTCCCCATAAAATTGTTAGACGTGACTTAGGCGCTTTTGGTATTTATCGACACATATGACAGTATGATATGAATAAGTGTTCTGTGGTATAACTTTGTTTACAAAATTATGCAGGTTGCTTTTGTGACAATTACCGTAAGTTGATGTATTTAATGCTTTGAAGGTGTTTGTTTCTACATGAAATCATTAATAGTGATGTAGTGTGTAGTGAGTAGGTAGATTTATATGCAATGAGCTATAAAACTTGCGAAGTTTGTGGTTTGATATGACACATAACGAAGTGTGGTGGTACCATTATAGCGATGGGTCAAAATCGATAATTTATGGCTAAATTTTCACTGAATAAAGATAGGTAAGGTGTAAATCTATTCGGTAATCTAGTACAAGAAAATAATGATTTTTCTTGTACTTATTTCTAAGGAGAGGATAGAAATCATGTGCTTTTGACAGTGACATATATATATCCTCTGCGTTCGAGATGATGAGATGGCGTTGTATGCAGTTTCGAAATGTGCATTTTTAACAAGCCGTTCTCTTTGAACATTTTCAACATTTACCATTTATATAACTTGACACTACCGATCCTTTCCAAACTGATTTTCTTATGTCAACATGTCATCTAAGTATTCAAAACGAACGGTGATCGAAAACGTTCAGAACGCTTATTTCGCCCACAAATGTCCAAAGAAAACGCCAAATGTTATCATAGTGTTTTTAACAGTTATTTTCGCCATTTGCTAGAAAACGAACGGCCCCATATCATCATCAAGTAAGCTTTTAGAAATCCACTGCTGTACATAGGCCTCCCCCAAAGAGCGCCATGACGAGCGATTTTGTGCCACCTCCAACCATCGACTTCCTGCAATGGCTACAATATCGTCAGTGAACTGACGATAAAACGATGAATCGTGTGGGGGGGTCTCCCTATACTTCGCTTGCTTGTTCGTGGTCGCCATTCGAGAACTTTTATCCCCCAGCGGTTGTCGGTTCTGCAAACTATATGACCTGCCCATTGCCACTTCAACTTGCAAACTCTGAGAGCTATGTCGATAACCTTGGTTGTTCTACGGATTTCCTCATTACGGATCTTATCACGTTGTGAAACTCCGAGCATAGCTCTCTCCATTGCACGTTGCGCGACTTTAAATGTATGTATGAGACCAATATTTAGCAACCACGTCTCAGTGCCGTATGTCATCACTGGCAGCACGCACTGATTATAAACTTTCGTCTTGAGGCTCTGCGGTATCTGTGACGAAAAGATATGGCACAATTTCCCGAAAACTGCCCATCCGAGTTGGATTCATCGGTTGACCTCTTTGTCGAAGTTGGATCTTCCCAGTTGGATCGTCTGATCCAAGTAGACATAACATAATAAGGTGCATTAAGTGCACGTGATAGTGACAATCTGATTGTTACCAAGATCGGTAATAGCACAAATGTAGTGCTATTATCTATCTTGGATTCAATCTGATTTTCATTATCACTATGACTAATGCGTTGCGATAGAGTCGAAATTGCTTTGAAGAAACAGTCAATCTGATTGAAACCAAGTTCTGTGGTGAACCGGGGGCGCGTTCACTTACTACGTTTCAGGACGCGATCACTCGAAATCGTTCACGGCGTCGTTGGGCGTTCGCCTGGGTCAACCGAAAAATAATAAGGGAGGGGAGGAATAGTGAAAATCCCATTGTAACCAAGTTCTGTAATCGGGCCGCAGATGATCGAGCGATATTCGCATGGGTGATTCGAGCGTAGTAAGTGAACGCACCCCTGGTTCAAGGATAAGTAGTGTCAAAAGTTGCAAAAATTACAAAAGTTTTGAAAATGTTCAAAGAGAACGGCTTGTTAAAAATGTACATTTCGAAACTGCCCACAACGCCATCTCATAATCACGAACACAGGGCCAGTCAGGCGCAACAGCTTAATAAAAAAGCTCTTTTCTACTTCACTTTACGCATGACCTTCTTGCATGCCTTCTAATATGTGTCGATAGATATCAAACTTGCCTAAGTCCAGTTCCGTTCATTTCAACTTTTATTTGTTCATTTAATTCAACTAAATATGGCGGACTTTTGTGACAAAATCAATTTAACCTATGTCCACAGTTTCACGAAGAAAATAAGGGTCAAAGTCGAAACATTTTTTCAATCCAGCCTAAGTCGCACGTAGGTTGCAAATCATAAATGCCTAAGTCCATTAGAACCAATCACACGCCGTCTCTAGACTGTCATGGCCACCATTCCTGTTTTATTGTCATGCGAGACACTGCGTTATTCCGTGTTTTTAATTAATAATGTAATATCTAATAAATACTGTGCCGCCTGAGTTAGCAAGGAAGAAGCAGAAAACCAATAGCAAGCAAAACATTAAAGAAAACCGGTAAGTTTTAAGTAGTTTTAAGCACTAAATCTGATTTCTTTCTAAAAGTACCTACGTTGAAGTACCCATAGATAGTGATGACGTCACGGTGTTGAACAGGGCCGGACCGTTTTGGTTGTAGGGATTAATAGATTGCTATTCGTTCATACGACTTTTTTAAATCAGTGAAATAAATACCAATGGACTTATTTATTTTTGAGGTACGTAATTAGGTATGTTATGTATGTATGTACCTACATCTTTTTTTTTTTACTTTTAAATTCCAGTAAAATGGCTTACTTACCAACGTAACAAATCGGAACTTCATCGTCTACGACCATACTTTGTGTTTTTTATTATTATCCTAAATTAATTATATTTTTGTTTACAGGTACTCGGCAAAATCTTTACCTAAAAAGCCCAAATGTAAACACCCCACAAAAGGCAAATACAAATGTGAAACTTTGACTTCTAATAGCCTTTTCCATTTCCATAAAAAATTCTATAGCAGCAACAAAAAAACTGACCAAGATAATTTTTTGATAAAATATATAAGTACAAAGCCAGTGCTCCGAAAGCGACCCAGAAAAAATGCTAGAAACCCAAAATGTTTTTCTAACCATTTCTTTGTTCCTGATCACAAGAGTAAAGAACTTATTCCCGTATGCCTGCAAGCCTTTTGTGACATTCTGAGTATAAAACAGGGGAGAATAAAAGGCGTCACTAAAAGATTTTCTGAAACTGGAACTAGTGCATCTGAGAGAAGAGGAGGAGACCGCAAGAAATTTGCATTCAGATCAAAATTAGAGTCCGTTCAGAAATTCATAAAAAAATTCAAACCTTTGGATTCACATTACTGCAGGGGCAAAATTAAACAGAGAATTTACCTCGACCCGAGTCTCAATATTTCTAAGATGTACAAAATGTACGAAGATCAGGCCATGCCCGGATTTTCGGTAACAAAATCTTATGTTAGAAAGGTTTTCAATACCACTTTCAACATCGGGTTTGGATCGCCCAGACAAGATGTTTGCTCCGATTGCCTGCAGTTTTTGGAAAAACTAAAAAGGACCCCAAGCAGCGCAGAAAAAGAAACCATACGTGCGCAATATTTAATTCACAAGACACGAGCAAAATGCTTTTTCCAACTATTAAAAGATGAAGACCCAGAAATACTTATTTTATCATTCGACTGCCAAAAAAATTTACCAATGCCCAGGGTGCCCGATCAATCGACTTACTATTCGAGGCAGTTATATATATATATATATATATAATTTTACTATTGTTCAGGGCAACTCCAAATCCAGTTTGACGAGTGAAAATGTCAGCTCATATGTGTGGACTGAAGATACGGCATTAAAAGGTTCCAACGAAATATCATCATGTGTTTATCACTGCCTGAATCGATTGAATATGGAAGGGAAAAAAATCGTCAGACTTATGGCCGATGGTTGCGGTGGCCAGAATAAGAACTCGACATTAATTGGAATGGTTTGTAAATGGCTACACGACACGCAGTATGATATTTCCAAAGTGGAGATAATTTTTCCAGTAACCGGCCACAGCTTCATACCTCCGGACAGAGTTTTTGCGCTAACCGAAAAAAATATTAGACGAATAGAAAACATTTTAAATCCAGATGACTACATTAGTTTATCTAACGCGACTATCTTTCGTGTAGTTGATGAAGTGCCAGTGTTCGACTGGAAGGAGGCTTCCAAAACAGTATTAAAAAATACCCAGAGCCTGCACTTCCAAATAAGCAAGTGTAAAAAAATTGTGATCGAAAAACAGTCAAGAAAAATTTTTGTACGTGGTGAATTGTCTTACAGAAATGAAATTGGGCAACTCTTGCCAATTACAAAAAGAGGAAAAAAGATTTCACAAATATTACCTGAAAGACTACAGGGGACTGTTGCCATCAAACAAGAAAAGCGTGATGACGTGAATAAATTATTAATTAAACACTTTGGTGAACAGTGGAGAGATATTTCAGAATTACAATATTTCAAAAATGTCCTATCTGCACCTAATCAGGATACCGAAAATGCGGATAACGGAGATTCTTTTTTACCAGACCAGCATATTCCGGAAGAGATATTTGACTTTGTTTGACCTTTTTTTCTTCGTTGACCTTAATTTTCTACATAAATGTGACTAAATAATATAATTCTAATCTGTTTTATTGTATATCCTGAGTTCGTCCCCTGATTAATTAAATTACATCATTCATGCCTAAGTCCTAGTATTCTATTTCATACTCGCCAATGTCCAACGCCCTATTTATCAAAACCGACTAAATCCATTACTGTTAGATCATATCCGCTTAAGTCCATACTTATTTCATCAATTTTTAATGTTTTTCTAAGAGAACTTATTTTGCTGTGTATTTATTTGGCATTGCCAGCTAAGTATTCGTATCACTGAACATTATTTCTAAAGATTTTATAGGTAAAAGTTGAAATTGTCAAAAAACGTCATTCCCCATAAAATTGTTAGACGTGACTTAGGCGCTTTTGGTATTTATCGACACATATGACAGTATGATATGAATAAGTGTTCTGTGGTATAACATTGTTTACAAAATTATGCAGGTTGCTTTTGTGACAATTACCGTAAGTTGATGTATTTAATGCTTTGAAGGTGTTTGTTTCTACATGAAATCATTAATAGTGTGATATGAAAGATTTATATGCAATGAGCTATAAAACTTGCGAAGTTTGTGGTTTGATATGACACATAACGAAGTGTGGTGGTACCATTATAGCGATGGGTCAAAATCGATAATTTATGGCTAAATTTTCACTGAATAAAGATAGGTAAGGTGTAAATCTATTCGGTAATCTAGTACAAGAAAATAATGATTTTTCTTGTACTTATTTCTAAGGAGAGGATAGAAATCATGTGCTTTTGACAGTGACATATATATATATCCTCTGCGTTCGAGATGATGAGATGGCGTTGTATGCAGTTTCGAAATGTGCATTTTTAACAAGCCGTTCTCTTCGAACATTTTCAACATTTACCATTTATATAACTTGACACTACCGATCCTTTCCAAACTGATTTTCTTATGTCAACATGTCATCTAAGTATTCAAAACGAACGGTGATCGAAAACGTTCAGAGCGCTTATTTCGCCCACAAATGTCCAAAGAAAACGCCAAATGTTATCATAGTGTTTTTAACAGTTATTTTCGCCATTTGCTAGAAAACGAACGGCCCCATATCATCATCAAGTAAGCTTTTAGAAATCCACTGCTGTACATAGGCCTCCCCCAAAGAGCGCCATGACGAGCGATTTTGTGCCACCTCCAACCATCGACTTCCTGCAATGGCTACAATATCGTCAGTGAACTGACGATAAAACGATGAATCGTGTGGGGGGGTCTCCCTATACTTCGCTTGCTTGTTCGTGGTCGCCATTCGAGAACTTTTATCCCCCAGTGGTTGTCGGTTCTGCAAACTATATGACCTGCCCATTGCCACTTCAACTTGCAAACTCTGAGAGCTATGTCGATAACCTTGGTTGTTCTACGGATTTCCTCATTACGGATCTTATCACGTTGTGAAACTCCGAGCATAGCTCTCTCCATTGCACGTTGCGCGACTTTAAATGTATGTATGAGACCAATATTTAGCAACCACGTCTCAGTGCCGTATGTCATCACTGGCAGCACGCACTGATTATAAACTTTCGTCTTGAGGCTCTGCGGTATCTGTGACGAAAAGATATGGCACAATTTCCCGAAAACTGCCCATCCGAGTTGGATTCATCGGTTGACCTCTTTGTCGAAGTTGGATCTTCCCAGTTGGATCGTCTGATCCAAGTAGACATAACATAATAAGGTGCATTAAGTGCACGTGATAGTGACAATCTGATTGTTACCAAGATCGGTAATAGCACAAATGTAGTGCTATTATCTATCTTGGATTCAATCTGATTTTCATTATCACTATGACTAATGCGTTGCGATAGAGTCGAAATTGCTTTGAAGAAACAGTCAATCTGATTGAAACCAAGTTCTGTGGTGAACCGGGGGCGCGTTCACTTACTACGTTTCAGGACGCGATCACTCGAAATCGTTCACGGCGTCGTTGGGCGTTCGCCTGGGTCAACCGAAAAATAATATGGGAGGGGAGGAATAGTGAAAATCCCATTGTAACCAAGTTCTGTAATCGGGCCGCAGATGATCGAGCGATATTCGCATGGGTGATTCGAGCGTAGTAAGTGAACGCACCCCTGGTTCAAGGATAAGTAGTGTCAAAAGTTGCAAAAATTACAAAAGTTTTGAAAATGTTCAAAGAGAACGGCTTGTTAAAAATGTACATTTCGAAACTGCCCACAACGCCATCTCATAATCACGAACACAGGGCCAGTCAGGCGCAACAGCTTAATAAAAAAGCTCTTTTCTACTTCACTTTACGCATGACCTTCTTGCATGCCTTCTAATATGTGTCGATAGATATCAAACTTGCCTAAGTCCAGTTCCGTTCATTTCAACTTTTATTTGTTCATTTAATTCAACTAAATATGGCGGACTTTTGTGACAAAATCAATTTAACCTATGTCCACAGTTTCACGAAGAAAATAAGGGTCAAAGTCGAAACATTTTTTCAATCCAGCTTAAGTCGCACGTAGGTTGCAAATCATAAATGCCTAAGTCCATTAGAACCAATCACACGCCGTCTCTAGACTGTCATGGCCACCATTCCTGTTTTATTGTCATGCGAGACACTGCGTTATTCCGTGTTTTTAATTAATAATGTAATATCTAATAAATACTGTGCCGCCTGAGTTAGCAAGGAAGAAGCAGAAAACCAATAGCAAGCAAAACATTAAAGAAAACCGGTAAGTTTTAAGTAGTTTTAAGCACTAAATCTGATTTCTTTCTAAAAGTACCTACGTTGAAGTACCCATAGATAGCGATGACGTCACGGTGTTGAACAGGGCCGGACCGTTTTGGTTGTAGGGATTAATAGATTGCTATTCGTTCATACGACTTTTTTAAATCAGTGAAATAAATACCAATGGACTTATTTATTTTTGAGGTACGTAATTAGGTATGTTATGTATGTATGTACCTACATCTTTTTTTTTTTACTTTTAAATTCCAGTAAAATGGCTTACTTACCGACGTAACAAATCGGAACTTCATCGTCTACGACCATACTTTGTGTTTTTTATTATTATCCTAAATTAATTATATTTTTGTTTACAGGTACTCGGCAAAATCTTTACCTAAAAAGCCCAAATGTAAACACCCCACAAAAGGCAAATACAAATGTGAAACTTTGACTTCTAATAGCCTTTTCCATTTCCATAAAAAATTCTATAGCAGCAACAAAAAAACTGACCAAGATAATTTTTTGATAAAATATATAAGTACAAAGCCAGTGCTCCGAAAGCGACCCAGAAAAAATGCTAGAAACCCAAAATGTTTTTCTAACCATTTCTTTGTTCCTGATCACAAGAGTAAAGAACTTATTCCCGTATGCCTGCAAGCCTTTTGTGACATTCTGAGTATAAAACAGGGGAGAATAAAAGGCGTCACTAAAAGATTTTCTGAAACTGGAACTAGTGCATCTGAGAGAAGAGGAGGAGACCGCAAGAAATTTGCATTCAGATCAAAATTAGAGTCCGTTCAGAAATTCATAAAAAAATTCAAACCTTTGGATTCACATTACTGCAGGGGCAAAATTAAACAGAGAATTTACCTCGACCCGAGTCTCAATATTTCTAAGATGTACAAAATGTACGAAGATCAGGCCATGCCCGGATTTTCGGTAACAAAATCTTATGTTAGAAAGGTTTTCAATACCACTTTCAACATCGGGTTTGGATCGCCCAGACAAGATGTTTGCTCCGATTGCCTGCAGTTTTTGGAAAAACTAAAAAGGACCCCAAGCAGCGCAGAAAAAGAAACCATACGTGCGCAATATTTAATTCACAAGACACGAGCAAAATGCTTTTTCCAACTATTAAAAGATGAAGACCCAGAAATACTTATTTTATCATTCGACTGCCAAAAAAAATTACCAATGCCCAGGGTGCCCGATCAATCGACTTACTATTCGAGGCAGTTATATATATATATATATATATAATTTTACTATTGTTCAGGGCAACTCCAAATCCAGTTTGACGAGTGAAAATGTCAGCTCATATGTGTGGACTGAAGATACGGCATTAAAAGGTTCCAACGAAATATCATCATGTGTTTATCACTGCCTGAATCGATTGAATATGGAAGGGAAAAAAATCGTCAGACTTATGGCCGATGGTTGCGGTGGCCAGAATAAGAACTCGACATTAATTGGAATGGTTTGTAAATGGCTACACGACACGCAGTATGATATTTCCAAAGTGGAGATAATTTTTCCAGTAACCGGCCACAGCTTCATACCTCCGGACAGAGTTTTTGCGCTAACCGAAAAAAATATTAGACGAATAGAAAACATTTTAAATCCAGATGACTACATTAGTTTATCTAACGCGACTATCTTTCGTGTAGTTGATGAAGTGCCAGTGTTCGACTGGAAGGAGGCTTCCAAAACAGTATTAAAAAATACCCAGAGCCTGCACTTCCAAATAAGCAAGTGTAAAAAAATTGTGATCGAAAAACAGTCAAGAAAAATTTTTGTACGTGGTGAATTGTCTTACAGAAATGAAATTGGGCAACTCTTGCCAATTACAAAAAGAGGAAAAAAGATTTCACAAATATTACCTGAAAGACTACAGGGGACTGTTGCCATCAAACAAGAAAAGCGTGATGACGTGAATAAATTATTAATTAAACACTTTGGTGAACAGTGGAGAGATATTTCAGAATTACAATATTTCAAAAATGTCCTATCTGCACCTAATCAGGATACCGAAAATGCGGATAACGGAGATTCTTTTTTACCAGACCAGCATATTCCGGAAGAGATATTTGACTTTGTTTGACCTTTTTTTCTTCGTTGACCTTAATTTTCTACATAAATGTGACTAAATAATATAATTCTAATCTGTTTTATTGTATATCCTGAGTTCGTCCCCTGATTAATTAAATTACATCATTCATGCCTAAGTCCTAGTATTCTATTTCATACTCGCCAATATCCAACGCCCTATTTATCAAAACCGACTAAATCCATTACTGTTAGATCATATCCGCTTAAGTCCATACTTATTTCATCAATTTTTAATGTTTTTCTAAGAGAACTTATTTTGCTGTGTATTTATTTGGCATTGCCAGCTAAGTATTCGTATCACTGAACATTATTTCTAAAGATTTTATAGGTAAAAGTTGAAATTGTCAAAAAACGTCATTCCCCATAAAATTGTTAGACGTGACTTAGGCGCTTTTGGTATTTATCGACACATATGACAGTATGATATGAATAAGTGTTCTGTGGTATAACTTTGTTTACAAAATTATGCAGGTTGCTTTTGTGACAATTACCGTAAGTTGATGTATTTAATGCTTTGAAGGTGTTTGTTTCTACATGAAATCATTAATAGTGTGATATGAAAGATTTATATGCAATGAGCTATAAAACTTGCGAAGTTTGTGGTTTGATATGACACATAACGAAGTGTGGTGGTACCATTATAGCGATGGGTCAAAATCGATAATTTATGGCTAAATTTTCACTGAATAAAGATAGGTAAGGTGTAAATCTATTCGGTAATCTACTAAGTACAAGAAAATAATGATTTTTCATTCATAATATTCAACAAAATTACATAGCCTTAGTGCGGCTAGCACTAGTGCGGTGCCGGTGTTATCGATATTTTTTCTAACCCGTTATCCGACAATTGGTTCCTAATCTTATTCTAAGTCCTTCTGCATTCCACGCTATATAATAGTAAACGTAGTAAAAGTATACATTTAGAATATATAATGTCACGTAGCCTAAAACCGCTTAATCTTCCAATTTTCATTAAAAATCTTATTTTCAGTTGCAAAAACTGGATACACGTGACCTGTAAAGAGGACTTGCCATACATACCGATCGAAAAGCTTCATGAATTAAATATAAATGTGGCAAACATTATCGAAACACCGAATACAAAAAAAAAAAACAATTTAAAAAAAATGGCTACTCCATATCTGCTATTAATCACGGACCACTGCTAGTTTGTAATATAAAGTAAGGAGTAAGGAAGATAAGAGATTATTTTCAGTGAAAAAGACAAATTGTGTTGTACAAATACACTGTATACTGTATATATACTGTATTATTTTTGTATGTAATAAAAACCACATCCTTAGAAAAAAACATATTATTATTATTATAAACCCTATATAAATTAAAAAATACCTAATACGTTTTTTTTTTCTTCAAAATATCGATATCGATAAAAATGTGCTATGTTTGAAGACATCCCTTTTTGTTTCTCATGTTGGCTAACATGCTCGATATGGTGTTATTACTTGGTTATTAGTTTTGTTGCACTTATCTCAGCGTACGTTTTAAAAATTCACAACATCCGTTCCAGTATACGTCAGCCCCGTCTCTTCTTAAGTAGTATTTATATACTCTTTGCGCAGGGCATGCAGTCTATGTTCGGCACAGATAAAAAAAACAGTCCAGTTTGACGTGCCACTAACATCAATCAATTGCAAAAGGTCTTTCTTTTCTTTCTTCTTTTTTTTATTTTAATGGCTTCTGCGGAGGCACTGGCCTACTAGCAATTTCGCCAATGTCAAGTTTAGTTTATTAAAGTATTGTCAAGTCACAGTCAATAATTGTCAAAGTCACGAATCAGTAAAATGGTGTACGATTTACTGAAACTTCCTGGAGAGTTTTGAAAACATCACAAATAGTCACGTTTATTGTTTTTTTATCCTTTGTCCACACTCGTGCACGTTAACAAACACATAATGAATTATATTACACCAATATTACTCATTAACACTCGAAAAAACACTCATATGACGAAAAAATAAAAATTTACAACATGACAGCTTGAATACTTTAAAAAAACCCATGTCAAATGTGTTCTGTGACTGTCATCCATCAGATCACTACCAGTGTTGTCAACTTAGCTATTTCATAGCTAGATCTAGCTATTATTGCACCCTCTTCAGCTACAAATGCAAAAAATTAGAGCTAAAAAATTTAGCTCTAATTTCGACTTTTTTCTAACACACGCACGTCATATAGTAAAAAAACTTAATTTATGTGTTTATGGGTGCTTGTATGATTATGAGTTTACTTTTTGCTCTTCCCTCGGACTCCACAGTGTACAGACGTCTTCTCGCTAAATAAATAAGTTTTTTTTTAAAATTTTACAAAATTTTAATCGCGTGATATAATAGGACATAATAAGGACACAGGAGATCTTCGAGAAGTATCCAACATTGCCTTGGCTTCTGGCCGCCTGGTATAACTGCGCTGCGAGTAACGAGTGAGTCATCTTTGTAGTTTACTTCATTGAGAAACAGTTCCTACTGTGTGGCTGTTAGAAACGTGCGTTATCTACGACCAATAAGAAGCGACATTAGGAAGTTCATTGTCACACATATGCAGACTTCCATCGCCCGCTTAGTGCTAGTGTGAGTGTGAGCAACTTTTTCACACAGCTTTACCAGTACCTGTGTGTGTCACCAGTCTGCAGTGACGTCAGCGACGGCAACGTTTTCTAATAGGCCTAAAATAGAATAAATCTATCAACGACTGACTATGCCTAAAGTAGCAAGGTCTCCGGTCAAAAGTATTTCATCAACACCTACTGACACCGAAAAGGTGAAATCTGTAAAGGATGACGTTGTCTCCCGTCGGGAAAGAGCTGATAAGCGTAAGGGCACGCCAAGCGACAATATTGAAGAAGGTGATAGTTTCAAGTACTTTCGAAAGGAGATGAAAGAAATGTTTGATACTTTTAAAACTGAACAAATGGCTCGTAAGGATTCTATGGAACAGCATATTTTAGATAATTAGAATTTGCAAATATCTAAAGTTCGAGATTCGAACCTTGAGATCGGGAAATCCGTCGACATCATCTAAGATAAAGTTTCGTCGGTCCAGGAATCGATCTGTAAGTTGAAAAGTGAGCGAAAGGAAATGGCCTCCCAAATAACAGGTTTACGCGAAACTTGCGAAAACCTGGAGTTGAATCTAAGGAAGACTTGCATTGAAATCCGCAATGTCCCTAAACGCCCTAAAGAAAGGAAAGAAGATTTATATGCCTCAGTTCAGCAACTCTTGCATTTTTTAGACATCAAAATTCAACCAGCTGATATACGTGATGTTTACCGGCTCAATACTAGGCAGTCAATGGACTGCTCCACCATGATAGAGGAGATGTGCAGTACGCTTCTTAAAGGCAGCATTCTAGAAACTACAAAAAAATATAATAGATCACACATGAGTAGCCAGCTGAACTCAAGACATCTGGGCATCGATGGAGTCATCACACCTACCATATATCTCCGAAAATCTGACTTCTAAGGCTAAAAGACTGCATTATTTAGCACGCAAATTTGCCAGAACAGAGAATTACCAGTATTGCTGGACAGCACTTGGCAAAGTCTATCTTCGTAAGCGTGACGGCGAACCCTACATCAGGATAATCAGTGAAGAACAACTTCAATCGCTCAAGAAACAGGATTGACTATGTTTTAACATCTTTGTTTTAATTGATAGATTCAGGCGTTACTTTGCGGGAATCCATATTTAAAAAAACAAAATAAAAATATGTAGCTTACTTCCGCCAAAACTGTAAGTCAGAAAAATGGTAAATGGTAAAATTAACACAAGTAAAACCCCACGCTAAACAAAACCCTACCCAAAATTGAACTAATGAAAAATATAAATGAAATGAAAGCTAAGGCCTGGAGGCCAGAAAAAACACTTATATACAAATAATATATATATAAATATATATACACAATAAAAACCCCCAAGCTAAACAAACCCTACCCAAATACAAGTATCGTAACACTTATATATTCATATACATATAATATAAAAACACAATAAAAAACATATACCTCGACCCAAATACCAAAAGTCTGACGACGTCACGTGTTTCGCCTCTGCACGAGGCATCTTCGGGTGATGTTGACTCGTCGAGTGCTGGACTGAGAGAAACATATTGTCTTCTTTGTTTTGTTGTTTTTCATTCATGTAATTTTTGTGTATACCAGTTATATGTACCTAACCTTTTTTCAACTTTTTATATTCTTATCTGTTTGTTACTGCTGCAAAATCTTTTAAACCCTTATAAAACTTTTTCAACCACTATCAATTCAAATACAAGCCATTACACTCACTTGTGAAATCAAACACATACTTCATATTTTTATCTCGCACACAATAACACAACTCACAGAAGATTATTGTAAAAAAATATACCACTGCATATTTGCATTTTCTCTGTCTCTCTCTCTGACAACGCAATGCAACGCAATACCCGTATCAATGCGTTTCACCTAATTTCTACAAGCCACTTTGCATAACCCATTTATCTTTTCTTCTCATGAGCTCTGATACATTTCGCCAGGCTGGTGTTACACTAAGTAACATTATTTTAGTACAACTGTTTCATGCTATGCTAATTAAACTTTTTTCTGTTACTAATAATGTGCTTAAATTAGACTTGTTTGCCTTTTGCTCATCTAAAAACTAAATTCGACAACAGAAGCATTATTAATGAGTTAGATGCAACAACATTTTTCTCTAGTTATAGGGTTTATGACCCTCTTTTATGCATAAGTAGACTTGGTAATACTGATAATCAACTAACATTCATAATACAAAATATTCGTAGTATTCGTAAAAAAATTGATTGCTTTGTTGTGTTTCTCTCTAGGCTCGAATTTCTACCAGATTTGATTTTTCTCACAGAATGTTGGCTTGACGATGACTCACCAGAAATTGCTCTTGAGCATTATTCATATCATAAATCTGCTATATACTTAAACCAAAATGATGGTATTATAATCTATTTAAAAATTGGAATTCATGTCAGTTTAACAGAACCACGGATTAATGACGCTAATTGTCTTCAAATTAATATTGAAAACGTGTACACTATACTTTGTATATACAGGTCTCCATCAAAATATAATATAGATTGCTTCCTATTATCGCTCGAGTCTTATTTAAGAAGTCAAAACTGAGACGCTTATTATTACTCGAGACATTAATATAGATATATGTTGCGAATCATTAGATCCTCGAGCTGAAATTTATTTGGATCTCATCTCTCACTATGGCTTGATACCAGGACATAATCTACCAACTCGTGGAACATCTTGTCTTGATCATGTCCTTTTCAAGAGTGGTCACTCTGCACGAGTAATTGTTTGCAACTCAGATATAACTGATCATGATACTATCGTTGTCGGTGTAGACAGACTTTTCAGTAAGACTCCGTCGAATGATGCAAAATCTATCACAAAAATTGATTATCAGGGTGTCCTTGATGCTTTGAGTATCTTCAACTGGTCAAATTTATATGGTACCTCTACATTGATCAAGCTTTTGATCTTTTTGTAACAGTAGTCACTTATATCATTGACTAATAAAACTACTGCCATATTTCCTAACTCAAAATATATCCGTAGGTCGTGGATTACAAAGGGACTTCTGAAATGTATTAAGCGCAGAGACAAATTACATTCCAAAGCTAGACTGAATCCAAAGGACGATAAGCTTCAAGAAGAGTTCAAAACTTACAGAAATATATGCAATAATACATTACAGAATCTTAAAAAGCTTCACGATCAGTCCTCATTAACAAATGCAAAAGGGGATATAAAAAAAGACATGGAAAGCTGTGAAGGAAATTTAGTTCGATACTCCCCAAGTAATCAATGGCAACTGTCCAAGCCGAGGTTCGTACCCCCTGAGTGCCCTTGAGCAAGTGGCCAAAAACTTAAATTTGGCGTGCGCCTTCTGCGTCACGCATTGCGGCGGAGCGCTTTTGCGCCCGCCCCACCGTCCGGTGACGCTGTAGAGGTCAGTTATAGACCAACAGCACATATCCTTTCTAAAAAAAAAAAAAAAAAAAAATGTGAAGGAAATATGCAATATTCAGACCAATACGACCTCTAATGCTGTCCTTGAAACTTTCTCTTCACCAACTATATCTTTGCTTGAAGCCAACACCTTTTTTACCACTGTCGGAGTCAACTTAGCTAATAATATCATGTCTGATATAAATATGACTGAAAATGAACTTGTTGAATCTTATGTGTCTATATCCCGTTCTCCGAGTCAATCCCTCTTCTTCAATCCTACAGACGAAACAGAAATATCTAAGTTGATCAGCTCATTAAAAAGAAGTTCTTCTCCTGGGTATGATGGAATTAATAATGACATCCTAAAATTTTGTAACCACAGTCTCGCTGCGCCAATTGCTTATCTCTGTAACCTTAGTCTCACAACAGGATCTGTACCTAATTGCCTCAAGGTTGCCAACGTAATACCGATACATAAAGGTGGCAATCCGTTAGACTTTACAAATTATAGACCCATATCCCTGTTAACGTCAATCTCTAAAATCCTTGAGAAAGTAGTTAATAGGCGTTTACTATCTTTCTTGGAAGGTAATTCCTTATTGGCCGAGAACCAGTTCGGCTTTCATGGGGGTATATCTACGGAGGATGCTAGTATGATGTAAGCACATCTGACTAGATTCTGGACAAAACTGCATCGGTGTCTTCCTGGATCTAGCTAAAGCATTCGATACGGTTTCTCGCCCAATACTACTCAAAAAGTTGTATCATCTTGGAATTCAAGGACTCGCCCTAAATTGGTTTGAATCCTACTTACAAAACCGTAAACAGAGAATATGTGTTGGAGATCATTGCAGTGACTATGCGGAAGTATCTTTTGGCATACCACAGTAGCGTGCTCGGACCAACCTTATTTTTGGTTTATATAAATGACTTATGCCAGATGAACTTAAATCATTCCCAAACGTTGGCCTTTGCTGATGACACAGCATTAATATTTCACTCAGATTCTTGGGCCTCTGTTAATGAAATTGCTCAGTCAGGATTGCATAGGGTGTTTAAATGGCTCAATAGTAACCTTCTTACTCTTAATACCTCGAAAACAAAATTCTTAACCTTTAGCATATCTGACAGGACTGCACCTGTGGCCCAATTCCATAACTTGGCTACAATCGGATTATCACTTTTTTCATAGCAAATTCGACTCTATCGCAAGGCATTAGTGGTTGCGAGACTGAGAATTCGATTGAAGCCAAGTTATGGAATCGGGCTGCTGAACTTCCATTAACTTTAAAAATTCACAGTTGCAATAAACCCACAAACTTTTTTTTTATTTTTTATTACGGACTAGGCAATCGTTTGACCACGATCTCACCTGATGGAAAGCGATGATGTGGTCGAAGGTGTAGCACGCTTGCCTAATAGATACCTATTCATTCTTGACTTGAACACACTGGGGTTATAATTTACCGGAAACACTGACGAGGGCAGGGCATTCCACTCCTTTGCAGTTCTTATAATAAATGAAGAAGCGTAACGCTTCGTTCTTGTGCGAGGTATTTCAACCATGAAAGGGTGGGGCTTTGCTGATCGTCTAGTCGTACAGTGATGGAACTCTTCTTGTAACTGCCAAGCTTTAGACCAAGTTTCGTCTATCAGATACCTCGGTGTGGTCATTGACGACAGACTTTCATGGAAGAAACAAATCGAAGTATTGAATGGGTGGGTTAGAAAATTAAAATATATTTTTAAACGTCTGAGTTCAGCAGCAGAGAGCAGCGTGATACACTTTACATACTCATCTTTATGCCACTCAATATTAACATACTGTATCGTAGTGTGGGGCTCAACATATACGTCCTACTTACTTAAACTAGAGAGGGCTCAACGACCCATTTTAAAGATAGCTTTTAGAAAACCATACCGTTATCCGACGGACACCCTGTACAAAGAACTATTTATCTTGAGAGTGCGACAAATATATATATATATCAGCTATGTTACTACGTTTTCATAAGCTTGCGCTGCCTCTCAAGAAATCATCAGAAAGATCAAGCCGTCCACCACGCTGGGATACCCCTAAAATTAAAACCGGGTTTGCTCAGCGATCTCCTGCATATATGGGTCCGTATCTTTATTCGAAAATTAATAAAGAACTAATTTTTGTAGGTCTTCTCAAGGCATCGTGCAAAAGAATTGTTAGGAAGTGGCTTGTTAACCTTGATTACGCTGATACAGAAAAACTCATGCACAAGATTATTTAAGTGGGACGCATCACACCCACATTACATACCTTATATGTATACCACACCTTAACACTGACAGAGATAATAATAATACACATACAACCTATTTGTTTTACGTTCCAGTGACTTTTAGAGGTAGTCGTACCTTCTCATACTCATGTTGTTAGAAATAAGGTATTATAAAGGAAACGTACCGTAAAATGGGGGCAGTAGGGACGATCTAGAACTTTGAAACTACTTTTATCAATTTTTCTCTTCCTAGGGTTGGTATATAATTGAATAGGTTTAGTACCGGCAGTTTATATTTTAATGTTTTACACTTCTTTGGTCATTTGTGTTGATATTACAAGCAAAAAACACAAAAATGTGTGCAATCCCTACTCACCTCGTAGTTGGGGTAATAAGGGACACTAGGGAATTCTGCTAGGGTTGACACTTTTTTATAAGAATTAATTACTACGGGGAGGTATTATCTACCTAGGTCAGTTAGGATGCCTAATATTTTTACCTTTGAAAATATTTAGGTTGATAGGCAGCGGCTAAAGTGGAAAATCTGTAAATATTGAAGAGTGGAAACAAAATTTTAAAACTTTCTTGTTGGTTACTTAGAATGTCATTTACTTAATAAAACAAATGAAAACAAATACAAACTAAAAACAATTAATAAATCTCTGTGAGAACTTAAAATTACTTATATTTCAATTTTAATTGCAAAAACCATCATAGATATATCTTATTATAATAAAATAATATGTTTATTCAGCTAGTAACTTTTGTTTCTTTCCAGTTTTTTTTTATTATGTATATTTTTATCATAAAAGATTTTTTTATTAAATATATTACCGCCAATACTACGACTTTAAATCTTATGTTTAAAATCTGGTAAACAAAGACGAAACTTTTTTACTATCAAGTGAAAGTAAAAAAAATATGTACTAACACATTTTTTTCATTGCAAATTGACAACCCTAGGTATAGTAACCCATCTCACCCCTCAAACATTCCTAGAAAACTCATTCTTGAACCAACTCCCCCCATACTACGACCCAACTCACCTCGTTTCTGTCCCGACTCACCCCTATATACAACCCTACACACCCCAAAAGTACGATTATTTCAGTTGATATTTTAAAATGCCTCTTACAGTTTGTAAATTGGATAATGTTACTTACTTATTGTGTTTTTATTAAGCCTCGATGATATGGCAACAGTTCCCTATAACTTAAAATCACAATCATGCAGTACTTCTGCTGTAAAATCAAAGTTAAAACTGGTGAAAAACGGGTGCTTTTTCGCGCTCGACTTTGACGGCATTTATTTTCCATATTCGTTGCTTGGATCCTTTGTGCTGACAGGCACAAAACGCAAAACATTACCAACTATAAAAAATATATCTTGTTGTTGAATCTATAGCCTTAAATTCTTAGTAGTAAGGTTTGAATTAAATCTGCTGTCCCTTGTCTCCCCGCAATCCCTTAACACCCCATTTCACGGTACTCATGCACACCAGTGTATTTTATTATTATTATTTTTGCATCCATAGTTCCAAATTAATAAACAAAACAACCTATAAGCATAAAAGCGATTGTTGAATAAATTCAATTTTATATGTAAGATAAATACAAGGAATTTAATCATAATATATTATAAAATAAATTAACAAAATTGGATTTTAAAAGTGGAACAAGTGACAAAATGGGAAGGAAAATACTATACTTATCACTAACACGATACTATAAAACACTTCAAGATAAAATTTAAATTCAAAATGTCATCAACCTGTGTGCCACTAGCCTAATTCGTACCTTATCTGTTCCTACACACACCACATTATTTCTAAAGCTCATGCATATACACTTACACCTCATCTATCACTGTACGCACGCACACTACTAAGTAGTAACTACATCATATTTTTAAATTATTTTTTTCCTACTTCCGAATAGGAAAAATATCTTCTTATTTTTTTTGTTCGTTTTATCTGTTATGTGCACATGGAAGAGATTAGTTCCCACAACACAGGGTATCCTAGTGTGGGAACTAGAAAGCTCAAATATCATAGCAGTAACAATTTTAAAACTAGTATAAGTTCCTAGTTTTAAGTGTAATTTAGCTGCTAATATATCTTGTTTTTGTTTTTTTATTTTGTGGGATCCAGTTTGACGTGTGTGAGACGTGAGAGATGGTGTGGGTGAAGCCGGCAGTTTGCAAAGAGTCAAAGTATTTCTAAGCAAGACCATAAATATAGAAGCAAAAGGCGCGCGTTTCGGAACACGCCCAAGGAAAGGTCCCTTAACGAGGGATTCCCCTAATGAGTTCGCTTGTCGGAACGGAAAATTGTGTTCACTCAATGCTATTTCACGGTGTTTACGTCTTTTTGATAACACTATTTTCATTTATTGTGCCCTAATATCACGAAAAATTAGTTTTCAACTCTAGTGCAGTGGGTGGAGGGGTAAATGTGTATTACCCGTGCATCCACTAGTGGGTGAAGCCAGTGGGTGGACGGGGCATGCCCCCCAAAAACGGAGTGTAATGTTTTTAGGATTCATGTATGTTTTTATGTATGCTTGTATGTAGGTGTTTACGTCTTTTTGATAACACTATTTTCATTTATTGTGCCCTAATATCACGAAAAATTGATCGACCCAGGAAACTTAAGACTTACCTATACTCAAAAATACAGAACTGAGTGGGAAAGTTTGGATGAATTTAGAGGTTAGTAATGATTAGTTTCATATACCTAGTATTTTTTAAACGTTGGCTATTTCTAGCTACTTTTTAGGGTAAAATAATGTGGTGATCTGGCAATTTTTTGCACAAGACAGCTACAAAGATGATGGTTCATTTGGCAACACTGATCACTACTAAATTTAAAAAAAACTTGCAAAGTTAAAAAGTAAAACAGGATTTTACATGATTTAAAAATTTATAAATACAAAATTATAAACGCAATTACCTATCTACATTCATCATGATTGACGACACGGAAAACATATCAAGAAAAACATGGTCTCGCAATATTGAACCCGTAAACAAGGTTTGTTGTTTTGCCAAGCCATGTCAGCCTTCGGGCGGCCTGACAAACTCTGCCAGCACTACCTCATACATGCAAGCAAATTGATTTATTAATAATGACGACCGGTTGGCAGAGTGGCTGGCTGGTGTTCAAATCCCGTAAGGTGCAAACATTTGTGTGATGAGCAGAGGCATGGATGCATTTATGTACTTATCTACTGTTTACCTGTTGTCTAGTAGTACCTATAAGACAGGGTATCTAAGTTTGGGGCTAGTTAAATGGGTGTGAATTGTCCTCATCTTGCTCTTTTCTACAACTTGAACATTTAAAGGTTTTGCTAAACAAATTGTTTGCAGATAGGATATATGGATGGAGCCTCAGATGGACAAACTGCTGTCTTTCAATCAAGCTTTGACATGGGCTACAAACAGGGCTTCACTTTTGGCATAGAACTGGGTTTAAGAAATGCTATGTCACGGTATGCTCACTATTTTGAAGATGGTCAATAATTAAAAGTAATTATATGAATCAGAAACTATCTCATTATATATTTTACAGTTTACAGCAGCAAGAAAATAGTTCAAACAACCTAAATAATTTGGGAGATCCTAGAAGAATCAACTGTCAGCTTTGTTTGAATGGTATACAATCACAACAGAATGTTGTCAACCTGTACAATAACCAGCAAGAAAAAAACAAGGAATTAATAAAACGACCCATAGAGAATAATTAAATTATACTTTGCTTTACTTAATACTAGTCCAAATCACTTTAATAACTTATGTAGACTAAACCTTTTTTTTATCCATATGCTTTTTGACTTCATTGAGAAAAAGCAGAAATTTATTTTGTTAAGTGGATTATAAAGAAGTTCATATTGTGGTACTTTATTTTTCTATTATGCTCTAGGCTTCTTTTCTGGAGGTGGTTTCATATTTTCCTGCTTTATTTCAGTTTTGATCTCTGGATGTCCTTGCATGTTGCCGTTTGTCATCTCGGAGCTGCTAGGGTCTATGGGCTCTTGTTTTATAGTTATGTTGTTGATGTTACCATCTGCTGGTTTGTCTCCACTTTTGTCATTGGTGTTCTCAGTCTTGACCGTCACACCATTTGTCTGAAAGATTATGGTTTTAACTCAATATTTACTGTTTTCTACAAATCTGCATGGACTTCCAAATTATTATTATTTATCTTAAACAAAGATACACTGGCTTTGAACAGTATAAATTTCATTAAAAAATGAAAATACTCATTATCTTTATTATGTTACTCGCTTTTATTAGACATCTCACTAAATGTGATTGCTAAATGTTTTTATCATGAAGTGCTAAGGAAATCGCAAACTAATATCTTTAATTTTCTTCATGTAAAGTAAATCATGGTAGAGGTCCAGCAGAAGACTAATAGGAGCTTTTGATGATTATGAAATTAAAACATATTGTACCTGAGCTGTTTGGGTAACTGGAAGAGGGAACTGCCTGACCAGTTCAGCTAACAACATATCCACCCTTTGCCGCTGGAATAGTGTTGATGGCTCCTCTTTTGGAGGTGTGGAAACATCTTTAGGTCCTGATTGACCAGAGTTGAAGGGACTTACACCTATAAAACAATTTGAACTTTACAACTTAGAATCTCTTCAATCAAATCAGATACACATTATTGCCAAAAATATAAAAGCAATCACATGTTATATTCCATAGTGTATAACTTGTACATTCACATGTTACAACCATAGTGTATAACTTCTACAATCACATGCTACAACCATAGTATAGAATTCAGAATCGAACACAAGAATTCAGCTGGGTTGGCAAGCTTTGTCAAGTCTTCTCGTCGTCCATGCTGCAGTGCCTGAAGACAAAAGTCTTCAATCAGTGTGTCCTACCAGTCATGACCTAAGGAGCTGAAACGTGGACACTCACAATTAAACTAGTCCACAAAGTTAAGGTTTCTCAGCGAGCTATGGAGAGAGCTATGCTTGGAGTTTCTATGAAGTGGCGTGCATTAGGCGGTGCGTAGGCACCGCCTAATGCACGCCACTGAGCTGGACATAGGTCCACAAGTGGACAAATATAAGCTGCTGATGATGATGATGATGATGATGATGAACCATAGTGTATAACTTGTACATTCACATGTTACAACCATATTAACTTCTACATTCACATGCATTAATTCTTGTATCTCAAGACTTTTCGATTCATTACATCCTTTGGCTAGATAACTAAATAACTTTTGATAAGTCATAAAACATAACTTACCAGGTTTGGGAGCTTTGAAGTCCCACCAGTATCCTTTGCTGGGGTGATACCTAGAATATGACATTGTTTCTTCAAATGAACATTGTAAATGGTGGACTGCAGATAGCTGCAACAAAAATAATTTAAATATGAAAACTGGTTAAACAGTTGAACATTGACTTTTTGGATATATTTTGTGATGTCCCTCATCTGGAAATTACAACTTATATGCTGATGGTTGTGGTAGCGTTCATTGTGGCATGCCAGCATTAAAACTCAGATGTAGGATATCAAAAATGACTGAAACCTGGATGGAGTTGGTCAAGGCCTCCATTAATTATTTATTATGAGATATATTCACATCACTTCATCAGCCTTAAGACATCCAAAGCTGAATAAAGGAGTAACAAAAAAAAATTGAAAAATTTGGGTGAATTTGACCTAATTATCATGATCGGCTTGGCAGGTGTCTTGCTAGTTGAACACGGACCTGCTGCTGACCATTTCCTGCATTCTATTTGCTGGGTCTCACAGCACCCGTGGGATGAGGATGAGTGGTCCATTATTAGATCAGGCTCCACACAGCAAAGGGGTGATGCTGTACATCTATTAATTAATCTAAATATATATATTACATTGTTTCATCCTCACCAATCTTGAGTTTAAAACACTAGCCATATCAGGGGCTTGGTACACAATCCCCGCAATAATGTAGTAGTCTGCCAGAGGTATGACCTGAGTGGGACTGTGTCTTTGTTGTTTCCGGATCACATACAATATTGGGTCTTGTACATGGAGCAGTATGTATTCTAGTCCTGTCATATTCCTGCAATATGAACAGAGGCTGGTGAAGTTTGATAAAAACAAAGCTACAAACAAACACCCTGCTTGAGCTTGGGCACAACTGTACTTCAGGAAAGTTTCACACAAGATACAATTAATCAAAATGTTTAATTTTGCATATAAACCAGCGCATCTGGGGATATTTAACGGCAAAAATAGATTTATTTTCTTACATCATTTATTGTTTGTACTCTATCTAATCTGTGGTTTGTACTCATGTGTGAAAGCCGCTCCATAACAGAACAACGATTTAGCTAAATGATGGAAATTTAGTACATCTATTTTAAAATGCCATTGTGGGAAGAACACCGCAAAAGTGAAACGGCCTAGTAAGCGGAACAACCTACTAGTGAAATGTCATAAAATTCAAATCGTCATACTAGTAAGAGGTCTGCAATGATACCTTGATAATACAACGTCTGTACGAAAATGTACAGTGAATCACAAAACTCTTGTCCGTGTAATCCGTGTATAGACAAATAGATAGGTCACAATAAATAATCCTGTTGTTTTCCTTACTGGCCACTTCTAATATTATAATATGATTTTTAATCAATTGATAGGTACTTGTCAACATGAATGAATACCAATTGACTAATACCTATGTTTAGTTTTTTCACATTTTGGCGATTAAAATGGATAAAATTAAATAACAGTTTGTTTTTATATCAAGCCAAAAAGGAAAATCTGTGCTTTTACAGGAAGGCTATAGATACGGGCATTGGTTTTGGTCCACAGATATAACATATAATGCTGATTATTTAAAGATATTAAATCTCTAAATATTACATTTCCATTTATTTTGTTGAGTATAGCAATCGTCTTATATATAATGACGATTTATCATTGCAGTCAGTTTACTAATATGACAATTTGACACTTATGACGTTTTACTAGTACGCCGTTTCGCTTTTGCTGTGTTCTTCCCACAATGGTATTTTAAAATTCAGACCTAAATTTTCAATGTTCTGATATGGAGCAGTGAAAGCATATCTGTGTGATCACGCATTAGAGCAAAGTTGAATACGAAGTAGCTAGCAAGCCACTCTCACGCGGCAATTGACAAATAACAAATGGCTAATTGTACACACAATTAGAGGGCACTCGGGTTGGCTTTATCCAACCGCACGAATTTGGGGTGGCTGAGGGTTGTATTGGGAAGAGGTTTCATTCCACTTTCTAATGGTGCCACTCCTAGCCCGAGGAAATGCTTTTTTTTTATTATTACTTTGTTATTAAAAAAAATAATTATAAACTTCTACCTATCTGAAGACGTGCCTTGTTGATTAGAACTTATTGTGTGTGTAGTGTAGCTGGTATTATAGTTATATGTTTATTATTATTGAACTTGTTGATTAGAACTTATTGTGTGTGTAGTGTAGCTGGTATTATAGTTATATGTTTATTATTATTGAACTTGTTGATTAGAACTTATTGTGTGTGTAGTGTAGCTGGTATTATAGTTATATGTTTATTATTATTGAACTTGTTGATTAGAACTTATTGTGTGTGTAGTGTAGCTGGTATTATAGTTATATGTTTATTATTATTGAACTTGTTGATTAGAACTTATTGTGTGTGTAGTGTAGCTGGTATTATAGTTATATGTTTATTATTATTGAACTTGTTGATTAGAACTTATTGTGTGTGTAGTGTAGCTGGTATTATAGTTATATGTTTATTATTATTGAACTTGTTGATTAGAACTTATTGTGTGTGTAGTGTAGCTGGTATTATAGTTATATGTTTATTATTATTAAACTTGTATATATGTATGTTTATTTATGTGTAAATAGTATATTTCTTGTGTGTAGGTATGTATTTTTATTTAGTAGGTATAATTTCTAGTTTATTAATGTTTTGTATTTTATTTTATTAGATTTCACCAACTGATGACTTTAATATCTAAGTAATCCTTTCCATCCAAAGGTTGCCTGGAAGAGATTGCTGTATAGCAATAAGGCTGCCCATTGTACCTTTCATTTCATGAGTTTGAAAAGAATGAGAAAATTTTTTCATGAGAAAATATATAACCTTCTTCTTGGTGTGCAATAAAGTGCTGTTTATTGTATTGTTATTCACTACTGATCTGTGAAAAGGAATGAAATTTACCCCTGGTGGGTAGCCCTCCACCAGGCTCCTCCGCGGGGCGGGGGTCCGCCCCGCGTGGACGCTTTGTGTATGCAATATTTCAGTTTTAATTTTACTAAAAATCATCACACAGTTTATTAAAAATCGTCCGTTTGGTGACCTTCGGCGACCAAACAGCCGTAAATTTAAGTTGGCATGTGATGTTCGATGTGTAGTCATGTTCTAAACTAACCTACCCTAGTCTTTGGGGCCATATATAACATCTTCACTTTATGTTTTTGAGAAAGCAAAATTATAAAACAGCTCATTATAAATTGGCAAGGCTACGAAAAAATATATATATATATAAAAATCATATCTCAGAAGGGGGGCAAGATCTAGCCAGCCCACTCTCGGGTGGTTGTAAACCCTTACCCGTTCCACCCTCCCCCTCCCCAAAATTGTAGGTCACAAGCTATGAAAAAAATAACAAATTAAATATATAAAACAAATCATATCTCAAAGGGGGGGGTGAGATCTAGCCCACCCCACTCTCAGGGGGGGGGTTGTACTCACTCACCCCTACCTGTTCCCTCCTCCCCGCGCCTAAAATCGTGGGTCAAGCTTCCGAAGTTGTGCCCAAATCTGTATTGAACACAAATTTAAGGCACTCTCAACTTCTCTATTATAAACTGTGTATTTTCATGAAAATATCCAATTTGAATAAAATCTGTTTTAAAACTTGTAGGACACCCCCGGTGGATAAGGGTGTGGGATAGGCTGGTTAGGCTCAAGGGCCTTGAATATGCCCTAAAATCGGTAAAGCTTGTACAGTGGTCCCTATTACTTACTGTAACTGGTCCATACTGAGTCGCTGCATTTTGACAACTTCATTGTTGCATGTGCGATCAAAAAAAGGATTTGACCGCTCAGAAAAGTAGTCCATTATATTGGATGGACTGAGGAGAGGAATCCATGCAGAATCATGCCAAGATAAACCAAGCGGGTTTTCATTGGCTATAGGCATGTTTCCCATTCTTCCGGGCATCATCTTAATGAGGACTAGCAGCGTTCTGTGTGTAATGTGATGACTGAAGAAGACCTGTAACTTTACGTTGACATGTAGGTACAGTACAAAATCTCAAAAGATCTTTTGCTGTCCGGTTAGATATGAGCCTCTAAATTATATTTTGTAGGCAGACACGAGAACAAACAATTTTAACTTGAAATGGCAAAACGCCAAAGAGAATGTAAATACTACGGCAAAACACGAAAAAGAAGTACAGTCCACAACAAACTCTAGGCAGTGTGACCAGATTAAATTTTGCGAAAATACCGATGCACCTCAAAAAAATGCTGATAATAATATATACTGACCTACACAAGGCAAATATATCAATAAAAATACTGATTTTCTGAGCATGTTTTATTTAATAATCATCACATCATTATTAAATAAAACATCAAACATTATTTCCGAAAGATTAAAATTAACACACCCTCTTTCATCTTTACCACCTTGTTTTTTTTTTACCACGCTTTGTTATTAAAATTGCTGATACATTTTTGTTCATAAATCTGTTTCGTTGGTCCTGAAAGTTAAAACTCGATAGCTAATCAGGAAGTGCCTGTTGTTGCAAGATTCCAGCCGGAACAACAGACAAACAAGAAAGTGACTTAATAAAAACGTGGTAAAATATGCACTCGCATGCAACATTCGATACCGGTAGGGAGAAGGAGGTACCTTTGGCCAGAAGCACATTAGAACTTTTGTATTTTTTGGGAGCTCATAACACCTAATAATACTAACCTGAGTTTGGACGCTGTGTGTGTCTGGTGTTACCATAAATTCTTATCGAAAATATACCCAAAAATACTGTCTTCTGGCAATATACCCACAAAAATGCTAATGTTAAAAAAAACGATAAAATATACTGAAAAAGTATTAAAATACTGAATCTGGTCACACTGACCGTAGGTTTTATATTCTCTTTGCAACAAACAACCAAAAAAAAGCTTTTTTTTGGCAATTGTCTTTATGACATTTCTGCCATAGTCATGTAGCTTCGCGTTAAAAAGTTTATAAATAAATGGGCCTGTTCACATAAACGTTCGAGGACGCACGGATCACCCGCGCGTACACTCGAAATCGTTCACGGCGTCATCCGGGCGTTCGCCTGGGTCATTCGAAAAATAGTAGTGGAGGGGAGGAATAGTATGAAACTGACACTTGACAGTTGTCAGTTGTATGTGGACGTCCAAAGTCGTTCACGATCTCCGGATGATCGAGCGATAATCGCACGGATGATTCGAGCGTGTATGTGAACACAGCCATTTACTAGTACAGGAAATTTAGAAACGCCAAACAAGACCAGTGGCCCAATTACAGAACTTGGCTTCAATCAGATTGTCACTTTTTTCATAGCAAAATCGACTCTATCGCAAAGCATTATTGAATTTCACGGCTTGAAACCGTCATGATCAACATTACGTAATCGCAGTGCAGCAGCCCAACTACAGAACTTGGTTACAATCGGATTATCACTTTTTTCATAGCAATTTCGATCCGATTGTAACCAAGTTCTGTAATCGCGCCGCAGATTAATAAGATGAATTTTACAAACTTAGGAGATTTACACTACATAAATGAATTAAATATATATACATACATATGAACTATAATTTATAAAACTTCATTATACACAAATACTTATTAAAGTTTCAGATTATTTAATGAAAGGAATTGAACTAAAGACATATAATTGGAGTCCGTTCTATATTCAATACTAAAGCCAAAACTGTATTTTTGAAATGTTTGCCTGTCTGTCTGTCTGTCTGTTTGTACCTTGGCAGCGCATCACGCTGAAAATACTCACTGAATTCAAATGAAATTTGGTATGACTTGAGTTCATACATCGAGGACAGAGTTAGGACATTGGATACTTTTTATCCAGAAAAATTAAAGAGTTCCTGCGGATAGAGGTGGAAAATTATTTAAAAGAACACGTAGCACGCTGAAACTATTGGACGGACGTTGATGCAACTTGGCATAGACATAGTTTATAAGATGGGTGAAAATTATGGATACCTTTTGTCCCGAAAAAATAAAGGGTTCCTGGGGGATATGGGTCCAAATTCTGTACATTAAAGATATTGTGAAATTTTTATTTGGAGGTTACTCTATATTCGATAATGAAGCCTAAACTTTATGTCTTTTCATTTCTGTCTGTATGTCTGTCTGTCTGTATCTTGGCCGCGCATCACGCTGCCAGAACTACTGGATGAATTCAAATTAAACTTGGTATGATTTGAGTTCATACTACGAGGTAGGATATAGGATAGTTTACATCCCGAAAAATTAATGGGTTCTCGCAGGATAGGGGTTGAAAATTATTTAAAAGAACACGTACCACGCTGAAACTAATGGACGGGTTTTGATGCAACTTGGCACCGTCTTAAGTTATATGATGGGTTAAAATTGAGGATACGTTCGGCTTCTGCGGGATATGGGTAATGTTACTATTTAAGTAATAAATAATATTTTTGGATGGTTCTCTATATTCAATACTGAAGACAAAACAGTTTTACTTTTTATTTTTGTCTGTCTATCTGTCTGTTTATCCGTATCTTGACCACTCATCGGACAGAAACTACTGAATTAATTCAAATGAAACTTCGTTTGATTTCAGTTCATACTACGAGGTAGGACATAGAATACTTTTAAAGGATACTTTTAAAACCCTTTAATTTTTCATCCCGAAAAATTAAAGGGTTTTCGCAAGACAGGGCTTGAGAGTTATTAAAAAGAACAAGTATCTCGCTGAAACTACTAGACGGTTTTTTTTAATGCAAATTGACATAGTCATATAAAAATAAATATACTTATAATAGAGCAACAAGGGCGTCGCCAGCAAGCGCGGATCCACTGTTGTGGGCAAGGTGGGCATGCCCACAACCCTAATAGACTTGTGACCTCACACTTTCACGGTCTAATGCGAAATCGGCAAAAGAGTACTTTCGGAAATCAATTTACATACCACTATTAGATTCCGTTATTAATGATTTGGGGCAGAGATTGTCTCCGGAGATACTCGACCTATTTCAGTTGGGAGTTTTTCTACTTACTAAATGTTAGTGTGTGTCTAAATGTTAGGAACTGCGGCCCGACCACATAACTTGGCTTCAATCAAATTCTCAATATCGCAACCACTAATGCCTTGCGATAGAGTCGAAATTGCTATGAAAAAAGTGATAATCCGATTGTAACCAAGTTCTGTAATTGGGCCACTGGGATATCAATAACGAGACAGTGAAAAAAGTGGTCCAAATGTACCAGATAATCAACTGTAATGAATTAATACCGACTCTAGATGACCAAGTGGAAAAAAAGAAAGTGAAAACAATTCCGCCACTAATAGCGCAGTGCTGCCCAGTATTTGAAAAAACGTTAGTAAAACGATTGTCATAATTTACTCAAGTACCGTTATTTAATTTTGATCAACAACAGTATGAAATTATCTATGATTTTGATAGACTGATTTTTTGCTTGAGAAGTAGTTCTGACATTGTTGTATTATCGAAAATACTAAAAAACAGCTCTTAATATCATTCCTTAGGGTAGACAATGGGTATAAAAACACTTTGACATCATTAACTGATTTTGCCTAAAAATGACACGCGAGTTCTCGCTCGCCAACGATGATGTACACAAAGATGTTAACCTGGATATCGATGAAATTATTACCTTTTTCGCGAAAAATAAACGTAAGCTTGAATTTGTAATTTATGTAAGCACCTTATTAAAACTATTTAATGTAAAATGTATACTAGCGTTTAATTTAATTAGATATGGTTTGAAATTGTATAAATTTCATCAAAATCGGTTTAGTAGTTTAAAGTCTAAATGTGACACTGTGATGTGCAAACAAACACACATTTACTTTTGATATTTTCGTGAGCGAACAAACTAACATTTTACGGGTTTATTAATCTACTAGTGTTCGCCCCACGGCTTTGCCCACGTGGCTGTACCAAACGTTGGTCAGGGCTTTATATATTTTGTAAACATCTCCTTTGTAGAGATGCACTGTATCTACTATATCGATCATGAGCGCGTTCTTACTCCAATTCGCACTTGGCCGATTTTTGGATAGCTGTGACCACAACCTTTTATGAGGGCTGGATCCGCGCCTGGTCGCCAGCCTATAGTCTAGTGGGGGGGGGGGGACCTTTTATTGTATGGAGGACGGAAAAAGTTGGAATTGTAGGTACACGGTCAAGAACAAATGATACTTTACAGCGTGAGTTTTTGCCGCCCAGAGCCGAACCGGAATTTGACACCACCTATTTTCTTTAATTCCAATTTTATTTAGAAATTTTTAAAAGACGCGATCGGTGCGGTCGCAAAAATGTCGAACTATTTCTTTTAGTGTGGAAAATGAAATATAATATTTAATAATACCTTTTGGCAAACAAAAAGAAACGCGAGCGAAGAGAGCGCGAAATTTTGAGCTATTTCTATCAACACTGAAATTAATTGATAATAATCAGAATCATATAAAATTAATTGTATGGACAAGCACAAAAGGTACAAAGCGAGCGCGAAATTTGAGTTATTTCTTTCGATAATTTACTTAAAATATAGTTCCGATTCAAAAAAAACTATGAACTGGAATGAGTGATAAAAAGCGCGAGCGCAGCGAGCGCAAACAATTTCGAATTACATTCTTTCGATGTACAAAACGAAACAATAATAAGTACCTAATCATACGAAAATAATGAAATAAAAACTATAATTGGTGCTGATAGAGATCGCGTAAATGTGAAGCTATTAATATCTGCATATAAATTAAAAAAGTGCTAAAAAGACGAGCTATTTTAACTGTAAAATAATTCAAATTCCCATTTAGTGCTCTTGAAAACAAAAACTTGAAAACAAAAAGGGGCCTTTTGGTGGGAAGACGAGTTCGTTCTTGAGTAGAGTATATGTATTTATAGATAGTTTTATTACTGTTTAGTATTTTTTCGAGGTTATTTATTGTTTTATCCATAAGGGTATATATATATATATTTATGTCATTTATTGTACTACCTATGCCATTCACCAAAAATAAGTTTTGATCGGTGATTTCCCGCCAATATCTTTGGGTGCTGATATTAGAATAAAACAAAGATTGCATTTTTTTTAAATGAGGTTATGTTATAGAGAATCCGAGGATATAAAAACAAAATAAAACAATGTGTTTATTTGAAGTATATGCCAAAAATTACACAGTTAGTTATTCAAGGTTTTTTTCGAATCAAGAAGCTGTACTTAATAAAATGATTATTTATGTGATATTATTTTCCCTTAGGTATCCTGATTGATAATTTCAATTGCTTTCTAGAACCGAAACTCAAAACATTATAATCGTAAGCATTCAGCAGGAAGAGACATAAATAGAGCATGGGAACCCAGTTCTACCCGGATAACTGCAGGTTACCGCTAACACGAGGACCTCACATGTTTTAGGCGCGCGTAGGCATGAATTTGCAAGGGTTTAACCATAGACTGTAGGTAGCAGCGCAGATAGCACTTGGAATGGAATTAAAGTGAAATGGAAAATAATCAGTCAAACGACTAGCTTAGGACATACATTGGCTTCTCTGCATTTGGCTACCTTTTTTGAATCTCTATCCCCCCCCTTGGCGACGCCCTTGTAAAGCAATAGGTACGAATAAGGCTATAAAAAGAAGATAAATAAAAAATGGTATTGGATGCTTAAAAAGGGTATTGAACACGAATATAAAAAAATAATTAATCGTCTATCCTGTTTGTCTGTATTTTTGTTTGTTCACGCATCACGTAAAAACTATTGGACAGATTGCAATGCGGTTTTCATTGTTAGATAGCTTAAGGTTTGATTTTAAAACTGGTGTAATTGGTATCTCAATCTGGTAAGTTAGAAGCCAAGCAATTGATAAAACTCTTCTTGACGGCTAAATAAATGTTGATCAAATGTTGGTATATTGGTCCTTGAATAGCACATTATGGTACTTTGAACCTAAATAAAAGACCACGCGTGCGAAGCCGAAAGAAGTACAGCTAGTCTTTAATATGAATCTTTCGCAAATGAGTAGGGATACAACAGTGACCCAGCCTCATACGAATGATTGAAGATGTAAAAAGCTTGCTGAAGTGCCACCGTGCAAACCACGGGTTACTAGGGATGTCAGGCTGAATTCTAGCAAAACCAGAACCTTTGCATTTGCTAGAAGATCTCCAGTTTATACACCAAGAATATAATAAATATTTTTTGGGTAGGCAAATATGGTCCTGGCTATAATTTATAAAAGGAATCTTATCGCCACAAGAAACTGCTTCCTTGGCCACTCTATCGTCACGCTCATTACCAGATAGACCAACATGCACA
This sequence comes from Alsophila aescularia, assembly GCA_946251855.1. NCBI lineage: Eukaryota > Metazoa > Arthropoda > Insecta > Lepidoptera > Geometridae > Alsophila > Alsophila aescularia. The sequence continues at coordinate 24,646,681 of OX276373.1, read as the reverse complement.
GGCACCCAGGCAAGAACTACGTCTAAGCCTTTAAGGAGATATTCAGAAATAGACCTTTTGATATGAAGTAAAATTGGATGAAATTTACGAGAAAAAGGATTAGAAAGCAATGATTGGAGGGAACTACATGAATCTGAGAAGATAATAGTACGACGAAGTTTGAAGAGAAGGACATATTTATCCGCTTCAAGGATAGGTAAACACTCACCAGTGAACACTGACGACTCAGGAGGACACTTAATTTTTTGGACAATGTCTAATTGAGCATGGAAAACACCACAACCAACAATCCAACTGGAGATAATTTGAGGCATCTGTGTCATTGTATGCCAATCAAGCCAATCACTGTGCAATATCTCTCGAAAATACTCATCAGCATAAAGGTTTTAAGGCTTTGCAGATATCAAACTCTAAAATTATTTGCGGATGAAAGGTAACAATATCATAATCAAAATTAAAAATGGGGAATTTCGGAGACTGGTATGTAAGGTCTTTAAGGGATTTATAAACAATGAAACTTTTGAGAAACAGAGAGTGTTTACACATCCAATAACGGGAGGTTTAAACGTATTTATGAGAAGTTAAAGCTTGGGTATAAGAGGATGATTAGAAAATTGAATAAAACGAAAGAAGAATCTGTTGGCAAGAAATTATCGGCGAAGATGGAGTGGAGGATCAATACACTCCACCTAGAGTGCATTGATTGGAGAGGACTTCATCGCACCTGCAATAATCCATAGTGACTTTGACTGAATTAAATCAAGTTTTCTTAAGCCAACCCTGCAAGCAGGATCAAGTAGAAAGGTACCATAATCTAAAACGCTACGAATTAAAGCGTTATATAAAAGTTTGCAATATATTTACAATGCAAGCGTCCAGACAACTGTCCAACAAGAGACCGAGGAATTTTAAAAACTCTTTAACTGGAATTCTGCTCTCAATAACAGTAATGTTTATATCAGGAAGATTTCTTTTACGAGAAAAGATAACGATATTACTCTTAGAAGGCGAAAGATCCAAGCCATTTTTATGAAGCCAAACATTTAATTATTTAAGGGAAAGGGAAATACAGTTACTAGCATCATTAATTTTATGTTGAGTACTATATAAAATAATGTCATCCACATATTGAAGAATGAACGGCAGAGACCAATTGAGGACTTTAAATTATATGTATAGACGTTATAAAGGAGAGGACTGAAGACAGAGCCTTGAGGTAATCCCCGCCATATGGTTCTAGTTGAAGAAATCGAGGGGTCAGTACAAAGGAGGAATATGTATCTCTCTGAAAGAAGGTGCATTACAAAATTACTTATCTTTACTGGAATTTTCCACCGACTAAGTTTATTCTTGAGAAGGGGAAGCTGAACATTATCATAGGCTGCAGAAATATCTACGAAAGCACTAACAACAGATTTATTCCGTGTAAAGGCAAGTCTTATATCGGTAGTAAATATACCCAGGCTATCCATAGTGCTCTTGTCCTTTCTAAAGCCATACTGAGACTTTGCAAGAAGCTCATGACTTTCCAAAAACCACTCAAGGCGTTTCTTTATTAAGTGTTCAGCAAGTTTAGCCAAAACTGAAGAGAGAGCAATAGGGTGGTAAGAATTAGGATCTACCGGATCTTTATCAGGTTTATGAATAGGGATTATGAGATTTCCAAGTAACTGGAACATACCCAGAATCAAAAATAATATTAACAAGAGATAAATAATAGATATGAAGGCGGAAAAGAATATGGAATGCCATCCATACCGGGGGCTGAGTCTCTGACTGATTTCAAAACTATTTCCAATTCTTTTAAGGAAAACGGTTGAGCTAATGGTTCAATAGATGAAAGATTAGAAAGAGATGTTAGTTCTGAAGGAAGAGGGCAATATTGAGGGGCTAATATGTCCATGAAGGAGTCAGCCCAAGTCTGGGATGGGCAACAACTTCGATAAAGAGGACACCACGAACGACGATACCTATGGATCTTCTTCCATATCAAAGGAGCAGGAGTGTCGAGGCCAATGCTAGTGCAATAATCTTTCCAGCTATCACGTTTATTATTATGAAAGAGGCGTTTAGATTTTACGATTACTTTATTTAATTCAGAGAAATTTTCACTAATCATAGCCATGCAAAAGGTGACTTCAGCAACCTTACGAAATTTAATTGCTTCAGTATAATCCTTATCCCACCTCGGAGGAGATGGAATTTTATTCAAATGAGGTTTTTTAATAGGGAAAGACCCATTAGCACACTCTAAAAAATTGTGCACAAGCGCATCAGAACAAGATCTTATATTGTAAGAATTTATGACTGGTAATTTAAGAGAATTTATATCAGTAAGTTCATTAAATTAGGCCCACCCTGAACTATTATTGTCTATGGAATATTTAAGAAGAGGAGGATTACTAGAAGCAGTACGCGGACATTTTGTGAAATATTTATAAGAATAGGAAAATGGTCACTGCCATAAGTAGAAGGAATGACACACCAAGACACAAGTGAAGCAAGTTCTGGAGAACACAAGGACAGGTCCACTGCACTAGGGTATTCATCTGGCCGAGATCTTCTAGTCGGGGAAATGTCATTTAAATTACAGAGATTAAGATGATCTAAGGAATCCAATAAAAAGATCTCAGGTGAATCCGACAAACCACAACCCCATACAGAGTGATGACAATTCAGATCACCCAAAACTAGAAGACGATTAGGAAGAAACTTAATTAAAACAGCAATAAGTTTACGAATTAAAGATTTGGAAGGCAAAGGAATGCTTATAGAGATAACTGTTGAATTCTTAAGCCGAACAGCAACCATCTCGAAACCTTCACCACAATAAGGCAAATAAATAATTGAGTAGGTAATATTATTTTTAATAAAAAGGGCAACACCACCGAAACCATCTTGATGGTCTCTTCTACCATCAACAAAACCCGATAACCTAAATTTGGAATCGGGTCAAAGCCAAGTTTCTGAGACCGACAAGATGTCCGGACTGTGATGGTTGTTTGTTGTTTGTTTGTCGTATGAGGTAGGTAGTGCTGCGCTCTGATGTCAGTGTTTATCAAGCCGCCCGAGGGCCTCTGACATGGCTTAACGACTGCTATTAATCAATAACAGCGGGGACCGACAGCTTAACGTGCCCTCCGAAGCACGGAGCGATGGAAAACCGCACTTAACTTATAAAAGTCATTGGTGCGGAGCCTAGGTTTTGAACCTGGTATCGTTGGATTCTAAATTGCACTGTAGAACCGTTAGGCTACCACTTGATGGTTAACTAGATAAATAAGATCGGACTGTTTGTTCATAATACATCTAGGGTTCCATTGGAGAATCCTGTAAACTTGACCCATTTTGTAAGAAAGATAAGAGGCAACTTAAGGTGGGGGCAACGTTGGACGGTAAGTTAGAGAGAGACGGAGCACTATTTAATAAAGGAAGAAGAGAGTTTATAAGCTTTATAAGAAGATCAACAGCGAGTGACTGAAGACGGGGATTATCTATATTAACTGTGTCCTGAGCTTGAAGAGTGCAGTCATTAGGAGGTGCTTCAGATAAATCGTCTCTAATAATATTATTATGAGTGACTCGGTCGTAACCGTTACCGTTAGCGACGGCCGAAGTATATACGACTCTTTGAGGTTCCACAGTATTATTTTTGATCATATGAAAAGAGGAAGAAGGGGGAGAAGGAGGCGTAGTAGAAGCGATTTTGGCGTAGGACACTTTTGATACAGAAAACAATTTAGAAGCTTCCGAGTAAGAAATTGCTTTTATATTTTTTTGGTGTTGCATCTCCGGGCAAAAGTTATTCGTGGCAAAATGGTTGCCTTTACATGAAATACATTTTGCATTGTCCTTCTCTACTCGGCAAGAATTGCCAAGGTGAGTGGACGCACATTTATAGCATGTTGTATTAGAACAGCATTGAGTTTTCGTTTGACCATACCGACAGCACTGGAAACATTGAATAGTTACACAATACCACTGGGGACGAATTATAGCATAGAAACACTCTGTTCGGAAGAATTTGGCCATCGAATGTTAGAACCACCGTTTGGGACGGCTTCCAAGCCACAGATCCATCGATTATAACTTTATAATTAAGTCGACGGACTTTTATAATCGAGCCACAATTGGGAGGGACCTTCATCTCTTCTTTTATCATCTCTGGGGACATCAGCTGGGATACCTTGTATTAATCCCATTCATGTTACATTGTATGAAGGAATTAGGGCATTATAATTAATTGCAGACATAGTCGGAGATTCTATGAATTTGTTGGCGTCACTTCCGGAATGAAAATCTAAGGATATTCTGTTTCGACCGATACTTTTTATTGAACCACCAATAATCCCTTGAAACTCTCTGTATCAGCTAAACAAGAAACGGCCAAAGTCGACCGTGTGCAATGTTGTACCGTCTGATGCAAAACTTTGAGATCTTTGGACATGAACTGTAAAAGGCCCGCGATCTGTATGAATATACGTGGCGACCCACGGGTGTAAAAGCTTGACCTAGATCTTGAGATTTTATTGCAGGTGTAGAGGAGAAGGAAGCCGGGATTTGGTGAAGCAGGGGAGGAGAAGTAGCTGTTACATTCGTTGAGGCCTTAGAGAAGGAGGTTGTAGGAGTACGCTGCCCTGCTTGGAGATCAACTTCATCACCCGTCAGCGTAGATTGTGATACCGAACGAGAACGATTAATACATTATCTATTTAAGGCTCTGCGCTTACGAGCACATGAGGACTCAACCTGCTCAGTGGTCATCACCATTGTATAGGCAGCCGGAGACGGCGGCCTAGTTACATCCATACCGCCCCCAAGGTCAGGAGGCTCATTCATCTTTTTCTTGGAAAAGAAAGCTACTTAATAGATAAAATACACTAACCAATAATTCCTTGGATGAAAAACTACAGTAAATATTAAACAGGTCTAGTTATTTACGCGATTAATGTCAAAAACCAAAATTGTTACAAATTACCACCTATTGTCAACAATGACGCTCCGCCGAAAAAAACAACAACCAACCAATCAAAGAGAGAATACACCACCCACACCCACAGTACCACCACTGTTGCCAACTCATTTGCCAAGTTTAATGCAAAATATTTTGAAAAAAATGACAACAATGACTAAGATAACTGACCGCAAACGATATGTCTGGCATCGTACATGTAGACAGATACATTACAGGTCCAATTATCTTTTGATATTTTGTATCCTCAGCATTACTCCCATTTTCAAGTCTCAAGTTACACTCCATCGGAGTTCCTACTGGTTTACATTCTGCCATAACGATTTTTTGCAATATTTTCCTTGTATAGTGTTGTTGGTATAATGTATTTCCCCCTCTTGACGGTTTCTCGTAATTTTTATCCCTAAACTTTCGCTGGCTTCGTCAAGGTCCTTAATTTTATAAGCCTTTCCTATTTGCGCCTTCAAGTGCAAAGCTTCTAAATTAATATTTGTAAATATGTAGAAATCGTCAGCATAAATACGAATAACAATAAAAACATCTTTGGTTTTCTTTATGTACACGCAAGGGTCGTATTACGATCTATTAAAACCATTTTCCAAAATATGAGCACATTCCATACTTTCACATTCCATGACCGAGCTGCTTGTTTTAACCCATATAGGGCTATCTTGAGCTTACATACTTTTCTTTCTTCGCCTTTCTTTACTAACATATCTGATTGTTCCATGTAAAGATATTCACAGAGTTCACCATTTAGTAACGCTGTTGAGACGTCAATGTGATGAATATCTAGATTCATTTCAGCTGCGAGTGCAAGTAAAAGACGTATGGATGACAGTTTCACAACTGGGGCAAATGTTTCAAAGTAATCTTCGCTTTATTTCTGCGAACGTCCCTTTGCGACTAATCGAGCTTTATGGCGCTGCATAGTATCGTCTCGACCAACTTTCAGCTTGAAGACTTATTTACACTTTACAAAAATTTTATCCTATGGCCGATTTACAATTTCCCATGTTTCATTTTCTATCAATAATTTGTATTTATCAACCATTGCTGTATACCATAGCTCCTTATCAGTTCGCTCCATAGCATCTTTAAAGGAATGTGGGTCTGAATCATCCGAAACATGAAAATTTATAGAACATGTCTTTTTCTACCTTTCGGCGTCTATCCCTTAATGGATACTGGCGCTCATTTACGATTTCATGATCTTCTTGTTCATTTTCATCATCTAAACCGGTATCAATTGAGTCAAGAAATTCATCAGCTTCTTCCGCTTCCACAGTATCCCAGTCTGCACTTTCCTGTCCTCATAATTCTTCAATAATATGTGTAGGTATAGAACTTCTTACTGGCTCTGATCCTCTTGCTAGGATATCGATACATATACAACTTGTGATATTAGTTTATTAAACACTTCTGTGCTATGTGAAGTACCTTCAATGAAGACAACATCTCCAGCAACTATGACTCTTCTCACATTATTTATGTTATCTACAAATCTGTAACTTTTTTGATTCTCACTATAGCCAACCATAATCATTTCAGTAGACTTGGAATCAAACTTCTTCCTCTTATTGTCCTTTACGAGGACATGTGCTTTGCTTCCAAATATCTTCAGGTAAGACAGATCTTGTTTCTCTCCAGTCCATATCTGTTCTGGTACAGCCAAAATTGCCAAAGATGGTGATCTATTCTTCAAGTATATGGCAGTATTTATCACTTCTCCCCAAAATCGTTTTTTCAATTTTGCATCTTGAAGCATGCACCTCGCTTTTTCAACAACCGTGCGGCTAGTATGTTCTGCTACTCCGTTTGAATGAGCAGTTTGAGCTACACTCATATTATGATTTATTATTTTTTTCTTAAAAATTATTAGAACTCACTATTGGTATATTCTGTACCAGTGTCACTTCTGTGACATTTAACTCTTTTGTTTGTCTCATTCTCCACCAAGACCTTGAACTCCTTAAATTTACCAAAAATTTCAGTTTTGTTTTTATATAATAACCTTTCTACTATAATTGTCAACGAATATAAGGCAATATTAAGCTCCACCCCATGATATTTCTTCGATAGGTCCCGCCAGGTCAGTGTGAACTACCTCTCTTAGGTCTTTAGCTCTATGTGCAATACCTTTTGGAAACTTTAGTACGCATTGTTTTCCTTTGCAGCAAGTTTCGCATGGTTCAGGATTCTTGACTCCAATGCTAATTCCATTCACTAATAGTTTCAACATTCGCATTTGAACCCTGGAAAGATGACCAAGCTTCCGGTGCTAAAGTTCGTGTGTACCCATCTTTGTAAGATCATCACGAAGAACCAATACCCTGTCAAAATGTTGGTCTAAAACATAAAGCCTATTGTTTACTGATGCTGTTCACAATGCATTACCTCCATTGAAAGAAACATCCTTATCTTTAAAAACTTTACAATGATTTTTATCAAAAACTACTGTATGACCATATGCTGCAATTTTATTTTCGGATAGTAAATTCATTCTTATTTCCGGTAAAAACAAAACATCTCTAAAACTAATACTGACATGCCGTCCTTCATTGTTGTTCACTACCTCTGTCTTAAAATTCCCCTGCAAATCAGAAAATACTTTTTCACTATTTTGCCGTACTTATGCTGTTTCGGGCAGGTTTGACATTTGTCAACATGACCGTAGTCTCAGCATAACTCATGTTTCTTTCTTCTCAGCAGAAGAAAAAAACATGCTGCAGTATCGCTTCCCTTTTTCGAAGCCTTGTACAGCTTACACTGCCACTTAAAATTACCTTTTTTATCTCAATAATAACATGTGATAATCTTCTTGGTTTTCGTTGGATTTTATTTGTTTTTGACATAAGGACAGAATTATCATACTCCATGCGTTGCCGCTCCTTGATGAGAGCAGCCATAACGCCACTTGATGTTATCTTAGTCCTCGAATGTTTCAAAGCCATCACTAATGCATTCTATGTCTCTGGCATTCCAAACAACATTATAATTCTTTGAATTCATCCTCCAAATCTGCCTTTATAGCCTGTATGGCTTGCTGAGTCGCTTGAATTTTGATGCAATACGTCTCAATACGTCTAATTCAGGAAGTCGTTCAATATGGCACTAAACAGCTTTCTCAATAATGACAACCTCCGTGTCAGCACACTATCCGCATGTATTCATAAGGGCTATCCAGGTTTCTTTAGCAGTTTGTGCGTTTACTATAAGGGGGTAAACACTCTCAGCACACATCAGTCAAATCTTGGATCGGGCTTTGACATCCCTCTTCTTTGTCAATCAGATACAGTTACAGTACCTTCTATGCAGTCCCACAGATTGTAGTCTATCAGGGAGACATCTCCATTAATGATCAAATCCCATAGTTGGCCTGACCCAACAACTTGGTAAAAGTTGGACATTACTGTAATTTTATTGTACTCGTCTAATCGATAAGATTTCAACATTGGTTGTGATAAAGGCGCATAACCTGATGAGATATTGTTAGTTTAATCAGTGGAAATAATAAAGAACCCTCATGAAAACTTGAAGATATATTTTGTACTAAATACAAAATAACAACGAACTTATTCTAACAAAATAAGTCTTAGCTAAACGCTATAAAAATACAAACTATTTTCATCTTAGGATAAGTGACTTTATTCCGTTAGGGCATAGGGCTGTTTTTATTGAAGTTACACACCATGCAATAATGTGAAATAAACTGGTAAAAGAGTCTAAATGGTCCACACTGAAAATCACACTTGAGAATAGTAACTTAAACACTGATCACATGAATTACGAAAATGTATTCAATACAATTTGCTCTCATTATTTTTCACAACTGACATAGTCGTTATTTTTACTTTCAGTCAATCTGTAACTAAGCAATCAATTTTCATCTCAATACAAAAACTATGCGTCTTGCTTCACCAAAAAGTTCATACACCAACACTTTTCCTAATTGAGTGAAGAATGGATTGCCTGGCACAATCCAATCTTGGTACGCAAATCTAATAACCAAGGTCTCGTAACTGCCTTGGTTAGTACATCAGCTAACTGATCCGCTGAACTTGTTTTCAAGACTGTGAGGGTGCCTTCATGCACCATCTCTAACAAAGAAATGTCTCAAGCGGATGTGCTACGTCCTTTTGTAGAATTCAGGATTGTGTACTAATCTGATGGCAGCCTCGTTATCGTTTTTCAATGACGGCATGTCATCCACATTCGTTAATCTGCCTAAAAGTCTTTGAAGCCATACCAGTTCTCTAGCTGCCTCACCTGCGGCAACAATCTCAGCTTCCGTGGTAGAAATAACAACTGTGGCCTGTCGTTGACTCAGCGAAGACACAGCTGCACCGGCATACAAACATACTACGCCAGTAGTTGAACGTCCAGTTATAGAGTCTCCTCCATGATTAGCATCACTATAGCCTAACAATTGCTTAGGTCCGCTGCTATTTGATTTCAAGGCAAATTGTTCCTTTGAGGTACCGGAATATTCTCTTCACCTTGTTCCAGTCGTCCTTCGTAGGGTTTTCCAACTTACGAGAGACTACACCGACCACATATGCTATATCTGGACGGGTTCCGACCATTAAATAAGCGAGAGCACCTACTGCTTCCCTATAAAGAAACTTATTTTCTTTTCAGAGATGTTCACTTTCCCTGCTTGAACACCTTCTTTCTCAACGGAGTAGAGATTGGATTGCAATTGGCCATTCCAAAACGCTGTAGAATCTTTTTTGTGTAGGATTCTTGTTTTATTGTTATCCGTTTTTTGCTTTCTCAATCTCAAGGCCTAAGTAATATGACGCAGATTTCACGGTGATCTTCAATCTTATTCTAAGATCGTCAAGGAATCTGTTTGCTAGATCTGCATCAGAAGCTGCTATTAGGCCATCGTCAAAATAAAGAGTTATCAGTATCTTCTTTTGATCAACTTTCTTTGTGAATAAGCAGCATTCAGCTTCGCTTTGTTTAAAATCCATATCTTATAAGATTTCTTCAAAACATGAATTCCAGCACGTTAGAGCTAGCTTGAGACCATACAAGCTGTGATTAAAATGACAAACTTTTGTCGATCCATTTCTAAAACCATCTGGCTGGTTCATATATATTTATTCAGAAAGCTTGCCGTTCAAAAATGCGGTTGAGACATCAAATTGAACTAAATAAAGCTTCTCCTGAGCACTCACACTTAAAAGTGCTCTTATTGTTGCCAGCCTTGCAACAGGGCTAAAAGTTTGATCATAAGCTAAACCCTTCTTTTATTTGAATCCCTTTACTACCAAACATGCCTTGTATTTGTCAATGCTTCCATCTGGATTTATCTTTATTCTAAAAATCCATTTACATGGTAATGCCTTCCTGTTACGTGGTAGCTGACAGAGAGTCCAAACATCATTTTCTCGCAAGGAGTTCATCTCACTTTGCATTGCTTTGAGCCACTCATCCTTGACTTCTTTCTCCATAGCTTCTCGATATGTTTCTGGAAACTTGTCAGAATCTTAGAAGCAGACAAAGTCTTTGAGATGTTGCGGTGGTTTGAGTGTACCTCTGTCTCTCAAATTGTCTCCTCCGGAAGATCAGGTATCTTAGTTGAGATTCTTAATTCCAGTCCAGGACAGAATGTGACATCTCTAGATCTAGTAGTTTGTTTTCCGTCCCAGATACGATATCCATCATCGTTGTCATATCCGATAAGTCTTTCTTTGACAGCTTTCTTATTCAGCTTCTTCCTTTTCTGTTTAGGAATGTGGAAGTAACATTCACTACCTATTACACGCAAGTGTCATTTTAGTCGCATCTTAGGTTTCTTGTTATGCCTTAGTTCATAGGGTAATTTCCGTTCTACTCTTGTGGGTCCCGTACGATTCAAGACGTAAGCAGCTGTGTTGATAAGTTCTGCCCACAGAGCTTGTGGAAATTCCTTTTCTGAGTGCATGTATGACCTAGCGGTTTCTACAAGGGTTCTATTTTCTCTATCCGCACACCCATTTTGTTCAGGGGTAAATGGCATGGTAAGCCGCTGTTCTATTCCTTCTCTCTTAAGTATCTCGTGAATGGCTTTATTATCAAATTCGCTGCAATTATCACTCAATAGTGATTTGACGACGTGTCCAGCGTTGTTTGCTTCTTTCAAGAATTGAAGTAATCTGTATTTAACATCACTCTTATTACGGATGAAATAAACGTGACGAAACGCAGAGTAGTCATCCTTGAATAAAACAAAATAGCGATACTTCGAGTAACTTTCGGGAAATGGTCAACATACATCACTATGTATGATCTCTCCAGGCACTGAAGCTCTATCTCCCTTGCCAAACTTTAATCGCTGAGCCTTTCCATAAATACATCCTTCACATTGTAAATCATCCTCTTAATTAAGGTAAATCCCCAGTTCTCTCTTAACAAGATCCTTAACATATCTTTTATTCTGGTGACCAAATCTCCATCTCCAATGATAAAGATGAAGTTGTCTCGATGGAGTAACAGCGATCAATTCTTCAGAATGACTGGGCAGGACTGTCTTCATTCGAAGCATGTCCAGTCCTTTGTTGTGCTTTCTGTTTCCTAGCACAATTGCAAACACCATTTAATTCCAGCCTGCATTCTTTAGTGGTGGATATAAATGTACTGTTCTGCAGCTTATCTTGTGTTGCTAATACTGAAAATAGATTCTTGGTCAGCGTTGGCATATACCAGACATCGCTTAGAGTGAGTTTTGACTTTTTGCCATTGACATTTGATTCAACTTCCACAGAGCCTTTCCCTTTCGCAGGAACTACAGTCCCATCTGCCGTTGTGACAGTGTGGTTTAAATTAAATTCTTCAAAATTTACAAATACATCGCTCCTGTTAGTGACATGCGTAGTAGCACCATTATCAACGTACCAATTGTCAGAATCTTTTTCTTCTGAGCAAGTATAAATCATCAAGGTTATGTTCTGAACTTCAGCATTAAACATGATTTGAAATTGAATTTTTTTCATCCAGGCTATCCATAATTTTGCAAATCAAGAAGAGTTCTGGCAGCTTCAAGTTTGATCAGTCTTTCAGCATTTAAATTGTTCCAAATATTATTAATTTATGACATTAATGTTGCGACGCCATCTTCGGAATTGTTTTTAAAACTGAAAAACTGCTTACACAAGGAGTATGCGCTGTCTTCTGACTGTACATCAAACAAACGATGAAGCTCTTGCCACACTTCATGAGCTGTTTCAAAGCGCATAACTTTCATCAACGTGTCTTCAGTCATATTGCTTGTGAGTATGAGCAGGGCGTTGCTATCTGCCTTCCTATATTTTAGAAGCTCTGCATTATAGGCCATCAGCGCACCTTCACCTGGTCCCAGTATGGGCTTTTTGAGTTTCCCCTCAACTGCCTCCATGGCACTTTCTGTGCCTCGCAGTATTATGGAAACTTTGTAATTCCATGTGGCCCAGTTTTTACTGCTTTCGACTTGACCTATTTGAATTTTAGACGTTATATGTTCCATCTTGACCAACTTTTCCAAACTTGTGCTAACCCATAACCTATTGAAGTTACACACCATGCAAATGCATTATGTGAAATAAGCTGGTAAAAGAGTCTAAATGGTCCACACTAAAAATCACACTTGAGAATTGTTGAAAAGAGGTTTGCGAGCGTTACTATTCAGACTGTATGTTATGTCAGATGAGAGATGTTTGAATTGTGAAAAAGGAACATCACATATAACAAGAGGGCTGTCGTAGCAAAGTCAGACTGTCACTGGAAAATATAAAAATAATTGTGTGTATTTTTATAGTGCTCATTATTAATTGAACTTGTGATACTTGTAATTATATAACATAGCCCAAGTACGTGTTTATCTTTATTTAGGATACTATCCTTACTTACAAGTGAGTTAATTCTTATCGATACCTTGATACACATAGAGGAGCGATTAGAGCCTAATTCTCACAAGAATAGTCCTTGAACTTAAACAATGATCACATGAATTTAGCAAATTTGTTCAATACAATTGCTCTCATTATTTTTCACAACTGACATAGTCGTTATTTTTACTTTCGGTCAATCCGTAACTAAGCAACCACTTTTCATCTCTTGACCAACAGTTTTTATTCGGTTTGGGAAGGATCGTTAGTATCAAAAGTTGCAAAAATGTTCAAAATGTTCAAAACGAACGGCTTCTTAAAAATGTACATTACGAAACTGCCCACAATGACATCTCATCATCTCGAACGCATTAGCCTGTGGTAATGGCTCGTAGTATTTAAAATTTTAAAATAAATTTGTTATCATTTTCAATTATTATTATATATTTTTTATATTAATAATTTTATTTTTATTATTTAACACAGATTAAGTATCAGAATGGATGGAGCTCTAACTTGGGTAGCATGTCCATTTTATGTTTATTTATTTATTTTATTTTAGGAAGACTATCGACAAGCAATAACATAATATGCACTAAGATATGGAAACAATAAGTCATTTATAAGTCTCCACTGGTAGAAATAACATAAAACGCTGAGTTGCAGATAACAGTTAGCAACGCGTAATTTAAAACTTATTTATATAATTAATACACTTATCAAACGATACATTTACAGACTGACAGCACTCACCATTTAAGAAAAAAGAAAAACATCAATTAAGAGATAATTTATACCGGAACTACTTATAATGTTTAAAGAATGTCTCACCATGTTGTCTTCTCACTGAAAAAATGCTTGTGTCAAAAATATCAACGTCTAAATTCCTATCTTTACATAGTTCATTGAATTTTCTGCACGCACGGTAAACAAAGCTGTTTTTTTCGATATTTTGTATTGACTGATTGAAGGAAGAAAAGAGGACTACTGCGATACGATCTACTAGGTACGTACAAGTTAATTTTATTATGGAGATCAGCAGCCCGATTCCATAACTTGGCTTCAATCGAATTCTCAGTATCGCAACCACTAATGCCTTGCGATAGAGTCGAATTTGCTATGAAAAAAGTGATAATCCGATTGTAGCCAAGTTATGGAATTGGGCCACTGGACAATCAATAGTGGAGGTAACAATTTTTTTGAGAAAAGTTATGTCTAGAGTACAACGTCGGTGACTCAGCGGTAGGAAGTGATGTTTAGCGCAGGATTTAAAATAATCTCTCTGCTTGCTTTTAGTTCTGTAATTAAGATATCGAATAAATTTACGCTGAATACGTTCTATACGATCTATATAGACAGAGTATCTAGGGTTCCAAATCTGAGATGCATATTCCAAGTGGCACCGCACATACGTGCTATAATTTTTTTTTAAAGTTTGATGTTATTAAAATCTTTGACCTCATTATAAAATCAAGAGATTTAGAAGCCTTACTCACAATAGATGAAATATGATCATCAAATATTAATTTCGAGTCATGCATCACCCCCAGATCTCGCATCATAGACACACGTTTTAACTTTTGGTTTTTGAGAGATTAATTATAGATAATCTGGTTCCGTTTTCTAGAAAATGTCATAACTGTGCACTTACTAACATTGAGATCTAACTTATTGGTAATACAGTAGTTGTCTAGCCTCAAGAGATCTTGATGAAGTGCAAAGGCATCAGCTTGGGACTTAATTGATTTAAAAAAAAACATATCATCTGCGAAATTTAATAGCGTGGAATTTTGAAAACAAGTATCAATATCAGAGACAAATATCAAGAAGAAAAGGGGGCCTAATAATGATCCTTGTGGGACAGCACTTGGAACACACATCCACCTAGACATGTAGTTACTCAGTACTATAGCTTGGGAACGATTATTAATGTAAGATGTGAACCACCTCAGCAGGTCTCCTCTGATACCAGCCTTTTGCAGTTTAATAATAAGTAATTGATGATCGATTCTGTCAAAAGCTTTACTGTAATCTGTATAGACTACATCGGCCTGCAAGACACTATCCATAGAGTCCGTAACAAACTCATTCAAAAGAATTAAATTAGTAACTGTCGATCTACCTTTGAGAAAACCATGCTGAGACACTGGAAGTGAAGTTCTTAAAGCTGAATACAACTGCTCATACACGATTTTTTCAAAAACTTTGGCAATACAACATAGTTTTGAAATTGGCCGATAATTAGTAACCTCATTTTTCGGTCAATTTTTATGAATAGGAGTTACAAATCCTTTTTTTCAAAGCACCGGTACATATCCTTCATTAATAGACCTACTAAATAGAATATAAAGAGGAACTGATAATTTATCTGCACATCTAATAAGAAATATTAAGGGGTCCGAATCAGGGCCAGCTGATTTAGAAATATTCAACTTGGCTAGTTTATTTTTGATGGATAATTTTGACAAATTAATAGTAGAAATGCTTCCATCTAAAATATTTAGAGTTATGGCAAGCGAAATACTATGATTGGAAGGAATATTAAAATCTGGGACCAAAAAAGTAGAATAGAAATAGTCAGCAAAAAAGTTACATATCTCATTACCTGAGCTAGAGATTTTAGCATCATATACCATTGAAGTAGGTATAGAACTGGCTCGTGATAATGATTTGAAATGTGACCAAAATGACTTAGGATTAACTTTAATAGAATTTTCTACTCTAGATATATATAACGTATAACAATCAGCCTCTAAGGTATTTATATATTTTTTTGAGCACTTTAATTAACGCGGTGGAGTACCATGGAGGGTAAATTCTTTTGCGAATAAATTTAGTAGGCACATACTTATCAGGCATTTTTTTTATTATGCTATAGAAAACGTCAACTGCATCATCCAAGGACCCATCACTCAGAACTGCCCGCCAGTCAACTAATGATAGGTCATAATTCACTGCGTCAAAATCGGTTCGATTATAACAATATTTAATACGGGGCGCTGGTTTGAGAGTCTCTTTGCAAGAAAAGTCAACCATCACACACAATGCATTGTGGTGAGGGTCAAACGATACCAAGGAGTCAGAAACGTTATGCACCAAAACATCAGTGTTAGACAAAACAAGATCTAAAAACCTACCATACTGGTTAGCTACATGATTGTATTGATGCAAATCCACTAGATTTAACTCGTAAATAAAATTACATTCATTATAACCAATAACGTTTCGGGGTTTAAGGTAAGTACTACAGCCATCAGCCGATAAGCTCCAGCGAATAAAACTCAAATTGAAGTCACCCATCACTAAAAAACTATCAGCCGGGTTCGCTGTGAAGAAGTCACGTAAACTATTTAAAAAATTCGTCATTTGCTGTGAGAAGCTCAGCCCCATATTTTGGTTACATAAGTAAACAACACACACGTGAAGTTTAATTTTACCTAATGATATTGATACCCACATGTCTTCAGCAGTAGAATTCCATTCCGGCCGGAGAGAAACATCCAGATCCTTGCAAACAGCCAGAAGCACGCCTCCACCCATTGATTCCACCGTTCGTTTTGCAAGTTTCTGATGACATGTTGACATAGGAAAATCGACTTTATTCCGTCAGAGATAGGGTCGTTTTTCATTCAGTTTGGGAAGGATCGGCAGAGTCAATCTTAAAAACCTATCATTAATATTATGCAGAGTAGGCAGTGGAAAGTAGACGAGTAAAGGTTACACCAAATTTATTAGATATCAACGAATTTACAAAGGAATTACAACACATTCATTTTAGGAGATAATTGTCAATACATAGAAAAAAAACCAGACGTCAAGTTGCAAATAACAACTATATCATAGCAACCGACCATATTCATAGACTTGTTTGGTGTTCTGACCTCTGTGCTTTGCACTGATGTTATACCACAACACTTTCCCTCATCAGTTGGAAAGACTCAGCAGCCCCAGTTCAGTCCTTAGCTTATTAAGCGTTGGTCTCGGAACTGCCTTGGTTATAAGGTCAGCTAATTGGTCACAGGAACTAGTCTTCTGAATATCTATTAGACCTTCCTGTACTGTCTCACGTACAAAGAAATATCGCACTCTAATGTGCTTAGTTCGTTTATGGAACTCTGGATTGTGCGAGAGTCGTATAGCAGCTTCATTATCCACCTTCATTATGCCTTCCAGACTCGTGAGCTGACTAAATATTCTTTGAAGCCATACGAGTTCACGTGCGCCTTCACTCGCGGCTACAATCTCAGCCTCCGTTGTTGAAATCGCAACTGATGCTTGACGTTGGCTTAACCAAGAAACTACTCCACCTGCAAATAAACATGCAACTCCTGTAGTAGAGCGTCCGGTTTGTTCGTCTCCTGCATGGTCGGCATCGCTATATCCATCAATGACACCTTTAGCGCACTCTGAGGTATATTTGATTCCATAAGCTTGCGTCCCTTTCAAGTAACGAAATATTCGTTTCACTTTTAACCAATCAGCTTGAGTTGGATTCTCCAATTTTCGTGATACCACCCCAACAGCGTATGCTATATCAGGGCGCGTACCAGTCATAAGATAAGCTAGTGCGCCTACAGCCTCTCTATATGGAAACTTTTGTCCAGGATCTTGACTCTCTACTTTCCCTGTTTCCGAAGTCCTTTCTATTGGCGTAGATACAGGATTACATTCGGCCATTCGGAATCGCTCTAGAATCTTCCTAGTATAAGATTGCTGTGTTATGGTTATCGAACCATCTGATAACTGGGCAATCTCTAATCCCAGGTAGTAGGATGCTGGCTTGGTCGTGATTTTTAGTGAATTTCCTAATTCCTTCAAGAATTGATCCGCTAAATCTTTATCTGTAGTGGCTACAAGCCCATCATCCACATACAGAGCTATTATGATTTTCTTGTCTCCCACTTTCTTTGTGAAAAGACAGCAGTCTGCTGCATTCTGTTCAAAGCCCTTTTCTAGCAGAATCTCCTCGAAACAAGAATTCCAGCAACGAGGTGCTTGTTTCAGGCCATACAGACTTCTTTGAAGTCGACAGACATTCGAAGTTCCATCATTGAATCCGTCTGGCTGCTTCATATAGATTTCCTCTTTAAGCTTGCCATTTAGAAATGCTGTCGTAACGTCAAACTGTGTCAAATGCAGTTTGTCCTTGGCGCTGACACTTAGCAAAGATCTTATGGTAGCCATCCGGGCAACCGGACTATATGTTTGTTCAAAATCAATGCCTTTACGTTGTTTGAACCCTTTTACTACTAATCTTGCTTTGAATTTGTCTGTAGTACCATCTGGGTTTCGTTTTATCCTAGAAACCCACTTGCATGGTAATGCTTTTCTATTGGACGGTAACTCACACAACGTCCAAACTTTGTTGTCGGCTAAGGATTTGATCTCGCTCGCCATGGCCTTTTGCCATTCGGCATTATCCTCACTCTCAGTAGCCTCCTTGTAAGTATCAGGAAAGTTCTCAACCCCGACATAACAGACAAAATCTTCCAGTTTCTTTGGATGTCCGATTGTTGCTCTGTTCCTTAGGTTGTATCGAGGCTCCGTTAAGGGCTCAACTACTTCAATTTGTTCATTAGCGTCGGCAAATTCATCCTCATCCTCAGTTATTGATGATCTACCACTTACAATGCTATGAACGTTGCGCTTTCTGTGGTAGGAACATTCTCCTGAACTTGGCCTTGAACTTGGTCTTCAGATATATCTCCCTCTAGATGAGTTCATGATTTTCTACGGCATTTTCAGGCTCTTGCTCTTGCATGAGAACACGTCCGTTATCACCGCCTTCCTCGGCTCCCTCTGACCAAATAGGGATACTGGTGGAAGTTTTAAATTCAACATCAGTCTCGAATGTAATATCTCTAGATCTCAGTGTCTTTCTTCCATCCCAGATGCGATAACCATCGTCATTCTCATAGCCTATCAGCAATCCTTTGATCGCCTTCTTTCCCATTTTCTTACGGTTTTGCTTTGGAATATGCGCATAGCATTCACTCCCGATAATCTTTAGATGACTTATCTTCGGTTTCTTTCCGCGCCACAACTCAAAAGGTACTTTCGCATCCACTCTAGTAGGACCTGTTCTATTGAGCACATAGGCAGCAGTATTAATAAGCTCCGCCCATAGAACTTGCGGCATCTGCCCTCTGGTGTACATCATAGATCATGCAGCTTCTACAAGTGTCCGGGTCTCCCGCTCACTACAGCCATTTTGCTCAGGCGTGTAAGGCATCGTCAGCCGGTGCTGAATTTCATGCTTTTGTAAAATCCTTCGGATGGTTTCGTTATCAAACTCTCCGCCATTGTCACTGAGTAATGTCTTCACAGTATGCCCAGTAGTTTTCGCTTCCTGGAGCATCTGAAGAAGTTTATCTTTTACTTCTGACTTGTGTCTGATGAAATAGACGAAACGGTAGCCAGAATAATCATCCTTAAATAATACAAAGTACTTGTACTTCGAAATGCTGTCTGAAAATGGTCCGCATACATCAGTATGTATGAGCTGTCCTGGCATCGTAGCTCTTTCCCTTGTTCCAAACTTCTGCCGATGGGACTTTCCGTAAATGCAACCCTCGCATTTCGTATTGTCTGACTTCAAAACAATTCCTAGCTCCCTTTTGACTATATCGCGCACATGTCTTTTATCCTGATGTGCGAATCGTTCATGGTAGAGCTGAAGTAGATTTGAACCAGTCACGGCATTAACTTCGATCGAATTGAGATGCCTTTTTGGCGTGATTGTCTTCATAGTCAACTTATAAAGTCCATCAATAGTTAATTTACACTCTCTAGTTGTTGATATAAAGACGCTTTTCTGCATTTTATCTTGCGCAGCTAACGTTGAAAAAAGATTTTTCGTCAATGATGGTACTAACCACACGTCTCGGAGTGTTATCTGCTCCCTCTTACCATTGACATTTGATTCTACCACAACAACTCCCTTTCCTAGTGCTGGGATAGTGGTTCTATCTGCAGTTGTCACTGTATGATCTGAATCAAATTCATGAAATTCATTAAAGAAGTCACTCCTCACAGCAATGTGCGTTGTTGCTCCATTGTCCACAAACCAGCTCTCTCTATCTTGAGTTTGTCTCTCTGAGCATGCGTTTACCATCAGCGAAACCTTTTGCACTTGCTTGGACTTTGAGATAGGTGCTGAAGTGCCCGAAGTCGGCTTAGCTGGCCTCCCTTCCTTAATCCACTTTTTGCACTTGCGAACTCTGTGTCCTTTTCCTGAACAGTAGTTACAAATCAGTTGCTCGTCCTTTATTTGCTTGACAGGTGTAGTCACTAGTGCCTCCTGTTTAGTGCTCTCTTGACATCCTAAATCTCTCTCGAATGTGCAAAGATGACTCGTTAAACTGTCTATGGTCCTTTCAGTCTGCTTTAGCATCAGCCAGCTTGACTTGAAATTAAAGAACCTGTCGTCCAGAGTGTCTAAGACCTTACAAATCAGGAACATCTCCGGAAGCTTAGCTGTTACATCAATCTTAGAAACTTCAACCTTCAGGTCATTCCAAAGGTTCTTCAGTTTTGAAACATGTGTAGGAATATCATCCACCTTTTCGTGTTTCAGTCCAAAAAATTCTAGACATAAATTATAAGCTCTGTCATCCGTTTGTCCATCAAATAGTCTATGTAACTCCAACCAGACTTCTCGAGCAGTTCTGTATCTCATCACCTTTTTTAATGTGTCCTCTGACATATTTGTAGTAAGCATGAGCAAAGCGCCAGTTTCAGCCTTCCTATAACTAGCCATCGCTTTGTTGTAGTTGCTAATTTCAGCGTCACCTGCTCCTTCTACAAGAATTGGCTTCTGGAGTTTGCCTTCTACTGCTTCTGAGGCGCCTTCAGTGCCTTCCAGCATGACGGTTACCTTATATTTCCAGGTTGACCAATTTTCTTTGCCTTGCAATTTTCCAATGTCAATTTTCGTACTGAAATCCATTTTGGAAACACTCTCTTCTTTTTCTGCACTGGGGCCCGTAACCTCTTAAAAACCTATCATTAATATTATGCAGAGTAGGCAGTGGAAAGTAGACGAGTAAAGGTTACACCAAATTTATTAGATATCAACGAATTTACAAAGGAACTACAACACATTCATTCTAGGAGATAATTGTCAATTCATAGAAAAACAAACCCAACTTCAAGTTGCAAATAACAACTATATCATAGCAACCGACCATAGTCATAGACTTGTTTGGTGTTCTGACCTCTGTGCTTTGCACTGATGTTATACCACAACAGTCAAAACTTTTAAACATGATAAAAGTGTTGAAAATGTTCAAAGAAAATGGCTTGTTAAAAATGTACATTTCGAAACTGCCCACAACGCCAAATCATCATCTCGAACGCAGGGGTTGTGTTGTGTTTGATCATTCTGCTTCAACACGAACGTCCTCCAAATGTTAGAGACGTCAAAAAATAAATGAAACCAGATCAAACTTTAGTAGTTGATTTTGATATAAAAAATCATAGTTTCGTACTGTGTACCTATTGTTTAGCTAACCTAAATAATTGTCTGCTTTTTATTGCAATAACAAAACAAATAGCTCTATTCTAACGGATATTCATTGGAGAGGTTACGTTGTTTTCAAGTACTTACGAACATTGATCAGTAGTAATCACAATCAGTACTCACATATGAATCTAAAGGTTACAAGATATTTTTAAACAAAGGGCGACGCTCAATACGGACCTAGCTCGGTAAAATTTAGACTAGATCCGGTATCTGGCACTATTACTCTAAGTAGTTGGACGGCCTCTTATTGTGATCAAAATGGAGAGTCTTGTTCGTTGCTATAGCGAAATTGCTTCTGAAGCGCGGTCTATCTTTGACAGTGTTCCAACAGATTCTTCAGCTGACCAGGTAACAATAAGAATTACTGAAACCCTTTAAAATATTTTATGAATTTATTTGAATATGAATATATACTTACTATTTACAGCTTGAAGTAGAAGAAACCGTTCTTAAACTATACAGACAGTTTGAAAAAGACTCTGCTCTAGATCCAGAATTGCCAAAGCTGAAGAGAAGTGCCCACATCAAGTTCCTCAAGAACTGGTTAAATAGTTTGCCTAAAAGTTATGAATGCCTAGATGCAAGTAGGACATGGCTCATTTATTGGATATTGCATTCATTGTATGTACTCAATGACATGCCTGATGCTGAAACTCTATCTCATGCAGTAGCATTTTTATCAAAGTGTCAACATAGCGAAGGTGGTTATGGCGGCGGTCCTGGCCAATTCCCTCACCTTGGAACCACTTATGCTGCAGTTAATGCAATCAGCATCATTGGCACTGATGAAGCTTACAACTCCATAGACAGAAGTTCTTTGCAAAAGTTTCTGTGGACTGTAAGAGATGTTGATGGCTCTTTTGCCCTTCACAGAGGTGGAGAGCAAGATATCAGAGGGGCATATTGTGCTATCAGTATTGCTAAGATTACCAACACATACACAGATTTACTATTTGACAAGACAGCCGAGTGGATAGTGAGCTGTCAGACCTATGAAGGTGGCTTTGCTGGCTGCCCTGGCATGGAAGCTCATGGAGGATATGCATTCTGCGGCATTGCAGCACTAGCATTGTTGAACAGAACCCAACTGTGTGACATAGATGCCCTTTTGAGATGGAGTGTGAATCGCCAAATGAGCCTTGAAGGTGGTTTTCAAGGGAGGACCAACAAACTTGTGGATGGTTGTTACTCTTTCTGGCAAGGAGCTGCCTTCCCTATCATTAGTGCAATATTATCTCAACAAGGTAAGAGATTGATAAAAAAAGTAGTAAGCCTCTATAACATTTAACTGGGTATTATATAGTGTTGTTATAGTTTTGTGTTACTATCTCAAAGAGCGATTTGAGTTCCTTCATCTTTCCCATTCCCGTATTCTTCATTCCACCAATACTCTGCAGTTGAAAGTTCCTCACCAATCTACAATGTGTTATCACAACTCTTTTACTAAACGGGCTGTAAGACTGTGGAATGCTTTGCCCATCAATATTAGAAAAGCTAAGTCGATAGCTGTCTTCAAAGACATGGTGAAGAAGCACTACTTGTCATAAAGCTGGATACTATGTTATTCATACATAATTTATACACTATTCCTTTGTGAAAATGCTATTTATTTATGTATATTTATATATTATAAATTTGCCAATATATATGTTATATTATTTAATTATACTTAGTATATATATATTTATGTGTTTAACAAAATTTATGATAACACATATGTAAGTAGGTAAACAAAAATTAAGTTATATAGTTGTTTTTATTTATCTATTAACTTTTTTGTTCCAAAGTAAGTCTCCATCACTGACCGCAATGTTTATTTTAAATTCCTGTCCATCCAAAGGTTGCCTGTAAGAAATTGCAAATAGCGATAAGGCGGCCTATAGTACAACATTAGATTTTATTTATCATTACTGTTATGTTGTTTTTTTATTGTAATGTGTTCAATAAAGAGTTATTGTATTGTTGTATATAGTAGTATTTGCTTTTTGTTACAGAAAACAAGGAACTAATAGAAACAGTATTTTTCAATCAAGGTGCCTTACAAGAGTACATACTTATTTGTTGTCAGGCACGTGATGGCGGCCTGATTGATAAGCCTGGCAAGTGAGTATAATAAGTTAATAACTAGCTTAAAAGCTAAAAAAACACGCCTACCCTGCCAAAAAATAAGTAATACTAATAAATGATATAATGTGTGAATGTGCTCATCAAGGCCTTCAATTAGAAACCATATTGTAAAATAAGTGAAAAAATATATATTTTTCTCCTTCGATTTTAGAGCCATACGGCCGCTATATAGAACATTAAAGAAAATGGCCCTGTTACTTGGTGGGATGCCAAGATTCTAACGACACCCCATTTGTCTAAATCTGTTCAGGCATTTAAAAGTTATGGTGGAATAAAGAAACTCACATACATACAAACATAATACATACATACATGAATCCTAAAAACATTACACTCTTTTTTTTCGGCAGTTGTGTAATAATAACAATGCTATACAAAACAACATTATTACAATTCTGACAACATTGACCCTGCAAGTCCTGCAACTCCTGTCTCAGCTCATGATGTCCTTTCTCAAGATGTCCTTTTCTTAAAAATTACCTTTCCTCAAAATGTCAATTTCTCAAAACATCCTTTTCTCAAAAATGATTATGGTAAGCATGATCTGAATCAACATCTAAAATTAGCTCCTTAACATAAATTAACACTTCAATGGTTAACAGCACAGACACAAAATTTTGTGTACGCATTTTATTATGATAGCTTTCTGCACTCAGGGTTTGGATTAGGGAACTCCTCAATGGTTAACAGGTCCTGATTAGGGAACTCCTCAATGGTTAACAGCACAGACACGAAATGTTGTATATGCTTTTAATTGTGATAGAGGACTTTTATGGCCACTTGTACGACTTGTATGCTCTACGATCCGAACCCAGCATTGAGGATTCCCAAGCCACATTGGTCTGCCACTACACTGACGACCTACCGGAAATCAGCCTAGACGAGATCGAGATAACCCTCAAGCAGCTTAAAAATGGAAAAGCCCCAGGGGAAGACGGAGTTACTTCGGAACTTTTGAAAGCAGCAGGAAGACCTGTACTTTGAGAGTATCAAAAGTTGTTTAACTCTGCTCTGAACAATTGGAGAACCCCAAAGGTGTGGAACAGAAGCATAGTAGTGTTGTTTTTCAAAAAAGGAGATAAAATGCTCCTTAAAATTTACATGCCTATCTCGCTCCTGTGCCACATCTGTAAGCTGTTTTCGAGGGTAGTATTGATTTGTCTAGCGAGAAGACTTGGTTTCAAAGGGGTTACGAGACCATGGACCACATCCACACAGTGCGGCAGGTTATACAAAAGACTGAAGAGTATAACCAGCCCCTGTGTCTCGCTTTTGTGGACTATGAGAAAGCATTTGACTGTGTTGAAACCTAGGCTGTTGCCGAATCCTTGCAGCGATGCCAAGTGGACTGGCGATACATTGAGGTAATGAGGTGCTTGTATGATGCCGTGATGCCATTCATGTCCAGAACCGGCAGACTAAACCTATCCAGCTGTGCATGGGAGTGAGACAGGGTGATGTCATATCCCCGAAACTGTTCACTAAAGCCCTGGAAGATATGTTTAAGACTCTGAACTGGACAGGAAAGGGCATTATCATAAATGGCGATTACATCTCTCACCTCCGTTTCACTGGATTATTATTATTAATTGTTATTGTCCGCCATAAGGACTGATATTGAGTCGCTGTTGGATCTCAAACAAATTCTGACTTAGCTCACACCTGTAGTTGTATCGGTCTCGGGATAAACATGGATAAAACCAAGGTTATGTTTAACAACCTTATTACCCCGCAACCAATCATCGTTAGCGGTGTCCCACTTGAAGTTGTTCAGAAATATGTTTACCTCTGGCAGACTATGCTTTGGGTAGGAACAACTTCAAAAAGGAAGCCGATAGGATTCAGATGAGATGGGCAGCATTTGGTAAACTACGTCAAGTCTTTTCGTCGTCTATATCACAGTGCCTAAAGACGAAGGCCTTCAGTGCATGTTTTCTACCAGTTATGACCTACGGAGCCGAAACATAGACACTCATGGTGGGGCTGGTCCACAAATTTAAAGTCATTCAGCGAGCTATGGAAAGAGCTATGCTGGAAGTTTCTCTAAAGGACAGAATCCAAAATTAGAAGATCAGCAAGAGAATATGGGCTGATGATGATGATGATTTAGATAGTGTTCTAAGTTTCATCATGACATGGCTACTGCATAAAAGCTTTTATACATCAATTATAGATAGTCTTTTAACTGCAATAGGTACGCTCCAAACTGTTATACTAACAAAATTATTGTTTGTTGCAGGCACAGAGATATTTACCACACATGCTACACTCTGAGTGGGCTGTCAGTGGCACAACACGGCACTGGTACAGGAGACCCACTAGTTATCGGCAGCCCACGGAATGAGCTTAGCAGAGTACATCCACTTCATAACGTAGCACCCCATTTGGTCTACAATGCTGTGCATTATTTCATTAGACATCCTCCACCAGTAAAAGACAACAATTAATTTATTGTATTATAATAAATTAGCAGTTGACGACTCAAAAATTATTTCTTAATACTAACAGGTATCAAATCTATTAAAATGTTTCATCTATAACAAGCCATCACTGAATACTAGAGTACTTACTTCTTAACCCATTGGGTGCCGTCAACGCGTATGTGCGTTTGTTACGCCTAATTTATGTGTTTCATTTTATGAAACACCAAAATCATACTGTAATTATTAAAAAAAACAATAAAAGATAAACTTCAAATTTTGTTTGAAGCAAAATATCTCTTACCAATATAGTGGGGTGAAGTTGTGTTTGGTTGGATGGGTGGGGTGGTTGAGGATTGGTATGGATGTGTAGGGATAGGTGGAGTTGGGTGGGGATGAATTGGGCTGGGCGTAGATTGATGAGTTGGGAAGGATGAGGATTGGTGGGGTGGGTCGGAATGCGTGGGAAAAGGTGCGGATGGATAATGTTTGATATTTGACTTTTATCCCCATACATCCTCACACATCCCCACCGATCCTCATCCATCCCCGGCTATCACCACCCACTTCCACCTATTTCCATCCATCCCCACTTATCACCATACTACTCGACCCAACCTTACCCATCCCCATACATCCCAACCCAACCTCACCAATCCCCGCCCATAAATTCCTGTCCATCGCAACCCAACTCCACCTATCCCTAACAATGCCCAACCATCTCCATCCATCCCCATACATCCAAACCCAACCTCACCATACTATATTGGTACTATGAAAATGTCGACCTTTCCACCTTTGAAGTCACTTTATGCTGTGTTGCCATAAGTTAAGGCCAATTAAGTGTAAAGTATTTTATTGCCAGTGAAATGAACAAGTTTTAAAGATAGGAAATAAATGTTAAGTACGTATTTTGCTTCGAACAAAATTTGAAGTTATTATTCTTTTTTTTAGTAATTGCAAAATGATTTTGGTATCTCATACAAAGGTCACTATTTGACTTCCAAAATACAAAAAATCAACTGAATACTTTCAGTTTGATCAAAATTACTAAGTTTGTGTCGGGAATC
Organism: Alsophila aescularia; assembly: GCA_946251855.1. Lineage (NCBI taxonomy): Eukaryota > Metazoa > Arthropoda > Insecta > Lepidoptera > Geometridae > Alsophila > Alsophila aescularia. The sequence continues at coordinate 24,619,715 of OX276373.1, read as the reverse complement.
TGGAGATTTAAAAAAAAAAAAATTACGAAAATATCAAAAATCGCGGAACTTAAATGGGGGTTATTCGGGTGCCCCTGGAATTGCTCTAATCTCGGGATCTCCGCTTATCACTACTTCCTGGGGCACCCTGTATAAAACAAACCTCGATCAAGATGGACAACCCAATATAGTTGGTAATTCCATGTAATTGGATGTGGTTGTCATGATTGGGTGAAAGATAGTGCACGTTGTACATTGTTTCGTATGTATCATTTTAAATAAGTCGTCCGGTTTTAGGCTAGGTTGGATATGAACATTTTAGAGGAATGTTTATTGGTCTGTAGGGACGAAACCTACCTATCAAATTCTATTGTTTCTCTTAACATACAGACACATCGACGACAACTGAATTGAGTCAGGTTGATGCAAATATACACTAAAGGCAGCTGGTTATGTTGTCTTCAGGTGCATATATGAATCACTGAAGGCACTGATGAATAGTGGTCACTCAACAAATGCATTAATATACTATGCTTTGAATAAATGTTTGGTGTGTTATAAAAAAACATGAGGAAAAGAAATGAAAAATTATTCTCTAACAATATATTATACTTATTTAGCAACATAAATAAGCTAACAATAGTACAATACAATAAATAAGTAGTTTCACAATTTACAATATAATTTAAACTAATACAAATTCTTCTGACTCAAAATCAGTATCACTGTCATGCACATTTGGGGCCACCCAGTTTTGCTCTGTTTCAAATATTGAGTATCTAATATTAGGTATGTCCATAACAGTAGCACGAGATCCATTATTAAGGCTAAATATTGGGTAGTCACAATTAGTTGCTAGACCTTGGGGTACAAGGAATGACTTGATTATGTTTATGAAGGTTTCCAAATCATGCTGAGTTGCAAGGTAGAATCCAATGCAACATGATGGATCCATTTTACTAAGTGGCATTTTTCGTGGAGATCTACAATGAAACGATTGCAATGGAAAGTTGGGTTGCCACACATCCACCATTTCCTGACAGTAATGTGGGTCCAAATGTATTAATCTATCGTCCTGGTAGCCCACAAAATATAGCGAATGTTTTGGTCTTCCTCCAATGATGCCAATACAGAAGTCCAATGTAAGAAGTGATGTGAGACATGGTCCATATATAGGGTTGAATTTGTCTGATCCCAACTTCACAGGTACCAGCAGAATTAAGGATTTCCAGGCTCCAAGTGGCAGCCTACACTGTGCATACACATCTTGAATATAGATGGTTGATTCTTGAGCAACATAAACTTCCAAATTATCAAATTCATAGTTTTCCTTAGATGCAACAGACATTACAGCTTTCAAGCAGTGAGCCACTGAGGCAGGGCCATACCAATCGCCTGGTTTCTTTCCCAAGGCTTCCCCTGAGTTCACCATCTGGTGAATAGAGAGGGGGCTGTTCACTGAGGACTTATCACCAAACCATTTTATTATCATGCGATGAAGGCAGTCTTCTTGAAATTCTCTGGCATTCTGTATCCCCTTTTCAGGAGTCCACCTCCAAGACCTTCCAAGAAAATGACAAATTAGAGCTTGAGCAAGTAACATCTGTCCACTTCTTAACATGCAGCCCCAGCCACAGTCTGTAGTGAATGAAGAGCCAGCCATGGTGGGGAACTCCCTCCTATAGGTCATCCAAAGCTTGCTGATAAAGTCTGATTTGAATCCTTCAATACCTTCTCCATATATCTGTTCCATTGGCTGGTGTACAGTTGCTTCTGTTCCAATCTCAGTTGACGATTCTAAAGACCCTGTAGGGCTGAGCTTACGGTGGTAACATCGACCCAATAGCCAAACAGGAGACTCTTTTGAAAAGCTTGTTTTCAGTTTGACTGTCCAGCCAAATTTCACGTTATTCCACATGGATAACAATCTTGACTCAACTTTTACCTTGAGATCCACCAGCTCTTCATTGCCGTCGCGGCCGCTCGAGCCTGCCATCCTACTTCTATCCTGTTTAAAAGATGTGCTCTGCTCGACAGCATTATCGGAATCTTTTAGCTCAGATGCGTTCATAACCATGCTGTTTGATCCGTTCATTGTGTTGCAATCGCACAAGAAACGTAGCTAATATCCAAGTACAAACAATGCAGCACTTGGAAAGGTGCAATTTAATCTTCCCTTTGAGTGCATAAATCACTTTACGGAACAATCCATGTTTAGCTTTTCGTTCATAATTTCATTCTTTATGTCTAGAAAAATACGCAGTATTCGTCACATCGCAATAATAGTTTAAATGCAATCATTTAGATTCACAAATCACCAAACAACTTTACTTTGAGGACTATTCTTCACCATCACCAACCAAACCACCAAGTGTGACAGTTGACATCATGTCACTGACAAACAGTTTTTTTTTGCGTTCGAGATGATGAGGTGGCGTTGTAGGCAGTTTCGAAATGTACATTTTTATCATGGCATTTGTACATTTTCAACACATAAGCCATTTTCGTAACTTTTGACACTACCGATCCTTTCCAAACCGAATGAAAAATGACCCTATCCTAGGGCCCGTTCACATAAACGTTCGAGGACGCACGGATCACCCGCGCGTACACTCGAAATCGTTCACGGCGTCGTCCGGGCGGTCGCGTGGGTCATCCGAAAAATAGTAGTGGAGGGGAGGAATAGTATGAAACTGATACTTGTCAGTTGTATGTGGACGTCCAAAGTCGTTCACGATCTCCGGACGATCGAGCGATAATCGCACGGATGATTCGAGTGTGTAAGTGAACACAGCCCTATAAGTGATAAAGTCGACTTTCAACATGTCATGTCGGGATTCAGCCCCCCCGATTCAGAACCTTTCGATAACGAACTGATTCGATTCGATATAGTGAATGAAAAATATATTGAATTGAACGATTTCAAACCGAATCCACAGAATAAATAATACCTTATCGATCGATGACTCAGTTATCGAAAGGTTTTAACTAAGCAAGGAAGGGATTTGTGTTTCCAATAATTCGAAGACTCAATAAGATCGGTAAGAACATTAAGTTTTGAAATTAACGACTATTTGGATATTTTAAGACAAGGAAAAATTAACGTCTTAAATTAAGAGGGGGCTCATTAAATTTGTAATGCATTTATAGGGCTAGGTTTCATAGCACCGGAGATTATCCTCAAGGTCCTTGGTTGGATAGCATTCAATTTTCTCAGTCCAGCTAAGCCACAAGGCTCCAATAAGCAGGTTCCATAGTCAAGAACACTTCGTACCAAAGCGTTGTAGAGAAGCTTTAAGGAAAAAAAATGTGTACCCCACCAAACGCCCGAAAGACATCTCATCAAATTTAGGAGCTTCTCGCACTTATCAGCAACATATTCACTATGTGGAACGCCTGAAAGTTTTGAATCCAGAAGAACGCCTAAAAATCGTACCACATTTTTCGTTGGAATTATATTGTTATTAAAATGTATTAATATGGGGGGAGACATTTGTTGCCGAGTAATGAGAAGCATCGAGCTCTTGAGCGCTGATATGCTGAAGCAATTTTGGTTAACGAAATAGGTTGCATAATGTATTGACATATCGATCCGTGGAGTTTAAGACGAGATCATCAGCGTATTGTAGTAAATTCACTGAATCTTTGAGGGAAGATTCTAAATCGTAAGTATAAATGTTGAATAGAATAGGGCTACGTACAGATTCTTGCGGAAGTCCTTTCCAGATGAGTCTGCTATGATCCCATGCTTGGTCTAGTTTTTTTTTATCTTCCTGACAGGAGGTTAAATATGAAGCAAGTGAGAATTTCTGGGATGTCAAGTTTTTGAAGTTTATATGGAAGAACATTGACATATGATGATTCAAAATCTAAAAACGTTGAAGAACCGTTTCATTGTTCGTAAATGCTATCCGAATGTCTGTTACATGATTACCCACACTATCCAATTTACTCCTGCCCTTTCGGAAACCAAACTGTGACTCAGATAACATACCATGATTTTTGACAAGCCATTCGAGGCGGTTTTTGAATAAGTTCTCAGCTACTTTTACTATAACAGAAGATAAAGCTATTGGGCGATACGATAATACTGCGTTTGGTCTTTTACCTGGTTTAAGAATTGGAAGAATGATTTGGGATTTCCAGGAGGAATATTTCCAGATATCATTACTGTGTTAATTATGTCCAGATAATATACAAGCGATGATTCAGTGAGGTTGGCTAAAAATGAATACGGTATGCCATCTTCACCAGGGGCAGAATCTTTTACAGCTGATATAGCCCCTTTTAATTCTTGTATGGTGAAGGGAGAATTTAAACTTGATTGGCTGTGGAATACTGTGGAGGGAATAGAATTGTCAAAATGATCATGATAAGGTACTGTAAGTGGTGCCAGTTGATTGAGAAATTGGTCATTCAGATTTGCAGGTAAGGATGAAAAAGGGGAATCACTAATGCCGCTTCAAAATCTTTTGATATTACGCCATACGATAGAAGGGCTTATATAAGGAGAGATCGAGAAACAACATTTTCTCCATCCTTGGAATTTCTTCTTTTTGAGTAGTTTACGTGTGCATAATTGAGTTAAGGTTTCAAAATTTTACATTTTCATCTCACTACAATACTGAAGTTCTGCATCATTTCTTTTTTATTACTGCTTCAGTGCATTCTCTGTCCAACCAAGGAGAAGGAAGTAAGCCAGTAGCTGAATTTTTAAGTGGAAACGTTTCGTCTGCAGCTTGAGTGAATATTTTTATGAAAGGTCAGTGTTGCTAAGATGATCGTGTGTTAAATTTGATATATTCGGCTCTACAGATGTTTTGAGTTTGTTCCATAATTTGTTATTACTAAAGTTATAATTTAATAGTGGTTTTCGAGGAGTATCTCTAGAACCGTTAAAAAGCAGTGTAATAACAATCGGAAAATGGTCACTTCCAAAAGTAGATGATATTGTAATGCCATGTTAATGATGAAGCTAAGTTTGGTGTACAGATTGATAGATCTACTGCACTTTTATTTTTATAAGGAGGCGTGCGTTTGGTAGGGGAGCCAGTATTTATGATGCAAAGATTATGTATATTTAGAAAGTCTATTAGTAGTTCATGTAAATAAAAAGGTTTTATATATGAGTTGTGTAGAGAGCCTTCTTTGAGATCTACACTATGAGTGTTTTTGAATTTGGCAATTCGAATTGTCATCTTGTGTCACTAAGGAAAAGTCACCGTACATATTATTGAATTAAAACAAGATTAATTATTAAAATGGTTTTGCTTCACGCCTGATAGATATATATATTCGATCCGGAAAACGGTAACCTCAACGTGGTAGTATAGACCCGGGGTTGAAAATAATTTTGAAAGGACAAAACCAATGCAGGAACATTGAGAAAACCATGGAGGGTAAAGGAGAGTTCCGTTTATCTATATTTGATGGGTACAACTACGGTAAGTGAAAATTTCGATTGAAACTTTCATGTAAATAATGAATTGTGATCAGGCGATCAAAAATGATGTAAAACCAGAGGGAGTGACACAGAGTGAGTAGAAAAAATTGAATTGAAAACAGAGAACTATCTAGTAAACAGTATCAGTAACTCACATTTAGATATTATGATCTCTGAAGTAATGGTATACAAAATGATTAAAAAAATAGATGATATGTACCTTATTAGTGGATGTGCAAACAAACTATTGATAAAAAAGAAGATATTAGAAACGGAATTTAAAGAAGGAAATCCAATTGAATTCTTCCAAGTATTTGAAAAACAGATAAATGATCTCAAAAGTGCAAGAGAGTCAGTTACAGAAGAAGACACACTAAATTATTTACTGTTGTCATTACCTGAAAAATTATCACACATTGTGAATATTGTAGACGCTATGCCAATAAAGGAACGCACTGTTGAATATGTGAAGTCCAAGCTTATTTTGGAATAAAGAAAAATGAGGAACCAACTTTTGCTAGCAGCAGTTCCAATTCACAGAAGTGCTATGAATGCAATCGTGAAGGACATTTTAAAAGAAATAGTCCCAGGTTAACAAACTAAAGAAGTCATCGTGGACAGTACTCATCGTATCGTTGTGGTGGACGAGGAGGACATCGAAAGTATAGAGGACGTAGAGGTAACTACAGAGGAAACAGAGGACAAGGTAACAACTCTTACAATTATTCTATTTCTGGAAAATCTTCCGATGCTTTCAACGTAGAAGTAAAGGTAGCCGGAGTGAATACAGCTTCTGTAAATTAGCTTCTTGATAGCGGATGCCGTGACCACATTGTGAATGATGACAAATAATTTTGTAAGTACAAAAAATTACATAGTCCAGTAAACATAAGAGTAGGAGATGGGTTCGGTTTAAAGTCAGAAGTTATAGGAAACATAACTATGTATTGTCATGCGGGTAGAGAATTACATAAAATTGACATTCAAAATGTTTATATTGGAACATATTCCAAGCATGAAAAGAAACTTGCTAAGCGTGTCATGCATAGTAAATAAGCATAATATGATTAAATTTCAAAATGAAACTGCAGATATCTTCAATGCTGACCACAAATTATTAGCAGTAGCTAGGAAAATGAATAAATTGTATGAATTAGAAGGCAAGGTAGGCAATGAAAAAAGCTTAGTAAAATGTGTAGGCATAAAGTTTTAGATGGTTTACCTGAGAGGTTTGAAGCAAGTTACGTGCAGTGTGAATTTATTAATGATTACAGTAGACAAGTTTCAATGTGTGTAATATAAAATAAAGGCAAGGTATTTGACTGTTTTATATACGTGACATACGTGAACGCGATGCACAAACAAACAGGCAAAAGAGTGAAGGAGATTAGATGTGACAACAGCCACCGTGAGTATATAAATAGGGATTTTTATGAGTTTACTAAACAGCAGGGGATATATTTGAAGCCAGGTCTAGCATACACACATTAATTAAATGGTGTATCTGAAAGATGCAACAGAACGGTAATGGATCGTGCCAGATGCTTAATGACGGAAACAAAGATAGACACATGTTACTGGCCAGAATGTGTATTCATAGTGGCATACCTTGGAAACAAGATTCTTATAAACACAACAGAAAAAAAGAGTCCATATGAAATATTTCATGGCAGGAAACCAGACACAAGAAATTTAAAAATTAATGCTAGTAAATGTTTTCCGAAGAAACAAGAACTTCAAAGCTAAATTCGAAAGACATCAAGGGGATTTTAGTTGGTACACTGATACGGGATACGAGATATTGGTAGATAACAAAATAGTGATTAGTCGCCAGGTTACTTTCATGGATCCAGATGCAGAGGTAATCAGATTTCAAGATCTAGAAACAAATGATGAAATAAAAATTGCAGAAAGAAGTTCGACAAAAAATGATGAATTTGAAAGATCTGAGACTAATGGAAATATTGAATCAAAGAAAACAGAAATCGACGAAAATATTGAACCAAAGGAAATAATAAAGGAAAACAGTGATATTGATGAATTTTATGACACTGTAAAAGATGAAGAAGGTAAACGAAAGAAAATTTGAGTTTGACGAGGTGAGTGCGCCGAGTCGCCCTAGAAGAGAAAGAAGGTTACCCGAAAAGTTTAATGATAATGTCGTTTATGTAAATGTTTGTGATGCCGGAGTACCAGATACTTATGAAGTAGCAGTTAACAGCTAGAAGCAAAAAAGTGGAAGCAAGCTATAAATGAAGAAATTAATAGTTTAGATGAACATTTAACGTGGGAAATTGTTGACAGCCAATAGATAAAAATATAACAGAAGTGAAATAGATTTTTAGAATAAAAACAAATGGAAGATATAAGGCACGTGTAGTAGCAAGAGGTTTTCAACAAATGTATGATAATAACGAAGAAATTTACTCACCTATTGCGAGAATGATAACGATGAAAGCATTACTGTCTGCAACGTGCGTCAAAGAATGGGATATCCAACAAATAGTTAATAGACGTCGAAACTGCATTTATTAATGGATAAGTTAAATCAGATGTGTATATAATATATATCTACCTGATGGTTATATTGTGAAAGATAATAAAGTCTGCAAGCTGCGAAAAGCTTAATACGGATTGAGGGAGAGCCCCCGTGACTGGTACAATTGCTTTAATGATTTTATGTTAAGCATTGATTTTAAAAGGTCTGATTATGACTATTGTTTTTATACGGGATGTATAAACGATGTGGATAAAGTATATTTATGTCTTTATGTCGATGATATTTTAATCTGTGGCGAAAAAAGTGATTCTTTACAGATGCTCAAGGAACTTCTAAAAAAACGTTTTCGAGTGAAAGATTTAGAAATAGTGAAGGAGTACAGAATTGATGTTGATTATAAACAGAAAGAGAAGAAAACGACACTGAGGCAAGAGAAGTATATAGATAGTTTAGTTGTAAACTATTTAGGTGCAGGGTTCCATCAAAAACAGAGTTCCACTTTAACCACTTTTATTAAATTAGCACAGAAACATGAGATATTAGGTTTATATACAAAAATAAGATCGCGAGTCGTGGGTGGCGCGTGACGCGGTGCGACGGGCGACGTGCGTGCTCTCCCGTTGTTATTTTCACACTAATCGACGACGCGTGGCGCGGCGGTCGGCTACCGGCCGGAGCCCGGGCGGCCGAGCGCCCGCGCGTCCCCGCACTCTTTTCCTTGCCCCGCGTCCGTCCTTCGCGCGGCTCGCGTTATACAAACAAGTAGGCACATGATGCGCCTAACAACAAGGCAAATGTAGGCAACTCGATATTATTTTGCCTTGTTGTTAGGCGCATCATCATGTTAGTGTGAAAATAACAACGGGAGAGCACGCGCGTCGCCCGTCGCACCGCGTCACGCGCCACCCGCGACTCGCGATCTTATTTTTGTATATAAACCTAATATCTCATGTTTCTGTGCTAATTTAATAAAAGTGGTTAAAGTGGAACTCTGTTTTTGATGGAACCTTGCACCTAAATAGTTTACAGCAAAATAATATCGAGTTGCCTACATTCCACCCCCTTGTTTGAGGCTACGTTTAGCCGATAACACTACCGTCAGTAGGCAACACGACTACTTTAACAACAGGTCTTTTAACAATCCCCTTACAAGTTTTCACGTCTATAACTCTAATGTGTCCGTCTCGCGCAGGGTAGACCTCACTTATTACGCCCTTGGGCCAAGTATTACGAGGTTGGTTCTTATCGAAAATAAGTACGACGTCTCCTACTTTTACTGGACGTGAAACATTCAACCATTTTTGACGCTTCTGAAGCGTGGGTACATATTCTCGCAACCAACGACCCCAAAACATCTCCGCCAGTGCTTGAGCTTTGCGCCAGGACTTCCTAGCATCCAGATCTAACGCATCGAAACTACCCAGCGTGGATGTGCCTGATGCCGTGCCTAGTATTAAATGATTCGGTGTAAGTACTACCGGCGAAGTGGGATCTGTTGCGACATAAGTAAGCGGCCTACTATTTATACATGGTGATCGGTCTAAACTTACCTTGCCTGGTACGACAGCTGGTAGCTCAGCACGCAACTCAGGGGAATTCGTAATCCACTCCCTTATCACAAAACCACCGGCTGCGTGGATCGCAGAGAAATCCTCGATCAGCTGACGCGCTTGCTCAACTGACCAAACACTGTCTACATAATCATCAACGTAATGATTTTCACGAATAGCCTGTACCGCATCAGGCTTCAACTGCTCAAATTCACTCGCGTTTTTATTCAATATGAAAATGGCAGAGGTCGGCGACGATTTAGCCCCAAATATCATGGAGTCCATAGCATAAACATCGGGGTCTTTTCCGCAATCCTGTCCTCGCCACAAGAATAATTGAGCCCCTTGGTCCTCTGCTCGAATTTTAACCCGTAAAAACATATCTACGATGTCAGCTGTGTATGCAATGGGTCCTAGTCTAAATCTGAATAACACGCCCAATAACGAGTTCAGCAAATCTGGGCCGGTTAACAGATTATCGTTCAGCGACGTCCCACGATGCGTTGCGGCCGCATCGAACACAAGCCTTAATTTACCAGGCTTATTAGGATTGGTAACACAAAAGTGGGGCAGAAACCACAGGGGTTTATCGGGTATCCTCTCAACTAACTTAGCGTACTTTTCTCCTATCAGCCTATCAATCTGTTTAGTATACGCATCGGCGAAATCCGCGCCCCGTTTCATCTTTGTCTCTATCCCTTGTAACCGCTTGAACGCACAGTTATAATTGTCCGGCAAATTTGCAGTGTCTCGTGCCCAGAGGAGTCCCACCTCCAAACCATGTCCCACACGGCGGCTGGTATTATTCAGGATCTCGAGAGCCCGCTCGGTTTCCACGTTTTTCCTAGACACTTCAGAAATACCTATCGATTCCAACTCAAACTGCTGTTTGACATATTCGTGTAAATCATCTCGTTCCGAAATAAAATTCACAGACTCGTTACCCAAACCGTCAACAGATCCCATCGGACCGTGTACAGCCCACCCCAACTTTGTATAAGAAGCTACGGGTTGTCCGGATTTACCCCGCCTAATATTTTGGTTCACAATTATTTCCCAATTATCCTGTCCTATTAGTACCATAGGTTTAGCATTCTCATACACAGGCAAATCTAAGTCACGCAAATGAGCATTATTATGTATGATACTGGCGGGCATGCTCTGAGGAGGAAGGTCCAAGTTCCTAATAGTTCGGAGACTGATGTTGTGACATTCCCCATTAGGTCCGCTAATAAGTGTGGTCACCCTACGTGAGTTTTCATCCGTTACATGTTGTCCACGCGCGCTAACAATTCTTAGCGCGAAAGTTGGGCCACTTAAATTACCAGCTATAGATTCATCAATCAAGGAAACAGTCGCACCGTCGTCTAACAAAGCGTATGCAACCTTTTCATTATTATCATTATCATAGAATACAATCGGAATCACTTTAAGTAATGTTTTAGTAAATCGCTCACCAATGTTTGTCACTGACTCAGTGGACATTACCCGTGATGAAGGCGCGCGCTCCCGCGCGTTCACCTGCGGCTGCGTGGCTGCGGCGGCGGAGTCACACGCGCGTGGCGCGTGGAGCAGCGTATGGTGTGACGCCCGACATTTTTCGCATCGTTTAGCGCGGCACTGGTATCTCGAATGTACTTTCACCAAACATTTAAAACATAACTTATTGTCTTTAATAAAGTCCCATTTTTCATCACTACTTTTATTACGAAACGTAACGCACTCTGGTAGTTCATGATTTTCCGTGCACAAAATGCACTTCATTTCCGTCTGCGACTGTACTTCAACACTCGTGTGTACACGATCACGCTGCTTAAAAGGTGGTCGCTGTTGATTCCACCTCGCGAAACCGGTACCACTGTTGGCAGCGGTAGGGTTAACTCGGCGAGTGTTGGCGTTCGACGTGTTAAAGTTGTGCGATGTTGTAGTTGTATTCGGCTGTACGGCATTAATCGGGATATAATACGATGATGCTTTTGACAAGTGGCTGAGAAAATCTACTAGCACGACAAGATTAGGTGAAACTCTTAAATCGGCACTGAATTTACCTTCTTGCTTCATAACGTACTCTCCATATTGCGACCTCTGGATCGGTGTTAACTTACTCAGCAATTCGTTAACTAGCTGCGGGTTATTGATATAGCCATCCGCTTTGACATTCTTTAGAAGCGATACGCTGTTTCTAACCACCGATGTAAACTTCGCTAATTCACGACCACTTTCCGATACTCGCGGGAGATTTTTGATTTTATTTATCGCGCATTCCAGTAATAAATTCGGGTGGCCGAATTCCTGTTCTAGCGTATTTATAATACTTTCCGAGTCCGATCCTGAACGTAGCAGGTCTTCTACTGAACATTTCGCTTCACCGTACAATGCTGCCTGAATACGAGCGATATTTTCTAATTCAGAAAATTGGTAGGTCGAAGTAGTCATCTCAAACATTTTTTTAAATAATAGCCATTCGGCTGCGTTTCCACCGAAAGAGGGGAGTTCGTAATAATTCTTCATCATCGGCACGGCTATCGGCATGCGGATATTTGGCAGCGGTATGTTTCCCGCGACAGCAGTAGCGGCAGAGAGCACGGGTGCTTCAACGATCGGTCGCGCTCCACTCAAACTCAACACGGAGGCGGGCGCGGTGGGGGCGTTGACCCGCGCGATCGCTGAGAGCGCCAGCGGAGTCGCAGCCACGGCGCCCGCGACGCCCGCGTTTTGCTGCTCGGCCGTTGCAGACTCGACGCGGGGAATCGGTGCGCTCCGTAGCCATTCCTCGACGTCCGGTCGGTTAGGCGGGAATTCACACAATTCGTCACACTCTTCTTCTATCTCCGCCATGTCGAGTGCTAATTTCTTTTGTACTAAGTCTGCTTTAATCTGGGCTAGCTGGACCTCAGCCTCGTACTCGGCTCTACGTCTCAGCGTTTCTTTACTAGCTCGACTCGATCGTGATCCGGACGCCACACTTCCACAATCACGGCGACCAGTGTGCTGGTTTTTCTCGTCCAAACACACCTCAGCGGGCCGTGGCGTCGTTCCTGCATCACCTGTTCGTGCCTCCTGCTGTAGTCTAGCGCTAGCCTGACTTCGTGTCTCCATCTTTGACGATCCGCAATGAAGGACCATATGTAAACTATTTAGGTGCAGGATTCCATCAAAAACAGAGTTCCACTTTAACCACTTTTATTAAATTAGCACAGAAACATGAGATATTAGGTTTATATACAAAAATAAGATCGCGAGTCGCGGGTGGCGCGTGACGCGGTGCGACGGGCGACGTGCGTGCTCTCCCGTTGTTATTTTCACACTAATCGACGACGCGTGGCGCGGCGGTCGGCTACCGGCCGGAGCCCGGGCGGCCGAGCGCCCGCGCATCCCCGCACTCTTTTCCTTGCCCCGCGTCCGTCCTTCGCGCGGCTCGCGTTATACAAACAAGTAGGCACATGATGCGCCTAACAACAAGGCAAAATAATATCGAGTTGCCTACATTAGTAGAGAAATATAATGTGAAGGAATCCAAAAAATTTCAAACAACACTTGATCCCAGTGATAGAGTAAATACATCTATAAAATACAGAAACTTAATTGGAGCACTATTATATATTGCAAGTGGAACGCGACCAGATGTATTGTGTAAGATCCCTATTCACAAATTCGGTTCCGTTATCTGTCTTTAACCTTTTCACATGTAATCCATTTTCCCGCTCTACTGCCGTTTGAAATTTACGAAACTTTTGAGTAACTTAATTTTTTGATGATATATAAAAAGCAAAAATAGCTCTTGAAAAATCATCCACAAATATTAAGAGATATTTGTTTCCTTGAAACGAATCTTGGGACATGGGTCCACACAAGTCTGCATGAATCAATTCTAATAAATTATTTGCTTTCCCGTATACTATTTTCTTAAACGGTTTTCGTGCTTGTTTCCCTTCTATGCACGAAATACATGGCTCTAAATTTATTTCCGTACAAACAACACCTACCGCTTCTCCCCTTTTTAATTTGTCCATACCTATACGACATAAATGGCCTAATCGTTTATGCCATACCTGAAAGTCAGATGTGTCAAGGCGCACACTAGAAGCGACCAACGGAGTATCACAACCTAAAGTATATAGGCCCCCTTTCACTGAACCGCTCAGTACCACCTTGCCTTTACACGAAAAATGATCATACAATTTACAGCCAGTATTATTATAAACAATATGTAAACCTTTACCAGCTGCCTTTTTGACAGGAAGTAGGTTGCAGTTTAAATTCGGTACTATCACTATATCTAATATAGTTCCGTCACTACCTTTTGAAACAAACGACGTATCTCCAACACCTGTACAACGTAGTTTATCACCATTCGCAACAGTTACCGTGTCAACTTTGTTGCATAATCTGACGTTTTCCAGTATATCCACGTTGGACGTCATATGGTTTGTCGCTCCAGAGTCAATGAACCACTCAATTTCAGTACCATCAACTGGTTGGAGTACAGTTAAGGCTGATTTTGTTGTCTTTGCCTTCCTATGAAGACAGTCAGGTCGTTTATGTCCTGGCTCTTGACATTCATAACATACTATCTGCTTCTTATTTTTATCCTTCTTAATTAACTTAGAATTTGAAGCATTACCTTTCTTATATGTTTTCAACGCTGATGTTGCAGGTTCAGGCTCCATCCTCAAAGATTCATTCAGCAATTTACCTTTTACCAGCTCACTAGTGATGTTCACATTTGAATTTTCCAAAGCCATTACAAGGGGATCAAACCGTGGTCCCAAACCACTGAGAAGTATCGCAGCTACACTTGCATCTTCAATCTCTTTCCCGATGTCTGCTAGATCCTGGACTGTTCTAATTATAGCATTAATATATCTCTCCATATTATTGTCAAAATTATTTAGAGTATATCTATAGAGTTGCCTTTCTAAAGCAAGCCTTCTGCCCATGCCCTTTTCTTCATAGGCTGCCATGAAAGCATCCCAAGCTTCCTTGGCTGACTTTGCTCTTCTAACATAGGTAATTGCTGCTCCGTCCAAAGTAAGGCAAATTTTAGCTAACGCCTTTTGATCATTGAAATCTCGAACTGACTGAAGGGTAGGATCCCTTACTGGATAACCTACGACCGCCTCCCAGAGATCTTCATGCATGAGATACATTTTCATTTTGAATTTCCATGCAGGATATCCATCTTTATTAAAAAGTGTGATGGAGAGGGGCAAACCAGCAGCCCGATTCCATAACTTGGCTTCAATCGAATTCTCAGTATCGCAGCCACTAATGCCTGGCGATAGAGTCGAATTTGCTATGAAAAAAGTGATAATCCGATTGAAGCCAAGTTATGGAATTGGGCCACTGAGTTCTCTGAGATCGACGAAGGGTTCTAAATCGGGGGCCCGGACTCGGTAAGTTTTTTGACATTTATGAATGAGCCGACCGACTAGCAGGGCCCAGCAGGCATGGTCCCCTCGGCGACTAATTATGTGACCGTAAGAACGCATAATATCATTTCAAACGAGTCTGCCCCCCGATTCAGTGGCCCAACTACAGAACTTGGTTACAATCTGATTATCACTTTTTTCATAGCAATTTCGACTCTATCGCAAGGCATTAGTGGTTGCGATATTGAGAATTAGATTGAAGCCAAGTTATGTAATCGGGCCGCAGAACCTTTCGATAGATAACCGAATTGATTCGATTCGATATAGTGAATAAAAAATGGATTAAATTGAACGATTTCAAACAGAATCCACAGAATAAATAATACCATATCGATCGACAACTGAGTTATCGAAGGGTTCTGAATCGGGGGGCTCATATTATTCAATGTTTCAACTGTTGCCGTTTTGGTCATACAAAACTTCAATGCCGCTCTAAGCCTAAGTGTTACAAGTGTGGTAATGAGCATACTGGTGATACTTGTGATGTGGAGGAAGAAAACGTTTCATGTTGTCTGTACTCAGGAGCTCATTTCGCAATTAGTAAATCATGCCCCGAATTCACACGTGAAAAGTCTATATGGTATTATTTATTCTGTGGATTCGGTCAATTCAATAAATTTTTCATTCACACTAACGAATCGATTCGATTCGTTAGTGTGAATGTCGACACGGACGTCCAAAATCGTGAACGACTTTGGACGTCCTCATACAACTGACAACTGTCAAGTGTCAGTTTCATACTATTCCTCCCCTCCACTACTATTTTTCGGATGACCCAGGCGAACGCCCGGACGACGTCGTGAACAATTTCGAGTGTACGCGCGGGTGATCCGTGCGTCCTCGAACGTTTATGTGAACAGGCCCAATGATCAGTAGAGTATTTGTCGACGTTTCACATCAAAAAGAAGGATAAAACAAGAAGACACTGAAAAAGTGCAAAAAATCCTGACATTGGCCGACAAATACACGAAAAGTGTGACTACAAATCCCTAGTTAAGGGGAAAAAATAAGTTTTTTTTCGTGTGATTGTAGTATCTCTGAGTAGTCTGTGGTGTGATTGTGTATCTGTGTATAGATTTTTTGTTGCTTTGTTGTGTGTTTATTACCCGCTCAATGCCCGTGTATTTTGTGGTAAATAAAGGTATGCAGTTGTAGTGACTAAATTATTTTTCTTGTTGCATTGCGATCACATATCTCTAATCTGTGATTGCGATAAAGAAAGACGAAAGATATTGAAATTAGTGAACAAAGAAATTACAGGGACATAAATTCACCATGGGAGAGATAAAGCCGATGAAGTTAGAAGACTACAATGCCATTGTTGAAGATTTCAATAAATTAACTTCATTTAGTCGACAAGCCGAAAATGTGTTAAAAAATAAATATAAAAGGTACATATCTTCACTACATACTTAGAGATAAACAAAACTTATTGGGTGTAACAATACATCAATGGTATTTGTAGTAAAGAAATAATTCATTAATGATGTGCTCTTTTCAGCGTAGCACCTTCAACTGTTGGAAGTATATTATCCTTGCTTATACAGAGATCTATGAAGCAAAGCTATAGAAAGTCTCCATCCATCTCAAGCAAATACCATGACCTGTTTGACCAAATAATGCGAGAAAAGAAAAAGGACAATGTGATCTTGGAGTGAGTATTACTAACTGGACAAAATTATTTAATATATTAATAGGTACCATTGGAAATTTACTATTTACCATGTTTTTATTGGTATGCGAAGGAGGGTAGAGCAAGAGCAATTTCTGCCTGGCCTTATGATGTACAATTATGGAATCAAATCCCGCATCAAAACCTCTATTCTGCAGGCTTGTGGGACTGAGGTAATCAGCCCTGTGGATCTGCAGCACTTGCGGGAACGCAAATATTCTTTTTTTTTACTATACTATGTATATTCATGACACTGAAGCAGGTCTGGTCTATTCACGCACAAACATGATTAAAATTCAATCAAAAATAAATACAAATTACATTTTTTTATACAACAATTACATTTTTAGAGTATACCTTGCTACAGTAGGCATTCCAAAATAAATGTATATGAAATACATTACCAGATAGAAGTTCAGCACTATCTATCTCACCGGATGTTAAACTTAGTGTCTACCTATGGTGCATACATATCTAGAAGAAACCTATTCTCATGACTTAAGACTCAGGTTATAAATACCAGGAAATAAGGAAGGGAGTGCAGTTTAAAAAATATGTTATATCTATTTAATTTTGCTAAATACAATAATATTAATTTATTATATTTCAGACTTTCTGATAGTCAAGGTATCAGTCCAGCTCTGTTTACGAGATCATTGTTGCAAGGAGCATATTCTGACCCTGCAGTGGCTAAAAAGTGCTTCAAAGATACAACACTCATTGAGGATAAAGACTTGGCGTACCAGGTGTTCTTGGTAAATATTTATACATTGTTTACATACAAAGTTTCAAGCAAGAAGGCACTTTAGGGCTAGGACAGGTCCTTTTTTACATATTTTGTGGTATTTGTAGTAGTTATGTGTTATATATTCAGGGGTTATACACTGTCAATCTTACATTATCCATACTTAATAAAGCAAAGTGATATTATAAAAGCAATAGTAACTCTGTCTGTTTGTTACCGTTTCACAACTAATCAGCTGAATTAATAGCTGCGTCTTGGGTCTTCAAGTCTGAGCGTTTGTCCGTTGTACATTGATAAAGTCAGTTGTGCGTGGTGGCCTACCATAGCCCGGAGATTCTTAGCACCTGCAGTTACCTTGACTGCCACCTGGGTCAGGAACAGCAGAGCCGCCGGGAACTAGGGGACGTTTTTTCGTTGTAGTCTTCATTTGTTGGGATTTGCCCATAGTCGCCACGCAGGGCATGCGTGTTGGCAATCGCATGGCATAGCTTCATTGGCAATCGCATGGCATAGCTTCTCGCTTTCGGGTGTAGAAGGGGTAGGTGAGCGTTTTCAAAATAAAGTAATGATTTAATTTTAAAACCTCATTTTATATGATGATTTTTTGATTTAGATATTATTGATATATTATTGTTTATGAAATGATATTTAACTAGCTGATGCCCGCGTTTTCGCACCCGTGGTCATTTCTCTAGTTTAAAAGAACTCTATGTGCTATTCTAACATATAATATACCAACATTTGATGAAAATTCCTTCAGCGGTCAAAATTATTTTTATCTTTTGCTCGGCTTCTACTCATCGGATTGAGATACCAAGTACCCCAGTTCTTAAGTCAAACCCAAAGCTATTCAACAGTGTGTTCAACTTGTTCAGTAGTTTATTTTAAGTACCCTAGACAATTTTTTTCTTAATTATCTTCAATGTGCAGACTTTTTCGTTCATATTGCTTTATTATAAGTATAGATTGCTTGCAGATTAATCTGTTTTACGAGAAATCGACAAATAAAAATGTTTTTTTGCAACTGTCTTAAAAGCTAACTTATCTACGAACTGTGAAGATAGACCCAAATGATTTTAACTGTTTTACTTAGATTATCATAAATGTTATTTTAAAAATATGACAATATAGTCACCAAATCAAATAAATACGGAAAATTCTAGTTTTAACTTCGGGTTTGCCACAGCTGATGTTTTTTGACTTTGCTGGTCAGCCATGGGGCAAATATTTCGCTAAAATGAAGTGTTATTCTTTTCCCTTTTTATATTCAAAATTATATTCTGAGGAAAAGTATTTACCTACGTTTGTAATCAAATATGTAAATAACGATACATCAAGATATTGTAAAGAATGGTGATGCCATTTCAAAAACTAAAGTAGTCTTTAAATGGCAGTTATAGCCGTGCTAAAAGCGACATGTCCGGTCAGAACCACATTTAACGTTTTTTTTGGATATCAAATTGTATTTATATTACCTTAAGACTTATATTATATACCACCGGCGACGATAGGTGTCTCAGAGTATTTCAAAATAATACCAAAACTCATGCTATCCTAGTACAAAAAGTTTTCAGTAACACTTTCAACATTGAGGAATTTGGTTGGGGGACAAGCCAAAAACTAACGCCTTGGTGTAAAAAATTGACACTATTTAATATATGAAAAGTATCAAATTATTGTTTGAATTTAGCTAGTTTAGAGTCTGTTACACACCGGAAGATGGGCAGCAGCGTCCTTCGAGTACTCATGTACTACACTGCGGTCACCAGTCCGCCTGCCAAGAGTGGTGACTGCGGCAAAGCCCCCCAAAAATGATAGACACACCGCAAACGGCCCCTATTTCCCGGCGGCTCCGTTATTCCTGGCAGTAGCCACGTTAACGGCGGAGCAGGGGGTGCTAAGAATCTCCGGCAGAGTCCCAGCTACCAACCCCCACAATCTCTGGACCTGGCAACTTATAACGCACGCGCCTTGAGGACCGATGAGAAGTTGATAGAGCTGGAAGAAGTAGTAAGTAAGTTGCGCTGGGGTATTATAGGGTTATCAGAAGTCCGAAGAGATGGAGAGGATACGATAACCCTCAATTCCGGCAACTTACTCTATTTCCGGGAGGGCGACCAGCAGTCCCAACATGGTATCGCGTTTCTCGTTCTCTAATCCCTCGTCAACAACATTGTAAAGATCGAAAGCGTTTCGAGCAGGGTGGCATACCTTATACTCAGAATTACTGAGCGGTATTCGTTGAAAGTCATGCAGGTGTGCGTGTTTCGAGTGAGGGGGCCCCACTCGAAACTCCCGGACGATAAAGTGGAGGCTATATACGACGACATTTCTGATGCTATACATGCCCCGAAAACACATTTCACAGTGGTGATGGGGGACTTCAATTCAACTCATGCCTAGCCGCATGAGGAAATGGACGTGGCTGCACCCCGGCGGTCATAAGAGCGAGATAGATTTCATTGATGCATACATTTTATTACAAGAATACAAAGTATGTAAATAGAAAAAATTAGGAAAAAGTGATAGGTATTTAGAAACTTATAGCCGTACTAATATGTACATCAGATCAGGTCAGGCGGTTGCCTTAGAAAGCAGTCGCACGAATTGAGGGGGGGGGGGGGAAAGGCTACCCCCTGGTACCCCCCAAGGAGGAAATGCCTAGATTCTGTGAAAAGTAGGGTTGCGCCCCTAAAGTAATTGAAAATAATGGACAGGTATGGGCTCTCGCCAGAGCTCAGCGCTTTTTATACAGGGTGTCCCAGGAAGTAGTGATAAGCGGAGGTCCCAAGGTAGAGCACTTCCAGGGGCACCCGAATAACCCCCATGTATGTTCCGCGATTTTTGATATTTTTGGTGTTATTTTATTTCTGTTTTTTTGTTCACGAAACTCCAGATTTTGTCACAAACTTAGTAATTTTGACCAAACTAACAATAGTATTCATTTTATTTTTTGTGGTAGTCCAGTAGTGAAAATCATAACATCAAATTTAGTTCGAAGCAAAATATCTCTTCATAGTTTGGAGGTCCCTAACATAAACAAATATGGGTTTACTGGCAATAAAATACCTCACACTTAATTGGCCTTAACTTATGGCGACACAGCATACAGTGACTTCAATGGTGGAAAGGTCGATATTTTCATAGTACTGATACCTGTAACATTGGGGGTGACGTTGTGTTTGGATTGATGTGGGATTGTTGGGGATGGATTAGGATCGGTGGAGATGAATTGGGATAGGTGGGGATGGGCGGGGATTGATGGGTGGATATGCAGGGTGATCACTTTCTGGGAAGTCAGGGAAGCTCAAGGGGTATCGCTTTGTTTCGCATAACTTTTTTAATATTAATTTACTTTGGTATAATGAGATAGGCATACATTTTAATGACATAATATTAATTTTACATAATCAGTATTTGGCATACTGTTAAGGTAGGCAGGCATAATGATTCTTTGGGCTATATTATTTTAGACTACTATGGAGTCGCATAAAATATACTTACTAGATACTTTACTGTGACATTAGGTTAAGATGCGGCGGGGTGGCCCTTGGGCCACCCGTAAGCCGCCAACATGTTTGTTTCACATAGGTAAGTAAAAAAATAATTTAAAACTAATTCCTCACAACGAATAATGATTTTTTTATGCTACTAAATAATATGCTTGTTTAACTTTAGATATGGTAAACACGATTATGCCTAAACATTTATACGTAATTATTATTATGCTTGCACATTATTAGGGTAAGTAAAATTATGTCACACTTAATAATGTCATTATATTTTATGCGTATCAATAGAGAACAGCTCAAGGTGGTTCCCTGACCACCAGTGAACTTGAGTCACCAAGTCAGTGAAATTGAGGGGTCACCTGGAAAGTCAGGGAAAAAAACAAGATTTTACACTGTTTGCCCAACACTTTCCCAGTGATTGAAAATTCGGGATATATTTCATGCTCTAGTTTGACCAAAGTATTTAAGCATTTTTTTCAGGATTGGGGTGATTCTACATTATGACAAAATGTGTGGTCATGACTTACTTACATGGTTCTACAAAATGTTTCTTTGTTTGTTTTATAATTTAAATTTGTTAATTTCTGATGTGAAAACACATAATCACTAAAGGGTAGACTAGTGTTACATAGTGAAGCGACAACAGTGGCAAAATAAGTGTTAAACAATGTACATTCAACAAAGTGTGGCTAGATCCCAAACTCAGTTCAGTTTTTTTTATAATCAAGCGCGGATTCAGGTGGTGGGGGCATGGGGGCCATGACCCCCATGGACATATTTCAACCAAAGGTGTTTTTGTTAGTTCCATTTGTTATTTTAATATGTTTTATAATCATGTTTATTTGTTTCACAGTTTTTTTATTTCGTTCTAGGCAATCGTTTGACCACGATCTCACCTGATAAAAAGCGATGATGTGGTCGAAGGTGTAGCACGCGATACCTATTCACTCTTGACTTGAAAACACCTGGGTTATATTTTACCGGAAACACTGACGAGGGCAGGGCATTCCACTCCTTTGCAGTTCTTATAATAAATGAAGAAGCGTAACGCTTCGTTCTTAGTCGTTGAAGAGTACCTGCAAGCAAAAGAAAAGTATGAGATAGAAGAAGGAAAGGCTCAGACAGAAAGCTGGAAATGCTTCTGCGAAAAGCAAGACAGAGAAGGGATGTGGGAGGGGATCTATAGAGTGATAGGGAGGACGACCAAAAGGCAGGAGGACCTGCCCCTGGTCAGGGATGGTAGATTTCTGAGCCCAAAGGAGTCGGCGGAGATGCTCGCCGAAACATTTTACCCTGAAGACAAAGTGGAAGAGGATAATGAGACACACCAAGCAATCAGGACAAAAGCTGACCAAATAAACGGTTCGGGACATGATGATATCCATGACCCACCGTTTACCCCTGAAGAGGTTAAAACTGCGGTGAAAGGTTTCAACCCAAAAAAGGCACCAGGATCTGACGGGCTAACGGCGGACATTTGTAAGCAGGCGATTACACAGGACCCGGAATTCTACCTATCACTGGCAAACAAATGCCTGGAGCGAGGTCACTTCCCAAATATTTGGAAAGAGGCGACCGTAGTAGTACTCCGGAAACCAGGGAAGGAAAAGTACACGGAAGCCAAGTCCTATAGGCCGATAGGGTTGTTGCCAGTGATGGGTAAAATCCTCGAAAAAATGGTCATCAATAGACTGAAATGGCACATCCTCCCGGGAATAAGCAATCGCCAATACGGATTCATGCCCCAGAAAAGCACAGAAGACGCCCTCTATGTCCTCGTAAACCATATACGTACAAAGGTTGAGCAGAAAAAACTAGTCACACTTGTTTCGTTGGACATAGAGGGAGCGTTTGATAGTGCATGGTGGCCACAAATAAGGGTCCGGTTGGCGGAGGCAAACTGTCCTCTCAATATCAGGAGGCTCATAGATAGCTACCTTAGCAGTAGAAAGGTTAGGATTAGGTACGCGGGTGAGGAGGTCACGAGGGAAACCACCAAGGGCTGCGTCCAGGGGTCGATCGGAGGTCCCATCCTATGGAACCTGCTCCTCGACCCACTGCTGCATGGCCTCGATGAGCGGGGAGATTACTGTCAGGCCTTCGCGGACGATGTGGTTTTGGTGTTTGAAGGGGATACGGCACAGGAAGTGGAGCGACAGGCTAATGCTGCTCTCGCGTATGTTCGGGAGTGGGGTGTCATGAATAAGCTAAAGTTCGCACCTCAAAAAACCAAAGCGATGGTAATAACCAGAAAGCTCAGACATGACACGCCACGCCTGCCCATGGGCGGGACCAGCATTGGCATGTCGAAGGAGATCAAGATCCTGGGGCTCATACTAGACCACAAGCTCACTTTCAACAGCCATGCCGCAACTGTGTGCAATAAGGCGTTGAACGTGTACAAGCAGCTGTCCAGAGCCGCCAGGGTCAGTTGGGGCCTAAACCCGCAAGTCATACGCTGCATATACACGGCTGCAGTAGAGCCGATTATTATGTATGCGGCCAGTGTATGGGCACTACAGACTCGCAAACTGAACATGCAGAAACATCTAAACGCTGTCCAGCGAGGTTTTGCCCAGAAGCTTTGTAAAGCTTATCGGACCGTCTCCCTAAACTCGGCTCTAGTGCTGGCTGGAATCTTGCCCCTCGACCTCAGAATACAGGAGGCAGCCGCCCTGTATGAGGCCAAGAGAGGCGTTTCCAAGCTGGCACTAGGAGATAGGGAGGTGGAAAAGATGGCAAAGTTCGACGTATCACCTCACCCGGCAGAACATATGAGCCTGGAATTCATAAGCCTGGAAGACCAAGAGCAGGTGGACATTCACAGCGGTTACGCAGTCCGAATGTTCACAGACGGCAGTAAAATTGAGGGTAAGGTCGGGGCTGCAGTATCCGTATGGAATAATGCAGCCGAGATTAAAACTCATAAATTGAAGCTATCGTCTTACTGCACCGTCTACCAGGCTGAATTGCTGGCCATATGCAAAGCCACGAGGGAGATCCTAAAGAGCACGGAATCGACCTTTGCAATCTACAGCGATTCAAGGTCATCGCTCGAAACCATAACTAATTATGGTTCTAAGCACCCTCTTGCTGTAGAAATACGAAACAACCTGCGAGCCTCTAAAGACCAGTTTAAAAGTGTATTTTTATACTGGATAAAAGCTCACGCAGGCTTAGAGGGTAACGAACGAGCAGACGAGCTGGCAAAGGTGGCAGCTTTGGCTTTAAAGACCAAGCCGCATTATGATCTCTGTCCAGCCTCTTTTGTAAAGAGGCAGATCAGGGTCAAAAGTCTTAGCGAATGGGACAGTAGGTATAGGACTGGTGAGACAGCAGCAGTGACCAAAATTTTCTTTCCCGATGTAATAGGCGCCTTTAAAATTATTAAAAAACTTAAGCCAGCTGGCATAATCACGCAATTAATGACAGGGCACGGTGGGTTTTCAGAATACTTGGCTCGTTTCAAGTGTAAGGAAGACCCATCGTGCATCTGCGAACCAGGCCGCCCAGAAAACGTCCCACATATAATCTTCGAATGTCCAGTCTTTTGTAGAGAGAGATACGAAGCTGAGCAAAATATGAATGTCAACCTCGATGTAAATGCCGTATATGAATACATGAAAGATAAAAGGTTACAACTAGAATTTATAAACTACTGTGTGAAAATCGTAAATAAAGTTATAATTAGAAATAAGGATAAATAAGATTGTTAAATATGTATATTAAAGATATATATAAAATTAGCAATAAGCATATATGTTAAAATAAACAAAATTGGATATAAAATATGATAAATACAAGTAAAAGTAGATATAAACTAATGTGTGAACTTGTTAAAACTGTAAGGATTTTTGTTGTATAATAAATTAGTGAAAAAAAAAAAAAAAAAAAAAAAGAAAAAAAAAAGTACTCCCAAAGTAGTTAAGGTCTCTGATTACGTCAGAGGGAGACACGAAACAGGGAGGGGGTTTTAGTCGGTAGGTCGCCGCGAGGCGGAGTCCGACATAACCGTCCGCGGTATCCATGAGGATTTCCCCCTCCCTGACTAAAAAAAAAAAAAACGCTTCGTTCTTGTGCGAGGTATTTCAACCATAAAAGGGTGGCGCACCTTCTCAATAATATCGCAAGTTTCGCACTCATAGAAGATGGACCATATAAACATTCGTTTTTTTCACATAATTACACTAATAAAAGTAAAAGTAGCTCAAAATGTTCGCGCTCGCTTTTCTTTCGCCTTCTTGGTAGTATTGCATGTTTCGCATACCAACGAACGAATAATATGGCATGTTTCAAATACCAACGAACAAATAATATGGCACGTTTCAAATACCAACGAACGAATAATATGGCATGTTTCAAATACCAACGAACGAATAATATGGCATGTTTCAAATACCAACGAACGAATAATATGGCATGTTTCGCATACCAACGAACGAATAATATGGCATGTTTCAAATATCAACGAACGAATAGTATGGCATGTTTCAAATACCAACGAACGAATAATATGGCATGTTTCAAATACGAACGCTCGTAAAAATGAAAAAAAACTTGCTCTAAGATGAACATGGTTGGTCAGGGAAATTTGTCAAAATGATCAAGGAAAAGTTAGGTTTATATTTTAGAATTTTCAGTGGACACCCTTAGATGGATGGGGATTGATGAAGTTTGACGTTTGACTTTATCCCACACTTCCCCACCGATCCCCATCCATCTTTACCTATTCCCACTTATTCCCCCACCTATCCTCATACATTCCCATCCAACCCCACCTATCACCATACATCTCGACCCAACATCACCCATCCCAATAAAGACCCACCCAACCTCACCCATCCCCACTTATCCCTACCCATCCTCACTCACCCAACCCGACCCAACCCCGCCGATCCCCGTCCATCAATCCCTGCCCATCCCCACCCAACTCCACCTATCCCTACACATCCCTACCAATCTCCAACCATCTCCATCCATCCCCACCCATCCCCATACATCCAAATCCAACCTCACCCCACTTTGTCGGTACTGTGAAAATGTCGACCTTTCCACCTTTGAAGTCACTTTATGCTGTGTTGCCATAAGTTTAGGCCAATTAAGTGTGAGGTATTTTATTGCTAGTGAATTGAAGAAGTTTTTATGTTAATTTTGAAGAGATATTTTGCTTGAACATAATTTGAAGATTTTATATCTAAGAGGGTGATTTACCTACTGGACTACAAAACATACAAAAAAACAATTGAATACTTGTTTGTTTGTCGTATGAGGTAGTGCTGGCCTCTGATGTCAGAGTTTGTCAAGCTGCCCGAGGGCCTCTGACATGGCTTAACGACTGCTATTAATCAATAACAGTCGGGACCGACAGCTTAACGTGCCCTCCGAAGCACGGAGTGATGGAAAACCGCACATAACTTAGAAAAGTCATTAGTGTGGAGCCTAGGTTTGAACCCGGTATCGTCGGATTCTAAATTGCACTATAGAACCGTTAGGCCACCATCGCTCTAATTAATAGTTTAGTAAAAATTACTAAATTTGTGACGAAATCTGGAGCTTCGAGAAGAAAAAACAAAAATGGAATAACTCCGAAAGTATAAAAAAACGCGGAACATGGATGTCCCTGAGAGGTACCCTCGGGATCTCCGCTTTTCACTACTTCCTGGGACAGCCTGTATACACTAGGGGTAAAGACCACAAGGCCAGGTGGCATCGGGGTGCTTTGTGTCGGTTCTGTGACTTATTTAGAACCTAACCTACTCATGTTGGGGTGCTCTTTGTCGATTCTGTGACTCATTTAGAACTCTGTGTCGTCCTAAGATTTCATCATAAATGAACGAAATGACGTTCCATTTCACGGATCAGTAGCGAATAACCGAAAATAATACAAAAACAATATATAATAAACTACGCGTTTCCTCGGGCTAGGAGTGGCACCATTAGAAAGAGGAGTCAAATCTCTTGCCAATACTACCCTCAGCCACCCCAAATTCGTGCGGCTGGTTTCTAAAGCCAACCCGTCCCAGCAGGATACATGCTTACAAATGCAGTTCTTCCTGTGTTCTTCAGTCATTAATAAAAATGTGTATTCTGTTTCAGGGAATCATTAATGACAATCAGTACGGCCCATATGCAGAAATAATTAAACAGTTAGTGGTTACATACCCTATTAAATTCTTTCTTGCTGCGCCCCGCGGTTTTGACCGCGTGGAGGTTACCAATATAAAAGTGTCCTATATGTTATCCCAGGACCTAGATTAGGTACCAATGTACCAAATTTCATCAAAATTCATACAGCCGTGCAACAGTTTTTTTGAATATGTACAGCACTCGTTACATTTATATTTGCAAAGTACAACATTCTATAAGGCAAATCCTAAGTCAGCAGTGAAAACTTTTTTCAAATTCGTCCAGTAGTTTGAATGTGATGTTAAAACAAAGACAGATCATTTAAAAAAAAAAGGTTCTGAAAGAGACAGATCAGCTTAGTTTAGTTCAGTCCTGTCAAAGTTCACAACAAATGCTGCCAAAATGTTTGAAATAAAAGCTTAGGTATTTTTTTGGCTAGGTATTGATTTTGGAATAGTGGTCAGTGCGCCATGTTGTTTTTTCTCTCAAGTTTTCGGCACACGATGAAACCTGTATGAATGGATAGATGACACATATACAATTATACATACAAAAATATTCTGGAATATATTGTTCTAAAGAGTCACGTTATAAGGGGTAACGACAAGCTAGGACTAAACGACAACCATTTAAAACTGGTGGCTCTATGAACTGTAGACCTCGCGCGCACAACTTTTTGCAAACAATCTAGCGGTGCACAGTAGCGCCATCTTTTTACCTTAAGGCCTGGTTCTAGCACTTTTAGCAATTTTCGATCATTTTTGAACGTCTGTATCTTGTTTTATAATTAACCCAGAAACATGATTAGTATGAATTCACTCGATAGAAAATAAAATCAAAGGTAACACTACTTTATGCTTAGAACTTTGATTGGAAAGAGACCCCGTCACTAAATGATATCAAAGATACACCAAGAGAAAAAAAAAAGCTTTTGCCAAAGCTTTAGTTTTCCTACAAATAAATAAAAACCTTAAATTTTACTTCCGAGTTGTATTATCTTTCCCACTCTACTTGATCATGGATGAGAGGCTAATTTCTTGCTAGAAACCCAAAAGTGAGAAATTTACTGTATTTTGAGGAGATATTCTGCTCATCACGCCGAAGATCCTCATCAGATCTTCACCAAATTTTTATGACACCAATTTAAAGTTACTACCTTTCAAATAAAAAAAGAACCATCGAAATCGGATCTAATAAGGCGGAGATATTCAGTAGCACCCTTTTTGCCCTTTTTTGGGGGAAGTACACCCCCCCCCCCCCCCCTAATCAAAAATTCCTGACTACTGAAAAATTCTAAAAATTCGTTTAGCCTGTATACCAAGTTTCGTCTGATCTAGACGAAACTTGATATACAGGTTAAACGAATTTTTGGTTGAGAAATGCGATCTGTAGAGGAGAACAGATCCGGTCTGACATCCGGAAATACGAAAGCATTTTTGCCCTAGCTGAAACGGAGACGCTTCGCTCGCTCGGTCAATTAACTATGTTTATGTTTCTCCGGCTAGATGGAGCGACGACTTACGTAAAGTAGCTGGCAGTATTTTTTTACAAGAGACGAGCCGAAGATCAGACTCGTTAGAAGCGTTAGAAGCCTGTGTCCAGCAGTGGACTGATGCAAGCTGTAGAAAATGATGATATTTCTACTGATTTAATATTGCCGAACCGAATCGATTCGATATTGTTAAAGATCATAGAAAGGATCCTTTCTATGATCTTTGATATTGTGAATATAAAATGTACTGAATTGAACGATTACAAACCGAATCCACAGAATAAATAATACCGAATTGATTGACAACTGAGATTATCGAAAGGTTCTGAGGTTTGACTTCAAGCGCCAAAACTTGAAAAAAATAACAAGATGGCGGAGACCACCATGCCAGCCTCAAAAGAAAAATCTTGCTTATTACTCATATCATGAAATTGTTTCAGGTCAATAGGGTTGGAATATGAGCTGCGCTTAGAAAGAGAGCTGAGACTAATGAATATCACATTTTCCGATGAGAATGTTCTAAGAGCCAGAGGATATGACAAAACTCCTGATTTCAAACTTGATGTTCCGATTGCCATCGATGGCTTCATTGTCAACTGGATTGAAAGCAAAGCATTATTTGGAGATGAAGAGAATCATTCAGGATATCTAAAAGAACAACTTCTGTGCTACTGGAATAGATTTGGCCCAGGACTAGTTATTTATTGGTTTGGATATTTGGAAACATTAGAATCCACACCAGAAGTAAACAACTTATTTATTTTACGCACCGGCTTCCCAGATAAAGCGAGTATTACACAGTACCAAATGGATTTTTAGTAATAAAATCAAAATGAGATACCATATTATATTTTTTATTTTTTCTATAGATGGGTACCTACCTAAATATACCTACTGGATTCTATACTATGTACGACACTAAAAGGGCCATGGGGACCATGACCGTGACATACATTCACGATACATTTTTGCTTTTTTGGAATGTCCAATCAAGGACGCCTGTTACTTTCGAAGTGTAAGATGCTATGCGATCATCAAGCAACTACCCCAGTACTGTACAAGGGAATATTTTGACTTGTAAAACTGCTATTTTGCCTATTAACAATTAAATACTTTGGAACAAAAGAGTAACACCTCGTTCAATACGCCAATAAGCGGTTTACGCGTAAATACGCTTGGATATATGCTCGAAGAAATACGCCGACAAATCGAACACCACTGCGCGACTACCACAGAGGTAGGTACACTATCTATAATCATTATAGTGTCCATCGCTCCGTGCTTCGGAAGACACGTTAAACTGACGGTCAGGTCTGTTATTGATTAACTGCAGTCGTTAAGCTATGTCAGAAGCCCTCGAGCGACCTGACAAACTCTGTCACTAGAAGGCAGCATATCTTATTTTGTGGCCTCATACGACAAACAACTGTGATGTGACCTGTACCAAGCACAGTCCATGGGGAACTTAGAACGAAGCCTTCGTTCGTGCATTCAACCAACTCGTGACGTGCGTACGTAGGCTTAAGCCGCGCTGACACGATATATCTAAGAACCATCTCGATCATATCAGCTTTCGAACAGAAAAAAACGCATCAAAAACGGTCCATTCGTTTGGGAGCTGCGATGCCACAGACAGACACACACACACATACACATACACACAGTGATACACACCCTAAACTTATAACACCCGCCTCTTTGTTCAGGGGTTAAAAAAACCGTCACGAATACAAAACAGAGCAACCTGTAGAGCATATTACGATATATTTCGTATCTTAAAATGACATCTTTTAATAAATTCCATATCGCTCGATATCTTAAGATAATGTAAGATACAAATATATATTATCTTCGCCGTTTGTGATGGTTCATATAAATTGTATACCGAGCGATATTTTATCTTAAGATAAAATATTATCGTATCTTAGCCGTCTGTGACGCGCTTAAGAAAACAAAATGGCGGCTACTAAAAATTTACAAGCGTCTCGTCAACGTCTTTCGAAACAAATACTAAACATAAAAAATTAATACCCCAAAAACCCTAGCCTATGAGTTTAAGCATGAAGACGAATCAATTGACACCTCGCTTGTCAAAATCGGACTAATTGGGGCGACGCTATGGTGGAAGATCCACATACCCACATACATAGACTGTTAAACTCATTACCCATCCTTTGCTTCGCCGTAGTCGGGTAAAAAGTGAGTGTGACACTAGTGGCCTTATTACAGAACTTGGCTACAATCGCATTGTCACTTTTTTCATAGCAAAATCGACTCTATCGCAAAGCATTATTGAATTTGACGGCATGAAACCGTCATGATCAACATAACGTAATCGCACTGTAGGTATGTACGAGTACGCTTAGATACGTGTAAACACCTATCCGTGTACACTCGTATGAAGCCAACTCGTATGAAGCCAACTCGTATGAGTACTCGGACCGAGCAGACTGATCGTGTCAACGCGGCTTTATGTATCTAATTGAATGCACTATATATTATTTTGGTTGGATGCTAGAAGCAAAAACTACTCAGATATATGGCTAGAAATCGTAGAGAGAGTATCAATAAGTTCGTCTGCGTGCGTGCGAGAAAGTCAAAATAGGTACCAGTAGGTGGGTAGGTAGGTACCTATTTTGACTTCCTCGTTCGCACGCAGATTTTTCTGTAAAGGTTCACAGAAAACTACCCACAACAAATTCCCGAACGAAAAAAAAGTATCATAGATAATTTAAAAAATTAGTCATTTATAGTGACTTTGACATAAGACAAATAGTTGACAGAATGAATTTAAAAACATGTAGCTTTTGTCTGACACTAAAATTATTCAGTCGATTTCACGTAATTGTATTCTCTTTTTGCGATTTCAAACCTTGGAATTTGTGATTGTGATGTAGGAAGATTTCTGTAGATCATTGTGGTAATTTAGCAAATTTTTAGATCGCAATTCTTAAAGATGGTAGTAGGGGCATTTCCTATTGCAAAATTATCAGTTTTGTTGATCAAGCAGATCAGCAAACCTATTGCAAATGCCTGCAAAGAAAGGGCTAAGAATAGTCCTTTTTTCAGGACCTATGTTTGTATGCCGCCTGCTCAGTGTAAGTAAATTTCTATCAACATTTTTGTAAGCAGTACTCTCTTATCTTTAATAAGAAGAGCTTAAACGTTATATTTCCTAACTTACAGTTTACAACTGGTGTGAAGTGAAGGCGAAAATGTGGATTTTAAACCTGGGAAAACCAGTCAACATACCAGTTCTAAGTCAAGAAATGGCAATTGAGCTTGGTGCAAATCTTCTTGGTGAATCAGTCATATTTGTAATAGGTGCCGGTTTACTTATTGTAGAATATAACAGGTATAAGTCTATTTCACATGTATGTAGAATGAACTAGCCACTGTTTTGTTTATTTATGTTTCTTCAAGCAAACAACCAACTACAGTTTGCTCAAAGACATAGGATTCACAAATCTGAGATTTTACCTGAAATTAATGATGTTCCAGGCAAAGTAAGAAGGAATCAGCAAAAGAAGTCAAGAGGGAAGAGGAAATGACACATATTACCAGTACAATCACAGATCTCTATTTTACCGTTCAAAGACAACAAACTCAGCTCAGGGAAATGGAGAGGATGATTCTTTCTATGAGTAAGATTTTCTTTAAATAAATAATCACAAATGTAAAACACATGCATATTTACTGTATTATAAATAAATATAAAATATAAATATATTCGGGACAATTCCACACCAACTATACTGATATTATACTGAATCTGGTAAAAGAGAGAAATTAACTTCCATTTCACCATGTCGGGTGAATGTTGAAGAGAATTTATATCTGGAGAAAAGGGGATCTGGTGAATGTGGAATAAATTCATTGTTTGTTGTCAAAATTGTTATCTTATCTTACAAACGTTGCTGCAACTCTGACCAAAGCCATCCAACAAGTTTATCAAGAAAAGATTTTAACCTCTGGACTGGTTGAATGCGTTTTTGGAGTTCTTGGCTATTTTTTTAATATAGAATTATTAAAAGGTTTGCTATACACAATCTTTATTTGAGGAAAGTGAATGAACAAAAAAAATTAAACAGAATTTGCATTTGCCCGTACGGGCTACCTATAGCCGACAAGTTAATGTGAAAATGATATCCAGAACTTCTAAAAAATTTGTGGTTCACAAAATAAGATATGTATCAATTCTGTATTGGATATTAGCTTTTGTCTACAACTTCATCCGTGTAGACTACAGTTTATCGCAATCCCCAGGGTTTAAACTATCTTCATACCAATTTTCATCAAAATTGGTTCAGCCATTTAGTTGTGAAAAAGTAACAGGATTCTAGTACTTTTGTTTTTATGTTATTATTATGGAAAAATAACATAAAAACAATTATTGTTAATTTTTCCTATTTGCATAGAAAATAATATTTGTTTTAATTCTTGCAGGTGGAGACAAACCTATTCCACCTCCACCTGTACAATCTGGAAGTCCCCCGGCTGCACCTGGAGCACCAGCACTCCCTTCAAAAGCACCTATGACTACAAACAGTAACAATAATACACCTACGCCATATCCCAACAAAGGTGTAATATTACAATCTCTCAATTACATACAAATGGATGCATTTAGCTCTGTATTCCCTAAAGAAAGTGTTATAATAAGTAATGATGAACCAATGGAGGAAAAATCTTTTCATAAAAAACGAGAACCGGCCATTCTCACAGCTGCATTGTATAATATAGAGAACAACTTCAGGAGTTTGTTCTGAGCAGTGAAATTGTAAATAGATTGAAAATGTGTTATTTCTACGTAGCAATTTTTGTTATTTTCCTTTATTTGTTGCATAACACCTTTTGTAATTATTATTTTTATTAAGAGTATTTATCTTATCATACTGGACAAGTAAAGGGCTACTGTTATGGCTTAGTATTAATATTAGATATTAAAAGTTATTCTAATCAATCACAATAGTTTATTTATAAAGCTGATCCATTAGCTCTAAAGTGCTAGCTACAGCACACATTCTCCAGTGTTAGGGCTGCCATCATCTATATTGCTGATAACAGACAAAGATTTCGGAAACCCCAGACATTAGGTTGAAATTGGGTTATTTCCACCGGGCGCTCTTGAAATGTTTAAAAACTTCTTTTTTTTTAGAACGCCTAATTGGAAATGTCTTAAATAACTCCAATAACATAATTGAATTATATCTATCGTACTCTACCACAGAATAAATAATAGTACAATACTCTACTATGAAAATTAGGTAGGAATTTACCAAACAAAAACTTTAGTAATTTAGAACTCTTCTTTTTGACATCAAATTCAAATCATAAAATAAAACATCTTCGTAGGTTACTAAATAAAATTACTACAATATTATGAATGAGTCACGCGTCGGTTGAAATAGAATGAAAAGTGATTGCACACACGTAACTTGAAATTTTTCCTTTTAGTTTGCGTGGAAGTTTTTTTTTGTCCCTGCTCTGCTTATTCCACCAAAGTTTATGTTGCTGTTGTGCCCAGAAAACGATATGCACAATTGTGTCAGATGAGAGGCAGTGTGTTTGACTCAAGTTTTATATGTGACATACGTCATATAGTATCGGTACATAACTAATTACAAGAATAGAAAACGAACATTACTGTCGACACTACTAATGTCCGGGTTTCATCCAGACACTTCTTGAGAAACCCCCCAGGACGCCCTGTGTTCTAGGACAAATCCGGGGAAACCCAGACGGATGGCAGCCCTATCCAGTGTTAGTAATAATGTGCAAAATTATCAATATCAGGTTTGGTGTCTTCACACTAATGATTGTAATGTAACATCAGTTAGGATTGTGCTCATCAAAACATGAAAAGAGATCTCAAATTTAATAGATCTGAAAAAGACTTTTAATAGAACAAATAATAATGGTAAAAATAATTGACATCTAGTCAAGAAATTTTATTCCAACCATTCAGTCATGTAAGTACAGCTTTGAGGAGTGATGAGTCCGGAAGAACAGCATTTATGTATCAACGGGCAGACTCCACACGGCACTTGTACCAGCCCTGGTGGCGGTATCAGGGACTCAACGGCTCGATACACCTTGCTTCCATCAGGGTAGACGTTGCGTTCTGCTTTGCCATCATACACAAGTGTATTCAATATGGTGATAACATCTTCTACATCTAGTTGAACCTGTAATGAGAATTTTAGTTTTTGCACAGTTACTCAGTTACGACACGTAATATGTTTTTTTTTTATGCAAGTATTGACCGCAGGCTCACCAGTGCCGCTATTAGCTAATTCCGGTAGCTATATGAAATCACAAAGCATGCATGCTAAATTGCACATGCCGCGAATTAGAGTTGATATTATTATGTACCATATAATGAAGTTATTATTGCTGTTGCATTAGGACAAAGCAATATCAAGTCTGCGCGGCATCTAAGTGCAAGTTAGCATGCACGCTTTTTTGTTTCAAATAGTTGATGGTGATGATGCGATCATAGGTGGAACATGCTTGCCTAGAAGATATCTATTCTCTCTTGACTTGAAGACTTAGATTATAGGTAACAGAAATCAAGTATGCTGATATTCCATAAGTAGGATGTTTTGTTAAAGAGCACTCATCGTTTTTCAATCAATGCAAGGACAATACGAAATCAAAGATAAAAAATAGAGATCCGACTCTATTGTTGTTGCCTGCTTGCAGAACTGCTTTATTTAGAAAGAACTGTTTTCTTATGTCACTGAAAATATTAAATAAAATACCTCGAGATCTGAGAGAATTACCAACAAAGCAATTTAAGACAAAGCTGTATAAGGGGCTAGCTGTAAAATGTTAATTAAATTCATTTTAAAATTGTATGTAAATTAATGATATGTTATTATTATAAATATTGTACGTCCTTAGTTGGACAAACTGTTGAAACATACAATATTGCATAACAACCTTTTATAACACAGTTTCTGCAATAAATACATTTCATTTAATTTCATTTCAAGAGTGTCATAGGCAATTTTTTACCCGACCGTTGCTGGATTTTTAATGTCTTGTTTCTGTAATAATAATGCTAGCAATTTAAGAATATGATAGGAACTATAAGTATTAGTGCTAATTATTTTGGTCAGCAGTCTCTAAAATAAGTTTTACTTATATGAAAATCACAGATAAATCAAAAATTATATTCTAATACTTACTTTGCTTATACCTAAATCTGTGATATACTTTTGTACTTCAGCAGCAGTGGCATACGACTGAGACCTTCCTATAATAGGGCCTCGAGGGTTATTCTTCATTAAATCAGCTCTTTGGTGCAAAAACCGAAGGCACTGAACATTGAGGATATCAACAAACTCTGATTCAAAGTCTTGGTCTTGGTACCAAGCCCCTCCTGTTAGAGATCTATCTGGTTCTAGGTTGTACAGCATATACACTTTCTTCTTGGAAGCCTGGAAAATGAAATATTACTAATTAATGATGTTGCCTGTCTCCAATATTACTTAGTAAAAGTATATATGAATTAATCACACTAATTACACAAATATTATAAAGGTGGAAGTTTGTATGTATGTATTGTATGTATACTCCGTCATGCTCAAAGGGCTGAACTGATTTGGATGAAATTTGGTACCAGTATAGCTTTTATCCTGGATTAACACATAGGCAGGGCGGTCGCACTCCGCAACAAGTACAAATAAATTCGAGGACCCAATATTCGGGTCCGTTCAGTCGAGTGTCAAGCGTGCGCTCGATGAGTCGCGCGCCTTGTACTTAGCGATAGAGCACCTACTTACGTAAAGTTATTGACAAACTTTATTCGTGTTTTAATTATGAGTACCAAGAAGAAAGCTAGAAAGTACTTCATAGCATTCGGCTGTTTGAATAGTGATAGAAATGACGAGTTGTCATTCTTTACGCTTCTAAAGGATATTGAAAGGTAATAAATTGTAATACCTATAATAGGTCCTAGTTATGTAGTTAGATACTGATATTTTTTTTATTACGTAGGTTCCTATAGTTTTATGTTATTTCATTTGTGTTCCATACCGAAGCTATGCATATTTAAGGTTTTTCCGCGCAGAAATAAAGTTGTTTCTTAAATCAATCAACGTAATTTTATAATTGATTATAGTAGGTATTGTTGATCGGAAAATGAATTACTGTGCTGACTTAGTAAGTAGCCTACAACTAATTAGGAATTTATATAATATATGTCTCGTATAATACCTACCTACTTTTAATACCTTTTATTACGTAGGTAGCAATTTATTTTTCACTCATTAAAAAGCATGGAATTCAGACAGGCACCTTTATTCATCAAAGTGCAATACCTATAGGATATAATCATAATCAACCAACGACACGTAGGTAGGTATCTCACTAAACTTATCGGCGTTCTGAAAACGGGATAGGTAGGTAGTAAAAATGAGGTAGTCGGTCTATTCTGATACGAATGTCATTGTATGTAATAGAACTATTTTAATTTATAATAATAAGTAATAACATAATACATTATTACTTATTTATTCTGTTACAATATCTAAGTCATAACATATCACAGAATAATTAGTATTACAAGTACCTAGTCATAGCTTAATACAACCCTACTGAGCGAAAAAAGGACAGAGCGATTCTGAAACGGTTAGAGCAATGGAAGTTCTCGCGTGTTGTGATACGGTGCATTCTAACCTGCATGCGGTGGGCGTGCGCCTTCTAGGTAAATATAATTGAAAGCTTGCAGCGCCGTGCGAGTTAAATTGCACTTTATAGCATTGTAGCGAGAGTCGCTATTTATTTAAATGACTTTACTCAGTTAGCCTTCTGTACTTGTACTATTATTTATTCTGTGACATAGGATACTTTTCATCATCATTATTGTCATAATTTACTCCTTCACACTCAAACGGCTGAACCAATTTGGAAGAAATTTGGTACCAGGATAGCTTATATCCTAGATTAACATAGGCTACTTTTCATGATCATCCACGCAGATAAAATTGCGGGTTGCAGCTAGTATAATGCGCAGCTTTGCCCAAAATACATAGGTTATTTGTGCGGAACCCTAATACATTTTTAAAAGTAAAAGTAGTAAGTTACTCCTTATAAATAATGGATTTTTGGTGAGAATAAATTCATTATACACTTTCAGAGGCTATTATTTAATTAGCACACAATAAAGAAAATTATATTTTAAACACAACATTGTTTTTTCTTCTGTAGACAATATGTACAGACAGCTAAGGCATGCCTTTTAAGTTTTGTTGTTTGAAGAAAAAACATCTGGAATCTTATAGTACTTTTTATTGTTTTTCAAAGTATTCACCACATAGCTTAATACACTTTTCCATTTGCTCAAACCAGTTATTATAACATTTATTCCACTCTAAAGTGGGGGTGTTCAAAATGGCTGACTTGAAAGTGTTGACTGCTTCTTCACCGGACTGGAACCTTTGACCACAAAGACTTTTCTTAATTTTAGGAAATGTAAAGAAATCGTTAGGGCTTAGGTCAGGACTGTATGGAGGATGGTCAAGAATTTCTACTTTTTCCTGCTCCAAATACTCAATCGTTTGATGAACGCTGTGTGAGCTTGCGTTGTCGTGGTGCAGGATGATGCGTCTTCTGAGTTAGATTTTCGAAGTTCGGCGATGACTTGTGGTAAACAAACTGTGGTATACTACTCTGCGTTAACCGTTCTACGATCTACGATCATCTTCTACGATCTGTCGCAACATGGCCGGTTTTTCCAACGAACGTGGTCACCATCTTCTTTGAAGTGCTTCGAGAACGAACAACTTTAGTCGGCTGTGGCTCGCCTTGAAAGACCCAGATTGTATATTGTTGTTTGGAATCAGGATCATAGGCATAGATCCAAGATTCGTCACCACTGATGATGTCGTAGACGTGATTTGACTCTCCTCGATTGAACCTTTGCAGAGTTTTCTTACACCATCTGACGCGGGCCGCCTTGTGATCGTCGGAAAGCAGATGCGGTATGCAACGGCAAACTAGCTTTCTCACACCAAGCGCTTCATGCAAGATCTTCTGACTGGTTGTCCCTGAGATGCCTAATAGAGCCTCTATCTCTCGATACGTCACATGATGATCTTCAAGAATTAGTTGTCTCACAGCAATGATGTTATCTTCAGTGAAGGCGGATTTTTGGCGTCCTTTGCAAGATTAGTCACTAACACTAGTATGTCCACGCTGGAATTCTAAATACCAGCGTTCGTCAGTCCGCAGACATGGGGCTTCATCACTGAACACAGATGTTAGCTCTTCGAAACACTGAAGCCGTGTCAGACCTCTTCTAAAGTTGTAGAAAATTATTGCACAAACATTTTCCTTAGAAAGATTCATTTTCGTAACCTGACAGATTCCAAGGTGGTGGCCGTGCAGTAACTTGTATTTCAACAAATACACCTCCACCATTCAAACAAACAGTTATACCTATGACTAGTAAGTAAAAGTTAAATAGTAGTTAAGTGTGGTTTTTGATACCATTGGTCAAAAACATAGGAGAACATGATGAGGTCAAACATGACAGAGAACCTCAAAATTAAAGGACATGTGACATTCACCAAACCATACTGCTCAGCATTGTGGATTACGACCTAAGCAGACGGATATGTGGCAGAGCCTATGGAGCAATTATTAATTTCTCAAAGAGAGAAAGCTTGTGTGCCAGATAAATTATTGAAACAATCATGAATTCCTACTTACATTTACACATTTCACAGCTTTTATAACCCTTTTTACTTCAAGATTTTTTAGTACTTTAGTGAGCTGTGTATTAGCCAAGTTTGAGCGGAACCTGATATCACGAATCCATATTCCTTTGTTGCCAGCTTCTTCAATTAAATTATATACTACTTTTTCCTCGTTGTCTGCACCCTTGACAGCCTGTTTACTTGTTTGGGTTTTAAGCCTGTTCAAATAATTTTAATTTGGTTAATTTTACAGTTAATTTATTTTGGTAATTCAGCTAAATGTAGCGTTCACTCCTATTATACTTACTTGTATATTAAAGCTCCACCTTGATTGAATAAATCAAAATGTTCTTGTTGTAAGAGTTCATTTATAGCGGCTACTAGTTGAGCAGAAGATACATCAGGCATTGCAGCAGTGATATCTTGATGTGATATTCCTTTTGGATTTTTCTTAGCAACGTTTATAATTTTTTCTTTTAATTCTGTAGTAACTGTGCTCATATTTACTGCCCTATTTGTAATAATTTCCTCAATAATACAGTTCAGATGTAAAACACTTTAATTTCAAAAATTAATAGACATATTATTTTGACATTTCTATCCCTGCGTTCGAGATGATGATTTGGCGTTGTGGTCAGTTTTGAAATGTACATTTTTAACAAGCCGTTTTCTTTGAACATTTTCAACACTTGACATTTTGAAGTGAAACATCATAAGCGACTTCCAACAAGGTTGCGTTAAACGTTTAACGCTACCATGCAGGCCTTCCTATTTTCATTTCCACATTACGAACATATCACTTCTTCCGCGCGGAGGGACTCCATGATCCTTTTTTTTTGCATCTTTTGACACTACCGATCCTTTCCAAACTGAATAAAAATGACCCTATCTGTAACGGAATAAAGGCGATTTTCCTATGTCAACATGTCATCAAAACTTGCAAAACGAACGGTGATCGAAAACGTTCAGAACGCTAATTTCGCCCACAAATGGCCAAAGGGAACGCCAATTGTGATATTATATTTGGTGTTTTTAACAGTTATTTTCGCCAATTGTTACAAAGCGAACGGCCCATATGATTGGCTTGCGTTCTCTCTGGGGCCGTTCGTGTAGAAGCGAAATGAAAAAAAAAATGTAGTGAAAGAACGTAGTGGTTATATCGTCGATAATTTCAAGAAAATTCCGTGAAAATGCTCAGGGCCCTATTTCATAAAACTATAGTAGCCTTACAAATGTCAATCGACAAATGTCATTTAAACTACCGAAATGAGTTTCATAAAAACCCGACAATACATTCAATCAATTGTCAAAATATCACTTAATGTGTTTCGAACAATAGTAATGACCGGCGGTCAACTGACAATTGTCATGAGAAAAACTTTTAAGAAACGGCAGTTGCTTACAAATTACTACGATTTGTAGAATTGTCGTGACAAATGTGACAGCCGAAGCTCTACCCATCACTGGTCGGTTAATCAAAATAGTGAAAGTTTTTTTACGGTGATTGTGGCATGACTGTCATTGTGAAATGCAATACGACCGACAATCATCAGTCCCATCGTGATTGTTTGATATATGAAACGCAGGTTTGTCGTATTCGACTGACATTTGTAGTTTTGTTATGATTTGTCGCTTTATGAAATAGGGCCCCGGGGCCCGACCACATAACTTTGCTTCAATCGGATTGTCAGTATCGATATCACTAATGCCTTGCGATAGAGTCGAAATTGCTATGAAAAAAGTGATAATCCGATTGTAACCAAGTTCTGTAATCGGGCCGCAGGGCCCCGACCACAGAACTTGGCTTCAATCAGATTGTCACTTCATTAGTGCCTTGCGATAGAGTCGATTTTGCTATGAAAAAAGTGACAATCTGATTGAAGCCAAGTTCTGTGGTCTGTGGCCCAATTACATAACTTGGTTACAATCGGATTATCACTTTTTTCACAGCAATTTCGACTCTATCGCAAGGCATTAGTGGTTGCGATATTGAGAATTAGATTGAAGCCAAGTTATGTAATCGGGCCGCGGGGCCCGGTGGCCCAATCACATAACTTAGCTTCAATCGGATTGTCAGTATAGATATCACTAATGCCTTGCGATAGAGTCGAAATTGCTATGAAAAAAGTGTTAATCCGATTGTAACCAAG
Source organism: Alsophila aescularia (assembly GCA_946251855.1). Classification (NCBI taxonomy): domain Eukaryota; kingdom Metazoa; phylum Arthropoda; class Insecta; order Lepidoptera; family Geometridae; genus Alsophila; species Alsophila aescularia. The sequence continues at coordinate 24,578,408 of OX276373.1, read as the reverse complement.
TTCTGTAATCGGGCTGCAGATGCTAACGCATACCTAACCACAGACGGTACAGAACAAGTACCACAGAGTAACAGATATAGACAATAGGTCTATATCCATGAACAATAGTGAAAATAATAACAAATAATTGTATGTATGTACTTGCTGTGATATTTGCAAATGCAAAGTTATAATAATATTATAGCACACAGAAAAATTAGTCAAACAAACTAATGTTTTTAAAGTATTCATGTGAATCGTGCGCTTTAGGATTTATCACAAATAAAATCGCACACACAAATCATGAGGAGAAAATCATTCAAATTCGTATTTTTATTAATTATAGGTTGTTTCACAATATACTTCTACCTACGGTTGAACAGCTCTACAAATAATTACAGAAATGAAAAACACACTAAGTCTCCAGACAGGTAGGTGAAGAAGTGTAAAATTATTTAATGTTTATAACCTTTGATTATATACCTACCTAAATTCATAGATCTAATTACAAATATAAAACAATACACAATAAAAAAAAACACTATTTGCAATTACATGAGAAGATCCAGTCAGTTCAGTCCAGCAATGGATTAATGCAGGCTGTATAAGATGATGCTGATAGATCTAATTATTAATTATTGGCAGTTCCTCGGGCGTCAATCACATAAATCAGGTGCATTGCATATCATTGGCCTTAGTCACAAAAGAAGTGGTGTATGTGTAGCATGTGTTAGCAATGTCTTTACATTGCTAACACATGCTACACAAACACATTAATTTGCAGACTGTAGTGCAAATGAAAGCATTCGCACTACAGTCTGCAAATGTCTCTCTATCTTTGTTTGATGCTCATGAAACACAATGTAGCTGTGTGAGAGAGTTTGCCTGTTGCCGACAGATTAAACAAAAACTGGACTAGTGTTGCAACGGTACCCCGTATGGGATATATGAGATTACATATGCAAATTTTGAAAAAATATATAAAATAAAACTAACTTACAGAAATATATTTTTACATTTTTGTTGTTACTTTTACCTTCTCAAGTACAATTTTTGAGTATGGTAAACCATTTAATCATTCTTTATTTAAAAAATAGCCCAAGAACTCCTAAAATGCACTTGTCGATAGGTTAAACATTATATTGTACCATATCTTCTCCCCTTTAACTAGATCTATGTTTAAACTGCTTAGTTTTGACTTATAGCTTAAAATGTTTCCTGGATATGAATTACAGTATACGCACATACCATTTTGTAAAGGAAGAAATCTAGTAATAATACCCCTATGCCTATAACGAGGTCTTTAACCTAAGAAATGGGGGAACATTTACGTAATTTTGGTTATATTTTCTGATTCTAATATTAAAATTAGCCTCATATCGCATATTGTTGTAATAAATCTACTTTATTAATAATATAATGCAATTTAGGCCATCAAAAGCATTAGGATCAAAAGCATCAGTTAGATATTGTCTTTTTTTTGATAATAAAAAATTAGAGTGTGTTTTCTTTTAAACTTTATGGTTTATACATTGATACAAATTTAATGTCAGCTGGAAAATACATCTAAACAAAATAAAGTCCAAACTCAGTAGTTTTATTCACTCTTTCTTTAATTCTAGAAAACCACAAACATTGCAGTGGCACTTTCCGCCTGCTATGCTTGTGCTCTTGCCTGGTTACAGTATAGCATCATACTGTAGACAAATTTCAACGAAACTATAACTTTCGCGATTCAAACACTTAGTGATATATTTAAACGGGACTTAATCGCACTGAAAACTTAATATTTATTTACTTCAACGTTACGATCAAGTTGCATTGAGCGTGGTCACGAGAAGACTGAAGTAGCAGGTGTCAGCGTCGAGAAGGGCGAGCGTTGTCTCCAACTACCCGCATTTGGTATTGTAAAAATTCAGAATTGTCACGACATACTACACTAATGATATCTGTAGATTTCTTCTGACATAAACCGCAATGCGAACACTTGCTTGTAACGGGTTCCCTGGACGTTTTACGTGATGCGTGAACAAACATACAAATAGACAGAAACAAATTTTAAAAATGTTATATTCTTATTCAGTAGATTATTTTGAGTACCCTAGGCCATTTATTTTTAAATTATCTTTGTACAGACTTTTTCGTTCTTATTGCTTTATTATAAGTATAGATACTCACATATATTACTATTCATGCAAGTTCACATAATTTAAGAAATAAAGAAACTCGAGTAGTCGTACCAAATACTATATTAAAATGCATGAGCATTTTTGTAATGTTGATTAAAATATGTAATCATACACCCCAATATTTAAAATAAATTTTATAAAACCTTCTTCAATAAAACTAACATACATCTCATCCAAAAAAATGCAACTATTCTCTACAATACTTCTTTGACGATAAAAATGCAACATAAATGATTTTATTTTCGGTCACATTCTCCAATAATAATAATATGTATGATTATAATTGTAATATTTAAAGTTTCATAACCTCACAGAAATATTGCCCACCAGGTTTCCATGTTTTGAGATACAAAATATATAATTATACAAATGTAAACAGAGAAATAAAAATGAATATGAGTAAACCTCCCACTTTTGTGCTTCCAGGGTCCAGTGGATAACAAGCAGTATCACAAAGCCCACAGAAAGCCGTAGTATAGTGTTATCATTTGTTGTTTGTGATTCCCGTTTCAATGAGTCACTGAACGTTGTAAAATCGGCACTTCTCTTTACTAGAGAACCCATACACTTGGTTATTTTTACTGATGACACGCTGTACCCCAAGTTTAATGGGACATTGACTAAATGGAGAAGTTTAACCAACAATCAGCTGGGCTTTGAACTGCATAGGATACATTTTACTGAAGCTAATAGTGATTATTGGATGAATCTGTTCATGAAATGTGCGGCGCAGAGATTGTTTTTTCCAGTAAGTATTTCTTCCTAATAATAAAAACTAAAAAGTAAAACGGTCAAAAAAAAAATAACAACAATAGATGAATTTTCATTCATGATGAGTCAGTTTAAATGTTTATGGGACAAAGCCCTTTGGGAAAGCATCTATCTGGTTGTTCTGCTTTGTTTTTTTAAAGTTTTTAATAATAGAAAAATACACACTGTAACAACAAACATACACACTCACATACAAACTATGGCCCTTATAATATTAGTGTAGTTATTATTATTAGTGGCAGATCATGATTATATCTCCTCTCATTATGTTGGTTACATTTCAGAGCTGGAGACTTTTTAAATAATCAATGAAAGAGATCTTGATGCAAAAAGTGTATAGGAAGGAAAATGTTTGTTAGTCTGAGTAATTGTAGATGCATCAAACATATAAACTGAAGACAGCCTCATGGCCGAAAACATGATGACAAATATCCAAAAACTAAAATTAATATTATTGACTAAAATTTATAGATTTGCTAAGCAGGCATAATTAAAAAAAGAGAAGGTTCTCAATTCATGTATCTTTTTTAGATGCAAACTCGGATTTCTCTGAGATTTAGGGGGATATTGGGAGTCCGGTAAGGAAGTTTGTCATGTCCATCTGTATGTCACAGCTATTTTATTCTGATACTAATTAGATATGTATTTATAAGCCCCACAATATACAAAAGTTAAACTTTGTCTGTATGTTTGGTTGTTTGGGGAGTTGTAACGCAATAACAACTGGAGGGATTTTGATGTAATTTGGAATGGAGATAGTGTAACCCTGGAATAACTCATAGGATACTTTTTATCCCGGAATATAGGAAGTTTCCACTGGAAAATGCCAATTACTTGCTGTAAGGAACAGTTGCCATGGAAACAAAATAATAACAAGTCTGTCAAAAATCATCGTGAGCATTGGTGCCAAAGAGAATACGATACGTTGGTGCTATACATTTTCATTGGTTTTTAATATCCTAGAAGAACATAGGATGCTTTCTTCGCCATAAACTGTAGTCCGCGCGGACGAAAGTTAGTAATAGATATTTATAACAGCTAGATAGGTTACCAAAAGTTTTTGTTTGTTTTCTCTCGTATGTGAAAAGTGAACTTGACATATATTTTTTGTATGCCAATGAGTGAAGATGTCGTTGGATAGGTATTTTAAAATTATAATGACGATTCATTGGCTGTTTTGTTATATTTGGTTTCGTTTACGAAATATTTGGCTCTAAGTGACCATTTTGCTTGAGTTGCATGTCCCCCCTCCTCTGACTCATAAAGAGCAGTTTCAAAAGAATTGAAAAAAGGGACCAACGAATTTATCACAACTCTCTAGGGATTACTAGTTTACGAGATACATACAACTCTCTAGGGCTTACTAGTTTACGAGATATATCACAACTATCTATATGGCTTACTAGTTTACGAGATATATCACAACTCTCTAGGGCTTACTAGTTTACGAGATATATCACAACTCTCTAGGGCTTACTAGTTTACAAGATATATCACAACTCTCTAGGGCTTACTAGTTTACGAGATATATCCAACCAAGACAACGCGAGTTTATGTCAGCATTAACACTGAGCAAATTCCTTATTTTTCCCCTTTTTAAAATCTTGCGCGTCACTGCACTGCGCTCGTCACCCTGAGACATTGGTTGTCAAGTCTCATTGCCCAGTAATTTCGCTGGAAACATTGCCCTTCAAACCGAAACACAGAAATGTTTACACACTACTGCTTGGCGTTTGAATATCTGACAGAGGTGTGGTACTTCCCCAGGCGGCCTCTTGCGTACGAGGCCTACCTCTACAATTTATATGAAAGTCGGAATCTAAACGTAAAAAGAACGTTGTTGGCGTATTACCTATACTATTATATGTTCTGTGGTATTACTTAAAACTACTGGACAGATTGCAATGTGGTTTTCATAGTTGGGTAGCATATGATCCTGGCTATGGTACCCTATCTATGCGTGTCCATCAATACAAACTTGATCGTTTTTATTTATTTTTAAAAGGTTTTTTCTAACTTCACTTGTATGTATGTCCTGGAATTTTGCAATCAAAATTTCACCCACTTCCACTGAAGCTGAAATTTGCTGAAATTTGGCACACACGTTTGGTTCCCGTGACATTACATAGATACAGTTTTTTCCTATACTTTTTTTTTTTACTTATGGCTGATCCCTATCCTAGTCCCTTATAAATTTCATGAAATTAGTTGTGTTTTTAGTAAGTCCTTTTGAAGTCCAAGGGTATACTTAATTACTTATTATTGATGTGCTATAATTCCAGAAGCTGATACCCCACATAGATGCCATGATATATGTAGACACGGACACGTTGTTCCTGGGGCCCATAGAAGAGCTATGGCACCATTTCAGCAGGTTCAACAGCTCGCAGATCTCTGCGATTGCTTTGGAGGATGACAACCCCAACGTGTCCTGGTATCCAAGATTTGCAAAGCACCCATTTTACGGAAAATATGGTAATCCTTCTTTTTGATGTACTATGATGTAAATATGGTAATCCTTCTTTTTGTGAAAATATGGTAATCCTTCACTAGTACCTACTATAAAGAGGAAAGATTTGATTGTTTGTTTGTAATAGATAAACTCAAGGAAGCCGAACCAATTTTAAAAATTCTTTCACTTTTAGAAAGCTACATTATCTGTGAGTAACATGGGCTGTATTCTATTTTTCAAAAACAATATTTTTATTTATATTTTTCGAAAATTGCGATAATGTAACCCAAGGCACAATAAATAATAGTACCAAGGAAAAAAACGGAACGGAATTAGATGTTGCCATGGAAACGAAATAACAAGTCTGTCAAGTACGTGGGTAATAATGCAGTTGTCTATGGTCACAAAACACCACGATCGTTGCTGGCAAAGATTTCGAATTATTCTTACTGGCGTATTCTTTTTAGCAGTTACGGCTGGCATAAAAATGCTAAAAGTAAGAAGAATGCCGCGGTATGAGCGCTACCCGTGAAGCCGGGCGAGTCACTAGTATTATCTACGTTGATTGCACGAGGAAGTACCAACCTCTTATATCGGTATGAATTTGTCAGTCTGTCTAATGGCCTCATGTGGTTTAACAACGGCTATCAAAGTTTTTTATTTGGTTCACTGAACTGGGGGCCGATTCCGCAAATTTTAAATAAAATGCCATCAAAATGTCATTCCAGCGACTGTTCATGATCATGTATGACAAATTTGGTATTCTGCTAAAACTTTAGTGGCTTCCATGGCTGTTCACTTGCCTGTCGATTCAATGGATTGAACAAACTTCACACTACTTACATATTTCTATCTCTCTTCCCCACAAGAAAAAAATGAGACAAATATATTCCACCGTGTTTGACGTGTTCTTTCGTATGTCGTTTTTATCTGTGGTCTTATTTGGAAAATAAGGTTATCGATTTACGTTGAATTGATGTAATAAATGGAAAGAACGTATTTTTCTAATTGTGTATAACCTTTGGTCATTAATTTCGTTCAGTAGTAACGAAGTTACGGACCAAAGTAATCCGACAACACCTAGGTATTTTAGATCGTTTTTATGCCTCAGTATCTAGCTTCAATGTAATGCTTGTTTTTTAACCCCAGAACAAAGAGACGGGTGTTATAAGTTTAGGGTGTGTATCACTGTGTGTGTATGTGAGTGTGTGTGTATGTGTGTATGCTGTGGCATCGTAGCTCCCAAACGAATGGACCGATTTTGATGCGGTATTTTTTGTTTGAAAGTTCATTTGATCGAGATGGTTTTTATATATATATGGGGCATGCGGGAGGAGAGGGAGGAGGTGAGAAAAGGGGGTGAGAATCGTAGCTTCCAAACGAATGGACCGATTTAGCTGCGGTTTTTAATATTTGAAAACTGGTGTAAACGAGATGAGTCTTAGCTATGATGGGGGAAGGAGGGAAGGGGAGGGTGAGAATCGTAGCTCCCAAACGAATGGTCTGATTTTGATGCGGTTTTTTCTGTTTGAAAGCTGATGTCATTGAGATGGTTTTAGATAATAAGAATCGATTACCTACATATTTTAATAATCGATTATTTTTTCACATCCATAGAACAATGAAAATTCCGAAACGGTCCGTTCGTTTAGAAATAAAATATATATCAAAAAAACATACGTAATATATTCGAACATATAACCGTCTCCTTTTGTGAAGTCGATTAAAAAGTAACTTTTGTTCCATGACTACTCAATTGTAGTTCGATGAAAAAATGCCATTGAAACAAATGTCAAAGTAACGAGCAGACTACCGATTAAAAAACTATCGAGAGGTCACTGATTATTCATGGAATAGCCGAATACCAAATAAGCACCATTGCAATTCGATGGAAAATCACTGAACGATCATGTATATTATTTAGCTAGCAGACTACTACATGTGTAAAACTAGGCCATCGACATGCCAGCGAGATTCCATTGAAGCGTTCTTATATTAACAGACTTGTGCCCCTGGTTATCATTACATCATTAAAAATGTAAGTTTTTTCCGGTAGCATTGTGATAACTTACAGGAAGTGAACACAACATTCAAAGAATAAAAACACCCATTAGTGTCACAGAATAAATAATAGTTGACGGTGTTTCGTTTCGCTTGTGGCGCGAAATTCGTATTTTTTGGTGTTCTTTGAAGAATAAGTGTATCTGAAACACTTCTTCTACTCTAATAAACTGATTTTGCGATAACTATGAGACCTAACACACGTGTTTTAATGGATAGTATCACATTAATATCATTAGAGCTACGAATATCCGTCTAAAAAGTTAAGTGGCAGTGGGCTAGTCACATTTCCAGAAGAACCGATAACCTTTAGGATAGACGAGTTCTCGAATGGAGGACGCCCTGTGCTCAGGTGAGTGACGACCTGTGAAAAGCGGCTAGAAGAAAGTGGATGAGGAGAGCTGAAGACCGAGCTCAGTGGTGTGCATAAGGCCTACGTCCAGCAGTGGACAGATATGATGATGATGATGATAAATATCCGTCAATGTTTTTACAGTGTTTTTTTTAGCTTACGGGTATTTGTAGCTATACAAAATATATATTTATATGTTACTATCCATTAATACATGTGTGTTAGGTCTCATAGTAATCGCAAAATCGGTTTAGTAGAGTACCTACTTAAAAGAAGTGTTGATGAGCTGTGATGAGGAAAAAAAAATGAATTTCGCGCCACAAGCGAAACGACGCACCTTAAAAAAAAACTTTGTAGCTTATTATTGAGAAGTAAAACAATAAAAAAATATTTCGATACTAATTATCAGTTATCAACTGTTAGCATTCGGGAACGATGGCTCTACTTGCCGTCTTCCGAATCAAATCGATTCGAAATTCGAATGAAAAATGTACTGAATTGAACGATTTCAAACCGAATCCACAGAATAAATAATACCGAATCGATCGACAACTGAGTTATCGAAAGGTTCTGAATCTGCTGGTTATGTGTTAAGTTAGGTTAGTATAAAAATATTATAACACTAGCGGCTCGCGCCTTCGCACGCGTGGTCATTTCTCTAGGTTAAAAGCACCTACTACCTTGTACTATTATTTATTCTGTGCTACTACTCCAAGACTACCATACATACATTTGATCAATATTCCTTCAGCCGTCAAAAAGTTTTTTATCGATTGCTCGGCTCCTACTGATCGGATTGAGATACCAATTACCCCAGTTTTTAAGTCTAACCCTAAGCTATCCAACAGTGATAACCGCATCGCAATCGGTCCAGTAGTTTTTACGGTATGCGCGAACATAAAGACAAACAAACAGACAGAAACGTTTAAAAAAATGTTATATTATTGTTCAGTAGCCTTAGACCTTTTTTTATCTTTGTACAGTTTTTTTCGTACTTATTGCTTTAATAATAAAGCAGGTAGGTTTATACTTATAAAAGTATAGATGCCATTTTGAAATTATAAAATATATAAATATTAAAAAAAAAAAACATTTTGTAGTAATACTTTCCAATTTAGTACCTAATCAATAAACCTTTTCATCAGACGCTTTGCGCATTCGTGTTTGTTTCGAACATTGTGAGAGTTTTTCAAGAAAACTGGTACATTTACTAACCGGAAATATGTTGTAAATGCTCATTTGCAATATTTTTGTATTCATTGGATAATCTACCATAAAATATTAAAATTGGACCATATTAATTAGTTACAATACCTTTTTATTTCCATTGCGCCCGATAACGCAAGCACATACATAGTAAACAATGTCTATACCTTCATTTAATCATTATTTTGGTGTAATGTATATAATGCACCAAAATAATAATGCACTAACGGCCTTTGAAGGGTTAAGGAATATTTAATTATTTAAACGTGACTTAATCGCGTAGTAAAAGTTATTTTAGTTTCCTTGACGTTTCAATTAAGTTTCACTGATCGTGGTCACGAGAAGACTGAGGTAGCGGGTGTCAGCGTCGAGAAAGGCGAGCGTTGTCTCCAACTACCCGCATTTGGTTTTGTAAAAAAACAGAATTGTCACGACACAGAACACTAACGACATCTGCAGACTTCTTCTGAAATAAACCGGAACGCGAACACTATCACGGAACCTTACTACCTTATCACGGGATTCCACGACGTAGCCAACTTGAAACCATCCTCCCCACAGATCCCGATTGAAATTGGGATACTTTTGAATTTCAACCGCTTCACAATCCTGGGGTGGTAGTAACGTTCCGTGGAGAGAATCTTCGGGTCGTGGAGTTCAATCCATTCATTCATTAGGGCTCTACCGCCTAATTCAAAGCTATAGGCGACACCAATGCATCCGTCCTTGTCATTGTGTTACGATATCACAGAACACCTAATAATACTACGTATAGATCGGACACTGCCCCCCCATCTAATTGGGGCATCCTGACCCTGCCACTGACTCTGAGCTGTCGAGGAGCTGACTTGAGCATGTCACGTCGTGACAACGCTAATACAATTACTAACTAACCCGTTTATGCTAATTTTTTATTTGATTTTATAAATAACTAGCTGTGCCCATTTTTTTCCGTGGTAAAAAGTGGTAAAAATAAATCGCACCATTCTCTCTCTCATAGCTGCGCCCCGTGGTTTTGCTCACGTACAAATCCCCCCTCCCCAAGCCCCCGCTCCTTCCCACCCCTTTCCCCTCTTAAACCCCCACCAACAAACCCCGACCTCTCCCCACAAACCCACACACTTTGACACCTGTCACATTGACACCTGTAATTTAAACAAATCCTTCAAAACCTTTAAAACTCTTAAATACCTCGTTTTTAATCAAATTTGTATTTATATCGCGGCTTTCGTATAGAGATCTAGTCGAATGTCCGAATGTGACGATATGACAAGGACTGACAGTGCATTAACGTCATAACGACCGCGGTTGAACGATCGTAATGGAATTGTAATTTATTTTGACGTTTATGACGTCAATGCACTGTCCGTCCTTGTCATATCGTAACACAATGACAAGGACGGACAGTGCATTGGTATCGCTATCGCTATAGCGTTGAGTTAGGCGGTTACCGGCTTGATTCAAGAAAAAGAGAAATCGTTTTCTTCGCGATTAACACCCGGTTTCTGGCACACAAATTAGAAAAAAATACTCAAAATCACTCTCATGTGACAGTCTGTTAGCACACAGTCATGTCAAATCTCCAATTAAACGTCAATTGAAGCAATTTTAGGTTTCCGGAAAGCATTTTCGCATGTGAAAGGATTGCAATGCAATTTAATGCTAATTGCACATTTTTAACCAATTAAGCTAGTGTTAACCACTGGGTTATGCTACAGAATGGTATTGAATATCTACTGAGCTATAAAATATACCTAGGATTAATGAAACATCATACTAGATCCTTTAACAACCCTTATTACATATACATATTTATTATTTTATTTACTTCATGTGACACGCCTTTCAGAAACCGGCGGTAAATCAAAATAATTTGTTGATTTGTAATGTCAAAAACAAAAGACAAGGATAGAGTTGTACCGTTGTCTCTTATGTTTTTGATTTTCCACACAGATAGGAAACACTAATGAGTGAACGAACTTATCAAGTGTGACCATGTCAATAAAATAATCTCTTGTCAACAATCAATTAGCCAATTTTTTTATGAATTGCGTTCCAAAAATCCAGGGAGAGTTAACAGACTGTCAAATGTGACAGCCTGTTGGCTGATTCTTAATGTGACACGCGTTTTAGAAACCGGGTGGAAGTCCAATTTAAATGTTTAAATATGTGTTCGAATCGCGAAAGCTTAAAAGTTATAATTTAAGGAAGTTAAACAGTTTATCCATCTAATTACCTTATACAGATTGTTATTTCGTTTCCATGGCAACCGCAGATCATTCTGTTATGGCAACCGTTCCTTACAGAGAGTAATCGACATATTCCAGTTTTCCCGTGGAAATTTACAATTTTCCGTGTTAAAAGGTTTCCAGGGATATTTATTCCAGGGTATAAGTTATCTCCATTCTAAATTTCATTAAAATCCGTCCATGCGTTATCGCGTGAAAGCTCCCCAAACAGACAACGTTTCACTTTTATATATTGGTATGGATGTTCACACGAGAACCAAGGTAACCGACATAGCTCTAAGGATAAGCAAGCTAAAGTGGCAGTGGGCTGGTCATATTTCCCGAAGAATGATAACCGTTGGGGTAGACGAGATCGTGGAGACTACGTTTAGGCAAACGTAGTGTAGGATGCTCTGCGGCCAGGTGGAGTGACGACCTGCGAAAAGTGGCTGGCAGAAAATGGACGAGGAGAGCTGAAGTCCGAGCTCAGTGGCGTGCATTAGGAGAAGCCTACGTCCAGCAGTCGACAGATATAGGCTGATGATGATGATGACACGAGAACATGGTCGGCTAAACATTGTATGTTCCCCAGGTTTAAATTCTGGCGTGATGCTTATGAATCTAACACGGATGCGAGATTTCGGCTGGGTGGACTACCTCACGCCGATCATGCAGAAATGGAAACTGTACATCCCATGGGGGGACCAAGTGAGTAATGCACTGTAACCTAAAACCTATTAAAAACTGTAACACAGCCATTTCAAAAGGCCTACAAGGCCCCCTTGTAAGCTATAAGTGAAAAACTGTAACACAGCCATTTCAAAAGGCCTACAAGGCCCCCTTGTAAGCTATAAGTGAAAAACTGTAACACAGCCATTTCAAAAGGCCTACAAGGCCCCCTTGTAAGCTATAAGTGAAAAACTGTAACACAGCCATTTCAAAAGGCCTACAAGGCCCCCTTGTAAGCTATAAGTGAAAAACTGTAACACAGCCATTTCAAAAGGCCTACAAGGCCCCCTTGTAAGCTATAAGTGAAAAACAAGACAAGTTCAATAACTAAAACCCGGTAACTATTAACAGGATATTTTGAACGGTCGGGTCAAAGATATCCTGACACTCATGCGATGAAGCCGAATCGATTGATACCTCGCTTGTCAAAATAGAATCAAGTGTTTAGTTTAAACACAACCCTTCCTTTGCTTCCCGCTAGTCGGGTAAAATAAATAGCTTATGACAATATATTGAAGACGAATCCATTGTCATCTCGCTTGTCAAAATCGGACCAATAGGGGCGACGCTATGGTGGAACATCACATACCCACATACATAGATATATACATGCATACATACATAGACTGTTAAACTCATTACCCTTCCCTTGCTTCGCCGTAGTCGGGTAAAAAGGAAAAATCGCGGCCACTGATTTGTCTATATACATATAATAAAGCAATAGGAAAGAAAAAGTCTGTACAAAGAAAATAATTAAAAAAATGGTCTAAGGTACTAAAAATAAGCTACTGAACAAGTTTTTTTTTTAAATCGTGTCTTTCTGTTTGTTTGTTTGTCTGTATGTTTGTTCGCACATCACATAAAAACTACTGGGCCGTTGCGGTTTTCACTGTTGGATAGCTTATGTTTTGACTTAAAAACTGGGGTACTTGGTATCTCAATCCAATGAGTAGAAGCCGAGCAATCGATAAAAATATTTTTGACGGCTAAAAAGAGTTTTGATCAAATATTGGTATATATTGGTAATTTAGGTCCTGGATTAGCACATAGAGTACTTTTAACCTAGAGAAATGACCACGCGTGCGAACTCGCGGGCATCACCTAGTGTACTTACAATAAAACAATAAGTTCGAAAAACTCTGTACAAATAAGATAATTAATAATAAATTATAGATTATAAAAACTAAAACAACACTCTTTAATACCAATAAACCGAAATAAAACTTAAAAAATAAATTTCAATATAAGAATAATTTGATAAACGAGAAAATTAATGTCATTGTAAAAAGAAGCGTGGGATGCTCGATATTAATTGTTGTTTATTTTTTACCAACATATGTGCCGAGGCTGTCGCACTTCACAATGGTGATGGGAGACTGCAACGCACGGGCCCAGCGACCAGCAGTCCCAACACGGTATCGGGGTTCTCGTTTCCCTCGTCAACAACGTTGTAAAGATCAAACGCGTTTCGAGCAGGGTGGTATACCTTATACTCAGAATTACCGAACGGTATTCGTTGAAGGTCATACAGGTGTACGCCCCACACTCGAAACGCCCGGACGATGAAGTGGAGGCTTTGTATGACGACATTTCTAATGCCATACAAAACACACTTCACAGTGGTGACGGGGGACTTCAACGCACGGCTGATGCGAAGAAACTGAGAGTGGGGCAGTTTGGATTTGGACTGCTGAACCAAAGGGGACAGCGATTGGCCGACTTCAAGGAGAAGGAGGGACTCTTTATGATGAACTCCTTTTTCAAGAAGCGCCCGTCCAGGAAATGGACGTGGCTGCACCCCGGCGGTCATAAGCACGAGATAGATTTGACGACCAATAGGCATATATTTAATGATGTTCTGTGATCAACAGGGTTAAGACCGGCAGTGATCACCGCATGGTAAGAGGCTCATTGAATATCAACGTAAAGCTGGAAAGGTCCCGATTGATGAGATCTACTCTTCGCCCAAGTCCTGCCCAAATCCAAAACCCCGAGAGCTTTCAGTTGGAACTCCAAAATCGCTTCCAAATCCTTACCGAATGCGATACAGTGGACGAACTAAACAACGGGCTGGTGGAAATTATTCACGCGGTCGGGTCGGAGTTCTTTAACACCACCCGCAAAAATAGAACACAGAAACTCTCTGAGCATACACTCATACTTATGGCAGAACGAGGCGAGATGAGGCTGCAGTCTTCAGTGGATATGTCGAGTTACAGCTTGCTTAATAAACAGATCTCCAAGTCGATGCGACACGATTTGCGTTCCTATAATAGCTTTTAACTCATTCTCTTTAGAAATGAGAAATACTCTCACAAACATTAATGCCAACATCTCGGGAGTCAAGAGTAAGGTAGACAAGGTTAGTACATCAGTATCCGATATTGGAAAGGAAAAGCTATTCGCTCTGAACAAAAAAGTTTTAGAGAGGATCTCAGTAGCGTAATGGAAAAGCAGACTAAGATGTCCCTGGATGTACAGAATCTTCAAACTTGTGTTGATTTTAACTCAATTCATCAGGAGGCTTCTAATAAACGAATAGCTGACCTTGAGGCTTTTTCGCGGAGTGATGTACAGTCTTTAGATGTCTTGTCGTCGCTGGAAGCGAAAATTGACTCAATGGAGCAGCAAGCCAGGCAGTGCAATACAGAAATTGGTAATCTCCCTGAAAAAGGGTTGAAAATATTCTTAGCATTATTGGGTCTATCGGATCATTCATAAAATGCAATATACGTCATGAGGATATTGTTGCTATTCATCGCGTGCCCCAGGCGCAACCTCAAAGTGATCGCCCAAAAAATATCATCTTAAAGTTAACATCTCGCATAAGACGTGACAACATCCTGAGTGCATATCGGTTGTCGAAAGGCATGACCGCTGACCAGGTGGGTTTAGCAGGAACATCTCCGATGAGGATATATATGAACGAGCATCTTACTCAAGAATAAGCAATTATTTCGTGAGGCTCGAGAAGCCGCAAGGGAATGCAACTTTAAATATGTCTGATCAAACAGGGAGCTATACTTATTCGAGAAAATGACTCTGCATTCTCCGTGCGATCTTTCAAGGACATCGAGAAAATTAAAGTCTGAAAAGGCTCTACAAATAACAAATAGACATAGATGTTCATTGCTTTTCCCCTTACTACTTAACAGGTTATAGGGATCTTTGAATGTTATTATTTATTTTAACTTGTACTTGGTTAAATTTATGTGGAGTTTCATTGTTTTCAATATCATTGCACCTACCGCTTGCCATACCGCTACCGCTTGCCATGCCGTCATACTTAAATACGTTATTATTTACTTCACAATTCATTACACGCATTTCAAATTTTGTCGCGAATACATCTAATTTTTATTCTTTACTCATCTACAAAGTTGTCGTGACTTGTATCCAAATTAAGTTTTGCACTCCTCTCCTTAAAATAACATATGCTAAAACGCATTTACTTATCTACACTTTTTATGGTTAATAACAGCATTTCAATTTACTATAAAAACTGTAGGGGGATTCGCACTAAACTAAATAGGTTATATAAAACAGTATTGGCCAATTGCTATGAGATTACAATTTTAACTGAGACCTGGCTTACTTCCGATGTTCAGGACTGTGAGTTTATTGACGGTCGTTACACAGTGTTCAGATGCGATAGAGATCGCGTTGCAACAAACAAAAAAGATGGTGGAGGTGTTATCGTTGCAATTCTAAAGGATTTACGCCCACTAACGAACATCATAACCCCACAAATAACGTATCCTTCATCCATAGAACATATCTTGGTATATTTTCCTAGCGCCAATAAAACTAAAGTGCATGTTAAAAGTGCAGCGTATTTTCCACCGAGAACCACAGATGAAGTGTACGTGGCTCACTTTAACTACTTAGATGCCATATTATCTGATAAGACTACCGACAACTTTTACATACTTGGTGATTATAATCTACCCCAACTTGAGTGGATATCTAATGATTCTAACGCTTCTGGCCTCGTTTGCTGCGGCACTTCTTCTTGTTTATCTGGAATTGTTCATAACTTTATGTCTCTTCATAACGCTTTACAATTCAACACAATTAAGAACTCAGGTGGAAGTTTACTCGATCTATTTTTTACCAATGCAGAGAGCTTTGTTCAGTAGTCGACAAACATGTTGTTATCCCCTGACGCACATCATCCTCCCTTTATCGCATTACTTCCAACTAACACTGATATAATTCCCCTAATTCGTAACTATATTCCAAAGCCCAATTATTTTAAAGCCGATTATGAACGTGTTAACAACGAAGTTAATGAAATAAACTGGGTCAAACTCTTTGAGAATATGCATAATATTGAATCATTGAATATGTTCTACGACATCATCAATGGTATAACGGCAAAACATTCTCCGGTAGTAAGACCGAAAAATATGTTTCCTGTATGGTTTACTCCTTCCCTAATTCGTATATTTAAAAGAAAGACTAAATCTTGGATAAAGTGGAAAAAGTACCAAAATCTAAGTGAATATGAAGATTTTTCATTTGAACGAACACGTTTTAAAGATGAATGTAACAAATGTTATGCCAAATACATTGATTCAATAGAAAATAGCATTGGTGAAAAAAGGATCAAGTATTTTTGGACCTATATTTCCCACAGAAAGAATAGATCGAGCATCCCTTCCAACATGAATTACAATGATCAAAATTCTAACGACCCTAAATCAATATGCAATTTATTTTTGGCCTTTTTTCATTCAGTTTATGAGCCTACTACCTTTAATCCAGATACTTGGTCTCCACGTAACGATTTTAGCGATAACGATGTTTTAATTAATAACATTCACATTCCTGAATCTTCTATCCGTTTAGTGCTGAAATCCCTTGACTCTTCTAAAGGGCCCGGCCCTGATGGTATACCCCCTCTATTTTTTATACAAACACATGATTCTATCTGCAAGCCGCTTTTTATTCTTTTTAACAATTTTATATAAAAAAAACTGGAGGCACATTTCCAGATGTTTGGAGACATGCAAATATAACCCCTGTGCATAAAAATGGTTCAAAACACGATGTAATTACCGCCCAATCTCGATTCTGTCTACTTTAGCTAAGGTTTTCGAAAGGCTTATCCTTAATGCAATCTTTCCATTTTTACATAACACAATTTTGAAAGAACAACACTGCTTCGTCAAACGTTGTTCGACAACATCTTATGCTTTTTGCCAGTCACTTGTTTGAGAACTTAGACGCTGGGTATCACTTGATACCAGTTTTAGACGCAGTTTTCACAGACTTTCAAAAGGCTTTTGATAAGGTCGACCATAATCTGTTACTTAATAAGATTGCATTCAATGGTATACGGGGCAATTTGTTGCGATGGTTTACGTCATACATCATTAATCGTAATCAGAAAGTACACTATATCTGTTACATCGGGCGTCCCACAAGGGTCGATTTTAGGCCCCCTTTTGTTTGTTTTATTCATTAACGACATCAATAAATGTTTCCAAAGTTCTAAATTTTTGTTATACGCCGATAATCTTAAAGATTTTAGATCCATTAATAGCGCTATAGACTGTACTCTTTTACAAAATGATCTTGACCGCTTAACCTCTTATTGCAGACGTAATACATTTAAGCATCCAAAATGTCATCACATCACATTTACTAAAAAGAAAAACATAATTAATATTATTTATATCCTGGCAAATAATTCTTTGTCTAGATTTTATGAAATTAAAGATCTTGGAATCCTTTTAGACAGTGAAATGCATGTAAATTTACATATTAACAAAATCATCAGCAAAGCTTTTCAGATGTTTGGTTTTGTTGCGATAGCTTCAGTGGATTTTAATCGCCACGCTACATATTTCCAATTGTACACATCCCTTATCCGACGACAGTTAGAGTATGCTACATGTATTTGGAACCAATTTTATAAAAAATACGTGGACCTTTTAGAAACAGTGCAGAAGAAATTTTTGCGAATGGGGAATTATAGATGTTATCACTCGTACTTATCCAATGATTTACTTTTAGAGAAGTATAAAATTCCTACATTAGCTTGTAGGCGAGTTTATTTGGAAGCAATGATACTCCATAGTCTTTGCCACAACAAATTTGATTGCAATGCTTTATTAGCTAATAAATTATGTTATTCTGTACCAAGATCGGTCCATCAGCGCGCAGTGTGTGCGCGCCGTCTTTTTGCCTCGTCCGCCTGTTGCACCAATATCGGTAAACGTTCGCCAATGTACCGTATGACGTGCACATACAACGAGCGATTCACTGATCTTGATATCAATAGAGTATATATATATAGTATATACCAGCCCTACCCACATTCACATTTAAAAGTAATATTAAAAGGCTCTTTTTCTATTCTATTTAATTGTACTCGTGCATATAGGCAAATTGGCTATGTTATGTGGACTTGAAATGTATTAATAATATCATGTTGTTTTCTATAACTGTTATCGCAAATCTTCAAACCAATTGTTAAAATAGCTACTTAGCAGCTTGATCAAAATAACTTAAATACTTATTTGGTAATCTGTGGATGATGTGGTTGGCTGTGCATTTGTTTACCATTATTTATACTAACTTTATGCAAAATTCTAATGTACAGCTGTTTATTGTTCCTAAATAAATAAATAAATAATACTACTTGTATTAAGAACGCAATAGAGCGGAACAAGGGCTCCAAAGTGTTTGCAAGAGATCGGTCTATTGAGCAAAGCCTGTTGACTAAGCTGAAGACGGACAGTGGCAGCATCGTCTCGTCAAAGCCAGAGATTTTGAGTGAGCTCGAGAAGTTCTATGGGCAATTATACACCTCATCGCGTAGTCCTCCTAGCACGACTAGCGATGCAAGAGCCCGTTTGACCCGACATTATACCGAAGATATCCCGGACGTCAACCTATACGAGATCAAAATGGCTCTCAAACAGCTTAATAGCAACAAGGCACCAGGGGAGGACGAAATAACGACAGAACTACTGAAGGCGGGTGGAACACCGGTACTTAAAGTCCTTCAGAAGCTGTTTAACTCCGTCATCCTCGAGGGTACTACGCCAGAGGCGTGGCACAGGAGAGTAGTAGTGTTGTTCTTTAAGAAAGGTGATAACACCCTCTTGAAGAATTATAGGCCCATTTCGCTGCTGAGACACGTCTATAAGCTGTTTTCGAGAGTAGTTACAAGCCGTCTCGCTCGTAGGTCTGACGACTTTGAGCCTCCCGAACAAGCTGGATTCCGGAAAGGCTTTAGCACCGTAGACCACATCCATACGCTCCGGCAGATTATACAGAAGACCGAAGAGTATAATCGGCCGCTATGTCTAGCATTTGTGGACTACGATAAAGCCTTTGATTCAGTCGAGACCTGGGCAGTGCTACAGTCATTACAGTGGTGCCAGATAAGCCAGATTGACTACCGGTACATCGAAGTGTGGAAGTGTTTGTACAGCAAGGCCACCATATGTCTATCTGTCTTCAGGATCGGAGCACGAATTCTATCCAGTTGTAAAAAGGGGTGAGACAGGGAGACGTTATTTCTCCGAAACTGTTCACCTCTGCACTTTAAGATATATTCAAGCTTCTGAACTTGAATGGATATGGTGTTACAGGTGAAGCTAATAAAAGCATGCTAAAAATGGTCTAGGGTTTTTAAAATAAGCTACAGTACAAGAATATAACATTTAAAAAAATCGTGTGTGTCTGTTTATCTGTTTGTTTGTTTGTTCGCGCATCACTTAAATAATACTGGACCGATTACGATGCGGTTTTCACTGTTGGATAGCTTAGGGTTTGACTTAAAAACTGGGGTACTTGGTATCTCAGTCCAATGAGTAAAAGCCGAGCAATCGAAAAAACACGATTTGACGGCCGAAGGAATTTTAATCAAATGTTGGTATATTGATATTTTAGGTGTTGGAATCATCGATGTTGGAATAGCACATAGAGTTAATTAAATCTAGAGAAAAGACCACGCGTGCGAAGCCGCAGGCACAGCTAGTTATAAAAAACCCTGACTGCGTACAAAACTAAAAAGAAGCGAGTAAGCTTTATGAATTTATTTACAGGATAAAACGTACAAATAACAAAAGTTCATTTTAAAATATAAATAAAAATCTTAACTGTTTACAAAAACTATGTAAAAGTCCTTCGGAGGAAGGGAAAGTGCCCAGAATGCTGGCTGCGTTGCCACGCTGTATTACAATACTATTTTTTTTGGCCTAAATAGGAGCCAGCATATTTTAATTCCAAATTTATTTAGAAATTATTAAAAGACGCGGTCAGTGTGGTCGCAAAAATGTTGAGCTGTTTCTTGTAGTGTGGAAAATGAAATATAATATTTCACAATACTTATTGGCAAACAAAAAAAACGCGAGCGAAGCGAGCGCGAAATATATGAGTTATTTCTATCAATACTGAAATTAATTGATAATAATCAAAGTCATATAAAATTCATTGTATGGACAAGCACAAAAGGCGCAAAGCGAGCGCGAAATTTGAATCATTGCTTTCGATAATTTACTTAAAATATAGTTCCGTTAGTTTGGAATAAACCAATATAAAACAAAGAAACCAACCTTATTGCAGATCGAGTTAGGTTAGAAAATATAATGAAGGAAGTGTACCAATTCATTATTTTCATTGGACTCCCGGCCGCCACGTTCTTATGGCCCGTGAACATTTTTCGAAATGATCGGATTATGAGTAAAGTGAATTTGGAGACTTTCTGACGAATAGGCAATATCTATGACTATAATTGGTGCTGATAGAGATCGCGTAAATGTTGAGCTACTAATACCTGCATATAAATTAAAAAAGTGCTAAAAAGACGAGCTATTTTTAACTGTAAAATAATTATTTTAGAGCTCTTGACAACAAAAACTTGTAAACAAAAAGGGGCCGTTTTGGCGGGAAGACGATTTCGTTCGTGAGTAGGGTTTATTTATAGATAGTTTTATTACTGTTTAGTACTTTTTCGAGATTTTTTATTGTTTTATCCATAAAGGTATATATATTTTGCATTATGTCATTTATTGTACTACCTATGCCATTCACCAAAAATAAGTTTTGATCGGCGATTTTCGGCCAATATCTTTGGGTGCCGATATTAGAATTATTACAAAGATTCCAATTTTTTTAAATGAGGAATTGTTATAGAGAAACCGAGGATATAAAAACAAAAAAAAAACAATCTCTTTATTTAAAGTATATGCCATTTATTTCCAAAAATAACACAGTTAGTTATTCAAGGTTTTTTCGAATCAAGAAGCTGTGATTATTTATGTGATATTATTTTCCCTTAGGTATCCTGATTGATAATTTCAATGGCTTACTAGAACCGAAACTCAAAACATTATAATCGCATTCAGCAGGAAGAGACATTAATTGAGCATGGGAACTCAGTTCAACCCGGGTAACTGCACGTTACCGCTAACGCGAGGACCTCACATGTTTTAGGCGCACGTAAGCTTGGACTTAGAATAGACTGTGCGGATAGCACTTGGAATGGAATTAAAGTCAAATGGAAAAAAATCACGACTAGCTTAGGACATACATTGGCTTCTCTGCATTTGGCTACCTTTTTTTGAATCTCTCCCGCTTGGCGACGCCCATGCAAAGAAGATAATAAAAAAAATATGATCTATGGTACTTAAAATAAGCCACTAAACATGAATATAACATTTTTTAAATTCGTGTCTGTCTGTTTGTCTGTATGTTTGTTCGTGCATCACGTCAAAACTTCTGGACCGATTGCGATGCTGTTTTCACTGTTGGATAGCTTAGGGTTTGACTTAAAAACTATCTCAATTGGATGAGTAGAAGCCGAGCAATCGATAAAGACTTATTTACGACTGAAGGAATTTTGATCAAATACCATATATTGGTATTTTATGTCTTGGAATAGTACATATATGTACAGAGTACTTTTAACCTAGAGAAATGACCACGCGTGCGAAGCCGCGGGTACAGCTAGTACTAGTATAAGACGAGAATCTGTCTTTAATCTATTCTGACTAAAAGAGAATCTGGCCTAACGCGAATCTGACATATAGCGAACAAACCGTACTTTTAGTTCTGTGATAACTCATAGAATCCTCATATCCACTATATATGTCTATAATCTCTATATGTTCACTTATATAGAACTTGTATTTTCTTGCAATAAATATTTTTGTATTCAATCCAAGATTTCTAATACTCGCCAATTTAAATAAAAAAGAACAACTTTAAAAAAAGTACAGTCGCTATGTACTGTCACGAGATCCAAACGCGTGTGCCAAATTTTAACCCGATAGCTCCAGAGGAAGTGGGTGAAATATTGATTACAAAATTCCAGGACATACATACATACATACATGCAATACAACAACACTTTATTGCACACCAAGAAGAAGGTAATATATAGGATAAACTCATGAAATGAAAGGTACAATGGGCGGCCTTATTGCTTTAGCAATCTCTTCCAGGCAACCTTTGGATGGAAAGGATTACTTAGATATTAAAGTCAACGGTCGGTGGTGCGTAATAAATAAAATAAAATAAAATACAAAACATTAATAAACTAGAAATTATACCTAGTAAATAAAAATACATACCTACACACAAGAAATATACTATTTACACATAAATAAACAAACATTTATACAAGTTCAATAATAATAAACATATAACTATAATACCAGCTACACTACACACACAATAAGTACTAATCAATAAGTTCAATAATAATAAACATATAACTATAATACCAGCTACACTACACACACAATAAGTACTAATCAACAAGTTCAATAATAATAAACATATAACTATAATACCAGCTACACTACACACACAATAAGTTCTAATCAACAAGTTCAATAATAATAAACATATAACTATAATACCAGCTACACTACACACACAATAAGTACTAATCAACAAGTTCAATAATAATAAACATATAACTATAATACCAGCTACACTACACACACAATAAGTTTTAATCAACAAGTTCAATAATAATAAACATATAACTATAATACCAGCTACACTACACACACAATAAGTACTAATCAACAAGTTCAATAATAATAAACATATAACTATAATACCAGCTACACTACACACACAATAAGTTCTAATCAACAAGGCACGTCTTCAGATAAGTACAAGTTTTTAACCAACAGCTTGAAAGTTGTCAGAGACTGTGCTCGTCTTATTGGAAGTGGAAGGGCATTCCAAAGTCGTACAGCTTGCACTGTGAAAGAACCGTCGTAAAAATACTACGGTGCACAGGAGTTTTTAGTGTGAGATTTTCTGATGACCTAAGAGAACGGGAAGACAAACATACACACAAGTACATACATACAAGTGAAGTTAAATAAAAGCTTTTAAAACAGGAAATACCAGGTGAATATTATCAAATCTAAAGGCTTGCCTTACGCTTACGTAATAGTATAATTTGTAAACAAAACAAGTTTTAGCTATAAAACCAGTTCGCCGAGTTTTTGTTACTCAACTGCTAAGTTTAGTAAATAAGTAGGTGTTTTTGTTCGGTTTTGTGTTCTGCCTTGATGGTTCGCAGTAATAACACAAAGGAACACGTGATTCGACTACCTGGCTTATTAGATTCCTCTTCAAATATAATTTACCATTTGTTTAGAATAATATTATCTTTTACACTTATGATGCACGTATTGCACGATGACACATTGACATTGAAGGCGCCCTCGACTTTAGGAATTGTTTATTTTTAGCATTAGAAGCTAATCATATCCATATTTTTCTCTCTTGTGCTAAATAAAATGTAATGAATATTCTATTTAGGGTCCGTATTACTAAATAACGGAATACTAAGTAAAGTCACTTCGTATCCGTCTGTCACTCTGGAAAAATTTAGATTAAAAGAATATCTATACTTATAATAAAGCAATAAGAATGAAAAAGTCTGTATAATGAAGATAACTAAAAGAAAATAATGGTCTAGGGTACCTTAAATAAGCTATTGAACAAGAATTAACAATTTTTTTAAATCGTGTCTGTCTGTCTGTCTGTTTGTGTGTCTGTATGTTTGTTCGCGCATCACGTAAAAAGTACTGGACCGATTGCGATGCTGTTTTCACTACTGGATAGCTTAGGGTTTGACTTAAAAACTAGTTAACTTGGTATCTTAATCCGATAAGTAGAAGTCGAGAAATCCCCTAAAACCCATATGAAGTTTTGGGGTACTTGGTATCTCAATCAGATGAGTAGAAGCCGAGCATTCGATCGAAACTTTTTGACGATTGAAGGAATTTTGATCAAATGTTGGTATTTTAGGTCCTGAAATAGTAAGTAAAAGTACTTTTAACCTATAGAAATGACCACGCGTGCGTAGCCGCGGGTACTGCTAGTATAGAATATAGAAAATATATTCTATAGACATACTAGTACATCCAAAGAACCGCGCTTGCGAAGCTGTTTCGCACGTGTTGTTATTTCTCTAGGTTAAAAGTACTATATTATCATGTGCTATTCCAAGACCTAAAATACCAATATACCAACATTTGATCAAAATTCCTTCAGCCGTCAAAAAGTTTCGAAAAAAATATTTTTATCGTTTATTCGGCTTCTACTCATTGGATTGATACCAATGAGTGGAAGCTTGTAATTCAAACCTTAAGCTATCCAAAAATTAAAACCGCAGTAGTATTTACGTGATGCGCGAACAAACATACAGACAAACAGAGAGACAAGATTTAAAAAAAAATTATTTTCTTGTTCAGTAGCTTATTTTATGTACCACAGACCTTTTTTTAAAAATTACCATCTGTGTACAGACTTTTTCGTACTTATTGCTTTATTATAAGGATAGATAAAATAGATGTCGGACGAGCTGTGGGTAAGACTCACCACTAAGTAGAACTCACACCACGTTACACGACGTCCCGGCAGGTCCATCAGAGAGGTGCCGAAGATTGGGAATCATTGGACCGGGAGGAGTGGAAAGAGGGTGGGCCTTTGTCCTGCAGTAGGACGACAATGGCTAATAATAATGATTGATTCCAGGACATAATAAACATAATATTCCACTACCACGAGCGCGCCGTGTACGTGCTCCCGTGCCGGTACAATTACCGCTCGGACCAGTGCATGTACGGAGACGCGTGCGCGCCCGCGGCCGCGCGGGGCGTGTTCCTGCTGCACGGCAGCCGGAAGACCTTCTACAACAGCAGGCAGCCTGCTTTCCAGGTAAGTGGTTTGTTCTCGAACATTCGCCACTAAAAAATGTTGAACAAACTAAAAAAGAGCACTAATTTATATAACCCCTGACATCCCCCCCCCCCCCCCATTATAGCTAAGAAGCATCTCGATCACATCAGCTTTCACACATTAAAAACCCACTGTACGTTATGTATTTGCTCTGCCGTACTTTCGTTTGTGCCGATTCTAAGCGCCCATGGCAAGCATCCATGGAACTAAAATTAACATTGTTTCATCTCCTGACGTTATAAATAACAAAAAAAAATGAATTAAAGTTGTACAAAAATACGTTAATTCCGTGGAAGCTCACTACTGCTATCAGCACCAAAATGGCGATAATCAAATGCGGAGTAATTTGCACATGTCTATGAAAAAACGCATAAAAATCTGCCCATTCGTTTGTGAGATACAATCCTTACCCCCACTCCTCCCTTCCTCCCCTCATCCCCTTCCATAATAGCTAAGAACCATCTCGATCACATCAGCTTTCAAACATTAAAATACCGTTTCAAAATCTGTCCATTCGTTTGGGAGCATCGATCCGTATCCCCCCCTTCTTTCCCCCATATTGTAGCTAAGATCCTTTTTTTTTTTTCCGCTCCGGCGCAATGCGTGACGCAGAAGGTGCACGCCAAAGTTGTGCTAAGAACCATCTCGATCACATCAGATTTCAAATAGAATAAAACGATCAAAATCGGTCCATTCGTTTGGGAGCTACGACGCCACAGCCAAACACGGATACAGTGATACATAGGTACATACAGTGATAAATACACACCCTTAACTTATAACGCCCCTCTGTTTAGAGTTTGGGGATTAACAATGATTAAAAATGTACTATAAGTACAAAAATACTGAACTTCGTCCAAATCGAATCATAGAAGTATAATATAGCCTATCGTCCACCAGGATGAGGGTGGCTGACTACTAAAGGCACGCTGTGCGATTTGTCGCATTTGACATTATTTTTCTATTGCCATCGTCACGTTTTTGTTAAAATAAAATAATAATAATAAAAAAAGTAAGCTTTTACGAGTTCCTTTTTTATTTTTATTTTTTATATTTTCGTTTTCTTATTTACTTTTTTTCTTGGATATTCACTTATTACGATTTCAGTTTTTTTTGTTGTTTTTTTTTCCTATTTTTTTATTGCTTTGTATTCGGTTTGTGAGCTACCCTGAAAGTTTCAGTCGGATTTAGCAATCGGAAAATGCTCGAAATTTAAATGTAAGATTCCAGGATAGACAAATACATAGATACATCGATACATGGATACATACATACAAGTGATGTTAATTAAAAGCTTTTAAAAACAACGTTAAATTACATTAGATGTATTAAAAATTACTACAAGTTTTTAATAAGGAGGTTAGATCTAGGGTTCGGGATAAGCCGAAGCGAAGTTTGGTTTGGTACCAAACTGTACCTTGGTACCAAACCGTACCTTGGTACCAAACGGTACTTGGTATCAAACACTGTGCTTTGGCACCGCACTTTCCTAGTCTGTGGCGAGCTCTTCGATAAAAGTCATCGACATGGGAAGAACAATGCCGAAGGTACGGGGAGGCGGTCTTCCTTGTCTTCCTGGTATTGCCTATGGCACGCTTGCGATGAAGACGAATCGGTTGATACCACGCTTCTCAAAATCGGACATAGTTTTTGTTTGAACACACAACCCTTCTTTTGTTTCGCCGTAGTTGGGTAAAAAATTAGCGTTTGACACTATAACTGAAGACGAATCCATTGATAAAATCGGACCATTAAGGGCGACGCTAATACTAAGGCTATGGTGGAATATCCACATGCATAGACTGTTAAACTCATTCCCCTTCCCTTGCTTCGCTGTACTCGGGTAAAAATGCATGGTACGCGAAGAATTAATAGTCCATTACTACAGGATTATAGTCCATACTATAATTTTTAACTAGACATATTTTTTTATCTGCTTTCGCAATATTATAAAATAGTTTTTTTGATCCCTTAAATAAAACTCGGTACCTTCCAGAGCCGAGTTTCGTCCCGAAATAGCATCCAAGCGCTTCCGGGACAATAATGTACGGTGCTTTAACTTACATCTCTCGTCGATAGTATATTCTCAAAAGCCATAGACAACTGCATATTACTCCGTACTCTAGACAGGCTCTTGACGAACGTCGCCATGAGAGCATTTGATTATGGCCATTTTGGCGCTGATAGCAGTAGTTTGGCAGAAGTGAGCGTCCACGGAACTAACGTACTCGTACTATTATTTATTCTGTGACTAACGCCAGGAGGCAACAATGTCAATTTTAGTTCCACGGACGCTCGGTGGGGCGCTTTGAAACAGCACAAATGAAAATACGGCAGAGCAAATCCATAGAGATCAGTGCCATTAAAATCGCAGCAGATTGCTAGCGAATAAATAAACAAAATACTTATTGGTACCAGAATTCGCTGGCTACATATAACGAGCCTGGTATCTTTCAGGCGGTCTACCGGGCGATTGAAGAGTACGAGGTCGGCGCGGACCCCTCGAACACGTTGCTAGACAACATGGACAGGTACATTTCCGAAGCGCCGCCTTCCAACTGCGGTAACCTAAAGGACGCCTTTCTCAGAGTGCCCACAGAGACCTTCAAAGCGCTGTACTCGCTGCCGGACAGGTAGCGAGTTTATTTACAAAGCGCTGTACTCGCTGCCGGACAGGTAGCGAGTTTATTTACACTATTGGAACAGTTATTTTTTTGCTAGTGTTTTTTTGTGAAGAATGTCGAAGACAATCAACATGTATACCAGAGCACCTACATTTGTGACGTTTCATTTCAAAGTGCACCATGTTCGCTTACGACTGATTATTCGTTTTACTTTTTAATATTTCTTTATAGAATAGCTGTGCCCGCGGTTTTGCGCGCGTGGTAGTTTCTTTGGGTTGATAGTAACCTATGTGTTATTCCAGGACAAAAAGTACCAGTATCACAAAACTTCATATGGGTTGTAAAGGATTTCTCGACTTCTACTTATCGGATTATGATACCAAGTTCACTAGTTTTTATGTCAAACCATAAGCTATCCAATAGTGAAACCCGCATCGCAATCGGTCCAGTAATTTTTACGTGATGCGCGTACAAACAGACAAACAGATTGAAGGGCACGATTTTTTAAAATGTTATACGTGTATTCTTGTTCAGTAGTTTATTTTAAGTACCCTAGACTTTTTTTTATTATCTTTATTTTACATACTTTTTGGTACTTTCTGCAATATTATATTCTCATTTTCTGCCTTATGTAATTTTACACAGTGACTCAATTCCAACCGTTCTTCAAATAGAACGTATAGAAAAGTTGGAGTTTATTTTTTAATATTTTTTTAGTATTGTTTTTATCTCCTTCTTTCGTTATATCAAACCGAAACAAGTCCATTTGAAGCAATCTCAGCATGGTGTTAATTTAAGATGGCTGCCGATTGCCTCGGAGAGCAATAGCGTTTGACCGTGTCTAGACGTTAATTTAAGAAACCCATACTGAGTACAGTGGACTTGGAGCAATGTTGACACTGTTTAGCCAAGTCTATTTAAAATATGCAAGCCACCTTTACGTAGTAAAAAAATAATTATCATTTACACTTTTTGTACATTTTTTTTTCCCCTTTGATATGTTACGTCAAATTTACTCCTATTACCTACTGTTAATTAATTGTAGTCCACACGTATCAGGGTATTGTTAGCCTTCGATGTCTATGCAAATAGTTAAGGAAGTCACTCTAGGAAGTTGAGAAGTATTATAGCTAGGTATAGTATGAAGTTAGTATTATTATAATCATGACAGTATAATAATAGAAACGTTTTTGAAAATATACTAATTATTTCAGTAAAATATTCTAAATAATTGTAAAAATAATTAGTTATTTTAAGTATTTTATTATTGTAAATTATGGTATACAAATAGTATTATAAACATGACAGTATGATAATAGAAACGTTTTTGAAAATATACTAGTTATTTCAGTAAAATATACTCTTAATTGTAAAGATAATTAGTTATTTTAGTACAATATGATTGTATTCAGAAGTGTAAAAAAAAAATGGCACATTGAATTTTTCCTATCTTCATTTGATTTACTTGTTAGTTGTTTTTTTAAAGACTATTAACATTTCCGTTACTTTTGCTTCATGATAATATAAACGAATCAAAAATATATTATTTACATCTGTGCCTTACTAAATAAACCTTGTAACACAAGTACATCAGTAACATTATGCAAAATTATAAAAAAACACAACACAGGTGTTCACAAGTGATTATTATCAAATATAGCCAAGAACAATATCGATAAAACCGGCTTTCAAACAAAACACCGCATTGAAATCGATTCATCCGTTTGGGAGCTACGATGCTACAGACGGGGGCTTCAAACTTCAATTTTAATTTATTCATTGCATATGTCGCAGGCAGATAGATGATAGCTTAATCCGCCGTTTAATTAACTGCCTAGCATTTTGGTTGAATGGTGCCATTCAACGAACGGCCTGAATGTTATTCAGCTGTATAACATTTAATGAACTGGCTGGCTGATTGCTTAGGTCATTCATACAATAGGGTGAGAATTGAGAGAATTCTATCAAACATAGTAAGTAGTTTGCAAACAGACAAATGTTTATAAACATTTTTCATGTTCAACCTAACTAACCTACCTAGTTTTTTAACACCTAACTAACCTACCTAGTTTTTTAGACGCAATTCTATCAAACATATTAGTTTGCATACAGACAAATATTTATATTCTTTTTTCATGTTCAACCTAACTAACCTACCTAGTTTGTTAGACGCAATTCTATCAAACATTTTAGTTTGCAAACAGACTAAATGTTTATAAATATTTTGGTTCAACCTAACTAACCTACCTAGTTTGTTAGACGCAATTCCATCAAACATATTAGTTTGCAAACAGACAATATTTATATTCTTTTTTCATGTTCAACCTAACTAACCTACCTAGTTTGTTAGACGCAATTCTATCAAACATATAGTTTGCAAACAGACAAATATTTATATTCTTTTTTCATGTTCAACCTAACTAACCTACCTAGTTTGTTAGACGCAATTCTATCAAACATTTTAGTTTGCAAACAGACTAAATGTTTATAAATATTTTGGTTCAACCTAACTAACCTACCTAGTTTGTTAGACGCAATTCCATCAAACATATTAGTTTGCAAACAGACAAATATTTATATTCTTTTTTCATGTTCAACCTAACTAACCTACCTAGTATGTTAGACACAATTCTATCAAACATTTTAGTTTGCAAACAGACTAAATGTTTATAAATATTTTGGTGCAACCTAACTAACCTACCTAGTTCTTAAGGCGCGATTCTATCAAACATGTTAGTTTGCAATCACACAAATGTTTATAAATATTTTGGTTCAACCTAACTAACCTACCTAGTTTGTTAGACGCAATTCTATCAAACATTTTAGTTTGCAAACAGACTAAATGTTTATAAATATTTTGTTTCAACCTAACTAACCTACCTAGTTATTTTGGTGCAATTCTTTTAAACATAGTAGTTTGCAAACAGACGAGTTCCAGCCAAATTCACATTGTTTTTGTCACAACACTTACACCGTACTATTTTTTGCGTAAACACAATCAAACAGTGAGAAACACCAATAATATTGTTGCTTGCCGCCATATTGACCACAGACTAGCGATACAGAGTATATTGACAGTGTATGGGCTTCAGCGGCAGGTGGCAGAAAGTGGAACTAAATATAAATGTGGAACTAAAATGAATAGTCTAGGCAAGTAATTAAATGTGATCGATCCAAATCATTTGCCTAACTGTTTGATTGAATACCATAGAGGCCGTTAGTTGAATGGCACCATTCAATCAAAAGGCTAGGCAGTTAATTAAACGGCGGATTAAGCTATCTGCCTACGATACATGCCTAAGTACATAGTTAAAATAACATTTTTTTCTGTGATTGTGGTGTTAGTTTCAACATACGACGCTGACAGAGTAACTTAATACACACCTCTTTTGTTACTTGACGTATATACATGTTTGATCGAAACAAACTGATATAAAAAAAAAATTCTGATATATATTTAAAAGTCTTATTTATATTTTCAATAAACTTATTTATGTATTCTATAGTATTATTTCAGTTTTTCCAAAAATCAATATATCAATGACAGGTTATTTGTATTTAGAAAGAATAATGACCAACTATCGAAATGAAATGAAAATAAATGGATTATGAATGAATTAAGAGATCAAAAGAGTATCATTATGAAAGAGGTTTTGTCCTCGTCACAACGCCTCCTGAACAAGGAGAAAATTAATATTATTATTTTCAGCCATGATTTTCCCATTTTCCCACTGAAGGGCAAAATCCTTTCCCTTCCTTCTTTCCATTAAGGAAAATAAAATATAATATTATAAATAGACCAAATCATACATACTACTTTAGGTACTTAATACCCCTATCAATAATAATAATAATATATGGATAAACTAGAAAAGGGAAATTTTATTTTCCTCAGACTTGAATCTCGCACAGAAAAAGGAAACACCCTTCTGATTCTGGTGCTTCGGAAATACGCCCGTTAGAGAAGAGAGCACCGAGAAACTACGGGGATGCATTTTTTCAGTTATTTTCACTTGTTTATTTAATAAAAGAAAACATAAATAGGGCAAGAGCCCTGGTTTTGGCCATTATAAGAAAAAATTTATGTTCGAAAATTTGCTTAAATTAATAAAATGTTGATTTAAAAACTGAATTTTATAGGGTATTTTTATATCTTTCAAGTTATTTAGATATGTTTGACGATAGTCAACTATTTATTTTGTTATAATTTTTTATATTCAAAAGGTGTGAAATCATTAGTTTTGGCCACTTTTTACCTAGTTGTGGCCATACCAATGCATTAGTTTTGGCCATTAAGACTCCTTGCTGGAGTTTGTGTTTCCAGATAGTTATGACCTGGGAGTTTCTTCAAGTCGCGAGGGAATAGATTGCTTCTTGGTAAGCGTGCACCATCGTCAGCCGCATCATCTCTTAGCATCACGTGAGACAGTGGTCAAACGCTGTTTGTGTGTATAGGGATTTGTGTCCATCTAAAAATAAAATCACGGGTAAAATGACACATTATTTTTTCAAATATGGTATGAACACATTTCCAATATATTCATAAAAGCTTTCTGTTGTCATCCACCCTTTCTCTGTTTTGCCAATCTACCAACTGGTGCATTTTGTACAACATCCTGATTCATTCTTTAATATTTTAATAGAGACAGAGGTGGAGCTTTTTCGCCTTCAGCATTGACAATAAAAAGAGTCGTGATGTTTTCTTTGTCACTATTTTTAGAGGTATCATAAACATGTTCTCCTTTTGGTGCTAAAATCAAAGCTCCTTAGGTGCCAACAAAATGATGTCTCGTCACAGTTCCATACTCGCTTTGGTTCTTTCAGAACCTCACATCCTTCAGGCCCTAATAGATCAGTAACTTCCTCAAACCATTTTCTAATCCTTTCGTCTGTATTGCACGGGCTTTATTAATATATTCAGCATGTTTTTGCTTATAAAAGACAAAAACCAGGATCTTCCAGGTCGATTATTTATGAACGGAGTTTCGAGGTTACCCACAGTTACAATTTTCTTAACAGAGTTTAATAAACCATCCCTATTTATTTGAAAACCGACACGTGAACACTCTTTTATCCAAACGACCAAAGAATTGATGTCATTTCCAAGAACAGCAGGTGGTCCAACATGGCCTGATGTCTCTGGTGCTCGTCCTGTTGGTGCCATTCTGCCCAATCTAAGTATAAAGATAATAAGCAATTTGTAAAACCAAACCAGTTAGTAAAAAAACTACTTACTTATAATAGCATTAGTTTAGTAGTGTTATTTCAACTTACAATATTTTTGCCTACTATTTGTATTTTAAGTATAAGTTCATGATCTCAGTAAGTATATTAAATACATTATTGTGTTGTTCTTATATCCGGAATATGAATTCCAAGTAGTTGAAATAAAAACTTTAATGATAATAAGTTAATAACACTTGCGCGCTCACGTGCCGAGGCCACAGTGTAACTAATAGTATAAGGGCTATAAAGACGTGTGAACGGCGCACAATCGTGTTTAATGACCACTTTGTAATACTCTAGCCACACTCCACGGAACTGGTTTTTAATCAACTTCACAAAAGGAGACGGTTATAGGTATGTTCGACTGTATGTATGTTTTTTTTTGTCTGTACACCGATTTCTCCGTCAATTACCGAAAACTATTATTTTTTGTTTTGTATCAAAATTGGTTCAGTTGTTTTTCGAGAATAAACAGTTTTTTTTATTAAATCCAGTTGATTTTATGTTGATATTGCCGATAATCTCTAAGATTTCTAAACCGATTTGGATGGTCGTTATTTTATTCAAAAGGGCAGACTATAAACTTCATCAAAGTTTATCATCAAAATTGGATCAGTAGTTTTTTTTAGTTATTTGTTAAACATGGATTAACTAATAACTAAAAAAAAACTACTGATCCTGACTGACTGACTGATTAGTTACTCTACTAGTACCATGGTATTCTGTACAGCCCGTGTGTGTTGTTGCAAATGTTCGTTCATGCAATGCTCAAGTAGGTGGTGCTGAAGGGTGAGCGGCCATGTGAGGAACTATCAGTGAGGATGGGAAGGACATTGGTTAAAAGCCTTAGACTTCAGATTTTGCGGAATTTTAGCCTTGAATACACACGTGGCAGTTATATCACGTGCCAATTACCTAGTTTTTAATGTTCTTTTCTTTGTATTGTTGTTGTGTAGTGTAATTGGATGTAACACTCTGGTAAATAAACCATTACATTTCATTCTTCACATTTTTTTTCATGTTCCCAAAAGCAGCCCGTCCTAGCTGAAAACGCCGACAATACAAACAAACAAGCACAAATTAAATATTTATATAACCCCCCACCCCCTACCCCCATTACAGCTACGAAGCATCTCGATCACATCAGTTTTCAGACATAAAAATCCGCATCCAAATCGGTTCATTCTTTTAAAAAAGTGTAAAATTAGCCATACTCGCTTTTGTAAATGGAGCCATACTGCCGGTATATTGAATTTTTTCAAAAAATTAACTTAGCCTGTGTTACTCGGGGCGATGTAAAAATTCTAATGATAGCCCATCCGTCATCTGTTCAGGCATTTAAAAGTTATGGTAGAATAAAGATAGTCACATACATACATGAATGCTAAAAACATTAACACTCCTTTTTTTGGGCAGTCGGTAAAAATAGCCTGTTTCATTAATTAAGAGCTGTGTTTTGGCTTAATATTGGTAATAAACTTTATCCTAGATGTAGGTTCAGCGAAACTGTGAATAAAAACTTCCATGTTATCTTGCCCAACCATTTCAAAAGCGTTCATGCCATCGCGACACCTTTTTCGAGGCTGACCACGATGTCGCTGCCATCTGCAGACTCCCTTGAGTGATGAGATGACATCCGAACAGCTTGCTGGATGCTTACAGACACAGAGATCGAGATCTATGCTTACAGACCATATGCTTAGCACTCTTCAACCTAGCATCAGTGATTCTAGTTTCAGAGCTAAATGTAGTGTTTTCAGTGATTCTTTAATGAGTTTAGTATTCGACATCAACTGCCTAAAAAGTTGTATGTAGCATGAGTGTCGCCATTTTGTGCAGGTTACTGTACCGTGAACTAGTGTATGTGACCGGTATAATCTTTCACCTCTGTATTTTAATCTTAATATGTTTTAATAATGAAGAAGAAAAAGAAAGAAGAAGAAAAAAAATTATTTGACAAACAACAAAAAATGACAATAATAATAACACTGCGAATTGCGAGCGACTGTTGTCGTGACGATACAATACAAGTATAATTTAAAGCGTGGAATCTGCCTCATTTTGTATGTTATCTATTAAATATAACATAACATTTAACAATTTATGTCACCGATTATTTTAAAATAGTTTTACAATAAAGCAATATTATATGACAGGTAAGTTTTTGTTTGACTTTAAACAACTTTCAATTCGGATACCTACCATGATTCACATTATTTAAAAGTGATATTATGGCATATTATGTTACGGCTACGCCCAACTATAGGTAGATAGATACCTTTGCAAGTATAGGTACTTATGTGACACTTGTGCAAGTCACTTTCAGGAGCAGTACGTGCCTATGCCTATAGTCTATCCTATATAGAGGTCGCCAACTTGTGCAAGTATGCGGACACGTGTCTTGTCTGTGCTTTGTGTAATAGTGTGCGTTCACTTCATGAACTCCCGATGGCCTATGATGCGATAATACAGCTGTCTTTATAAATTCCATTTGCGTCAATGATGTACCTATATTATCTCAACTGAACTATAAAACTTTCGCGAATTGAATTCATAGACTTGCTTGCTTTTCGTATGAGGTAGTGCTGGCCTCTTGCCAGAGTTTGTCAGGTGCGAGGCCTAGGGCCTCTGACATGATAACAGCCGGGACAGACGGCTTAACGTGCCCTCTGAAGCATATAATTTAGAAAAGCCGAGGCCTAACCCGGTATCGTAGGATTCTAACTCGCACTAGTAGGTAGGTATACCGCTAGGCTACCCTCGCACATCGTAATGTATATGACTAAAACGGGTCTATTTGGCGCACAAAATAATACTTCTGCAGCACCGTCGACGGAACTAGGATTTTTTTGGATAGTTCCGTTACGGAACTGCTGGGAAGAAACGGTCATTTTGACTAACGTCTTCCAAATGTTAGTTTGATATTAATATGTACGCGAACAAAGCCGCGAATAGAATAGGTCTTATAAACATGGGTAGGTATTATATCTGTTTTTACGCGTGTCGACTCTTGTTACAAGGTAAGGTTCAATTGAATATAGTATGCTCAGACTTCCTTATATGATCTTACTAGCTGTGCGCTACGCGGCTTTGCCCGTTTGGACACTTTTCCGGGATTAAAAGTATCCTATGTTGGTCTCTATAGTATACAGCATCTACATACAAAATTTCATTAAATTTGGCCCAGCCGTGATCGCGTGAAAACGCCACAAATAAACAGACGTTTCACTTGTAGTAGGTATATAATACTTACTTATTTTATTAGTGGGGATAGGTATATGGAAGTTTGTGGTGGTAGGTACTGATATGAATGTGGTCATTCAAGCAACATTAGAATAATAATGAGTTTTGATGGAATTTGTTTTATTTTATTTCGTGTCCTATTAATATATTTAAAAGGACGCGAAATGCCATCAAACAAAAGGCAAAAATAAAACCATAATATGAGAATATAAAACTTAGGTTTATTAATCATTTACTTAACCGGGCCTTGGTAAGTTCTTATCACATAAATACTTAATTGTATACAAAAATGCTTAAATTCAAATAACATTAACAGCCTTCGAGCAAACGACCAAATAAACGGAGTTGGTTGCTTGCTCTAACCCAGCGTTCGAGATGATGAGATGACGTTGTGGGCAGTTACGGAATGTAAATTGTTAACAAGCCGCAGCCGTTTTCTTTGAACATATTCAACACTTTTGACATATTCGCAACTTTTGACACTATCGATCCTTTCCAAACTGAATGAAAAATGACCCTATCCCTCACGGAATAAAGTCGATTTTCCTATGTCAATATGAACTCATAACAGTCCTAAATTAAAAAACAGCTTTTAAAAAATTTAAAAATGTATTTTGAATTTTCAGAGAAGACTATCTAAAAATGACAAATTAAAATAAACGAAATATGTACAATGAGGTTGAATACTAATCTACAAAGTATGAATAATGTCACCGAGTAAGCACCCTTGTCAATACAAAAAGAAAAAATACTTAGCCACCTCTAAATAATATCCGATTTCAATATTTTTTTTGCATGTTGTTTCATTAAAGTTGTACCTAGCTGAGACCTCGATACTTCTTACAATACAATAGGCACAATGACTGCAGTTAATACATTAGCTACAATGTTTCCTAAAGACATTTGATCCTCGTCATTGACCCTGTTGATTGATTCCATAAGTTGTAGGTACCTACGTAGAGACAGAGAGAGGTGAAATAACCTCCACATTATATCTTTGCCGAGCACTCCAGGATGAGGCACGCAACATAATCATTTTGTGTTGATTTCTTGTGAATGCCATCGCCATCGGACTCGTTTAGGATCAAAATGTCCCTTTCCAGTTGTACTTACTTACCTACTGACCTTTGTTACTTTTGTAATAAAACAACGCTTGATTATGTTTTGAAGAGCTTATCAAAAATATTATAACAAGAACTTTTAGACAGATACCTACCTACTTTTTCTAATCTCAGTCTAAGTACTTTGAGTTGTTCCCATGTCGGCCCATCATAAAATCTGATTTAATGGCCTCCGAGTTGCCACGTCGAAAATTATTATTTATATTCCCAACTCGGTCACAGTTGTTCGGTCAACCCATTGACCGACAGGGCCAAGGAAAGGGGAAAGTAAGGGGACGATGATGGGAAGGGGAGAGATAGGAGGAGAGGGAGGGGAAGTGGAGAAATTGATGGACATTTTCCCTCTCTCCCCTCCTTTCCCTCCTCCCCCTCTCCCTAACCATGAGTCCTGGCGGTCAATAGGTTGACCAAACCGAGTTGGGAATAGAAATTATTATATACCTATTTGTCTCTATTATGTAAAGAATAAGAGTGGAGTGTAAGACACGTGTTTTTTTTTTCATCGCCTACTATGGTCTACTTACATGACCGCTATGATGTAACAATACACAGGACAGGGTACTTCTAGTCTCGGTCAGTCTATTTGTAAATAAGAAAAAAGAAGTTTTTCCTTCACAAATAACACAACACGCACCACACATAACCACAGAATAAATAATAGACATAACTACCAACCTCAGACTAAATATTACTAAAGTATAGAAATATTAAGTCTGAGCAACTAACTGGTTCAAATCAAACGCTTTCAAACACTAGCACAGAATAAATAATAGATAAGATATAGTACAAGTACAGAAGGATAACTGAGTAGAGTCATTTAAATACATAGCAACTCTCGCTACAACGCAATACAGTGCAATTTAACTCGCACAGCACTGCGAGCTTTCAATTATATTTACCTAGAAGGCGCTCACCCATTGCGTGCAGGCTAGAATGTACCGTATCACAACGCGCGAGAGCTTCCAATGCTCTAGGGTGCATTCCGATTCACGATAATATCGCTGTGAGCGATCACAGTGCTAATTTGCGTTCCGATTCAGATATCGCGCTCACGGCAGTTGAGTGCTGCAGTTGATTCGGAACGCTCGTGAGCGTGATTACAAGATCACAACAACATAATCTCAAAATTTGCTCAAAATACAAAGTATTACTCGTGGGCAAAGTAGTCCGTCTAAAAATTGGTCAATTGTCTGTAGTAATATATGGAAAACTGTACGAAAATCACACACAACTGAATTCAAACAACAGTTTTTTTTGTAAACAACCGTCAGTCTGTCACTTTGACAGTAGCGCTCACGGTGATATCGGTTTGGGGCATGGTCGGTGTAATCGCAAAATGGCGGATGTAATGACGTAATCCGTGACGTCATAAGGGATATCGTTGTTGCGCTCACGATGACTCGGTACGCGTTTTAGCGCGATAATATCGATTTTATCGATATTTGCGCGTCTCGGAATGCACCCCTAATCGTTTCAGAATCGCTCTGTCACTGTTACGCTCGGTAGGGTTGTATCAAGGTATGACTAGGTACTTGTACTAGTTTTTATTCTGTGATATAATATGACTTAGATATTGTAACCGAATAAACAATTATGTAAAAATGTATTATTTTATTACTTATTGTTATAAATGTTTATAGTTCTATTAACTACATATAATGAAATTCTTATCAGAATAGACCTAGTACCTCATTATTTGATTATATCATAATAGGTTACACTTTGATGAATAAAAGGTGCCTGTCTGACTTCGATGCTTAATAAAGAATGAAAAAGAAATGGCTACCTACGTAATAAAATGTCGGTATGTAGGTATTTTACGAGATTTGCCGGACCGAATGCTATGTAGTACCTTCTAGGTTTCTCCTTGGTATTCTTAATTAAGAAAAGAATAAAATCTGACAAAAACTTTACGTAAGTAGGTACTTTATCGTTAAGCACACGGCAATCTCTGAGTAGTCTGTGGCACACGGCGCGCGACTCATCGAGCGCACGCTTGACACTCTACTGAATGAACCCTAATATTGCGGCCCCGAAGTTTAGGTATAATATTTGTACTTGTTGCGGAGTGCGACCGCCCTGACACTAGCTAGTGACAGACTGATTAGGAATGCAGCTGATCCTACCCTACTTAAAATTTGATTGTAACTTCCCTTCATTCTCATTTTATATGGGCTTGCACTTTGAAACAGGTTAATTGTTTCCCTCCGTTCCTTAGCGCCCAGGTCACAGTGACAGGTATTTTTGGGTAAAAGCTTAGGATGGGGAACTTGTCCTTGTAAGTGTAGGTAGTGCCAGCCTTGAGCGGACAGGAGGACTTTTCCCCGGACTCCGAGAACAATTTGTCGCACACGGAGAGTCCATCCACGCCGACGAAGGGCAATTCGACTCCAAATACGTCGGCGTTCACACTGTTACTCACATCTGTTATGTCGCTTTCTGTAAGACAAGAAAACATTGTTAAAGTATTGTTATTGCACAGGAGAAATGGTATCAATCAATTATTATCATAAACTAGCGATCCGCCTCGGTTTCGCACGATCGCGTTGTGTTTATTGTATACACAATTAATACTTTGACAGCGTCTTTGTGCTAAGGTAATCTATGACAGTGACAACATAGAATAAGTAATAGTAGGTGTGAAGAACGGGTAGGGTTAACCTTTTTCTCTTTTTTTATTGCATTGAGTGACGAGACGGACAGGCCGCTGGCCTGATGGTAAGCGTCACGCATCATCATCATGTCAGCCTTTAGAAGTCCACTGCTGAACATAGGCCTCCCCCAAAGAGCGCCATGATGAGCGATCTTGTGCCACCTCCATCCACCGACTTCCTGCGATGGCTACAATGTCGTCGGTCGGTGTGGGGGGGGGGGTCTCCCCACACTTCACTTGCTTGTTCGTGGTCGCCATTCGAGAAGCGTCACGCCTGCCCACACAATTGCTGTGACACCTAGAACTTTGTTTGCAAAATCTTGTGCGTCACTGCACTGCGCTCGTCACCCTGAGACATTGGTTGTCAAATCTCATTGCCCAGTAATTACGCTGGAAACATTGCCCTTCATACTGAAACTCAGAAATGTTTACACACTACTGCTTGGCGGTTGACCTGCGCGTGCGCGCAGCGCGCGTGAAAACATAACCAGCGCGCCTTTTTTCCATAAATATTTGTTAACGGTTTCGTTGTGTGGTTAATTATTATCAAAAATGTTGACTTCACGTAGGGAAGAAAAGCAATACGTAGATTTGATCCCGGAAATACCTACTAATCGAGGCACGATGATGATGACGATGGCCTGTTGCCACCAAAATCGAAGAATTGTGCTTCCACTACCAAATTGTTTCAATAAATATAAGTTAATCACAATTCACAATACAAGTCTGTTTTTTCCTCGCAAGTGAACCCG
The DNA here is from genome assembly GCA_946251855.1 of Alsophila aescularia. Classification (NCBI taxonomy): domain Eukaryota; kingdom Metazoa; phylum Arthropoda; class Insecta; order Lepidoptera; family Geometridae; genus Alsophila; species Alsophila aescularia. The sequence continues at coordinate 24,537,592 of OX276373.1, read as the reverse complement.
TGTGCATTGATCATTACACGCTCGACTCCCATATCGCGCTCGCCGTTCAATTTGCATTGAATGTAATAGTAGATTACTGACACACGCTCAAGTATCTCTGCAGCCCGATTTCATAACTTGGCTTCAATCGAATTCTCAGTATCGCAGCCACTAATGCCTTGCGATAGAGTCGAATTTGCTATGAAAAAAGTGATAATCCGATTGTAGCCAAGTTATGGAATTGCTGTGCTGAGTAGTCTGTGCAAGTGACTGCTTGATGCATTCGAGTTTTTAGAGCCCTCGCTAAAGCTCGGGTTCTGCAAATTGATACGGCTCGCGCGAATAGCCATACAGAACGCATTATTTTTGTAGTTTTAGGTAATAAGGATTAATACAGTATAACAGAACGAGCTCTAGAAAGTTTTTTTTATGGTTTTTGTTAATGTAAATTGTAGTTTGGGTTTTATGTACATATTTAACACCAAGTGGCTCTGTGATAGCTGTAGACCTCGCGCGTACAAACTTTATTTGCAAACAATCTAGCAGAGCATAGTAGCACCATCTAGTTATCTTATTGTAAAACTAATATTAATAACCAAGGTGTTCCATCAATCCCTACCTAGTGGATAAAGGACTGATTCCACTGGTAGAAACCTAAAAGTGAGAAATTTAGTGCATGTTGAGCAGGTTTTCTGCTCATAACGCCGAAGATCCTCATCAGGTCTTTACCAAATATTTATGAGACCAAATTAAAAGTTACTACCTTTCAAATAAAAAAAGAACCATCGAAATCGGATCTAATAAGGTAGTAATTCAGTAGCCCCCTTGTTGCCCCTTTTTGGGGTAAGTACCCCCCCAATGTAAACTCCCCGAAAAATACAAAAAAATCGTTTAACCTGTATACCAAGTTTTGTCTAGATCGGTTGAGAAATGCGACATGTAGAGGAGAACTGAAATTCGCACATACGAAATCATTTTTGCCCAAGCTGAAACGGGGACGCTTCGCGCTCGCTCTGTCAACAATGACGATATATTTAATAGGTACTAAGTAGGTACACATAAATGGAGTCCCAGACTTTTTCGTTGAACATTTTAAGAAGACCAATCCTTTTAAGCATTTCGGCAGTATTTTCCCCGACTTCGTTGGAATAATTCGTCCCAGTCGAGTCGAATTTATACTCGTATCAAACACATGAAATTACGCTTTAAACCTTCCTTTAGATCCTACCGCGCAGCTGTAGACGAGATTAATTGTTTAAAAAATTAAAGCTCTCCTCACACAACTAATTTATATTTACTTACAGCACTTATGTAAATAAAAGTTACTTATTTTAATTTGGTTTCATTAAATTATGTGATAATAATACGTGATATCGCGTAAGCGCCAAGCGGTCACTTACCGGGTGTAAAGTCAATGCTGATATGTTGTTCGGTACCCAGTTTGAGACGGCAGGGCTGCTTCACACACGGATTCAGCTCCACTTTACTGCTCAAGTTATCCACTGATCTGCCTGGAATTAAAAAAAAAACAACTTAAATTAATAATAACCCGATAAAATGTTAAGAAATTACCTAAGCAAGGCTGGATTCAGCCTTTCTAGTCAGTCATCACACTTAAGTTCCTAATCTAGCCTACTACTAAGTAGTTGTTCCCCGCGGTATCAATCGCGTAGAGTAGGGACCAATCTTTATGGCGGCTGAGAAATTAGGCGCAAGGCGCTGCGCAATAGCTAATTTTAGGTGTAAGCGGGCTTTGGAGAGGTGAGAGGCCGGGGCACACCCTCCTGCTAGCCCGCCGCAACTCGCGCGCGCCCACCGCGTTTGTGCTTGTTTGCACGCTACATCCGTACGCTGCACACATGCATGCGTTTCTGTTCAAGTACAGTCTAGTTAGTTATTTTAAAGTTGTTTGTTACCAACCAATACAATCCACCAATGGCACCAATACGATATCAGCATATATTCCGATATTCATATTATTGTGTTGACGTATGTTAACATAATTTCATGATTGCTTAAAAAATAATGACTAGGTTAAAGCGTTAAGTGTCAACTCTAATTTAGCTACTAGAAACATAGATATACCTAGGTATAACATTTTTTTATCATTCCTTGGGCCTGTTCACATAAACGTTCGAGGACGCACGGATCACCCGCGCGTGCACTCGAAATCGTTCACGGCGTCGTCCGAGCGTTCGCCTGGGTCATCAGAAAAATAGTTGTGGAGGGGAGGAATAGTATGAAACTGACACTTGTCAGTTGTATGTGGACGTCCAAAGTCGTTCACGATCTCCGGATGATCGAGCGATAATCGCACGGATGATTCGAGCGTGTAAGTGAACACAGCCCATTATTTGCATGTACTTAACACATATATTTATTCAATCATTACATTATTTGCATGTGACATGTAAGTAAGTATGGTTTATGTAGTAAGAAATAAATATGTATGTAGGTATATTCATTTTTATTTTGCATGATTTATTGTATTTTTTTGCACCACCGTCCTTTTTTAATTTTTAATTTCTGTCCATCCATTTTGTCTGGAAGAGATCGCTTTTAGCGATAAGACCACCCGTTTTTCCTATTTTTACATTAAATTCTTGTATGTTTGTTCCATAATTCTGGTGCAATAAAATGTTTCTTATTATTAGCATGTTCTACAAGTAGGTAGTAAAAAAAATACGTTAATAATTGCGAACCTTACTGTACCAGCGCGAAGTCACACTCGCAGCGCGGTTCACAGCCGCCATTATGATTGGTTCCTACTTATAGCCTATGCAACTCTGGGCCCAATTCTGTAAACTATTGAACAAAAACAAGCAAGCAAGCAAGCACTGCACTGCACTAGCCTGATTTTGAAAATTGATTCATATATCTTCATCACTATTCCTGGGCCCCGATTCTGTTAGCTATTGAACCGCGATTTTTGCGATTTTTTCTCATTTACCACTTTAAAGTGCTAGAAGCGAAAACATTGGGAAATTTTCAAGAAAAAAAATAGAATTAAAAAAAACAACGAGCGAAAATCTTCACAAAATTTTCGTTTCCAGCACTTTTAAGTGGTCAATGAGAAAATTTCACAAAAAAAAAAAACAAGCGATCGACTTGCGTTATCGCGGTTCAATAGCTAACAGAATCGGGGCCCAGGAATAGTGTAGCCTTGAATGGTGAATCAATTTTCAAAATCAGGCTAGTTATAATAATCTCATACAAACACAATTTTTACCTAAAATTTTGAGCCACTAGGTTTACTTTTATTGTGTTATGTAGTTATATGGAAATAACATTGATGATTATACATCAATGAGAAACTATGTTAAATTTTCTTTAAGCGAAGCCAGCGCGTAAATTTTGTGGTTCTTATACCTACTCTTATTAGTGTAGTTATCTAAAAGTACTGAAATCCTCAGCGTGCGAAAATAGCTAAAAAAGGCAAAGGCGCGAGCAAAGCTAGCGCAAAAATATTGAACTTAGTAGCTGCCCGCCCCGGCTAGTTCAGCGACTCGTCTTACAACAAAGTAGTCCCAATAGGACGAGTTAATGAATTTAATTATTTTTTTCTTTTCAGTAACTCGTCCCATTGATTTATCCTTCATTTTTTTCAACAAAATCTATACTAAGAAATGTCAGCAACAAAAATGTTTTTGATTTTTATTTAAAAAATATTTATTAGTTAGGTTTCGTTTATTTGATTTCAATTATAGGAACATGACATATTTAATAGCAATAGAATATTATTATAACAACAGACTCATCACTACTTTTCCTCGCATCGCTACTTAAGTTGGTGTTACATTACAAGGCCACTGTGAACTACATTTAAACTAGTTGTGTTACATATAAGTAGTATGTTCATTGTAGAAGTTATTTTATTTTCATATCATGTTCATTCTTGTTATAGATATAACATATTTTGTTTTGTCTTGCCAGGAGAAATGGGTTGGTTTAAACTATCTATACTTATAATAAAACTGTAGCAGGTTCAATTCTGTACATTGAAGATATTTTGTAAATTATTTTTGGAGGCTGTTATATATTCGATACTGATGCAAAAACTGTATTTATTTTCATTTTTGTCTGATTGACCCTATCGATTTATGCCATATGAGTACAGGATGTTATTTTTAAGGTTTTAGCCGGTTCGATTCCCGAGTGTGGCAAGCGAGTTTTCGAAAATCTATGAATGCAGATTTGTTTTTTTTTTTATAATAAAGGAATGTTTCTTTTGAGTAAAATCTGCAGTATTTAGAGTAATTTCCCACCGGATGTGGTTAAAGAATTCCAGCCTGTATATACTCAATAATGTACTGTATTTTTTAAAGTTTTGTCTCTATCTGTTTTGTTTTTATCTATCTGTCTGTCTGTCTGTATCCTGGCCGCGCATCACGCAGAAACTACTAAATAAATTTAAATGAAACTTGGCATGATTTGAGTTCATACAACGAGGTAAGAAATTGGATACTTTTCATTCCGATAAATTAAAGGGCACCCGCAGGATAGGGGTATTTTTTTTCGAGTTGGTATTCATGTTTTATGGTTTATAGTTATTTCCATAGTTCATTTCTAGGATACTCAAGGAATATTCCTTTAAATTTCAAATACCTAAGTCCACCAGTTTGGGCTGGGCGTTGTCAGTCAGTCAGTCAGTCAGTAGGTATGTCACGGCGCTGTTTTATAGGCATGATTGTAACGATGTCACCTAATAATAGATAAAACCCTAAAAACTATAGTCTAATGGCCTTATATTTGATAAAGCAGTCCAAGACATCCTGGTCACGGTACTACCATATTGTAAAAACCCCCTTTAAAAACCTTATCAAAAGGTTAAAAGCTAAAGAAACTTATAATCTAATATAATCTAATAAAACTCGACCAATCCTGGTCACGCGCTCGCTATTGTAACGTTTCTAACCTAATATCGGTTAAAAGCTAAGAACTATAATCTATTTAAATCTAAAGTATCACTGAATAATCAGATATACTACCACAAGATCCTGGTCGCGGCCGGACTAATTGTAACTATGTTCTAAACCTTATACACATACGTACATACGTACCTATTTATGTATTAATAGTAATGCCTAAAGTAATAACCGACCGATCCGATTTCACAAAACTAATTGCGGAACCCTAATCATAAAAGTTAAAGGTAAATTTTAAGGTAAACCTAAGATCTTCCTATCTCTATACTCCGTCGAGTAAATCTACTTAAGTCGTAGTTGATCTAACTTTACCTAAACTGTGTCTTGCAATGTGTATAACACTTAACTGACCTACATTTTCTATTACTAAAATTCCTTTCCCGTCCTACCTTATTTAAATGAAAACAATCTATACTAATGAAATGGCCACGTGATCTTCTAGAGAGTTCCCTCGTTGTGTTCCAACCCGGTTCTTTAAGTGAAAAATTGAATAAGTACCTACGCGATTTATCAGTAAGAATACACCTACGTCCCTCTCTCTCTCACTCTCTAATGCTTTACCTCCAAAATAACTATTTCTAGACCACGATTCACTAACTCACAAGTACACCTTAACCTACATATGCGTCATTCCCAGTCATAAGCGAAAGCGTTTTAGTGTTTATTGCTTCTTCTATACAGAACCCTGACAACTTCCTATTATACCTTTCTATGTGTTCATAACAAGAATTAACCCTTTATATTTCTTTTAACCCTTTTATGTCCTAGTAAAACGGAATGAATTCTCTTCATAATTTTACTAAATTTTCTTTTCTTTGTTTTGTTTGTTTTTGTTTCCTCAATCATTATCTACTTGGCTAAGGTTAGACGCCCCTCCTCCGCGTCTAGCTGTGCTCTTTCGTCATCCCTACTGGATAAGCTCCACCAAATGATTGAGGTTTTAAGACAATTTTTACTATAATCTAATATTTTCTTGGTTCGAGTAAGTCATAGTCTGTATCAAATTCAAAATTGGGCGAGAGGACTTTATCTTTTAGCAACAAGTACTGTAGTAAGTAAGTAATAAACCATTCAAGGAATTCACTACATCTTTTCGTTATATAACAAACCCATTCGCTAACTAGAACTGGCGTACCTCAATAAAACGCTCTAATATTCTAGTTTCTCATTCATCACCGCCTACACTTCCCAACTAAGAACTCCTAAACAATCCAGCCAAGTAAGAGAGGTTCCTGATTTATCTGCGGAACTCTACTCAAACTCACTATAAAGATTGAGAAGTGCCCCTAGTTCCCAACCCATATTTCCTATTTTGTACCTATCTCCTATTGTTCTCTAACCGTCTTACAATTTCGTTCTATAATTCACTATCTCGTACTGAACCCTATCTTATATATACCGATCCTAATTCACCTAGCTTAAGTATAATTAAGTTACGTCCAAAACCAAATTAAAGTCTAAACTCAAATCGCTATAAGCTTATGCCTTCCGTAAGTGTTTCCTATGCCGAACCCGAACATGTTTGCAGAGGCTTAGATTCTACAATTTTATCTATGTCCGTAAATCTCTGAGCAAGAAACGATATTTTATTCTATTATTTCGTACTTCGAAATATCTTATAGTCATTACTTTTGATTTTGTAATATAGATCTTTTCTAGACTTTTCCCTTTTGATTGAACTACATGGTCAGAGGCTTAAGATCATCCGGCCCTTTTTGGTTGCTCGAATTCTCTCTGTAAGAGGGTTTTCTCTTTACAGGCATGCCCGTATAGCTGTATCTTAGTGAAGTCCAGCGAAGACTTATACTTTTAGTATGCTTCTTCATACAAAGACTGGCTCTAAAAGAATATCGAACCTGCCCAAAGCTAAACGGTTCCCTAGTTGAATGTTTTACTATATAATTGAAATACCCCCTTTAAATTTCCCTATCCTGCAATGTGTTTCATTACTATATTTTACTTCCAGCTCTATTACTGTACTAGATAAAAAGATGGACCTATCTTTCTCCGTACATGACTAATCTAGGGTTGTTAATACATCCCTGGAATGACCTATTTATGATATTTCTTAATGGCCTATTTTCTAAACTAGAGTTTAACAATTGGCTTCATATTTTCATTTTAATTATATTTCCCCGTTGTTTGGGCTAAGCTTAGCTTTACGGTGTTTTGACTCGCAGAGACCCTCTACAATAAGTCTATGAATGGTCTATCTAGACTTTTGAACTTTACAAGACTTCTGTCTCTTAAAAGATATGAACCCCTACTATTTCTAGAACTATCTAAAGAATTCCGTATTATTTTCAGATGGATTATAGATTACTTTCTTTCTAGACCCTCCATTAATTACAAATCTATCTGGTAGCGTCCGACCTTGGAGTCTCGCACCGTCGTAACGTCTAATTTAAATTAATCTTACGTAACAACCTAGACTTTCCGATCACATACCTAGCTCTATCCTACTTCGTTTCATTGAAAAGCCCTAAACCTAGATTTTTATACGATTCACTAGTTGGAATTAACAGTCTATAACACTTTATTCGACCCGACCTTTAGTTCTACGAATCCCTACAACAATAATACATTATAATAAATTCCCCACGCTCCAATGTTAACTATATGGTACTAGGCCAGCCTGGATAGATTATATTGAATCCTATTTTTGACGTTGAATTATAAAGATAACGTATTCTCATTATATTATATTACATTTGTCTACCCTAAAGTATAACTTGGACTAGACATTCTCCCCTTATTTAACCGAACGATCTGTTATATGCAAATCATTATATAATCCGTATTTCATTTATTTTTGTATGGTTTTTTATTTATACTTCAACCTAATATTAATGAATTTTATTTCCTGTCTAAACCTGTCAGGCATTCCTAGTTAATTTTAGCTACGAGTAAGCAAGCTATGGGGATCTAGATCTCCCATTTTTACGTTAAAATCGCGATCCGGATTTCCGCTTGACCTCACTTCCATCCAGATTTTATCCTATCTGTTCCCTAGTTAAAGAACTGAGTTGTCATATGGACTCTATCTCCCTAAAATCATTCCTAGCTGCTAAAATTGTGTGTGTGTGTTCAAAACTAGGGGTTGGCCCCACATTTACAGCTAATTGCGCATTCGAATCGACACAGTTTCATCGAAAGTATGGGTCTGCTAACACGAAAGACGGGATAAGGTGACAAGCCTTGGGGAATATGCTAAGCATCTAATGTCATCCCTACAATGTTTCAGCCGCGAAAGGCAACAGAGTCCTCGTCCTATCGGGATACGGCCGAAACATTAAAGGAGTATAAAATATTGATAAATACATAAATTTAAGATAGATCAAAGATCACCTCCCGAGATCCACACCAGAGCGTCGAGCGCACACGGAGGCATGTCTAACTGGTAAAGACCACGAACTCTGGTGGGCCTGGTGATTTTGAGGGGATAAAGCCGCTCCTTGTAAAGGTAACCCGGCCGAAACTCGAGTCCCCAACGAGTCTCTTCCTACTATACACAGTAAAATCGCTCAGAACTTTGTCCCCCGTGGGCTACAGACCATGCTTATGTCCTGACCATCAAATCCAGCCAACGACCTTCAATCACCTCGGTTGCGCTACCTTTACACCTAAGTGAGTGGTAGATGACCTGCCGTGATGAGATCCCATCCCCAAACGACGGAAGTTTATTTTCCTTTATTATTTTATAACGAACGATATCAAATTAAATTCCGATCATAATTTGCAAAGGAAACGCGCGAAGTCATACCGCGTCCTTAACCCACGCTATTATTCAAAATGGCGACGCCTCATTACCGCGATTCCCTAAGTTCCAAAGAAATCTCTTCCTCACATAATCTTTCCTGATTTTCACTAAATTAAAAATCCCTCATTCACTATATTCTGAATTAAAATTACATTAATTCTTTACGAAACAAACTCTTAACTGCCATCTAAACGATCCAAAAATCCCGTTTATTTCCCGTGTGCAAATATTTTCTAAAACTCCAACAAGTATTTTGATTTACGCAATATAATAAAACAATTAATTTAACTTCAACATAACTGCCAACCGAATTTATTAACTCATGTAGTTCGCCCTTTTAATTCGCGTAATTACTATCTCCAACCATCTATGACACAATGCAATCTATTACAAAACTCCTGAATTACCATTTTAGTTTATAAAGCAAGCTAAATGCCTAAGTCGGAATTAAAGTTTAACCGGTAACTATCAGATGTACACGGACGCATTATTTTAGAACTCCCGCGACTAATTCTATCACGCAACTTAACACCGTAAACTAAGAAGCTATTATTTAACTCTATTGCACGTTATAAATGTTTATCTATTAAATATTAAACAATTAACGACGCTTCACGTTTATAAAGCCCTACGATTGATTTTAACACATGAATTTAACACTTGTAATTTAAAACACTATTATTTTGATTTTATTACGCGAGTTTTTGTTATTCCCTATGCCCCAGTCGATATCTAGATTTGAAGGTGTAGACACAAACACTAGGTGACCTATCTACCTGCGCTCTTCGGACGCCAACGAAAGACTGTCGAAAAAAACTAGGGTTCTCTAAATCTTCTGTGCCGCCCCACCGTTACCAAACTAATAGGGTTGCTACTTTTTCAAAAACCAACCTGGTCCCTACCATTCCTCCTGCTTTTCTGTCTTCTTAATCTATGTTTCTACATATTAACACCGTTACAACTCGTAATTTGGATCATCGATACCTTCCGAAGACTGAATACTACAAACCCCACTTAATATCTAACTTATTCTTCCTTTTTCTATTGACTTATTCATCTTTTAAAATAGTAACTTTCCCATGCTTAACCATCCCAGACTGAAATATCCTTGTTCAGTTCCATATGCTCCTAACATATCTCCCTTTTCATAACATGATTGATTTAGTCCCTTCTAGTGATCATACTACATCAAAATCTACCATACTCATGATCTCTACTTACACCTTACTATGCAGTAGCTCACAGAATCAATTTACTACCTTAATATTTTATTAAATATACGTCCAACTACCTCCTTCAACTAAGTAGCTCCCAACTAATAATCTGATACTGACTCTCTAATTTCCTCCATTAATCAACTTATCCCTCTTGTAAGTCTAATTACTTCTACTAATATTGAAATCATCTTTACCCATGACCACAAACTTCTATAGTTCACCAAATACAACCCAAATATTGAAAGATGAACTCATCCTTCTTCTCTAATCTGATAATTATTAACAGCATATATCATGATTCCCATATCTAACTGTGCTTCTCTACACTATTTCTATATTCCAAACGTTTTCCTACTAATATCAGCTCACATTTTAATGAAATACTCCTAATTCCACTTTAAAAATTTCATCAATTTTGATTCAGCAGTTCTAAAACTCGCGTACCATCGATCGTAATGAATAGCTGTCTAATTTCCAACACAATACACTCAAATCAACCCCTAAAAGTTTCGTCATTTTTGGTTCAGCAATTCTAAACCTCGTGTATTTCTGCCTTATTTGCCCTCACATTTATGTACCCTAATTTTGCATCTTACCAAAAGGTACTAAGCTACTCCTAGCTACTAAAATTTCATCACTAACAGATCAATGTTTTCACTTTATATATATATATATATATATATATATATATATATATATATATATCTTATCAATTTGGTACTCAGTAGACTGTGAACTATCTCTTCGCTCTCTGCTTAGTTGGTCTCTAACCCATTTCCCTCCATTTCTGTGTAATATTTCTTCATAATCGATTATCTTGTACTAATTATGAAAAAAGTTTCATAATATTCGCAAACCTCTAACCGTAGTCAAGAAAGTGACAACCCTAAGAAGTCCGTCTTTTCTCAGAAATCTGCCCCTTCTAAGTACTCCAATTTTAGTTCCACTTTTTGCCGTTTTCTCAATTTTGGCGCTGTCTCAAGTACTTTCTTACTAAAACATTTTTCTTTCTTTCCTATAATTCTTTGTTCCCAACTAATGAAAACTATGCCAAAAATCCTCTATTAATTTAATATTTTCCGTCCACTGTTCCACACATTTTCCCGCTTTTAATTTACTTATCATACCTTCAACTACCAATTTTTGCAATTCCTAACTTCCAGTTATGTCCCTAAAATCGGAATGTAATTTTAATTATTAAAAATAGATTCAGCCCCCTCTCATCTTTAAATTTACTCTAATTTTTACCATTTGTAGCTTTAACAACTTTCAATACCCATTGTTATTTGATTCGCAGGTTTTATCTCAATTTCGCTCCGAAATGTTTATTTACCTAGGCGCTCCGGAAGTGGGTCCCAAAATTCACTCATAGAACCTTCCAGAAGGTGTGTGAGCGATCACCTATACTATAGTCTAACTCTGTCCCTTTCCCTCTTGTACTATTCTCAAACGAATCCCCGGTTACTAAATCCAGTGTTGACAGTTTCCAAAAAGGTTAGCTATTCGGTAGATATCTACCTCTCCGTAGCAATAGGTACTTGGAAATGTTCTATTGTGAATCTTTTTATCATATAAAAGTATCTCTTTTCTTACATTGTTAGTGCAAGTATCCTAATAATCTATTCTCAGGTTTGGTATCACAAAAATCTACCATTTCTGTTCTTTGAATGACACCGAATATTTCACTGAACCATTTTCTCAAAAATTCTCTTTTTAAATTCTATCTATATATATCTAGAAATAAACCACCCTAATCTCCTTACGTCTGAATTATTTTAGTAATTACGACTTCTTATTCATGATTTTTACTCAATTTTCTCGCTATAAATACTCTTATAACTAAGGTCTTTCTTATACTGGACTCCTCTCTTCCCACTAATAGTAAGATAAAACTCACAGTTGAGCAAACCTAGTTTTCCTGTTCATGCTATGGTAAGTAGGATTACCAGCCTTTCGGTAGATCTACTAAATAATTGGCGCTAACAAGAACACCGTTGCGCCATTTCATACGCTTCTCCTGCGTTCCACTAGATGACTCTCAATTTCGGTCGCATATTTGCTCTTAATTTACCATAATTTTCCCTTACGATATCCTACCCTTACGTATTACGTAGCCTCGTATACGGGTTTTCTGTACATAATACTAATCAATAAACTAAAGTAATCCTTCTAAATTCGCACTTATCGCTAAAACTTTATACATTTCCATTTTATAATAGTGCCCTCTCCCGAAACCATCCGTAAATTTCGCTCATTAACAATTACACTAAGCCATGACGTCCCACCTCCTATTAATTCTCATATTTAGCACCAGTCGGTAACTAATTTCTGATATCGATCTATTCATTTAAAATGCCCAGTAATAAAACAGACGAAACTCTCATGCTTGAATATTCCTCGACAATAAGTAAAATTATTTATATTTTTGTCTAAATTCTTCCACCCCGTCCAGTTTCTGTGGTACTTTTCTATCCATAATATTCCACCGAACTTAATCTTAATTACTATCCCTAATTTATATGATTAATAGCTAACTTGACCAGTCCACAAATCCTTCCCAACTTTCTCTTGCAATCCCTTAATGCTAACTTCAATCTAAACTAACCATTATAACACCATTAAATATATATATATGTTTATCTTGCACTCTTGTAATTCACTAAAATAAATAATAAAACTAATTTCTATTTTAAAGCGCCATCTGCCTTACTTTATGTTTAACCGATACGCGAAAACCCAATTTATCTTTATAAACACCCATCTAACTGCTTTATTAAATTTCCAATCGAACGCAATTTGGTTTCGGCCTTCCGTTTCCCAATTTAGTTCCTTCATAACCCAATAGATGTCTCTTTATCCCTATTATTCCTTTGTTCTATATTGACACTTATTATTTTCGTCCATGTACAACTATCATGAAATAGACTTATTTATTCGGTAACCCTACTCCCTGTACCTTTATAATAACGTCCCTTAACTCCCTGGTCCATTCAATGTAAAGTTTCTCTACACTCTAAAGTCTAACAGAACTCGCTTTATACCGCGCGATCGTCACTACATAAACCCGTAATAGTGAACGTCACGACGCTTTACATAGCTATACCTATCTCCCTATAGCGCCTTGTGCCATGCATCACCGCGCCTCGTCACTATAGCCGCCTAAAAGTGACTTATGTTTGTCCGCGCTAACTTTTACACCCCGCTTTACTCGTGTATCTTTTTGTTCGAATATATAGCTTACATACGACACCCTATAGATACTTACTTATATTTTTCCCTATAAGTCAATATGGACCGTTACATGATTAAGATAAAGTTATAAAACACATCTTTTTATTTATAAGTGAAGGGCATCTATACTTATAATAAAGCAGTAAGTACCAACAAATCTGTAAAAAGAAGATATTTAAATATTTTTTATCGAGGCTACTTAAAATAAGCTACTGAAAGAGAATATAACTTTTTTAAATTCGTGTCTGTCTGTTAGTCTGTTTACGCATCACGTAAAAACTACTGGACCAATTGCAATGCTTATGTTTATTGGATAGCTTAGGGTTTGCCTTAAAAACTGGTGTACTTACTTATTATCTCAATCCGATGAGTAGAAGCCGAGCAATCGATAAAAACTTTTTGACGGCTGAAAAAAATTTTGTTTAACAGTTGGTATATTGATGTTTTAGGTCTTGGAATAGTAATAGAGTTATTTTAACCTAGAGAAATGGCCACGCGTGCGAAGCCGTGGGTACAACTAGTTTAAAATAAAATTGTATATATTTTTTTGTTACATCTAATCTCTGAAACTGCTGATCCCATTATGACCATTCGTTCAGATAATAAGCTACACTATTCCAGATGGACATAGGCTACTTCTTTCCTCAGAAAAACGCAGTTTCCGTGGGATAACGGAAACGCTACATAACGGACGGAAGGGCACGGCACCTAGTAATTAATAAATTGCAATTAATTTTATAATAATTATCAAAATTTATGAAAACCTTCCTATTGCAATTTTTTTTCATAATTTATCATACGAGTAAGTAGCCGGTTGATGCAGTACACTAGTGCCATTACTTCTATCAAATACGTTAAGTAAACAAAATGGTGCCCCAGCGTCATGTTATAAATGGTCTAACCAATTTAACTACCATTTTGTTTTAATAAATCCTTTTATTAATAATGTTTTGAAATGTTTCATGTTTGTTAATGAAACTATTTTATACCTTAATAGATATTGTGAGTGCAGCTAGGTACAAGATGTCTTTGTACCTTCCTATAATGTATTATTTACTTTATAGATGGAGACATGTCACAAAATGAATTTAATTTGATTGCATCAAATAAAAATAAAAATAAAAAACAAAAGTCGATTTAACAGTTTGGCAACAACTATTTTTGTTATCCTACAATAACTTGATTTCTTGATTTAAGACTGATTTTAAAATAGTTGAGTTATAATGTCGATTTCGTGATTATAATGTAATAAGTGTGTAAAATAAATATATATGATTTTGTTTTTAATACACATATTTTAAACAAAACTATATTTAGACTTTTATTAATCCACTAGCTGCACCCCGTGGTTTCACTCGAATGTGTTTTTTTCCAGGACGTAAGGTATCAAATTTCATCCAAATCCCACCCCCATTCCCCATTCAACCCTGAGATTAATTTTAGACGTAACCTTAAAAAAAATATCTTAAAACTTTTACATCTTAGCAAACCTTTAAATTACTCAATATTTCCTCTCAATTTCAAACTAGGTTCATCAGTTTAGGCTGTGCGTTATCTATCAGTCAGTGTGTCACGTTACTGTTTTATAGGTATAGAAGAAGATTAATTGTTTAAAGATGTTGTCGACTATACTAAATCCATTCAGTTTTTTAGGATAAAATTAATGGGACAAGTTTACTGAACAGAAAACATAATATTTTTAAATTCATTATCTCGTCCTATTGGGACACCTTCGTTGTTTGACGAGTCGCTTTACTAGCCCCCGCCCCGGCTTCGTAGCTAAGTATTAACCTAAATATTAGAGCGATGGTAGCTTAAGGGTTCAATAGTGCAACTTAGAATCCAACGATACCGGGTTCGGTCCTAGGCTCCGCACCAATGACTTATGTTGTGTGCGGTTTTTCATCGCTCCGTGCTTCGGAGGGCAAGTTAAGCTGTCGGTCCCGGCTGTTATTGATTAATAGCAGTCGTTAAGCCAAGTCAAAGGCCCTCGGCCTTAGAAACAATGGCACCAGAGGCCAGTAGTTCCTCATACGACAAACAAACAAAACCTAAATATTTCTTTGTACAGATTTACTAGGTATATTGACCACCCGCCCGCTTTCCGTCCGCCCATCCGTACCCGCTTCTTTGCACTTTTACACCGCAATAAAAAATAATATTAATATATAATAATATTTTTTTGGAAAACACAGAATAAATAATGGTAAAACTAGATACGAAGAACGGTTAAGACCAGGCTCTGCTTTTTAAGGGGTTTTTGCATAAATATGCTGGGTCAACCACAAACCTGATAAATGTGAAACTTAACATATATGTTTTTGAGATCTTTATCTCTCTAAGACTAAGACAAAAACATGATTAACAAAATTTCATTCGATACATTTTCTTATCAAAAATTACGTTTTTTTCGGTAATGTTTACATTTTTCTACTCAACGGCTTAAGTTTTATCTCTAAAATAAATCTCACAGCAAGAAAATATAGTTTATTATCTAAGACTAAGACAAAATTTACCTAACTAAATTATTAGCCTGCCAATAAAAAAAATAACTTTTGAGACACACGTCATTTAGTTCCGAGCTAAATTGTGTGTTCAAACAGCGCTCGCGATATTCAACCTTGTTACGCAGGCACTTCAGTGCTTATTGCGGGTAGCGGGTGGCAGAGTGTAGGGTAGGTGGCAGGGAAGTGAGGAGTGGGAAAATGTAACCTTGGAGCCTGGCCATTAATGGGAACCCGCTTAGCAAAAACATCGTCATAGCGAAGACGAAGTTTGTCAGCGCACGCCGACAAAGCATCCAAACGGCTTGTTATTTTCTTACTTGGATTAGTAATATTGGGATTTGTTATTGTAAACAGTTTTTTATGAGTATTTAATCGCAATTGAATTACCTACTGAAAGAAAGCCTAAACCAAACGAATAAGGTCATTAGTCATTTCAAGAAAAACCTGCAAAACTCTGCAACAAGAGAACAAGACCAACGCGATAATATGAGACAATACATAACAATAACAACGAGATGTGGGGTGAAATGTGAAAATTGTTTCAGCTCTTTTAGGTCTATAGGTAGGATACTAGGTATCGAGAGAGCCATGCCACTGATGGCAGCTACAATAACCATAAAAGGTATGAAGATGAGTTCATACAAATTCAGCTAGAGGTTTTCATATGTTTTATAAATAAAACTACTTTTAAACATTTATGAAAAATGCTTTTTTTTCTACCTGAAATCGATTAAATGTGTTTTTTTTGTAAAATTTGTTTCTGATGCTTAAAACGAACAAAAATACTAAAGTTGCTACAACTTGAAAATCAATCTTTTATATCCGCAGCGTCGAGTCTCGATCTGCGTCGACTTTAAGAGGCCTATTTGATAGGCTAATTTAATTCAATTAAGATTTTTAATTTATCCATACTAATATATAAAAGTGAAACGTCTGTTTGTTTGTTTGGGGAGCTTTCACGTGATAACGGCTGGACGGATTTTGACTTACTACTTGTCTCATTCGTGTAGGTGGCGAAGTAGCAACATCGCAACAGTTGACTTAGAGTAAAATTAAATTTATTATTTTCCATTTACAATATCGTAAGCAGTACTTACTTAAAAAATAAAACACACTTCCTTCCTGCCTTTCACAGTCGTCCCAGTGTATGTACTGCGTTTTCTAAACACACAAGATGGCATTTTTGATTAATTTTTCATGTTTCGGAAGTCGTGTGTATTTACGTGTTGCGTCGTTGCCACTCTTTTTGGGACTACGTCGGTCGTCACAAGCTGATTAGCTTGTGTTTACTTTGCCACGCAGAGCGGGGTACATCGTATCTACCTCAGTTTATATATAACATCATTGCACTTAGCCCCTTGATCTTCAATCTTAACATGGATTACGTAACCAAAAGTTTACAGTTCAAAATACCATGGTGCATGTTATACGCGGACGACATCACCCAAATCGCGAAGAGTACAACGGATCTGCAGAAGACGTTCAGCAAATGGGTGAATGAGCTCGAAGGGCACGGCATGCGGGTCAGTCGCTCAAAGACAGTGTACATGGAATGTGACTTCGGTGGTGATCAAAAGACATGTTGCAACATTAACATTGATAATACTACGCTACCCCGAGTCACCCACTTTAAGTATCTTGGCTCTGTTCTTACGACCGATGCCCACGTCGACGCAGATGTTAGCCATAGAGTTAACACCGCATGGCTGAAATGGCGATCCCTAATTGGAGTACTCTGTGACACCCGAATGCCAGTATGAACTAAGGGCAAAATATACAAGACGGCTGTCCGACCCGCAATGTTGTATGGAGCGGAGTGCTGGACAACAGCAAAAAAGCACGAACAGCAATTGCATACAGCTGAAGTGAAGATTCTGCGCTGGGCGGGCGGTGTAACACGTCTGGATAGAATACGCAATGAGCATGTGAGAGGATCGTTCAGAGTGGCTCCAATAACGGACAAACTAAAAGAAAGCAGGCTTAGATGGCCACATAATGAGACGAGATGATGACGAGAGTTTCTCAGAAAATTAAATATTTTTCCAAAAAAAAAAACGACTTCATAATAAAAATGTTATTTTGTAAACAACCAATAAAAAAAAAATATACAATTGAGCCAGAACAGTATCACTTTTTCTAAATTAATAACGTAATAATAATGCATAAATACAACATAAGATAAGAAAGAGTTTTTTGAAGGCAGTGCCAAGCCGAGACATAATTATTAATATGGTTGAACTTATTCAAAAAGACAATTTCTTAAACAGCTTGATGTGCTATATAAAATAATAAGCTTTTAAAGTAATTATCTACAAAAACTTTATCATTTACTAGATTGCTGTATTCGTGTCAATCGGTTTGTGAGCGTGTGAAAGTCAAAATCTGCTCGTGTGAGTCTCTTGTTTTGTCTCTTCTGTTTCGTGTTTTTCATGAGGGGCGTCATAGAGAACTGCATATTACTTCGTACGTAGATAGGTATGGATTAATTTTGTAAAGATATTAGATTTAAATGATGCCTGGGCTTAGCACCGCCTTCAAAAAACTCTTTCTTATCTTATTTTGTATTTATGCATTATTATTACGTTGGTAATTTCGAAAATGTGATACTGTTCTGGCTCAATTGTAATTATTTTATTCTTTTTAGTGGTTGTTTACAAAATAACATTTTTATTACGAAATAGTTTTTTTTTAATATTTTATTTTTTGATTTTTAGTGGCCTAAGCAAACATAGGAAAGAATATATTATGAAAAAAAAGTAGACACTGACTCACTTTAGACTCAAACCGTTGGTAAATTAAAACCAAGGATGAATAAAACCTACATATATAACAACTGAATTAGTTTTGACCATTTTCCATCATTTTGTTGTTGGGTACCTGTGACTACCTTCCGGCTGCATCATCAGACCCAGAAAACCACATAACACCAGAGAACTCTTCAAGACAAACCAAATGAGCCCAAACTCGAAGGGGTTCCATCATTTTGTTGTTTAGTTCCTGTGACTACCTTCCAGCTCCAACATCCCTGGATACCACATAAAACCAGAGAACTCACCAAGACAAACTAAATGAGCACAAACTCGAAAGGGCTCGCGTTGCAAGGTAGTGGTTATGCACTTATGTGTGAACATGAAGATTATAGATTTAGGTGTTGTAGTAAACGATGCAACCTTCATAAATATACCTCCAGGATTCTCGAGAACCTAACCCACATAACACTACAACATTAAATTAAATACATAAGTACAATAACTTAAAAAAAGTTGACCAAGCATATTTAATGTAGTGACTCAGGGCACTAAGAGACACTATAATAATTCTGTAATCACTAATCATCCTAGAGAGATGTTTATATGTTTAACTAATTAATAACTTTGTGTCGGTACATAATATTCTGAGACCATTAAAACGTCGGAGTTTCAAATTCAAATTTAATTAATTGTAATAAGAACCAATTACCAATGTACCAATTTATACGTAGGTACCAATCAAAATACATAATTAATAATATTATAAGACAAAGCAAACATTAGAAAATTAATAAAAAAAATGACAAATAAATGATGTATGTACATACATGTCAAGTCAAATTAAGTACAGGAACCTGCGGGATAGGTCCATAACTTACTGCAATCATATTTTCATTATGCTTTAATCGGATTGCAATTGATCACATTGTCTTGTACGTGGTAGCGGCACAGGTGGGCAACTCCATAACATGTTGCAATCAGATTTTCATTACCAGTGGCCCAATTACAGAACTTGGCTACAATCGGATTATCACTTTTTTCATAGCAAATTCGACTCTATCGCAAGGCATTAGTGGTTGCGATATTGAGAATTCGATTGAAGCCAAGTTATGTAATACGGCCACTGTGCTGCAGTTTTTTTTTATTAGATGTCGTTTGCTGAAGCACTGGCCTACTAGCAATTTCGCCAATGTCAAGTTTAGTTTAATAGTTTATAAGACATTTCCTACGGCAATGATGTAAGTAAGTATTGTCATGTCACAGTCCATAATTCTCAAAATCACGAATCAGTAAAACGGAGCGGAGGTCGTTTTACTGAAACTTCTTGGAGAGTTTTGAAAACATCACAATGAGTCATGTTTTCTGAATTGTTATCCATTGCCTACACTCAAAGAGAATTATAATCAGTACGTTTTACTCATGCACGTTAACGAACACCTAATGATTAATATTCCACTAAATTACTCCTTAACTCTCGAAAAAACCCAAGTATGAGGAAAAAAATAAATTAAACAACATGACAGCTCTAATACTTTAAAAAAATACCAACCAGATATGTAATCTACAATAAAATAATACACAGAAACAATCATAATACAATCGTAGTGTTATTAGGTATTCTGTGATACAATTTCAAACTAAAATTTTCACAATATGTCAAACAAATGGACAAAATACTTACATACCTATATAGTTTTCCAGTACTCCTAGTACGAGTTATGATACTTTTCGAAAACGAAATGTAGTTTCGTTTAATTCCATACAATCACTGCAGTTCCTGCAAGTTTCCACTAGAGGCGCTGCCAGTAAATGTATGGAACTAAACGAACCTACATTTCGTTTTTGAAAACTATAAAACTCGTATTAGACCCCCAGTTGTCAATGAAAGTCAATTTCAAGGAGTGCATTGAGGTTGCTCAGAGACCGACACAGGGCTTGGGCCACAGTGCGACAACCAGGAAAAAAGAATAACTAGAGACTAAAAAATGAGATATTTTTTATTCAAGGGAAAAGGACAACTAATAATATATTTATAATAGTATTTATAAATATATTATTTAGGCTTTTAACAACTGCTTAAGCTGCCCTCCTGCCCCACGAGGCTATTCCCTGCGTGGTAATTTTTCTGGCAAAATACCGGATACATAACTTACTGCAATCATGTGATGTTATGTTTAATTTGTCATAACGAGCATTCGATAGTAATCGATTACTCGCCATCTATTCATCGCATTGAAATACAAAGTAGGTACCTACATCAGAATTTAAGTCAAATCATAAGATAAGTAGCTTTCGACGTTCATGTCTCACTAAAGTTCAGGTCCCTACATTTTATTATGGGCATAGAATAATTAATAATGCTAAAGCATATATGGGGCATAGGAAAAATCCGCCATTTCGATGAAATAGTAATAAGGCACCAATATTACACATTAAAACACAAGGTTAGAAGAAAACA
Source organism: Alsophila aescularia (assembly GCA_946251855.1). NCBI lineage: Eukaryota > Metazoa > Arthropoda > Insecta > Lepidoptera > Geometridae > Alsophila > Alsophila aescularia. The sequence continues at coordinate 24,516,765 of OX276373.1, read as the reverse complement.
AAAAAAAAAGAAGTGACATGAGTTAAAAATTTAATATTAACTATTTGAAGTAGATACGAGTATGTACGAATTAGAAATAATGTCTAGGTTGATGTAGGTCATACGTTATCTTTGAGAGGATAGTGTTTGTATTGAAGTCCTGTAGCGATCTAATAAGGGTTGATCAGTGGCCGAGATTTCCCTTCTTTTTTTTCAGAATGCACTTTTACTATGCCACTTTAGAAGGCCTTTGCATTTCATAAAATAACGACATCGTCGTAATTTTACGAGCTACTATAGAAATATATTCTTTGAAGTACAGAACTTATATATTCGGGGCACGACTCGCAACTTGGCCAGTTATTATGATAAGTTATACGTAGTGACCTTCTAAATAAGTTAGGTAATTAAGTAATGAAGGAACATTGAATTTAATTTTGTGTGGAATAATTAAAGAGGCATCGACATTGTGACCTACGTACTTAATTTATTCTGCCCCTGATTTGAGATACCTAGCAACTGGCGCGTTTAGATTTAATACCACTTTTTTATTAATCGGCTATCGGTAGCCCGTTCAAAGACAAGTATTTTTTAATTTTTTGTTTCATTTAGGTAAGTAGTTGAGTACCTTCCTCAAATACAGATTTGTGTTTGTCTATCCTTTTAATCATTATATATTTAACAAATAGCCCAATAACTCCAAAAATGTTGTGTCTACAGGTTAGGTCACTCTCTTGTTTGTCTATCTGTCTGTCGTTTCGGGTGGAACTCAAATTTCGATTACTTCCCGATTAGCTATCCGGCTGAAACTTTCAGGGTAGCTGCATTTATAAAATAAATAAAGGTGTTTATTTGATTTGTGATTACACTGTCAACTAGGTAGAGCCACGGAAGGGGCACAGCCAAATATCTATTCTATAGTATGCTTTTGTATGAACAAAACGTTTAACGTTTTTGTTCATACAAAACAAAAACGTTAGTTCATACGAACCGGGCCCGCCCGGTCTGCAGACAGTAGCATACAAGCCCGGTTGTGCCCCGGCGCCGAAATATCGGTGGGCCTTTGTTTAGGATAATTCACGTTGTCAAATAGTAAATTTTACTTAAATTAAACATAAAAACTATGAGAGGTCGTTTGTGATTGCTTGACTTAACACTGACTGTAGGTACTCACGACGTGGTGAACGTGACGATGAGGCTCTTGAAATAATAAAATACAGGTAAACTAGCGACGTGCCCCGGCTTCGCTCGTGTAGCTAAGGGTTTTTTATTAATATTTCTTTGTACAAAATATTATAGTGACCTCCATCTCCAACCATTTGCAGAAACGATCCTTCGAAGATGTAAGCAATCGATGAACAGACTTCGTGGAATAGATATTCGCAATAACTTCATTCAAATTTTCCAAAACCATCCTCTGTGTTCCTCATCCTACCTATGGCGTGCAAATCAAGCAGTCAACGGTTTTCTAGTTTTTCCCTTGATGTCTCAAAATGTAAACTGTAGATGTGTCAATTTGTAAATAATGAAAGTTACAAGTACCTAAAGGGAGAACATAGGACAGTACATGATGAAAGTAGGAATGTCAGTACTTACATGATTATAATGAAAGAGGCAGGTTTGTACCTATGTTTGTTATGAGCTACAAAATATACTTACCCAGATGTCTGTTCTGAAATTAAATAAATCAGGTAGCGACATCGTCGTACCTACACCCAACTTCTGAGTTGAATGTTTATTACCCTACCTAATCTAAAAAGCAATTTATTTGCAAAATGCGTGAATTTTATTTTATTTTGTTTATTTTTCAAAAATCCAAAAGAGAAAAGAAAATTTCTCAAGAGAATCATGAGAATTTCTCAAAGGGTCTCCGTCAATTGTTGACCGATTATGAAAATTATTTTTTTGTTTGAAAGGGTGTACTCTCCAGGTGGTCTCCCATACAAATTTTATCAAAATTAGTTCAGTAGCTTTTCGAGAATCGATAGTTTTTTTTAGTAAATCCATTTGATTTTGTGTTTATATTGTCTCAAATCTCTAAGATTTTTAAACCGATTTGGATGGTTGTTGTTTTATTCAAAAGGGTAGAATTTCAGTGTAGTCCCATATAAACTTCATCTAAATTAGTTCCGTTTTTTAGTTATTAGCTGTTAGTCCATTTGAAGTTGAAGTCTTTTGTTTTGTTTGAATTAGGCCGCTATCGACTTAGTAAGGTTAGATCGGTGATCGCGATTTTATGGGTTTAATAGTTGAACTCGCGTACAGAGGGTTCCGCCCTCTGTACGCGAGTTCAACTCGCTCTTATCCGGTTTTTCTAAACAAAATGTCATTAATTTAGTATACTCCAGCATAACATAAAGCGGGGCTGCAAAAAAAGAAAATGATTTGGTTCATATATTACTTTATTTAACTAATATTATATATCAGAGATGTTTAGCCATTATCCTAAACACGCCAATCAATTAGTGTTTTAAAAATGAATACTCTCTTAACGAGTGGAAAACTTACAGAACTCCATACATTAGAACTGTCAGTCAATACAGAACGTCGTAAAACGCATAAAAACAATTTTTTACCTTTAGAAGTGTGCGTGTATTTGTGTGTGTATGTTTGTTTAACATATTTAATCGACTTCACAAAACGAGACAGTTATATTATTTTCGACGGTATTTATACAATTTTTATTTATTTATGTACACCGTACCACCGATGTCTCCTTTGAGAATTTCTCAAAGTGGACCGATTATGAAAATTATTTTTTTGTTTGAAGGGGTGTTCTCTCCAGGTGGTCTCCCATACAAATTTTATCAAAATTAGTTCAGTAGTTTTTCGAGAATCGATAGTTTTTTTTAGTAAATCCATTTGATTTTTTGTTTAGGTATATTGTATCAAATCTCTAAGATTTTTAAACCAATTTGGATGGTTGTTGTCACCAAAAGGGTAGACTTTCAGTGTAGTCCCATATAAACTTCATCAAAATTAGTTCCGTTTTTTTAGTTATTTTTAGTTATCCATTTGAAGTCACTTGTTTTGTTTGAATTAGTCCGCTATCGACTTAGTAAGGTTAGATCGGTGATCGCAATTTTATGGGTTTTTTTCACTTTTTCGTAGCTCCAGACTCCATAGAAAAATATAAGGACCCCTTTCAAGTTATTCTGTTTAGTCTCTACAACTGCAAGGCCGTGAGTGCCGTGACCGACAGAAGACGAGACGGACGACACAATGTTGGCACAACAATATAGAGATTTGTTTGGATTGGAAACTTGTTACCAAGTGTTTGGCTTTATGCCAAGGAAATACCTATACGCTAAGTAGATACATAAACAAGTATCTAACTTATTATTTCGTTGAGCAAAGCAAAGGCGTTCTATTTTATTTGGATACCCTCCTCACAACGCGTGTGTGTGTGAGAGAGAGAGAGAGAGAGAGGATGGGCCGGCATGGGTTATTACCCGACTACGGCGAATCAAAAAGGAGGGTTATGACTTTAACTATATATTATGTATGTATGTTCAGCTGTTCCCTCATAACTTCTAAGCTAATCATCATTATTTGACAAATGAGTCGTATTGACGTTGGAAGCGTCTTCATCATCCGCTGGTTATAGGCTATGTGACGTCACATTAAACTGAATATGGCGCCCTCTAGAAGACATAAAGAAGTGACCTAAAAACATTTTTTTTCTGTTTTTCCGTGTTATTTATCAAATGAAAGGGCGTCATTAGCACATTTAGAAAGTATGTAACCGCATATTTAACCGCAAAATAATTTAAATAAAAATATAAATTCATGAACTAAAACCAGACTACGTTCTTATTGGGCTAAAAAGTCACAAACAAGAATATTCTAACGTTTTAGAAATTTAAAACTTTAGGGCCGCAGGAGTGCGATATAAATGTATCAGTATTTAACCAAACAGGTAAAGCGCACTCCCACGGCTCTAAAGCCAAGGGAGTGCTTGGCTCTAAAGTTTTAAATTTCTAAAACGTTTGAATGTTCTTGTTTGTGACTTTATAAGCGACTTCACAAAAGTAGACGGTTATATGTTCGATTGTATGTATGTATATTTAGTATGGGTTGGTAAATGTCTCAAAATCATGTCCTTGATTATAATTTTTGGACACAAAAGGGAAGGTAAAAGTAGGTAATTACTAAATATTTCCACACTGACTAGAGATAAGTATATACCTAACTACTTCTATTAGATATAACACATATCTTACTAGTTAACCCTTATAATAATTTATAAGGAAGGACAGTACCATTAACGTCTTAGTAAAATGCTAATAAAAATACTTCAGCCATTTGTCTCTTGGAACGAACGTAGGCTAAACTGTAGTTGCTATACCGTCGATTTTGGGGGTGGGGAGGGTAGGAGGGGGAGGCAGGTACCCAGGAGTTATTTTTTTCCATCCTTATTTTCAAATTTACTTCTGATGACATTGATTTAAGGTGAGGGGTGGATGGGGGAGGTGAAGGGCTACCCCCTGCTACCCCTCCCACCCTCGGAGTCCCTTAGTTTATGAGGTATTTCAGTTTTAAGTTTATTAAAAACTGCCAAAAGAACGTTAGGTTAGGTTAGAACATGACTACAAATCGCGCGAGCCGAGCGAGCGAAGCGAGTGTGCCGCGGCAGCGGCCGGCAAGCACCAAATAGAATTTACTTAACTTTAATAAACTTAAAACTGAAACATCTCATAAACTAAGCATCTCAGCGGGGAGACAGAGGTAACAGGAAGTAGCCCTTCACCTCACCCCTCTAACCCCCCCACCTTTAATCAATCGCATTAGAAGTAAATTTGAAAGTAAGGATGGAAAAAAAAAGAAAATAAACTCGGAAAGGGGCTGCGCAACTTTTCCTTCAAAGTGGGGAGGGGATTTCTACACCCCCTCACCCCTCCACCTCTCCGCCCCCCAAAATCGATTGTATATATTGTACAGTCCTTCCCGAACGTAACTTGGATTGTCTTGCGGCAGTAACGCAACGCTTTCTGTGAAACGTACGAGTGAAACGAAACGAAAGCGGCTCGTGCGTGTGGTAACACTACTGGTGACCTATGTATAAATAAAGCCTACTATTATTACCTGGACATTGCTGAACTTCGGTGGCGCAGGCGGCGGCGACGAGGGCTAGGCACACGGTTACTATACTTGACACCATCGTGATGTCTGACGGCGGTCACTGTACACTCGCAACTGCTCACAAAATATGAATGCCGCTGCTGGTTCAAGCTTACTGGACTGGTGCGTGGCTGCCCGACTCTTCGCGTGCTCAGACACAATGACATTGAAGCAAACCCGCGAATTATTTTATAGATCGTCGTTTTTTGTGCATCGCCTGCGAAGATTCTGGCGTAGTAATAATGACAAAATAATTAAATCTAGTTTATCTCAACTATGTATCTAGTTTCTATTTGTTTTTTTGTTCTAATCTGAGTAATAAAACTTGTACTATTATTTATTCTGTGGTAATACCTATTAATACTCTTGATATTTTAACCTTTAATTTGCAAATGCAAGATATTGAATTAAAAATCTTTATTATGCATAAGTAAGTAGTTGTTATTTACTATTATGTAATCTGTGGTACATATATATATATGTAAGTTTTAAAAATATAACAGTAAAATCGAGAGCGGAAAAATGCAGGGAGCGATTTCAGCATGTTTAGATACATTTTAATATATAATAATACAATTTAATGGTATACTAAGTACACTGTTTTAAAGAAAAAACATCAGTGAACTAGTATTTTTCACATACTACTTATATTTTTTGTCTTTCATCATTAGTTACGGTAGTGACTCGTGCTAAATTTGTATTAAGCGAACGAAGCGAAGCGTCAAGCACCAAGAGTAGTAAGTACATAAAAATAAAATACAAAATGTATTTTATGTCATGTTTCAATTTATTATTTCTTCGATTATTCGCATGTTGTATACAAAAAAATATGCTAAATGTAATTAAGAAGCATTTAAAAAAATTAAAAAATGTGCCTTCTATCCATGGAACATTTTTGAAATAAGTATTATTTTACTAGACCGATTTTTAATATCAGAATTATTGCAATCCCTAAACTACATTATTGTTTGTTTTTTAAATAAAATAATAAAATTTTAAAACTCACAAAAAATTTTTTTTGGATTATAATTAAAAAGGTAAAAAATTTGCTGAAATCTATTATGAAGACGTTAACGAGAAAGAATTGGAAATGGAATGTCTGCAATTAACAGAATATTTTAAAATTGTGAGAATGAAGAAACTAATAGTATCACCATATCACCATATCATCTTCTGACAGAAATCTAAATTGAAGACACATTTCCAAAGTGTAGAAATTGAATTGAGAAACTTTTTAAGCATGATGGTTACTAACTGCAGTGAGGAACGCTCCTTCTCCAAATTTAAATGAATAAAAAAATAATTAAGTAGTACAATGCTTCATGAGAGATTAACAACTTTGCTGCCAACCCCGCATATACGCGGACTGCGGAGTAGCACCGTTCGGATTGTATGCTTCAGTACGCACTCGGCTCCGCGCTAGGCGACACGTTTGTTGGCTGGCACTGCGCTTTAATAGTGTAGATTTTCGTTGCAAGTTGTGGTTTTTGAATATTGACTTTTATTCTGAAGGTATTAAGGTTTAAATATGGACGATGAATCGGGGCAAACCAGGTCTTTGCTACGAGTGTTTTGATGAATACCGTATGTCACATTAGCTAGTTGATTTGATTACAAAGTAGCATTTTGTTTATTTGAGAAGTTTTTAAGTTTATTTGAGAAGTTTTAATATTTTTTGCGGTTGGAGGTCTATTTTTGTTAAAAATTTAGTTTGGTCTTAGACATTTTGATTTTTATACTAGTTTTTCTATGATTATACCGTAAAAGATTTTAGTAAATGTTACCGATGGTGTTAGAGTTAAGAAACAATGTTTCCTGTCTGTCCGTAAATGTCATAGTTACTTTTAAATAAACCATTATGCATAAAATATACTGCTCCGCAAAACTGCGGACTTTGGCACTGAGATTGAAAATTTCAACCTCAGTGCCAGGCTCGCATATTAGCGGAATTTTCTATTTCAGTTATTTCTTAGTAAAAACTACTAAAACTATTAAAATATTTCCTAAAACAACATATTATAATGTCCCTAAAGCATATTTTATAAAATAACATGTCGGATTTTCTCATGGCGTCACCAAATCTTTGTTGGCAGCGAAGCTGTTAAGCAGTTTGTCGCTGATGTCCAGAGAATGTTATATGCTCAAAAATATAGATTTTGAAGAAGTTATTAATGATTTTTCCCATCTCAACCTGTGAATGCAGAAAGTTTTTTTTGTGGATTGTATTTTTTTATCTAATCATGTAAATAAATTAAAAAAAGTAGCTGTCGCGGGATACTGGCAGATGTGTAAACATAATTAATAGAATTTATTCAACTTTACATTAGTAAGATGAAATTAAAACAACGAGCAAAGTTTTCCAACCCCGTGCTCTCATTGATCAACTGCAAATTTCTTTTTACTTACTTTTCGTCATAATACCGTAAGTTTGGTTGGCTTATTGGGAGATCGCTCGGACCCCAGTAAGAAACACTGGAGTTCAATTCCCACTGAAGTGTTTTACATTTTGCACTAAAAACTAGATTTGGAAAACTGTCTTATTAGATAATTATCTTGATGGGCAGTGTGGTGGCCAGCATACTAATAAGGACCACCCCCTTCCCCCCCTGCCAGGCCGCTCGACTGCCACGCCAAAAGTCGGCGTTACCCCCTTACCGCAGCATTAAATGTTTACACATCAATAAATCTAGTTTGCTTATCTACTCTCTTTGTCTATTCTAACCAAATAGTCCTCTGTCAAGGTCATATTATGCCCCATTATCCTATTATTAGGCAGGGCATCCAATAGGTTAAAGACGGCCCAGCTTCGTCGCTTACTCTAAACTAAAAGAAGAGAAACAAGCTTCTTGTAACGGATGAAAGATAAGCCGAAAATTCTCGGGTAAAGAAGAGGGGACAGCAGTTCGAGCGGAGAGAAATAAATGACAGAGATGCGAGACTTAAAAGAGCTTTAAGCTAGTGGCTAGCTAAAAGTCCGACGATGAGCCAGCGAATCTATGAAGCTAAGATAATAGACCGAGATTTTGCGTCTGTGTAGATAGGGACCTGCGCACTATTATCTGTGTTTTGTTAAGCTGTGTATTTGGGTTGGGATAAGGAAGGACAGCGGAGTAGCGGACGACGACATCCAGTCCGGCGTCCCAGATACTGCAGGAGAGATGAGGTAGAGAGGGATCTGCGCATTATTATTTACCTGCGCGAGCTTCAATATTGAGCTATATGTATTTGGGTTGAGATAAGGAAGGACAGCGGAATAGCGGACGACGACATACAGTCGGGCATCTCAGATACCGCAGGAGAGATGAAGTAGAGAGGGACCTGCGCACTATTATTTACCTGCGCGAGCTCCAATATTTAGCTGTGTATTTGGGTTGAGATAAGGAAGGACAGAGGAATAGCGGACGATGACGTCCAGTCGAGCGTTCCCGATACCGCAGGAGAGATGAGGTCAAGAGGGACCTGCGCACTATTATTTATCTGCGCGAGCTCCAATATTTAGCTACTTATTTGGGTTGGGATAAGGAAGGACAGCGGAATAGCGGACGACGACATCCAGTCGGGCGTCTCAGATACCGCAGGAGAGATGAAGTAGATAGGGACCTGCGCACTATTATTTACCTACGCGAGCTCCAATATTTAGCTGTGTATTTGGGTTAGGATAAGGAAGGACAGCGGAATAGCGGAAGACGACGTCCAGTCGGGCTTTCCAGATACTGTAGGAGAGATAGGTAGAGAGGGATCTGCACACTAGGTATTACGAGCAAACGTTCTACAGTTTCGATGAAGGAGGGTTATAATTTTGACTGGTATGTATGTATGTATGTAGGTATGTATGTTTGATCATCTGTTCCCTCATAACTTTTAAACTTCTTATAATAATAATTTGACAAATGAGGTATCGTTGGAAGCGTCTTGATCGTCCGCTGGTTATAGGCTGCGTAACGTCACATTAACTAGTCAAATGCATGCTTTTTTTTTTAATTTTCTTTATTGGGTGTCAAATGAAAGGGCTTAATGCATGCACCCGATAATTCAATATCACGCCAAAGTAATTTAAATAAAAATTAAATTTAAAACCTAAAACCCGACACGATCTTAGTGGGCTAAAAAGTCACAAACAAGAATTTTCAAACGTTTCAGTAATTTAAAACTTTAGAACTGTGGGAGAGCGCTTAACATTTATATCGCCCTCCTTTAACCAGTCGAAACTACTTTTGACGGAATCAGTTAGTCAATTAAAACTACTTTTAACCAGATCCATTGTGCAAAACTACTTTTGACTGTTATTTCAGTAACTCTCGTCGAAAGCCTACGGTCAAAAGTACTTTTGAATGGTTGTGAGTTTTGCCTGTGACATAATATGTCATAACTACGGCATAAATAATATAGTAAATACACTGTGTAGGTACCAACTAATTTTTATGATTATTACTATATTATTTATACTACATTTTTAACGTTAAACAAGTTTACCTATAAGTAGTATTAGAGTATTAGAAGTTGCGCGGGCTGGGGGGAAATTGGCTGGAGCCTTTTGGTATCGGAGGCTATTAGACTCACATTGGATCGCTGCGCCAACCTGATTGAGGACCACAGAATAAATATAGTACCTGAAAATTTGCTAAACTGACATCCATACTTGACAACTATTTTTTTGCATGAGCAACAAGCAGCAAGCAGAAATCGAACCCACAGCTTGACGCGCTGTAGGTTAACATACATTAACATATAACAAATATCAGAATTAGGTATAACTAAAATTCTAAATCCAGCCGTCCTGACTGATTGAGATATCAACGCACATCCTAAGCCGCTGGTCCTATAGAGATATGTCGAGGGTGTGGTCCTTGTGTTACGTACGCGTCCGACAAACGAGGTAGTTTCACTTAAAAAAATGATAAAGAAAATATATTAATATTTTAAATTAATAATAAAGTAAATAAATACCAAATATTTACATTATATCATGTAGCTGACACCGGAAACACCGTAACACTGCCGTAAACATGACGACATGACACTCATCGGCCAAACTTCCACTTTCTTGAAGGTCGCTAAAGACGTTTAGTCCATCGACCCAACCTTTCGAGTAACCAACCAAAATGAAGATGGTCGAAAGATTGAAGACCCAATTATACCCATGGTTTTTTTCCTCCAACACCTACTTGCCACATCATCAGCCTATATTTGTCTACTGCTTGACGTAGGTCTCTACTAATGCACGCCACTGAGCTCGGTCGTCAGCTCTCCTCATTAATTTTCTTCCAGCCGCTTTTCGCAGGTCGTCACTCCACCTGGCCACAGGAAGTCCTACACTACGTTTGTCTAAACGTGGTCTCCACTCAAGAACTCGTCTACCCCGACGGTTATCGGTTCTTCGGGAAATGTGACCAACCCACTGCAACTTTAGCTTGCTTATACTTAGAAATAAATATGTCGGTCACCTTGGTTCTCCTTCGGATATCTTTATACTAAGAAGCTCTTTTTACAAACTATATTTTGAAAGTGATGGAACATGGCAAGTATTGGAGAACGAAATGTTATGTCCCTACCTTTATAAGCAACCGAGATCCATTGGCTAATGATCTGCTCTCCCATCAAACCTTCAAAATGTTGGCTGTGAAAAGAGCACCTCACATAAGTATTGGGGGACAAAATCCCGTCTATAGGCTCGTGACCTGAATTTTTCATCCAGCTTTCAAAATGTTGGTTGTAAAAAAGGCACCTTAGGCTAGTATTGGAGAAGAAAACCCATAAATCTACATTTAGGAGGAACCGAGATCCATAGGCTCATGACTTAATCTTTGATCAGACCTTAAAAATGTAGGTTGTATAAAAAGCACCTTAGGCTAGTATTGGAGAAGAAAACCCATAAATCTACATTTAGGAGGAACCGAGATCCATAGGCTCATGACTTAATCTTTGATCAGACCCTAAAAATGTAGGTTGTATAAAAAGCACCTTAGGCTAGTATTGGAGAAGAAAACCTATAAATCTACATTTAGGAGGAACCGAGATCCATAGGCATCAGGACTATAAGCTGATCTTCCATCAGGCCTTCACAATATTGTTTGTAACAAGAGCTCCTTAGGCAAGTGTTGGAGGACAAAAGCCCAAGTCTCTACCTTTAGTAGGAACCGAGATCCATAGTCATCAGGACTATAAGCTGATCTTCCATCAGGCCTTCACAATATTGTTAGTAAAAAGAGCTCCTTAGCAAGTGTTGGAGAACAAAATGTTATGTCCCTACCTTTATAAGCAACCGAGATCCATTGGCTAATGATCTGCTCTCCCATCAAACCTTCAAAATGTTGGCTGTGAAAATTGCACCTCACATAAGTATTGGAGGACAAAATCCCATGTCCATAGGCTCGTGACCTGAATTTTTCATCCAGCTTTCAAAATGGTGGTTCTAAAAAAGGCACCTTAGGCACAGAATAAATAATAGAACAAACTTAGGCATGTATTGGAGGAGAAAATTCCATATCTCTACATTTAGGAGGAACCGAGATCCATAGGCTCATGACTTGATCTTTGATCAGACCTTAATAATGTTGGTTGTAAAAAAGGTACCTTAGGCTAGTATTGGAGAAGAAAACCCATAAATCTACATTTAGGAGGAACCGAGATCCATAGGCTCATGACTTAATCTTTGATCAGACCTTAAAAATGTTGGTTGTATAAAAAGCACCTTAGCAAGTATTGGAGGACAAAAGCCTAAGTCTCTACCTTTAGTAGGAACCGAGATCCATAGGCATCAGGACTATAAGCTGATCTTCCATCAGGCCTTCACAATATTGTTTGTAAAAAGAGCTCCTTAGGCAAGTGTTGGAGGACAAAAGCCCAAGGCTGTACCTTTAGTAGGAACCGAGATCCATAGGCTCATGACCTGGTCAGCAGCCTGATCCTCATATTTCTTACCATAAAATCTTCCGGGGACTTTGAGAAATATACATAAAAGTAACAAAAAAAATGGTTCAGATTGAGCGGGAAACGGAAACTGATTGCTCCATAGTCATACATACAAGGCGGCCAAAAAGACTTGTGACGTCACACCGCATAAGGCCCGCGAGATATGTTGCTTTCGAAAAGGCTTCAGGAAAAATTAAATAACTTCCTCATTTTTCAAGATATATTAATATCTTTTTCATCACTGTTATTGTACTTAATTGTATTATCTATCGATTTATTTAAAAAGAAATGGTTTTTATTCTGATGGAAAGTTCCCCATTGCAGTGTTCCCCAAGGCAGCCTAGCGTTCTTGTGCCACTTCTTTTTATACTGTTCGTTAATGATCTTTCTAACGTAACCTTCAACAAATGTATACTATTCGCCGATGATATAAATTTGACTAAAACAGAGAAACAATCTACAAGTAAATTTGAAAAAACTAGTTATAATCAATGAGGTTTATAAATAACATCATTAGTTATAATTCAATAACTACAGAGTTAAATTATTCAACTTGAATCTAAAATACCAACACCAGGTACTTGAAGAAGTTAAAGTTTTTTTTGGGATATAATCAATGATAGTAATAATTGTAATTGGAAATCTCACGTAGCGAATCTCAATAGACTAAACAAACAGATTTGTATTGTCATATACAGGTTACGACGAACAGCACTTGAAATACTTTTAGCTGTCTACCATGCTGCACACAGCTAGCTTTAATTCTAAAGTATGGATTGATCATAATATGAATGTGGTCATTCAAGCAACATTAGAATAATAATGACTTTTGATGGAGTTTGTTTTATTTTATTTCATGTCCTATTAATATACTTAAAAGGACGCGAAATGCCATGAAACAAAAGGCAAAAATAAAACCACAATATGATAATATAAAACTTAAGTTTATTAATAATTTACCTACCGAGCCTTGGTAAGTTCTTATCACATAAATACTTAATTGCATACAAAAATGCTTCAAATAACATTAACAGCCTTCGTGCAAACGACCAACGGAGTTGGTTGCTTGCTCTAACCCAGCGTTCGAGATGATGAGATAAAGTTGTGGACAGTTTCGAAATGTACATTATTAACAAGCCGTTTTCGTTGAACATTTTCAACACTTTTTCATTTTCGCAACTTTTGACACTACCGATCCTTTCCAAACTGAATGAAAAACGACCCTATCTCTTAGAGAATAAAGTCAATTTTCCTATGTCAATATATCATAGAAACTTGCAAAACGAACGGTGATCGAAAATGTTCAGAACGCTATTTCGCCCACAAATGGCCAAAGGGAACGCCAAATGTGATCATATTTAGCGATTTTAACAGTTATTTTTGTCAATTGTTACAAAACGAACGGCCCCTAAGTTAACAGACAAATAGGATTGTCTGACGTTAATAATACAATGTTCCAAAACTCATAACAGTCCTAAATTAAAAAACAGCTTTTATAAGAATTAAAACAGAGGTATTTTGAATTTTCAGAGAAGACTGTATATTAAAAATTATTAATTAAAATAAACGAAATATGTACTATGAGGTTGAATACTAATCTACAAAGTATGAATAATGTCACCAAGTAAGCACCCTTGTCCATACAAAAATAAAAAACACTTAGCCACCTCTAAATAATATCAGATTTCAATATATTTTATGCATTTTGTTTCATTAAAGTTGTACCTAGCTGAGACCTCGATACTTCTTGAGGACTTAGTACAATACAATAGGCACAATGACTGCAGTTAATACATTAGCTACAATGTTTCATAAAGACATTTGATACTCGTCATTGACCCTGTTGATTGATTCCATAAGTTGTACCTACGTAGAGACAGACAGAGGTGAAATAACCTCCACATTATTTATATCTTTGGCGAGCAGTCCAGGACGAGGCACGCAACATAATTATTTTATGTTGATTTCTTCTGAATGCCATCGCCATCGGACTCGTTTAGGATCAAAATGTCCCTTTCCAGTTGTACTTACTTACTGAACTTTGTTACTTTTGTAATAAAACAACGCTTGATGACGCGCTTATCAAAAATATTATAACAAGAACTTTTAGACAGATATACCTACCTACTTTTTTCTAATCTCAGTCTAAGTACTTTGAGTAGTTCCCATGTCGGCCCATCATAAAATCTGATTTCATAGCCTCCGAGTTGCCAAGTCGAAAATATGTAATTATTTATATTCCCAACTCGATCACAGTTGTTCGGTCAACCCATTGACCGCCAGGGCCAGGGAAAGGGGAGAGTGAGGTCACGATGAGGGGAAGGGGAGGGATAGGGGGAGAGGGAGGGGAAGTGGAGAAGTTGATGGGACTCTCCCATTTCCCCTCTCTCCCCTCCTCCTTTCTCACCTCCCCCTTTCTCTCCTTGCCTTGGCGGTCAAGTTGGGAGTAGAAATTATCATATACCTATTTGTCTCTATTATGTAAAGAATAAGAGTAGAGTGTAGATACTTGTTTTTTTTTTTTCATCGGCAACTGCGAACTACTTACATGACCGCTATGATGTAATAATACACAGAACAGGATACTTCTAATCTCGGTCAGTCTATTTGTAATAAAAAATAAACATGTTGCTTCACAAATAGACAACACGCACCACACATAACTACCAACCTCAGACTAAATATTATAAAGTATAGTAGGTAATATTTAGTCTGAGCTATTATCTGGTTCAAATCAAACGCTTTCAAACACTAGTGAGTGACAGACTGATTAGAAATGCAGCTTATCTTACCCTACTTATAATTTGATTGTAATTTCCCTTCATTCTCATTTAATACGGGCTGGCACTTTGAAACAGGTTAATTGTTTATCTCCGTTCTTTAGCGCCCAGATCACAGTGAGGTCTATTTTTGGGTAAAAGTTTAAGACGGGGAACTTGTCCTTGTAAGTATAGGTGGTGCCAGCCTTGAGCGGACAGGAAGACTTTTCCCCGGATTCCGTGAACAATTTGTCGCAGACGGAGAGTCCATGCACGCCGATGAAGGGCAAATCCAGCCCCAATACGTTGGCTTTCACATCGTTAGTCACATCTTTTACGTCGCTTTCTGTAAGGCAAGAAAACATTGTTAATGAGTACCTATTGTACACAAGAGAAATGGTATCAATAAATTATTATCATAAACTAGCGAACTAGCTTCGTACGGGTTCGCGTTGTTTATTGTACAGGTACACACAAGGGCGTCGCCAGCCCATGGCCTCGGGCAAGTTGATATTATATGGAGGACGGAAAAGTATGAATTGTATGTACACAGTCAAGAACACATGATACTCGTACATGATAGGCGAGGTGAGGTGAGTAGCGTGAGTTTATGCCGCCCGGAGCCGAACCGGAATTTGCCACCACCTATTTTCTTTGAAATCTATTTATACATTAAAATGATTAAGATACGCGAGCAGACTGATCACAAAAATGTTGAGCTATTTCTCTTAGTGTGGAAAATGAAATATAATATTTAACCATAGGTATTGAAAAACCAAAAAAAATGCGAGCGAAGCGAGCGCGAAATTATTGTGGTATTTCTATCAATGCTGAAATTAATTGATAATAATCATAATCATATAAAAATCATTGTATGGACAAGCACAAAACACGAGGACGAGCAAAGCGAGCGTGAAATTTGAGTAATTTCTTAAAAATATGGTTCTGATTCCAAAAAATAACACTGTAATGAGTAATAAAAAGTGCGAGCGAAGTGAGCGCGTTTTTTTTATTATTTTCTTTCAATGTACCTACATATCGAAACACAATGGCTATAAGCATAGGAAAATAATGAAAAAAAATATAACTACTTAATAGGTACTGACAGAGATCGCCAAAATGTTGACCTACTAATACTTGCATAGAAATTAAAAAAGTACATCAAAGACGAGCTATTTTCACTGTAAAATAATTCAATATTCCCAATTATAACTCACGCTCTTGCTCTTTTCGCTCTTGACAATGAAAACTTGTAAACAAAGTGCGGAGCCGTTTTGGCGGGAAGTTTTTTCGTTCATGTGTATATTTTTAGATAGTTTTATTACTGTTTAGATCTTTATTGTTTTATCCATAATGGCATATCTATAAATATATATCCATAAATATATTCAACTGGAGGTTGTACTACGCTTACTGGACACAGTACAAACAATTAAACATATCCTCGAAATAAATGTCAAACAAAACAATGTCATTTGATTGAACTCTGCTCTGCTCTAACATTCGTGTAGTACCAAGCGGTACTTTGGTGATATTTTACGAAATTGGTTTGTTGTGCTATTGACATTAACGTATCAATGTACATACATACATTATGTAATTTATTGTAATAAACTTTTCATCAAATATAAGTTTTGTGCGGCGATTTCCCGCCAATATATTTTGGTGCTGGTATTAGAATTATTCTAATGATTTTAAAATATTTTTAAACTTATTTTACAGAGGAAATGTTATAGAGAAACCGAGGACATAAAACAAAATTGAAAAATATGTGTTTATTTAATATAAAGGTAATTTATTTCCAAATATAACACAGATTTTCAAGGGTTTCTTCAAATCAAGCATCTGTAGTTAATAAAATGATTATTTATGTGATTATTATTTTCACATATTCTTATTGATAATTCCAATGGCTTCCTAGAACATAAACTCAAAACATTATAATCGCAAGCATTCAGCAGGAAGAGACGTAAATAGAGCATGGGAACCCAGTTCAACCCGGATAACTGCAGGTAACCCGAGGACCTCACACGTTTTAGGCGCAGGTAGGCTTGGACTAGGAATGCACGTAGGAATGGCGATGAACTGAGAGTGGGGCAGTTTGGATTTGGACAGCGGAACCAAAGGGATCAGCGATTGGCCGACTTCATGGAGAAGGTGGGACACTTTATGATGAACTCCTTTTTCAAGAAGCGCCCGTCCAGGAAATGGACGTGGCTGCACCCCAGCGGTCATAAGCACGAGATGGATTTCATTTTGACGACCAATAAGCATATATTCAATGATGTCTATGTGATCAACAGGGTTAAGACCGGCAGTGATCACCGCATGGTAAGAGGCTCATTGAATATCAACGTAAAGCTGGAGAGGTCTCGTTTGATGAGATCTACTCTTCGTCCCAAGTCCTGCCCAAATCCAAAACCCCGAGAGCTTTCAGTTGGAGCTCCTAAATCGCTTCCAAATCCTTACCGAATGCGATACAGTGGACGAACTAAATAACGGGCTGGTGGAAATTATCCACGCGGTCGGGTCGGAGTTCTTTAAGACCCCCCGCAAAAACTGCCGACAGTGGAAGCATCGTTTCGTCGAAGCCAGAGATTTTGAGTGAACTCGAAAAGTTCTATGGACAATTATACACCTCATCGCGTAGTCCTCCTAGCAGGAATAGCGATGCAAGAGCCCGTTTGACCCGACATTATACCGAAGATATCCCGGACGTCAGCCTATACGAGATCAGAATGGCTCTCAAACAACTTAAGAGCAACAAGGCACCAGGAGAGGACGGAATAACGACAGAGCTACTGAAAGCGGGTGGAACACCGGTACTTAAAGTCCTTCAGAAGCTGTTTAACTCCATCATCCTCGAGGGTACTACGCCAGAGGCGTGGCACAGGAGCGTAGTGGTTTTGTTATTTAAGAAAGGTGATAAAACCATCTTGAAGAATTAAAGGCCCATTTCGCTGCTGAGCCACGTCTATAAGTTGTTTTCGAGAGTAGTTACAAACCGTCTCGCTCGTAGGTTTGACGACTTTGAGCCTCCCAAACAAGCTGGATTCCGGAAAGGCTTTAGCACCTTAGACCACATCCATACGCTCCGGCAGATTATACAGAAGACCGAAGAGTATAATCGGCCACTATGTCTAGCGTTTGTGGACTACGAGAAAGCCTTTGATTCAGTCGAGACCTGGGCAGTCCTACAGTCATTACAGCGGTGCCAGATTGATTACCGGTACATCGAAGTGTTGAAGTGTTTGTACAGCAAGGCCACCATGACAGTTCGTCTTCAGGATCAGAGCACGACTTCTATCCAGCTGCAAAAAGGGGTGAGACAGGGAGACGTTATTTCTCCGAAACTGTTCACCACTGCACTGGAAGATATATTCAAGCTTCTGAACTGGAACGGATTTGGTGTTAACATCAATGGCGAATACATCTCTCACCTTCGATTTGCTGATGATATAAGTAGTCATCATGGCTGAAACCCTGGAAGACCTAAGCACAATGCTCAGTGACCTCAATATTGTTTCCCAACAGATGGGTCTTAAAATGAACATGGGCAAGACGAACATCATGTCAAATGCCCATGTCGTACCCATGCCGGTTTATGTTGGGAACGATATTATCGAAGCTGTTGATCACTATGTCTACTTGGGTCAGACGATCCAATTGGGTAGATCCAACTTCGACAAAGAGGTCAACCGACGAATCTAACTCGGATGGGCAGCGTTCGGGAAATTACGCCATATCTTCTCGTCGCAGATACCGCAGAGCCTCAAGACGAAAGGTTATGTTAATGTTGCCAGTGATGACATACGGCACTGAGACGTGGTCTCTCACTATTGGTCTCATACAAAAGCTCAGAGTTGCGCAGCGTGCAATGGAGAGAGCTATGCTAGGTGTTAGAATCAGAAATGAGGAAATCCGTAGAACAACGAAGGTTACCGACATAGCTCTAAGAGTTGGCAAGTGGCAATGGGCAGGCCATATAGTTCGCAGAACCGACAACCGCTGGGGAATAAAGGTTCTCGAATGGCGACCACGAACACGCAAGCGAAGTGTGGGGAGACCCCCCACACGATGGACCGACGACATTGTAGCCATCGCAGGAAATCGGTGGATGGAGGTGGCACAAGATCGCTCGTCATGGCGCTCTTTGGGGGAGGCCTATATTCAGCAGTGGACTTCTAAAGGCTGACATGATGAGGCTTGGACTTGCAATGGTTTAACAATAGGCTGTAGCAGCGCGGATGGCACTTGGAATGGAATGAAAGTCAAATGGAAAATAATCGGTCAATTGGCTTCTCTGCATTTGGCTATCTTTCTTTGAATCAGCTGCCCCCCCCCCCCCTGCCCCCCCCCCCCCCCCCTTGGCGATGCCCTTGGGTACACATTTAATTCTTTTTCCGCGTCTTTGTGCTAAGGTATGATCAGTCACAACATAGAATAAGTAATAGTAGGTATGAAAAACGGGTAGGGTTAACTTTATTTTCTTTTTTATTTATTACTTTGAGGGACGAGACGGGCAGGTCGCTCGCCTGATGATAAGCCTCACGCCTGCGCATAGCAGTTGCAGTGCCACCCAGAACTTTGGTTGCAAAATCTTGCGCGTCACTGCACTGCGCTCGTCACCCTGAGACATTAGTTGTCAAGTCTAATTGCCCAGTAATTTCGCTGGAAACATTGCCCTTCAAACCGAAACACAGAAATGTTTACACACTACTGCTTGGCGGTTGAATACACGCACCTGCGCGAGCATCGCTAGCGCGGCGCGCGGGAAAATCATGAGCAGCGCGCCATTTTCCATAAATATGTATTAACGTTTTCGTTATGCGGTTAATTATTATCAAAAATGTTGACTTCGCGTAGGTAAGAAGAGCAATACGTAGATTTGACCCCACGGAAATACTAATCGAGGCACGAAACGCGAGCGATAGCCTGTTGCCACCAAAATCTAGAGAGAAAAACTGTTCGGTATCATTTTGAGAATTGTAATTTCACTACCTACCTAACTGTTTCAATAAATAAAAGTTTATTACACACAATACAAGTCTGTTTTTTGCTCGCAAGTGAACGCGTGTGCACTGATCATTACACACTACACCCTTTTCGCGCTCGCCCTTCAATTTCCATTGAATGTAATACTTAGTAGATTACTGACACTCAAGTGACTCCTTGCTGCACTCGTGTTTTTAGAGGCCTCGCTAAAGCTCGGGCTCCAATCTAACACTCGGTGCAGCAAGCAGTCACTTGCCGCTCGATGCAGTAATCTACTATTATACATTCAATGCAATTTGATACGGCTTGCGCGAATAATACCGCCTCGAGTATAATTATAATTTACCGGAAACACTGACGAGGGCAGGGCATTCCACTCCTTCCACCTGTAGAGGAGATCCGCACATACTAGATCATTATAATTTACCGGAAACACTGACGAGGGCAGGGCATTCCACTCCTTCCACCTGTAGAGGAGATCCGCACATACTAGATCATTATAATTTACCGGAAACACTGACGAGGGCAGGGCATTCCACTCCTTCCACCTGTAGAGGAGATCCGCACATACTAGATCATTATAATTTACCGGAAACACTGACGAGGGCAGGGCATTCCACTCCTTCCACCTGTAGAGGAGATCCGCACATACTAGATCATTATAATTTACCGGAAACACTGACGAGGGCAGGGCATTCCACTCCTTCCACCTGTAGAGGAGATCCGCACATACTAGATCATTATAATTTACCGGAAACACTGACGAGGGCAGGGCATTCCACTCCTTCCACCTGTAGAGGAGATCCGCACATACTAGATCATTATAATTTACCGGAAACACTGACGAGGGCAGGGCATTCCACTCCTTCCACCTGTAGAGGAGATCCGCACATACTAGATCATTATAATTTACCGGAAACACTGACGAGGGCAGGGCATTCCACTCCTTCCACCTGTAGAGGAGATCCGCACATACTAGATCATTATAATTTACCGGAAACACTGACGAGGGCAGGGCATTCCACTCCTTCCACCTGTAGAGGAGATCCGCACATACTAGATCATTATAATTTACCGGAAACACTGACGAGGGCAGGGCATTCCACTCCTTCCACCTGTAGAAGAGATCCGCACATACTAGATCATTATAATTTACCGGAAACACTGACGAGGGCAGGGCATTCCACTCCTTCCACCTGTAGAGGAGATCCGCACATACTAGATCATTATAATTTACCGGAAACACTGACGAGGGCAGGGCATTCCACTCCTTCCACCTGTAGAGGAGATCCGCACATACTAGATCATTATAATTTACCGGAAACACTGACGAGGGCAGGGCATTCCACTCCTTCCACCTGTAGAGGAGATCCGCACATACTAGATCATTTTTGCCCAAGCTAAAACGGAGCGTTCGCTCGTTCAACAATGACGATATACTCAAACTTAATAGGTAGGTATACTAAGTAGGTACACATAAATGAAGTCCCAGACTTTTTGTTGAACATTTTGAGAAGAACAATCCTTTTAAGCATTTCGGCAGTTTATTTCCCGACTTTGTTGGAATAATTCGTCCCAGTTGAGTTGAGTTTATAAGTATCAAACACTTATGAATTTATTACGCTTTAAACCTTCCTTTAGATCCTTCCGCGCAGCTGTAGACGCTCCTCATACAACTAACTTATATTTACTTACAGCATTTATGTAAAGTTACTTAGTTTAGTTTGGTTCATTAAATCAATCACCCTCCCACGTGATACCGCGTAAGCGCGCTAGTCGCGCTGGTAGGTCACATACCGGGTGTAAAGTCAATGCTGACTTGCTGTTCGGTACCCTGTTTGAGACGGCAGGGCGGCTTCACACACGGACTCAGCTCCACTTTACTGCTCAAGTTATCCACTGATCTGCCTGGAATTCAAAAAAACAACTTCAATTAATAATAACCCGATAAAAAGTTAAGAAATTCAGTCATCACACTTAAGTTCCTAATCCAGCCTACTACTAAGTAGTTGTTCCCCGCGGTATCAACCGCGTAGCCTATGCAACTCAGGGCCCCAATTCTGTTAACTATTGAACAAATCAGGCTACTTATAATAATCTCATAAAAACAAACACAATTTTTACCTAAAATTTTGAGCCACGAGGTTTACTTTTATTGTGTTATGTAGTTATATGGAAATAACATTTATGATTATACATCAATGAGAAACTATGTTAAATTTTCTATAAGCGAAGTGTAGTTTTCTCAAAGTACTGAAATCTTCAGCGTGCGAAATTAGCTAAAAATGGCAAAGGCGCGAGCAAAGCTAGCGCAAAAATATTGAACTTAGTAGCTGCCCGCCCCGGCTAGTTCAGCGACTTGTTTTGCAACAAAGTCGTCCCAATAGGACGAGTTAATGAATTTTTAAAAAAACTTTTCGGTAACTCGTCCCATTGATTTCTCCTTCATTTTTTTCAACAAAATCTATACTAAGAAATGTCAGCAACAAAAATGTATTTATTTTTATTTAAAAAATATTTATTAGTTAGGTTTCAACGAACAAACGAACATACAGACAAACAGACAGAGGGACAAGATTTAAAAAAACACATGTTCAATACCCTTTTTAAGCACCCAATCTAATTTTTTATCTTCTTTTTATAGCCTTTTTCGTACCTATTGCCTTATTATAAATATAGATATATGACTGTGTCAATTTGCATCCAAAAATCCGGGACACATCATAGAGGCTAAAATCAACTCGTATAGAACATCAGTCCTCAGATTACCTATAGATTCCCAACAACCAAAGGCCGTAGCCAGGAATTCATTTCGGGGGGGGGGGGGGGGGGTCTTTTTTACCCGAGTACGCCGAAGCAAGGGAAGGGTAATGAGTTTAATAGTTTATGTTTGTATCTATGTGGGTATATAGATGTCATAGGCTATTTTTTTAACTCAACTACGGCGAAACGGAGGAAGGGTTATGTATTCAAACAAAAAACTTAGTCCTATTTTGACAAGCGAGGTATCAATCGATTCGTCTACATTTATAGTGTCATAGGCAAAAACAAAAACGGCAGCACTTACTTACACAACCGTAGTCGAGTTTTAGTTTTGAACTTATGCCTTGTTTATATATTGATCGCTTTTAGCAATAAGACTGCCCATTGTGCCTATTTTTAAAATATTATCCCTTATATTTGTCCATTAATTTTGGTCTTTATTGACACCAAAAAGGGTTTTTTAAAATAATAAATAATGAACACTTTAATAAGTGTTTATTATTATTATTATGCTAGGACCCCTGTGAGTGTTTATATGTTTTTATAAGTGAGTGTTTACCCAAGTTTGTAACACTGAAAATCTTGTGCTACTCCCGTGGTACTTGAAATTGTGGCACTTGTACCGGTTTTTTCAAAAAAACCTACACTAAGAGAGCGATTTTCGGGTATCCTTACTCTACAATTTTGTATAGGAAACCAAATTTTTCTACAATTTTGAGCTGGACTTGAACTCTGGTCCATTGCTTGTGGAAATACAGCCAGTCAAAAATGAGCAAATTTTTTCAAAATAGTTTTATTATCGATTTGGTCATTTCTAAACTTTTTTTAATAGAAAAGTCATGACAGAGGAATTTGTAAAGAAATTAATTAGCTTCAATTTAATTCAATTGGCTTAAAACACCTCATAGTTTCCTCAAAAACTAAAAGTAAAGAAAGTACCCGAAAACGCTTCCCTAAAGAAGTTTTTTCGAAAAAACAAGTGCCAGAATTTCAAGCACCACGGTAGTAGCTCAGTGATGCAAACTTGGATATAAACTGCTCTTGCTCATGGGTCCTAACAATATAAAAAACTACATACATTACATTAATACATTCCGATATTTGATGGTTTTAATGACTGGTGTTATTCATATAGACATTAG
The DNA here is from genome assembly GCA_946251855.1 of Alsophila aescularia. NCBI lineage: Eukaryota > Metazoa > Arthropoda > Insecta > Lepidoptera > Geometridae > Alsophila > Alsophila aescularia. The sequence goes on along the minus strand of OX276373.1, from coordinate 24,493,094 downwards.
TTTTAATTGAAAACATTATTTGTTAAATACTTAATTTTACTTTCTCTCTTAATAAAATCACGAAACACAAATCGGGGGGGTTTTGAACCCCAACCCCCCCCCCCCCCCCCCCGCCTTCGGTTTTGTCCATATCCCGCAGAAACCCTTTACTTTTTCGGGATAAAAGGTGTCCTAAATTTTAACCCATCATATAACTTAAGACAGTGCCAAGTTACATCAAAACCCGTCCATGAGTTTCAGCGTGGTATGTGTTCTTTTAAATAAGTTTCAAACCCTATCCTGCGAGAACCCATACATTTTTCGAGATGTAAAGTATCCTATGTCCTACCTCGTAGTATGAACTCAAATCATAACAAGTTTCATTTGAATTCATCCAGTAGTTCCGGCGGCGTGATGCGTGGCTAAGATACAGACTGACAGACATACAGACAAAAATGAAAAAACATACAGTTTAGGCTTCATTATCGAAAATAGAGTAACTTCTAAAAAAAAACACTATATCTTTAATGTACAGAATTTGGACCCATATCCCACAGGAACCCTTTATTTTTTCGGGATAAAATGTATCCATAATTTTCCACCCCTATCCTCCAGGAACACTTAATTTTTTCGGGATGAAAATTATCCAATGTCCTACCTCGAAGTATGAACTCAAATTGTACCAAATTCTATTTAAATTCATTGAGTATTTTCGGCGTAATGCACTTCCAAGGTACAGATAGACAGACAAAACAAAACAAAAAAAACAGACAAAAACATTAAAAAAAACAGTTTTGGCTTTAGTATTGAAAATAGAACGGCACCACAAAAAAAACTAATTTACAGAATTTGGGACATTATCCCACAGGAACTCTTTATTTTTCGGGATAAAAAGTATCCAGAATTTTAACCCATCATATAAACTATAACTGTGCCAAATTGCATCAAAATCCGTCCAGTAGTTACAGAGTAGAAAGTGTTTTTTGAAATAACTTTAATTCTCAATCCTGCGGGAACCCTTTCATTTTTCGGGATGAAAAGTAGCCTATATCCTACCTCGTAGTATGAACTCAAATCATACCAAGTTTTATATAAATTCATTAAGTAGTTTCGGCGTGATGCCTAGCCAAGATACAGACAGACAGACAAAAATGAAAAAAAATACAAGTTTGGCTTCAGTAACGAATCAAGAGTACGTTCCAAAAAAAAATTTCAAAATATCTTCAATGTACAGAATTGGACTTATATTTATTGGATTGGAATAATAATCTATCTATGTACTTATAATAAAACTGTAACGGTTTTATTATAAGTATATAGATAGATTATTATTTTATTCCCATTGTTTTTTTGTGTAATGTCTTCTGCGGCAGCATTTCCAGCAATTTCGTCAATATCGAGTTTATATATTTTAGCTTTATTTTCATCTCACGCCACAGTCAACTGTAAAAGTCATGATTCAGTAAAATAGTGGACGTTTTATAAAAAACATCCGAGGGTGTTAAAAAATAACCCACAAAATGCCATTTATGTTTGCGTGCGATTCTTTTGCTCACACTCGTGCACGTTAACGAACACCATGAGGTTAATATTCCACCAATATTACACATTAAAACACAAGATTAGCAGAAAACAAATAACGCAAAATAAATACCTTTTTTTTCAGAATGCACTTTTACTATGCCTCGTTAGAAGGCCTTTGCATTTCATAAAATAACGACATCGTCGTAATTTTACGAGCGAATATAGAAATAAGTTCTTTGAAGTACAGAACTCTTAAGTGAGGTAATTAAGTAATGAAAGAACATTGAATTTAATTTTGTATGAAATAATTAAAGAGGCATCGACATTGTGACCTACGTACTTAATTTATTCTGCCCCTGATTTGAGATACCTAGAAACTGGCGTTATTACCACGTTTTTATTAATCGTCTATCGGTAGCCCGTACAAAGACATGTTTTTAAAATAATAAAAGTTAACTCAAATACAGATGTTGTGTATGTCAAACCTTTTAATCATTCTATATTTAACAATTAATAGCATAAAAACTCACTTCAACAGGTTAAGTCACTTTCTTGTTTGTCTGTCTGTCTGTCGTTCTGGGTGGAAACTTGCAACTCAAATTTCGAGCACTTTGTGATTAGCTATAGCTGAAACTTTGAGGGAAGCTGCATTTAAAAAAATTGCTAGTTTTTATTTGATTTTGATTGCACTGTCAACAAGATAGAGCCACGGACGGGGCAAGGCCAAACATCTGTCAATAGTATGCTTTTGTATGAACTAATGTTTTTGTATGTTAGTCCGAACCGGCCCGTGGCCCGCCCGAGCCCGGCCTTGCCTCGGTGCCGAAATGTCGGTGGGCCTTTGCTAAAGATAATTCACGTTGTCAAATAGTCAATTTTACTTTAATGAAACATAAAAACTATGCAAGGTGAGGTGTGTCAGACTTAACACTGACTGTACTCACGAGTCGTGATCGTGACGAATGGGCTATTCAAATAATAAAATTTAGGTAAACTAGCGACGCGCCCCGGCTTCGCACGTGTAGCTAAGGGTTTCTCTAAATATTTCTTTGTAATTAATATTATATTGACCACCATCTCCGTCCATTCGCAGACGTAAGCAAGCATTCGAGGATGTAAGCTTTCGTTGAACACACTTCGAGGAATAGACATTCGCAATTCTAAATTTTGTACGTATCCCCGGAGAATGAAGTATTCTCTGTGTCCCTCCCTATTAACTAGTCCACCAAAAGCTGTGTGTGCAAATCAAATAGTCCACGGATTTTTAGTATTTTCCTGGATTTCTCAATTAAGTCAGAAATGTAAACTATAGATGGGTCAATTTGTAAATAATCAAAGTTACTAGTAGATACCTAAAGGAAGAACATAGTTTCCTACCTACCTCTTCCTTGTAGGTAGGTACCTACGTACCTACACCACAGAATAAATAAATAGTATCTACACCAAACTTAAGTTGAATGTTTATTGCCCTACCTAATCTAAAAAGCAATTTATTTGCAGAATGCGTGAGTGAATTTAAGTAGCTAACTACTTCCCTAACGTGTTGGCCTATCGAGTCAGGACAACTTTAGTGTTCATTGAGATTTCCATAGGAACTATGTGCATTAGGTCCATTTTCGCGATCAACAGGCGACGATACGACGACATGATAGAGCTTTCTTTAATTAGATCATTGTTCAAACGCTCTCTCGATAGAGATAAGTGTTTCGAATACTGACAATAATTACCTACTTAAGTATGTTGAGTTATATTACTGTACATATATCACATATATATTATATGCTTAAAGAGCTGTATTCTTTATCTAATATTTCTGTATAATGGTTTATGTAAGTACTAAAGTACCTAGCCACCAACTATGCAAACAACTGTAACAAAATAGATTAACAAACAAAACACAGAGCATGCCACGCACATGCCTTGTTGATTATATGTTAGACTTCCGTACGTCCACATGAAAAAGGGAATTCTATAGGATCACTCGAGTGTCTGCCTGCCTGTCTGCATATCCGTCCGTTTTAAAGTTATTTAAGAAAATAGATGAAAATTGACCATTCATCCCTCCCCCATTTATCTCCAAAACTACTGAGACTAAAATTTCAAAATTAAGAAATACTTCTTTACTTACAGATTACAGGAAAACCTTTCAGAAGTTTTTGCTCTAAAGTAACATGATAAGTCTCTCAATAGTTATTGTGAGAATTATCTCACTTTCATTGTAGTCCCATATAAACTTCATCAAAATTAGTTCAGTTTTTCTAGTTATTAGCTGTTAATCCATTTAAAGTCGTTTTTTTTTACCATGGTACATACAGCACTTGTTTGGTTTGAATTAGTCCGCTATCGGCTTAATAAGGTTAGATCGGTGATCACGATTTTATGGGTTTTTTTCACTTGTTCGTAGCTCCAGGCTCCAAAGAAAAATGTAAGGACCCCTTTCAAGTTATTTTGTTTAGGCTCTTCAACTGCAAGGTCGTGAGTGCCGTGACCGACAGAAGACGAGACGGACAGACACAATGTTGGCACAACAATATAGAGATTCGATTGGATTGGAACTTGTTACCAAGTGTTTGGCTTTATGCCAAGGAAATACCTATACGCTAAGTAGATACATAAACAAGTATCTAACTTATTATTATTTTGTTGAGCAAAGCAAAGGCGTTCTATTTTACTTGGATACCCTCCTTACAACGAGTGTGTGTGGTGTGTGAGAGAGAGAGAGAGAGGATAGGTCGGCATGGGTCCCGACTATGGCGAATCAAAAAGGAGGGTTATGATTTTAACTGGTATGTATGTATATACCTATGTATGTGGGTGGGTATGTATATTTGTTCAGCTGTTCCCTCGTAACTTCTAAAGTAAAAATCACAATTTGACATATGAAGTACCGTTGGAAGCGTCTTCATCATCCGCTGGTTATAGGCTATGTGACGTCACATTAAATTGAATATGGCGCCCTCTAGTGAACATAAAGAGACTTGACCTATAAACATTTTTTTTTCTGTTTTTCTGTGTTTGGTATCAAATGAAACGGCTTCATTAGCACATTTCGAAAGTAAATATATATATATATATTTATTATAAGCGCATTTTTTTTTTAAATAAAATTATAAATTCATAAACTAAAACCAGACTACGGTCATATTGGGCTAAAAAGTCACAAACAAGAATATTCTAACGTTTTAGAAATTTAAAACCTTAGGGCCGTAGGAGTGCGATATAAATGTATCAGTATTTAACCAAGCAGGGAAAGCGCACTCCCACGGCTCTAAAGTTTTAAATTTCTAAAACGTTTGAATGTTCTTGTTTGTGACTTTATAAGCGACTTCACAAAAGGAGACGGTAATATGTTCGATTGTATGTATGTTTAGTATGGGTTGGTAAATGTCTCAAAATCATGTCCTTGATTATTATTTTTGGACACAGAAGGGAAGGTAAAAGTAGGTAGTTACTAAATATTTCCACATTACCTAGAGGTATATACCTAACTACTTCTATTAGATATAACACATGTCTTACTAGTTTAAGCCTTATAATTAACTACTTCTATTAGATATAACACATATCTTACTAGTTTAACCCTTATAATAATTTATGTAAGTCTGTAAGGAAAGACAATACCATTAACGTCTTAGTAAAATTCTAATAAAAATACTTCAGCCATTTGTCTCTTGCAAATGGAACGAACGTAACTTGGATGGTCTTGCGGCATTAACGCAACGCTTTCTGTGAAACATACGAGTGAAACGAGACGAAAGCGGCTCATGCGTGTGGTAACACTACTGTTTACCTATGTATAAGTAAAGCCTACTCTTACCTGGACATTGCTGCACTTCGGTGGCGCAGGCGGCGGCGACGAGGGCTAGGCACACGGTAACTATACTTGACACCATCGTGACGTCTGACGGCGGTCACCGTTCACTCGCAACTGCTAACAAAATATGAATGCCGCTGCTGGTTCAAGCTCACTGGACTGGTGCGTGGCTGCCCGATTCTTCGCGTGCTCAGACACAATGACATTGAGGCAAACCCGCGAATTCTTTTATAGATCGTCGTTTTTTGTGCATCGCCTGCGAAGATTCTGGCGTAGTAATAAAATTAATAAATAATAAAAAAAATATTGATAATGCAAGATCTTGAATTAAAAATCTTTATTATTCCTATGTAGATGATACCTACTATTATGTAATCTGTGGTACATATCGCTATGTAAGTTTTAAAAATATAACAGTAAAATCGAGAGCAGGAAAAAGCAAGGAGACCCATTTTGTCCATTTTGACACTCGAACACCTTTGCTGATCGTTTTCTGTACTTGTATTATTATTTATTCTGTGACACTACTCAGCGAAGTATGCACAGCTGTATTAGCTACATAGGGTAGGGTGATGGGGCATGCATGCAGACAGCGTTATTTCTAGGAGAAAGAACAAAGGGATAGTGTCAAAGCAAGAGGAAGCAAGGAAAGTCAGCCTGAGAATCAACAAGGAAAAACTGAGTAAGTAGCTAAGCTATACAAGTATACATAATATGCGGCGTTACAAGAATAACAGCATACCTAGAGCTGACTTTAGTGTCCAAGAAGCAAACTAATGTAATCAAGGCGCGCTAGCTAAGTATACTTTGGCTGCACTATAACCGGAGTACTATTATGTATTCTGTGCTATTACTGATAACAGCACCAGCGAGGAGATAACTAATTGAAATTCTAGTAAGTAAGTAAGTAGTGCAGCCCTACATGTGGTGCGGTCCTAGTGTCCAAAAACTCACGACAATCCGATCCGTAACTACTTGAAAAAATTGACAGAAGCAGGCCCCTCTTCCTCTGGGCACTCTGGGCACGTGCCCAGGGCCCCGCGATCGACCCCTTAGTTCCTGCCAGATCACCAAACTACATATTAATTACCGAAAATATATTTATTTAGAAAAAAAACGACATTGACATTAATGATTGACTACAATACCTACTTGCTTATTAGATTTGGCATGCGCGAAGCTACTCTTACTCTCGCCCGAAAATCAGGTTTTCCTATTTCAACATGTTTAGATATATCAATCAATCAATACTTATAATAAAGCAATAAGAACGAAAAAGTCTGTACAATGAATATAATTTAAAAAAAAAATGGTCTAGCGTACTTATGGTGGGTATATACGCCGTTGACCTTGCTCGATTGGGCGTTACCGATGAAAATGCCCCGCGCAGGCCCCTTGCCCCCTGACAAAAGTTACGCCAGCCGCGCGCTCACTACTACAGCTTTTGTAGATAGCATACTCTATCGAACAGTACCTACCTAATTATCATATTTACGATATATAGCGTTTTGTAGTTTTTAATTTTTTTTCATGCTTTCTTACATACCTATGCATAAACACATAAAACACGCATTCTCTTACATTACTGGCATTGTAATTGACTCAATAAGTTTTTACTATATCTACTACTAATACATACCACTATTCCTGAGACTTATGACTAGGATAAATTGTTTTAGTCAACTTGGAATCAGGGCTTGAAATACCGCTATTTTTTTTTAAATCCGTTCCACTCTTTTGGGACGGTACCGGTACTGTGTTGGTATTTTAACTAACATATAGTAACTTAATAAAATGGTATCCTATATAGGTTCTAAAACCGGTTCCTGTAGTACCTACTTTTCTTCTTAAGTGTGAGCGAAAGAGTACAGTAGGCGAATGATTCCAGTAGAGAGGCGCACAGCGCAAGTGTCTCGCCCCATGTAACACGCTATTTTTAGCGAGCCTTTAAGTCCACGAAATTTTCTTTTTGCATTTCCAGTAAATATGAAAAAGTAAATTTTCAATAAAGATGCTTGAAATGTGTACTGTTAAGGCCTTGTGGTCTTGAAACTTTATCTTACCTTGCTAGTGCGATTTATTTACAGTTTTTATAATTTCTGCATGTCCAACCAACTTTACTTGCAAGGAGGTTTATATCTATACTTACAATAAAGCAGTAAGTAGATACTTCACGGGTTGAAATAAGTAGTGAATTCAAAATTAACATCACCCGTCATTTTTAATAAGGCGCAAATCGTTTTTTTTCTCTCGTTATAATACAATAATTTTATATCGTGGAAGAAAGAAGACATTAAAAAACAAGTCGTTCTCGAAGAATATTTTGATGGCTCATTTCCATGAATGCAGCAACAGTCCTCAATATTCTATCCCGATGCAATAATAAGTAAAATTATAAAAAAAAAAAAATTTTTTTAAATTTCTAGACAAAAATTGCTGAGATTTTTGTTGTAGCACATGATAGGCAATATCATTGCCAACAACAAAAAATCATATCAATACATCTCTCCAACTTATGGCTAGACATTTTCTAAATACATTTACATATTATGGCATCGCAATACTGACCCGCTACTACACTGACAAACTGCCCAACGTCAGCCTAGACGAGATTGAGATGGCGCTCAAACAACTTAAGAATCGAAAGGCCCCCACATATCTTATTAATATCAATTGGGAGAATATCTCACACTTACAATTTGCCGATGATATCGTCCTAATGGCGGAGTCGCTGCAAGACTGGCAAAGTATGCTGTCCAACCCAGTAGACACTTCTCGACGCATTGGTCTTGGAATGAACACAGACAAGACCAAGATCATGTTTATCCTATCTTGTTGACCCGGAACCGATTGCAGTCAATGGTGTATCTATTGACAATATGTTTACCAACGTATGTTTACCAAGGTAATTAATTGCAATAATTTCCCAAAAAAACAACTTTGAGAAGGAATCCAACAGAAAAACTCAGCCAGGTTGGGCAGCATGCGGCACGCTCTGTCAAGTCTTCTCGTCATCCATACCACAGTACCTGAAGACAAAAGTCTTTAATCGGTGCGTCCTACCAGTCATAACCTATGGAGCCGAAACGTGGACACTCACGGTCAAACTAGTCCACAAATTCAAGGTCGATCAGCAAGCTATAGAGAAAGCTATGCTTGGAGATTCTCTGGACAACCTTCGTTATGAAGATATCCGACGGAGAACCAAGGTAACTGACATAGCTCTAAGGATAAGCAAGCTAAAGTGGCAGTGGGCTGGTCACATTTCCCAAAGAACCAATAACCTTTGGGGTACACGAGTCCTCGAGTGTAGACTACGTTTAGGCAAACGTAATGTAGGATGTCCTGTGGTCAGGTGGACTGACGAGCTGCGAAAAGTGTCTGGAAGAAAGTGGTTGAAGAGAGCTGAAGACTGATCTCAGTGGCGTGCATTAGAAGAGGCCTAGGTCTAGCTATAGGCACAGATATAAGCTGATGATGATGAGGATGATTATTGCATCGGGGTGAATAAAATATTAATAATCGTTGGTAAGCACAAGCTGACTTGCCTTCGGTCAATGAGTTTGTAATAATCTGTTACGCACATGCATTATACGAAGTTTTTCAAAACAAGTGTGAGAAAACCGGAAAATATAAATAATCATTTTTTTTAATCAAACTATTTTTTGTATAAAATAATAATAAGTATGTTTCTAATAAAAAATACATGTCTCCGATTTACCCTATTAGTGAGCGTTTTTTAGTAAATAATGTTTTATCAAAATACAATAAATTACAATCTCTGATGTTTCAAAAGTCTGGAGTTCAGTGTGACAAGGAACCTAATTTAAAAAAAATATGAATTATTATTATTATCCGACCGTGAAACACACCAAACATTGGAATACCTACCTACAATATTTGGATTTCAAAACAATTTAGAATCTTACCTGATTTGAAAGCAAAATATCGACTAAATTTTAGATCTTAAGAAAGATGAGTCAAGTATTCAAATAAACAGTACCTACGGTTAACTTTAGAATTTTAGCACTGATAATGAACAATGCGCTTTCAGATGAATAATACAAAGTCCCTACTCCCTAATCTTTATCATACACATGATTTGTATTTTCGTCTCATCATTCAAAACAAAAAGTGCTTGTGGTGGTGATTGTCAAATCTGAGGCTAAAATCCCATGAATCATGATGTATTATTAGTTTTATCACTGTGATAGAACACTGTGTGACTCAAATAGTTCGTGTGAAGGCACAACGTTGCAATCCGTAGACATCCGCTGCGTTAGCACGAGTATGGTGGCATTCTAGTATTGTAGCATAAGAACCTGAATTATCTACCGGTACCTTGAGGGGAAAATACCGGTTCTTAGGTATTCAAGTACCGAAATGGAAAGTACCGGTATTTACCGCTATGATACTAGTATTGTTCGTACCGATATCAAGCCCTGATTGGGACAATAGAATTGTTACCATATCATACAAATCCCAAAAACTAGTTATTGAAAAAATATTATTATTTCATAAACTCACGCATAGAATTAAATAATTAAATAAAATAATAATTACTATAATGTGAGAATAATTAACAATAATAATAAAAATAATATATAAAGAACCAGTACTATTTATTTAGATAATTTATTAACATTATTTGATACTTAATTAAATAATAATTACTATAATCTGACTGTAATTGACTATAATATCATCATCATCATCATCATGACTATAATACGAATAGGTAAATTAATAACTATAATAAAAGACTATACTCGTACTATTATGTACGCGTATAGTTTTGCCTTATTACAAAAAACTAAAATAATATCATTATTATTATATTTACACACTCAAATAATTCCGCCTACAACTAAAAATCGACATAATATATGATTTCCAAATTGGTTATGCGCAAGACAAGCCACAGATTAATAATAGGTGCCTTTTGCGGAGAAAAGTGTCGCAGGTCCGTTCAGCACAACGTTTCGTCCCGCACTGATTTATTGGGCGACAGAGGGGTTGCCCATGCGGTTAGCGAGTATAGATTACGTAAAATAATTATTAAAAATAATTAAGAAAGATATTTGCAAAACTAATTCTAAGGTTCTCTCAGCGTTTCATTATTGAATATGCTAAAGGAAATTAAAAAAATATGTGATTGTTAGTTTAGAAGAAAAACGGTAATAACTACAAAAACAGAGGGTACTTTGCGTATTTATTATTGATATTTAAAATTGTATTTTCAATTTTTTAAGCTGAAGAGGAGCTGCTATGTATGATGTAAATTAACATATATTTTATTTGAAGTTTTTTATATAAAGATTACGGAGAAAAATGGTTTTAATGTCCCTAAATTGAGCCCAATTCACATATATCTCGGCCTTAAAATAAGCAACTGAACAAGTTTTTTTTTTTATATTCGTGTCTGTTTGTCTGTATGTTTGTTCACACATCACGGAAAAAGTACTAGACCGATTGCAATGCAGTTTTACTGTTGGATAGCTTAAGGCTTGAATTAAAAACTGATGTACTTGGTATTTCAATCCGCCAAAACTTTTTGACGGATGACGGAATTTTGATCAAGTGTTGGTATATTGGTATTTTTAACTATTTTAGGTACTGGAATAGCACAACCTAGAGAAATGAACACGCAAGCGAAGCCGCGGGCATCAGCTAGTTTTGAAATATAATAATACAATTTAATGCTAAAAACTAAATATAAGTATGTTTTTTTCACATACTTATATTTTTTTGTCTTTCATCATTAGTTACTGTAGTGACTCGCGCTAAATCTATATATATATATTACTTACTAGCTGTGCCCGCGGCTTTGCCCGCGTGGTCATTTCATTTAAAAGTAGCCCACACGTTTTATTCCAGGACCAAAAGCCAAACCACCACCAGACCAGTTGTAGGTTTGGTCCAGAGGACCAGGAGGACCAGGACCAAACCTACAAAGTACAATATTATACTACATTTCTTCAAAATTCGTTCAGCCGTCAAATAGTTTTTATCGATTGCTCGGCATCTAATCATCGGAATAAGGCACTGCCTTGCCTTTTTATAACGCATATTCTGTGAAGTACGGCACTCCGTACTTCACAGAATATGCGTTATAACACACTTGCACTTCTATGACACTTCATAGAAGTGCACGTATTGCAATGAAATGAACGCATATAATAAAATATGAAATAAACGCATACAATACAATGTGAAATAAACGCTAGAATAAACGCACCGCATTCCACTGCAAGGCAGTGCGTGTAAGGCCTAAGATACCAAGTACCCCAGTTTTTAAATCAGTCGCAAGGGCTTGAGAGCAGGGCCTGGATTCTGTATGACCACTCACGCCAATTCCACGCCACCTGCGTGGAATTAGGGAAGGTAGGTTTTACGCAACCAGGTTTTTAAACCAGGTTTTGGCTTGTAAGTACGCCGCCCTGGTGCGGACCCGCAATACTTGCAAGACTTTCAAAGTATTTTACGCTCTTTCGCCCCGCCCGCACCTACATGTACATACTCGGTGGCGGGTTCGGCATGGCCTCGGCTGAGTTCGGCCGCACTCGGCCAGCCGGGTCACAAGAAGCTAGGTGGCCGATACATCGCTCAAAAAACTTGCAAGGCATCGAAGTTTTTTTAAGCAAACGCAATTGTGCTCTTTATTTACATAAGCGCATGGGTCAATTTCCTATGCAAGTATTTTTTACTTTCAATTCCACGCTTCCAAGTACTTTTTTCGCAAACACGATTGTGCTCCTTATTTATATGGACACGAAGATCAATTTCCTATGCAAGTATTTTCTACTTTCAAGGCTTCGGTTTACAAAGCACTTGAAAGTATTTTGAACCCTGGTTTTTATAATGAAAGATTCATGACATGAATGAGTTAAAGTTATTTTTTTAATTAATAAATTACTATTTTACTATAAATAATTCGCTTAATTTCGCTGCGCGTTTTACAACTGAAGTCGACTTATTCTATCAAAAAACAAAAAACATCTAGGTAAATACGTTTTAAGAGCCTTTAGGGACCATAAAGTAAAAAAAAGAAAACGTGTTGTTCGAGTTCATTCAATGTTCAAACCACTTCGTAACAAACCGCTTGCGTGTTTTAAGGGTAGACAACGCCATCTAGTTTAAACGAAGTAACTTGTTATCATGAACGTCTTGTTAATGAGTAGAGAAAATTATCTCCGAATGTAAGGTGGCACAGATTAGAGAGTAATTAAGGTGGTGAGGTAAATTGGATAGGGCATCAAGGGTAGGTCATTATTATGAGGTCCATACGAACAAATTTTAATGCAACGAAACATTGTGTTCTTAGTACAATTTATTTTTTATGATATTTCACAGAACGACGTACCTACTGGCACTTTAACTGGCTCTTAATAATTACCTACCCTACCAACCTACTTTTTGAGCTTTTTCAACACGATATGAGGATTGTTTTGAAAAAATAAAAGTTTTCTATACATTTTCTGTGAAGAGCAATACATGTACCTACCTCTGTATGTACACATTTCAATACCGACAACTAACCATTTTGCCAGTAAGACATTATGAAGAAACCTCCGATATAACTATATAATTATGTAGGTACGTAGGTAGTACATTATAATATCTCAATGGAAGAAACAATCGATTTTGAAGTTCATCTCAATTAAAATTTTCATAAAATATTTAATGTACAGATTTAGCCCAGTTACAGTTTTATTATAGTTATAGATATCAAGGAAAATTTAAAAAATAACGCATAAATAATGTAAAAATCTTTTAATTATGGAGCAAAACATTTCTACAGCGCGTGATTTCGATCCACGTACGTCTGAATTACGCACCCATGCACCTGTCCAACTGGGCCAGTGAGCCTCGTAGCAGAATGACGAAATTCGGTACCAGTCTATAAACGGATGTATGATTACTTTAAATTTAACACAACTTTGGACCCATAGGTTGCAGGAACCTTTTAATTTTTCGGGATAAAAAATATTCAATTTTAACACATTATATAAACTTTGACTGTGCCAAGTTACATCAAAATCCGTCAACAGTAGTTTTAGCTTGATACGTGTTATTTTAAATAACTTTCTACCCCTATCCTGCGGGAACCGTTGATTTTTCCGGGATAAAAGTATCCTAAATGTTAATCCAGTACATCAGCTATAATTGTGCCAAGTTGCATCAAAATCTATCGGGTAGTTTCTGCGTGATGCGTGTTCAAAGAGACAGACAGACAGACAGACAGACAAAAAATTAATAAAAAACCTTTTTGCACTCCATATCGATTTTGAAGTTTATCTCAATTAAAATTTTCAAAAAATATTTAATGTACAGATTTAGCCCAGTTACAGTTTTATTATAGTATAGATAGATAGATAGATAGAAGATAGATAATAAAACTGTAACGGGTCCAATTCTGTACATTGAAGATATTTTGAAATTTTCTTTTGGTGGATACTCTATATTCGATACTGAAGCCAAAACAGTTTTTTTTTTCATTTTTGTCTGTCTGTCTGTCTGTCTATCTGTCTGTCTGTATCTTGGCTAGGCATCACGCTGAAACTACTGAATGAATTTAAATGAAACTTGGTATGATTTGAGTTCATACTACGAGGTAGGTTATAGGATACTGTTAATCCCGAAAAATTAAAGGGTTCCCGCAGGATAGGCGTTGAAAGTTATTTAAAAGAACACGTAACACGCTGAAACTACTGGACGGATTTGGTTGCAACTTGGCACAGTCATAATTTATATAATGGGTAAAAATTGATGATACTTTTTATCCCGAAAAACTAAAGAGTTCCTGCGGGATAATGTCCCAAATTTTGCAAAATGAAGATATTTTGGATTTTTTTTTGGAGGCCGTTCTGTATTCAATACTAAAGCCAAAACTGTATTTTTGTTATTGTTGTTTGTGTCTGTCTGTCTGTCCGTCTGTTTGTCTGTACCTTGGCAGCACATCACGCCAAAAATACTCACTGAATTCAAATGAAATTTGGTATGATTTAAGTTTATACTTCATGGTAGGACACTGAATACTTTTCATCCCTAAAAATTAAGGAGTTCCTGCAGGATAGGCGTTGAAAATTATTTAAAAGTACACGTATCAAGCTGAAACTACTGGATGGATTTTGTTGCAACTTGGCACAGTCATAGTTTATATAATGGTAAAAATTGAGGATAATTTTTATCCAGAAAAAATAAAGAGTTCCTGCGGGATAATGTCCCAAATTCTGTAAATTGAAGATATTGTGTAACTTTTTTTGGAGGCTGTTCTATATTAAATATTAAAGCCAAAACTTTAGTTTGTATTTTTTGTCTATTTGTCCGTCTGTCCGTCTGTCTGTCTGTACCTTGGCAGCGCATCACGCCGAAAATACTCACTGAATTCAAATTAAATTTGGTATTATTTGAGTTCATACTTCGAGATAGGACATTGGATACTTTTCATCCCGAAAAATTAAAGAGTTCCTGCAGGATAGGGGTGGAAAATTATTTAAAATAACACGTAGCACGCTGTAACTATTGAAAGGATGTTGATGCAACTTTGCACAGCCATAGTTTATAAGATAGGTGAAAGTTATGGATACTTTTGGTCCCGACAAAATAAAGGGTTCCTGCGGGATATTGGTCCAAATTCTGTACAGTAAAGATATTGGGTTTTTTTTGGAGGTTACTCATTATTCGATAGTGAAGCTTAAACTGTATGTTTTTCATTTCAGTCTGTATGTCTGTCTAACTGTCTGTAGCTTGATCGCGTATCACGCCGCTGGAACTACTGGATAAATTGAAATGAAACTTGGTATGATTTGAGTTCATACTAATTTTTTTGGATGCTTTTTTATATTCTATACCGAAGCAAAAACCATATTTTTTCATTTATGACTGTCTGTCTGTCTGTCTGTACCTTAGCCGCGCATCACACCGAAACTACTGAATGAATTTAAATGAAACTTGGTATGATTTGAGTCCATACTACGAGGTAGGACATAGGATACTTAACATCCCTAAAAATTAATGGGTTCTCGCAGGACAGGGGTTAAAAATAATTTAAAAGAACACGTAGCATGCTGAAACTATTAGACGAATGTTGATGCAACTTGGCACAGACATAGTTTATAAGATGGGTGAAAATTATGGATATTTTTTATCCCGAAAAAATAAAGGGTTCCTGCGGTATATGGGTCCAAATTCTGTCCATTAAAGATATTGTGTTTTTTTTGGAGTTCACTCTATTTTCTACAATGAAGCCTAAACTGTATGTTTTTTCATTTTTGTCTATATGTCTGTCTGTCAGTATCTTGGACGTACTTCAAGCCACCGGAATTACTGGATGAATTAAAATGAAACTTGGTATGATTTGAGTTCATACTACGAGGTTGGACATAGAAAATTTTGCATCCCAAAAAGTTAATGGGTTCTCGCAGGATAGGGTTTGAAACTTATTTAATAGAACACTTACCACGCTGAAACTAATAGACGGGTTTTGATGCAACTTGGCACCGTCTTAATTTATATGATGGGTTAAACTTGAGGACACGTTTTATCCCGAAAAATTAAAGGGCTTCTGCGGGATATGGGTCCAAAGCTATGGTAATATTTAAGTAATAAATAATATTTTTTGGATGGTTCTCTATATTCGATACTGATGCCAAAACTGTTTTACGTTTTATTTTTGTTTGTCTGTCTGTCTGTTTATCTGTCTGTCTATATCTTGGCTAGGCATCACGCCGAAACTACTGAATGAATTTAAATGAAACTTGGTACGATTTGAGTTCATACTACGAGGTAGGACATAGGCTACCGTACACCATATATCTTGACCGCACATCGCACAGGAACTACTGAATGAATTCAAATGAAACTTGGTATGATTTGTTTTTTTTTTCATACTACGAGGTAGGACATTGGAAACTTTTCATCCCTAAAAATGAAAGGGTTTCCGAATTATAGGGGTTGAAAGTTATTAAAAAGAACAAGTATCACGCTGAAACTACTATATGGATTTTTTTATGTAAATTGACACAGACACATTATTATATATACTTATAATAAAGCAATAGGTACAAAAAAGGCTGTAAAAGAAGATAAATAAAAAAATGCTCTTGGGTGCTCAATAAGGGTATTAACACGTTTTTTTTAATTGTATCGCTCTGTCTGTTTGTTCACGCATCACGTAAAAACTATTGGACCGATTGCAATGCGGTTTTCATTGTTAGATAGCTTAGGGTTTAATTTCAAAACTGTTGTAATTGGTATCTCAATCTGGTGAGTTAGAAGCTGAGCAGTGCATAAAAGTATTTTTCACGGCTAAAGAAATGTTGATCAAATGTTGGTATATTGGTCCTGGAATAGGTCATTATGGATACTTTGAACCTAAAGAAAAGACCACGCGTGCGAAGTCGCGGGTACAGCTAGTTTGTAATAAGCGAACGAAGTGAAGCGTGAAGCGCCAAGAGTAGTAAGTGTTTAAATAAAATTAATAGTCAAAATATGTTTTATATCATGTTTTAATTTATTATTTCTTCGATTATTAGCTTGTTTTATAAAATAAAACCTTTTAAAAAATTGCTAAATGTAGTTAAGAGAGCATTATTTTTTTAAATTATTGTGTTATTGTGCGTACAGTCTGTTGAGAAGGCGAGGGAGCCCTGGCCGGGCCCGACCGCTCAGCCACGCCATTTATAGGATACATAAATCACCATAAAACTGAAGACCTTGGTGAGCCTTTGATTTGCCTTTTTGGGGACCTCCTAAGTAGCTGCGTCACTGTGTCTCAACAGCCCCAGGTGTCCAACTCCTAGTACCTAATTCAGTTAGCACCATTCTGGTGCCGGCCCTACGGCCATCACACAGTCCATGGAACATTTAAGAAATAAGTATTATTTTACTAGACCGATTTTTAATATCAGAATTAGTGCAATCTCTAATACTTCATTATTGATTGTTTTATAAAATTAAATAATAAAATAGGTATTTAAGTTTTTTTTTCGGGTTTTTAATTATTATTGGTAAATAATTTGCTGAAATCTATTATGAAGAAGTTAACGAGAAAGGATTGGAAATGGAATGTCTGTAATTAACAGAATATTTATAATTAGTTAGAATGAAGGAACTAATAGTATATTGGAAGTATATCATCTTTTGACAGAAATCTAAATTGAAGACACATTTCCAAAATGTAGAAATTGAATTGAGAAACTTTTTAAGCATGATGTAACTAACTAAAGTGGGGAACGCTCCTTCTACAAATAGAAAAAAATATATATTAGGAATTACAATACTTCAAGTGAGATTAACCAGTTTGTCGCTGATGTCCAGAGAATGTAATATGCTCAAAAATATAGATTTTGAAGAAGTCATTACTTAATGATTTTTCCCATCTCAAATCTAGAAGGGTATCTCTTCAATCAACATAGATTTTTAAGCACTAACCTGTGAATGCTAAAAGAGTTTCTTTTGTGGATTATATTATCTATGCATGTAAATAAATTACGAAAATAGCCACCGCGGGACCCCTGGCAGATGTGTAAACATAATAGAATAGAATTTATCCAGCTTTACATTAGTAACATGAAACTAAAACAACGAGCAACGTTTTCCAACCGCGCGCTCTCATTGATCAACGGTGAATCAGCAACTCTTCATCTGATCTTTACTTACTTTTTGTCATAATACTGTAAGTCTGGTTGACTTATTGGGAGATCGCTTGGACCAGCGCGCTTACTCTTGAACCCAATACTATTTCTTATTCAATGTCAATTTCAATCCAATGTTAACACAATATTGAGAAATCACTGTACCCTTGAAAACAATCCTGTTAACATTGGATTGAAATTGGAATTGCGCTTGTATTGGTGAAGTATTTTGTCAGTACCATGATAGTTGCTTTAGGCTCAGCAATAGGGACGTTCACATCTATCAAAAATCAGTAAAACAACCTAAATACCCTTAAAAAGTCTAAAAACTGATCTTTTTATTGATAGAAAATAATAAAACATAGTTTAATTCACAAAACTATTCATATTTTTCCTTTTCAAGTCAAAAAATAGTAGTTTAATAATACATTTATGTTTTTTTGGCTGAATGGTGCGCGTCCGTTGCCTATGATGACTAACAGACGTAAAAAAAGTTCAAATCAAAACAAAACATTACAAGAGAAGTGAATAGGTACGGATTGGAATTTGAAGTGGATGGAGCAGAAATTATAAACTTATGAAGTACTAGCTGTACCCGCTGCTTCGCACGCGTGTTCTTTTCTTTAGTGTCAAAGTACCATAATGTCCAATTTACCAACATTTGAACAAAATTTCTTCAGCCGTCAAAATTACTTTATCAATTGATCGGCTCACCGGAACTCACCGGATTGAGATACCAATTACACCAGATTTATATCAAACCCTAAGCTATCTAACAATAAAAACCGCATTGTAATCGGTCCAGTAGTTTTTACGTGATGCGTGAACAAACAAACATACAGACAAACAGAAAGAAAGACACGATTAACAAAAAAAAATTGTTCAACACCTACCTCTTCTAAGCACCCAAGAGCAATTTTTTCATTTGAATTTATTTAGTAGTTTGGGTGCGATGCGCGGTCAAGATACGGACAAACAGACAGACAAAATTAAAAAGTAAAACAATTTGGCTTCAGTATCGAATAAAGAGAACCATCCAAAAAATATTTTTTATTACTTAAATATTAACATAACTTTGGAACCATATCCCGCAGAAACCCTTTACTTTTTCGGAATAAAACGTGTCCTCAATTTTAACCCATCATATAACTTAAGACAGTGCCAAGTTGCATCAAAACCCGACCATTACTTTCAGCGTGGTAAGTTTCAACCCCTAAGTAATAACCCATAATTTTTTCGATATGTAAAGTATCCTATGTACTACCTCGTAGTACGAACTCAAATCATACCAAAAGTTTCTTTTGAATTCATCCACTAGTTCCGGCGGCGTGATGCGCGGCTAAGATACAGACTGACAGACATACAGACAAAAATGAAAAAACATACAGTTTAGGCTTCATATTCGAATAAAAAGTAACTTATCTTTAAAAAACACAATATCTTTAATGTACAGAATTTGGACCCATATCCCACAGGAACCCTTTGTTTTTTTGGGAAGAAATGTATCCATAATTTTCACCTATCTTATAAACTATGTCTGTGCCAAGTTGCATCAACATCCGTCCAATAGTTTCGGCGTGCTTAGTGTTTTTTTTAAATAATTTTCCACCCCTATCCTACAGGAACACTTAATTTTTTCGGGATGAAAAGTAACCTCAATTTTAACCCATTATATAAACTATGACTGTGCCAAGGTGCATCAAAATCCGTCTAGTAGTTTCAGAGTGGTAAGTGTTTTTTGAAATAACTTTCAACCCCAATCCTGCGGGAACCCTTTCATTTTTCGGGATGAAAAGTAGCCTATGTCCTACCTCGTAGTATGAACTCAAATCGTACCAAGTTTCATTTAAATTCATTCAGTAGTTTCGGCGTGATGCCTAGCCAAGATACAGACAGACAGACAGACAGACAGACAAAAATGAAAAAAAAATACAGTTTTGGCTTCAGTATCGAATCTAGAGTAACGTCCAAAAAAAAATATCTAAATATCTTCAATGTACAGAATTGGACCCGTTACAGTTATATTATAAGTATAGACACAGAATAAATAATAGTACAAGTACAGAAGGCTAACTGAGTAAAGTCATTTAAATAAATAGCGACTCTCGCTACAACGCTATGAAGTGCAATTTAACTCGCACGGCGCTGCGAGCTTTCAATTATATTTACCTAGAAGGCGCACGCCCACCGCATGCAGGCTAGAATGCACCGTATCACAACGCGCGAGAACTTCCATTGCTCTAACCGTTTCAGAATCGCTTTGTCCCTTTTTCGCTCGGTAGGGTTGTATTAAGATATGACTAGGTACTTGTACTACTAATTATTCTGTGATATGTTATGACTTAGATATTGTAACAGAATAAATAAGTAATAATGTATTATGTTATTACTTATTATTATAAATTAAAATAGTTCTATTACATACAATGACATTTTTATCAGAATAGACCGACTACCTCATTTTACTACCTACCTATCCCGTTTTCAGAACGCCGATAAGTTAAGTGAGATACCTACCTACGTGTCGTTGGTTGATTATGATTATATCCTATAGGTATTGCACTTTGATGAATAAAGGTGCCTGTCTGAATTCCATGCTTTTTAATGAGTGAAAAATAAATTGCTACCTACGTAATAAAAGGTATTAAAAGTATGTAGGCTACTTACTTAGTCAGCACATTAATTCATTTTCCGATCAACAATACCTACTATAATCAATTATAAAATTACGTGGATCGATTTAATAAACGACTTTATTTCTGCGCGGAAAAACCTTAAATATGCGTAGCTTCGGTATGGAACACAAATGAAATAACATAAAACTATAGGAACCTACGTAATAAAAAAATATCAATATCTAACTACATAACTAGGACCTATTATAGGTATTACAATTTATTACCTTTCAATATCCTTTGGAAGCGTAAAGAATGACAATTCGTCATTTCTATCACTATTCAAACAGCCGAATGCTATGCAGTACTTTCTAGCTTTCTTCTTGGTACTCATAATTAAAACACGAATAATGTTTGTCAATAACTTTACGTAAGTAGGTGCTCTATCGCTAAGTACAAGGCGCGCGACTCATCGAGCGCACGCTTCACACTCGACTGAACGGACCCGAATATTGGGTCCTCGAATTTATTTGTACTTGTTGCGGAGTGCGACCGCCCTGGTATAGATAGATTATAAGCTCCTATCAACGTCCATAAATCACATACAACACAAGGGTGCGAATGCAATGCGTTTGCAGCGCGTCTTGCGATAAGCGCACGTTATCAGCGCATGAAAAAGGCATCGTGTGCATAACTCTTATTTAATTTTTAAGTAATAATAATAAATAAATGGATTAGGTTTCATGTATCTACTATATTAGTATCATTACTTAAGACTGATGTTTTTAAAGACTAGTAGGATAATATTGGGAATTCTACTTCAGGCCTTACGTTCGCTTCGCTCACTGCAGAACGTTCGCTTACGCTCACTCCTGGGAGTAGAATTCCCAAAATTACCGCTGTCCGTTCAATCGACGTATGATAATGTTTTGGATATAAAATATCTCGTTGAACTTGGATTTAGTCAAATAACTCTAACATGTTGTTCGTTAAACAACCTTGTACTTTGAATTTAAACCAAATCTGTACATCAATTACTACTGGAAAGACTCGCAAACATAGTAAGCTTCTTCTTAATTCTATTCGCTGCATTGTCTGTGGCCCCTCAAACTGCGGCAAAACCAATTTATTGATTGGTCTTCTTTTACATGAAAACGGATTAAAATTCTTAAACGTGTACATATTCTCAAAAACTTTATTTCAACCGATTTATATATTCTTAGATAATGTTCTCAAATTAGTACCTGCGATTAATTACTATAAATTTAAAGAAAATGATGAAGTGTTGAGTCCAATAGACGCAAAGACAGACTCAGTGATAATATTTGATGACGTGGCTTGTGAAAAACAGAATAATATACGTGATTATTTTGCTACAGGGCGACACAAACAAATTGATTGTTTTTACTTAAATCAAACATATAGTAAAATACCGAAACAACTTATTAGAGACAACGCAAATGTTATTGTTATTTTTAAGCAAGATGAAATTAACCTTAGACATGCTTATGATGAACATGTTAATACAGATATGTCATGGAATCAGTTTCGTGAGATGTGTAAAGAAATTTGGAGTGTCCCATATAATTATTTAGTAATTAATAAAGATTGTGAAAAAAACAAAGGAGGTTACAGAAAAAAACTTTGACACTTTTGTTATTATCGATTAGCTGGTAGTGTATATATAAATACGTTATATACGACATTGGAAGATATAGGTCTTATTACAGTAATTATGGAAAATTTAGAAAAGACGTTAAAACAACAAATTGTGAAATCTGCAGATGTTGTTAAAGAAAGGTAAAGTTAATACGAAGTTTAAAATCAGATGCTGAGATGGCAATCGAATCTTCATTAAAACCAATAACAGATCCTCTTAATAAAATGGTTACAAAAAGTGTTTCATTAAATGATGATCAAGAAATGCCGATTCAATTAAAAAAAGTTAAATACAATGAGGTAGATGATGAATTAAATAATGATTTTATATTCACTGCCAAAGATAGTATATCTGATGCAAGTGTTATTCATGAATTAACTGAAGATGAATCTGAGGGTGAAGATGAAAGTAAAACTCTTGATAAGAGTGGTTCATCCTTTCAATCTTTCGAACCGGATGATATTTCATGGAATATATCAGAGGATGTATTTCAAGACGTTCCTTTTGGTGTTAGATTAGAAAAAGGAAAATTAAAAATGGGATCATTACATGTGTCTATAAATGAAAATGAAATTAGTATAGGAGGACGATTGTATGCTAAGACATCTGAGCTTAATGAGTTACTGTTTAAAAAAAAACCTAATTTATCTATAATTACTGAAGATGATAAGCGCAACTATAAACAAATGTTGTTAGATACAAATGTACATCGTCGTGATCATGATCCAAAAAAACCAATCAAAACGAATAAAGGCGTAAAATACTTAAATATTATAAAACCACTTTTTAAACTGGGTAAAGAAATTACAACAAGTACTGAAAGTCATGTACAAGAATCAGGATTGCCAGTCTTAAAAAAGGTAAAACCGAACGTGGACTATATTTACTGGGATGACCCCAATGAATTGGTTGAGAGATTAAAGCTATTGATCGCATCTCGTGATGCTGGAAATACTAGTTTAGATAGTGAAATTATATCAATAATTGAAGAACTTCACGAATACGGTATAATTAGTTAGATATAAACTATATTGTATCGATAGAATACTCAGTTTAATGTTGAAAGTCCATCAATCAATACTTTTGCTGCTATGAATATAGATAAGTTTGGCCATCACGTTCATAAACGCTTACGTTTACTGGATGAGTTTAATAAATCTCAAACAGAATTTAATGAGCAGCTCATTAAAAAAAGTTGCTACACCAAGCAAGAAATAGATAAAAAAATTAAAGAAATACAGAGTCAAATTGAAGCGTATATAAGTCAACACCAAAGTGAAATTAAACATCCAATAAATCACATTAATTAACC
This sequence comes from Alsophila aescularia, assembly GCA_946251855.1. Lineage (NCBI taxonomy): Eukaryota > Metazoa > Arthropoda > Insecta > Lepidoptera > Geometridae > Alsophila > Alsophila aescularia. The sequence goes on along the minus strand of OX276373.1, from coordinate 24,469,552 downwards.
GCTCACTAAAAAATGACAAAAGTAGAAATTGTTAATGAAATTCATAAGCAAGCACGTAGAAATTTTACTCGTCGCTGTGTTGTAATAAAAGATATCGATGAATTGTGGCAAGCTGATTTAATTGATATAAAAAACTTAAGCCAGTTTAATTCAGGTTATAATTATATTCTAGTTATAATTGATGCTTTTTCTAAATTTGGATGGACAGTTCCCGTTAAAAGTAAATCTATGTCTGAAATAGCGAATGCTTTCGAAAATGTTATAAAAAGACGAACACCTATAAATTTGCAAACAGATTAAGGAACAGAATTTTATAACAAAGCTTTAAAAAAATATTGAGTGAATATAATATTAATCATTACTCTACTTTTTCTACTAAATAAGCATCTATAGTAGAACGGTTCATTAGAACAATAAAGAACAAACTTTATAAGTATTTTGATTTAGTTGGAAATTATGTATGGAATGGAAAGCCCTTATAAAAAAATATTAGTAAATATAATAACACTTTGCATCGTACAATTAAATTAAAACCAAAAGACGTTAATCCATCGAACAAAAATATTGTATTAAATAATATCATAAAATCACAAAAACGTGTTTTAAAAAAAGAAGGGCATTTTCTAGTGGGAGACCAAGTTCGCATCAGTAAGTATAAGGAATGTTTTCAAAAGGGTTATACACCGAATTGGTCAACTGAGCTGTTTACAGTAGTAAAAGTAAATAACACAATCCCTGTAACGTATAATTTAGAAGATCAATACAAACAAATGATATTAGGTTCGTTTTATAAACAAGAACTTCAAAAAACTAAACATCCTGATATTTATTTGGTTGAAAAAGTGTTGAAAAGAAAAGGTAACAAGTTGTTTGTTAAATGGTTAGGTTTTAGTGAAAATGAAAATTCATGGATTATTATATATGAAATGTTAATGTTAATGTACAAAAAGTTATGGCACATAAAATATAATCATTTACATATAACCGATGGAAAGAGGTGGACTCATTAATAAAGTAATAAATAATTTACCGTTTGAGTTACATTTACCTGATTATAATTATTGTGGACCTGGTACAAGATTACGAGAACGATTATTACGTGGTGACCAAGGAGTTAATAAATTGGACGATGCTTGTAAACAACACGACATTGCTTACTCGAATAATTCTAGTTTAGAAGATCGTCATAAAGCAGACGCTGAACTCTCTAACATGGCTAAAAGACGTCTTAGACGATAAATCTACAAGTCTCAAATGTAAGTACCTAAATTAAATATAATAATTATTTTGCTCAGACATATCGAGATCGATCGTTTAGAGATCGCTTTTAGCGATAAGACCGCACATTGTGCCTATTTTTAAAACAAATTCTTCTATATTTGTTCCTTATTTCTGGTGTAATAAAGTGTTATTATTATTATTATCGATCGAAACAAACCTCACACTCATTAACTTCGCAAACGCATCGTCTCTCACGTTACGTTAGCCAACGTTTTAAACGATTGAATGTACAGCGGTAATTTTGGGAATTCTACTCCCAGGAGTGAGCGTAAGCGAACGTCCTGCAGTGAGCGAAGCGAACGTAAGGCCTGGAGTAGAATTCCCAATATTATCCTACTAAAACTATACTAGTTGTGGGCAACTTTTACCTTGTTGATTGATTTGATTTTCCTACATTCAGAGATTTATTTGTATCACACTAATTACAATTCACACTAATAAATGCAAGAGTTTGTGAGTTTGTGTATGTTTCTTACTTCATCGCGCCCAAACGGCAGAAGGATTTTGATGTATACCTTTGGTCCTAGAAGACAAAAGACATAGGTTACTTTTCATCATCATCATAAATTTGCATCATTGTTCACGCGGATGAAACCGCGGGTCGGGGCGGGGGGCATCATTCCTACAATACTGTTAAGTTTGTATAAAAATATTTATTAGACTGAGGTTTATAAAGACTAAAATGTAACTTTTACCTTGTTGTTAAAATACTTGTTGATTGATTTGATATTCATTTATTCAGAGATTTACTAGAAGTAAGTTTTTTTATAACAGAAGTGTGAGTACTTTAAGTGAAATGCTAAACCTACTTGAAGTATTATAACTGTTAAGCAGTTACCTACCTAAAGAGGTAAAAATAATTAACTAACACTGTTTTATTTTATATATTTTTCAGGTATTTAGGTACTTACATCTAAATCTCCAATAGTACCATGAAGAGGTAATAAACAGAAAGACAACAATATGTTCACTCATAAAAAATGCCTTGTCCATATAACGCATCGTCCGACGCTCGGTTCGCCTTTGTTGAAATTGTAATGCATTATTTTGACGTAGGATATTGAACGCAAGAGCCAAACGTGCCATTATATTGGTTTATATTACAAACTACAAAATGATCTAAAAACGCACAAAACTGAATTTTAATCACGGAAAAGTTACTAATTTGCTATTGTGTTAATTCCGATTTCAACGCAATACCTAACCCAATACGTGGCTGTCCAAACAGCGTCAAGAGTGCCGATTTTGCTAAGATCAATTTCAATGCCAATACCATTTAGTTCTTTCAATATCCGCACAATATTGAATTAATTTGGCGCTAGATTGGCTTTCAAGTGTGTACGAAATGTCATAATTCCAATACCGACCGATCGGAATTGTGTTCAAGAGTAAGGCTGGGGCCTTACTCTTGAACACAATTCCGATCGGTAAGAAACACCAGAGTTCAATTCCCTCTGAAGTGTTTTTTTGCACTAAAAAGTAGATTTGGAAAAATGACTTATTAGATAATTATCGTGATGGGCAGTATGGTGGCCAGCATACTAATAAGGACCGCCCCTTCCCCCGCCTCTCCGCTTCGCCAGGCCGCTCGATCGCCACCCAACAGTCGGCGTTACTCCATTACTGCAGCATTAGATGTTTACACATATTGGAATCTAGTTTGCTTATCTATTCTCTTTGTCTATTCTAACCAAATAGTGCTCTGTCAAGGTCATATTATGCCCCATTATCCTACAGGGCATCCAATAGGTTAAAGATGGCCCGGCCCAGCTTCGTCGCTTACTCTAAACTAAAGGAAGAGAAAAAATGGGAAAAAAAAATAATTAAAGAATGGGAGAGGGTCGCGGTAATGTGTGCATATTTGGGTTGGGATATGGAAGGACAGCGGAACAGTGGACGACGACGTCCATTGGGGCGTCCCAGATACCGCAGGAGAGATAAGGTAGAGAGGGACCTGCGCACTATTATATACCTGCGCGAGCTTCAATATTGAGCAGTGTATTTGGGTTGGGATAAGGAAGGACAGCGGAGTAGCGGACGATGACATCCAGTGGGGCGTCTCAGATACCGCAGAAGAGATGAAGTAGAGAGGGACCTGCGCACTATTATTTACCTGCGCGAGCTTCAATATTGAGCTGTGTATTTGGGTTGGGATAAGAAAGGACAGCGGAATAGCGGACGACGACGTCCACTCGGGATTTCCAGATACCGCAGTTGAGACGAGGTAGAGAGGGACCTGCGCACTAGGTATTACGAGCAAACGTTCTATAGTTTCGATGAATTTTAAACCGACTACGGCGAAGCAAAAGGAGGGGTTATAATTTCGACTGGTATGTATGTATGTATGTAGCTATGTATGTTTGTTCATCTGTTCCCTCATACTTTTAAACTTCTTATAATAATAACTTGACAAATGAGGTATTGTTGGAATCGTCTTGATCGTCCGATGGTTATAGGCTATGTGACGTCACATTAACTAGTCAAACGCATGTTTTTTTTAAATAATGCATACTCCCGATAACTCAATATCACGCCAAATTAATTTAAATAAAAACGAAGTTTATAAACTAAAACCCGACAGGATCTTAGTGGGCTAAAAAGACACAAACAAGAATTTTAAAACGTTTCAGTAATTTAAAACTTTAGAACTGTGGGAGATCGCTTTACATGTACTCGTATATCGCCCTATCGTGTTTCACCAGTCGAAACTACTTTTGACGGAATCAGTTAGTCAATCAAAACTACTTTTAACCAGATCCATTGTGCAAAACTACTTTTGACTGTTATTTCAGTAACTATCGTCGAAAGCCTACGGTCAAAAGTAATTTTGAATGGTTGTGAGTTTTGCCTGCAACATAATATGTCATAACTGCGACATAAATAATATAGTAAATACACTGTGTAGGTACCAACTTACCTAGATTTTGTGATTATTACTATATTATTTATACTCCATTCTTAACGTTAAACAATTTTACCAATAAACAGTATTTGAGTATTAAAAGTTTCGCAGGGCAGGGAAAATTGTCTGGAGCCTTTTGGTATCATTGGTCATTAGACTCACATTGGATCGCTGCGCCAACCTGATTGAGGTAGTACCACAGAATAAATATAGTACCTACAAATTTGCCAAACTGACATCCATATTTGACAACTATTTTTTCTGAATGAGCAACAAGCAGCAAGCAGGAATCGAACCCGCAGCTTGACGCGCTGTATACATATAACAAATATTTATAATCAGAAAACCGCTGGTCTTATAGAGAATGTCGAAGTTGTGGGTGTTACGTAGGCGTATGATAATCGAGGGGGATTAACTTAAAAAAATGATAAAGAAAATATATTAATCTTTTAAATTGATAATAAAGTAAATCAATACAAGATATTTACATTACATCATGTAGCCGACACCGGAAACGCTGTAACACTGCCGTAAACATGACGACATGACACCCATCGGCCAAACTTCCACTTTCTTGAAGGTCGCTAAAGACGTTTAGTCCATCGACCCAACCATTCGAGCAAAAAACCAAAACAAAGTTGGTCGAAAGATCGAAGACCCAATTATATGGGTTTTTTCCTCAATACCTACCTTCCTCATCATCAGCCACTGTATCTGTCCACTGCTGGACGTAGCGCTCTCCTAATGCACGCCACTGTCCTCGGTCATTAGCTCTCCTCGTCCATTCTCTTCCAGCCGCTTTTCGCAGGTCGTCACTCCACCTGGCTACAGGGCATCCTACGCTACGTTTGCCTAACATGGTCTCCACTCGCGAACTCGTCTACCCGAACAGTTCTTCAGGAAATCTGACCAGCCCACTGTCACTTTAGCTTGCGTATACCTAGAGCTTATCGGTCCCCTTGTTTCTCCGTCCGATATCTTTATACTTGCATAAAAAGCTCTTTGGAGCTCTTTGGAAAAGTGTTGGAGGACAAAATCCCAAGTCTCTACCTTTAGTAGGAAACGAGATCCATATAGGCGCATGACCTGAATATACATATAAGTAAAAAATAAAATGTCTCAGTAGTTATTGAGCGGGAAACGGAAGACTGATTGCTCCATAGGTTCTTAGTACGTACGAGGCGGCCAAAAAAGACTTGTGACGTAATACCGCATACGACCCGCGAGTTATGTTGCTTTCGAAAAGGCTGCAGCAAAAGTGGAATAACTTATCGATGTATATAAAAATAAATTGTTTTTATTCAAATGGAAAGTTCCCCATTGTGGTGTCCCCCAAGGCAACCTAGCGTTCTTGAGTCACTACTTTTTATACTGTTCGTTAATGATCTTCCTAACGTAACCTTCAACAAATGTATACTATTTGCTGATGATACAAATTTAACTATTAATTCTATCATAAACAGAGTAACAATCTACAAGTAAATTTGAAAAAACTAGTAACAATTCAATAACTACGGAGGTAAATTATTGAACTTGAATCTAAACTACCATGACCAGGTTCTTGAAGAAGTTAAAGTTTTTTGTTTGGGTAGGTATAATCGTCGTGTACTTCCCATCGGATCTCGATATCAGAATTTCTAATTAACTGATCTCGCTCAGCGTTCCCATAGGATCTCGAAATCCGTGGCAACCCAAATAAATATTATATTTATGTTCTCAACGGATCATACGAACATGTTGTTTTTTTAGTTGTTGTTGTAACTTTATAGAACAAATAATATCAGACTTAAAGTCTGATATTTATTGTTTCAGTTCAATAAAATCTATAATCAGTATTTCGATGTCGTGTACTTAGAATGTGATAGCTATACTTATGTGATGAAAAATCATTCACTAGATTCAGCAACTCATACAAAATCAAATTAAAAAACAATATGTACGAAATAGGTTTATGTGTGGATAGAGTAAAAAATTGTAAGATTTGAGGGCGCTTCTTAGTAATCTACGTACAAAAATCTCAAATTTACTCCTATATATCTTATGACGCTGCGATGTTTCTCTTTCCGTACGCATGACTACCTACTCCAAACAATAGCGTCGAGCAAAACAGGTAAAAACATGTATCCATACTAGCTCTGCAGCCCATGAAGTACGTAAAGTTAGATCAGTTGCAACCCAAATAAATATTATATTTGCGTTCTCAACGGATCATAAACATGATGTTTTTTTGAGTTGTTTTTATGTCTGACTAGCTGTGCCCGCGGCGATGCTCGCGTGTTTGTTTTTCTGGGATATAATGATCCTATGAGTTACTCCAGTACCAAAAGTACCAATATAGGTACCTACATACCTTTGTTAAGAACCTTCAGTAGCGACCCGACATGGTCGTGATAGGTTAGAAGACGAAGGCGGGAGCGAAACGTAGCGAGCGTACGAAGCGTAGCGACCATGTCGGCTTTCCGCTGAAGGTTGTTTTGACAGAAATCTGTTTTACAATAGCGTTGTATGGAGGTGTCGAAAATACATGCCCGACGCCAACACGGTCTCTGTGTTGTACGAGTAATATATTATCAATATCCCAAGATATAATAAACGCGCAGTCGTCTGTATATGTTTAAATGCTTGTTTTAAAATAAAACTTGAAGGTTTACTTCAAAAAATTACAGCAGCCTTAAAAATATCAAGAATAAGTACAAATTAAAAAATATAAAAAGCCCGGCTCCCCACCCCCCATTCATTATAGCTAAGAACCATCTCGATCAAATCAGTTTTTAAACATAAAAACCGCATCAATATCGGTCCATTCGTTTGGAAGCTACGATTTTCACCCCCTTTTCTCACCTCCCCCTCTCCCCCTCATACCCCATATAGCTAAGAACCATCTCGATCACATTCGTTTTCAAACATAAAAAAAACACATCAAAATTGGTCCATCGTTTGGAAGCTACGGATGGGGGAGGGGGTGTGTGTGAGAAAACACCCCCCCCCCCCATCCTCGCCCCATTATAGCTAAGAACCATCTCGTTTACCCCAACTTACAAACATAAAAACCGCAGCTAAATCGGCCCACTCCTTTGGAAGCTACGATTCTCACTCCCCTTTTTCTCACCTCCCCCTTCCCGCCATAGCCTACACAATATCTGAAGAGACTGTTTGAAAGACGTATAAATCAAAGAAGAACACACTAAACATTTATATTCACTTGAATATAAATTTTTAAGTGTTAGTAATTACCTAATTTATTTTTTAAGTTATTTATTTTTAGTCTATTTAATATCCTTTTAAATAACTAACATGAGTTGTAAAATATCTAAAAGCGCCTTTTTTCATAGAGGTGGATGAAAAGTATAGTGTACTTATCATTCGGACGCAAAATTATTTTTCTTCGGACGAAGTATGAGTATATTGAATCCCTCGCTACTTTCAGGATTCCTTCATTCCGCTCTGGATACAAAATAGCGCCCTCGCCGTCAAAATAATATTATTTTGCTCCCTACTACTGCAATCTACTATACTAACTATCCTTCTTCTATTAGTTGCAACAGCTCTCTATATAAACTAATAAAGTCCAAAAAGTGCAGTATTTATTTGATATGAAATGAATGACACTTAATAAATACTGTGATTAATGGACGGTCGTCAGTGTTCGGAAATAGTCGTAAACAGACAATTATCTCTTTCCAAAGACCGATGTGCATTATTTATCGCCGGGTACTGTATTATACATGCTTATCTTAGATCTTCGTACTGGTTGCATTTCATTGTTTAGCAAGGGTGTAGTTATACCTATATATTTCAATTTTCTCACCTTGTAGGTAATTCTGGTATATTCATTTGTTATATGTATAAAAGTCACGTAGCGCCCTAAAAAATTTGTACACTAATTATTTTTCTCATGTAAGTATGAAGTAAGTATGAGACATACACATCTGAAACCACAAACCTTCCGTGAAAAATTATCTAACTGATGGTGAAAACCGCATCAATATCCGTTGTGTGGTTTAGGAGTTAGCGGCCAAACAGACAGAGAGACAGACGGAAAGCGACTTTGTTTTATACTATGTATGTATTGATGATATGAAGCCCGGTACGGTAATTTATTTTTTCATTATTTATTATCATACTAGCTGATGCCCCCGGCTTCGCACGCGTGGTCATTTCTGTAGGTTAAAAGTACTCTTTGTGCTATTCCAGGACCTAAACTATCAATATACCAACATTAGATAAAAAATCCTTCAGCCGTCAAAACTATTTTTATAGATTGCTCGGCTTCTTCTCATCGGATTGAGATATAAAGTACCCCAGTTTTTAAGTCAAAACATAAGCTATCCAACAGTCAAAACGGCATCGCAATCGGTCCAGTAGTTTTTACGTGATGCGTGAACAAACATACAGACAGACACGAATTTTTAAAATGTTATATTCTTGTTCAGTAGCTTATTTTATTCCTTTTTAATTATCTGCTTTGTACAGACTTTTTCGTTGCTATTGCTTTAGTATAAGCATATGTGTAATAAATCCTCACATATGGTATAAGTATATAGATTGTCCTTTCATATTGGGTATTTTTCAAACTGTCCGGGCATCTATCTATTTAAATACTTATAATAAAGCAGTAAGTAACAAAAAGTCTGTACAAAGAAGATAATAAAAGAAAATGCTCTAGGCTAGGGCATTACTGTTTTTTTTTTTTTATAATAACCAGTTTTGATGAAATATAATATTTGTACTTTATAGGTACTTTTGGTACTGGAATAACACATAGGTTACTTTTTACCCAGTTAAATGACCTCGTGGGCAAAGCCGTGGAAAAAGCTAGCTAAGGTATAAAACGCAATACCGGAAGACTTAAAACGCAAAACCGCTTAAATAAGATTTTTAAGTAAAACCTAATGTTGTAGCTCAAATCTAAAATGTTTAACTCAATTACTATTTTATGTCAATAAATAATATTCTATTAAATTATATTCTATAATGAGACCTACCTGACAGCTAAAAACAGAGGTTATTTATTTTTTAATTAATTGAAAATAGTAAGGAAATGATTAGGCAGCGAAATAAACACAGTCAAACTGGTTTTTGTTATTTCAATAAATTAAGTTACCGTAGAAACATCAAATTCCGCATTTAAAATAAATTAAGTATGTATACATAAAGTATACATATATTAGATGTACATAAGTATCTAATACCTAAATTAAATATGACTTATGTAAACTGCTTGTTTTGGACCCTGGCACAGAATAAATAATAGTACATGCCCTGGGTCAAGAGATATCTTTTGATGTTATTGTTATTGTTGTACCCTACTTAAAAGTAGGTACCTACCTACGCACTTATATGCCAACAATAATTACTTAGTTATTCCAAAGTTTGTTTTGTTATCGGTTTGTTTTCGATTTGTACAGTAGGAGCTTAGGTACATAATCTTGGGAAATTATGAGCGCAGCAACAAAAGTTTTCTTTAGCACCTGCATCTAACGTCTTTTTTTGTACGTAGGCAACGAGAAAATAGAACAGATTATATTCATTCATCATCTTTACTATTCCAAAACAAAAACAAAAAAAACGTCACTTTACGAACGTAAAATACTAAGACTCGTCAGAGCTACCTATAAAATATATTTACTTCTGAATTGATAACTCAGCGACTAATGTTGTAAGCGGGCTACTTTATATATTTTAGAAATTCATCATCTGTCTGCTAATAAAATCAAATGCCAGCCTCAAAATTTGATGACAATAATTTTGTATGTTCAACTGACTCAGATCTAAATTTTGCATATTATGGTAATATAGATACTGTACTGTGACAGTAGGTTAAGGTGCGAGCATGTATTTTTGAATATACCATTTGTTATATAAATGATATAGAAACCAAAAAGTCATCAATTACTTATACATTACATATATTATTTATAATAAGCAATTATTAGCAATAAGAACGAAAAAGTCTGTACATTGTAAATAATTAAGAAAAAAATGATCTAGGGTACTTAAAATAAGCTAGGTACTTAACAATAATAGAACATTTTTAAAAGTCGTGTCTGTCTGTTTGTTTGTTAGTTTGTATGTATGTTTGTCCGCACATCACGTAAAAACTACTGGACCGACTGCGATGCGGTTTTCAATCCGATGAGCAGTAGCCGAGCAATCGATAAAAGCTTTTTACGGCTGAAGGAACTGTTCAAATGTTGGTATATTGGTATTTTAGGTCTTGAAATACTACATAGAGTACTTTTAACCTAGATAAATGACTAAACTACTGAACAAGAATATAACATTTTCAAAATTTGTGTCTGTCCGTTTGTCTGTATATTTGTTCACGCATCACGTAAAAACTACATAACTGATTGTGATGCAGTTTTCACTGTTGGTTAGCTTAGGGTTTGACTTAAAAACTTGTACTTGGTATCTCAATCCGATTTGTAGAAGCCGAGAAATCGATAAAAACTTTTTGACGGCTGAAGGAATTTTGATCAAATGTTGGTATATTGGTTTAGTAGGTCTTGGAATAGCACATAGAGTTCTTTTACCAGAGAGAAATTACCACGCGTGCGAAGCCGTGGGCACTGCTAGTTACAATAAAAATAGATAGATGACTACACGAAATTAGAGCTTTCGTTGACCATTATTTGATGACAATAATAAGGTAGGTAATTTTATGTTCAATTATAGTAGGTTCACTCATCAATTATGCTAACGTATAAAAATATAGGTGACTATATGAGATTGGAGTACGTTGAAATTATTTTATAAATGCAGTTAATACACTTATTAGAAGCTGGCAATGCGTAGACATATCACACATTTAGTTGCGAATTATCACCATATTATTCCTGCTTCATATTAACAGTAGCTTGTTTTACAATATATGGTCGTTTGAAAAGCATTTATTAGACGCTAAAAGTTCGTCGCTGACCTATTCATTAGACAAATAAATATACTTGTAGACGAGAATTACATTTTAAAGAAGCTGCCTTAATTAGCACCCCATAATTTTCTTTTCTGTACCTATAGGACAGTACCGTGACAACCTACCTACTGACTGACTGACAGACAACGCACAGCCTAAACCTGTGAACCTAGAGATTTGAAATTTGGAGGAAAATTGTTGACAGAAATCTGTGTTACGGTAGCGTTGTGTGGAGGTATATTTTCGAAATACGCTACGCGAAATCCTAAATTCGAAAGTATACCCGATGTTAGCTCCATAACCATAAACGTTGGGTTTTCGCTTTTTTTAAACATGCCCGACGCCAACACGGTCTCTGTGTTATAATATATTTTCAATATCCCAATATATAATAAACGCGCAGTCGTCTGTATATGTTTTATCTGCTTGTTTTAAAATAAAACTTGAACTGAACTTGAACTTGAACTTGAAGGTTCACTTCAAAAAATTACAGCAACCATAAAAATATCAAGGATATCTTCTCATCCCTTTTTCTCAACTTCCCCTCCCCCCTTCTCAAAATCATCAGTCCCCCCACATCAGTTTTCAAACATAAAAAAACATATAAAAATTGGTCCATTCGTTTGGAAGCTAAGATTTTCACTACCATCCCATTTTACCCTTCTCCCATTATAGCTAAGAACCATCTAGTTCACCCCAGCTTTAAAACAAACAGACCACAGCCAAATCGGCCCACTCATTTGGAATCTACGATTCTTTTCCCCTTTTCACATCTTGTTTTCCTTGGCATCTATGCCTCACTCACTAAACTATCACTAAAGGCTGTCAGCGTAAATTCAACTTTGTTTCCACGCGGCGAGAGTCCCGATTTGTCCAAACGCTGTCTCAGAACGTTTCCGAATTTATCCAAACGCTGTTAGACAGCGTGTTAAAAAACTGTTTTATATACGTTATTTTAAGCGGTGCAGCTTAAATTGACGTAAGCTTAGAATAGAAGGCTGGGGCAAAAAGACCTTGTTACAAAGTGGACACAGTTTATTACATTTGAAGAAATTTAGTCTACTAAAGGAGTAGTTAAGGAGCAAAATGTCTAAATTACTGCCAATATAAACTTTGACTATGCCCAGTTACATCAAAATCCGTCCACTAATTTCAGCGTGATACGTGTTCTTTTAAATAACTTTCAACCCTTATCCTGCGGGAACCCTTTATTTTTTCGGGATAAAAAGTATTCTAAATGTTAATCCATAACATCAGCTGTGACTGTGCCAAGTTGCATCAAAATCCGCCCGGTAGTTTCAGCGTGATGCGTGTTCAAAGAGACAGACAGACAGACAGACAGACAGACAGACAGTCATACAGACAGACAGACAGACAGACAGACAGACAGACAGACAGACAGACAGACAGACAGACAGACAACCGTCAGACAAAAAAGAAAAAAAACCGTTTTGCACCATATGCATTCTATATCGATTTTGAAGTTTATCTCAAAAATAATTTTCAATAAATATTTTATATACAGATTTAGCCCAGTTACAGTTTTATTATAGTATATAGATAGATATCATATACACATACACACTTTCGTCTTTATAATATTAGTGTGATTATTATTGCGGGTGGGTGTCAGCTCGTATTAAATTTTGTTCGCAGTAGGGTTTTTGTTTTTTGTATTTTACAATAATTTTACATGTAAATTTCTAAATTTGATTTTTGTGATAGCAGGTAGATCTGTAAAATAATGATGTTCATCATCTGCCTATATCTGTCCACTGCTGGACGTAGGCCTCTCCTAATGCAAGCCACTGGGCTCGGTCTTCAGCTCTCCTCATCCACTTTCTTCCAGCCGCTTCTCGCACTCCACCGGGCCACAGAGCGTCCTACACTACTTTTGCCTAAACGTGGTCTCCACTCGAGAACTAGTCAACGGTTATCGGTTCTCCGGGAAATGTGACCGAATGTGTGAATGAATGATATTAATATTATTATATTACATACGGAAACCATTTATATAATATTATAATTTATTTTACTGGTGATAAGGAAATACAAAAAAATACTTAGTACTTACTCAACTAGGAAGCAGGTTTTGTGTCAATGACGGACGTCTGTAGACGGAACCATAGTGCGAGCTTGAAATATGATATTATTTAGGTATATTCTATTCTACTTATAATAAAACTGTAACAGGTCCAATTCTGTACATTGAAGATATTTGGGTTTTTTTTTGGAGGGTACTCTCTATTCAATACTGAAGCCAAAACTGTATTTCTTTTCATTTTTGTCTGTCTCTCTGTCTGTCTATCTGTCTGTAGCTTGACCGCGCATCACGCCGAAACTACTGATGAATTCTAATGAAACTTGATATGATTTGAGTTCTTACTACGAGCTAGGACACTGGATACGATTCATCCCAAAAAAAATAAAGGGTTCCTGCAGGATTGGGGTTGAAAGTTATTTCAAAAAACAATTACCACTCTGAAATTACTAGACAGATTTTGATACAACTTGGAATAGTCATAGTTTATATGGTGGGTTAAAATTGACGATACTTTTTATCCCGAAAAAGAAAGTGCTCCTTCGGGATAATGTCCAAAATTCTGTAAATTGAAGATATTATGTAAATTTTTTTGGAGGACGTTCTATGTTCAATACTTAAGCCAACACTGTATTTTTTTTAATTTTTTCTGTCTGTCTGTCTGTCCGTCTGTCTGTCTGTACCTTGGCAGCGCACCACGCCGAAAATACTTAAGTAATTCAAATGAAATTTGGTATGATTTGAGTTCACACTTCGAGGTAGGACATTGGATACTTTTCATCCCAAAAAAATTAAGTGTTCCTGCACCCCTATCCTAGGGGTGGAAAATTATTTAAAAGAACACTTAGCACGCTGAAACTATTGGATGGATGTTGATGTAACTTGGCACAGACATAGTTTATAAGACAGGAGAAAATTATGGATACATTTTGTCCCCAAAAAATAAAAGGTTCCTGTGGGATATGGGTCCAAATTGTGTACATTAAAGATATAGTGTTTTTTTTTGGAAGTTACTCTATATTCGATTATGAAGCCTAAACAGTATGTTTTTTCATTTTTGTCTGTATGTCTGTCAGTCTGTATCTTAGCCGCGCGTCACGCCGCCGGAACTACTGGATGAATTCAAAATGGTATGGTATGATTTGAGTTCGTACTACGATGTAGGACATAGGATACTTTATATATCGAAAAAAATATGGGTTATTATTTAGGGGTTGAAACTTATTTAAAAGAACACGTACCACACTGAAAGTAATAGACGAGTTTTCATGCAACTTGGCACTGTATTAAGTTATATGATGAGCTGAGGCGTAGACATCTATTACATAAATCGTAAAATGCCTGACACAGCCATATAGCCATATAGGTAATTAGGTAGGAACCTATATCAGTACTCAGTACACAATATATACTGTGTCGTATTTGTAGTTTTGGAATCGAGTTGCGTTTGTCGAGTCGGGTTTGTGGTAATGCGCAGTCAGAATGAACGTCCGAAGCCAGCGCTAGCCCTCAGCTGTTTCTGCAGGGGGCTCTGGGTCTGCACCATGACGGAGTAGCACAGCACCAGCACTCCGCTCTCGTTGTAGATCCGCCAGCGCAGGTAGCCGCGTTGATTCTGAAATTTATACATTATTTAACTCAAAGGAATAACAACTCGCTGGCTCACTATTCTATGGTTCTATGTCAACCTTTTACAAGTTCTGTGAATTATAGGGGTTATGCTTGTGTGATAGTATATTTAGTACTGTAGAGCCATTTAATGATTACTTACCAAAAAGAAAAAAATGCCTATTTACTTTATATACATACATATCCATAACAATATATAAAATTGAAACTTTGTCTGTTTGTTTGGGGAGCTTTCACGCGATAACGGCTGGACGAATTTTGATAAAATTTGGAATGGAGATAGCTGGAAAAAAACATGGGATACTTTTTATCCCGGAAAATTGTAAGTTTCCACGGGATAACTGGAAAATGTTGAATACTCGCTTTAAGGAACGGTTGCCATGGAAACGAAATAACAAGTCTGTCAAAAAAAACATCAAGAGCATTGGTGCTATACCTACTTTTGCATTGGTTTTTGATATCCTAGCAGAACATAGGATGCTTTTTACGCGATAAACAGTAGTCCGCGCGGACGAAGTCGCGGGCGGGAAATCTAGTAGGTACTTAGATATTAGCGAAATTAAATTTACACAAGACTTTGTAGTTGAAAAACATATACTTTTCTTTTCAAAATCAAAACCTATGACTGTTCCACTTGGTAAAATAATATAAAACAATAATTATTTTGGAATTAAAATATTTGATATCATAAACCTAGACAAGACTTTTTTCCTTTTGTTGTAGCTTCGCACAGCAACTGGATTTAGCCAATGTCAAGTGAAAGACAAGACTTTTATTTCGTAATATAGAACTTTGGTCATAGACAATTTGTTTTTTTTTTTTAAACTAGCTGCGCCCCGCGGCTTTTCCCGCGTGTAAAATTTTCCAGGATAAAAAGTATCCAGTGTTGGTATCTATGGTATACAGCATCTACGCACAAAATTTCATTAAAATCTGTCGAGCTGCTATCGCGTGAAAGCACTTCAAATATGCGATAGTGGCCTAACATTTCTATAGTGCAATTTAGAATCCAACGATACTGGGTTCAAAACCTAGGCACCGCACCAATGACTTTTCTGAGTTATGTGCGGTTTTCCATCGCTCCGTGCTTCGGACGGCACGTTAAGCTGTCGGTCCTGGCTGTTATTGATAAATAGCAGTCGTTAAGCCATGTCAAAGGCCATCGGGCGGCTTAATATACTCTGACACCAGAGGCTAGCACTACCTCATACGACAAATAAACAAATCTCAAATAAACAAACAACCACACAACATTTCACTTTATATACAAACTAGCTGAGGCCCGCGGCTTCACACGCGTGGTCGTTTCTCTGGGTTAAAAGTACTCTATGTGCTATTCCAAGACCTAAAATACCAATATACCAACATTTGATCAAAATTCCTTCAGCCGTCAAAAAGTTTTTATCGAATGCTCGTCTGCTGATTGGATTGAGATACCAAGTACCTACCTACCCCAGTTTTTAAGTCAAACCTTTAGCTATCCAACAGTGAAAACCGCATCACAATCGTTCCAGTAGTTTTTATGTGTTGCGCGAATAAACATACAGATAAACAAACAAACATACAAACAGACAAACAGAAAGACAGGATTTAAAAAAAAACTTGTTTAGTATCTTATTTTAAGTACTCTAGACCATGTTTTTTATCATCTTTGTACAGATTATTTCGTTCCTATTGCATTATAATAAGTATATATAGATGAAATAAAGTTTAATTTAGTTATTTTAAAATGAGTGCTCAAATATATTAAAAGTTCTCGCAATTTTTAAACCGACATGCTTTCTTTGCGGCCCTGTGAATTAAAAAGTACCGAAATGCCACTATTTAATAGGTATTTATGATGGTTCTCCAAATGGAATGTAGCCCAAAAAAGAAGATGTATATATGTACAGGTATGTATAGCTACATATTAATTATCTTAGTTGTAATTCAGGCTAGGCACTAAAGAGAATACAAACTCTATGCTAGGAACTCTCTGAGGTACTTATTTAATCTCTTATCATGCACAGCACATTGTAGAGAGTGCAAAATGAATTTATCACTCTACCGTAATTTTTATTGAATAAGGGCTAAGCAAAGTAGTAAGTAATACTAATTTTGAGTCCCAAATCTTTAGTAATTTTTAACTAAAGGGCTATGCAAAGTAATAAGTAATACTAATTTTGACTCTCAATACTTTAGTCATTTTTAACTAAAGGGCTAAGCAGAGTAATAAGTAATACTAATTTTGAGTCCCAAATCTTTAGTCACTTTTAACTAAAGGGCTAAGCAAAGTAATAAGTAATACTAATTTTGAGTCCCAAATCTTTAATCATTTTTAACTAAAGGGCTAAGCAAAGTAATAAGTAATACTAATTTTGAGTCCCAAATCATTAGTCATTTTTAACTAAAGGGCTAAGCAAAGTAATAAGTAATACTAATTTTGAGTTCCAAATCTTTAATCATTTTTAACTAAAGGGCTAAGCAAAGTAATAAGTAATACTAATTTTGAGTCCCAAATCTTTAGTCATTTTTACCTAAGTACTTACGACAAAAATTAAGAATAGGAAACCAATAAAGTTGTAAGTAAGTAAAAGTTCACTAAAATACCTAGGTACCTACTCTTCTTGGACTTGCAATTCTATACGTATAGCTATAGGGCATTAAAGCGAACTGACCACAAACCACAAACATTTGTTCAGTTTAATACAAAGAGCGGAAGCCTTCAATGATGAAGGCTATTTTGTTGATTCATTCATTCATTTCTCACAACTACAAGTTACTGCAATGTTTTTGTATTACTACCCGACTACAGCAAAGCAAGGGAAGGCTAACAGTCAAGTTTAACAGTCTATGTATGTATGTATGTATGTATCTAGTATGTATCTATGTATATGGTTATGTGGATGTTCCACCATAGCTTCGCCCCTATTGGTTCGATTTTGATAAGCGAGGTGTCAATCGATTCGTCTTCAGGTATAGAGTGTCATAAGTAGGCTATTTTATTTTACCTGACTAAGGAAAGGCAAAGTAAGGGTTATGTGTTCAAACTTAAAACTTGGTCCGATGACAAGCGAGGTGTCACTCTATTTATCTTCATTTATAGAGTGTCATTGACTATTTTTTATACTAGAGTACGGCAAAGCAAAGGAAGGGTTGTGTTCAAACTTAAAACTTGGTCCGATTATGACAAGCGAGGTGTCAATCGATTTGTCTTCATTTATAGAGTGTCATTGTCTATTTTTTATACTCGAGTACGGCAAAGCAAAGGAAGTGTTACGTGTTCAAACTAAAAACTTGGTCCGATTTTGACAAGCTGTCATAGGCTAAACTATAGGGTTATAGTTTTTGAACGTATATCTTGATTTCCTTTTCCTTTAGCATAATCTGATGTTTATGTCGACTAGGTAGGTAGGTACCTATTCTTATTTTCATCTGCAGTTTTCGAAATTTGTTTTTGAAACTGACTGTGCCAAGATCCCCGCCACGTTTCGTTTCGACTTACGTGCCGCTAGGTATACCTAAGAATTAAACTCCTACATATTAGTTATTCTATGCTCCTACTATATGACATCAACCTCGGCTCAATCACTGTTAATAAATACCTACATGTGAGCTCACGACAAGTGATTAATATGGACTTGTTATGGATCTATTTAATTGCTTACCTAGACAACCGTTACAATTATTACTTGAAACGATGTGGAATAGAAGGTACTTAAACGTGATAGTATATCTACTTACCTAGCCAACCTACTAAAACCTACACTAGGTAACTAGGATGCACTAGGACTGTGGAATGCGTTGCCAATAGACGTAAAAAGGCAACTTCTAAAACGCCCACTACACTACTCGCAAAGTTGGTCGAAGTTAAGCGAACACGAGAGTGTAGACGGGCACTTCGGTTCGCTTCGTGCAACATTGGCTCGCCTCGGGCGACTTCCGATTGTTGTCGGTTTTTGCGCCCGAGTCAAAGGACTCGAAGCGTCCCGAAGTTCTATAACGAAGCGTCTCACTACACTACTCGGCTTACTTCGAAAAATTCAAGTGATAAAAAATTATTAAAGGTAATGTTAAAATGTATTGTGCCTTGTTTATTCTAATAACATAGTTCTGTTCCAGTGCATTGCAATCATCCACCATTATTAAATATTTTTTCTTGTGGTATTATACGTAGATATTACCTACGTAATGTTAAAATGTTAAAATGGTTACCTACGCGAGAAAAAAACATTGCAAAAGCAGCTGCCATTCGAACATTATCCATGATGCATAAGCCCGGGCGACTGAGCTCCTTGCGAAGTTGCAATAGTGTGTAGTCACGTACTTCGAACTTCGGTCAACTTCGAACCGTACTTTGTCGAAGCAACTTCGCGAGCAGTTTACAAACTTTTTTTTATTTCATTTTTTTTCTCCTGTCGTATATAATGATAAATGATAATATTATTATTATTATTTTTATATATTAGTGTATTACTTATAATATTCTTATGTATTCTTTTATTTATTCTTAAAATTTTAGTTTATAGCTACCTATTTCTATCCACTTTCGTAATTTTTTTACTACACCGTTACCATTTTTCTAGCACTTCCAAGTTTACTGGTAGAAAATGCTACTTAGCATTAAGTCCTCCTTGTACATTGTATTTGTGTGCTAAAGAATAAATAAAGAAATATATCTACGTAGGTTTAGTTTAAAAAATATGATACGGTAGTAAGGAATTTGGGTCAACAATACAAAAATGGTGTCGATTCTGTTGTTCCCAACTAGACTAAACTACGCTAAATTTATGTATAGTCCTGTCAAACAGATAATTTTGTTACAAACTCACTAAACTAGCCTAAATTTATCTTTTAGACTAAATTTAAGTTCTGCGACGGAAATAAGGTAATTGGGGGAGGGGGTGATTGCAATAAAAGGCCAGGGGCGGGGAAAGGAGTGCCGGGAGAAGGGATTAGCGGGGGAAGTGAGGGGAGGATGGGGGATGTTTTGGAAAGGGTGGGGTAAGTTGCGAAACTGAGAGTGGAGGATGGAGTAAATCGGAGGAGGGTGGGGGGATGTTAGGGGAAAGTGGGGAAAAGCAATAATGTGAGGGGAGGGTGGTGTAAGAATTAGAACAAAGTGAGGGGAGGGTGGGGAAGGTCAGGGAAGGATGGGGGGGTTGTAAGAAGGTAGGGAAATAAGAAAAAATGTGAGGGGAGGGTAGAGTAAGTAAGGAAAAAGTGAGAGGAGGGTGGAGAAACTCGGGGAAAGTCGTTTCAGCTTGGGCAAAAAATATTTCGTATGTCCGAATATCCGGCTGTTCTCCTCTACAGGTCGCATTTCTCAACCGATCTAGACGAAACTTGGTATACAGGTTAAAATAGTTTTTTGAATTTTTTTATTCCTCGGGGATTTTTGATTGGGGGGGGTACTTCCCCCAAAAAAGAGGCTACTGAATATCTCCGCCTTATTAGATCTGATTTCGATGTTTGTTCTTTTATTTGAAAGGTAGTATTTTTAAAATTGGTCTCATAAAAATTTGGTGAAGATCTGATGAGGATCTTCGGCATGTGAGTAGAATAGCTCCTCAAAATGCAGTAAATTGCTCACTTTTAACTTTCTACCTACTCCACTGAATCAGCCATTTACCTACTAGGTAGGGATTGATAGAGCACCTTGGTTATTAATGTTACTTTTACAATAAGGTAACTAGATGGCGCTACTGTGCACCGCTAGATTGTTTGCAAAAAAGTTTGTGCTTGCGAGGTCTACAGCTCAAAGTCACTAGTATTTATAGGGTCATAATCACTATATCGTCCAGGGACCTTATTCTCTATTGCCACTCGGCCACGTAACGCACCGCGTTAAGATATCTGCGTGGAATTGTTTGTGCATGTTCGAAAATTGCCGTACTTTTCGGAACGATTCCACAGCGAGACGCGTTACGCGTGTGACTGTTCATAGAGAATATTAGCCCTGGGCGCTTATTCACTATGCCGCATGAAATTCCTTGCCGAAAACGTGTGACGTCAGTACGGCAATTGCCGTACGATTCCACGCAGGGCCTGGATTCTGTATGACCACTCACGCCAATTCCATGCGAATTCCACGCCGAATCCACGCTGCCTATATTTGACCGTCATGAATGAATGACGGTTGATTAAGAATGACGGTGAAATTTTTAAGAAGCTTTTTGATTCTCATAGCAGAGCTTTTAGCGACAAACTTACCAGAGCAATGTGGACTGGAACTGTCATAATGCTGTTGAAGGACGTCGGCCCAGCCGTGTTCACGGGGCATACCAACCTGTCACATAGTTCTGGAAACAAACATTTCTGATCTCTCATTGAAATTATTCCAGTAGGTATTTTATCTAGCCTATACAAAATGTAACTAACGCTACTGTACTCGTATACTGTCTTCAATTCGAATATTAATAATTCAGCTATTTTGACCCTAAAGAAAACATTAAACATTTGTATATGTTACTGTTAAAGCCCTTATGGTGGTAAATGTAAGGATTTATAAAAAAGGAGACGATATCCTCCTCTCGTACCCGCACTGGCGGAGTAGCCGAGATGATGCGTAGACATGACCTCAAGGACTAAAATTGATCATGAATTAGTAAACAGGCTCTCGCTAGAACTCTCGCATCGTCGTCCCTTCCTACACTCGAACTTCTGACTCCGCGTTCACTTCCGTTTTGGAATTTCACCTGGAGGTAGTGCAAGCGTCGGAACACGTGGGGGTCGGGGTGCTCTGATTCCTTTTCGTGAGCTTCTATTTAATTTGTAGCTCTATGGCAACAAACTTAGACCGACCAATCCGGAAAACAATATAACAGGCGATTGTATCTATCTGTAAAATTGTAAGACTGTGCATAAGCTAGTGTCCGTTCACGATTTCACGTTTGTTTACAATCATTTTAACTGTGACATCATTGTTATGACATGTCTTTTTCAACATTTACCGTGTATTAGAGGCAAATCTTAAGACTTACCAAGTGAATCGCGGTAAAAGTTAGAAATGATCGATGATCGGACTATTCGGACTTTTAGCACTCAGATCTTAGGTTTTACATCATAGTTCGGGCTTTTACAGTAACAGTAACAACCTACCACAATACTAAATAACTTAATGAATAAATGGTTCTTCGAAAGCGACTCTAACGACTCAGTTGAAATCACCGAGTGATGTTTTAGAAGTCTTGAAACAGACTTGTCAGAGTTAAGTTTGAGGAAACGGGAAACACGAAAAAGGAGCACAACTCGTTACATATACGAGTTTCGCTCCATTTCCGTACTACCCGTGTTTCCGTGCCGTGCTACTGTGGCAGATAAATAAATGCCGAGCGTGACTCACCAGGGGTCACATCAGTTCTCAAATTAACGTGATTGATGTTTATCACCACGTTCTGGTCCAGCCTCCTGGATTCAAAACCTGTAACACAATAAATAGATTTGGTAATGGTAGGCTTACGCAAAAGCCCGCCTGGAGAAGTACCACACTTTTCTCAGGTTTTTTTTTTACAATACAATACAATACAATACAATACAATACAATACAATACAATACAATACAATACAATACAATACAATACAATAACACTTTATTGACACACAGTTAATTAAATTACAAAATAGAAATAACATAAACAATAGGTACAATGGGCGGTCCTATCGCTCATAGCGATCTCTTCCAGACAATTTTAGGAATGGATAGAAGTTAATTGCTAATAAGAGTCGGTAGTGTAGCAATATTAAATTTCTATAGAAATTTAATATAAATAAAAATAAATAAATAATATATAAAATAAACTACACAGTAATAGTTACTTAAATACTATGTTAAAATATATAGCTATAAGTAATTATAAACTTACATACATATAAATGTATAATTATACATACATAAATACATATCAAGTCAGTGTTGGTGTTGTCAAGTCAATATCAAGATTTTGCAACCAAAGTTCTGGGTGGCACTGTTTAGGGCAGGCGTGACGCTTACTGTTAGGAGAGCGACCTGCACGACTCGACCCACAACGGAATAAAAAAGGGCCTATCCAGTAACAACCCCTAACATCAGTGGTAGGTGAAATTAACATAAAGGCAAGTGGTATTAGGTACATATAGTTAGACCTCTGTTATGTTATGTTATGTTATGTTAGTATTTAGGTACCTGCTATAATTTGACTACAGGGACGAAGTGACGTGGAGTTTTTGTAAAGTACTCGTACAACAACACATATCAAAAGTCACAGGGTTATATCACAGAATAAATAATAGTATTACGTAGTTATATTATACTTTAGTAAGTAAAATACTATTTATTTTTTGTTGGTTTTAAGAGGACCCTAGTGCCAAGACAAACCTTTCTAGGTTTACTGGTTCTATAAGCAAATTGTGAACATTTTCTTGTTATGTAATAAATAAATAATAATAATAATAATATTTAGCTTAACTTAATACTGTAGTAGGTGCTAATAAACACGAATAAAGATAAACGTTATAAAACATTTGTTTGCTTGTAGGAGTGAACTCAACTTTTATAGGCGAGTTTTTTTTACGGAGCGGATCCCGAACCTTTATTTCGTCAAGTAGGATTTGTGTTATACCTTTCAGCCACCACCGCTCTTCGAATAGGTACTTACCGGCTTTAAAGTTCAAATTGACGAGGAGGGTCTCCCCTAGAGTAACAAAGCAGGGCAGTCGTGCGCCGCACCCTTCTATGTTCACAGCCTGCAGGTCGTATGCGGACCCTGCAACCAATACAATATTTGACCAAACGAAGCGAGGTCTTCTAGTCAACTTGGATGCCTTTTGTAATGTATGTTTGTTCGACGGTAATTTTAGAATCTAAGCTTGTGATGGATACTGAAATGAGTTAACCTACTTGTTTGTTTGTCGTATGAGGTAGTGCTGTCCTCTGGTGTCTAACTATTGGTATGGAGACTGCTATTTATCAATAACAGCCGGGACCGTCAGCTTAACGTGCCCTCCGAAGCACGGAGCGATGGAAAACCGCACATAGCTTAGAAAAGTCATTGGTGCGGAGCATAGGATTGAACCCGGTATCGTTGGCTTCTAAGTTGCACTATAGAACCATTAGGCTACTATCGTTCTAAGTTACCTACTTAAAAGTTTACTCAATAAGGTATGTTGGGGTAAGTTCAGCTTTTGAAATATTTGGATTTTGATTTCGTTTACTGACACGTGAATAATTTAATACGAATTAGGAAAGGTTATGTTTTAAGTACACACGTTTATTAAGCCTCATTTCATTTATTTATTAATTTATTCAGTACACAATAGAAAGCTTACAGTAATAAACCAAAACGCTAACTACCTTAAATTATAGCTTAAAAACAAATTTAAGTACACAGATATAGTATTCAAGTGATCATTAAAGACTTGTTGAAACTCATGCGCAAATGTATTCAAGAGAGACAGTGCCCTTGATGTAGGCGCGTTACTAGCGTGGCGAGTACGCGAGCTGCAGCATGCAAACAACCGATGCCGCCGTCGACGCCCGGTTCGCACGTAGTTATTAGGGACAAACAGTTTGATACTAGCTAATATACCAGAGTTATTAATCTCACCACGCAGTATCTGACAGTAGTGGATAACTAGCAGCAATTGTCGCCTAAGTGCCAATGTGTCTACTCCGATCATACCTGACACAAACAAGGATGGAAATAGATAAGGATAGTATCCGTACATCCGTTTGTATATATACCTAGCAAATTTACGCTGAAGCCTTTTTACCATTAAAGTATACTTTGCCTCACGTGGGTCCCAGACAATAGCATTAAATTCTAATTTGCTACGAACGAATGCATTATATAACATGATAGCTACTCTGACATCATGAAACTGGGAAGTGGTTCTCATTATGAAGCCCAGAGTCTTGTTTGCACTTTTGCAAACCGAAATAATGTGGTCGCGGAAATCAAGTCGAGTATCCAGTGCAACACCTAAGTCACGAATGGTAATGGTGGACCCTTTCCAACGAACAGCTTTCCAATGTGTACGATGCTGTCAATGGCACCTGCAGCCTAGAGAACGTCATTACTTTATATTTTAGAACGTTGAACGAGAGTCTATTTAGCCGGCTCCAACTTCCGACTGATTCAATATCTCTCTGCAACGTGATACAATCAGAAATCTGATCCACTGACTTATAGACCTTCAAATCATCAGCGAACATCAAGCAGTGAGCCGTACTGAGGACTTTGGGAAGATCATCTACAGTTATTGATCAAAATGAAGTTCAAAGTAGCACTCGTTTCTTTTTGTTACTTGGGAAAGTTCGGACTATGCAGGGGGAAGATCGTAGTACTCTTAAAAACTATTCTATTAATCTTTCACATAAGGTTCATAGAGTGATAGAATCCCGTCGTTACCGTGATAAACATATTATTACGAAAATGCCCTCGACGTCCGGTTTTACTTCCCTATAATCAAATTTCTGTCTGTTCGATCTTCCCTCAGAATGGGAAAGATTGAATAAACATTTCTAGGATAATCTATACACAGTTCATAAACCTGGCCTATATAAACAATTGACGTAGGAGCAGTGACATAAAAAAACTTATTAAACTGGGAAATACTCCGACATCGAGATATGTAATAAGAGGAAGTCCGGATGTGATGAAATGTCGTCTTTTTACATATTTCGTCACTTTTTTTTTATTGCTTTAGTGTTATCGCCACAGACTAACACCGGACACTCAACCGTAGTACGTTACAATATTTCAATATTTATATACAGTATTTTTATACAGTAGCGACGAAATATTGAAATATTGTCGGGAAATATTGTCTAGTTAAGCGTATTTTGAATCAACGGTCTTCCCCCGATCCGATGTTACCCCAACATACCTTACCTAATAGTTTTTTTAAGTTCCTATAATATTTTGAGAGCTGAAGACCGCGACTCGGCAAATTTACCTACCTAGTATAGGTCACCTTCGGCCTTCAGGCTAGGTAGATGGAGTGACGATATAATTTATACTCGGACAGTATTAGGTACTGCAGCAATTGTTGCTGCAATGCAACAGTGACTGAGATTGCATTAGAGCTGGTTATTTTGTTGATATTTAGCTCCAGCTCAGGGAACGGCTGCACGTACTTACCTATATTTGTAGGCTTCTTCAAACTTACTCAGAATCCCCATCCCCACTAATATAGAAGTGAAACGTTGTCTGTTTGTTGGTTTGTTTATTTGGGGCGCGTCCACGCGATAACGACTTTTCTGAATTTTATGAAATTTTGTATGTAGATGCTGTACACCACAGAGATCAATATAGGATAGGTACTTGTTGTCCCGGAAAAATGTCAACGCGGAAAAGCGGCGAGCGCGGGTTGGGCGCAGCTTTTATAACTCCCTTCTTTTTGCGCCGGGGTTTAAAAATGCAGCTCCGTTCCGTACGGATCCAGCCTTCGAGTCTTCGAGGTACACACTTATATCCAGTCTGGACAAGTTCCAAAATTATACAATTCTAGTTGTTCCCCGCGGTTTCACTTACGTATCCTATGCCACTCGGGAATAGTGTAACTTTGTGCATATACCTATATTGTGGAGAAATGTTAAAAACCGGACTTCTATGGATTGTGCGAGTAAAAAAATTATACCTAAACATGATGACTTGAGAACCTCCTCCTTTTAGAAGTAGATTAAATTACAAATGCAGTGTCACATGCCATGCAGCTCGAGAATGAGACATTTCCTGGCCCCGGTTTGGTGATTAAGTTCTCAGATCATGCGTTTTAACGTCGTTGGACGTCTTTCTTTGGGGTTTTTTGAAGTGTAAGGTTTATGCCAACAAATCCATATACTCGTAGAATTTCTGAAATTCAGATATATATATGCAAAATGGACATTAGAAATTTCAAGAAAAGAATGAGTAAGTATGTGTGAAGAGTGTAAAAAAATATATATGAACACAAATCAAATGAAAATAACAAATGGATCTAAAAACTGCGTTTCTCTTGTTGTGGTAGGTAGATATAGTTTTCGATTTCCTTTGATTGATTTATGTGTTAAATACCTACGTAGCAAGAATTCTTTTGATATCAAGAAGTCTGCATTTGAACTGAGTAGGTATAAATAATAATTTCTTATCTGCTGACTTCCAGTTTTGTCGATAACTGGACATCTATTTATAGAAAAATGCCACTACATTTCTTGATAACGGATTGGATTCATATATAAACACTGCTTTGATTTGTTAATGACGACGTGCTAGGTAGGTACCTATCAAACGAGTAAACTATGATTTCCGCGTGCTAATCAGTTAAAACGAGTTTTATAGTGATAAAAAGAATAATAGATTGATACCACGGAAAGTGAATCGTCAATACAGCCATAAATGTAAAATGCCACTGATTTATATTGAGGGACATTGTATTTTTAATAGTTCTTATCGGTAAGCTCTAATAAGTTAAATTAAAAGTAATAGGATAAGGTAGGTAGGTAAAAAAAGAGAAAAGAGTTATTGTATTGTAGGCAATGATGTTATATATTGTAGGTAGGTAGGTACTTTAATACTAGGTAGAAGGTACTTATAAGTAAGTAGATAGGTACCTACGTAATTTAATTCTTACTTCTTACAAACATCAAATAATTATTATGTACCTACATAAAGTATAGATAGTCACGTAAATAAATTGATCTAATGACAAAGATGTTATAACGGGTGTTTTTTTTAAAGGTATAGAACCTTAAGTTGGCAACACTTTTTTAACTGGCGGCCATTTTGTCAGCTGTCAAGTGATTTATGTTTAGTTTGGTTTGGCATTTCAACATGAATAGACTGATGCCTGAACAACGCTTCCAAATTGTGCAAATTTATTTTGAAAGTCATGGTTCTGTTTCTGTTCGAAATACGTATCGCGCACTACGTCCATTTTACGGTCAACATAATTGTTCATCAGAGCAATTAATTCCATTAACTATGGAACGTTTTCGGACCATGTTTTCTCTAAATGATAATACGCATCCACAGAGACGTCGTACAGTGCGTACAGAAGAAGTCATTGCTGCTGTAGAGCGTAGCGTAGAGGAAGACCCGAATCAGTCTATCCGCCATCGTGCACAGGAGTTGGACATGTGTCCACTTTATGGAAGATTTTGCGGAAAGATCTTGGTTTGCGTGCTTACAAAATCCAACTCGTGCAAGAATTGAAGCCACACGATAAACACAGCAAGACCTAGCAAGGCGTAGATTCGGTGAATGGGCGCAAAACCAAATTGCCGTTGATCCCGATTTTCATAAGCGAATTTTGTTTAGCGATGAAGCTTACTTTTGAATAAACAAAACTGCCGTATTTGGAGTAATGATAATTCTCAAGCTTATGTTGAGACACCATTACATCCTGAAAAACTGACTGTTTGGTGTGCTTTATGGGCTGGTGGAATAATTGGTCCGTACTTCTTTAAAAACGATGCTGGACAGTCAATGGTGATCGCTATAGAGCCATGATTACTGACTTTTTTGTTCATCAATTAAACAATCATGATGTGCAGGAGCTGTGGTTTCAACAAGACGGGGCAACATGTCATACAGCTCGTGCCACAATTGATTTATTGAAGGAAACGTTGTGTAGCCGCATAGTTTCACGTTTCGGACCCGTGAATTGGCCTCCATGATCCTGCGATTTAACGCCGTTTGACTATTTTCTGTGGGGATATGTGAAGTCGCTAGTCTACGCCGATAAGCCCGAAACGATTGACCACTTGGATTGGAGGACAACATTCGCCGCGTTATTGCCGATATACGGCCACAAATGTTGGAAAAGGTCATCGAAAATTGGACCTCCAGATTGGACTACGTCCGAGCCAGCCGTGGCGGTCATATGCCAGAAGTCAGATTTAAATTATAATGCCAGAAGATTATCTTTCAAATACAGTAAATTTCATGTCAATTTAAAAAATCATCTTTGTTTTATTCCATATCAAAGTACTATACATCTAAAAAAAAAACAACCTTTATATTTGGTAAAATCTCATTGTCTAATGACGACTTTGTAGAATCATTCAATTCACTGAGAGGATAATTCTATTTGCAGGTCTGTAACTCTGGTTATATTTATTTAATTAATCAATCATTTATACGGCCTTGACCAATTACTATAATTAAATTACAAATGTCAATCACAAAATTACATACAAAATAGACAACAATAGATCCAATTAAATACTACAAATTACTTATATAATAAAAAATATAATAATAAAATCAGACATTCATCCATCCCTCTCACAAAACCTCAGACACACTGACAGTATTTCCATCCATTCATCCGCAAAGACATCAGTCTTATTGCCAATTTCACCGTTTGCATCACAAAACGAGCTTAACTGAACTCGGTTTTACTTACAAGTTCAAACGTAGAGATTGTCAAGGCGATTTCACCGACACGATATTGATCACGTTCAAGATTCACTGTCAAACCTTCATTGTAATGTCGCTGGCAAACTGATTTCATTGATAGTTTGCGTAAAAGTTCGTTTGTTTTGTGGTTTTTGTTTTCAATAGACTCCAACACCGATAAAACTGTATTGTTATTGTGACGATTTCTCTTTCGCGAATTCATCTTGGGCGCCTTGGGCGGATAAAAGACTCATCTTCATCACTATCTTCAAAATCTAGAGCCAATGCTCTCTGCATATTTATTTTTAGTCAATACACCAATATCGCATTCGTTTAGCGTGGAGCAAAGATCATAATAGATACTTTTTATTAACGAGTAATTTTGTTATTCAACATGTGCAGTATAGATGTGCCGCCTCATAAACGCGTTCAAAGGGCTTAAACCTCCCAAAACCGGGCGTTCAGAATTTAAACTCGCTTAAGCCTTAACTGCGTTTAGTTTATGTCGGAGAAACCCAAATTGTCGTTTTGAACTCGGTTAGCCACTTTAAATATGAACGCGCTCAACATTCAACGCATTAGCTTGCGTTGAGCGCGTTCATTTTTGATGGTGAAATCGGCCCTTAGGATTAGCATCAAAGAGGGAGTTGAGCGCAGAGAGGGCACAGAGAGGGTGCGGGGAAGGGGAGATCTAGCGCGCCCAACAGTGCGACAGAAGGGCACCGCAAATAGTCTGTTTGCTGCCCCTGCAGTAGTTGTTTGGGACAAAAAGACGACACAACTCATCACTTAGTTCCGAAGCATCTACCTTACCACAGAAAATTTTGCAAACCGTCAACATTTGATCGTTTGCGCGGTGAACTTCGAGGGAGTTCTATCCTAGACATCCCAAAAGGAACCTGGTGGGATACATAAAGGGATAGTATCGATACTGTCTCCAAAATACCTTTTGGAACTTCTCTAGTACCAGTGCATACGTGCTTTTTTGAGGGTTCCATAAGCATGCACTGGTTTCAAGCAAGCTTGGTACGGACTAGAGTAACCTTACCACACTGGTGTTATGAAAGTCCCACACGTTCCTTAACACAAATCATAAGTGCCTAAACGATTCATTCGCCAAAGTATTGATGTGGTCGTGTGGAACGTGAGCTTTCGGTCGACTGTAACTTCCAAATCCTTCATTGCAAAAGTTCTAGTACCAGTTTGGTTTTGCATTTTGTAATCAAAAGTTATTGGATGCCACATTCGGCCGAAAGTCATCACATAACATTTGCTGGAGTTTTTGTTAACCACGCTCCACTCTCGCTCTATCGCATCAAGATCTCTTTGCATCGCTAAGCAGTCAACCTCTGAATTAACTTCAGTGTAAAGTTTTAGATCATGCGCGTACAAAAGGCATCTAGCATGGCAGAGGACTGAAGGAGGGGTAATTTACCATTATCAAAAACAGCAAAGGTCCAAGTATAGAGCCCCGACTTACTCCGGTCGCGCAGATAGTCCGCAATTAGCCGGAGAAGACCCGGGGCAAAGCCTATGGCATTCAGCTTAGCAATCAGTATGTCGTTGTTGACCCTATGAAATGCCTTTCGGAAGTCAAATTAAAGAACATCAATCTGTCGCCCTCTGTCCTAATTCTTAGATACGTAATCAACAAGAGTCACCAGATTAGTATTAACTGATCTCGTACTCCTGAAGCCATGCTGTTCGTAACACAGATATTTATTTACCTGCGCATATATGTACCTAATGGATGATGGATTCAAATATTTTAGCTGGCGATGACAATACAGCTATTGGGCTATATTCCTCAATCATAGATTTATTTGCGCTCTTATAGGAATAGGCGTTACCATTGAGACTTTCCATTGTGATGGATAGACTCCCGATTTTAAGTTGAATACACTTTTGATTACTACGGCCACAGAATAAATAATAGTACAATACGGCCGAATATTATCGGGCCCCGTTGAGCAAGTTGGCTTTAGCTTATTTATACAAAAAAAGGAAATCTCTAGAAAACTTGTGTATGTTTATGTGTTTACTATTTCTACTGATATGAGCCTATCGGCTTCAGCAGGACTTATAGGTAACTTTAGGTTCAAACCCTCCTTTGGACCACTTGAGGCGTGTTGCCAAAACTTTCGCGGATGTAGGTTTATCTATCTATCTATCTATACTTATAATAAAGCAATAAGAATGAAAAAATCTGTACAAAGAAGATAAATATGGTTTAGGGTAATTAAAATAAGCTACTGAACAAGAATATAACATTTTCAAATATCGTGTCTATCTGTTGTTAGTCTGTATGTTTGTTCGCGCTTCACGTAAAAAAATATTGGACCGAATACGATGCGGTTTTTACTTTTGGATAGCTTAGGGTTTAGCTTAAAATCTGGGGTATGTACTTAATATTAATCCGATGATTAGATGCCAAGCAATCGATAAAAACTATTTGACGGCTGAACGAATAACACTTATGAAATGACCACGCGGGTAAAGGCAAGGCGCAAAACGGATGGAGAGATTCGACGTATGAAGAGGATCACAACATAATAGCTCAATTGGGTTAGCGATGGGACGGCATTCCGGAGGTCGCAGGTTCAAGATTTAGGTACCTAGTTGTTGTTTTTTCTTTCCCTGTTGATGTAGGTCAACGCCTGGCCATCCCAGATACTAAATAAATTAATCAACAAGACATACTCGTAAGTTCATAACTAAAACTCGACTACGGTCGGGTAAAAAATTGCATAAGGCACTTTTGCGATGAAGACGAATCAATTGATAACTCGCTTATCAAAATCGGACCAAGTTTTTAGTTTGAACCCTTCCTTTGCCTTGCCGCAGTCGTGTAAAAAATAGCCATGACACTCAATACCTGGGCCTGGATTCTGTATGACCACTCACGCCAATTCCACGCGAATTCCACGCCGATTCCTCGCTGCCTGCTAGGAATCACGAACAAATTCCACGCAGGCGGCATGGAATTGGCATCTTAAAATTAGAGAATTAGGCCCCTGCAGACGAATCGACTGACACCTGGCTTGTCAAAATCGAACCAATAGGGGCGACGCTATGGTGGAACATCTACATACCCACATACATACATACTCGTACATAGACTGCTAAACTCATTACCCATCCTTGCTTTGCTGTAGTCGAGTAAAAAGGAAATAGATGACCTGAATGAGGCAAGGTAGAGAAAAATATTGCTTGAGCTAGGGCACAGAATAAGAAATAGTACTGACTACTGACGAAAGAAAGACCTTTTTTTTACCAAACTACGGCGAAGCAAAAAGAAGGGCTGATTTTAACCAGTATGTATGTATGTTCATCTGTTCCCTCATAACTTCTAAACTACTCATAATAATTTGACAAAAGATGTATCGTTGAAGCGTCTTCATCGTCCGCTGGTTATAGGCTATGTGACGTCACAATTCACATTAAATAGAATATGAAAGACATAAAGAGACATAAAGAGGACATAAAGAGTCCTCTATATAAAAGAAAAGAGGTGAAATAATATATATTTTTCTGTGTAATTAAGCCCTTTCATGTTGGTATCAAATGAAAGGGCTTAATTAGCACATTTCGCAAATATATATATATATATTATAACCCCAATTTTTTTTTATTAAAAAAAATATGGGGTTATAATATATTGAGATATAGAGATTTTTTTGTGTTTATAAGTTCAAATCTAAAACCCGACTACTTCTTTCTAACGGTCTTATTGGACTAAAAAGTTACTAATAATAATATTCAAATGTTTTAGAAATTTAAAACTTTAGGGCAGTAAGAGTGTGATATAAGTTTACAGGTAAAGCGCACTCCCCTGGCTTTTAGTCCACTTACTGACCGTAAGTTTTTGACATGTACTAAAAACGTCAAAAAGTAACGAGATATTGGAAAAACGACTCGTTTCATTTATATAGGAATTTAAGACTGTAGTCGGGTTTTAGTTTTTGAACTTATATTTTTATAAATTGTTTTGTAGTTAGTAGATAATTAGTGTACAAACAACGCGGTCTTTTCTAGAAATCTCACTGCATTATTCGGAAGGCACCGGACAGACATTCGCGCGGAGAAAATAGGTATCTATCTAAATGAGAGATGAGGAAGCCTTTATTATGTTCAGAAGAACATAATAAAGGCTTCCTCATCTCTCATCAATCAACTTATAATATCTTACGAATTTCATCAGTCCTATAGGCTGTTCCAATACATGTTAGGTCTGTAAGTTATTCTATCTAGTTTTTCTTCTCAGCCTATCTATATCATTCCGCTATTGGGAGAGAAGTACATGGCGAGCCTATCTGCCTACCTCATCTACCTACCTCGCCATACCCATCGGTGTTTTTGTAACCTGGACCATAATGCAAAGGCGTTGCTCTATATAATATAACGGTTTGGTTGGTCCATCATTAGTGGTGCGCATTCCATCGATCCAGAAAACCAAGGTAACCGACCAAGCTCTAAGATAAAGCAACCTAGAGTGGCAGTGGGCTGGTCACATTTCCCGAAGAACCGATAACCGTTGGGAAAGCGGTAGAAGGGTTCTCGAGTGAAAACCATGTTAGGCAAATTTACTATAGGATGCTCTGTGGCCAGGTGGAGTGACGACACCGAGTTCAGTGGCTTGCATTAGGAGAGGCTTACGTCCAGCAGTGGACAACTAAAGACTGGTGATGATGATTCCATACATCTCCCTTTAGGTTTCGCTCACTGTGGATGCAGGGCGGGCAGTGGAGCGGATTAGCGAATGCTCCTGT
This sequence comes from Alsophila aescularia, assembly GCA_946251855.1. Classification (NCBI taxonomy): domain Eukaryota; kingdom Metazoa; phylum Arthropoda; class Insecta; order Lepidoptera; family Geometridae; genus Alsophila; species Alsophila aescularia. The sequence continues at coordinate 24,435,675 of OX276373.1, read as the reverse complement.
ATTCCACGCGCCCGCTCCCTTCAGTGTTCATACCATGGTTCATTCAGAAAAGAAACTATATCATATAACGATGTCCGCGGGCAGAAACCGCTCTACGCTCCGCTCTCACAGTGACTGACGCCTTAAACTACACTCACCACAGTCTTCAAACACGACTGAAGAGAACACAGACACTAAACTCAGCTGCAACAACACTAGTACAAGCATTATATAATTTATTTCTTCTCCAATTTGTATAAATCACTGTTTTTAAATTCATACTGAATGAAAGTTGTGTGACGCCAGCACAGGCACCTATCGGGTGTGGATAGGCCCACGATTATCGCCGGAGATAACACCCGCAGGCTAGAGGTAATGTACTGTTCAGTTGCATCGAACAGGGGTGATTAATCATAATTAGCTATAATTAGTAATTATTGTTAATACCTACGATTACTACGTCATGTCAACTAATTCGGTACACGTACTTATACGTCACTAGATAATGTAATTATAAGGTCAAAGCTGAAAGTCAGTCAATTTTAGAATAAAATGAATGCAAGTACATACCTGTTATAAATGTTTAATAGGTAGGTACTTTATTTGCCATCAAACGAGCGATCGTTCGTCTAATGCCAAGCGCCAAGCCCATGTCACCCGGGATATAACAATTAGCGAAATTTATGTCATAGAATTAAACTTAACTTATAGAAGGCACTAAAAGAAGCAATAAACTGGTGCGTCGTGCTCCTGACCTCCAATGCTCAAATACTCGCCGGATAGAAAAGGCTATTGAGCAAAATCGAGGGTCAAAAGTCTTCGCCCAGCAATTGAGTAGATCCCATCGGACGAAGCTATATATATATATAGCTATGTCTATAAGCCGGAGATCCTTTCTGAGATCGAAGTTTTCTATGGCCGATTGTATGACTCGCATGCTTTTAGACCCGAACCCAGCACAGAGGGTTCCAGCGCAATACTGCCGTGCCACTACACTGACGAACTGCCAGACGTCAGCCTAGACGAGATTGAGAAGGCAGTCAAACAACTTAAGAATGGAAAGGACGGAATAACTTCAGCGAGCTCTTGAAAGCAGGGGGAAAGCCCGTACCTACTTCAGGAGTTTCAATGGTTTATTAGCGCCGTTCTTAACAGTGGGAGAACTCCAGAGACTTGGAGCAGCACTACTACTTCCTATTCTTTAAAAAAGGGGATAAAGCCCTTCTAAAGAACTACCGTCCTATTTCACTATTGAGCCACGTCTATAAGTTGTTTTCAAAGGTCATGAAAACAACTGAAGACATGACGAATTCCAGCCTCCTGAATAGGCAAAGTTTCGTAGAGTATTTAGCACCATAGATATGTGGTATACACACATTGAAGCAGGTTACCCAGAAGTCTGAGGAGTATAACCAGCCCCTGTGTCTTGCTTTCGTGGATTGTGAGAAGTCCTTTAACTCTTTTGAAACCTGGGAAGTTCAGGAGTCTTTGCAACGGTATCAAGTGAACTGGCGATACATCGAAGTGCGGAGGTTTCTTTATGATCCCATCGACTATGAGTGTCCGAGTACAAAGCCAGCAGTCTAAACATATCCAACTGCGCAGGGGACAGGGGGAATGCTATATCCCCGAAACCGTTCACTAATGCCTTAGAAGATATGTTTAAGACGCTGGATTGGAAAGGAATGGGCATTCATTCAATGGCAAGAATATATCACACGATTTGCCGAAGATATCGCCCTAATGGCGGAGTCGCTGCAAGACTTGCAAAGTATGCTGACCAACCTAGATGATATTTCTCGAGACATCGGTCTCGGAATGAACATAGATAAGACCAAGATCATGTTCAACGATCTTGTTGACCCGGGACCGATTGCATTCAATAGTTTACTTCTTGAAGTTAACCAATTATATGATTACCTTGAGAAAATATTGCAATTAGGTAAGAACAACTTTGAGAAGGAAGCCAAGAATTCAGCTGAATTTGTAAGCTTCGTCAAGTATTATCGTCGTCCATACCACAGTGCCTGAAGACAAAAGTCTACAGTCAGTGCGTCCTACTCTTAGCTAGCTTTTGAGAAGAGTCATGACCTACGGAGCCGAAACGTGAACACTCACGATTGGAGAGAGCTATGCTTGGAGAGTTTCTATGAAGGACAAGATTCGTAATGAAACTGACATAGCTCAAAGGATAAGCAAGCTAAAGTGGCAGTGGGCTGGTCACATTTCCCGAAGAACCGATAACCGTTGGGTCGTGACCCGTCCACCCACCGGCTTCACCCACTAGTGGGTGCACGGGTAATTCGCCCTCAACTCAACCCTGCATTAGAGTTGGAAACTAAAAATAATCGAAATACATATATGAGGAAAACAACATGTATAATAATTAGGTAGGCATACGTAGTGTAGGACGCCCTGTGGCCAGGTGGAGTGACGAACGACCTGCGGAAAGCAGCCGGAAGAAAATGGATGAGGAGAGCTGAAGACCGAGCTCAATGGGCTGCATTAGGAGAGGCCTACGTCCAGCAGTAAACAGATATAGGCTGATGATGATTGGGTACTAAGGTTATATTTTATACATTTCTACTCTTAGCTAGCTTTTGAGAAGAGTTATTTTGGGGAGTAACTCATTTTCAACATGTTGTATCCTAAAATAACGAAACGATACTATAGTAAAGACAGTCACATCCGTACTTCTAAACTAGTCCTTACTAATATTATAGAAGCGAAAGTAATTCGGTCTGTATGTTTGTTACCTTTTCGAAAAAGCGAAATTTTGCAAAAATTGTTGATAATTGTCATTACAATTATTTTAGTAGAATTAGGGCCCTGGCCCTGGAAAAGGATGTAGAGATACTTCCTATCACGATAAACTGTAGTCCATGCGGACGCAGTCTCGGTTTGAAGATAGAATGTAGAAGAATAAAACGTTAGGTTACATACCTATTTAAAAGTATGTAGTTGCCACTTTTATTGAAGCTATCGATCAAATAAACTACTTCTTCTTTTACGGCGAGAAATAACTGAAAATTAGTTTAGCTAAGTGTTCATTTATAGGTGTAGCGTACCGCGTTCGCCATTTTGACAGTAGACTGCAAATAGTTCAGGAGTGCCGTTAGCTCATCAAAAGAAGCAATGGACATTCGAAAATATAGAAAAAAAATTACTTGTTTCTTCGTAAAAGTGGAAACAGTGTAAAAAAATACCATCTTGTTCTCTATTCGTTAATATTTCTTGAAACCACAATGAACGTGTTTTTCTTTTTCGTTTTTGTCGATGTCGACAGAGTAAAAGCAACAGGGTTTCTTCTTCGGAAAACATTTTGCAGCTGCAAAAAAATATATATTCACATTTTAACCAGAAATTAAAAAAAGCGTGTAACGGCACGCACCAAATGAAGTTTTCGTTCGTCGTGTCAGCGCACTTGATTTTGAGCCATCATCGTCTCGAATTGGATGAAACGCGGAATAGGCCAATCGCGAATAACTTGAAATGTTGTTATGAATTGTAGCTATGAATGAAGATGAACAAGCGCGAGCGTAGCGTCTCCGTTTCAGCTTGGGCAAAAATGCTTTCGTATGTGTTTCAGGCTGTCCGGCTGTTCTACTGTACAGGTCGTATTTCTAAACCGATCTAGACGAAACTTAGTATACAGGTTTAACAATTTTTTAGTTTTTTGTTGAGATTTTTGATTAGGGGTGGGGAGGTGGAGGGGGGGGGGGGTTATGTCCTGCAAAAAGGGGCAAAAAGAGGGCTACTGAATATCTCCGCCTTATTAGATTTGATTTCAATGGATATTTTTTTATCTGAAAGGTAGTAATTATTATTGAACATTAAGTTGGTTTCATAAAAATTTGGCGACCTGTAGAAGAGAACAGCTGGACAGGCGGACGGCGTGCGGACAGCTGGACATACGAAAGCATTTTTGCCCAACTGTAACGGAGACGCTTCGTGCTCGCTCGGTCAATAAAGTGCCATATTACAGTATTAGAGTCGTTTTCTACATAAAATAAGTATAATAAGTATATAATAGGTATATTATGTAATAAGTGGAAATGTTACTTTTTGAGCAGTCTCGTGTTACTTTTGACTATAGACCACTGGCAGCATTGATGTGAGGAACATCGGATGAAGAAAAAAAGCAAAAAGAAACTAAAAGCAGGTAGGTACCCAACGAAATCTAAATATCATTCATTTTGAAAAAGCGCGGGAAACGTCGAATTAGGCGGTCGTGGTTTTTTTCAGTGAAAATTTATTTTCCTGATTTATGAGGATCAGTAGAGTATTTTAGTGTAAATAATATTAAAATTTTGTGTATATATTTGGTTTGTAAGTGTAGATGCGAATCTGGGTCGTGGGACCACAGATTATGATGGAGCGGGTTTAAGAGCGGTAATGGTTACATCCAGTTCGTTTGCCCCTCTGGCTACCTTCTACTTTTGGTGCACAACAATCTGCTCCTATCTCTTATTCTCTTCTCTTCTCATTCATAATCGCTTTTATAACTGGTTTACAAACCTAAAACTGCTATTACGCAGTACCTACGCATAGATACCTACATATTTTCACTCTCTGGACATATTTACGATAGAATAAGCGTACCTAGACGCTTATTCTATCGCTATACATTGGTAGTAAATTTCGCTTCTAATCTGTTCTAATACTTGTTCAATAACTAACGCTAATTATTGCATTATTGTAGTTGTTTACCTACGTATTCAAACACCACGTTTGCGACCATATATACAAAAATGGCCGTCGAAATAAAACTAAAAATGATCATCGCAAAAAACAAGCCGTGTTTGCTGTCGTGAATAATTTGTACAAATCAGCAAAGAAAATAACTTCTTCAGAAACTGACACTAGAAGTAAAAGTGAATTTTTAGCAGCTTCCGCTGATGTCGATAGGCTTTGCGATAGTTTTAATGACCTTTGTGACCAACATTACGCATTATTGCTGGAACAAGATATTGAACATGAACTGGATTTTAATAATTGGAACGCTTTTGAGACGTTTTCGTATACGCGCACGAGTCTATTAGAGAAACGTCGTACGGACTCAGACGTAAACAACGGTTTATCACCAAATACCTACAGTTGTAGGCTACCTGCACTCGACCTGGTCGGTTTTTCTGGTATTCCAGAAACATGGCCGCTATCAGAGTTTTAAAACGAATGTCCATGATAATACGAAATTAAGACGCTCAACGCGTTCAGTATTTGGTAGGTAAGATAAGTGGAGATGCACTAAACATCTTCGCAGGCGTTGTACCTAACGAAGTGAACTACGCGAAGATATGGGAAAGTTTAATCCAAAAATATCAAGACAAAAAACTTTTGGGTTCTATATACCTAAATAATATTTTTGATATACCACCTACCCCCAATTCACCCGCTCAACTTAACAACTTCATAGAAAGATTTGATTCTTCTATGACCGCTTTGAAAAATTTAGAAATAAAGGTTTTAAATAATTTTATTTTTACGCATCTCGCACTTAAAAAATTAGACTCGCACTTAGTGCAAAGTTTTGAATTGTCTGTTCGCGATAAAGACATACCCTCTAGTTCAGACCTCGTCAACTTTGTTAGACAAAATGTTAAAATAGCCGAGAGAATAAGAATATCGACGAAAGAAACAGTCGCTAAGCAGCCCTATTCTGGAAACCGCCCCCGTAATTCCGTGCCGAAAATCTCACATACTTTCGCTATTACAGAAAATAATAAATATAATGTAAACAAACCCACATGTATTTTCTGTAAAGTTTCGCATCACATTCATTTATATGAATGCACGGCATTTAAGAAACTGCCCGTGAAAGAACGCTTTAATTATATTAAAGATTTGTTATCTTTAATATAATTATTACTGTGCATTAATTGTTTTAGTGCAAAACATAATACGCTTAATTGTAAATCGCATAACTCCTGTAAAGTGTGTGATAAAAAACACCATTCAATTATCCATTTTGATAATAACAATAATTGTCAATCGTCGCACGCGTCCGAGCGCCCGCGTTACCAGAATAGGCGCCATGCAACCGGTTTCATTCCGGCCGCTGGCAAAGATAACGCAACCGCCGAGTACCAGCAAGATACTTTATGCATGCATTTAAGATCACAACCACACGCAAACGCTCGCCGTGATAGCAACACGGCCGCCCGCCCAAAAATTACCTTGATACCGGCATAGAATTAAAAGACGCGTCCGCTTTGCGCGCTTTTAACGCTGACGTTGATACCTTCCGTTCTCATATTACGCATAATAAAGGGACTTATTGTAGTAGGCAGTCAGGTAAACTGATTGTTTTGCCAACCGCACAAGTATTCGCCGCTTCTAGGGATGGGAAAAGGCTATCATACGATGTCTTATCGATAGTGCTTCGCAAAATAATATTATCACGCTCGCAACTTGCAATTAATTAAAATTAATTATTAAACCGCTTGTCAATTCCTCGCTAAAAACAGTTGGGTCAATTTCGAGACCTATTAAAGGATACGTCACGCTGACGATCCAATCGCGCGTTTCGGACGCTGAATATACTCTGACCTTTCTAGTAGTCGATCATATCACGGAAATGTTACCGACTCGCGTGGTCCATGCCTCGGTGATGGATCACTTTAAGGAATTGACACTCGCTGATGAAAATTGGCATTTACCTGGGGAAATTAACGCGATTCTTGGTACCCAGATGTTCGCATTCATTATGCTCGGACGTAAAGTTATCGCGCCCGCGCCACCGCTCGCCCGCTCTGATTTTTCGGATTCCGCTTCTTCCGCGCTTCACGCTCTTGAAACATCGGTTGGCTATATTGTCATGGGTGAGATTATTGACATCCCTGAGGATATAGTCTGGTCCTTCGGTCCTTTAGTCGACGAACTAAATAAGAACCTAGTTAAATTCTGGGACCTCGAAGAGCTGCCTTCTTCGAGTATTATAAGTCCAGAAAATCAGGAATGCGAACAGCTGTATACTTCGACTGTCTCCAGAAGCCCTTCTGGCCGTTATATCGTTACGCTTCCATTCAAAGGCGACCCTACGTCGTTAGGTAACTCGTTTACGCACGCTCGGCGGCGTTTGACTGCATTAGAACGTAAGTTCTCCGCGCTTCTCGAACTACGGCAAGCCTACAATGACGTCATTACTGACTACATGAATAGAGGCTATCTGTCTGAGACCTTACTCGTCCGCCGCTATAGCTGAAGGCTATTTTATAGGGCACGCTGCCGTGGTACGACCCGATAAACCGAAAATTCGCATAGTTCTAGATGCGTCGGCTCCCACGGACACAAACGTCTCTCTAAACGATCTGTTACATACGGGAACTAACCTACAGGCAGATCTATTCGCACTCCTTTTTAAATTTCGCTATTTCAAAATCGCTATATCTGCGGATGTGCAACAGATGTATTTAAGAATTATTTTATCCGAGAATGATCGCAAATATCAAAAAATATTGTACCGCTTTAACGACACCGAACCTACTCGCATTTTACTATTTAATTCCGTAGCTTTCGGTCTCCGCTCTAGTCCGTTCCTGGCTATGCGAACTGTCCGCCAGTTAGCTGATGATGAACGCGAACGCTTCCCTCTCGCTGCAAAGGTCGCCACTCATGAACTTTACATGGACGACTTGACAACCTCAGTACAAACGGCTGAGGATGGGATTCGTTTAGCGGACGAACTAATCGCTCTATTTAAAGACAGTGGATTTGACTTGATAAAGTGGGCAAGTAACGCGCCTGAACTTATCGCTCATTTACCGGAGTCGCATCGCGCGTCTATTCAGTTCACTGATGATAGTGACACGCTAAAGGTGTTAGGTTTAAAATGGATATCTGTTACCGATACATTCACGTTTGCTACGTCCGCTACGTCAAATGTGAACACCAAACGCTCGATACTTTCGACCATCGCTCGCTTATTCGACGTGTTGGGTTTGGTCGCACCTGTCATCCTGTATGCAAAGCTCTTATTGCAAGAGCTCTTGCTCGCAAAGACAGGCTGGGATCAGGAACCACCTGCAAGCATCACTACACGCTTCATAGATTTTAAAAATGAAGTACCGTTGCTGTCAAAGCTGCAGATACCGCGTCACTACCGCGGCATCGCTGCTGGCTGTGAAGTACACCTAATCGCATTCGCAGACGCAAGCATGAAGGCATTTGGCTGCGTAATTTATCTTCACGTGACACATCCTAACCGTGACATATCCATTCACTTGGTATGCGCCAAGTCCAAAGTCGCTCCACTAAAAACAATTTCGCTAGCAAGGCTTGAACTTTGTGCTGCGCTACTTCTCGCTAAACTTGTGAAACAAGTTCATACTGTGTTTCATGACCGCTACCATATTAAGGACATATTCGCATTTTCCGATTCCACGATCGCTGTGTCCTGGATTCATTCGTCGCCGCACCGGTGGCAAATATTCGTTGCCAACCGCGTATCTAAGATACAGGAAATTTTATCTCCTGACCGCTTCTTTCACATAAACGGAATTCAAAATCCCAATGATTGCATTTCCAGAGGCTTATTGCCTTCTCAATTAATTGATCACCCGCTTTGGTGGCACGGTCCGTCTTGGATGTGTCATCCAATCGCCGAATGGCCAATCGTGCCGTTTGAGCCATCCCGCTTTGAAGGTGTTGCACCTGAGGCTAAGCCCTCAGTCACACTGACCGTTATATCCGACGTAGATATTTCGCCTTTTCGTGAGCTCGCTCTCCGCGTTTCATCGTGGAAAAAACTGGTACGCATTATTGTCTACATCGTACGCTTTATAAAACAGCTACCGCGCGCGCCTTCTATTCAAACTTCGGATCTAGAAGCCGCTGAAATTGTGCTTCTGCGCAATTTGCAAAGCAATTACTTTGCTGATGAATTTAAAAATATTAAAAAAGTTAACTTACCTTCGCCCGCTTTGAGAAAGCTTGATCCGTTCGTAGATAATGATAGTGGATTACTTCGCGTTGGCGGCAGGTTAGCTAGTGCTGACCTACCATACGAAAGTCGCCATCCTATCCTACTACCACGCCGCGATCACATAGTAGATTTAATAATTGACGATTGTCACCGCTCCAACTATCATACCGGTTCTCATCTTCTCATGTCTTAATTAAGACAACAGTATTGGATCATCTCCGCGCAAAATATAATTCGGCAACGCATACGTCAATGCAACTTTATAATCCAATATCTGTCCTAATCTCTGACAATGGTACCAACTTCATTTCTGCGAAGCGTCAATTAGGCGAGTTGTATAACTTTTTGTCTGCGAAAGATACATCAACCGCGTTTCAAAATGAATTGAATAACCGTAAGATAACATGGCGAAACATTCCCGCTCGCGCACCTTAATTTGGAGGGATCTGGGAAAGCCAGATTAAAAGCGTTAAGACACATTTATTTCGTACAATCGGTACCCAGCTACTGTGCTACGAAGAACTTCTGACTGTGCTAATGCAGATAGAGTGTCTTTTGAACAGTCGCCCCCTGTGTTTGCTGGCAGACCAGGCCCACACCATTCTAACACCCGCTCATTTTTTAAATACAACACCGCTACACTCGTTACCCGCGTATGAGATCGATGATTCCGTCTTTATAATAGGAAGAAACTATTGGACAGCCTAGTTCAAAGCTACTGGAAAAGATGGCACGTAGACTATTTGCACACCTTCAATTGAGACAAAAATGGAATACTCCTGATGTCCCAATTTAACCCGGTACTCTTGTTCTCATTCACCAAGATAATACGCCGCCGCTTCGCTGGCCTACAGGCATTATTGAACAAGTTTTCCCGGGCAAAGATGGAATCACGCGTGTTGCCTCAGTGCGTACTACTGCTGGAACATTTAAGCGTCCAGTGGTGAAACTGACCCTCTTCCGTCGCAATAATTAAAATCTTCGCTCGCATTATTATAAGATTTAAGTTATAATCGCATTTATATTATATTTATTCTATATTTATTATTCCCGCACAATATTTGTATTCCCGCATAATCTATTATTTCCCGCGTCTTTTACTCTGAATGATTCGCTATTTAAAATCATCCCGCTTCAACCTTTTCTAGGTTTCTCGCATCTTCTTTCATCTTTCCCTTTGAAAGTCCTACGGACTTCCAAGCCGGGGAGGATGGTTACGCCGTTTTTGTTCGCACTAACCGTAGAGGATGCCATCTGGGGTAAATGCAGCGAACCGCTTGTGTTTAAGCTAATCTCGTTGCCCTTTGGCCGCGCGCTGCAGCCCATGCAAGCGCAGCGAAGTTAGTGCTAACAAAAACGGCGTATCCAGTAAGTTTATAGTTACCCGGACTCGGTAAGTTTTTTGTCATTTATGAACGAGCCACCCGACTTGCAGGGCCTGGGAGCATGGTCCCCCTGGCGGCTAATTATGTGACCGTAACAACGCATAATAATCATCTCAAACGAGTCTGGTATGGATACGGACGGGTCTAGTACCCACTACCCAGCGCACTGGTCGCAAAAAAGTCGTCCTAGTAAGATTTGCAAAACATGCTGTCTGAAAAAAAGGAAGCACTCTCAGGCGGTTGATGGTAAAACTGGTTGTCACTGCTTAGATAGTGACATTAGTGATAAAACTACTATTAATATTTCCAATCAACCTATTGAAAATCCTATTGTTATTCTATCCACATCAAATAATGGTCCCGTTCCCCAAGGATTTATTTCCGTTTCACGAACTAAATATGAACCCACAGATATTGCTCCATTTATTGTACATGTACAACGGGTAATGAAATCACCTGATGATAGATCTACTCTTCATCCAGTCTCATTCGGTAAACTCCTAAAAATAAACTCTTTCAATGGCATTATTGATGGTTCTTTGAAGAGAATGGGAAGGAATAGAATTTCACTTGCTTTTTCAGAATTTAATGATGCCAATACATTCATATCTAGCAAGAATCTAGCAACCAAGGATTTAAGAGCCTTCATTCCATCTTTCAATGTTACACGAATGGGTGTGGTCCGTAGAGAGCCATCGGAATGGTCACCAGACGAAGTGACAGTAAACATATCTGTGCCCAGCGAATGTGGTAAGATTCTAAAGGTAAGAAGGATAAATTATAAGACTATGGTAGAAGGTTCCCCGGTTTGGAAACCAACACAGAGCGTTGTCCTTACATTTGACTTTCAAGTCCTACCTAAAATAATTTTTATTTTAACTCTTCCGAACTACAATCATTTCTCCGTGGTAGCAGCACAAGTGAATAACATTTGTGTTGTTTCTATATATGTTCCATAGCCTTCTTCCTTAGCTTTCCACTACTTAAATGATCTATTCTCTTGTCTCCCCAGACCTTTCTTAGTCATAGGAGACTTTAATTCCCATCATACTTCTTGGGGATGTTCTATTTCTACTTACTGTGGTGAACTGCTAATAGATTTTCTAAATACACACAATCTTTGCATGATAAATACTGGCTCCCCTACCAGATGCACACCTCCTGATCAAAATAAAAGTGCAGTAGATCTATCAATCTGTACACCAACTTAGCTTCATCATTAACATGGCATACAATATCATCTACTTTTGGAAGTGACCATTTTCCGATTGTTATTTCTCTACCTTTTAACGGTCCTCGAGGAACTCCTCGAAAACCACGTTTAAAATATAACCTTAATAATAACAAATTATGGAACAAATTCAAAACATCTGTAGAGCATAAAATATCAATTTTAACACGAACTTCTTAACGACACTGACACTTTCACAAAAATACTCACTCAAGATGCGGATGAAACGTTTCCCCTTAAAAAAACAGCTACTGACTTACTTCCTTCTCCACCTTGGTGGGACAGAGAATGCACTGAAGCAGTAAAAAAATAAAAATATGCTGAACTTCAGTACAACAGCGAGATGAAAATGGAAAATTTTGAAACCTTGACTAAATTATTAGCAGAGACACGTAAACTACTTAAAGAAAAGAAATTCCAAGGATGGAGAAACTTTTGCCTCTCTATCTCTCCTTATATAAGCCCTTCTATCGTATGGCGTAATATCAGAAGATTTAGAAGCGGCATTAGTGATTCCCCTTTTTCATCCTTACCTGCAAATCTGAATGACCAATTTCTCAATTGACTGGCACCACTGACAGTACCATAGCATGATCATTTTTAGTCCCATCAAGTCTATTCCCCCTACAGTATTCCACAGCCAATCAAGTTTAAATTGTCCCTTCATCATACAAGAATTAAAAGGGGTTCTATCGGCTGTAAAAAATTCTGCCCCTGGTGAAGATGGCATACCGTATTCATTTTTAGCCAACCTCACTGAATCATCGCTTGTATATTATCTGGACATAATTAACACAGTAATGTTATCTGGAAATATCCCTCCTTCCTGGAAATACCAAATTGTTCTTCCAATTCTTAAACCAAGTAAAAGATCAAACGCTGTGTTATAGTAAAAGTAGCTGAGAACTTAGTCAAAAACCGCCTCGAATGGCTTGTCGAAAATCGTGGTATGTTATCTGAGTCACAGTTTTGTTTCCGAAAGGGCAGGAGTACATTGTATAGTGTGGATACTCTTGTAACAGATATTCGGATAGCATTTACAAACAATGAATCGGTTCTTGCAGCGTTTTTAGATTTAGAATCAGCATACAACAATGTTCTTCTACATGTTCTTAAATATAAGCTTCATAAACTTGACATCCCAGAAGTTCTTACTCGCTTCATATTTAACCTCCTGTCAGGAAGATTAATAAAACTATACCAAGCACGGGATCATAGCAGACTCGTCTGGAAAGGACTTCCGCAAGGATCTGTACTCAGCCCTATTCTATTCAACATTTATACTTACGATTTGGAATCTTCTCTAAAAAAATCAGTGAATTTACTACAATACACTGATGATCTCGTCTTATACTCCACGGATCAATCTGTCAATACATTTTGCAACCAATTATCAATTTATTTAAATCATTTAAATAGTTGGATGAACCAAAATTGCTTGAGCATATCAGCGCTTAAGAGTTCGATGCTTCTCTTTACTCGGCAACAAATGCCTCCCCCCATAATAATACATATTAATAACAATTTAATTCCAACGAAAAATGTCGTACGTTTTTTAGGCGTTCTTTTGGATTCAAAACTTTTAGGCATCCCACATTGTGAATATGTTGCCGATAAGTGCGAGAGAAGCTCCTAAATTTGATGAGATGTCTTTCGGGCGTTTGGTGGGGTGCACATCCTTTTTCCTTAAAGCTTCTCTACAAAGCTTCGGTACGAAGTGTTCTCGACTATGGAACCTTCATAATGGAGCCTTGTGGCTTAGCAGTACTGAAGAAATTAGTTTCTATCCAATCAAGAGCATTGAGAATAATCTCCGGGGCTATGAAATCTAGCCCTATAAATGCATTACAAATTGAATGTGATGAGCCCCCTCTTAATTTAAGACGACAATTTTTATCTGACCGTATGTTTTTCCGTGTCTTGTAATTTTCAAATTGCTTCTTAATGTCAAAACTTAATGTTCTTACTGATCTTATTGAGTCTTCAAATTATTGGAAACACAAATCCCTTCCTTGCTTAGTTAAAAATTATATCAGATAGCTTTGCATGCACCAACACATCGATCTCCGAATCTAGATATGTTTAATTGTAAATATGAAGCTTTAATGCATACGCCTACAGTTAATTATTACTCAGATTACATAATGCCAAATGCTAACGCTTATTTTAATTACATCGTGGATGAAAAGTGGCCTGGGTGGCATCATATTTACACGGATGCTTCAAAACATTCATCCGACAATTTTGTAGGAGTGGGTGTTTTTCATGCCCAATATAAAGTAGTCCAAAAAATAAAATGTCCATCTGAAACGTCAGTATTTACAGGTGGAATGCCTTGGCATCGTTAAAGCAATTGAATACGTTCTTCTCTGTAAACTTATAAAAAGTATAATTATAAGCGATTCTATGAGTGATGACAAGCTCTATTTAGATTTCCTTTTAATTCCAAACCACTTTTTCCTCTTATAGCAGAAGCTAGAACAAAATTACATTTGTGTGCTTTGAAATAGTTTTCTGTCACATTTGTCTGGATACCCAGCCACTGTGGCATCAAGGGCAATGAAAAAGCCGATAGACTTGCGAATGAGGCTGTGGTGTGTGGAGACCTATTTACTTTCAAAAACTTTATACACGATTTGTATACTCTTCCCAGATTTTATCTTCGGAACTCTTGGGACAAAGTCTGGGCAGTAAGTGGCCAATTTAAAGGAAAGTCTTACTTCAGTAACCGCGAATTCGTCATAAGGCATGTTTTTCTGTAGTAAAACTTGGCAAGATCGCGACTTCAATTTTGATACGAATGCGCCTCGGACTATCGGACATATCACCTGGCCATCCCACCTTGCCAGGATTAATATTAAAGATAACCCGCAATGTGAACGTGGACATGACTTTGGGGACCAGCAGCCCGATTCCATAACTTGGCTTCAATCGAATTCTCAGTATCGCAGCCACTAATGCCTTGCGATAGAGTCGAATTTGCTATGAAAAAAGTGATAATCCGATTGTAGCCAAGTTATGGAATTGGGCCACTGGAGCCCGACCACAGAACTTGGCTTCAATCAGATTGTCACTTTTTTCATAGCAAAATCGACTCTATCGCAAAGCATTATTGAATTTGACGGCTTGAAACCGTCATGATCAACATTACGTAATCGCACTGCTGGACCATATATTTTTCTCGTGTCCTAATTATGACCGTTCTTCCTTTTTTGATAACTTGATATCCCTCCGTCTCCCTTTTCCTACAAATATATAAAATCTCTTCTGTATATTGACAAACCTTACATTTACAAAACTTTAGCCAAGTACCTAAGTAGTAATAATATTAAATTGTAAATAATGTATGTACCTAATTATTTTATAAGTTTTGTAAATATTTAATAGTTATTTCCTTCCTAAATTACCCCTTCTGATCCATCGACCCTATTGATCCGTTTCTTTTTCCCAATTTTTCGAATGCTTACAAATCACGTAAAGTTTCCCCATTTTTGTAACAAAACCACAGAAGAAATAGTACAAAACATCAATCTGCAACATTTTTATTGTTTACCTATTCAAGACAGGAAATTAAAAATAGAAGCAATACATATTAGGAAGTTGAAGCAGACAGAGCCACTTGAAATTGGCAGATGCACAAGACTTCAACTTCAACTTCAACTTTTTTATTTATGGCTTCTGTAGGGTTGCCACAATTTTGCCAATGTCGCGTGGATAGAGTAGAAGATACACAAAGGAGGTTGATCGGTGATGTAGTGTAGATTCAATGATCAGTAATTTAAAAAGAAAAAAAAAAGGTATATTTTTCTTCTGAGCTTGACCATTTCTGTAACAACGCAGGGTACACAATACTACACACATATAATACACACAAAAAATAATAATTATGGATTAATAAAATATAATAATAATATCATATAAATTATGCTCTGTTACAATTTAATTTTGTTACTTTCAATAAATTTTGCTAATATATTAACAAATGGAGTAAATGCAAGTGATAGGAGGTTAGTAAAGTTAGTAGGTCGGGGAATGCACAAGACGTGCGAGCCAAATGGGAATAGAAAAAATATATGTCAATTTGACGACTTGACAGGACAAGTGTGAAGTTTTGAGTGAACGAAACGAACAACCTTGTTTGTTTTGATTTTACATACATAAATGATATAAATCCAATGAATTATTGTTACACTGTTTCCAAGAATTTAAAGTACTTAGGTATTTGAATAAGAAACACATCAAAATGTTACAAAGATCAATACATTACATCAATGTAGCGCTAAGAAGAAATAATTTAAAATTCAGTTTGAGGTTACGGCACAAAATAAACCGTGAAAATAACGAAAAGGAACCTCCTAAAGTTGCTCCCGATGTTATGAACTTCCTACAAAGCACACCTGAAAACATTAAGCTTATAGATAAATTACCTAAAAGTTTATTGAGAAAATATAAGACTCCAGAAAGTATGTATTTAATCAATAAAAAAACTGCAAAAGAAATAACGAAAACAATTAAAGGCCACCTAGATGAAAGATCTCTATTAATAGAAGTAAATCCGGGGCTTGGACTATTGTCTGAAGAGTTGCTCCAATGCCGAACAGGCCATATTTATATGTATGAGACTTTAAATAACTTTTCACCTTATTTAAACGTAAGTACCGCTTGTACTTGTATTTGTGTGTGACTAAAGAACTTCTTGGATATGCCTATTCCTTCACTTTGTGTTTCCTTCACCATTTTTTAGTATGGTATTGAAATCTGCACATAACTTTGCCAAGGTTTTGAAGTGAGTTTTGTTGGAATGCACATGTTTTCGCTTGGCCACCAGCGCACTATTGTAGTGTAGTGTCATTAACTACTGATTTACTTCTAAGCTCCAAGACAGTCAAGATAAGTAATAAAGATGTGTCATAATCATAACTATGCCTTTTCATGGTTATCTGCAAGCACCAATACTCTATAGGTCTCATTTACAATGGCTGTTTACTAGTTTTTATGACAATTTCAACTAGGGTGTTATAGATATGGATACGGATATTGAAAAAAATAAACAAGAGTCCCAATTCTGTTAGCTATTGAACCGCGATAATGCAAGTGGAATGTATGATAATTTTTGCTAAATTTTCCCATTTACCTCTTAAAAGTGGTAGCAGAGAAAATTATAGAAAAAAAAAACAAAAAAAGCAAAATGCGGAAATTTTCGCTTCTACCACTTTTAAGAGGCAAAAGACAAAATTTTGCATCTACTTGCATTATCGCGATTAAATAGTTAAAAGATTTGGGGCCCAGGTTTTGTGTTGTAGAACTTTTTTAAAGAAATATAAATATATAATAACTAATTAATTATTGAGATTAAACCAATAGCAAAAAAACTATTTCACTAAATGTGATGTGACTAATAAAATATCTGAACTATCGCTTTAGATACTGGATGCGGGTATCTGATAGTTTTGAACACTGTTAGATGTTCTTAAAATCCGTAATCCCAACATGTTTTAGGTAAACAATGATCTTACACAGAATATTTGATACTTTCAGGATCTACAAAATAAATATCCCGATAGAATCACAATCAAATATGAAGACTTTTTTGGAATGTGGAAACTAGCATTCAAAGACAAGATGGATGATGGAAACAGGATTCAAGAATTACTCGGTGATCTAGCTACAGACAATAATGGTACTGTTTATATAATACTATTTTCTGAGCAGAAAAAGAAAATGAGAAATATTTTAGCATAGAAATAGAAGTAAAAAAAATTGCTGACATAGCTGGTACATAAGAGCGCCCAGGCCTACCAGTAAATTCAAGCATGCAAGCATGATAAATCAGCATTTTAACACTAAAATGGCTTTAATTGTTTTTCAATTTATACATTTTCTTTAGCTGTTTCCAGTGACTTAATTTGCGGTATAATTTTCTTTGTTCTAAAATGGAAGCTTGCCTGCTTGTTGTATGAGGGAATGCTGGCCTCTGGTGTCAGAGTTTGTCAGGCCACCCAAGGGTCTCAGACATGGCTTAACAACTGCTGTTTTCAATTTATTTCAGAAAATACAAACATAAAAATAACAATTATGTAACTAACTAAATATAAACCAAAATTAATGTAATAAGCCGCTACCAAAATGTTACCAATGAATGGAACGGAATGTTACCAATAGGTAACATTCCTAAAATGCTGTCTGCATTGACATGTTGTAAGCCTAATCTTTCCAAAGTAAAAGTGTCCCAAAGTAAAGGTCAGCATTTTGATCAAGTGTTGCTGTTAATCAATGACAATGGAAGCTGATGCATTTATAAAGTACAGTACATTTTACATCATGTG
Organism: Alsophila aescularia; assembly: GCA_946251855.1. Classification (NCBI taxonomy): domain Eukaryota; kingdom Metazoa; phylum Arthropoda; class Insecta; order Lepidoptera; family Geometridae; genus Alsophila; species Alsophila aescularia. Next base: position 24,417,831 of record OX276373.1, on the reverse strand, counting down.
ATGAGGTTACACGTTGAAAAGAGAACTGTAAAGTACAGTACTTTATACATGATGTGATGAGGTTACACGTTGAAAAGAGAACTGTAAAGTACAGTACTTTTTACATGATGTGATGAGGTTACACATTGAAAAGAGAACTGTAAAGTACAGTACTTTTTACATCATGTGATGAGGTTACACGTTGAAAAGAGAACTGTAAAGTACAGTACTTTTTACATGATGTGATGAGGTTACACATTGAAAAGACAACTGTAAAGTACAGTACTTTTTACATGATGTGATGAGGTTACATGTTGAAAAGAGAACTGTAAAGTACAGTACTTTTTACATGATGTGATGAGGTTACACATTGAAAAGAGAACTGTAAAGTACAGTACTTTTTACATCATGTGATGAGGTTACACGTTGAAAAGAGAACTGTAAAGTACAGTACTTTTTCTTGTTCTGATGATGTTACAAATGAATTCTGAGATAAACTTTCACTGGAGATATCTTAGCTTCTATTATACACACACAGACACGACATGTACCATGATTTAAATAAGACTTTGGGGTATCCAACAGTTAAAAAGAACTATGAACAAATTAATTCTTTTTTATGTGATGGATGAGGTAAATAAAAAACTCGAGACTGGTTTTTTGTGTATCTTCAATGCACAGATTTTTGTTATTTACTATCTAATCATAAGTATAGTAAGTAGATCATATTGATTGATACTATTCTTAGCACTCAGGATTTGTTTTGATTTGTTCACACTCAAAAGAATAAGAATAATTTATTGTTACAAGCAAACAAAGGTGTACCTACATTACAATCTATATCTCTTGTATACTTATAATAAAGCAATAGGAACGAAATAGTCAGAAGACAAATTAAAAAAAATGGTCTAGGGTACTTAAAATAAGCTATTAAACAAGTTTTTTTTTAATCGTTTCTTTCTGTTTGTTTAGATAAACAAACATACATTCGCGCATCACGTAAAAACTACTAGAAAGATTGCGATGCGGTTTTTACATTTCGATAGCTTAGGTTTTGACTTAGAAACTGGGGTACTTGGTATCTCAATCCAATGAGTAGAAGCTGAGCAATCGATAAATTTTTTTGACTGCTGAACGAATTTTGAAGAAATATAGTATATTGTACTTTAGAGGTACTTTGGTCCTACAATAACACGTATGGGCTCCTATTAAATGAAATGACCACGCGGGCACAGGTAGTAACACATAAAGATTGGTTATATTAGGATTTGCCTTCACATAAGTAGTGCATTAACTTTTGCTATAGTTCCAAACTAGGCGAAGCCTGTATCTTGGTCACCCAGACAGACTAGTTTGTGAGGTCCATATCTCATTGCCGTACCTGTGCACATAAATTAACTTTTAACTACAATTTAATAAAGGATTATTAATCATTGCATAACCATTGCATAACTTTTTATAAGTATGGATTTTGATTTGACACATGTTAATGCTAATTGATGTCTACAGGTACGACAGTACTCTCAGTAGTCTCATTTAAAATAATGCTATCTATTTGTATTTCCAGACAGAGTAGTGAAGATATTAGGCTCCATGCCCGGAATGTCCTTTGTGAAGCATCTGATAAACAACATAGTGTTCTACAATTTAACTAATCAGTTGGGAAGACCTGATCTATTTATAACTATGCCAGCTCATCATTATGAAGTAAGAAGTATTCATTATTTTAAAAGCTTTTATTTAACTTCACTTGTATGTATGTATGTATGTATGTATATATGTACAGTAGTCGCATCCAATGTATGTTTGTGAAGTTAGGCTCTGTGACGATTGCGCAGGTACTGCTGTGGGATAAAATAGCATAAAGTAAAAGCGAGATAGAATATGCGAAAAACGTAAGCGAGTGAGCGAGGCAGGTATACAATGCTGTCTTCACCTTCAACATTGGGATTGCGCCTGATAATAGTAGTTTGCGCAGCGACTTGCAGATAACTTACGAGACACATACTTTCACTGCGCCTACAATACCTATGTATTTTGTCTTGGAATCTTGCAATTCAAATTTCGATCACTTCCCGATTAGTTATCCGGCTGAAACTTTTAGGGTATCTCACAAACCGATGACAGCAATAAAAAAAAGTGAAAAAGCACATAAAAATGTAAAAATTAAACAAAAAAAGCCACTGATGACATAATGTTTTTTTTCCAAAAAAAAATATAGCATATGTTACTCGGGGCGGGGGGGGGGGGGGGATGTAAGGATTCTAACGATACCCCATACGTCTATATCTGTTCAGGCATTTCAAAGTTATGGTGGAATTAAGAAACTCACATACATACATACATACATACATACATACATACATACATACATACATACATACATACATACATACATACAAACATACATGAATGCTAAAAACATCACACTCCTTTTTGTGGGCAGTCGTGCAAAAACAAAAAAAACGGATTATTAAAAAACTCCAAATAAATATGAGCTAGATCTTATCTGTAATAGTTTAGGTGCCAAAATCCTTGTTGAAATACTCATCTTTATAACAGATTTAAAACAATTTTTAGGGTTCCGTAGTCAAGGAACCCTTCTAGTTTCGTCACGTCCAGCTGTATGTTATGTCACAGTCATTTTATTCAGAAACTATTAACACTACATAGTTGAAATTTTGCACATGCATATATTTACAGCCGCTACGTAGGTGTATAAAAAAATAAAGATCATGAAATCGAAAATAAAATTAAAATAGAATCGAAACCATACTTGAAATGGGCAGAAAATAAAAACCCTTTTGTACCCCTTTGAGTGGGATCTCGTTAAATAGGTATTTTAAAATTATAATGAGGTTACATTACAGTTCTTTTTTCTATCCATACCAATATATAAAAGTGAAATGTTGTTTGTTTGTTTGTTTGGGGAGCTTTCACGCGATAACCGCTAAACGGATTCTGATGAAATTTGGAATGGAGATAGCTTATACCCTAGAATAAAACATAGGATACTTTTTATCCCGGAAAATTACATAAATTCCGTGGAAGTTTCCACGGGAAAACTGGAACATGTTGAATACGGTAATGAACGGTTGCCATGGAAACGAAATAACAAGTCTGTCAAAAATCTTCAAGAGTGTTGGTGCCACAGATTAAGTAGTTGATGCTACACCAACAACAAGCCACAGAGGCCATAACCAAGAAGTCTAAGTCTACTTTTACATAGGTTTTTAATATCCTAGAAGAACGTAAGCAGGATGCGTTTTTCGCGCTTAACTGTAGTCCGCGTGGACGAAGTCGCGGGCGGGTAAGCTAGTACAAAATATTTGGCTCTAAAGTGAACTTTTTGCTCGAGTTGCATGCCCCTCTCTAACTCATAAAGTTGTTTTTTTTTGGTAAATAAATAATAAAATATAATAATCTAATATACTAGATTTCCCGCCCGCGACTTCGTCCACGCGGACTACTGTTTATCGCGAAAAAGCATCCTATGTTCTTCTAGGATATTAAAAACTAAAAGTAGGTATAGAACCAACGCTCTTGATGTTTATTGACAGACTTGTTATTACGTTTCCATGGAAACCGTTTCTTTCAGCGAGTAATTAACATTTCCCAGATTTCCCGTGGAAACTTACAATTTTCCGGTATAAAAAGTATCTTATGTTTTATTCCAGGGTATAAGCTATCTCCATTCAAAATTTCATCAAAATCCGTCAAGCCGTTATCGCGTGAAAGCTCCCCAAACAAACAAACAGACAACGTTTCACTTTTATATATTGGTATGGATTCGGGACAATACACACCAATTACCTAGTCCAAACTAGGATACCCTGTACTATGGGTACTAATAACGGATAAACATATATAGATACCAATATTACACAAACTCGGAAACAACCATTTCCCCTCATCACACAATGATTGCACCTTGCGGGAATCGAACCCACGAATGTTTGATTTCGTAGTAGGGTATCTAGCCACTAGACCAACCGGTCGTCGACGTATAATTCGAATTTACTAAAAACTATCACGGCTATCTAGGGTTTACTAGTTTACGAGATACAGCCGACCAAGATAACGCATTTTATGCCCGCGTCAACTCTGAACATATTCCATAATATCCGATCCGATCTTCTATTTCGTGAGTTTTTAGCCGTTTTATTTATATTTAATATTCCATAATGAGAGACATAATGCAACCATTAAAACTACTAGACTGATTACAATGCGGTTTTCACATTTGGATAGCTTAGGGTTCTGACTACGAAACTCTAAGTTAATGCATGTCCGACACGCACTTGACCGTGATATTATGTACGAAGCTTGTTCTAATAATTTCTTTCATTTTGTAGTCATGACCAATTTCTCAGTTCCTTACAGATAAAGAAATCCAGGAGTCGAAACACAAGTTGGTGCCAACTCTGTTCCAGCTCTTGTTCAGCTATAAAGTGCTGACTACTGTGCCTAAAGTAAACTTCCTGCCGTGGACACAACTACCGCAAAACAAGAGGGTCACAATGGTAGGAACAAGTCTTATAAAAACACATTACATCTAACAAAAGTAAACATCCTGCCTTGACGCAACTACCGCTAAACAAGAGGGTCACAATGGTAGGAACAAGTCTTATAAAAACACATTACATCTAACAAAAGTAAACATCCTGCCTTGACGCAACTACCGCTAAACAAGAGGGTCACAATGGTAGGAACAAGTCTTATAAAAACACATTACATCTAACAAAAGTAAACATCCTGCCTTGACGCAACTACCGCTAAACAAGAGGGTCACAATGGTAGGAACAAGTCTTATAAAAATACATTACATCTAACAAAAGTAAACATCCTGCCTTGACGCAACTACCGCTAAACAAGAGGGTCACAATGGTAGGAACAAGTCTTACAAAAACACATTACATCTAACAAAAGTAAAAATCCTGCCTTGACGCAACTACCGCTAAACAAGAGGGTCACAATGGTAGGAACAAGTCTTACAAAACACATTACAACTAACAATCGTTTGGTATTCACAATCAGTGAAATTCGTCATAATACACTAGTGGTATCGCGCTCATGGTTCGCGCTGAGCGCGATGCACCCAGATGTTCAAATTTTCGCCTGTAATGTAACTCAAAAACGATGAGGCCTAACATTAATCATAAAAGTTTTGAAATTAATAAATCAAGCTCTTTCTGAATCCCCACTTGACCTGATTCATCACTAGCCTTTAGTCGTCTGCTGCTTGACATAAGCCTCTCTTAGTGAACGCCACTGAGCTCGGCTTTTCCCATTCTCTTCCTGCCAGTCGTTTTTTGCAAAACTCTTACTACTTTCTGATCACTTTCCACGGCTCGCTATATACAGAGTGTCCGGTAAGTAATGGATAACCGCGCAGGTACTTGTGGGGTGCGCCACGGCCAGACAGGAAAAAATAAATAAAAATATATACCACCCGCAGCAGTCTAGAAAAACATTTCTACTTTTTTTAAGTACGAAATTTATTACCCTCGTTCACATTATTTGGTACATCATCATCGTCAGCCTATATTTGGCCCCAGCAGTGGACAAATATAGGCTAAGACAAACGTAGGCCTCTCCTAATATTTTTAGCAAAATTGGTGTTTTTGATTTTTTAATAACGAGGTTTGAGCATCTAGCTATGATATAAAAATAACGTATGGTGTTTTAAAATAAGAAATTTACTTCGGAAATCTGTGGAAGTGTTTCTATGGGGTAGTTGGAGTGTAATATAATAATTAAAACGTCAATTTCAATTGTTTAATTTAATATAATAAATATTAAAATTGTTTGTCCCCTACTCAAGTACATTTTCTTATGAACGACCTTTATAATAGCCGCGAATACCTGCGCTCCTCTATTTCTCAAGTCGCATCCAAAACACGTTGAGGCAGTTCTTGTAGTGTAGCTATTGGTTTTTTGTAGACCTTTGAGGCAGCCCCAATAATAAAAATATTGTGGGTTTAGGTTGGGCGATCGTGGTGGCCACCAAATTGGTCCCAAACGGCCGATCCTTCTGTTGAGATACAGCTCTCTCAGTTACCTTCTTACGGGAGCGTAGCGTAATGTGCTGGGCACCCATCGTTTTGCAGCCAGGTCAGGTAAATCATTTTTTAAAAAGAAAACAAACACCCTGTTCCATCGAGGTTTCCTGGCAATTCGAATGGGCCTATAGTTTTGCCATTCAATATTCCAGTGTATCTGTGGCCATGTCATGGTGAAACTTTAACGGGCTATCATATAAAATGCGTACACAACATTTCAAAAATGCGTACAGAAAATTTCGTGTCTGTGCAGTAGTGCGAGCATGGATCTTACCAGTAACAACAGTTCTTGTTTATCGATTTTATCGAAATTCGGTAGCATGGATAGGCCTCGGTAAATTTTGTCGATTCGATAACATGTCCTGAGCTTATCGATTTTAAAAATGGCAACTCTAATTATACCACAGATTATAAAGACGACTAATCGACTAGACAATATTTTTAACCAAATTTTGATTTTTTTACTCAGGTTAAACTTCTAATAAAGACGTTTGGAATTCTACCTAGCTAACCTATAGCACAGAATACCTAATATTACTAAATTAGTATGTACCTTGAACCTAACCTGAAGTATTAGGTAACGGCCGTATCTCCTACTTAGTTTATTAGGTACCTTATTAAAATAATATATAAATAATTACGTAAAACGTAGCACCTAGATATATGTCGTTAACTATGGGAAATTATGTGAATAACAGCAGCTTACCTAGAAAAATGTTGACGTAACCCAGATATATACTTATTACTTATTTTTTTGATATTGTTGTGTGTTTTTCGCGTTGTTTAATAACACCTAAGTTTTGAAATTTAAAGAAGAAAATGTTAACCTTTTGTGGCCATACACGCAGCTACAGGTTATCTGAGCAGATTTACTTTTCTACACTAATATTATAAAGAGGAAAGATTTCATTGTTTGTTTGTTTGTAATGGATAAACTCAAAAAATACAGACCCGATTTAAAAAATTCTTTCACTTAATGAAAGCTAAATTATCAGCGAGTAACACTAGCAGTATTTTATTTTAACAAAAATTAGAGTTGCCTTCGAAAATTGCAATATTCATTATTGCAATTTTCGCATTTACCAGAGGTATTAAATTTTGCAAAAAATCTCGATTACTTTGTATCACTAACTAAGGAGATACGGGTCTTTGTATATGGAACGTTGCCATGGAAACGAAATCACGGAATTTTTTATAATCATTGACGTAGGAAATGCTCTATGCTAATAATACACGAAATAATAAGTCTGTCAAGTACGTGAGTAATAATGCAGTTGTCTGTGGTCAAAAGTAGATATATAAATAATACTAATATAAAGTACTGCTGCCATGCCAATGATTTTGAATTACGCTTACTGCTGGTTTTTTTTAGAAGATACGACGGGAATAAAATGCATAAAAATATGAAAATGCGATGGGGTGAGCGCTACCGATAAACTCTAAAAATACAAACTGATTTAAAAAATTTAGACGTACCGTAGACGTTTCACGACAAACAAACGGCCGTGCGCCTCGACATAGCTCCATCCAGTTTTTTTAAACCCAAGGAGGTTGAATTACTCTTACTTCCCACCTGGTTTTTTAAACCAAAGGAGGTTGAATTACGCTTACTGGCGTTAAACCTTTAACAGTAACCGTAATTCAACCTCCTTGCGTCAACAGAATAATACTATAAACAAAATGGTACGTGCGTATAAAAGCTAAACATTTTGTGTAAGAAATTGTTGTTGTTCTATTTGTCCAAATAAAGTACCTACTAATATTATCTTTCTATAATCATTCGTCAAACTAATCCACCCGGGTAAAACAGCAGGGCGCAGCTAAAACCTAGAACGTATCTAAGTATTTTGATATTATTTGTGAAATGTAGATAGGTACTTACTACAACATGCACAGGCTGTCCATTAGATCGACTCCTTGTCAAATCGCCCTCAACACCTTGAATGAGGGCGAAGGCAATCCTTAAAATGCTGTTCTTCCAGATCGAAAGGATCATTGGCATACCTTAAACGTCGCCTATTTATACTCACAACGTTCTGACGCCTCTTCTTTCGGCTTCCAATGTAATAATATTGACGAAATACATTTTACAAAAAAAAAACTTCCCTCGGTCCCCCATTATAGCTAGGAAGCATCTCGATCACATAAGTTTTCAAACATAAAAATCGTTCCATCGTTTGAGAGCTACGGTCTTCACCCCCATTCCTCCCCTCCCCATTATAGCTAAGAACCATCTCGTTTACCTCAGCTTTGAAACATGAAAAACCGCAGCTGATTTGGTCCATTCGTTTTGTCGTGTAACTTTGGAAAGCCGATAAAAATTCGATATATTCGATAAAATTAACGAAATGATCAAAAATAAGTTCAATGCTTCGTTTTGTCGATATATTCAATGTGATTTATCGTTTTTTTTTTCGTTGTCGATAAAGTACGTTCCGTGCTACCGATTTCGTTTTATCGAATATTTACGTGAAATTAGACATTCAAATTCGGTAAATTTATCGATCGATAAGATCCATGCTCGCACTGGACCTTTGAAGAGTTCCTTTATCTGAAGCTAATCCTCGTTCTCGATTCAGTTTATGCCTACGATAAAAATGCTTTATCATCGGAACTGAAACAACATAACAATTCAACTCCTTAGGTTAAGAGGAGGTGGTTCTAATTCAGCTTGCAAGATCTGAACAAACATACATACATACATACATTGCAAGTTAAATAAAAGCTTTTAACAAGCACGGTCAAGCACCTCCACAAAAAACCCGACTGCGAATAAAACTAAAATGAGGCCAAAATTTAAATGGGAATAACAAACTTTAAATCGTTATAGTTACTAAAAGGACATTTGAATTGAAAAATGACAAAATAAACATAGAGATGTTTTTCAAATACCTACTCTATTATATCGCAAAATTCGTCGTTTTTTTTTACAATATGTCGCCCGTAGAGATAGTATCAATGTCGCCATATTGAATTTTGATTTCTGTCATGTCTTTAGTAGCACTTACAAAGATTAATACAAATCGATTGACGTAAAAACCATCAAAATCGATCCACGCGTTTGGTCTATAGCCACAAAGGAACAGACATCCATACATAGACTGATAAACATAATACCCTGCGCTCAGTCGTGTAAAAAGGAGAGCTACTGTAATTAACATTTCATACAGTACTGTAGCTCGTGCATTTAATTATATTTTTCTTTTTTCAGATGGACGAGCACAGTCACTACCTAGTAAATATTACGCAAAGGGAAAAGTTGCCTTGTCCGCCAGACTATTTGCCTCTACTGTGGTATTTCTTCAAACCACAGGTGTTCTCGAAATCGACCAGGGTTATTCCTATGTTAGAGTAAGTTAATTCTTAATGCATTGGAATTGAGGTGAAATTCCAGTAATGTCTTATGTAACCTTAGAAGGCATTAATGTGTCATTCGTGGAATCTCCCCGAGGTTTTATTGAAAGTTCAGGGATGTCGTGTTCTTAATAAGCGCTAAACGGACATTGCAAACATGGGAGGTTTTTATTATAACGCGGCTTTTCCCGCGTGGTCACTTCATTTAAAAGTAGTCCATAAGTGTTATTCTAGGACCTATAAAGTACAATATACTACAGTTCTTCAAGTTTTGTATCGATTGCTAAGCATCTAATCATCAGATTAAGATACCAAGTACCCCAGTTTTTAAGGCAAACCCTAAGCTATCCAACAGTGAAAACCGCATCGTAATCGGTCTATTAGTTTTTACGTGATGCGCGAACAAACAGAGAGACACGATTTAAAAAAATGTGTTCAGTAGCCTATTTTAAGTAACCTAGACCATATTTTTTTATTTTCTTTGTACAGATTTGGTTCTTTGGTACTTGTTGCTTTATTATAAGTATAGATGTATTAATCATGTGTACTGTGTCATTGGTGTCATAATGCGTAACGAGAGCGACGCGCGACATTGCACAAGAGAATGCGATACTGTGAATGTATTTGTAGTCCATTTTAAGAGCACAGAGTACAGTAGTCGCAGCGGAAGTATGTGTCTTGGAAGTTATCTGCTAGTCGCTGCGCAAACTGCTATTTTTGAGGCGCAATCCCAATGTTGAAGGTTAAGACAGCATTGTATAACTATCTCGCTCACTCGCATACTCTATCTCGCTCTTACTTTATGCTGTTTTATTCCCACAGCAGTACCTGCGCAATCGTCCACAGATACTAACTTCACAAACATAGATTGGCTGCGACTACTGTACTTTGCTGAATTGCTCCAGTGTTTTTTCCGAATTAAAAATAACGTGTAATGTAATATTGTTACAGACAATGGATCCCAGGGTGCGGCGTGAGGTTGATCACCGGACAAGACCCGCCCGACACGAACAAACAGCTGTCTCCGGGAACAGACGACGCCCAGCTACCTCACATGACGATTTTCACTGAATTTGGTAATCTCAGTCTTAGTCAAAAGATTACCGTATTCAAAAGGTAATGTGATCAAATAGAAACGTGATATACTGTTATAATAGTAGTAACGCCTGCTTAGCAAAACAATCTAATAATAATACTTAAATTAGAAAGGCTGGTGAAAACCAAATGCGTGTGCGTTTCATTTGCGTTCCAGCGCTGTCATAGCGGCGGGAGACGATTATATTGTACAGCCAATATTACACGGCCAGATATTACGTGTACATGGATTCGTAATATTTGGACGGCTAATACTGGCCGTGTATTATTGCCCGTACAAATTCAGTCCGGGTTGTTAATGCACGGCCAGTATTACGCGACCAATATTACGTGTACAACTGGATACGTAATATCAGCCCGTGCCGATTTTGTACGACCAATATTACACGGCCAATAATATGAAGCCAACCATAGACAAAGCTAGAATCACTCCTTGATGCTTCATTTGTATAGACGAGTGTCAAGAAGAAAAAAACTGTCACAGAACCGAATCGGCCAACCCCGACTCCACGTGGTCTTGTCTGCCCTACACTAGAGTGTTTTTAAAAAGCCGGAGGCGCATAGGGAGTGCAGCCCCCGCCCGCTGTAACAAAGTGCAGGTATCAGGGTGAGCTGGAGCGGCGCAGGCGAGCGGTGGTACCTGTGCTTTGTTACGCAAGGGCGGAGGGGCAGCACTTCCCACAGTGCCGGAGCAATCGCGATTCATAATCTGTTGTAAAAGGATACTGGAACGTGCAAACGGGGCTTTGACTATGACATTTCTATATCATATCTATATTTTCTATTTCTATATTATCTCTGATGTACACGTAATATTGGCTGTACATTATCGCCCGTACAAAAAGTGTCCGGCCCGTATTACACAGCCAATAATGCACACCCTGTTATTACATGTACATATTTAGGCTTCGTAATCCTGGCTGCGTATTAGCGCCTGTACAAAATCAGCACGGGGTATATTACACGGCCAATAATACGCAACCAAATAATGTACACCCTGATATTACGACGCCAATCCACGTAATATTGATCGCGTATTATTGGCTGTACATTATTTGGTCGCGTAATATTGGACGCGTAATATTGGCCGTGTAATATACGGACTCATAGCGGCAAGAACGGTGCTGCACACGTCACGCAGCGCACGCAACACGTCGCGCAGGGTATCGGGAGCTCGCCCTTCGTGGTGCAACTCCGCTCTGACAGTTTGACGGTGAAAAGATGTTAGACTAATGTTTCCTAGCTATTTCTACTAGATTTTTCCCAAGGCGAAAAAAAACACTGACAGTGCCGACAGTGCTGGAACCTTGGAACGCAAATTGAATGACACACGCACGCAAAAATCACGTCGCGCACGCGCATCCAGTTTCAACCGGTCTTTATCCGCCTTATGGAGAAGGTAACGCCATCTATTGGTTTAATATACTGAATTAACCAACCGACAAACTCAAAAGGTCCGTGCCGGCTTGTTGGTACGAGGCCGCATCGTGTATATCGTGATAGGGTGTGATAGACATGTCGTGGAGATATCGTAAAATTGACAAATAAATGGGGGAAAAAACATGAAATTATCGGTGACATCGTGAAATGGGTTGGCCAGATTAATTAATGATTAGCGTTTGACGATATGAACAGCTAAAAGCACGGCTACTTCAAGATATGGTCAAACATTAGTGATCATTATCTTAAAATAGTACGGGCATTGGTCGTGGTCCACCTGCTCAGTTCACCTGGTGGACTGAGCAGGTGAACCACGACCAATGCCCGAAATAGTTACATTATCCACCTCTAGAGGCGCTTGGCGGAAGCCCGACTTGGCTAGGTTAGAAGGCGAAGGCGGGAGCGAAGAGTAGCGTTTTTTAGCCTTGAAAACATATCTGTTTGAACATCATGAAAAACCTTACAATGACATGGCTGAACGTGGATTGAAATATCATTATACGTTGATGTTACAACAATAATATTTCAGTTTTAGCTAGGCATTTCATGAAATGATCAATTTACGATATCACTACGACAGATATTCTGAGCCCTGTCACAGAATAATTAATAGGACTGGCGCGTCATCGGTACGGTGTCGAGGCATAGCGCGTAAGTCGAGAAGCGCTCGAAGAAATATAGGGCTCAGTACCCAACCTAGTAGAGTAAACCCTGGACATAAGTCCAGCAGTGGACGTCTTCGGGCGGGTGGTGTGATGATGAACCTGGCAGAGCGACGCCGCGCCGTTGTTTTATATACCAAGTCAGAAACGTACAGGAAGCGGCAGAGTGTTCACGACGTGTCGGTAAACCAAATTGGTTTTCTCATTCTAGGTTCATATCCTGGCCGGAATTTGAACAGTGCCAGTTCCGGATAACAATGGAAAATAACCTCCCAAAGTACGTGACCCACCTAGAAGACGCCGACATCGACTCCATAGGCACTCACATCGACGAGCTCGACAACAGCGACTCGGAACACGAAGTGACTTTGTAAATAATAAAACAACATTCTAAAAGGGTATATAATGTGTTTTCTTCATTAATATTTACATCTTCAATAATTGATTATGAGAACGAAACATTTGTAAATAAACAAGAACATCATGACTAATGTCTGCAGAGACAAATTATAATACAATAAAAACGTAAAAACTGCAAATTGCATATAAATTAAATACTGTTAAAAATACATTGTTATACTGTTAGTCAACGTACATTTACTGGTAATCATGCAGTTAGTTACATGTAGTATGAAGTACAAACTTAAGGTGCAACGTTTCGCTCAGCGCGCCTAATTTAAATTTTTTGCGTTTTTTATCAATTACAGCTTAATTACTCATCGTGGATCACCTAGATAATATTGGTTTAGCTACAACAATTAGGTGATTTTCATCTTGGTTTTTGGTTTATTGCTTCTAACCCGACAAATGTACTTATACTAGCTTTCACCTTGATTTTTTTGGTTGGTTTGATTTCTTGATACAACCTATTTATTGCCGCAAAATAAGTTTTCATGAACCCACGATGAGTAATAGAGCTGTAATTGACAAAAAACGCTAGAAAATTTGAATTTGGCGCGCTGAGCGAAACGTTGCACCTTAACCCATCGACGGATCATGTGGGGTCAATTAATGACGGAAAATACTTTTCCAGAACCACAAAGTGAAGTGACGCAAAAGTAATCACCATAGCGGAAGATGCTCAAATTTTTGCAAATGGCATCTTATGTTATCGCTATTTTGATACAGTGCAACCAACTTATCTGTGAAGTAGCAAAAAGGGGAACTACAGCCGCCGCGAAAGAGGTTCACTTTTTCTGTACTTTGATTGGTCTACTTAACGATTGACTGGAACACTCACGCCACCATTCAGTTCACAGATAAGTTGGTGGCACTGTAGGTATTTGTAAAGAAGACAGCTGATGTAAAACACATCGACAAACCATGGAGCGCTATACTCAACAAGAACGCGGAATAAAACTCAATGTTATAAATAAAAAGTTTCTCTTTACGTCAGTAAGCGTATTCAACCTCTTTGAAGGTCCTTGGTCGATCTCTCGATTTGGCGATTTGCAGTGATCCGCAAAATTCGCCCGCCTCTGACGCAGACTTTATTCTTTGAGCTTTTTGCGTCTCATCTCATCTCTCGAAATGTCGTCAGGTAACTGACATAGCTCAAAGGATCAGCAAGCTAAAGTGACAGTGGGCTGGTCACATTTACCGAAACAGTTATCGGTTATCGGCCAGAGCACGTTTAGGAAAACGTAGTGTAGGACGCCCTATGGCCAGGTGGAGTGACGACCTGCGGAAAGCGGCTGGAAGAGAATGGATGAGGCGATCTGAAGACCGAGCTCAGTGGCATGAAGTAGGAGAGGCCTACGTCTAGCAGTGGACAGATATAGGCTGATGATGATGGCAACAAAGTTGTTTTCACGGTTGAATTATGTATCTCAATAGAATTTGTTCAGAATTGACGCGGGCATAAAATCTGTGATCTTGGTCGGCTAATTTATATTTATATGGAGAGCCGTGATAATTTAGTTTAAAAAACTAGTATTATGTGCTAGTGCCCTAGTTTTTTTTTACTTTTTTGGTTCCTTACCTGAGTTAGGGGGGACAGGCAACTCAAGCAAAAGCTAAATATTTCGTTAACGGAACCTGAGACAAAAAAATATGTCTAAGAAACCGAATTATAATTTTAAAATGCCTAAGCAGAGACCAAATAGGGTACAAAAATAACCTCTTCACTTTTAATGTATGGAGCCACACAAAGTATTATTTTTTCAATATTTTTTCGTAACGTTTATAAAATATGTTAAGACATGCGACAAATTCCAACATTGTAGTGTTAGTAATTCTGATTAAAAGCTGTGACATACAGACGGACATGACGAAACCTTGTTTGACTACGGAACCCTAGCAGAACTAGGACTCCCCGGGAAGTGAGTAGTACTGTAACAAAGGCCTCATCATCCCCTATACTGTAGATTGAATGTGTTTTTATTTTAATAATTATTTGTTTTTTTTTTTAGTCATTTGTAAATTTATTTCAAAATATGACTGATAATTACATACAAGATCACCAACACTGACTTTCTTGTTAAAAAAATTACATCATTGATGGAGGTTTTTTAGTACATTTTATTGCAAATGATTTTGTTAAAAATTATAATAGTAAGTTTTTAACAGATAATTGGTCATTTTAGAAAAGGCCATTTTAAGAAAGGTCATTTAGTTTAAAAAATAATTTGTGCAATGGTAATTTTGAGAAAAGGACAGAGGACTTTTTGAGAAAAGAACATCACGAGCTGAGTTTTTTTTAAATCAGTCTTCTATAAACAAAACCGAAGTTTGCGGCCCTAAAAGAGAACATCTAAGAGCTAATAGATCTAATAGCGAAAAGTAATGCAGAATGCTACTATTCTGGCGGCGACCACTTAACTTACTCGGTTTAACCAGAAAAAAGGTCCACATAAACATTATCCACAAACAGAACTTTTGTATTCATTTACAAAAAAGCCTTTGGAAATCAAGTGAATACTTATGCGCCACATTGTACCCATTTTACTGTTGATTGAAGCGATCAACTTAAAAAATCCTTTTGATATGATTGCTTTAGATACTAATGAAGTTATTTGATGCACTATACACAGGATCTACATATATTTTTCTACAATGCTAGACGGAGTTGCTGGGCGAAGACTTGGAGTGGAGTGACGACCTGCGAAAAGCGGCTGGAAGAAAATAGACGAGGGGAGCTGAAGACCGAGCTCAGTGGCGTTCATTGGGAGAGGCCTACGTCCAGCAGTGGACAGTTATAGGCTGATGATAGACTGAGTTAGACTAGTCACTCCATATGACCGATGGTGGGTGGTACAAAAAAAAGCAGATGTCCACCGACTTTAGACCAACTCTGCGCTAACGAGCAAGAAATATATTTTTCACAAACATACCTGTTCTAAATTTAAAAGAAAACTGACCAACTGACACTGACTGACTGTAAGTCTAAAAATAATTTTTTATCCAATTTGCCGCGGAAAATCTTAAGTTCTACACAAATATATGTAGTTGGACTTAAGTCTAAAAGTCAAACCAGTCAGTTGTCAAATAGATGTATGTACAACCTAATACGAACCTAATCTATTTATTTAAAATAATAATATAACATGCTCAGTAATATTCGAACTACATAAGCATTTAACAATTCACAAATGTTAATTTCTCTTTTTATATACATATATAATTAAACCAATAATCAGAATAATAAGTGATATCATGTGTATTGCTTTTACACAAGACGATCGTGATCTTAAATAACTACAACCTTCTAATTACAAACAAATAATATTAACATAGAACAGTTATAACTTATAACACAGCACAGAGGAAAGGACGGGACTACTGGTAACTTCCGCAGTCACTACCATGGCATACTCTACATAAACCTACCTATTTTTACATAAATAAGACACGTGACTTCTCTCCATCAGTAATGCCATAGCGCGAAAGTGACCAAATTTTCTAGAAAGTACATTATAAAATTTCATAGTGATTAAAAAGAAATTACACAATTAAAATTTATATAAATTAGTTAATAAACCTGTGCAAAAATATCGATTGCATGCTAAAATACTACAAACCTCCACCGTATATACAGATGTGAGTATGTATATTATTAAGTACATATCTAAGAACACCGTTATGCTGTTATAAATTTTGGAAATGTCTGTTGTTGTAGGAGTTTAGGCCGCTCGCTTTGGGCGTGATGTAGTTTAGCGTTGGAATGTCGAGTGGTAGTTGGTTAGTTTTCGTCGGGAATTTATTGGAGCTGTTAGATTTCTGTATATTCGAATTGGTATGAACATTCAGGCTTATCGTGTTGAGGCCGTTCTGGGGTTTGACGCTCGGGCTGGACACGAAATCCGTCCACTCGTCATCGTCCACGAACGTGGCGGGTTTCTTCGGGAGCGTCGCTTGCTGTTTCGGTTTGCTGGAAACAAATTCTCCCCAAATGTCATCGTCAACAACATTACTCACAGCGTTCTTTTGATTGTGAGCAGGCGATGAAACTTTGCTGGAACCACTAGCACTCAAATCACTTTTCAGTGATTGCAGAGTCTCCACAGGATTGAACCTTGAAAGGTCTTGCAGGTCGATTCCAGGATTAGGCCAGTTTATTTGCGAGTAGCTTTCTAATGACAGAGGCTGCAATATTTGACCAGTTTTCTGTTTACTTTGTGATGATATTGAATTGGAACTTGTAGGTGTAGGCTGTAGCAAGTTAAGTGGCATGGGATTACCTAATGTAATTGAAGTTTTATTAGAGCTAAGCTCAGTTTTGTTGGAGAAATTGGGTTGGTTTAGTGTTAAAGCTTCATTTGGTCTCATTGGATTATTAACTGATATGATTTCAGACTTAACAGTACTCATTTTTGTGAATGCATTATTAAAATCAGGCATCTGTATTGAATTTTGTGGTGGAATGTTGTTTAATGTATTGGAGGAGCCTATACTGTCGAATTTAAATTCTGATACGATATGCTTGGGTGGTAAACCCGATTGGAATGTATCAAAGTCATCGTCGAAATCTTCATTATTGTCGAGTTTCGGACTTTCTTTTTCAGCTTGAACATTTTTATGTTTATCATTAATTTTATGTAGAACATCAGTGTTAGATGTTATGTTTTCCGCTGGAGGTGTTGACGTTTGCTCTACTGAATGATCACTCCAGGCTGAGTTGGACACAAAATCTGAAAAATCATTAAATGTTTCTTTGATTTCACCAGGATCCGGCCAATTTACTGTAGGAATTAGTGGTTCCATTCTTATAGGTTGTAGGACTTGTGTTTGATAAGTTACATTCGGTTTCAAAGCTACATTTTCTGTTTTTAATTCGGAAGGTGACATAGTGGCAGGTTGGGGAGCAGATGTGGCTGTGGTTGTGGAAGTTTTCTCAGAACTGCTTTTAAAGTCCTGAAACTCCCAGTAATCATCATCATCATCTTTGCTATCTTTAGGAGTATCATTTGTATGTTGTGTGACGGAAGATTCTATTTTAATTGCACTTTCTAGTGCTGTTTGTGGCAAATGTATTGGAGATCCGCTGTTGTAATGAACAGTTTTTGAGGTTGGCGTTTCAGAGTCAGTAGGTGTGAATATATGGGTATCAGGCAGGCTGATTTGCCTCAGTGGTTGGACGTTAAGAGTGCTTGAATATATTTTATCTGCCTTGGCTGATATTGCAGCTTCAAAAACATGTAGATCGGTTGGTGTCACCTCTACGACTCTCTCATTTTCTGTGTTGCAAGCTGAAACATAATGAACAAGGAATTTTTACAAGTACATTTACTTATTGACTACTAGCTGTACCTGCAGCTTTGCATGCAAGGTCATTTCGCTAGGTTTAAAGTACTCTTTGTGCTATTCGAAGACCTAAAATACCATTATTTAATCAACATTACTTCAGCTGTCAAAAAGTTTCTTGTCAATTGTTCGGCTTCTACTCATCGGATTGAGAGACCAGGTACACCGGTATTTAAATCAACCCTTAAGCTATCCAACAGTGAAAACCATATCGCAATCCGTCCAGTAGTTTTTACGTGATGCGCGAACAAATATACAGACACGATTTAAAAAATGTTATATTCTTTTTCAGTAGCCTATTTTAAGTACCCTAGACGTTTTTTTTTTAATTATATAAAATAAATTGGAGAAAAACATCTGACTAACTTATTACAGCCCTATTTTGTTTTCCTTCATAATGCTATTTATAACTAAAATGAATAGCTTATTAAAAGAAACAAATCATAGCATGTAGCTGATTTTTCTTACTTAGCACTCAAAATAGCTTTCCTGACTTAATATTTTGTACTCACCATGTGACAGCAACTCTGATATCTTGAGGGTGGAATGGTTGTGAGCCATTTGGTCTAAGGTGGCCATAAGGTGTTCTAAATCTAGGAGAAGGGCTTCGGCATAGGTGACTATGGGATTGGGAGCAAGCGAAATTTACAGGTGGGGTGTTAGTCCATGTGCAAGACATGCAAAAGAATTTTACAATCGTGAGTCATGTTGAAAAGCTTAAAATTAAAAAAATATTATTAGTCTTATCAGTATTATTTCTTGTATAACTTCATTGATCAGTGTAATTGTGCATTTAGCAGTGTTCTGTTCATGTTGCTTGTGTTATAACAGGGGCCGTATTCAGTTAGAAAACCTAACCTGCACTGCAACGTTATCGCTGGGGGACGACTGGATGACTGGATGGGGGATGTCGGGAAAGGGTGCGGGGATGTCGGGAAAGGGTGCGGGGAAGTGGGGCAGGTGGTGAAAAGTGGGGAAGACTGAAAGGAAGGGTGGGGGCAATGTGGGAGAAAGGGGGAATGGTAGGGGGAAAGCCCCTTCCCCCTACCCTCCTCTAACTTTACCCACCTTCTCTCACTTCCCCAAACCTTCCCCCACATTCCCCAGTTTTTAATTTTTTCTAAGTATGGCCACACCAAAAGGTAACGATTACGTTGCAGTGCAGGTTAGGTTTGTTAGCTGCATTCGGGGCTGTTCTTTTAGCATACTAGATTACTTTTAAAAATGACAAGTGGTGAATGTGAATACTTGCTTACATTCTTGTCCGTCTGCAGTGAAGGGGTCTGTCCATCCGTCGGGCTTGGCTGTGGCTTTTTCTATAGTAACAGCTTCGCTTTGGGATGGGTTGGACGGCGTGAGGGGCTTTTGTGGCTGGAGTGGAGCTGCGCTTAAATTTACCGCATATTTTGGCATGTTGTTACCCCACTTCGGGCCAAACAGCTGAAACATTATTAAAAAAGGTTTATTAAAACAAAATTATACATAGGGCATTTGCATAACACTAATCAATACATAGTATAAATTGAAGTTGCTTTCCACGTGTCTCCCTGTCTGTTTGGCCGCTAACTCCTAAATCACGCAATGGATTTTGATGCGGTTTTCACCATCAGTTAGATAATTTTTCACAGAAGATTTATATGTATAATAAGAGCATATGAGACCTGAACATAGCGAGTGAAGGTCGAGTGTGCGAGAACTTCACATTTTTCTCTCCTTTTTTTCTAAATTAAACTCATGTGAAGCCGGGGATGGTCGCTAGTCTTCAATAATAAACTTCTGTACTACACAGTTAAACAAAATATATAAATTTAAGATAAAAATGTAGACAATGAAATTAGACCTTAAATTTAAATCAATCTTCATGCTTAGTGATTATTTTCTCACAAAACAATTATGCATAATAATTTTCTCTACATTTATTGTGGTTTACAAATAAATATTTATGTTTGCCCTCTATATAAGTTATTAGAAACAACCACAGATCAATTTATACAAGCAAATGTAATTGAACCTCTCTGGGAACAACATGTCTGTTTTAGGTACATGTTTTTTTATAGCTTCAACACATTTCTCACATTAAAAACAAACTTGCAATAATACATTCAGTGCCAACACTATTTTATCAGTTTAAATAGGATGCCCATACCACATAACATATTAGAGGTATTTTTGGACAACATAAAATTAAACCATTTAAAAAAAAAGAATTTCAAGAGTAATGTTGAGTGCTGGTAGCCTAGTGCGAGCGCAGAATAAATAATAGTACAAGTACAGAAGGATAACTGAGTGAAGTCATTTAAATACATAGGAACTCTCGCTACAACACAATAAAGTGCAATTTAACTCGCACAGCGCTGCAATCTTTCAATTATATTTACCTAGAAGGCGCTCACTCATTGCGTGCAGGCTAGAATGTACCATATCAGAATGCGTGAGAGCTTCCATTGGTCTAACCGTTTCAGAATCTCTGTCACTTTTTCGCTCGGCAGGGTTGTATCGAGATATAACTAGGTCCTTGTACTAGTAATTATTCTGTGATATGATATGACTTAGATATTGTAACAGAATAAACAATTATGTAATAATGTATTATTTTTTTACTTATTATTACAAATGTTGATAGTTCTATTAACTACATATAATGACATTCTTATCAGAATAGACCCAGTACCTCATTATTTGATTATAAATTAATAGGTATTGCACTTTGATGAATAAAAGGTGCCTGTCTGAGTTCCATGCTTATAATGAATGAAAAAGAAATGGCTACCTACGTAATAAAATGTCAGTATGTAGGTATTTTACGAGACTTGTCTGTCAGACCAAATGCTATGCAGTACATTCTAGGTTTCTTCTTGGTACTCATAATTAAGAAAATAATAAAATTTGTCAAAAAGTTTACAGAAGTAGGTACTTTATCGTAAGCACACAGCGCGTGACTCATCGAGCGCACGCTTGGCACTCTACTGAATTAACTGCAATATTATGGCCGCAAAGTGTAGGTATAATATTTGTACTTGTTGTGTAGTGCGACTGGCCTGGTGCGAGTAAGAATCCAACGATACTGGGTTAGGTCTTAAGCTACACACCAATAACTTTTCTAAGTTGTGAGTGGTTTTTGTGTCCATCGTGCTTCAGAAGACATGTTAAGCCGTCTACCCCGGCTGTTACTGATTAATAGGCGTCGTTAAGCCATGTTTGAAGCCCTCTTACAAACTCTGACACCAGAGGCCAGCACTACCTCATATGACAAGAAGAAGGAGTAATGTATACCATTAACTGTTATATTTTGTTGTATATACGGAAGTTTAAATGTACATTAATATCCAGATAATGGGCATAATGAGGATATGGTAAAACAGTGTGATCATCAAAATAAATCAAGGAACAAAGTCTTTGCAGGAAAATTAGCACAAATGCATAAGACAAGGTAACAACAAGTCATAAGTGAAAAGACCTTTTAAATGGTGTTGGGTGAGTTGTGTGGCTATGCATACTTACAATGTTTCTTGAATCTATACACAAAGCTCTAAGGAGAGTTTTTTGTCCAAGTGAGTTGTTCCAGTTGATGATATAGGGTTGTCTCACGTCGGTCTCCAATAAATGTCCCCAAGTTTCACTGAGCATTGATTCCAGCTTTCCCTCAAACTCACTATCAGGTTCTGCTATTTCCACTTCAAAAACAGAAGTTAGCACTTTTGTTATACTTTCCGTAACTTGGTGGTCACTATCTGATGTGTGGAAGTTAAGTACTGGCAAACGTTGTTCAGGGCTAGTCTCTTCAGCTACTTCAAATGTTTCATTCTCAACTGCTGATGATTTAAAGTCATCAAAGTCACCAAAATCATCATTTTCATCAATACTTTGGCTGTCTTTTTTATCACTGCGATTCTCGTCCTCCGTTGTCAAAAGAGAATGTTGCCTTTCGAATGAATCAAAATTTGCAGTAAAATTACCAAAACCATCATTATCTGCTGCTTCATTAGTGTTCCAAGGGTTATCACAGTTTTCAATGACATCTGATGCCTTTCTATCCGTACTTACAAATTGAAAGTCATCAAAATCTCCAAAGTCATCATCAAAGTTTGAATCTTTAATAGGTTCACTGCTTTTTTCAACGCTGAGATCATTTTTACACACTTCGTCATTTGAAGCAGAATTAGGTTCACTTAACTGAACATCTATATTTAAAGATGGATCATCCATTGGCTCCTCATCTAATTTTACTTTACAATGATTTATATTTGTAGGATCAGTTACATTTTCTTCACTAGATGAGCTGGATGGAGCATTCTTTTCATTAATATCATCATTTTCAACTTCTGATATTTTTTCAATATTAGAAATTTCTGCCTCACTTCGTTCATCCTCTTTTTCACTAGAACTTATTGATTCCTCATTGATCTCCAACCCTAAATCTTCAATGTTAGTGTCCTCATCAGTTTTTGGTTTGTTTTCATTAGTTGTATTGGTCCCAAGCAAATTACTATGTTTTTGGTTGCTTTCCAAATGATTATTTTCAACTATAATCGATTGTCTAGTTTCACAAATAATCTCTTCGTTATTTTGAGACATTGTTTCCTGTTTTTGGCCAATGCAATTGGATTGATAGTGATTGAAGGAAGAGAAGTCTCCGTAACCATAGTCTTCGTCGTCATCTTGTGATACTGAAACAATATGTAAAGAGAGCTTTCTACAGTGAGGTATTGGCACAACATTAGCTTTACTGAAAAGGTGGGGGGGTTGTTTTTTTAAATATAAAATGTACTTTATGAGGAGTCCTGAGGTAAAGATTTTAACTGTAGAATATAAAAGGTTCTTGAGATTTCTTTTTATTTTTAAATTTATTGCTTTTTTTGTAACGTATTAGAATTGTATCCACAGAACTACAGATTTATAATATTTTTAGGTTTTATTTTATGTAATAAAGTAGTTTGCCTAGAAAATCACAATACAATTTGACTTGGCCGTGGTAGGTTAGAAGGTGAAGGTGCACATATCTTCGTGTTTTTTTTTTTTAAATCTGTCTGTTCTAACACTTGCAGGGCACTCCTGGTAGGTAAGGGTGCGGCGGGCCCGTATATGTCCACTTGTACCAAGAAAAAGGATGGGCTGGGGGAATCTAGCACTAGCACCCCCTTTCTCAGGGATGGTTCTACTAATCCCCAGCTCCTCCAATAAAATCGACGGTTAAACTTGTCCCAGATGATTATCATGTGTATGATTTCAATGCAGAGCTGGTAGTATTTGTTTCAAATTGGTATAGAACATGTAATCTATCTATTTCATAATAATCGAAAATACTCACAGTTATACGAGATATCAAAGTCGTCAGGATCCTTGTCTTCCTCGCACTGATCGGGCGGTGGTGGAGTGCTGCAAACGAGTGGAGGAATCGACATTCTCCAACAAGGTAGATCAAGGATTTCCAAAATATTTAAAAACTTTTGCACCTTTTCAATAACTTCTTTACACAATTTGGGTTCACTACATAATAAAAAGCCCAAATATTCTTTTCGTTGGCGATGGAATGGGGACAGCTGTTTTTAATTGACACAATTTTGCTACGATGAAGAAAGAAACGAACGAGAAATGATGGATAGATTGAAATTGATGGAAAGGAAAACTGTCTGACTGATAAATGACTGACGGAGTCACTGTCATTGAATGACTGTCATGTCACATTACAACGTCAAACGACGTCCAGGGGCGCGTTCACTTACTACGTTCGAGGACGCACGGATCACCCGCGCAATCACTCGAAATCGTTCACGGCGTTGTCGGACGTTCAAAAAATTGTAGGGGGATTCCTTCCCCCCCCCCTGGGCTACGTTCTTAAATCTCGTCCGACTACTAGCGTTCGCCCCGAGGCGTGCGACGTTCGTCATTGGGCGTTTTCAAATGACACTGCGAAGCTGTCACTGGCAAAATAGATTTCACAACAAAAAATCATCGTTCATCGACTATTAATCAATAAAAATCCTCATTTCCGTAACTTCCATATCAGTTTCCATACCTCTCGATGAAAAATTTGCTCGCGATTATTATAACAACCTCAAAATAATAAAAAAAAAAAGTGTCAGCACTCAAATAGTGTCACTAAAACGTCAGGGCGACTTTCACCCAACTATTTCGTTAGGCGACCGGAGCGTCGTCGTGCGTAATTAAAAAACTCCTCCGAGTGATAGCCGAGCGATCGCCCCGAGGGTTTTAGAACGCGTTTATGTCATCGAGCGTCGTCGAGCGACGTTTACGAACGCAGCCCTGGGGTGTATTCACTAACTACGCTCGAATCACCCGTGCGAATATCGCTCTATCATCTGCCCCCCAATTCAGACCTTTCGATAGCGAACCGAATCGATTCGATTCAATATTGTGAATGAAACGTGTATTTAATTGAACGGTTTCAAACTGAATCCACGGAATAAATAATACAATATCGAACGACAACTGCAGCCCGATTCCATAACTTGGCTTCAATCGAATTCTCAGTATCACAACCACTAATGCCTTGCGATAGAGTCGAAATTGCTATGAAAAAAGTGATAATCCGATTGTAGCCAAGTTATGTAATTGGGCCACAGTTCATAGAAGTAGAATACACTGACAAATGTCAATCGAACCGACATATGTCAGTCAAAATATCGAAATGTCATGCTTTTTTGGTTTTATGAAACGCAGGTTTGGCGTATTTGACTGACATTTGTAGTTTTATTATGCTTTGTCGCTTTATGAAATAGGGGCCTGGGGCCGTATTCTGCTAGAAGACATAACCTGCTCCCCGGTTCAACCCTCCAATTCAGAACCTTCATTCGATATAGTGAATGAAAAATGTGTTGAATTGAACGATTTCAAACCGAATCCACAGAATATATAATACCTAACAACAACAACAACTGCGTTATCGAAATATAGAAAAATTGGATTATACTTTTGTTTAAAGAAGTATTGGTAATGATATTTATAACCATCCGCTCGACGTTTTCAAGCTCAGCGATGATATTTTACCGCTCGGCGCCTATGGACCCAGAGACGAGTCGAACATTTTATTTCGACACGACTGAAATCAGTCACCATTATCGTTTCGGTTCAAGTCGACGTCTCGTGTCAAGCAAGGCAACGTCATGTCATTTGAGACGACATCGTCATCCCAACTGAGGTGACACGTCGCATCAAGTAAACGTCGTCTTGACACGATCCAGGTATTGTTTCAGTAAACAGTGTATCACTCGAACATTCGAGATGCCGATTTAAAATATTGAGCATTGGTCTAATCACAGGAAAGCCAGAGTTGATGACGTTAGGAGATCTCCTATCCGATATATGCCCGGAAGAAGAATTAGTGGTATTTGGAGCGATAGTCGCTTCGGTTGAACTTCACTTCCAAATGGCTGGCGGATTGACAAGTCTACGATTACTCTTTTCAATAACTATTTGGACACAATCAAGTTTCCTCGGCAGTAGAAATTAAGTTGAGGTTCGCTATTCCCACAGTGGATATGGCTCGCGCCTTCGACCCTTCAACGACATCTCTGTGGGAGCGTAGCTACTGATTGATTAGAGCCACTATTATAAAGTGGTCTTTGGGGAGCATTCCTCTATGCCCCCCATAGCCTGATGGAGAAAATTCACGCACCATCCTACAGTTTACTTGTGGATGCAGTAGTTAATATAAAGCACATGTTTTTGAAGCGTAGTGAGGCTTTTTACGAACTGGGGGTTGGCAAAGATTCAAGAAGTTCGAAAAAATCCAGTGAAGCAGGTTTCAACCGATCATAACAAACAACGAGTCAACTCTAAAGTACCTAGTGCCAGTTCAGGGTAGTAATGAACATATTTTGGCTATTGTTTCGAGTAAACAAATATCACTTTTCAATAAAATGATTAATTTAAAAACAGAGTACAATATTAAATCACTGTTACAACAGAAGCCTGTAACACCAAATACCGATACGCCTATTCAAGAGGATTTGGACAGATCCTTGGAATCCCTTCCAGATAGCACAGATTGTGACAAACACTCAAAAGAAACTAGTTGCAAACTATAATTTTTGAAGATAATTAGGATGAATGATGAGTATTGTAGGATGTAGAAGACTCGAAAAACGAGCTGACGTTTGATTTTGCACCGGCTACCCGTAGGACAGGAGTCAAAAATAGCTAGAGCTGACGTGGAGCTTTAAAATATGGCAATAATTTTCAAAAATTTCAAGTTAGTGGTAGTAATTAGGTACGCTGAAAATCAAAATCAATTAAAGGCTACTCCGGCTTTCAGTGCCCTGAAACCAAATAATCTTCTAGCTGGTATCACGCCAGGGTGGAAGTCTAACGTCATCCTAGAAAGATTCGATCTCACCTTAGGGGCTATAACAAATGGATTGATATAGCAAAGGATGGTTTTTCAGAATCTGTTAGATAGTCTAACTAAAAAAGTTGGGAATCATTATGTCACAGCAAACTCAAAATTTAAGAAAACGTTCAATTTATTACTGTAATACGTGTGTGGATGGCAAGCAGAGGTCCTAAAACAGCGAAGGGAAACTTATAAGCTACACAATTGAGCCCTCAAAAGCATTTTACATGACATTCCACCTTCTGAGACTCACCTCTTTGAGAAAAAAGCTTTTGCAGAAGTAGTAAATTAACAAGGGGGCATAAATAAGCTTTTTCCTGACTTTTTTTTTCTCAAGTTCCTACGAAATCTTTCACATGTGCGACAAAAGCTAAGCCCAAATTTCAGCTGCACTCGCAGACTCGTAATGGCGAGTCAAGAAATACAAAACGAACCAACTTCCACAATGCCAGAGAAAAAGAGGTACGGCACGGCCTCATAGTCAGAAGTTCCCCAACTCTCATGGAAAAAATTGGGGGAGGGACGTAAAAGACGGTTTCGGAGCGGGTTACCTCGTACATCACACAGCTCAATGGAAGAAATCACCCGTAGGCATTTTAAAAATCATAAGCGGATACAGAATCGTATTCAAAAAATTACCGCCTCTAACAATCAAAGGAAAACACCCGGAGATTCCAAATAAGATTTTCTCCCGAAATGGCCACAGAAATAAATAAGCTTTTAGAGTCCATGGCCATACAAGAGAGCACTCATCAGAGTGGCTTTCTCTCAAGCCTTTACCTGAGAAAGAAATCAAATGGAGATCGCCATATCGCCCCATATTCAGCCTCAAGAGGCTGAATGATTATATTTTCACTCCCGGTTTTTATCTCACAAATCAGCAACAAATTCCTTTACACCTGCAAAAAGGGGATTATATGATGAAGATAGACATTTTGCAAGCGTATTTTCCCGTTCTAATACAGCAAAGCAATCGTAGTTTCCTTTGCCTAGCATTTCAAGGAATTATATACGAAATGACAAGTTGAGACAACATTCAACTTCCGGTTTGGCGAGCGCACCATCGGCATTTTGAAAAGTGAGAAACTGGGCCGCACATCAACTAAAGCAGCAGAATATGCGAATTTTGAGTACATTTAGACGATTTTCTGATCGTCCAAGAGAACCTTGGAGAGCACCAGAATATTTAAAGAATTTGGGGTGGCACGGATTCGGTTCGCTATCGAAAGGTTCTGAATCGGGGGGCAGAGCAACGTCTCCAACTCTTCGAAGCACTCGCGAATGCACGATCGCAGAATACTGTTTATAAGGCCACAATGGCACTGGTGAATCTGGAAGATATGCCTACTGGCAAGAGATATCTTAAAGCAACGAGTCCGTGTCGAATTCGAAACGAAACTTATAGTCAAAGAGAAAATAATAAGTACGTCTTATAGTGAACTGAACTGACAGCTCACATATACAATCCATTCCGGTGGTGCACCCGGTGGCATTATGTAATATATCTAATATAATTATATACATAAATTATAATATTATTATGTATACAATTAGGAAAATTGTGTTTTTTGTTGAAAAACTGAGCCTGATCTTGATATTTTCAGAGATTTTGAAAATTCCTTAATCAAGTTTGAGTTTATTTTATTTCGAGAGCTTAAATTCAAAATTTCGACTATCTAATGTCAAGTGGATATTCAAACCAGACGTATTTTATTAAAAGATGACTCCCTTTTTAAATCCCTTGTTTTTTAATGCATGTTTTCATGTTTATTCCTACCATTTTATAAACACACTCTCCATATATAAAGTCTCTACATTGAGCGGTTAAGAATATACGTTGTTCCGGCATTGGACAATTTTTAGTAAAGATGTTTTTTTCGCTTCTTGTAATTTTTTATTTATGAGACTTACAGAACAACTGTGAATGCAAAAAATGTTACAAACATTGTCTTCTTTATACCTTACACAGACCTTTTGCCATAAAGTTAACTGTTAAAGAAATATTTTAAAAATACCAATTTTAGCCCCTTCAATTCAAGATGGCGGCTAACGCTCTCAAAGTCCCTCTGCGCTCCCAACCCTCGAGTTCGACGTTTTGTTTTTTCATCTACACCACCATTCGTAGGGCAAAGCTTCTTAAGTTCCCCCAATGATTGGCCTATTTAATATTTAGTTGCACGGGTATTAGGTATTATCTGTGGTATATTATTAGGTATTCTGTGGTATTTGTATCCTATAGTCTGTGGTATTCTGTGGCGCTGCCTGCCCGGGCGCCCGGACCGGCCGGTCTATAATCTATCGTTCATTTCATTCACTTGAAAAAAGCTGAAGCTGGCTGGTAGAAGCTGCTGCTTGCCTTGCCTTGATGCGTTTTTGTGATTTTCGTGCTTACGATTTGATTTAGAACAATAATCTCTTAATCCCTATTAAATACCAGCTCTAATATCATACAAAAGGTAGGTAAATCTTTTGAATTAGACTACCTAGAAGTACAGAAGTAGTGGCTGCACAGAAGCCTCCTGATTCTTGTAAGATTATCTTTAATTTCATTTAATTTAAGTTGTTTACCGGCTAAGTTGCTACTTTAAATAATCTTATAGTATGTTAAATTACAGAAAAGTTTTCGTATAAAGTGGTAAATTCCTTTCTCCAAGTTGCTTTCTATCGAAAGGACTGTCAGTAACCTTTGACATGTGTCACTGCTTACGTGTCAGCCAATACCTTCATTTTGTGAGGCACTTTCTGTGATTTTACTTCGATTTAAACACTCCAGAGTGGTCTTGAGTTCTGGGTATTGATCAATTGTGTGCTGCGTTTCGTATATAATATTGTAGACATTTTAAACTGGCTGTGTATTCATCAGCATATATGTTTGCCAATAATTGATGGTTCTGATTGAACCCTCGAGTTTGCCCTTACGCAGTGTTTGATTCTAATTGGTGTTATCGGAAGTTTACAGTTTATTTTTTGAATTATTTAAAGGACTCTTATTTGAAATATCCTGGTTTCATAAAGTAGGGTACTATTGAAGGTATACATTGCAGTTTTTGCCAGAGAATTGGAAGGCCATCTATTCAAATTCTCGTTTAAATTGAATTTTGATGACATAGCATAGAGGTATTGTTGTCAGGTGTTAGGCGCATGCAGCAGATCCGATGGAGCTGCAGGCATTGCTAGTGCTGTGTGGTGTGGGAGTGGCAGGGGTTGCTGTTCTACTCCTTATGAGCCTGTTCTCTTCCTCTGGTACCAGCTATGAGGAAGCCATTGCTCAGCAGCGGAAGGCTACCACCGAACTCCTCGCTTTGGCTGAAAACAAAAACAAGAACAATAAGAAGAACAACAAAAAAGCTATAAAAAAGGTAACATTTCTTTAAATTGATATAGTTTATTGATAAGAAACCGAACATTGTTCGGTTCAGCGATAACCGAACCGAATGTTCAACCAAACTATTCGGTTCCATTTAGGGGCGCTTTGCCGCACTAAACACGTTTGTTCAGTCCAGGTCCGAGAGGCGCCCGGCCGGCTAATCATTTGAAAACCAATATATTTCTAAGATGGGCATCATCACTCACGCTGTCTTTACATTTTTGTCAAAAATAAGTGTTTTTCTTATGATTCAATCCATATATCAATACCAATCAATCTTTTGAAAATAAGCCCAAAACTTCTTAATCTGGGATCAGAGTAGGGTCTCGGCACCCTCCTGCAACCTTATCAAAAACAAAACGCTACTGGGATGGAGCTAATAAAAACAATTTTGCTTAACTTATTATAATTTGATTGATATTTATTTTTTACTACCTTTTCCGCCCGCAACTTCGTCCACGCAGACTACTACTTATCGCGAAAATAAGCATCCTATGTTTTTCTAGGGATTCTAGGATATTAAAAACCAATGCAAGAATAGAACCAATGCTCTTCAAGTTAAAGTTTTATGAAAGACTTGTTATTTCGTTTCCATGGTAACGGAGCCTTACAGCGAGTAATCCACATTTTCCAGTTTCCACGTGGAAACTTACATTTTTCCGGGTTAAAAAGTATCCTGTGTTTTATTCTAAAGTATAAGCTATATCTCCATTCCAAATTTCATCGAAATCCGTCCAGCCGTTGTCGCGTGAAAGCTCCCCAAACAAACAAACAAACAGATAACGTTCCACTTTGATATATGCGTATGGATTTCATTGTGTTATCTGAGATTGAATGAATACATACTCATTTACTATTATTCTAATTGTCAACACAAACAGTGACATCAATTTTAAATATGTCATTTTTGTGTGATATTCTTAGCTGGTTTTATTTTCCAAATAAAAATGACTAAGTCGGCTAATTACGGCTCGTACTTTAATATTAATTAATTGGTTAATAGATATATATTTAAACGGGTTTCGATCAAGTTGCATTGATCGAAAAGTAAAAAAAGTCGAGGTTAATAAAAATTAAGTTCTCAGAGTGATTAAGTCCCGTTTAAATATATAACTATATGTTCGAATCGCGAAAGTTTAAAAGTTATAATTAGTTAATATTTGATCTGTATGCTAAATATTTTAAAGTCAATACAAGCTGTAGGTAGGCCTTAAACTTACATAAGATTAATATTCTGTTAATATTCGGCCGAACACCAAACATATAAATCCATGCCGAATACGAATAATTAACGAATATCACATCTCTAATATTTAGTATACCTAAATTTCATTGATTTGATTTATATCTTACTCCTTGTTCAAGAGATGTTAATTTTGAGTTGTAAAAGTGCTATTATTTTGCCTATTTACAATATAATACTTTGACTTTGATAGTTTATATATGGCTGAGATAATTGAGATTAAAGTGTACTTTTCCGCCTGAAGTTCTTGACAGTGTGCTCAATCGCAGTGACGCCACTCTGCCAGGCACGGCATGCTTTCTGTAATACGAAATACAACAGAATACATTGCCCGCATTTCATGTTAGAAGTTTATTACTTTTTGTAATTACTTTCCACGGTATTGTGGTGCCTCATTAAACTTACAATCTGGCCTTAAGACTAATTTTTAATTTAACCTAAGCTGCTAAGTAGAAATTAAATAATATATAATATATCTATAATATGTCTTATTGTAGATCCACCATTATAGAGAAACAAGTAGTTAAGAAACTACTATGTAGATATACTTACTGTATAAACAAGTAGTTAAGAAACTACTATGTAGATATACTTACTGTATAAACAAGTAGTTAAGAAACTACTATGTAGATATACTTACTGTATAAACAAGTAGTTAAGAAACTACTATGTAGATATACTTACTGTATAAACAAGTAGTTAAGAAACTACTATGTAGATATACTTACTGTATAAATAAATAACAAGAATAAATAAAAAAATACTACTACTACTATTACTAATACACAAGCCATAGCTAAAAACTATCTCGATCACATCAGCTTTCAAACCGAAAAAACTGCATCAAAATTGGTCCATTCGTTTGGGAGCTATGATGCACAGACAGCACAGACAGACACACACACACACACAAAGTGATCACACCCTAAACTTATAACACCTGTCACCTGTGTTTGGGGTTAAAAACATATTTATAAAAATAAAATTATTAAATAATTCTATCTATTGTAGTCGCAGTGGCTCTTTGTGGTTGTGAAGTTAGGCTTTGAGAACAATTGCGCAGGAACTGCTGTGAGGATAAAACATCATAAAGTAAGAGTGAAATAGAAATTGCGAAATACGTAAGAGAGTGAGCGAGGCAGTTATACAATGCTGTCTTCACCTTCAACATTGCGATTGCACCTAAAAAATAGCAGCTTGCGCAACGACTAGCAGACATCTTCCGAGATACGAAGATCTGCTGCAACTACTGTCCTTAGTTTGAAAGCATTTAATTTGATATATGAAACTTGAGATCCATATTTTAAGTTTACCTGTATAATAATAATTTAAAAGAGCTATATTATAATTACGTACTCTATTCTTACATTAGTTGGGACAAAAAATTTGCATTTTTATACTGCCAATTTTCTGATTGACCTTTCTCGAACCTATCTTCCATTAAAATATCAACAGTATCACAATTACAAAGTTTCCTAAGTAAAATAAAGCATTAAACACTGCATGCAGATTATTTGTTAGCAGTTTCACAGTGCAAAGTGCTATTATTTTGCCTATCTATACTTATAATTGAGCAAATAGAATGAAAAAGACTACAAAAAGGACCATTAAAAAAATTAAAAAATGGTACTTGAAATAAGCTACTGAACAAGAATATATTTTTTAAATTGTGTCTCTCTGTTTGTTTGTATGTTTGTTCGCGCATCACGTAAAAACTACTAAACCGATTGTGATGCGGTTTTCACTGTTGGATAGCTCAGAGTTTGACTTAAAAACTGGTGTACTTGGTATCTCAATACGATTAGTAGAAGCCGAGCAATTGATAAAAACTTTTAGAGAGTTGAAGGAATTTTGATTATATGTTGGTATTTTAGGTCCAGGTTTGTAGGAGTAGCACATATAGTACTTTTAACCTTGAGAAATGACCACGCGTGCGAAGCCGCGGGCACAGCTAGTTTGCAATAAAATACTCTGAAAATCAGCAGATGAAATGACCGGCAAACTGATGACAGGCAGTAAGCGCGCATACTCCCTGAAAAAAAAAACTCGCAGTATAACTTTGGTAATAAAAAATTAAAATATTCAACAGTATCACAATTACAAAGTTTCCTAAGTAAAATATAACTTAATAGTATAACTTTGGTAATACAGCATGTATTGAAATGAAGTAAAAAGTAGTGTAATGTACAGCACTTACTCTCTAAAACAAGGTATACTTTAATGTCATATTTTAAACTAGCTGTGCCTGCGGCTTCGCACGAGTGGTCATTTCTCTAGGTAAAAGTACTCTATGTGCTATTCCATGAGCTAAAATACCACCAATGTTTGATCAAAATTTCTTAAATTGACAAAAAGTTTTTGATTGATTGCTCGGCTTCAACTCATCGGATTGAGATACCAAGTACACTCATTTTTAAGTCAAACCCTAAGCTATCCAACAGTGAAAACCCCATCGCAATTGGTTCAGTAGTTTTTACGTGACACGAGAACGAAAACAACCAAATAAAAAGATTAGCTTATTTTAAGTACCAATACATGTTTTTTTTTATATTAGCCTCTTTGTAAAGACTTTATAGTTCATATTGCTTTATTATATTCTTCATTGTATGTGTAACAAATTGAATTTGTATTTGTAGCAAGCCAAGAAAGAAAGGAAGGAAAGTGTAGCTGCTTCAACAGGAGGCAGTGATCATGAGAGTGAGGCTCCAGCTGAAAGTGGCATGGAAGATGACGCAGGCACAGTCGCCGTGGCCTCCAAGGGTCATGTTGAGTTTAGCCCACCGGTAGTAGTTGATATCCCGAGGGATACTCCACCCAATGTCAAGGTAAGGGGCACTTGATCATCCCTCTTTTAGTTTTAAATAAAGAGAAAGTAGTCATAAATCATTGGTTGTTGGTCAAACTCTGCACCTGTTGATATTCCAATTATTTATCTTATGTTTTTAAACAGTTCATATTCTAATTTTATTGTTTATGGTTCACTCCTATAATAATATTATTATTATTATTAAAACATATCAGTCCATACTGCAGGTTTTATGGTTCAATCCTATAATGCTGCCTTATCACTAAGCAGCAATCTCTAACAGTCAACCTTAGGTTAGATAGCATGAACATTTATGAACGGTATACGCATAAGTGTATCTATAATGGTTACCTATAGGCTATAGGTAACATAACAAAATAAGGTAGGTACTATTAATAAAAATGAAGATATACGAGTCATCAATAAAAATGTTATCTATTAAAGTGCAAGGAATGCCTTTATCTGCTCATTAATTATACAGATGCAGAGTTTGATATTGCATTCCCAGAACTATGTATAGCGACTGTTAAAATTATATTTATAGTCAAGTGTATTTAAATAATTACTTATCATCAATATTCTTGGGTCATGCTTTCATAACATGCTGGTTCATACATGGGTATTTATATCTTATTTGATGGCATGCTCTATAAGGTTGGCTCTAACTTAATGCAGATTGGGAGAATATGTTCAGAATTACTTCATAAAAAATCCTAATGGGCGTTTTTGAAGTTGGTCAGTGAAAGCAGTAGTTTGTAAGGAAATCTGCTGGCTCCGAGCCGGCCACTAAAATCGCCGTCATAATATGTTTTTATGTACTTGCTCTCTGCTGTCGCCATACAACAATTCAATAACGCCCAATTGCCAGATTTCATTCACGAGGAACAGCAGTGCTATTACGCAATATTGATCATATTGGTTTCAATCAGATTGTCAGTATCTTCATAGGAATTTCGACTCTATCGCACTGTATTATGTGCACTTGATAGTGTGACAATATAATTGAAACCGATATGATTAATATTGCGTAATAGCGCTGCAGGTGTATAATAAAAGTGTTACAATATTAGCAAATAAATCGATGGTTGTCATTAATGGGTAGTAAAATATTCTGGTATGGTGGCATTGGGCCGATCGTTTTGATGCAAAATGATGGAAAATAACAGTTAAAAACGCTAAATATGTTTCGATCAGCGTTCGCTTTGGACTTGACAGTTAAATTTTACATCGGAAAAGCGATTTTATTAAACTTTATTTACTAGGCTTTAGGGTCGTTTTTCAATCAGTTTGGAAAGGATCATTAGTGTCAAAAATGCCAATCGAAACAGTTGAAAACGCCACTGCATCATCTCGAATGCAATGAGTGTTCAACGCTCACCTAACGCCTCTGCATAGCTCCTACTACAAAACGTATGTAGAAAAAATAATTCGAAATTTCGCGGTCTGAAAATTGAAGATTTAATTTCGAGTGGAGGCATCAGGTTAGCATTGACCTTGAGGTACCTGTCTGCAGATCCGCAAACGCGGCAAGGATCCTAAAGTAAAGCCGATACTGATAAACAAAGAGGATCCGAGCTGCGTGAGCGGTCCCGCGGCGCTGGCGTTGAACGCGCCGCACTCTGTACTCAACCATTTCGACGAAATACACCCCAAGGACGAGTTCGAATTGTTGCACTCCACACTCGCTGCGGAAAAAGTGAGTGCCACTGAGTGTGCTCCTTTTACATATCACTGTAGTTGTTGTCATGCAGAATCAAATGCCTCCATATTAACTGTGACGCATTCAGTATCGGTAGGTAACAGAACATATGTTAACTAAATTTGTTCTGTAGAAATGAGCGGTGGATAAACCAATATTTACTAAGAAATAACAGAGCGAAAATGTTTTGTCTGGGACTTTTGATGACGCCTAATACATATAACTAGAGGTTATTCAAGAAATCTTAATTCGTTTTTTTTTGTATATCACGGTACCTCATACGACATACAAACAAACAAACGTCTTTCATATTCTCGTGTTTATTCTTTTTGTAATCTTATTTAAAAGGTGAAGGTTATTTTTTTGTGTTTGTATGATCCCTCTTCGGGAATTCTCCGGAATTTCCGAACTGATTTGGACAATGACGCTATTTTGTATGACAATCACCCCAACTATAATAAAATTTTATTGGAATTGTTTTTTAGTTTTATTTGAGTGAGTAGACCTTCAGAGTGGTCCCATATATATTTCATTAAAATAGGTTCAGTAGTTTTTTTTATTAAGTAAATCTATTTGAAGTAATGTTTTTTATAGAACAATGATTATTTATCGATACTGTACTCTTCTCTTCACTTGATGTGTGTACTGGGATGGAACTGTAATAAATAATGTTTAATTTGCGCAGGTTAGTTGTGTGTCGGTTTGTGTGTCTTATAAAATATTCGCCTTGTGCTTATACAGTGGCTTTCAAACTTAGTACCACAATTTTAAAATTAACATTTTTTATTTAATCGTTTGGCTCCTTCTCATCGGATTGAGATACCAAGTACACCAGTTTTTAAGTCAAACCCTAAGCTATCCAACAGTGAAAATCTCATCGCAATCGGTCCAGTAGTTTTAAAATGATGCGCAAACAGACAGACATCAAAAGTATGGTACTAAGTTTTGAAGGGCAGTGAAGTTAAATGCATCTTCTAATAGTTTATTTATTTCCCGCTTGCTATGATTTATTATCATCTTACATAGATTACATGAATGCTTAAACATAGTCATTATACCATAACATTGTATAACCAAGCCAAGACTTGTGCCTTCTAGCACAGTACATATATAGTCCACTCCAATATATAAAAGTGAAACGTTCTCTGTTTGTTTGGTTGGGGATCTTTCACGCGATAACGACTGGACACATTTTGATGAAATTTGGAGTGGAGATAGCTTACCCTGGAATAAAACATAGGATACCTTTTATCCTGGAAAATGCCAAGTTTCCACGGGAAAACTGGAAAATGTTGATTTCTCGCTGCAAATACACATTTTGATGAAATTTGGAGTGGAGATAGCTTACCCTGGAATAAAACATAGGATACCTTTTATCCTGGAAAATGCCAAGTTTCCACGGGAAAACTGGAAAATGTTGATTTCTCGCTGCAAATAATAACAAGGCTGTCAAAAAACATCAAGAGCGTTGGTGCTAAACTTTTGTTTTGGTTTTTAATATCCTAGAAGAACATAGGATGCTTTTTTTCGCGATAAACTGTAGTCCGCGCGGACTAAGTAGCGGGCGAAATCTAGTCCTTTATATATTTACTGTGCTTCTAGGGAAATAAAGAAATGTAGATATGTGGATGATATTCTATTACCTAGTCACGTCCTAGTGTTAGTAATAAACTGTTACCAAGTTGTTTATTTACGATTACCTAGTCACGTCCTAGTGTTAGTAATAAACTGTTACCAAGTTGTTTATTTACGATTACCTAGTCACGTCCTAGTGTTAGTAATAAACTGTTACCAAGTTGTTTATTTACGATTACCTAGTCACGTCCTAGTGTTAGTAATAAACTGTTACCAAGTTGTTTATTTACGATTACCTAGTCACGTCCTAGTGTTAGTAATAAACTGTTACCAAGTTGTTTATTTACGATTACCTAGTCACGTCCTAGTGTTAGTAATAAACTGTTACCAAGTTGTTTATTTACGATTTCGCCTGTCACAACTATTAAATTCTACTTCGTATTTTATTGTCATTTATGTTGAAATTGTACAATACAAATGACAATAACATTTAATGAATTTTGCATGAACGTTAAAATGACGTAGGGCACACTCCAGACTGGCTTCTGAGGTCGTGGACTTAAAGGTGACCCACAGCCGATACTTGTGTGCAATATGCGTTTATTTTTAAGCATACATATAATTTTTTTGTTTACTATGATCAGGTTCTAACAATACTAACTACACTCGCGAGCATTGAAATCTACTCAGCTCCTGCGCGCGCCTTTCAGTGTCTATAGGTTTCATTGTTTGTTACATATTTTCAGAATTAGAAAAACACGATTGCGCGCCTGAGGTTTTGCGCCGATTTCATTGCTCACGAGTTTAATTGCCTCATTTAATTAATCATTTAAATTAGTTTAATATCTTGAAACTACTTGCTAACAGCCACAAGAGAAATTAGAAGAGCCAGTTGAGAAGAAGGAAGCCAAGGCCCCAAAACCGGCGAAGGCCCCGAAAGCACCCGCTGCAAAGCCGGCGCCCTCTGAGACCATCAAGGAAGTGACTCGAGAGCGACGCGATAGTGGTGATGCTCCCAAAGAACAACGCAAAGGTACGAACAATAGTTTTATTCTGTAATCAAGAAAGCCATGGCCCCAAACCTGTAAAGGCCCCGAAAGAACCCGCGGCCCGTGTGTGCCCGCGGAGGCTAACTAGGAAGATATTCGTGGAGATGCGGCGATGCATCCATAAACAATGCAAAGCTTTAAACCAAAGCATTCGTTTCTAAATCGGTACTGATATAATTGCCGCTGTAAAGAAAGATGCTTGCGAGAGGTCCCAAAGAAAGTGTATACAATTTCAATCATCTTTGGGACCTCTTGTAAACTTCAAAAGCTTCGCTAGAAGAGAAATGTACCTATCAGAAACTGTCTTTCAACTCGTCGATATTTCGATATGTTTTGTACCAGTGAATTAAACTTCGATTTAAGCATATTGTAGGTATAATATTTTGTCTCTGTAATGGGCACAAATGTAAATATCGTTCGTTTCCGTTTAAAGAATGTACTTTGTAGTATAAAGTACTTTCATGAAGTGACAAGTCATTTTTTATTATAATTTTGCCCTTGAATGCCACGACTAGTTTTATCGCCAGTTGAAATAAAAGGTTTTACTACAAAATTTCGCATTCTATAAAATGTTCTATTTCATAATACGCTATTAAGATAATATTATGTTATGTAGATAGGTAGAGTTTTAATCGCAATTATTCAAATAGCACGAAGATAACGCAATAGTCGAAAGATTACAATAAATGGCTCCAAGATGGTCTCGCATTCTATTTACAATCACATACATTGTTATCTGACCTTTGTAAGTAGGTTTATACAATGTGACTTCCATGTTAACAAACATTTGTACTGACATACGCAATCTCATGTTAGCTAAAAAAGCGGAGAAAAAGCCCGAGAAGACTGTCGAAGAAGTGGTGGAAGTAATTCGCGAGGAGGTGGTCCCGCCGTTGAACTCCCCTCAGCCAAGCGAGCTGACTACCGAGAAACTGCTGAAACAGGCGCTCGTCAGCGCGCCCGTGCCCGCGGCCGCTACTGCCACTCCCCCAGGCGGGAAGAAGAAAAAGAAACCTGAACCTAATGTCCTCAGTCTTATGGGTGAGTTTGCATTGTATTTGGCTTGAGCAGAAACGGGCCTTGTACGATTTTGCAGAGGTCATCCTCCAGCTTTATCGTCTGTTTATTCAGTTGCAAAGCAAGATAAAAGTCAGGCTCCGGAAACATGTTTATAGTTTCGCATATTTAGATTATACTTAAAAATTGATTGTAATCGTTAGCCTAAATTAGCATGTGCTGTAAATTTTACGTGCAACAGGTCGTCCGATCGTTACAACTATAAATTTATTTTTGGTACACATGTCTCATTGTGAAGTTAAACTAAACCTTTGTTGCTACCTATTTAGAGTTGTCAAAAAACACAAGTCCTATTTTAAAAGCTTTTATTTAGCTTCACTGGTATGTATGTATCTATGTATTTCTGTCTGTCCTGGAATCTTGCAATTCAAATTTCTAGCACTTTCTCCGATTAGCTATCCGGCTGAAACTTTCAGGGAAGCTCACAAATCGACGACAAAGCAATTACAAAAAAAGGAAAAAAAGAAGAAAAATATATTAAAACAAAAAGTGACAATGCATAAAAAAACTCTTATTTTTTTTTTTAATTATTCCTTTTGGTCTTAATTTTAAGACAGTTACATTTTTCATGACTCCCGACTTAATCGTTTTTGATTCTCCGCGTTCTGAGTCATTGAGTTCATAAAACGATATGTTCAACTCATACTGGAAGTGACGTCACACGAGTTGGTGGTACAGTTGTTCTATCTCACGAAAGTGTGTTGGTCTTAATTGTATGTGTAAATGTACATGCACATTGTTTCTGTGTGCGTAAGCGTATCGCCCGAGCTGCTGCTCCCGAACTTACGAACACAGAAACAATGTATCTACACACACAATCAAGACCAACCCGCCTTCGTGTGATAGAACAACTGTAACTGTGGGCACGTTCTGTTCCCTGCAGCGGGCGACAGCGGCGGCGTGAACGTGGGCGAGCTGGTGCGAGTGGTGCGCGAGGCGGCACTCTCCCGCACGGAGATACAGATCCTGACGGACGCTCTGCTCAACAAGCACCACGACCCGCTGCCCGAGCACTCGGAGTGGACCGAGGTATTATATGTACACAAATTATTTAAGATGATAATTGCAAACTTCTGAATGCTTTGTGGAGATAGAAAATAAATATAAAGATATTAAAAACTTCGATTAG
This sequence comes from Alsophila aescularia, assembly GCA_946251855.1. Taxonomy (NCBI): domain Eukaryota; kingdom Metazoa; phylum Arthropoda; class Insecta; order Lepidoptera; family Geometridae; genus Alsophila; species Alsophila aescularia. The sequence continues at coordinate 24,377,199 of OX276373.1, read as the reverse complement.
TTATTTTATGAGAAACATCAAACATGTTTTATTCTCAACCAAAAATGGAGTAGGTATTTTTTTGCTGTACTTCATTTTGACGCGATGAGTGACAACACTGACGTAGATGCCTACGCCGTCGTGCGCACGCGCATGCGTCGTCCCCGTCCGCAAACCGTACACGCTCGCAGAGCCGATGCGTTGCCGCTTGCCGTTGCGTATACCGCGCACTACGCGCGAACGCTGTGGCAACGCAGCTCCGGCCATTCACCTCGCTATAAAGTTGGTACCTACCTAACAACAACTAATCGCACTGCACTGCGAGCCGGTAGCCATTCAATATTTCTAATTTGTATTGTTTTCCGTTTTTATTTGATTGTTTTTTTCCCTCATGTCTTAAAATGAGCTACTGAACAAGAGTATAACATTTATTAAACGTCTGGATGTTTGTTCACGCATCTTTTAAAAGCTATTGGACACTGGTTACTGGTTTTCACTGTTGAACAGTTTAGAATTTGACTTATAATTCTGATGAAATAAGAAAGAATCTCGATGCGATAAGAGGACGAGTAATCGATAAAAAAACATTTTACTGCTGAATTAATTTTGATGAAATTTGGTATTTTGTATTATAAAGTTACTTTTATCCTAGGATAATGTCCACGTGGGCACAAATTATCAAAACTTTTTGGCACTATTATAACAAGAGAAACATGTCCACAGGGCCCCAACGACCCGATGCAGAAACTGAAGAAGCAGCTGGCCGACAAGGAGAAGGCGCTGGCCGACGAGATCGAGGCTTCACAGGCTCTGCACGCCAAGTTGAAGGAACTCAGGTAAATTCTGGATACTGACCAATCCTGTGCTATACAAGTACAATCACTTTATTTTAACAGTAGTATAAGCAACATCATATACCTAATTAAGTGTAAACCACGAGTGTGTCACCACACAACGCTCAGGCGAGTGTTATAATAGTATCACACGAGTTTTTTTAATACTAATTATATGCAGTTGCATACACTACTTTATCTTCACTTATGCAGTATCTATTTTTAAATAAAACAAAAGTGATTAATAAAGGTACCCAATTCATTTATAATAGTTATTCAAATTTAGAGTATTTCCCAGATTACGAAGAAGCCCTTAACATATCTTGTAGGTACTGAAAGTAGGCAAGAATCACGTTTTCTGAAAATGACTATTTTCCATTTTCCACTCCAAAGATTCCTTGTAGGCTTTGCTTTGCTAGACTTATCTGGGAGTATATCAAGGGTCATTTTTGTTGCCACGTCGCGACGAGGATGTTTGATGGTATCTTCATCTGTATTACTACCATCAATTTATTAAAACAATAAACTTTATCATGTTGTAATATTAACACATAAATTACACCTGAAATATATGAATTACGGCGGCAAATCTATGTCCATCCATACTGTGAACGTGCGCGCATGCGGTGTAGCACGCGCCGCCCTAGATTATTAAACGGCCACACTGAATTAAAACCTTGGTCGGATCAAACTGTACTATTATATTTTTCTTTTTAGCAAAAACCCTCGTACTCGTCTTTAACCCAGACCAGGTTATAACTGTACTATAATGGATAAATATTAATATATGAATCAGTTCCATAACGAGGGGCTATTAAAACACGAGAATGATTTTAACAAACGAGCCGGAGGCGAGTTTTTTAATGTTATCACTCGAGTGTTTTAATACCTAGTTATGTGTCGTTGCATACACTACTTTATCACACATGCAAAAGCTATTTATTTTAATGGAAAAAAATATGGTGTAATAATTTCTTGATTTTGCTGGTAAAAGCTCGTGCGTCATTTTCGTTGCGGTTTCTATGATGCCAGGTGGAATCAAATTCTCCTCAATATCACTGCTGTCAGACATTTATTCGCAGAATAAGACTTTTGACCAACAATAACACAGTAAATATATAATAATAATAAAAAAAACGGTCTAGCAGTCTACCGCGAATGCGCGCGCATGTGCTCTTGCACGCATCGCCATAGATAATAAACGGCAACAGAATTAAATCCGCCTTGGTCGGTCAAACTGTACTATTGTTTTTTATCTACACTCCTATCGTAAAATCCGGTTTATGAACTCAAAATTGGTGGCATAAAGACATACTTTACGCACGGCACGTCTCCGGTACTAGTTTGGATCCGTACAACGAGGGTATTCGTCATTTACTATCTATGGCGGCGCGTGTTAGACCGTATGCGCGCGAATTACTTGTGGACTGGATTTTGGCGCCATAATTTACTTTAGTAGGTACCTAACCAATCTAGTGTTTTTTTGGAAATCAATTCTTTTATCCTGATTAAAAATGTGACATAGATGTGTTAAACATGTAAAAACAGTGTTCGTGAGGAGAATTTGACTCCACCTGACATTACGGAACAGCAACGAACATGACGAACGAGCTTTTACCAGCAAAGTCAAGAAAATGTTATGATAATATTTTTTTCCATTAAAAGTAAGTCCTAATGCATGAGTGTAAAGAAAGTAGTGTATGAAACGGCACATAACTAAGTATTAAAACACTCGAGTGGATACTATTAAAAACACGCCTGCGGCTTGTTTTTTTAAACGCACTCATGTTTTAATAACCCTCGTTATGCAACCGTTTGACTACTATTTTTTGCCAAAGCCCTCATTGCCCGCCTGTCAAGACATTTACGGTTGGCAGGGCTCTTCCAGGGATCGTCCCCGTGAGATTAAAAACAATGGAGAACTAAGATGTGGAAGTTTAAAAAAAAACTTTTGTCTATTCTAACTTTATGATATGGTTGAACACAGAGGCAGCCTGAACGCGGAGCGATCGCGGCTGGCGGTGGCGGTGCGTGCGGGCGAGGCGGCGGGGGCGGCGGCGCGCGCCGAGCTGCACACGCTGCAGGCGCGCCTCGCGAGGCTTCTCGAAGATAACCATGCGCTCGCGCAGGACAAGCTCATGGTAAAGTGCACTGTATGAACGAGGAATAGACAAAATATGAGTAACCTATAACCACGACGATAGATGCGAAAATGTAGGTACGTTAAAGCCTATGCCTCGGCGAAAACTTTATGTTGGTAAAACCTTATGCTCCAAACCGATCCGCGATATGTTTATATTCTCGGCAAAGTTTACATTGCCAACTGTGGTGATTTAGCGTCATAATAGTAGTTTATGAAACGCTTGCATAACGAGGGTATTTAAAACACGAGAGTGAGTTTAGAAAAAAGGGCGTAGGTGAGTTTTTTAATAGTATATCACTCGTGTGTTTTAATACCTATTTATGTGCCGTTTCATACATTACTTTATCTACACTCATTCAATAGGAAATAACTTAGAATGAAAAAAATATGTAATAATTTCTTAATATTGCTGGTAAAAACTCGTTCGTCATGTTCGTTGCTGTTTCTTGATGTCAGGTAGAGTCAAATTCTCCTCACGAACACTGCTGTCGGACATTTTTAATCAGAATAAAACTTTTTATGAACAAAAACACATTAAATTGGTTAGGTACTAATCTAAAGTAAATTATGGCGCTAAAATTCAGTCCACAGCGAATTCGCGCGCATACGGACTAGCACGCGCCGTCATAGATAATAAATGGCAAAAACAAAACACATAACACTGTTTTTGATAAAAGCACCGCTTTGGATCTGCACTACGTGGGTTTTCGACATTTATTATCTATGGCGGCGCGTGTTAGACCGTATGCGCGCGAATTACTTGTGGACTGGATTTTGGCGCCACAATTTACTTAGTAGGTACCTAATCAATCTAAAGTGTTTTTTTGGAAATCAATTGTTTTATCCTGATTAAAAATGTGACAAAGATGTGATAAACATGTGAAAACAGTGTTCGTGAGGAGAATTTGAGTCCACCTTACATCAAGGAACAGCAACGAACATGACGAACGAGCTTTTACCAGCAAAACAAGAAAATATTACGGTTTTTTTTTCATTAAACTAAGTTCCGCTCATGCAAGTGTAGATAAAGTAGTGTATGAAACGGCACATAACTAACTAGGTATTAAAACACTCGAGTGATACTATTAAAAAACTCGCCCTTATTTTCAACTCACTCTCGATTATGCAACCGTTTCATAGACTACTATTTTTTTCTTATTAGAGACGTGCCGTGTGTGAAGTATGTCATTATGCCACTATTTTTGAGTTCATAATCCGGATTTGACTATTTGAGTGTAGATGAAGTCTTTAATATAATAATTCTGAGTTTTTTTACAGCTTCAACAACAGCTCGGCGCTGAAGGGGAGACGCAGGCGCAAATGGTGCAAATGGAAATGCACATGCAGAGACTCACGGAAGTAAGAACCTCTCTTTACACAAAGCTCTGTCCATGTAGGCAATGACTATCAGAAGTCAAACTTTTGACAAATCTTACTGTCTAGTAAGATTTGTCACAGAAATAAACTAAATAGTCCTTCATGTGTCTCAAATTACCGTCATAATTCGTTTTTCATTTGTACTGTCAATCTTTTCAACTCCTATTATTCTGAACATGCAGATCTTTTATGTCGAGGCAAAATATTATCAAACTTATTATAATTAGGAACTTCTTTCCAAAATTACCAAATATTTCATTTTACTTTCGTATGTTCTCTCGGCGTCTTCTGGTTGAGGGCGACCTGAGGGCCATGTTTATGGACCTTTTATTTTACTTTCGTCTCTTTTTTCGGCGTCTTGTGGTTGAGGGTGGCCTGAGGGCCATGTTTATGGACCTTTTATTTTACTTTCGTCTCTTTTTTCGGCGTCTTGTGGTTGAGGGTGGCCTGAGGGCCATGTTTATGGACCTTTTATTTTACTTTCGTCTCTTTTTTCGGCGTCTTGTGGTTGAGGGTGGCCTGAGGGTCTTGTTTATGGACCTTTTATTTTACTTTCGTCTCTTTTTTCGGCGTCTTGTGGTTGAGGGTGGCCTGAGGGCCATGTTTATGGACCTTTTATTTTACTTTCGTCTCTTTTTTCGGCGTCTTGTGGTTGAGGGTGGCCTGAGGGTCTTGTTTATGGACCTTTTATTTTACTTTCGTCTCTTTTTTCGGCGTCTTGTGGTTGAGGGTGGCCTGAGGGCCATGTTTATGGACCTTTTATTTTACTTTCGTCTCTTTTTTCGGCGTCTTGTGGTTGAGGGTGGCCTGAGGGTCTTGTTTATGGACCTTTTATTTTACTTTCGTCTCTTTTTTCGGCGTCTTGTGGTTGAGGGTGGCCTGAGGGCCATGTTTATGGACCTTTTATTTTACTTTCGTCTCTTTTTTCGGCGTCTTGTGGTTGAGGGTGGCCTGAGGGTCTTGTTTATGGACCTTTTATTTTACTTTCGTCTCTTTTCTCGGCGTCTTCTGGTTGAAGGCGAACTGAGAGCCACGATCACGGACCTCACGAGTCGCCCCCATGTGACTCCCTGGTTCGTTGCTGCAGCCCGTAGGCTCGTAGCATTGTACTTCTACTATCTGACCAATAAGCAGTTGTTTGTTTTCCATCTAAATAACGTGTCATTCTATTGCTGACAAGAATTATTCCAATAGCACTGCAAACAGCTTGCGCCGTCGCGCGCGCTTACTAGTATAATAAATGCGAAAGTGAGTTGATTTGTTTGTTACGCTTTCACGCCTTAAGGGGGCCCTTCCCGGTCGGTCTATCGACAACGCGAGCATGCTTGAAAAGCATGTGGTTTCACCCAGCGCAATGTTTAAAAAAGAGACAAAGCGAAAAAAGAGAGATAGCATCTGAACGCTCGGTTGGTATTTGGAAATTTCCGCATTATAACAATAATAACAACATTGAACGAAAAATAGTGTGCGGAAATTTCATAAAACTTGTTCCAGGAAATACGTGTTGTTGAGTAATGCTTATAAGTTTGTGAAATAAATGTTTTTCATTTAGAATCTCATTTACATGTGCGAGGTTTCTACGAAGATGTTTTCTTTACTTTTACGATTTATGAGTACATTATGAACGGCCAAATTTCAGGTAAAATTCGTGCGAAAAAGCAGATTTTTTGAGGCTTATACTGAATTTGTTTCTCCATATTTATATTTTTTGCTTTAGTAGAACCTACACCCAGTGTACAAAATACCAGTTAGTACAAAAATTTCAAAGAAAGATGGGTTACAACGCCATAATTACGTACGAGCGTTTGTATGAAACGTCGCCATACGTTATGAAACGGTTGGCCGCTCTTAACTACTAAACCGATCATCATGATATTTTGAACATACGTTGTCAGGGGTATAGAAAAAGGGAACCTTTCATTCCGATATAGGAGAAGAAAAAAAAGAAGAAATCGAAATTCTTATTTTTTTATGGGAATTGCCACTTCGATGTTAAAGTGACAGGTGTCAAAGTTACAGACGTCAACCCTAGGGGTGCAGTAGGGAGGGATTTTTTGAAATTTCATTCCTAATGGGGTATCGGGGGTGGCAAAATTTGCACGCGAGCTGAAGCTGTGGGGCGCAGCTAGTCTTTTATAATATAGGGTCCAATAATTAGTTAATTCTGTACACAATGTAACTCTACTGATGATTGTTTGTTTGATTGCGTGCAGTCGGTGGCGGCGCTGCAGGCGGAGTGCGGCGCGCACGCGTTGGAAGCCACGGCGGCGCGCGACGCGTGCATGCTCGCACAGCAGCACGCCAGCGACATGGCGCAGCAGCTGCAGGTAATGTTTGCGTGCAGACGGGCGCCGCGCTGCAGGCGGAAAAGTTTGCACGCGGCTAACGCTGCGGCGCGCAGAAAGCTAGTGATATATTATATGCTTAAAGAGCAGATGGAATTTAGTATATACATCTTCAATATCGGGACTCTCACTTAGCTCTGAAGAGAGATAAGGCTGGACTGAAAGGTCGCTAATTTCCAAGTGTATAAAAGTGGGTATCGTTGCAGGAGGCGAACCGCGTGTGCAGCGAGCTGGAGCAGCAGCGGCAGATGGCGGCGCACGCTGACCAGCTTGCGCAGCAGGAGCTACGTGCCGCGCAGGACAGGCTCGCCGGTAAGTACCATGCCATACTGTAACGTACGAACCGCGTGTGCAGCGTCCTGGAGCAGCAGCGGCCGAAGGCGGCATCATCTTTTCACATCTCCGCATTTGTGTTTGCTGTATGTAAGTTGATTGCTGTATGTCAACCAGCGCCAGAGTTACGCGAGGAGGATGAGCTACTAGATAAGAAAAAAAAAACACTAATAAGATTGCTTTATTTGTTTCCAATTTTACGAGTAAATATTACCTACTTTGCCGCCCTTCTTCGTCGATAGCTAGTGTTATACTTACAGACCAAAATTTCTACATTTATTCAATTCTATTACGTGCTACGCTACAGAGCACGTAGCACGGGACAAGAGTTCGAAATGATTATTACTCATTTTCGGCATATACCTATCGTATAGTGTACGGTCCCATATTAGTCAAGTTTCAATATTTTTTTATTTTGTGCTAATAATTACGAATAACGAGCATACGAGACCAGAACGTAGCGTAGGGGGGAGGTTGCGAGCGAAGCGAGCCGCGAGTTTGCATGTGGAGCGAAGGGATGACGAAGCGGGAATTCTGGCGAGAGCTACTTTTGACGAGTATTCATTTTGTTGGACAGTGGGTGGTAATCTCATAGGAGGATAAGCAAGCTAAAGTGGCAGTGGGCTGGTCACATTTTCCGTAGAAACGATAATCGTTGGCGTTGACGAGTTCTCGAGTGGAGACCGCGTTTAGGCATACGTAGTGTAGGACGCCCTGTGGCCAGGTGGAGTGACGGAAAATGGTTAAGAGAGCTGAAGACCTAGCTCAGTGGCGTGCATTAGGAGAGGCCTACATCCAGCATTGGATAAATAAATATAAGCTGATGATGATGTTGAATTATTTGACTAGAATAAGTTCAGAGCAGCTGAAATACAAAATATTTACGATTTGAATTTGCAGCGATGTCAGAACTTCAGAACGAAGTGCAGAGGGTGTCGAGTCGCGCGCAGGCTGCGGAAGCTAACGCAGAAAAAATAATGGAAGAGGCGGAAAAACAAAAACAACAGGTAAGTTTGCATTCTCTACTCTGGCAGCAACCATTATATCTTGCAGGTAATTTATTATTACAAAGGCCTCCTGGGCCCTATTTCATAAATCACAATAAAACTACAAATTTCAGTCAGATACGCCAAATTTGCGTTTCATATAACAAATAAGTGCAATTTAAAAAATGCTTTTATTATCTTATTTTTTGAATTAAGGTTTTTTCTTCTTTTTTTACGTATATTTTTTTTTTGTTTCATTTTCTCTTTTTACATTTATTGTGTTTTTTTTGCTTTTTCATCTGTTTATGAGCTTCCCTGAAAGTTTCAACCGGATAGCTAATTGGGAAGTGCTCGAAATTTGAGTTTCAAGATTCCAGGACAAAATACATAGATACATAGATACATCGTTGCATACATATATACATACAAGTGAAGTTTGACTGACATTTGTCGGTTCGATTGACATTTATCAGTGTACTATGAAATGTTTTATGAAATAGGGCTCTTTTTTGCTACTTTTTTGGCATATCTACAAGCCCGCCATTTTCAATGCACTTATGACGTACCAACCTAAATCTGCTATCTTTTGAGCTCCATTACCTCAGAAACTGACACTTTGGGATGCTAGTGTATGCGTATTTTTTTATTTGTATTGAAGTCTTATCGATTTATTAAGCCTGGAATACACAGAAAAGTATGCTTGTTTGCTACTAGGTTGTATGCTCTTTTACAGCATCTTCTCCGAATGTGTGCTCATGAAAGCACACCTCAGAAGCATACTTAGTATGAGCGAACTTCGTTTTAGCACGTTTCAGATACACATGTTCAATAATTAGCACAGACATTGCCTTATTTTAAAGATTTCTGTGATAATTGGCCTTCAAAATGGACTTTTCTTTGCGGAATAAATTAAAGAAAACTGTAACAAACGTAACACTCGTCTGATGGCATTACCATTAAAGATGGCGACGCATGCAAAAGTAACAATATCTAAAAAAAAAGTATGTTAATAGTACTTTATGAAACCGTTGCTTAAGGAGGGCTATTAAAAACGAGTGTGAGTATAACAATCGAGCCGATAGGCGAGTTTTGTTAATGTTATCGATGTTAATGTGTCGAGTTAATGTTATCACTCGAGTGTTTTAATACCTAGTTATGTGCCGTTGCCACAATGCTGTTGCATATACTATCTACACTCATGCAAAAAGCCGAGGAACTGTGTTAAGTAGGGTATCATTGTATTTGAAAGTCATCTTTAGGTTTTTCTCTTATAATTTTTCAATTCGAATGTCAAATTTAGGATCTATAACGACTTAAAGTTGGCTAGCAACCATGTATGTACGTTCCTTTGTGGTGCTTTAGAGACCAAACGCGTGTACCGATTTTGATGATTCTTACGTCAATCGATTTGTCTTAATCTTGCGACTGCTACTAAATACATGACAGTAATCAAAATTCAATATGGCGACAAGCAGACGCCATATAGAGAAAAAGAAAAAAATGAACGTTTTCGAACTGTGGGGTACAGTAGTCTCATCCAATGTATATGTTTGTGAAGTTAGGCTCTATGACGATTGCGCAGTACTGCTGTGGGGATAAAATAGCATAAAGTAAAAGCGAGATAGAATATGCGAAAAACGTAAGCGAGTGAGCGAGGCAGTTATACAATGCTGCCTTCACCTTCAACATTCGTATTGCGCCTGAGAAATAGTAGTTTGCGCAGCGACTAGCAGATAACTTCCGAGACACATACTTTCACTGCGCCTACTATATCATTGTATTTGAAAGTCATCTTTAGGTTTCTCTTATCATTTTTCATTTCGAATGACTAATTTACGATCTATAACGATTTAAAGTTGGCTAGCAACCATTCTCACTTAATTTATTGCCTCTTTTTAGTTTTGTTTGCAGTGTTTTTCAGCACTTTCGATTATGTTGTTTTCCAGTTGTCGAGTGAAATTTCATCGCTGAGCGAACAGCTGGCGGCGCGGGAGACCGAACTTGCGGAAGTGAAGCAGCTGAAGGCCGCGCCCGCGCAGAACGGCTTGCCGGCGGTCAATGAACAGCACAAGGTAAACCGCATTTTAGCGTTTTTCCTATTTCCTAGGTATATTCCAGCTATTTGGGGTGCATTGCGCAATGGTAGATCGTACTAAAGCTTTTTCTTTGAAACGTAGGATACCAAATCTAGAATACCACAGTAAAATTCGTTCAGAACAAACAAATGTTTAGACTTTAAAGATGATTGGATTCATTGACCTCTAAAACAAACTTTAATGTATGTTAAATTATTTGCATGTTAATTCTCTTTTCCTATTTATTACACGATTAATATTGTTATTAAGTTGATACAATGTTGTGATGCCGATCAAACCGGACGAAATGACTTCAATGATTATGCATATCCTTATCAACTGTTTATTTATAAATGTAGTATGTACTAGTATTATGTTGTTAACTAGTTACGCTAATAAGCATTCACATCGGCCAACAACCGCCCTCAGGGGTCTAATGTAGCGCCATTCTAAGTACACTGTTCATTTAAGACCAAAGTAACAGACAAGTTTCGTCAAATCTTCTTGTCGTCCGTATCACAATGCCTGAAGACAAAAGTCTTCAATCAGAGCGTCCTACCAGTCACAACCCACGGAGCCGAAACGTGGACTCACGGTCAAACTAGTCCACAAATTTAAGGTCGCTGAGTGACCCTAAGGTCCTTCAGAGAAACTACAAGCATAGCTTGCTTGTAGTTGACATTTTATTATATGATTGTCATACAAAATGGCGTTATAAATTGGGTCACGCTGCAGCCCCTTGCTTAAATAGAAAATTTTAAGGACCCATGTTTATTTGCTTTTGCATCGTTGAACGCGCACGCCGGCATTGTCTGCGTCTCGCTAGAGGTCGCACACGTTGGGTTGCGTTACGATGACTGAATGCAAAACAAGTAACAACAAGTCGACTTTTAAGGCGCTATGGGCTTCAAAGTTTTTGCCCTGCTCTTAAAGGTGCAGGTTACGTATATCTGGAGCCGATTTTAGTTAATATTATCAATGTAAATTTACTTTTTTTAAATAATCTTACAATTTTACAAAACACTGATTTCACAGAAGTATTTGAATGTTGGGATAACACTTTTTTAATATATCTTCGGTTGAAACTGAATGAAGTTAATCCATTCCATCGAAGGGAACGTCAAAACGGGTGTTTTTTTAGAAAACTACGTTTTTTTCTATCAAGCCAAATTTATTTATTCGTGTTTCGGTGACCACATTTGGATAAAGTATTTTGTGAACATTTATTACGCATAAAAAAAAAGTCAATTAACCGTTTTCAAAGGTCTAGTTTTAAATATTCGAGAGGACGAATCGTCAAATTTGGAGCCCATTTCACCTTAAGTCATTTTTGCGAGGACATTATGAAAGCGTATTTGGTACCCTGATGGACACATAAACTGCATAAAAGTACAAGACGACTTTGAAATAAATATTTTAACCACGTACGTAAACTTTCCATACAAATGTAAATTGAAAACTATAGATTGGTTCGTTAACTTTGAAACAGCGTATTATCATATCCTTAACTTTAAGTTTGTTTACTGAAAACCATTTGCTTTTTTTAACGAAATTTTTAATTATTTCTAAAAATTGGTTTAATTGAAAAGTTGTTTTTATCAATTGAATAAAAGTTTAAGCAAACGTTTTTGTTTCTTTTAATAAGTTGTATTACCTCCTTGAGCACTTATTACTGATTCTAATCGGTTCCGCATAGACCTGATTAGGGTAATTAAACGGTCTTGCGGAATATTGTCCCATTCTTGTGAAATTGCTATTCTTTTTGCTGCCACTTTTGTGGGCACAGGATTTCTCGCATATACAGCTCTTTTTAAATTGTCCCAAACGTGCTCAATCGGATTAAGGTCCGGGCTGCGTGCTGGCCAGTTCGTGGTACGTATCCCAACTTCTTCGCAATATTGTCGAACTTGTGCAGCGGCGTGCGGTCGGGCATTATCTTCATTAGAGTAAAATTTTCGCCCATGAATCCCATGTAAGGTACCAAGTGATCTTCTAAAATCACTGATATATAGCGATGTGCCGTCAAACCTGTTATCGTTTTGACGAACCATATCAATGAACACAAGTTCCGTTCGCCCGTTCATCGATATGCCACCCCAGACCATACACGAACCGACTCCAAAAGGAACACGCTCTTCATTGCAACTTTGAGCATATCTCTCCCCACGTCGACGATAGACTCTTCTTCTATGACCAATGTGCACCATATAAACATGTCCTACACTCATCGGTGAATAATGCGGATGCCCATTGCTCTTCAGACCAATTTAGGTATTCACGCGCAAATCATAAGCGAGCTTGACTGTGAGCTGCAGATAACTTTGGACCATTTGCTGGTCTAAAAGGGGTGATAGCCCCTTATCTTAGCCTCTTTCTTATTGTTCGTGCACTCACGTTTACTCCACGCACTTCATTCAGCTCTGTTTTGATGTTAACTGACGTGAGGAAATGATTTCGCAAGGAAGTTGGCACAATAAATCAGTCATCACGGCGGGTGGTTACTCGAGTTCTGCGTGTACCACGTCTCCTTTTGTAAGAACCTGTCTCTACAAACCTTTTGTACACTCTAGAAACCGTAGACTGGTTTAAATTTAAATTTCTAGTAATCGTTCGTTGATCCAAGCCTTGCCGCACCAATGCTACAATTTGTGCGGCTTCTTCGGACGAAGTATCCATATTATTCTACCGAAACTCTTGTTGAGTTAAAAAGACTACCTAACAATTGTATTGGTAACAATAACTCAATTAGCAAATGAAAAAAAACAATAACAACCAACTTAAAACTGTAGTTACCCTAATAACACGCAAATCTGAGAACACGCATAAAGTTTCTTTTCTCGGCTATAATCATTTGTTTTGCTTCAGTAATTTTTTAATTGTTTTTAATGGCCAGTCTTCACTTTATCATTTAGGAAAATTTAAAAAGTTTGCATACTTATTAAACATATTCATATGCCGTCACTTTATTTCTTCCTCCTTTATTATATAAAACATAATTGGTCCTGACCGCGTGTTATACCTCAGGCGGCGGAGCTAGCGGCGGTGGAGAGCGTGGTGGCGGCGCTGCGCGACGAGCTCGGCGCGGCACAGCGCGGCGCGCGCGACCACCGCGACCAGCTGCAGAGTCTGCAGGCCCAGCTGCACACCTACCAGGACAAGAACAACGTCAGTACGCACACACACATACACACACACATATACACACACACACACACACACACACACACACACACCACATTTTACATATTTTTTCTATACTAGCTGTGCCCTATAGCTTTTCCCACGTGCAAACTTTGCAACCCATTTTCTCCCCCTATGGAAGGAATTTCAAAACCACCTCTTTACTATTTTTATCCACCTCTAGAGTACTCAAGGAAAAAATTGTCTATATTTCAAATGTCTAAGTTCACCGGTTTAGGCTGTTATGTCTGTCAGTCAGAAAGTCACGGTATTGTGTTATAGGTATAGATTAAAGCTAAGCTCAATCCTACAAAGTCTGGTTTCTATCAAACTTGTGTTTTTTTAACTGGAAACGAAGCTACTTTTGTATGAATATGAATTTGCGCGATCTTACATAACCCCGTAAAAGCAATGAAAGTGTTTATAAACAACTAACCTATTGTGCTTTGACTCCCCGCGCAGGAGTTGCGAACTAAAAACTGGAAGGTAATGGAGGCGTTACAGTCCGCCGAAAAGGCTCTGCAGACGAAGGCAAGCGCGTTGCCGGCCGAAGACCTGAGCGTAAGTGTCCGCTTCCACCACTCCGCACCTCTGTGTAGCACTGTATGCGATGTATCTTCGGCCGGCTTCGCTTTGTTTGTCAATGTTGCTTAAGTATAAATAAGAAAAAATAAAAAAAATAAAAAAAAAATGCTTTGTCATAAAATGCCAGGATAGACAGAAATACATAGATACATACATTACATACATAAAGTAAAGTAAAATAAAAGCTTTCAAAAAAAAAAAACTTAACCCGGGCTTTGGTCCGTTCCAAACAGAAAGGCATGTTGCAATATATTTGTTAATATTGCAACATGCCTTTCTGTACTTAAACTTCAGTACTTAAATTACAAAGTTTTGTACGACATTTACGTAAGACATTTTCATATTAACGATGGCTGTAATGTCTATAACTACTTCGAAATACGTTACAATGGATCCTGTCCAAAGTGTCTTTCAATTTGGATCACGGCACATGGGCCACTCGCCACAGCCACCGGTGGCCCGCGATAAGCATTGTTCACACTTTCCTTACATTTTCATACACGCACACGTGTCTTGTGGCGACCACGCGCTACATTAATCGTCGCCACTAGTTTCTTGCGGCTGCCACACACGAGCCAAGCAGACAAAAATGGGCCTTATTAACATAAAAATGGCCACAGACACCAACCACCATCAGCGTCTATTCTGCACCACTGTAAAGCATCCGCGTCTGGCTTCAGGCAGTCCACTTGCGGCTGTGGCAAGCGGCCCACGTGCGGTAGCCTACATAAAACATTGTCTTTCCATCTCGTGTCACAGTTAGTGTTCACTTTCACATAATAAGCAGAATAGACGTAATTACCAACCATCGGAGCTAAGATGGCTACGGAAGTGGGCCTTACTGTCACTTTTGGGCTCTTACAGACGAACAGCAGTTTGCCGTCACTACAAACCGCCGACGCACAGTTAGCCTGTCGTCGTCAAAGTAGCGTTCGTCTAAAAGAGCCCTCATATGATTATGAAATGTATGGAATCCATCTCAGACTAAATCCATGTGCTTTAAATGTTATACAAGATCAAACAGACAAATATCTTCACCCAAGCTGATTAGGAGAGCTCGCTTCGCTTTGTGAATTTACTTTAGACTTAATAATTAATCAACAGGAGGCGATAACAAAGGCCCAAGAGGCGCAGTACAAGGAAGTGGCGAGCGTGCTCCGCGGCGCGTACCCCGCGGCCGCGCCGGGCTCCGCCGCCGGCCGCGACTGGCTGCAGGCCTTCGCCGACAACCTCAAGCAGGAACTGCACAAGAGAGAAGCTGAGAAGCAGGAACTGGAGAAGAGAGCGGCAGAGAAGGTAACGATCGTCTTTGCATGCTGACTCGCTTCAGCTGTACTAGTATGTCCATCTGGAATAATGTAGCTTTCTATCCGTGAAATAATTTTCAAAATAGGATCAGTAGTATCAGAGATTATCCGTAACAAACAAACTTACAACTTAACCTGTATAATATTAGTGTAGAAATGTAGATTACACACTTTTTTACCCGACAACGGGCATTATGTTTATGAGGCTATATGTATGTATGTATGTTCCTTTGTGGCACAATATAGACTAAAGGCGTGGATTTTGATGATTCTTACGTAGTTCGATCAACGAATGGCCCAAAAGGGGGTGTATAGTGCGTGAGCAGGTACCTAAGCGATTCCTTCAGAAACTTGTTCAGGGTGCTTAGGGAGTGAACATACTAATCGTCCTGACGTCTAGGAGGTGAGCCGGAGTGGGGAGGGGGGAACAAAGTTCCCACTTTTGGGCTTTTCACTTATATCTCAAAAACGGTGCATTGTAGGGAAATGGTTTCTAAGACTAATTGAAAGCAAATAAAATTTTCTACAACTTTTAATCTATACAGCTTTTCCGAATTCTCAACCGTTTTTGAGCTACACACTTTGGAAAAGTGTAAATAAAAGTTATTCAGCATGATGGGCATTACCTGATGTGAAAATTTGCTAAACAATATCAAACATCAACTGAAGATCGCTCGCACTCGTCGCCACCTTCACACAACACATTCGATAACGTTATTATAGCGATATAGTTATTAGCACTAATTTATTTTAGAAATAACGATATTGTGGTATCAAAATTGAATAACGATATATAACTATACCGGTATTCTGAATAAGGTTTTTAACCTGTGATGATGTGATATGATATTTATTATTGTTATTGAAGGTTGTGGTGGAGAAGGTAGTGGCACCGGTGGCCGCCGAGCCGCCGCGAGCCGACGAGCGCGTCATCGAGCTCGAAACGCAAAACGAACACCTGCAGGGGCTTGTGGACAAGTACAAGAACGTCATTGATGATACGGTGAGTTTTTGATGTGTAAACATCTAATGGGGTAATGCAGGGTCGGACTGGGCCGAAAGGGCCCGGGTGACAACCCACAAGCCTGGAGCCCGTGGCGGGATAGTGGTTGATGGGATACTATCGAAAAATAATGAAATATACAAATTATTAATTTTATCAATGATATATATTATTGAGTAAATATTGTTTTAATACTTATAATATAACAAATCTGAAGCTAGCCAATCAATTCTTTTTTAAAAGGGATGTAGTTTCAGCTAAGCTGTCAATAACTTCATCGTAAAAGCTGCTATTCTCGTCATCCTTGTTAAGATTAAACACAGAAGTATTTAATATAATCGACGAATCCAACAGTTATTTCCCCAATAGAGAGCGAAATCTCGTTTTAATGCACTTCAGCGCAGAAAATCATGTCTCACAAGTCACTTTCGTGAACGAAATTATTAAAATTACACAATATGCATCATCTAAGGTGGTATACATGCTGATGTGCATGTTACATTGTGATAAAAGTTTACATGCACGTGGTATGCAACTTTCGCAGAGGTTCGAACCAATTCGGAAAAAACACTGGTGTCCTTTGCAGTTCGATCTAAGACAGGGGTCTTCAAACTGTTTAGCCTAAGGGCCAGACTGATTGCTTCACAAAGCCCCAAGGGCCAAGATATAGTTAGCTCATATTAGGTACAGTTTTGAAACTTGTTTATGACCGAGCTGAGGCGGAAACTACCGACGAGCCACGCCAACAGTCGGCATTACCCCAGCGTCGGACTGGCCATATAGTCGAGGTGGCGTTTGCCAGCCGGGCCCTAGCCTGTGCGGGCCCCCCACGCGCCTGGCTTGCGGGCAGCGAGGTGGTACGTACGGAGGGGGCCCGAGTAGGCTAGAGCCAGGTTTTTTTCTTATACTCAAGGTGGATTAAGCTAAAAAAAACAAGTAAATGAATTTTGAATTGAATTTCACGCATATTTCCATTTTGGGACAAGTCGGCGAGTGAGGTATGTATTAGTATGCCCTTGTAGCAATCTGTGGCATGATGCGGACCCTGCAAAAAGTACAAGTCGCCTAAGTACTTAAAGTGCTTACAGGGCCTTAGACATCTGGGCGCCCCGGGTGAGGAATTTTTTAGTGCCAGAAATGGCTTTTAATATTTATCGCGAACCTTGAACATTTCCGTATTTGTAGGTAGTGTATACATGTGATTTATAACACAAATGTTGAACATTTCCGTATTTGTAGGTAGTGTATACATGTGATTTATAACACAAATGTTGAACATTTCCGTATTTGTAGGTAGTGTATACATGTGATTTATAACACAAATGTTGAACATTTTGAGGTGCTCATACTTTTATCAGGGTAATTACAGACAACGTGCAATAATGTGAAAAAAATATAAGTGGTTATAATCGATCATCTGTGAGTGAAAAAACTTTAATACTTACTCTTATACCAAAAAAGCGCGACCGAAGCGAGCGCGAAATTTTTGAGCTATTTCTGGTACATTATGAGAGTGAGGAAATAATAATAAACCTAATAATACTTTTTATTGAAGGCCAGTGTAATAAGCGTGAAAACTTTAGAAAAATTATCTGAGCTGCATAACGGTCACAAAAAAAATAATACATTAATGGAGTCCCTAACTAGTGGCAGCATGCGAATATATATAATAATACAAAGGCACTAGAAGAGAGCGCAAAAATATCGAAATATTAATTTACTAGTGGCGTAGTGGCTCTGTGGAGCTGTAAACCTCGCGCGTATAAACTTTTTTGCAATCTGTTCAGTGCGCAGTAACGCCATCTAGTGACCTTTTTGTAAAACTAACATTAACAACCAAGGTGCTTCATCAATCCCTACCTAGTGGGGAACGTGCTGATTCCACTGGTAGAAACCTAAAAGTGAGAAATTTACTGCATTTTGAGGAGCTATTCTGCTTATCACAAATTATGCTCTGAAGATCCTCATCAAATGTTCACCAAATTTAGTTCACCTTTTATTTTTTTAATTTAGTGAGACCAGCTTAAAGTTACTACCTTTCAAATAAAAGAAAGAACCATTGATATTGGATCTAATAAGGCGGAGATATTCAGTAGGCCCCTTTTTGCCCTTTTTAGGGGACCTATCATCCCACCATCAAAAATCCCCAAAGTCTAAAAATTCTAAACATTTGCTTAACCTTTATACCAAGTTTCGTCTAGATCGGTTGAGTAATGCGACCTGTAGAGGATAACAGAGATCCGGACATACGAAAGCATTTTTGCCCAAGATGAAACGGACTCGTACTCGCTCGGTCAATTATAGCCGTGTATACGAAGGAAGTAGGATAATTATTGAGGATCTCTTCAGTAGCAATATAAAAGTAGCCAATATTACCAACAAGGCACGAGGGTAGCGAGCGAAATTATTTAAAGTTACTTCTAGGCAAAACAAAGGATCTTTTGAGCGTTCAATAGATTCGCCATATACCGTGTTAAAAAAGTCGGAAATATAATAAAGGCGCGAGCGTAGCGAGCGCAATTTTTTTTAGCTTAATCCACCATGAGTATAAGAAAAAAAACCGGGCTCTAGCCTACTCGGGCCCCCTCCGTACGTACCACCTCGCTGCCCGCAAGACAGGCGCGTGGGGGGGCCGCACAGGCTAGGGCCCGGCTGGCAAACGCCACCTCGACTATATGGCCAGTCCGACGCGGGGGTAATGCCGACTGTTGGCGTGGCAATCGGCGACGCGAGCGGCACGGCGACGCTTCGCCGCGCCGCTCGTGGCTCGTCGGTTGTCTCCGCCTCAGCTCGGTTATAAACAAGTTATAAGCCATCACATAAAGAATGAAGATCAGATGAAGAGTTGCTGATTCACAGTTGACCAATAAGAGCGCGCGGTGCAAAACGTTGCTCGTTGTTTACTTTTTTATGTTTACACATCTGCCAGGCGTCCCAGGACGGCAAATATATTTTTAAGACAGACTAGGCCAGTGTTTGCGCCTTATAGAAATCGTCGATGTGTCCAAAGGTGTAGCACGCTTGCCTAGTAGGTAGGACTTATTCACTCTTGACTTGAACACACCTGGGTTATACGAGGCATGCCTTTTAAGTTTTGTCGTTTGAAGAAAAAAACACAACTAGAACCTTATAGTACTTTTTATTGTTTTTCAAAGTATTCACCGCGTAGCTTAATACACTTTTCCATTCGCTCAAACCAGTTATTATAACATTTATTCCACTCTAAAGTGGAGGTGTTCAAAATGGCGGACTTGAAAGCGTCGACTGCTTCGTCGTTAATTTTAGGAAATGTAAAGAAATCGTTAGGGCTTAGGTCAGGACTGTATGGAGGATGGTCAAGAATTTCTACTTTTTCCTGCTTCAAATACTCAATCGTTTGTCGAGCGCTGTGTGACCTTGCGTTGTCATGGTGCAGGATGATGCGTCGCTTTGAGTTAGATTTTCGAAGTTCGGCGATGACTTGTGGTAAACAAACTGTGGTATACCACTCTGCGTTAACCGTTCTACGATCTTCAAGTGCAATAGTCGCAACATGGCCGGTTTTTCCAACGAACGTGGCCACCATCTTCATTGAAGTGCTTCGAGAACGAACAACTTTAGTCGGCTTTGGCTCGTCTTGAAAGACCCAGATTGTAGATTGTTGTTTGGAATCAGGATTGTAGGCATAGATCCAAGATTCGTCACCACTGATGATGTCGTAAACGTGATTTAACTCTCCTCGGTTGAACCTTTGCAGAGTTTTCTTACTCCATCTGACGCGGGCCGTCTTGTGATCGTCGGAAAGCAGATGCGGTACCCAACGGCAAACTAGCTTTCTCACACCAAGCGCTTCATGCAAGATCTTCTGAATGGTTGTCCCTGAGATGCCTAATAGAGCCTCTCTCGATACGTCACATGACGATCTTCGAGAATTAGTTATCTCACAGCAATTATGTTATCTTCAGTGAAGGCGGATTTTGGGCGTCCTTCGCGAGATTTGTCACTAACACTAGTATGTCCACGCTGGAATTCTAAATACCAGCGTTCAACAGTCCGCAGACATGGGGTTTCATCACTGAACACAGATGTTAGCTTTTTAAAACACTGAAGCCGTGTCCGGCCTCTTCTAAAGTTGTAGAAAATTATTGCACGAACATTTTCCTTAGAAAGATTCATTTTCGTACGTAACCTGACAGATTCCAATCGACGCTGTGACTAAAAAATAGCATTAATCCTAATACTTTCAACTGTTTTGAGATTAAAAATTTAAACACATTCGAATAAAAAATTAAATTCAAAATTGCCGGGAAATATGGAAACGACAGAACTTAAAAGGCATGCCTCGTATTTTACCGGAAACACTGACGAGGGCAGGGTATTTCACTTCTTTGCAGTTCTTATAATAAATGAAGAAGCATTGTACTCATCACTGTTATTTCTACCATAAGACCCGGCACACAAAAAAGTAAGCTGTCGTGCCGAGCCCTGTCGCCTCGTGCGCGCTGGGCTTAAAAGGGTTTGAACATTACTTCTAGGATCACTATTATTAGCGATCCAGGGGTGTTTAGTCCGATCCCCATCCGCGGTCGCCCAGCGACCGCCCAAGCCGAGGTTCGTATCCGCTGCCCTTATGTCGGTCGTCAAAATTTAAACTTTGGCCGCCCCCATTCTGGTGAAAAGACTTACTTGCAAAAAATGCAACTTGATATTATAATATTGGTGTGTGCAGGAGGGAGTGCTGAGCCGGCTGCAGCAGAACGTGACGACGGAGGAGCAGCGGTGGGTGCAGCAGCTGGCCGACAAGCAGCGCGAGCTCGACGAGCTGCAGCAGCGGACAGTGCTGCAGGTGCGTACCACCGGGGGCTTCCCTAATGTAGCGGCCGTGATGTAGCGGTTGTTGATGTCACATCTCACATAACACGGCACGTTTTTCCATAACCCGAAGAGACTGCATAGATTCTGCGCTCTGCGGTCACCATTCACCATCACCGATTTGCTGCTCTGGAAAACACGAATGACGTTGACGAGGCCCTAGATCAATTTATGGGAATCCTAAGGCGAGAGGATTCTAAGTTTTATCAGCTGCAGCATAACTACATACGTACAATTTTCGTAATAATATACATGATTCCTCCTATTTAAAAGACTCCTTTAGCTTCCTATCCGATTCACACGATCGCCACCTTAGATCCACCGGTGCCCTAACCCTTTGTACTCCAAAGCACAGAACCTCTTTCAAAGGTAAATCTTTCGAAGTCGCCGCAGTCCGTTTGTGGAATATACCTGTAAAAACAAGGAAAGCACCATCCAAAGTTGTTTTCAAGAAATTGGTCATTATTTTCAAGCTTCATCTACTATCACTATCACTCCATTATCACTACTTTTATAACGTCACCTTTATTATATTTAATTATATAGATAGAAATTATATGTATTATGTTATTATATGTATTAGATTATTTTATTAAATATATATATATATTTTGTATGTTGTATTCTTATAAATATTTTGCAATTTTTATTATTTTATTTTTTGCATGCCAACAACCTCTCTCTCATTGCATTGTTTGGTTGACTGGTAGATAATGCTTTTAGTATTAAGTCCGCCATTTGTACACTTTTAATTGTGCAATAAAGTATAAATAATAATAATGATGATTATTATAATTTCTGAAATATAAAAAGTTTATAAAAAAAATTAGTAGATACAACTCAAAACATGACGATGATTGCAATAAGTAAAGGTTGATAAGCTGTTGATATGATGAAATTGGTAGCTTTTTTTAACTTCTGATCTTTTTGCATGGTCATGGTCACGTAGGTAAGATTAGACTTGATTATCAACCAAATCTGACGTAAATTTAAGCGCCAAAATTTTACGTGGTTTCTCTAACAACCTTCGACCTTTTTCACAAATTTGTCACAAGCTGCCCTTGGACTTGTGATAGACTTCGCTTTTCTATCAAATCTTCATAAAACTGAATGAAGTTGTTTATCTTCCATGTGTGAATCTATAATTGTTTACGTAGGAACCTCTGGCGTTCGCCTACTCCTGCATAGAAAGGTCGCTACCAGCCATCATGGAGGAGGTACAAAAAGTTACAACTCTACATCTGTGTGCTTCTGTGGCCCTATGCTACTGTCATGTTTCACACATTTGTGTACTTTCTCTTCAACTCAGTGAAAATGTCTAGGGATGATTCCGTCTGACTCATTTTAAAAGGCTTTAGAAATGTGTTGCATAAGAGTCGACCCGATCTGTCCGAACGGAGCGTTTTTCCGTAGTTTTCCCTTTTTGTCGCGCGGAGTGGTCATTCGCTAGTGCGAGTAACAATGCTAGGGGTCAGCCGCATGCTTACGCATCAAGATTGCGGTTACCAGCCATTAGTGCTATTCGTTCTGCCAAATATCGCTTCTGTGCGACAGAAAGGGATAAAGCTATGAAAAATGCGTGTCTGGGCGGTCAGGATGGGTCCTAATTACTCCAAATTGGTCCAATCCAAACCTAAACCATTTATTTTGCTCTTGATTACTGTCTCATTGTGCGTCGGTGGTGGTGAAAAATTACATTGATTATTGTGCATAACGCTTGTTGTCTTTATAAACAGATGCAGAGTAAAATTGAGGCGTTAGAATCGCAGTTGGCGCAAGCGAAAGCAACTAATCATAATACCACTTTTGCCGATGCGGAAAGATCAACTGAGGTAATACAAATTGTTCCTTATTAAAATCCGCATAATTCTGATTTATACAATCAGAAACATTATTATAATCAACTATTAAGTACCGTGGTGGGGTATTCCACACAGCATGGCGAAAAGTTAGTTTTACGACTCTTGAGATTTCCAAGATTTTCATTCATGAATTTACTTAAAAAGATTCCTTAAAGAACATTGCACTTAAAACCCTAGTAGCACAGAATAAATAATAGTACTACCTAAGTAGTTGGCAGGGAAAAACAATGAAAACCTTGAACTTTATGTATTTGTCAAGTCTGATTGACGTGCATAGCGATAGTTCGCGCATCGGAGCCTACTGCGCAGTGGTCAGTTGAACGTCAAAATGAAAAGAGTAAAAATGGGTACGTCTTATTATCTTGTAAATGGTAAAATATTTTGTTTTCAAGTATAATATAACATTGTGCTTTCCTAAGCCTTCGGTGTTATATTTTGTTCGGTGTTTGGTACTATTATGTGCGTGCAACAATAGGCTGGCTCGCTTAGTCTATTTCTCTGGTGAACCATGTTCACTCAACCGGGTCTTTCCATCAACGCCTGGCGAGAAGAGGTGACAGGAGGTCTTGCAACCTGATCCCGCACATTGAGCAGTATGTACTCGTACATACCTTCTATTTGGTGCGACGTGATAGGAAAGGAAAAAACAGGAAGTAGGTTGATGGAGGAAAAGTCAGGAAGTCGGTGGATGGAGGTGGCACAAGATCGCTCGTCATGGCTCTCTTTGGGGGAGGCCTATGTTCAGAAAGGCTGACATGATGATGATGATAGGAAAGTAAATAAACATCCGCAAATTTCGAAGATTTTACTTTTGTATGAGAATTTTAAATACGATGTATTCAACCATTGCACACGTAAATTAATTCACATGCTTGCTCGAAATATACCTGCTGCGTACTTATAAGACTTAAGTTACTTGTTGTATATAAGGAAAATTCTTCATAATTCTAATTATGATCTTTTGATGAGGATGATGAGGTAATTTTGTTTGTTTGTTTACAGGAAAGGCTAATGGCTGGCTTGTCCGAAAAACCTTGGACGTTTGCAAATGGTCCATCACAGGTATGTCTTGCTATAATTATTATTTTTAATCTACTTCCAAAAAAGAGGAGATTCTCATTTAGACTGTTTTTTTGTTTATGTACTGCTGAACCGATTTGGTTGTCTATTTCGTTTTATATTAAAATAATATATATAATCTATAAATTATTTTAAAATAATATAAATAATCTATAAATTATTTTAAAATAATATAAATAATCTATAAATATTAGCTAGTTAGTCAAAAAAACTGTACAAAGAAGATAATTAAAAAAGAATTGGTCTAGGAGATTTGTCAGTCTGTTCACGCATCACATAATTACTACTGGACCGATTACATTGCGGTTTTCACTGTTGGGGAGCTTAGGTTTTGTCTTAAAATAAGGTGTACTCTGTATCTAAGTCTGATGAGTAGAAGCCGAACCACTTCGATCCACTTTGACATTTGACATTACGTAAGTAATTACGATTTATGATTCAGCCAGGGAAGTTGGAAATGTTGATGAAAGAAGATTGCATGTGATTATTGCGCGGCCCATTTTATAAAATGGATTTGCAGAATCACGTTAGTTAAGTAGTAAAAAATTCTCGTTGCAAAAAAACTTGGATAAAGGAATAAAGTGGACATAACGGTGCAAAAACATCCATCAATGGATCTTTACAATAGATTTAAGTGGACCGAGGAGAAAATTTGGGTTACATTATTGCAATTTTAATAGGTTTTTTTTTTAATAATTTCTTACCATTTTAGTCGCTGATAATGTAGTTTTCTATAGGTGAAATAATTTTTAAAATCGGTTCAGTAGTTTTTTAATTTATCCATTACCAACAAACAAACTAAAATACATACAAAAAAAAAACGTTCCTCTTTATAATATTAGTGTAGACGTAGACAAACAACCTCACATCACATGATCACAACCATAAGTGTATTAAAAAAAAACCTCATTTTTTTTGTAATTCTAGTTGATTTTTTCTTCTGTGTCAAAATACATTTACAGCTTTCATTTCTGTTTATTTTCAGGTTGGCTTGGAAGAAAAATAACAGTAAAAAGATGCTTAAGTAAAGCAGTCTCGAGGTCTCATTCCTTCACTCCGGCGTCGCGACAAACAACGCTAATGCACCGACAGCGCCGCGGTATTGTTATTATATTGTAAACAATTAGGTATCATATTCTAAGGGACACACAAACCGTTCAAAGTTGAAACGATTTCAATATTATCCAACATGCCAATAGATACTTTATAAAACACAATAGTTATAATGTTCAAAAAGTGTTAATGTTTTGATACAGTCCTATAGAGATTGCTATATTCAAAATGAATAAACATTTCAAGGACGCTCAAATTAGAATTATCTTTGATATTAGTCCCTTGTGTGAATTTTTGCCATAGTTTTGATTGAACGGAACCTGTTTTTATTTAAATATTTGAACCCAGTAAATTGTAATGAAATGTTAATTGTGTTGAATTCAGTCCAGTACGGTTAACATTTCAAAGTCCCATGAAAGACTTGATTAGTTTTTTATAAAATTCTCGATTATAATTAATATTATCAAACAATAAACCTTGTTAGGCGCACGCAATATCCATTCTCGCGTGTATACGTTGGTGTAACTTCCACAGAAGGAATTGCGTCTCCACTAAATATTGTTCATATCAATTTTCGTAAAGGTCGGGCTCCACTGGGCTACACTGAGCAGCTCTGCATTGTACCATTGCCTTATGATATCAAGCGCTTTCAACTGGTTTATGTGATTGTTATTTTCCACTTTTCCATCGTTTAATTGATCTTTTTATACTTTTTTTGTCTTCTTTTTCTTGTCCAGATACATACTCTCCCTCTTCAGCTTTGCTTCCATTTCCGCGCTCACAAGTACATTGCGATGTAGCATAGATACTGTGGTTGATATCATCTTCCAGTGCAGTTTATTGCAGCCCGGTGAGGTGTAAAACTAAAGCCCTCTCCACATTGACGCCGCTAATTTGCGGTACGAACTGTCCAGCCAATCTGACGTCGCGAAAATTAAAAAAAAAACGCGAATCTCGTAAACGTGGTGTGTGCTAAGAGATAAGCATGTAGGACTTGATAAATATTTAAAAAAACTTAAATTGTTTAAACGGCCAAGTGCGAGTCGGACTCGCGCACTGAGGGTTCCGTACAAACTTGTAAGTATATAAAGTTTATTTTTTTGGCCTTATCTTTTGTTTGCGTAGACTTGCTTAGAGCTTGTTTTCACAGCTCCATGGGATTGCAGACCTGACTAATTGATATTAATTTGAACTTGATACCTCCACGCGTTTCTGAGAAAAAGGGTCTTGACAGACAGACAACAAAGTAAACCTATAAGGGTTCCTTTTTTCCTTTTGAGGTATGGAACCCTAAAAAATACATTACTTGTGACGTATAGAAGGCGAGATTGGGAATGTTAAGGCGTATAACATGGTGCATATAAACTGATTTGGCATCTATAATAGTAATTATGAAGAGTGCAGTGGTTGGAGGTTCTATTTAGAATCTGAAAGACCAATTTATTTTAAAACGTAATTATAATTCCACAGGTTATAAATAGTACGATGCGATTTCGTTTTATAGCACCTATTATTAATTATAATTATTGTAATGTATCAGTATGTATAGTTAAATATTGTAATGTATGTCCGCCAACTTATTTCAATTTTATATGAAATGCATATACCTACTAACTAGAATGATGTTCCAACAACTATTGCAGATGAATTGCTTATATGTAGAATGTAGTGGGCAATAGTGACTTCACGAAGGGTTTATACGAATAACTTTTGTTTATAATATTCAAAGTTATTAATTAAGCTTTATATAAAATGTCGATTTTGGAATGTTTATCTAAAATTGTGACCCATATAGGTTATTTTTTTCATTGGTTTTATATTTAAAATAATATAATTTGCCGAATTAATTAATGATTTACTATTTTTTTATATTTTAAGGAATGTTATTTACTCTCTTTATTATTTATAATTATTATTTTATTGTATTTAGCGCATAATCATTTTGTCAGTGCCTTAGGGTAAGATTTGAATTTAAAAAGTGACTGGTTTGGTTATCAAAATAAATAAATATTATTTCAATCAAATGCTTATTGTTTTAAAAATAATATCTTAGTTCTAAAGAATTTTATTGGAATGTTGCTTTTAGATGTTCAAATTATCATTCAAATGTGTCAAATGTCCATGATTATTGAGAAGCTGGTAACAGTGAGATAAAAATCTTGTTTAATATGTAAGCAAGTTTGTACGATAAAATAGATAAAGACATTATGAAATAAAATTATTTACTGTATTTTGGTATTTATTTGATCTCCTTCCCTAGTAGTGAAATGAAAAGAGCAAGTAGAATTAATTCGCAAAATATTAATTACTGGAGACGTAGGTAATGGGGTCACTTAAGTGGGAAATGAAATAGAACCAAAACTATTAGTTAACTATGCTTATTAGTTAAAATATATGCTTAAGCCTAATTAGAAACTTTAGTTATTATACTATTAATTTAGATCACCTTTAATCACTTTATTATTACTTTAGGAACAATAATAAACTAGTGGCTCTGTGAGCTGTAGACCGCGCGCGCACAAACTTTTTTGCAAACAAATCTAGCGGTGCACAGTAGCGCCATCTAGTTACTTTATTGTAAAACTAACATTAATAACCAAGGTGCTCCATCAATCCCTACCTAGGGCTGATTCCACTGGTAGAAACCTAAAAGTGAGAAATTTACTGCATCTTGAGGAGCTATTCTGCTCATCACGACGAAGATACTCATCAGATCTTCACCAAATTTTTATTGGACAACCTTTCAAATAAAAAAGTACTATCGAAATCGGATCTAATCAGGCGGAGATATTCAGTAGCGCCCCAGTGGTAGTTCAGTAGTGCTCCCCTTTTTTGGGGGAAGTACCCCCCCAATAAAAAATACTCTACGACTAAAAAAATCGTTTGACCTGTATACCAAGTTTCAATTGATATTGTTTGAAAATCGCCATTTGCAGAAAGGGACAGAAATATACGATTGGTAAGAGTGCGACAAGACAAACGGCGTATACAAGTTTGATCGATCTCTTTGTACCGTCAGGAAGAAATTTTTTACATAGATTTTAGAATTGATTTTATTCACTTAAAAATTGCATATTTTATTTTAATCTACCTACCTTTAGGTATTTGCCCCTTGTTTATATTAGAAGCGTCAACATAATAGATACTTACTAACATGTTCCTGATATTTCTTCACATGTTTATTTTGTCTACTCTACACCCACTGATATGTTAATTGTTATTAATAGGTTTCTTAAAGTCGAACTGTGGAAACATAAGTGGCTACGAGTTGTCAGAAGACAGAGGGAAGAGCACTGTTCTATAAGGATAGGCTCTGACGTACTTTCGTTTGTGCCGATTCAAAGCGTCCCACTGAGGGTACAATAGTACAAAAAAAAGTAAATACGTTAACTACTTACGTACGTAGTAAATACATTAGTTCCGTGGACGCTTACGACTGCCAAAGTACTGCTAACAGCGCCAAAGTGGCGATAATCAAATGAACTAATTGCGACGTTCGTTATTAGTCTGTCTAGAGTATTATTAATATGCAGTTGTCAATGGGGAAGAGCCAGATTGGCTACCCAACAATAACAGTTGATATATTTAATACACTTCAAATCAGAACATATGTATACAACTCACAAAGGATATAGGAAGATATTAAAAAGCGAAGGTCCATATTTTTGGGTAGGTGATATGTACTTACCTTTATTAAAGAGCATATTACCTTATTGGCATACCTAAACAGCAGCGACTTAAAAAAAAATGTGATTTCTACATAAAGTTGCAGTATTGATTTTCAGTCTTGGTCAGGAAGGGATGAGGGGGTCTGATGAAATTAATGTCACAAACAACTAATCTAATATGCGCCATCCCATATATTAATATTGCCGTGAAGTTGGACGAAAAATAAACTCAAATATGTCTTAAAGTATATCACGATTTTTTCATAGAACAGTTTTTGTTTCTTAAAATTTGCCCCATCGATTGACACTAGTTTCATTTATGGCCAAGAAATCGAGTTTTTTTTTCAAATGTTCATCATAGACTTATCAGCAGTCCGAGCGTGATTGTGTAACATAAAATAAACTTTCGTAAATGGTATTATTGGACGATAAAATGTTCAATTATTGTTACTCAAGCATACACTAACACCGCTGTTTTAAGTACCTACTACAAAAAAATAACAAACTTAACAATTATTTTTTACATTGGTGATCAAAACCGAGGTAGAAGCTAATATTATTTTAATTCATTGAAATTTATTTGCTGACGGTTCCTTACATTACTTTATGTTTACGGACTAAGACGAACTTGCCCGATACCCGAATCGAATTTGGTTCGAGAATTAATGTTGTTATCTCTTTGGGCTTCTATCTGCGTATGTCTCTCTATCCTTGTTGTTGGTGCATGAAGTGTACGACAGTGCAAATTTAGCTGTGTGGGTGTTTTCCTGTAGTTGTATCTAGTCCGGGTGTAGTTTACATGAAGTTCTAGGTTGCCCCGTTCTCCTTTGTTTAATAGGGTCGATGGTTTTACCCAATTAATAGGGTAATGATTTTGTTTTGCAGTTTGTATCATGAAACATCAAACGATAACCACTTTGTTATTTTCGATCATTTTGCATCAAAACGAACGGCCCCTGAGTTAATTATGTTATGACATGACATTGACAGACCAAAATATTGACGGTCGGACTGCCAGACTGCGTCGACCCGCCGCCCGAATGTCGAAACAAAACGACCAAGGGGCCGATTCTCACGGAGTGATATAAATATCACAGTAGATATATATCGAAAAATGTATGGATTTTTCGACATTTATCTACTGTGATATTTATATCACTTCGTGAGAATCGCCCTCCAGATCTGCTGTCAAGTGTGTTGGTTGGTGTCACAGAGTAACTAGAGTGGCTATAAGGTTTATAAGCCATATATTTGTTATATTTGTTATGTTGCTATGATGCAGCTAGCAACCATTTATTGTTTCATTTTTGATTCATTTTTGAAAATAGTGTTGTGACAATTTGTTACTCTGAAAATAAGTCGATATTGTTTGAAGATTAATCTGTTATCGATTTAAACAGAATTGTCGAATGTGAACCTTGTGTTAGTGACCTTGTATAAGTAGATCAGTGCATGTCTCTGAACCATTTTAGTATATAAATTATGTAATGACAAAGACATCAAATTAAACTTGGGTTTTAAGACTTTATCTCGGAAACTATTGATCCTAGACTAGTAGTTTCTTTACAGAAGTGATAGATCTCATCGAGATCTTCATTTCATATAACAGCTGTCAAACTTAAAAGGGCTTTATCTCGGACTCTATTGATCCTAGACTAGTAGTTTCTTGACAGAAGTGATAGATCTCATCGAGATTTTCATTTCATATTGTCACGAGGCGGTCCCCGGGTTTGGGTTGCTCCCACTATTCCAGGACACAAACCTCAGTGACACAGAATTACAGGAACTTCCTTCCGCTTGATTCTAGCACACGGCGGGAGCAGACTCGGCAGGCCAGACAGGCCAGAGTCTGATATCGCCCGGCTCTTGCCTAAAAGAGTTCCGCGCGAAGCCGTTCATCGAGTGCAACGCGATCGGGCGCTGCAACTCAACGATGTTCCTCAAACCAGAGCAGCAGACTTTCAGATTTTTTATATTAGTGTTAGCGAAGGAAGGACGAAAGATATATTTTGCCAATTAAATCAATGAAAACACTAAAGTGGAATGTTTTTCTATTTTGACCAAAAATCAATGTGAATGACAGGATATTTGTATTTAGAATGAATAATGAACTATCAAAATGAAAAGAAATGGATTATGAAAGAATTAAGATATCAAAAGAGTATTATTATGAAAGAGGTTTGGACCTCGTCACAATACCCCGCCTTCCCGGAGAAAAAAAAAAATTTTTTGATAGTAAAAAATTTTTTTTTTGTAAGGTTTATTTAAAAAAAGAAAAAAAATATATACTAAGAACAAAAGAAAAAAATAATACTACAAGTTAATAATAAAAATATATATAATATGGGTAATAAAGTTAAAATAGTAAAATAATTAATTAAAATAATGGAAATGCTGAGTCTTTTTAATTTTTATGTGAAAATGTTTATTAACAATGTCAATATACAATTGATTGGATTCCTAGATGCATTCATATTCATAAATCACACATTCATTCATCATTCCCATTCCTTGGAAATAAAACTCATAAGAAAGAGGAACCTTATATATCAATAAGGTCACTCGTGGAACCAATACAGTATAGTGTAGGCTTATTTATACAGTCACTAGCCGCTGATCAGAATGATTATGTGAGTGTGTGTGTGTGTATGTGTATGTGTGGTGAATGTGTGGTGTGTGATGTGTAAATGTATGTATGTGTATATTTAGATACAATTAGTTTGCCAAAATGGCTAAACGTACCTTAGGGTATGACGTGCCTGTAGCACGTGTATGTACATAATAAACGTTGTGTTAGAACGTTAAAATAATATGAGTAAGGTAGGTAGGTAATAGCATATTAACTATAAAATAATACTGGTTTTGTGACCTAGGCTTGGTTTATAGAGTAATCACATTTGCCGCTCTTTTCAGTGTTGGTAGTTTTGTGTGTAGGTCTAGTAAATAATAATATATAGAACTTCTTTTCGCTTTAAACTGAACATTATGTTTGTAAAATATAAAAAAATACATAGCTAATAAGTAGGGTATTAGCTACCAGAAGTACCAAATAATTAAAGTATGTAGTAAGTAAAATAGCACTGAATAGCAATACGTAGGGACTTGAAGTCAATATTCATAATGAATCCGAAAAGTTAATGAAGTGAATAAAAAAAAATAGGCTAAAAATGTGGACATTACTCCGTAAAGGGAAATTATGTTAAAATTACATTATTTACAACATAAATACAAGGTTATTTGTAAGTATTGAACCTACAATGGTCTTATGTAGGTATTTAAATA
Organism: Alsophila aescularia; assembly: GCA_946251855.1. Taxonomy (NCBI): domain Eukaryota; kingdom Metazoa; phylum Arthropoda; class Insecta; order Lepidoptera; family Geometridae; genus Alsophila; species Alsophila aescularia. The sequence continues at coordinate 24,345,257 of OX276373.1, read as the reverse complement.
TATGGTAAGGTACAGGAATATGAAAGCAATGTAACTTTCATAGTACATAATTATAATAAAGTATGTAAGTAGAGAAGTGATGGTTAAGGTTAAGACGTACGTGGTATAGGTTTAATGTCTTTGACATGCCAACAGCCTAAGGGATTACTAGATAAACCACTGAGGTCGTAAATTAGTGGTGAAATTTTAGCTACTATGATGCATTTTACAAATTTAGGAGCTAATTTAGCTGAAAAATACTTGCCTGCTGAACTTATGGGATAATTACGTTTCCATATAATGTCACCTTGGTTAAATTCAAGGTGTTGATGATGTTTATTATAATATTTTGCGTTAGTTTCATGAGCGCGAAATAAACGTGCTTGAACTTCAGCAAATAAAGGGCTTAACTGACCTATGTTGTCAGCGTACTCATCGCGTGGAGCAAAAATCAATTCTTCACTTAGATCCCTAGCATTATATACAGAACCACATGTTACAAGTTCGAGACCAATTACTAAGAAAGCTGGTGTGAATTTAGTAGTTTCATTAACAGCTGAATTTATGGCAAATTGGATTTGATTTAAATATAAATCCCAAGTACGATGGTCATTATCAACAAAAGAAGCCACTGCTGTTATAATTGTTTTGTTGTAACGTTCAACAGTATTGACTTGCGGACAGTAACGGGGGGTGTAATGAATTTTTGGTATGTTGTAATATTGAAATAAATTCTGGAGTTCATGACTAATTAGTTGAGGGCCATTATCTAGGATTATGGTCTCTGGAATACCATAAACCATAAAGACTAAGTTCTCAAGTATATGTTTGATTACAGAAGAGGTAGCTCGCTTCATGGGGAATATAAGACAATATTTGGAAAAACAACATGTGACTACGAAAATAAATCTATTAAGTTTACGTGTCATTGGAAGTGGAACAACAATATCAATAGATATGCATTGGAAAGGACGAGAACAGTTCTTAGGTTTACCCATCAGACCAATGGTATTTTGATTCTGATGCTTATAAGCGAGGCATGTTTCACATTTAGAAATATGGCTGGCAATGTCTTTGTACATTCCTGGCCAGAAGTATTTTTCTTTAATACGATGGTATGTTTTGAAAGTGCCAAAATAAGCTGCTGTTGGTAACAAATGGTTTTCGTTGATAATAGCTGTACGAAATTCAGATGGGATTACTTCTTTCCAACTTAATTCTGAGTTTATGAGGGTATTAGAACGGGTGTACCTGTAGAGTTTATTGTGTCGTATCATATAATCAGGAGTTGATGTGGGATTTGTGCTACACTTGGAGTATACAGAAGTGTACCACGAATCAGAAGTCTGTATTGGATCATAATTAATCACATTAATTGGTTTAATACGAGACAATGTATCTGGGGCCAAATGATCCTTGCCACGTTTATATTTAATGTCAAAATTAAACATTGATAAGCGTATGCTCCAACGGGCAAGTCTACCTGTAGGATTATCTAAGTGTAAGAACCATTGAAGTGCAGAATGATCGGTATAGATAGTAAACTTTTGGCCATTGTCTAGGTAGCAACGCCAATACTCTAATGCTGTTATAACGCTTAAGAGTTCACGTTCAGTGATAGAATAGTTTCTTTGGGGACCTGTAAGTAATTTGCTCATGTAAGCTATGGGTTTTTCAACTCCATCGAAGTCTTGGGTAAGCATTGCTCCAAGTCCAAAAGCGGATGCGTCGCAATGAACAGCAAAGGGTTTAGAAAAGTCAGGGCAAGTTAGAATAGGAGTTGATATTAAAGCTTGTTTGATTTTATTAAAAGCTTTATCAGCTTCAGAAGTCCACTTGAAAGCGGGAGCTTTCTTACTGGTAGACGTAAGTTTAGTGAGGGGAGCAGCTAATGTGCTAAGATTGGGTACGAAGCGTCTATACCAACTAGCTGTACCCAGAAATTTTTCACTTCGCGAGCAGACCTGGGTGCTGGTATTTCTAAGATTGCTTTGACTTTATCAGGGTCTGTGTGGAGACCTTGATCATCAATTACGTAGCCTAGGTATTTAAGTTCATTTCGGAAAAATTCACATTTTGGAAAATTTACTGTTATACCTGCTTTTGAAAGTTTTGCATGTAGTTTGTTAAGCAAACGTACGTGTTCCTCGTACGTTTTTGTGGCTATTATTATATCATCCAAATAATAAAAAAGAGAGTCGTTATTAGACTCATCAGAAAGAAGATTATCAATGAATCTTTGTTGCGTAGCTGGTGCGTTAGTAAGACCAAAAGGCATAACCTTAAATTGAAAAGATCCACGACCTGGAACGTGAAAAGCAGTCTTAGGTCTGTCTTCTAAACGTAAAGGCACTTCCCAAAAAGCTTTAGCAATGTCAATTGAACTCAGATATTTAGAATCTTTAAGGTTATCTATGATGTCTGATATGAATGGTAATTTATAAGCATCTTTTCTAGTTATGTCGTTAAGTTTACGACTGTCGACGCAAAATCTCCAAGTACCATCTTTCTTAGGGGTAATAATTACAGGATTTAGCCATGGGCTTTCACAAGGCTCTATAACATCAAGTTCTAGCATTTTATCAACATCTGCTCGAAGAGCTTTCTGTTTTTCAGGGGATAATCGATAGCAACGTTGACGAATAGGTGGGTGGTCACCTGTATCAATACAGTGTTCAATAAGGTTTGTTCTTCCTAAAGGAAGTACGTCGGTAGAAATATTACGAAATTGTTCTACGACTGCATTAGCAAGAATCAATTGTGTATCTGTAAGTCTGTCATAAGACTGTAAGTAAGTATCATTATTATTGATGATAAACATGGGAGTATCTGAACTCTTGAGCATACTGACCGTATTAAGTATGTCTGGAGCCAGCTTAAAAGTTTTCCAGAAGTCGATACCTAATATGAAAGGTTGAGTAACAGCGGGTATTACATGGGCAGTAATTATAGCAAACTTATTTTTAAATAAAGTTGGAAGCTTAATAGTACCAATTGAATTGATTGTTTGACCATTAGCAACAGAACCTTTGATAATTTGGTCACGTTGTAGGTCTAAACCATGTTCAAGTAATAATTTATGTGAGTTATTACCTAAAATTGTAATGGCACTGCCACTATCCAGCAAACCGTTAAGGGTTAAATTCCCAACATTTACTCTAAGGTATGGACGTTCAGTGTCCGATGTATTATCAAAGAGGAGCGTAGAAACGTTGTGTTTTGAAAAATATTGAAATAGTTTTAAGCCAATTGTTCCAATCATTTTGATCAAAGTTATTGTTAGTATTACAATTTTGTGTTTCTATTTCCTCTCTAATTAGTTTTTGAATTTTTTGTACATACAGGGCAATTGGTAAAAATTACGTCTTTTTTACCGCAACGAAAACAAACTTTATGTCTGTAGGGACATTGACATAAAGCATGACTGTCGTTTCGACAGCGAGGGCAAAATATAGATAGTGCAGGTTTCTTAGAATCTGCAGCAATTGAATGTACAGGGTAAGGTTGAGGATAAGGGTGTGTTTGAACAAGTGGTTGTTGCAAGGTATTGTACGGATAATGTGGTATGTTAGGTGTAGCATTGACTTTGTGTTGGGTATTAGAAGTCGAAGGCTTTGCTAAGTCTTGTAATGTAGAAGGAGTATCAGAGTTAGAAATTTCAATGCAACTTTCGTACCATTTGCACGATTTTAATAATGTTGCGACCGAGTCGATATCGTCTGGTCCTTTGACCGAATTCGGGTCGCAAGTTACGCCTAAGAATATCAATCTTGGCTTTTTCTGAAAGAGGCTCACGTAATTTCGCAAATAATGATTCTAATTCGGTAAAATAACAAATCACACGCTCATTTGTTTTTTGTTTGCGAGCATCTATGATTTTACGCAGTTTATAGTCGTAGTCTGTAATTTCAAATTCATTTAGTAATGTAATTTTAAAAGATTCCCAATCCGGGATTGTTTGTTTGTGAGCTCGAAACCAATCTAAAGGAGTTCCTTTCAGAATATCGTATATATGATTGTATAGTTCAGTATGTGAAATATTTCGAGCAACTGCGAATTCCTCTACTTTTTCAAGAAAATCTCTTGGACAACTATCCCCCTTGTAAATAAACCGTTTAATTTCGTGACTTAATCTGTTCATCGAAATATTTTGTAGCTTTTGTGTCAGTAGGTCAAAATATGGTAATTGAGTTTGTTGTTCTGGAAAATGATCGTGTGTAGAAGAATTTTCTGTAGAAGAGCAGCTAGGATTTTCTAATGTTTCGAAACGTTTTTGTAAATCGAAGAAATTCTCTGAAACATTTTTAAATGTTTCTAGTTGTACTGTCGTAAGTTCGGTGGTAATATCCATGTTATTTAATGTATTTTTAATGTGCAGAATATAGGACGCATTCTTCTCCTTTCGTACCGGGTAAGCTATTAAACGTGCAGAAATAATAGTTAAGACATTTTTGAATTTCGGCTATATCCTGTTCAAATGTATACGTACTTTGAAAATCTTGTGTATTCGAGCTGTCAAGTAAGATCGATAACCTTGAACGTAAATTTTCTGCAGTATCTGTTGTATGAACTTCAGCATTTCTACATTTTAATTCATAGATCAATTCTGGTTTATTTAGATGCGCAGGGTCCATTTTTATTTAATATGAGACCAGCAAATAAAACTAAGTGTTTACTTTATAGGTAACGTGCGTTTAGTGCGTTTAGTGCATTAGTAACGCTTTAAAAATATATAAAAAAAATAGCGTTAATGTAACTACGCGTTAATGCGTCACGCATAATAACGCGTCAAAGTTTAGAGTAATTCGGAACTAGGTAGGCCGATAGTGAAATTTGGAATAAAGTACGTATTAATGAAAATGTCTTACTTACATGAAGGACTGGAATGCAAATATAAAATACACTTGAGTATAAAAAAACTGTTCTGGGTTTGCCAAATATTTCCAATCCAAATTTAAATCAAGATGGCCTAGTGCCTTTTAGAATTTTGTGGTGACTTAAAAATTGAACACTGATTAAAAAAAAAACACGGAGAAATCAGGAACTTGTAGGCAGGTAGAGCAGGCTGGGTACGGACACGTTGAGGGCGCCAGTGTCACGAGGCGGTCCCCGGGGTTGGGTTGCTCCCACTATTCCAGGACACAAACCTCAGTGACACAGAATTACAGGAACTTCCTTCCGCTTGATTCTAGCACACGGCGGGAGCAGACTCGGCAGGCCAGAGTCTGATATCGCCCGGCTCTTGCCTAAAAGAGTTCCGCGCGAAGCCGTTCATCGAGTGCAACGCGATCGGGCGCTGCAACTCAACGATGTTCCTCAAACCAGAGCAGCAGACTTTCAGTTTTTTTATATTAGTGTTAGCGAAGGAAGGACGAAATATATATTTTGCCAATTAAATCAATGAAAACACTAAAGTGGAATGTTTTTCTATTTTGACCAAAAGTCAATGTGAATGACAGGATATTTGTATTTAGAATGAATAATGAACTATCAAAATGAAAAGAAAAGGATTATGAAAGAATTAAGATATCAAAAGAGTATTATTATGAAAGAGGTTTGGACCTCGTCACAATATGACAGCTGTCCTGATTGAGATCTTCATTTCATATGACAGCTGTCAAACTTAAAAGAGCTTTATTTTGTAAACTATTGATCCTAGACTAGTAGTTCCTTTACAGAAGTGATAGATATCATCATGATCTTCATTTCATATGACAGCTGTCAAACTTAAAAGGACTTTATCTCGGACCCTATTGATTCTAGACTAGTAGTTTCTTGACAGAAGTGATAGATCTCATCGAGATCTTCATTTCATATGACAGCAGTCAAACTTAAAAGGGCTTTATTTTGGAAACTATTGATCCTAGACTAGTAGTTTCTTTACAGAAGTGATAGATCTCATCGAGATCTTCATTTCATATGACAGCTGTCAAACTTAATAGGGCTTTATTTCGGAAACTATTGATCCTAGACTAGTAGTTACTTTACAGCAATGATAGATCTCATCGATATCTTCGTTTTGGATGACAGTTGTTAAATTAAAAATGGCTGTAACTCGGAAACTATTGATCCTTGATTAGTAGTTTCTTTACAGAAGTAAAACCTTAATGAAAGACCTTAATTTCATATGACAGCTGTCAAACTTAAAAGGGCTTTATATCCGACCCTATTGATCCTAGACTAGTAAATTCTTTATAGAAAAGATAGATAGATCTCTTCGAGATCTTCATTTCATGTAACAGCTGTCAAACTTAAAATGCTTTATAGCGGAAACTATTGATTCGTAGTAGTTTTTTGCATTAGCTGTCATCCAAAACCAAGATATCGATGAGACCTATCAGTTCTGTAAGGAAACTACTAATCTAGTATCGTTATTTTCAGAGTTATAGCCCTTTTAGGTTTGACAGCTGACATCCACAATGAAGACGTTGATGAGACAACTTCTGTAAAAAAACTACTATTCTAGGATCTTTAGTTTAAGAATTATATGGCATTTAAGTTTGACAGCTATCATCTAAAACAGAGATATCGATGAGATCTATCACTTTTGTAAAGAAACTACTAGTCTAGGATCGCTAATTTAAGAGTTATAGCCCTTTTAAGTTTGACAGCTGTCATCCAAAACGGAGATATTGATGAGATCTATCACTTCTGTAAAGAAACTACTAGTCCAGGATCAATAGTTTCTGAGTTCTAACTCGGATAAAAGCCCTTAAGGGCTATAGCCCTTTTAAGTTTGACTGATAGATTTTCATAAATGCGCTTTGATGTCATGAAGGTATCACAGGTAGTACATAAAGTAATAGTCTTTCGATCTGATGAATTGTTGTCTGGCTCACATCACTATGAGGTCGGCCATTTTTAATTCATGGTTTGTTTCGTTGCTATGCGTCATGTACGTTGTGACATGACAAGTCCTGTCTATTAGACATTTCCTTCGTCATTGGGTGGTGTACGCATTTACACGGCTTTTACGAATTATTTTGTTTTTTCTTAACATACTTGGTTTAGATTATTTTATTTTGTATATATTATTATTTGTGTTTGTCCTGTGCTGTCTGGTGAGTGGGTATTTCGTTAGGATCGCTCATTTTTGTACGGAAAAATGAGTGATTCTCCCGACGCCGACCCACCGAATGGGTCCATGGTGGTGGGAGATACCCCACTTAAAATTGGAGTCTCGAAAACGTTTGCGTTCTACGAATGGAGAGGATGCAATCCCTAAAAAGACCTCAATAACTCCGACATCATCAGATCAACATGTTTATGTTGTCCCTGAATATGCTCAGACTAAAGATCTGCGATATGATGAAACTGATTTAGGACCATATATTGTTCATATCACCAAAATAGTTTCAGACCCTGCTTCTGGCACTACTATGAGACTTTTGAAACTGGCCCAATTACTATTCTCAAATAAAGTGTGTGGAATTGCTTCTGATGGAATTAAAACTACTGGTCGCAATATACAAGGGATGCTAATAATTTCTTTGATAGTACATTTTCGTCTTCCAACAATTATGAAATAAAAATACCGGTGTTTCACCTTACCTATGGGTATGATAAAAGGTATACCAATTGAGTGGTCTATGGAAGAGTTGGTCAATGCACTAGAATGTCCACCTGGAAGTGGTCGTGTAATCAAAGCAAGGAGACTGAATCGTAAAACCTCTGTAGAAAATAAACCTGTGTGGGTTCCTACCCAAACAGCTACAATAACTATCAAGGGCAAGCTTTTGCCAAAAAAGTGTTCTGCTTCAAAGCCGCAATTCCTGTAGATACATACCAACTACCATCCATTCAATGCATAGCTTGTTGTAGGTTTGGACACATCCAAACACTATGTAGATCCAAGCTCCGTTGCTTTAAATGTGCTCAACCCCACTCTGGCACCACATGCCCAATACCAGAAAAAGAAGCATCATGTCTATTCTGCTCTGGCAACCATTTTTCTACCGACAAGAAATGCCCTGAGCACGGTAGACAAAAATCAATAAAAACACTCGTCTCAGAAGAAAATATCAGCTACAACGAAGCATCTCAACGATTTCCTGCAGTCAACCGCCGTCTATATGCTGATATAGTCAAAAATAACACAGTCTCTCCTCCCATCCATGGAAATATGCCAACCCGGCCATTAACTCCTACTTCTTACCAAAAAACAGTAATTATTCCTCGTCGCTCCATTCCAACTCCAAACAAAGCATATGACAAGGAGGCTCATGATGCTATAGTTGCCACACCCTCAAGTATGACCAATGGGTGTGCCCTTAACAGTTCTCCCAACGATAATCTTCTAGAACTTATGTCATACACTAACGTGTATGACATAATACACTAACGTGTATGACATAATACACTAACGTGTATGACATAATACGTGTATGTTAAGTAACCTTAACATGATAACCAAATTCAATGACGCTTTACCGAACAACATCCTGCATATACTGCAAAAAATATCGACTCTTGTAAATAACCAACATGGATCAAATCTTACAATGGAATGTGAGGAGTGTCCGATCCAGGACTCCTGTTTTTTTTTATTAATATGTATAAGCCCGTCGTCGCGGCTGTCTCGGAGACTTGGCTTAGACCTGGAGCCACTTTTAGGCTCCATGGTTATGCCTGTTTTCGGGACAATCGCGACGACGGGTGGGGAGATTGCGCCCTCCTCGTTAAAAAGACTAATTCTTACTCTCTTTTTACCTCTTCAATCTCAAAGCAATAGCTTTAATGCTGTTGCTGTTAGAACTTTAAATATTTCATTTCTTTCTATTTATATCCCACACCCTAGTGCTTCTATCATTGCTGAACTGTCACCAATTTTTTCGGCCCTTCCCTCTTCTATTATTATTCTTGGTGATTTTAATTGCCATCATCCAATTTAGAGTTCACTCTCTACTGACTCTTTTTCTTCTATTCTTATTGACTTTATGGATGACTTTTATCTATGCCTTCTTAATGATGGCTCTCCTACTCGCCAAACTTCTCCTTTACAGAATCCTAGTGCTGTAGATTTAACTCTATCCTCCCTCCCTGGCTACCCAATTGTTATGGTCAGTTCTTCCAAATTTACATGGAAGTGATCACTTTCCTATACTTATTTCTACTTCTACTCAGTCTTCCAATTCCTCACCTCTTCCTCCACTCTTAAAATACAAACTTGCTCATGCTGATTGGGACAATTTTTCCACTTCCCTTTACTTTTAAATCAGTTCTTTACCTCCTATTGATGATTACAATTACCTACTTCTTTATACTGAATTAATAATATTATCGCAACAGATGCCACTATTCCTCTAAAACATTCTCGTTTCAAAATCCCTCTCCTCCTTGGTGCGATTCTGATTGTACAACTGTCATCCGAGAAAGAAATGAAGCTGAAAATATTTTTATAACAAATTATAATTGAAAATTTTGTTCTTTTTAAAAATAGAACCTTTTAAGTGCCGCCGCCTATTGTCTCAAAGGAGCCGCTGCCGACGGCCACGTGTGCGGATAAGCGGAAAAGAAATTGCCAAGAATTGAATACAGCAAATCTATATTTTCGGTAGAAACAATACATAACATCACAGTCTTGATTAGAGTTGCAAAACTCCGGAATACTTCGGAATAATTCCATGAATACTTCCAATACTCCAGGATTATTCAAAAGATTTTAAAAAACAAAGAGTTTCTGTAGGTAGGTGCGTAATTCCAAACCTACAAGGTACCTATCTAATCTACTTAAACTAGAGGCTGCCCGCGACTTTGCATGCTTTTTACCAGGATTAAAAGTAGCCTATAGCTCGATCCAGTTCGTACGTCCTATATTTATGTAGGTGTGTAGATATACCAAATTTCATCAAAATTGGTTGGCGCAATAGCGGCGACGAGCTCACCACTTGTCACGTCTATATTCCACGGCCCACGATGGTGCCTACTAAAACTTATTGAATAAAAGGCAGCGTAATTAGTTATTAAGTAGGTCAAGTGTTAATAGTATCTTGCAGTGTACCTACCTTGTGTGTACTTGAGGTTAATACAGTTACCTAGGTACTTACCTAGATCAGAATCTGCATTAAAACATAGCTAGAACAAGAGACTTGCCGTACAAGCCGCCAAGGACACACACGCGCGCAGTGTCTTTTAGTGGCACTTTTTGGCAATGCCAAAAGGCGGGCATCCTTTGAAAAAAGCCGCCAATGAACCGCGCGCGCGCAGTGTGTTTTAGCGGCTCGCTTTTGCAAATGTCGCTCGGTAATAACTATGTGCTATTCTATATTTTGAAATCTTAAAACTAGGATTTTACTTACTTTTAACAGTCGTATCGATTAAAACTTTCTATGTGTATGTAATTCTGATTCAAATACAATAGTTTGTATCGTCGCTGATCTGGTACGTACCTACCCCCCTGCTGCATACGGCTATAGGTACTAGGTAGGTAATAGGTACTTAGGTAAGCATCAAGGGAACTCTTTTACTTGGATAGAGCTAGGTAGGTAGCTCTATCCAAGTAAAAGAGTCCTATCTATCTACCTATGTCCATGTCAGCCAGCCATCGAAGTATTCGCAATATTGCTCGAAACTTTCCAATTATTACGAAGTATTCCCAAGGAATATTTCCAAAGTTTTCCCGCGAGCAACTGTAGTCTTGATAAACAGTTCTTAAGAAATGAAATAGTTACATTTTTTAACACCCCGCGTGGGAGCGAACTTTCAAGTGAGAGTTCATGGCCCAGCAGCATGGCCGTATAAATTCTAGTGAATTTATATGGCCTTTTGCTTTGGTATTTTTTCTTACGGACCTCAGGCTTGCGGGCCGCACCAAGATAGTCCACGGGCCGCATGCGGCCCGCGGGCCGCCGGTTGCCGACCCCTGATCTATTCTAACAAAGAAATATATTTTAGATATCGTCAACAAGTTTTATGAAAAATGTGATTTTCTTGAAATTTGGTAACATAAAATAATTATTCCAATTCTTAAACCAGGGAGAAATCCATCAATTCCGACGTCTTATTGCCTTATCGTCGGTTATGTTAAAGATCCTAAAAAATCTCCTTAAAAATAGATTGGAATGGTTGTTAGAACAAAGAGAAATTTTATCTAAATCACAATTTGGTTTTAGGAAAGGTTTTGGTACTATTCATAGCATTAGAGTGTTCACTACTGATATTCGCCTTGCTTTTTCTAGGAATGAACATTTGATTGGTGTCTTCCTTGACATTACAGCAGCTTATGACAATGTTCATCTTCCTCTTCTCAGGCAAAAAATGCAACAGCTGAGATTACCAGCGAGGATGACATATGTCATATGCAACCTTCTAATAGGTAGATTTATATCAGTTAGGTTCCAAAATACTGTTTCTTCTCCAAGATTGGTATGGAAAGGCCTCCCTCAGGGTTCAGTTTTAAGCCCATTACTGTATAATCTATATACGTTTGATCTTCACCAAAGTGTAAACTCAATTTGTGAGATCTTAGAATACGTAGACGATTTAGCTCTTTATTATTCTTCTAATTCTATTTCTGATTCAGTAGCTCGACTTAATGCGGCTCTTTCATATCTTAGTGAATGGCTAACAGATCATAGCTTATCACTAGCTCCAGATAAGAGTAATGTGGTAGTGTTCTCTAGAAATAAGAAATACCGGATGTTCAAATTTATATAAACGATCATAGTCTTACAGTCAGTTATCAAACTAAATTTCTGGGTCTCATTTTAGATTCTAAATTAACAGGTTCTCCTCACAAAGACTATATAAAAAATAAATGCGAAAGAAATGTGAACATCCTCCGTGCCCTGTCTGGTTTGTAATGGCATTTACACCCTTTTAATCAAAAAATACTATACACTGCCATCATCAGAAATCACTTTGATTATGCTGGATTTTTATTAGAATTTTGTAGTAAAGTTTCTTTAAGATTGTTTGATTCCATTCAATCTAAATGTCTTCGGATCATCACAGGAGCAATGAAGTCTTCCCCTATAAATGCGCTCCAAGTTGAGTGCGTCGAACCTCCACTAAGACTTCGTCGACAATATCTTGCTGATCGTTTTTTCTATCTAGCCGCACAGTTCTCTAAACATCCCATCTTGCATAAGCTTTATTCTCTTTCTAACCTAGTTCCTACATCAAAGTATTGGCGACATAAAGATCCTCCCTGTCTTTTAAATTCTTATAATAATCTATCTAATTGGCCCTCCTCTCTCTTCCAATTTCCTATCCACCTTCTTTTTAGTGTTTCGTACAAAAGGCTAGTCTTTAGCCCTAACATCCTCCTTCAGTTTGGCATTGATAAGGACACTCCTGGAAACAACAACAACAATAACATATTCATACATATAAATATTTTAACATATTCTATGACAATCTGAACTCTCAATGGCCCAATTGGTTGACAATTTTTACAGATGCATCCATTATTTCCATCCATTAAAATTTAGATTAATATAAATTTTAAGTGCCCCGCTGGCTCATCTATCTACACAGGTGAGTCAGTAGCTCTTTTAGAAGTTGTTAAATATGTTGAATCACATAAGCTAAATAAAACTATCATATTTTCCGATTCTTTAAGTTGTTTACAAGACATTTACAAATATCCATTTCGAGCTATAGATATGCTTCACTCAAATCTTAAAATTCGAGAAATATTATATAGATGCTACATTTCTGGTATTGAGGTAGCTCTGGCCTGGATCCCAGGACATTGCGGCATTGAAGGTAACGAAACCGCTGATCATTGCGCTAAACAAGCTGTAGAAACAGGCCTAGAAACTTACACCAAAGGTTTTTCTCGAGACTTACGTAATCTAGTAAAGAAACATTTAAATGGCAATTGGCAAAATATTTGGTCCCATACAAAGATCAGGTAGACATTTTGGTGATATCCAACCTGATATCGTACGACCATGGTTTTTTTAATTTAAAAAGGCTGATAAACTAGTCACCTCAACTATAATTCGCTCTCGTCTTGGGCATGTTTGCTCACCAGTCTTTCTTAACAAAATTATGGTCAGGGATCATTCTCTTTGTTTTTTTTTTCTGTAATTGGGCCACGGGTCACACATGCATCATTCATCTGAAGTTAGGTTTTCGCGAAAATTATATCACTCCAACGAGAGAGACAACGCTATACATCGGAAAGAGAAGTAGTATAATTATCTGCTGTCGTTAAGGTGCAACATTTCAGTCAGCGTGCCAAATTCAAATTTTCTTGCGTTTTTTGTCATTACTCATCGTGGGTTCATGAAAACTGATTTTGCGAAAATAAATAGGTTTTATCAAGAAATTACGGATAAAATTATCACCTAGATAATATTGATTTAAATACAAATGCCAGTAAGCTGATTATCATCTTGGTTTTTGACATTATTGACAAATGTACTTATACTAGCTTTCACCTTGATTTTTTGGTTGGTGTAATTTCTTGATACAACCTTTTTATTGCCGCAAAATAATGTTCATGTTTTCATGGACCCACATGAGCAATAGAGCTGTAATTGACAAAAAACGCAAGAAAATTTGAATTTGGGCGCTGAACGAAGCGTTGCACCTTAATTAATCTGATTGTCGACATCTAGTAAGGAAACAAAAGTATCGAGTAATTGCGAAAGTATCGATACCTAGTAAAATACTAGAATAAAAGTATCGAGTACAAAAATACTAGGTATCGAAGAGAGAGTATCGATACTACTCAGGTATCGATTCTTTTTGCGGATCCCTACCTGTCACATTGGCAGAATATCAACGATAAAAAGCCACTCAAATTCACTCCATAAAAATAAAAAGAAGAATAAAACGACCAAACCAAGGCATTTTTGGAGTTACTATTACTTACTTTATGGAGTATCGTTCCCTTTATCTTATCGAATTGCAGCAACACAATGTCAGAAGTAGCTGTTAAGAATGTGGATAATGCTTGTGAAACAGCAGAAGAATTTACGAGAGTATTTTACAAACAAGTGGATAACAATCGACACCTAACCTCGAAATTGTATTTGGATACCGGATTATTAGTGTGGAATGGGAACGGAATTACTGGAAGCGATAAGATCCAAAAGTTCCTTATGGATTTGCCACCTAGCAACCATGTACTGAAGACACTTGACGCACAGCCGATATCAGAGTCCTTAGTTTCGAACAGGTTGACCTACCTAATTCAAGCTTGTGGCGATGTGATATATCAAAACGACGATGTAAGAAAACCATTTCAGCAAACATTCCTGATTGTTGCCGTCGACGGAAAGTGGAAAATTGCTTCAGACTGCTTTAGATTACAAGTTCCATACAGCTCATAGTTAAAGACATATGACATTATATTTATCTCTATTTGATGTGAAGTCAATTTTTCTGACACAATCTTTTATACCTTGAAGTAAAAGCAGTTTTCAAATTGGATCGACTCTGCATGAACAATTTAATAAACCTGATAAAAACAATAGATTCTTACAGGAGCCGCATCATAAACAAGTCCTGATCATGTGCATGCAACTTGGTTTGTAATGAATACTATATTTATACAGAGGCCTGCAGTATGAAAGTAAAATGTTATCATGTCTTTATGTCAAAGTTAAGTAAAAGTAATTTAATGTAAATAGGCTATAGTAGAACCAGTTGGACTTACCCAAATCGCTTCAGACCCACCATGCTCCTGGTGGTACGGTGGGTCTTTTAAAATTAAACAATACCACTGACTAATAGTCGACATCTACAGGTTAACCTGTAGACGAGTGCGTTTTTGGAGTACTGAGGCTATTTTTTAAATAAAGAATGATTAAAAGATTTGCCATACACACAATTTGTATTTGAGGAAGGTAAATGAACCAAAAAACAGACAAAAAAAATTTTTACTTCATTTTGCTTTTATAATTTTTTGCAAAATTTGCAAAAATATCCTCAAATATCCCGTACGGGCTACCGATAGCCCAGAGGTTAAAGTAATAAAAACACTCATGGTAGGTAGATAGATAGATAACTCTTTATTGCATACCACTTAAAAGTAAATCGTACATTGTACATCATAAATCACAAAAAAATAATAAACCTACCTAGGTACCTATATTTTTTGGGTTAGTCATAACTGTTCTACTATTTGTTTGACTAGAACAGGTTGGACAAAACAAAACAATCTGTTCTACTAAGCAGTATGACAGTTATAGTACAACTTTAAAAGACCCACTGTACCACCAGGGGTACGGTGGGTCTGAAGCGACACAAATAATAGCTACTTTTACAAGTCAAAACATAACATCTCATATACAAGGAGAACTGATACTGCATCATATCAACATAATCTTTGTTCTAAATGAAAAAAATACTGTTATATTCAAAATGTGTAAGTACTGAGATAATTTTGTAATCAACACAGTTTATGTATTGCGGGTGTTAGTCATATTTAAATACTAGTAAATGCCCGCAACTTTGTCCATGAGGACAACAGTTTGTTGCAAAAAGAAGCATCCTATGTTCTTGTAGAATATTAAAAACCAATGCAAAAGTACCAAAGACCTTGTATTTTTTTGCCAGACTTGTTATTATTTTGTTTCCATGGCAACCGTGCCTAACCGCTAGTAATTAACATTTTCCAGTTTTCCCGTGGAAACTTTCAATTTTATGAGATAACAAGTATCCTGTTTTATTCCAGGGTATCAGCTATCTCCATTCTAAATTTCATCATCATTTCCGTCCAGCCGTCATCATGTGAAAGCTCCCCAAACAAACACACAAAGTGTAACTTTTGTATATTGGTGTGGATGTCAAATGGTAGCGGTAGTGTGGGATGCCCACAGCATGCCTTCAGGAAGATTGATATTAAAATTGTCTGAAACCTTTTCTGACCAACATTCCTGCATTATTATCCAAGTTAGCCTTTTCACATATTTAAATATAATTAATCTATTTTAGTAGGTACTTATATTCTTACCTTTGTAAAATTAGTAAACAAAGTTAGATAAGGTAAAACAATAAGAATTTAACTCAATAAAGTATTTTATTTTTAAGAAACAATATTTTATTAATGAAATTCTAATCTTAAAATTAATCCTCTGTCACATCTTGGAGTAAGTACCGAGTAATTCATCACAATTAGGGCAGTAATGTTGAGCGTTTTTGAATGTTTGAAAATAATAAGGTAAAGCAGCCAAACAACACAGCATGCACCATCTGAAAGCCAACATTAACTCTAATAAGTGTTCTGTAAAAATAAAAATTGTTATTGCCCTACTCTTCTTTTTGATAAAATATTGTAGATATTATCATCCAGTATTATTTAAAAGATAGCATAATGGACAGTGGACTTAATTGTTGCTTATTATAATATAAAATATATAAATAAGCAGTAAAAGATGTATGTTTTAGGTTTATGATAATCTGGTAATAATTATTTTAGACTTGGACAAATGTTAGATAGTTATATCACAAACATTGGTATATGTCCGGCAATCCCTTCTCTACGCCTACCAAAAAGGAGAATTGGCAAAATCATAGTATTTATTTCTGGTTTTTAATCACATTTATTTATTAATCACATAAATATTTTATTCGTCGATTTGAATAAAAATTATATGAAATATAAACAGATAATATCAAGGTTATTTTTTATACCTACATTCTTGGATAATATGCATATCTACACTGAACAATTAAAATTTTCAAACAATGGATACTTACAATGTCAGTCCACAAATGAAACCAGCCAGCATGTGTGTGCCTTTTGAACTAACATATTTAACTTTAGTCAGAACTCTCTCCTGGCAGTGCGGGCACATGTAAAACATCGGGGTATCTTTGAGTGGTGCTTGAACTATGATAGTCTGGTGAATGACGGACTGCTGGTTCTCCCGTCCGGCGCTGGGCGAGTACGGGGGCGGCGGCTCTCGATATGCCATAGTTCCACTGCCTACATTGTACTCTGCACCAAAATTGTCATTTCCAGCAGGATTCACACTGTTATTCATATTTAATAGAAGAAACACAATAATATTTGTACCTAAATGTCATATTGATTACTAGACACCCGGAGAATGTGAGCTGTTATCACCATTCAGCCATAGAAATTATCTTATCACAAGTGATAAATAAATATCAGATAAGTAAGTCATGTTTTCATTTTCCTCATGAAAACCTAAACAAGTACATCTTTAATAAACTTGTAGCTAGGTACTTAGTCCAAAATGTTTGCATTACATATAGGTAGGTAAATATAATAAATCCAACTTAAAAAACTAAATTCATTCCCAATGGAAACAAGGAAACAGCAGCATTCATACATAGAAACACGTTTCACGACTTTTCCAGTGGATATGAATATGAGAGGTGTAAATCAAGCAAGAGTTTGTATTACATAGCTAGAGTATAATATTTGCATAATATATCATTTGGAATGGAAATTGTGTGAACAACAAAAAAAAATGCATTTTTTAATCAAAATCTATCACCTATTCTAAATTATAAGTTATCACAACTTTTATGGCATAAATATAGATAATATACATATGATTGATTTGATTATACATGATGACAACAATAGCAATATTATGTCTTGGAAGTCTGACAATGATGTGACTCATCTAGTGAATTGAACAAGTGAACACAATGTATCCCTGATTAACAATAGGTATGTGTAGTAAATAACTACATACAATATTCTATTCATTCATACGGATGCTGTAGTCCTCTACACTGATTAAATACAGTCAAAGCAGAAATTTGAAATGCAGTTAACAGTTAGTTGACTTAATGTAATATAGAAAGGTATTGTGTATCTAACAATCACTACATAGCATAACTTTGTTATTTTATAAATTACTAGCTGCGCCCTGTGGCTTTGCTCACTTGTTAATTTTTCTGGGATAAAAATATCCCATGTATTATTCCAGAACCAAAAGCAAAACAAAGTACAACATACCAACCATACCTATACCAGATTTTAAGTCTAATTCTAAGCTATCCAACAGTGAAAGCCGCATTTTAATTAGGCCAGTACATTTTAAGTGATGCAAGAGCGCAGGCAGACAGACACCATTCAAAAAAATGTTGTAGGTATTCTTGTTACCTAGCCGATCTAAGTCCCATAGACAATTTTTTAAGTTATCTTCGTATAGACTTTGTTACTGCTTTATTTATAGATATGGAGATATCATATCTTTGAGAACAGTTAATATTTTTTAATTTCAAACCGACTGGATGATATTATATCAAGTTTATGTAGAGTTTTTACTCACTCATAAGACTTGAATTACTAACTGACAGGCGTTTAAGCTATACCCAGTTGGAGCAAGTTGGTCTTAATTTAAAATTAGTAGTATCTAATGAGTAACATTAAAGAACAATGGGCACTTTGGGACTGAAAATTAATTGCAATAATTTATATGTCCAAATAATAGGTAATTTTGTGTAGAACAATAGTTACATTAACACCTTAGCTCAATTTGTTTATGTTCGGAGTTATACTGCCATGAACATGGCATACATAATACACATTGAGAAAGAGAAAATGTGATGTAGATTTTGTATTTTTTTCTCAAACTTGTTTCTTGGAGCTCAAATGTAAATGTTTATTTATTGATTATTTATTTTATTTATACATTGAACTATATAATTTTATAACATTGTTTTTTTAATTATT
Organism: Alsophila aescularia; assembly: GCA_946251855.1. Taxonomy (NCBI): domain Eukaryota; kingdom Metazoa; phylum Arthropoda; class Insecta; order Lepidoptera; family Geometridae; genus Alsophila; species Alsophila aescularia. Next base: position 24,326,665 of record OX276373.1, on the reverse strand, counting down.
GTCTTTAAGTCACAATGTTCATGATTGTATAACTCAAACAAGTTTTGATCTACATAAAATTAACTATTTTTTGACCGATCAATTATTGGTGGAGCAGTCCCAGACAAACATTTGTTACATTTCTGCCATCATCCTTTGCGACTTTTAATTTGGGGAAACCAGTCTGAGTTGGTTGTGTTGTAGTATGCTTTGCCGTATGATTTGAATACATCAGAACATTAATTAGGAACATCTAGCCGACAAATTGATGAGAGTAACACATATGGAATTGACACAATTATACAACATATATTTTAATATGTCAACACGGAAGTACTCTATAAGTTTGCGCGTGTGCAGGCCACCACGGTTAGAAAAAAACTGGTATTCAGAACTATACAATTTTCGTTTAATCAAAACCTCTCAGTTAATAGGTACTTATGTGTTTCCATATTCGTTTACAAGACATTAGATAGCTCCAGGGCGTGTGTGAGCGTCGGGCGCTCTGGTACCAGGGAGGAGGTAGTATTGCTGCGAATACATTTGCCCTCTCGAGGTCAGTGCAGTGGCACCACGGGTCACACCTGGAATCACACATTAAAATCCATGCATGCCCGGCACCCACATAGGCCCAGATATTCCTCAATTCACTGCTAGGAATACATCAACATATTTCAACTTGTTATAGGTTTTAAAAAAGTGTAAGTCTTGTATACCTAGTAACGTTTTGAACTGTTTATAGATAATGTATTTTTATTCACATCTTGAACTAAGTCTTATTATCTCAAAACTATTATTATTGTTTTTGCGCCTCCATGCGCAAATTTCATGATTATTATAAAGCGAAGATAGCACAGTAATTGATTAAAAATATGCTGGCACAGTTCAAAATATTGGAAGTGTCTTATGATAAAATACCTAAAAAGACTTATAATAGTCAAAGGACATATTTTTTTGCTTTTTTAATATTATTATAATTAACCTACATAATTATCATCGTATAAAAATATAATTATCATTAAATTTGCTACCAAATTATGATGTCTCAACATAGACAAAGTAGAGTAGAACATAATAAAAGGTCAATTTAGGCCGAAAACAATCATATATGATTTAGCTGGTGGATCTAACAATAAGCATTCCTATAACTTGGTATTGTTTATTGGTATGTAATCTTAAATTATTTCTTTGTATATCTAATAAAACCCTTTTTTTAAATTTTAGCCTCTTCTTTTTTATGTAAGTATAGAAAATATAACCATTGTATCGAGATAGTCTTAATTAATTCTTGGGTAGCAGGTGGCAGCATTAAAATTGAGAACTTTTCTCCAAGTTAACACCCATATTATTAAAACTACTGTTTTGAAAACTAACAACTTTAGTAATATTTAATTCTACTATAGAATTACACAGAAGAATTTATTTTAAACACACCATGCTAGTTCTAAGGAAACCAATTTTACTAGGAAAACATAAATTTTTTAAAACAAATTTAATTCTATTTAAAAACAATATAAATAAAAATGTAAAATATTATATACAAATTACATTATGATCTTTGAAATATTGATGAATAATTTAAAAACACAAAAAACCCAATACATCAAGATCATAAATGATAGTACTTTTATCTAGTTATTACAATGTGTACAAATTGTTCCAATCAGTGACATGTAAAATAAATGGTATACGTTTTTGGAAGTGCAATTTGAGAAAAATGCCAAAAGTAATAGTTAAAAGTATGGAATTTTGTGGGCAAAATAAGCATTCTCTTTTTTTTGTTTTTTTTTTTTATCATCATTAGCATAACATGAAAACTGTTCAAAATTAAATCGGAAATGCCAATTTATACCTTAAGGAATAGGGCCATTCGTTGTGGGAAGGATCGTTAGTGGCAAAAATGGCAAAAGTATAAAAATTGGCCAATCCGAATGGCTTGTTAAAAATACATTTTGAAAACTGCAACAAACGCCTTCATCTCAATCCAAACATGTTTTAGTTGTACAGACAAATATAGTTTAGGGTTGCAAACATACTTTTATATTTTGTATTATTTATATTTTACACTGTGACCTTTTTAACTTCAGTTTATCAGGTTACTTCTCAGTTCAAACAAGTTAAGCATACATAATTATTATATTTCTTATTTAACCTACCTTTTTTTTTATTTAAAAGGCAAATTCACTCTTATTTCATTAAAATGCAATGCAATGTTTGTGCTCATTTTGTGTGCATGCTTCATGCTGTCTAGTACCCATAGTACAGGGTATCCTAATTTGGGGCTAGGTATTTGGTGTGTTATATCCTGAATATTTATTTATCACGTTGTATGTTCATAATTATTATCATCATTAGCATATTATCAATCCTGGAAAACAGAGTAGCTGAAGCTGCCTGACTTGACATAAACTGATAAATGACATGAAATTCCTGGTCTAAAAAGAACACAGAGCACTTACATTTATAATATAATAGTAGGTATAATTATGGAGAAAGGTTCAATTTTTCACACCTTAAAAAGTGGGTATTAACACCTTTTTATATATTTAAAAGGTGAGTTCATGATGACCTTATACACAAAGTAGCAACAAGATTTTGGATAAAACCAGGGTACAATGTGTTTATAGCTTGTAGAGATGAGAACTGCCTAACATTTGTTGCTTTTACCGATAAAAGTGTTGCAGTTAGGGCAGTAGTGCTCCGCATCTTTGAAAGTATCGAAGCAGTAGGGAATGAGGCCCAGGCAGCACAAGGAACAAACCCTGGAAACAGAAAATATAGATTATTGCGTAATTAAAATTATTCCCTTGATGTGCAAAAAAATAATGTATAAGCAACTAGCTGCACCCCTGGTTTAACTCGCGTGGATTATGTTGATGGATGATGATGAAAAGTAGCATATATGTTAATACAGGATATTAGCTAACCTTGTACCAAATTTCATCCAAATCCGTTCAGCCGTTTGAGCATGAAGGAGTAACTAACAATCATACACACAAACTTCTAAAAATAAAAGATAGATAGCGCTAATCGGTTTTATGCATTTTATGACATTTCATAAAGACAGTTGTAATGTATGGAGCTCTGTTTGGCCTGTTTGTGGCTACACTTCTCTGATTTATAATATTAGCGTGATAATTAATCATGATGTCATGAAATTCTGAATAAACATGTTTTTAAATATCAAAGACTTTGGAATAATGACTTAATAGGTTATTGGCTAAATAAAAAGATAAAGTACATGATGAGCTGTTGGTTGTGTGATCAGTGTACATGCTGCCATGCTGCAGGGATCCAAACAAAGTGACCGGACAGAAATCAGAATTTGGTAAAGGCAACACAGTTAGGTAGGCTACCAGCTACCAACCACAAGTGGAAACAGTTGCTAAGCCTCTATTGGGGTGTTCCAGATATGTCCTTGAGAGCCAGTTAGTGTGTTCATTACATTCAACCACATTGTTACTTTCACTTAACATCAGGTGAGATGGAGGTCAAGACCAAGCAAATAGTTTGTATCCTTGTAAAAACAAGTGTAACTGTCCGGTAGAAAAAAAAGTAAACATAGATAAAAAGTAAAATACTTGGGGCTTATACAATATGAAATTCTTTGTTTCAATCTTCTTTAGACCAACAAACCAAAAACAAATTATATTAGAACTTTATTTTTTATTTGTTCTTGTATTTATATTTTGACCAAACTTGTGTTAGACAATCAGATCTGACCAACTCAACTTAGACGAAGTGCTTATTGGATCAACAGCTAAATCATGCATATGGCTAGCAGCCACATTACTACTACTACTAGAACATAGTTACTATAGTTCCTCTCTATAGTTACTGTTTGAAGCCCAAAATCTGCCTGGATAACAGTATGAATGTGTGTGTTACATATTACTTCAATAGTTCGCCAGCTACAATGTAGTGGCTTCTGATTACCTTCATACAGCATATCCTAGTTAGATAATTCAGATGCACAGTCTATTCATACATCAGCCACATCTATGTTTTCCATCAGGCGAAATCATGGTCAAATATCTGTTTAATACTTAAAATAACTCTTTTTTTACAATATACTTACATAGTTATAACACAAATAGATCCAGCAACTAAATGAGTGTGCCAAGCTGTGGTGTAGTTAACTCTGGTGGTGACGGTTTTGCCGCAGTTGAAGCAATTTATTGTAGTGGGCTCCGTACCCACGGCTAGCGGCAGCACTATGCCGACCGGCACGCCAGGCGGCGGCGGCGGCACTTCACCGGCCAGGGGCTGCGCGTTTGTTACTGTAATCGTCGGGTGCGGATACACTCCCGGTGCCGTGAACTGCTTCGGCACCGGGTAAACCCCCGGTGCAGGCGCCCCGCCTACCACCCCTCCCGGAGCCACGAACCCATACTGTGGATTCCCCATGACGGCAGAGTAAGGAGGTGGAAGGTCTTCTGGCGCAGTAGGCACGAAACTTGGCGCTTGATGGCTAGCCATTTTGCAGATCCAAAAGATTTCACTCAAAAGATTTCAAAATATGTTTAGACGCTTTGTATACTTGATAAATTTGAAACAAAGACAACTTTATGGGCTTGAATCGGCTTGAATTGAATCACGTTGAATGAATAAACAACATCCAAATCAGCCATACGAAAAACACAAATTAAATGAAAATGAAGTCATACATTATGTCAAAAGTCAAAATAGCTGTCAAATTCAATCCTTCACCGGGGGGCCGTTCGTTTTGTAACAATTGGCGGTAATAACAGTTAAAAACGCTAAATATAATCACAATTGGCGTTCCTTTTGGCCATTTGTAGACGAAATTAGCGTTCTGAACGTTTTCGATCACCGTTCGTTTTGCAAGTTTCGATGACATGTTGACATAGGAAAATCGACTTTATGCCGTTATGGATAGGGTCATTTTTCATTCAGTTTGGAAAGGATCGGTAGTGTCAAAAGTTGCAAAAATGACAAAAGTGTTGAAAATGTTCAACGAAAACGGCTTGTTAAATATGTACATTTCGAAACTGCCCACAACGCCACCTCATCATCTCGAACGCAGGGGTGATAGCGATAGTTCTGACAAGTGACAACTAGTCATAAGTTCGGATTGGCATTTGAGCGTTATAAGCAGTTTCGAAATATATATTATCAACAAGCGTTCGGTTTGAACATTTTCAACACTTACAATTTTTGCCACTAACGATCCTTCTTAAAATAAACGAAAAACAACTTAGCCTATCCCCTACTTCGATTGAAGAAAATCCCCTTCGATATGAAGTGGCATTTACGTTGCACGTAATTTTTTATGCAGTGATCTTAGCCGAGTACAAAGAATATTACTACTCTCTACTTCTATAATAAAAAAAGAAGAAGAAAATATTTCAGAACGCTATTTCACCCACAAAATTACAAACCGAACGCCAAAGGTTATTATATTGCGTTATTATCTATTATTTTTGATTATCAGCATCAGCCCGTACAATGGTGAAGGAAATATTTAATAGACAGGAATGGACATGTCATGTCACGACGTCCATGACGCATATCAACGAACAAACAATGAACTAAAAATGGCCGACCTCATAGTGATGTGACCCAAACAACAATTTAGCAGATCGAAAGACTATTACTTTGTATCGATTTTATAAAAACTTTATGTTTCTGTGATACCTTTATGACGTCAAAGCGCTTTTATGAAAATGGATGTCGAGATTTTAGCGTCCGCTGCGATTTATTTGTTTACAGGGCGGAAGACGATTTCTAGGGTCGCCAATTCGTCGGTGTCAAACTCACTGCCGTGACATCAACGTGAGCTAGTCAGTCTGCGACTGATGGAGGGCGGCCGCAGTTGCTACTATGACAAAATGCCTAATTGTGTGGTGAAAGGGTACACCAGACACTATCCGTAAAATTCAATAAAAAAAAGATGGCATTTCTTATCATCGGGAAGCTAAAATTTTGAATTATCTTGCATTTGCATTTTATGTTCATGTTAAATCGCTTACCGTATGTATGAACAACATGGGCGTTGAAAGCTATAGCTTTGTAAAGAGGTTTCAAATTTTAATATTATTTGGTAATGAATTTAATGTTATCATCAAACTAAAAACTAGAATTATGATGCAGCAGTCTATATGTTAGTGTATTCATCAGTTCCCTCATATCTCCTAAGCCCATATATTAGTTTAAATTTCTCATTTGTTGATTTCCTTCCGAGCCCGTGTGTAAAAAAGTGTGGAGTCGTGTCATCCAACAGCAGCGTTATGAAACATACTATAAAAGCAATGAATATTTACGAGTATAAGATCAATTAAACTTTTTTCTTTTTTTTTTATTACGGACTAGGAATCATTTGACCACGATCTCACCTGATGGAAAGCGATGATGTGGTCGAAGGTGTAGCACGCTTGCCTAGTAGATACCTATTCACTCTTGACTTGAACACACCGGGGTTATAATTTACCGGAACCACTGACGAGGGCAGGGCATTCCACTCCTTTGCAGTTCTTATAATAAATGAAGAAGCGTAACGCTTCGTTCTTGTGCGAGGTATTTCAACCATGAAAGGGTAGCGCTTTGCTGATCATCTAGTCGTGCGGTGATGGAAAGGTGATGGGGGAATCAGGTTGTGCAGTTCTTGTGCACACTCTCCATAGTGCAATCTGTAGAATACCGCCAGGCTTGCTACCTCACGGCAATGCGCCAGACTTTGAAGCTTACTCTTTACCAGGGTGTCATCCCCAATGAGCCTGATAGCACGTCTCTCAATTGAATCCAAAGACTCGAGCTGATACTTGGCAGAACCGTCAAAAAGATGGCAGCAGTACTCCATACAAGATCGGACCTGTGCTTGATAAAGATTCAAAAGCTGTCCCGGTGTGAAGTACCGCCTAACCTTAGACAAAATACCAAGTTTTTTTGCAGCTACCTTGGCTTTGGATTCAATATAAGACCCAAAATTCAGGTTTGATGTGAGTTCGACACCCAAAAGCTCCAAATGGTCGCCTATTGGTATTGTTACACTTTGGAAAGATGGAGATCGGTGTAGAGGACTCTTTTGACTTGAGCTCCATCATCAGTCCGTCGTAAAAAAAGAACAAATCTCTGTAGATTTACTTACCAAGTTCTACTTAGCAAGGTTTAAATACTGACTGTCCAGCTCCATCATCACATAAGGCTCGATGGTAATATTATTATTGTACTTACCTACTGTCATCAAATTATATATACCTATTTTTTATATTAACTTCTATACGAAAATTTAGAAGTACTATGATATGAAAATTTACATCTCAAAAAACAATGTCAATTTTCCTAGGGCTGGTGGCGCAATTCTTGTTACGCGTGGCCATCGACGAATTATGGAATTATCAATTCTCTACAGTGTAAATAAACAAAACATATAATCACAAGTATATCTCTAAACTCAGTCCGAACCGAGATAAAGAGGATTGAAGTTAGGATATTTTTTATGGAAATTGGTGCTTTTTTTCGCGTCTATCAATGATACGTAGTATTATCAATTTTAAACAGTGTAACAAACTAAACATCCATACCAATATATAAAAGTGAAACTTTGTTTGTTTGGGGAGCTTTCACGCAATAACGGCTGGACGGATTTTGATGAAATTTGGAATGGAGAAGCTATCTCCATTCCTTGGAATAAAACATAGAATACTTTTTATCCAGGAAAATTGTAAGTTTCCGGGAAAACAGGGAAATGTTGATTACTCGCTGTGAGGAAAGGTTTCCATGGAAACGAAATAACAAGTTTGTCAATAAACATCAAGAGAGTTTACTTTTGCATTGGTTTTTAATACCCTAGTAGAAGAACACATGCTTTTTTTCGCGATAAACTGTAGTCCATGCGGACGAAGTAGCGGGCGGGAAAGCAGTATTAAGATAAGTATACCCCTAAACGCAGCCCGAACCAAGATAAACAGATTTACATATATGTATTTCACCCAGCCATAATTGAAACATGGGGTTATTAATTCTAGATTGTGAAAAAAACAAAACATAGAAGCACAATTTATCTCGGTTCACACTGAGTTTAGAAGTATACTTGTCATAGTATGTTTTGTTTTTTACACTGTCTAAAATTGATAATTCAAGGATAAATCGACGTCCGCGAAAAAAAAATTGACCACCTGACCTACAAAAATGTATGGAAATATCTTAACTTCAAACCTCTTTGTTTCGGTTCGGACTGAGTTTAGAGATATACTTGACATATGATGTTTTGTTTGTTACACTGTCTAGAATTGATAATTTTATGTTTATTTGATGGCCGTGCGAAAAAAGGTTGCGAAAATTTGTGCCAGTTTTAGTCATGGTCTTTTGTTTAAAAACTAACATAAGGTACCTATTATGCTAAACCATAAAAGTTTGTTAAAATAATCCTAAGATTATTCTTAACTGGTGATTTTTTACTCTACAACGAAAAATAACTTTCTAAATAACTTGCGCCTCTTGATTCACTTAATTTGTATGAAAAGGTTAAAATTAGTTTTTTTATTACCATCTTATTGTATTCATCATCATCAGCTGTTTGATCTCCGAAAATAATACACACTAATATGTTACAACATTGTATATTTTAGTGTATACATTATCTTTGGTCCCAGTTCCAATAAGCCGCTTCTCAAAGGTTATATCGTCTGTTTTTTTTCGAATTATCAACAACGCGTTCTTGATGATTATCGTAGTTAACATGAAATCCTAGAGATGGCGCTGATTTTTCTCTGAGGGGTATTTGATATTTAATTCTATGGTTGAAAGTACTTGATTATACTAATCATATGATACATATGTTTCAGGAGGATGTACACAGAACTGCAGTTCATAGGAATGTATAGATATCCACTCTCCGAGTTTATAGGATAAGGCAAACTTCGATTTATGTGAAAAATATAACATTATTACTTACATGATATTTAATACTTAGGTACACTTGATTTCGTTTTACTTATACCTGTAATGACTCCTCATTGTTAGTAGAACTTCACCTAATGGCTTTATAAGAAAAGTACTAGATTTTAAAACCAGTAGGTAATTTTCTATTTTATGGTTAAAATCCTACTCTAGCTGTGAAATATATAGGTAGGTTATGAAATACCTCCTATATACTTGTCATATAGTGCTTCTACAAGATACCTACCTTTCACAAACCACTGAAAAATGGTTTCATTGCCACTGAATTCCTTGTGAATTCGGATTTTGAATTACCACAATAATTTATTACAGTAGGTATCCGTGCGGTTGAGTGCTCATTTCCTTGATTACGTCATTTCACATGCTCATTGAGCTTATTGCATTTGAAACGATCGGTGGCAATGAATGGTCCAAGTGGCATTAACCGAACCGCACTTTAACTCTACGGAATCAGGCCCCTGAAGTAGGTATTCAGTCTGTGATACTGAATATAACAGTAAACGTAGGTAAGTCGTAAAACATAATTTTGTGTCCTTGTCTCTACAAAATTTACCTATAATGGTTCAGATACACTTCTTCACACTTCAGAGTAGGAGTGGGCGTTATATAGCTTAGCTCGTTGTCCCAACGTTTTCAGTGAGCGAAAACGCAAACTTACGGGCGACTTCCACAACGATCTATTTCTCAAAACGTCTATTTCCTAGTTTGCTAAACATTTGTCATTAAACTGGCGTTGCGAGTAGCGGTCGCACGAGATGCAAGAAATATCACAACGCCGCCAACATAACGAACAAATTAAGTGAAATGGAACGAGTTGAATTTGACGTCTAAAAATAGAACTATCTCTTTTGTTCACGCGCTAGACTTGCGGGTGCAAAAGAGATGGTTACAGCGTGCTCGTGCTTTCGATTTGCTTTTGCAAATAAGTTAGTGACCTTTGACATGCTACCGATGATACTGTTTACTAGAAAAACAACAATTGTACAATTTGTAATAGAAAGATATATGTAGGTAAAACCAACATAAGAAAATGTAAATAAAATGAAGTTTTAAATATGCCTGCATAATAATACCTATTAATTTGAACTGCTTCTTCCCGCCCGAGACAAGGTCCGCGCGGACTACAGTTCATCGCGAAAAAAAAACATCCTATGTTATTCGAGGATATTAAAAACCAATGCAAAAGTAGAGCATTAACGCTTATGATGTTTTTTGTCAGACTTGTTATTATTTTGTTTCCAGGCGTTCTTTAGAGCGATTAATCAACTTTTTCCATTTTTCGTGGAAATTTACAACTTTCCGGGATAAAAAGTCCTATGTTTTATTCCAGGGTATAAGCTATCTCCGTTCCAAATTTCATCAAAATCCGTCTGTCTAGTCGTTATCGCATTAAAACTCACCAAACAAACAACGATTCACTTTTATATATTTCAGTCGCCATAAACATAGCAATCGAAAAACGTAACGTTATTGCGAATAGATGTTTGTTAAAAACGTAAACCTCTATCATATCTAATTTTTTTTATCGTAAAACGTTTTTGAGAATAAACCTATTTGCGAGTTAGACGGTTGTGAAATAGATCGTTATAAAATAGACGGTTTGGAAAACGTTGTCATAACTCAATACGCGTTTCGTTTTGTTATCTCAAAATCACACAACGACACATGACTACTTCAGAGATCTTATGACAACCATACATCATAAGGTTTAAACTCGACAATGCTGTTGAAATCAATAACAAACAAAATCGATTTATTTCCTCAATAACAAAATCGATTTATTCCTTACTTCACTATTTAAATTCAATTTTTGTAACGGAGAAATTATTTGAATTTATGATGAATACATTTCCTGACTGACTTAATTTCCGCTAATTTCAGTCATATAATGTTAGAATCATAGACATATGTAATTCTATGGTTAGAATATTACAATTTTCCACCTTTAATCCCAGATAACTTAAACGGTAAACGGTATATTTGGGTATATTTTAGAGCGATGGCAGTCTAGCGGTTTACTAGTTCGACTTAGAGCCCAACGATACCTACCGGGTTCAATTCTAGGCTCCGCACCAATGACTTTTCTCAGTTATGTGCGGTTTTCCATCGCTCCGTGCTTCGGAGGGCACGTTAAGCTGTCGATCCCGGCTGTTATTGATTAATAGCAGTCGTTAAGCCATGTCAGAGGCCTTTGGGTGGCCTGATAAACTCTGACACCAGAGGCCAGCACTACCTCATACGACAAGCAAACAAGCATTTCACAAAAACATGAAAACATAGTCACTCTACTGTAAAACAATAATTCGTGGCTTTCCTTCCAAGCGCGGATCCAGGGGGGATATTATCTGATTGACATATGCCCCCTGGGCATATGTCAATCAGTTTTTTTTTAGTTCCATTTGTTATTTTCATATGTTTTATTATGTTTATTTTGTACCTGATAAAAATAACTAAAAATTTCCGCGCTCGCTGCGCTCGCGCTTTTGATTCTCTGTTTTCGTTTTTGTGCAATTTCAAATTATGTTTTAGTTTTACACTATAGAAATTTTATGGAGGGTAAGTTAGGTTGTCAGTTGCGGCTTTTATTGATGGCCGTCGTTTAGCCATGTCGGAGGCCCTTGGTCGGCTTGACAAATTCTGACACCAGAGGCCAACACTACCTCATACGACAAACAAAAAATCTATAGAAATAGCCAAGAATTTACGCGCTCGCTTCTGTTGTGGTCATAAACTTACCAGGGGCTTCATCCTTTAATTATGTTAAATTTATGTTGAAGAAAAACTTCAAAATTTTCGCGCTCGCTTCGCTCGCGCTTCTTTCTATTCAGATATAGAAGTTACGTAAATCGTTTAGTTACGTATGATTTAGAATTATTCTATTTCTACACTGAAAGAAATCGCAAACTTTTCGTACAGTATGCATGCTGCGTTTGCATGTTTTGTTCTTATCAATGCATAGTTGAATATAATTTTGAGTTATGTTTTTAGAACTATTTAACTGGCAGAAGTGTTAAAAAACGCGCTTACTTCACTCGCTTTTGTGGTTATTTTTCATTATTTTCATGTGATTTGGTATTATGTTTTGTTCTTAAAATCTATATTAACATAAATAGCTCGGGAATTTCGAGTTCGCCGCCCATATGTTTTTGATCATTTCAATGCATAAGTTCCATGTGTTTTAGAATTATATTTAATTGTGTTATTAGAATCGTGTACAGAAACAGGTCAAAATTTTTGCGCTCGCTTCGCTCGCGCCATTCGATTATTTCAATGTTTGTTTTTATGACTTGAAAATATTATTTAACTTCTACAGCGATCGAAACAGCTCAAACTTTCTGCGTATTTTAGTTTTCTCATATATATTTTTTCGATTTGTTTTTTTTAATTTACTATATTGTCAGATATAGCTCAGTATTCTATTAATCTCTACTCTCGTAAGTTTAAATCACGTCAGTGCATATTTCTACACGTCTGGAATGATATTTTAATTGAATAGTGTATTAACACTGATATTGCAAAAATTTCGAGCTCACTCCGCTCGCGTTTTTGATATTACACCAAATACATACTTTGTACAAATCAGAGTTTCGTGTTAATACCCACACTGATAGAAATAACTCAAAATTTTCCCGCTCACTACTCTCGCGCTTATCATAAAATTTCAAAATAATGTAATCTCTATAAATAAATGGATCCACCTTTGGGTATAGGCTACGCGAGTGAAACCGCGGGGAACATCTAGAATTGTATAATTTTGGAACTTAGGCTGAATGTAAGTGTGTGACCCCCCAGAATCTAAGGCTGGATCCGCACTTGTTTCCTTCCTATATTTTGAGGCGTAGCCTCCTGTAGAGCACTTAACCATGTTCTTCTTTAATATTTTCGTTAAATATTTACTGCAAAACACCGCTATATGCCTCAATTTCTTTTCGAATGGAAAATAATAATGTATTATGGTGGTAGCTTAAGTGGTAGTCACTCAGTCGGCGTCACGTAGATAAGATCTTAAGGCATAAAAATCTTACACCGTCTCCTCTTAAAGGGAAAGAAAGTTCCAAAGGCAATTTTGGATACTTTTCATCCCGAAAAATTAAAGGGTGCCACATAGGGGAGGAAAATTATTTAAAAGAACACGTAGCACGCTGAAACTATAGACGGATATTGATGCAACTTAGCACATACTTACATAGTTTATAAGATGGGTGAAAATTAAGGATACTTTTTATCCCAAAAAAGGGTTCCTACGGGATATTGGTCCAAATTCTGTACATTAAAGATATTGTGTTTTTTTTTATGTTTCTCTATATTCGTTAATGAAACCTAAACTGTGAAAGTTTTTGTTTCATTTTTGTCTGTATGTCTGTCTGACTGTATCTTGGCCGCGCATCACGCCGCCGGAACTGGATGAATTCAAATGAAACTTGGTACGATTTGAGTTCATACTAAGAGGTACAAAGGATACTTTACATCCCGAAAAATTAATGGGTTCTCGCAGGATAGGGGTTGAAACTTATTTAAAAGAACACGTACCACGCTGAACCTAATGGACGGGTTTTGATGCAACTTGGCACCGTCTTAAGTTATATGATGGGTTAAAATTGAGGATACGTTTTATCCCAAAAAAAGTAAAGAGTTTCTGCGGGATATCAAAATTTATGTGGGCATCCAAAGTTATGTTGATATTGAAGTAATAAATAATAAGTAGTAAAGTAACGCCTATAAAAACATAGAGCATTCCGCGATTAGAGTTACAAGCGTGTTTGTTAGGCGCTCGACTTGCCGACACTAAAGGGCGTCACAGACGATTAAGACACTATAATATTTGATGTTACGATATTTGCCTTAAAATATTATAGCATCTTAGAGTATCACACACGGCTAAGATACGATAATATATTGAAATTATTCATTCGCTCGCAGGCCGTCCTACGTGCCTCACGTATTTCTTCACCGCTTTCTATATACAGAATGATAAAATATGAGTAGTACGGTTTCACTATTAGATTTATTAGATAGCTCATCAGACGACGATACTTATTTTGAATTTGATATGCAAATTGCATTAGCGCACTGTAAAAGGCGATCAATTTGGATAGAAAATCACATTAAATTTAGAAAAAGCGCGGTGAATTTAAACTTTACGCAGATCTTTCTACAAAAAAAAAGAAACTTATTTTAAGAAGTCAAAGGAAACTTTTCTAATAGTTCATAATTTGATTAAGGAAGATTTAGTGAAACAAAATACGAACATGCGAGAGAGCATTTGTCCAGAACAACGACTTGCAGTATGCTAAGAACCATCTCGTTTACCTCATCTTTCAAACATAAAACACCGCAGCTAAATCGGTCCATTCTTTCGAAAGCTACGATTCGGACCACTCCCCCCCCCCTCCCCCCTCCATCCTCAAATTATAGCTATGAATCATCTTGTTTACCCCAGCTTTCAAACATAAAAACCACAGTTAAATAGGTCCATTTGTTTGGAAGCTACGATTTTCACCCCCCTTTTCCTTCTCACCTCCCCCCTCCATCCTCAAATTATAGCTATGAATCATCTTGTTTACCCCAGCTTTCAAACATAAACACCACAGTTAAATAGGTCCATTTGTTTGGAAGCTACGATTTTCACCCCCTTTTCCTTCTCACCTCCCCCCTCCCTCTCCCCTCCCCCCTCCCTATCCCCTCCCCCTCCCTCTCCCCATATATCTAAGAACCATCTCTATCATATCAGCTTTCGAACAGAAAAAAACCGCATCAAAATCGGTCCATTCGTTTGGGAGCTACGATGCCACAGACACACACACAGACAGTTATGACCGAGATGGAGCATAAAGTGTGAACGATATAAAGATAACCGAGGGTCCAGGACCCTATACTAAAGCAGTTCTGCCTCTATTCGTCCTGTCAGCAGGTTGTACCGAGCGATTCTGAAGAATTTAGTGTCTAGCTATATTAAAATAAAACTGGGCTAAATCTATACAATCAATATTTTTTGAAAATTTTAATTGAGATAAATTTCAAAATCGATGGAGTGCAAATAGTTTTTTTTTTTTTTGTGTGTCTGTCTGTCTGTCTGTGTCTTTGAACACGCATCACGCTGAAACTACCACACGGATTTTGATATAACTTGGCACAATCACAGCTGATTAACATTTAAAATACTTTTTATCCCGAAAAAATTAAGGATTCCCGCAGGATAAGGGTTGAAAACGAGAACTATCTGTAATCAAATTTTGGAGTTAACGAATGGAAACTTCCGATGGAAACTTTGATTAAGTTTTTTTTTTGCCAACAATCCGTTGATGATTTCGCTGAAATCCAGTACCCGAAGTAAATCATTTTCAATGCTTAAAAGCGATAGCTTTGATAGACGGATTTGTCCCATCGTGGTTCAAAGCCTATTTTTTTAATTTTCATTTTTGGCAATGAGCGCTTTACAGTGCAATTCGACACCATCAAAACCAAATACATTCTCAATGCAATTTCAAGGTTTGGGAATGTAGCTCTGAAATTTAGGTCTTCGAGAATTTGGCAGTAAAATAGCTCCGGAGATTGAACTTTTCCACAGTCATTTTGTACACGTTGATCAAAGATACAAATTGAACCAACTCATTATCAAGACTAGGTTCTAAATCATCCTTGTTTACTTTCACCAATGCCTCCGTTGCAGCGTGCAAATTTTCAGCATCCATCTTCTCAATTTAATTAAGAAATTCAAATCTGTTCGAGATTTGATATTCTGTACAGACCCCACTGAGCCATTGAGCCATTGGGAAACTCAGTAATTGGTGTTATCAGGGCCACTTGAGATTTTGACATGTTACTGATTGCCTGATTGAAGTGAACAAATATAGATCAATAGTTTTATAAACATTTCAGAACAGTATAATTATGTTTGTACAAAATACTATAGGTAAACGTAAAACAGCGAAAAAAATAGCAAAGGAATTGTGAGTTTGATCACAGAATTTGATCAAAATTTGTCAGAATTTGAAAAAAACATAATTCCGAAGTCTCTATTGTGGGGGCCCCACTTTTGTGGAGGCCCCACTTTTGTGGAGGCCCCTGGGGCTATAGCCCCGGATGCCCTCCCCTGATCCGGGCCTGCCTATAAGAAAGAGTACAGTCCACAAGTGTAATACAGAAAGTTTTTGTTTTATTGTTTGAAACCCATTAGGAACTTACTGAACTTTTTTTTCTGTCTTTTTTTTTCGCTCATCACGTAAAACCTAGGTACTGGATCGATTTCGATGCCGTTATTTGTTTGTTTAGAGTTTCACTTAAAAACTGGGAAACTTGTTATCTCAATCCGATGAGAAGCAAAAGAATCGATAAATAACAATTTGACAGCTGAACGAAATTTAGTATAAGTACCTACGAAGCCTACTACTGAAGTACCTATTATCGTACTTTTCCTGGTACCGGAATAACATGTAAGATACTGTTACGAGCTGGGGCTCGTATAAAATTAATGTATGCCAATAATAATTAAACCAAAAATTAACACCTTTATTCAAAAAACCACAAATATAAATTTAACCGACAAATAAACTCAAACACTCTTTAACTCGACTGTACACACTAATCAATTATCACCGAATACCCGATTCGAAGCATTTTGATCGTTTCGTTCCGAATGCCAAGTCAAGACTGTTCCAGGCAGCCGATGCGCGCCCTATTAATACCGCGACGGAACTTTCCAGAACGTACGTATGTACTCGTATGCACTAGCAGTAGTCCGTAGGCACTTGAACTATCAAGGTAGCGGCACCTTTGATGTTGCATAATAATTTAGATATAATTTGTTTCCTGTTAAATTACATACAAATATGTATAAAAATCATTTTGATGTAAGTTACAGTTTAGAAGCTATGGTGCGTCAAAGTTAATAAAAAAACTATTCAGACCAAAAAAATATATAAGTTAGAAAATGAAACATCTAATACACAATCACACATAATGCAAACAATGACGTTTATTATTTTTTGTCTGGCGATGTAAGAGCTAATAGAAGGACCACAAGATAGCTCTTTTATTATTAGCTCTATATCTTGTCCAACTACTACGACATTTTCGTTTCTTTTGGCTTCTTCTATTGCGGTGTGGACCTGGACAATTAGCAAATCTGCATCGTCATTAGCTGTACTAGTCCTTACCCCCTCGTGTTCAGTCGGCCGTTCTTTGTTTACAAATATATTGCTACAATATCGCAAACTTGCGTGCGAGAGTTAGCGATCGTAATTCAAATTGTGATTTTTGGCAAGGTCCTCAGTTTTCAGTCAACTTTAACGCTACATAGCTCGGAAACTATGTCTCGCATCAAAATGATTTTTATACATATTTATAGGTAATTTAACAGGCAACAAATTACTTCTATTATTTAGGCCTAACTTGTGCCGTTTTCTTGAAAACTAAGCAAATCTGTGAAAAAACACCTTTTTCTAAGGGGTGAGGGGGAGCGGCGCTTGAGGTGAGGGAGATGGTGGGAGAGTTGTGTATTTTAATGTACTCACTCATAGCACAGAATAAATAAGTCATAGGTATAACACAGCAACACTATCAATTATATATATTGCCGTTTGCCCAAACATTTAAATTTACTCAGAATTAATTTACTATAATCCCAATACAAACAATTGGGATTACGCAATGCAAATGTAATCCCAATAAACTAATTAATTTGGATTGAAATTGTAGTTAAAAGATACGAAATACAGGCACTGTTTTACTTCATATCTCAATCCGATGAGAACAAACCGAACTATCAATATTTAAAACTCTTTTTGACGGCTACATTAAATTTGATCTAATTTGGAATATTGGTACCTGAGGTCCTGGAAAACACAGGGTAGGTACTTTTAACCCAGACAAATGACCACGCGAGCAAAGTCGCACCGGCTCAGCTGGTATTGTCTATTAAATAATAACCTACCTTTATTATTCAATGGCAATTTGAATCTAAAATAATTCATGACAACCCAACGAAACTACTTTTTGTTGGCGAATCGGGGGCGCCAGCCCCAACGACAGTAAGAAATGTGTAATGCCCAGCCCTGGTTTTCTATTATTTATTCTGTGGCCCGGTTCCCAAAATTGGTGAAATAGTACAGTACCTACCTATATCAAAATAATAAAAATATTATTTTGCTTGAAAATTAGTATGTACTTATTTCGGCATTTCAGTAGGTATTTTATTTGGAGGATTTAATTTCAACATTAATTCACTAGAGTTTGATTTTCGGAGCCTTTATTAGTTCCCTTCTTGAACCAAGCCGTAGTACGGCACCGCCACAAACTACAAAGGAGATAAAGGTAGGCACCTCCAGCCGTAAAGTAGGTAGCATGTCTGTCAATTTCCTATCGGATTTATTTCAAAGAGATAACGCAAGAGTTGCAAGAGTTACAGTATTTATTCAGCCCATAAACAACTGCATTATAATATTCAACCTCATTGCTTCCTTCTTCCTTCGCACAATTCGTAGATCGGCGAAGTACTTAACAATGTTTCACCCCGCACCTTAGCCTTGGACATTATTTACGCCCATTCGTATGTACCTACGAAGCTTTTTTGGTAGTTTTTATTGTGCAGATAAGAATGGAGTTTCCTTTCTCTTCCTTGTTTTCTCAAAAGCTACTATCTGTATTTTCAAGGCTAGAGTTTTATTACATAAAGCAGGTATCTGCTAGCCTGTGCGTGGTGGCGTGCTTATCCGTCGGCATCATAAGCCATATCATCGAATGCCACCAGCCTGATGGCAATCTATGTAGCTATAACATTCCTAACAGACTTATTTAAAAACAATACTTCACTGGAAACTGTGAATATCTATTGAGAGCACAAAGCTTCATAGCTAGATAGACGTGAAACCTATAGTAGGTAGGTAGGTACTGCACTGTCAGCTGGGGGCTAGATAATTTTGAATAAATAGGTACGTTCTTAGATACGCTACCGGTACTCACTAGAAATAGAATTTTTATTTAATTTTTCACAGTTTAATGTTTTGATGAGTATGGGATATCTCATTATCACATTTATCATATATTTGTAGTTTAAATATGTTTTATTATAATTTATATCATTTAAAAAATTATAAATAATTAAATAATATGGAAAGAGTTACATCCTCGTCATTGATCCTATTAAAGAAAGATCCTTGTAGAGTTTCTTGGTGTTATCTACTCGTATTTTCGAAGGTACCGGTCACCGGTAGAGTCAGAAGGCTATTTGCTTTTCCAGTGTGAGATTTAACTCTGTTGGCACATGAAAGGGAAATTTCCTTTTCAAACTCTAAGAAGTTTACTAAAATTTTATTGATTTGATCTATCTACAATATTTTATGTATTTCTCCTTGTTCATGAGATGTTAAATTTGACTTGTAAAAGTGCTATTATTTTTGCCTATCTATACTTATAATAAAACTGTAGTGGGTCCATTTCAGTACATTGTTTTTTTTTTAACCTATGGTTTCCCACTGCTGGGCAAAGGTCTCCCCCATATCCTTCCATGCGTCTCTATCCAAGGCTAGGTCTTGCCAACCAATTCTATAAGCATTTAGGTCATCACGCCACCTTTTTCGAGGCCGACCACGACGTCGTCTACCATCTGCAGGCTCCCATTGAGTGGTGATTTTTGCCCACCTTGCCGGATGCATACGGACTACATATCCAGCCCAGTCCCTCTTCAACCTAGCACTCTTAAAACCAGCATCAGTGATGCCAGTTTTCGAGTGCAGTGTAGTGTTCCGGACTCGATCTATCCTTTTCACTCCGAGTATGCTACGTTCCATGGCTCGCTGACAAACCTTGAGTTTGGACTTCTGTGCCTCAGTCAATGACCATGTTTGTGCACCGTAGGTTAGGACAGGCAGAATACACATGTCGATGAGAGTGCGCTTCAGCGACAGAGGAAGGTCACCCTTCATTAGCGTTTTCATGGACCAGTAGCTCTTCCAGGCGTTTTCGATTCGACGACTGATTTCTTTATCTTGCCTGTTTTCGAAGGAAACTAGCTGGCCCAAGTAAATATACTCATCGACATACTCCAGTATCTGCCCATCTACCTTGATCATAGGTTTTGGTTATTGGTTATGATCTGAGTCTTTGATCGATTCATAGTAAGTCCAACCTCAAGGCTAGCTGCGCTAAGATCTTCCAGCATTTGTTGTAATTTGGGTGCATTTGGAGCGAAAAGGACGATGTCATCAGCAAAGCGCAAATTGGTTAGGTTAGTACCGCCAACGTCTATGCCCCTATTTGCCCAGGGATCTGCTAGTTTCTTAAAGATTTCCCCTAAGGTGCTTGTAAACAACTTTGGAGAAAGTGGATCGCCCTGTTTTACTCCCTTTTCTATGTTGAAATGAGGGCCGGGAGCTTGTAGTTTGACGGAAGCTGTACTGTTATTGTAGATGATTTTTATTAGGTCTATGTAGGTTTTATCCAGGTGCTGATTTTCTAGTGCTGTGAATATGGCTGAGTGTTTAATGCTATCGTAAGCCTTCGTATAATCCACGAAGGCTAAATATAGAGGTTTGTTATATTCTGTAAATTTTTCTATTGGTTAAGAGCGTGAAGGTGATGTAGTCGAGAAGCTAGGACGGAAACCAGCCTGCTTGGGTGGTTGGTGACTATCCAGTTTTCCCTCTATCCGATTTTGAACAACTTTGATAAAAGTTTTATAGAGATGTGACACCAGGCTTATAGGTCTATAGTTGCCAATGTTAGTATTGTCCCCTTTCTTGTGAAGAAGGACAATATTGGAGTGAAACATCTCTTTTGGAACTTGGCCTGTGTTTAGAATGGTGTTGAATAAATTTGTAATGTGCGGGAGTAGGATACGTGAGCCAATTTTAAGTGCTTCCGTCGTGATGCCATCATCTCTAGGACTCCTATCATATTTCATAGTCTTTATAGCGTTATGAACTTCAAGACCAGTTATGGAGGGGAATGCATCAAGTTGGAAATTCTGTGGTTTTGTAGTATCTTTTGTGTCGTCAGAATAAAGGTTTACATAAAATTTAGTACTCATATCCACTAGTTTTTCTCTACTGCTTTGTTTGACTCCGTTTTCATCTTGTGAACGGTTGATCCAACACTTTCCATTGCTACTCTAACTAGATGGCAGGTCAGTTGTCTTAGATCATGTCTTATACTACGCTTTACTTTTTTGTCCATTTTTCTGTATTCTTCTGATCCGATGGGTAATTGTACTCTGTCTTGTATTGAATTTAATGTGCCGATACTTAATTTGCTGTGTTTTTTATTCCTTTATTTTTGTACTTGCTTTACTGATTCCTGTTACTATTGATTGATATTGTTGTTCAGAATCTTCTATATCTTCGATCGGAAGGGCGCTGAAATGGTTAGAAAGTTCTAAATTAAACTCTTTTGAGTTGCTTTTGGTGAGGGTTTTGAGATGCGGTTTACACGTTTTGAGAAAATCTTTGCTCTATGGATTTTAAAATTGAATCTTAGTTTTATGCGTAGAGGTCTGTGGTCGGAGCTAAATTTGATTTTGTTGTTAACTCCAACATCTTTCATGATATGATTCTCTGAGGATAGCGCAAAATCAATTTGGTTTTTTGTCACCCCGTCAAGCGAAACCCAAGTTCATTTTTTGATAAAGAAGCTGTTGGCGACTTTCATGCTTTGTCCAAAGGCAAATTGCAGTAGACGAGCACCTCGCTTGTTACGGATTCCCAGACCATAATGGCCGAGAATTTCATCACTATCTGAATTCTGCCTAGCTCCGGCTTTTGCGTTGAAGTCCCCGAGGACGCCACGGTTCTCGTCACAGACTTTATTGAGAAGATCGTAAAAAGCTTCAACTTCTTCATCTGGATGCGATGATGTTGGCGCATAGACTTGGACTACTGTGAGTGTTTTATTGGGTGCAACCTGGCACTTTAAAACAGCGATCCGTTCAGAGTAGCCAATGAATTCCAGTATATTGTCTTTCCACTTCTTTGCAACCAAAAACCCTACTTCATAGAGACCACTAGTTTCTCCAAAGTGGTAGAACACACTGTCTTCTCTTTCTTCTGTATGTTCTCCTAGTCTTCTTACTTCTGCCAGACCAATAATGTCCCACTTGATGTCCTTCAGAGCATTTTCGAGTTCGACTAGGCGCTCATCTTTCTTCAGGGTGCGGACATTGTAGGTAAATATATTTAGTAGATCGGAATCCTTTATGTAAAGTGCTTTGGTCGTTTGACAGTTAGATAACGCCACCCGGAGATTCTTAGCTCCCCTGACCCCAGTGCTGGGCCGGTGTCCGTCACCACCAGCACAGCCGCTGGAGTCACCGGGCACTTGGGGCCTTGGTAAATTACTGTCCATCATTTTTATGGGGGGTTTGGACCGTAACCCACCGCGCGGTCCAGTGCGTGTTGGCGGGTCGCCAGAGCCTCGTTGGTTAGTTAGCAGGATGTACCACGGGCAGGTGAGGTTGGCTTGGATCTCGAGAGTTGTTGGTTGAG
The DNA here is from genome assembly GCA_946251855.1 of Alsophila aescularia. Classification (NCBI taxonomy): domain Eukaryota; kingdom Metazoa; phylum Arthropoda; class Insecta; order Lepidoptera; family Geometridae; genus Alsophila; species Alsophila aescularia. The sequence goes on along the minus strand of OX276373.1, from coordinate 24,304,289 downwards.
ACCCCTTACACCCTCACATTGAACATATTTTGTTTTTTTTTATTGAAGGGTACTCTTTATTCGATACTGAAGCCAAAACTGTAATTTATTTCATTTTTGTCTGTCTGTCTGTCTGTCTGTCTGTATCTTGGCTAGGCATCACGCCGAAACTACTGAATGAATTTAAATGAAACTTGGTATAATTTGAGTTCATACTACGAGGTAGGACATAGGATACTTTACAACCCGAAAAATTAATGGGTTCTCGCAGGATAGGAGTTGAAACTTATTTAAAAGAACACGTACCACGCTGAAACTAATGGACAGGTTTTGATACAACTTGGCACCGTCTTAAATTATATGATGGGTTAAAATTGAGGATACGTTTTATCCCGAAAAATTAAAGGGTTTCTGCGGGATATGGGCCCAAAGTACAGTTAATATTGAAGTAATAAATAATATTTTTTGGATGGTTCTCTATATATTCGATACTGAAGCCAAAACTGTTTTACTTTTTATTTTTGTCTGTCTATCTGTTTGTCCGAATCTTGACCGCGCATCGCACCGAAACTACTGAATGAATTCAATTGAAACTTGGTATGATTTGAGTTCATACTACGAGGTAGGATATTGGATACATTTCATCCCGAAAAATTAAAGGGTTTCCGAAAAAAGCCCGGTTTCCGGTGAAATTTATTAAAAAGAACACGTATCGCGCTGAAACTACTGGTCGGATTTTTTGATGCAAATTTACACTGTCATATATAGCTTAGGGTCTGATTTAAAAACTGGCGTAATTGGTATCTCAATCCGGTGAGTTAGAAGCCGATTAATTGATAAAAGTATTTTTGACGGTTGAAGAAATTTTGATCGAATGTTAGTATATTGGTCCTGGAATAGCACATTATGGTACTTTGAACCTAAAGAAAAGACCACGCGTGCGAAGCCGCGGGTACAGCTAGTTTACAATAAAATACTTTGACTTTAAGAGGTTAATACCAAGGTTGTAAGATCTTACATTATTATGAGGCACACAGAGGCGATTTTTTACACGACTGCCTAAAAATAAAGCGTAATGTTTTCAGGGTTCATGTATGTCAGTTTCTTTATTTCACCGTAACTTTTAAATGCCTGAACAGATTTGGATGTTTGTATATCGTAAGAATCCTTACAGCATCCCAGTGACACTGGTTTTTTTTAATTCCGTTTTTTCGGCAATGTTGCCTTGTTTTTTTTCTCTTACTTTTACCAAGCTATACTACTATTATATATTTGTGTTCAAATAAATACTTTGTTGATGGCAATATACCTATATGATTCATACAATTTAACACAACATATTCGACAGCAGAATGTGTAGAAAAAAAACGCTTCCTCTGTGCGAATACGGTATTCTAGAAAATAAAACAAGAAAATTTATTAACAATGAAAAAACCCGACTGCGAACTTTAAATCGCTATAGATCCTAAATGGTCATTCGAAATTAAAAATGGTAAGAGCAACCTTATGATAATTTTTAAATACCTATTCAATGATACAACCAACTTAACATAGGTACATAGTTCGTCGACTTTCATTTGTTTTCTTTTTACAATGTGGCGTCTAGTTGTCGCCATATTCAATTTTGATTACAGTCATGTCTTTAGTAGCACTTGCAAGATCGATTGGCGTAAGAATCATCAAAATCAGTCCGTGGGTTTGGCTATATAGTGCCACAAAAGAACAAACATACATAGGCTAACAATACCCGTTACAAGCGCAAATTATAAAATTATATAACCCCCGACCCTCCATCCCCCATTATAGCTAAGAAGCATTTCGAACACATCTGTTTTCAAACAAAAAAACCGCATCAAAATTGGTCTATTCCTATGGCAGCTACGATTCTCACCCCCATTCCCCCTTCATATTTAAGAACAATCTCGTTTACCTCAGGTTTGAAACATAAAAAAACCACAGATAAATAGGTCCATTCGTATGGAAAATACGATTCTCACCCCACTTTTCTCAACCAACGCCCCTCTCCCTCACCCTCCCCATATAGCTAAGAACCATCTCGATCACATCAGCTTTCGAACAGAAAAAAACGCATCAAAATCTGTCCACGAGACACACACACACAGTGATACATACCCTAAAGTTATAACCCGTCTCTTTGTTCGGGGGTTAATAAAAAGACTGACCGAAGCTTGTGTATGGAAACTCGGAACTGAAAGGTTGGATAACAGTATCGAGACACATAACACTGGAGCTGTGGTGATGGTGAGTGGTGAGGGTAGTGTTGTGTAACGGTCACAGGCGCGCCGCGCGACGTCGCGCCGGCAGCGCTAGTCAACTATGAGTCGCGACGCGAACGAGCTGTGTAACTATCACCGACTCGAAGAAAACATCGTCAGATCACACATTACTCCATTTACAAACATCGGTCACACAAAACCAAAGCAGTTTAACGCAACCGACACAGTTCTGCAGTGTAGTGTGTTCGTGCAAACTGTAAACAGAGCGCGCGCAGATTCGTGTTTAGGTAATGTTTGCTAATAGATATTATGTCACTATGTATTTTGATATATTCAGTTACATTATTCGCTTTAATACAAGAGGCTAGGGAGGTCCGATTCTTAAACTGGTCTAGTCTCTGCCGTTTCATATTGGAAAACTATTGAACCGATATAGAGACGTTTCGCTTGTAAGTTGTTCAAAATAATGTTTTGGGTATTATATACATTAATATTCTAACCAATGTTCCAATTCATATATTATGATACTAGCTGTACCCGCAGCTTTGCCCGCGTGGTCATTTCATTTAAAAGTAGCCCATATGTGTTATTTCAGGACTTAAAGTGCCTATAAAGACATATCTTCAAAATTCGTTTAGCTGTCAAATAGTTTCTATAGATAGCTCGGTATCTAATCATAGGTATACCCCAGTTTTTAAATTGAACGCTAATTTATCTAAAACCGCATCACAATCGGTCCAGTATTTTTACGTGATGCGCGAGCAAACATACAGACAAACAAACAGACAGACAGACAGACAGACACGATTAAAAAAAATGTTATATTCTTGTTCAGTAGATAGATAGATAGATAGATAGATAACTCTTTATTGCATTAAAGAAACGGAAATTATGGCACATCAACAATGAACTTAAAATAGTACAATCGGCGGCCTTATCACTTTTCCAGTAGCTTATTTTAAGTACACTAGACCATTTTTTTAAATTATCTTCTTTGTACAGACTGTCTTTTTTTACTTAGGCTTTATTATATGTATAGATAATGTTTATTTACTTTATAAATATGATGTAGATAATATATTATACAATTTTTTTTAATTTTTTTTTATTACCGACTAGACAATCGTTTGACCACGATCTCACCTGATGGAAAGCGATGATGTGGTCGAAGGTGTAGCACGCTTGCCTAGTAGATACCTATTCACTCTTGACTTGAACACACCGGGGTTATAATTTACCGGAAACACTGACGAGGGCAGGGCATTCCACTCCTTTGCAGTTCTTATAATAAATGAAGAAGCGTAACGCTTCGTTCTTGTGCGAGGTATTTCAACCATAAAAGGATGGCGCTTTGCCGATCGTCTAGTCTTACGGTAATGGAAAGGTGATGGGGGAATCAGATTGTGCAGTTCTTGTCCACACTGTCCATAGTGCAATCTGTAGAATACCGACAGGCTTGCTACCTCACGTCGATCCGCCAGACTTTGAAGCTTACTCTTTACCAGAGTGTCATCCCCAATGAGCCTAAAAAATAGCTTTTACTGCGTATGTATCACCACATAGGTACTTAGTAGGTATATGCAGTAAAGCCGGCACTCACATTCATCTTCAGACCTTCTCATTTCCGATTTAGTTTCGTGTGACCGCCATTCTGAAAGTACTTGTTTCGAACAAGTGGTAGGAGTTTATCAAAGAAACTGTACTTACTTACATATTACGAACCAGAATTCTGTTTAAGGTAATCGCTGATTTACATATTTTTTTTGTAGGAATTACATATTTAGTATAATATTAAAATTACAACATAGTAAATACTTAAAAAAAGGACAATGTTTTACTGTTTACGTGCATGCGTGTTTACGCTACGCGGAAATGATACATGTCATATAAAATGTACCTTTTTTTTTTAATCTTTTAGTTTATATACATAATAAATAATAATATTACGGTTAGATTAGGGATGTTATGGATAATGACTGGACCAACCAAAAACACAGCTTTCAAAAATACATACCTACCTAAATAAGTAGGTAGGTATTTTTATTGTAGGGTTAAGTGTTTGGATTGTATGTATATTTGTACGTTTAATAGGCGCGTCCTACAACCTAAACGGCTTGATGGATTTTGATAAATGAGGTATCATTCGATTCGTCTTGATCACGAGGGTTCTGTAGGATATGAAGTGTTAAGAAAACCAATATGGCGACCTACAGCTGCCATATTGTATTTCCGACGGAACAAAAAAATTACCATTATCTTTCGAGAGAAGTTTCAAAATACAGTTCTTTAAAAGACCATTTAAAAAATATTTAATTCTTATAACTTTTGTTATAAGAAAATTGCTACTGTTTACAGTATCGTCACTAAACCTTCCTTAATCAAATAATGAATTTCGAGAAAAGTTTCCTTCGACTTATTAAAATAAGTTTGTTTTATTTTTGTAGAAACGTCTGCGTAAAGATTAAATTCACCGCGGCTTTTTCTAAATTTAATGTGATTTTCTATCCAAATTGATCACCTTTTACAGTGCGCTTATGCAATTTGCATATCAAATTCAAAATCAGAGTCGTTGTCTGATGATCTATCTAATAAATCTAATAGTGAAACCGTACTACTCATATTTTATCATCCTGTATATAGAAAGCGGTGAAGAAATACGTGTGGCACCTAGGACGGCCTGCGAGCGAATGAATAATTTCAATATATTATCGTATCGTATCTTAGCCGTGTGTGATACCCTAAGATGCTATAATATTTTATATGCAGATATCGTAACATCAAATATTATAGTATCTTAATCGTCTGTGACGCCCTTTATTATAAGTATATAGGTATAGATATACGTATATATGTATGTACTATGTATGTATGTATGTATGTATGTACTCGTATGTATGTATATTATATATGGAAGGAATACTCTCTTATAAAAATGATACTCTTGCTTATCGAGCGGAAAGCCTCGTATGCACGATGCAGAATTCCATACATTAGAACTGTCAGTCCATACAAAACGAAAAAAGGCATAAAAGCCTATTAGGGCCATCTTTATTTATATTTTTTCTGTATGTTTGTTACTTCTTCACGCTCAAACGGCTGAACGGATTTGGATGAAATTTGGTACCAGGATAGCTAACACATAAGCTACTTTTCATCATGATCCAACGCGGGCAAAACCGTGGGGCGCAGCTAGTAACACCATAAAGGAAGGGCCCGCACTCGCATTTGTCTTTCACCCGGAAGAAATTACAATTACTCTAGATACTTGTACTAGGAACATATTATGTTTTATCCAGTCCCGGCAGTGCCGCACGGTTAGTAATCTACTGCTGTACACTATAGGGATGCAATTTTCGAATGATGTAATCCGCAATGTTATGCAATGGCCGTTCCGGGTTTTTGGCTGCATTTATAAAGTCAAATGTGAGCTTGGTGAAGTTTGATGTGATTTGACAGTGTCTAATGTCAGTGTTAAACTGCAAAGTACCATAGACTGCTCGTCTTGTTACACGACTGCCCAAAAAAAGGATTGTATTGTTTTTAGCATTCATGTATGTATGTTTGTATGTGAGTTTCTTAATTCCACCATAACTTTTAAATGCCTGCACAGATTTAGACGTATGGGGTATTGTTAGAATTCTTACATCTTACAATTTTGTGTCATATTATATGAGTCACAAACAAACACAAATAAACAAACAAGTTTAGCAAACAAACTAAGAATTTTATCAGAAACCGACCAAAGGCGAGTCGGACTGGCGTACCGAGGGTTCCGTACAAACTTGTATTATTATTTGCTGGTATTATAAGTACAAGTTTTCGGATTTTTACTTTTACTTGTGTTAGAAAACATTTCTTCTTGCCAAATTTCATGATTCTAAGTCTACGGGAAGTACCCTATTGGTTCTGATTCACTTGCGAGTGTCAAAATATGTGGCATAAACTCCCGTATCATTTGATTGCGTTGACAAAAGTTTTTATTTTTCACAAATCCAAGGGATTGCGGACTTGAGTATTTGATATTAATTTCAACATCAGACAATTCAAATGTCAGACAGACAGACAGACAAATATACAAACGTACAATGAAGTGATCCTATAAGGATTCCTTGTTTCATTTTGAGGCACGAAACCCTAAAAACAAACAAAGAAACAGGTTAAGTAAAAAATAAGAGCGCGTTGATGTCTTTTGAATGCAAGGAAGTTCTATGTAACTTACCTTCGTACAACCTTGAATAGTACATACAACGTTCTTGTTTATATGATACAGTTGCGTCCGTCCATAAAAGTTAGTACTTACCTAACTATTTGATATTAATTTCAACTTGATACCTACACGCGTTCCTGAGAAAAAGGGTCTTGACAGATATACAATACAATACAATACAATACAATACAATACAATACAATATAATACAATACAATACAATACAATACAATACAATACAATACAATACAATACAATACAATACAATACAATACAATACAATACAATACAATACAATACAATACAATACAATACAATACAATACAATACAATACAATACAATACAATACAATACAATAACACTTTATTGACACACAGTTAAACAAATTACAAAAAAGGGCGGTCTTATCGCTCATAGCGATCTCTTCCAGACAACCGTAGGATGGAAAGACACACAGACAGACAGACAGACAGACAGAGAGACGGACAACGAAGTGATCCTATAAGGGTTCCTTTTTTTTTTGGGGTACGGAACCGTTAAAACAAACAAACAAAGTAGAGCAAAAAATAAGAGCGCGTTGATGTCTTTTGAATGCAAGGAAGTTCTATGTAACTTACCTGCGTACAACCTAGAATAGTACATACAACTTTCGTGTTTGAATGATACAGTTGCGTCCGTCGATAAAAGTTAGTACTTACCTAACTCTAACACATTTATACAGTTGCTACATTTTACAGTTATTGTTACAACTTTACAAACAATTATAATTGTTTGTAAAGTTGTAACAATAACTGTACATTTAACAAGGTTCACAATAATGTTGAACATTATCTGCAATTCTACACTAATATTATAGAAAGGAAAGATTTGATAGTTTTTATTTTTGTATGGTTGTTTGTAATGACCGGTTGGTCTAGGGCAGGGGTCAGCAAGTAGTTTTTAGTGGGGTCCAGACACTGTTCATTTTTTTATCGAGGTCCAGCAAATAAATCTGATAATGAATAGTTACTAATTTTATTTTAGCTTTAAAATTAAATTATTATATAAAACATAATATGTGATTATGTACGTAAAATTAATGCGATAAATTACACCGACGGTCTTGAGACAGTTTTTTATAGTTTGGTTCACGAGGGGAACAGCAAATGCGAAGTGTGTCTTTAAGGTGGGCGTCCGTTAATCTCGAACTATATTTATTCATTAAAAAATTATTTTATTAAAATGTTATTCGCATACATATTTCGAACCAAACATAGTGGCCAGATTGATAGCTAGTTTCTTGCAAATTTCATACTTTTCTGAAACATGTTTATTCGAAAGTTCTTCAGTGGATGCAGTTTTATAAATTTGCAAACTATATCTTCTTGCAAGTCAATTAGCTCCATTTGAAGTAAAGATCTTTTCAAGTCTAATCAAAGCGTGTGTGAGTAGGCCACACAACTAACAAAAACACATCAGTCATAGGTACACAGGTCAGGTAAAATACTTGTAAAATAGGTACCTCTACTAAGTAACTAGAATAATGACTAAGTTAGATTCTAAGTGGCTTTCAAACGTATGAATACAGGGCTATTTATATGAAAATATTAGATATATAAACTAACTGTACCTGCGGCTTCGCACGCGTGTTCTTTTCTTTCGGTTCAAAGTACCACAATGTGCTATTCCAGGACCAATATACCAACATTTGAACAAAATTTCTTCAGCCGTCAAAAATGTTAACTTAACTTTATCAATTGCTTGGCTTCTAACTCACCGGATTGAGATACCAATAACACCAGATTTAATCAAACCCTAAGCTATCTAACAATGAAAACCGCATTGCAATCGGTCCAGTAGTTTTTACGTGATGCGTGAACAAACAAACATACAGACAAACAGAAAGAAAGACACGATTAACAAAAAAATAATTGTTCAATACCTTTTTTTAAGCACCCAAGAGCATTTTTTCATTTGAATTCATTTAGTAGTTTGGGTGCGATGCGCGGTCAAGATACGGACAAAAAGACAGACAAAATTAAAAAGTAAAACAGTTTGGCTTCAGTATCGAATACAGAGAACCATCCAAAAAAAAATAACTTATATATTAACATAGCTTTGGATCCATATCCCGCAGAAACCCTTCACTTTTTCGGGATAAAACACGTCCTCAATTTTAACCCATCATATAACTTAAGACAGTGCCAAGTTGCATCAAAACCCGTCCATTACTTTCAGCGTGGTACGTGTTCTTTTAAATAAGTTTCAGCCCTTAAATAATAACCCATAAATTTTCGATATGTAAAGTATCCTATGTCCTACCTCGTAGTATGAACTCAAATCATACCAAGTTTCATTTAAATTCATTCAGTAGTTTCGGCGTGATGCCTAGCCAAGATACAGAGAGACAGACAGACAGACAGACAGACAGTCAGACAGACAGACAGACAGACAGAAAGAAAGACAGACAGACAGACAGACAGACAGACAAAAATAAAAATAAAACAGTTTTGGCTTCAGTATCGAATCTAGAGTAAGGTCCAAAAAAACAACTAATTAGTTTTATTATTAGTATAGATTAATATGTAGGTATATTTAACACTACTTGGCGGTCCGAGTTTCGACCTTCCGCAGTCCGGACACGGACCACGGTCCGCCTGTTGCTTACCGCTGGTCTAGGGGCTAGAGTCCCTACTACGAAATCAAACAATCGTGAGTCCGAATCCCGCAAGGTGCAATCATTTGTGTGATGAGCAGAAATGATTGTTTCAGAGTCATGCATGTAATATTTGTTTCTATGTATGTTTATCCGTTATCAAGTGCCCATAGTACAGGATATCTTAGTTTGGGGCTAGGTATTGGTAATTGGTGTGCAAATATATTTATTTATTTATATATAATGGATAAACTAAAAAAAAACTAAACCGATTTAAAATACTCTTTCACATATAGACAGCTACATAATCAGCAAGTAACAAGCGCAGAATTTTATTTTTCAAAAAATTAGAGAACTCTACGAAAATGTCGATAATGTAACCCGAGGTATCAAAAATTTGCAAAACGTTTATTACTGCTGCAAGGGAAACGCGTTGCCGTGAAAACGAAATAATAACTAGTAATTACGTGAGTAATGAAGCAGTTGTCTATGGTCAACAAGTCAAATTATTTTAAAAATACCAAAAAAACCGCCTGCGTTTTTTTTATTGAATACGAGCTGACCACACACAAAAATAATCACACTAATATTATAAAGACGGAAATTTGTATGTATGTAAGGGTTGTGTGTGTATGTATGTTTGTTACTTCTTCACGCTTAAACGGCTGAACATATTTGGATTAAATTTGGTACGGAGGTAGCTTATAACCTGGATTAACACATAGGCTACTTTTATCCCGGAAAAAGGAGTGGTTCCTGAGGGGTGTGGTTATATAAATTTAATGTTTATTTTTTACCAACATATTTTACTTTACTTTAATAGTTGCAATTGCAACATTACTATAGTACAGTACAACAGACTATAGTATTTACATTATCTCGAATAATCAAAAATCAAAAATTTTGTATGAAACTTAAAATTACTACTGTTTAGTTATAATAATTATATATTTTTGAAATGGTATTTTAAAGACCTGTATTTTGATACCTCACTCGATAGGTTTTGGTATTTTTTGTTCGGTCGGATATACAATATGGCAATTTTAATTGACACATTGTGTATCGAATTGTTTTCTTGACACTACATATATCCTATAGCACTCTCGTTATCAAGAGGAATCTAATGATAACTTATTTACCAAAACCCATCAAGCCGTTGAGGCTGTAGGAAGCGTATAAATATACAAACATAAATACAACCCAATGACATAACCCTCAGTCGGCTAAAAAACACCAAGATCTTTGCTGCCAAAGATTTAGAATTACGGTTACTGGTGTTTTTTTTAGAAATTACGTATCTAAATGCCAAAAGTAAGAAAAATACCGCGGTATGAGCGCTATCCGTGTGAAGCCGGGGCGAGTCACTAGTTAAGTAAATTTATGTAACTATATACTTCATACAATAAGTATATTTATGTAACTATATACTTCATACAAAAGAATTCGAAGCGCTCTACTTCTTTGTACAGTCTTCACATGTGTGGGAACAAACGCACACAATTATATTTCCTAATCTATACTTAACTTAAAGCCTTTGTAGCACTAAGTGTTATACCTACGAGTATTACGTCATATTAACTAAATAACAGTAAATATAACTATTATCAAAAAGTAAGTCGTTAAGTATTTGGTCTACTTTCATGTAACACTGATAACTTACTCTGAGGTCATCGGTTTGCTTTCGCTGCAGACCTCCGCATGCGCCTGCGCAGGCCACGCGCCGGCGCGGTGCCGCACCGGTGAAAGTGCAAATTGAATAATATCGAGACCAACAACACGACCTACGAACACAAATAATACAAGTAGTCAACACGTCGCGTACGTTCTAAATAGAATTGGCTTCAAAACTACCATAAATGTGTCAAATACCTACATACATATTTACATATTATACAGAATGAGTTTAATTAACAGAAAATTCTAAGACAGTTTTTTTTTTACTAATTACTTTCTTGGTAATCGTTTGACCATGATCTCACCTGTTGGAAAGCGATTATATTATAGTTGAATTTTAGCACGCTGTAGTAGATGTAAACTACTAGGCAAGCGTTACACCTTCGACTAGATAGATACCTATTCATTTTCGACTTGAACACATCTGGATTATATTTTACCGGAACGGAAACACAGGGCGCTTATTCGCCATGCCGCACGAAATTCCTTGCAGTAAACGTGTGACCTCATTACGACAATTCACGAACATACACGAACAATTCCACGAAGACATTATAATGCGACGCGTTACGTAGCTGAATGGTCATATACACTTAAACTGTAACAGGTCCAATTCTGTACATTGAAGACATTTTGTAATTTTTTTAGGATGCTTTTTTATATTCTATACCGAAGCAAAAACCATATTTTTTCATTTTTGACTGACTGTCTGTCTGTCTGTACCTTGGCCGCGCATCACGCCGAAACTACTAAATGAATTTAAATGAAACTTGGTATGATTTGAGTTCATACTACGAGGTAGGACATAGAATACTTTTTCCCGAAAAATTAAAGGGTTCTCGCAGGATAGGGGTTGAAAGTTATTTAAACGAACACGTATCACGCTTATACTGGATGGATTTTGTTGCAACTTGGCACAGTCATAGTTTAAATGATGGGGGAAAATTGAAGTTACTTTTTATCCTGAAAAGATAAAGTTTTCCTGCCGGGATAAGGGCCCAAAGTTTTTTTTTTTAAATATGTTAATTTCGAAGCCAAAGCTTTATTTTCCTAACTGAATCTGAATCATATCAATGATTTGAGTTTTAATACATTGCATACTTTTTATCCCGAAAAATTAAAGGGTTCCCGCAGGATATTGGTTTAAAATTATTTAAAAGAATACCTATCACGCTCAAACTACCGGAAGAATTTTGATGCAACTTGACACAGTTATAGTTTGTATGATGGGTTATAATAACGCATACATTTTATCCCGAAACAATAAAGGGTTCCTGCGAGATAGGGCTCCAAAGTTATGTTAATTTAGAAGTAATAAATATCTATACTTAAAATAAAGCAATAAGTACGAAAAAGTCTGTACAAAGAAGATAAAGAAAAATGTCTACTGAACAAGAATATAACATTTATTTAAAACATGTCTATCTGTCTGTATGTTTGTTTGTTCGCACATCACGTAAAAACTAATGGACCGATTGGGATGCAGTTTTCACTGTTGGATAGTTTAGAGTTTAACTTAAAAGCTAGTATAATTGTTAACTCAATCCGATGACTAGAAGCTAAGCAATAGATAAAAATCTTTTTGACGGCTGAAGAAATATTGATCAAATGTTGGTATATTGGTATTTTAAGTCATTGAATAGCACATAAGCGTACTTTTGACCTGGAGAAATGACCACGCGTGCGAAGCCGTGGCCACAGCTAGTAGCAAATAAGGGCTGTTATTCGCTATGACCATTTATTTGCACACGTAATGCGTCGCGTTGTGGAATTGTTCGGCAAATTACGAACAATTCCACCATTCTCACAAGTAACGCGTCACGTTGTGGAATCGTTCGGCAAATTACGATTTTACTCAGGCGGCGCGTTACGTGCCGTATGGTGATAGAAAATAAGGGCCATAACGAGGGCAGAACATTCCACTCCTTTTGATAATAAATGGAGAAGCGTAAAGACTATGATTCGTTCTTATGCGAGGTATTTCACTCATAAAAGCGTGGCGCTTTGCAATCGGCTGGTCATACGATGATGGAAAGGTGATGCGGGAATCAGCAGTGCACTTCTTGTTCACTCTTCGTAGTAGAATACCGACAGGCTTGAAACTTGTGAATGAAAAAAATAATAGTTTATATAAGTTTTAAAAGCATTTGTTTTATTTTTGTTTTGTGTGTTTTACAACAATATCACGTAATAATTGAATCAGTACAGTGTGGATAATTGATTGATTTAATTTATCTTCACCCTACAGTGCGAGTGGAATATATTCCTGCAAGTAAGCTAGCGCCTACCCACATCGTCAAGCAAGTGGAAGATGCGCGTGCGCTGGTGGCGCGCAGCGTTGGTCTGCGCTTGTGCGCTCGTGCTGCGCAGCCATGCGCTGCCGCCCGCCACACTCGGCGACGTCGTCGCTAACGCCGCCAACAGTCTCAACTCTATGAAGGTACAAGAAATACGTTTGAAATCAGTTTCATACTATTATAACTATTATGCTAATGTGATGCGGTTGAACCTGGAAGAAGTAGTTTACGTCTTATAATCAATTGATATTCTATTCATCCAAAATTGGTTCAGCTGTCTGTTATAGAGTGAAATACTATCAAAAATAAGTAACAGGCTCTTTATTTTGTGCTATAGGTTTAGCAATGATATTCTCTATTCACAGTAAAATGTTAAGTATTAGGGGTATGAGGTGAAGCGTACAGTATAAAAATACTGTAAACACTTGATTGGAGATGCAGTCTGTAATAGCAGAGATGATGTAATCCTGTTACAGCAATTTATCCCTTCTATGGTATAGATAGGTACATACGCAAGTAGGTCTCTGTAATGGCATGCAGCATGTAAGGCAAAACAATTTCTTCTAAGTAAGATCTGCTTGCAAGTGCACTATTACGCACACTAACAACACATTAAAAGCTTAGATTTTGTATTTCTTTTTGTGACTTTGTACAGTTGGTACCTATACACTTGCATACTAAGCGAAATCCCGAACTATTGTTTTCATTTTACATCTCCTTAGTTTAAAGTGTATGCCCATGTGTTTTATTTAATTGTTTCTAAACGACCTGTAATTGGCTTTCTGGCGCGTATAATATAATTTCAACTTTGTTACATATGCTGTTGGTCTTCCTACGAATAAATAAATAAATGTATTATTACTTTGCATACTGCAGTTGACACAGAACGTTACTCAGTGTTTCTAGAGGTACTCCCTTTTTGTACCTACTAGACAAACTGTGCTTCTCAAATTCATTATAGCTACATCACCTCCTACACGAGAAGTCAACAAAATATATCTTAAGTTTTTTGTGTGACTGGTAGTTAGTATTTATAGTTACCAACCGTGAGATTGAAAAGGCATAAGTTTTTATTGTGGAATTGAATGAGAGGTTTGTTTTCGCCGGATTTGAAAAGATGTAAGTAACTGATACGTTGATTAGGTTCTATACGAGTCGTAATCTGACGGTGTTTCACTAAATATATAAGATTGGGAAGTAATTAATTAGTCTGCCATTATATATTCGATGAGCAAGAAAAAGTATACCTAAAAATTCAATCATTTTGTTTTGTGCTGCCCAATTCCATTAATAAGCCGACAGAATACATATTTTAGAACTGACCAAAACTTAATTTTCTGCTGAACGTTTAAATTCATATTTATATCTGATTTTTGAATAGCCTTGCAAGATTAATAATTTTTTGCATCAATGCGCCTATGGTTTTCATTCAAGCAGCTTAGATACTTCCTTTCGGAAGGTGTTTGCGACAGTTTGCGTAAATTAACCTTGCTCTACCTCTGTTGTAGGAAAAACCTTAATCTCAAACGTGGCACGTTAAGTTACGCAAGTTTAATTGTGTGGTCATCCAGGGGTTGTGGCCTAAACAGAAATATCGGCGGTTGTGTAACAGCGTGCGCTTCGCCCGCCGTGGCGCATTCATAGATGCCTCATTATTGCTCTTCTTTAGAGGCGTGACCCTGCCTTATTTGCTCACCTGGCGCATGACTTTGCGGTTAAAGCATCGTTCAGTCGTATTAGCCTCTTTATGGCAAGGTTCTTTAAGTCATTTTTATATCTTGATCATGAAAATATATGCTCGTGAAAATCGATTCAGGGTAAAAATATTAATACCCTGAATTATAGCCTTGGTTCGTCAAAATCTTCTATTTTTGGCATATTTTTAAAGTGTCTTTTCATGTGCTACCTTGATTCAGTACTAAATCAGCACAGAAAGAAATGTTTCTTGTTTCAAAGTAGAACAATTATTGATTTTTGCTCTCCAAGTAATGTAATTGCATTAATAATACCTCTATGCTTCTGTGTAGTTAATTATTTAAGCGGAACTTAATCGCGTTAAAAACATTATTTTATTTATCTCGACGTATCGAACAAGTTGCACTAATCGTGGTCACGAGAAGTAGCGGGTATTAGTGCGTAGAGACGGGCAAACGTTGTGTCCAACTACCCGCATTTCATTTTGTTAAAATACAGGATTGTCTTGACATATCAACACTAATGACATCTGCAGATTTCTGCTGACAAAATACGCGACGCGAACACTTAGCTTATCATGGGACTCCATGATGCAGCCAACTTAAAACTACTAAACTACTAAACATAGGTACCGATAGAAAATGGGATACTTTTTAATTTCAACCACTTCACGCTGGAGTAGTAGTGAAGTTCCGTGGATAGGATCTTCGGGTCATGGAGTTCAATTCTCATTAGAACATTCATGTTCCAAATTCAAAACCGCATTACTGAAAATCTTGAATAGACAATACCTACTTTGGGCGCACTTATCGTAGAACCAATGTGGGTTTTTCGAATAGATGGTAATTAATCTCTATTACAGATGAGAGGGTTTGTTGGCTATTTATTCTCGCAAACTTTTTAAATTAAGCCACCATCTATTTAAAAATAAAATAAATAAAATAAATATATTCGGGACAATTCTAAACCAATTACCTAGCCCCAAACTAGGATACCCTGTACTATGGGTACTAGATAACGGATAAACATACATAGATACGAACATGCATAGATTTTAATGCTAGGATGAGTTTTCCTATCCCCCGTAGACGGAGTTGTTTGTTTGTCCGTCTACAGCGGGAGCTGTTACAAGCTGAGTATAGGTAGGTACCTAGGTACCTAACCTACCTGTACACAGAATAAATAATAGTACAGCTATAGTCGCTTTCGAAACTTTCACTCTACCTACACTCACGTACTCAGAGGAGAGGAAAGACTTCCAAGTGCTAGTACTATTAGTTATTCTGGGCCCAAGGCTAGTAAACAAACCATATTTATGAAATTACTGGATTTCGTCTTCGTCCGCGCGGATTAAAGTTCATCAGGATATTAACAAGACATAAGTTCAAAAACTAAAACCCACAGTCGGGTTTAAAATAGCCTACTAGGACACTCTTGCGATGAAGACGAATCGATTGACACCTCACTTGTCAAAATCGAACCAATACGGGCGTCTGGACGACGCTATGGTGGAACATCCACATAACCACATACATAGATAGATAGATACATACATAGACTGTTAAACTCATTACCCTTCCCTTGCTTTGCTGTAGTCGGGTAAAAACCAATGCAAAATTATAGCACCAACGCTCTTGATGTTTTTTGACAGACTTGTTATTATGTTGTTTCCACGGCAACGTCATTACGTTCACAGCAACGTCATTCCGTTACAGCGAGTAATCGACATTTTCAAGTGGCAACTTACTATTTTGCGGGATAAAAAGTATCCTATGTTGGTATCGATATTGTACCTACAGTACATATATACAAAGTTTCATCAAACTCGTTTTAGCGTGAAAGCTCCCCAAACAAACAGACAACGTTTCACTTTTATATATTGGTGTGGATTCTGAATGTAGGTATGACTGTTGCTCATCTTATGAGGTCTTAAAAGTTAATAGGACCACATTTTTTCCGAAAGTTAAAAAAATGTGCTGCATGCCAGCATTACTACAATGGCGCAATGTGAGGTTACATCCACTCTTTATTGTGAACTAGCTTTCCCGCCCGAGACTTCGTCCGCGCGGACTACAGTTTATTGCGACAAATAGCATCCTATGTTCTTCTAGGATATTAAAAATCAATGCAAAAGTAGGAAAAATAGGTTGCTCTTGAAGTGTTTTGACAGACTCGTTATTTCGTTTCTATGGCAACCGTTTCTTACAGCGAATAATCAACATTTTCCAGTTTTCCCGTGGAAACTAACAATTGTTTTGACAGACTCGTTATTTCGTTTCTATGGCAACCGTTTCTTACAGCGAATAATCAACATTTTCCAGTTTTCCCGTGGAAACTAACAGTTTTCCGGGGTTAAATTCCTATGTCTAGGGTATAAGCTATCTTGATTCCAAATTTGATTAAAATCCGTCCAGCCGTTATCGCGTAAAAGCTCAGACAAACAGATAACGTTTCTCTTTTATATATTGGTATGGATAACTCCACAATTTAGCAACGTTTTCATTTATATAAGACGACCAGGGCCCTATTTCATAAAACTATAGTAGACTGACAAGTGTCAATCGACAAATGTCAGTCAAACTACCGAAATGCGTTTCATAAAAACCCGACAATTCATTCAATGAATTGTCAAAATATTACTAAATGTGTTTCATAAAACATTAGTAGTGACCGGCAGTCAACCGACAATTGTCTAACAAATGTCAATAGAAAAACGTTTTATGAAACGGCGGTTGCTCAAAAATTACCACGAATTGTAGAATTGTCGTGACAATTGTGACAGCCGAAGCTTTATCCATCACACTACTATGACTGGCATTGTTAAATGCAATATGACTGACAATCATCAGTCCTGTCGTGATTGTTTGTTATATGAAACGCAGGTTTGGCGTATTTGACTGACATTTGTAGTTTTATTATGATTTGTCGCTTTATGAAATAGGGCACAGAATGTTTTATTGACATACTGGCACGTATACGAGTACTCGTAGTACGAAATGCTAAATTTCAACTAGCTTAAAAGATTAAAAAAACACGCTGCCCTACCAAAAAAGAACTTATGCCTATAAGTTATATACTTTTGGAATGTTCTTATTAAGGCCTTCAATTTGATACCCGTATTGTAAAACACGAAGTTTTTTCGCATATGAAAATGGAGCCAAACTGACGCGATATAGAATATTTTCAAAAAAAAATATAGCCTATGTTATTCGGAGGGATGTAAGGATTCTAACGATACCCCATGCATCTAAATCTTTTCAGGCATTGAAAAGTTATGGTTGTTCCGAATAAAGAAACTCATATACAAATATACATACGTGATACCATATAGGATACTTTTCCCCAGAAAATTGACCCAGTGGAGAAATAAAATATTTGAAATAATTTGAAAGGGATTTTTTGTAAATTTCAAGTTTTGCCATGGTTTTATTATTTGTATATTCATAAATTGTAAACCAACAAGTGAAAAAAACTGTAATGCGCGATGTCTCAGTTTGGCGCGATCTTCGAATAATAATTATAATGATTATTATTATTTGTAGGCGCAATCTACTACGTATAATGAGCATGCTAATAAATGTAGATATTCTATCTGTAGGCGATGGATCGCAAGGTCTACACGATGTACTGGATGGAGACTTCGGTTCGTAGCTCCTAGTAGTTCAGGTTCCTGGTTCGATGTGGACTGTAGTTCAATTAAACACTGTTGCTTGTTCAAGTTCCGTTGATTGAATGGTCGGATCCAATCACTTTGACTACTTCAGTTCGACTACATTTATTTACCAAAACTTATCGCTATATATACAGTTATACGGTCTTAAAACTAATGCGGTACACACGCCGCAGTTAAAAGGGGCGTGGCCTATTTTATATGTTGTCTGTGTTCATGCTGTCGCGGGCAGGCTCGGCGTCCACAACATCTCTCCCCCCGGCGCAGCTCGCGTAGCCTCTTCTTCCCTTAGCAGGACGGCGAGTTTGCTGGTAGGGCGTCGGAAGGTACCGCTCTTAGTTTTTACGTCGACGACTCGAACGCCGCCATCTGGACCGGGATAGGTGCGCTCAACAATCCCGATTGGCCAGACGTTCCGGGGCAGCGTGTGGTCGACCACAACCACGATGTCGCCGGCTTGCAGTTGTTGTCGGCGGTTAGCTGGCTCCCCCCGTGGTACAAGCGTGGGGAGGTATTTCCGCAGCCAGCGCTTCCAGAAATGGTCAGCGAGCGCTTGGCTTGCTCGCCAAGTTCGTCGGTCAGTTTCATCGCAGGGGCCTGTGGTAGGTAGGCCGATCGATGACCCCAGCAGGAAATGGTTCGGTGTGAGCGCTTCTGGGTCGAGTGCACTCACGCTGACGTAGGTGAGGGGCCGAACATTGATCGAATGTTTGGCCTCGGTCAGGAGAGTCTACAGGACCTCCTCAGATAGCACCTTTTCACGTAGCGTTGTGTGCAGAGCGGTCTTCACGGAGCGTACTTGCTGCTCCCTCGCTCCGCCCGGGTCAGGTGGCCGACGCTCGCTTTGCTCTGTTTCCATGTGCGTTGTTCGATGCTGGCATATGTCGTTCAATGCCAGCACACGCGCGGACACCCGTATCAACGTCTCGTGTTTCGAGAAGCGGGTGGGTTCAGGCAGCCATCGGTCGCTGTGTTCATCCCGCTCGCTCGTGTGTGGGATCTCCATATGTTCGTCCTGCTTGTGTAGGACCTCTTGTTTGTCGGCGAACGCTTGGTGTGTGGGCCATTCTTCTTCGGGTTCGCGAAGGAAGCTGGGCCCCTGGAACCAGCGATCGCTAGCGGCTATGGGCGTGCGGCTCAGTCTCGTCGCGTCGTCGGCTACGTTATGTTCGGTAGGCAGCCATCTCCACTCACGTCGGTGAGTTAACTCCGCTATCTCGCCCAGCCGGTGCGCTACAAAGGGCGTGTAGCGCTTCGCGTCGTTGTGTACCCAATGGACTACGGTCGCAGAGTCGGTCCAGTAGGTGGTTTTTGTTACTTGCACGCGATGCTCCTTTTTTATAACGTCCGCGAGCCTCGCGCCGATGACCGCTGCCTGAAGTTCTAGGCGCGGTATGCTCTGCGCGCGTCGCGGCGCTACCTTGGCTTTAGCAGCCACCAAGGCAATGGTCACGCTGCCGTCGTGGTGGATGGCCCTCCAAAAGGCCACCGTAGAGAATGCCTGCTCGCTCGCATCGCATAGTATGTGCAGGTCTACGCGCTTGTGTCCCTCTAGCGCGTAGCTACGGCGTAGGCGCAAGCGAGTTATCTCGCTCAGCTGGCGTAGCCATTCTGCAAAATGTTCGGCTTCTTCTGCAGGTATCGGCTCGTCCCATGGCATGTGAAGACGCCACAGGCTCTGCAGGATGATCTTCGCTCGAATGGTGTACTGACTGAGGAGACCAAGCGGGTCATAAATGGACATGACCGCGCTGAGGGCCTCTCTCTTCGTGGGTGCGCGGATCTGCGCGCGCACCTCAGCCGGTACGCGGTGCATTGCGGTGTTGAACCCCAGTTCGTCTCTGTTGGAGTCCCAGCAGAGCCCGAGTATCTTGCTCTCAGGGCTCCCTGCTCCCAACTGAGTGGGCGTAGTCGCTCGTAGCTCTGGCGGTACGTCTCGTAGCACGTTCGTGTTGCTAGCACTCCAACTGCGCAGAGTGAAGCCAGCGGCCGCGTGCACCTCGCGTAGCTCTTGTATGGTGCTACGGGCCTCCTCTTCATTGGCGTAGCTGTCTACTAGATCATCCATATAGTGGCTGTTCGTGATGGCCACTAGAGCGCGTGGGTGAGTCTGTGCATGTGCGCGCGCATTGTGGTTGCGCACGCTGTGCGCCATAAACGGTGAGCTGGCGGCGCCGAAAATCATGCTCGCCATCTTGTAGTGGCGAGGCGGGTTAGTTCGGTCCCGGCCTCGCCATAAGAACTGCTGTGCGGGCTGGTCTTCAGGTCGGATCTTCACTCGTAGAAACATCTCTTGTATGTCGGCGGTGACGGCGATCGGCCGTTCTCTGAATCTGAAGACGATTCCTTGTAGTGATAGTAGAAGGTCCGGGCCCTCCAGCAGCTGGTCGTTCAAGCTCACGCCGTGACATTGGTGAGCTGCGTCAAAAACAAGCCGTTGTTTACCAGGCTTGTTCGGGTTCTGTACTGCGAAGTGCGGGAGGTACCAGCAGACGGGGCTCCGTCGTTCAGTCCCGTCGCATGGCATCGCATAATTCTTAGCCAACAGATTTTCTATTTGCGCGGCGTATTGGTCCGCGAAGTCTGGGTAGGCGTCCATCTTTCGTTCGATGCTTTGTAGACGCCGTAGAGCCGCGCCGTAGTTCGACGGCATGGTGACGTCATCTCGCCGCCAAGGCAAGCCCACTTCGTAGCCGCTGTCTGTTTTCTTTATTGTTTCTTCGAAGATCTTCGTAGCTCGTAGATCTGCGTCGCTCACTCTCGAATGGATAGCGACGCCGAGCGCGTCGATGCGGAAGTGCGCCTCCACAAGCTCGTGTAGGCGCTGGTCGTGCTCGTTCGTACGCTGGTCGGGCGCGTATACGTGCAGCACGCTCTCGTTTTCGTAGATCAGGCTGCGGGGTGCGGTTCCATGCATCACCCAGCCAAGTCGGGTCCTCGACGCGGCCGGTTCATTTGGCCCGCCAAGACGAAGCTCATGGGATACGATGAGCTCCCAGTGGTCGGCGCCTACTAAGATGAGGGGGTGTGCCAGGTCGTAGCACACCTCTGCCTCCATCAAGTCCCGTAGGTGTCGGTGTTGTAGAAGCGAGCTCGGGACGGTCTGCCGATGTAGCTTTAGGTCGCGTACCGTGCGCGCTTTGACTTTGTATAGCGCTGTTTCCTTTGCTCCCCTCAGTGAGAGTGAGACGGTTTGGCTATCTTCCTCTCGCTGCGACATGTTAACGCCATTCAGATGTAGGGGCTGCGTAGGGCCTTCTGCGCCGATCCGTTTCGCCAACTCATGGTCGATGAGTGTGATAGTGGCGCCTTCGTCGAGCAGCGCGTAGGTGTCGACCTCCCCCCGTGGACCAGTGACAACCACGGGGCAGATCTTCAGCATCACGGTCTTCAGGCCGGCAGCATTGGTGGGTGCTACCGACAAGACCGCTGCATTGTGGCTCGACGAATGTTCGGGTTGCGCAGCTGATCGTGCGTTAGGTCGCGCTTCTTCGTGCAGTGTTGAGTGGTGCGGGCGGTGGCATTGGTTAATGCCGCACAGCTTCGCCTTGCATTGGTACCGACGATGTTTCTTGTCGGCGCATCGGAAGCATACGCCTTTCTCTTTGACCAGCTCCCAGCGCTTATCGACGGTCAGTGCCCGGTAGGTTGGGCACTGATGTAGCGCATGGGCTTGGTTGCAGCTCTGGCATCGGTCAGTCTTTGTTTCTTGTTCCGCGCCCTCGTCGGTAGTGTACACGGCATTTCTCTTCTTAGTTGTCGCTGCCTGTCTCGTTTCACGGGCGGCGGAGGTCACTGCGGGCGTATAAGTGTAGCGCAGTGCCATATCCGCCTCTCGCATGAGGAAGCGAGATAGCAAGACGATCTCGGGTTCTACTGATGACTGGTGTTTGTCGGCGTAGTAACACCATTGCGTCTTGATGTGCGGGCTCAGCTTTTCCAGCACCTCTCGTGCCAACATTGGGTTATAAAGGTACCCACGCCGGTCAATGCTCTGAAGCACGCAGACAACGTTCTGAATCTTGACAGCGAAGCTATTGAGATCAGTCGCTGTCGTTCCTGGCTTCGGAAATCTTCTAAGCTCCTCCAGAGCTCGGTCAATGATGAGCTCTGGTCTCCCGAAGCTCTGCTCTAATGTCTTGATGATGACGTCAGGATCGGTGGCTGTGTGCAATAATGCAGCCACGGCGTCACGTGCATCACCCTTCAGGCAACTTCTCAGCCGCTGTAAGTTCTCGGCTGCTGAGATGTGGTACAGGGCGGTGGAATCCCGCATTGCAGCCTTGAAGGGCAACCATTCGTTTGGTGCCCCAGTGAAGACGGGCAGGTCGGAGTTGTAGCGGGCCCGAGGTCTGGCCATTCGTTCAATAGCCTCGGCGAGTTGTTCGATCCCGGATCTGCGGTCAGATCGACCCGGGGTGGGTGATCTTGTAGAACGCTCAAAGCGTGCTCGTCGTGGTTCTTCTTGTTGCCTCTCGGTGTTGAGGCGCGGCACATCCCCGCTCTCCCCCCGTAGGGTGGAGGGGTTTGTGCGTTGCAACCAATCATCCACCTTCTGGTGGTTGTCGTTGTTCCGCACGGTTGGCTCGTCGTGAAGGCTCTGATCTTCTTCAATATTCGCGATCTGAGCCGCCAATCGCTTCTTCACTAGGTCCGCTTCCATTTCCAACTCCTTTCTCTTCAATTCAGCAAGTTTCTCGGCCGCCTCTAACTCCGCCAGCCGCAGCCTTAGGGTGGAGTTCGCAGTTCGTTGCGAGTGCGCCGGTGACTTGCTTCGTTCGATGTTGCCGGACGGGCCGGCGGTCGTGCCAGCAGCCGTGCCAGCGGCCGGCACAGATGGTGATGCCGGCGGCTCTAGGGATAGCCTTCGAAGGCGCTCTTCGTCCAACCGCTTCCGCTCTTCCAGCTCTGCCAGGTCGCTTTGGCTCCTCGTGACCACCATGTTCGATGGGCGGCAGACGTTCACTGGATAAGCTGTTGGTCGCTTAAGTTCTTCTTCTATCCGGCTCCGATGGACCAAGATGTAGTCGCTGGTTCTTCTATCCGGATCGTTAGGACCAAGATGTAGGCGATGGATCGCAAGGTCTACACGATGTACTGGATGGAGACTTCGGTTCGTAGCTCCTAGTAGTTCAGGTTCCTGGTTCGATGTGGACTGTAGTTCAATTAAACACTGTTGCTTGTTCAAGTTCCGTTGATTGAATGGTCGGATCCAATCACTTTGACTACTTCAGTTCGACTACATTTATTTACCAAAACTTATCGCTATATATACAGTTATACGGTCTTAAAACTAATGCGGTACACACGCCGCAGTTAAAAGGGGCGTGGCCTATTTTATATGTTGTCTGTGTTCATGCTGTCGCGGGCAGGCTCGGCGTCCACAACACTATCCTTCTATCTAATTTAGTAAATTGTTCTAAGGAAATAAATAAATATATTCAGGACAACAATTAACTAGCCCCAAACTAGGATACCCTGTACTATGGGTACTAGATAACGGATATACATACATAGACACGAATATTACTCGTACATCCAAAACTGGGACACAAACATTTCAGCTCATCACACAAATGTTGCACCTTGTGGGATTCGAACCCACGACCGTTTGATATCGTAGTAGGGTCACTAGCCACGAGACCAACCGGTCGTCAAATGCAAAATGCCATAACTCTAACCAAAATTAATATTGTATAGCTATCTCTACAAATATAAACCATTTTTAGTAGGTACCTATATGTTCATGAAGTAATTACCTACCTACCCATATG
The DNA here is from genome assembly GCA_946251855.1 of Alsophila aescularia. Lineage (NCBI taxonomy): Eukaryota > Metazoa > Arthropoda > Insecta > Lepidoptera > Geometridae > Alsophila > Alsophila aescularia. The sequence continues at coordinate 24,280,120 of OX276373.1, read as the reverse complement.
TTTTTTGCAACCGCTCGCTTGCATATCTTGATGGCTTTATTGATACATTATACGAAGCCAATAACTTTTGAGACCGCAACGAGTCATTTATTGTTCATATTTGGGCTTGCAACTTACGATGTCAATAAATCTTATCCTCTTGTCCCGAAAACGAGGATTGTAGGTTAAAGTCGTTCGGCAACTAAAGGTCACAATTTAAATTCCTACTTGTGTTTAAGTATAAAAATAATAATTTAAAAAAATAAAAGCATATTTTTTTAAATAATATCCATTTTTTTTATTGCTTTGTCATTGGTTTGTGAGCTACCTTGAAAGTTTCAGCCGGATAGCTAATCGGGAAGTGCCCGAAATTTGAATTGCAACAATCCAGGACAGACAAAATACATAGATACATAGATATGTATAGATACATAGATATAAACAAGTGAAGTTAAATAAAAGCTTTTAAAATAAAGGGACGTCTGTGACATTAGCTATCCAAACCTTACTTACATATTATATACTGTGTCCTAGATTGTATTCTGTGGTTTAGATATAGTACCCGTCTCTCTGGTCGGATTGTGAAATACATTTTATTATATAGCGAGAAGGTCATCGATAACTTATATTTGCGCAACATTATGTATGTAAGAGTAGTAAGTAAACATATTGATTGTTTGACGAAGCCTCGATTGGTAACCTTTTTGTAACATTAGTAATTGCTGACATTTTGAACGCCGCGCCGACCAGCCAGTCATTGTTTCTTCTAGAAAGTAAAGGCATCAATTATTTTTCTTTTATAGTCCTCGTTTTGTTTATGTAAGTAATCATTTTTATTGTTTCTTACCTACTAGGTATAAATGTTAAAGTGAACAAAAATGCATTGACTTTGGTGTCTGTATGCTCACAGCTTTCCAGAGCCAAACTTCAAGTTTCTTTTTAACCAATGGTTTTATTGTAAGGTGTTTCAAAATACTTAAATAAATAGTTTTTATATTCTGGGGTAAATTGTATTATTTTTGCTCCATATGGGGCAAATTTTAACTATACTACCTTTAAAACATAGTACCACAGTTTTAATGTCTGTCTGTTCGGGCATCACTTTAAAACTAATGAACCGATTGCGATGCGATTTTCACTGTTGGATAGCTTAGGTTTTGACTTAAAAACGTGTGTAATTGATATCTCAATCCGATGAGTAGGAGCCAAGCAAATTAATAAAAACTCATGCAAAGTAACAGTTATTTGCTTCCTTATCCAATTAGCTGTTTTATAAGCTAAATTAATTAATGTACAACATAACCGATTTTATATTACAATTAATAAAAACTACCGGTGTGAACTTGGCAGCCAAAATGTAGCAGCCTAAAATCCGACTAAATTAAGAAGGTTTTTTTTTATAATAGTGGTTCACTCTTATTTGTTAATTAATGATTATTGTTTAATAATAATAATAATATAAAAAACATTTTTATTAATATGTAAACGCAAATTTTTATAAAAATATATCCCGAAGAACATGAACGAAATATATTCTTGAGATTTTTAAGGGAACACGCGCCTAGTTAGAGCTCTTATCCCCTGAAAAATGAAAGTTTGAATTACCAATTTTATTTTCTCTTATTGTAGCTTCAAAACGAGTATACCGACAATGTGGCTAAATGACAGCTTAACCCTAAATTCTATACTTGAATTCAGGATGAACACTGAACCATGTATGATTTTTTTAGGTTGCTGATATATTTCGACTTGAAATACGCTAATATTGTTTAAAATCTGCACAATTGTATCATTAACGATATACAGGCTACCTTTTAATCACTATTACAAAATAGTTTTTTGACTATTAAACCCTGGAATAGTCAATCAAAATTGATACTGAGTTTTGATTTCACTACTCATGTTCCACGGTGTGTTTCGACTTTTGAGACCCTGAAATCAACTATTAATCTCATTCAAATATAACAAATGGTGCACAAGCTTCTATAAAAATGCTACTAGATGGTGGCTTAATGCCAACCTGACCATAAAACATCCCAAAGTACATGAACCAAAAAAACCTAGATATTTTTCAGGAAACAAACCTCTAGTAAGACCTCTCATCCCTTGAAATCTGTAAGTTTTGATATATCATACTATTGTGTAATAAAGTATAAAGAGAATGTGGCTAAATGACAGCTTAACCCTAAATTCTTTACTTGAATTTTGGATGAACACTGAACCGTGTCTTGAAATACGCTAATATTGTTTAAAATCTGCACAATTGTATCTTAAATGATATACAGGCTACCTTACTTGAAATACGCTAATATTGTTTAAAATCTGCACAATTGTATCTTAAATGATATACAGGCTACCTTTCCATCACTACTATAAAGTGTTTTTTTGACTATTTAACCCTGGAATAGTCAATCAAAATTGATGTTGAGTTTTGCTTTCACTGCTTATGTTCCACGGTGTGTTTCGACCTTTGAGACCCTGAAATCAACTATTAATCTCATTCAAATATAACAAATGGTGCACAAGCTTTTATAAAAATGCTAACAGATGGTGGCTAAACGCCAACCTGACCATAAAACATCCCAAAGTACATGAACCAAAAAAAACCTAGATATTTTTCAGGAAACAAACCTCTAGTAAGACCTCCCATCCCCTGAAATCTGTAAGTTTTAATATATCACACTATTGTCAAATAAAGTAGCTTCAAAACGTGTATAAAGAGAATGTGGCTAAATGAAAGCTTAACCCTAAATTCTTTACTTGAATTTTGGATGAACACTGAACCGTGACTGATATTTTTAGGCTGCTGATATATTTCGACTTGAAATACGCTAATATTGTTTAAAATCTGCAAAATTTTATCATAAATTATATACAGGCTACCTTTAAGTCACTATTACAAAGTGTTTTTTTGACTATTTAACCCTGGAATAGTCAATCAAAATTCATGTTGAGTTTTTATTTCACTACTTATGTTCCACGGTGTGTTTCGGCCTTTGAGAGCCTGAAATCAACTATTAATCTCATTCAAATATAACAAATGGTGCACAAGCTTCTATAAAAATGCTAACAGATGGTGGCTACATGCCAACCTGAGCATAAAACATCCCAAAGTACATGAACCAAAAAAAACCTAGATATTTTTCAGGAAACAAACCTCTAGTAAGACCTCTCATCCCCTGAAATCTGTAAGGTTTGATATATCTTACTATTTTCTAATAATGTAGCTTCAAAATGTGTATAAAGAGAATGTGGCTAAATGACAGCTTAACCCTAAATTCTTTACTTGAATTATGGATGAACGCTGAACCGTGGCTGAAATTTTTAGGCTGCTGATATATTTCGACTTGAAATACGCTAATATTGTTTAAAATTTGCACAATTGTATCATAAACGATATACAGGCTACCTTTTAATCACTATTACGAAGTGTTTTTTTGACTATTTAACCCTGGAATAGTCAATCAAAATTCATGTTGAGTTTTTATTTCACTACTTATGTTCCACGGTGTGTTTCGACCTTTGAGACCCTGAAATCAACTATTAATCTCATTCAAATATAACAAATGGTGCACAAGCTTCTATAAAAATGCTAACAGATGGTGGCTACATGCCAACCTGAGCATAAAACATCCCAAAGTACATGAACCAAAAAAAACCTAGATATTTTTCAGGAAACAAACCTCTAGTAAGACCTCTCATCCCCTGAAATCTGTAAGGTTTGATATATCTTACTATTTTCTCATAAAGTAGCTTCAAAACGTGTATAAAGAGAATGTGGCTAAATGACAGCTTAGCCCTAAATTCTTTACTTGAATTATGGATGAACACTGAACCGTGTCTGAAATTTTTAGGCTGCTGATATATTTCGACTTGAAATACGCTAATATTGTTTAAAATCTGCACAATTGTATCATAAACGATATACAGGCTACCTTTTAATCACTATTACAAAGTGGTTTTTTGACTATTTAACCCTGGAATAGTCAATCAAAATTGATGTTGAGTTTTTATTTCACTACTTATGTTCTACGGTGTGTTTCGACCTTTGAAACCCTGAAATCAACTATTAATCTCATTCAAATATCACAAATGGTGCACAAGCTTCTATAAAAATGCTAACAGATGGTGGCTAAATGCCAACCTGACCATAAAACATCCCAAAGTACATGAACCAAAAAAAACCTAGATATTTTTCAGGAAACAAACCTCTAGTAAGACCTCTCATCCCCTGAAATCTGAAAGTTTTGATACATTCTTTTATTGCCTCATATAATAGCTTCAAAACGTGAACAAAGAATATGTGGCTAAATGAAAGCTACACTTGTGCACCGTTTGTTATATTTGGATGAGATTAATAGTTGATTTCAGGGTCTCAAAAGTCGAAACACACCGTGGAACATGAGTAGTGAAATCAAAACTCAGTATCAATTTTGATTGACTATTCCAGGGTTTAATAGTCAAAAAACTATTTTGTAATAGTGATTAAAAGGTAGCCTGTATATCGTTAATGATACAATTGTGCAGATTTTAAACAATATTAGCGTATTTCAAGTCGAAATATATCAGCAACCTAAAAAAAACATACATGCTTCAGTGTTCATCCTGAATTCAAGTATAGAATTTAGGGTTAAGCTGTCATTTAGCCACATTGTCGGTATACTCGTTTTGAAGCTACAATAAGAGAGAATAAAATTGGTAATTCAAACTTTCATTTTTCAGGGGATAAGAGCTCTAACTAGGTGCGTGTTCCCTTAAAAATCTCAAGAATATATTTTGTTCATGTTCTTCGGGATATATTTTTATAAAAATTTGCGTTAACTTATTAATCAAAAGTTTTTTATGTTATTATTATTATTAAACAATAATCATTAATTAACAAATAAGAGTGAACCACTATTATAAAAAAAAAACGTTCTTAATATAGGCGGATTTTAGGCTGCTACATTTTGGCTGCCAAGTTCACACCGGTATAAAAACTCATGCAAAGTAACAGTTATATGCTTCCCTATCCAATTAGCTGTTTTATAAGCTAAATTAATTAATGTACAACATAACCGATTTTATATTACAATTAATAAAAACTCATGCAAAGTAACAGTTATTTGCTTCCTTATCCAATTAGCTGTTTTATAAGCTAAACTAATTAATGTACAACATAACCGATTTTATATTACAATTTGCCTGAGACTTTTTTATGATCGTGAAGCTGTTGAATAAAATCTAGCAGGTGATGGCAGTTCATACAACATTGTAAAGTTTAGAAATTTGTAGAATATTTCAGGTTATTAATAAATTGCGACGTCATCATTTCAGAAATGGGGTGATTACCATATATTGTCCGTCCATCTATACATACACAGCTAGGTTTGTCCAATAGTTTTAGTGCGGTATTCGACATTTTCTTTTTTATGTGCCCTTATCAAATGGAGTAACTGTGAAACAGTCCCAATAGCTACTAGTGGCTCTGTGAGCTGTAGACCTCGCGCGTACAAACTTTTTTGCAAACAATCTAGTGGTGCACAGTAGCTCCATCTAGTTACCTTATTGTAACACTAACATTAATAACCAAGGTGCTCCATCAATCCCCACCTAGTAGCTAAAGGGCTGATTCCACTGGTAGAAACCTAACAGTGAGAAATTTACTGCTTTTTGAGGAACTATTCTGCTCATCATGCCGAAGATCCTCATCAGATTTTCACCAAATTTTTATGAGACTAATTTAAAGTTACTACCTAAAAGATAAAAAAGAACCATCGAAATCGGATCTAATAAGGTGGAGATATTCAGTAGCCCCCTTTTTGGGGGAAGTACCCCCCCCCCCTCCCCAATTAAAAATCCCCGACGTCTAGTCGGGGGAAATTCTATAAATTATTTTAACCAGTATACCAAGTTTCTTCTAGATCGGTTGAGAAATGCGTTCTGCAGAGGAGATCAGAGATCCGGACGGACAGACATCCGGACATACGAAAGCATTTTTGCCCAAGCTGAAACAGAGACGCTTCGCTCGCCCTTCGCGTTCGCATAGTGTTGTAACAAGTCTTATTCGTGGCATTTACAATGCAATTACAATAAGGTACCTATTGTAATTGCATTGTAAATGCCACGAACCTACCTACAATCTTTTTTTTTTGTTAAATTAAAACTGTTGTACTTACTCTATATATTTTTCACCATCTCACTTAACCCATACTTATCACATCAACTGTCAATACACATTTCGTGTGTGGTCTCAACGACCGCATTGGCTTTCTGTGCGTAAAGGTTTTCACACCTTTAGCGACTAAAATTGACTTAAAGAATACTGTATTTAACTTAACTACGGTCGACACTACACGCAATATACATCCAACGTACTTACATAATTACAATCGTATGGGCTGAGAATATTATCAATTTAACAATATTTAAATTTATATGACCGTTATACGATTTTATCAATCAAAGTCTCTAAATCTTTTAAATAAAATAATTAGTTACATGCATCTACTTAATGCCTACTTCTATATATATATATTTTTTGTATCTTTGTCATTATTATTCGAGATCTTTAAAAACAAAGCTTTCCATCGTTCATGTTCTGCATCGTAATACTTTCAAAAATGTAATACATACATTTCAATAATATCTACCCAATAATAATATTTACTACTTTCTTTCATATAGGTATGGCTGCTAGGAGATTCACAAACCTAACAGACCACACTTAAATTATGTAGAGGACCAGAAAGCTGATTAATCTATAAATGTAATTGCAGGTATCTGGGGCATGGAGGCGGCTGTCGAGCACGGTGAGCGAGTCGGTGGGTCTGAAGCATGCGCTGCGGCGGCTGCAGGCCGTGCCAGCGCGCGCGGCGCGGCTCGTGCACGCGCTCGTGGACCGCATGCGCGTCGGCGGCGGGCCCGTCGTGTCCACGCGCCTCGGCACGCTCCGCGGCCGCCGCCTGGTCGCACGCACCGTGGCGCAGACTCCCTACTACAGCTTCAAGGGAATCAGGTATGTAGCCCTGCCAGCCTGCATAGTCCCCTGCTAGTCATAAGCTTCTCCCAAGCGCGCCACAGGTTCAGGTCTTGCCATCCAAGCCTGTTCTAACTTGCGCAGATCAACACTACGTTTGCCTTTGAGCAGTTAAAATAAAATGTTCTTTTGCTGCCATCACAGTTGGTAGATATTTTACCTACCTGTGCTTAGTTATCTACCTATATGTATATTGTCAGATACGCCCAGCCGCCACAAGGGTCGCTCCGATTCCGCCCGCCCTTGCCGCTGGAGCCCTGGACAGGCGTGCGCGACGCACTCGAGGAGGGCGCCGTTTGTCCGCACCGGTTCATGCTCTTTGACACCTACAAGGGCGAAGAGGACTGTCTCTTCCTCAACGTCTATTCACCTGCGCTGCCTGACCAGATCTCTGGGTAACAAGGCATTTTATAATTTCATAGAGATGTTTCAAAGTAGCCTTTTTTGTCTCCTACATCGAAGGGTATCTAGAAATGTAGCTTCCAAAATAAAAAATGTGATTCCGAAATGAATTATTTTAGATTTTTGACAATCTATAAAATCTTACTGAACTCAAAGAGTTGGTACCTATCTATGTAACTTTTTAACTAAAATGTCAGCCCGTATACGCTTTTTGTGCAAGCAAAAAAGGTCCATAACATTTCATCACAGCTACAAATTACCACCGAAGGGTTTAGCCCTGAGAGGTTGCAAAAGCCTCTTGAACAAGTTGCTTAATTACATACTGCAGCTTATCTTTTGCTACTATCAGGTACAACCCAAAGTTGGCGGTGATGGTCTGGATCCACGGCGGAGCATTTGCCGTGGGCTCCGGCAATGCATTCCTGTACGGGCCCGACCACCTGCTCGGGGCGGGAGTGGTGCTGGTCACTCTGAACTACAGGCTTGGGGCCCTGGGCTTCCTTAGTCTGGATAATGATGAAGTGTCGGGGAACATGGGCCTGAAGGTGCGTAACGAATTTTCGCATCGTCTGACTTTACCTATCATATTAAAAGTACGCCGCCGGCCTATTATAGTCAGCGTGTCTCTTAAAGTAAGTAATCTTTGTAAGGTTGCTGAAGTTTCCAATTTGTAAATTTATAAATTGCGTAGTATTTAGATTCGCTTGATGTCAATTTCCTAAAAAATAATTGCATATTTACCATTTACGCAAACATAGTCGTCGTAAGAAAGGTAAATTAAACAAATATTGCCAAATTGAATTAAAGTACGTAGGTACAGCAGTAATTGCTACACAAACAATTGTTTAAAGTGTTTCAGAGCATGGTCATGGTTTAACTATGCTGTTCAAGAGCGGCTGCCAGCCTCTGACGTAGAGGAAATGTGCGGTTGTGCGTTACCGCATCTAATGATTTGTTGTTACCTAATTATTAGCAGCTGTAATAACTACATTTTTATGTACGTGCTTAAAAAGTAAAAACATACAAAGACTGTTAAACTCATTTCCCTTGCTTCGCCGTAGTCGGGTAAAAAAACCCATTCTAAATGTAATCCTGGCTGTGCTCAACTCTTCTCTTATACCTACTAGAAACCCTTTCCAACAGTCTCGACAAAGATCGACTTTATCTTGTACTTTTATACTGCACACACCTCAATTGGCGTGTCTCGGAAATCTTGACCTAGATAAGATGTTGTTAACAGGACCAAGTGATGGCGCTGAGATGGGTGCGCGACAACATCGAAGCATTCGGCGGCGACCCCGCCCGCGTCACCATCTTCGGCGAGTCGGCGGGCGCTGCCTCTGTGCATCTGCATATGCTGTCGCCGGAGTCACAGGTTAGTTACACATTTCGGTCTACCACACTAATCGATCGATGCCCGATCAATGATCGATTGTTAGCAACACCGAGTGAAGCTACTTCGAATTCGAGCGAATGGCGGGAAAGCTTTGACGAACATTGACGAAGCTACTCCGAGTAGTTCCGAGTAGAACGAAGGCGCCCAAAAGCAACCGACACGGACGTTCAGCCTAGCGAGCGAAGCGGTATTGTATTCTCTTTGAGTTGAGCTTCAGCTTCAGCTGCCGTGAGCGCAGGGTGTATTTAAGGCATACTTTTGTGTGGTTTTGTTATTTATTTAACTTGTCAAACATTTTAAATAATCTATTCTTATAATAAAGCAGTAAGAACGAAAAAGTCTGTACAATGAAGATAATCAAAAAATAAATGGTCTAGGGTACTTTAAATAAGCTACTGAACAAGAATAGAACATTTTTAGAAATCTAATCTGTCTGTTTGTTAGTTTGTTTGTCTGTATGTTTGTTCGCGCATCATGTAAAAACTTCTGTACCGATCGCGATGCGGTTATTTACTGTTGGATAGCTTAGGGTTTGTTTGAAGCCGAGCAATCGATAAAAACTTTTAAACAGCTGAAGGATTTTTTATCAAATGTTGGTATATTGGTATTTTATGTCTTGAAATACTCGTAGTACATAGAGTAATTTTAACATAGGAAATGATAACGCGTGCGAATCCGCGGGTACAGCTAGTAACCTATATTTCGGATAAAGTAGCTAGCATTTACCTAGATAAGAAGATGTATGAGCTTGCTTCAGAGGATCTCTCTTGTGCCCATAATATCTACAATATTTTCACCGATGGTGCGAAAAAAAGACAGGGGTTAGTTGTGGATTCAACTCTCCGGAGCTAGGAATCGCACCGCACTATCGAATAAGAATAAGAACCTATATTTCAGCCAGTTTTTTTCTCTAAAAACCCTCGTCTAGTGAGTGAGTTAACACGATCGATTATGAATCGACATAACTCAACCGATCGAGCATGTCAATTTGTGCTAGTAACTGTCGATCGACGTCGACTGATCTCATTCTAATATCGATCGACAATCGATCGCTTGGTGTGGTAACACCCTTACATGCCCAAAGCATAGAATAAATAATAGTTCTCCGTACCCACGCACGTGCGTTTGGTATTTTGTGGCCGAAGTGTGCTATCACTTGCGCGCAGCACTCACGTCTGAACTCGTTTGAAATCTACAGAGTTTGCCTCGACGCGGCTATTAAAGATAACCCACGTGACCGTTTATTGCGGCAAGTACTAAAGGTACCTTCTGTGCGTTTGGTATTTTGATACGAAACAGCAGTAATTTCCGGGCGTTATTACTAAACTAGGTTGAACTGGAATTTTAGCCCCATGATCAGTATCTAAATCGTTGTATACTTGTGGTGTTACTTGTGGTATCTAATAAAAATGAAAAGGTATTTTTAAATGTTTTATTTTTTATTTATGAAATTTAAGCAAGCGTTAACTGTTAAAATCATATAAAATAGTATCTATATGTTTATAGGAAGTTCCCACATAGCATGCAAATTGCGGGTGCTTAGGTAGTCAACACCGACTGCACTGCATTTTTATAAATAACCATTATGCATTTAGAATACAACTCAGCTACTGAGTTTAATTATGCTATAACGACAGATAAAAATCAATCACGTTTCCATCACCAAGTCATGATTTATATGGCTGCCTTATATTATAATAGCCCGACTTTGCCCGCGTGGTCAATTCTGTGGGTTAAAAGTACCCTTTGTGTATACCCAGGACCTTAATTTATACTGATGTACCAAATTCGATCAAAATTCCTTCAGCCATCAAAAATAATTTTAACGATTGCTCGGCTCCTACTCACCGGATTCAGATATTATAAAGTGCTCTAGATTTTAAGTCAAACCCTAAGCTACCCAACTGTGAAAACTGCATTTCAATCGTCCCTGTAGTATTTACGTGATACGTGAACAAACACCCAGACAGAAAAACAGACACGTTTTTTAGAAACGTTGTATTCTTGTTCAGTAAGTAATTTTAAGTCACCGAGAGCATTTTTTAAAATTATCTTCTCTGTATATACTTTTTGTTACCTACAGCTTTATTAAAACAACTAGCTGTACCCGCGGCTTCACGCGCTTGCTCTTTTCTTTAGGTTTAAAGAACCATAATGTGCTATTCCAGGACCAATATACCAACATTTGATCAAAATTTCTTCAGTTGTCAAAAATACTTTTATCAATTGCTCGGCTTCTACTCATTGGATGGAGATATAAAGTACCCCAGATATTAAGTCAAACCATAAGCTATCCAACAGTGAAAACCGCATCGCAATCGTCCAGTAGTTTTTACGTGATGCTCGAACAAACATACAGACAGACAAACAGACGGACACGAATTTTTTAAATGTTATATTCTTGTGCAGTAGCAGGGCGGTCGCACTCCGCAACAAGTACAAATAAATTCGAGGACCCAATATTCGGGTCCGTTCAGTCGAGTGTCAAGCGTGCGCTCGATGAGTCGCGCGCCTTGTACTTAGCGATAGAGCACCTACTTACGTAAAGTTATTGATAAACTTTATTCGTGTTTTAATTATGAGTACCAAGAAGAAAGCTAGAAAGTACTGCATAGCATTCGGCTGTTTGAATAGTGATATAAATGACGAATTGTCATTCTTTACGCTTCCAAAAGATATTGAAAGGTAATAAATTGTAATACCTATAATAGGTCCTAGTTATGTAGTTAGATATTGACATTTTTTTATTACGTAGGTTCCTATAGTTTTATGTTATTTCATTTGTGTTCCATACCGAAGCTACGCATATTTAAGGTTTTTCTGCGCAGAAATAAAGTCGTTTATTAAATCGATCAACGTAATTTTATAATTGATTATAGTAGGTATTGTTGATCGGAAAATTAATTACTGTTCTGACTTACTAAGTAGCCTACAACTAATTAGGAATTTATATAATATATGTCTCGTATAATACCTACCTACTTTTAATACCTTTTATTACGTAGGTAGCCATTTATTTTTCACTCATTAAAAAGCATGGAATTCAGACAGGCACCTTTATTCATCAAAGTGCAATACCTATAGGATATAATCATAATCAACCAACGACACGTAGGTAGGTATCTCACTAAACTTATCGGCGTTCTGAAAACGGGATAGGTAGGTAGTAAAAATGAGGTAGTCGGTCTATTCTGATAAGAATGTCATTGTATGTAATAGAACTATTTTAATTTATAATAATAAGTAATAACATAATACATTATTACTTATTTATTCTGTTACAATATCTAAGTCATAACATATCACAGAATAATTAGTAGTACAAGTACCTAGTCATATCTTAATACAACCCTACCGAGCGAAAAAGGGACAAAGCGATTCTGAAACGGTTAGAGCAATGGAAGTTCTCGCGCGTTGTGTTACGGTGCATTCTAGCCTGCACGCGGTGGGCGTGCGCCTTCTAGGTAAATATAATTGAAAGCTCGCAGCGCCGTGCGAGTTAAATTGCACTTTATAGCGTTGTAGCGAGAGTCGCTATTTACTTAAATGTCTTTACTCAGTTAGCCTTCTGTACTTGTACTATTATTTATTCTGTGGAAGTAGCGTATTTTATGTACCCTAGACATTTATTTTTTAATTATTTTCTTTGTACAGACTTTTTCGTTCCTATTGATTTATTATATGTATAGATAGATATATGAATGTGTCAATTTGCATCAAAAATCCGTCCCGTAGTTTCAGCATGATACGTGTTATTTTAATTAACTTTCAACCCCTATCCTGCAGGAACCCTTTAATTTTTCGGGATTAAAAGTATCCTCGTAGTATGAACTCAAATCATACCAAGTTTCATTTAAATTCATTCAGTAGTTTCGGCGTGATGCCTAGCCAAGGTACAGACAGACAGACAGACAGACAGACAGACAGACAGACAGACAAAAATGAAAAAATTATAGTTTTTTGGCTTCAGTGTCGAATAATTAGTACCCTCCATAAAAATATATCTAAATATCTTCAATGTACAGAATTGGACCCGTCACAGTTTTATTATAAGTATAGATTGAAATTGAATTGAATGAGTAGGTATAGAAGATATACCTAGATATATTAATTCCTTAGAAGTTAATCACTAGCTATCTATGTACTTATCAAATTATGTACTTATCATAAAATTTAGGACTGGCTATGCAAATCGCAGAAAATTTCAAAATCAAGCAGAAAATTTCAAAATCAAGCGGAAAATTGCTGCGATTTGAGTGCGTTTGTGGAACCAAATAGGCACACGTCGTCACCCAGTGGTAGGCCTGGTACGTTTACCATATAGTATATAGTATACACTGAATAGTACAGGTGACTTGTGAGCGCTCCAATTTATCAACCAATCGCCGTTGGGTACCGTAAAACCGGAATCTAAATTATGGCGGTTCCTTATCGGCAGTCTACGCATTTCGAAGGACATACCTACATAAATAACTCTCAATTCTCATACTCGTAAAAGTTAACTTTACCTTTCTTATTTTATTATTATTCTTATTGCTCAAGAACTTAAATGCAAAAATGAAGGTGGATAACATGATTATGCTGAAAATTGCATTCTTTGTCGTGATGAGCACAGTCACACCCGTTGACCTAATACTTCGCTCTACTTAAATTATAGAAGCTTAGAGTTCTCTAGGAACTAGGAGTCTAGTTTAGGTGAAACATGAAATTGTGTATGATAATAATAATCATTATCTGGGACTGTTCCACGGAATGACTGCGCAGAAAGGCATAATTATCTATATATCTATTTCCTCTCTATACTCTATACCTATTATAATGCAGGAAGTAATAAGCCTGTAAATTGAGGAAAAAAGAATTGGTCGACGGGACTTAAAATAAGATACTATACCTGTCTGTTCTCATGATGTATGTTTGTGTCTGTTCGCGCATCATGTTAAAACTACTGGACCTATTAAAATGCGGTTTTCACTGTTCGATACCTAAGGGTTTGACTTAAAATCTGGTGTAGGTACTCATCCGATTGGTATAAGCCGAGCAATAAAAGCTATTTGACGGCTGAACGAACTTTGCTTTAGGTCTTGGAATACAACATACCTAGGTTAGGGTCCTTTTTACCAGACTGCGCAACGCAAAGGAGGATATTGTGTTAATCAGCCTATGTATGTATGAATTTATGTATATCTGTTCCTTTGTGGCACTATATCTATAGACCAAAGACGTGGATCGATTTTGTTGATTCTTACTTCAATCGATTTGTTTTAATCTCTCGAGTGTCAAAGTCTTGACATTAATAAAATTAAATATGGTAACAACCAGACGACGCCACTATGTGAAAATGAAAAAAATGAAAGTCGACGAACTATGGGGTATCACTGAATATGTACTTATTTGAAAATCATCTTTAGTTTTCTCTTATCATTTTTCATTTCGAATGATGATTTAGGATCTATCACGATTTAAAGTGGTTAGCAAACATTTTTATTTTACTTAAATGTTTGCCTCTTATTACATTTTTCTCCTTTGTTTCTTTTTTAAAGATGCTTGTTCGTGCTTGTTCTAACGAGAAACTAGTATATTTTGAACGTGAAATACTGAATGATATCAATGCCACAGGGTCTGTTCCACGGAGCGATAGCCCAGAGCGGCGTGGCGCTGGCTCCATGGGCCCTGGCACAGGACCCGCGGGCGCGCGCCTTCGAGTTGGGCAAGGAGCTTGGCATTGACACCAACAGCACTGCTGAACTTCTGGGTAAGTGGGTGACCCAACTTTAAATACAAGTTTTTATGTGCAAATTATTATAGTAACGCAGTCTCTGTTCACGAAAACGTCACATTTGATCACATCTCTTATGGTGACATTGAATTATGGTCAAAAGATGACGTTCAATTATTTATAGAGTATTTTATTACGTTATCGGATTAAATATCCTTCAACTCAGAAAAACAGTTAGCGTAACCAGTCGTAGGTACCCAGTTATATACCTACTTCTTAATCAGCAATTTAAGATGAATTTAGGCAGCTCCCAGAGTCCAGGATTATGTTGACTAATTAATCAGTAACCAGACCATGCCAAGCAAAGTGCTTGCTTGTCGTATGAGGTAGGTAGTGCTAGCTTCTGGTGTCAGAGTTTGTCAGGCCTCCCAAGGGCCTCTAATGACATGGCTTAACCATTGATATTAATAATTATACACCGAGACCAACAGCTTAACGTGCCTTCCGAAGCGCGCTGCGATGCAAAACCACACATAACATAGAAAAATGCCAAGCACTGACTTGTGTGTATATATTAACCAGTGTTAAGGAGACCTCAATCGTGATGTGAAATCATACGCAGGCTGTTTGTTCAGGATACCTCCGCGCCACCCCCAGCGAGCTGCTGGTGAAGGCGGGCGCGCGGCTGGCGGGCGCGCCGGGGCGGGCAGCGGACCTGCAGAGCACCGTGGCGCTGCCGTTCCTGCCGACGCTGGAGCCCGAGGCGCCCGGGGCCTTCCTCACGCGCCCGCCGAGGGCCTCCCTACCCGGCGCCGATGTGCCCTTCATGACG
Organism: Alsophila aescularia; assembly: GCA_946251855.1. NCBI lineage: Eukaryota > Metazoa > Arthropoda > Insecta > Lepidoptera > Geometridae > Alsophila > Alsophila aescularia. The sequence continues at coordinate 24,264,777 of OX276373.1, read as the reverse complement.
GGCTATAATGCGCAGGAGGGAATTATTCTGTTTCGACGTAAGTACACACGTACTTACTCATTTATATCTATCATCATCAGTCTATACTTGTCCAATTCTGGATGTAGGCCTCTCCTTATACACGCCACTGAGCTCGGTCTTCAGCTCCCCTCATCCATTCTTTTCCAGCCGTTTTTCGCAGGTCGTCACTCCACCTGGCCACAGGGCGCCCTACACTACGTTTGCCACTAATTTATATACGTAATATAAAATAGTTATGAATATTAATAACGTTGTATAATACTCGATTTTATGCCACCTGAAATTATGCTTTGGTACTAGAATATTATGGTTATAATTGCTTGTTTGTTTGTCGTATGAAGTAGTGCCAGCACTACTTCATACGACAAACAAACAGAGTGACTCTGGTGTCAGAGTTGGTCAGGCCGCCCGAGGGAATCTGACATGGCTTAACGACTTCTATTAATCAATAACAGCCGGGACCAACAGCTTAGCGTGCCCTCTTGAGCGATGGAAAATCGCACATACCTTAGAATATATAGCACTGTAGCATCACCTTTCCATCACCGTACGACTAGACGATCAGCAAAGCGCCACCCTTTCATGGTTGAAATACCTCGCATAAGAACGAAGCATTACGCTTCTTCATTTATTATAAGAACTGCAAAGGAGTGGAATGCCCTGCCCTCGTCAGTGTTTCCGGTAAATTATAACCCCGGTGTGTTCAAGTCAAGAGTGAATAGGTATCTACTAGGCAAGCATGCTACACCTTCGACCACATCATCGCTTTCCATCAGGTGAGATCGTGGTCAAACGATTGCCTAGTCCATAATAAAAAAATAAAAAAACTGAACCCGGTATCGTTGGATTCTGAATTGCACTATTGAACCGTTAGGCTACCATCGCTCTCACTGTTAGGCTACTATATCATTGTTATAATGAAACGTTGTATGTACTGTACCTATATTTGTTCGTGTAATTTGATGAGATACTATATATCTAGAGCTATTCCTTCAGGAATATCTCAGCAGCAACTTCCAAATAAGCGGAGGTTCTCAATAAGACTGTTTATCTGTTTCATTTAAAGTTTAGATTTTTTTAGTAGATCCATTTAATGTCGATTTTTAATTTATTTCAAAGAATTATTAAATAGTTTAGTTACCTTTACCATAGATACTGATATCATAAAACGTAGACTTCAAACATTATAAAACCAGCTAGACATCCTATCCAGTTTCAAGAAGGTACTCGTATTTTGGAAAAGTCATGGGTTTGTAACTTTGTAGTGATGCGGATCGAACGATCCCTTCGGGGTAGTAACGGATCGCAGTGAGTCGTATCCAATGACTCGTGACCTATCGATACTTGATACGTATATAGGACTGTATTCGTATTGTATTGTATCTGCAGCCCGATTCCATAACTTGGCTTCAATCGAATTCTCAGTCTCGCAACCACTAATGCCTTCCGATAGAGTCGAATTTGCTATGAAAAAAGTGATAATCCGATTGTAGCCAAGTTATGGAATTGGGCCACTGATGGGTTTGCAGTGATGCGGATCGAACGATCCGTTCGTGGTAGCAACGGATCGCAGTGAGTCGTATCTAATGACTCGTGTCCTATCGATTCTTGATAAGTATATTATAGGAGTGTACTCGTATTGTATCTGATGATAATCGTATTAATATTATAATTGTGACAGGTAGTTAATTAGGTTTGAGTGTGCGATTATTTTATTTTAGGTGAAAGTGAATTTATCTTACGATATCGATCGGCTGCTAAGATAACACAGTACTACGTCAAAGAATGATTATCATGTGAACATATACCTAATTATTGATTAAAAAATTGCATTATCTATGTAGTTCTTAGAATAAAAAATCTACACCCAATAAGTTATTAAAATATACTTAAATGCAATTTATTACACATAAATGATTCCTTTTGGTAGTCGATTAAAAATGACAAGTGAAACTAAACGCACTGCCTCGCTGAACGCACTGCCTGCTGAAGAACAGTTTATCACTGTCTGTTATTGTCCTAGGGTGTGTCCCCCTACGAAAATAAAAACAACGAGGCGAAAATTAGTGCTGGCAGAAATGTAATATCGACAATAGCCAATAAAAATAAATAAACTAAAAACTTGCACGCTACTTCCGTGAGTTGTGCAAAATCACGTTGGGTGTGGCTTTAATGGGGTGATTCCATAGATAAGTTTTTATTGTATAAAGTAGAGAGGCTATGTTAACGTGACAGGCACGTCACGACTATATGGCTTCATGTCAAATCGCTATTAATGTTCTAAAAAACGCGCAGTGATATCCCTAGTGCCCAAGAGACGAATGGCGTCTAAAGCTTTTAAAAATAGTAATGCACGTGAAGAATAAGAGTAAGTGCTATGTTTTTTTGTACAATTAATGCTTCAGATGATTATGACTTAAGTACATAACTATCGTTCCAATATGCAAAGCTTCATACGAAATTGATTCGCAGCGTTTCGATCCATTCCCACTTCGGTGGGTGATCGGTTTGATTATGGAAAAATCCTCCTATTATGTGCGAGACCCTTGTTCAGCTTTGCTGTGGCCTTTGTAGGGCTAATGATGATGTAGATACATATACCTATACGTGTGCCATAGAAATTGGTAGTCACACAGATTCAAGAGTTTTCCTCAATACTCGTAGACATAATCACACAGGCCTGTCAATATTGTATCACAATCGGTAAAATCTGTAGACCTTGTGATTTGCCTATCTCGCGCACCTAAATATCATTCAATCAAAACAAAAGATATGGGTATCTAACTACGTAATATTAGTAGGTAAATGAGCGCGTCTAATCAAGGCGCGGCGGGGGTAATTTTCCAGTCGGCAGGTGAAGACGTTGCGAGTGTTGCGCTGCGTGGTCGGAGCTGTGTCGGCGATTAGCTACTGAGCGGAAATCCTTGGTGGTTCTGCAAGAGAACGGATCCTGTTCCATGCGACCCCTTCCTTTTGAGATGTCAGGCCTTCGTTGTGTTAGGGTTGTGCCAGCGACCGATGCATTTTGGAGGAAATTCCGTGAACTGTAATAATTTTACGAGGACCACCAAGCACGGTAACACTCACGTCTTGACGTTTAGAATTATATTTAAACTAGCTGTGCCCGCGGCTTAGCCCGTGTGGTCATTTCATTTAAAAGTAGCCCATACGTGATATTACACGACCAAAAGTACCTAGAAAGTACAACACACACACCCACAACCTACACTACAACGTTCATTTCTTCAAAATTCTTTTCGATTTTTCGAGTAGGTACCCCTAAGTTAATCCAACAATGAAAACCACATCGCAATCGGTCCAGTAGTTTTTACGTGATGCGCAAACAAACTTACAGACAAACAGAAAGACACAATATTTAAAAATGTTATATTTTTGTTCAGTATCCTATTTTAAGTAACTACCATAGATCATTTTTTTAAATTATCTTTATTCTGCAGTTGTTTTGTACTTAATGCTTTATTATAAGTAGATATAGATAGATAGATAGAATAGATATACGAGTATATTCAAGTGGTACGCCCCTACCTGTCAGAATATCTCGTAATGGTAGCGATGCAGACTGCAGTGGTCATATCCATAACAGGCAGGCCTATCTATCGGTATCTAACATCTATATACCATCAAAACGATTCGAACATTCATACAAAAGCCGATAAGTTCTAATTGATTCAGAGAGCTCGCATCGCTCAGTCAATTAGTTTAGCGTGCAAACTCTCATTCCTGAGTTCCTGATTCTATAATATTGTACGACACCAATGACTTATGTTTCAAAAGCTTAGGCAAGTGAAAGTACCTACTTACCTATCTCAAAATAAACATGCACGAAAATAAACATGTAAACCATAAATAACGGTGGTAGCAATAGAAATGGAGTGGTCATATGCGTGCAAGCGCAATCTACATGCTTGCACCAGAGGCATAGCTATCGACATATAAATAGTAGCTATTTGCACAGTACCTACACATTTATATCCTAGAGTTGATTTTAATTTGCTTCCATGTCATTAACGTTCAGCCTATGGGAAAGCTATTATATTATATATAACATATATAATATAATAGCTTTCCCGCCCGCGACTTCGTCCACGCGGACTACTGTTTATCGCGAAAAAAGCATCCTATGTTCTTCTAGGATATTAAAAACCAATTCAATTGTAAGTATAGAACCAATGCTCTTGAACTTGTTATTTCGTTTCCATGGCAACCGTTCCTTACAGCGAATAATCAACATTTTCCAGTTTTCCCGTAAAAACTTAAAATTTTCCGGGATAAAAAGTATCCTATATTTTATTCTAGGGTATAAGCTATCTCCATTCTAAATTTCATAAAAAAACCGTCCAGCCGTTATCGCGTGAAAGCTCCGCAAACAAACAGACAACGTTTCACTTTTATATATTGATACTAGTTTTCCCGCCCGCGCCTTCATCCACGTGGACTATCGTTTATCGCGAAAAAAGCATCCTATGTCCTTATAGGATATTAAAAACCAATGCAAAAATAGGTATAGCACCACTCTCGATGATTTTAGACATACTTGTTGTTTCGTTTCCGTGGCAACCGTTTCTTACAGAGAGTAATCAACATTTTCCCGTAGAAACTTACAATTTTCCATTTTAACACATTATTACTTTGACTGTGCCAAGATCCCCGCCACGTTTCGTTCACCGCTAGACTTACGTGCCGCTAGGTATATATGGTACACAGAGCTACCAATTGTATTGAACCTCTAGGAAGCATTTTCTTATTCATTGAAATTAGTAACCTAAACTCATTCTATGTTTGTATGGTGCTTTCAAGGTTCTGCGGACTGTCTGTAATACATCAACCAACTCTGTGATCCGAGCTTCGGCGGGAGACGAAGTGGAGACGGTTATTGTTTTTTGTTTTTTTTTTCTCCAACTTGTGCCGAGTAAAGAAAACAGCCCCCCGATTCAGAACCTTTCGATAAGTAACCGAATCGAGTCGATTCGATATTGTGAATGTTTTGTTTATTTATCGTATGAGGTAGTGCTGGCATCTGGTGTCAGAGCTTATCAGGACGCCCGTAGGCCTCTGACATGGCTTAACGACTGCTAATTAATCAATAACAGCCGGGACAGCTTAACGTGCCCTCCGAACACGGAGCGAAGGAAACCCGCACATAACTTAGAAAAGTCATTGGTGCCGAGTCTAGAACTGAACCCGGTATCGTTGGATTCTAAGTCGCACTAGTAAACCGCTAGACTGCCTTCGCTTCTTGTGAATGACAAATGTATTGAATTGAACTATTTCAAACCGAATCTACAGAATAAATAATATCCAATCGACCGACAGCTGAGTTATCGAAAGGTTCTGAATCGGGGGGCTGACTAGATGCACAAAGTGACGTATTATGAGTGTGACCTATCAGGGATCGCGACGAAATAGCTAATGTGACAAATGGTCATCCATACAGTTTATCGAGTGTTAATGTGTAATATTGGTGGAATATTAATCATTAATTTAGGTGTTAGGTATATTACCACCTAATTTAGGTGTCCGATAACGTACTTGGACCATTTCGTGTTCTCTCTGGAACTCCCTAGGAAGTTTTTGAAAAAGTGGGCGGGGCTGTGTCAGGGTACACGGCCGTTTGTTTATCGTGATACGTCTACGCCACGTACAAATCGCGAGTTATAAAGAATTGCCCCACCTATCCTTACACATTCTCACCAATCCCCAACTATCCTCACCCATATCCACGGATTTGGTTCACTTAAGTCAGATTCCGCTTTCGTGAGAATAAATATTAGGCTGTTTTTTCTGACGAAAACGGCATTCATTCTGCGTCAGATACCTTTTTTATTAGGCTGTTATTTTTCTGACGAAAATGGAATCTTCCTTTGGTATAGTGTGAAGTCGGATGACAGCTTGTCAAACTTAAAAGAAAGAAAGAATATGAAAGAATGAGGGTACTCGCGCCAGAGGTCAGGTAGGTGAGTACCTCCCGGTACTCACCTACCTGGGTCTGTAGGTATCCCTGAGTAAAAGATTAATAAAATTTTGGGGCAAGGCGAAGAAGTTTTATGAAATAAAATGGGTCAAGTCCCAAGCTTAACGTGGTTCGACTGTAGCCTTTACAAGATCACCATTCTCCAACCTACGTCCATCCGAACACCAAATTCACGCTACTATCTAAAAAAAAAACAAGATAACTCAACAGCCAAGCAATTGAACGCTTTGGTTCAAGGACCGTGAGATTGTAATCAACTATTGAGGTCAATATCTGAAATAAATGAAACAAAAGGATTATATTACCAGTTGTGGCGCGCCATACTATTAGCTCGTCTAATTACTCGCCTGACGAAAACAAAAGGCGTTCATGCAGTGGCGGTGCGTTCCCCCACTCCGCGCGTTCCCGCGCTTCGACAAGGGACGCTGTCTCCAGGAAGGCAACAGATACCAGTGAGATAGACAGATAAGGAAAACTTTGTCCCTCAAGTCACTCCTTATTTGCGATCATTTATTCATTCTCTTGCCGAAATCAGGGACCGTGTAGAGAAATCACAGGACACACGTAAAGAGGTAGCTGATGCTTTCCGTCAGAAAGAGCCTAAGTACAGCGTAGGAGATTTAGTCCTTGTAAAGACGCACGACCTAAGTAACGCATCCAAAGGAAAAACGCGCAAATTTATGCCACGACGTGATGGTCCTTATCCTTTGTTCTTGCTGACCTCTCAGAAAAGGTAATAGAAAAGTACCATAGCACGGATTTAACTCCGTTTACCTCTCTATCTGGTCCCACGGTCCCAGTCATGCCTAAGAAGCGCAGAGGTAGGCCGCGCCGTAGTGGTTTGAGTCCCAAGTTTGACTCGGGACGAGTCAAACTTGGGTCGTCTAATTAGCTATTAGCTCGTCTAATTACTCGCCTGACGAAGACAAAAGGCGTTCATGCAGTGGCGGTGCGTCCCCCACTCCGCGCGTTCCCGCGCTTCGACAAGGGACGCCGTCTCCAGGAAGGCAACAGAGGCCAGTGAGACAGACTCGGCGTCCCGCGCGCTACCGTGACTGATCGTTTGACTTAACTGTATAATAGTAGTTTGCGTGTTCTTTTGTGTTTTCTGTTTTATATGTACTTTTCGTGTCTTGTAATCATAATAATTATATCGTTTAAATCTTTACTCGCGTGTGTGATTCACCTTTCAACCCTTGAGAGAGAGACTAGCCAGCCGGGCAAACATCAAACAGTTTATTTTCTTGCCTGATGGTATGCATTAAAAAAAGGGTAGACAAAAAGATAATTGGGGCGCGCCTTAGAATGAACGCTAATTGCTAATCACAAAGAATCTATGGTGCTTAAAATAGTTTCATAGCATCGTGCGATACAAATCACAATGCGAGCCTTATCTATGTGGTGACCGATTGCAATCACTATCAATAATTTCAATTGTTTGGATTGGGAGTCGATCGTTATTGTACACTTTTGTCTACAAAATAAATAAGTAACGCAAGCAGGGAATAATGTTTCCGTGAAGCGGGAGATTACACCACCTTAGTGTCTGTTGCTCACGTCCACAGCACAAATAAACGTCACGCACAGTTTCACAGTGCCACAAGAAAGAATATGCCAGAAGGGCGAGCGTGTCGCTTACCGGAAAAACAAGATACAGTGCAATCGATGAAAAGAGAAGTAACAGGGCTTCTACTATACCCTGCCAATGGACGGAGAGGTGTAGTGGTCACGGCGTCGGCACAGTCCACGCGTGGACAAGTTCGACTCGCACCAAATTGTACCCAAAATGGGCGACACACGGAGCGAAAACACGCAGCGCACCGCTATGCGGTTGTCCGGGATCGCCTGCCTATTCGTCGTCAACAAGTAATGACGGATGCTGGGTTTTCCCAGTGAAAAGTTTTCCCTTTCTGAAAAATCCAGAGAAAAATATCTTAAAGATCGCGACAAAGATGTGCCATGTCGGCTGCCGTCAATAGCGTCGTGCTCTTTACGCGAACGAATTCATCGTAATCGGGCCGTTCGAAAAACAAATGCATGGAAATACTCACTTCCGTGATTTCCAATATCCGAGGAAATGCTGAATTAGTGCCATGAATGGCGCTCTTGTTTAACTTTTACTTTTTAGAAAACTCTAAAATGTAATGGCGATTGTACTGCCACAATCATAAAAAAACCAGCCAACTCATCTATTCCCATAGATAAACCTCTCACAAAAACGCAGACTAGCGCAGCCGCCGGTGATCTGACCCGCGAGTACGTTCTAGTTCAAACGAAGGGCAAATGATACGGCCAGTTTCAACTTTTAGTATTATTTAATTATCGCGGTTTGTTTTCTACCAATTAGACCGTGCTTGTGCTGTTCAAGCAGCTCATTATATTTATCAAAAGTTAGCTAATCAATTTAGGGACTAGTTGTCTTTTTATTGCCTAATATAAATCACGAATTGATATTGACGTATCTTCCCGCCTTTTGGTCGCGAAGTTCAAAACAAACAAAACGGACTCAATGATTTTTGTAATGTTGGTTTACCTTTATATTTTGTGTTTACTTTCTGTTGACGAATATAATTATAATTTCATTTATGTGCTTCTACTCGTATTGTCAATTCATGTTGTGAAAAATATAGCCGTTGGCTATTGTATTTGATCATAAAAAGGTTTGCTTTTGTGTGATGTTGTTGGTGTGTATTGACTGTTTTGTTTATTTACTTCAAAAAGGAATATAAATTCTATTATGTATGTATTTTACAATGTGTAATTATAGTTCTAATTTTACTTTTATAATAATGCGTATCTACATGTTGTTTAACGATGAATTAACGATGAATTTTATGTGCTGTGTTGTTTATTCATTTATTTACTTGTCGAGTTGTTGTTTTTGACTGCTGTTTATAGGTTTATCGTTTTCTATCAATGATGAATTAGTAGCTATGCTTCAACCTATCTGTATTAATAATCTTGAAAATGTAAAAATAACGCATAAAATATGTAAATGCTTATAAATATGGAGCAAAACATTTCTAAAAGCACGTGAATTCGATCCGCGGATCTCCGGATTATAGCCAAGCATGCTTTCATTGCGCCACTCTGCTTCGAGGAGTAAAGGTCGAAAGTACGGTACCCTTTTATAAACTACTAGCTTTCTTGCCCGCGACTTTGTCCGCGCGGACTACTGTTTATCCCGAAGAAAAGCATCCCATTTTCTTCTGGGATATTATAAACCAATGCAGCACCTATAGCACCAATGCTCTTGATGTTTTTGACAGATTTGCTAATTTTTTTCCATGGCACCCGTTCCTTACAGTGAGTAATCATCATTTTTCAGTTTTCCCGTAGAAACTTACAATTTTCCGGGATAAAAAGTATTCTATGTTTTATTCCAGGGTATAAGCTATCTCCAGTCCAAATTTCATCAAAATCCGTCCAGCCGTTCAAACATCGTTTGTTTGGGGAGCTTTCATCGCGTGAAAGCTCCCCAAACAAACAAACAAACAAACAGACAACGTTTCACTTTTATATATTGGTATGGATGTATTATAACTTTCAAATTAACAGAACTTTCCCTATCCCGCAGGAACCCTTGTTTTTTTTCGGAATAAAAAGTATCTTTAATAAACTTTCACTGTGCCAAGTAACATCAAAATCCATCAGGTCAAAAAAAATAACCTTACGGGTAGAATCGTGTAGCGTATGCTGCAAAGACAACTAATTCTAAATTAAAATTTTGATTGCAAGCGGGATCATCAGTGATCTTCAGGAAACTGGTGAACACCTTATCAAAAAGATATATAAAATTTTTTCAAAAATAAATCACTTCTTATTCATTTTTTTTAAACAAACACTACAAAGAATAAAATAATTACAATTGAACCAGAACAAAATCACTTTCTTAAAGTTAAAATGTAATACCATTTAAAGAAGTCGATTAAAAATCCAGCGAGGTAACATGATCAGATAACTTTAAATTTGGAACTTTTGATCTGACCTCACCCAAAATTCATTACATAGTCTCTGTTTTATCACAAGGAGCACACAGCAGGCAGTGTCGTCAGTGTTACATAACTAAGTATACTTATGCAGGTAGGTACTATTGAATAAGAAACGGATTACGGATCTTTATCAAGACTCTCATAAAGTGTCACACAAAGTGGGTTAAACGGACATAATGCATCCTTGGAGAATCGTTAAGCCCTCACTGAAAATGTATGTGACTCATAACAAGTGACCACGTCGCGTTCGGCAAGATGTTTCGAAATCAAACGATTGAATGGTCAAATTTCCAGAATCGTCATTATTAGCACACAGTGAGGCTCAATCGTTGGGTAACATGAAAACATCTATGATTAATACGTTCTTGCAATCATATTAACGGATACTTGTGATACAATGTAAGGGATATAGTACAAAGCGCATTTGTGTCACGACTCAAGGGTGGTAGAAATATATTATGTGAAGGCAAACCTTAGATTGGACATCAATATACTGTACATAAAAAAAAAAGAAAAAACAAAAATTATTAGTAGTCAGAGTCACAATGGATCTTTGTGGTTGTGAAGTTAGGCTCTGTGAACGATTGCGCAGGTACTGCTATAAGGATAAAACAGCATAAAGTTAGAGCGAGATAAAACCGAAAACATGAAAGACATGAGCGAGTGAGCAAGGCAGTTATACAATTCTGTCTTCACCTCCAACATTGGGATTGCGCCTGAAAAGTAGCAGATTGCGAAGTGACTTTCGGACAACTTCCGAGCCACAAAGATTTGTTGTAACTACTGTACCTACATCCTTAGGATAGAGGCTCACAGTGATTTACACGACGTTGGAGACATTATAGTCGCCCAGTGAGCTACGGAGAGAGCTATGTTTAGAGTTTATCTGTATGACCAAATCCGCAATGAAGTGATCAGACAGAACAAAAGTAACCGACATAGAATTAGCAAGCTGAAGTGGCAATGGGCTGGTCGTATATCTCGAAGAATCCACGAAAACGATTCTAGAGTGGAGACTGCATTTAGGCAAACAAAGTCAAAATATTTATAGTAAATAGGCAAAATAATAGCACTTTTACAAATCAAAACATAACATCTCCTGAACAAAGAGAAAAACATAAATGATTAAAAAGTATCCCGCCCGCGACTTCGTCCGCGCGGACTACTGTTTATCGCGAAAAAAGTATCCTATGTTCTTCTAGGATATTAAAAACCAATGTAAAAGTTGGTATAGCACCACTCTTGATGTTTTTTGACATAAATGTTATTTCGTTTCCATGCCAACCGTTTCTACAGCGAGTAATCCAGTTTTCCCGTGAAAACTTTCAATTTTCTGGGACTAAGTGTCCTATGTTTTATTCCAGGGTATAAGCTATCTCCGTTGCAAGTTTAATCAAAATCCGTCCAGTCGTTATCGCCTGAAAGCTCCCCAAACAAACAAACAAACAAACAGACAGCTTTTCACTTTTATGTATTGGTATGGATAGATGAAATCAGTACTATTAGGTAAACTAAGTATGCTTTGAGTTTGAAAAGGAAATTTCCCTTACATGTTCTTACATGTTCAAAGTTAAATCTCGCTCTGGAAAAGGAAATACCCTTCTGCCTTTTCAGTGCTTCGGAAATACGCCCGTTAGCTATGAGAGCAAAAGGAAACTCTACGGAAATGTATTTTTTAATTGTCATATTTTATTATAATCCACATGTAAATAACAAATACAAAAGATAAAAGTGCCAATGAAACGTCCAATGAGAAATCATCAAAATGATAAAAATAATAAAAATACAAGTGACTAATAAGAAACCAGGCTGGACCAGTCCCCACAAGCCGAACCCGTTCACGGGTGTGACTTTTTTACCAGCTATCACCCCCTTTATAGGGAATATCAAACGTAGACATAGTTAAATATTTAAACGGGACTTAATCGCGCTGTAAACTTAATATTTATTTACCTCGACGTTTCGATCAAGTTCTTCGAAGTTGTGTTTTCATTTTCGATCAAGTTCTTCGAAGTTGTGTTTTCAAGTTGTGTCTTCTCGTGACCACGATCAATGCAACTTGATCGAAACGTCGAGGTAAATAAATATTAAGTTTTCAGCGCGATTAAGTCCCGTTTAAATATTTAACTATGTGTTCGAATCGCGAAACTTTAAAAGTTACAATCAAACGTAGAGTAAGGCGCCGGCTGGCCTAGTGAAGTGACGACTAGCGAAAAATGCCTGGCAGGACTGGATGAGAAGAGCTGAAGATCGGGCTCAGTGTATAGGTGGTATCGGTAACCTGGCTCACTAGGTGAGGCATCGCCAAGCAGTTGACGAATATAGGCCGATGTTGACTATGAAATCGCAAGGCTAATTAAGTACCCTGTTAATAGCAATGAACTTTAATCTTTGTCGTAAACGGATTTTGTGAAAATCAGAAAATGAAAATAATTGCAAAGAAACGCAAACTAACAAGAAAATAATGTCATTTAGCGTCAGTTTGAGGCAGTTTTTTTTACACTTTCGCAAGCAGACCTATTTTGCCCGATAATATATTACAATAATTAATTACACCAACATACCCACGTAGAATTAATTTTGGTCAAGGGTTAGCAAGGGTTAAATTAGTACCTACTGACAGCTGCATAACAAGTTTCGGTGATATTTTCCGTAATGCTCAAATCATTAAAGTAAAAACACTTTTATGAAGGGCGTGCATAAATTATTGTAACCGATATTGTAATGTAATTAAGGACGTTACCGTCCTTATTTAAGGTATTAAAGCCTACTTTGCCAACTGAGGTGACGAAACTTATTTCTTGTTTGAGAACAAGGTCAAAATAACATATAAAGGATATGAATGTTACGCATTGTCAACAATATTATACATTTTAAAGATAATAAGTCATTTAATAAAACTGAAACTTATTTCTTGTTCGGGTCAAATAACATTTAAAGGATATGAATGTTACGCATTGTCAACAATATTATAACATTTTAAAGATAGGGAGTGCGGAACGCTCGAGAACGTATCTTGCCTGGGATGTGGTTGAAACTATAGTTGGAATAACCCAACTGTTATACGTAAGTAACTCCTGATTTTTTCCTAATTTTATAAAAATGTATGTTAGATTTCACAATCTATACTTATAATAAAGCAATAAGAACGAAAAAGTCTGTAAAAAGAAGATAAAAAAATTGTCTAGGGTACTCAAAATAAGCTACTGCACAAGAATATAACATTTTTTAAATTCGTGTCTGTCTGTTTGTCTGTCTGTATGTTTGTTCGCGCATCACGTAAAAACTACTGGGCCAATTACGATGCGGCTTTCACTGTTGAATAGATTAGGGTTTGACTTAAAAACTGGTGTACCGTTATCTCTACCCGTTAAGTAGAAGCCGATTATTCGGTAAAAACTTTTTGACGGCTGAAGGAATTTTGATCAAATTTTTGGTATATTGGTATTTTAGGTCATGGAATAGTACATAGAGTACATATAACCTAGAAAAATTACCACGCCTGCAAAGCCGTGGGCATCAGCTAGTAATATTATAAGTACATAGGTACGTATACAAAACCTACTTGGGCAAGACAAGAACGTAACTTGAGAATCTTGTGAATAAGATTTTAATCCGGAATCAGATCAAAGTAATACTAATAATAGAATATTTTAAATATGTTCTAAACTTTGGATGTTTGTTTTGTTCCACAATCACGCTAACTAATGAAATCACGCCACAATTTACGCGAGAAAACGGGCACAAATTGTAACTGAAAGCAGAGCTGCGGGGCGCAGTTACTAAAAATAAACATCGATACACATATTAAAGCTAACCCACTGCTGGGCAAAGACGCTATATATCTCTTCTGCAAGTTCGAGATCGTCGCGCCACCGCTTCCGTGGACGGCCTCGACGCCTTCGTCGGTCATTGGGTACCCAATGTGTGGCGATCTTTGCTTTTCTTTCGGGTTGCATCCTGCTCACGAGACCCTCCCAACCCCATTTAAGCCTTGCAGTCCGGTTTTTTTTGGAGAAAGAACAGGCAAATATACGACTTTATCATTCTTACCCTACATTATTTGTATCTCGTATCGTTTATCCGTTATCTAGTACCCACAGTGCAGGGTATTCTAATTTTGGACTAGGTAAGTGGTGTGAATTGTCCTGAATATATTATTATTATTATCCCGCGGCTTTACCCGCTTGATCAATAATCTTGGTTAAACAAAAGTTACCTATGTGTTATTCCAGGACCAAAAGTTACCTATGTGTTGTTCCAGGACCAAAAGTACCTTTAAAGTACAAAATACCAAATATCGTTCAGCTGTCAAATAGTATTTTTATCGATTGCCCGGCTTCTACTCATTGGATTGAGATACCAAGTACACCAGTTTTTAAGTCAAACTAAGCTATCTAACAGTGAAACCCGCATCGCAATCTGTCCAGTAGTTTTTACGTGATGCGCGAATAAACATACAGACAAACAAACTAACAAACAAACAGACAGACACGATTTAAAAAAATGATATATTCTTGTTCAGTAGCTTATTTTAAGTACATTAGATTTTTTTGGAATTTACCCTTAATTTTTTTTTTTATAATTGATAGATTCAGGCGTTACTTTGCGGAAATCCATATTTAAAATGAACAAAATAAAAATATGTAGCTTACTTCCGCCAAAACTGTAAGTCAGACAAATGATAAATGGTAAAATTAACACAAGTAAAACCCCACGCTAAACAAAACCCTACCCTAGATTGAACTAATGAAAAATATAAATGAAAGAAAAGCTAAGGCCTGGAGGCCAGAAAAAACACTTATATACAAATAATATATATAAATATATATACACAATAAAAAACCCCCAAGCTAAACAAACCCTACCCAAATACAAGTATCGAAACACTTATATATTCATATACATATAATATAAAAAAACACAATAAAAAACATATACCTCGATCCAAATACCAAACGTCTGACATCAATACGACACGTGTTTCGCCTCTGCACGAGGCATCTTCGGGTGATGTTGACTCGTCGAATGCTGGACTGAGAGAAAGCGTTGCGAAGCGTTTTACTTGTGTTAATTTTACCATTTATCATTTGTCTGACTTACAGTTTTGGCGGAAGTAAGCTACATATTTTTATTTTGTTCATTTTACATTAGAGCATTTTTTTAAATTTACTTATTTATACCTACATACTATTTCGTTCCTATTGCTTTATTATAACTATACGAAGTACGCGTACGAAGTTGTGGGCGAAACCTAGTAGATTATATTTAAAGGTCGTAGTATATGAATGCTTGCTAAGTTGCTACTCTATAGAATAGTAATCAAAATTTAGCACTGTGACCGCCTGATTATCGAAGCTATATCTTATATATCTACCCTACTACTAATGGCTCTTGCTGACAGTTTTTTTTCAAAATGTTGTGTATGTTGGTCAAAATATCACCAAAAGTTAAGGACAGTCTCATAGGTACATTTTCCTGTAGCTACAAGTTAACTTAAGCCCTTACGTTAGGTCCCGGAATAACATAGTATCCACTTTTCATCATCGTTCATCATTCATCGTCCAACCGGGTAAAACCGCGAGGCACAGCTAGTACGGGATAACTAGTTCAATCTGAACAACAGTGAAAGTTAGGCAGTAAAAACATTAACCGAAAAAGGAAGTAACCACGGCTAGACCAGAAAAAGTAAATCCGATCAGACAATCCGCAGATAGCAATATTTTTCTGTTATGCAAAGTATCTACGTAAGTTGCATAACAATGCTTAAAGATCCGAGCAATAGAATTTGCTTTTACATAATAAAAAAACGTATGTGGTTATATCAGCTATGTGCCACTTTCGTGCATTCACCCGACATATCGCAGATTTCAAGAGCACGCCGTATTCTATTTTTAGAAAGTTGATATGGCTGCATTCATTAATTAGTCATTTAATGCATGCCATTCAAATGATTATTACACGACTGCCCAAAAAAGGGGGTGTAATGTTTTTAGGATTCATGTATGTTTTTATGTTTGTATTTGAGTTTCTTTATTCCACCATAACTTTTTAAATGCCTGAACAGATTTAGAAGATTGGGGGGTATCGTTAGAATCCTTACATCCGGGGGCTTTGAATATTTTCAAAATATGCCTAAGTTTCTCGGGGGAGTAACTTAGGCATATTTATTTAGGCAGTATGGCATTTTCAAATGCGAAAAAATATAGTTATATATACCCTCCATTTTAGCTAAGAAGCATCTCGAACACATCAGTTTACAAATACAAAAATCCGAATTAAAATCGGTCCGTTCGGTTGCGACCTACGATCCTCACCCCCCGTTTCTCAACTCCCTCTATAATAAGGGGGGCCCTTATTATAGCTAAGAACCATCTCGATCACATCTCAGATTTCGAACAGAAAAAACCGCATCAAAATCAGTGCAATAGTTTGGGAGCTATGATGCCACAGCAGACACACACACACACACACACACACACACACACATACACACACACACACATACACACACACACACAGTGATACACATAGATGTTATTGTAGTTGACTGGTAAATTACAGTAATTTAATGAAACGAGTAATGTATTTGTATTATTATTTTGATGCGGTAACCTTTGGTTAATTTCCAGCTATTATGTTTTCCTGACAAAAGAAAGTATTCCAAATCAGTAAACGTCTTTTTCCAGGTCTCCAACGTTACCCGAAGCTTCTGGGCGAGTTGGATCAAGAGTTCCGGCGCGTGGTGCCTCCGGAACTGCTTCAGAACAACGAGACCCTCACGCGAAAGATCGCGGACTCCATCAGAGCGTTCTACTTCCAGCAGAACCCTGTCGATATGAGGAACGTCGATAGTCTCATTGATGTAAGTTGAAATACTGAACTGGAAATCTGTTGGGACTACTAACAAATACATTATTGAATTTATTTTCATAGATTTATACCATATACCTACTTAAAGTAAAGCAGTAAACATGTACTTAACAAAAAGAACAGAAAATAAATTAAAACTAATGGACTGTATACATATAAGCTACGAACATTATTATTACCAATTTTAACAAGACATACGAAAAAGTTCAATAACTAAAACCCTAGTCGGGTAAAAAAATAACCTATGACATTCTTGCGATGAAGACAAATCGATTGATACCTCGCTTGTCAAAATAACCTATGACATTCTTGCAATGAAGACGAATCGATTGATACCTCGCTTGTCAAAATAACCTATGTAATTCTTGCGATGAAGACGAATCGATTGATACCTCGCTTGTCAAAATAACCTATGACATTCTTGCGATGAAGACGAATCGATTGATACCTCGCTTGTCAAAATAACCTATGACATTCTTGCGATGAAGTCGAATCTATTGATACCTCGCTTGTCAAAATAACCTATGACATTCTTGCGATGAAGACGAATCGATTGATACCTCGCTTGTCAAAATAACCTATGACATTCTTGCGATGAAGACGAATCGATTCATACCTCGCTTGTCAAAATCGGACCTAGTTTTTAGTTTGAACACATCACCCTTCCTTTGTTTCGCCGTAGTTTGGTAAAAATATGTTTGCCTATGAATCTCTCATGTCTGGACGAAGGCCTCAGGTAAGGCCCAAACAGAATACAATGTAAGGCCTTCGTCCAGCAGTAGACAAATATAGGATGATAATGATGATGATGATGACTCTATCCCTGAAGAAAAAAGAAATAACATGACACTCTTTATATAAAGACGAATCGATTGACATCTTGTTTGTCAAAAGCGGACCAATAGGGGCGACGCCATATTATTTATTCTGTGGCGACGCTATGGTAGAACCATAGAACATCTACATACTCACATACATATATACATACATACTTAGACTGTTAAACTCATTACCCTTCCCTTGCTTTGGCGTAGTTTGTGTTTTCGCATCACGTATTAGATTAGAGCTACTGCATGTTCTATACATTGACCACAAAGTTAATATATCTAATCACTTGACCAACTACATAACGTGCTAAGTAATCCAATGAATAGCTCTAACAGACTGACCAACTTTGTCGTCAATCAGGCGCGTCCCAAAAAGTCCGGTCATAACATTGCCATACCCTTACTTGAAATTGTAAGAACCTACTTAATTTCTTAAGACTAAATGCTGAAACAGAGAAACTTCGTTTTCGTGAAGTAATAGAGCTAGCCACCGGAACAAATTATAGCGAAAAACTCTAAAGGCTTGTTTAGTATGGTGATACGAGAACACTCGTATCGTAAATGTTGTATGACCGAAACATAACTGACTCGAAATGTGAACTGAGAAATGCAAACTTAACTGATAGGCACTTTCACACTACCTACTCTGTGGTCTGTGGGTACCTTTTTAAACTTAGAACGGCCTACCATACACTGTGACGACCCGTTATAACTGTCTCGTAGTTTTTGAGGGCGCTGCAGCTTTTTATATAGGTACCAATTTTGAATCATTGGCAACACTGTCATGTTCATTTTTTCATCTGTTTTGTTTATTGTACAGTTGCATGTAGTTATTAGTGCTGCCATACAAAACCTTAATATTGACTCTCTTTCGGAGCGGCCGGCGCTTCTGCCACCATCAGTGTAACTCAGTACAGATAGATACGTTAATCAATTTGAATTATCCATTGCATTTTTACGATTTTGATAAGTACTAGGTAATTACAAATAAATTATTTTTTTCTGTCTGGACAAGTGCGAGTTGAAATCGCATGGAGAGGGTTCCGTACGATGAATATATTATGTCATAATATTGAGAGATTTAACATTTGACTTTAAGGTCATAGACTTCTTATAAATTTTCCTCTAATCTCAAGTAAAGATCTATTTTCAGTATTTTTTCAAAATTTTATACTCAGTTGATTCGATTGAAGAAAAGGATTGGTAAATTTTCATCTATTTTCATAACTTTAATAATATTTATTTTAAAATTGTAAATATATATATAAATAAATAATTATATTCATATATATATATAAATATAATTATTTATTTGAAACCCTCACAACAAGCCCTTTCATTTGATATTTTGATATGCTACACGGTACAGTTTGCAGTTTTTTTTCTAATTTTCCCCTATAAACCCCCATATTCAATATTCATTTATTTACGTTACACTTATTTGGGTCACAGACTCATATGTAAAAATCCAGTAAATTGGGAGAAAATTGGGTGTAACAGACGGACAGACAGACAGCCACACGAGTGATCCTATAAGGGTTCCGTCATTTTTTATTCGGTCGTACGGATCCCTAAAAAGTGTAAATTACGAACATGCAAAGAGGATAAAGACACCATCCCAATAAGTCCCAACACAACACATATTATCTTTAAAAGGAAACTCAACAGATGACTGTTCCAGCGCGATAAAAAATATTTATATTAACTTGATTGACGATTGATTTTATTTCATTACAATGATGGCTTGGCTGCATTTATAATGTGCATTCTGATTGTTCTAAAACGTAGGTAAAGGAAATCATTGTGAGAAAGTCATCTATCCAAGAATCGAAACCCATTTGAAGTTTTTGGTTCAAACCATTGAACCAAAATCTTCAAATGGGTTTAGCTTTAGCTACTTAAACAATACTTATATTGGATATTGGATGACCCTGGAGGCATTTCAAATAAAAAAAACATTGACAAATCCTCCTTACTGAGATACGTATATTGATATGCATTAATTTAATATACATAATATTAATATACATAATATTAATATACTCGACATTAAACTTGGAGACTTTAACAGGGTGTTAAGCACTTAATTTTATCGATGAAAGATATAAAAGATAGGGGTAACTCCATCCCCTTAAAATGCGTGCTATTTTACTCTTTCAAGGATAATATATTTGATTGACTATAATAATTATTATCTATGGAAATATAATAGAGGTCTTCAAGACATAACAATGGACTGTTAGAGTAGACGAAGGAAGTTATAAGTACTTACGTACAACTGGAATGATATCTTCAAAGAAAAAGCGGGGTATCGATTATTTGACCTTAAAAACGATTTAAAAATAAAAAAAGACAAGGAAGTTGAGCAGTAGCCCTTGTTGTCTCTTTCTTATTTATAGTGCCAATCTCAGATGACAGCAAATATTTCGTAAGACAAACAGGACAAGAACTTCTTTAATTTCCAGAATAGTATATAAATCTCATCAGACACCAAAGAGGATGTACTATGTAAATATATTAAGTAGGTGTCCTCTTTGGTACAGTTCTTTGCGATGTTTAATTTCACAAGTTTATTTTAGTCTGTGTGAAAACTCTGAAACTTTGTACGAGAGAGAAAGAGACTTCCGATCCAACGTATACTTTCTTTTCTCGCATTTTATTTTGAAATTGCGTTTTGGGTGAGACCACTTTGGTATATGAGAGATATCGTTCTAGTTGTAAGTGCATATAACTTCATTGGAATAGACATACTTCTATAGAAGAAAGAAGAAAGAGAAGAAAAAGTTTTTATTGGCACAACAAATAAAATCTACAAAAATATAATTAATACCTAGTAATACAAATTAACATAAGTATGACAAGCTATGCGAGTGTACCAAAAGGGCCAGTGCTCAGCAAAAATATCCAGTGCTAAAAAGTGCTAGTTTATAATATAGCAATAAGTAAGAAAAAGTCTGTACAAAGTCTCCCTCGTAAGTTTCAGCAAATGTCCACCATTTTACTGATTCGTGACTTTGACAATAATTGACTGTGACGTGACATTACTTTAAACTATAAAATACACTTGACATAGGCGAAGGGGGTTTTTTGCAAAAATTCAAAATGTTGTGTTGTAAAGTTTGATTTTATTCTCAACCTTGTGTTTCTTCGAGTATTGATGTGTAATATTGGTGGAATATTAACCATTAGATGTTCGTTAACGTGCACGAGTGTAGGCAAAAGAATCAAACGCAGATATAAATGGCATTTTGTGATTTTTCCAAATCTCCTACGGAAGTTTTAGTAAATGTCCACCATTTTACTGATTCGTGACTTTGACTTGACAATTAATGACTGTGACGTGACATTAATATAAACTATTAAACTTGACATTGGCGAAATTGCTAGTAGGCTAGTGCCTCCGCAGAAGCCATCAAATAAAAAAAAGAAGAAAAGAAGAAGAAGACATAGGCGAAATTGCTAGTAGGCCAGTGCCTCCGCAGAAGCCATCTAATAAAAAAAGAAGATAATAAAAAAGGGTCTAGGGTACTTAAAATAAGCTACTGAACAATAATATAACATTTTAAAAATCTATCTGTATGTTCGTTTGTTTGCGCATCACTTAAAAACTACTGGACCGATTGCGTTGCGGTTTTCACTGTTGGATAGCATAGGATTTGACTTAAAAACTGGGGTACTTGGTATCTCAATCCGATGAGAAGCCGAATAATCGCTAAAAACATTTTGATGGCTTTAGGAACTTTGATCAAATGTTGGTTTATTGGTATTTTAGGATTTGGAATAGTACATAGAGTACTTATAACTTAACCTAGAGAAATGACCACGCGTGCAAAGCCAGTACAGTACCAGTACATCTAGTACTTTATAATAATGATTACAATACATTGCCATTTTTAAAATTAAAAGTGCCAAAAAATTTGAATTTGAAAATTTGTCGCTGCGATGTGGTTGTGGTACCTCTGAGTAGGTCCTTATGAGCCCTCTCTGAAAGAAGTCTGTTACAGTCCAGTCAGTTATAGATATCTTTTGATGATAATAATAATCAGATACATGTTGTTCCTTCCAGTTATTCACCGACGTGATGTTCCTAAGGCCCATCCTGGAGACGGTGCGGCTCCAGGCCGAGTCCAACCGGACGAGCCCCACGTTCTTGTACCGGTTCGCGTTCGACGGAGCGCTCGGGCTCTTCAAGCGCATGCTCGGCATCTCTCACCCCGGTGCCTGCCACGGCGACGAGATGGGCTACCTGTTCTACTTCTCGCGGCTGAACTACCGGCTGGACGACGAGTCACCCGAGCTGGCCGTGTCCCGCCGCATGGTCACGATGTGGACTAACTTCGCTAAATATGGGTGAGTTTGAGCAGCGTCCGCGCCTTATTACCAGACTGCGCAACGCAAAGGACGGGTATAGTGTTTATCTGCCTATTTATGTCTGTTCCTTTGTGGCATTATATAGACCAAACGCGTGGACCGATTTAGATGATTCTTACGTCAATCGATTTGTCTTAATCTTGCGAGTGCTACTAATGGTGCTACTAAAGTCACGGCAGCAATCAAAATTCAATATGATGACAAGCAGACGCCATATTGTAAAAAAAAACGACGAACTGATCTGAACTGAACTGAAAATCATCTTAGGTTTCTCTTATCATTTTTCATTTTCGAATTACCATTTAGGATCTATTACGATTTAAAGTTTGTTAGCAACCATTCTCACTTTTTTTTGTGCCACTTTTTAGTTTTGTTCGCAGTCTGTTTTTAAAGCACTATCGATTATGTCTTGTTGATTCCACCGACACCATGATTAGCTACCTTGATTACACTTTCAAAGTCGATTAGATGCAAGCTCCACGACATGACGAGTCACTATTGAATGTAAATTATCTCTATAAGTACCTACATGTCATTATCTATTCCTGTAATACACTACGTGATTGACTGACTGACTGACTGACTGACTGACTGACAGACAACGCACAACCAGTAGATCTAGAGATTTTAAATTTGGAGGAAATATTTCTTGAGTACGTAGGTGCACTAATGATTTAACTCCATCCCAAAGGGGGTGAGCGGAGTTGGCAAAAATAGAGCACGTGGGCAAAGCTGAGGGGCACAGCTAATAGTAATATTTAAAAAAACTTTTTTTTCCGTTTACCGTGACACTACGGCTTGGCACTACCAGTAGTAATATAGGAATTTTCTCTTCCACGTTAACTGTGGTTCAGACATAGTAAAGAAAATTGGCCTAAGTGATTTCAAAAACCACTCTATCTAGAAAATGATATCATAAGAACACGTTTGATCAATTACCATGTTCCAGAAACCCAACGCCACCCGTAGACAACGAGTCGGTGGCGGGCTTCAAGTGGGCGCCGGCGAACGTCACAGGGCCTGTCAGCTACCTGGACATCACGGGCAACTTCACGCTGCGCGCTGACCCCGAGCCCAAGAGGATACGCTTCTGGGACTGGCTCTACGAGAACTACGCGCGTAAACCCTGAACCTGTCTACAGACCCAGTGCTAACACTGTGCCTAATAAAAGTGCAATTTTGCCTTCCGCGTGTAAATCGAAGTGTTATTCGCGATTGGAACTGGAGTGAACTCTTTGCATAGTATGTTAAAGTTATCTGTGTGATCATTTGTAGATTCTGAACTTACATTAACTTTGTAGATATAAATATTATTTATCTACAATTGAATATAGCAGTCTGAATTAGTGAACTCTCTTTTTTTTCTATTTGGCTAATGGCCGGTTCCTATATCTTAAAACGAACCGTTTTCGCTTACTGTCCGAAGGCTTTTGACATAAACGCCAAAACATACAAAAAAACGCCAAAAAGTAACGAGTCGTTGGAAAAACAACTCGTTTCATTTTTATAGAAATGGGGGGTAACTCAATAATTAAGCATTTATATTGCTCCCTCTCGACACCCGTTCTAACCAGTATAAATATTTTACTGCTTAATAGAGGTAGGTACTAGATCGCTGATCTAAAAGTTCGATGGCATATTATAAGTAGGTACAGTAGTTACAGTGAAACTTTGCGGTTGTGAAGTTAGGCTCTGTGAACGATTGCGCAGGTACTGCTGTGAGGATAAAACAGCACAAAGTAAGAGCGAGTTAGAATATGCGAAAAACGTGAGCGAGGCAGTCATACAATGTTGTCTTCACCTTCATCATTGAAATTGCGCCTGAAAAATAGCAGTTTGCGCAGCGACTTGCAGACAACTTCCGAGCCACAAACTTCAGCTGCGACTACTTTACATTTGTATTTGTCATTTGTATTCGTGACTGCAATAAATAATTTAGGCAAACGTCTGATGCTATACCTAATAAATGAAATGTGAATCTAATTTGCGCTGTATTTCAGGTTTACATTTTAGTATTGTAAAGTTCATGAACGCTAATTTGTAGACCAATATTTACATTTCGCTCTAGTGATAGAGCGAAATCGTAAATGTTATAAATGGATCATCTCAACTAGGTACGTTGGATTGACTTATATATGTAATATAGGCTATGTAGATATTGTTCTCATCTGCAAACATTTACACACGATCAAGTTTCATATAATCAATTTTTAATTGTTTTTATCGTTCTGACATTGGAAGGGCACTCATTGTGTATCATCATCGTGGTATTTATATTTTAAAATTAATGTGATCATGGAGTGTAATTAAGTTGATTAGGAGACAAAGTTGTAAATATTATCGTGAAATTTATGAAAATATTTTTATTATTAGTTTAAGAATGTATTAGTAGCTGTAATAAACTTATTAAAATAACTGCTATTTTATTTTTCATATGGCTCGGTTATACATAGACATAGATAGTAGCTGAATACCTTGAACATACAGCAGCCCGATTCCATAACTTGGCTTCAATCGAATTCTCAGTATCGCAGCCACTAATGCCTTACGATAGAGTCGAATTTGCTATGAAAAAAGTGATAATCCGATTGTAGCGAGTTGTTGAAGTTATGAAATCGGGCTGCTGGCTATCAAAGGCCTCCAGACGGGCTCACGACACGCTGCGCCCAACCCGCCCCCGTGCGTTTTCGCCTCGCCCTACACGCGCGCAACCTACAAGTTCCCGCGCGCGCCCTCGCCACCACGCCGCCCTTGCATCAATGCGATGTAATTTGAGATAGATGTACTCATGTTTAATGTCATAAGCTTAAGGGGCTCTTCTAGGGCAGTATGTAGGTATGAAAACATTTCCTCAGCCCCCGCAAATGTTTCGAGCGTAAAGACGCAGCGAGCGAGAAACACGACGCGAGTGGGGAGGCCTTCGCGCTTTTAAGCATGCTACAGTATAGTAATTGTAGATCGGTTAGGGTATAATCTGGTTTAGCTTTTCGCTATATTGGGTGGGTACGAAAGAGAAACTAAATTTACTTTTCTACTGAGTACGTTTAATTGTCATGTAGGTACCTACGTCTGAATTATTATTGTAATTGCAATCTAATCTTATAATAAATATTCAAAAGTTTGTGTGCAATTTCAACATTCAATTTGATTTATTTCAGATAAAAACATTCATATTTATTAGTATACCTATGTGTGTCTGTTACCATTAAGCGCTGATATGGCTGAATGGATTTTGATGAAATTGTGTATATGTTATCATCATCATCCATCATCATTTCTCCACGCAGGTAAAACCACTGGGCGCAGCTAATAAACGCATAGCTGTAATAATATCATACTAATAAAGTTTGTGTGCCTATTTATGATTGAAACTATGTTATCTATATGGGCTGAACGGATTAGGAAGAACGGCTAAAATTAGAAAAAGTGTGATATGGCATATTTTTTTAATGTATGTATAAACTAAAATGTTTCACAATATTTTCACTCTGTAATGTCATACGGGTTATTCCTCTGGGATAATGTTGCCGACACCAATAGAATTTTTGAATTACAGAAACGAGCTGTAAGGGCTATCTATAGGCTTAGCCCTAGAGAATCGCTATAAAACGTCTTTTCACAAGTGAAAATTTTAACATTGCCTTGTTTGTACGTCCTCTTGGATATTCTGTACGCTCGGAAACATTTAAACATGATTACAACATGCGGATAACGTCACAATTATGAGACAAGGCACAAGTATAAACTTGTGCTGCCAAAAACTAGGCTAACAAAAATTTACCGATCCTTTTTTTTAAACTATGTTTTCGATTTTATAATTCAAATGGAGTGAATAATTTGTGTGAGTGGATAATTTGTGATTGATACACAATTTGATCACAAAAGACTACATTGTTTTTGATGTTCATGAGTACTTGACAGAATTGAAACGACGAACAAGGTCTAGATCTTACTGCGATATGGCCGCCGATCGGCATAACATGTGTAAGTGAGAGGCGGCTTGTGCGAACGAGTGGATCGGAATATTTTAGTTGCTTCTCTTTAGATTTCATCATTATCATCAGCCTATATCTGTCCACAGCTGCATGTAGGCTTCTTCTTATGAAAAAAATACTATTAATTCAAACTGACAGTGTATTTAAAACTAAAGTTAAAGAACTTTTTAATGCAAAAGGCATATTATAGCGTTAAAGTTTTTTTAAGTGACAAGGCTTCATGGCTGAATTTGGACTGTACCATAAGTACTATACAGCATTAATTTACTTTAATTCTTTAATTTATAAATATTTTTATTGTTTATAATAGATTTGTATTTTATGTTTTCTCTATTGACGCTCATAAGTGATCCGTGTTGTACTTATATTGAAATAAATGAATTGAAATTGACAATCATACTCAAATATAAAAACAGAAACAAAAGTAATCGAATGACAAGGAAACTAAAATCAGAGTTCACATCAACGGTCTGCTGATGGTATTTATTTCTTCTCATTAAAGCACAGCATTTTTTGTGTTATCCTCGCCATTTATACGGCATTTTACATAATTTTTCGACCTTCTGATGCTTCATTATCAATCAAAGACAAAAAGAATAAATATTGACATATATACTTTAAAAATATGTGTTTTTGTAGCAACCATCTTAGCAGAACAAACAAATATACACAAAATCACTTGCGCAGAAGTATTATTGAAAAAAAAATAAAGCAAACTATGGTATGAAACGAATGTGTGTAGATGCGGCAATGCCATCTAAACTCAAGGGTCTCGTGTACAGGGTGTACCAGAAAGTGGTGTTTTTATAAGCGGAAGTTCCGAAGGTAAAGCACCCCCAGGGTGGGGGGAGGGGGAGGCACCCAAATCCCCCCCTCCCTTGTGTTCCATGATTTTTGATATTTTCGGAGTTATTCCATATATTTTTCACGAAACTCCAGGTTTCACTACAAAAATTAGTAATTATTGTATTATTGTATTGTATTTTCGTATTTTAGTAGTTCAGTAGTGACGTTTTTTATATGTAACTAAAATAATTGAAATTATAGACAAATAATACCTACAAAATAAAAATATCATAAAAAACAAGTATTTTTTTGTTGACGTCTAAAAATCTTCTTAAATTTACAGCAGAAAGTGACATCAACAGTGGTAAAGGTCAACCGTTAATTTTGGGTAGGAAACGAAATTATCCACAACCATATATAAAAGTGAAACGGTGTCTGTTTGTTTGTTTGGGGAGTTTCAATTAATTTAAGAATAGAGAGGCCCCAGGTAAGGATGGTATAACTTCAGAGCTCTTGCAAGCAGGGGGAAACCCGCACTCAGGGGTTATTTAGCACCGTTCTTAACAGAGGAAGAACTCCAGAGGCGTGGAGCAGGATTTTGGTAGTACGTTTCTTTTAAAAAAGGGAAAAAATCCTTTTATTCGTATTAATCATGAGAGTGCTATAGAATATCTAAAGTGTCAAGAAAACTAATATGATGGCATACAGCTGCCATATTGTATTTCCCACGGACCATTCCAAAAATATACAATTATTTTTCCTAAATAGTAGCAAATGTCTTTTAAGCTTCTTACAAAATTTTCAATTTTCAATATTGCAAATGTAACTATTAAAGTAAAATATGTAAGTAAATATGAAACGTTAAAATAATTTTACCATCATTTTTGCAGGTCCGTCCGCTAGCGCGGCTGAAAAGCAAAAACACGAGCATATGTTTGCGTCGTGTGTTCCGAGCCCCACGCCTGCACGCCAGTCGGGTTTTTTGTATTTTATAACAATTTTTACTTGTTAATTACCTACGTCTATCAAAAAATTGTTTCTACTTTATCCTTGTTTTCAGTAACTGATCGAAAACTAGTCAGCAGGTGGACGAAACTGGATTTAGGGTCGAAAACTGGCGAAATATGCATATTCAGTTATACAATATCAAATAAAAAAACACCTTTACTAGCAATTGGCCAAGAATTGGCGAACTTACCTCACTACTTTTTCATTTCCCATCATTTCAATTATACTGAATTACTGACCTAAGTATTAGTTTGGGGTAATTGAGCAAAGAATTTTAATTATGTAACTCAATCTGTTCAGAAAATCTTACCTACTGTACTTTTTTTATACTGTGGCATGCTTGCCTAAACAATGTAGGTCGTCAACGTAAATCATATTATACTTACTGTAAATAAATGAGTTAGGTAATTGATTGTGTTGGTAAGTATTTTTTGTTATTTTTTTGTTACATTATTTTTATCTACATAATTATAAATCAAAATACTTACCTACTAATTATTATTAAAAATAAATTACCTGCTTACAACTTTTTAAGTATTTACATACCTATTTTAGATAGAGATAGATATATTATATTTATTTCATATATGTTTTTTATTTTCAGTTCCAATATGAATTATTTTATTATTCTTACCCATTTTGGAAAATATAAATCAACATCAATGAATAAAAATACATTACTCACAATTTTTACCTGTACGATAACTTTACTACGCAAAACATTTATTTACGGTTCTACGCTACAATGATCATACATAAGCGCGAGGGGTATTTTTGCGGAGACAAACGACACACACTGACGGACGACGACTAGTGCTCGAAATGCAAAATTTTGGCTGTTTTTCCTTCTTGGAAAAAAATAAGAACGAAATTAGAATATTATTGTCATGCAGTTCCTAAATAATAAAAAGCCTCGACTATTGGAATAACTTTCACATGGCTTTATGATAGTATCACTTAACAGGACACTTTTTAAAAACCGATTTAGAGTCATCTTTGGAATTATTTTTTATCGAGCCAACAATCACGTTTCTATCACTTACAATTTCTAGAGTGTATATTCAAATTTAATAATACATATTTTTTTCATATATTTTTTTATATCTAAGTCGATTTACAGAGGTTCAAAAACCTTCAAATGTGCTAGAAGCCCGCCTTAAAATCTATATTAAAGAGCGCGAGCGAATTAGGCGTGGATTTTTAGGTATGTATTGTTTCAATTCAGTACCTATTTAGAAGGTGGATGTTTTATAAATTCAACGACGTCCTTTTATCTAAGACTGACTTGTAGTCATTCCTGAAGAGAGTACGCAGGTGATATACCTCGGGTTTCTGAAACGTTTGTTAACTTTAACAACAGATTAATTCTAATGCTGTCTTTGTCTGGCACTAAACAAATGAAAAATTCAGCAATATACTTAATCTGTTGTCAGAATTAACAAACGTTTCAGAAACCCGAGGTAGTGTTTCTAATTAAAATTACAAATGTTTAAATTTAATAGTAACTATAAGATTTTCAAAATTGTTTATTTTGAAAATCATATATATATATATATATCTCATATATATATATCATATATATATATATATATTCTATATTCTATCTATCCATACCAATATATAAAAGTGGAACGTTGTCTGTTTGTTTGTTTGCTTATTTGTTTGTTTGTTTGGTGAGATTTCACGCGAGAACGGCTGGATGGATTTTGATGAAATTTGGAATGGAGATAACTTATACCATGGAATAAAACATAGAATACCCGGAAAATTGTAAGTTTTCACGGGAAAACTAGAAAATATTGAATACTCGCTGTAAGGAATGGTTGCCATGGAAACGAAATAACAAGTGTAAAAAAAAACTGTTAATGATGTTATTATTCCACCAAATGCAAAATTATTGTAGTTAGATGTAGACAGTTTGTTTACCAATGACCCCTATAAAGTCTTTACAGGTATTGGGTTCTCATTTTGAGAAACAACGGTTACACCCTGGTGAGAGAGATGAACTTATTAATTTGTCTAGTATTTGCATGGTACTAAATTATTTCAAATTTAACAACCAATATATTCGAAAAAGAGAAGGTTTAGCAATGGGTTCCCCCTTGAGTCCTCTGATGGCTGAGGTATTTATGGACAATTTTGAATATCAGCACGTAGTAAACGATCCAAACATTCTTTTTTTGCCATCGATATGTTCGATGTTATTATTTGTTGGACAGGTACTCTCCGTCAAATAAATTTATTTATTGATGAGATCAACAATATCCACCCCAAAATTAAGTTTAAATTAGAACTAAAAATAAAATAAATAGGAAACTACGAGATAGGGTTCGATCATTACTTTATACAGGTCCACGGGATAAAATCAACAATTATGTAGGTAGTTTGTCATACATGGGCCCAGTTTCGCAAACTTGCAAAAAATTACGTTCATGTAGCGTTTCGAACCAATTACAATCTGCGTCATCTTTGTAACGGTAAAGACCGAATGGAGGTTCACAAAAAGTCCGGTGTTTACAAGTTGGTTTGTGATGACTGTAATGTGGTGTATGTGGGTCAGACCAGTTGCAAATTCTAAATTAGGTCTAAAGAATATAAGGCCGCGTATAGGAATAGTCATCCAGATCAGTCCCATTTCGCTAAACATTTAATTGATTCTGGTCACTCTCTGCAGAGTGATAATACATATAATGTTCTACACGTTTGTGACAAGGGTTTCCGATTGTTTGTATTAGAACAATTGGAAATTTTAAGACATAACAATAATAGGTATTCATTGTAGAACGACCAAACCAACTTAGTTTCATTACCTTTGCTACGTTTTTTCACTGGAAATGCGTCACAAGTAACAGGCGGCGATGGCGTGATTGGAAATGCGTCACAAGTGGCGGTAGTGCAACCGCACTAAATTACAGTGGTTCTAGCGCGTAGACTATATAAGGGGGCTTATCACCGTTGTTTAGTTCCATCCCTTTGCGTCTTTCTGCGTCTGTTTGTTTGTTCGCGCATCATGTAAAAACTACTGCATCGGCTGTGATGCGGTTTTATTGATGGATATCTTAGAGTTTGACTTAAAAACTGGTGAACTTGGTATTTCAATCCGATGTGTAGAAATGCCTATCAATCGATTAAAAACTTTTTAACGGCTGAAGAAATTTTTATTACTCTCGTTGGTATATTGGTATTTTAGGTCCTGGAATAGCACATAGAGTACTTTTAACCCAGATAAATGACCACGTGTGCGAAGCCCCGGGCACAATATAATAACCATCCATGACTTATCAACTTTGTAAAAACATACAAAAAAAGGAAAAAATACCTTCTCCTTTTATACACGGTCATAAATAACTTTACAACAAGCCGCTTAGACGCTCACAGGATCTCTAAAAAGCACTACGAATAAAACGACTGAATACACGTAGCTGCGGCATCCTCCGTAAATAGATACCAATGGCTCTGAGCTGAACCAACCATGTCCAAGTTTACTCCATAGAGTAATATGAGAATTTTATTCAATCAAAAAGGAATTAAAAAACAATTACTATGCTAATCTAAAACAAAGTAATACTAAAACTAGTCTAACAATCCGCTACCAGTTGGCAATGTTCCCAAAATGCTGGTAGCATCGCCACGTTGTATGGCAATGCTTAGTCTTTGGGCAAAGTAAAGGCCAGCATTTTGGTCACGTGTTGCTTCGACCAGGCGCTCCGATATATCTTTGTACATTTGATGAGCTCCTGATCCCCACGGCTACTGTCTCTACCCCAAAAGGCTCAAATATATATTCGCTGTCGAGGGTACTATATTTGCGCCTATATTGGTTAACTCATAATTGATAAAAAAAACATAATATAAACCAAATTTGAATCATAGATCAGAATTCGAATCTTGGTGATACAGATATATATATATATATATATATATATATATATATATATATATATATATATACGAGATAAACAGTTGCAGTGATTTTCTTCCACTTGACACAGTTTTTTCCAGGTACGTAAATAGAAGAGTAAGAGACTCATCTTGTAATCAGGTTGCTTGCGATTACTGCGAGTGATGTCCATTGATAAATCCGTCACTGATAAATTCGAGTAAAGACAATATATATAAAAAAAACAAAATAAAGAAAAAAGTATATAACTTACAGATAGTATATAACTTTGAATGGTCTATGAGGCTTTTGCCGACTTTCGCTCTTTGTGTTTTTTTTATTAATTACATACATTTCATTATAGCATTGCCGACATTTTGTTTTTTATGTTCTTACCTCGCATTTAGCCGACTATTTCCATATAAATAAATTTCCAAGTTCGGCCTTTGCCAACTTTCTTTCATATTTCTTTATAACTTTACATTTTTGGCGACTTTTAAGGGTCTATTGGGCGTTTCCCGACTTTTTTTAATAAACTTTCTTTTTGTTTTTCTGTTTGAATCAGCTGCAAAAATATCATGCAAGTTTAAGAAAACCGTTTTGTTTAATAAAGTTGCCTTATCAAAAGCAAAAAATGGATACAAAGGTACTTACCTACTATACAAAGTTTGCATTTGAACCACTTTTAATTATTTTTTATTAAAAGTCGGCAAAAATATAACGCTAAATAGGAAATTTAAAAAAAGTCGACAAATTCCGAAATACACAACTTATTATTTTTTAAAAAGTTAAAAAAAATATTTATATAAAAAACAAAAAGTCGGCAAAAGCCTTTGAATAGATGTTACAAGATGTAATAGATACCTAGATGTCATCATCACCTTTAAGAAATGTTGCACCTGAGTACCTACTACATGCGAGTAACACGAGTAACATGAATATTTTGTTATAATATAGGTAATCATATATAACGGTACTGCGTTGTTTATTATCGGTCACTATCAGAAGAGGAGATCGTCTGCATCGAGTGCATGAATCAAACTTTTTTGACATTGTAATGTGGTGATTATTTACTTATCGATTTTATTCATATTAAGTAGGTAAATGTATAATCTAGTCTAGTCTAGATTATATATTTACCTACTTAATCAATAAGTAGACGGTAGCGGCAGTGGAAATCCGCTTAGGAGTTATTATTATGGCTTTGCCCGCGTGGTCATTTAGTACAAAAATATTATTTAAAAAAAAACGACCATTTATTAAAAATGTTATGTGAACAGCCAGTAAAAAGAATAAAATAATTACATTTGAGACAGAATAATATCACTTTTTTAAAATTATCTATCTAATAATAATGCAAAAATACAACATGAGATAAGAAAGAGTTTTTGAAGGCGGTGCCAAACCTAGGCATAATTTAAATGTAATAATATCTTGCAACTACACATCCACGTACAAACTTCAGCATCTTTGGACGTTGTTAAATGGTTCAAAATTGACTTGCAAACTAGTCCCAAGCATAATAACACACTGAATTAAATTAAAGCTAGTTGAAAGTTACTAAAGCAATTTTTATGAAATTTATACAGTAGTTAAATATCATCTAATTCGGTTCAGAAATCGCAAGATATTAGAGAACACAAACTATAAAACAAATAGATTTTCTATTAAAAATAGTGCACCAATTTTGATGAAGTTTATATGGGACTACACGGCAAAAATATACTCTTTTGAATAAAAAAAACAATCATCTAAATCGTTTTAGAAATCTTAGAGATTCGAGTTAATATAAACTCAAAATCAAGGCAATATAAACACAAAATCGAATGGATTTACTAAAAAAAACTATTTATTCTCGAAAAACTGCTGAATCAATTTTGATACAATTTATGTGGGACTACCTGGAGACTATAAACTTACAAACAAAAAATAATTTTCAAAATCGGTCTGTAATTGAAGGAGAAATCGACCAAAACAAACCAAAAAAAATATGTAATGTAACCGTCTCCTTTTGTGAAGTCGCTTAAAAAGTAGCCCATATGTGTTATTCCAGGACCAAAAGTACCTATAGAGTACAGTATTGTGCAAATTAATGTGAACACAAGGTTATATAATGTTTATTAAAAGAATAAAATGAAAACAGGACTAGTTTATAAATCATTTAGTATTATTTAATAAGGTATGTCTCTTTATCTTTTTTAATAGCTTCAACTCGTTTTAGCATAGAACCATTTTTTTGCAATTCCTCTTTATTTTGTCATTTTGAAACCACATCTGAATGACGGCCTCAATCATTTTACTTTTTCTTTTACAATCCATTAATAAAATAGCCCACAAGTTCTTTATTACTTGCTTTATTAAGAGATTTAAACATACAGACAAACAAACTAACAAACAAACAGAGAAATAGACAAACAGAAAGACTATTTTAAAAATGTTATATTCTTGTTCAGTAGCTTATTTTATGTACCCTAGACTATAAGTATTTTTTTATCTTTGTACAGAGTTTTTCGTTCATTGCTTTATTATAAGTAATAGCTGTACCCGCGGCTTCGCACGCGTGGTCATTTCTCTAAGTTAAAAGTACTCTATTTACTATTCCAGGACCTAAAATATCAATATACCAACATTTGATAAAAATTTCTTCAGCCGTCAAGAAGTTTTTATCGATTGCTCGGCTTCTACTCATCAGATTGAGATACTAATTACACCAGTTTTTAAGTCAAACCCTAAGCTATCCATCAGTGAAATTCGCATCTCAATCAGTCCTATAGTTTTTACGTGATTCGCGAATAAACATACAGACAGAATAATACAAAAACATATAGAAAGCTAAAATAACTATAAATATTACTTTTCAGGAGAAAAGGTAACATGTATAGTTATTTTAGCTAAAAATTACTTCTTATCCTCATTACTAAAAACAAGTACAAATTAAAAATCTATATAACCCCTGACCCAAAATATATAAAAATATTATATTCTAGTAGCTTATTTTAACTACCCTAGACCATTTTTTTTATTATCTCCTTTGTACAGACTTTTTTGTACTTACTGCTTTATTACAGTATTAAAGTATAGATAGATAGATAGATAGATATGCATGTTGTAAAGCTAATTTACACGTACAGCATTTACCTCGGGTTTCTGAAACGTTTGTTAACTTTAACAACAGATTAATTCTAATGCTGCCTTTGTCTGGCATTAAACAAATGACAGAGACAGCAAAAGACTTAATCTGTTGTCAGAGTTAACAAACGTTTCAGAAACTCAAGGTTAGTAGAGTGAAGATTAACATTTTCAGTTCCGGCAATTTGGTACATTTTAGTGGTTATTTATACCAGTAAGTATCATGATGAATAGTCACGACGTATCGGCAGTGGCAACACACAATATATGTATACCTGTAATATCAACTGAACACGGTAATTGGCCCGTTATATAAGCTACGGAGCCATAGTTAATTACGCAGTATCATTCACGAAACAGTACATTAGTAAGTAACTTGTGTGCAATATATATTTTTATCATTATATCATCAGTTTGAAGATGTCCATCGCTGCACAGGGGCCTGCCCCGTAATGGGTGGTTTGCCATATTCACTTAGTTTGGCAGGCGGTTTGGTGTTCCAGGTACATGTTAGTTACACACGAAAATGTTGCTGCCCTTTTACTAATTCCCTTATCTGGTTTCAACAGCATCCACAGGATGAAGATTTTTGATTAGGGGGTACTTCCCCCAAAACAGGGCTACTGAATATCTCCGCCATATTAAATTCGATATCAATGGTTCTTTTTTATTTGAAAGGTTTACTACCTTTAATATTAGTCTCATAAAAAATTGGTGAAGATCTGATGAGGACCTTCTACGTGATGAGCAGAATAGCTCCTCAAGATGCAGTAAATTTCTCACTTTTAGGTTTCTACCAGTGGAATCAGCCCTTTACCTACTAGGTAGGGATTGATGGAGCATCTTGTTTATTAATGTTAGTTTTACAATAAGGTAACTAGATGGCGCTACTGTGCACCGCTAGATTGTTTGCAAATAAGTTTGTACGCGCGAGGTCTACAGCTCACAGAGCCACTAGTATTATAACAACCAGCAAATGTAAATTAAAAACTAATCTATACACAACGTTTCCTTTTCTTTTTTTTCAAAATGCTTTGTCATCGTGCTCTGAGCTACCCTGTAAGTTTCAGCAGGATAGCTAATAGGGAAGTGCTCGAAATTTTCCACCTGGATAGACAAATAAGAAAATGACTTAATAAAAACGTGGTAAAACGCAAAAGTGAGTGCGTACGTTAAGATCAAATTCCTGAACGGTTTTTGAAGAAATTAGGATATATTTTAGGTCCTGGCCTGGATACGTTTCATCATCATTAATCGGGCTCAGGGTAAACCCCGGGGCGTAGATAGTTGACCGAGCGAGCGCGAAGCGCGAGCGAAGAGTCTCTGTTGCTTGGGCAAAAATTCTTTCGTATATCCGGTCCAGGTGTCTGCCCGGCTGTTCTCGTTTCTAGAAATGCGACCTGCATTTCTCAACCGATCTAGACGAAACTTGGTATACAGGTTAAATGAATTTTTTAGTCATCAGGGATTTTTGATACTTCCCCCAAAAAAAAAGTAAAAAGGGGCTACTAAATGTCTCCGCCTTATTAAATCCGATTTTGATGTTTCTTTTTTTATTTGAAAGGTAGTAACTTAAAATTCGTCTCCTAAAAATTTGGTGAAGATCTGATGAGGATCTTTGGTGTTATGAGCAGGATAGCTCCCCAAAATGCAGTAAAGGACATGGCCAGTTTTTGCCTAGAACGTACTTTGACTTCAGGTAATTATTAAAATTAACATTAAAAAATAAAAAATTACGGCATGTGTTATGTATCTCTAGAACTCCAGGCTTTAAAGGGCTGCTATTAAAAGTAATTAAATTGTTCCATCTGAAAATCAACGACATTTTGAATGTCTTACGTTCCGTTCAACGAAATGTATGTACGATGATAAATAAACTTATTAATGAAAAATGAATCAATAATTAAAGTGAATGCACATAATGCTTATTAAAAATGATATTGTAAATTGCAACATTTTTTTACTTGATTATTTGTTTGTTATTTCATTCTTACAAATAATTCAATACGATTTTGCTTTTCACTTAGCGAAAACGGACTTCGAGAAATATCAGACATCTGTCACATCACACAATGTCATGTCACTTGTGAATACTTTTTTGAATTTTGTAGTTATCAAAGAGAATATAATCACTACGTTTTCGTAGTTATCACAAGTAGTTATGCATTGACTCCTTTTCGCTTGCATTCGTGTGTATTGTACCATTTAATTCTGATCTTGTTAGTGTATTATAAAACCGACGACCTTCGCTTTTCTCCCGGACTGATATCTTCTACAAATATATCTTTACCATCGTTCATTACCACGGACTCAGTTTTGCTCACGTTTTGGATAAATATTTATACGATTGATTTGATTGAAGTGTATCTACTGCAGCATAGCCACATGATAGCCACGCAATGTTTGCGAAGGTATAATGTATCCTCACTATCAACGCATTTACTTACGAAGCTCACGCGAGGGCTATCAATTGAAGTAAGCATGTAAAAATGAATTTTGAGTGGGTTATGTAAAGATTATATCTAAAAATAGTAATTATTCAATGAAACACTCTATAATTCAAAAGATTTTCTCAAAACAAATTCAAATGGAGTGCCTGAGAGCCTCTATAGCTATTTCTAAGCGTTTAAACTTGTAAAAAAGTATCCTGTCATTATCTTTAAAACTAGAAGTTCTTGAGAGATGTTGCTCATTTGCAATTAGTAATAGGGTAATCTTCAATACAAATGATGATGAACATGAACTTTTAGTAACTAGGCAGAAAGCGCTAGCAAAACGGGCCGTGTCCTTTCTTACGTTTAGGTTTCTACCAATGGAATCAGCCCTTTACCTACTAGGTATGGACTGATGGAGCACGCGCACAAAGCATCGCGTTGATACTCTCTCTACGCAATCGTGCCTTTTTTTATTTTTATTTTTGTGGTTTGCCTATGGTGGCCAGTTCAATTTTCGAATAAACTCTCTTTACAATGCCCGTATCTATGGTAAGAGTCATACGAATTTTAACGTTCCAAATTCAAATCACATTATATCCCTTGGGAGTTTCATTAAAACATTATTTCCCTTTGGATAACTTACTTTACGTTGAGGTTGCGTGATATGTAATTGGAGATTGTAAAGTGAGATGTTCTTGCCATTCTTCCAATCCATTCCAGAGTCTTATACATGGGTGTGTGTGGGTGTGTGAGGGTGTGTGTGTGTGTGTGTGTGTGTGTGTGTGTGTGTGTGTGTGTGTGTGTGTGTGTGTGCGTGTGTGTGTGTGTGTGTCTGACACCGATTTTGATGCGGTTTTTTTGTTTTAAAGCTAATATGATCGAGATGGTTCTTAGCTTTATGGGGAAGGGGAGGGGGGAGGTGAGAAAAGGGGGTGAAAATCGTAGCTCCCAAACGAATGGGCCGATTTTGATACGGTTTTTTAAGTTTGAAAACTGATGTGATCGAGATGTTTCTTAGCTAAATGGGGAGGTGGGGGGGGTTTAGTTGAAAAAAAGGGGGGTGAGAATCGTATCTTGCAAACGAATTGTCCAATTTAACTACGTTTTTTTATGTTTCATTGCTGAGGTAAACAAGATGGTTCTTAGCTATAATGGGGGAAGGGGGGGGGGAGGTGAGGATCGTAGCTCCCAAACGAATGGACCGATTATTATGCGGTATTTTATGTTTGATAACTGATGTGACCGAGATAGTTCGTAGCTATATGGGGGGGGGGGGGGGAGTTGAGAAAAGAGGGGTGACAATCGTATTTTCCGAACGAATGACCTATTTAGCTGCGGTTTTTTATGTTTCAAAGCTGAGGTAAACGAGATGGTTCTTAGCTATAATGGGGGGTGAGGGGAATGGAGGTAATGCCCAAACGGATGGACCGATTTTGATGCGCTTTTAATGCTTGAAAACTGATGTCATCGAAATGATTCTTAGCTATAAGGGGGGGGGGGGGGGGTTACATATTTTTTAAATTTGTGCTTGTTATAGAATAGTACTACCAAACTCCTGCTCCAATCTTCCGCAGTTCTCCCACTTTTAAGAAAGGTGCTAAATAACCCCTGAAGATCTCGAAGTTCGCTTTGATTGTTGTGCCTTTCCTCCTGCTTTCAAGAGCTCAAAAGTTATTCCGTGCTCTCCAGGGGCCTTTCCATTCTTAAGTTGTATGAGCGCCATTTCAGTCTCGTCTAGGTTGACGTCGGGCAGTTCCTCAGTGTAGTGGTGTGCCATTATTGGCCTTGAGCTTCTTTAGATGATGATGATGATGGATGATGTCTACTCAATTGGTGGGCGAAGATTTTTGACACCCGATTTTGCTCAATTGCCTATTTTATTGGACGACGTATTTTGTTCACGACGCACCAGCTTACTGATGTTTTTATTGAGATCCCTTTTTACCTGACTACAGTCAAGCAAGGGAAGGGTAATGAGTTTAGTCGTCAGTATGTCTATGTATGTGGTTATGTGGATGTTCCACCATAGCGTCGCTCCTATTGATCGGATTTTGACAAACGAGGTGTCAATCGATTTGTCTTTGGGTACAGTGTCACAGGCTATTTTTTTATCCGACTTCGGCGAAGTATATGATGGGTTATGTATTCAAACTAATTAACTTGGTGCGATTTTCACAAGCGAGGTATCAATCGATTCGTGTTCATCGCAAGAGTGTCATGTGCTATTTTTTTACTCGACCGTAGTCGGGTTTTAGTTTTTGAACTTATATCTTGCGTCTTGCTCCTATTCTCGTCGTTTGTCCATAAGCCGAAGAGCCTCATTCGAGATTTTAGACTTCATGCCCGTATAGTAGGCGCAGCCAATCTATATGTTTGTGAAGTTAGACTCTGTGATCAATTGCGCAGGTACTGCTGTGGGAATAAAACACCATCAAGTAAAAGCGAGATAGAATATGCGAAAAACGCAAGCGAGTGAGCGAGACAGTTTCAGAATGCTGTCTTCACCTTCAACATTGGGATTGCGCCTGAAAAATAGCAGTTTGCGTAGCGACTAGCAGATAACTTCCGAGACACATACTTCCGCTGCGACTACTGTACGTTGCAGCTGGCAAAATGTTGTACCTTCTTCGTTGAGTGATCGTCAAGCCTAATCGTTCGTCCGTTGTAGGTAGCCAGGGTCAATTGTTTTTGTTTCGGGTGGCCCGGGATTCTTCGCACCCCCTGCCCTGCAACTTCCGTGACCGCCACATTGGTCAGGACGGATGGACTAGCAGGGCGACCGCCCAACCAACACAAACTAGTTGCATAACGTCTAGAGCGTGCTCTGGGCCCCGATTCTGTTAACTATTGAACCGCGATAACGCAAGAAAAATTCAAAATATATAAAAAAAAAAAACAAAAAAAAATCTAAAAAAAACAAAAGGCGAAAATTTTAGCAAAATTTCGCTTCCAGCACTTTTAAGTGGTAATTGAGAAAAATTCGCTATTTGTTTTTGCGATCGACTTGCCTTGTCTCTGTGCAATAGTTAACAGAATCGGGGCCCTGGAGGCCTAATGCAGCAGCTCTAGTGCCGTTTTATGCACAATTTTATGTAGCAGTTAGTTACATTCCAACTGCACAATAGCAGTGAAATTGTTCCTCAAGAGCTTTTACGCCGCAACAACGCTTGATGCTACTCGTTCACAAAAGTATGAGTGTATTGTATGTCAAAATGGTGAAGTGTAATTAATATTGTAATCGGCCATCATTAAAATATTATTGTTAAGTAAATAATTTATATTTTATGTGCCTTATTATTATGTTAAACACAAGCGGATAAAAATGCTTACATGTTTTCTGTGCATATATATGTATACCTATGGTATTTTTCCAGTAATTTTTAAGCGCTTTCTAAATAACATCAAAATGTTAGAAATATTTTCTAAATAGTATTGACTTTTTCTAATTAAATTATTTCGTATTTTTACTAAGCATCGACAGTTTATTATCTAAGTTGCAGTTGGTCGTTTGTATATTGACAAAAAGAAAGTTAATTTCCATAAAGCTTGTCGTTATAACTAAACGCGTTGTTGTCGTTTAATCTCTGATTCTCTCCATACTAAGGTTGTCTGGAAGAAATCGCTCTTTAGCGATAAGACCACCAATTGTACTCATTAATTTATAAGTTGTTGTTTGTATTATTTTTTGGTGTGCAATAAAGTGTATTTGTATTGTATTGTATTGTATTGTATAACATCTAAACTTTACAAGTAAATAAGACAATGTTCTCGAGAAATTACGGTTTGACTAAGTCTATACAACGGTGCAAATAATCTCTGTTGTATTACTCAAGGTAGCTCTTATTGCATTTTAAAGACCTCAAGTAGATCTTTAGTTACATTGATTGTTATTTTGGAACTTGAGTCTGTATTAGAGAATTACCCAAGAATATTATATACTACTACACTGGATATTGCCACTAGAAGAAATAATTGAAGAAGAGTTTATTCACTTTACGTATGTTTTTCAACTCACTCTGATGGCAGTGGCATCCAAAATAGATGTAGATAATGTCAAATCAGTCTTCTTCCACTTCGAGTGTTTAGTAGATAATTTCTGAGGATATATGAGCTATTTAACGGTGGTTGATAATGTATTGTGTAGTTAAAGATTGTGGAAGTATTTGGAACCCAACATCAAATGTTGTTTACAATAAGTAAGTACACAAATGCCATATTTTAAATTACGCATTTTCTGTACTTATTTTTACGCAATTCTATAAAGATCTGCTTATATTTTGATATAAAACTGTGTGAAAAATGTTTCTCTCATTGTGAAGTATCACCGTTTAGTTATTTTATGTTCTTAAATCTATCTATCTATCTATCTATCTATCTATACTATAATAAAACTGTAACTGGGCTAAATCTGTACATTAAATATTTTTTTGAAAATTTTAATTGAGATGAACTTCAAAATCGATATGGAGTACAAAAAGGTTTTATTTTTATTTTTTGTCTGTCTGTCTGTCTGTCTCTTTGAACAAGCATCACGCTGAAACTACCCGACGGATTTTGATGCAACTTGGCACAATCATAGCTTATGTTATGGATTAACATTTAGAATACATTTAAAATATACAAAAAAAATATGGTTCCCGCAGGATAGGGGTTGAAAGTTATTTAAAAAAAAACACATATCACGCTGAAACTACCGGGCGGATTTTGAAGTAACTTGGCACAGTCAAAGTTTATAGTATGTGTTAAAATGAATGATACTTTTAATCACGAAAAAATACGGGATTCCTGCGGGATATGAGTCTAAAGTTATGTTAATTTGAAATGAATAATAATTGCACATCCGTTTATAAAACGGTACCGTAAATTCGGCACATATGCCACAAATCAGAGCTGCGATCGGGTATAGGTAGTTTTGAATAACGCTCCACATAACGCTATTCTATTCTATTCTATTCCACAAAGTGTCTTGGTGGCTGTACAAACATGAATAAATAATAATAAATATATTGGGGACAATTCCATACCAATTACCTAGCCCCAAACTAGGATACCCTGTAATATGGGCACTAGGTAACGTACATAAATACGAATATCACATCCATGACTCGGAAACAAACATTTTTGCTCATCACACAAATGATTGCACCTTGCAGGATTCAAACCCGCGACCGTTTGATTTCGTTCCCAGGGTCACTAGCCACTAGACAAACCTATTAATTATTTATTTGCTATTGCAACACAGATAGATTTCTGCCAACAGCCTTCAGTGGCAACCCGACTTGGCCGTGAATAGTTAGAAGACGAAGGCGAGAGCGAAGCTTAGCGAGCTCCCGCCTTCGTCTTCTAACCTATCACGGCCATGTCGGGTCACTACTGAAGGTCTGTATGTAAGTTTGTTCGCGCATCAAGTAAAAACTACTTGATCGATTGCAATGCAATTTTCACTAATGGATAGCTTAGGGTTTGAGTTAAAAACTGGGCTACTTAGTATCTTAATCTGATGATTAGATGCCGAGCAATCGATAAAAAACTATTCAACGGCTGAACAAATGTAGTATATTATTGTATATTATAGGTACTTTTGGTCCTGGAATAACACGTATGAGTAACTTTTAAATGAAATGATCACGCGGGCAAAGCCGCGGGTACAGCTAGTCTCATATAAATAGTGAAACAGTCGTAAATTAGTTTGGGTGTCAAGAAGTAAACAAAGAAGAGTATAATGACCATAATTTATTGCTTGTGGCGGAATTTAGCGTGGACATGTGTGGTGTAGTAATATTTCATGGGTCCTTCATTAATTAGCATAGATAATGCTGGCTAAATTTCATGCAGTTTGTTGCTAATTTTTGTTCCTTAAATGTATCATATTTTCTTTGAAAGTGATTAAGTATAAGCAATCTTTGTTTTTATTTATGTAATAAAGAAAATTTGATTGTTTTCG
This sequence comes from Alsophila aescularia, assembly GCA_946251855.1. NCBI lineage: Eukaryota > Metazoa > Arthropoda > Insecta > Lepidoptera > Geometridae > Alsophila > Alsophila aescularia. The sequence goes on along the minus strand of OX276373.1, from coordinate 24,221,524 downwards.
TTGGTTATTATTTTATCAAATTTTTTGCAAGTAACAAAACAGCTAAAATTATCTTGAGTTTATTTTCCATTTATTTATTATTGCTTAGTAAATAAATATTGAGATGCTACTATATGGTAAAAAAATACCTGCATACAAATTATATCCCAGTCAATGATATTCTATATATTAGTAAAATCTCATTGATCCCAGTAGTATCCTAAGTAAGAATAAAATTATTGTCACCCTGATGAAAGAGATGCAAGATATACGTGATTTATATCAAGGTCATTTTTTTTCTTCACTTTGTTCTTGTAGTGGCAAAATCCAGTGGTAGTATATAATATTCTTGGTATTACCTAAGGGTAACCAAGGTAATACCAAGAATACATAAATATAAAATATATGGTATATAGAATATATGGTTTTACTAGAAGTTCCATAATAGGTTATGGAACTTCTAGTAGAACAAGAGTGGTTATTTGAACACTGATACAATAGCTTTATAAGGCCTACAATTAACTTTTATAAGCAGTTGAGCGGCGTATCACAGTAACAAGGGAAACCCTCATTAAACTTTAAGTGACAAATGCTCTTCGTAACTCTCTATAAAAGGTGCAGGTGCTAAATTGGTTCTAGAAAACTATAATAAAGAGAACGGTGGTATTTGGTTCTGATGCTGCCACTTTTGGTACATTTTGTACCTACAGACGTTTGAGGAAGCAGTTATGCAACTTAAGACTGCGTCCTGGCTTTAAATGCCGCTATTATACATTTTAAAGCTACAAAATAGGCTACAATTTAAACTAGTGTGTTGGTTGGGCGGGAACAGGGGGGCATTTTTTATTTGTGTCTTGCACGGGTGGTTTTTGCCCAAAGTCGCCACGCTGGGCATTGGCGATCGCTTCGTAGCTTCTCGCACCAGTGACGCTGCTGCTCGGCACAGGCCTGTAGAATTTAGCTACGCCGTTGTATTGATGGTTAAAACTATTTTATTCTGTGGTTAAACCGCCATCGGTTGGTCGTCAGAGCCTCGTTTGTTGTTCAGCAGAATGCACCGTGAACTGTAAGGTTGACTTGGGGCTTGTAGGTGATAGTTTGCTCCTATGTATATATATATATATATATATATATATATATACTCGTATGTATACTTATAATAAAACTAACAGGTCCAATTCTGTACATTGAAAATATTTTGTATATTTTTTGGAGGTTTTTCTTTATTTGATTCTGAAGCCAGAACTGTTTTTTCCCATTTTTGTCTGTCTGTCTGTATCTTGGCCGCACATCATGCCAAAATTACTAAGTTAATATATATGTCTATGGAGTTAATTCAAATGAAACTTGGCATGATTTGTGTGCATACTTCGAGGTACGACAAAGGATACTGTTCATCCCGAAAAGTTAAAGGGTTCCCGCAGGATCGGGGTTGAAAGTTATTTGAACTAACACGTATCACGCTAAAAACTACTATACGAATTTTGATGCAACTTGGCACGGTAATCTATCTTCTATCTATACTTATAATAAAGCAACAGGAACGAAATAGTCTGTACAAAGAAGAAATTAAAAAAATGTTCTAGGTTACTTAAAATAAGCAACTGAACAAGAAAATAACATTTATAAAATTCGTATCTGTCTGTTTGTCTGTATGTTTGTTCGCGCATAACGTAAAAAATACTGGACCGATTGAGATGTGGTTTTCATTGTTGGATTAACTTAGGGGTACCTACTCGAAAAATCGAAAAGAATTTTGAAGAAATGAACGTTGTAGTGTAGGTTGTGGGTATGTGTGTTGTACTTTCTAGGTACTTTTGGTCGTGTAATAACACGTATGGGCTACTTTTAAATGAAATGACCACACGGGCTAAGCCGCGGGCACAGCTAGTTTAAATATAATTCTAAACATCAAGACGTGTTGGATAGCTTAGGGTTTGACTTAAAAGCTGGTGTACTTGGTATCTCAATCCGATGATTAGAAGCCGAGCAATCGATAAAAATAATTATGATGGCTGAAGGAATTTTGATCAAATTTTGGTATATTGGTATTTTAGGTCTTGGAAAATAGAGTACTTTTAACCTAGAGAAATGACCACGCGTATGAAGCCGCGGGTACAGCTAGTAGTTTATATGATGGGTGAAAATTGAAGATACTTTTATCCCGGCAAATAAAGCTTTCCTGCGGGATTTGGGTTCGAATTCTGTACATTTAAGATATTTTGTAAAAAAAAATTGGAGGCGTTTTTATATTCGATACTGAAGCCAAAACTGTATTTATTTTTCTTTTTTCTTTCTTTCCGTCTGTCTGTATCTTGGCCGCGCATCACGCCGAAAGTACTGAATGATTTAAATGAAACTTTGCATGATTCGAGTTCATAATACGAGAAGGACATTGGAAACTTTTCATCTCGATAAATTAAAGGATTCTGCAGGATATGGGTTGAAAGTTATTTAAAAGAACACGTATCATGCTGAAACTACTGGACGGATTTTGAAGCAACTTGGTACAGTCATAGTTTATATTATGGATGAAAATTGAGGATACTTTTTATCCCAAAATAATAAAGGGTGTCTGAGAGATAGAGTTTTAAATTTATGTTAATTTTGATGTAATATAATAAAATGAAATAAAACTACTCTAGCAAAAAATGCAGTAGTTTTATTTCCCATCATAATATTATTATTATTGTTTAAAAACGTGTACGTTTCTCTCCCACAACAGGAGGTGTTAAAAGGCACGGGCCGAAGCCAAGTGCTTTATTCAACGAATGAAATTAATGAAATCAGTTTAGCAGTTTTTGAAGAGTTAAGGTAATCAGTTCAGTAGTTAACCCTAAATTGGAAATCAGTTCAGCAGTTTGTCAAAAATTTCCGCACTATTCGACAAGTGTTGAGGAATACAGCTTTTTGTAACAGAATGTATGTAGTTTTGGGAATACCCAGGATGTTGAGACTTGTGTGAAGTGTTTTTGGTATAACACCAGTGGTGGAGATTATAACTGGGTTTGTTCGTGTGGTATTAACTCGCCATTGGGTTTTAATTTCAATGGAAAGATCGGTGTATTTAGCTATTTTTTCAGTATGTGTAGAGACGAAGTTATGGGTATTGCATATTGCTATGTCTATGAGGTATACTGTTCTATTCTGTTTGTTTAATGCTGTGATGTCTGGTCGGTTATAGTGCACGGTTTTGTCGGTAATGATAGTCCGGTCCCAATATAGTTTGTCGTTATTATTTTCCAGTACTGACTGTGGCACATATTTGTAGTAAGGTACTTTATCGTCAATCAGCTTATACTTCAATGCAAGGGATTGGTGAATTATGGCAGCTACTTGGTCGTGTCGGTGTTTATAATCGGTCTGGACTATGGATTTGCATGCACCTGTGATATGTTGGATCGTTTCTGAAGCTACGTGGCAGCGTCGACATTTGTCATTGTAGTTAGGTCGGCGGATGATAAATCGCTGGTAATTTCCAGTATCAATAACCTGCAGCCCGATTACAGAACTTGGCTTCAATCAGATTGTCACTTTTTTCATAGCAAAATCGACTCTATCGTAAAGCATTATTGAATTTTACGGCTTGAAACCGTCATGATCAACATTACGTAATCGCACTGCAGGTCTTGAATTCCTAACATAAAGCCTTCAGTTTCCGGGAAAAGCTCACCACGTTGCAGCCACGCATTTGACGCACTCTTGTCAGCGTGGTCTTGCTGCAGGTTATGGCGATGCCTCCCGTGTAAAGACTTCTGTTCCCAGGCTAGGATTTTGTCTTTGTTTGCTATGGTTTGTTGATTACGCTGTGTGTTAGTGTCGTGAAGATTAAGTGGTGTGATCCGTTTATCAGTAGTTGCTACTATTTTATGAGTTGAGAGTGTTCGGCTTGTTCCTGGAAATAGTTTCTTAATGTGGTGATTTGGTTGTTGTGCATATTTACTATATCTATTAAACCTCTACCTCCTTCATTTCTTGGCAAAGTTAGTCTTTGAACACAGGAGCGGGGGTGATGTTTTCTGTGTGTGGTTAAAGTCTTGTTGATCAGGCACTGTAGCTTCTTTAAATCTGTTTTCGACCATGTTATTATACCGAAGGAATATGTTAGAATAGGTATAGCAAAAGTGTTAATTGCTTTTACTAAATTTCTTGAATTTAATTTCGATTTTATGAGAATGTTAAGTCTATGCTTAAACTTACGGGCTATTTCGGCTTTTGATTGTTTTTGTTCAATTTGACGCGATTGTTGGAATCCTAAATATTTATACGTTTCATTTTGATCTAGGGGGTCAACATGTTCTCCAGTATTTAGTACGTAGTTATTGCGATCAATTTTACCTTTACGGCAAGTGAAAGTTTTACATTTATCGATACCAAATTGCATGTTGATGTCTGTTGAGAAAGTTTGAGTCTGCAAGATGATGGAGAGATGGCGTACTGTTGCTATAGAGCTTAATATCATCCATGTACATCAAGTGAGTCAAGTTGAAGTTGTAATGTGGATCTGTAATATCAAGGCCGTTGTTAGTGTTGTTAAGCATATTTGAGAGTGGATTAAGGGCGAGACAGAACCAAAGAGGGCTTAAAGCGTCACTTAGAAAAATGCCTCGCTTTATGGGAATGAAACCTGTTTCTATTGGTTGGTTTGCGTTTTTAATTTCGAGTTTTGTTTGCCAGTTTTGCATTGCATTTGATAGGAATGTGATAATTGTCGGATGTATTTTATAGTGCTGAAGAATGTAAGTGAGCCAGGTGTGGGGAACAGAATCAAAAGCTTTACGGTAATCAATGTACATGGTGCATATTTCTCTTTTAGGTTGACGTTGTGCTTCATGGCTATTGAGTCTATTGTGAGTTGTTCTTTACAGCCCTGACTTCCTTTACGGCAACGCTTATGTTCTACTGCAAGAATACTATTAGTTGTTAGGTGTTTGTAGATAAGTTGAGCAATTGCAGATGTCATTAGTTTATATATTGTTTGTAGGCATGTGATTGGTCGGTATTTTGCGGGATCATCTGTATTTTTGTCTTTAGGGATCATAAAAGTGACTCCTTGTGTGATAAAGTGAGGCATTGTTTCTGGGGATTGCATGAATTCACTTATATGATTATGTAGCATTGGATGAAAAGTGGTTAATTTTTTATAGAAATAGTTTTGAATGTGGTCTGATCCAGGGGTTTTCCAGTTATGCGTGTTTTTAATCACATTTATAAAAGTATCAATAAGGATGTGTTCAAATGGCATTTGCGGTACTGACTCTAGTTTTTGTGATTCTTTTGCAATCCAATCTGCTTCATGATTATGAGAGACAGGTTTGGCCCAAATATCTGACCAAAATTGATGTAATTCATTAGCTGTTGGCATGGTGGTCTCTGTGATATGGTTACTGTTTACTTGCAAATGTGATGTGTCGGTTGATAAATTTATATAAAATGTTTTTCATTATTAAAAAATTGTGCATTTTGATTTTCCTAAGAGTACAGTTATTATATCTACGGAGACGGCTACATGTGGCGTTTAGCTTTTGTTTAAGACTATCAAGGAACTGTTCGTTGGTTTCATTGGGGGTTTCATGGCGAGAAAGAGTCCTGTGTTTATCTTTAATTTTATTAATCTGTTCTATGAGTCTAAAACTTCTATTTCCTTTTCTTCTACTGAGTCATTCTTCCGATGTCATCTCTAAGTTTTTTTATCCACCTTTCAAGCCTAATCTGCCAAGCTGGTGTTTTTCTTTTGTGTTTGCTCGTTGTGTATTGTCTTCGGGTAATTTAATCTTTGAGCCATTACATATTGCTGCTGTATAAGCAGCGCAGTAAATTAAAGTTTGCGTAGTGAGAAAGCTATGTTCTGTAGAATTGTATTTAGGCAGAATTTGTGTATTTATATAAGTTATTATATATGTCAATAGTTTCGACGTCTTTTGTTTTGGTATTTAAGGTCTCTGCGTAGGCTCTGTATTAATGTAATTGTCATAGGCTATTTTAAAGGTATCAGATATTTTATCATTGATCTGTTGGTCATTATGCTGTAACGTATCTGACTGTCGGTGTTCGTTGGTGTGTCCTGTTTCAGAGATTTGAGAACTACTTTCACTTTGTTGAATATTGGGTTCAAGTATTACATGAAATAATGGATTGTCTGTTATGTTTAATTCGTCGTGTTGTGAGTGATTTATGTCTCTGAGTTCTGCTTGCATAGTAACATCTGTTTGGGTCCTTAGCATCAGTTCTACTTCTTGTCTGATTTCCTGTAACCTTTGGTCTGTTATGAGTTTATTGTTAATTATGACTTTGCGTTGATCTGCTATACGTTGTTCTGTTATGTGTGAGATGTGTGGGAATTGTTCTATTATACCGGCGTGAAGTTGTTTCCGGTAAGCTGTTTTATTACATTCTAGTTGGGTTATTTTGTAATATGCTTTAATAATTGCTTCGTTCAAGTCATCTGTCCATCTCATTCTGGTATTAGTGTTTAATTGTGTTAAAGTGATAGGTAGCTGCAACTCATTGTCTTGAATTTGCGTCTCTCTTAACCTAATGCCCCGGTTCTTTAGAAAATCGGTCACTTCAGTTTTGATTGTTTCGAGGGTACTATCAGATATTAATCTATTTCTTAATATAGCTCGTCGCTGATCTCCTACTCGTTGCTTCGAAACATCCATTTCTGGAAATTTATCCATAATATTTCTATATAGATGGTCTAAGTATCCGCGTTTTTTGATTTCTACCTCTGTTATGGTAAGATATGTGCGCCATATGAACTCATTCATTTCTGGAGTCCACTTTTTTCTCGCACGAGTTTTCCCAGAAGTGGGTGCAGGATTAGTGGCGTATGCCTCCTACACAACATCCTCTGAGTCTGTGGATGTAGATATGGGTCGGTTTCTATATTGCAGTTCAAATGATATCGGTGAAGTTACAGGGGAATCAAATAAACTCTGAGTTGAAGATGGGGATAAAGGTTGGGGTGCTTATTGCGGTTGTCGGTCGGCTGTAGCATTTACCCGTGTACCCCGCGCACGAGATACAGAGCTAGTGGAGGCCCGCCTGCTCGACAATCCACTACCAATGGTTCGCATGCTGTGGCATCCAGCATTGGCTCCAGATGCGCTCCGGCGATCGCCCCCGGGAAGCGGCCGTAAATTATATCTACTTTGTCTACTTTCCATCATTCTACTTTTCCAGGGCCACGTTAGCCGCACCAGTAATTTATCATTGCGTTGTCCGTCCCCCACGTGATCAGATGGTCGATCAGGACGTGTGGTTGGGTTTGGGGGACTTATTATTATTATTATTATCTGGGACCGTCCGACGAGAGCGCAGCGGACTGCGTGCTGTCAGGGAATATATAATAGTTGGAACAGCGGCCGGCAAGGCACAAAGCACAGCCCAGGGCGAGGGTAATTTATAGAAAGTATTTTAGGTTTATTAATTAGATTTGTTCGTTGCTTTGGTTTAGATTTGTTTGTTTGTTTTATATGAAGTTCGTAGGTAGGTATTATTAGAGTTTCCTGGTTGAGATAATAATACCTACCATTACCTACCTACCGGTAACCTACTTAGCGAAAATAATTTAATAGTAATTTTTTAGTATTTAGTTTAATTTTGTTTAATTTTGAATATGGATTAGTTACATATGTTTGTGATATATTTATTTTGAGTTGGTTTTCAAGTTTTCCGGTTTATAGTTCCGTGGTGCACCTCTAGGATACTCAAGGAATATTCCTCCAAATTTCAAATCCCTTGGTCCACCGGTTTAGGCTGTGTGTAATGTTGGTATATTGGTATTTTAGGTCCTGCAATAGCACAAAGAGTATTTTTAACCCAGAGATATGACCACGCGTGCGAAGCCTCGGGCATCAGCTAGTAAGTATATATTTTATAAGTACATGTACATATTTATACTCGTGTATCTGTATAATGTAGATAATTAAAAAAAAAAGGTCTAGGGCTCTAGGGTGCTTAAAATAAGCTACTGAATGAGAATAAAACATTTTTAAAAATCGTGTCTGTCTGTTTGTTAGTTTGCTTATCTGTATGTTTGTTCGCGAATCACTTAAAAACGGCTGCAACCGATTGCGATGCAATTTTCACTGTTAGATAGCTTAGGGCTTGACTTAAAAACTGACGTACTTGGTATTACAATCCGATGAGTAAAAGCCGAGCAATCAATAAAAATATTGTTGACGGCTGTAGGAATTTTGATCAAACGTTGGTATATTGGTATTTTAGGTCCTGGAATAGCACATAGAGTAGGTACTTTTAATCTAGAGAAATGACCTCGTGTGCGAAGCCGCGGGCATCAGCTAGTATACTTATAAGCAAAATATAAGTAAAAAATGTTTTTAAGTGAAACGGGTTTATATGTACTAAAAGGTTACAATAAAATAAACTAGTGGGGCGTAGCGTAACCTGATTAACAGAAAGAACAATGGCGAACTCCCATACATACGTTTATGTCAGTCAGTCACGGTGTCTTTAGACAAAAAATATCGCTAGTAATTCAGCATCATTTCCTGAAATTGTTAGTCTAAGATATTTTTTTGGAGAGGCCAGGTATACTTGTTATTAGGCTTCAAAGTTAAAAAAAAAACTTCTTAGAAATTTTTATTATTTATCCGCTTAGTTAGGTAGGCAAGTAAGTACTTATGCGTGATAAATATAATGTTTCAAGATATTGTAGGTACCTACCTATTCAATTACCTATCTAGTGTAACAGACTAGGCTTTTGAATAAGAATTATTTTTAATCTGTTACTGCCTGCCGAGATTACAAAACAATATATTTATATATGTTGCTGCTGTTTCACTGTGCAGGGAAACAGTTGTCCCATATTAGCATAAATGTTTTGCAACAATTCCTTACACTAAATACTTTATTTCCACAAACCTTTGTTTCTTTCGTATTTATCGTTCAATACTTTAACTAACACGCCCTATGTACTATTATTCTTTCACGACTTGGATGACTGGTAGATAAAGCTGTTTAGCATTAAGTCCTTCCTTGTACCTACACTATTTTTGTGCAAATCAATTAAATAAATTAACATACCCTATTATAACAACAATTCTTGACACTTCCTCCATAAACTATAATGCATTGTATTCCCTTTGCTACGAGTATAATGTTTTGTATAGAGGTTTTATATTGACGTACCATTTTGTCTATAGCACAGTCTATATTATTATTCTGTTTATCGCAAGGAGGTTCAATTACGCTTATTGTTAAAAGATTTAACGCCAGTAAGCTTAATTCAACCTCCTTTGGTTTAAAAAACCGGGTGGGAAGAAAGCGTAATTCAACCTCCTTTGGTTTAAAAAACTGGGTCGGAAGTATACTGTGTTGACAATTTTGACGTCCAAACCGGAAATGTCATTGTATTATATTATTTTTTTCACCCGTTGGGCAGGCAACAAGGCCGGTTAAACATTGTAGGAAGGAAATGAAGTTACAATTTCATGATTTCAGCCAATATTGAAAAAACGTAGAAAAATAATTACTTAAGTTCTGTAGAAATGATATGTCAAGACACTGCAAGATTTATCGCATACAGTTCCACCTATGTTCTTTGACTCCCCCCACGATTTAATAAATAAAATAAGACATTTTATACATTTTTTTATTTTCAAGTTTTTAGTTTTTTATTTAGTATAGTATTACAAAATGGCGTATAACATATTTTTTTCAACCCCTCTTATACGGGTGAGTATCAAATAAAAGGGCTTAACTAGTACAATATAGTACACCATGAAAATTCTAAATCCAATATGGCCGCCATCACAAAATGGTGGATTACTTTTTATTCAATGCCCTCAATACGGGTACCAAATGAAAGGGCTTGACAAGTAGAACACAGTACACTTTAGAAAAAACTAAATAAAAACTAAAAACTTAAAATAATATAGAAGTAATAAATGTCTATAGGTTAAATCGTGGGGAGAGTCAAATTTCTGTTACTCTGGTTACGCTACGCCCCACGAGTTAATTTTATTTTTTGCCTTTTAGTACATACTAGCTTTACCGCTCGCTACTTCGTCCGCGCGGACTACAGTTTATCGCGAAAAATAGCATCCTATGTTCTTCTAGGATATTAAAAACCAATGCAAAAGTAGGTATAGCACCAACGCTCTTGATATTTATTGACAGACTTGTTATTTCGTTTCCATGGAAACCTTTACAGCGAGTAATCAACACTTCCCAATTTTCCGGGATAAAAAGTATCCAATGTTTTATTCCAGGATATAAGCTATCTCTATTCCAAATTTTATCAAAATCCGTTTAGCCGTTATCGCGTGAAAGCTCCCCAAACAAACAAACAAACAGACAACGTTTCACTTTTATATATTGGTACGGATAAAACCGTTTAACTTAAAATCATTTTTACTTATATTTTGCTTATAAGTATACTAGCTGATGCCAACTACTATTCCAAGACCTAAAATACCAATATACCGACATTATTTGATCAAAATTACTTCAGCCGTCAAAAAGTTATCGATTGCTCGGTTCCTTCCTACTCGTCGGATTGAGATACCAAGTACACCAGTTTTTAAGTCAAACCTCAAGCTATCCAACAGTGAAAACCACATTGCATTCGGTCCAGTAGTTTTTACGTGATGCGTGAACAAACATACAGACAATCAAACAAACAGACAGACACGTATTTAAAAAAATGTTATATTCTTATCAGTTCTTTCTTAGTTCAGTAGCTTATTTTATAAGTAGGTACCCTAGACCATTTTTTATTATTTTCTTTGTACAGACTTTTTCGTTCCTATTGCTTTATTACAGGTATAAATAAGTAGATATAGATAGATAATAGATAGACATATAGATAGATAAAAAAATAGGGCTTTTGCTGCTCACAGCGCCTAAGCAAAAATAAAACATAATGGTGGAAGTAATCATGCTTCGTTCAAAAGGTCGGATAATTATGATGAGAATAGAAATAACTAAGCTGTTCCTGAAATCCTTCGCAGCACCATACTTAGAAACTTTAATTAGTAATTCTTGCCGCAACATTGTATTGTGGCACTAGAATAGCAATCGCTTGCACGTAGGGGAGTCACATCTTGCACTGTTTTATTAGATACCACTGCTCTTGCCCATATTTATATGTTTGCGAACTTAGTAAATGAGTCATGTTTCTAAAAGATTCATCATCATCGTCGTCAGCCTGTACTCGTCCACTTAGTACCATACTTAGAAACTTTAATTAGTAATTCTTGCCGCATCATTGTATTGTGGCACTAGAATAGCAATCGCTTGCATGTAGGGGAGTCACATCTTCCACTGTTTTATTAGATACCACTGCTCTTACCCATATTTATATGTTTGCGAACTTAGTAAATGAGTCATGTTTCTAAAAGATTCATCATCATCGTCGTCATCCTGTAATCGTCCACTTAGTACCATACTTAGAAACTTTAATTAGTAATTCTTGCCGCAACATTGTATTGTGGCACTAGAATAGCAATCGCTTGCATGTAGGGGAGTCACATCTTGCACTGTTTTATTAGATACCACTGCTCTTGCCCATATTTGTATGTTTGCGAACTTAGTAAATGAGTCATGTTTCTAAAAGATTCATCATCATCGTCGTCAGCCTTTACTCGTCCACTTAGTACCATACTTAGAAACTTTAATTAGTAATTCTTGCCGCAACATTGTATTGTGGCACTAGAATAGCAATCGTTTGCATGTAGGGGAGTCACATCTTCCACTGTTTTATTAGATACCACTGCTCTTACCCATATTTATATGTTTGCGAACTTAGTAAATGAGTCATGTTTCTAAAAGATTCATCATCATCGTCGTCAGCCTGTACTCGTCCACTGCTGGACAAGGCCTCTCCTAATGCGCGCCACTGAGCCCCATCTTCTCATGTAATTGCTGCCAGCTACTTTACGCAGGTGATCGCTCCATCTAGCCGGAGGGCATCCTACACTACGTTTGCCTACGTCTCCACCCAAGAACTCGCCTACCCCATCGGTTATCGGTTCTTCAACAAATATAACCGGCCCATTGCCACTTAAGCCTGCTAATTCTTTGAGCTATGTCGGTAACTTTCGTTCTCTACCGGATCACCTCATTTCGGATGCGATCCCTTAGAGAAACCCCGAGCATAGCTCCTTCTATAGCACGCTGAGCGACTTTGAATTTGTGGACCAGCCTCACAGTCAATGTCCAAGTTTCGGCTTCGTATGTCATCACCGGTAGGACACACTGGTTGAAGAATTTATCCTCAGGCATTGTGAGATGGGTGACGAGAAGACCTGATGAAGTTTCCCAATCCCTTCAGCCTTCATAAATATTTTTAACGATTACTCGGCTTCTACTAATTGGATTGAGATACCAAGTACACCAGTTTTTAAGTCAAACCCTAAGCTATCCAACATTGAAAGCTATCCGCATCGCAATCGGTTTAGTAGTTTTTACGTGATGTGCGAACAAACATACAGGCAAACAGACAGATACGATTTTTCACAATGTTATTTTCTTGTTCAGTAGCTTATTTTGAGTACACTAGACCATTTTTTAAATTTCTTCTTTGTACAATTTTTTTGGTTCTTACTGTTTTATTATAAGTACTTATAGATACCATCAACTGAAATGCAACAAATTGTACTTCTTATTATCGAGTATGTACATTCGTAGATAACAAATTTATAAAAATTATATAACATGATTGAATGGTGATTTTGTACCTGACGTATACGCTAAACGTCGCTTTGTGACGCGAGCTGCAAAGTGTTAACAAATAGCTAACAGTCTGTACATGCACTAGATATCAAGTGTGATACATTACATACTCGTACAACATTTCCTAGCGATTCAGTACAGCACACGCGTCGGCATCGACGGGACCGACCGCCGGTACCTATTCCGTCTCTGTACAAACAATAAGTACTTACGTCTTTAAACCATTATTAGAATAGAACAAATTATGAGACAAGCTCATTATAACATTTAAATGACTGTAGTAGGTCATATCGCCTATCGGAACAATCTACATTGTGATATGTCCTGATAATTGAATCGTTATTTTTGCATTTAATTGGAAAAATTATGAATGGGATGACATCTCAGGAAATATATAAGCCCGTATTGCCTTCTTGTTCCCAGACCTTTCTTCGTGCTCGAGCAATACGCACGGATTCAGTGACTGAAAAATATTGATTGGATTTACGAGAGACGGAAATTTTTGAGCATAATGGAAAACCATTCGAGGTATGTGGATACAGTGCGAGGCAGGTGAAATGTTTAAGTGTTTTTCGGTATGGAAAAATAATTACTGGGGAGCAGCTACACACTTGCACCAGGGGACTAATATTTATTTATTACACAACTGCCCAAAAAAGGAGTGTAATGTTTTTAGGATTCATGTATGTTTGTTTGTATGTATGTGAGTTTCTTGAATCCACCATAACATTTTAATGCTTGAACAGATTTTAATATATAAGATATCGTTAGAATCCTTACATCATCCCGAGTAAAGCTACTTTTTTTAAATTCAATATTGCGTCTGTATAAAATGATGTCCCTTTCATGCCACCTCTCTCTCCCCTACTGACTTTTATGTAGCCGATGAACTGCAGACTGTTGACACACTATATCATACAAATCGATTTCTCTTCAGAGTTTTCTTCACTGAATAAGGTTTTATAGGTGACCAATAAGTGTAAGAGCAACTCGGCATCCGAAAAACTTAGTGACAAATAGAGATTCACTTTCATGAACGACTATTCAATCAGCTTTAGAGCGATCATAGCCTAACGGTTCAATAGTGCAACTTAGAATCCAACGATACCGGGTTCTATCCTAAGTTTTGTTGGTTTTGTGCAGTTTTTCATCGCTCCATGCTTCGGAGGACACGTTAAGCTGTCAGGTCAGTCCCGGCTGTTATCGTTAAGCCAAGTCAGATACCCTCAGGCGGCCGGACAAACTCTGTCACCAGATAAACAAACAAACAGGGCATAATGCTTCCATAACCACGGTCATTACATTTATTTAAAAAAACAAACGGTTGTCGTGTTTGAGAACATATTACTTTGTCAATGCATTTAAGACACGACCGAGCGACATGCACTGAGTCATCCTGAAATGTTACAGCGGTCACAGCACCAGGATCTACGACAATATCCTGCAAGTGATAGGGAATACTCCACTCGTGAGGCTCAACAGAATACACAAGGACCATGGACTCCAATGTGAAATGTGTGAGTAATCTACACAATATCTGATTAGGTTTATCAATTTATCAATCAGTGCAGTGATAATATGACAAAGGTTTGTTCAGTCCAAGTGTTCTGTAGTTCAGTTGATATAAATCCAGGCTTGTACTATTATTTATTCTGTGACCCAGATGTACCTTTTAGTTCCAAATACGCTTGTTAATGTAGAAAACTATGGGACATAAATTATGTACTTGCTGTGCCTGCGTGTTAATTTTTCTGGGATATAAAGATCCTGTGTTACTTTTCTCCAGAACTAAAAGTCAAGCTTCTTTCATACGTCAATTGTTTTGTATCGATTGCTTTTCATCGGATTGAGATACCAAGCACACCAGTTTTTAAGTCAAACCCTATGCTATCTAACGGTGAAAATCATATCGCAAAAGATCCAAATGTGATGTGAACAAATAAACAGATACACATTTAAAAATGTTACATTCTTGTTTAGAAGCTTGCAACAGTAGCTAATGGTGGAAAAAGTCTATCAAATACACACGAAGATTCCTTACGTCATCTGACTGAAAAAAAAAATGAAACCGTTTTTTATTTATATCCATATACGTAACCGACACTCCTTTACAATGCTATCCGTAAAACGTCGGTGTCCCGCATTCTGCGTGTATTTCTGGACTGGCGGCGCGGCGCGAAATACTAGTGTCTGCCGCAACTGCACTGTGCTCTATGCATTATTATTATTGCATGTTTCTCAGTGTAGCATTACTAGAACTGAGTAACTCTTACCTATATTACCAGGTACCTGTTGGATGATACTTTCATAACAAGTGTATTCGAATTTTATTGAACTTTTCAAGCCAACAGCATATCCTTTCTACTTTATAAATATTACGCTAATTTGATTTTATAGTTAATTCATTTTTAATCGAATTGATATGGATCATGTATAGATAGATTATTCATCAACATAATTTTCTTACTACTTTATAAATATTATGCTTATATGATGTTTAATGGAATTGATATGAATTAAGTATAACATAACTTTCTTACTAATTTATGAATATTACGCTAATTTGATTTTTAATGGAATTGATAAGGATCAGGTATAGGTAGATATATCATCAACATAATTTTCTTACTACTTTGTAAATTGTACGCTATTTAGATTTTTAATGGAATTGATAAGGATCAGGTATAGGTAGATATATCATTAACATGATTTTCTTACTACTTTATAAATATTACGCTAATTTATTTTTTTATGGAATTCATAAGAATTAACTATAGGTAGATAAATATATCATCAAAATAATTTTCTTACTACTTTGTAAATTGTACGCTATTTAGATTTTTAATGGAATTGATAAGGATCAGGTATAGGTAGATATATCATCAACATAATTTTCTTAATACTTTATAAATGTTACGCTAATTTGATTTTTAATAGAATTGATAAGAATTAAGTATAGGTAGATATATCATCAACATAATTTTCTTACTACTTTATAAATATTACGCTAATTTGATATTTTATTGATCTATTAAATGTAATTGTTAAGGATCAAGTACATATTTGCTTTATTTACTTACTTGTACTATTGTAAGGTCAATGTTAATTTGAGATTTTTAGTGCAATAAAGAGTCATCTATTTATCTATCTATAATTTTCTTACTACTTTATAAATATTACACTGAAATGTTTTTATTGGTTCATTAAATGGAATTGATAAGGATCAAGTATAGGTAGATATGTCATAAAACTAGAACGACACTTTTATAGAGTCCGTATCAAAAGATAAGGAATCAATTGTAGAAACAACAATAACAATGTTAATCTTTTATTTACTATTTTTAATGTTTGTTCGAGTTTGACCAGCATAAATGATAAAATATAGATAAATGATAAAATTATAATGATCTTACCTGATACCCTCAATGAAGCGAACTAGTATGTGACACGCTCATCTAGAATGTATCTAACTTTGTGCACTCTCACTCTCTGAAATTTAGATCTCCCAGTACTTATTTATTATATTTATCGGGAAACACATCGGTCTCACTCCTTGGCCTTTATATCCGTGCCTTTCGATTGTCTCAAAACCACAGATCAAAATGTAGAAGGGAAGATTAGGAACAAGCTCCTCGGGTCTTCATAAATTTGGTGCAACGGACATAATTGACGATCGCTTGGTCGAGTGGTTAGTGACCCTGACTATGAAGTCTACCAACGGTTGCGGGTTCGAATCCCGCAATGTGTAATCATTTGCGTGATGAGCAGAAATGTTTGTTTCCGAGTCATGCATGTAATATTTGTTTCTATGTATGTTTATCCGTTGTCTAGTACCCATAGTATACGGTATCCTAGTTTGGTGAATTGTCCCGAATATATTTATTTATATTAATACTAGCTAAGCCCACGGCTTTACCCGCGTGGTCATTTCATTTAAAAGTTGCCCATACGTGTTATTCCAGGAACAAAAACTACATTTCTTTAAAATTCGTTCAGCCGTCAAATAGTTTTATCGATTGCTCGGCATCTAATAATCGGATTAAGATACCAAGTGCCCCAGTTTTTAAGTCATACAAAAAACTATCCAACAGTGAACCGCATCGAAAACGGTCCAGTAGTTTTTACGTGATACGTGAACAAACATAAAGACAAACAAACAAACAAACAAACAGACAGACTCGATTATTTAAAATATTATATTATTATTCAGTAGCTTATTTTAAGTACCCTAGACAATTTTGTTTAATTATCTGCTATGTACAGACTTTTTCATTCTTAATGCTTTATTATAACTATAGTATAGATAGATAGATATAGATAGATTATGAGTATAGAGAACTGGCCAGTGACCGCCTAACTCAAAGCTATGGCGATAGCAATATCAATGCACTGTCCGTCCTTGTAATTTTTTTACGATATGACAAAGACAGACAGTGCATTGACGTCAAAAACGATTACAAGTCCAATACGAACGTTCAACCGCGGACACCCTGCTGGCCATAGTCACAAACAGTCTGTGTAGCATGAGTGAGCAGTGTCAAATAAACGTAGAGAGATTCTCTCTACGCAAATAAATTAATGTTATCTCATTCGCACTTCAGTCTGCGTTTGTCTTTCTGTCTTTGTTATGAATGCACGTGAAGCATGACCGCTGGAATGAAGCCGTGTGTGTTTGCCTGTACACACACGGCTTCATTTCTGTAGTTGTATCTAGCCCCGGTTTTGTTTATGTGATGTTAAAGCGTGCCATATCTTCCCCCCTTTAACTACACTGGCCTTTTAACTACACTTTTAATGTCATAGTCACAAACAGTCTGTGTAGCATGAGTGAGCAGTGTCAAATAAACGTAGAGAGATTCTCTCTACGCAAATAAATTAATGTTATCTCATTCGCACTTCAGTCTGCGTTTGTCTTTCTGTCTTTGTTATGAATGCACGTGAAGCATGACCGCTGGAATGAAGCCGTGTGTGTTTGCCTGTACACACACGGCTTCATTTCTGTAGTTGTATCTAGCCCCGGTTTTGTTTATGTGATGTTAAAGCGTGCCATATCTTCCCCCCTTTAACTACACTGGCCTTTTAACTACACTTTTAATGTCTGTTTGTCGCGTATCACGTTAAAACTACTGGACCGATTGCGATACAACTTTCACTGTTAAATAGCTTAAGTTTTGACTAAAAATTTGGTGTACTTGGTATCTCAATCCGATCAGTAGGAGCCAAGCAATTTAATAAAAAAAACTATTAATAGTGTGGTACTAAGTTTAGAATAAAGCTACTGGACCTACTGCAATGCGATTTTCACTGTTAGATGGCTTATTTTCCAACTTAAAAACTGGTGTACTTGGTATCTCAATCCAATGAGTAGGAGCCAAGAAATGTAATAAAAAACTGTAATTTTTAGAAGTGTGGTACTAAGTTTACAATCAAACTACTGGACCGACTGCGATGTGAATTTCACTGTTGGATGGCTTAAGTTTCGACTTAAAAACCAGTGCACATGGTATCTCAATCCGATTAGTAGGAGCCAAGAAATTTAATAAAATCTATTGTTTTTAGAAGTGTGGTACTAAGTTTACAATCAAACTACTGGACCGACTGCGATGTGAATTTCACTGTTGGATGGCTTAAGTTTCTACTTAAAAACTGGCGTACTTGGTATCTCAATCCGATGAGAATGAGCCAAGAAATGTAATAAAAAAGCTATTATTTTTGTAAATGTGGTACTAATTTTAGAATATAATTACTAGACCGACTGCGATGCGATTTGCACTGTTGGATGGCTTAAATTTCTACTTAAAAACTGGTGTACTTGGTATCTCAATCCGATGAGTAGGAGCCAAGGAATTTAGTAAAATCTATTAATTTTAAAAGTGTTGCACTCATTTTTGAAGGCCAGTCTAGATAGAATCTTTAATTAAAAGCTTCTATTTAACTTCACTTGTATCTATGTATTTCCGTCTGTCCTGGAATCTTGCTATTCAAATTTCGAGCACTTCCCGATTAGCAATCCGGCTGAAACTTTCAGGGTAATTCACAACTCGATGACAATATATGAAGAAAAAAAAACTCGTAGGTAAAACACGTGGGTAAAGCTTTTTTTTATTTAATTTTTTATTTTATACTGATTTGTTGTGAAACCAGTTGCGAAATGTGAGTTCCTGAACCCTGGCGGGTCAATAAAGGACCGCATCTCCTACACGATGGTGCTGGAGGCCGAGAAGAACGGGCTCGCGAAGGCTGGGACTCGCTTCGTGGAGCCCACCTCCGGCAACACGGGCATCGGCGTCTCGTTGGCTACGGCCGTTTGTGGTAAGTATTTCTAACTCATCTTTACATTTTAACACCTATTTCATATTTCATTATACACAAATACCTATAGGTAGTTGAAATGTGAAGATGAGGTATGAGTTAGTTGATACCATGAAGTTGAAGTTAGTTTAACTATAGTTGAAACCATGAAGTTGAAGTTAGTTTATCTTTAGTTGAAACCATGAAGTTGAAGTTAGTTTAACTTATAAATTACACAAAGTTAAACTAACTTCAACTTCATGGTTTTTGAAGTTAGTTTAACTAACTTTAGTTTAACTTACTTTTAAGTTAAACTAACTTCATCTTCATGGTTTCAACTAACGGAGAAGTGCTTGTAAGTACATACATGTTACGTTTTAAATAAAACTTCCCCATTTGCGCTTGACTTGTTTCTAGGCGTTTATTAGACGTTGGTATTTGTCACAGTACAAAATATACTTGGTGCTCAATTCGAGTGGTTAAACTCAGTACAGAAATCCGGTTTATGAGCGCATGTGCGAGCCTTTTTTTTTACTATCATGTCGCACGTTATAATTATTACCATCACACTAATATTATAATGGCGAAAGTTTGTGTGTATGTTTGTGTATGTTACTCCTTCACGCTCAAACAGCTGAACGGAATTGTCTTTTTTTTATGGAAATTTGGTACCAGGATAGCTTACATCTTTGATTAACACATCTAGAAGTAGCCTACATCATCATCATCCACGCGGGTGAAACAGCGGGGTGCAGCTAGTGTAATAATAAAATATATATAAAAAAACAGGACTATTCACAAGAATTACCTAGACCCAAACTAGGATACCCTGTACTATGGGCACTAGACAACGAATAAATATACACAGATACGAATATTACATCCATGACTCCGAAACAAACATTTCTGCTCATCACACAAATGATTACACCTTGCGGGATTCGAACACGCAACCGTTGGTCGACTTCACACTCGGCCAAGGGGTCGTCAATTATGTCCGTTGCACCTAATTTGTGCACGCACTAGGAGCTTGTTCCTAATCTTCCCTTCTTTAATACATACCTACGTTTTGAGACAATTGAAAGGCACGGATATAAAGGCCAAGGAGTGAGACCGATGTGTTTCCCGATAAATATAATAAATAAGTACTGGGAGATCTAAATTTCACAGAGCGATACCCAGTACCCTGTACTATGGGCACTAGACAACGGATAAACATACATAGACACGAATATTAACATTACATCCATGACTCGGAAACAATCATTTCTGGTCATCACACAAATGATTACAGCTTGCGGGATTCGAACCCACGACCGTTTGATTTCGTAGAAGGTCTCTTGCCACTAGACCAACCGGCCGCCAAATTATTATCAGATGCACAAAGTAACGTATTATGAATGTGACCTATCAAGGATAGCGACTAATGTGACGAATGGTGATCGCATCCCTATTATGTACTTTATCGTGATTAGCTCTGAGTACAGTCAGCTCTATAATTATTATTACAACCGAGCTTTCATAAAGGCTGACATTGTAATACGAACCATACAGAAAAAGTAACTTGTTGGCCGGATCTTGCAGCGAGCCCATTTCTGATGATAACATTGTAATCAGTCCCTCCGTGCTTTCCCAGCTGCAATTGTAGATAATTATTTGTGTAGGCATTGCTGTTATAAAAATAACTACAAACAAAAACATAGTAAATGAAGAACCAATACCATAATTGTAACTTTTTAACTTTCGCGATTCGAACACATCGTTATATATATAAAAGGTACTCAATCGCGTCGAGGTAAATAAAAATTAAGTTTTCAGCGTGATTAAGTCCCGTTTAAATATATAACAATACTATAATGATGGTAGGCCATAGTAAAAACTTTAAAGTTGCGATATTTTGTCAACTATCTAATCAAAGCTTTGGCAATCCCAATTTCACGCCTGCTGATGTGTTTGTTAATAAAAGAAAACTGCGCATGTTATTTGAAAATTAAAGGTATTTTCAGAGAGAGGAGCCCGATATGTATACAGGTTGAGTTTTTTTAACAGGGATCTCTACGCAGCTTTGATAGATTTGTTCGTAAAAATCTATCTAGAGATTTCCAAACGAAATAACACTGTATTATTATTATTAAAACTAACGTGTTTTTTTTTATAATATGTTAAAATTCAATAACGGGAGTTACTCAGGCTCACTATGCGCGCTACCTGTGGTAGCCAAAACTCAGTACAAAAATCGGATAATCGCCCGCGCATGTACTGGGCCTTTAAAATGATTTAGAACTGCATTTAACGGTTTATGAAAAATCGTTATTTTCGCCTGAAATCGTTTAAAGCTGTCTTATTTTTTTTATGAAATTGGATTCTGCTGCCAGTAACAAGTTGCTACTACCATTTGAAAAATCTACATTTAAATTTTCATATATTATATTGTAAGTAAAGAGAAAACCAAAACATTTTGATTGTTTCTTCTTTCGCCTTTCAAAAGATATTTACAAAATTTTGTTTGCCATAAGAACAAAATAATTTACCTAGGATAGGAAGGAAAACTCGATTATTCAAAAATGTATCACTGCAGTTTTAAATCTTTTGTATTAAATTGAGTAGGTAAGCGGTGTGTATGATGATGGATTCGTAATCTCAGAAATGCATCAATAGTTTTTCAAAGGCAGTTTAACATAACTTTTGAACCCAAATATCTCAGAAAGTAGTTATACTTAGAATTTTTATGGAACATTGATTGTGTCCATAATGTTTTCTTAGAGATTGACACTATTTTTATTTATAGCCAAGAAGTCGATATTTTTTCAAAATGGCGGATGTTTCCGTATGACAATAGTAATAACTA
The DNA here is from genome assembly GCA_946251855.1 of Alsophila aescularia. NCBI lineage: Eukaryota > Metazoa > Arthropoda > Insecta > Lepidoptera > Geometridae > Alsophila > Alsophila aescularia. The sequence goes on along the minus strand of OX276373.1, from coordinate 24,199,704 downwards.
ACTTAAAAGCTAAAAAAACACGCCTGCCCTGCCAATAAAGATTTTTTGCCAAGAATATAAATATTGTTTGAATGGGCTTATAAAACCCTTCCATTTGATACCCATATTGTAAATTTTGAAGAAAAAAAATATTCTTCGAGTTTGAATACTGCCGCCATAATGAATGTTTAAAAAAAATATAGCCTATATTACTCGGGGGGATGTAAGGATTCTAACAATACGTCTAAATCTGTTCCGGCATTTAAAAGTTATGGTGGAATAAAGAAACACACATACAAACATACGTGAATGCTAAAAACATAACACTCCTTTTTTGGGCAGTCGTGTAAAAAGGTTACATTGCCGTTTCAACTTTGTAGTGTGTTTCTAAATATAATGGAAATAGAGTTAGCGGCCTTCTTTGTTATCCGTGCCATGCCATATCATAAATCAGTCCATCGATAAATATGTTTGAAGTATGTAATGCACTGATTTTATTCGTATTTTGGTGTACTGATAAATCTGCGATAAACTGATTTATCTGTGTACATACGTAATCCACACCAATATGTAAAAGTGAAACGTTGTCTGTTTGTTTGTTTGTTTGGGGAGCTTTCACGCGATAACGGCTGGATAGATTTTGATGAAATTTGGAATGGAGATAGCTTATACCCTGGAATAAAATATAGAATACTTTTATCCCGGAAAATTGAAATTTTCCACGTTCAAACTGGAAAATGTCGATACTCGCTATAAGGAATGGTTGCCATCGAAAAGAAATAACAACGAGTCTGTCAAAAAGCATCAAGAGCGTTGGTTTTTGCATTAGTTTTTAATATCCTAGAAGAACATAGAATGCTTTTTTTCGCGATAAATTTTAGTCCATGCGGGCGAATACGCGTGCGAAAGCTAGTAAGTACCTATAGCTAACTAACAATAACTGTGCATGTATCAAAACACCATAGTTTATGTATGTTATGATGATGAGCACAAATTTTGCTTACGAGTCATGGATGTTTAATATATTCGCATTTATGCATTTTTATCCGTAAATACCCATAGTACAGGGTATCCTATATACAGGATGGAATTTTTTAACCACACCCGGGTGGAAAGTACTGGAAATACTGGAGGTAGCAAATTTTACTCAAAGGAAACATTCCTTTATTTTTAAAAAGAATCAAATCTGCATTCAAAGATTTTCGAAAACTCCCACACTCGGGAATCGAAACGACTAAAACCGAAAAAATTACATCTTGTACTCTTATGGCATCGATTGATAGGGTCAATCATAAGAATCAAACCTCTAACAAACATCTATCTTCTATCTATCTATATCTATCTATCTATATCTTCTATACTATAATATAACTGTAAATGGGCTAAATCTGTATATTAAATATTTTTTTAAATTTGAATTGTGATAAACTTCAAAATCGTTATGGAGTGCATTTTTTTTATTTTTTTTGTCTGTCTGTCTGTCTGTCTGTCTCTTTGAACACGCATCACGCTGAAACTACCAGACGGATTTCGATACAACTTGGCACAATCATAGCTGATGTTATGGATTAACATTTAGAATACTTTTTATCCCGAAAAAATAAAGGGTTCCCGCAGGATAAGGGTTGAAAGTTATTTAAAAGAACACGTATCACGCTGAAACTACGGGACGGATTTTGATGTAACTGGGCATAGTCAAAGTTTATATTATCTGTTAAAATTTAGAATACTTTTACTCCCGAAAAAATAAAGGATTTTTAAGGGATAAGGGTCCAAAGTTTATGTAAAATTAAAGTAATAAACATCCGTAACATGCGTGGAATTTTAATCCAGACGTCCGTGGATCGAAACCACGCGCTTCTAGTTTTTTTTGCTCCATAATTAATAGCATTTATTTACATATTTTATGCGTTATTTTTACATTTTTTTAACCCCTGAACAAAGAAACGGGTGTTATAAGTTTAGGATGTGTATCACTGTATGTGTGTGAATGGGTGTGTGTGAGGTTTTTCGTTTTTTTTTTTTGGTTGAATGCTAATGTGATTGAGATGGTTCTTAGCTATATGGGGAGGGGAGGAGGGAGGGGGGAGGTGAAAAAAGGGGTGAGAATCGTAGCTTCCAAACGAATGGTCCGATTTAGGTGCGGTTTTTTATGATTGAAAGCCGAGGTAATCGAGATGGTTCTTAGATATTAGAGTACGAGTATAGCACAATGGAGTATCTTTACAAAGAAGATAATTAAGGTTGTAACACTACATAATTTACCAGCATTAACAACTCCAGCGCATAAATGAAACGCATCAAAGTCCTGCCTCCAATTTAACTAGATGGCGCTGATTGACCTTAAAACACGCATTTCATTCACTGCAACCAAGCGTACCGTTAAATTCAAATCTGTAATCTTTTCGAATTCGGCTCATACTAGCTTTAGCGCTTTGCCTCAGCACGACCTCCAGCTCTCAAGTCCTCGCGACTGGAAGTTGTCTGTTGAATTGCCTACGGTCCGGTTGATATCAAATTACTCTGCACATATCTATATATATATATATACATACAGATCAACCTATTCTGAATATGCGTAACTTATACGAACAACGTATTTTTTTCGCTTCATCTGCACGCTGCACGTCCTTCGTTACCTTACCGCCCGTCGCACTACGACGCCTTACCAGGTCTTATTTAATAACTGGGTTACTTGGTATCGTAGGCCTTGTACGCACTGCCTTGCGGTGGAACGCGGTGCGTTTATTCTAGCGTTTATTTCATATTGTATTATATGCGTTTATTTCATCGCAATACGTGCACTTCTGTGACACTTCACTTTACTCGTACTTCACAGAAAATGCGTTATAAAAACGCAAGGCAGTGCGAGCTAGCCTTATTTCGATGATTAAACGCCGAGCAATCGATAAAAAAACTATTTAACGGCTGAACAAAATTTGAAGAAATGTAGTATAATATTGTACTTTGTAGGTACTTTTGGTCCTGTAATAACACGTGTGGGCTACTTTTAAATAAAATGACCACGCGGGCAAAGCCGCGGGCACGGCTAGTTATAAATAAAATAAAAGGAAATCCATAAAATCTTAACTTATTTTAATTCAACGAATAAAGGGTTAACTAACTAATTAGTTGCTCGAAATGAGTTCCATTTTGTTGGATACACAAGTTAGTTTTTTTTAATAAAGAGGAGAGAAATTATCTAATAAAGAGTTTATTTACAAACACGTGCAAATTGAAATCTAAATAGGTCTTCGTCATTTTATTAGATAAACGACGTCAAAGATAACTGTTAATAAGGTACTAACATAAGTAATCTGATCGACCTTTGAGTAATAGTGCTTTATCTTGTCCCATTGAATTTATAAGTTTAGATTTCATGGTTTTCCTTTTATTTAATTTAGCATATTTGTTAAAGAGATTTGATCCTTATGATTGACCCTATTGATTGATGTTAGGATGTTATTTTTTCGGATTTTAGCCGGTTCGATTACCGAGTGTGGCGACTTTCATAAATCTTTGAATGCAGATTGATTTCTTTTAAAAAATAAAAGAATGTTTCTTTTAAGTAAAATTTGCTATCCCCAGTATTTAGAATACTTTCCTTTCGGGTGTGGTTAAAAAAATCCACCTGTATATCCTTTGTACGGGTTAGACGCTCGAAAACAAAATCTCTGTTAGTATTTGAGGTATCAACTTAGCTGCCGCGGCAACGCTGCGGAGCGGCACGGAAGTTGCGCTCCGGCCCACTTAAGTTGAGATTTCTCAAAATTGGTACAAGCGTGATCAACATTGATAACTACGTTATGTCAGTGAAAGTGTTGACTAATAATTGAACGAGTTTCAAGGGTAAAGCCTGCCTGGATAATTTCCTGCTAATTAAATAGTTCGTATATGGCAAGTCATTGATATCATAAAATTATAAAAAACAAAAACCTGACTGCGAACAAAACTAAAACGAGGCAAAGAAGTTTTTTAGATCCTTTATTTTGAAATATGAGATGCATTCGGCAGCATGAGTTGAGGAGTAGTAGCTCGCCAGATTCTTGCTGATCCCGTCAAAGGAGAAATGAAACGTATTATGCCTACGATTGCTTCTTATATTTTGAAATAAATAATCTAAAGCTTGTTTGCCTCTTTTTAGTTTTGTTCACAGTCGGGTTTTTGATTATTTATAAAGAAATAAAATAATTAATAACTTTTTAGTTTCCCTTATATATTTTTGGAGTGGTCTTTATTTTGATACCTCAATCGATAGGTTGTGGACTTTTTTTGTTCCGTCGGAAACACAATATGGCAACTGTAAGCCGCCATATTAGTTTGCTTGACACTTCATATATCGTATGTCACTCTCGTGATTAAACGAGTCCAACACCAAATTTATCAAAATCCATCACGTCTTTTAGGCTGTAGGACGCGCCAAAGGAACAAACATACATACATACAGCCCAAACACATAATCCTCCGCAGTCGGGTAAAAATAGTAATGACCCTAAGACGCTTCCCTATCCCTAGGGTACTCGTCTAATATACTTACTATAGTATTTTCGGGACATATATTCTGTTTATCAACATGACTTGTGATCTGTTTTTGATATTTGATCGGTTATAAGATCGTGTGCGTTCTGCATCGTAGCATAACAAGGGTGGCAAGATTTCTAGAAGTATCGTGGTGTGGGAGTTTGTTGCGCATGACAGCATGAAACGGGCGACAACAAGGCATAAGTTCAAAAACTAAAACCCAACTGCGGTTGGGTAATAAATAGTCTATGACACTCTTGAGATGACGCATTGATTGATACCTCGCTTTTTGACAAGCGAAGTATCAATCGATGCGTCTTCATCTCGAGAGTGTCATACTAAGTCATAAGATGTCGATATTTTTAATGACAATTTGAGATCAATTCTTAACAATTTGAATTTATTTGTAACGAATTACTTAAGATAGTTAGCGTGTTGGTCAATACTGTAAGCTTACTATTTTCAAATAGATGAATAAATAAATAATAAATAATACTCGGACTTCGGACCATGTTTTTAGTTTAAACACAACCCTTCCTTTGCTCCGCCGTAGTCGGGTAATAAAAATAGCCTATTATCTATACATGAAGACAAATCGATTGACACCTTGCTTGTCAAAATCGAACCAATAGGGGCGACGCTATGGTGGAACATTCACATATCCATATACATAGATACATACATACATACATACATACATACGTACATAGACTGTTAAATTCATTGCCTTTCCCTTGCATCGCCATCGTCGGGTAAAAAGATCACATCATCATCTTACTAACTGTGAAACAATGGCTGTACGTATTAAATTACGTCTTCAAACAATGCGTTACGGCGTCACAGATCAGGTTTAATTCTAAGTAATTTGCATCAGTCGTCAGTAAAATTAAAACATATTTATTGTTGTGCTGGCTTCAATGTTTACTAACAAGCAAAAGGGTTAACCTCCACTTATCCATATACTTGTTCGTGTTGCTTTATTTGCAGATATTTTTAACGTGTTCGAAGTTAAGTTGTTTAATTAGTGCTCCGTACGCCCGAATGAAAAAAAGGAACCCTTTTATGATCACTCGTGTGTTCGTCTGTCTGTCCGTCCGTCACAGCCAATTTGCTCCGAATCTACTGGACAGATTAAGTTAAAACAATTAATGAAAATATAATCAATTTAGAAAAAAAAGTGAAAATAGTTCATTACTTATAGTCTCTCCTGTAGAAAAACTATAAGAAGTCTATGGTCTTAAAATAACATGGTAAATCTCTCAAAATTGTGAGATAGATATTCATAGTACGGAACCCTCTCTACGCGATCTCAACTCGCACTTGTCCAGTTGTAAGATGATTGAATCGATACGGAACAAACACCGTTGTGGATATTTGGAATCATAATAATTTGACCCTGTTAAAACGTTTCCTAATTATCGTTTGGTGTTTTGGAGGTTAAGGACTATAACTCCACACAATAAGTAGATATATAGTTTTTATGCATGTCCTAGTTGCTAATATAATTTAATAACGAGGCCGCTAAATCTTCGAATCAATGAAAAAAAAGTGAAAGCTGTGGATGGAACCTTGGAGTTTAATGTACTAGCTATACTATAATAATACTCTAAGGGTGGGACCAATAGATTATACCTTAAAAACCACCACAAAACACACAGTAGTGACAAAATCTATTTCGAAAACTGCATTAAAATCCACCCCGTAATTTTTGCAAGAATCCCAGACATCAATTTAAAACTTACCTATGTTTTGGATTTTATTATCATCATTAATTAATAATTATTAAAGATAGCAACCCGCCTCGGTGTTGCACGAGTAGCTAAGGCACATAATACAGCACAGCGCAGCCTGGGGCCGCTGCGCGATCGACCTTCCCCGACATCCCCCACCATTCGTCCGATTCCCACACTACCCTCCCCTCACTTTCCCCCACCTTCACTTCACTTCCCTTCACTTCACTTTCACTTTCCCTCACTTCCCTAAACCTTCACTCCCCCAGATTTCCCCAGTTTTTTATTTTTTCGAAGTAATTATGGCCACGCCGAAAGGTAAGGATCGCACAGCGATTTTGTTTGCTGAATACGGCCCCTGCCCGAACCTAACCACAGAATTAATAATAGTACTACAACCGCGCCCAAAGATTTTGAATTACGCGTACTGGCGTACCACACCCAATTATACCACAGATTACACTAGTAGTGAAACGAAGAATTAATCAAGCAGAATTAATTGAAATGCGATCATCAAAAACATCGTCATAACTTTTAAACTATTCATCAAAAAAGTAAATATACAGCATAATTTTATTGATCTACATGAAATGAGGCAGGCTACTGTTATAAATATTGAATTTGATAAGGATCAGTAACATATTCACAAATAGCTATAGATAACTGAGTCAAAAAGTAAAGTTTGAACAGCATAGTTTTATTGATCTACATGAAATGAGGCAGGTTACTGTTATATTCAATTTGATAAGGATCAATAACACATTCAAAAATAGCTATAGAAAACTGAGTCAAAAAGTAAAGTTTGAACAGCATAATTTTATTGATCTACATGAAATGAGGCAGGCTACTGTTATATTGAATTTGATAAGGATCAGTAACATATTCACAAATAGCTATAGATAACTGAGTCAAAAAGTAAAGTTTGAACAGCATAGTTTTATTGATCTACATGAAATGAGGCAGGTTACTGTTATATTCAATTTGATAAGGATCAATAACATATTCAAAAATAGCTATAGAAGACTGAGTCAAAAAGTAAAGTTTGAACAGCATAATTTTATTGATCTACATGAAATGAGGCAGGTTACTGTTATATTGAATTTGATAAGGATCAATAACATATTCACAAATAGCTATAGATAACTGAGTCAAAAAGTAAAGTTTGAACAGCATAATTTTATTGATTTACATGAAATGAGGCAGGTTACTGTTATATTGAATTTGATAAGGATCAATAACATATTCACAAATAGCTATAGAAAACTGAGTCAAAAAGTTAAGATTTTTTTATTTCTGTTAAGCGTTTATTTTGGGCTCTCTGTAATAGGTATCACGGTCTGTAATAGGTAGCACTCGTGGTATCACGGACTTTTTAACTTTGTAGAACTAATGAAGAAGAATATATTTATAGTAGGTAGATTTTTTTCACTTGTTTAAAACCGTTTGTTCAGCGTTTGACGATAAACCAGCCAAATCAACCCGTTTTTTAACCCGACTGAGCGAAGTGACCGGTGTTCATCAGCCTATGAATGAGCCTATCTATGTATGTCTGTTCCTTTGTGCTAGTTTGTGGCACTATATAGACCAAACGCGTGGACCGATTTTGATGATTCTTACGTCAATTAATTTGTCTAGTTTTGCGAGTGCTAAGACATGACAGTAATCAAAGTTCAATAAGCGACAACCAGACGCCATATACTTAGTGAAAAAGAAAAAAAAAAGTCGACGAACTATGTTAAGTGCGGAATCATTATGCTATGACGATGTAACTATTTGAAAATCATACAGAAAACAACGCTTTCTTAAATTTTTGCCTCATTTTAGTTTTGTTCGCAGCCGGGTTTTTTGTGTAGGTGCTTGATCATGCTTGTTATTATTTCTGAGTTTGATTACAAATATTATGATTTATTATTAACTTATTTTTATCAGTGTTAAAAATAGCCCGTAGCACTCAGGAATAACGGAGCTTCCAATTAGTGAAAGAATTTTCAGAATCGGATCAGTAGTATCAGAGATTAGCGGTAACAAATAAATATCAAACTTTAACTCTTTATAAATACGAGTATATAGGCTATATTTTGGGTAGAAAAATCAGAAAGCTTAAATTGTAGTCCACACGGACGAAGTCTCGGAACTAATCCCAATAAAATCGATATCAAATTTTAAGCCGATACGACATTAAGAAGTCACATTCAAACTTCGTATTTATAACATGAATGGACTCCTCAGGATATGGATGCACCATCGTGACCCCAGACAAGAACTCCGACGAGAAGATGTCGACCATCAGCCTGCTCGGAGCCGAGGTGGTGCAGACCCCGGCGATGGCGCCTTACGGCGACCCCGAGAACTTTGCCTCCGTCTGCAATAAGATCTTAGATGAGGACCCAAATGCGATTTCTTGTGACCAGGTAAAGTCATCATCATCATGCCTATATCTGTCTAAAGTGCTTAGTAACGTTACTGCAATTGGCAACCTTTATTGAAAACTTGTAAAAAGATGATAGTTGTCTATACTCAAGTTGCAAGTTGCTGAGCGTGGCAAAAGGCAGAAGAAGAAGATAGCTTTCTTGTATGCAACCTGACAAAAATAAACGTAAATGTATCACTATGTCAGACGTTGGTTAAAAGCAATAGTGCGATTGCCTTGCATCTGGCTGGAAAATCAAAAGCAACCATTATTTAAGAGCTCCAGCGCTTGCTGGTGAACAACATTAAGTTGTGGACACGTTGAAATTAGCGCTTCGTCGGGAATGGGACTCGATGCCATTATGCATGTTAATGTAGGTCGTATTGAACAGAAACATTAGTTTTCACTGAAATGTACTTCATTTCTAGCATTACCTACCCTGAAATTTCGGTAAATTGTAGACCACTTAACCAAATAACAAGATGATGAATTAGTAACACTTCGAGTGACGAACCCTGTAAACCTTTCAGGTGTACCGTTACGTATATATGGTGGCCACCTTTATAGGTACTTATAGTGGTTATGTAAATAAGTTTATAGATATAGCATGGTTTCAATTCCAATTAAAGTCATACAGTTACGATTTCCCAGTAATCATTGAAATTTTATCAAACGCGATTATTGAACGACTTTCTCAGTTCAGGCTCAGCTTATCGGAAATGAAAAAAGGAGCTCAAAAGCTACGCGGAACAACACGGAGCAAGCGTTGTTCACATACACTTAGATATGTATAGCGAATACTTTAGGATAATAAAATAGTAAGTGGATCAAATGACGTGGATGAGGAACTCCAAAAAGTTGTGAGAATCCTTAGGGAAGAAGGCACTAAATTTTGTCAGCATCAGCGAACGGGCACGATGTCTAAAATCTCGGATGAGGCTCTTCGGCTTATGGACAAACGATAGGAACAACAGCAAGCCACAACGTCAGAAAAAAGGGATATCAATAAAAAATAATAATCTCAAAACAAATTCAGAATGGTAATGCCCCTGCAAAGGACGGCATAAGCCCGTACTTCGAGAGCTTCAGAGCCTATTTAGCACCGTTCTTAACAGTGGGAGGACTCCAGAGGCGTGGAGCAGGAATGTGGTAGTACTATCCCCTTTTAAAGAACTACCGACCTATTTCACTCTTGAACCACGTCTATAAGCTGTTTTCGAGGGTAATTTCAAATCGTCTCGCAAGAAGACTTGACGAATTCCTTCGTGACCAGGCCGGGTTCTGCAGAGGATTTAGCACCATAGACCACATACACACATTGAGGCAGGTTATACAGAAGTCTGATGAATATAACCAGGCCCTGTGTCTCGCTTTTGTTAGTTCACAAAAGCAAGTTACAGGGGCTGGTTAAAAGGCCTTTGACTCCTGCTGAAACCTGGGCGGTTCTGAAGTCTTTGCAGCGGTGTCAAGTGGACTGGTGAAACATTGAAGTGCTGAGATTTTTGTATGACACCGCAATTATGAGTGTCAATGTACAAAACCAGAAGTCTATAAATATCCAACTGCGCAAGGGAGTGAGACAGTGGGATGTCATATCCCCGAAACTGTTCAGTAATGCCTTGGCTGATAAGTTTAAGAAGATGGATTGGAAAGGAATGGGCATTAATATCAATGACGAGAACATCTCACACTTACGATTTGCCGCTGATATCGTCCTAATTACGGAGTCACTGCAAGACTTGCAAAGTATGCTGACCAACCTAGTTGATTCTTCTCGACGCATCGCTCTCGGAATGAACATACATAAGACAAAGATCACGTTTAACGATCTTATTGACCCGGAACCGATTGCAGTCAATGGTGTACTACTTGGGCAAATATTGCAATTAGGTAAGAACAACATTGAGATGGAAGCCAACAGAAGAATTCAGCTGGGTTGGGCAACACTGGGCAAGCTTCGTCAAGTCTTCTCGTCATCCATACCATAGTGCCTGAAGGAAAAAGTCATCAATCAGTGCATCCTACCAGTCATGACCTAAAGAGCCGAAATGAGCACACTCACGCACAAATTTAAGGTCACTCAGCGAGCTATGAAGAGAACTATGATTGGAGTTTTTCTGAAGAATAAGATTCGTAACGAAGATAACCGACGGAGAAACAAAGTAACCGACATACCTCTAAGGATAAGCAAGCTAAAGTGGCAGTGGGCTGGTCACATTTCCCGAAGAACCGATAACCGTTGGGGTAGACGAGATCTCGAGTAGAGACTACGTTTAGGAAAACGTAGTGCAGGAAGCCCTGTGGCCAGGTGGAGCTGCGAAAAGTGGCTGAAATTAAATAGATGTGGAAAGTTAAAGACCGAGCTCAGTGGCTATATTAGGAGAGGCCTATAGTGTTAAAAAGCAAGCAAAGAAAGCCTGGTTACTATTATTGATTAAAATAATGTAAAGGATATATCGTAGACATTCTCATACTTTACTTCAAAAAATGAGGAGGACAACATCCACAGTCCAACATAGAAATGTTGGACTGTGGATGTTGTTTTTAATGTATTATCACCAATTTCTTCGTAAAATAAATTCAAAAAATATATTTTTTTGAAATTGTTTAGGTACTCTCGAGGTATCCACCATATAAATTGTATCAAAATTGTATCAGTATTTTTTTTTAATCAATTTCATGTCGTTTTTTTTCCATGCCACTTGTGTTTATGTAGAGTCCACCTCTACATACAACTAGACGGAGAAAATAAAATGCATTAAATTTCCAGTACAAGAACGAAATAAACCCGTGGACCCACTACGAGTACACGGCCGAGGAGATCCTGTCCGCGGCGGGAGACCTGGACATGATCGTGATGGGCGCCGGCACGGGCGGCACCGTGGCCGGCGTCGCGCGCAAGGTCAAGGAGAAGTGCCCCAAGTGCGTCGTGGTCGCCGTGGACCCCGAGGGCTCCATCATGTTCGAGGAGGGCAAGCCGAAACTCTTCTTTGTTAGTGGGAAATATTCATTTACACACCCCGACCAGCCCGACAGGCGCCGACGCAAAAGCACAGTCCGTACACGTACCTACTATATCTACGGGGATATCTATATAGTCTTTCTATACTTATAATAAAGCAGTAAGTAACAAAAAGTCTGTACAAAGAAGATAAATAAAATTACATCCCCTTAGAGTTTCTTGGTGCTCTCTTCTCTAGCAGGCCTAATTTCGAAGCACCGGTAGAGTCAGAAGGGTGTTTCCTGTTCCTGTGCGAGATTCAGCTCTGAGTCGGAACATGAAAGGGAAATTTCCTTTTTAAACTCAAAGCATAGATACTTACTTAGTTTACCTAATTTTATTGATTTGATATATTTATAATTTTCATTTCTTGGGTTTTCTCTTTGTGCATGAGATGTTTCCTAAGTTTTGAAAAAATATTTCTGTATTAAAATTACCCAAAGAACAAGACTATAATGTTTTAAAAAATCGTGTCTGTCTATCTGGAGGTTTGTCCGCGCATAATTTAAAAATTACCGCACCGATTGAAATGTGGATTTTACAGTTACGGATCCGGAGGTTTTGAGTTTTGACATAAAATCTGGTGAACCTACATAATATCTCAATCCAATAAGTAGAAACAACTTTAATATTTTTGGTCCTGGAATAACACATAGGGTACTCGTACATATAAACCAGAGAAATGACCACGCGGGCGAAGTCGCTGGCACAGTATTATACTGGCTGTTTTTCTTGCTTACGCACACAGCTACAGTTCTTGCACATAGCTGTTTACTTCTCGCATATATCCATACCATATGTCTTATCATTCTCTGCCACTGTGGAGACTCAGCCCGCTTTTGTTATGTTTCCAGGTTGAAGGTATCGGAGGAGACTTCGTTCCGGAGGTTTTGGATAAAACCCATGTGGACAAGGTAGTGCGGACAAATGATTCCGAATCGTTCAACATGTCCCGTGAGCTTGTTAGGAAAGAAGGATTGCTTTGTGGTAAGTTCCTGGTATTGTTAATAGGTAGTCATCATCCTTATGTGTTGAAATTCTGAGTCCGAGATTCTCCTGCTGTTAATGAGAAATATAAACAAAAAGCAGATAACAGGCATTCATTACAGTACGGCCGATAAGTCTTGGCCACTCTGAACTTCGTGCAAATTGCTCCACAATGAACATTTTTAGGAACCGAATAATGTAATTTACTAAAAACTGCTGAACCAATTTTGATGAAATTTTTATTTGACTATCTTGGTATTCCTGGTCCACTATTTCAAATAAAGAAATCGATTAAAAATTAAAGACTTATCCAAATAGGTCCAGAAATCAAGGAGGTATGATGGCATAATATACAAACATAAAAAAATACAGACGAAACCTCTTCGGTTTTATCTAGATCTGTGTTAACTATTTATTGTGGTTTAGGCGGCAGCAGCGGGGCTGCCATGGTCGCCGCCATCAAATCCGCGAAGGAGCTGAACCTGGGCGCCGGCAACCGCGTCGTGGTCATCCTGCCGGACGGCATCCGCAACTACATGACCAAGTTCGTCTGCGACCAGTGGATGGAGGCGCATCTCTTCAAGGAACCGCCTGAACGTGATTATATGTGTGTATAGCTTTGACAAAACTGTCAAACTCTCAGTCGGTAATGCTACCATAAGCGAGATAGTGCTCAATCGCAAGCCTTCTAAAATATACCCCGCAGATTTGAACGCGTGCAATTGCCATCCCCGTTCTCCCCCTTAAGGACGGAATTTCATAAAATCCCGTATGGTACGCAAGGAATATTCCCTCCAAATTTCAAATCTCTAGGTCCACCGTTTTAGGCTTTGCGTTGTCTTGTCTGTCAGTCAGTCATACAGTAGATAGATACTTAAATGTGAAACATTGTGTTATCATACTTCGCACAGAAAAAATAATTGCTCCTGTCTTTTCCCGCGAAGTCATTTCATTTAAAAGTAGCCCACACGTGTTATTCCAAGACCAAAAGTACCTATAAAGTGCAATATACTACATTTCTTCATAATTCGTTCAGCCGTTAAATAGTGTTTTACCGATTGCTCGGCATTTAATCATCAGATTAAGATACCAACTACTTCACTTTTTAAGTCATACCCTTAGCTATCCAACAGTGAAAACCGCATCGCAATCGGTCCAGTAGTTTTTACGTGATGTGCGAACAAACATACAGACAAACAAAGAGACAGACACGATTTAATAAATGTTATTTTCTTGTTCAGTAGCTTATTTTAAGTACCCTTGACCATTTTTGTTTTAATTATCTTCATTGTACAGACTCTTTCGTGCTTATTGCTATATTATAAGTATAGGTAGATAGATAGATATTTTCAATGAATATTTTAATTATAATTTCTGATATGAAACTATTTTTAGACTGAAAAGTTTATGTTGGTTGTTTGTTTGTACAGATCTAACAACAAAGGTATCTACCGCATTTAAAAAACATTGTAAGACAGCTGCATTCTCAGATTATTTTCTTCATATCTGAGGCTGAATTATTCTAAATGTACCTTAGGCTTCCTAAGATAAGTATTCACAAAGAAGTTCACTCGAAGTTCAACGCAGTGGGGGCTTCGCAAACATTTGAATTTTGCCTTAGTAACTATTTATAGCTTTTTTTTCATTCCCGAAGTTACTTGCTTACTTGTCGTTTATATGAGGTACTTAGTGCTGGTAAAGAATAAATAATAGTTGGTGCCGGCCTCTGGTGTCACAGGTTGTCAGGCCGCCTGAGGGCCTCTGACATGGCTTAACGACTGTTATTGATCAATAACAACCGGGACAGACAGCTTTACAAGCCCTCCGAAGCACAGAGCGATAGTAAACAGTACATAACTTAGAAAAGTCATTTTTGCGGAGCCTAGAACAGCACCCTGTATTGTTGGATTCCAAGTCGCACTAGTATACACCGTTAGGCTACCACCGCATTTCCGAAGGAAGGCCGCAGGCTGGAGAGTGGAGACACGCAATTAAATATCGCCTTTATGCAACTTTTATTGTGTAGCAGGTACACTTTGCCTGATGCAGCTGCATCACCAGCCCCACTTGCAGGCTTTTCCGGTTTCTTTATTTTGCCTTCTACAATGTCCATCAAACCATCCATGCCCCTCAAAAGAGCTGACATCCGATATTTCCATAGTACCCAGTTTTGTCCTTCAAGTTTCGCTATTTGAAACTTTGACAACTCCATCTTTGGATTTAACGGCCCATAACCAATTAATGGTTATGAAAATATCTAACTAGTGAAGCCTGAACTGTGGCCCAATTACAGAACTTGGCTACAATCGGATTATCACTTTTTTCATAGCAAATTCGACTTTATCGCAAGGCATTAGTGGTTGCGATATTGAGAATTCGATTGAAGCCAAGTTATGTAATACGGCCACTGATCCTATGTAGAATTACCATCAGAGTTTAATAGAAAGAAAGATTACTTCACAATACAAATTCTATTTTATTTTTTCAATAACGAACACCATATTTTAGTTACATTGACCTAACACTGTTTTTCTATGTGATGACACTTCTCTTTGGAAATGTGGAAGAGGTCGCACATTGCAATCTATATGCAACCTTATTTCTTAATTCCTATTAATTCCTTCGAAATTGTTTTGCAAGCGTTCTTTTAAGCGCCTTTGTAAGTTTACACATGGAATACACATCTAAGTGAATTGCTAGTAGCGTAGTGTAAGGGAGACTACACACCAAAGTCGACTAACCCGCCGACAACAAACCCGTGTGAAAGGCTGTGACCGCGGGTTACTCGGTGACTTTGGTGAGTAGACTCCATTAACGTGAACTTATCCGGCACAGGTGGTGGAACCGGTCAATATCAAACTTACAAGTGAACCGGTCGGTGCCGCGCGTGGCGGAGCACACGAGCTGCCGGGACGCCATGGCCGCCATGGGTTCTGAACACAGTGTGGCGCTTGTCACCAACGACGACGGGTACGCATACCTATAACTATAACATCAAACTTACAAGTCAACCGGTCGGTGCCGCGCGTGGCGGAGCACACGAGCTGCCGGGACGCCATGGCCGCCATGGGTTCTGAACACAGTGTGGCGCTTGTCACCAACGACGACGGGTACGCATACCTATAACTATAACATCAAACTTACAAGTCAACTGGACGCCATGATTGCCATGGAATCTGGGGTGCGTTTAAGCAAGTCGGCGAAATTTTCACCGGATAAAATTTTACCAGCGAGGGTTCGCTGAACGGAGTCATAGGTTTATCTGTCAAATTCAATTGTCAACATGTCAAATTTATGTTTAGTTAATTTATTTATGTCCCTTATATCATTTTTATATGATATTCGTTGTACAGAATTTATGTTACTGTATTATTATAAATATAGATAGTATTTACGAATAAAACAATCAACAAATTGAATCTAACCACGAATCGAATGACAAACAGCTGTCATTCTGACAGCAGACTAAAATTTAGTGACCTCAAAAGCTCGCTAAAATTAATCCTAGCCAGGCGAAAACTTATACCAGCGGACGCCCGTGAACGGGGCAGATTAAATTTTAGTCTGGTTAATTTTTCGCCTCGCGGTGTGCTTATCGGGGTGTTTGACGTTTAGTCAGTTTAAATGTTATACTGGATAATTGACTTAAACGCACCCCTGAAGACAGTGTCACGCTCGTCAACAACGATGACGGTTACGCATACCTATAACTATACTATAGATAAACCAAGGTGCAGTAACATGACACCTAGCTTCAAACAAGAAATGCATCTATCAACGTGTGTTTCCTACACACGGTCAGGGGTCCGACCACAGAACTTGGCTTCAGTCATATTGTCACTTTTTTCATAGCAATTTCGACTCTATCGCAAGGCACTAATGAATTTGACGGCTTGAAACCGATATGATCAACACTGCGTAATAGCACTGCAGTGCCCCGACCACAGAACTTGGTATCAATCGGATTTTCAAAATCGCTATCACTAATATCCTTGCGATAGAGTCGAAATTGCTATGAAAAAAGTGACAATCTGATTGAAATCAAGTTCCGTGGTCGGGCTGCAGATCAGGCCTTGCTTAGCTTTAGTAAACTTGGGTTGTGTGGAAGGGGTTGATCGCTATCGGCGAGCAAATCTAATAATGATTTGGTACAATAAATAAATAAATAAATATATTTATTTATTGTACCAAATCATTATTAGACTATATATATATATATTTATTACCTAGCCCCAAACTAGGATACCCTGTACTGTGGGCACTAGACAACGGATAAACAAACATAGATACCAATATAACATCCATGACTCGGAAACAAACATTTCTGCTCATCACACAAATGATTGCACCTTGCAGGATTCGAACCCGCGACCGATTGATTTCGTACCTAGGGTCTCTAGACACTAGACCAATCAGTCGTCAAATGCTGAACATACCCACTGCAAATGGCAAGGTCACGTCTATGCAAGATGACATGCTTCGGGGTTCCTCTTTAAAAAATATCGTCATCTATTTCGATAGGTAGCTCATTCATTGTCATTCAATCTTCATCATGTCACGCCATTGCATACCCAGAGGATGTCGCACCCAATACATACCCGGTATAAATAAAGATTCAGGCTGAATCTTTATTTAGACCGGGTGTGCTGAATCATTCAGCACAGCTTTTTGCACATTACCAATCCCTATATGAAGATGATCCTTTTGCTGAAGAAACAATAGCCGTTGGTGAGAAACTATTGGATATGCTTAAGAACAACCGAAGAAATAGATGGACGAAGACTGTGGCAAACATCAACATGACCCATAACAGTAAGCAAGCATGGTCCACATTTAAAAAGCTAACGGAAGATCCCCCGAACCCAACCAACCCGGGCAAAGTCACAGCGAACCAAGTGGCTCACCAGCTTTTACTAAATGGTAAAGCCCCTCATCGACTACCAAAAATTCAAAAAAATAGCAATATACCCGAGAATCCCACAAATATCTGCAAACCATTTAACCTGACCGACTTAATAACAATCCTGAAATCCTTAAAAAATGGCAAAGCTGCTGGTGTTGACGACATCACAGTTGAGCAACTGAAACACCTGGGCCCTGTTGCTATCTCGTGGCTTCTAGCACTCTTTAACTCGGCCCTTAAAAGCCACCGCATCCCAAAACTTTGGAGGAGATCTAAGATCGTAGCTATCCTCAAACCTGGAAAACAACCCTCAGACCCAAAAAGTTACAGGCCCATCTCACTACTCTGCCACACTTTCAAACTATTTGAGAGATTACTGCTGAACCGCCTACAGTCTCAGATCGAACCAAAACTAATTCCAGGCAGGCAGGCTTCAGACCGGGAAAGGCTTGCGCCGGCCAGATATTGAAGCTTACAGAACACATCGAAGATGGATACGAGGCAAAGAAAATAACTGGCGTTGTCTTTGTCGATCTGTCTGCGGCCTACGATACCGTGAACATCAAGAGACTTCTTTCTAAAGTCGAAACAATTACAGAGGACAAAGATTTCATAAAGATCCTTGCCGAGTTGCTACTAAATCGTCGATTTCAAGTCCAGCTTCAATCTGATAAAAGCAAATGGCGAAATCAAAGAAACGGCTTGCCACAGGGTAGTGTTCTGGCACCAACACTGTTCAATATCTACACAAATGACCAATCTAGTACCCCATCCACAGAGAGGTTCATATATGCGGATGACTTAGCACTGGCCTCACAAACACTCCGCTTTGAAGAAGCTGAAGAGAAGCTGACGCATGCCCTGGAGGACCTCGCGAAGTATTATGACGCGAATGCCCTAAGGCCCAACCCGTCCAAGACGCAATACTGTGCCTTCCACTTGCGAAATCGTCAAGCTAATCGCCCTCTTCACATCTCATGGCATGGTGTTAATATTGAACACTGCTGTACGCCTACCTATCTCGGTGTAACACTAGACCGAACATTAAGTTTTAAAGCTCACTGTCAGAAAACTAAGGCTAAAGTTGGAACTAGGAATAACCTACTACGCCGTATCACATCTACGACATGGGGAGCCTCTCCACAGGTACTCCAAATATCAGGTCTCTCGCTAAGCTTCTCTGCGGGGGAGTACGTATGCCCAGTGTGGCATCGTTCTGCCCACGTAAGGAAAGTGGACGCTGCGCTCAATGAGACCTGTCGCATTAAGACAGGTTGTCTGAAACCAACTCCCCTGACACTTCTGTACCCTCTATCAGGAATCGCTCCACCCAGTGTCCGCAGAGATTCTAATGCAGCCATTGAGAAATATAAACAAGAAGCAGATAACAGGCATGTAATGACATAATGTTCAACCTTCCCCCAACAGACTTAAAAGCCGACACAGTTTCCTGAGAACAGTAACGCCTGTTGCTCCAAGCGAACTAAAAGATGCCCGACTTTACCTGTGGACCACAAGGCATAAACCACCTGATGATTTCATAACACCAATGGAGGGGTTACCACCTGGTTATGAACAACCTTGGTCAGTGTGGAAAACCTTAAACAGACTCCGTACACAGGTTGGACGCTGCAGGAGCAACCTATGCAGGTGGGGCATGATTGACTAGTCAAGAATGCAGTGCGACTGCGGTGCACCCGTGCAAACCATGCCACACTTGCTGGAGTGTCCTTCATGTCCCTACCGCTGCACACTGCAGGAACTTTGTCAGTGCACTGGTAATGTCATAGACTTTGCCACATACTGGTCCAAGTGGATCTAAATTTAAATTGAAAAAAAATATGTACTGTCGACACGAAGAAGAAGAATCTTCATCATGATCAAGTCATGATAAGAAATTTCAATTTTCAGAGCTCTGAAAATTGAAATTTCTTATAATTAACGACCTCGTACTATTATGTATTCTGTGGCTGGACTAAGTCCAATTTAACATGCACGCTTATTGATTTCAAATGGCAATACAGACCTTACGCGGTCCAGCTGCTGTAAACTAGAGAAGTTGGGAGATTTTAATTTAGACCAAATTTTTTTATTTTTTTATTTCCAGATTCTTCAAAGGAGTAATAACAAAGAACAGCCTGAGATCTGAAGCCACGAATCCAAAGCGGAAAGGGGAGACTCTGGATCTCTCCGAGCCTGTTCACAGGCACTACATCAAGACTTACTACAAGATAGTCGAGAATCGAGGGAAGCCCACTGTTGGGCTCGCTTCCAGGATTCTGGATATCGCACCCTTCGTCATAATCGTCGAAGAGTTCAAGAAAAATAATGTTTTAGTTGGTGAGTATCAGAAGGACTGGATATTGATATGTACTAGCAGCTCTGCCTTGCGGCTCCACCCGTAATTTTTCTGTTATCCCACGGAAACTTTGCATTTTCCCGAGGAAAAAGTAGTGTCCATCTGGAATAGTGTAGCTATCTATTAGTGAAAGAATTTTCAGAATCGGAAGTGTGGTTTCAGGGACCTCCTACAACCTAAAAAGATACACAGAGATAAACAACTATACCTACTTACCTTTTTATGAGGTAGATCCGTTGCTCTCTAAAATGGCAACTTAAGGTTTACTTTTTTAACTTTTTCTTACAAGGATCGTGCGCGACTATAGTCTCGCAGCGAAACTTCACGAGTAGGTATAGGTATAAGTACCTACGCAATAGTCTCAGGCACAGAATAAGTAATAGTTGTTCAGGCTACAGTAAGTCGGCTCGTCTAACTTAGAACATTACAATTGTATTGTCTTTCTGACAACAGGGTATTAGCTGTATTCAACCGAATGACTACTCACCGACTATAGCTGCAGAGCACGTTTAGTAGGTATTTTGTGAAGGCATGGATGTTCGGCAGCCTGCGGCAAAGAAATAATAATGTTTACGGGTAGTTTATGGATTCAAATCCCGTCCATAACCCATAAAAATCCTATAAAAAAAAAGTTTTTGCTTACCTACCTACTACTAAAATCATAAGAAAGAGTGAAAAAAATTGAGTGTAGGTACTTGTACTATTATTTATTCTGTGGTGTAGGTAGTGTGTGTGTGTGTGGTGTAGAGTACCTACACTATTATCTGTTTTGCAAAAAGAGGGGTGTCATAAGTTTAACGTGTGTATATATGTTTCTGTCTGTGGTAGGTATCGTAGCTTCCAAGCGAATGGACCGATTTTGATGACGGGAGTTAATTATTAATATAAAAAAAAGTTGTATATTTCTCTATTTTTATTTAGTTATTACTCTACTATTACCTACCCTCTGTTCTCTACTACTTACCTATACCTACCCTATATTTCGATCTTTATCATGTAAATGCACTTTATTTTCAGGTTACATACCCAAAGGAATCGTTACGAGTGAAATTATGCTCGATTTCATCGTTCAACATCAAAATAATGTTTAATTTTGTATATTGTACTATTACTACTTCGAATGATTAGTGTTAATGAAACTGTATATTTAAGTAGTACTTACAAATAAAACATTACATAGGTACAAACCTATTTACGCACTGTTAATGATATGCATGGTTACTACTTACAAAATTTAAAGTGGTAGTAGCTACCTATTGATATTAGATATGATATATGTAACAGAAATAATAACAAAACAATAAATGTATTTAAGGCATTTGAGGTGCATTTGGTTTTAATTCTCAATCCAAAATAAAGTCAACGAAGAATAGAAAAGTACTTACTTAGGTACCTACCACCTACCTATCTAATATTGATTTTCTCTGAAATATTCATAAGCAAAATAAGTACAATATAATCATACCTTCATAAAGGAAGCTAATTTAAAGTCCTATTGAAAGAATTAGGTGGAATAATGAAGTTATGACGTGACATTATACCGTGAAAACTACGCGAACGATGCTTCGATGTTTCATGACATTCATTTAATGGAACCAGTTGCAATCAGAATAGGTATTGCTATGGGGCGCGGCATCTAAGTGCAAGTCGGCATGCACACGATAGTGAAAAACTAATTGCAACCAGTCGCATTGACCAAGTAACTCCAATGCAGATGAAGGTGGGTATTTGGTAACACTAGTAGTGCTATTACTGATCTATGTTCCAAACAGATTTTCATATTTTCATAGCAATTTGGACTCTAACGCGCTACATTATGTGCACGTGATAGTGACAATCTGATTGAAACCAAGATCGGTAATAGCAGTACAGTAAGACTTTATCAATAGGAGGACCTAAGTGCTGTTGTCTATGATCAATAGGTATTAAGTAACAGAAAGTCTGTAGGTACAATGAAGATAATAAAAAAAATAGTCCAAATGAGATACTAAACCAGAATAAAACATTTTTTGACGTGAAACGTCTCTAAAATCACTACCAGCCCCTGATTCAGAACCCTTTGATAACTCAGTGGCCCAATTCCATAACTTGGCTACAATCGGATTATCACTTTTTTCATAGCAAATTCGACTCTATCGCAAGGCATTAGTGGCTGCGAAACTGAGAATTCGATTGAAGCCAAGTTATGGAATCGGGCTGCAGTTGTCGATCGATATGGTATTTTATATTCTGTGGATTCGGTTTGAAATCGTTCAATTCAATACATTTTTCATTCACAATATCGAATCGAATCGATTCGGTTCGCTATCGAAAGGTTCTGAATCGGGGGGCAGGGCACCATGACAGAAACGGGACCGTCACGAAAATGGTTATATCGTCTCGCTTTTATACTCCGTAACATTGTCATAACTCCGTAACGGTGTCATTTATTAGCTTTTATTGTCAGCTGTATGATGTAATTTTTTTTTTTTTACAAAAGACAGATGAGGTAGGACTGATAGAGCAAAATTGATGTTTTATAACTCGTGATTTACATAGGGTAGCGTATTGATTTGGGTGTAATGGAGAAGATAACAAGGTTACAATATTACACTTTTAAGTACATATAATAAAAGTCTAGACCATACACATTATTCTAGTTTTTATTTCACATCGATCGATGCAATATTACCGAAGTGATAAGCGTGGGAAGTTTAAGAAGATTTTTTTAAATCTCGTCAGTGTTCGCGAGTAGCGCGAGACGTCTTCGCCTCCATACGGCACGGCACGCGGCGGGCGCGGGCGTCCGCCTCATACATCCGTAGTACATTTTCGCTGGTAAGGTGTTTGCACTCGTGGGCTCTGGTGTTTTTTATTGATTTTAAATAATACTGATTGATTAAGTGTATTGTGTAAGTGATTGTTTTAGAACTAAAATGGAGGAAGGATTTCAAAAAGGCCAATCCGACAACCTTCCCTTAGTCCACAATATGATGGTGGTAATATTTTATAAAAAAATAAAGATTTTGTAGCAGCTGAAATTCGCGGAGTTAAAATGACAAGTTAGGTATAAGATATAATTTCTATAACCTACTTATTTTTACATTCATATACCTGGGATTCATTTACTAGTGAGTAAGTATAGGTATAAAAAAGCGCATATACATAAAAAAAACATGTTTTCTTTTCTTAGTCAGCCCCCATAAGTGCACCCAAACTTTTTGTGCATTTATTGTTTTATAAATTACCTGTTACTTTTATTAAAATAAATTACTAATATACTAATATGATTTTGATAACATCTTACTATAAAACGGGTCGTAATGATTTAGCGCGAACTATCCACAGCACGTAGCTGTTTATTTACACTGAATTTTGAAACTTATCATTATTGTTTCTTCTTGAAAATATAGGGATCATTAACCTTGGAAAGGTTCAATAAATTGTTAGTGAGATACCTACTAAAAAGTATATTACTAGCAATAACCAAATACCTACTAGGTACTTATTAGTTAGTATTACATATGGCAAGGTTATGGTATTTGAATACTTACATCGAAATGATCACAACAATATGCTGTCGTTTTTGGTGCTAATGGATGTGCTCTTCTCATCGCATTTGTTTATTTTTTTCTGATTTTCGGATCCTTAGGAACGTAAAAAAACAACTTTACGGGTGTTTTTGTGGTCGTATTTTTACGCTGAGACACAATAAAATATTTAATAGATGGACTCATGCTGTTTAAATTGTTTTGTGTTTACAAAGTAGTTCAGCGCGCGACGTTCACATTCGGGTAAATGTTTCGAATCCCCGAGTCACTCGCGCGGTGATGGGGCTCGTGACGTCATCGACGATATCGCGCTTGGTCCGCGGCTTAGACCGAATATTTTAACTGTGCAGTTTTATATGTCAGCCAGTTTTAAAGATAGAAACATAATAAAAACACAGTTATTCTCGTATTTTTTTGTAGAATTTTTTGGCATATAGAACAAAATATGGTTATCTTCTTTATTGTAAAGCTCTCGATGAGAAAACTCGATTAAAAAAATATATTTATTACGTTATGTCTACTTAGAAGTAAGTTTAAAAAAAAGGTAGGAAATAAAGTAAAAACCACTAAAGTGGCTCCAGCGCCCGAAAGACCATACTAAAATAAAGATTAGGCACATGGTTGGAAAGAAAAAGTACTGGAGCTCACAACGGTACCCTAGACTGTATCGTGGGGCTGGACTTGTTCAAATTGTACGTGGCGTAGACGTTTCAGAAAACAAATGGCCGTGCGCACTGACATATCCCCATCCGGGTTTTTTTAAATGGTGTCTCTCTGTCTAGCTATCTGCTTGTCTGGATGTCTATTCACGTAGCAAGTTATAACTACTGGACTGGACCGATTGAAATGCTGTTTCGCTGATGGATAGCTTAGGTTTTAAATTAAAATCTGGTGTACTTTGTATCTCAATCCGATAGGTTAGAATATAGATATAGGATATATAGGATAGGTTGATTCTGAGGATGAAATCGATAAAAAACAATATGACAGATAAAAAAATGTTGATGAAATGGGGCATAATTGTACTTTAAAGATTCTTTGGTCCTGGTTTATTCTGTGGTCCCGGCTGGAATAATCAGACCCAGAGACATGACCACGCTAGCAAAGCCACGGGCACAGCTAGTTAATTACATTATTTTTTTCTTAATATAAGTTAAATAAGCGCTTTATTAAATAAATCAAAATCAAACTGGATCACACAGTACAGAGAATGTGTTACCTAATCCACACGAACACACTTGTATATTATATTTTAGAAAGCGACTACACTACTTTGGGGCCTTCACATTGAGGTCCTATTATCTATCTTGGTTTCAATTAGATTTTCATTATCCCTATCACTAATAAAAGCCTTGCGATAGAGTCGAAATTGCTATGAAAATATGAAAATCTGGTTCAAACCAAGATAGGTAATAGGACCACTGATACTGATCCTCCAAACACTGCAGAAACGGCCTGGGGCGCGTTCACTTACTACGTTCGAGGACGCACGCATCATCCGCGCGATTATCGCTCCGCTCGATCATCCGGAGTTAGTGAACGACTTTGGACGTCCACATAGAACTGACAACTGTCAAGTGTCAGTTTCATACTATTCCTCCATGAACGATTTCGAGTGATCGCGCGGATGATCCGTATTCCGTGCGTCCTCGAACGTAGTAAGTGAACGCGCCCCTGGCAGAAGAAAATAAAAATGGCAGTCAAATGATCTGTCCGGCTGACAGCTTGTAACATTGACAGTGACAGCTGTCTGTGATCCCAGCGTGGATATTAAAGTCTGATTTTGGATCTTTTGGGGGCTTAGCGGATCCTTTTGGATCTCTGTGACTGTCGGAGTCTCTTTAATATTTTTTTTTTATTGTTTACGTAATGAATATTTTCGTAGAAAATAAAAAGCAGCTCTTATATTTTCATGTTACCCGTTCAGTTATTTTTATGATTAGCCTCTATAGTTTAAGGATTCAAATTCTTACACATATTTTTTTGGACAAGTAGTTTGTATGACGATATCTTTGATAACAAGATTTCAATTAATTCTGCTTAATTAATCTGCATGTATATTATATGATTTAGTATTAGTGCAGACGCGGGTGCAGGTGGGCCGCGGGCAATTGTACTATTAAATTACTGTACAAATAAATATTTAGAGAAACCCGAAGCTACCCGTGTAAAGCTGGGGCAAGTCGCTAGTACAAACTAATAGAAAACATATCTAATAATCTATAGAAAATATTTATTTTCTACAAATATATCTTTATGTTTGCCGTAATATGACTGCCACTGCTGACGGCCGGCAAGTGGCAACACTATCAAGCCGATTGCCAAACGGAGCGAGCGGAGATTCAGAATTATATTTTGCCGAATTTTGCTTTGTGCGGTTAGTCTCGAACGGGCGAAACGAGCATTATTTTGCGGTACATTGAACTAAAATTAGTATTCTTTTGGATTTTATAAATACCCAATAATTAAAAAACTTCTTTACAATTAACCACGTGTTGGTTACTATTTACAAAATAAGTTTTTTCAAGTTGTTCAGTGAACCAGGAGTATTCGAGAAACCAGGAGAATGTTCAATAGCGTACAGGTGCAGAATGGCACAGAGAACGGGGAGAAATTCTTTAACCTCAACGAATTGCCGCATATAGTGAGAGCTTTGTAAGTAAATATTACTCAAAATAAAAGTCAAAACTATTCTTGGATTTCCTAGATTTATTTACATAAATTAAATTTTTGCTTGTGTTGTAGGGACAGGAATCAAAAAATCCAACCAGACATTCTGCATGCCATTGGAAACACTCCTTTGGTAAAACTCACTAACATACCAAAAGCGGAAGGCATTAAATGCGATATGTGTAAGTTTACTAAAATATGTTTTTTAGGGTAGATTAACGTGTATAATTTTGATTGTAGGCAAGTCCTTAGTTTTTGATGTGATTTGTTAGTCTATGCAGTGGACGGGTTGTAATTATACTGTTTTAGTTACAATGAAAAATTATGAAATTCAGAAAAATATTGTGAGTTATGTTAGTGTTATTCTTCTATGTTGTGGTCATCCAGAATTTGTTTATATTTTCGGAAGAACTTCCCAAAAATTACAAGTAGTAAAAGGGATATGGAGGGGGGAGCGGGTGGGTTAGGGGTACCTAGAAGGTGGATGGCGTTTTTTTTTTTGTTTAATATTTGATACAATGTAAAGAAAAATACACAGGAAGGAGGGGGGGGCTCTAGGGTTGCGTTCTTATAGTAATATAAATGATGAAATGGAATGGAAATTTGCCAGAACTCTGATGCTTCGCCCACTTGACCTATGCTCCGCTATGGATGTCGCCTCTCGCTGCGCTCGCCACCTACCCCCTTCGCTCCACTCCAGCCTCGCGGGCTAGCTTCTCTCTGGACCTCCAACGCGAGCCTGGTTCCTGCTTTTTTATATACACTGTAGGGGTAGGGACCACAAGACCAGGTGGTTGGGGTGCTCTGTTTCGGTTCTGTGACTCATTTTAAACCTAACCTACTCATGTTGGAGTGCTCTGTGTCGGTTCTGTGACTCATTTAGAACCTAACCAACTCATGTCTGGGTACTCTGTGTCGGTTCTGTGAAAATCATGTAATTACTGTCACTTATAAGCCATTTCTGTCAAAAAAGTGACATTACTTTCACTGTCAATGTCAATAAACTGTCAAAGTCATTAAAATTACTGTCTTTTATTGAATATAAAGTGTTTTTGCATTTACATAGTGCTATTTATAGAATATTCAAATATTTTTTTCTCAAATCTGTTGGGAATCGCAATACGCTATTTCAGATTTATGCTTTCTATGAGTAGGCATACCTTACAAAAAAAAACAGCCTTCTAGCTACCTGTAATTTTTGGAAAGTTGAGCCGTATTTTCAGCTACAGATCTTATTAAAATATTAAGATAAATTTGATAAAATGATTCCATAACGGAACTCAAATCCAGGCGATAGTGTTCACATAAAAAGTTATCACAAACACATATAAATATTTTAAATCACGGAATCTTTGGGGAGCATAGGGCACAACTTGGAACTTGACCCACGATTTTAGGGGCGGGGAGGGAGGGGATGGGTAGGGGTGAGGTAGTACAACTCCCCCTGAGAGTAGGCCGGCTAGATCTCACCCCCCCAAAGATATGATTTTTATATATTTTATTTGCATAATTTTTTCGTAGCTTTACCCTTGAGTTAGGGGCTGTTTTTTTATTATGCATTTTCAAGAACATAAATTGAAAATGTTATGTATGGCCCCCAAAGACTAAGGTCAGAACAGGACTACAATGGCAACTTGAATTTACGGCTGTTTAGTCGCCATCTGTTATGTCCAAACATAAGAAAAAAGTAGAAAAAAATATTTCAATAATTCATGACTCAGAGAGTGGGGGAGGAGTCCAGCCCCCCCACTCTCAGTGGAGGGGGGTTGTGAGGAAGCCTCCGAAGGTTAAGGCGTCGCAAAAATGACCAAATATAGTATACAAATTGTAAGCAAGTGTAAAAAGTAAAAAACATATCCAGGAGGGGGGGGGGGGGGGGAGATCTAGCCGCCGCCGCCGCCGCCGCCGCCCCCCCACTCTCAGAGAGGGTTGTACTCCCTCCCCCCTACCCGTTCCCCCCTAAATTTGAGGGTCAAGCTTGCAAAGTCGTACTCAGTCATGACCTTACTTACTTTAGGAGAACAAAATTCAATGATAAATTAAAGCACTGATACACAGATTTACTCTGTTTGTAAATATCTTTATTTTCCAATCGTGTAATAAGGGCCTATTGCTTTCAAATCCAATCAAATGCCTAGGTACATTACTTTTAACAACAAACACAATTCAATAAAAACTCAAAAATGAACACTCTTTGAGCACAACCTTGAACTGGAGCAAGTCAGGTTAAATTGTACAACGATAATACAGTTGGTGGGTGTAACAACTAGTGGCTCTGTGAGCTGTAGACCTTGCGAGCACAAACTTTTTTGCATCAGTCTAGTGGTGCACAGTAGCGCCATGTAAAACAAACCTTATTGTAAAACTAACATTAATAACCAAGGTGCTCCATCAATCTCTACCTAGTAGGTAAAAGGCTGATTCCACCGGTATAAACCTAATATTGAGCTATTTACTGCATTTTGAGGAGCTATTCTGCTCATCACGCTGAAGATTCTCATCAGATCTTCACCAATTCTTTAACTTAAAGTAAACTAACTAAACTAAAAGTAAAGTAACTTAAGTGGTTCCTTTGAATTAAAAAAAGAACCATCAAAATCTGTTCTATTAAGGCGGAGATATTCAGTAGGTGGAAGTAGAACTTCAGAAAAACAAACAATCAAGTCTAAACCAAACCTACCAACGAATCTAATTAAAAACTTGAAACATGCCAGGGAGAGACGCGAGTCGGACTGTATGCCGCCACGGAACATTTATATATTATTCCGTGGCGGCATGCAGTCCGTCTCGCGTGCGTCTTCAGGCGGCTTCAGACTACAATAATAATATTATGACGCGAAATAAAACTACTGCATTTTTTCTGCTGCAGCAGTTTTATATCATTTTATTATATTATATTCATTACATAAATTTGGACCTCTACCCCTTTTTTTTTGGGATAAAGAGTATCCTCAATTTTCATCCATAATATAAACTATGACTGTGCCAAGTTGCATCCAAATCCATCCAGTAGTTTCAGCATGATACGAATTCTTTTAAATAACTTTCAACCCCTATCCAGCGGGAACCCTTGAAGTTTTTCGGGATGAAAAGTATCCTATGTCTTACCTCGTAGTATGAACTCAAATCATGCCAAGTTTCATTTGAATTCATTCAGTAGTTTCGGCGTGATGCGCGGCTAGGGTAAAGACAGACAAAAATGAAAAAAAAAAACAGTTTTGGCTTCAGAACCGAACAAGGACACCCTCCAAAAAAAAAACTACAAAATATCATCAATGTACAGAATTGGACCTGTTACAGTTTTATTATAAGTATAGATATTATGATATTAAAAAAAAAACATGAGGATTAAGGAGCTTGCAACATGGCCAAGTTGGGCCCGCCCACGCATTATTTATGTATAGACTATTTGGAAACTACTACAAAAAAACACAAAGACACAAACTTGATAAACATAATCAAAAATTGCATTGATAATACATGCATCAGCTTGAATCTGCTAGTGTTTTATATAATAATATTAAAGATATTATTATATAAAAATAAAAACCTTCTGACCTACTATGGCCAAGTCGGAAGGCCATAGTAGGTCAGAAGGTCACAAGCCGCCCCTGAATTAGCACTCAGTTGCAGTTAGACCTACCATAGGGGAAGATATTGACAATATATTGCGAAATTTTTACGAATTGATAAAATATATCTTGGAAACCACTTCATTCTGCAACATAAAACCTATTGTGAAGACTTCTTATAATGTAACCTTTCTGTAAAAAAATATAGACCCCAAATTCGATGGAGATAGATTCAACCCCTCCCAAAACCAATACTCCTCCCTTACACACCTGAAATCAATATTATTTCAAGGAAACACATATATCTTTTTATACAAGCAGTATGAATGCTGATGTGTCTACAATACATATACAGTGTTGAAAGTCACTTCACATTTGTAACAATGTTTTTTTTAGTTTGTAACCAGTTATCGAGTCTGTTTTTAAAACTGTTCACTGAGGTGGCAGAAACAACACTTTCTGGCAGCATGTTTCAATTATAGACCACTCTATCATTGAATAAAATAACATGTATAAGTAATTCAAACTAAAATAACTCATCATCATCATGTCAGCCCTTAGAAGTCCACTGCTGATCATAGGCCTCCCCCAAAGTGCGCCATGACGCCTGGATCTTGTGCCACCTCCATCCACCGACTTCCTGCGATGGCTACAATGTCGTCGGTCCATCGTGTGGGTGGTCTCCCCACACTTCGCGTGCTTGTTCGTGGCCGCCATTTCAGACAGTTCAGAAGCTTGAATATATCTTCCAGTGCAGAAGTGAACAGTTTCGGAGAAATAACGTCTCCCTGTCTCACCCCTTTTTGCACCTGGATAGAATTCGTGCTCTGATCCTGAAGACGGACTGTCATGGTGGCCTTGCTGTACAAACACTTCAACAATTCGATGTACCGGTAGTCAATCTGACACCGCTGTAATGACTGTAGCACTGCCCAGGTGTCGACCGAATCAAAGCATTTCTCGTAATCCACAAACGCTAGACATATTGGCTGATTATACTCTTCGGTCTTCTGTATAATCTGCCGGAGCGTATGGATGTGGTCTATGGTGCTAAAGCCTTTGCGGAATCCAGCTTGTTCGGGAGGCTGAAAGTCGTCAAACCTACGAGCGAGACGGTTTGTAACTACTCTCGAAAACAGCTTATAGCTGTGCCGTGGCGGTCTCGGATTAGAATAAGACTCCTCCCAATCCTCCCGTGGATGTCGTAAGAGGCGACTAAGGAAATACACCGGAAGATGTGCAGCAGCGTCCTCCGAGCACATATTTGTAACACTGCGGTCACCAATCCACCTGCCAAGCGTGGTGACTATGGCAAGGCAACCCCCCCCCCCCCCCCCAATATGATAGACACACCGCAAAGACGGCCCCCAGTCCCCGGCGGCTCCGTTATTCCTGGCACCGGTAGCAGCCACGGTAACGACGGAGCAGGGGGTGCTAAGAATCCCCGGCAGAGACCCAGCTGCCAAACCCCACGATCTCTGGACCTGGCAACTTATAACGCACGCACCTTGAGGACCGTTGAGAAGTTGATAGAGCTGGAAAAAGTAGTAAGTAAGTTGCGCTGGAGTATTAGAGGGTTATCAGAAGTTCGAAGAGAGGGAGAGGATACGATGACCCCCAATTCCGGCAACTTACTATACCGGGAGGGCGACCAGCAGTCCCAACACGGTATCGGGTTTCTCGTCCACAAGTCCTTCGTTAACAACATTGTGAAGATCGAAAGCGTTTCGTGCAGGGTGGCATACCTTATACTCAGAATTACCGAGCGGTATTCGTTGAAGGTCTTACAGGTGTACGCCCCACACTCGAAGCGCCCGGACGATGAAGTGGAGGCCATGTATGACGACATTTCTAATGCCATGCATGTCCCGAAAACACACCTTCACAGTGGTGATGGGGGACTTCAACGCACGGCTGGGCATGAGGAATGGCGATGAACTGAGAGTGGGGCAGTTTGGATTTGGACTGCGGAAACAAAGGGGTCAGCGATTTGGTCGACTTCATGGAGAAGGAGGGACTCTTTATGATGAACTCCTTTTTCAAGAAGCGCCCGTCCAGGAAAAGGACGTGGATGCACCCCGGCGATCATATGCACGAGATAGATTTCATTTTGACGACCAATAAGCATATTATATTCAATGATGTCTCTGTGATCAACAGGGCTAAAACCGGCAGTGATCACCGCATGGTAAGTGGCTCATTGAATATCAACGTAAAGCTGGAGAGGTCTCGTTTGATGGGACTCTTCGCCCAAGTCCTGCCCAAATCCAAAACCCCGAGAGCTTTCAGTTGGAGCCAAAATCGCTTCTAAATCCTTACCGAATGCGATACAGTGGACGAACTAAACAACGGGCTGGTGGAAATTGTTCACGCGGTCGGTTCTGAGTTCTATAAGACCCACCGCAAAAGTGGAACACAGAAACTCTCTGAGCATACACTGAAACTTATGACAGAACGAGGCGAGATGAGGTTGCAGTCTTCAGTGGATATGTCGAGTTACAGCTTGCTTAATAAACAGACCCCCAAGTCGATGCGACACGATTTGCGTTCTTATAATACTACTTGTATTAAGAACGCAATAGAGCGGAACTAGGGCTCCAAAGTGTTCGCAAGAGATCTGTCTATTGGGCAAAGCCTGTTGATGAAGCTGAAAACCGACAGTGGCAGCATCGTTTCATCGAAGCCAGAGATATTGAGTGAGCTCGAGAAGTTCTATGGTCAATTATACACCTCATCGCGTAGTCCTCCTAGCACGACTAGCGATGCAAGAGCCCGTTAGACACGACATTATACCGAAGATATCCTGGACGTCAGCCTATACGAGATCAGAATGGCTTGAGAGCCAAACATCTTAAGAGCAATAAGGCACCAGGGGAGGACGGAATAACGACAGAGCTACTGAAAGCGGGTGGAACACCGGTACTTAAAGTCCTTCAGAAGCTGTTTTAACTCCGTCATCCTCGAGGGTACTACGCCAGAGGCGTGGCACAGGAGCGTAGTGGTTTTGTTGTTTAAGAAAGGTGATAAAACCCCCTTGAAGAATTATAGGCCCATTTCGCTGCTGAGCTACGTCTATAAGCTAAACTAACTAACTAATAAAACCTAAAGTAAACCTGCACACCAGTCATTCTAACAAGCAACTACCAGTAGGTACATAAAATAGAGGCTACATTGCCACTTTGTATGACAATGCTTAATCTTCGTCCAAAATATAGGCCAGAATTTTGATTAGAGCAGACAATTGTTGAAAAACATTTATGAAGTCGCGGTCCCAGCGTTTCGACCCCAAAAACGCTGGAAGTCTCTCCGCTGATTCGGCCGCCGCACTAGCCCTACATTAGGCAGTCGAAATTTTGAATGTATACTCTCGAAATAAAACTAATGTAAACCATGTCTTCAAAATAGAGGTATTTTGTTAAAAAAATTATCTTTATGTGTACATTGTTCCTTTTCATAAACACTCTAAAAAATATCAAGTCTCTACATTCAGCAATTAGGAATATACGTTGTTGCTGCATTGGAGCATTTTTAACCGACTTCAAAAAAGGAGATGGTTCTCAATTCGACCTTTTTTATATATTTTTTATGTTTGTTACCTCAGAACTCCGTGATTTATGAACCGATTTCGAAAATTATTTTTTTGATTGCACATACTATCAAATTGGTCCCATAGAAATTTTATCAAAATCGGCTTAGTAGTTTTTTAACCAGTTCCAATAATAAGAAAAATTTGGTTCGAGCGTTCGCGAAGTACGAGCGTTTGAAGTCGGTTGTTCACGTTTTAGTCAAATAATAATTATTAGTGAAGATGTGTTTTTGCTTCCCTTAACTTTTTACTTATGTGACTTACAGAACAATTGTGAGAATGTAAAAATTGTTCAAAATATTGTCTTCTTTATACTTTTCATAGACACTTCAATACATAGTATAAAACAAAGTCGCTTTCCGCCTCAAATTACGCAACGGATTTTAATGCGGCTTTCACCAGCAGTTACATTATTTTTCACGGAAGTTTTATATATATGCTATGCCCCAAAATGTATGGCCGAAGGTTAATAGATTTTGAGATATTAGAAATTTCGTAACACAAAACATTTTCAGATGCAAAGTGCGAGTTCCTGAACCCGGGCGGATCTGTAAAGGACCGCATTGCATACCGTATGGTGCACGACGCGGAACAGCGGGGCGTACTGATCCCCGGCAAGTCGGTCATCATTGAGCCCACATCTGGCAACACTGGGATTGGCCTGGCGCTGGCTGCTGCTGTGAAAGGTACCTTTATTATTTTAACAAGAAAAATCTAGAATTTGAATCATTCTTCTGATTGTTTTTGGGTACTTACTTACAACGAGTTCAAAATTAAATAATAGTTATGTCTATATATAAATAATAATAATAGTTATGTAATAATAAATCTATCATAAAGTTATGTTTACTCATTTTGTATTATGACTGACTGTGCCTGCGTAGTCATTTCTCTGGGTTAAAAGTACCCCTTTAAAATACTAATATGAAATATTAGTATTTTTGGTCCTGTAACTCACAACAAAAAAACTCAAAAAGATTTTTATCGATTGCTCGGCTTCTTCTCATCCTATTGGGATATGAAGTACACCAAGTTTTAAGTCAAACTGAGCTATCCATCACTGAAAACCGCATTGTAAGTAAGTCAAAAAACAGGTGACAGGGTTTTGTGTAGATTTTGATTGCTACTGTACCCGGTTTCACGGAGGCTTCGCGATTTATCAGTGGCTGCGTAGGGGAACTCCGAATTTACTTACCTATCCACATAATATGACCTATGTATGATAAATGAATGATAATGTATGTCGAAGTCGTAATTTATTGAATCTGAAGAAGACTACCCTAAGACAATGTAATTTAATGAATCTGGAGAAGACCACCCTAAGTCAATGTAATTTAATGAATCTGGAGAAGACCACCCTAAGTCAATGTAATTTAATGAATGTGAAGAATACCACACTAAGTGAATGTAATTTTTCAGGGTACAGATGCATTATAGTATTACCAGAGAAGATGTCCGACGAGAAGGTGAACACCCTGCTGGCTCTGGGAGCCGAGATCGTGCGGACCCCCACAGAGGCTCCCTCAGCCTCTCCCGACAGCAACATCGGTGTTGCGCACCGGATGTCTAAGGAGATACCTCACGCTGTTGTCTTAGACCAGGTATTTAACAACTGCTCCGTCAATGTTCATTCAAAGTTTGCGTATTATTTCATTCTATTTTTATTTTCTGATAATCTGCCCTATTTTCAGTTAAAATCCAACGTAAAATTTGATTTGATTTTAATCTACTTTTGCCTACCTTCTTTTTGTCACGTCTGAGATAGTGGCGTCATAACGTCAGTAAACGCAAGGGTTTGCTATTGGTTACTCTAGCAAAACAGATTCTGTTTTCCGGAAGTGACGTCTTACAGCTAACAGACAACAAACAGAGAGCTTGCCAACGCGTGACCATGTTTTATAATTTAGTCTAAATTTTTATATATAACTGTCGCACTCATTAACGTTCTTTAATCATAATTACGCATTAAATCGCTCTTTTTTATAGATTTTGACAGATTTTAATGGAATAATGTTAATTGACCTCTCTAGGTGTGGTTTGTCAGTTAGGTTGACAAAAATCTTACATGTTGTTTTCTTGGTTTTTTTTTTTGTTTATGTGTAATAATGTATTTTAGGTGCAATAAAGTATTATCTACCTATCTATCTATCTACATGTGTTCACACAGTCAACTAGCCTATTCTTGTACTATCAGAATTCGTCAGATTTCTAGCGCGTGCATTGTAAGACATAAATGTCACGTTTTTGTACGTGGAAGTGCTTTATTTACAGTCCAGCACGTTCTCATTGCTGGTAGAATTACACTCGCTTCAATTTCCAACATTTTCGTCGCATGTGTTGCCGGCGAAACCGTCTCGAAAGAGATATTACCTAACAATACATAAATTCACAACTAAAACCCGACTACGGTCGGGTAAAAAATAGCCTATGACACTCTTGCGATGAAGACGAATCGATTGACACCTAGCTTGTCAAAATCGGAGCATTAGGGGCGACGCTCTGGTGGAACATCCACATATATTCATAGACTGTTAAACTTAATACCCTCTCCTTGCTTCGCCGTACTCGGGTAAAAATAACTACGATTTCGCACTTTTCCGCCAGTTTGGCGAAAAGTAAGACTTAAACACAGCCATATTTTACTTATATTTTTCGAATTGACATAAACAGAAACACAAGTACTGACTGACGAGAACTACTGACGCGACTGTACCTGTACAGTTGAATATTTGAAACCAAGAAAACAGTTCTGGAGCGATAATACATTTTCAAAAAAAGAGTATCTACCAAGTAGTTTTAGAAATCATAGATATGTGGTATAAATTAACAGCCTTCATGGCATAGTCGGTGACGATTAGACTGCGAAGGGTGAGGCTGCGGTTTCGATTCCCGCGCAGGACTAATACTTGTATGAACTAAACTAAACTAAAGGTGTACATTTTACAAACATCCAAAATACTGATTAGGTACGGATATTACCTAATATCCGTACCTAATCCGCAATAATGAGCGCCTCTACATATTTTTGTAATGTTAAAACTAGTATCAATAATATGTATGTATTTGTATATACTAGCTGTGCCCCGCAGCTTTGCCTGCACGCAAATTTTGCCGGCTCCTTTCACTTCTTTAGGGATGAAATTTCAATAAAACCTTCGTTTAGTGCATCACTGTGATACTCAAGGAATGTTTAGATAGATAGATAGATAACTCTTTATTGCACAAGAAATGAACTGATGATACAATAATCAAGTTTTAACATAGAACAGTCGGCGGCCTTATCACTAAGCAGCGATCTCTTCCAGGCAACCGTAGGCTGAATAGAGACACAAAGTATGGTAGTGTGCAGAATTATAAAAATATACCTACATATATAATGAATGATACAAATTACAAAAATATTTATTACCATATAATAATACATACAAAATAATAATAATACACTTACTTATATACACCTACTGTTAACATCAAATAATTATAAATATTATATTACATTCAACAGATTAACAACTTGACAAGTACAGATTCATGACACGGTCTTTAAAAATGTGCAGTGATGTAGCTTTCCTAATAGAGACTGGTAAAGAATTCCAAAGCTGGACTGCTTGTGTTGTAAAAGACTTACAATAAAAAGAAGTCACGTGTGCGGGAGTTTTTAGATAGATAGATTAAAAGACTTACAATAAAAAGAACTCACGTGTGCGGGAGTTTTTAGATAGATAGATAGATAGATAGATAACTCTTTATTGTACTAAAGAAACTTAAATTTTGGCACATCAACAATGACCAATGACCTTAAAATAGTAAATGTTTTTGTAAATGTAATTCCTTCAAATCGTAGCACTACCATCAATCTATGTTACACAAAGGAAAATACGAATTACCATAAAGTTGACCTATTTATTTATATTTAGTCATGCAACAAAGAATGTCCTAGCTGTGTATGTGCCCGCAGTACAACAACCCGTGCAACCCGCTGGCGCACTACGACGGCACGGCCGAGGAGATCCTGTGGGCGCTG
Organism: Alsophila aescularia; assembly: GCA_946251855.1. Classification (NCBI taxonomy): domain Eukaryota; kingdom Metazoa; phylum Arthropoda; class Insecta; order Lepidoptera; family Geometridae; genus Alsophila; species Alsophila aescularia. Next base: position 24,162,432 of record OX276373.1, on the reverse strand, counting down.
GACGACGCCGTGGACATGCTGGTGATCGGCGCCGGCACCAGCGGCACCATCTCCGGCGTGGGGCACAAGGTGAAGCAGCGCTGCCCCGCCTGCACGGTCGTCGGCGTGGACCCGCACGGCTCCATCCTGGCGCAGCCCGACGCGCTCAACCACTCGGACGTGCAGATGTACGAGGTAACAACCGACATAATTGTACACCTCGCGAGCACTTTTTTTTTTGCAATAATGATGTTGTGTACATCCATCGCCATCTAGTGACCTTATTGTAAAACTAACATTAATAACCCAGGTGCTCCATCAATTCCTACTTAGTAGGTATAGGGCCGATTCCACTGGTAGAAACCTAAAAGTCAACAGTTCACCAATTTTTTATGAGACCAACTTAAAGATACTATATTTTTATCTAAATAAATTAAGATTCAGTGAAGTCGGTTCTCATAAATTTCATAAAGCGGAGATATTCAGTAGCCCCTTATTGGAGGAAGTGCCCCCCCCCTCCCCTCCCCCCCCTCCCCCCTTTCCCAAAAAGAACTATAATTTAAAAACCTGTATACCAAGTTTCTACTGATCATCGAAGTGTTGAAGTATTTGTACAGCAAGACCACCATGACTGTCCGTCTCCAAGATCGGAGCACGAATTCTATCTAATTGGAAAAAGGGGTGGGCAAGTTCTGAACTGGAACGGATATGGTGTAAACATCAATGGCGAAAGCATCACTTTCGATTTGCTAATGATATAGTCATCATGGCAGAAAACCTGGAAGAGTTAAGCACAATGCTCAGTGAACTCAATATTGTTTCCCAACAGGTGGGTCTTAAATTAACATGGGTAAGACGAACATCATGTCAAATGCCCATGTCGCACCCATGCCGGTTTATGTAGGGAACGATATTATTGAAACTGTTGATCACTATGTCTTCTTAGGTCATACGATTCAACTAGGTAGATCCAACTTCCACAAAGAGGTCAACCGACGAATCCAACTCAGATGGGCAGCGTTCGGGAAATTATGCCATATCTTCTCGTCGCAGGTACCGCAGAGCCTCAAGACGAAAGTTTATAATCAGTGCGTGTTTACGGCACTGAGACTTGGTCGCTAACTATTGGTCTTATACACCAGCTCAAAGTCGCGCAGCGTGCAATGGAGAGAGCTATGCTCGGTGTTTCACTACGTAACAGGATCCGAAACAAGGAAATCCGTAGATGAACCAAGGTTACCGACATAGCCCTCAGAGTTTGCAAGTTGAAGTGGCAATGGGCAGGCCATATAGTTCGCAGAACCGACAACTGCTGGGGAATAAAGGTTTTTGAATGGCGACCACGAACAAGCAAGCGAAGTGTAGGGAGACCCCCCACACGTTGGAACGACGACATTGTAGCCATCGCAGGGAGTCGGTCGGTGGATGGAGGTGGCACAAGATCGCTCGTCATGGCGCTCTTTGGGGAGGCCTATGTGCAGCAGTGGACTGCTACAGGCTGAAATGATGATGATGATGATGATGAAGATCTTTTTGTGTGTTGTACATTCAGTTATCCAAATACAGATATTGAATTCTGAATCGTTCCATCGAGGTAATTGAGGAACGCTCGCGGATTCGAAACATGCCACTGAATGTGGTTGGAACCGTAGTTGGAACGATCCTTATTTTATACATGAGTAATTCTCGTTAGTCACATTAAAAAAATATCAAAACTACGTTAGTTTTCGTATATGAGTTAGCATATTCGTTTTCCTCTATTAGGTTTTCGGACGTGCACTCCACGAAAGACTCTCCAAAGATTTGTAGTATTGGGAGCACACCTCCTTTTAAGGTCGTTTATAAATAACTAGGGTTTGCCCGCGACTACGTCCGCGCAAACTACAGTTTAACGCGATAAAAAGTATCTTATGTCTTTCCCCAGGGTTCAAACTATCTCCATACCAAGTTTCATCAAGATCGGTTCACCCGTTTAATCGTGAAATGTTAACAAACAGACAGACATAGTAACTCTCTTTTTTATAATATGGTGTTAGTATGGATGGAAGTGTGAATATGGATCTGACTAGTAGAGCTTCAAAATATGTAATTGTTTCACATTACGCGCCGTATCTGATAACTGCGGAGGATGTCTGTGTCACGGCGCGCATTATTATTGCATTATTTTTAGTTCGATGCCATGATCTTTGCACTTTGATGAATTAATACCTACTTTGTTATCTACATCTACACTAATATTATAAACAGGAAAGATTTGATTTTTTGTATGTTTGTTTGTAATGGTTAAACTGAAAAAATACTGAAACGGTTTTAAAAATTCTTTCACCCATAGAGAAACCGGCTGAACTTTATTTTTCAACAAATTACAGGTCCCTTCGAAAATAACAATAATATAACCCAAGGTATCAAAAATTTGCCTATAAATAACTAGCTTAAAAACTAATAAAACACGCCTGCCCTGCCAAAAATGAACTTATGCCAATAAATTATTTATACTATTAGAATGTGCTTATCAAGGCCTTCAATTTGATACCCATATTGTAAAAGTCAAAGAAAAAAATATTTTTTGCAATTGTAATTGGAGCCATACTGCCGCCATATTGTTTTTTTTTTAATTGCCTATGTTACTCGGGGGGATGTACGGATTCTAACGATACTGTTACGTCTAAATCTGTTCAGGCATTTCAAAGTTATGGTGGAATAAAGAAACTCACATACATACAAACATACATGAATGCTAAAAAAATAACACTCCTTTTTTTGGGCAGTCGTGTAAAAAGGAACGGAATGGCATGTTGCCGTGGAAACGAAAAATAACAAGTCTGTCAATAAGCATAACGACCTTTGCTTATAGTAAGCTTAATTTATCTTCTTTGGTGTTGCGTTGCTGCCAAACATTTTGAATATCGCGCTACCGAAGCCGGAGCGAATCACTGGTACCTTTTATTTGAAGAACACTTGTGCAGAAGAAGGTAGTTGTGACTGGTTACGTAACTTATTACTTCAAGCTATTGTGAGCGAACAATGATTTTAATTTAACGATAATCTCTGTTATCGTTACATTCGCAACAGACTGATAAAATAAGACACACTTGTTAACATATGTGTTGAAATTAAAATTATTTCCTTACAATTATGCTGAATGCTAACGTCATCTTAATATCTGAACTGTCGGTCAGAATTCAATATAAACACGACATTATCGACAGTTTATTGTGCGATTGCATATTTATCAGCACCGTTGACACATTATTGTATAATAAATTTATATCATCAATATTTCGATCAAAACAAACAGCTGTGTAAACAATAATATTTTTTGGTTTATTTGAAAGATTTGTTCGTAGAAATACTTACATAATATTAAAGAGGTTTACATAATATTATAGTGCACTTGACTGTGGGCCTGCCTAGCTACCATCATCAAGCAGCCTAATAAGCAAATTTAGACATCTTATAATAAAGCAGTAATGTAACAAAAAGTCTGTACAATGAAGATAATACTAGTGGCTCTGTGAGCTGTAGACCTCGCGCGCACAATCTTTTTCGCAAACAATCAGCGGTGCACAGTAGCGCCATCTAGTTACCTTATTGTAAAACTAACATTAATAACCAAGGTGTTCCATCAATCCCTACCTAGTAGGTAAAGGGCTAATTCCACTGGTAGAAACCTAAAAGTGAGAAATTTACTACATTTTGAGGAGCTATTCTGCTCATCACGCCTAAGATCCTCATCAGATCTTCACCAAATTATTATGCGACTAATTTAAAGTTACTACATTTGAAATAAATAGTTTAAAAAAACTAAAAAAACACGCTTTATATAGAAAACCAAATTAAAAAATAGAAAATAAATTTTAATAGTGTAAATAAGAAACAAATGATTTATTTAAAAAAAAGCGTGGGGTGCTTTTTAAATTATCATTTCGATAATATCTTAAAAAGCACCCCACGCTTTTTTTTAAATAAATCATTTGTTTCTTATTTACACTATTAAAATTTATTTTCTATTTTTTTAGTTTGGTTTTCTGTGTAAAGCGTGTTTTTTAGTTTCTAAAATCTAAAATACTTTCCATAAATTACCCTCTCCCTGGCCTGTGCTGGGCCTTGGCTATTATATGTTCTGTAGAGGCATGCAGTCCGTCTCGCGTGCGTCTTCAGGCGGCTTCAGACAGCAATAATAATATTATGACGGGAAATAAAACTACTGCATCTTTTCAGTATATCATCTTGCTTGTATATCTATGGGGTCGGTATAATAAAAGTGGCACGTGAAGTAATTAAAATAAAGTCGTCTTTTAAAAGCTTTTATTTATTTCACTTGTATGTATGTATGTATGTATCTATCTATGTATTTCTGTTTGTCCTGGAATCTTGCAATTCAAAATTCGAGCACTTAATGATTAGCTATCCGGCTGAAACTTTCAGGTTAGCTCACAAATCGATGACAATGACATAAAAAAAATAAAGTGATAATGCATTTATTTTTTCTTATATTCAAGTTTTTTGCTTTGTTACTGGAATATTAAAAACTAACTAGCAGCTTCGTCTGCGTGCAAACTTTACCACCTCCGTCACACTTATAAGAAGGAAATAAAAACTAACTAGCAGCTTCGTCTGCGTGCAAACTTTACCACCCTCGTCACACTTATAAGAAGGAAATAAAAACTAACTAGCAGCTTCGTCTGCGTGCAAACTTTACCACCCCCGTCACACTTATAAGAAGGAAATAAAAACTAACTAGCAGCTTCGTCTGCGTGCAAACTTTACCACCCCCGTCACACTTATAAGAAGGAAATAAAAACTAACTAGCAGCTTCGTCTGCGTGCAAACTTTACCACCCTCGTCACACTTATAAGAAGGAAATAAAAACTAACTAGCAGCTTCGTCTGCGTGCAAACTTTACCACCCTCGTCACACTTATAAGAAGGAAATAAAAAATAACTAGCAGCTTCGTCTGCGTGCAAACTTTACCACCCCCGTCACACTTATAAGAAGGAAATAAAAACTAACTAGCAGCTTCGTCTGCGTGCAAACTTTACCACCCCTGTCACACTTATAAGAAGGAAATAAAAACTAACTAGCAGCTTCGTCTGCGTGCAAACTTTACCACCCCCGTCACACTTATAAGAAGGAAATAAAAACTAACTAGCAGCTTGGTCTGCGTGCAAACTTTACCACCCTCGTCACACTTATAAGAAGGAAATAAAAACTAACTAGCAGCTTCGTCTGCGTGCAAACTTTACCACCCTCGTCACACTTATAAGAAGGAAATAAAAACTAACTAGCAGCTTCGTCTGCGTGCAAACTTTTCCACCCCCGTCACACTTATAAGAAGGAAATAAAAACTAACTAGCAGCTTCGTCTGCGTGCAAACTTTACCACCCCTGTCACACTTATAAGAAGGAAATAAAAACTAACTAGCAGCTTCGTCTGCGTGCAAACTTTACCACCCCCGTCACACTTATAAGAAGGAAATAAAAACTAACTAGCAGCTTCGTCTGCGTGCAAACTTTACCACCCCCGTCACACTTATAAGAAGGAAATAAAAACTAACTAGCAGCTTCGTCTGCGTGCAAACTTTACCACACCCGTCACACTTATAAGAAGGAAATAAAAACTAACTAGCAGCTTCGTCTGCGTGCAAACCTTACCACCCCCGTCACACTTATAAGAAGGAAATAAAAACTAACTAGCAGCTTCGTCTGCGTGCAAACTTTACCACCCCCGTCACACTTATAAGAAGGAAATAAAAACTAACTAGCAGCTTCGTCTGCGTGCAAACTTTACCACCCCCGTCACACTTATAAGAAGGAAATAAAAACTAACTAGCAGCTTCGTCTGCGTGCAAACTTTACCACCCCTGTCACACTTATAAGAAGGAAATAAAAACTAACTAGCAGCTTCGTCTGCGTGCAAACTTTACCACCCCCGTCACACTTATAAGAAGGAAATAAAAACTAACTAGCAGCTTCGTCTGCGTGCAAACTTTACCACCCCCGTCACACTTATAAGAAGGAAATAAAAACTAACTAGCAGCTTCGTCTGCGTGCAAACTTTACCACCCCTGTCACACTTATAAGAAGGAAATAAAAACTAACTAGCAGCTTCGTCTGCGTGCAAACTTTACCACCCCCGTCACACTTATAAGAAGGAAATAAAAACCAACTAGCAGCTTCGTCTGCGTGCAAACTTTACCACCCCTGTCACACTTATAAGAAGGAAATAAAAACTAACTAGCAGCTTCGTCTGCGTGCAAACTTTACCACCCCCGTCACACTTATAAGAAGGAAATAAAAACTAACTAGCAGCTTCGTCTGCGTGCAAACTTTACCACCCCTGTCACACTTATAAGAAGGAAATAAAAACTAACTAGCAGCTTCGTCTGCGTGCAAACTTTACCACCCCCGTCACACTTATAAGAAGGAAATAAAAACTAACTAGCAGCTTCGTCTGCGTGCAAACTTTACCACCCCCGTCACACTTATAAGAAGGAAATAAAAACTAACTAGCAGCTTTGTCTGCGTGCAAACTTTACCACCCCCGTCACACTTATAAGAAGGATTCTTATTGCACCCCTAGCTTGAAATCTAACTTTGACACCTGTCACTGATACTGCAGTTCGGTTGTTGTTCTTCTGAAGGGTGGTAGGGTTAGGCGTCGGGTTATCTTGCCCCTACCCAAGCAGCTACGCACAGCGGCTTCAACCCTTGGGGCACTGGCTGGCCACTGGGGCCACTTATGCGTGCAGGGGCTCTACCAGTGGCTCATGCGATGGGATGTTTGTTCTTTTGAACGTTTAATATTTTTAAAGACTTCCAGCTGTGATCTCCCCTTCCTCATCCGTTGGTGGAAGGATGTTCCTGGGCAGAGCGATATTCGATAGCGCTATTCCGTAAGTGGGGTGTGGCCCGTTATCGGCGCCGTCGTACATTCTAAGTCGAGTACCTGTATTTTTTCCCTTCCTGTTGATTTGAAATTTGGTTCACGCCTTTAGTTCTGCTAACAAAACAACTAGTGGCTCTGTGAGCTGTAGACCTCACGCGCTCACAAACTTTTTACAAACAATCTAGCGGTGCACAGTAGCACCATCTAGTTACCTTATTGTACAACTAACATTAATAACCAAGGTGCTCCACCAGTCCCTGCCTAGTAGGTAAAGGGCTAATTCCACTGGTAGAAACCTAAAAGTGGGAAATTTACTGCATTTTGAGGAGCTAATCTGCTCATCACGCCGAAGGTCCGGACATATGAACGAATTTTTGCCCAAGCTGAAACGGAGATGCTTCGCTAATGTATATTCAGTACTATCTTCTGTTTATCGCGAAAAAAAGCATCCTATTTTCTTCTAGGATATTAAAAATCAATGTAAAAGTAGGTATGGCACCCAATACTCTTTATGTTTTTTGACATACTTGTTATTTCGTGTCCATGGCAACCACAGACCATTCTGGCAACCGTTCTTTACAGTGAGTAAGCAACATTTTCCAGTTTTCCCACCGAAAATTTCAATTTTCCGGGATAAAAAGTATCCCATGTTTTATTCTAGGGTATAAGCTGCCTCCATTCTAAATTTCATCAAAATCCGTCCAGCCGTTATCGCGTGAAAGCTCCACAAACAAACAGACAACGTTTCACTTTTATATATTGGTATGGATCATTGTAAATCCAAGATAGCCGCCGCCACAAAATGGCGATTTACTTCTTTTTTCAAACCCCTCAATATGGGTATCAAATGAAAGGGCTTAACTAGTAGAATACAGTACACCATGAAAATTCCAAATCCAAGTTGGCTGCCACCACAAAATGGCGATTTTTTTTTTCGTTTTCAATCCCCTCAATATGGGTATCGAATGAAAGACAAGTAGAACACAGAACACTTTTAAAAATAACTAAATAAAAAAACGTCGGGCGCGTCGAATCGTAGCTTAACCTGAGTAATAGAAATTCGAATTTTATTATATTTTTTAATTTTTGATACATATAAAACCGTTTAACTTAAAAAAAAAACTTATTTTTAAATTGGTTTGAAAGGTACCCTATGTCCCTTTCTGTACCCCTGACAACTTGTGTGCAAAATTTCATGACGATCGGTTAGTTAAGGCGTGAAAGCGTAACAAACAAACAAACTTACTTTCGCATTAATTATATTAGTAGGATGGAACAAAAGTATAGCCAGTGTCGAAAATAGGCCAATCAGAGCTTAGAGTTTTAAACATGAATACTCTCTTATCGAGCGGAAAACTTCGTATGCGCGATGCAGAACTCCATACATTAGAACTGACACTCGATACAAAACGTAATAAAATGCACAAAAACCGATTAGCGCCATCTATGAACGGATTTGTATGAAATTTGTTACCAGGATAGCTTATATCCTGGATTAACACATAGGCTACTTTCATCATCATCATCATCCATCATCATAATCCACGCGGGTGAACCGCAGGACGCAGCTAGTTTCTAATAATTGTAATGTTTTGATGCAGGTGGAAGGTATCGGGTACGACTTCCTCCCTCGGACTCTGGACAGGACAGTCGTGGACAAGTGGGTGAAAAGTGACGACCAGAAATCGCTACCGATGGCGCGGAGACTGATCAAGGAGGAAGGCTTACTTTGCGGTGAGTACAGACTAGCGGAGACTAAACGTGTGGATGCATTGGTAAGTACAAACTAGCGGAGACTAAACCTGTGGATGCATTGGTAAGTACAGACTAGTGGAGACTAAACTTGTGGTGATGTGTCAAAGAAGGGAGTGAATACCGTGATGATGGCTGATGGGAGAAACGGAAGAAAGTATTTCTCATATTAAGGGCCTCTTTCACGACCTACAAGTAAAGTGTTGATCACTTACTTGCTAAACAACGTTGCTCGGCAAGTGCAAGTGAAAGTAATGAGTATCGCTTACCTTTAATTATTGGTTATAGTAACTCAGGCGTGGTGAAATTCATACGTACAGTTACCTCCTGGTGAATTTAACTGGCGATCAGCCTACTTGAAACATTACTTGAAGGTCGTGAAATAGGCTCGTAAGTCGAACCGATCCGACAGACGGCACTTGACACTTATCTTTTTTTATTTGTCATTTACATGTGTATTATTCGTAAAGTAAAGAGAGTACGGTATTATTATAATTTCTGTAATTTACATGTGTATTATTCGTAAAGTAAAGAGTACGGTATTATTATAATTTCTGTAATTTACATGTGTATTATTCGTAAAGTAAAGAGAGTACGGTATTATTATAATTTCTGTAATTTACATGTGTATTATTCGTAAAGTAAAGAGAGTACGGTATTATTATAATTTCTGTAATTTTACCATACGTGAACATACAAAAAAACACGAGAGACACGATTTTAAAAAATGTGATATTCTTAATCAGTAGTTTATTTGTACCCTAAACCATTTATTTTTAAATTATTTTCTTTGCACAGATTTTTTCGTTCTTATTGCTTTATTCTAGGTATAGATTTAATAGTTTTGCACGAAAATTGTGTACAAAGAAAGATTTAATGCTAAACAGCGTTATCTACCAGTCATCCAGGTTGTGAAAGGAATAATAAGTGCGGCTTAAAGTAATAAACAAGAAATACAAAAGAAACAAATTAAATGATATAAACAATAAGAATAAGTAATTTTAAATGAAGATATAAATGATTAAACTTATACCAATAAAATAACTAAATACAGTACTAAAACAAAAAAAAAACTAAATAACTAGCTGTACCCGCGGCTTTGCCCGCATTTCATTTAAAAGTAGCCCATACGTGTTATTCCAGGATCAAAATTACCTATACTAAAACATATAGTCCGGCAGCCGGTTGGTCTAGTGGCTAGAGAACCTAAGTACGAAATCGAACGGTCGCGGGTTCGAGTCCTGCAAGGTGCAATAATCATTTGTGTGATGAGCAATGTTTGTTTCCGAGTCATGGATGTAATATTCGTATAGAAGTATATTAATCCGTTATCTAGTGCCCATAGCACAGGGTATCCTAGTTTAGGTCTAGGTAATTGGTGTGGAATTGTCTCGAATATATTTATTTATATATTACAATATACTAAATTTCTTCAAAATTCGTTCAGCCGTCAAATAGATTTTTATCGATTGCTCGGCATCTAATCATCGGATTTAAATACCAAGTAGTACCCCAGTTTTCAAGTCAAACCCTAAGCTATCCAACAGTGAAAACCGCATCGCAATTTGTTCAGTACTATTTTCGTGATGCGAGAACAAACATACAGACAGGCACGAGTTTAAAAAAGTTATGTTCTTGTTCAGTAGCCTATTTTAAGTAACCTAGACCATTTTTTTTTAATTATCTTCATTGTACAGATTTTTTGGTACTAACTGCTTTATTGTAAGTATAGATTAGATAATAACATACCTACCATAACATGAATTAAATCAGTGAAAATAATTTACTTACTTACTAGCCATCATCTCAAACCATCCACGGTTTGAGAGGATTTTCGGGATAAAGTTTTTTGACAAAGTATTACTGAGTTGCTACCTTAAAGTTATTTTCGGGATAAAGTTTTTTGACTAAGTATTACTGAGTTGCTACCTTAAAGTTATCTTCGGGATAAAGTTTTTTGACAAAGTATTACTAAGTTGCTACCTTAAAGTTATCTTCGGGATAAAGTTTTTTGACAAAGTATTACTGAGTTGCTACCTTAAAGTTATCTTCGGGTTAAAGTTTTTTGACAAAGTATTACTGAGTTGCTACCTTAAAGTTATCTTCGGGATAAAGTTTTTTGACAAAGTATTACTGACTTGCTACCTTAAAGTTATCTTCGGGATAAAGTTTTTTGACAAAGTATTACTGAGTTGCTACCTTAAAGTTATCTTCGGGATAAAGTTTTTTGACAAAGTATTACTGAGTTGCTACCTTAAAGTTATCTTCGGGATAAAGTTTTTTGACAAAGTATTACTGAGTTGCCTTAAAGTTATCTGCGCTGCTGATTCTTTTTAGACAAAACAAGACAAGAGTCAACAATAACCAGATTCGTTCAGACATTTTTACAAGATCACACGGGTTATTAAAATAAAATATCATTTATGTGGCCTCGATACCTACACTCCCTCCTTACCCACGTCAACGCATGACATGCCCATACCATGATACCAGTTACCACAATGTATGTACATTGTTGTTTGTAGTTGAGGTAGTGCTGGCCCCTGGTGTCAGAGTTTGTAAGGCCGCCCGAGGGCCTCTGAAAGGCTGAACGACTGCTATTAATCAATAAATTCTGGGACCAACAGCTTAACGTGCCCTTCGAAGTACGGAGCGATGGAAAACCGCAAATATCTTAGAAATGTCATTGATGCGGAGCCTAGGACCGAACCCGGTATCGTTGGAGACTACTTCAGGCCGCCTAGTTGCCTCTGTCGTGTCGTAACGACTACTATTAATTATAATTGTTAACAAGCGGGACTGATGGCTTAAGGTGCTCTCCGAAGCTCGGAGCGATGGCAATTACTCAAATAACCTAGTGAAAGTATAAGTAAAAAAAAGAAGTTTGTTGGCCGAGGATCAAAACTGGTGTCGTTGGGCTGCAAATTACACATATAACCGATAGGCAAACTTTGCTCCGCCCGGCATACCATATAATTGAATATTATTATTATTTTCCAATAAATCATTATTTTATCTCAATGTTATGATTATACAGCAAATTATGCTCAATACATTATTGCAGAAATGTATTCAAAGTACGTCGATCACGAGACCTCGCAACGTCACTAACAAGTGCTGTTTTGAATAATCTATTATAGTATCCATTAATACGAGTCTAAGCACGTCTATATTGTCTATAGATATACCAGTTTATTAACAGCTCAATAATGCGCACAATACGTATCGATCTCATTTATATGACCTTTACACAGTAAAAACGTTTGTAATATGCGAGTATACAGCAGTGTCAGCTGATAGTATTTAGCAAAATCCGACCAAGTGCGAGTTGGACTCGCGCACTGAGAGTTCCGTACTTGTATAGGGGAAATTGTGTGGTGTTTTTCCTATTTTTAAGTTTTTTATATTTAAAATAAAAAACATATATCATCATCATCATCATGTCAGCCCTTAGAAGTCCACTTCTGAACATAGGCCTCCCCCAAAGAGCGCCATGACGAGCGATCTTGTGCCACCTCCAACCACCGACTTCCTGCGATACCAGATATACCATTAGACAATTACATCATGGTATAAATGGTCTTTATTTGTCCCACCTATTTTCTTAATTGTATAAGTGGGATAGGTTGAGGCCATTTATACCATTGCATTGTACCATTATTGCAATAAAACTACTATATGGATTTTATTCTCGTTTTAATGTATAATATTCTAACTAGACTTGAGCTTGTATTACACATGCTCATAATAATTTATTGTTTTTATGCTTCATCTTTAAATTATTTACAATTATGTTTTTTTTTTATAATAAAATGAAATAAGAAATAAGGGAAATAAGGGTCTCAAGATATAGGCATGACCGAGTTTGGGGCCCGCTGCTTATTCTTCTGTCTATGTCAACCACTTATTGTATAATCATTTATTTATTTTGTTCATATGTATTCATTCCTGCGTTTAGTAAATAAATATATTTCTATTTCTAAAAGTGTCCAAATTATAGTAGAGTAAAAACTCGTTTTAAAAATGAAAAAATAATAAACCTCCTTTTGAAAAGGAATGGATGGTATCACAGACATGGAAAAAAGTACCGTAAAACGGGATATCAGATGTGTAGGGCTGATTTCCAACTTCACATTAAGTTTTAGATATCTTTAAATTATTATTATTCAAAAAATGTTTATCGATATTATTTCTAAATTTAATTCAATATATAGATTTTCTCTAAATTAATATAAGAGGTATGATTTTTATGCAACCTTCTTTTAGGGTTAATAGATATAAAAATGAGGTGAATAGTTTTGTATAAGATGGACCTATTAGCTCATTAAGCACGTATTTATTCTATTCATCCCTTATATGTTCCAAATCTCTCCATTTGCGTGCCTATTTACCCCCCGGAACCCCATTCACTCTATTTTAGTGGTAGGCATAGCTCTATTTTAGTGTGTTATCTATTATATTATCAACAAAACCCTGCATGATCTATCCCACTTATACCATTATGAGTATAGGTGGGACAAGTAAATACCATTTATACCATGACGTAGTTGTCCAATGGTATAACTGGTATTAACTAGTACCATCTGTACCATTACAGGTATAAATGGGACAACTTAGTACCATTTGTACTAATAATGGTACAATTCAGTGGTATAACTGGTCCGAAGCAGTTTTTGCGCTGAAACTAGGACAAATAGAAAATGATCTTCTTCTAAGACAAAAAGATTAAAAAAAAAAATTATAAGCTTAGGTTATATTCTACTCAAGCGATTGACATTAATAACAAAAGATTTCACCAGAATTTAAATGGTGGGAAGTGCTTTCCTCTAAAACACCGTTTCTATCAATAACGGTACTAATAAAACTCACGACCAGTTCTCTATCGCGCGTATAGGGTATCGTGGGAGGAGGTGGAGATAGCAATACATTTACTAAATAGCTACTTTGCGAAGGTCGCGTAAAGTGACCATCCTCTTAACTTGTAACACTAGGTGGCAGCAGCGGCGCGGCGATGTGGGGCGCCATCGAAGCCGCCCGCTCGCTGGAGGCGGGCCAGAAGTGCGTCGTGCTGCTGCCCGACAGCATCCGCAACTACATGACCAAGTTCATCTCCGACCAGTGGATGGAGGCGCGCGACTTCAAACAAGTACCAGACAACACCACACTGTCGTAAGTAATCTACGGTAAAACGAGTATCTTCTTAACACGCGTGTAATGTCGTCGTCGTCGTCGTCTGTAAGAAACTAATCTGTTCAGTAAAGCCGTAGAAGTTGCAAAATTCTGGTTCAAGTGGATTTAAAACTATAAAATGTACCCTATCGACACGAACAAGAATAAAGCGTTCAGTATACTGAAGTAAAATAATTTCTGCAGCGCATCTTCCATGTTTGTGGAGGTGTATTTATGTCTGTGTTATGTTCACAGACATAAATAAAAAATGCGTCCATTTGGGTGTTAATTACGTAGACAAAATAGCGTAACTGTACGTTTGTATAATCTATCTATACTTATAATAAAGCAGTAAGTACCAAAAAATCTGTAAGTACAATGAAGATAATTTAAAAAAAGCCTCGGGACGCCTGGCAAATGTGAAACATCGAGTATGACCGAGCGGAGGTGGAAAGAGCAGACGAAATACGAGCGGCGCATCGCCACGTGGCTCGATCGCCACGCCAAGAGCCACTGAACAAGAATATAATATATAAAAAAACGTTTCTGTCGGTTTGACTGTATGTTTGTTCGCGCATCTCGTAAAAATACATGACCGATTGCGATATAGTTTTCACTGTTATTTAGCTTAGGGTTTGACTTAAAAACTGGAGTACTTGTTATCTTAATCCGATGATTATATACCGAGTAATCCATGAAAACTATTGGAGGGGGGAGGAATGGGGGTGAGGATTGTAGCGTCGAAACGAATAGACCTATTTTGATGAGGTTTTTATGTTTGAAAACTGAGTTGAGAAAAAAGGGGGGGGGGGAAGAATCGTATAAACGAATGGACCTATTTTGATGCGTTTTTTTTATTTTGGAACACTGGTGTGATCGTTAGCGATATGGGGGGGAGATGAGAAAAGGGTGGTGAGCATCGTATTTTCCAAACGAATGGACCTATTTAGTTGCGGTTTTTAATGTTTCAAAGCTGATGTGAGTCAGGCTCGTGCTAAGGAACCCGTAAAATACAAGAAACTTTTTTTTTAAAAGCTTTTATTTAACTTTACTTGTATGTATTTTTGTCTGTCCTGGAATCTTGCAATTCAAATTTCTAGCACTTCCCGATTAGCTATTCGGCTGAAATTTTCAAGGTAGCTTACAAATCAATAACAAAGCAATTAAATATATATATATATATTATATTTCATTGAAGAATTAAAGAGTGACACTACAATTAAAAAAATATGTTTATTTAAATTTTTTAATCCCCGAACAAAGAGACGGGTGTTATAAGTTTAGGGTGTGTATCACTGTGTCACTGTGTGTGTGTGTGTGTGTCTGTGTGTCTGTCTGTGGCATCCGACGAGTCCGACTTGCACTTGCCCATATATTTTTTTGACAGTATTTAGTTGTTTTGAATATGATGCAAGCCTGGACATAGTATAACTCCATCTACAAAGTTTCGTTTCAAACTAATCGGTATTTTAATAGTAGTTTATGAAACGGTTGCATAATGAGGGGTATTAAAACATGACAGTGAGTTTAAAAAACGAGCCGTAGGCGAATCTTTTAATAGTGCCGTAGTGTTTAGTGTGTAGTGTGTTTCTTTTTTTAGTGTGCCGTTTCATACACTACTTTATCTAAACTCATGCAATAGGAACTTCGTAAAATTATCTTGTTTTTTCTGGTAAAAGCTCGTTCGTCATGTTCGTTGCTGTTTCCGTGATGTCGGGTGGAGTCAAATTGGTTAGGATTGCGGCGTAGCGCTTTTGCGCCCGCCCCACTCGTCCGGTGACGCTGTAGAGGTTAGTTATAGACCAACAGCACATACCCTTCCTAAAAAAAATAAAAAATATGGTTATGTACTAATGTAAAGTAAATTATGGCGCCAAAATCCAGTCCACAGCGAATTTGCGCGCCTACGGTCTAGCACGCGCCGCCATAGATAAGAAATGACGAAAAACCCCGAAGGTGCGGAGCCAACCGGTGCTTTAATGGTAAAAAATATATATTATAACATCGTTTAGTTCAGTAAATTATTTATTTTTCTTATTAGATTACGCACGGCAGTAATGTATATTATTATGCCACCGTTTTTGAGTTCATAATCCGGATTTTACGATATGTGTGTAGATACAATATTTTTATCTATTGCTCGGCTTCTACTCATCTGATTGAGATACCAAGTACCTCAGATTTTAAGTCAAACCCTAAGCTATCCCACAGTGAAAACCGCATCGCAATCGGTCAAGTAGTTTTTACGTGATGAGCGAAAAAGCAAAAAAAAAAAACTTTTTAAGTAGGTACTCTAGACTTTTTTTTTAAATTATTTTCGTTGCACAGACTTTTTCGTCCTCATCGCTTTATTATAAGTAGGTATAGATTAATGACAAATTATAAGGAACTGATTTTATCATGTAATTCACCACGCAATCTTAACCTCTCGAGCGATAACCCAGTGTATCGCATGACCCAGTGAGCGGCACCTAGATAATATTTAAGCGACGATAAGACCCTATCTAGACCTTGGGTAGCGTCATTTATTTTCACGCTGTATCGGTTCACAAGGCTATCTGACAGGCATTTCATAACACTGCATTTTTATTTGAATTGGTATTCAAATGCCGCGTGGATTTTATCAGGAAACTTATCAGCCCTACCTGGCTGTGTCACAGTGAACTTTAAAGCAATAATACCCAACAGCGCGGAGGATTTTCTTTTTATCAGCCTATGTATGTATTTATGTCTGTTCCTTTGTGGCGCTCTAGACACGTGGGCCGATTTTGATTATTCTTACGTCAATCGATTTGTCTTAATCTTGCGAGTGTTATTAAAGACATGACAGTAATCAAAATTCAATATGGCGACAACCGACGCCATATTGTGAAAAAGAAAAAATTAAGTCGACAAACTATGTTAAGTAGAATTATCATTGAATAGGTACTTGAAAATAATCTCTTCTAATTTGCTTTTATCGTTTTTCTTTTCGAATGACCATTTAGGATCTATAACGACTTAAAATTGGTTATCAACCCATTCGCACTTAAATTTATGCGTATTTTTAAAAGCTTTTAACTAACTTCATTTGTATATATGTATGTATCTATGTATTTTGTCTGTCCTGGAATCTTCGAGCAGTTTTCGTTTATCCATTCGGCTGAAAGGCTATTCAGGGTAGCTCACAAATCGATGACAAAGAAATAAAAATAAAATAAAAAAACATCTCAAAAAAGTTTTTCTTAATTTAATTCGTAAATAGAGAAAATGGAGTTAAAATAAAAAGAAGAAATTATAATTTATATTATATTTTGCTAAAAAAATAGAAAAACAAAGTGACACTCATTAAAAAAAAGGTCGGAAAAGCTTTTTTTTATAATTTATTTTCTATAAATCGTTTTTTAAATTATACTTATTAGTTTTGTTCGCAGTCGGTTTTTAGTAATGTGCTAAAACCCGACTGCGAACAAAAAACAATTGATAAAACTAATACAACAATTACATATGTCTTGTTGTATTTGCATTAAATTGGTTTACGTAAATGACTTTTCAGATGGTGGAGCGAGCGAGTTACGGAAGACATGGCGCGGCCTACCAACAGCATATCCCACAACAGCTCGCCGGCGGAAGCACTCGCTGCTCTACACGAAAGTCGAGCGCCCCTGCTGACCGTCGTGAATGACAAAGGGTAAATATCTTTATAGAGTTAACCTGTTTTCAGCCCTGTTAATGGTGAACTCTGATTTTGCTCAACGTTAACTTCGCCCGAACTTCGACGAGTCTAGGCTCAGCTTAGGCTGAGAAAAAAACATGACTATGAATTTCGAACTTATAAGCTAAGTTATGGCAAAGAAGAGACCAGTTAGAATTTATCAGTTAGAAAGTAATCTACAGAGCGAACTTGGCGCTCTGTAGGTTACTTTCTGACTGATAATCGTTAATTAACGCTAATTATTATTAATGAAGTTATCAAAAACGACACAAAACAAGCGATTTAATGCTCGATGAACATTAATTGACGAATATGAGTACGGCAGTAAGTCTCTAGGGGCCTGATTAAATAGTAAACTACCTTCTACAGAGCGTAGCCTAGCGATTCAATGGTGCAACTTAGAATCCAACGATACCGGGTTCGTTCCTATAGTCTCCGCACCGCACCAACTACTGTTCTAAGTTTTAAGACCAGGCTCTGCTTTTTAAGGGTTTTTTTCCATAAATATGCTGGGTCAACCACAAACCTGGTAAATGTGAAACTGGACATATATGTTTTTGAGATCTTTATCTCACTAAGACTAAGACAAAAACATGATTAACATATTACGTTTATTTTCGGTAATATTTACATTTTTCTACTCAATGGCTTAAGTTTTATCTCTAAAATAAATCTCACGACAAGAAAATATAGTTTATTATCTAATGCTTAGACAAAATTTACCTAACTAAATTATTAGCCTGCCAATAAAATAAATAACTTTTGAGACATACGTCATTTAGTTACGAGCTAAATTGTGTGTTCAAACAGCGCTCGCGATATTCAACCTTGTTACTACACTGCCTTGTGACTACAGTGCTTATTGCGGGTAGTGGGTGGCAGAGTGTAGGGGAGGTGGCAGGAGAGTGGGGAGTGCGAAAATGTAACCTTGGAGCCTGGCCTTAAGTTGGTGGCCTGAAAACTCTCATCAGAGGCCAGCACTACCTCATACGACAATCCAAATTGTTGTAAAGTAAGTTAATAGGCAAAAATAATAGCACTTTTACAAGTCAAAATTAACATCTCCTGAACAAAGAGAAACACATAAAATATTATAAAAAGATCAAATCAATCCAAATTTAGATAAACTA
The DNA here is from genome assembly GCA_946251855.1 of Alsophila aescularia. NCBI lineage: Eukaryota > Metazoa > Arthropoda > Insecta > Lepidoptera > Geometridae > Alsophila > Alsophila aescularia. The sequence continues at coordinate 24,143,820 of OX276373.1, read as the reverse complement.
AGTATTCTTTGAGTTTGAAAAGGAAATTTCCCTTTCATGTGCCAACAGAGTTTAATCTCTCACTGGAAAAGGAAATACCCTTCTGACTCTACCGGTGCTTCGGAAATACACCCGTTAGAGAAGAGAGCACCAAGAAACTCTACGGGGATGTATTTTTTCCATATTTGTTCATTCTTTATATTTTTTTCAAATTTCACAATTATAACAAAACCTGTAAACTACAAATATAACAGGTAAAAGTGACAATGACATATCCCACAAACAAAACAATCATACTGGAAAAATAAGGTAAAAAAAATAATTTCGATAATTATGTTGTATAAAACAACGTGATCTCATGGTATGTTTGAGACATCTCACAAAGTACTTTGAACATTTCATTCACATAGCGTTAACATCGAAGTTATCACTTATTATTATCATGGAGCTTGGATACATCAGGACATGCATTTCTGTAATTAATATAATCATTTACATTGTAATACGCTTTCTTTATGAGATTTATTTTAACAAAAGTTTTAAACCTATGCATTGGTAATTGATCAATGCCATCAGGTAACTTATTAAAAAAGCGTATACAGTTCCCCATATATGAACCACTAACTTTCTTTAACCGAAAACCGGACACCTTTAGTTTATTTTAATTTCTAGTATTAAAATTATAAACATCCCTATTTTAACAAAGGTATTGATATTCTTTCGAACATACATTATATTTTCATATAGTTATATATATTGACAAGCCACTAAGAATATTGATCTCTTTAAAACGTTCCCTAAGAGAATCTCGGGATTTCATATTGTAAATGGAACGAATTGCTCTCTTGTGTAGCACAAATATTGATTGAATTTCCGCGGCCTTACCCCACAGCAAAATGACATATGACATAATACTGTGAAAGTAACTAAAATATACTAATCTTGCAGTGGCTACATCGGTTAACTGTCTAATTTTACTTACGGCATAGGCTGCAGAGCTCAATCTACCAGCTAACAACGATATGTGAGGACCCCACTGTAATTTTGAATCTACAGTAATACCCAAAAATATGGTTGACTGCACAAGATCTACAGGCTCACTATTTATCAAAATACTTGAATTCGTAGGATCTCCTCTGACATTGGGTAGTGAAAATTTGATACATTTAGTTTTCTTAGGATTTAACATTAAATTGTTAATTGTAAACCAACTAAGAACTAGCGCGATTGCCTTGTTAACATCGTCAAACATATTCAAGGTTATGTCAATCTTAAAAATTAGAGAAGTATCATCTGCAAACAAAACAATATCACATAAGTTCTCTATGAAAAAAGGGAGATCGTTAATGTAAACCAAGAACAAGAATGGCCCAAGTATTGAACCCTGTGGGACTCCCATTGTAATGAGAGATCCTGATGACCTCGCACCATTTACATCTACTTTTTGAATTCTATTGCTAAGATACGAGGATAAAAGATCAAGAGCTTTCCCATTAACTCCGTAATGATTCAATTTAAAAATTAATGTTTCGTGGCAAACGCAGTCAAATGCTTTGGATAACATTTGACTGCGAACACAGAAAACGCCAATTGCGTCCTGTGACTCCTGCCTAGCATCGAATATATGCTTTAAGAGCCCTGTACCTGCATCTGTAGTTGAACGGCCTTTAGTGAAGCCATATTGTTCATTATGAAACAGACAGTTGAGATTGAAGTGTGTTAATAACTGATTTAATATTACTTTCTCAAAAAATTTACTTAGAGCGGGAAGTATAGAAATGGGTATGTAGTTAGTCGGATCGTTTTTACTGCCAGACTTGAATAAGGGGATAAGTTTACTATTTTTCATTATGTCGGGAAAAACTCCTTCATCAACACAATTATTAAAAATAATTACTAAGTATGGAGCAATTATACCAATAATAGAACTTAAAATTTTAGTAGATATTCCCCAGAGATCCTCTGTATTTTTTATGTTAAGCAATTTATATGTCTTAACAATCGAATTAAATTAATATGTTTAAATTTAAATATAACATCACACTTTTCAACGTTGCTTGAGAGCATACAAGAAGCCTCAACTGAGGATGATTTACAATTGGTATTTTTGTAAAGAAATCTTCATATGCATTGGCAACTTCGTGATCTTTGGAAATTAATTTATTGCCGATGTTTAGGATAAAATTTCGGTCCCGAGGTTTAATTTTGCCGGTTTCGGTATTTATTATTGTCCATGTTGTTTTGATTTTATCTTCCGATTGTTTAATTTTCCTACTCAAATGAAGAGATTTCGCGGTATTACACACGGATTTAAATGTCTTAGAATATCGTTTTAAGTATTCAACAAATTTAGTATCATTAGCATTTACATTTTTTTTGAGAATATAAATCGTATAATTTGTTTCTACTTTTGTAAATACCTGTAGTAACCCAGTTATCAAATCCCACCCTTATGCCCTTACATTTTTTAAATTAAATATATCGTTAAACTCTTTATCCATTATATTAAATAAGGAATTGCAAAGGTCATCAGAATTCCCATCAAACGGCATGTGACTAAGTTGATTATCAATGTTATCTGCAAACCGTTCCAAACGCTTGCAGTGTTGCCTGTAAGTGAACTTCTGAGAGTTTTTACCTGATTTACATTGAAACACAACACTTTGCCCACTATGATCAGAGTTAAGCTTATCACTTATAGCCCTGCTACGAGGTTCACAGTTACAAAAAACATTGTCTAAACAGGTCGCAAATGTGCTAGTGATTCTGGTTGGCTGATTAAAAATATTAAAAATATAAGTTGAAGCACAAAAACAAATTTAGAAATTTATCGCTTAATGGACATTTAACAAGTATATCTACATTGAAATCACCACATACAACAAGGAATTTTGAATTGTTAGAACATTTCCTCAGAACATCCTCCATAACAGATTCAAACACATTGAAATCAGCCAGTGGGGGTCTGTATACACATACAATTATATGATGCTCCAGCTCAACACATGATAACTCAATAGTCCGTTCAACAGACATAGCCACAATGTCTTTCCTCTCCTTAAATTTACATGTATTCACTAAATAAATTCAAGAACCACCATGAGACTTAGCTTTTTTTCTACTGAACGAACTACCAATCACATAATTTCTAATGGATGGTATCAAAGTACCTATCGTGAACCAATGCTCAGTTACACACATAACAAAAATTTAAAAATCTTGTTCTCAATTCAGAACCAACACTTATTTTGAGTTTATAAAAATACAAGTGAAGTTGGGCTGTGCGCGGACCGCAAGCGGCCCGCGTGTTATCGTAGGGCCTTTGACTTTAGCCTTTGACGTTGACTTGTAAAAAGACATTACTAAATCTTTGATATGAGTTTGACTTTACTTTGATTTGATTTTAAAAGTTTTTGAGTTTTTTTCAATTTTTGACTCTAACGTGGATTTGACTTTGATTTGACTTTGTAATTTACTTTGAACTTGTTTAATGGGTTTGACTTTAGGTATAACTTTGATTTGATTATGAATTAAAACTAAACTTTAAATTGATTTTAAATTTCAAATCTTAGTTTGAAATAATTTAAATTTTTCATGTTTTTGGGGAAAATCTCGAAAAAAAAACCTAAAAGTGGGAAAAAAGAGATACCTGGCAATAGCTCTCCTACTAACACACAATCTCTTCATACAAGTCATATCGCTCCAGTGTTGCCAACTGCCCTAAAAGTTGATTCTAAAATAGTAAACTATGTATAATTTTTACAAAATGGCCTCCACTTTGTCCGCTTTTTTGAAATTTAAAAATTTAATTATGCAGACTTAATCTACATCATATAAGCTATTGTTTGACATGTAAAATGTTGCCATGTGAATACTTTCGTAGAACAAAGTCGAGATGGACCTACCCATAAAAAGTTGGAATTTGTGGGGTTGCCGAATTTAAAAAAAAGGTGTAAATAGCAAAAAAACATTCGTTTGCTTCTATTTTATGCAACCTCGTCAAATTTTAATCCAAAATATCTTTATTTCCATTTTTCATGTTTTTGAGGAAAATCTCGTAAACTACCCAAAAAATGGGGAAATAACATGGCAATACTAATCTCGACAACACACAACTGCCTTATACAAGTTGAATCGCTCAAGTGTTACCAAGTGCCCTAAAAATTGATTCGAAAATTTGTGAAATTTCGTCATTTTATAAAAATGGGAACCCGATTCTAATTATAAAATTGCATCTGGCATACTTTTCCTGCAAACTACACCATATAACCTATCGTTTGACATGAAAAGTGTTGCCATGTCACAACTTTGGTAGAACAAAGTTTATCGTTTTACCGAGGTCTGTTTATTTTCTTTTTTCCTTTCTTCATAGGTACCAACCGTTTAAACGGTCAAAATTGGTCGAGGTTTCGAGAAACTCTTTTTTCTCTATTTTTTATGTATTTTCAGACTTTTTCCCCAGTCATATTTTGACACTTTTCACATCTCTAAAATCACTCTTTGTAGAAGAACAAACGTGTCTATGATTCAGTCACCGTTATGCAGCTTTATATAAGATGTGAAGACAAAATTTCACGATGATCGGTTGAGTAGTTCAGGCATAAAAGCGAAACAAACAAACACACAAACGACTTTCGCGTTTATAATATGATGAGAACTCCAACACGGATATTTAACGCCAACATTTTCTTTCTCCGCTTAATATAATGGTAGTCTATTTACGGCCTTCTTGGTTCTTCCGAGGCATAGACGACCTCCTTGGCTGTGGACTACAGACAAACTGCTGTCAAATGACTTTCAAATCAAATCAAACTTCAACCAAACCTGACATCATGTCGAAATTAATGTTTACACAAAAAATATTATATGAAACCTGATGCTATTCCTCTTAATATGCTTAATAGTATACGTCTATATAGTCATTTTCTTTCTGGATTACCTACAAAATGAAGGTTCAACATCATCGGCGATCGAATATCAACTTTAGGGTTAAAGGTTGGTTTACATGCAAAGAAATTTAATACAATGCCTTGAAGAGTATGTGTTAAGATTTAAACATGATTTAGTATGTAAGTACCTTGTTGTGTTTGGCCTATGCTGTCCCACAGCTGGGAAAGGCCTGCCCTCGTTTATTTCATTCTTTGCGGTCCTGTGCTGCTGCGTGTCATTTTTTAACCCCCGAACTCAAAAAGAGGGGTGTTATAAGTTTAGGGTATCATTGTATGTATCTGTGTCTGTCTGTGGCATCGTAGATCTCAAACGAATGTACCGATTTTGATGGTTTCTGTTTGAAAGCTGATTTGATCGAGATTATTCTTAGATATAATAGAAGGGGGTGAGAATCGTAGCTTCCAAACGAATGGACCGATTTTGATGCGGTTTTTTATGTTTGAAAGATGATGTGATCGAGATAATTCTTACCTATAATGTAGTAGGGGAGGGGGAAGACCGTAGCTCCCAAACGAATGGACCGATTTGGATGCGGTTTTTTAACGTTCGAAAGCAGATGTGATCGAGATGGTTCTTAGTTATAATGGGAGGGTTTAGATAACATATATTTTTAATTAGTGCTTGTTGTCGAGCTCGTTCCTCCCTCTTATGCGTGGTCTACCGAATCTTGTAGCCTTCTTTCCATGCTGGGAATCCACTTAGTGGTTAGAGATACTTTGGTCCGTAGCACCTCGGGCATGCGGTTGACGTGGCCGGCCCAGTGCCACTTCAGCTTGGCGGCTTTTAGAGCTACATCGGCAATACCAGTTCTGCGGTGTTTAGTACACGGTCTGTTACTTTTAACACCAAGAATGCTGCGTGCCATTACCGACTGGCAGACTTTGAGTTTGGACTTTTGGATGTTGTTCAGAGACCATGTTTGTGCGCCTTACTCGTATGAGGAAACGTTGATATTGTCCATAAGCTTCCTCTTTATGGAGATTGTAATTACCTACATAATAAAATAACTAGTCGCCCATAATCCAGTACATAATAACATGTCATATATTGTTTATTTATGGAAACCTTTACTTACATAATTAATTTCACACTCAATTTCATTTTTCCTTCGGGATTCCCCGCTGCTCCTGCCAATGATTAAATCCGTCAAGCGCTCAGACTAAATATTACTAAAGAAGTCAAGTGTTCACCACCGTCAGTACGGCCATTTCAGAGTTTACATTGGCCTCATACGTGACGATGGTAAAAGACCTGACGTAATGCCATGGAATATGGGACGGACTTGTAAGGGCTCTACTTGCGTAGGCATCCAACCTTTCGGACCAGCTTATAGTAATTATGAATAGAATGAGGTTGAGTTTGACAGACCGACAAACAGACAAACAAAAATGAAAAATTAAAACTGTTTTGGCTTCAGTATCGAATAAAGAGAGCCATCCAAAAAAAATACTTCAATAATTTATCATCAATGTACGAGTATCTTTACATTGAAGATTTTTAACAGTTTTCTTTTTCATTTTTGTGTGTCTATATGTTTGTCTGTATCTTAACAGCGCATCACGCCGAAACTACTGAATGAATACAAAAGAAACTTGGCTTGATTTGAGTTCATACTACGAGGTAGTACACTGGATACTTTTATCCCGAAACAGCACGGTTCCTTTGGGAGAGGGTTCATTTTAATGAACAATTGAATTTATGAAGGTTTATGTTAGTGGCAATTATTTAATGTGTCTTTCTTTTTTTTGTGTGTAGTATAGCCGGCATTTTCACGGCCGACAACGCGCGGCGGAGGCTCGCCAACCTGGCGGGCTCCACCGCCGACCCGCTGGACAAGTTCACCATCAAGAAGTACTACAAGCTGGATCTCGCGCGGCAGCCAACGCTCGGTCTGCTCTCGCGGATGCTCGACCTCGCGCCCTTCGTGCTCCTTGTCAAAACAGGTACGACTCCGCGAATTAATGTTAATTATGACCAGCAACACTCATGGTGGGAGCTTGTGCATAAAAAAAAACATATAGAAAAATTATTATTAGAATCAAAAAATTGACTACAAATGAATTTACTGAAAAAACGAAAGAAAAAAATGGTCCTTTTGCGAAATTGATGTTGGTCCCTTTGCGAAATTGAAATCGTTTTCAAAATGGCTGGTCACAACCATCTATAGATAGTTTATAGTTTCGTCGTGTCCTGATGGACAGACAGACATGACGAAACTTTTAGGGTTCCTTGTTCGACTACGAAACCCTAAAAATAACATCCTGGTAGTTTCCTGTACTGCCTTGACATGCGTATTTCTGAAGCAGCTGAAGCTTCCAAAGTAGTGTGAAAACTATTCCCTTCTATGCAAATATCAACCATGACTCGGCTCAAGAAATAGTAGATTACTGCATCGAGCGGAAAGTGACTCATTGCTGCACCGAGTGGTTAGATTAAAGCGAGGGCTCTAAAAACCTGAGTGCAGCAAGGAGTCACTTGTGTCAATAATCTGCTTTTCTTTCCACTACAAAGTAATATCACTATTGTTCACCTAATTGTAAGCAGTACAATTTTGTCACATTGACATTTAAATTCGCGCCAATTCCATCGCGCTCACATTTAAAAATTAGTACATTCTATTTTTAAATCTCTATTGGACGAATGCATTCATTCCATAATATCTGCACCCCATGGTTTCATCCGCGTATTGGATGATAATGATGAAAGTATCCTTTGTGTTATTCCAGGCTATAAGCTATCCAAATTTTATCAAAATCAGTTCAGCCGTTTGAGCGTGAAAGAGTAACAAACATATATACATACAAACTTTCGCCTTTATGATAACAGTGTGATGAATCATGTAACTAAAAAACAGTGCTGTAATAGATTTCAATAATTTCCGCACTGTAAAACAGTGCAGTAATGGATTTCAATACTTACTTTCCGCACTGTAAAACAGCGCAGTAATGGATTTCAAATACTTACTTTCCGCACTGTAAAACAGTGCAGTAATGGATCTCAATACATACTATCCGCACTGTAAAACTGTGCAGTAATGGATTTTAATACTTACTTTCCGCACTGTAAAACTGTGCAGTAATGGATTTTAATACTTACTTTCCGCACTGTAAAACAGTGCAGTAATGGATTTGAATACTTACTTTCCACACTGTAAAACTGCAGTAAAGGATTTCCATAGTAACTTTTCTGTTTTTTTTTTTTATTGACCAGGAATGAGGTACTTTCTGCTTAAGTTTTAGGTGAACAATGTTGATATTACTGTGTAGTGTGGAGAAAAGGAAATTTCCTTTTAAAGCTCAAAGTATCATCATCATCACCAACAGCCCGTATTTGTTGACTTACATAAATAATTATATTTAGGTTAATTCACACCAATTACCTAGCCCCAAACTATGATACCCTGTACTAAGGCACTAGATAACGGATAAACATACATAGATACAAATATTAACATCCATGACTCGGAAACTAACATTTCTGCTCATCACACAAATGATTGCACCTTGCAGGTTTCGAACCCGAAATATATCGTTTTGTTTTTACTGGCAAGCTAACAGTAATCAATAACCGAAACGCTAAGTTCCTTAAACTACAGCTTAGAAATAAATTTAAGTACACTGCTATTGTAGTTAATAGATAGAAAATTATTGATTGCACACAAAAGATTCAGGTACATAGGCAAACTTAATGTTAGCAAGCATTATCTTCTAGCTAACCTCGGCGTATTGTGATGTTAATTTTTCATGCGGCATAGTGCCGGTTATACTTGTAGATCCCTAACAATATGTAATATCAATCAACTGGTAGTCTTAGGTACCTACAATTATGCAAGTTAGTTATAAAATATGTACTGTGTATAATATACTACTACTATCTATGTATGTACATATATGTAATATGTACTACACAGGATGTTATTTCTTCTTGCGTGTTTGGGCAAATCCTAATTGCACATAAGGAAAAATGCTGGAACGAACCATGGGCACAGTTTAAAAGAAAATAAAGAGCCATTAATAAACTTCTTAAAACAAATATATGTCAATAAGTATATTATTTATTTAATTCAGAGACACGCAAATAATATTAGAAAAAACTCAAAAAGTTGTATGTTTTATTGGGTTTTTTCTAAAGTTGCTACAAGTTCATGAAAATCAACTACATTATGTTAGGAAAGAGAAAATCAATTTGTTGTTTTTCATGAAATTGTAGCAACTTTAGCTGGTCACAGCTAAACTTTCTTTTTCTTGCCCGTGGACCACCTCAGTCCTGGGTAGACCAGCTGTCAAACTTAAAAGGGCTATAACTCTTAACGATCCTAGACTAGTAGTTTCTTTTCATAAGGGATAGATCTCAGCGATATCTTCATTTTGGATGACAGCTGTCAAACAAAAAATGACTATAACTCTGAAACTAAGGATACTAGACTAGTAGTTTAATTATATATATTTTTTTAAATAAGTTTATACAACTTTTTGTACTTATAACGTACAAAAAGTTGTGTGTATGTAGCAGAATCGTTTTTTTTTTTCTGACTAAAATCGTAATGTTGATCATGGATGAAGACAGCGCCCATGGAGCCATGGAGTAGGCGCGTTACTAGCGAGGCGAGTGCGCGATCTGGAGCATAGTACTTACTACTAGTAATTATAGTAATAGTGCAGTCCACACTTCACATCATACAATCTGTTATTTTAGCATCGTAGCTCCCAAACGAATGGACCGATTTTGCGGTTTTTAATGTTTAAAAGCTAATTTGAGCGAGATGCTTCTTAGCTATAATGGTGGTGGGAGAGGGGGGGGGGGAGTCGGAGATTATATAGTTTTTAATTTGTGCTTGTTAGTACGGTCATCATAAATTGTACTTATTAAAAACATAAACACAAATAATGATCTAATTTTTTTTGTTTTATTTGTAGATGCATCTACGAATATTGAAAGCCCGGTTGGAGTGATCACATCAGAAGACCTATTGCTGCAAGTTTCGAAGGGCGCTAAGCATATGAATGGGAACTAACCAAGCAATTCAAGCCAATGTACAAAATCCGCTCAAACTTCACAAATGTACTTAAATCATTTGGCATTGTATAGGCATATATTTATTGATTTATTATTAATTACAAAAGGACTATAACTATAATTGTTGCTATGTACTGCTTACCACTATTTCAGATGTAAGATTATAAACAGGTGCATTTAAAATGAAATTATATTCTTTCTATACAAAAAGAAATAAAAACTGACGCAATTTGTACTGTTGTATATTAGAAAGAAAAATATAAGCAAAATAAACTATTTATGTAACTTTGTGATTTTATTTTTACGACTATAAAATACATGGGTCATAGTCACATACCCGCCACAATACTATATAGGCACATACACATGCATAAAATACATGGGTCATAGTCACATACCCGCCACAATACTATATAGGCACATACACATGCATAAAATACATGGGTCATAGTCACATACCCGCCACAATACTATATAGGCACATACACATGCATAAAATACATGGGTCATAGTCACATACCCGCCACAATACTATATAGGCACATACACATGCATAAAATACATGGGTCATAGTCACATACCCGCCACAATACTATATAGGCACATACACATGCATAAAATAGTAGTAATGTAGTAGTAGCAGTGTAATAGTAGCATAAAAGCATGCTAATTCCAAGCAGATGCTACTTAGTAGCAAACAGTTAGCATACGTATACGTAAAGAGTATGCATGTGAAAAAGCACGCTACTTAATCACAAGCCGGTCTGTTTTTCCTTTAGTGGCAGTAGTCCGGTGACTGAACTATTGCAATTTTTCAGTGGCAATAGTCCGGTTGGTACAAAGCACCAAACTATTGCTGCCCTTTAGAGTTTGGTTCATAAAGATTCAAATTTGCATAGAATAAGAATTGAATATTGGGAAAAGTGACAGGTGTCAAGTGGCAGTTGTGGGGGAAAATGTGTGTTGGTATTTGAAGGTAGATGAGGGTCAGTGTTGGGAGGGTGAGGGAAAGTCAAAAGTAAAATGACAAATGACATTTAAATTCACATTTGATATTTTACTTTTCTCTCACCTAACCTCACCAACCCTCACCGACCCTGACCAACCCACAATGTCCCCCATTTTCCTCACCTTTCTCCACAACTGTCTCTTTGACACCTGTCACTTTTCCCGACATTCAATTCTTATTCTGATTTTATTTTGTTTTTCTATGCAAATACGTTACTAAAAACAAACGAACCAATGCTTTGTACCAACCGGACTATTGCCACTGAAAACATGCAGTAGTTTGGACTATCAACCAAACTACTGCATGTTGCAACTAAAGGAGTTTTTTTTATGAGCTGTAAATGTGCACACTACCACAGAATAAATAATATGACACTACCTAGTAGCAAACAAGCATGCTTTTCTAATAGCATGTGTATTCCAGTCTTTATCTTATATCCTCTGCTGTAAGAATATTTCTGGGCACACCATAATTAGCTGTTCAATGCATTGTCTAATTAGTAAAATTAAACGGTTTGATTCTTGACTGATTGCTGTGAGGTAGGTAAAGAAAAGCTAACTTATAGTGTTTCTCTGAAATACAATTGTTGTAGGGCTTAGTTAAAAGTAACTTGTGTTATTTCGGCAACGAGCTTGTAGCTCCCCTAGTGGGGCAATAGCCACAAGTTCGTTGTAATATTAATTTAAATTAAGTTTTGATATCTCCCCTGTACTAGGGGAGCCACCTGTACTGAAAAATCCTAATGTCCCGGGAAATCAGGGGAGCCACGAGTCCGTCGCCATCATATCAGGTCAATAAGTACCTACGTACAATCTATACTTATAATAAAGCAGGAAGTACCAAAAAATCTCTACAAAGAAGACAATAAAAAAAATGGTCTAGTTACTTAAAATTGGCTACTGATCAAGACTATAACTTTTTTTAAAGTGTGTCTGTATGTTTGTATACGCATTACTTAAAAACAACTGGAATGCGGTTATCACTGTTGGATAGCTTAGGGTTTGACTTAAAAACTGGGGTACTTGGTATTTTAATCTGGTGATTAGATGCCGAGCAATTGAAAAAAAACTATTTGACAGATGAACGAATTTTGAAGAAATATATATTGTACTTTTGGTGCTGGAATACTTTTATGTATGGGCTACTTTGAAATGAAAAGACCACACGGGTAAAGCTGCGGGCACAGATAATATAGTATAAAATACGACATTTCATCAAATTTGTTTCAGCCATCAAATTATTTGTAATTGATTGCTTTTTATTAAAAATACCGAATAAATTGTTGGATAAATCAAAACCTAAGCTATCGAACAGTGAAAACCTCAGCGCAATCGGTCCAGTAGTTTTTATGTGATGTGCGCTACGAATAAATAATAAGGATGTGCGAACAAAAAGACACAATTTAAAAAAATGTTATATTCTTTTTCAGAAGCTTATTTTAAGTCCCCTAGACTATTTTGAATGTAATTATCTTCTTTGTACACTTTTTATTAGGTACTTACTTCTTTATTACAAGTAAATATAGATAGAAGATATTTTTAATACAGTAATACCCCGGACTTACGCGGTAGGTGGGTCTGAGTGATTGCCGTGTAAGTCGAATTCGCGTAAGTCGGGGTTCAACTTTGCATATAAATACATATAAAGTATGTTTAATCGGGACCAGAGTTTAAAGAAAACAATAATTTAGACGAAAAATGTTTAATAAAGTGTAAGATAATAAAACAATTTACATTGTTATGAATAAAGTAACCTAAACCGAAGTTATTTTGATGTCGAAGGCTTCATATATTCTAACAATGTTGCCTGACGAGTTAAGTTTTTCTTCTTCTCACGCAAAATTTCCTCGTAGCATACCAGTAATTTTTTTATTCCCCGTTTTGTAGTAGAAACGCGTTCTTCATTAGAATCTATTTTTTCTAAAAAAAAAACTTGTTAGGCTCAAATGACTCATTTTTCGTTCTTTTAGATGACATAATTAGAGATTATAAGTAAAACGCACTGCGCACGTAAAACAATTCCACGCGGAACATGTTTAAACCTCTTGTGAACTGAACACAGAGGGCGGAGCGAGAGAGCCGATGCGCGCGGCAATCAAAATGAAAAACAGCATATCTCCGAATTCGCGTAAAACGGGGGTAGCATAAGTCGGGGTATTACTGTATATTTTATCTTCACTATGCAGACTTTCTGCTGCTTTATTATAAGTATACATTGTTAGTTGAACAATAATTAATGTATTAATTTTCTATAATGCTGTTCTATTACATACCTACTGAAAGATAAAGATCTTATCAACAAAAAAACAGCATGACTTGTGAACAAATCAGGGAAAATAAAGCAACGAGATACATACTAAATTTCAGTTTATTATGCATTAAATTTTTGGTGATGGAGGAGGTGATTGCTGTTTAGCATTTGCAGCAAGTATAGCTCCTGGTGCTGGATATGGCCTCATCTGGTACAGCGAGCCTGTAGCAGTGGTATCCACTCCAGTCTTTGCATGCTTATCCAATCCTGCAGTCCAATTGCCTCTTGGAATATCAGAATATGCTGCAGGATCCATTGGATCCAAATCATTGTCTTTGACTCTTGAACGCTTCTTGTCCCTGTGGTGAACCATTTCTTTCTCTTTTTCACGCCTCTCTTTCTTTTTCTCCTTGTGAGGTTGTTGAGGAACTTCTTGATCTGAAGCTTCGCTGCTGTCATCACTTTCGTCTCCCTCCTTTAACAAGCGTTCCTCACGCAGATGCGCGGCGCTCTCGCTATGCACGGCTTTCGGGTGAGCCGGAGGGAACCAAGACACCAGATTGTTGTGTACATTCCAAAAGTAGTGCTGCCCGCAACCTTCGTCATACACTTCCTCCCATCCAGAAGGTAACGGCCACAGCTCTAAAAGCTTACGTTTTATCTCGAAATAAGTTTCAGAAGGTGTATGTTTACCTTTTTTCCACTTCTTCACACAAAACTTGGAGCACTCGTGATAAATGTTGGATTTATTTGGGCAACCTTTGTGACCTTTGATAGGATCAACGTTGACGCCTTCGATTCCTTCCCAGAACTGTTCCGTATTAGTTTGCTCGTCGGGCCTAGAATCGTAGTCTTCGGCAATAATTTCCTCGTTTGATTGAGGAGGAGCATGGTCGTTATTTACTTCGGTCTTTGAGTTTGGTTTCAAAATGCCCCTTTTAGCCAGCCGGGCCGCTAATGCCGGAGGTAATGGCATAGTAATTACAATACTTAAATTAAAACGTTGTGACAGTATCCGTAAATTAACTTTCCAATACAAAACTTAAAAAACAACACAACGCAATGCAATGCAAGCAGAAAAAAACACTAAGGGTAGAGATTCTAGAGATGGGATGGGTACTAAAGTAGAAAAATCGATATTTTATGATTATTTTAAGTTGTGGTTTTGATTTGAAACCATTTGATTTTTTAAATGTGATTTTGTGTTTAATCAAAATTAAAATAACGTAAATATTTTCATTCCCGTTTCTACATTTCAAAAGTGGCAGTGTTGTCTGAAATTATTTTATGGAAACCCTATAGCTGCTTGACAAAAAACATATTTCAGTTATATCTTCTATTCTATGTAAATACATTTATTGGCTTACATTTATTTCGACTTATGACATCGAAATGGTAAAAAAAACAACTTTGGCGTCATCAGAAGACCGCACCACAGTTTTTTTCACAATCTGATCAATGACTTAGGAATGCATAGAGGACAAACATACAAACATTCTTTTTTTATATAACTACATAACAGGCACAGTTTTAAATACTTTTACAGATGAATAAATAATTTAGCTACTCGACCAAATGTACTTAACATAATATAAATTATGATAAAATTTCTGTCATGTAAGTCGATTTATCAATAAATTATCATTATAAATTATTACGATAATTATTGATAGATATTGATGATGATTATATTATTATTAGAATTATTATAAAATAAAAAACTAGCATAGTGCGTATTGATAGACAAGCAAGGTCACCAAACCTTACTATGAAAACCACATTGCAATCGGTCCAGTCATTATTAAGCAATTTGTATTTAAGGGTGGATCTGTCTCTCTCTAAGGAATTAGTTCAGCGTTAAAGCAGACCCCTCGCAACGCGCGTTATCTTGGTTGGCTACTGTACAATTCGGTAAACGAGTAAACCCTAGACAGTCGTGTGTAATTTTATTAGTAAACACAAGAACGAACCGTTACGCTTCTTCATTTATTATAAGAATTCTCAAGTGTGGCATGGAACTCCTTCTACGAATCGCACTCTCAACGCATTGAAAGTATTCAAAGAGCCTTCACAACATCGTTGGCCTTTTCTTGTCCAGGTATCTCTCATAGAAGTCCTTACGTAAATCGTTTATCCTTCTTTAAAATGCATAAATTGCGTGACGGACGGAAAATTCGCGATCTCACATTTCTTTATAAAGCACTACACAGCTTAACAGATTGTCCTTCAATTCTAGATGACATTTCCTTAAACGTTGCTTACCATTATCCTCGCCAGAGAATCTCAAAAATCTTTCTTGTTCCATCCGCCAAAACAAACTTAGCACACAACTCTCCTCTATTAAGAATATGTCGTACATACAATGAATTTAATTGTTCTATGAGTGATATCTTTCACGATTCATTGAATGTGTTCAAGAACAAATTACTTGGAAGCATGCTCTGACATCTATGTAATATTTGCAAAAATATTTTTATTTTGTTTTTTATTATTGTAGTGATCATTGTATCATAAGCTGTACAATAATTTTAATAATGTAAGTTTTTATACTATTATTTTTATATATCTATTATTATATAGGTATGTAAGTGTTTATGGTGAATTTGGTTGCTGGATATAGTACGCACTGCGCCTATTCCTTAACATTATAAATTATTCAGTTACGCTTGCTTAACTATATGCACAGTTAAGTATTGCACCTACCTAGCTTACTTTTCATTTGCTAGCATTTTTATAATTTCTTTTAATTTTTCCGTTTCACTTATGCATATCGGAATTTTATTATGCTATGGCACCTGTTATAGTCTTATGAAAGTGTTACTCTTTATAATATTTAATATGTATACTGTTGGTGTTTCTTAAATAAATAAATAAAAATAAATAAATAAGAACTGCTAAGGAATGATTTGCACTCGCTAAAGAGGGCAGATCATTTCTTTGCTGTTACTAAGATTTCCGGTAAACTAAACCTAGGTGTGTTCAAGTCGAGAGTGAATAGGTATCCACTAGGCAAGCGTACTACACCTTCGACTACGCCATCGTTTTCCATCTGGTGAGATCGTGGTCATATATTGACTAGCAAAAAGTAATTAATAAAAACTTATTATGCGCTAGTACTCTAGATTCTGTAAATTTGTTTGAGGCTGTACTTTAAAAGTTTTAAATGGGAGGCCAAGCAAATCCCTTTAGAGCCGATTATACCGTAAAAGGAACCAAATTAAAAAACTGTCAAGGATACTTTGTTATAAATTTATAATACCTATTCAACGAGACTACTCGATTCGGAATAAAACCATTATATTTTCATTATTTTTTGTACACTTATGTAGCTGTTATAAATATGTATACGTATGCCAAATTTCAACCTTGTAGTAATGATAGTGTCTGAATAAAATGGCTGTGACATACAGACAGACACTCATGACGGAACTAAGTATCTTAATTCCCCGTAATATAATTATCGATATGATTTATATTTTTTACCAACTTTCCCATCCCGGACCACCACAGCAGATTGATTTGACAATGACATTGACTCGACAAACAGATAATGTGAACACAGCCATTGGCTGTGTTCACTTACACACTCGAATCATCCGTGCGATTATCACTCGATCATCCGGAGATCGTGAACGACTTTGGACGTCCACATACAACTGACAACTGTCAAGTGTCAGTTTCATACTATTCCTCCCCTCCACTACTATTTTTCGGATGACCCAGGCGAACGCCCGGACGACGCCGTGAACGATTTCGACTGTACGCGCGGGTGATCCGTGCGTCCTCGAACGTTTATGTGAACGGGCCCATTAGTGCATTGCGATCTAGTCTTGCTATGAAAAAAGTGACAATCTGATTGAAGCCAAGTTCTGTGGTCGGGTACCTACTACTATTATATTCCAGATCTTTGCTCTAAACCCGTCTTTTTTCAGTATACGCGTGGAGCTTCTCTTTATTGATACTCTCTACGGTCGTTGGTGATAATCCTTTCTCTGCTGTGGTCGCTTTTCAAGCAGCTTGGAAAGGATCGGTAGTGTCAAAAGTTGCAAAAATGGCAAAAGTGTTAAAAATGTTAATTTCGAAACTGCCCACAACACCATCTCATCATCTTGAACGCAGGGCTAGAAATTTCAATTCTTGTAGCCTGTTCACATAAACGTTCGAGGACGCACGGATCACCCGCGCGTACACTCGAAATCGTTGACGGCGTCGTCCGGGCGTTCGCCTGGGTCATCCGAAAAATAGTAGTGAAGGGGAGGAATAGTATGAAACTGACACTTGACAGTTGTCAGTTGTATGTGGACGTCCAAAGTCGTTCACGATCTCCGGATGATCGAGCGATAATCGCACGGATGATTCGAGCGTGTAAGTGAACACAGCCATTGTATTTGAAGGCTTGAAACAGATTGATCAACATTGCGTAATAGCACTGCAGTGGTAGGTACTACCTAAATTCTAGAATCTATGGTATAAAGTACCAACAATTTTAGGGGGTAATTTGCAAAATAAATACCCTGGCGAGCAAGAATATTTAACTGCAAATTAATATTCAGCCCAAATTATAAAGTTAGTGTACAAGAAAGGGTTATAAAAAAAAAGGGTTATTTCCTTTCTCCCCACCAGCTTTGTCCCACTAGTGGGGAGAAAGGGAAAAATACTATGCCAGTTAGTGCCATTAAATTGTGTCACACCCATGCAGAAAAACGTGATAATAAGACAAAGATCACTTTCCATCGCTAATTTAGTAAATTCTATTAGTATATTTTTAACGAAACAGTCGAGTAATAAACCGTGGGACCGATTTCACGCAGACTTTTTTCTTAGACACCTTGGTAAATCGGGGTAGTTATTGTCTCATCACCGATATCATCATTATAAGTTGTACTTTATTTACTTTTACAAAAAAAAAACGTGTAAGGTAGGTAAGAAGGATAGTTTAATCAGAATATTTCTTCCATCATGATAATGATGACGAAAGATGATTATGATAATGTTAGCTTTTTTGATGTGTAAACATCTAATGTCGTGGTACGGGGGTAACGCCGACTGTTGACGTGGCAATCAAGTGGCGTGGCAATTGAGTGGCGTGGCGATCGGGTGACGTGGCGATCGAGCGATTCCGCAACGCGAGCGTTCCGTGACGCAAAGAACAAGAAAAATAATAAGAAGACGAACAAGAATAAGTAGAACAAGAACAAGAATAACAACAAGAAAAGAAGAAAAGTTTCTGATTTACAGTTGACCAATGACAGCGCGCGGTGCAAAACATTGCTCGTTGTTTTACTTTTTTTTAATGTTTACACTTCCGTTAGGCGTCCCGCGACGCCTCATTTTTTTTATTTGCCATTTTCCCTGCTAAACCTTTGACTTTTTAATCAAACGCCGTATAAAAAACTCACATCAATTAAAATCATAATCATTTTAACTCACCATTTCGATATGATTTTGTAATAAATAGTAGATAATAAAAAACATAAAACTATACGGAAGTAACGTAGCTACTACTGGGCTAATACTGCGTTTAATACCGCTTTTTATGCTCAAGAGGATAGTAGATTTGTAATAAATAGTACTTTATTATTTTATGCTGATATCCCTAAACACGCACACATTGCCAGTTAAAGACAGTATGTACACTAGCGCTACGCACACATTGTGCATAACTTGGCCGTTCTTTGCGTGTTATATGTTTATATGCTTCTTTGATTATATATCTGGACAGGTATATAATCAAAGAAGCTGACATTAGTTTGTTTTTTTCTGTTGTTTCTGTTGGGAGCCAGTATCACTGGCTCCCAACAGAAACAACAGAAACAGGCGTATACGGAAAAGGATAAATCATATGCATATTCGTCTCGCTCAATCTTACTGTTTTTATGGTATGTGTGTCCTTTTCTCATTATTATTGCTATTCAATGCCAAGTCTGTAGTAGGTATATACTCGCGTTTACGCTCCGAACGGACCGTCCGCAGAGCTCTGCACCTATCCTAGAGCTTTGAATCCAAATCTTTTTGCACTATATTTTTGTCTTTGTGTCAATAAAACGATAAGAAACAACAACAAAGATAACGACAGAAACTTCATGAAACGAAAACACATAGCCATAGATATTTACTTCGTACAAGTAGCGGCATGCAAGGCGTCAGCACAGAATAAACAATAGTATAAGGCGCAAGACAAGGCGTCAGGCACTCGTATTAATCTGTCTGCATACGTAGTGATTATATTCTCTTTGGTCTGCATCGCGCATACGAAGTTTTCCACTCGTTACGAGAGTTGGCCTGTTTACGATAGTGGCTACTCTTCTCTGATTTTTAATATTAGTGTGATTTAGGATTATTAAATAAAACTAAATAATAATAGAAATCCTTTCAAAGTTAAAAGTATTTATTCTAATTTTAGGCTTCGACCTCGCAACCTTTTGCGTGCTCAAAGTAGGCGACTAACAACAAACTTAATATAACAAGTTATTTTATCAAGTGTCTCATCAACAAGCAGAAATAAAACGACAAAACACGGCTTAGATATATAGAATTATATTTAAACTTAACTCATTATCGCGGACTTTTGTTCACGAGAGTGCGTTACTAAATAGGATGTATTTTTTTTTAAATATTTGTAAGGTTATAGCTGAACATTTTTGAAAAGCGTGTAAATGCGCCACTTTTTACGTCTTTATTATATCTTTATTTCTTTATATATTCTATTATATATTTATTTCTTTGGCCGTGGGGTCTCGTCTTAGTATAAACAGGGGTTTATACTAAGACGAGACCCCACGGCCCAATCCCAATCTTTGGGAGGGCCCAATCCTCCCGTGGATGTCGTAAGAGGCGACTAAGGGATAACACACCGGATGATGGGCAGCAGCGTCCTCCGAGTACATATTTGCAACCATGGCAAATCCCCCCCCCCCCCCCCCCCTATTACATATTTGCAACATTGCGGTCACCAATCCGCCTGCCAAGCGTGGTGACCATGGCAAATCCCCCCCCCCCCCCCCCTAATATGATAGACACACCGCAAAGACCCGGCCGGCGGGAAGAGGCCGGCTCCGTTAGCATATGCTAACGGAGCCGCCGGGGCTGGCATACCTTATACTCAGAATTACCGAACGGTATTCGCGTTGAGGTCATTCAGGCGTACGCCCCACACTCGAAACGCCCGGACGATGAAGTGGAGGCTATGTACGACGACATTTCTAATGCCATACTTGCCCCGAAATCACACTTCACAGTGGTGATGGGGGACTTAAACGCACGGCTGGGCATGAGGAATCGCGATGAACTGAGAGTGGGGCAGTTTGGATTTGGACAGCGGAACCAAAGGGGTCAGCGATTGGCCGACTTCATGGAGAAGGAGGGACTCTATGATGAACTCCTTTTTCAAGAAGCAGGAAATGGACGTGGCTGCACCCCGGCGGTCATAAGCACGAGATAGATTTCATTTTGACGTCCAATCGGCATATATTCCATGATATCTTGTGATCAACAGGGTTAAGACCGGCAGTGATCACCGCATGGTAAGAGGCACATTGAATATCAACGTAAAGCTGGAAAGGTCTCGTTTGATGAGATCTACTGTTCGCCCAAGTCCTGCCCAAATCCAAAATCCCGAGAGCTTTCAATTGTAACTCCAAAATCTCTTCCAAATCCTTACCGAATGCGATACTGTGGACGAACTAAACAACGGGCTAGTTGAAATTGTTCACGCGGTCGGGTCGGACTTCTTTAGGACCCACCGCAAAAATAGAACACAGAAACTCTCTGAGCTTGCACTCAAACTTATGGCAGAAAGAGGCAAGATGAGGCTGCAGTCTTCAGTGGATATGTCGAGTTACAGCTTGCTTAATAAACAGATATCCAAGTCGATGCGACACGATTTGCGTTCCTATAATACTAATTGTATTAAGAACGCAATAGAGCGCAACAAGGGCTCCAAAGTGTTCGCAAGAGATGTGTCTATTGGGCAAAGCCTGTTGACGAAGCTGAAGACCGACAGTGGCAGCATAATTTCGTCGAAGCCAGAGATTTTGAGTGAGCTCGAGAAGTTCTACGGGCAATTATACACCTCATCGCGTAGTCCTCCTAGCACGAATAGCGATGCAAGAGCCCGTTTGACCCGACCTTAAACCGAAGATATCCCGTACGTCAGCCTATACGAGATCAGAATGACTCTCAAACAGCTTAAGAGCAACAAGATACCAGGGGAGGACGGAATAACGACAGAGCTACTGAAAGCGTGTGGAACACCGGTGCTTTAACTCCTTCAGAGGCTGTTTAACTCCGTCATCCTCGAGGGTACTACGCCAGAGGCATGGCACAGGAGCATAGTGGTGTTGTTATAATTTAAGAAAAGTGATAATACCCTCTTGAAGATTTATAGGCCCATTTCGCTGCTGAGCCACGTCTATAAGCTGTTTTCGAGAGTAGTTACAAACCGTCTCGCTCGTAGATTTGACGAATTTCAGCCTTCCGAACAAGCTGGATTCCGGAAAGGCTTTAGCACCGTAGACCAAATCCATAAACTCCGGCAGATTATACTGAAGACCGAAGAGTATAATCTGCCACTATGTCTAGCTTTTGTGGAAGATTCAGTCGAGACTTGGGCAGTACTCCAGATTGACTACTGGTACATTGAAGTGTTTGTACAGCAAGGCCACCATGACTGTCCATCTTCAGGATCGGAGCACGAATTTTATCCAGTAGCAAAAAGGGGTGAGACAAGGAGACGTTATTTCGCCGAAACTTCACCTCTGTACTGGAAGATATATTCAAGCTTCTGAACTAGAAAGGACATGTTGTAAACATCAATGGGGAATGTATCACTCACCTTTGATTTTCTGATGATAAAGTCATCATGGCAGAAATCCCGGAAGATCTAAGCACAATGCTCAGTGACCTCAATATTGTTTCCCAACAGGTCGGTCTTAATATGAACATAGGTAAGACGAACATCATGTCAAATACCCATGTCGCACCCACGCCGGTTTATGTTGGGAACGATATTATCGAAGCTGTCGATCACTATATCTACTTAGGTCAGATGATCCAACTGGGTAGATTCAACTTCGACAAAGAGGTCGACCGACGAATCTAACTCGGATAGGCAGCGTTCGGAAAATTACGCCATATCTTCTCGCCGCAGATACCGTAGAGCCTCAAGACGAAAGTTTATAATCAGTGCGTGTTGCCAGTGATGACATACGGCGCTCAGACATGGTCGCTAACTATTGGTCTCATACACAAGCTCAGAGTTGTGCAGCGTGCAATGGAGAGAGCTATGCTCGGAGTTTCTGTACGTGATAAGATCCGTAACGAGGAAATCCGTAGAAGAACCAAGGTTATCGACATAGCTCTGAGTTTGCAAGTTAAAGTGGCAATGGGCAGGCCATATAGTTCGCAGAACCGACAACCGCTGGGGAATAAAGGTTCTGGAATGGCGACCACGAACAAGCAAGTGTAGGGAGACCCCCCACACGATGGACGGACGACATTGTAGCCATCGCAGGGAGTCGGTGGATGGAGGCGGCACAAGAAAGTTCATCATGACCATCATGAATGAAAAGACTCGAACAACCCGAAAAAACCGGGGTTTCAATCTTAAAAATCCGAGTTTCCCTAGTTTCCTGAGCTTCCCTAGTCAACACATAATAAACTTTTACTATATAAGGTAGTCTTAATGCAAGTGTGGACTTATGGTATACAGCTGTGGGGCTGCACCAAAATGAGCAACATATTATCAATACAACGCTTCCAAAATAAAGTACTGAGGGAAATAGTGAATGCATCTTGGTACATAAGAAATGACGATCTCCATAAGAACCTTAAAGTAGAGTTCGTTGATAAAGTAGTCAAGATATATGCTGAAGCTCATGAAAAAAGACTTCCATCATCATGTGAACATCGAGGCAATCCAGCTCCTCGACCACACGGACATAGTGAGAAGACTCAAAAGAACAAAACCGTTCGAGTTAGTTTAGTGTTAGTGTATTAGTGAAATGTGGTTCAAGTGCTACGTATAAAGAACACATGAACAAAGTGTCTTCGCCTTAATAGAGACTGTAAGAACAGTGTTATTGGACACATTCTTAGTTCTATTCAATCTAACAGTTAAAGTGTTAGCCTAATTGATGGCTAGATTGTAATATAAATAGGGTATATACTTAAAATGTACTCTAGAAAAAGGAAAAAAAAAAGAAAAAGAAGATAGACCTAATTAATAATTATGTAAACAAAATTATACTATAAGTTTTAAAAAGGAATCATACTTTTTATTATAATCTGAGGGAATCATTTTCCTGCCGAGTTGAATATAACACAAGAAAAGGAACTCCTTTATACAATGTTACTCTGTGAAAGGAACTACAGACTAATTAGCAACATAGTTATGTACAGGATCTTGTGAGCCGGCCTCTGAACTTCGCAGTCTCCCGATGATGATGAGACAGACCCGTTCAAATTCTAGATCCAACAATTGTTCTAAGTATTAGATTATTATAGTCTAATACTTAGAACAATGCGCCTGCTACTGCGGGCATAGCCCGTCCAATTTTACCTTTGTGCTTAAAAGTTAGGAATTATTCCAAAGTAAGAAATAAACCAGGACGTTCTTGAATTCTGAAACAAACAAAATAAAATCTAGAACAAGAAATAGAACAACATTGACATTACCAACAGCAAGAGCGATCCTACGAGAAATGAAAATGTATGCGCTTTCACATATAGTTACTCAACTATCGCAGGTATTTATTTAGCGTACCTACACTACCCACTTATACATTTTTTTTTTTAAACAGGGATTTCTATGGCAGTTATGACAACCATTAAAGATAGGAACATGTGTTCTTAGAAATCCATCTAGAGATTTTCAAACGTTATTTTTTTTTCTTATGATGCTACAACTTCATGTGCGAGCGCGGCGGCAATACATTTATGTGCGAGCGACAGAGATAAGTAATGTGGGGTCATTGTACGAAATTTCTTTTGTATCTTAACCGGGCTTTAGCTACTATTTTATATAACTTTTTGTTCGTCCCAGCAGCAGAATCCAATTTAGCGGAAAAGCTATTACGTTTAAACATTGTTCTTTAAAAATCCTTAAATGCAGTTTTAATACGTTTGAAAATCTCTAGATGGATTTCTAAAAACACTTCCTATCATTAACGGCTAACATGACTGCCATAGAGATCCCTGTAAAAAAAACTCAGCCTGTTTGTATACATATCTGAATAAAAATAATGTCTAAATATAGTAAAAGACTACCTACTTGGCTTATATTTTCAACGCTCGTGTACTACTTCATGTTATTGAACTAGGGCATGAAATCATGTTATTGAATTATTTTATACAATTTACTATGAAATGCTCTACGTTTACCGAGAAGCGTTCAACAAAGACAAAAGGCAATTGTAGCACTTCATGCTATGACTGATAGAACAGAAATTATTATCACCTGATTTATAAGAGATGTCTTCACTCACCACGGACGACTGATGTATCATTGCGCGACACTTTAGTCGGAAGTGCTACGTCATGAAACTCTCCTGAATGTAATAATCTTGTAGCGTTTTCCGAGCTGCGTGGGCTCGGGACAAATGGCGTAATGACGTCAGATTCATCAGAACTCATTTTCGTAAACGACCTCCCGTTACGCTGAAGAGCTGTTTCTGCGTATTCCCTAGGACTCCTCAATGGTTCCTCACTTTTACTTAATGTAATAATTGTCGTCGGTGTAACGGTACTGGCTGAAGATATAACCTCACTGATTTCATTACCGACATCCTTAGACTGACCTTCAGTTTCATTTGTTTTGTCATCGGTTGGTTCTCTCTCCAGAACACCATTTTCATTGATTAACATTTCCTTTACAGAATCTTCGCTGAGTTTCCCGCTGTTGTTGCTCGGCGGTGAAACTGACTGGATCGCGTCTTCCCTTTTCAGCATTTTTCTTCGCTCGCTTATGTCGTAGCTCAGAGGATGTAAATTGACTGAAGACGGAGGACTACAGTCTAATGATAAATCCATCGAAGTGATAAAGCTCTCATCTCTGCTCAGATAATTTCCTTCCCCGGGAACAATATGAATATTCAAAACAGTTTTGTTCTTCTGTAGGTCTGAATCATTATCGAAAACTTCATGGGAGTTCACTAAAGAATTCATAGAAAAAGTTTTACTAGAATTCAGTCTGTTCCTAACTAAAAACCCTCTGACATGCGCTTGAATAGTAGTGGCTGCGCTAGATAAAGTAGAAGAGTCATCGGTAGATAATGATAGCGATTTTTCTTCGTTAACCGTCTGTAATACAGTGTCCATCCTTGTTATGCCCAAAGGTCTTCTTTCTTTGTTTAGATTAGCGGCAGCATAATATTCTTCCTATAAATCAGGAATCTACACTATATTAAACCTGTTTATATCTCGGTCCAAACTTTATCGACTGTCCTGAACACAGGCTAGCCAAAGTCTCCTTCGCACGGCACTCGATTGCAACTTCAGAAAATTTTAACCGAGGTGTAGGTACTCAGGACTGGTATTTTGGATGTCTCGTGAAATCAATAGGTGATGAGGGAAATGCTTTATCGCGCAAGATTTAACTATTTAATAACTTTATATTGTAAAATCTTGCGCGGCAATGCATCTCGCTTGGATTGGACTGTAGACACCATCAAGATGTAAAAATGAATGAAAGCAAAATTTTACTTAATATTAATTAGATACAGTTAGTCGGGGTCTAAGGTATTTGCCCAGCAATTGAGAAGGCCCTATCTGACGAAGCTAAAACATCATTTGGCAATACCGTCATCTCCCAGCCGGAAATTCTCACCGAGATAGACGACGTCTACGGCCGACTGTACGACTCGCATGCTCTACGACCCGAACCCAGCAATGAGGATTCCCGAGCCACATTGACCACTACACCGACGAACTGCCGTAAATCAGCCTAGACGAGATCGAGATAGCCCTCAAACAGCTTAAAATGGAAAAGCCCCAGGGGAAGACGGAGTTAATTCGGAACTTTTGAAAGCTGCAAGACCTGTATTCGAGAATTTCAGAAGCTGTTTAACTCTGCTCTGAACGATGGGAGAACTCCAAAGGCGTGGAACATAAGCATGGTAATTTTTTTGACAGAGCGAGCGCAAAGCTCGAGCGAAGCATCTCCGTTTCAGCTTGGGCTAAAATGCTTTCGTATGTCCGGATCTCTGTTCTCCTCTACAGGTCTTCAGGTTTCTCAACCGATCTAGACGAAACTTGGTATGCAGGTTAAACTAATTTTTAGAATTTTTTAATCGTCGGGGATTTTTGATTGGGGGGGGTACTTCCCCCAAAAAGGGGCAAAAAGGGGGCTACTGAATATCTCCGCCTTATTAGATCCGGTTTCCGTGGTTCTTTTTTTATTTGAAAGGTAGTAACTTTAAATTGGTCTCATAAAAAAATGGTGAAAATCTGATGATGATCTTCGGCGTGTTGAGCAGAATAGCTCTTCAAAATACAGTATATTTCTCACTTTTAGGTTTCTACCAGTGGAATCAGCCCTTTGCCCACTAGTTAGGGATTGATGGAGCACCTTGGTTATTAATGTTACTAGATGGCGCTACTGTGCCCCGCTATATTGTTTGTAAAAAAGTTTGTGTGCGCGAGATCTACAGCTCACAGAGCCACTAGTTTTAAAGGGTGTTAATTCACTACTAAAAAACTAGAGGCCCATCACGCTTCTGAGCCACGTCTATAAGCTACTATTGGGGTGGTCTCGAATCGTCTAGCCAGAAGACTTGATGAGTTTCAGCCTCCGGAGCAGGCTGGGTTTCGAGAAAGTTACGGGACCATAGACAACATCCACACAGTTCAGCAGGTTATACAGAATACTGAAGAGTGTAACCAGACTCTGTCTTGCTTTTGTGGACTGTGAGAAAGCCTTTAACTCTGTCGAAAATGACGCCATGACGACTGTGTCAGTTCATGTCCAGAACCGGCAGACTAAATCTATCCAGCTCCGCAGGGGAGTGAGACAGGGGGCTGTTATATCCCCAAAACTGTTCACTAACGCCCTGGAAGATATAATTAGAAAGCTTGACTGGAAAGGATCGGGCATATATATAAATGGCGAATGCATCTCACACCTACGATTCGCTGCTGATATTGTCCTTATGGCGGAGTAGTTGCAGGATCTCGAAGGAATGCTGACCGACCTAGCTGGCGCCTCTAGTCGTATCGGTCTCGGGATGGACATGGATAAAACCAAGGTTATGTTTAAAGACCTTAATATCCCGAGACCAGTCGTCGTTAATGGTGTCCCTATTAATGTTGTTAAGGAATATGTTTACCTCGAGTAGAATATGCGATTAGGTAGGAACAACTTCGAAAGGGAAGCCGATAAGAGGATTCAGCTAGGTTGGGCAGCAGGTACGTCAGGTCTTTTCGTTGTCCTCCCACAGTGCCTAAAGACGAAAGTCTTCAACGCGTGCTTCCTACCCGTTGTGACTTATGAAGCCGAAACGTGAACACACAGTGCAACTGGTTAAAGTCATTCAGCGAGCTATGGAGAGATCTGTGCTTGGAGTTTTTTTAAGGGATCGCATCCGAAAGGAGGAGATCCGCAAGAGAACCAAGGTAACCGACATTGCTCAAAGGATTAGCAAGCGGAGGTGGAAATGGGCCGGGCACATAACTCGAAGAACCGACAACCGTTGGGGAAAACGAGTTCTTGAGTGGAGACCACGTTTAGGAGACGTAGTGTAGGTGCCGGCCAGGTGAAATGACGAGTTGCCAAAGACGGCTGGCAGTGACTGGTTGAAGAGAGCCGAAGATCGGGCTCAATGGCGTTCACAAAGAGAGGCCTACGTCCAGCAGTGGACGAATACGGGCTGATGATGAGATATAGTCATAATTTAAATAATATAAAAATCATTTTGAAGAACATACCTTTTTATCGTTGTCTTCGTCTATAGAATTGTTTTCGTCATTAGTGGTATCTTCGAAAGTAGAGTTCCTACTTTTAAACATAAGAGAACGAAATACTTTTTGTATAGTTACTGCGGCTGTTTCTAAATCCATATTATTCGGGTTATTTTGTGTAGAGTCACCGTCAGTTTTTGATAAATCTGACTCTACAATACTTATGCTATCTTCATTGGTATTCTCAGTGCTACCTGATTTCAGTAACACCATTTCTGTACTAGCATTATGATGTTTTTCAGCTTCATTACCCAGGCTTTGATCGTTGTTTAATGTTTCCACTGTAAGAAATATTTCGTCAGGTTTTATTTTATCGATGTCTATTTCCGGAATTTTAAAATCAGTTTTGTGAATTTCAATAACATTAACTTTGTCATCCACTTTTGTTTCTCCGTCATCTTTAGTTTTTGTGGTAGATCCACTTTCTGCACAATGTTTTTCAGTTGCCTTCAAAGATATTTCGTTTGAAGTATTGATTATTTGGATATTTTGTTCCTCGTCCCGATCAGTATCGTTATATGGTTGTTCGTTTTTGGAATTATTTTCATGCAGTATTTCACCATAATTTGGTGCATCATCCGGGGTCACAGAATTATGGCTGTTATTTTTTTGTTCATTTTTGGAATCCTTTTCAAGCAGTACTTCACCATCATTTGGTGCATCAGCAGGGGTCACAGAGTTCTGGCTATCACTTATTTGTTCGTTTTTGGAATCCTTTTCATGCAGCACTCCACCATCATTTGGTGCATCAGCAGGGGCCACAAGGTTCTGACCATCAATTTTTTGTTCGATTTTGGAATCGTTTTCATGCAGCACACAACCATCATTTGGTGTATCAGCAGGGTTCACTTCGTTCTGGCTATCACTTCTTTGCTCGTTTTTGGAATCCTTTTCATGCAGCACTCCACCATCATTTGGTACATCATCAGGGGTCACAGAGTTCTGGCTGTTACTTTTTTGTTCATTTTTAGAATCCTTTTCATGCAACAGTCCATTATCATTTTGTGCATCAACAGGTTTTACAGGATTCTGGCTATTAATTGTTTGTTCGTTTTTGGAATCCTTTTCATGCAGCGCTCCACCATGAATGGTTACATCATCAGGGCTCTCTGAGTTCTGGATATCACTTTTGTGATTTTTATCTGAAGGTGCGTTACTGCTGTTACTAATTTTCTCTGGTTGAACAGTATTAAGAACACGGCTATCATCAGAATCTTTTTCAATAGTGTTTGTAGAAATAGATCCGTTTATAATTTCCTTTATTTTAAGAGTCTCTGTGTTAATTTCTTGTTTCTCGTTGTCAGCTAGCGGCACAGTTGATTGGTCATTAACAACAATTTTCTCATGGTTGTTAACGAAAACAGACACAATATTGTCTGCGTCAGTGGCAGTTTTTTCATCTAATACGTTTAACTCAGTTATCTTAGGCGACTCTTCAGATTTATTTTGAATTTCAGTCGGTTGGATAGTTATCAAATCACTACTTTTTGAATTTTGTTTCTCATGATTGTCCTCTACGTTTAATAATTGTATATTCTGAACAGATTCTTGAGCTACATTTTCAGGGGCGTGTACATCATGTTCGTCGCCGATAGTAATCACTGGTAGAAGACTAGTAGCGCCCTCAGTACTCTCATCAGTTGCTTCTGTAATAGTTTGAAGGTGCGAATCCGCTACTTCCTCCTGACTAACAATTTTGATGATTTCAAGTTCCTTCATTACTTCTTTTTCAACTTTTCCAAAAAACAGGTTATCTTCAAGTTTACTATCAGTTATTAATTGCAAATTTTCTTTTTCAGACCGTGCCGAATTCTCAACTGTAACTTCATACAATTCTTCTACAAAATTATATTCATCACCTTTCGACGCATCTTCAAAAAGTGGAGACTTTTCAGCGTGAGGCACATGAGAAATTTCGACTTCAGATGCATGTTCTAAGTCACGATCATGGTGAATTGGAACTTTAACACTGGGAACGACTGGGTCTTCTTGAATCAAGAGGATGTCCGTTTTATGAGCAGTTAACTGTTCACCAGATTTGTTAGAGTGTAATTTTGTTTCATTGTCATACCTTTCTTGGCGTTCTTTTGCTCTTTGTCTCACTTTCTCTTGAGCTTTTAATATTTTCTGTTCGAGAGGCAAGGGTTCTTTTGAAGCTGCAATTAATATACATAATATAACATTTATAACTGACTACAAATAGATTAAATTTATCAGATGCACTCCACTCCACTCCACTCCACTCCACTCTTACCATTAAGCTCAAACTGACGAGAGCTAATTTCTTGAACTATTAATGATTCAAAGTATTAAACCCAAATTGGCCTTAACTTTTGAAACGTTTTAGACAATGCAAAATATTCCCTGAGAAAAGACAATAACTAAAGTTTAAAATAGGGCCACTAAACTTACATGGACCATCTCTGATTTCTAGTAGCTTCTTCATGTGATTAGCGCAAAACTCAAAAACATTAGTGGGGTTGTTTTTGAGGACATCTCTTGCCATGCCATCCATTAACTCCACCAATCCCGGAGGCATCTTTGGCACCGGGGCAGGCCTGGTATACGCCCGCGAACTGGTTAATCTCATCGTTGTGTAGATATTCACAAAAAAAAACTATACAATAATTAAAGTTGAGATACGAATTTGATAAGCAATGAGACAGTACTAACTCAGTTTTAACTAATGCCGATTGAGGAGTACCGTCTTGCAAAGCAAGAACTTTATTGGAGGAGGAACGTTCTGGCTACAATGCTAAGCTGTAATGTTGGGTGCCGTAGTCATGGCGATGCTACCAAGTAACCTAGGTCGATAACGTATAGCGTATTGATTTTGTGAGGCAGGTCAATGCACCTACTTCACTAATCGTGTGGGGTATTGGAATCCAAGGTTACGCTATAAACAGACGACACTGAACTCAATGTCTAGGACGAGAGAACCAACACTATGGTAAACTAACATTCTATATGATAGGCCTAGAAATGAAAAACTGAGTAATGTGAAAATTTCTTGTGTATTTCCAATGCAGTTTGCGCAACTGAGTAGGTACTAAGGGAACGTTAGCTCCAAAGGACAGTAGGGACAGGACATTCCTCATACTCTACAATAATTTACATAAAATTCCTGTTAGTGATGGTTATCCTCTCTGTTATATAATATTGGTTTTGATTCCATGTGGAACTATAAAAAGCAAAAGTATCTTACCATTTAAAAACTATTGCACAAAAAAGCGTTTATACACATATATTTTTCTTTTTTTATAAAACTAGCTAAAGTTGATGCTCTACTGCGAGCAATTCATTTAATGCTCCGAGCCACAAGGAGACATTACATTCGTCCAAATTATAAACTAGATATTTCATTATTTTTGGTACAAAAAGATGCCGTAGCAGGAAGCGTGCTTGACATTTGAATACAATCGGACCCTGTTTGGAACCCTCCATTGCATTATAAGCCCGTGCAGAGCTCGACACAGTCTTGCACTCTGTGGGACATTGACCTAAAGAAACGCGAAGGGACGACATGTTAATATATTATGAGCGATATCGCTTACAGTAGAGCTTCAACTACTATTAGTTAATAATTAATGCCGCAGCTAAGTCATACAGTGTGCGAGAGACAACTCGAAGTGAATTGAACCGACATGTTTCTTAAACGAAATCAAACCTGTCTTCATCTGATTGTGAACGTAAGAAACACGGCAGGTTCGGTCACATGACCTCAGTGGCACCTTGTATAACTTATCTGTAGGCATTGGAACAGTGCCTGCACCTTTATCCTATGTTAGCGAGTATGTCCACCAAGGAACGAAAACCAATGCACGTCATTCGGAGAGCCACAACCTACTGGGAGCGCGGCGGACGAGCGATGCCGGCGGCGCTAGCTACATTGCGGCAGGGCGCCTACGCTTACACTACGTTACTTAAAAATTCAATTTTAGTGAGTCAACTTTTTTATTTTCATACCGTGGTCTATAATAGTAATTTGTATATAAGATCATATATAATTTTTGCAATGTTAATACATTTTACAATAACAAACATCTCCATAGTGTACATAGATACACACGCA
The DNA here is from genome assembly GCA_946251855.1 of Alsophila aescularia. Classification (NCBI taxonomy): domain Eukaryota; kingdom Metazoa; phylum Arthropoda; class Insecta; order Lepidoptera; family Geometridae; genus Alsophila; species Alsophila aescularia. The sequence goes on along the minus strand of OX276373.1, from coordinate 24,111,592 downwards.
GTGGCGCTGAGTCGCGGCGCGTATCGGTATATACAGAGGCGCGGTCGCCTCCTACATAGTGATGATAGAAAAATTAATGGCTACAAGTAATATCATACAAATTAATGACTATTCCCTTACAAATTATTTCATATAATAGCATCCTTCTACACTATGACCCATCGAACGTGTCGCGCGGTTCGCTTGCAACTCTGTGCGCACGATACATTATAGTCTCCAGTTCGCTCTGACCGACTTGTCCGTACAGCTTCCCACTCCCGCAGCTATGAAGGTATAAAAATCACACTGCTATAAATTTATAATAAATAAATGCCTATTTACACTATGTAACTATACAAAATGATAGTACGACGAAATTACATATTTTAGTCGAGCATCTAATTTAAAATTAAAATCCATACAACGAACTACGGCCAGAGCCGGGCGCGACGCGACGCGCTCGCCGCCCCGGCCCTCCACTAAACATATTACATCATATTTCTTATTCATTTTTGTACAATCATATCAGCCGAAAAGCCGGGCGCCCGATCGATACAATTATCGGTGATCCGAAATGCGGTACAATCGATCGTGCAATAATAATACATACAACTTTAACTTATTTAAACAATTAACGACATTAAGAAATCCTAAAGTAAACTAGTGACGTACTCGTATATGAAACAGCACGCGACCGAGGCGGACTGCGAGACGGCACACGCGCGATACGTGACGGAGTCGGGACGCGGACATTCGACGGCACGTCGGCGCTAGCGAGCGAACCGGCCGCTACAGAGACATCGGCTTATACTCACCAGAATCACCAGAGGTATAAAAAATTAATAACGTCATTAACAAAAGTGTAATCGAATAGAAAATATCAATATATAACTGAAAAAGAAACGATCTCATTATTCTAGGAGGTGGATGGAGTGCGGCATCACTTGGCGAGGGGGACCGTCGGCTGCCGCTTGTGGCTGATCTCCAGCTCGCCCAGCCGCTTCCACAGCTCGTCGCGCTCCTTCTCGCGTTTCTTCTCTCTGCAAAAGAGCGAGACGGCGTTACTGCTGCCGGCTCCGCACACAGCCTGCTCCTTGCTACTCATCACTATATGTATTTGATGATGGATGATGATGAAAAGTAGACAATGTGTTAATCCAGGATTTAAGTATAAGCTATCCTGATACCAAATTTCATCCAAATCCATTCAGCCGTTTGAGCGTGAAGAAGTGACAAACATACACACACTAACTTTTAAAGATAAAAGACAGATAGCGCTAATCGGTTTATAATTTTTATGCATTTTATGACGTTTTGTATGGAGTCACTTCTAATGTATGGAGTCTGCATCGCGCACACGTTTTTTTTAAGTCTTATGCTTTGATAAGCCTGTTTACGACAGTGGCTACACTTCTCTGATTTATAATATAAGTATGATGGTGGCACTTTTGTCAGGAATCTGACGTGGCACTAAGACCGCTATCATCTTTTGTAAGTAATCGGTTGCTCTACTCTAGCAATCGAAATACGAAGATTCGTATTTGTCGATGGCCTTATCTACTATGAAATAAGATCGCCTATTGCACGAAACGATATAGACTCGCAAGACCAAGGGCTTAATATTATCGCACAAATATCAGCTCGACACCGTCTCTCCTCATAGCCTCGGCGTCAACCGAACGTCGGAACGTAACCGGAGCGACTCAGCACTTTCTAGATGTCAACACGACTACGGCTACCGATATGCATATCGGTAGGGGGTAGCTGGGCGACCGCGAGACGTAAGCGCGGCGACTACCCGATGACTGCGAGTAGACCACGAATCGGATTCGGTTCCCTAGCTTGCCCTGAGGCCACATATAGATCGGCCGTTCGGGACAGACGCTTGCTTGCTTGCTTAGACCTGGGCCATATTCCACGAAACTCTTCAAACCTATTTCGTTGCCCAAATTAACTTTTCGCTTTGAAAGTGAAATGTGTCAAGTTGCAGAATAGCTTCGTAGGATAAGTCCCTTTTAACGCACGATTAGAACACTTAATTGTAGGTCGCATATTTAGACACAGACTCAGTGGAGTGGAATTGAATTTACAATAAATTCCGTTCAAGTAAAGAGTACACAAAAACTACTTTCAACAATAATATGTAAATCTTGTCTCGTGACCGCCAGAACTGTAGTCTAGGACGTAATAAACATAAACAGTTTTTAATGTTTGAATACAATTGGAACGACTCCAAAAAGTGCACGTCGGGGACACTTGGTAGTAAACAACATAGCAAATGAACAAGCCCTATTCTAATTGTCAAGGCAAATGTATCGTGCGTTTCTTTATTGTCTCATGACTTGTGCTTGGGACAGGTAGAAGCAATAGAAACCTGTCGCAAGATTCAAAGCAATTATCTATACTTATAATAAAGCAATAAGAACGAAAAAGTCTGTACAAAGAAGATAATTTTAAAAAAAAAAGGTGTAGGGTACTTAAAATAAGGTACTGCACAAGAATATAACATTTCTAAAATGTTATATTCTTGTTTTTGTTGCAGTTTTCACTGTTGTATGGCTTAGGGTTTGACTTAAAAACTGTGGTACATGGTATCTCAATCCGATGAGTAGAAGCCGAGCAATCGATAAAAACTTTTTTACGGGAAATTTGATATTTGATCAAAATTGGTATATTGTTTTTTTTAGGTCTGGGAATAGTACATACTTTGAGTACTTTTAACCTAGATAAATGACCAGGCGAAGCCGCGGGTACAGCTAGTTATATTATAAGTGAACTTAAAACTGTTTGAATGGAACCAACTACAAATAGGTTTACTATAAATTTACAGAACCAATTGGATCGCGGGTTCGAATCCCGCAAGGTGCAATCATTTGTGTGATGAGCTGAAATATTTGTTTCCGAGTCATGGATGTAATATTGGTATCTATGTATTTTTATCCGTTGTCTAGTGCCCATAGTACAGGGTATCCTAGATTGGGGCTAAGTAACTGGTGTGAATTGTCCCGAACATATTTATACTAGCTGTGCCTGCGGCTTTGCCCTCGTGGTCATTTCATTTAAAAGTAGCCCACACGTGTAATTCCAGGATCAAAAGTACCCATAAAATACATTTCTTCAAAATTCGTTCAGCCGTCAAATAGTTTTTTATTGATTGCTCGGTATCTAATCATCATACCAAGTACCCCAGGTTTAATTCAATCCCTAAGCTAATCAGTCCAGTAGTTTTTACGTGATGCCCGAACAAACATACAGACAAACAGACAGGCACCAAAGTACCATAGACCATTTTTCTTTAAATTATCTTCATTGTACAGTTTTTTTTTGGTAATTACTGCTTTATAAGTATAGATTTATATTGTACTAGTGAGTCGCCCCGGCTTCTCACGGGTAGCTCACATGCGGTATTTTTATTACTTTTATCATATTTATAGCAGTCATAACTTTTAAAGAATATATGGTGTTTTATGACCATAGAACACCATATATTGAATAGACAACTGCATTATCCCTCACGTACTTGACAAACTTGTTATTGGTTCGTTTCCATGGCAACGTCATTCCGTTCTGTATTTTTGATACCTCGTGTTACATTAGTAGGGCACTAATTTTTTGAAAAATAAAATTCTGCCCTTGTTACTCGCTGATAATGTAGCTTACTATATGTGAAAGATTTTTTAAAATCGGTTCAGTTTTTTTTTGAGTTTGTCCATTAAAAACAAACAACAAAATATTTCCTATTTATAATATTAGTGTGGTTGTACTGACTTCTGCCGTTCCGCTTTGTAGCTGGCGGTGAGCTCGTCGAAGAGCTTGGAGTTCATCTCCATGAACGTCTTGAGTACGTTGTAGACGAGTGCCACGATGGTCTGGTTCCAGTGCTCCTTGCTGATCCGGTACAGCGCCGGGAACATGATCGGCATTATCACGTGGTTGTTCTCTTCCATCAGGGACATTATGTACTCGTTGTTCCAGAAGTACAGCGCCCGCTCCGCCACCTGCAACATTGTAGCTCAGTGTCAGCTTGGGTCAAACACAACTGCATATACGCCAGCACAGTCCGAATCAAACTTAATGGCGGCTGTTGTTGGTTGTTGTTGGTAGTTGGCGCGGAGCGCTGCGCAGTAGCAAATATTACGAAAGCGCGCGCGGGCGTTGGCGGGGTGAGGGGATGCTGCGCTAGCAGCGCGCTTCACAGCCGCCATTAAGTTTATTTCGGACTATAGAGGTATTTGCCTTGCAAAAGGAGGTGTAGTAATGATTTTTACATATTATGTTGTTTAAGTCTAGCCTCTGATGAAAAACTAGCTTAATAGCTAAAAAAACACGCCTGCCTGCCAAGAAAGAGCTTTAGCCAATAAGTTATATACTGTTGGAATGTGCTTATCAATACCTTCAATTTGATACTCATATTGTAAATTTCGATGTCTTTTTTTTCTAGTTTTTAAATGGTGCCACATACTGTCGCCATATCGAATGTTATCAAACAAAAGATAGCCGATGTTACTCGGGGGGATGTAAGGAGGATTCTAACGATACCCCAATATACATACATGAATGCTAAAACATAACACATCTATTTTTGGGAAGTCGTGTAAAAATCCATGTTTTCGTCCTTGCGGGGGAGGAGCGCAACTCGTCATCTTGGGTGTGAAAGATTGGTTTGACCAAAATAATTCACCAACATAACATTTATATTGTAAAATTTTAGTTTTCTTGATGTTTCCCATATACGTGTTTGTTGTGGGATCAACATTTTGGAGTAATTTTGAGGAAAATACCTATAGGGGGTATATTTTGGTTAAAAAATCATCTTTTCGCTGCTGTAACTAATTGGTTAAGAGTTATAAAAAAATGAGTATACACATGAATGAATATAATTTTACCACCTTTTTTTCCTTCTGCTCCACCAAAGATTTGTATATTTGTATAAACTTCAGATGTGTTATAAACATATACTTCACCAACTATAGCGATGGAATATCGTGCTTCGGAGGGCAAGTTAAACTGTTGGTCCCGGCTGTTATTGATTAATAGGAGTGGTTAAGCCATGTCAGAGGCGCTGGGGCGGCCTGACAAACTCTGACGCTAGAGGTCAGCACTATCTCATACAATAAACAAACAAACAAACCACTATAGCACCATACAAGCTTAGGACGAGTTGGCATCAAACATAGTCGACCATTTGCAAGTGAACTACGTATGAATATTGTATCGGTACTGTAACACTTCAAGGCAGTATTTGCAAACTCTATCGAATGCCCACACATAAACTTTGTGGATCTATATCTATGTAAGATAAGACCATCTAAAACGGTACAACATTAAAAAATCTACTCCTAAAAGAGGGGTGCTATAAGTTTATATTTAGTTCTTAGTTATAATCTTAGGTAGGGGCTGTTTTTTTTTTAATTGTGCTTGTTTATGTTTGGAGGGCAAAACCCTCCTTTGCGCAGTGTGGTGTTCCAAATGTACTGTCAGCTTCCCGCCCAGAAAACAGGCACAGCATAGCTCGCTGGTCAACCCAGAGTGCAGACTTCTGAACAGAATAAACATGGTCAAAGACCATGTTTATTTATAGTAATATTCAATAAATAAAAAACAGGCACTCACGCACCGATTGTTCCGTACAAACTTGTAGGTATGTAAATAACTAGCTTAAAAGCTAAAAAAACACTTCTGACTTGCCAGAAAAGAACTTATGCCGATACATTATATACTGTTGGAATGTGCTTATCAAGGGCATCAATTTGATACCCATATTGAAAATTAGAAAAAAAAAGCCTTTGAAAATGGAGCCCTACTGCCGCAATATAGAAGATATTAAAAAAAAAAATAGCCAATGTTACTCGGGGGATGTAAGGATTCTGACGATACCCCATAAGATACCCTACATCTGTTCAGGCATTTAAGAGTTATGGTGGCTTAGAGAAACTCACAAACATACATGAATACTAAACACATTACACTCCTTTTTTTGAGCAATAAAGTAAAAATTTAAATAGTTTTTTAAAATTTAAATGTACTTTACAGTTTTCAGATTTTCCCCTTTACTTGTGCTATAAGACATTGCTTCATGTTTGACAAATTTTATGATTCTAGGTCAATGGGAAGTACCCATAGGTTTTGATTCCCTTGAGTGTCAAAATATGCAGCATAAACGGCAGTATCTTTTGATTGTGTAGACTTAGAAGTTTTTTTTTCACAGCTCCAAGGGATTGCAGACTTGAGTACATATTTAATATTAATTTCAACTTGATACCTCCACGCGTTCCTGAGAATAAGTTTCTTGACAGACAGAAGGGCAGACACTATTGGTTCTTTTTGTGGCACCCTCAAAAGAACTAATAGTGTGAATGTGCGATGAAATAAACAAGTTTTGATAAACTTACCTGAAAGTGCGGGCTGGAAACACATTTAGCTATTTGTCTGAAGAGTGGCTCTTGTATTTTTGCAAACTGGGCCGGCTCGATCACGTCTAGTATCTCTTCTATCTCGCCCAAGAACATTACCTGGAATACGTTATAAGATCGTTTTATATACAACCAGAAATATTTCAGATATGTTGTTTTATTTGAGTTGCTTATGAATGGAATTCAATTAACAAATTATTGATACGTAGACAAATCTTTAGTGTTTCAAATGAATGGAACATAAAAATCTATAATTCACTGAACAAAAAAATCGACTTGAAAGGTCAACTAAAAATCATATAACAACATAGTCTAGTCTGAAATGAAAAAAAAACTTCAAAATTAGTTCAGGAATCGATGAGACATACGAAAATCCTGTCGAACTGAGAACCTCCTACTTCTCAGGTCGACACAGCACCTCATAAGTAAAATAAATAGCATTTCAACCCGAAATGACACATCGCGATTTGTCTCCCAAAATAATTTGTGGATGGGAACTGTCCACATTTGGCTTTAAATTAATGTAGGCTACATTCAAACTATAAGTTTTCGAGGGTATCGTCTCGCAAGAAGACTTAAAGAATTCCAGCCTCAAAACAGGCCGAGTTTTGCGGAAGATTTAGCACCATAGACCACATACACACAGTGAGGCAGGTTATACAGAAGTCTGAAGAGTATAACCAGCCCCTGTGTCTTGCTTTTGAGGACTATGAAAAGGCCTTCGACTCCGTTGAAACCTGGGCGGTTCTAGAGATTTTACAGCGGTGTCAAGTGGACTGGTGATAAATCGAAGTGCTAAATTTTCTGTATGACGCCGCGACTATGAATGTCCGAGTACAAAACCAGCAGTCTAAACATATCCAACTGCGCGGGGAGTGAGACAGGGGGATGTTATATCCCCGAAACTATTCACTAATGCCCTGGATGATATGTTTAAGACGCTGGATTGGAAAGGAATGGGAATTAATATCAATAGCGAGAAAATTTCACACTCACGATTTGCCGATGACATAGATGGCGGAGTCGCTGCAAGACTTGCAAAGTATGCTGACCAACCTAGTTGATTCTTGTTGACGCATCGGTCTCGGAATGAACATAGATAAGACCAAGATCATGTTTAACGATCTTGTTGGCCCGGCACTGATTGCAGTTAATGGTGCACCTCTTGAAGTAGTCCAACAATATGTTTAGCTTGGGCAAATATTGGAGTTAGGTAAGAACAACTTTTAGATGGAAACCAACAGAAGAATTTAACTGGTGGACAGCTTCGTCAAGTCTTCTCGTCGTCCAATAGACAAAAGTCTTTAATCAGTGCGTCCTACCAGTCATGACCTACGGAGCGGAAACGTGGGCACGGTAATTTAATATCGCTCAGCGAGGTCTGTAGAGAGCTATGCTTGGAGTTTATCTGAAGGAAAAGATTCGTAATGAAGATATCCGACAGAGAACTAAGGTAAACGACATAGCTCTTAGGATAAGTAAGCTAAAGTGGCAGTGGGCTGGTCATATTTCTCGAAGAACCGATAACCGTTGGGGTAGACGAGTTCTCGAGTGGAGACCACGTTTAGGCAAACATATTGTAGGACGCCCTGTGGTCAGGTGGAGTGACGAGCTGCGAAAACAGTCTGGAAGAAAATGGATGAGGAAAGCTGAAGACCAAGCTCAGTGGCGTGCCTGAGCTGCCTACATCCAGCAGTGAACAAATATAGGCTGATGATGATGACACACAAAATATTATACTATTGACGGGTTAAGGAGGATAATGAGTGTTACCTCTTTCTGTGAGCAGGTCTTGGGCCAGAACTTGAGCAGGCCGCGCACCACGGGCTCCGTGAGCGTGGCGTCCTTCTCCAGGAACTGCACCACGCAATAGGCGAGCTGTGCGTGGTACAGCGACAGGCACTTCACCTTGTGCAGCGGCAGCAGCACCTTCACCAGGAACTGCTTGTGCTCGCTCTTCAGGGGCAGCGCGAACCCGTTTATTATACTGGAATTACAACAAAACATGTAGTAGCCCTAGCCACTCCCATTGTATTCTGCATTATTATACTGGAATTTAAAAAAAACATGTAGAAGCCATAGCCACTCCCATTGTACGCTGCATTATTATACTGGAATTACAAAAAACATGTAGTAGCCGTAGCCACTCCCATTGTACGCTGCATTATTATACTGGAATTATAAAAAACATGTAGTAGCCGTAGCCACTCCCATTGTATGCTGTATTATTATACTGGGATTACAAAAAACATGTAGTAGCCCTAGCCACTCCCATTGTATGCTGCATTATTATACTGGGATTACAAAAAACATGTAGAAGCCATAGCCACTCCCATTGTATGCTGCATTATTATACTGGGATTACAAAAAACATGTAGAAGCCATAGCCACTCCCATTGTATTCTGCATTATTATACTGGAATTTAAAAAAAACATGTAGAAGCTATAGCCACTCCCATTGTATGCTGCATTATTATACTGGAATTACAAAAAACATGTAGTAGCCGTAGCCACTCCCATTGTATGCTGTATTATTATACTGGGATTACAAAAAACATGTAGTAGCCCTAGCCACTCCCATTGTATGCTGCATTATTATACTGGGATTACAAAAAACATGTAGAAGCCATAGCCACTCCCATTGTATGCTGCATTATTATACTGGAATTACGAAAAACATGTAGTAGCCGTAGCCACTCCCATTGTATGCTGCATTATTATACTGGAATTACAAAAAACATGTAGAAGCCATAGCCACCCCCATTGTATGCTGCATTATTATACTGGAATTACAAAAAACATGTAGTAGCCCTAGCCACTCCCATTGTATGCTGCATTATTATACTGGGATTACAAAAAACATGTAGAAGCCATAGCCACTCCCATTGTATGCTGCATTATTATACTGGAATTACAAAAAACATGTAGTAGCCGTAGCCACTGCCATTGTATGCAGCATTATTATACTGGAATTACAAAAAAACGTAGTAGCCCTAGCCACTCCCATTGTATGCTGCATTATTATACTGGGATTACAAAAAAACATGTAGAAGCCGTAGCCACTCCCATTGTATGCTGCATTATTATACTGGGATTACAAAAAACATGTAGTAGCCGTAGCCACTCCCATTGTATGCTGCATTATTATACTGGGATTACAAAAAAACATGTAGAAGCCGTAGCCACTCCCATTGTATGCTGCATTATTATACTGGGATTACAAAAAACATGTAGTAGCCGTAGCCACTCCCATTGTATGCTGCATTATTATACTGGAATTACAAAAAACATGTAGTAGCCGTAGCCACTCCCATTGTATGCTTTATTATTAACCCGATCAATGTTATTGTTCCTCCCGCTTCGTCAAATGATTATTTCAAATTTGTTTCATATACAAATTAAACCTTGTTTGTTTGTTTGTGGCGCTTTCACGCGATAACGGCTGGACCGAATGTAATGTCATTTTGTATGTAGATGCTGTGTACCATAGAGACCAACATAGGATACTTTTTCCCCGGATAAATGTACAATTGTCCACACGGGCAAAGTCGCGTGGCGCACCTTAAAAATTATATATTTACGAAAAACTACAAAACGGCAGTCTGTTCGTTTGTCACCTGTTGGGTTTGGGTGCTGTGAGTTGAAAAATGTAATTCTTCAAAAGAAGTCAAACCAAAAGCTGATTTTGGTTGCTGAGTTAGGTAGAGGTTTGATTGTCAAAAATTGATTATATTAGAGAGTTTGTAGATTTTTAATCGTTTCTTGCCTATGTTTATAAGCCAAAACAGGATCTATTCTGCCACAGATAAATAAATAAAATTTACCTATTTACTAACACAACTGTTTGTGACCCTAAAACAATTCGCAATAGTTTTTTTTTTTTTACCAGTTTTAACATAAAAGCAGAACGAAAGAGACATTGTAAAGGTGAATCTCGGGGGCTGGAAAGTTTGTGTCTCTGGTCTTGTACGTTTGTGGTTTGTTTGTGTGTGTCATGTGTCAATGTAAATATGTCAATGTGTCTGTCACCCGCGACTCCTAGTGCGGGGGTACGAGTGTGCAAACGTACAAAAAAAACTTACCTTCCAAGTATTTCTAGCAGTTCCCCGACGCCGTTGAAGTGTTCAGTTTCGTAAACGAACCGTAGGAATATGTTGTTGATCTGTTTCCGAATGAAGGCGCGCAGCCCGAGGAACTTGCCGTATATGCGGTGCAGCACCGTCTTCAGGAAGTCGCGCTCGCGCGGGTCTTCCGAGTCGAACAAATCTAAAAGCTTTTCAACAAACAAACGCCTCGGTCATTTTGAAGTACAGCTGTTAAAAAATGCATAGCATAGCACACTTCAAATGTATATGTCACTGTAATAGCCCGTACATTGGTTAATCTTAGGTTTTACCTTAAAATCTTAGGTTTTTCATATAAATCTTAGGATTGACTGTAAACCTTAGGATTTACCAAAATGAGTTGTTAAAACGTTTTATCCGGGCTTTTACAATTGGAATTTGGTACACGCTAGGTTTTACCAGTGACGACAAGGTAAATGTTGGTTTTAATTAGGTTAGTTTTTTTTATCGTGATTGGCGGTAAAATTTCGAAATGAACAATGATCACAGAACTGCTAGGACTTTTACCATAATAAGTGTGTAAATCTTAGGTTTTACATATAGGTTAATCTTAGGATTTACAATAGTTCGGTCTTTTACAGTAACATATTTATGTGGACTAAGCTTAGTCAGCTGGGGATTGTGAGCAGACTGACTGTGAGTCCCAGGATGAACGAGAATTCGGGCTCTTATTGATGGACGCAATAACACTATGCGTAATAGTTGACAGCTCGGTATGAATGTGTAATTGAAAACGGATGATGGATTGGAATTGAAAATTTAAGGAAAATCGGTAAAACGCGTAACGCTCGTTTTTTGGTGTATAAACAATGCCTATATTGCCAAATTGGCAAAGCAGATAGGACTCGACCTCACAAATATATGGTATGTATGGTTTATAAACAAAATTTATACAAGTTAGCTTTACAAGTTTTTTTAAGGCCAGAATAGTGTACAATTTGATGTATTAACGAGTTGACTTGTGCACTATTCTGACTCCAACCAATTTTTAGTTTTACTATACTTCAAAAATAAACTATTAAGTCCCATAGGGCTGGGCATGAACATTCCGTTCAAAAAAAACCTAAAAAATCAAAATAAAATTGGTTTTTATTTTTATTCTTTAGACTACATACATAATTCATTCATACTTTTTCAAAAATTACCGTCATTGTAATTTAACTGTAAGGATATCAATAATATTTTCATTTTGAATTACAAAAAAAAATACTGAAATACATGAATTTTATTGTACTCCTAAGTAGTGTGTTAAACGACTACGTTTTACATGTTTAATTCACCTGAACAAAACACATTGTTTTTGAACACCACAATTCATTTAAATGTGTGGATGCCTTATTCCCTAATTATGTTCCTGCAGGCTTAGCACGGGGGGTGGACATATTTCCCCGGGGAAAGGATAAAAATCGGTGGATATACAGCGGGAGTAGCGTTCTATATTGTCACAAACTAAGGAGATACTAAGGAGAACTAAGGAGATACGGGTATGGTTCAGTACCATTGAATTTTACCTATTAGTCTTCAATATTTTGACAAATACAACATACTTGCAAAAATCATTCGTTCTTTTGATGTTCATTTCTGTGGTTTATAGATTATATTTCCAAAAATGTTCGTACCATTGACACACTCCGGACACTTTCCTAGATCTCTATACAAAAGCCGCGTTCTAACAACCAAATAGACAGAGTAGGCAGTCATTTTGTATACCTACGTTTTTTTGTCCAGAAATTCAACGAGTCACGGGCATCTCGTATATGCTGCACACGCCGGAGAAATTTTCTTCCATTGTTTGCGTTTCTCGCATCAAAATATAATTATAAAATGCTGGCGACATTGTGATTGTATTAAGTAAACTTTTATACCCACCCTCAAGAGACGGTGATTTATATTCCCCGTCTTATGTCAAACGGAGAGTATTTTAATCTATGTTTTTCGAGTCTATGCTTTTAAGCGGGAGTAGCATGGGATTAGCGGGGGATTAGCGGGGGAGTAGCGGCACATAATGTCTATGACAAACGTTAATAGATACATTTTCTCCTTTGATTTTATCCCTTTCCTCGATTGCCGTGCTATGTAAGGTAGAGAAGAGAATTATTTGCACTGAGAAGTGGATAAAAACGGGGGAAAGATAATTTGTCCACCCCCGTGCTAGGCTGCTGGGAGCCAATTCAAACGTGTGTGTTCAACATTACAGACATACCTGCACTCACAACATGACGTGTTTAGTTCAAATGGTGTTATGTTTCCTAAATCACAGCTTACCAGGTAAGTCTTTCCAGAATGTCGTAGAGGAAGGTCAAATTAGTACGAGTATTTTTTGTACTATTTTATGGCGTAGGCTTACGATTACGCTCGACTTGAATGAATATAGTTCATATCAGAAGTGGTACCAGGTGACTTTCAAGGATTTTGTACAGAGATAAACATTACTTACCTACTCTTCGGTTTTAACGCCACATAAGGCTTTGGCACACGGTGCATGTCATATCATACATGAGTAATAATTTAAAAAATCACAGACGTCTTTGTGTATCAACAGGTACTATATAACTATTTATCTAAACATTTAAAACAGTCTGGTTATTTACGCCATTTATAGCTGAGAATGTGAGAATGGTTGCTAACTAACTATAAGTCGTTATAGATCCTAAATGGTCATTCGAAATGAAAAATTATAACAGAAACCTAAAGATGATCTCCAAATACCTATTCAATGATACCCCACTTAACAAAGTTCGTAGACTATAATTTTTTTATTTTTCACAATATTGCATCTGGTTGTCGCCATATTGAATTTTGATTAGTATGATATCTTTAGTAGCACTCGCAAAATTAAGACAATTCGGTTAACGTAAGAATCATCAAAAGTAGTATAGTGCGAGAAAGGAACATACATAAATAGGCTGATAAACCCATTACCCGTCCTTTGAGTTGCGCAGTCTGGTTTTTACCAGCCAAACAGCACACGTGTTTGCTCCGTTATAATTAATGAGGTTACCTGCAAAACAAACTTCTGATCGATAACTTTCTTGCCGATGGTGGGCTGGAAGTCAGTAGACTCGAGGAACCGCAAGAAGAACTCGTACACTAGTTGGAGATGCGGCCAGGAGGCCTCCAGAGTAGGATCGTCTTCCTCGGGGTCGAAATCAGGATTTTCACTCGGCGGCAGAGTACGAAACAGATTCGCAGATATCTACAACAAACAAAGATACTTTATCTACACTCATATCTTAAAATCCCGATTATGAACTCAAATACCGCCCTTGAATTTGTGCTACAGTGCCACTAACTTATCTGTGAACTGAATGGTGGCGTGAGTGGTCCAGTCAATCGATAAGTAGGCCACTCAAACAAGATATACTTGTAAGTTCATAAACTAAAACCCGACTATGGCTGGGTAAAAAATAGCCTATGACACTCTTGCGATGAAGACGAATCGATTGACACCTCGCTTGTCGAAATCGGACCAAGTTTTTAGTTTGAACACATAACCTTCCTTTGGTTCGCCGTAGGTAGCTTAAGACACTTTATAAATGAAGACAAATCGATTTGTCAATCGATCCTTGCTTGTCAAAATCGGACCAAGTTTTTATTTTTTACACATAACCCTTCCTTTTATTTACCGTAGTCGGGTTTTTTTGCCTATTACACTCTGTACCAAAAGACAAATCGATTGACACCTCGTTTGACAAAATCGGACCCATAGGAGCGACGCTATGGTGGACCATCCACATAACCACATATATAGTCTGTTAAACTCATTACCCTTCCCTTGCTTCGTTGCAGTCGGGTAAAATTACAGAGAAAAATAACTTTTTTTGCCATTTCACAGATAAGTTGGTCGGACTGTAGTCTGTTTGACAACTTTGATTGACAGAACTTGCGCATTGCGCAATGTTCAGTATTGTATTCTCTTTGGTGGTCAGTCGAATGTCAAAGTCAAAATACGTCGAATATAATTTTCTTTAATATTTTGTTAAACGTTAATCTTTTTTTCTACGAGTCGGCAAAGAGAATACAATACTAGCAGGGAGAAAACTGGATGAAGTGAAGCGGTTCGAATACGGCGCGGGAAGTACACTCTCGGTACAGAACGTTCGACGACCGACGATGTTTGGATCGTCGTATCGACGTGGATGAGGTCATACAGCCCGTGATTGAAGAGAGGAGGAGGCATTTGAGCGACAGGCAGCGGGCGTTCGAGGCTTTTGGAGTTCCCTAAAGGTGTCAGAGAGTTTGTACGACTGCGAGACCCAGAGTACAGAGAGCGGTACTCCCTCATGCCAGCGGTGGCCGAGGGGCAGCCAAACAAGTTCCGTCACAGCTACGCCGAGCTCGTCTCCCGCGGTAGGCTCGGGAAAGTTTGACCATATTGAAATGCCATAATAGATATTTAGATTTGTGATCAGTTTCAAGTATTACATAAAATTGGCGTTTCTTAATACCTACTTTATTGAGCTAAGTGATGATAAACATTTAGGGCTGTCCAAACTTTTTAATTTTTACTTTTGTATGGGAATTTTAAATACTATGTATTCAACCATTGCACACGTAAACCAATTACATGCTTGATCGAAACAAACCTGCTATGTACTTATAACGCCATTCAGTGACACGTTGTATAAAGTAGTGTATGAAACGGCACATAACTAGGTATTTAAACACTAGTGATAATATAAAAAACTCACTCTCGTGTTTTAATAACCCTCGTTATGCATATACTACTATTAAACGCTTTTGGTCACTTTATGACGCCGGCTATATAAAAGTTGGCATTGCAAAATACATTTCTAAATAAAGCTTGACTATTGAAACTTTGCAGCGAGCAGAAGTTTTTCTGGGTCACCCCGCCTCCGGTCACGGCTATGGTAGCTCAACCAACTTCGACCGACGACGCGTCAAAGTGGCACCAAACGTAAAAGTGACCAACAGTTTGCGTTCCGACAATTTCTTTTTTTTAAATGTTCCTTGTTATACTAGACACGACACATGGCGATCCACTTTACGCCGCGGAGTACCTCGATTATCCACAGGACGCATGTTGTCCTTACGGATATATATGTACTGTGGTTAATATAATAAAGAAAATGTCTATCATGGGGTCAAGATAATGTAATGCATAACATTAACATGTTATAAAATAATATAGCGTGCAGAACATGTGATATATAATTATACTCCATTCAATAACAATGAATGATTAACAATGATACGAAAATACCGCTAAGTAGCAATAAAAAAAAACAAGCACATTTAAAAATATGAAAATCGGTTCATTCGTTTGGGACCTAGAATCTTCTTTATCGCCATTTTATTTAACTTTCTGCATGAAGGGTTAGGCTCAGGTCTTACCATAGAAAAGTAAACACTATTATGCATTAGAGCATAAAATGCAGTTTTAGCCCGCTTACGCCTAGCATAAATATAAATATAAAAATAAAAGTTTATATGTAATTTAAATGTTTTAATGTGTTTTTGTATAAATGTTTTAGTTATTATTGTATTTTTGTTCTATGTGGTGTACAATAAAGAGTTATCTATCTATCTATAAATAACAACTTTACGAGCATGGGAAGTGAAAAACTAATTTCACTATGTACCTATTTATTTTCAGCCGTGAATGCCCCATGCGGGGATAGGTCACTTCCTTCTTTAAATTTTTCTCAGTCTTGCATTTGTGTTATCAATTAAATAAGTAAAATATAAAAAAAGACGAGTTTTTTTTAATGAGTGTCACTATTTATATTCTATTTTTTTATTGCATTTTCACTTATTACATATTTTTTTCTTCCTTTTATTGCTTTGTCGTCGGTTTTGTGAGCTACCCTTAAACTTTCAGCCGGATAGCTAATCGGGAAGTGCTCGAAATTTGAATTACAAGACTCCAGGACAGACAAAATACATAGATACATACATACAAGTGAGGTTAAATAAAAGCTTTTAAAAAGCCATCCAGTTCCTAGAATCTCGTTCTGCGCTTGCCACGCTTCGTTCTGCGAGTTTGTGGCGTCTATTCTGTGTTCGTTTTAGCCCACAGGTCATCAGACATTCGTCAACACATCCTGCCCCGTTCCACATCAAGCTGACAAGTTTCACCAACATGATTCGCGTTTTTTAACTTATAGGTAGGTACCGTATTTCTTACGTGCTTTGTAACTCTGATAAGATACAGCGATAGTTCGTTGGCAATCTGGTGTTTGGATTTTTGGTGGTGGTTTCGACAGGGACCTGTCTAACATCCGAAGATGACAACATCCGTTGTATCGTGACACTTCTGAATTTTTACCATCCCAAATGCGGGTATATGGAGACAACGTTCGCCCTTCTCGAAGCTGACACCCGCTACTTCAGTCTTCTCATGACCACGGTCGATGCAACTTGATCAAAACGTCGAAGTAAAAAAAATAATTTAGTGATACTGATTTCTGATACTTAAATATTTAAACGTCTGAATTTAATTTTTACATGAATGCCCAAAAAAAAGAGCGTAATGTTTTTGGATTCATGTATGTACGTATGTGAGTTCCTTTATTCCACTATAACTTTTAAATGCCTGAATAGATTTAGACATATGGGATATCGTTAGAATCCTTACATCCCCCCAGATATCATAAGCTACTTTTTTGAAAAATTTCGATATTGCCTCATTACGGCTCCATTTTCAAATGCGAAATAAATAGTTTTTCATTGAATTTTACAATATGGGTTCCAAATTGACGGCCTTGATAACCACAATCCAACAGTATATAATTTAATGGTATAAGTTATTTTTTGGCAGGGCAGGCGTGATTTTTAAGCTAGTGAGATAAGTCTTTCAAAATGCCAAAATCGATTGAGAGTTCTATTACGAAATGAAATTACAATAGGTCATGAAATGTTTCCCGACCGAACAGCCAGTGAAAGGCGAATTTCAAATTAATATGTATGTTATGGTTTGCTCATGAACAATGACTCTCTAAGGTTAAGTACTGCGCTCAACATAAAAACAATAATGTCAATTGATAGGTATCATAAAATTGGGTATCAATTTAAAACAAAAGTGTTGTTCACTTTATGCTTATGCTTATGCTTATGGGGTACCTTATCCTGCAGTGGTGGACGTATCATTGACCTTGGAGGTCGTTACTGCAATGAATGTATGTGGTATATTGTTTTGTTATGAAACTTAGGAGAGTGATACGATAATATAAGAGAGGGTTTGCCTACAAATACATAATTACTTTGAACATATAATTATACACAAGGATACTTCACACATATTATAATTCGGGAAACACCACAGTTTATTGTACAATAAGAATCATTAATAAACTTGAGGAAGTTGGGCACAACCTTAAATCTCTTGCCCTACCTATGTTATATCAGGCAGCACCAAGCATGTATTTCTTTCCCTGTTACAAGCTTTTTGATTTGGATGAAATTTGGTGGATATTTTAACACAATTATATAGTCCTATATAATTGTGTCCTATATAATTGAACACAATTATATAGAGCCTATACAGGTTTACAGCGAAAGTCGACCTAGATATTTAAGGACGTTATTATTTGAGTCGTGTCCGATAAATTCGACCCTATAACCTACTATCCAAAAGTTAACTGTTAAAAAAACACAATTTTTTGCTAGTTTTACGTAGGGGGTATTGAAGTTCATAAAAATAAATAATAAAACTTGAACCTACTGCTATCAGTTTAAAGTGGCTGCTCGATGACTATTTGAATGTAGTTTTTTTCACTCAGTGGTCCCAACTTTGAAACACGTTAATTAAAAAAGTGCTATGGAAGCTTATCCTGAAAATTATTTAAATAACTTCTACATCTTTTTTACCTATCCAAAAAGGTACAATAACTATTAGGTATGTTGTAATTTCTAAGAAAAATATGATTTGAATGAGCCCAAGTGCGAGTTTAATACAACATACCTTCGATACCAATCATTAGCTGTTTACATGCCACCTCGAAACTATGAAAAAAAAGTCGGGTAAATGAACAATGCATCTCTTGGTCGCAAAAAATACGTACCCGACCCTTTTTTACCCGAGTACGGCGAAGCAAAGGAGGGTAATGAGTTTAACAGTCTATATATACAATGTATGTGGGTATAATGATGATCCACCATAGCGTCGCCCCTATTGGTCCGATTTTGACAAGCGAGGTATCAATCGATTCTTCAGGTATAGACTCATAGGCATTTTGTTTTACCCGACTACGGCGAAGCTAAGGAAGGATTATGTGTTCAAGCTAAAAACTTGGTCCGTTGATTGATTAATTCGTCTTCATCACAAGAGTGTCATAGGCAATATTAAATGTCAAATATCTGGAAAACTGTTAACATCTGGATAGTGGGTTATATGGTAAAATCTATCAGACACGACCCAAATGATAACGTCCTTTAGCCCAACCAGTAGGGATAGGTGTACCAGGTGAAATTATCTAGGTCGACTTTGCCTGTAACCCTGTATAATTGAACACAATTATATAGAATACTATATAGAATACTATATAATTACGTAGCTGTGCGCGCGAGGTCATTTTTCTGTGTTAAAAGTATCTAAAATAGGATCTAAAATACCAATATTATCAATATACCGAATTTTTATTTAATCAAAAAGGAATTAATAAAGAATTACTATAACTAGCCTAACAATCCGCTGGCAGTGGGCAACGTTCCCAAAATGCTGGCAGCATCGCCACGTTGTATGGCAATGCTTAGTCTTTGGGCAAAGTAAAGGCCAGCATTTTGGTCACGTCTTTCTTCTACCAGACGCCCCGATAGATCTTTGTATATTTGATGAGCTCCTGGTCCCCACGGCCCTAGTGTCTCTACCCCAAAAGGCTCATAATAGTTAGGCTGCCTGGCGACGGCTACGGGAGCAAAACTTTAATGGTTCACAATAGAACAGCTGTTCATTCAATTCAATATACACAGTGATCTAATGCATGTAAACCGCCTTCATCAGGTATAAATTACTTCCATCGGCTCCAGGGATGGCAAAAAACTGTTTTTAGAAAGAACAAAACATCGTGTTTTTTTTCTAAAAACAGTAAAAACATGTTTAAATAAAAAAAAGTATTATATTTGGAAAGTTTTAAACATGTTTTAAAAACTTTGATTCCTCGGGCACGGCGCTGCACTTACTCAATAGAGCACAATGCACAATTTAATTGTTCTGTTGTTTTAAACAATGAAACTCGTAAACAACAAAAATGAAGTGTAACTAAGGTAGATTACTACCTATCCTAGTTAAAAACATTTGATCGTCCTACTTGTCAAAATTTTCAATTCTATTAAATAAAGTGATTATGATAATGTTCATAGTCACAGTGCCACCTAGTCGTGTTGTCGTAAAAACTGGGGAGTTATTCGCTGATGGCCAAAGTTACTAAAAAACGGATAAAATTATCCACACCGGTAATGCTGTTTTATAGTCTGGTCTGGGGTAATCCCCGAACTCAATCCATGCTAAAACTTCAGAGTAGCTATGACAAGTGTTTACAATTTTCGTTTAGCGTTATTATGCTTGTCCTTTTTGCTATGCCCTACTAGTACAATTAACTTCATTAAGTAGTGTAAAGTAACTATTATGCAATGTTTTATTGCGTTGTTTTGTTTTATTGTAGTGATGTTTTTTATTTTTATTTTAAATTGTGTTTTAAATAGGTGTTCTCTTCCAGTGTTTTAAACAAACATTGCCAACCCTGATCGGCTGCTGTGGAACCCTACTTGACGCCAATAAAGTAATACGTAGGAGTGTGGTAATTTACTAATGAGCATGAACTTTAATCATAATGTACATTTCATTGTTTGTTGTAACGTTTTAAGATTTTATGTTTTAAAGAGAGGTTTTCTGTGGTAGCGCGACCACTTACTTACGCACAAAAATATGTTCTGCGCATTTGACCGCTTCAGTTTTTCTTTTGATATAAAAATACAGGACTTCTTACCACGAAAGTAACTTTAAGAAAAGAAATAGCTTTCGCCCGCGACTTCGCCCGCGCGGACTACAGTTTATCGCGAAAAAAGCAACCTATGTTCTTCTAGGATATTAAAAACCAATGCAAAGTACCTATAGCACAAACGCTCTTGATGTTTTTTGACAGTCTTGTTATTATTTCGTTTCCATGGCAACCGTTCCTAGCAGCGAGATATAAACGTTTTCCAGTTTTTTCGTGGAAACTTACAATTTTCCGGGATAAAAAGTATCTTATGTTTTATTCCAGGGTATAAGCTATCTCCATTCCAAATTTCATCAAAATCGTCCAGCCGTTATCGTGTGAAAGCTCCCCAAACAAACAGGCAGCTTTTCACTTTTATATATTGGCGTGGATATAACCACACCAATAAAATGGTGTGTATTACAACCGATAGCAAAACTCTTCAACAAAGTACTCTATCAAGGTATCACACCTAAAACGTGGAAAACTGCCACAGTTTCGATCCTGCACAAGAAAGGGGACAAAACCAAATTGCAAAATTACCGCCCGATTAGCCTCCTCTCGCAGGTTTATAAACTGTTCGCTAAGGTCCTGTGTAACAGATTATTCGCCCTCTTGACGAATACCAACTTGTAGAACAAGCTGGCATCCGGAGTGGATTCTCGACTATGGACCACATTCACGCTGTCAGGCAACTCATGGAGAGATGCAGAGAATATGACAGGCCCTTGTGTTTCGCCTTTGTCGACTACGAAAAGGCTTTTGACAGTGTTGAACACTGGGCCGAGTTTCATTCTCTCCATCGTTGCGGCACTGACAAGCGATATGTGGAAATCCTCCGGGAGCTGTACAGGACCGCGACAATGCGACAATAGGTTCAGATAGTCTGTGCATGCGCATGCACAGACTATCTGAACCTATTCCAATTGGTAGGGGCGTAAGGCAACATCTCGCCCAAGTTATTGACAAGCGTTTTGGAAGACATCATAAAGACCTTGAATTAGAATGAGAATGGTGTTAATATTGACGGCCGATACATGTCGCACCTGCGTTTTGCCGATGACCTCATCTTGGTGGCCGAGACCGCTGTAGATCTCCAACGTATGCTCATTGAGCTGCATGAGGCATCTGAGAGCGTCGGTCTGAAGATGAATAAGTCCAAGACTAAAGTCATGACAAACCAACCAACAAACAAACCAACATGATCAAAGGTGGACCAAGGTAATAACAGAATGGTGGCCTAGAGGAGCGCAGCGTTCACGGGGCAGACCTCCAACCAGCCCGATGGTCTAACGTCATTGTTAGGCACGCAGGAATAGACTGGATGAGACTTGCACAGGACCGGAACAAATGGCGTGAAAGAGAGGAGGCCTATACCCAACAGTGGGTGGATGCGGGCTGAGTAGATAGATAGATAGTGGATATAATATGTGCTTTGCCAATTCCCAACAGTGGATAATTAAAAAAAAAGAAAAGAAACAAGTAAAGAAAAAAAAACAAAGCATTTTATGCTTTGTTTAATTGGTCTAGCAAACTTAAAGTAAGCTACTGAACAAAAATATCACATTTAAAAAAAAACGTGTCTGTCTGTCTGTTTGTTCACGCACCACGTAAAAACTACTGGACAGATTGCGATGCAGATTGTTTTCACTGTTAGATAACTTAGGTTTAGAAAAGAGGCTTAAAACTGATTTACTTCGTTGGTATCTCAATCCGATGATTAGAAGCCGAGCAATATATCGGCTGAAGGAAATTTGGAATATTGTACCTTAATAGGAACTTTTGGTCCTGGAATAACAGGATACTTTTATCTCAGAAAACTGACTACGCGGGTAAAGCAGCGGGCACAGGTAGTACCTAATAACTGAGAAATATGCCCAAAGCTGTAGTAAAATAGGAATAGAGAGAGGATTGTAAATTCCTTTTTCATAACTGTGAGACTCCGCGACTCCACCACAGAATAAAGAATAGTAACACTCCGCTTTCATTGGGTAGGTCGAAGCGCAAAAATCCGCCTGCCATGCATTTAATATGAAGCTGTGTTTACTACAAGGTCTACAAGTGGGCCGCAAATAATTCCATTGGAAAATAGCTGACTGAGCGAAATATGGACGATGCTTCACCGTCTCGCGCCGGCTCGTCTGCGATGGACATGTGTTGAAACAGATGGTAGCATACATAATCACTAAAAACATCACTAGACCAGTCATTGGGGGAATATATGAAGCTTTGCCCTACAAATGGTGGAATAGAAGATGTTTTTATTTATCTTGCTTAGTTATGAGGTCTTTACGAAAAAAACAAATTTCGACCTCGATGGCGTTATCTTGAATTGAAAGGGCCAAAATTAATTTATTTTTAATAATTATTTGGTCATTGGTGCGTAGCCGAATCCGGTATAGTTGGATTAAAAGTTGCACGATTGAACCATTAGGCTACCATCGCTTTTTCTCTGGGTACCATTTCTCTGGGTTAAAAGTACCCTATGTGTTATTCCAGGATCTAAAAAATCAATAAAAATAAAAAAACAAAATGGACAATTCCACACCAGTAACCTAGCCTCAAACAAGGATACCTACCCTGTACTATGGGCACTAGATAACGGATAAACATACATAGACACAAATATTACATCCATGACTCGGAAACAAAAATTTCTGCTCATCACACAAATGATTGCACTTTGCTGGATTCGAACCCGCGACTCGATTCTACGACGTGATTTCAATATACCAAATTAGATCATAATTCCTTTAGCTGTCAAAAAGATTTGTATGATTGATCGGCTTCTTCTCATCGGACTGAGGTATAAAGTAGCGACACCAGATTTAAATTCAAAACCTACCCTATCCAACAGTAAAAACCGCATTTTAATCGGTTCAGTCATTTTTACGTGATGCGCTATCAAAAATCCAGACAGGCAGGCATGTTTTTTATAATGTTACATTATTGTTCTGTAGCTCTTTTTAAGCTAACGAGACCATTTTTTTTATATTATCTTCTTTGTACATACTTTTTGTCACTTACTGCTTTATTATAAGTACCTATAGATTACAGAAAGCTCAAAATACACATCAACATCATCATCAACAAACAAAATACACGTTTCTTATTAACAAATAATAAGCTTCACTCAATTTCCAAGAGCTCTTTGTGCTGAACCTTATACTAATCCTATCAAATGCAATGCAATATCAATATCATCTCGATCAGCTTTGCTTTTCACACCTTTTGGCTTCCTTCTCAAAGTCGTTCTTACCTAACTCCAATATTTCCCAAAGGTAAACATATTTTTGGACAACTTCAAGAGGTACAACATTTTCTGGAATCTGTTCCAAGTCAATAAGATCGTTGAACATGATCTTGGTCTTATCTATGTTCATTCCGAGACCGATGCATCGAGAAGCATCATCTAGGTTGGTCAGCATACTTTGCAAGTCTTGCAGCGACTCCGCCATTAGGACGATATCATCGGCAAATCGTAAGTGTGAGATGTTCTCGCCATCGATATTAATGCCCATTCCTTTCCAATTCAGCTTCTTATACATATATGCCAAAGCATTAGTGAACAGTTTCGGGGATATAACATCGCCCTGTCTCAATCCCCTGCGCAGTTGGATATGTTTATACTGTTGGTTTGTACTTGGACACTCATAGTCGCGGCGTCATACAGAAACCTCAGCACTTCGAATTTCGGCAGTCCACTTGACAACGTTGCAAAGACTCCAGAACCGCCCAGTTTTAAACGGAGTCAAAGGCCTTCCACAAAAGCAAGACTCAGGGGCTGGTTATACTCTTCAGGCTTCTGTATAACTTGCCTCACTGTGAATATAGTGCTAAATCCTCCGCGGAACCCGGCCTGTTCAGGAGGCTGGAATTCGTCAAGTCTTCATGCGAGACAATTTGAGATGACCCTCGAAAACAACTTACAGACGTGGCTCAAGAGTGAAATAGGTCGGAAGTTCTTTAAAATTGATTTTATCCCCTTTTTTAAAAGAAGAGTACTTTCTAACTCCTGCTCCACGCCTCTGGAGTTCTCCCACTGTTACTAACGGTGTTCATTAACCCCTGAAGCTCTCGAAGTACGGGCTTTCCCACTGCTTTCGAGAGCTCCGAAGTTATTCCGTCCTCACCAGGGGCCATTTCATTCTTAATTTGTTTTAGCGCCATCTCAATCTCGTCTAGGCTGACATCGGGCAGATCATTAGTGTAGAGGCGGGTCAGCTTAGCGCGGGAATCCTCTATGATGGTTTCGGTCTAGAAGCGGGGATGCGTATAATCTATACTATAATAAAACTGTAACTGGGCTAAATCTGTACATTACATATTTTTTGAAAATTATAATTGAGATAAACTTCAAAATCGATATATATTTTTTTAATTTTTGTCTTTCTGTCTGTCTGTCTCTTTGAATACGCATCACGCTGAAACTACCGAACGGATTTTGATGAAACTTGGCACAATCATAGCTTATGTTATGGATTAACATTTAGAATACTATTTTTATCCCGAAAAAATCATGAGTTCCCGCAGGATAGGGGTTGAAAGTTATTTAAAAGAACACATATTACGCTGAAATTACTGGACGGAGTTTGATGTAACTTGGCACAGTCAAAGTACATATTATGTTTTAAAATTACTGATTCTTTATATCCCCAAAAAATATAGGGTGCCTGCGGGATAGGTATTGAAAGTTATGGTAATTTAAATGTAATATAAATAAAACATTAAAATGGTATCATAATTTCGACCCTCTCGCCACTATACTGTCTTGTTTAGCGGGACTATTTCTGCCTGCCAACCCAGACGTGCGTGGATCGAATTCACGCACTTCTTGAAATGTTTTGTTCCATATTTTTATGCATTTACATATTTTATGCGTTATTTTTACAATTTCATTGATTTTTTAAATTGTTTTTTTTCCTGAAGTAAACCGTCAAATCGTTACAACAAAATAGGTCACAATAATTCCAATTCGGATAATTTAGAAAAAACTAAAAACAGAAAATAATTCTGTCAATTTACTGTGGGTGTGTGCTGTGTATGTGTGTGTGTGTGTGTGTGTGTGTGTGTGTGTGTTTGTGTGTGTGAGTGTGTGTGTCTTTTTGTGGCATCCTCATAAAAAAGCTCCTAAACGAATGGACGAATTTTGATGCGGTTTTTTATGTTTGAAACTGATGTGATTGGGATGGTTCTTAGCTATATGGAGCGAGAAAAGGGGGAAGTTTCGAGAAAAAGGGGGTGAGAATCATACCTTTCAAACGAATCGACCAATTTAGCTGCGATTTTTTATGTTTCAAAGCTGAGGTAAACAAGATTTGTCTTACCTATAATGGGGGGAGGGGGAGGAGGGGAGGGGGGGATATGTTGAAGATCGTAGCTCCCAAATTAATGGACCAAATTTGATGCAGTTTTTATGTTTTAAAACGGATGTGATCGAGATGGTTCATCATGTTTCTTTGCTATATGGGAGGGGGGAGGATTTAAAAAAAGGGGGGGGGTGAGAATCGTATCTTTCAAACCGATTGGACCAATTTAACTGCGGGTTCTTAGCTATAATGGGGCTTTATGCTCGCTACGCTTCGCTCGCGTCTTCGTCTTCTAACCTATCACGACCATGTCGGATCGCCACTGAAGGTTGTTAACACAGGTAGGTAGGTACCTATATTGATACTTTTGGTACTGGAATAAATCAAAGGATCATTATATCCCAGATAAACTACCACGCGAGCAACGCTGCGGGCACAGCTATAGGCAATAATAACATAAAAGTCTGTACAACGAAGATAATTTTAAAAAATTGGACTGAGCTACTGAACAAGAATAAAACATTGTTAAAATTCGTGTCTGTCTGTTTGTTTGTCTGTATGTTTGTTCACGCATCACGTAAAATCTATTAGACCGATTGCGACGCAGTTTTCAGTGTTGGATAGCTTAGGGTTTGACCAAGACCTGGGGTACTTGGTATCGTAATCCAATGATTAGATGCCGAGCAATCGATAAAAAACTTTTTAATGGCTGAAGGAATTTTGATCAAATGTTTATTTTAGGTCTTGGAATAGCACATAGAGTACTTTTAACCTAGAGAAATGACACGCGAGCGAAGCTGCGGGCACAGCTAGTCGGACATAGAAGTCTCCAATCTCATAGAGGATTTTCGGCTTAGAGACGACGGTTGTGCCATTACTGGTCTTGAGCTTCGTCAGATGGGATCTATTCAAGTGCTGGGAGAAGAATTTTGACCCCCGATTTTGCTCTTTCTCGTTGGCGTGCGTATTTGAGCATGCGTATTTGAGCATCAGAGATCACGTCACACCAGCTTACTGATCTTTTGATGAACTCCCCTTTTTCAGACGGTGTGGCTTGCTGTTTCTCCCTTACCTTTGTTACCTTATCACGAATAAATGGTGAACCGATCTTGATGAAATTTGACAAAGAAAAAGTGTGCATTATGAGGAAGGACAATGTTATTAATTAATCTTTTTTCCAGGAAAAATAAAAACGCAGGCATCTATTAGATTATAACGTCCAATCGACTGCATTAAACCATAATTATATGTTGAAACCCATGAAGGTAATGTTCGTGTTAAGATAGTTACCATTTTAATGATCTCTGGGTAGACGGGCTCTGTGAGCACGCCGCGGCCGCCGGTGATGTACTCCACCAGCTCGTTGAGCGTGGCGCGTTTGATCTCCTTGCCCTTGAGGTCTGCCACCGGGTCCATGAAGTCGAACGCTACGCAGCACTGGCGCAGCTTGCGGATGAACAACTCCTCCTGCTCGCCGCTCGGTACATCTGGAATTATATATGGGATTTTGGATTAGGGAGTTTTCAATCATCATCAGCCTATATCTGTCCACGCTGGACGTAGGCCTCTCCTAATGCTCGCCAGTGAGCTCGGTCTTCAGCTCTCTCATCCATTTACTTCCAGTCGCTTTTCGCAGGTCGTCGCTTCACTCTATCTGACCACAGGGCAACCTACACTGCGTTTGCCTAAACGTGGTCTCCACTCGAGAACGGTTATCGGTTCTTCGGGAAATATGACCAGCCTACTGCCACCTTAGCGGGCTTATCGTCAGAGCTAAGTCAATCACCTTGGTTCTCCGTTAATGAGAATCGAGCGGCTAGGATTCAATATCGTCACCTTACTTTTAACCCCTACGAAAAGAGGGGTGTAATTGAAGCCTGTATATCTGTGTATGTCTGTGGCACTGTTGCTCCCAAACGGATGGGCCGATCACAATGCGTTTTGCTGGAGTTTGCTATAGTTACTAGCTTTGATTGGAAGAAATTAGTGTTATCGTTTCTATGATATTCAGCTCCGATCAGTGTATATCATAGAAAAAATCTATGATATCAGTGTGAAAGGATCTCGGGACTATTGCGCTTGTGCTTATATATTCTGCTCCAATGGCATTCTTCAATCTGCATTTATAGATCTGAATCAAGCAATCTGTGGCATCAACAAACTTATAAATCGAATTTTCGAGGTTTTTACATTTTGACCAAAAGTATTTTATTCTTGGTACAGGAACAGATCATTCGCTTTTAAACTGATAAGATACGACAACGAACGAGGCGGAATTTCGGCTTTTCGTACAAACGCATTTCCGTTTTAATTCAATCCAAACATACAATTCAGATAAAAACGAAACTTTGTAGATAGATTGCTATTAGCTATTTGAGGTAGGTATGCAATTATATTTTTCTTGGAAAAAACCAAACCTGACAAAGATTGGGTTAATTTATGTTTAAAAACACACTCAAATGTTGTTAGTATTTGTTGTTTTAAAAAGTGAAGTCTTCAAGTTGTTTACAAAGTTTAAGCTACTCTTAAGTAGAGGACAGTTAATAACAATAGGTATAGTGCAACTGGAAATTTTGTCAAATCTATGGCAAATAATAAAATAAATATGTATATAATTTTTGTTAATAATAAAAAAAAGATGCAGCCCCACCCCCTATTATTGCTATTTTATTTTTTCAAGTGATAGTAATTAATATCTATGGAAGTAGAGGCTTCCCATACATAACTCTGTGGCTCAGTGAGGTTACAAACAAACTTGCGCGTACAATTTTTTTTGGCAATTAATTTAGCGGTGCACTTAACGCCATCTAGTTAACTTATTGTAAAACTAACATGTATAACCAAGATGCTCCGCTCCTAAAAGTGAGAAATCTACTGCATTTTGAAGAGCTATTCCGCTCATCACGCCGAAGATTCTTATCAAATATATACCAATTTTTTATGAGACAAATTTAAAGTTCCTAAAGTTCAAAAAAAAAATGAAATCTGATCTTATAAGGCGGAGATATTCAGTAGTCCCCTTTTTGGGGGAAGTACCCCCCAATCAAAAATCCCCGACGACATAAAAAAACTAAAAATTCGTTTAACCAGTATACCAAGTTTCGTCTAGATCGATTGAGAAATGCGACCTGTATTTAGATAATAATAACTTTCTATTAAAAACATTTACACATCATGGCAAAAAAATGGTACATGTGAAAATTTGTGTCAAAAATAACGTATTTTTTCATATTTTCAACTCTAATGCAAACTGTAAACACCAACTTATTTTGTGCTTAAATGATAGCTCAAGGACATAAATTATGTCAGCAACAAGGCTGCCGAGCTCTAATGGGATTAGGCGGGTCACGTTAGCCGTATGCATCCCGGGTGGGTGGGAGGTCATAACACAGACGCCAGAAGATAGACGACGCCGCACCGCCCAGGCCGGCCCAGCAAGAGGTGGCGAGATGAACTAGACGCGTACCAAGAGGGCTGATATGAGATGGATCAGGACAGACTCTTAGAATTGTGGTGGAGACCTTAGCTGGATAGCTTTGCTTTTTGTAGGATATACTTATAATAAAGCAATAAGTACGAAAAACTCTGTACAAAGAAGATAATTTCAAAAGAATGGTCTATTGGACTAAGAATGGTTGTTAATAGTCTGTCTGTTCTATAAATATACTTTGTTCACGCATCACGTAAAAGCTACTGGACCGATTGCGATGCTGTTTTCAATATTGAATAGCTTAAGGCTTGACTTAATGACTGGTGTACTTGTTATCTCAATATCTCAATACGGAATAGAAGCCGAACAATCGATAAAAAACTTTTGACGGCTGCAGGAATTTTGATCAAATGAGGGTATACTGGTATAGAGCAATAACCACGCGTGCGAAGCCGCGGGTACAGCTAGTAAATGCATAAATGTGTAGACTAATTCTGTTAGCTAATAAAAGACGAAGAAGGTATAAAAGGTAGAAAAAACAAAGGGAAAATGTAAAATTTTGCTAGACCACCGAAGTTAAGAGTGTTTTGTTATGAAGTAGTCTAATGGCTGGTTCCTATATCTTAAAACGAACCGTTTTCGCTTACTGTCCGTCAGCTTTTGACATAAGCGCCATACAAAAAACGTCAAAAAGTAACGAGACGTTGTAGAAACGACTCGTTTAATTTTTATAGGAATGGGGTGGGGTATAAGTCTATCTATACATAAAATAATGCAGAAGGCACAAATAGTCAGTACAATGAAAGTAAAAAAAAGTCTAGGAGACTTAAAATAATGAACAATATTTTTATTTTTTTAAATGGTGTCTGTCTGTCTGTTCGCGCGGAAGCTTTTATGCAGTAGCCATTCCATAGTGAAACTTAGAACGCGCTATCACAATTAAATGCATATACATTTCATGTATTTGCTGTTAACCAAGGAGGAGTTCCCTAGTCAGGACCCAACCCTGAGTGCAACAACCATGCATGCATGCCATGTGCATGTCATGGTAAAACTTAACTGGCTATCATAATAAAATGCGTACACAACATTTCGTGTCTGTGCTGTTGGCTGTTGAGAAGTTCCTTTATCAGGAGACCATGTCATGGTAAAACTTAAAACTGGCTATAATAACAAAATGCATACACAAAATTTTGTGTCTGTGCTGTTAACTATTGAAGAGTTCCTTTATCTGGAGCTAATCCTGGATGTCGATTCAGGTCATGCTTACCATAAAAATGCATTGTCATCAGAATTCAATGAACATGTAAAAATTCCACTCCGTTGGATAAGAGGAAGCGGTTCTAATTCAGCTTGCAAGATTTGACCTAAACAAACATACATACATACATTACATAAATACATTGCAAATTAAATAAAAGCTTTAAAAATCTGGTGTACTTGGTATCTCAATCCGATGAGAAGCCAAGCAATCAATAATCAAACAATTTGACATCATTTTGAATGAAGTTTTATGGAATTTGGTATATTGTTACTTTTAGAACAAGTTTTTTTTTTATATATTTTTATTATGTCTGTCTGTATCTTTACGCATCACGTAAAAATTACTGGACCAATTGTTATGCGGTTTTCTGTTAATAGCTTAGGTTTAAACTTAAAATCTGATTTACCTTGTATCTCAATCTGTTAGGTAGAAGCCAAGCTATTGATAAAAACTATTTGATGGCCTGAACTAAATTTGATATAGTTTAGTGTACTTTATAGGTAATTTTGGTCCTGGAATAACAATAGGTGACTTTAACCCAGAAAAATGACAATGCTGGCAAGCCATTTATTTTAGCACAACTATTCTAAAATAAATGGCTGAACAGATTTTCATCAAACATTTAAGAACAATAAATACTGCATTGAAATCAGTCCATCCATTTGAGAGCTAGGTATAATACCACAGACAGAAAGGCTTCAAAATAAGACAAAAAGAAAAAAAATTGAGTTGCTGTAAAATACCTCTGAACAACAAATTTAAAAATTAATTGAATTAATTATGCAATATTCAAACAATTGTCTTCATTAACATCATTAGTTATTTATTTTACCTGAATATAGCTTAACCAGCTGCAATAAGTTTTTTCAATGCTTACAATGATAAATATGTACAATTAAATTATTTACGTAATTAATGACGTCTTTACTGAAATTTGTACTGATCAACCTTTTCAACCAACAATCAACATCTGGTGCAGCTAGGATGCTCTATCAATCCACATATAAACTGGTCAAAAGCTGTTAAAAACTGATGCGTACACTATGGGACTGACATAGTCATTGGACGACTCAAAGCCCCTAAAATAAAAGAGGAAAAAAAAAATACCTTTTCTTATTTCAGCAAAAGTGTTTCCGTACCTCTACCTACCTTTCTTATGATATTATCGTAATTTATATTTGTTACTAGCTTTACCCGCGGCATCGCACGCGTGGTCATTTCTCTAGGTTATAAGTACTCTATGTACCGCGGCTTCGCACCCGTGGTCATTTCTCTAGATTAAAAGTACTCTATGTACTTATTCCAAGACCTAAAATACCAATATACCAACATTCAGAACAGTTTTTTATCACTTGCTTGGCTTCTATTCTCCCGATTGAGATACTAAGTACACCAGTTTTTAAGTCAAAAGCTATCGAACAGAGAAAACTGCATCGAAATCTGTCCAGTAGTTTTTAAGTGATGCGCGAACAAACATACAGACAAACAATCTAACAAACAGACAGACGATTTTTAAAAATGTTCTATTCTTGTTCAGTAGCTTATTTTAACCCTAGACCATTTTTTTTAGTTATCTTCACTGTACAGACTTTTTCGATCTTATTGCTTTATTATAAGTATAGATTGTACAATTTCACAGTAGAACCTTGATGATCTAGACATTAATCTTAACAGTATCAGTTATTTTAAAAGCTTTTATTTATCTTGCAATGTTTGTATGTATGCATGTATGTATGTTTGTTTAGGTCAAATCTTGCAAGCTGAATTAGAACTACTTCCTCTTATCCTACAGAGTTAAATTTTTACATGTTGCTTCAGTTCCAATGCATTTTTATGGTAAGAATGACCTGAATCGAGATACAGGATTAGCTCCAGATAAAGGAACTCTTCAATGGTTAATAGCACACACAACATTTTGTGTACGCATTATATTATGATAGCTGGTTTTAAATTTTGCCATGACATGGTGTACAGATAATGGAGCTCTTTAACGGTCAACAGCACAGACACAAAATTTTGTGTACACATTTTAGTATGACAGCCGGTTTTAACTTTTACCATAACATGGCTGCTGCACTCAGGGTTGGCTCCTGACTAGGGAACTCCTCAAAGGTAAAAAGCACAGACACGAAACGTTGTATATGCATTTCATTGTGATAGCCCGTTCTACATTTCACCATGACATGGCATAAAACCTTTTTTTTAAGGTTTTTTAATTAAATTATGTATAGTAGTTTATTTTTCTAAAACTAATGTTTGCTCTTTACTAAGAGAGATAGCACGTAGTACCAGAGATATTTTGCAATTTAGTGGAACCACGTCAATTGTAATCAAGTTTTATTAAGGTTTAATACTTAATAATTAAGTGGATCCAATTATTTATGGGATCCGAAAAACCACAATAACAGAAAAAATGTGAGAATAGACAATGCCAGCGGTTCACTACGCTGATAACCGCACTTTTCAGTCTTCTCGGAACCACAGTTGATCCAACCAGATTAAAATATTTGTTGATTAGTTAAAATACAGAGAGCAGTAAGAAAAGCAAGAGTGTGGATGGGAAATTTTATATGTCTTTTGTTGCCTGGTCTCACCTGGCATTGTAAGAGCTACATAAGATTGTTCATACAATATTTTCATATGCAGTTTTATTACAAGAAAAAATTGCACTATAATCCAGATACCTCAGTTATCAACCAAGGCCTGGATTTTTTACACTCAAGACTACCAAGGCCCTATGTGTCTCAAGGATTTGATAAGCCCTCATTGAATATTAGATGTTTATTTGGAAACAATGCTGGTTATGTTGCAAGTCTATAAGTAGATTTTTGTTTATATGATCCGTGACAAGAAGTGAAATATTTATATATATATATATATATATATATATATATATCACTTATAAATATTGCATTGTGATATATTTAAAAATGTTAATTATATCACACAAGTTGATACAACTTTATTTTTTTGTTTTGAATGATCATAGATTGTTGTTTATTATTATTATGATATTATTTATTCTGTGGTAAAGGCTATTTTAACATGGCAAGCAACATTTTAATCCAAATCACACCATAGCTTTAAACATTCAACAACATAGTTGTATGTTCATCTAAGGCCCGTATTAATAAATCACTCTTGGTTGAGCTCTCAAGTGCGATATCAACTGATACACTCTCAAGTTGTGATCAGCATCTTAAGATCGTCGCTGATTAATAAAGACATTTCAAGAGCATCTCAGATCATGTCGCTTTCATGAGCCGCATCTCAAGATGCTACGTCACAAACCAGAACTTGAGAGCAAGATTGAATAAACTAGTGAAAATTCTGTTTTTGCTCAAATAAGATATAACATAAGGTTAAAATTTATTACTTCGATGTAGTTGAATTAAATTAAATGCGATTATATTAAACATAATGTTTATTTTCTACATAATTATCATAACCATACTTTAGTTTTTTTGTAGAAAGGATGTAAGCCATAATTTGTCTATATTATTCAAAGTTCTACTAAAGAACTTAACTCAATTCATCAACAAATAACTATAATATATGAAAATAAAAATTTGTTGATTATCCATGCAGTATTTCCAGCCCATGCAGTATTTTTGTCTTTGGTTACGATTTCGGATCTTTTTAGACTTCAGCGAGTCCTCGCCAGTTCTGATATCTACCAAATCTTCAGATCTTTTCGCAATCATGCCAAATAAATTTGTTTATTTCTAGAAGAATATAAAAATATTCATATAATGATAGTTATATAATTACAATTGTCAACTTCTGACATTATATTTTCGAAATTCTGGATTCTAGCAACTGGCAATCACATTCTCAAGTCACGGATCGACTGCACTCAACATTCTGCATCTCAAAGCACATCGCAAGTGCGCTCTTGAGAGTCGAGATTGATTTATTATTAAACACTAACTCAGCTGATTACGGCATCTCAATCAACAGCTTAAGATATGTTTATTAATTAGATTAGCATCTTGAGATTAGCATCTTGAGATCACTCTCAATAGCACTCTCAGTGTTGAGGTAATACGGCCCTAAATGTCAATACAATAGTATGTGTTGACGAAATGCATATGAAAATCATATGATGAGCTTATGAAATCTTAAATACTTGAGAATGATCAGAGAAAAGTATTTCAGACATTGTGTAAGACAATGTGTCTTAGTGGTATTTCATATATTGTATTATGTAGACCATTCACTTTTTTGTTTAGGTGCTATAAACCTGTTATTTAGCTACAGAAAGACAAACAGACAGTTTTGCCACAGCAATTGGGTTTCATTTGGACTCTTTGGGTATGGGACCCCATAAAGTTATATATTATAGAGCAAATAATTTCTAAATAACAACTATCTGTATACAAAATCAATATGTATTTATTTGCAAACTCCAGCAAACAATAGAAAATAGTAATTATCATTGATATTCAACCCTAGCTGTACCCTCGGCTATGCACGCCTTGTCATTTCTATATGTTAAAAGTACTTTAAGAACTATTTCAAAGATACCATGTAAAATTCCTTCAGCCGTCAAAAAGTTTTGATCGACTGCTCGGCTTCTACTCATCTGATTGAGATACCAAGTAACCCAGTTTTTAAGTCAAACATTAAGCTATCCAATAGTAAAAACCGCATCGCAATCAGTCTAGTAGTTTTTATGTGATGCGAGAACAAACATACAGACAAACACAATTTTTAAAAAACTACTGAACAATAGCTATTTTTTATATTTAAGTACCCTAGAACATTTTTTTTTAATTATCTTTGTACAGACTTTTTCGTCCTTATAGCTTTATTATAAGTATAGATGATGAGGCCAGGCTAGGCAATCTACTTAACACAGTATCAACAAAATCACTTGGAAAATTTCCATTAGTTGTCAAACAGAACAGCCCAATGAAATGCATCAACATACCTTGATATAAGTAGGGCCTTTTCAAGGAACTGGAGTAAGTGTAGCCTATCTAACATATAGCACCAGTACAGCAAATGTTTATAGTGGAATGTCAATGACCTAATCCACATTGGTATCTTCTGTTTAGGTCATGCTTACTTATACCGTTTTTTAAAATATCTACCATGTTACAATTTGCCTACAACATGAATTTATAGACACCATGGGAAGTCTTAGATGCTCATCCCTCATTTTGAGTGGATAGCTTTTAACATTATTATTTAACTAAACCAATGTCCAAACTAAAATATGCAAATCATACAAATTGCTATAACTAATATACCTATAAAACATAAACAAAGCAGATACACTCATTGTAAATCACAAGATTTGCAATGAGTGTAAGAAAAACTACATACACATAAGTTCTTGTCTATTTATATTATGTTTACTTATTGCTATACAAACAATAACAAACAGCTGTAGTATTCAGTTTTCCAATTATCTAAGTGGAATAAAAAAAAGTATTAAACTGAAGATTAGGTTATGAAGGCCTATTCATCAGGTGAAGTTATTGTTTGTTCTAACCTCTCATTACTATAGTGGAATGAAGGGCTAAGGTGAAGGAATCAAATGACCACTGGGGTAGAAACCTCGATAAGATAATAGCAACCAGAAGGCGCGCGCCGAAAATAGATAAGGACCCACCTTTGAGCAGAGGCAGAGCCTGCAGTTCCACATCTTGCGTGTTGCGGTATCGGGACGAACCCTGAGACTTCTTGGTCTTTTTCTTCATTGACCGTTTGGCGAAAGGATCAATCCTGTCCACAAACGTTCCCGAAGACATTTTGGCAGTAAAAAAGTGTCCAAATGACAATAGGTAGACTGTGTATCAATGCGAAAATTGTTTTGGTTCCGATAGTGTCATGATCTGGCCCAGTCCACGAGACGAACGCGCACTTCCCGTAAGGTCGGAGCACAATATTAGAGCCTAAACAAACATTCCTTCGTCACACATGACGGTAATGGAGTGGTCACACTCAGGCCATTCTTTACACACTTCAAGATTCCACAACAGTTACGTAATTTTAAAACGTCTTTATCGCTAAAATGACATAAATACAGAAAGGAACAATCCGATTCACAAAATCAGTTTTATTTTCTGAGGCGTGTCACGAATAGCTGAAGGCAGAAGTCACATATACATACAAGCCTCGTGTAATATCAGCCGGTCAGTCAGTGACAATAATTTCTTAACAATAATCACTCGAGGTTTTTCACAGTTTTATTCGTAACAACACGTAAAACAACGAAACAAAACAGTTATCGTCCTGTTTAGACGTAATCGGAAACTTATGCGGTGATGACACGGACTAAAATTTTAACACCAAAAATCTATCTTCTCGCCATCGCTCACCATCCGTTTCGACAGTGAAACAGGACGCATTTTATAACGCTCAGCACTTGAATATTTAGAGATTTAACACAATCACTAGACCGTTTATATGTTTCTTCAAGACTTTCGAAGCGATCAATTTACTAATTTGATCCTAAAAGATTAACATCACGGTATTCACGGTTTGCTGCGAAAACGCTACACTCATAGAAAAGTACCTACTTCTGAAAATAGATGGAGATAGAAAATGTTCAGTTTGCCAAATCACATACTTTTTATTGTAAAAGTGAAACATACAATGCATACTTATCACTACAAATTTGATATTTTTTTTAAATTACATTTTGTGGTGCAACATTTTTCACTTAATTTATTGTATCTACAAGAAATGAATAAATTTAATTAAAGAGTACAGACATGGATAGTGTAATTCCGTCCACAGAATTGAAAAAAATACAGGCTATACTATTTTTCATCAAAGAGTATGAGAATAATTCTAGTTTTAGTCTTTTTAGCTAACCTAATGATTATAATTTTAGCACCCATGATTAATAAATCTACTATTAAAATTTAAAATATAGCTAGTACTTTTTTATAAACTTTTATTAATTATTTCCGCAGACAGAGAAACCAACTCTGTCTACGAACTCGAAGTGTAGACGTCTCTTCCCGTTTGCCAAATCCGTAGAGAGTATCAAGAATAGAGATCCTCCTTTAATAATAATAATTATGCAAGCGGGATAAACTTATACACTGTTACCAGAGAAGACGATAATATTTTTTGTCCCTTCCTGTGTATGATGTTTTGGTTGTTTGGCTGAAAGCTCATTTCAGCCAAACCGTTCAAGAGATTTTGTCGTCGATATTTTAGTGGTTTGTGCTATATTGACTGCATTTGTACGTTTCTGACTACTTTTTTATAGTGAATAATTAAAATCTGACTTACTATAATGGTAAATTGTTGCATTGTAGGCTGCAAAAGCCGTACGAAACGAAAACATGAAAATCTACCTTCCACACGTAAGACTTAATTTTCGAGTACATTATTGAATTGTCTTGCATAAATTATTGCTATTAGATTCTCATCCGCGCTAGGTTTAGTAAGATTTAATTGACTTTAGACGATATTTTTAGTATTTTTCGATGGCTAAAAGTTATTTATTTCGAAGTATTATCGTCACAAATTGCGTGGCTTGTTATATTTTGACATTTGTGTTCATCTCACTCTATCTTGATGTGGTTTGAGTGAGCTGGAACGAGTAAGGACATTAACGAATTATCTACTTCATTGCGTAGGCTAATCTGATTTTAGGGATACCATATTTTTTTTTCCCTCAAGTACTGGGTAATTTTAAGTCATAATCATCATCATCATGTCAGCCTTTAGAAGTCCACTGCTGAACATAGGCCTCCCCCAAAGAGCGCGATGAGGAGCGATCTTGTGCCACCTCCATCCACCGACTTCCTGCTATGGCTACAATGTCGTCGGTCCAACGTGTGGGGGGTCTCCCCACACTTCGCTTGCTTGTTCGTGGTCGCCATTCGAGAACCTTTATTCCCTAGCGGTTGTCGATTCTGCGAACTATATGGCCTGCCAATTGCCACTCCAACTTGCAAAATCTGAGAACTATGTCGGTAACCTTCGTTCTTCTACGGATTTCCTCATTTCTGATTCTATCACGTAGTGAAACACCGAGCATAGCTCTCTCCATTGCACGTTGCGCAACTCTGAGCTTGTGTATGAGACCAATAGTTAGCGACCACGTCTCAGTGCCGTATGTCATCACTGGCAACACGCACTGATTATAAACAATCGACTTGAGGCTCTGCGGTATCTGCGACGAGAAGATATGGCGTAATTTCCCGAACGCTGACCATCCGAGTTGGATTCGCCGGTTGACCTCTTTGTCGAAGTTGGATCGTCTGACCTAAGTATACATAGTGATCAACAGCTTCGATAATATCGTTCCCAACATAAACCGGCATGGGTACGACATGGGAATTTGACATGATGTTCGTCTTGCCCATGTTCATTTTAAGACCCACCTGTTGGGAAACAATATTGAGGTCACTGAGCATTGTGCTTAGGTCTTCCAGGGTTTCAGCCATGATGACTATATCATCAGCAAATCGAAGGTGAGTGATGTATTCGCCATTGATGTTATCACCAAATTCGTTCCAGTTCAGAACCTTGAATATATCTTCCAGAGCAGAGGTGAACAGTTTCAGAGAAATAACGTCTCCCTGTCTCACCCCTTTTTGCAGCTGGATAGAGTTCGTGCTCTGATCCTGAAGACGAACTGTCATGGTGGCCTTGCTGTACAAACACTTGAACACTTCGATGTACCGGTAATCAATCTGGCATCGCTGTAATGACTGTAACACTGCCCAAGTTTCGACTGAATCAAAGGCTTTCTCGTAGTCCACAAACGCTAGACATAGTGGCCGATTATATTCTTCGGTCTTCTGTATAATCTGCCAGAGCGTATGGATGTGGTCTACGGTGCTAAAGCCTTTCCGGAATCCAGCTTGTTCGGGAGGCTGAAAGTCGTTAAACCTACGAGCGAGACGGTTTGTAACAACTCTCGAAAACAGCTTATAGACGTGGCTCAGCAGCGAAATGGGCCTATAATTCTTAAGGGTTTTATCACCTTTCTTAAAGAACAAAACCACTACGCTCCTGTGCCACGCCTCTGGCGTAGTACTTTCGAGGATGACGGAGTTAAACAGCTTCTGAAGGACTTTAAGTACCGGTGTTCCACCCGCTTTCAGTAGCTCTGTCGATATTCCGTCCTCCCCTGGTGTCTTGTTGCTCTTAAGCTGTTTGAG
The DNA here is from genome assembly GCA_946251855.1 of Alsophila aescularia. Lineage (NCBI taxonomy): Eukaryota > Metazoa > Arthropoda > Insecta > Lepidoptera > Geometridae > Alsophila > Alsophila aescularia. Next base: position 24,071,998 of record OX276373.1, on the reverse strand, counting down.
AGCCATTCTGATCTCGTATAGGCTGACGTCCGAGATATCTTCGGTATAATGTCGGGTCAAAAGGGCTCTTGCATCGCTAGTCCTGCTAAGAGGACTACGCGATGAGGTGTATAATTACCATGGTGTCCATAGAACTTCTCGAGCTCACTCAAAATCTCAGCTTCGTCAACAGGCTTTGCCCAATACACAGATCTCTTGCGAACACTTTGCAGCCCTTGTTCCGCTCTATTGCGTTCTTAATACATAGTAGTACAGTAGTATTTTAGGAACAAAAATCGTGTCGCATTTTTGTTTATTAAGCAAGCTGTAACTCGACATATCCACTGAAGCCTCATCTCGCCTCATTCTGCCATAAGTTTGAGTGTATGCTCAGAGATTTTCTGTGTTCTTTTTTTGCGGGAGTCTTAAAGAACTCCGACCCGACCGCGTGGACAGTTTCCACAAGCCCTTTATTTAGTTCGTCCACTGTATCGCATTCGGTAAGGATTTGGAAGCGATTTGGAGCTACAACTTCAGCCTGTATGCCCCATGTGTCGTAGTTTTCTATTGAAAGAGGGTCGATTTTGGTGCTCGACATTTTTATTACATGGACAGAGGTACTCACTTAATATCATAATTTTTTATCGCTCTGCTACCATCTAAAGAAATATTAATGAGATTACGAGTGAAAGCGTGTGCGTGAACTAGTAAAGCTGTTTTAATTTAATGTAGTAGAAAATACAAGTAATATTTTTAAAAGATATTTTTCTCACACAGACAACATATTATAAACTTCATATCGCCTAGCAACCAACCATAGACTTAGGCGCAGTATTTATACAAACTATATTGAGTGGTATAGATACTTCACACTTACCATGCGGTGATCACTGCCGGTCTTAACCCTGTTGATCACAGAGACATCATTGAATATATGCTTATTGGTCGTCAAAATGAAATCTATCTCGTACTTATGACCGCCGGGGTGCAGCCACGTCCATTTCCTGGAGGGGCGCTTCTTGAAGAAGGAGTTCATCATAAAGAGTACCTCCTTCTCCATGAAGTCGGCCAATCGCTGACCCCTTTGGTTTCGCTGTCCAAAGCCAAACTGCCCCACTCTCAGTTCATCGCCATTCCTCATGCCCAGCCGTGCGTTGAAGTCCCCCATCACCACTGTGAAGTGTGTTTTCGGGGCATGTATGGCATTATAAATGTCGTCATAAATAGCCTCCACTTCATCGTCCGGGCGATTCGAGTGTGGGGCGTACACCTTTATGACCTTCAACGAATACCGTTCGGTAATTCTGAGTATAAGCTATACCACCCTGCTCGAAACGGTTTCGATCTTCACAATGTTATTGACGAGGGACTTGTGGACGAGTTGACATAGTCACCACGCTTGGCAGGCGGATTGGTGACCGCAGTGTAGCAAATGTGCTAGGAGGACGCTGCTGCCCATCTTCCGGTGTATAATCCCTTAGTCGCCTCTTACATCCACGGGAGGATTGAGAGGGGTCTTATTCTAAGCCGAGACCGCCACGGCAATTTTAAGTATCTAATGTAAAATAATAATTGTTGTTTGCTCTGTGTATGTATTTACAAATTAAAAAGTAAAGATCACTGATAGCGGTTATCTATTTCCCATAGAATAGGCATTGCTTAGTCTGGGGTTAAATGGCGGTGTGTGTGAAAAATCTACCAAAATATAAAATTTTACTAAACAAAATGGAATTAAATTGTATTAAATTAATTATTTCTGTCAATTTCCTAACTTAATCCCGTTATTTTTTCCAGATTTCCTAAATATATGACCATAAGAAAGTTACGGAACAGTGTAACAGGTCCAACTAACTGGCTTCCAACAATTTCCTCATGTATATATACAAAACATTTTTGAATCAAAATATTTCTGAAAAACTGAAAAGAAGGTGTTCTAACGAATCGGTTCTGTGCTTACAATTGAGTAAGTTAATTGACCGAGCGAGCGTGAAATGCGAGCAAAGCGTCTCTTTTTCAGCTTCAGCAAAAATTCTTTCGTATGACTGGATGTCTGTCCAGATTTCCGGCTGTTCTGCTCTTCAGGTCGCATTTCTCAGCCGATCGAGACGAAACTTGGTAAACAGGTTAAGCAAGTTTTTAGTTTTTTTCTAGTTTTCTGGGATTTTTGTCTGGGGGGGAACTTCCCCCAAAAAAGGTTAAAAATGGGTTACTGAATATCTCCGCCATATTAAATCCTATTTAGATGGTAATTTTTTTTTATTTGAAAGGTTTCACTTTAAGTTAGTCCCATTAAAATTTAGTGAAGATCTGATTAGGATCTTCGACGTGATAAGCAGAATAGCTCATCAAAATGCAGTAAATATCTCACTTTTAGATTTCCACCAGTGGATTCATCCCTTTAGCCATATTCAGCCTTTTTTTTTTAATTTTTATTTTTTTATTCTTTTTTTCCTATTAGGTAGGAATTGACAGAGCACTTTGGTTCTTAATATTAGTATTACAATAAGATAACTAGATGGCGCTACTGTGCACCGCTAGATTGTTTGTAAAAAAGTTTGTACCTGCGAGGTCTACAGCTGACAGAGCCACTAGTTCTATACTGTGTAGTCAGCCCTTCATGATTAACACTAGCAATGGGCTGCGCTTTCCCGATTTCCTACATGAACTGTTTTTTTGTTGGGATAAAAGTAGCCAATGTGCTATTCCAGGGTATTAGTTACCTTCATACCAAATTTCATCCAAATCCTCTCAGCGTGAAGGAGTATCAAACATACTATAACTCTCTCTCTCTCTCTCTCTCTCTCTCACATACACACCGACAAACTTTCACATTTAAAATATTAGTGTGATCTATATTTTTCGTGTACTTTGCACCACTCCATTTTTGGTCTAGTGGTTAGAGACCCTATTTATGCTGACCGTAAATTTCAAGAAGTAGAAAATATTAAATTTTTAGGACTCTTTATCATTTCCAAACTGAATTGGAAGGACCATGTTAATAATATATGTTCAAGGCTTAATCAGTTCTCCTATGCACTTTTTATGCATGAAAAAGTTGTAAATATATCGGCAGTGTTGACTTCTTATTATGGTTATGTGGAATCTGTGTTGCGATATGGAGTAATGTTTTTGGGAAATTCCGTGGAAAAAGAAAGAGTAATTAAAGCTCAAAAGAAATGCGTACGCTCAATGTGTAGATTGAAGCAAATAGACCATAGGGAGAGCCATATTTTTTAAATCTTTATTTGTTAACCTAGCCAAGCCTGTATATTTATGAAATTACGAATTTCGTTAGATGTAACTTAGGTTTATTTGAGTCACTAAATAGTAAACGTCGCTGTAATAGAATAGGCTTTCCCAGTAACAGAACGGCGCTGTTTAATAATAGTGTGTTTTGTATGGCCCCACGTATCTACAATCATATACCGAAAACAATTATAGAGAGCACGAATATCAATATTTTTAAATTTAAATTAAAAAGTTTATTAATTCGAAAGACATATTACAGTGTAAGGGACTATTTAGATGACAAGTCTGATATATATAAATTATTAACTTTTATATTTATTGGACTGTATATCAATTTTTTATATTGTCTGACATTATCCAATCAAAAGTTTTTATTTAAATAACACATGACTATTAATTTAACGATTATTTTTAGATGACATTTTACTTTAATTATTTGACTTGTGTTTATTTATGTGTGTAAGACTGATTAAGAGATTTCATATACCATTACTATTATATTATTTGAATTGTTATTGAAGTTTTTATGTTATTTTTTTTTAATTCAATTTTTATTTTATTTTTAGATTTTATTTGTGATTATTGAAAGCCTGAAAGGCCGAATGTAGTGAACTATATATTACAATTTATTTTTACCAACAATTGTTACACCTATATTCTCAATAAATAATTTTGATTTGATTTGATTTGACCCTACTAGATACGAAATCAAACGGTCGCGGGTTCGAATCCTGCAAGATGCAATCATTTGTGTGATGAGTACAAATGTTTGTTTTCGAGTTATGGATGTTAATATTCGTATTTAAGTATGTTTATCCGTTATCTAGTGCCCATACAGGGTATCCTAGTGTGGGGCTAGGTAACTGGTGCGGAGTTGTATCGAATATATATTTTATTATACTGACGTAATTTTTTTACCAGGCAAATTATTTAGTCCTATCAATCAAAACCTCAAAAATCAACTATTCCCGTATATCCTCCCCTTAAATTTTCTGCTAAATATTGTTGCTCACCAGGGTATTTATTTTGCAAAGCGGGTGACCCTAAAATTGTTGGTACTTTAAACCCGTCGTTTTTCAGTATACGCGTGGAGCATCTCTATTCATGATTCTCTCTCTACGGCCAAATTGGTCGGTACCACAGACAAAATGAGCGGGCGTTGTCTATGCATTTGATCGTTATGTCACAATGGCGAAGGAAAAAATTCCGTACTCTATGACGCAGAAAAGTATACTGTATAATTTTTAGTCTATGACATTTGGCTTTGGTACCTTTGGAAGAAAGTGGCTTTCTAAAGATTTTTTTATAGCTTTTATTTCAATTTTGAAGTAAATGTGGATTAATTTTGTTAATTCATTGAAATCCAAGCACGCGTAATCCATTGCTCGACCCACAATTGCAAGCTATCCAGCGGTAATCCCTGATATTTTGGCGGAATAATTTAGAAAGCAACATGGAAGCGCTGACAGTTCCGCCATGAATGCAAAATAAATAGAAATTGTGAAGGTTTGAAACGTAAATATCATATCATTGTATGGATCATAATACTATTGTTTTTATCTATTGAAAACAATGATGACCTAACTCTAACAAATCCGGTTATGCCGACGATCTCACTTATGTCACCAACTCTCGAAGAAAGTCCCCTGGCTGCTTTGCTCAGTCCATTGATTGCTTGCAGTTCGTCTAAACGCGTTCTATTACTCACAAGTCTTGCTATATATTTGAGAAGTGATATTATATTCCATATATAAAGCAAAAGTGTACAACATTCAACTGATTGTCAAAAAATAAACATAGCATTACCCCCAGCATTTCTGATTGCAAGTGTACTAATACTACTAATTTATCTAATAATTATGAAGGAACTAATATTTAACATTAAAAAATATATATGTATTTTAGTAATTGAATTGGTACCATATTTGTGTTATAAAATAATTATTTATTTCAGCAGCTGGTCATAAGTCAAACTGGCTAGACACTTCACAATGTTGAGAGGTGGGCGTGGAGGCCGTCACAGTCCGGAGCTGTACCCCCACACACTGAAGTGCTCCAACGCTAGCGACACAAGTTCTGCATACAGTGGCAGTGACACAATGACCTCAGTACACAGCTCTCTAGATATGGACATGGAAGTGGACCTCTCTGGGCTCCTTGAGTCCATTGTTGACTCAGATGAAGAGGAAGACTTGGAAGAGAGCATGGACAGCCTCACCGTACGTGATGCTGTTCGAGAATGTCTTGAGAAGGACCCCACTGAGAGAACAGATGAAGACATTGAAATACTTCTAGAATTCACACAACACTTAAAAGCATTCACCAACATGACGCTGACAGTGAGAAGAGCGCTATGCACAAAAATGGTATTTGCAGTTGTTGAGAAAGCTGGGACCATTGTTATGAATGATGGTGAAGAACATGATTCATGGTCTGTTCTTATCAATGGGCATGTGGGTATTGAACATCCAAATGGAGAGATTGAATATCTCAATGTTGGTGACAGCTTTGGAATGGCTGAGGCTACTCTTGAAAAATTATATCACAGGGGTGTTATGACAACCCGTTGTGATGACTGCCAATTTGTATGTGTCACACAGGATGATTTTTATCGCATATTACATCAAGGTGAAGAGAATATAAAAAGACATGAAAATGAAAATGGTGTGGTGGTTTTGGTTACGGAATACAGAGGGGCAGCAGGGGAATCGAGCCGCCTACTGGGACATGTAGTCATAAGAGGCACTCCTGAAGAGTTAATGCTCCAACTTATTGCTGACAACTCTCGTGATTCCACATATGTTGATGACTTCCTTCTAACACACAGGACCTTCATTGAAAGTCCTCTTGTGGTTGCTAAGCAGCTTCTTGCCTGGTTTTCAGACCCATTGGTTCGTGATAGAGTTACAAGGGTGGTTTTGCTTTGGGCAAATAATCACTTTTCTGATTTTGATACTGATCCAACCATGATGGATTTCCTTGAATGTTTCGAAATGTCACTGGAAAGGGAGAAAATGGAAAGCCAATCCAGATTATTGAACTTGGCATGCTCAGCTAAAGCACGAGTAAGAAGTATTACATTGTCTCGTCCTACCCGGGATGAACCTTTAAATTTCACCATCATAGGAGGATATGAAAGAGGCTATGGTATATTTATACAGAAAGTGGAGAAACATTCAAAAGCTGAAGATGTGGGGTTGAAAAGGGGAGACCAAGTCCTGGAAGTGAATGGCCAGTCATTCCAACACGTCAGTCATGCAAAAGCAATGGAAATTATCACGGGATCTACACATTTAAGCATCACAGTAAAAAGTAACTTGTTAGATTTTAAGGATATGCTAAAGAAACCTGAGAATTCTCCAAGACAAAGAGGTTGTGCAAATATGGTACGCTGGCAGACAGATCCCAGAGCAAGATTGTCAACAGCAGAACTCCTCAGTGAAAATTCTATTACGCTAAATCCTGTATTTCAATCACCAACTAAAAAACCACAGCCTATGAATATTAAAAAGGAACCTCAAAAAGGGTTCATGACCTTGGGTCCCAAGAGGAGACTTCAAAAAGCTTTAATGAAAATGAACATACTTCCGAAAAATACTATCACCGATGTGTTGCACAGTGATGACAGTATCCTCTCAAACTCTGAATCATTGCATAAAGCTAACAGCAGCACTTCATTCTACAATTCTCACAGCAATCCAGATTTAATATCTATATGTTATGATGAATACCAGGCATCTGATTACCCTGAACATGTATTAAAAGTGTATAAAGCTGATCAGACGTGCAAATATCTGCTGGTACATAAGGAAACAACAGCCAGGGAAGTTGTTATGCTGACCTTGCAAGAGTTTGGTATTACTGATCCCAGTTCAAATTTTTCTCTGTGTGAAGTGTCCGTTGCCCATGGAGGTATCATCAAACAACACCGACTACCTGACCAGCTGCAAAACTTAGCAGAAAGAATTGGTCTTAGCTCCAGATATTATTTGAAGACCAATGGAGTAAGCGAAACTTTAGTACCTGATGACATGGCTCCAGAGCTGCTAAGAGATAGTGTTGTGCACTTCCTTCAGTTGAATGCTGTCGAAGTGGCCACACAGCTCACCCTACAAGATTTTTGCATATTTTGTCAAATAGAAAGCACTGAGTATGTTGATGATCTGTTTGAGTTAAAAAGCAGATATGGAACACCCATGTTGACACAGTTCGCTGAACTTGTGAACAAAGAAATGTTTTGGGTGGTGACTGAAGTTGTCAATGAGCAAAACATTGTTCGAAGATCAAAAATTATCAAACAATTCATCAAAGTTGCTCGCCAATGTAAAGAATACAGAAACTTCAACTCCATGTTTGCAATAATTTCTGGATTGGGTCACGGTGCTGTTTCTAGACTGAGAATGACATGGGAAAAATTACCCACCAAGTACTACAAACTCTTCACAGATTTACAAATGTTGATGGATCCCTCTAGAAATATGTCGAAATACCGACAGTTAGTGTCAATTGAGCAAGGTAGAGTACCCGTCGTACCTTTCTACCCTGTGGTCAAAAAGGATCTGACATTTATTCACCTGGGAAACGACACACGAGTTGAAGGTATGGTCAACTTTGAAAAATTGCGAATGATAGCGAAGGAAGTAAGGACACTCACTAACATGTGCACTCCGGGAGGAGTCCAACAAGGGCAGGTGACAGTTAAAAGAAGGAAAAAGTCTTCAAACGTACCTAACCCCAAGAAAATGTTTGAAGAAGCACAAATGGTGCGGCGTGTAAAGGCATACTTGAACCGTATGCATGTAGAAACAGACGAGGAACGCCTTCATGCCATGTCATTAGAATGCGAGGGCTCGGGGCCGGCGCCCGCCATGCCGCGTCGTCGCCATCCATCGCCTTCTCTGTCGACCACCAGCAGTGCATCGTCGGCAAGTGAGAGCAAGAAAAGTTTCGCAGGGAACAAGTTCGGCACCGCTTCACCCCAGGCCGTGCGGAAACTGTTAGCGCTGTCGGAGCCCGCCAAAACGAGACCGCACCAACCGAGACCGCCGCCGCCGGGCCCGTCACCGTGCTCGCACCGGCGCGACGGGCCCGGCGCGGGCGCGTGCTGTCCCCGCTCGGCGCACGAGCGTTCGCACTCGGACACTCCCACGCCATTGCCGGTGGACCTGAGCGCCGAGAGCAGCAGCGTGACGTCGCTAGTGAACCTGCCGCTGCGCAAGACCGGGTCGGCGACGTCGAGTGACAGCGGGCACGGGTCATGCGGCGCGGCGGCGGCGGCGGCGAGGCCCGTGCCGCCGCCGCGTATGCCTTACACTCTAGCGGCGCAGGTGGCGCGCCTGGAGCGCCTGAGCCGCGCGCATTCGCACGAGGGCGTCACGCGCCCCTACGACTACTATCCGGAGCCCCCTGATGATGATGATGACGATCAACAGGTCTCGGCAGTGTGAATGCTTTCAATACTCTAGATCGATGTCTATTTATATAGTTCACTGTTTTGTAATCTCATTTGAGGAATAGAAAGCACGAGTTACGTTTTTGTCTCATAAACTATAATATATTGTTATTAAAATGTGTATGTATCCCTAATATAAGTCTAAAGACTGTATATTATTATTATTATCTTAGGAATCAATCCTAGTGTTACATAATGTAAAATTCCATTATTATAAGTGATGCCTCTTCTATTTTTAATGTTAATGTGACCCACCATTTTCCAGTTTTATCTAGAGATGTTTGATGTATGTAAGTATACCGATCGTAGTAATGTGTATTTGGACGTTGGTATCTCTACATTCCGTTAATTGTATATTAATCGCTGTAGTTTTCATTTACTTATTTATAATTGTGAAACCTAGACCAAATAATAAATTAATGTACCTTTTATCCTTATGACACAAAATAATTTGATGAATAATAATTTTGTCATAGTGTGTATTTTGTGGTAGCTTTGCGGACCAATAATAAGTTTGAATACATAATGTTTCTTACAATTTATGTCAGCTCGAATTATGTTGATATCCAGTTCTTTTTTAAATTATACTATGATTGTAAATAATAAAATATAATTATTAAACTCAATTTATTGTGTATTTTATGTTCTTTTGGCATGACTATCTAAACTGGGCTAGATAGTCCAGTTCCAAGGGATGTAAGCAGGGCGCGGGAATCACGAGACAGTGCAGCGGCGGGCCGAGGTCGCATCGCTGCATTGCCTCGAGAGACATCACAGCTATACTCTGGTCTGGGGCTCCAACACGGGACAGACCCACCGCTATACTGTCTGTTTGGATGCCTGAAAAGGAAATAAATAGCAAGTTATCGCTAGTACTGTGGATGTTGCAAGGATATTCACTAATCACAAGTTCAGCATGGATTTTGTATGAAAACCACCAACCTGTGTCAGGGTTATTGCCAATTATCTGTACCAGCTGATCAGCTGCTTCTTTTACTGACATGAACTTTGGATCCATGTATTGACGAACCTTCTTTGTCAGTGATTCTTCAGTGGGTTCTTTCACTTTAATATCTGAAAAGAGAAAGGCATTGATTATTATTAATAAATCAAATAATAAAATTGGATTAACTAAGTGCTTTGAGTTTGGAAAGGAAATTTCTCTTTCCCGTGCTGACTCAGTTGAATCTCACACAGGAAAAAGATGTATACTTCTGACTCTACTGGTGCTTTGGAAATATGTCCGTTTGAGAAGAGAGCACCAAGAAAGTACAAGGATCAAAGATTTTGAATTACGCTTACTACAGGGATGTAATTTTCTCCATTTTTTATAATTCTTAATATTTTTTTAATATCAGAAATTATAATAAAAGACATGTAAATGTCAAATACAAAAGATTAAAATGCCAATCAGATATCCCACAATTATCAATCTGATAATAAAACACACAGACACTGGACCAGTGCCCACAAGCAGCTCCAGTTCCCGAGTATGACTTATACTACTACTACTATGACTATCATCCACCACAAGAGCCAATTTTTATTTTATTCTATACAACTATTAAACTATATTACTATTACATATAGTAAATAGTAATCCATACCAATATATAAAAGTGAAACATTGTCTGTTTGTTTGGGGAGCTTTCACGCAATAACGGCTGAATGGATTTTGATTAAATTTGGAATGGAGATAGCTTATACCCTGGAATAAAACACAGGATACTTTTTATCCCGGAAAATTGAAAGTTTCTACAGGAAATTCGGAAAATGTTGATTACTCACTGTAAGGAACGGTTGCCATGGAAACGAAATAACAAGTTTGTCAAAAAACATCAAGAGCTTTGGTGCTATACCTACTTAGTTTTTAATGTTCTAGAAGAACATAGGATGTTTTTTTCGCGATAAACAGTAGTCTGAGTGAACGCAGTTGCGGGCAGGAAAGCTAGTATTGTAATAACCCCAAGGGTAATCTGTGGAGCATACCTAATAAACATAATGTGTGCAAGTTTCTAGAGAAATTTCCAACAATCTTTTCAAAAAAGCTGTCTGGTTTCCAATTTTCTGTCCAGTAAGGAATTGAAACAGTTTCTCCAAAATTGTAGAGCTGCAACCCACAGCAACTCACTGCATTCATGATTGATGCATTGTGGACTATCTGAAATCCGAATGGTAATAACAAAATCAAAAATGATATTATTTTAACTAATTAAGCTGTTTAATTTATAGTTTGGATTACACAATGAAACCATATTTAATGAAAATAATCATCCATAATAATATAATTAAAGCGAAAGTAACTGTGACTGATACCATTTGACAACCAAATGTCTGAACGATGAAATTTGGTATGGGGATAGTTTGAACCCTGACGCAGAAAATATAATGCTTTTATTGCGATAAATTGCAGTCAGAGTGGTCAAAGTCACAGGCAAAAGCTAGTTATGTAAGTTAGTGTAATTAACCTGTGTTTTTACACCAAAATCCTTAGCCCTTAAAAGCATGTCCGTATGAGTAGTAGCACCCAAAGGATCACCTACTACAAGAAGAGCAATATCTTTGTCCTTTGCTTCTTTCAAAATATCATCAATGTTACTTTCACATAACTCTCTGTCTGCTAATATCAATGATCTTCCGTAAAACAATTCCTGAAAAAAAATGTACGGGTAAAAGTTCAGAAACTACGGTGTCGAACTTGAATAAATAATAAGAAAAGAGACAGACAAAAGAGTGTACCTCTTTACATAAATACTAAGCTACTCAAATTAATTTAATTTTACCAGAATCTCCTTTCCAACAGTAAGTATTGATGTATACGCTTCTAAATAAACTTTATCACATTTCTTTACTATTTCTAAGCCTTTCACAGTAATATCTTTTGCGTCACCAAGCCCAAGACCTATTAAAAATAACATTTTGGATATTCGTAACCTACAAGCCAAGTGGTGCAAGCAATACCACAACTTGTTGAAATTAAATTTGCAGCGGGTTAAAATACTATAGAGTCATACGACTTTTTTTTTTTTTTTTTTTTTTTTATTTGTGGCAATTGTCTTTTTGACATTTCTGCCAGAGTCATGTAGCTTCGCGTCAAAAAGTTTATAAATAATTTACTAGTACAGGAAATTTAGAAACGTTAACAAGACCAGATTAATATGATGAATTTTACAAACATAGGAGAACTACATACATAAATGAATTAAATATATATATATATATATACATATGAACTATAATTTATAAAACTACAATATACACAAATACTTAAAGTTTCAGATTATTTAATGAAAGGAATTGAACTAAAGACATATAAATATTACGACTATTGGATGATAAAAGTTCTGTTATATGAGTTGGCAATGAAACTTCTAGTGAAATAAGAGACTGAAAGAATGAGAAATGATTCAGTAGTGGACATGAAAAGAAAATATGATTGAGATCTCCATCATCAAGACCACATTCACATATTGAAGAATCTTTAACATGAATCTTTTGCAAATGAGTAGGGATACAACAGTGACCCAGCCTCATACGAATGATTGAAGATGTAAAAAGCTTGCTGAAGTGCCACCGTGCAAACCATGGTTTACTAGGGATGTCAGGCTGAATTCTAGCAAAACCAGAACCTTTGTATTTGCTAGAAGATCTCCAGCTTATACACCAAGAATTTAATAAATATTTTTTTGGTAGGCAAATAAGGTCCTGGCTATAATTTATAAAAGGAATCTTATCGCCACAAGAAACTGCTTCCTTGGCCACTCTATCGACACGCTCATTACCAGAGAGACCAACATGCCCAGGCACCCAGGCAAGAACTACGTCTAAGCCTTTAAGGAGACATTCAGAAATAGACTTTTTGATATGAAGTAAGATTGGATGAAATTTAGAATGAAATGGATTAGAAAGCAAAGATTGGAGGGAACTACGTGAATCTGAGAAGATAATAGTACGACGAAGTTTAAAGAGAAGGACATATTTAACCGCTTCAAGTATAGCCAAACATTCACCGGTGAACACTGACGACTCAGGAGGACACTTAACTTTTTGGACAATGTCGAATTGAGAATGGAAAACACCACAACCAACACATCCAACTGGCGATAATTTTGAGGCATCTGTGAATATACAATATTCACAGATGCCTCAAAATTATCGCCAACCAACCAAGCCAATCCCTGTGCAAAATCTCTCGAAAATGCTCATCAGCATAAAGGTCACCTTTGCAGATATCAAACTCTAAAATTATTTGCGGATGAAAGGTAACAATGTCGTAATCAAAATTAAAAATTGGGAGTTTTGGAGACCGGTATGTAGGGTCTTTAAGGGATTTATAAACTATGAAACTTTTGAGCAACAGAGGATGATGTTTACATCTCCAATAACGGGAGGTATAAACGTATTGATAGAAAAGTTGAAGCTTGGGTATAAGAGGATGATTAGAAAATTGAATAAAACGAAAGAAGAATCTGTTGGAAAGAAATTGTCGGCGAAGATGGAGAGGAGGATCAACACACTCCACCTGGAGTGCATTGATTGGAGAGGACTTCATCGCACCTGCGATAATCCGAAGTGACTTTGACTGAATTAAATCAAGTTTTCTTAAGCCAACCCTGCAAGCAGGATCAAGCAGAAAAGTACCATAATCTAAAACGCTACGAATTATAGCGTTATATAAAAGTTTAAGATTAAAAGGATGAGCACCCCACCATACTCCCGACAGACACCTTAAAATGTTCAGATTCCTCTCACACTTATTTGCAATATATTCACAATGCAAACGTCCAGACAACTTATTGTCCAACAAGAGACCGAGGAATTTTACGGACTCTTTAACTGGAATTCTGCTCTCATTAACAGTAATGTTTATATCAGGAAGATTTCTTTTACGAGAAAAGATAACGATATTACTCTTAGAAGGCGAGAGATCCAAGCCATTTTTATGAAGCCAAACATTTAAATAATTAAGGGAAAGGGAAATACAGTTACTAGCATCATTAATTTTATGATGAGTACTATATAAAAGAATGTCATCCGCATATTGAAGAATGCGGCAGAGACCAATTGAGGATTCTAGATCATATGTATAGACGTTATAAAGGAGAGGACTGAGGACAGAGCCTTGAGGTAATCCCCGCCATATGGTTCTAGTTGAAGAAATCGAGGGGTCACTACAGTGGAGGAATATGTATCTCTCTGAAAGAAGGTTCATTACAAAATTACTTATTTTTACTGGAATTTTCAACCGACTAAGCTTATTCTTGAGAAGGGGAAGCTGAACATTATCATAGGCTGCAGAAATATCTAGGAAAGCACCAACAACAGATTCATTGCGAGTAAAGGCAAGTCTTATATCGGTAGTAAATATACCCAGGCTATCCATAGTGCTTTTGCCCTTTCTAAAGCCATACTGAGACTTTGCAAGAAGCTCATGACTTTCCAGGAACCACTCAAGGCGGTTCTTTATTAAGTGTTCAGCAAGTTTAGCCAAAACTGAAGAGAGAGCAATAGGGCGGTAAGAATTAGGATCTACCGGATCTTTATCAGGTTTAAGAATAGGATTTATGAATTGAGATTTCCAAGTAACTGGAACATATCCAGAATCAAAAATAATATTAACAAGAGATAAATAATAGATATGAAGGCGGACGTTGGCTTTCGAAAGAAAAGAATACGGAATGCCATCCATACCGGGGGCTGAGTCTCTGACTGATTTCAAGACTATTTCTAATTCTTTTAAAGAAAACGGTTGGTCTAAAGTTTCAATAGATGAAGGATTAGAAAGAGATGGTAGTTCTGAGGGAAGAGGGCAATATTGAGGGGCTAATTTGTCCATGAAGGAGTCAGCCCAAGCCTGGGATGGGCAACAACTTCGATATGGAGGACACCACGAACGACGATACCTATGGATCTTCTTCCATATCAAAGAGGTAGGAGTGTCAGGGCCAATGCTAGTGCAAAAAACTTTCCAGCTATCACGTTTCTTATTATGAAAGAGGCGTTTAGATTTTGCGATTACTTTATTTAATTCAGAGAAATTTTCACTAGTCATAGCCATACAAAAGGTGACTTCAGCAACCTTACGAGATTTAATTGCTTCAGTACAGTCTTTATCCCACCACGGAGGAGATGGAATTTTATTCGAATGAGGTTTTTTAATAGGGAAAGACCCATTAGCACACTCTAACAAACTGTGCACAAGCGCATCAGAACAAGATCTTATATTGTAAGAATTTATGACAGGTAATTTAGGAGAATTTATATCAGTGAGTTCATTAAATTTGGCCCACCCTGAACTATTATTGTCTATGGCATATTTAAGAAGAGGAGGATTTCTAGAAGCAGTACGTGGACATTTTTGTGAAATATTTATAAGAATAGGAAAATGGTCACTGCCATAAGTAGAAGGAAGGACACACCAAGACATAAGTGAAGCAAGTTCTGGAGAACATAAGGACAGGTCCACTGCACTAGGGTGTTCATCTGGCCGAGATCTTCTAGTCGGGGAACCGTCATTTAAAATACAGAGATTAAGATGATCTAAGGAGTCCAATAAAAAGATCCCAGGTGAATCCGACAAACCACAACCCCATACAGAGTGATGACAATTCAGATCACCCAAAACTAGAAGAGGCTTAGGAAGAGAATTTAAAACATTAATAAGTTTACGAATTATAGATTTGGAAGGCAAAGGAATGTATAGAGAGATAACTGTTGAATTCTTAAGCTGAACAGCAACCACCTCGAAACCTTCACCATAATAAGGCAAAGAAATAATTGAGTAGGTAATATTATTTTTAATAAGGCAACACCACCAAAACCATCTTGACGGTCTCTTCTAACATCAACAAAACCCGATAACCTAAATTTGGAATCGGGTCTAAGCCAAGTTTCTGAGACCGACAAGATGTCCGGACTGTGATGGTTAACTAGATAAATAAGATCGGACTTTTTGTTAATAATACTTCTAGGGTTCCATTGGAGAATCCTGTAAACTTGATCCATTTTGTAAGAAAGATAAGAGGCAACTTAAGGTGGGGGCAACGTTGGACGGTAAGTTAGAGAGAGACGGAGCACTGTTTAATAAAGGAAGAAGAGAGTTTATAAGTTTCATAAGAAGATCAACAACGAGTGACTGAAGAGGGGGATTATCTATATTTACTCTGTCCTGAGCTTGAAGAGCGCAGCCATTAGGAGCTGCTTCTGATAAATCGTCTCTAATAATATTATTATGAGCGACTCTGTCGTAACCGTTACCGTTAGCGACGGCCGAAGTAGGGGCATGATGCTTCTGAATTACCTTCTTTTTGTATACGACTCTTTGAGGTTCCACAGTATTATTTTTGATCATATGAAAGGAGGGAAAAGGGGGAGAAGGAGACGTAGAAGAAGCGACGTTGGCGTAGGACACTTTTGACACAGAAAACAATTTAGAAGCTTCCGAGTAAGAAATTGCTTTTTGCGCCATAGCTACTTTTATATTTTTTTGACGTTGCATCTCCGGGCAAGAGTTATTCGTGGCAAAATGGTTACCCTTACATGAAATACATATTGCATTGTCCTCCTCTACTCGGCAAGACTCGCCAAGGTGAGTGGACGCACATTTATAGCATGTTGGATTAGAACGGCATTGAGTTTTCGTGTGACCATACCGACAGCACTGGAAACATTGAATAGTTGGGAAGTTATACAATGCCACTGGGAACGAATTATAACAAAGAAACACTCTGTTTGGAAGTATTTGGCCATCAAATGTTAGAACCACCGTTTGGGACGGCTTCCAAGCCACGGATCCATCGATTATAACTTTATAATTTAGTCGACGGACTTTTATAATCGAGCCACAATTGGGAGGGACCTTCATCTCTTCTTTTATCATCTCTGGGGACATGTCAGCTGGGATACCTCGTATTAATCCCATTCGTGTTACATTGTATGAAGGAATTAGGGCATTATAGTTATTTGCAGACAGAGTCGGAGATTCTATGAATTTGTTGGCGTCGATTCCGGAATGAAATGAATGAATGAAAATCTAAGGATATTCTGTTTCGCCCGATACTTTTTATTGAACCATCAATAATCCCTTGAAACTCTCTGTATCGGCTAAACAAAAAACGGCCGAAGGTGACTGGGTGTAATGTTGTACCGTCTGATGCAGAACTTTGAGATCTTTGGACATGAACCGTAAAAGGCCCGCGATCTGTATGAATATACAAGTGGCGACCTACAGGTGTAAAAGCTTGACCTAGATCTTGCGATTTTATTGCAGGTGTAGAGGACAAGGAAGCCGGGACTTGGTGAAGCAGGGGAGGAGAAGTAGCTGTTATATTCGTTGAGGCATCAGAGAAGGAGGTTGGAGGAGTACGCTGCCCTGCTTGGAGATCAACTTCATCACCTGTCAGCGTAGATTGTGATACGGAACGAGAACGATTAATACATTCTCTATTTAACGCTCTGCGCTTTCGAGCACATGAGGACTCAACCTGCTCAGTAGTCATCACCATTGTATAGGCAGCCGGAGACGGTGGCCTAGTTACATCCATACCGCCCCCAGGGTCAGGAGGCTCATTCATATTTTCCTTGGAAAAGAAAGCTACTTAATAGATAAAATACACTAACCAATAATTCCTTGGGTGAAAAACTACAGAAAATATTAAACAGGTCTAGATATTTACGCGATTAATATCAAAAACCAAAATTGTTACAATTTTTCACCTATTGTCAACAATGACGCTCCGCCCAACCGTCATACGACTTGCAGTGTTGTTGTGAGTCACAGACTACTCAAAGATACTACGTGTTGTGAGTTGACCACAGACAGGGGAAACGATAATACACGACCAAAATAATGTACGACTAGTATTATACAGCCAATATTACACGGCCAGATATTACGTGTACATGGATTCATATTTGGACGGCTAATACTGGTCGTGTATTATTGCCCGTAGAAAATCAGTCCGGGTTGATACTGCACGGCCAGTATTACGCGACCAATATTACGTGTATAACTGGATACGTAATATCAGCCCGTACCGATTTTGTACGACCAATATTACGAAGCCAACCATAGACAAAGCTAGAATCACTCCTTGATGCCTCGTTTGTGTAGACTAGTGTCCAGATGAAAAAAACCGTCACGGAACCGAATCGGCCAACCCCGACTCCACGTGGTCTTGTCTGCCCTACAACAGAGTGTTTTTAAAAAGCCGGAGGCGCGGAGGAAGTGCAGCCCCCGTCTGCTGTAACAAAGTGCAGGTACCAGGGTGAGCTGGAGCGTCGGAGGCTGGTCGCCGAAGGTGACCAAAAAGCCGAAGCTGCGGAGGCGAGCGTTGGTACTTGTGCTTTGTTACGCAAGGGCGGAGGGGCATCACATCCAGCAGCGCTGGAGCAATCGCCATTCATAATCTGTGGTAAAAGAAAACTGGAACGTGCACAAGAGGCTTTGACTATGTCATTTCTATATATAAATCTGTGATGTACACGTAATATTGGCTGTACATTATCGCCCGTACAAAGTGTACGGCCCGTATTACACGGCCAATAATGCACACCTTGTTATAACATGTACATATTTTGGCTTCGTAATCCTGCCTGTGTATTATCGCCTGTACAAAATCAGCACGGGGTGATATTACACGGCCAATAATGCGCAACCAAATATTGTACACCCTGATATAACGACGCCAATCCACGTTATATTGGTCGCGTATTATTGGCTGTACATTATTTGGTCGCGTAATATAGGGATTCGACCACAGCACAGAACCAAGGGCCGTTCGTTTTGATGTTATGTGATCGAAAATAAAAGTTAAAAACGCTAAATATGTTTAGATCAGCGATCCCTTTGGACATGACAGTTAAATTTGACATCGAAAAAGCGACTTTGTGTTAAACTTTATGGTCGTTTTTCATTCAGTTTGGAAAGAATCATTAGTGTCAAAAATGGCAATCGAAACAGCCCAAATCCACTGTATAACATTACCCTACAGTAGCGCAACGCCTTTGATGTGGGGCGATGCCGCCGCTTGTGTAGGTACTAATGCTATCATTCGCAGACATGCAAGGGTTATCACAAAATTGGAAATAAAATAATTGTGATTATTAGCGTAATCATTTATTAATAAGAATCACTTTTTATATTGTATACATTTCATGGTGTTGCACTGCCAGATACCTGCATGACGCTTTACTTGTAGTCGATTTTAGTTTATTATCATTAAATTTAACTATATAATAAATTCGCATTCGAATGAACAATTTAATAAAAAAATATTGGGGGAAACATGAGCATGGCCAAGAAATAAATTATATTTTACGTAGTAGGTAATACAAATTTATCTAAAATATTGTTTCCAAATAACGAAAGGAAATTTTGTCTAAAATGGGCTCTTAGATCGTTACAATATCCAACGAAATCCGCTGGAGGTACCCGTGGCCGTATTACATAACTTGGCTTCAATCGAATTCTCAATATAGCAACCACTAATGCCTTGCGATAGAGTCGAATTTGCTGTGAAAAAAGTGATAATCCGATTGTAGCCAAGTTCTGTAATTGGGCCACTGTAGTCCACCAAAGGAATCACGAGAGGTACTGTATACACGTTTGAGTAAGTAAAAATTACTTTTTTGTTCGTCAGCATAACTTGATGCGTACTTAATTATCAATAAAAAAATGTTTTTATCTATGACATTTTAAATCCCTGCTGTATTTCGATATCGAAGTACATCCGTATACAGAACAGTTAATCAGCACCATTTTATTTAGTGGTTTTTGCTAGACTTCACTAAACGAAATAAAAATCATTGTGAATCACGCGCGCGTCAGCCTTTCACGGTCGACAGTTCGTCTACAGACAGTTAAATTTAATTGAAAAACGCGATTTTAACATAACAAACTACAGTAAGAAATGTATAATCTCAACAGTCATTTTTCGTTGGGTGAGGGTAGGACAAAAAAGGCACTCAAAACTGCCGAAAACGCCACGCTTCAACTCAAATGCAGGGTAAGTAGGCAATAATCTAAGTTGTGAGATTGTCCTGCGTTCGAGATTATGAGAGGGCGTTGTAGACAGTTTTGAAATGTACATTTTTAGAAGCCGTTTGCTTTGAACATTTTCAACATTATTCCTTTTTTCCCCACCAGCTTCAACTTGACATTAAAGATGCGATTACGAAAGTCCGGTTGCTATTTTAAGTCAAACGACTGCTATGACATTTTCATCCACACCAATAAATAAAAGTGAAACTCCTGTTTGTTTGTTTGGGGAGCTTTCACGCCAAAATAGCTGATCCGATTTTGATGAAACTTTGTAAATAAGTACTGTACAGTATAGAGACCAACATAGGATACTTTTTATAACGGAAAATGCTATTTTTCCACGGGAAAACGGCAAAATAACGATTACTCGCTGTAAGGAACGGATGCCATGAAAATGACAATAACAAACCTGTCAAAAAGCATCAAGAGCGTTGGAGCTATACTTTTGCATTGTTTTTTAATGACTTAGAAGTAAATAGGATGCTTTTTTTCGCGATAAACTGTAGTCCGCGAAGAAGTCGTGGGCAAAAGCTTGTTACGTATATTATATTTTCTAAACTGCAAGTCCCGGAGGAATATCCTCGATAAAATAGAAAGCCAAAACCAACAGAATATTGGTTTTATTCAACAATAAATATCGTACATATTATAATGACAAGTAATGACAAATCTGTCTGAATCAAATATCTCTCTATGGTATGGAGAAGGAGGTTAATATATGTCGGAAATCGATGCTGCTGACTGCAGTATCGGTGACGCGGCTCCTTCTCGATCCTTATTCTCCATAATGATAACAATTTGTTCGTAATATTGATCATTTAATTATAAGCACTTTGTTGTAATTTTAAACACTTAACAATCAAACTATTTAACAAATCATTTAAAATATATAAATACACTGTGATTCAGGCGCGAACGTTTCACTTTTAAGACGAGTGGTCGGTCAGAAGTCCGAACGAAGACTGGCCGCACGCTGAGCTGAGCGCGCCTCCGCGCCCTTTTTTCCCGCCAACGCGCGCCGTCGTCACGCCACCCGCCGCCTGATTCACGGAGCGGAAGGGACCAAAGTAGTCTCACGAGTCGTTTCACGACCGTTGTAGACGTCAGCATCTAGTGCGCCGACACGGCCATTCTGCTGCATGTCGCGCTCGACGTGAACTTGTAAATACAACACAATAAAAATGCATTAGAATTCGATCTAGCTCGGCTTCGAACCTGACAAAATCTTTCAAAATTACTGTCAGTACAAAACATTAGCTAGACAGGAGGCCCCTGTCCTCGACAAAGAAAATAATTTCAATTAGTTTGGAGGCCCCTGTCCTCAACAAACTTAGAAAACGTAACATGGTTTGGAGGCCCCTGTCCTCGACAAACATTGATGCAAGATAGTTTGAAGGCCCCTGTCCTTGACAAACTTAGCAGTGAACAAACATAGTTTGGAGGCCCCTGTCCTCAACAAACTAAGGAAAACATAACATGGTTTGGAGGCCAACGTCCTCGACAAACGTTGATGCAAAATAGTTTGAAGGCCCCTGTCCTTGACAAACTTAACAGTAAAATAAAATAGTTTGGAGACCACTATTCTCGACAAACTTGATTATGATGTGAAACAGTATGGAGGCCCCTGTCCTCAGCCAACTGAGAACATAAACAAACAAACATAACTTTAAAATACTTACCAGAACTATCTCCGATTGATTGAACATCATACTCAACTGTCATGTTTTGGTTATCTTCTGCCGCCGACATGGTTGGGGTGACAATCCCTGGCTTTGGCGCAATTCTAAGTTGATCGTGCGCTACTTTTTTTGGTCTTCCTCTTCCAAGTACCTTTTTTACTAGGTATCGGTCATTCGGCAACATTTTCCAAATTTCATAAGCGTCTGGGTACTTAAGATCCAATCCTATTTGGGTTCTTGGGTTTGTTTTAAACAGCACAACTTCACCTTTCTGAAATCTTTTGATTTGCGCTTTGCCTTTGTCAAACCGTATTTTATCTTTATTTCCCTTATTAGTGATGTTTTGTTGCATGTAAGTGTCAAGTTGATTTCGATCTACCGTTGCCTCTGTTTCATCAACTAAACGAAGTAGCTCTGAGGGAACTGCATACTGTCTTCCAGTCAAAGCTTTAAGTGGACTAGCGTTGGTCGTTTTATTTTTAGTGCAGTTAATAGCGAGCTGAAGCGCATCCAGTCCCTTTTTCCAATCTTTTGTTTCATAGTTACGGATTATCGTGAGACCATTCTTGACAACTGACATCACTCTTTCTTCATGCCCGTTCGATCTACTGACTCCTGGTGCAATGAAGTGTTGAATGAAGTGTATACCATATTCATTGCAATAATCCTGAAACTCTGCTTTAAATGCACTATCTTGGTCGCTTATGATTTGTTTCGGTGCGCCAAATAATGAAATCACTTTCTTAAGTCAGGCAAGGTCTTGAGTTCTTCAATCTCTTTAACATCAGTTAGATCCGTATCCAGTTTTTCGATAAATGTTGTCACTGCTGCTGTGTTCAGAACGTTAAATATTCTTTTAACTGTAGCACCGTTGTTAGTGATGGTTACCCCCAACCCAGGTATCTTAATCAGATCAGATCCAACCAGAACTTCACAAGGTATTTCATGATCTTCCACAATATGAAAAGTGATTTCTAAGAAAATGTTATTGATGTCACAGGTTGTAGTAATGCTCTGATATGATACAAGGGGTACAGCTGCACCTAATCCTTGCAGCATCAAAGTACAGTCTTGGCGTTTTCCAGGTATTGATAGACTTAGAGATTTTCGTATTAGCGAGCGATCAGCACCGCTGTCAAAAAGAGCAATAAGCTTCTGTCCCTTAATGTGAACTTCCATCGGTGTAGATATATGCTGAGTTTCACTAGCTAAGTTTACTTTATTAGCTTCATCACTCATTTTTTTAAAACATGTTGACTCCACGTGGCCTATCTTATCGCAGTAGGTGCATTTAGGTTTTTGTCGGTGATCGCTGTAGTTGCCAGCTTGTCCTTTATTTGAACTTGATTCACTGTAAGATAGCACCGATTTTGGTTCTGCTATTTTTTCAGAAGAACAGTTAGTTTGGATGTGACCCACTTTACCACATTTAAAACAAACAATTGATTCTTCTCGATTTGTTCTCATTCTTGGGCGTTTGGCTGGCGGCTCACCCAGTCTGGGTTCTCTAGGTTTAGTAGTGGCGGCAACGGATATTAATTCTGGCACACTTTGGCACTTGCTTGACAGCAAACGCAATCGTAGATTTTCATTGTCTATACAGCCTATAACGGCTTCAACAGCATCTTTTTCTTTGTCACCATTCATAATTCGTTTCCAAATGTTCCATGCTTTTGTTATAGAAGCAGCTGGGTTAAAGGGATCAAATCTGAAGTTCCTGAATTTTATTATGTCATTGGAATACCGAGCTTCCGGTTCAAAAGTTTGCACTAAAGCCTCACGCATGTCACTCCATATTGGTGATCTCACAAGCCATGAGTCACCAAGGCTTTTGGCCCGACCTTGAAGTAAACCAGCAATTTTTGTACATACCTCGTAATCTGTTAAATTCCAGTTTTCCTTAGCGCGATCCACGTGCTCGCACCAGTCACGCACAGGTATGTCGCCATCAGGATCAAATGGAGCAATATATATGTCACTTAATCTTGGTCTCCGAGTTGAGGATGTTGTTTTTGCGAATAAGTTCGTAAGCAACTCGTTTTTGGCGGCTAAACTCCTCTGCTGTTGTTGCGTCAAACTTTCTACTAAGCGCACCAACGCTGTTAATGTTTCACCACTATTATTGAGTCCTCTCGTATTTTCGTTAGATGGTCCGCACGCTGGCACTCGATTCGTCACACTTCTGATGTCGGAAATCGATGCTGCTGACTGCAGTATCGGTGACGCGGCTCCTTCTCGATCCTTATTCTCCATAATGATAACAATTTGTTCGTAATATTGATCATTTAATTTTAAGCACTTTGTTGTAATTTTAAACACTTAACAATCAAACTATTTAACAAATCATTTAAAATATATAAATACACTGTGATTCAGGCGCGAACGTTTCACTTTTAAGACGAGTGGTCGGTCAGAAGTCCGAACGAAGACTGGCCGCACGCTGAGCTGAGCGCGCCTCCGCGCCCTTTTTTCCCGCCAACGCGCGCCGTCGTCACGCCACCCGCCGCCTGATTCACGGAGCGGAAGGGACCAAAGTAGTCTCACGAGTCGTTTCACGACCGTTGTAGACGTCAGCATCTAGTGCGCCGACATATATTACATTCACCCCCTCTTGGAATTACAACATAGTCACGGAGATATGAAGGAAGGTGTCTGTTGCGCGTTGAGTGACGAAACGAATTACTTTCTGTTTCATGCATGTTATCCATACTATTTGTGTATGTTTCTTGCGCGTTTTCCATATTTGTTTTATGCGTGCTATCTCTGTTTAATTCATACATGTCATCTGTGTTATCCTTTGTATTAACGTTATCTTCATTCAACACTGGACCATTGACAAGCCACAAGGCAATGATTCCCCATTAGGTGAACGACGTTGATGCAGGAACTATCGTTCGTGTGGTGTGGTTCACATTTGTGCTTGTGCAAAGAAGCGAACGAATCGAGTATAATGCATTCGGCCGGGCTAGTTCCAAATTTGATATATCTAACTCCTTCGAGCGGAGGCTCAGCTGAATTGCCCTCCATAAAGTGCCGTTAAGTCGCTCGACTTGACTATTTCCCTGGGGATTGTATGATGTTGTTCTGCTCATAGCG
Organism: Alsophila aescularia; assembly: GCA_946251855.1. Taxonomy (NCBI): domain Eukaryota; kingdom Metazoa; phylum Arthropoda; class Insecta; order Lepidoptera; family Geometridae; genus Alsophila; species Alsophila aescularia. The sequence continues at coordinate 24,047,502 of OX276373.1, read as the reverse complement.
ATTCCTAAAGGAGTCGAAAATTCTTCAGTTCTTCCGACATAAACGAAGATCCTCTATCGGAATGAATGTATGACGGATAGCCAAAAGTCGAGAAAAGGTCTTTTAAACACTTTATTTCTATGGCCGCAGAAATATCATTATAGGGATACGCAAATGGAAATCTAGAAAACTCTCATCTATTATTGTTAGCATATATCGATTTCGAGTATTCGATGGTAGCGGCCCTTTAAAATCTATGTTCAGTCTTTTGAAAGGAGCAATAGCTTTTATAAGTTGACCTTTTGATTGAGCGAATCTTGGTTTAATTTCTGAACAAATACTGCAAGCAGCTGTCATCGATCTTATTTCTTCAACAGAATAGGGAAGATTCTTTGGCCGTATCCAGTGTACCATTCTGGTTACCCCTGGGTGACACAGCTGGTCGTGTATCTCAAATAGCTTATTAGAAGCAGTCATGTGTGCGCATACCCTTGACAAAGCATCCGCTACAGTGTTGTTTCGTCCGGGACGATATATTATATCATATTTGTAGGAGGATAATTCTAATCACCATCGTTCCATTTTTTTCTTTTTTAATCTTGCTTGAGTGTTTCGGATCAAACATAAAAGCGGCAGATTGTTGATCTGTTTTCAAAATAAATGTCTTCCTCATATAAAATGTCACCATTTTCGAAGAGCTTCCACGATTGCGCTTGCCTCTTTTTCGATTAATGAGTGTCCACGTTCGGTACTAAATAGTAACCGTGAGAAAAAATCTACGGGCCGTCCATTTTGTGAAAGAGTTGCGGTTACTGAATGCTCTGATGCGTCCGTCTCAACCATGAAAGTTTCGTCGTTGTCAATACTGCTATTGACAACGACGAAACTCAGATAAGCTTTGGCAATTTCTGATTTCAATAGTTCAAAACAATTTATCGCATCTTTGCTGAGTGGAAACCGCGTATTACCAATTAATGGTTTGATATGATGTGAAAAGTTGTGTATCCACTTGGAATAGTGTGCCAGCATTCCTAAGGCACGTTTTAGTGAAAATGAGTCTGGTGGAACAGTAAGATTCAGAAGAAGCCTTAGTCGTTCCCTGTTAGGTTTAATTACATTGTTTTGTATTGAATAGCCTAAAAGACTTATACAATCAGAACCAAAGGTGCATTTTTTTTCATTCAATGTTAGTTTGTATTTCTTTACAGCATTCATGAAATCAAGCCATTTCATACCATGGTCTCCCTTATTTTTACCACAGACAGTCACGTCATCCAAATAACAATAAGTACCTTTTAAATTCTCAGCCTGGATTATATATTGTAGTATTCTCTGAGTAGTCGTTGCGGTATAGCAGATCCTATTTTTAATATTGAGAAAGGAAACAGTAAGATATTAGTTGGTTATTTTACTCCTTTTTTTCAACATCAAAATACAGACTGACATTTTATCTCAAAACAAAAACTAATCTAAATTCAAGATATAAAAAGAAAATATAATAAGAAGAGGTCGGTCGGCAATATGGCCCCGAGTGGTGTGCTACAACAATTATTCAATTAACCGAACCAGCTTGCGGAGCGGCCGACGTAGCACAGCCCCTATAGTTTTAACGTTAACTACACGAATGATATTGTCCTTCCCAGGAAACATCTCCACTACGCGTCCACGCAGTTACGTGGTAGATTTCCATCAGCCACCAGTACCAAATCTCCCATTTTCATTACTTGATGTGGTGCAACTGTCGTCCGTGGAATCAACTGCGGTAAGTATTCTTTCATCCACCGTTGCCAAATATGGTCCGCCAGGCGTTGAGCTTTTCTCTAATCCACTCGGCGTAATAAGTCAGCTTCGCAAAATTCTCTTAGAGTTCATTGCTTGAAGTTTTATGAATGAAATTAAAAGGTGTAAGTGCTCTTTCACTATCCATGTCAACTGAAACATGTGTAAGAGGTCTCGAATTTATAATTGCCTCAATATCCAAGAGAAGCGTGTTCAGGACTTCCACCCGAGGGGAACGATCTTTAAGAGTTATTTTCTCGATATTTATATGAAAGTTTGCTTATAAGGCCTTAGCTTGAGCTTTTTTGAAAACTGTCAGAACTTCTTGTGTCAATAAGTGCTTCAGTGTGAAATTAATTTATTATCACTGGGACTGTTGCTTTGCTTACTTAAACTGGACGGAGATGCAGCAATTATAAGCTCAGTTTCTGTTGAATTAACATCAGCGTCGACAGTATTTACGGTTGGCCTTTTACTTCTGCAGACAGTTGCATAATGGCCTTATTTTTTAGCATAATTGACAAGTATTCATTAAAAGCGGTGCATTTAATGCGTTGAAAAAATCCGATTTTCCGTTGAATTAAATTTTTACTGCCACAAAAGAAGCTACGCTTACGCTGATTTACTGCCGTGACTAAATTTTCATTTTTCTCTTTCCTGTTATTGTTAATATCAGTGACTATGTGCAATTGCATTTGGGGATAATTGTTGCTTGTAATATACTAATGAATTATTTTTGGCAGTTTCTAGAGATACAGCTTGATTTTGAGCTTCATTTAATGACAATGTTAAGTTCTCTAAAAGTCTAGACATTTCCTTCGCCATTACTTTTGACTTGATACCCGATATGAAAGCATCGCGAATATATTCGTTTTTATTTTGTTCCGCCGTACGTTCTTAAAATTACAATCTTAAGCCAATTGCTTGAGGGTTCGGATATATTCAGTAACTGACTCTTCTGGCTTTTGTTTTGTAATAGCTAAATATGCCGTGCGTGAATCTCGTTTTTCACCTTGATATAAATACTGTCTAGTACTTCAATAGCAGTCCCATAGGTTGTACAGACACGAATTAGTGAGTAGTGTAACTTTGAGTAGTGTAACCCTGACTCGGGTGCGAACAGTAAGCACAGGTCATGGACCTGCCTACCGATTCAGAACCTTTCGATAGCGAACCGAATCGATTCCACTCTTTCAGACTCTTTGCCTGTAGTACAGTAAAGTACAGTTCAGTTGTCCGGTCAACCAGAATACGGTAAAAAATATTTCGATAGTACAGTTGACCGAACTACGGAAGAATATTTTTCGGTCGTAGCCCGGTTGACCGGACCTCAGAAGATCTAGTTTAAACTTTTTGTTGGTTCGATCTTTTTAATCGACTTCACAAAAGGAGACGGTTATATGTTCGGCTGCATGTATGTTTTTTTTTAATGTATTTCGGTCAATATCTCCGTCAATTGTGGACCGATTTTAAAAATTCTTTTTTTTTTGATTGGATATACTTTTTAAATGGTTCCATATAAATTTTATCAAAATTGGTTCAGCAGTTCTTCGAGAATAAATAGTTTTGTTGAGTAAATCCATTCGTTTTTGTGTTTATATTTCCTTTATTTTGTGTTTATCTAGTTGTTATTATTGTTATTTAGATAGTTGTTTTTTTATTCAAAAGGGTAAACTTTTTGTGTAGTCCCATACAAATTTCATCAAAATTGGTTCATTATTTTTATTATGAAATCAATTTGTTTTATAGTTAATGTTCTCTAATATCTTAGGATTTCTGAACTGAATTAGGTGATTGTTTTTACTTGAGTAAGAAGACCTCTAGTGTGAAACTGTATAAATTTCATCAAAATTTGTTTAGTAGCTTTAAACAACCTTTAATTTAATTCTTTGTATAATAATGTTTAGGACTGGATTGCAAATCAATTTTGAATAATTTAAGGACGTCCAAAGATGCTGAAGTTTTGCACCTGGGTGTAGTTCTGATGACAATTAAAAACTACAGTAGTAGTAGTAGTAATAGTAGTAGTAGTAGTATTATTAGTAGTAGTAGTATTAGTAGTATATAAAAGAACTACACAATCAGATAATGGAAAGCCTTCGAGTTTGGGCTCATTTGGTTTGTCTTGATGAGATCATGTATGGTTTCATGTGGTATCAAGGGTCTGATGATGGAGCCGGAAGATAGTCACAGGAACTCAACAACAAAATGATGGAAAACCTTCGAGTTTGGGCTCATTTGGCTTGTCTTGGTGAGTTCTCAAGTGTTCTGTGGTATTCAGGGTCTGAAGATGGAGCCGGAAGATAGTCCCAGGTACTCAACAACAAAATGATGGAATCCTTTCGAGTTTGGGCTCATTCGGATTGTCTTGATGAGTTATCTGGTGTTATGTGGTATCCAGGGTCTGATGATGGAGCCGGAAGGTAGTCACAAGAACTCAACAACAAATTGATGGAAAATGGACAAAACTAATTCAGTTGTTATATATGTAGGTTTTATTCACTAAAGTGAGTGAGTGTCTACTGTTTTCTTTGGCATATATTCTTTTCAATGTTTTCTTAGGCCACTAAAAATCAAAAAATCAAATATTTTCCCAAAAAAAAAAAAACGACTTCATAATAAAAATGTTATTTTGTAAACAACCACTAAAAAGAATGAAATAATTTACAATTGAGCCAGATCAGTATAACTTTTTCGAAATTACCAACGTAATAATAATGCTTAAATACAACATAAGATAAGAAAGAGTTTTTTGAAGGCGGTGCCAAACCCAGGCATCATTTATATCTAATATCTTTACAAAATTAATGCATACCTATCTACGTACGAAGTAATATGCATTTGTCTATGACGCACCCTCATACAAAACACGAAACGCAGAAGAGACAAAACAAGAGACTCACACGAGCAGATTTTGACTTTCACACGTTCACAAACCGATTGACACGGATACAGCAATCTAGTAAATGATAAAGTTTTTGTAGATATTTACTTTAAAAGCTTATTATTTGATATAGCACGTCAAGCCGTCTAAGACATTATCTTTTTGAATCAGCTCAACCATATTAATAATTATGGCTCGGCTTGGCACCGCCTTCAAAAAACTCTTTCTTATCTTGTTGTATTTATGCATTATTATTACGTTGGTAATTTCGAAAAAGTTATACTGATCTGGCTCAATTGTAAATTATTTCATTCATTTTAGTGGTTGTTTACATAATAACATTTTTATTATGAAGTCGATTTAATTTTTTTGGGAAAATATTTTTGTTCAACTTATTGTCAAGTAACTATCATCCAGGAAAATATAAGTTTGATAATGTTGTAAGCACAGTACATATAAAGTAAGACTAATATATGTGATATATGTGTGTGTTATGTGTGTTAATGCGTTATTCATTGTTTCTCGGTCTTCATCTGTTTTTTTTAGGCTAGTGTTAGGTCATGCATTGGAGTAACTGTGGTGAATTTACTGAGTATATCTGGCTTTATAATTATTCTTTAGAAAAAACTCTGTAATTTTGAGTCTCCTTTGAGTTTCAAAGAATTTCAAAATATACAAACGGACCACGTAAAATATTTATTTTTCAAACAGTAACACTGGTCTATATTTTTTGTTGTTGTTTAACCATGGAAAATGTTGTTTTTCCGTAGTCGGGTTGACCAGACAACTGAACCGTACTATGGGCAAAGTGTGATCGACGCGATTCAATACTGTGAATTAATAACTAGCTTAAAAATCCATATGAGGGAAGCTTGTTTAAAAGGCCCTCGTGCCAGACCTGATCAAAAGCCTTAGATATATCAAAGGAGACGGCAACACCATGCATCTCGATGGCTTCGCTCAATACGTGAGTGGCATACGCAAGAAGATCCCCAGTAGACCGGTTTCGGCAAAATCCGTATTGCCGGTCACTGAGGAGATCATTGTCCTCAAGGTATGTCAATAGCCTAACGTTGTCGTTGTGAAAGATAGATATTAGTGACATGTACCTATGTATGATGTAGACAATGCGATATAGCTCCAGGTCGCAAGGTCTACGATGTAGTGGAGAGTTCAGATCCTTAGTTTTATCAAACTAGGGATCTGAACTCTGTACCCTGTAGTTCAATAAAACACGGTGTTGCGTTTTCAAGATCCAAACGACGACTGATCGAATTACATAACTTGATTTATTTTCCACCTTATTCTATATATGAATATATGTACAATCTTAAGCTACAGTAATTAGTACACTACGTATCCCGCACGTCGTAAGGGGCGGGGCTTCGTGTACGTGCCTGTGAAGTGCTCAGTTTGATGCAGACAGACTCGGCAACTGCAATATTTCTCCACTTGCCGTAGCTAGCGTAGCATCTTCTTTCAGCAGGACGGCGAGTTTGCTGACCGGGCGAAGTAAAATGCCGGTCTTGGTCCTCACGTTGTCGGTGACTGTGACGGTGGACACTGCCGTCTGTGCCGGGATATGTGCGTTCAACAATCCCAATCGGCCAGACGTTTCGGGGCAGCGTATGGTCGAACTCGCGACTCGGTAAACGTAGTGTAGGTTGCCCTCCAGCTGGTGGAGCGACGATATACGCAAAGTGGCTGGCAGCAGTTGGAAGAGATGAGCAGAAGTCCAGCAGTGGCCTGACATGGGCTGATGATGATGATGATAATGATGATGATGATGTATGGTCGAACACGACCACGATGTCACCGTTTTGCAGTCTTCAGTCATTCAGTAAGAGAGAATGGAAGCCTTGCGCTCAAATCCCTGTATTTACTGAAGCCATATGCTGAAGTCATCGCTCTCAGCCTTACACAAGAGAAAATGGAAGCCCTGCGCTCAAAGCCCTGTACTTCCCGTTTAAGGATTAAATGCCCAGCGTACATCATAAATTGTTTGTTCAAAGAAAGGGCATTATGCCAAAGTTATACCTGTTACTATCAACGATTATCGATTTATTATTATTGAGTTGATGCATTAGTAGACACCAGAAGCTCTATCAGTTTTATTGACAAACTTACTACAAATTATGATACTCAAGATAAAACCTTGTAGATAAGCCGTAACTCTTGCTTCACTCTACCATGTCTCATATTATGTTGATGGACGCAACTATACAAATTGATCATCACATCTATAAAAATCAAACATTGCATATTGTAAACAATCTATGTGCGGACATTATTATCGGACGTGATCTTCTAAAGAAACATTCGTCGCTTTAATTGCAGTTTGGAGGTGACAAGAAAACAATTAATATTTGTAATTTACTAGAAGCCTCCTCCACCAGTATCAATCTTTACTAATCTACATATCACCTGACATCAAACCGATTGCTATTCGCTCCAGACGCCGCTATGAAGAAGATTGGAAATTTGATTTGATATGAAGGACATATCAAATCAAATTTCCAATCTACTAAAGGACAAAGTCATCGAGCATGGTGGATCACCTTGGAGAGCACAAATATTAGTAGCTGGTGGAGACAGCCACAGGAAACGCCTGGTTATTGATTATTCACAAACTATTAATAGATATGCAAACTTGGATGCAAATCCTTTACCCAGCATCGATTATATTATCAGTAAAGTCGCAAAATATAACTATTTTAGTCAACTAGAGCTAAAGAGCGCTTACCAACAGGTTAAACCATTCCCAACGAAATAATATACACAGCATTTGAGGCTTGTGGAAACCTCTACCAGTTCAATAGAATACCTTTTGGACTCACAAACGGGGTCGCCACATTTCAAATCACTGTCATTTTCATCATAAACACAGATAAACTATTAAGAGGAACCTATTTTTATTTAGATGATATTATGTGGGAAGACCAGGGAAGAGCTTAGCACCAACTTACGTAGATTCATGGAAGACACTCATATATAGAAACTAATGCTGAACACTGACAAAAGCAGATTTGAAGTAGAATCTATAAATTTTCTGGGCTATACTATTCATAATCTCGATTAGAACCACAGTAGTATAAAATTGGTGAACCTGGATCGTTTTTTACATAGCGCACTCTATTCATCGAGTGTTCTATGTGAAGAGTTGCTCCAGGTTCACCAATTTTAACGTAAAAGTTTATTATTTTTTAAAAGACCGCTTCTGTTCAACTGCGCTCTATTTGGTAGGACTATCACGTAAATGTCTAATTTTTTTGAAAGACTGCGCTATTCAATTGCGCTCTATTTGAAATACTATCCACTCTATTTCTCGAGTACTCTTTTTGGATAGAGCCGCACCAGAATCACCAATTTAAACATTATAATCTTTTTGAAAAGACTGCTCTATACAATTGTGTTCTTTTTAAAAAGACTATCTAACCATTTATTTAAAAAAAAACTACCAAGTGTCACTTCTGGTTCACCAATTTTAATTTAATAATCAAAAATAATAATCGTATTAAAAAGACCACTCTATTCAATAGCAATCTACAAGAAAAGACTACTCCATGTGGCGGGACTGTTTCAATGATAATACAACAGCATTCTGTAACAAAAATACCGCTCTATTCAACTTCAATCTATTTGAGAAGACCTTCTATGCTATTTGAAAGATTACTCTATTCAACTACGTTCTATTAGAAAAGAATACCTATGCTGTTTGAAATATAAGTAAACACCATTATTTTGGAAAGATTTAAAGATAAGTAAACAGCATTCGTTTAGAAAAATACCGTTCTATTCAACTTAACTCTATTTGAGAAGACTATCTACGCTATTTGAAAGATTACTCAGTTCAATAACGTTTTATAAGAAAAGACAACCTATTCAGTTTGAAAGATAACTAAACAACATTCTATTAAGAAAATACGGCTCTATTCATATTCACTCTATTTGAGAAGATTATCTACGCTATTTGAAAGATTACTCTATTCAACAACGTTCTATAAGAAAAGACTACCTATTCTCTTTGAAAGATGTATCATTAGCATTCAATTAGAAAAAAAAACACTTTACTGAACTTCACTCTATTTGAGAATACTATCTACGCTATTTGAAAGGTTACTCTATTCAACAACGTTCTACAAGAAAAGACTACCTAACTGTTTGAAAGATAAGTAAACGGCATTCTATTAGGATAATACCGCTCTATTCAATATCACTATTGAGAGTAGCCGGAGCCCCCCCAAGGGTGTCTATCAGCTCAAAGGGACTCCTTGCTCACAATAATTTAATTCTAATTGAGACAACTACTCTGTTTGTAAACTAACTCCATCATTTAGGTCTATTTGAATGCAATATAAGCGATCATCTCCATATTAAGTGTACACACCAGCAGCCCGATTCCATAACTTGGCTTCAATCGAATTCTCAGTATCGCAGCCACTAATGCCTTGCGATAGAGTCGAATTTGCTATGAAAAAAGTGATAATCCGATTGTAGCCAAGTTATGGAATTGCTGATCAGATGAACTTTTTAATGATCTTATTTTAAGGAGACCATTCCATGGTCTGCTTAAAACTGATATTCTAAAAATAGGATTAATGATCTGGTCAGTTAATTACTGTTTGCATTTCGAGATTACCTACTAGTTGACCAAATCAATAGGTGTATAATTGTAGAAAGAGGCATTTTTTCAATATATATATATATATATAGAAACATATTTTCTAATGAAATTATGTTTAACATCTTAATCTTTGAAAGAGAGTATGAACAATGTGATATCAGTAAATAGAAAACCAATGAAATAATAAATCTTTCAAATAAAGTCGGCAGTTATTTCAAACAGAATATTGTTGACAATCTTTCAAACAGAATGGAAAGTATTTTCTTATATAACGCTGTTGAATAAAGTAATCTTTTAAATAGAGTCGATAAGTCTTTTCAAATAGAGAATAGTGAAATAAAATTGAATATTGTTCAATAGTTATTGTTTCAATAGATGCATGGAGTGGTATTTTTCTAACAAATTGCTGTTTTCTTATCTTACAATCAGAATAGGTCGTCTTTTATTATAGAAAGCTGTTTAAACGGTGTAATATTTGAAAAGGAGTAAATAGTTTTTTCAAATAGAATGCAACTGAATAGAGTTACGTTACAAATAGTGAGGTAAGTCTCCGACTGCTCAAATAGGATGAAGTAAATTTGAGCTAACTTTCAAATAATAAATAACTGTTTTGAATAAAGTAGGCTAAAATTGTTGAAATGGAATATGTCTGTACAAAATAGATCACTATTGAATAGAGTAGTATTTTCACATATAACATAGTCTAATAGATTATTCTTTACACATATATTAAGTATTGTTTCTGAATAAAATGCAGTAGAATGGAGTACTATATGAGGCTAAAAATGGTTCACAAGATGAAAGTACATTCTATTTAAAAAAAACATATGTAATGTGCTTTATTCAACTGCATTCTATTTGAAAAGACTAGTTACTTTTTGTAATGAATAATCTATTAGACTGGGTTATATTTGAAAATAATAATATAATCAACAGTAATTTATTTTGTGAATAGCGTCGTTCCGGTTAATTATTTTTGAGCCTAACAGATTAGTCTAATAAAATTGTTTCATTTAAAAGACTGCTTTAATTCAATGCATTCTTTTCGGCATAAATACTTAGTCTTTATGAAAAGAACAATATATAAGACATATATTTGTTTGTAAATACTAAAAAATTCAACAGTGATCTATTTAGTGGAAACATCATTCTGGTTTAACATTTCTAGCATAATATTTACTGTATTCAAACGGTTATTATTTGAAAGGTCGCTCAATTTAACTACAATTTGTTTGAGCTGTTGGATAGTATCTACATTATTTGTAAGATTACCCTTTACCTTTTATTTAAATGTGATATTAGCGATCATCTTCACATTAAATGAACACACCAGTCAAACTAATTGTATGAACTTATTTTGATGAATAGAGTAATATTCAAATAGAGTAGATAAGTCTTTTCAAATATAACGAAGTTGAATAGAGCAGTCTTTTTCAAACAAAATAGGTATATTTTTTTATAGAACGTTGTTGAATAGAGTAATCTTTCAAATAGCATATATAGTCTTCTCAAATAAAGTTGTGGCCGGAGCCCCCCCCCCCCCCCCCCGAGGGTGTCTACCAGCTCAAAGGGACTCCTTGCTCACAATAATTTAATTGTACTTAGTAGTGCGAGCCTTCATTTCTCAACGGGCAGCGGAGGCTTCGTAGCTGCTTGTCTTCATACGTACACGTTTCCTTCAGCTATATTCAGCAAACTTAGGTTTTGAAATGAAATATATTTAGTTTAGTATATATAACGTGTGTATTCTGTTTCTTTAAAAGTTAGGTCCAAGAACACAGACTTGAGCGAATCAATGACAATTTAAGAATGACAGGTTATTTGTATTTAGAATGAATAATGAACTATCAAAATGAAAAGAAATGGATTATGAAAGAATTTAGATATCAAAAGAGTATTATTATGAAAGAGGTTTGGACCTCGTCACAAAGTGAAGTAGAATAGAGCGGTCTTTTACTTATAGAATGCTGTTGACTTATCTTTGAAACAGTCCCGCCATATGTATGCCATAGTTGTTGATCGATATGGTATTATTTATTCTGTGGATTCGGTTTAAAATCGTTCAATTCAATACATGTTTCATCCACAATATCGAATCGAATCGATTCGGTTCGCTATCGAAAGGTTCTGAATCGGGGGGCTGGAGTGACACTAGGTAGTCTTTTCTTAAAATAAATGAGTAGATAGTTCTTTTCAAAAGAACGCAATTGGTGAACCCGCAGCCCGATTCCATAACTTGGCTTCAATCGAATTCTCGGTATCGCAGCCACTAATGCCTTGCGATAGAGTCGAATTTGCTATGAAAAAAGTGTTAATCCGATTGTAGCCAAGTTATGGAATCGGGCTGCTGGAGCGACTCTATTCACATAGAGTTCTCGAAGAATAGAGTAAATAGTCGTTTCAAATAGAGCGCAGCTAAATACAGCGGTCTTCCAAAAAGAATAGATTTTTACGTGATAGTTGTACGAAATAGAGCGCAGCCAGCTCTAGCTATTTAGATAGAGCAGTCTTTTCAAAAAGTATAAACTTTTACGTTAAAATTGGTGAACCTGGAGCGACTCTTTTCAGAGAAAAGAGGGCTCTATGTGAAAAGTGTTTATCCAGATTCACCAATTTTATACTACTATTATCCACTAATCCGTATTTACCGTATAGGTTTGTTTGCTCACTACTCAAAGTGGATTATCAATTTTCTGCTAAGATCAGACCGTTGGCCGTTCTGTCTCATTCATGTTTAATCAGAGATATTCAAGCAAAATTAAAAACGAGAAGATAGAAAGACACAAATCTTGTTACAAATTATTGTCATTTATTGTCATTATTACCATTTATTGTCCAGGAAAAAAAATATTTGCCGCTGATGCTTTGAATAGACTGTGTGCTCTTATTAATAGTTCTTCCAATAAACTATCAGAACTACATAACTTTTTGTGTCATCCTGGAGTCAAAAGGATAATACTTTGGATTCGGGCTATGAATTTACCGTATTCTGTTAAAGAAGTTAAAAGTATGACGGCTGCGTGCCCTGTATGCGCCAAAATAAAACCCAGATATGTGAAAAATAAAAGACAACTGATAAAAGCGATAGCATCTTTTGAGCGACAATTATATTTTGTCAATAATCGACGAATATAGTCGGCTTCCTTTTGCCTTCACTTGCAAGGATACGTCATCAAGAACTGAACTCTTATTTGTCTTCGGAACTCCTGCTTACAACATACACTCCAATAGAGGTACATCGTTCTCATCTGACGAATTGAGGCAGTTTTACACGTCTCTAGGAGTAGCCTGCAGTCGCACGACTTCTTACAATCCCCAGGGAAATTAATTGGTTAAAACGGTACATAATGGAGAACTATCCAGCTACACATCCGCATCCATTAACAGAGAAATTGCCAAAAGGAGAGGGCAATACCTATGGCATATCACTCCATAAGATCCCTTTTGTTTACCACATGCTACGCCACATGAGAATCACATGAGAATCATTAATCACCCCCCTCGATTAGTTAATAGTTTTCATGCATTGTTTTAAAGTTGAATTAAGCCAAGTTCTTGTTGATATTTTCGTTTAAGTATGTATTTTCTTTGCAATCGATAGTTAGCAATTTAAAGGTGCCACTTACCGATTGAAAATATATTATGAAAATCTCATGGCAATCGTTTGACTTCAAATAGCAACAGGACTTCCGTAATCGCAACGCTGATCCGATTCTGGAAAATCTCTTACAAGCTATGTTAACTAGGTTATACACATTTATGTAAGTTTACACTGTGTTTGTGGGTGAAACCACGAGGCGCAGCTTGAGTAGGTAACGAATAAAAATTATGTAAGAAAACCCATGGAATAATATATTTACCGTCACGTGTTTGATTGAAGCACGGGCTCAAGCGGGAGCCATTAACTATTTCCGTAGAGATTTCCCTTAAACCGAAAGGGACGGTAGAAGAAACTAGAAACTGCAAAAATATTTTAATTTTTGACAATTCATTGACGCTGACACTGCTGACAGAATGACAGCTGCAGCAATTCATTGAAAAACCGAATTTGTTTTCTTTTTGAAAAATTTCGTCCTTTTATTGTTTGTTTGCCAATTATTTTATCATTTCATTCTGCATGTAACAATGATATCTAGAAAGGGACAAAAAGCCATAAATGAAGGGGTTGTTGGTAAATACATAAAGAAAGACACCCCGCCAGATTTACCTAGTAAGTTTTAGTTTTGGAAAACTTACATTAAGTACCCATTTTATTTATTTACTCTGTACTTTCAGTCCATACAGTCATCCTACCAGCGATTATATTGAAGAAAATCATGTAAAAATACATTAAGATAAAACTAAAAAAAAAAATTTGTGCCATTTGTAGTCATAAATGTGTGGACAACAGAACACAACAAAAGGCCTCGGAGCCAGCCGTTCGGAGCTGGCGATGCTGTGTCCAGTAGCCACGAGAATAAATTTGGCAAAGCTCAGACTATGAGCGGCCACGCCGGAAAATATACGCCTAGTGAGTCAGTACCAAATTTAGCACACAGGTAAACACCAACATAATTTAATATACAATCCTATAATTAATACATAATATTTATGTAAAACAAGTAGTTTTTAGATTGATCGACTTTCACAACTGTACAACTTTGCTGTTGGGTTTTTTATAGATAGCATATATTATAAGAAGTCTTCAGGTAAAGTTTCAACTGTAAAATATGAAGAGCTCAAGAGATATAATTTTTAAATAATATGTAAAAGTGTTTGATAATTTTTGTATGGAAGTTGGCATATCCACCAGTCGCCATTTAGTTTTTTTTTTCAAAGTTTCCGTGCATGGTGAAAGTAGTATACATGGGTAGGGGAAACTTATACAAACAAAAAATGTCAAGTAATATATTACCCTAAAGTGTCACATTCCCGAAATATTTGGAGGTAAAAGACGCCATATGAGAACAATTACAATGATTAAAAATGCAGTAATTACATGTGTATATGCATAATAACAAGTAGTTTGAGTGTTATGACAATGTATTTTAAAAGCGAAATCTTCACAACCACTTCTTTGCACTTACTGTTAGTTTAATTCTGTGGTATAATAGTGGGCAGAGGCGGTGGCGCGCAGACTTAGGTGTGGGTGCGGGCAGGACGCGGCTATGGGTGGTCAATGTAACATTTTGAACAAATAAAGATACCGTGATACCTTAGATACCGTGCGAAACCGGGGTGGGTTGCTAGTTATGTATACTTGGCCACCTCTGATTTTATACAACATTTATAGCAATGTATAATTATCTCAGGAAATAAGTATTCATAAATTACATTGTTTACAGGTTTGCTAGTCTGTCTACTAGTTCAGAAACAGCCAGCACATCAAACAACTATAACTCACAGTCTCATCTTGACTCAAACGTGGCGTCTCACTCCACTCTCAATGACATTGATGAATCATTTAGCAGACAGACTAGCTACAGATATTACAGGCAACAAGAGGATCCAATATATCAGAACCAGCAACAGGTTTGTATAGATGGATATCATGGATATTCAATTTGTTATGCTCTATCACACATTCACACTTCCAAAATCATAAAACTGAACTGATAGTCTTTCTGTCATCAGTAAATAGGTTACTTCTCAGCAAGCATGTACCATTGTTGACTGGACCATCACCTTAACATTGGGTGAGACAGAAGCTAAACGCATAATTACTAATTATAAAATAACTTTATTAAAGTAATAGCTGTGCCCGTGTGGTAATTTCTCCGGGTTATGATTACCCTAAGTGCTATTCCAGGATCTAATCTGACATCAGTGAATAGGTTACTTCTGAGCAAGCATGTACCATTGTTGACTGGATGATCACCTTAACATTGGGTGAGACAGAAGCTAAACGCATAATTACTAATTATAACATAACTTTATTAAACTACTAGCTGTGCCCGCGTGGTAATTTCTCCGGGTTATTATTACCCTAAGTGCTATTCCAGGATCTAATCTGACATCAGTGAATAGGTTACTTCTGAGCAAGCATGTACCATTGTTGACTGGATCATCACCTTAACATTGGGTGAGACAGAAGCTAAACAAATAAATGCTAATTATAAAATAACTTTTATTAAAATACTTGTGTGTGTGTGTGTATATTACTATATGTGCTATTCCAGGGTCTAAAATACCAATACTCAAAATTCCTTCAGCCGTCAAATCGTATTTTATCTATTCCTCGGCTTCTTTTCAGATAATTGATATACCAAGTCTAAATTTAGGCTATCCAACTGTGTAAGTTGCATCACAATCGGCCCAATAGTTTTTACGTGACGCGCAGACAGAGAGACAAGATTTAAAAAAAAAAATGTTCTAAAATATTTTTGTAGCTCATTTTAAGTCCCTACAACCACTTTTTTTAATGATATTTTTTTATTTTTTATTAGTTGTTTGTTTTTTAGTACTTATTGCTTTATTAAAAGGATGGATATATATTAAGTAGATATCTTTATAAGCAAGCTATTAATAGCTGTCTTAAAAAAAGTTGAGTAAGGAGTCTTAGTCTTAGAAGAGTTTATGCGGAAAGAGAATCATTGTAGGATTTGAGGGTGCTGCAGCCTAAAATTGGCATTTAGTCCCAGATGAATGTATTGGGTTAGATTCCACATAAAAATCTTTAGCTCCCTCTTACGACGCGATGGTTCTTATTGCCCACAGCATGTGGCATGGCAGCTGTAAGCCGCCTTATTAGTTTTCTTGACATATATCCTATAGCACTCTCGTTATCAAGACAAATCCAATGATACCTTATTTATCAAAATTCATCAAGCCGTTTAGGCTTCAGGACGCGCCTAAGAAACATACTAACATACAACCCAAACACATAACCCTCCTCAGTCGTGTAAAAACTGTTTAATGGGTTTACAATTACTGTTGAAGTGTCCATCTATAATTATTGTTATATTGTTATGGTATTTGTGTACCAAATTTACTTAATGTGCAGGTGCAGCAGCAAAAGCAACAGCAGTATGGGTCTCGCGAGTCGAGCATGCAGAGGCTGTCTTCGAACATGAGTCTCACACCGAGGCTGCACCCCCCCTCGCCCCACTCCATCCGCCTTCATAACTGTACAGATTGTATGTATATTTTATTTTGTGATGTGTGTGTTTTTTTATTACGGCAATCGTCTCACCAGATGGAAAGCGATGATGTGGTTGAAGGTGTAGCACGCTTGCCTAGTAGATACTATATTTTCTTTACTTGAACACGCCTGGGTTATATTTTACCGGAAACACTGACGAGGGCAAGACATCCCCTCCTTTGAAATTCTTATAATATATGAAGAAGATATTATAAGAATAATAATATATCTTCGTTCTTGTGCGAGGGATTTTTACCATAAAAGGGTGGCGCTTTGCCGATTGCCTAGCCACGGTGATGGGGGAATCAGATTGTGAAGTTCTAGTTCTCTCCACAGTGCAATCTGTAGTACAAAGATCCATGTTCAGACGCGCCAAAACCACAACACAATCGGCAAAAATGTGGCAGAGCATAAAATCGTATGAAAACGATATAAACGGCTTGTAGTTCCATTCACAAGTCCGGCACTTTGCACTCGCGTTCAACTGCTGTACAGAACGTGTGGTCTTGATCAATACCTACCGACGACACCGCGGCCACAAACGCAACCACTCTCGAGTATATAATAATATATTATCACAATAATGTTAGGAACAACAATTCGTGCTTTCCGAAGTCCATGGTTGTATTTGTTGAGCCACAAGCACGCTACTACTCCGAAATACGATTCTGCTCTGCCGTTGCAAACACGCAATCACGCGAATTTGTAGCAGCCACTGTAGCAGTTTGAAGGCCTTGTGCCTTCAAACTGCTAAAGTGATACCATTCACACTAGTGACATTCACATTAGTGACATTCACACTAGTGACATTCACACTAGTGACATTCACACTAGTGACATTCACACTAGTGACATTCACACTAGTGACATTCACACTAGTGACATTCACACTAGTGACATTCACACTAGTGACATTCACACTAGTGACATACACACTAGTGACATTCACACTAGTGACATACACACTAGTAACATTTTTCCGTTGTGGTGTTTGTGGTTGTGGCGCGTGTTAAAAGGCCCGTTACTTATGTAACCAATACTTTTGTTTTGTTTACAGCTTACACATCTGCAAGCCAATCATCACCCATATACTCGAATTATGTCAACACATCAGTTTTGCCATATCATAACAAAGCCCACGGAAGTAGCATTATTTCTAGTAGCCAAGGTATTGATTTGTTTTAGTTATAATTTGTTTTTTTATGTTATTTATTTATTTTTAGGCCAGACTTTCTCATTGGCCCCTCTGAGTACGAAAGTTACGGAACCCTGACCGCCGCGACCCCATGCCCAACTTGCTTTAGGAAAGTTTGTTTGTTTTTAGGAAAGTTTTTTTAGGTTAGTTGTGTGCAGGTTCTGAGGAGTGCGAGCTGCCGCTGCCCCCGGGCTGGTCGGCGGACCGCACGCTGCGCGGGCGCCGCTACTACATGGACCACAACACGCAGACCACGCACTGGACGCACCCGCTCGAAAGCGTGCCGCAGCCCTGGCAGCGGGTCTCCACGCCCCACCACGGAGTTTACTACTTCAAGTGAGTTACGTTCTGAGGAGTGCGAGCTACGATATCGCCACGACACATACACATTACATATCAATAAACTACTTCAAGTGAGTTACGTTCTGAGGAGTGCGAGCTACGATATCGCCACGACACATACACATTACATATCAATAAACTACTTCAAGTGAGTTACGTTCTGAGGAGTGCGAGCTACGATATCGCCACGACACATACACATTACATATCAATAAACAATCAATCATGTATGGCCTTTGCAATTGCAGTGAGATAACTCGGCAGACAACGTACGCGCACCCGTGCCTGGTGGGCGGCTGCTACCTGGTGAGCCCCTACGTGCCCACCCTCGTGCCGCCCTATCTACTGGAGGAGATCCCGCACTGGCTTATTGTCTATTCTAAAGGTAATTGGACCCACTAGTAGCACAGATGCGCGCCTGGTTTCTGGTGAGCCCCTAAATGCGTGCCCTAAATAGAATTGCAAGATTTGACGCCAAAACTACATTAGTGTTCTATATACTTACCATGTGAAGTTAACTCGTGCGTGTCTATACGCCTCCAAATGGCTACAAACGTGTGAGCTCCACGGCTTAGCGGTAACCTACAATCATAGATATATTACAATCTAGCCTTGAATTAGTTAGGCTAATAAGTAATTAGTATTGCTCTCTTTAGTGCAGCCCTACAGCTATATACCATAAGTCCAAACTGCCATTAGGACTTGCTTATATAACAATTGTTTGTTGTGAATTGGAAGCTAGAGTGTCTTCCAAGCAGCCAATTCATTTTTTTATATCTCAGTTCTAGTTCATATTTTGTCTTCTTGACGTGAGCTTTCCAGCGGTGCTTTGCATCAAGCGTTATACCGAGATACTTAGCTGTATTCTCGTACAGGGTTTGTTTATTATTGATATAAACTAGAGAATACTGATGTTGTTTGTTGCTTAAGTCAATGTGTATAGATTTGGATTCATTTAGTTTAATCCTCTATTTTTTTGTCCAGCCGTGGACTTGATTGACAGCAATTTGAACCTTCTCGGTTGCTTCTGCGTGTGAACTTCCTACAGCTATTATGACTATGTCGTCCGCAAATGTTCCGATGGTGTTGTTTTCTAATTCAGGAATATCACAGGTGTATAGTAGGTACAGGACCGGACCTAAGACACTTCCTTGTGGTACTTCAGCTTTTATTTCCTTCAGTTCTGAAAATACATCTTGTCTTATTCTAAATACTCTATTTGTAATCTAAGATTCTGGTATGTACGCAAAATGCTTTGGTAACATATTTCTCAGCTTATGTATAAAACCTTCATGCCATACTTTGTCAAAAGCTTGTGCTAAGTCTAGGAAAACCGTAGAGCACACTTCTTTATCTTCAAGAGTTTTCTCGATGATATTTGTGCTTTTCTCGAAACCCTAACTGGGAATCCGGTATGAGATTCCTGGTATCTATGATTAATTTTAGTCTTTTGAGCAACAACTGTTCAAATAGCTTTGACATGATGGGTAGCAAGGAGATCGGCCTGTATGAAGTTGTTTCATGAGACGGTTTCCCAGGTTTTGGTATTATAATCACTTCTGCAACTTTCCATAAGTCTAGTACATGCTTTAGCCGTAGTGCGACATTAATGAGTGTTGTTATCTTGACAATACCCTTTCTTGGAAGGTTATGAAGTAGTTCCCATAATATTAAATCATACCCTGGCTACTACCCAGGTGATTTCCGCTGACCGATACTTAATTTTAATTCTCTTAGAACTTCTCTGGCTGTGACTAGTTTTATATAATCATTATCATGTGGCAACTTGTTAACCAAAGTAAGAGTAGAGAGACCTTCAGTAGTTACATACTCATTCGGTTTAAATATAGTTTCTAGGTGCTCTGCAAACCTCTTAGCTTTTTGCTCGTTGTTAACTGCCCATTTCCCGTTTTCCTTTTTAATCGGTGGAATATAATCTGGGTGATTGGTCATTTTAAATTCTTAGTAGCCTTCCAAAAGGGTGTAAGTGTGTACTGCGGTTACTGGTTAGCTTCTGAAGGATATTGGTAGAGACATCGTTAAAGCACTGGATCATCCTCGTAACATTTTTAGTTAAATTATTTAGCTTTCTTTTGTCTTCAGGGTAGATTGATGCCATATTTTCCTTTGCCTTCTTTTGTCCATTATAAGATATTTAATACTTAGGGGGTACTAATTTCCTTTCGTTTTTTTATTAATGCCTGGCGTGTTTTCCCAAGCTGTTTGTTGGATTAACCCAACAAACAGCTGTTTGTTGTTTGTTTATCAGATATTTATAACACATTAAATATCTGAGTTCAAATCTTCCGGTGTCTTAAGTGGCACATTGAGGTCTGTATGACCATCTAAGTCTATCTTAAAGCTCTCCCAATCAGTAAACTTATTAACTAGTGTCAGTACAGCTTATTTAAGCAAGACACTCTCACTTGTTTCTAACAGTATCGCTGAGTGATCCGAATTCATATCATCGCTTTGTTCCACTCTCAAGTAGTAGTAAGATGATAAAATCCTGGTTATAAAAAGTCTATGAGGTCAGGAATTTTATTGGGATCTGTCGGCCAGTATGTTCAGGGCCGTCTTTAACCTATTGGAGGCCCTGGGCACATTAGGATAATAGGGCGCCTATGATCATGACAGAGCACTATTTTCTTAGAATAGACAAAAAAGTAAATAAGCAAAGTTCTAGATTTATTTTTATTTCTTTAGACACATTAAATGAATAAGGTCAAAACTAATATATATAAAAGTGAAACATTGTTGGTTTCTTTGTTTGGGGAGCTTTCATGCCAATATGGCTAATCCGATTTTGATACAACTTTGTAAATAGGTACTGGGCAATATAGAGACCAACATAGGATACTTTTGAACTGGAAAATGGTAAGTAATTACGGGAAAACTGGAAAATGTCGATAACTCAATGTAAGGAACGGAATGACATGTTGCCGAGGAAACGAAATAAGTATAAGTCTGTCAAAAAGCTTCAAGACCGTTGGTGCTATACTTTCGCATTGGTTTTTAACATCGTAGATGAACATAGGATGTTTTTTTCGCGATAAACTGTAGTCGACGCAGACAAAGTAGCGGGTGAAAGCTAGTAATCTATACTTTTAATAAAGCAATGTGAACGAAAAACTCCGTACAAAGAAAATAATTTAAAAAAATAGTCGAGGGTACTTAAAATAAGCTACATACTGAACAGGAATATAACATTTTTTTAAATCGTGTCTGTCTGTTTGTCTTTTTTTGTTAGTTTGTTTGTCTGTATGTTTGTTCACATAAAAACTACTGAACCGATTGCAATGTGGTTTTCACTGTTGGATGTCTTAGGGTTTGACTTAAAACCTGATATCTCAATCGGATGAGTAGAAGCCGAGCAATCGACAAAAATATTGTTGACGGCTGAAGGAACTTTGATCAAATGTTGGTATATTTGTATTTAAGGTCCTGGAATAGCACATAGAGTACATTTAACCTAGAGAAATGACCACGACGAAGCCGCGGGCATCAGCTAGTATAATATAATCCACAAAAGTAACTCTTAGCATTCACAGGTTAGTGCTTAAAAATCTATGTTGATTGAAGAGGTACCTACCCTTTGATATGGACAAAAACGTTAATCACTTTTTCAAAATCTATGTTTTTGAGCATATCACATTCTATGGAAATCAGTGACAAGCTAGTTAATCTCTCTTGAAGCATTGTTCTTCTTAATTCATTTTTATTCTTTTTTGTTTGGAGAAGGAGCGTTCCCCACAGCAGTTAGTTAATATCATGCCTATAAAGATTATAAGATTTGGTTTTTATAAAGTAACAATAAATAATTAAGTATTGTTTCATTAGAGATTGCACTAATTATGATATTAAAAATCGGTGTAGTCAAATAATACGTATTTCATAAATTTGCCATTGATAAGTGTGCACAATAACACACATGTGTACGTTTTTATATATATATTCTTTTTGCGTTCTGAATAAAATTTAGCTGAATAATTTTTTGTAATTATATATTTTAAACATAACGTAAAACACATTTTGAATCAATTTAATATGTACTTTCTCAATTAAAATGGTTAATTCAAACTTGACGCTTCGCTTCGTTTGCTTAATTCAATTTTGGCGCGAGTCACAACCGTAACTCTAGATGAAAGACCCATAAAAAATATTATATGAAATGCTAGTTCACTGATGTTTTTTCTTTAAAACAGTGTTCCTATATTAAATTAAAAATTAAATTAATTAAATTGTATTTTTATATATATATTAAAACATGCTAAAATCAGAAAGCCTGATTTTCGGGCGAGAGTAGAGTAGCTTCGTGTATGCAAAAGCTATTATGCAAGTAGGTATTGTGTCAGTCATTATCGTTAGTTTTTTGGAAATAAATAGTAAATCATCCAAGTATGAGAAAATACACGATTCAAACCATAAATATCAATATCAGTTTAGGCATTTAAAAGTTATGGTGGAGTAAAGAAACTCACATACATAAATAAACCCTAAAACATTACACTCCTTTTAAGGGCAGTTATGTTTTTCGGCATTAAATATCGGTTATAGTTTGGTGGTTGGCAAGAACTAGGGGGCCCCTATCAATAGCGGGGCCCTGGGCACGTGCCCAGACTGCCCAGTGGGAAAGAGGGGCCTGAGTATGTTGGCTTTCCAGTAGAAAAATCGTCACATTTCTTCTCTTTTATAGCATATAACTAGAAGCGCCCGCGGCTTCATCCGCGTGAGGGATGATGATGATGATGATGATGAAAAGTATCATATCTGTTATTCCATGGTATAAGCAAGAATCGCAGCTCCCAAACGAATGGACCGATATTGATGCGTTTTTTCTGTTTGAAAGCTGATGTGATCGAGATGGTTCTTAGATATATAGATGATTGGGGGGGGGGGGGGGGGGGGGAGGTGAGAATCGTAGCTTCCAAACGAATGGACTGATTTTGATGTGTTTTTTTATGTTTGAAAACTGACGTGATCGAGATGGTTCTTAGTTGTATGGGGGGGGGGGGGGAGGAGTTGAGAAAAGGGGGTGAGAAAACGAATGGACCGTTTTAGCTGCGGTTTTTATTGTTTTAGAGCTGAGGTAAACGCGTTGGTTCTAAGCTATAATGGTAGGGGGAATGGGTGTGAGGATTGTAGCTCCCAAACGAATGGACCGATTTTGATGCGGTTTTTATGTTTGAAAACTGATGTCGAGATTCTTCTTAGCTATAATGGGGGGTCGGGGGTTATATAATTATTTTATTTGTCCTTGTTTATCATGTACCTTCCGAGGTGGGCAGTAGATAGTAGTTACCGTCAGATGATATGTCTTGGTTTGGAGACTTTGGAGACAAATCGTCGCAGCTTGAATATATTTTTCTTCGTATTTTGATTCTTCATAGTGCTGGAGATATACTTTAACAATGACAGCAATACCGCCTCTTGCAGTATTATCTGGCTGAAGTGCATAATACACTTTGTACACTTTAAACTTCATAAAGTGCGATTCCGATTTTTACGTTCTCTAATATATTGGGATTTCTGAACCGGATTAAACGATTGTTTTTACTTGAGAAAGAAGACCTCTAGTGTGCTACTGTATAAATTTCATCAAAATTGTTTTAGTAGCTTTAAACATGCTTTAATTTAATTCACTGTGTTATTGTGCTTGGGACTAGTTTGCAAGTCAATTTTAAACTATTTAACCACGTCCAAAGATGCTGAAAATTTGCAAATGGGTGTAGTTATGGTAGGTACTATTGAGCTGACCTGATGAAGGAGCCGGAAGGTAGTCAAAGGAACTCAACAATCGGATGATGGAACCCCTTCGAGTTTGGGCTCATTTGGTTTGTCTTGATGAGTTATCTGGTCTTTTGTGGTATCCAAGGTCTGATGATGGAGCCGGAAGGTAATCACAGGAACTCAACAACAAAATGATGGAACCCTTTCGTGTTTGGGCTCATTTGGTTTTATTGATGAGTTCTCTGATGATGAAGCCGGAAGGTAGTCAAAGGAACTCAACAATCAGATGATGGAATTCCTTCGAGTTTGGGTTCATTGGGTTTGTCATGATAAGTTCCCTAGTCTAATGTGGTATCCAGGGTTTGATGGTGGAGACGGAGTCGTAGGATCCCATTACCCAACCATCAAATGATCCAAGCCCTTCGAGCTTAGGCTTATTTGATTGCTCTCGATGAGTTCTCAGGTCTTAAGTGGTGTCTCTATACAGGTTGTAGTTTTCCATCCCCGCCATATTCGCAGAGTCGGTTGTAATAGGTATACCTTAATTAACTAACAATACTATTTAATTCCTACATTTAACTGGAGGTGGAATTTTTAATTAAATATTTTATTGATAAATCGTAGTAACTTTGTTTTGGAGTAGAACCCCACGACACATACACATGTATGGTAGGTATGTGTGCGCGCTCCTATAGACGCGCCGCGCGCCGCCGCCGCCCGCGCCACAGAATAAATAGCGAACCTTTAATTATTAGTTGGTATAAATAAACTTAATGCAAGTGAGAATGTATCATCAACGTTGACATTAGTTAGGAATTTCCGGCGTGGTAAAAAAATTGGAATCAGCTTATTTACAGTTCGATTGGAATGTAAAAAATTATGAACAAGTTTACAATTTACGTTACCTTGATACTCTTCAGTATCCTCCTTCATTTTCAATGCACAATTGAGCACGATGTCTTAATGTTTTGTGTAATTTTTTTAACACGTTCACATTGAATTAACACCTGGAATTGCTCTGTGTGGCACCTAGAAACAGGACGCGTGGGCGTGGGCAAAAAAAAAAACAAATGAACCATCTCCCTAAGTTCGACATTAGAAAATTGCTCCATTTTAGCATCGAGCGTATTGCGGCGAGCGTGAGTGATCGAACAGCTGCTCGGCGTGCTTGGGCATTACTTCTTTATTCTGTGGCTCGGGCAACGACCGGGGCAATGACCCGCGCCAGCCTTGGGGCGCTGCCGCGCCGCACGCCGCGGCCGGCGCGTAGTGTGCGTGAAACAGGCAATTCACGGGACAAGGCTTCATTAGTGTGTGTGGACGCAAGCTCTCGCCACACTGGGTGATTTCAAATTAGGATCGCGTACACATATCGCTTTTTATAAACTTTTTTTACTTATTTTTAATTCATTTTTTTTGTACTTCTTTTATTAATGATTCGTGTTCTGTAAGTGGAGTATACCTACCTCTGCAAATATGGCGGGGATGCATAACTACAACCTGTATACTATAGAAAAGGATTTATATAGTTACAACTTATAAATCCATTTGTTTTGTCTTTATTTTTCCTCATATCTACGAGATTAACTATTTTCTTTGGCATACATTCTTTCCGATGTTTGCTTAGGCCACTCAAAATCAAGAAATAAAAACATTTTACAAAAAAAAACGACTTCGTATTAAAAATGTTCATTTGTAAACAACCGAAGCCTTTCGAAATTACCAATGTAGTAATAATGCAAAAATACAACATAAAATAAGAAAGAGTTTTTTGTAGGCGGTGCCAAACTGAGCCATCATTATTAATATGGTTGAGCTTATTCAAGCTTATTCAGTAGCGCCATCTAGTTACCTTATATTGAAAAACTAACATCAATAACTAAGGTGCTCCATCAATCCCTACCTAGTGGGTAAAGGGATGATTCCACTGGTAGAAATCTAAAAGTGAGAAATTTACTGCATTTTGAAGTATTATCCTGCTCATCACGCCGAAGACCCTCATCAGATCTTCACCAAATTTTCATGAGACCAATTTTAAGTTGCTACCAGAACCATCGAAATCGGATCTAATAAGGCGGAGATATTCAGCATCCCCTTTTTTGGGGGAAGTATCCCACCAATCCAAAATCCCCGACGATAAAAAAAACTAAAGATTCGTTTAAGGGGCAGAAATGGGCAAATGACACAAAGTAATCCCGATCCTGTTCAAAAACTACTGACTGTATGCTACTGAAATTAAAATATATGATACTCGAGGATATAAATAACAATATCTTTGTCCCCAAAACATGAATGCACTTATTTGGCTCGATGAAAAAAAAACACATCTGATAATAAACAATTCCGTAAATATATCCTACATTTAATGGTATTTCGATATGATATTGTACCTAAATATTACTTATATATTAAGAAATCGTGTCTTTGTCCTAATTTTTTGGAAAGACTATCTATTTATGTATAATTGGGATTTTTCTAGAATGTCGCTTACGCTCTTTAATTCGGAGCGATATCTATTTCGTGCCGCACTACTCTTTCACGGCAATTACGTATTTTGCTTCGCGGTCTCTGGCAATTTTGCCATTCCGCGGCGAGCCGCGTTGCTAGGTGAACCTGCGCTACTATTGTCACAGAATAAATAATAGTACAAGTACAGAAGGCTAACTGAGTAAAGTCATCTAAATAAATAGCGACTCTCGCTACAACGCTATAAAGTGCAATTTAAGTCGCACGGCGCTGCGAGCTTTCAATTATATTTACCTAGAAGGCGCTCGCCCATCGCGTGCAGGCTAGAATGCACCGTATCACAACGCGCGAGAACTTCCATTGCTCTAACCGTTTCAGTATCGCTCTGTCCCTTTTTCGCTCGGTAGGGTTGTATTAAGATATGACTAGGTACCTGTACTACTAATTATTCTGTGATATGTTATGACTTAGATATTGTAACAGAATAAATAAGTAATAATGTATTATGTTATTACTTATTATTATAAATTAAAATAGTTCTATTACATACAATGACATTCTTATCAGAATAGACCGACTACCTCATTTTTACTACCTACCTATCCCGTTTTCAGAACGCCGATAAGTTTAGTGAGATACCTACCTACGTGTCGTTAGTTGATTATGATTATATCCTATAGGTATTGCACTTTGATGAATAAAGGTGCCTGTCTGAATTCCATGCTTTTTAATGAGTGAAAAATAAATTGCTACCTACTTAATAAAAGGTATTAAAAGTATGTAGGCTACTTACTAAGTCAGCACAGTAATTCATTTTCCGATCAACAATACCTACTATAATCAATTATAAAATTACGTTGATCGATGTAATAAACGACTTTATTTCTGCGCGGAATAACCTTAAATATGCGTAGCTCCGGTATGGAACACAAATGAAATAACATAAAACTATAGGAACCTACGTAATAAAAAAATATCAATATCTAACTACATAACTAGGACCATAGGTATTACAATTTATTATCTTTCAATATCCTTTGGAAGCGTAAATAATGACAATTCGTCATTTCTATCACTATTCAAACAGCCGAATGCTATGCAGTACTTTCTAGCTTTCTTCTTGGTACTCATAATTAAAACACGAATATAAAGTTTGTCAATAACTTTACGTAAGTAGGTGCTCTATCGCTAAGTACAAGGCGCGCGACTCATCGAGCGCACGCTTGACTCTCGACTGAACGGACCCGAATATTGGGTCCTTGAATTTATTTGTACTTCTTGCGGAGTGCGACCGCCCTGCTATTGTCCGTTTTGACTTGGAGTTTGTAAATGTATGAAAAAATGGGTAAACCAGAAGAAAAACACCCCAGATCTAGAAAGAAGCTTTACAAATATCGCCACAAGCGTATGATCGCTAAAATAAGTACGTAACACAATAGTTGCTGTTATTGACGATTATGTTTTTTTTAATGAATATACCTATTGTGAGCCTTATCCCAATTTCATAAGGTACAAATTTATGTGTGAACTTCTGAAAATGTACAATTTAAATTATATTAGTTTTGTCGAACAAAAAACAAGGAATCAGTTTACAGGACTGTGGTATTTTTTAGAGTCACAGTACAGAGTAGAAACAGTAGGCAAACACGCTACCCAAATCACACGCTTTACTTAGGCTAAAATTGGTAACACAACCACACATACTCAACTAGTCGAGAATAAAATACTATTATATTATCGTTTCTTTCAGATCTAATTATTTTAATATATTTTACAATGCATTACCAAGTACTAAGCCTAATCATGGAGTTAGTGGTAAAAATGTTCAAATCGTTGAAACGTAAATATATTTGTCTGTAGGTAGAAATAAACATTTAAAAAAAATTGTGTTCGTAATATTCGTATTAGATACTATTTTAGAAGAAGTCTGTGACACTTTTCTGTGTCACACTCCAACTTTCGAAAGGTTAATTGGTACAAATATCAATCAAACGCCTAAAACCCGTTTTTTTTTATTAGCCGTTTTATTGAGATTTGTAATATGAATTTACTCACGTAAGTTTTTAAAATAAAATAGGTTAGTTAGTGTTTGGTGTTATTGTTATAGATTGGATGTGAATTGAATGTGTATCTAGATGTTTTGTCAAGTTTTGTCTGTCTGTCTGTATCTTGGCCGCGCATCACGCGGATACTACTGAATGAATACACATAAAACTTGGTGTGATTTGAGTTCATACTACGAGGTAGGACATAGAATACTTTTCATCCCGAAATATTAAAGGGTTCCCACAGGATAGGTGTTGAAAGTTATTTAAAAGAACACATACCACGCTGAAACTACTGGACGGATTTTGATATAATTTGGCACAGTCATAGTTTATATGATGGATTAAAATTGAGGATACTCTTTATCCCGAAATACTAAAGGGTTCCTGCAGGATAGGGGTCCAAGATCATGTTATTGCCTGTACATCTGTCTTACTGTCTGTCTGTATCTTGACTGCAATCATACAATCATACTAATATTATAAAAGCGAAAGTTAGTACGTATATAAGGGTGTGTGTGTGTGTGTGTGTGTATGTGTATGTTTGTTACATCTTCACGCCAACACTATTGAATGAATTTAAATGAAACTTTGTATGATTTGAGTTCATAATACGGGGTAGCACATTGGATATTTTCATCCTGAAAAATTAAAGGGTTTCCACAGGATAGGGCTTGAAAGTTATTTGAAAGAACACGTACTCGTATCACGTTAAAAATACTAAACGGATTTTGATGCAACTTGGCACAGTCATAGATTATATAATTCATTAAAATTGAGGGTACCTTTTATCCCGAAAAAACAAAGGGTTCCTGCGGGATCGGGGGCCAAAGCTATGTTAATTTTGAAGTAAGAAATAATATGTTTTGGAGGGTACTCTATATTACATACGGAAGCTAAAACAGTTTTTGTCCGTCTGTCTGTCTATCTTTATTTAGACAGCGCATCACGCCAAAACTACTATTTTAATTCAAAATTTGGATTTGATATTGAAGTCACAATTTATCCCCAAAATATAATGGGTTCCTTTTTTTAACCTCCAGCTCCAAAAATATGTTAATTTTGAAGTAATCAATATCTGTACTTATAATAAAGCAATAAGTATAAGTCTGTACAAAGATTATAAAAAATATGGTCTAAAATACTTTGGGCCGTGGTGGTCTCGGCTTAGAATAAGACCCCTCCCAATCCTCCCATGGATGTCGTAAGGGGCGACTAAGGGAATACACACTGGAAGATGGGCAACAGCGTCCTACGAGTACATATTTGTAATACTGCGGTCACCAATACACCTGCCGAGCGTAGTGACTACGGCAAACCCCCCCAATATGATAAACACAACTGAAAAGACGGCCCCTGGGGACTAGGGGCCGTTTTTTGGCCCCTAGTCCATGGCTCCATTATTCCTGGCACTGGTAGCAGCGACGGTAACGGTGGAGCAGGGGGTGCTAAAAATCCCCGGCAGAGATCCAGCTATCCACCCTCACGATCTCTGGACCTGGCAACCTATAACGCGCGCACCTTGAGAACCGATGAGAAGTTGATAGAGCTGGAAGAAGTAGTAAGTAAGTTGCGCTGGGGTATTATAGGGTTATCAGAAGTCCGAAAAGAGGGAGAAGATACGATGATCCTCAATTCCGGCAACTTACTCTGTTACCGGGAGGGTGACCTGCAGTGCCAACAATGTATCGGGTTTCCAGTCCACAAATCCCTCGTCAACAACATTGTGAAGATCAAAATCATTTTGAGCAGTGTGGCATACCTTATACTCAGAATTACCGAACGGTATTCGTTGAAGGTACACCCCACACTCGAAACGCCTGGACGATGAAGTGGAGGCTATGTACGACGACATTCCTAATGCCATACATGCTCCGAAAACATACTTCACAGTAGTGATGGGGGACTTCAACGCACGGCTAGGCACGAGGAAGGCGATAAACTGAGAGTGAGACAGTTTGGATTTTGACAGCGGAACCAAAGGGGTCAGTGATTGGCTGACTTCATGAAAAAGGAGGGACTCTTTATGATGAACTCCTTTTTCCAATAAGCGCCGTTCAGGAAATGGTAGTGGCTGCACCCCGGTGGTCATCAGCGCGAGATAAATTTCATTTAGACGACCAATACGCATACAGCGTGTGGCTGTTATGGCGACATTAAATTGACACACGTATCTGGTTTCACGTTTTCAGATTTTAGATATATATTCTATTTAATTAAACGTAATATTTATCGAATTATTAAGAATTTTCTAAAATATCACTTTGGAGCAACCTGTACGTAAAAAGCTTAGCGCAGCGGTCATCTGCCGGGGTCACCGATCATAACATTGTATCAATGAAATTAGAACGAAAAAGAAATACTGTTAGAACAAGACACTAGAATTTCGCGGTAACCTCAAGCGCCGCCGCCGCGCGTCTGTCGGTGTAGCGCGGTGTTTTTGAAAGAGAGGGATAGCTGCAGCCTTTGTCCTTGTCGGCCGGGCGCTGCGGCGAGTGGCGGCGCCTTTCTTTGTAGCCAGTCAGTCCAGTTCAGCAGTGCAAAGAGTGCTGTAGTAACCTTGACACATAATTGTCACTCATAAACTTTTAATATGAATTTTTCGTGAAAACACTCTTACCTAATTATCTGACACCAGTTTAGTTTGATAATTTTGTTTTTTTTTAGAAAGCAATAGGTTTAAGTAGGTACTGCGATAAAGACGCTTTTGTTTGTGTGCCTAACTTTTTATTGTGCGTTATTTTGTGATGTCTAATTATCTTCCTAATTACTCTGCGGCCGAATATGCTGATACTTATTTACGGGGAATGCAATCTAAATGCCGCCCTTGCGATAAGGACGTACCGTGAAAAATATGGCGAGACGAGACAATGCCCCACAAATTCTCGAACTATTGTCGGAGCTCTGCAACGTATCCGCGAAAACCGACCAGTGCATCCCAGGTCTCAACGCCCGGATCGACCTCGAATAGTTCATGAAAATCCAACTCGGAGAAGATTAAATGAAAATGTACTACAGTACTTTGAAGACCAAAGCTAGCACCCGCCAGGCCGCTCGGCATTTTCATGTACATAATACGTCAATTCACAGGATATTAAAGCGCGAAAAATGGCATCCGTTCAAATTTAGAAAGGTGAATGCACTATTATCACGTGATAGACTTATTAAGAGTCCATTATAGTCGGTGGTTATTAAACAAAATTGAACAGGACAATGACTTCCTTTCCCATATTTGCTGGACTGATCAACATTTCACATTTACCAGAAATGGCATGTGGAATCAACACAACATGCATCACTGGGCCCGCCAGAATCCGCGCGTTTGGCGGGAGTTGGACCATCAATACAGATTTTCTGTAAATGTTTGGGCTGGCATCCATGGCGACGACATAATCGGACCAGTATTTATTAATGGCACTTTAAACGGGTAAAGATTTGTGAATCTTCTGGACGACACGGTATCAGAGTACACAGAAAATCTGACTGTCCACCAATACCGACGAATGTGGTACCAATTAGACGGCGCACCTGCACATTCAGTAACAACGGCCAGGCAGCGGCTAAATGAAATGTTTGGTACGCAGTGGATAGGAAGATATGGACCTCATAGGTGGCCAGCAAGATCACCTGACCTCACGCCTCTTGTATTTTTTTTGTGGGGCTTTGTGAAAGACGAAGTGTATGCGGAAGAAAATATTGACTCGGTGGAAGAACTACGTCTTCGAATAACTAACGCGTTTGAGAAACTGAGGGCAATGACTTCGGCTGGACATGTTTTAACAAAAGTGAGGGCGAATAGATATCTTACGAAGACTTTGGAGCCCTTGTTCCGCTCTATTACGTTCTTAATACGAACGCATTATAAGAACGCAAATTGTGTCGCATCGACTTGGATATCCGTTTATTAAGCAAGCTGTTACTCGACATATCCACTGAAGACTGCAGCCTCATCTCACCTCGTTCTGCCATAAGTTTGAGTGTATGCTCAGATAGTTTCCGTGTTCTATTTTTGCGGTTGATCTTTAAGAACTCGGACCCGACCGCGTAAACAATTTCTACCACCCCGTTGTTTAGTTCGTCCTCTGTATCGCATTCGGTAAGGATTTGGAAGCGATTTTGGAGCTCAAACTGAAAACTCTCGGGATTTTAGATTTGGGGAGGACATGGGCGAAGAGTAAATATCATCAAAAGAATGAATAAATATGGAAAAATAACATCCTCGTAGAGTTTTTTGGTGCTCTCTTCTCTAAAGGGTGTATTTCTGAAGCACCGGTAGTTTTAGTATTTACCGGTAGAGCTCTGTTCGCACATGAAAGGGAAATTTCCTTTTCAAACTCAAAGCAGTCTTAGTTTTACCTAAGTTTTATTGATTGGATCTATTTATAATATTTTAGGTGTTTCTCTTATTTCATGAGATGTTAATTTTGAATTATAAAAGCGCTATTATTTTGCCTATTTACAATAAAATACTTTGACTATGTGCGTATTCGTATTCTTTAAATATTTTTTATATTATTATTTTGATATAGGTACTTACAGTAAATTAGTTCATCTTCTTTGCTATTAACCAGAGCTAATAACCACAAATACAAAGCAACCGACATCTCCTGCCACCAACTCATATAACCATTGTTTACCACCTGCCACTATGAGTTACCACCTACCATCAACAGCTCCAACTTCTTACTACCTTCTATTTGATAATGAAGGTAGCCACCACATCTCACTACCGAATACTTGCCGTACACCAACAACTGCCATTCCTTTATTATGACACTCTCTCTCACTCATTGGTCACAAAAAAAATACTACTGTTTCATTCATTTTAATCGTGGTGACATTGCAATATGTATGCAATAGTTTATTTTTGAAATTTCAAAGTAAGTCTTATAGTATAAGTGGTTAATTATTACAATACCTATTTACATCTATACTATATACTATATAATATTATAAAGAAGTAAAGTTTGTGAGGTTGTATGAGGTAATCTCTGGATCTACTGAACCGATTTGGAAAATTCTTTTGCCAATATAAAGCCACGTTATTTGGCTATATATTAAAATGAACACGCGTGCGAAGCCACGGGCAACAGCTAGTGTTTAATATTGTCACCTAATATTATTACACATTGTATACTAATATAAACAGATCTATTCCTATTAAATCATCATACTTTGATGAGTTACCACCTGCAAAAATCTTCTACCACCTCTCATTAAATATTCACTAGCTAGTCAGTCGTAAATTTGTCTATATATCAATTTATCAAATTTTTACTACCATAAGATACTACTGTGCTACTGCTGATCTGCTGTACTGTAGTTAATTATACTGTGTCCGAGTTCTCGTGTAGATAGCGGTTTACTACGTATAGATTTTGAGAATATAAAGTAGTTTTCTTAATACTAAATAGAGGGAGCTTGTGGACTTAGGACACCGTTTTTCGCTTATCGCGATTAATGCACGCGGGGAAGTGGGGGTGAAAATTGAAATCTCCCCGCGTCCATTCTGGGCCTTAACTTGTATACCAAGTTTCGTCTAGATCGGATGAGAAACGCGACCTGTAGAGGAGAACAGAGATCCGGACGGACAGACATCCGGACATACGAAAGCATTTTGGTCCAAGCTGAAACAGAGACGCTTCGCTCGCGCTTTGCGCTCCCTCGGCCAATAAACGAAAATAGCTCAAAATGTTCGCGGTGCTGTTGTCGTCTTTTAATCATTTCGATGTCTAAATAGATTTAAAATAGGGGGCGGCAAAAACTCACGCTACGCCACTGCCTAGTGGATGACCTTTAGACTCTAAAGGTCATTAGAATCCACTAGTGGCACGTTTGCACGCCTGGTTGCGACTGCTACCTGGTGAGCATGATTATGCCCAGTTTTTAAACAACCGAGTGACGAGACGACCAGGTTCGTTTGCCTGATGGTAAGCGCCACGCCTGCCCATGATCATTAGAAATATTGCGTGGCGCTGCACTACGCTCCTAAACCTGAGACATGATAATGTTACAGCTGATCAAGAGCTGGACCATAAGCTGCGCTGGAACATGTTCCGACTGAGTGAGCTGGACTGTTTCTCCGACATGCTCACGCGGCTGTACAAGCAGGAGCTGCAACTCATTGTCATGAAGTATGAACAGTACAGGTATGGTTCAAAAATATTCAGATTTTTCATCATCATCATCATCATCAAAGCCCGTGTCCGTGTTTATGTCTCCTTACCTCAAGCCACTTACTTAAACAGATTCTACGCATGACATATCCTCTACTTTCAGACTGCCATCACAATGTCAACATATGGGCTGGTGGTCTGCCTGCCAGACTGCGCCCATCTCTCAGCCAGCATTCTGTCTGTGCCATCACAATGTCATATGGGCTGGTGGTCTGCCTGCCAGTCTGCGCCCATCTCTTAACCACCATTCTGTTAATGTCATATGGCTGGTGGTATGCTCCATCTCTCAGCCACCATTCTGCCAGTGCTTTCACAATGTAATATGAAATGGTGGTCTGCCTGCCAGTCTGCGCCCTTTTCTCAGCCACCATTCTGTCAGTGCCTTCAAAATTTCATATGGGATGGTGGTCTGAATGCCAGTCTGCGCCCATCAGGCCATCACTCAGCCATCATTCTGTCAGTGCCATCACAATATCATTTGGGCTGGTGGTCTGCCTGCCAGTCTGCGCCCATCTCTAAGCCACCATTCTGTCAGTGCTTTGCTTATTTTATTTTCTTAGAAAAAACTACAGCTACGGATAGTACTTAGGATAAAAACTGTAGTTATACACGCAACTTACAAAAATTTCCACATATGGGTTATACAGTAAAATATTAATAAGTATACTCGTACAAAATCTTGCGTAAGTAATATCATGCCGAGCCATGTCAACAAAGAACAATGGCGAACTCCCATACATATTTTTATGTCAGTAAAATTCAAGGCGTCTTTAGACAAAAAATATCGCTAGTAATTCAGCATCATGTCCTGAGATTGTAAGTCTAAGTTTTTTTTATTGGAGAGGCCAGGAATAATTGTTATAAGGCTTCAAAGTTTTGTAGGTTATGTTACTGTTAACGACTTTTGAAACAAGTCTTAGGGCCGGTTCCTATATTTTAAAACGAATCGTTTTCGCTTACTGTCCGTCAGCTTTTGACATAAACACCATACCAGAAACATAAAAAAGTAAAGAGACGTTGGAAAAATTCATCGTTTCATTTTTATAGGAATGGGGGGTTAGAGATTTTAATTATAGTATCTGCCTAATTAGGTAGGCAATTTAATACTTATGCCTAGTGAGATTACAAAACAATATGTTTAGATATGTTGCTGCTGTTTCACTGTGCAGGGAAACAGTTGTCCAATATTAGCACAAATATTTTGCAACAATTCCTTACACTAAATACTTTATTTACACAATTAATCTTTGTTTCTTTTGTATTTATTGTTCAATACTTTAAGCCGCACGCCCTATGTACTTTTTTTTCACGACCTTTGTGAGTGGTAGATAATGCTATTTAGCATTAAGTCCTTCTTTTTACACTATTTTTGTGCAAACAATTAAATATATAAATAAACTTAACCTAACAACAATTCCTTACACTTCCTCTATAAACTATAAGGCCCTGTAAAACAATATCGCAATGCGATATTAATTCACGCGTATTATTCCGTGATCGGAATTACACTTATTACTCACTGCGAATCAAATGTCGTACGATTTTCGTCAGTTTGATGCTGTTCCCGGCTGAGACGAATGTCTAAAATGAATGACAGTTTTTTTTTATTTACCTGATACTAGAGCGGCGGCGAGACAGACCTATCAAAAGATGTCATGAACATTGGACTAACCTTTTTACAGTATTGAGACCGATGAAAGATTTTTTCTACATAAAACATCAAGAAGCCTTTGACTATATTTATGTCGTCATTTTCTGGTAACTCATGTGTGCCCCCTATCGGGCGGGAGACGAAGCACGCGATATCCTACCAATAGCACCGGTGCGCGATTGAGCAAAACGCATGAACTTTATTTCACAGTGCGGCCATAGCCATAACTACTTTATACTGTACAAAACATTCGCGCGGAAATAAATTCTCACCGCATCGCGTTCAATTTGCATCAAATTACAGTTTTTTTCCCGCGTGAATTTTTAACCACCAGTGGGGCTTCTCCTATAAGATTCAATGTGTTACAGAATTGCGAGAAAAAAAACGTGTGGCGAAATATTGCAGTGCGGACAGGGCGTGATGCATTGTACTATCTATGCAATAATGATTTGTTTTATTTTGTCTATAGTATTATTCTGTTTATCGCAAAGAGGTCGAATTAGGCTTACTGTTAAAAGGCTTAACGCCAGTAAGCGTAATTCAACCTCCTTTGGTTTAAAAAACCGGTATACTCTGTTGACTATTTTGACGTCCAAACAGGAAACATCATTGTAGGAAGGAAATAAAATTCAATTTCTAGTCTTTTTAAATTGATTTGTTAACCAGGCTTTTCCAAGCTTACATGCTATGTTGAAAAAACGTAGAAAAATAATTACTTAGGATCTGTAGTAATGATATTTCAAGACGCTGCAAGATTTACCACCTAAACTTTCGCCGTTGTTCTTTCGTTTTTATTAAAACTTAGCGTTAATATATAGGTAATCATCATCATCATCATCATGTCAGCCTTTAGAAGTCCACTGCTGAACATAGGCCTCCCCCAAAGAGCTCCATGGCGATCTTGTGCCACCTCTATCCACCGACTTCCTGCGGTGGCTACAATGTCGTCGGTCCATCGTGTGGGGGGTCTCCCTACACTTCGCTTGCATGTTCGTGGTCGCCATTCGAGAACCTTTATTCCCCAGCGGTTGTCGGTTCTGTGAACTATATGGCCTGTCCATTGCCACTTCAACTTGCAAACTCTGAGAGCTATGTCGGTAACCTTCGTTCTTGTACGGATTTCCTCATTTCTGATTCTATCACGTAGTGAAACAACGAGCATAGCTCTCTCCATTGCACGTTGCGCAACTCTGAGCTTTTGTATGAGACCAATAGGTAATATATATTTTTATGTTAAAAGAGGTTTAATCATTGTTTTCCATCTGTATTCCCTTCTGGTTGTGTCCTGTCCATCCTACTTAAGCTTCACTGCCATTTCTGCGTTTCGGTTTGAAGGGCAATGTTTCCAGCGAAATTAATGGGCAGTGAAACTTAACAACCAATGTCTCAGGGTGACGATCGCAGTGCAGTGACGCGCAGGATTTTGCAACCAAAGTTCTGGGTGGCACTGCAACTGTTACCTACGCCTACCCAGGCGTGACGCTTACCATAAGGCAAGCGAACTGCCCGTCTAGTCACACAAAGAAAAAAAAACACTTCTAGTACATTTTATTGGAACCGAATGCACACTTATTTTATGCACTCTATACTCCATCTATACATAAGAATCCGCACCAAGCATGAAATCCGACAGACGCGGCTCTAGCTAGTATGCGAAAGCGGTAATACTAAAGGCGTTAGTTCCTCTTGTTGCTCATAACAACTACCGTGCCAACTTTGCCAACCCCATTTACCCCCTTGGGAATGTAATTTCGGATGCGATGACCATTCTTCACATTAGCTATTTCGTCGCTATCCTTGATAGGTCACATTCTTAACACGTCACTTTGTGTACGTCTTTTTATCCGGCCAGTTTCCTTTACTCTTTGCATGCTGTATTTCGACTCTTTCCCAACTAGTTACTTAATAAATCATTAGCATTAACTTGTTATTACTAGAAAATAATGATCTGTACCCCTAGTACAAGTTTTTATAGTTTTTGAAAACGAAATGTAGTTTCGCCTAGTTCCATACATTTACTGTCAGCGCCTCTTGCGGAAACTTGTAGGAACTTAAATTGGTAGGACGGGTTTTATCAAATGGTAGTATTCGAAATAGAAATAAAGTTTTCGAGTATTGCTTACATTTTAGCAGTACGACTTGCCACTTTGACAAGTTAGTCGTAGTAAACTTTGACGAATTCGATCATTTTCGAAGTATTGTTACTCGTTAGATAAATTTTCGTGAGAGCTTCATGAGATCTTGCGATTTTTTATTTTATTATGATAACGAGACGGTATCTTGCGTAGAGGTTAACCTCGGAGGCTGTAGGAGCTGACCGTCGTAAAGGGGAGCGACAGGAGATTGACGTAGGCGGAGATTAATTACACCCAGTCACATCTGTTACACTACCTTTGTGCAACGGTATCGGCTCACGGGCTCACTAAAGAAGGTTTTGTCTATCTCTTAATATTCTGCGGGAAAATACAAATCTCAGGAACTCTCAAAGAATCTCTCTAGAGACCATCTAGAGACCATGGTAAGTTAATAGTTAAGTACTTATGTACCTACTCATATCTAGCCGACCAAAATACATTATTTTATTTTGAACTTGTATTTTGTATTTTTGTAGCACCAACAATAATACTTCCAAAAAAATTACATGAATTGTAGTGCGAAATACTACTTGGCTACCTAATTTACAATTTCAATGTCGTGATGACGTCACGTCGTGATGTCGTCATTTCTATTTCGCCAAATATGACTCTATTGATGAAACAAACACCTAGTTCAGGATTCCCAACTAGTAATTATCAAAAATCAAGTATTACATTGAAGCTAGATGTCGTAGTTGAGGCATAAAATCAATATAAAATAACTAGGTTGTGTTGGATTACTTTGGTCCGTAACTTCGTTAATACTGAACGAAATTAAAGACCAAAGGTACCGGAAGAATCAGAAAAATACGTTCTTTCCATTTATCACATCAATTAAACGTAAATCAATTATCATTTATTTCGCAATAAAACCACAGATAAAAACGATATACGAAAAACAAAACTTTTAACTTTACTTTTTTTGCTTGCGGGGAAAAGAGATAGAAATATGTAGTGTGAAGTTCGTTCAATCGAGCTCTTCGAATTTTTTTATCGTGTGAACTTCATTTGAAAACATGAACTCGTCCTACCGATTACAAAACTGTTAGTTTAGCGAGCTCGCGTAACTTTTTTCCGTTTTCTTAATGTGCAAACCCGTACTAGGCGTACTGATGACCGTTCGTCACACTAAGATGGAGACAATGAAACAAATAATATCAATTGAACTTTAAAAATTGGATTGAAATGAGGTTTATGTTTCTTTTTGCCTTACTGTACATTCGTCGTAAATGCGTCGGCGGGACGAGTTGGGAAAGTCAAAATTCAGCTTGAAATGAGTAAAGGAAACTGACTACATGCACAAAGTGGCGTATTATAAAATTATGAATGTGACCTATCAGGGATAGCGACAAAACATTGAAAAAATGCGTCGGACGAGTTGGTTAAGTCGAAATACTGCATGAAACGAGTAAAGGAAACTGACGTATTATGAAATTATGAATGTGACCTTTAGGGGATAGGGACGAAATAGCTAATGTGACGAATGGTCATCGCATCTGTAATTTCAAAAAGTCTCTCCCAGAGTAATATTTCTTCAACATTTTAAATCCCTAGAACAGTGTTTTTTTTTTTGCATTCTTGGTTGTGCGTTGTCTGTTATTCAATCAGTATGTCGCACATTACGGCACTGATAAAGGCATTAGATTATTATCTAACGAAGTTGTGTTATTTCAGATCTGCTTTATTACAAGAGATGGAGAAGAGGCGGCGGCGCGGTATTGCTTACCAACCACACTCCAACTGTTAAAGTTCACTTAATTTGCCTTATTGAGCTGTGATCTTATCCTACATAGGTATATAATGCCCGAGAATGTAATGAAATAAAGCTATTTTTATGTATTTTGTAAAAGCAATTTGTGTTAAGACTTTGAAGAGTATTCAATCAATGTACTGGAGAAGAATATTTTACAATTATAAATTAGTGCCTTTAAGATATAAGTAATAAATATTTATATTTGTATCTTATTTTTCATTTAAGGATTAGCACGCCAAAGGCTTGTCAGGAACAACGCGGGTTGAACAGACCCGCGAGAGTTGTAATACAAGGATCAATATGTACCACAATACATCAAATATGAGCGTGGATTGCGCTAGGCCTGTCGGTCTACTAACCAAGTAGTGCGGCGTGGCGTGCGCTAATGCGACATTTAAAACACAGTTCTTACCCACCGTCCACCTCCTGAGACCATCTGGGTGAACCGTGGATAATTTTTTTACAACGGCTCACCTCCCAAATAAAACTTGAACACCCCTAACATTAGGCTTATATTTCGCAACTAAAAAACTGAAATTTCGCATAAATATTAATTAAAAATCTAAAATTTCGCATTTATTACCATAATCATTAAAACAACAAAATATTTAGTACATTAAAGTTAGTTTAAAGCTAACATCGTGATTGTCTCTATATTTTCTTGCATAAGCCTTTGCCTTCGGTCATTTATGACAACATTGTAGATACTGAACCGCATGGCGCTATCTATCTGTCTATCGCGGCCGTGCTTTAGTAGGCACACCATATCCTGCGCTACTCCCCATGCTGATGGTTTGCAGGACTTGACTCTACACATTACAATCATGCCTGTAATTAGACTACACACATAAATGCCATCATTTGATGCTTATTGATATATTTAAAAGTAAAGATGGCTCATTGTAGTAAACATTCCCTTGCCAGGCACGCCATTGGCTTGCTCACGCACCAGTAGGGCAGTATACATCTACTCTCGCTCATAGGTGACTGTCCACCATAGTACCTGTAGTCCCGTATGCTTAAGTACAAGTACTTGGAACCGTGGAATTGAAAGTAAAAAATAATTGCATAGGAAATTGACCCATGCGCTTATGTAAGTAAAGAACACAAATGCGTTTGCTTAAAAAAACTTCAAAGCCTTGCAAGTTTTTTGAGCGATGTTCGGCCACCTAGCTTCTTGTGACCCGGCTGGCCGAGTGCGGCCGAACTCAGCCGAAGCCGACGGGGCGAAAGAGCGAGTGGGTGAGTAAAATACTTAGAAAGTCTTGCAAGTATTGCGCCAGGGCGGCGTACTTACAAGCCAAAATCTGGTTGCGTAAATATCCACCTTCCCTAATTACACGCAGGTGACGTGGAATTGGCGTGAGTGGTCATACAGAATCCAGGCCCTGCTCTCAAGCCCTTGAGACTGATTTAAAAACAGGGGTACTTGGTATCTTAGGCCTTGCACGCACTGCCTTGCAGTGGAACGCAGTGCGTTTATTCTAGCGTTTATTTCACATTGTATTATGCGTTTATTTCATATTTTATTAAATGCATTTATTTTATTGCAATACGCGCACTTCTATGAAGTGTCATAGAAGTGCAAGTGTGTTATAACGCATATTCTGTGAAGTACGGCACTCCGTAATAGGTATGCGTTATAAAATGGCAAGGCAGTGCCTTATTCCGATGATTAGATGCCAAGCAATTGTTAAAAATCTATTTGACGGCTGAACAAATTTTGAAGAAATGTAGTATAATATTGTACTTTGTAGGTTTGGTCCTGGTCCTCCTGGTCCTCTGGACCTGGACCAAACCTAAGACTGGTCTGGTGGTGGTTTGGCTTTTGGTCCTGGAATAAAACGTGTGGGCTACTTTTAAATGAAATGACCACGCGGGCAAAGCCGCGGGCACAGCTAGTGTAAGTACTAAAAAGGTGCAATATATAAATTGCAAATAAAACTATAAAATAATTTATTTACAATATTATGATTTATCTAGCTTACAAACAATAACAAGCTTATTCTTTAAGTTCTTCAGGGTCACCAGTGTTAACTAGTTCATTTTCCTTCATTTGACCTTCTACTATTTCGTATTCATCTACTTTTGTAAAGCCAGATATTCTGTACACCTTTGCATTTTGAATACCCAGTGTATTAGCCCAAGAAAGACCTGTAACAAACATATATAATAAATTCCAATGATGCAAACATCTTGGAGAGGCAACATAATGGTGATGATGCAAATGGAGCAGAGGAGCCTATTAGAATACTGCAAGCATTAACAGAAAATACCTTGTGATTTGTGCAGAATAAAAAAGGTTAGGAATCTACATTGCCACCCTACCGATTTTAGGGTGGTGGGGAGTTGGGGGAAAGGTACTTGCATTAGCCTTCTCACCTACCGTGGCCAATTCTGACCTGCACATGATTTATTTATATGGACTGAATTTCAAGACAAAAAATAATAAATAGCAAGGAGGTTGAGGAAGGGGGAGGAACGTCCTCCTTAAAGAAGGGGGTGCAGATACAATACGATACAATAACACTTTATTGACACAGTTAAAAACAAATTACAAAACAATACTATGAAATAACATAAACAATAGGTACAATGGGCGGTCTTATCTCTCATAGCGATCTCTTCCAGACAACCTTAGGATGGAAAGAAGTTAATTGTTAGAAAAGGGTTGATAGAGTGGCAATATTATGACGGATAAGACGACGGGAGGCTCCTACCCAGCAGTCAGTTATGCTGTGGATGATGATCATAATGACATTTCTTAATATGTACTTACCTGGCCTCTTTGTTTTTTCCTCGTCCGTTTTAAGTCCATAGTAGTCGGCCCAGTCTGCCTTGCCTTGGTATGCACTGTACACAACCAATCCAAATGCATTCCATGCTAAAAGACCATAAGCAATGCTGAGCCGTCGCTTCCAGAGAAATGCTATATCTTCAGGAATAGGCTTTGTTCTTTTCCTGATAAATCTATGCCACCATTTATGAATTGCCATTGCCTGCAAAATGGAAAGGATTAAACTCAGATGGTAGGTTTAGGTAAGGTTAGAATAACTAAAAGTTACGTAATTAAAATTAAAGTAATAGGTCGATTACACTAATATTAACCGAATCAAATGCACCCAATATACGTGTAATTTAAGTTAATGTTATCTCTTTTCTAAACATTTGGAAAACAGATCGAATTCAAACAAAACAAATATGAAAATGACTTTGACATGACAGGTTTAGGTACATCATATCTAAAGGGGCGCGTTCACTTAATACCCCTGTGTTCGAGATGATGAGATGGCGTTGTGGGCAGTTTCGAAATGTACACTTTTTAACAAGCCGTTTCCTTTGAACATTTTCAACACTTTAGTCATTTTTGCAACTTTGGACACTACCGTTCCTTTCCAAACTGAATGAAAAACGACCCTAACGGTGAAATAAAGTCGATAGTCCTATGTCAACATGTCATCGAAACTTGCAAAATGAACTGTGATCGAAAACATTCAGAACGCTAATTTCGCCCACAAATGGCCAAAGAGATCGCCAATTGTGATAATATTTAGCGTTTTTAACAGGTACAATGTTACAAAACGCCAATTGCTACAAAGCGAACGGCCTCTCTGTCAACCATCCCCGCATTCGAGATGATGCAGTGGCGGGAGTTTTTTGAAAGTATTCAAGCTGTTATTTTGTTAATTTTTATTTTTTCTTCATCTTAGTGTTTTTTAGAGTCATAATGAGTAATATTAATCATTAGGTGTTTGTTAAAGTGCAAGAGTGTGGCCAAAAGATAAAAAAAAAACAAAAAACGTGACTATTTGTGATGTTTTCAAAACTCTTCAGGAAGTTTCAGTAAAACGTACACCATTTTACTGTCATAAGTAGTATTGTATGCTCTTTGTTTTACTGATTCGTGACTTTGACAATTACTGATTGTGACTTGACAATATTAACAATAAAGTAAACTTGATATTGGCGAAATTGCTAGTAGGCCAGTGCCTCAGCAGAAGCCATTAAAATAAAAAAGAAGAAGTTGCAGTGGCGTAAAGAGACCTGCGGCCCGATTACAGAACTTGGTTACAATCAGATTATCACTTTTTTCATAGCAATTTCGACTCTATCGCAAGGCTTTAGTGATTGCGATATTGAGAATTCGATTGAAGCCAAGTTATGTAGTCGGGCTGCTGCAGCCCGATTACAGAACTTGGTTATAATCGGATTATCACTTTTTTCATAGCAATTTCGACTCTATCGCAAGGCATTAGTGATATCGATACTGACAATCCGATTGAAGCTAAGTTATGTGGTCAGTGGCCCAATTCCATAACTT
Source organism: Alsophila aescularia (assembly GCA_946251855.1). Taxonomy (NCBI): domain Eukaryota; kingdom Metazoa; phylum Arthropoda; class Insecta; order Lepidoptera; family Geometridae; genus Alsophila; species Alsophila aescularia. The sequence goes on along the minus strand of OX276373.1, from coordinate 24,003,302 downwards.
GGCTACAATCGGATTATCACTTTTTTCATAGCAAATTCGACTCTATCGCAAGGCATTAGTGGTCGCGATACTGAGAATTCGATTGAAGCCAAGTTATGGAATCGGGCTGCGGTGGCCCAATTGCAGAACTTGGCTTCAATCAGAGTGTCACTTTTTTCATAGCAAAATCGACTCTATCGCAAAGCATTATTGAATTTCACGGCTTGAAACCGTCATGATCAACATTACGTAATCGCAGTGCAGGCCCTTGTTCTTGATACGCTCTCTACGTGCAGTTGCGTTTTGGGCTGATTTGCTTGCCATTTTTGACACTAATGACTCTTTCCAAACCAAATGAAAAACGACCATAAAGCAAACATAGTCGCTTTTACGATGTTAAATTTAACTCTCATGTCCAAAGGGACCGCTGCTCGAAAATATTTAGCGTTTTTAACTGTTATTTTCGATCATTTAGCATTAAAACGAACGGCCCCCATTTAGGAAAATATGAAGCCGTTCGTTTTGAAGCAAATGACGTAAATAACTGTTAAATATGATCACATTTGGCGTTCGCCTTGGACATTTGTGGGCGAAATTAGCGTTCTGAACCATTTTCGATCACCGTTCGCTTTGCATGTTTAGAGGACATGTTGACGTAAGAAAATCGACTTTATTCCGTCAATCATAGGGCCGTTTTTCATTCGTTTTGAAAAGGAACGGTGATGTCAAAAATGGCAAATGTGATGAAAATGTTCAAAGCGAACGGCACTGACCCAGAAAAAATAAGGATCTGTGGCAAGAAGCTTATACCTACACTGGAGATTTCACCCAGAAATATAGAATGAGGACAAGGTCATTCAACCCTATTATGTTTTCTATTTCGTTCACACTATCTGAAATTGCCATGAAAAAACAAAAATCTCAACCAGATCATGTGATGAGCCAAGGTTTTGCAAGGTCAGGATTCTGTTCTGATGTTGTAGATGAATTTCATACGCGTAAACTTGCGATTTTTAATAATGTCAGCAAAAAAAGTAGAAAACCAAGAAATATAATCAGCCCTTCACTTTTTGGGTGTGCGTCAATTAATTATCTACACCAATATATTAAACTGAAACGTTGTTTGTTTGGGAAGCTTTCAAGCCGAAACGGCTAATCCGATTTTGATGAAACTTTGTAAATAGGTACTGTACAATATAGAGACCAACATATGGTACTTTTTATCCCGGAAAATGGTAAAATTCCACGGCAATACTGGGAAATGTAGATTACTCCCTGTAAGGAACGGTTGCCATGGAAACGTAAAAATTACAAGTTTTTCAAAAAGCATCAAGAGCGTTAGTGATATTGTTTTTCATTTGTTTTCAATATCCTAGAAGAAAATAGGATGCTTTTTTCGTGATAAACTGTAGTCTGCGCGGACGCAATCGCGGGCGAAAGCTAGTTCAATATAAAAAATATTCTGAACAAACGTCAAATACCCCGTTCAGAGGCATCGTGAGGTGAAAACTTATACCAACTATCTATATAAATTTGAACAATTTTTGGGTGTCCGCTGGTAGTCTTCACCTGACTAGGATAAATATAAGTGACTTTTTAAGGCCACTAAAGTTTCACCTGCCGTCAGATTGACAGCGGTTGATAATTGAATACTAGAAATAAAAAAGGGTCATAAATACCCGCTATAATAGAACTAGAATGCGGCTCATAGAACTTGACTGGATTTTAATGGAACCCCGGGTTACAAAAATTACAGATTAAGCACAATCACAATATATTATAGCGGGTAAGCATGATCTTGTAAGTGCTACAAGATTATATTAATGACTTTTGTATACTTATTTGCTTAGTATAGTACCATATCCTTCTTTAGAATTTCTCAAGTGCAGTTTTAATGGTCACCCTACATAAATTAAACTGTTTATTTATATTTGATGAATATGGTTCGAAAAACATGGTATAGTACAGAATAAATAAATATATCATTAATCTATCGACACATCACACTAAAATTAATAATTCATAAGGTTATAATAAGATTCTAACGTAAAAACGTACTAATATGGTTAAATACGGTTAATAGCGTAAAAATACAATCACCTGTGAAACTTAATGTTAGAATAGTTGTTGAGTTTCCTAACACTTCTGCACTTTTGCACAATACAATACATTGTTTAAATATAGAATTTAAAAAGAATACGCTTTTATTTATTCATATATATTTATACATTCGAAGCGATAGAAAATCTTTGACAGTTCAGCCACAGAATAAATAATAGTACAAGTAGTTCAGCTTAATTCCGTGTTGCTATATATATTAAAAAGTTAAAACCTACTACTACTAGGGGTGCGTTTAAGTAAACAAGTAAATAGTAAAATTTTCGTCCGATAAAAGTAATACGAGTGAGATTTCACTGAACGGTTTCATACATTTAGATTTTAAATCAATTTTAGCTGTCAAATTCAATTGTCATCTTATCATTTAGCTGATCAACTCAACACTCGACGTGTTTTTAAAATTAAATACACGTACAAAGTAAAAAAGTGATCACACCCTGGAATTTGTTGAACTATTTTTAAAATGATCCCACTTAACTCATAGATCACCGTAGAAGATCTACAAAGCTACGTTACACCAACTCCTCACCAGCTACGACGACTTCACCAGGGAAGTGACATCACCAGTCATCGGAGTACTTCGGAGAAGATAGACCAGTTGAAGATCAAGACGGATATAATTGAAAGGGAGCTCGTCCGTTGTGATCAGCAGCCTTATTGTCTAACTCTGGTGATAATGAAACTGACGTTCATTTACACCATTATGAACATGAATCTCCCAATTCGAATTGTCTAATTATCCACCGGTGATCTCCTCGGTGATCTTCACCGAGTCCCCACTATCAGCTGTTTTTAAGCGAAATGAATGAATGAAACATCATATTTTGACATATTGGTATTGTCTAAATTTTCATCGTCACCGAGACATGTCAAATGAAAAAGGTTGGTCTGTCCTAACCTTTCGTATCAACTGGCTTTGAGTTTGTGACGAAATTATAGTTTTATTGAATTAAAAGTTGACTGTTTGCGTAAGTTCAAAGGGAAGGGGTAATCTAGGTATCATAATTAATTGCGGTTTATTGATTTCAGGCATTAATTCTCCGAAAATTCGACTTCCAAACTTGCGAAAGTCAAACAGAAAATTCACTGGTTTTTGTGTTATATATAGTTCGATACAAAGAGAATATTTCGATATTTACTTCTACTAGCACTTATTTTAGTTTAACATATCTAATTTATTCGATTACAGGCACTATAAGAACCTAACCTACAAAAACATAAAATGAAGAATATTTTGATGGGCGAATTTGTAGCCAACTGCAGAAAAACAACATCTCCAAACTAATGGACAGGCTCTCAAGCCCCTAATATTGGTGCTGACCATGTGGCTATTATAATATCTATGGATGTTCAATGTTTAACAACAAATATCAACAAAATAGACCAATAAATTATTATCTCTATGCACTTCAAATCAGAAAAGTTTTGATAACAAGGTGGACAGTGGAAACTAAATATTTCCCAAGTAACACCCAGGTGGACAAAGGTAAGCCTTAGTAAAAAAAAAACTTTCCACGGTTCACTCAGGTGGTCGTAAGAGATGGATTGGCTAGTGCCCTAACTGAGAGTCAACAAATGGTTGCAAGTTCGAATCTTGCAAGGTGCAATCATTTGTGTGATGAGCACAAATGATTGTTTCTGAGTCATTGATGTAACATTGGTTTATATCTATGTATATTTATTTATAGAATATTTTTGATGAGAGAATTTGTAGCCAGCTGCAGAAGAAAAACATCTCCAGAAGGTTTTGAGGAACAATCACAGGCCTATTTACACCCTAGATTATGAAAGAATTTGCAAAAATAACAGTCAAAATGTATTAAAAGTATCGACAAAAGATACCAAGTCATATTAACAATTAAAACAATATACAATGTAAAACAATGTACAAAACCTAAAATGATTTCTTTATAGGTAATCAGTTAAAATTTCACTGGGAACTGCCTACTTTCAACCCATATCTAATGTACCTTTTTTTATTACGTTTTATGCAATTGTTTGACCATGATCTCACCTGATGGAAAGCGATGATGTGGTCGAAAGTGTAGCACTCTTGCCTAGTAGATACCTATTCACTCTTGACTTGAACACACCTGGATTCATTATATTTTACCAGAAACTGACGAAGGCAGGGCATTACACTCTTTTGCAGATCTTACAATGAATGAAGAAGCGTAACGCTTCGTGCTTGTGTGTGGTATTTTTGCCAATATTCTAGCTTGTATGGTGATAAGGGAATCAGATTGTGCAGTTCTTATGCTCACTCTCCATAGTGCAATCTGATAACTTGAATTTTGCACATTGTCATATTTGTCGTTCAAAAAGGAGGTGAAAAATTCATTTTGTCATTTACATTCAGTGCCACTACATTTGGCATCCAGTTGGCCGAGTGGCTAGTGACCCTGACTGAAAGTCAACCAATGGATGCGGGTTCGAATCCCGCAAGGTGCAATCATTTGTGTGATGAGCAGAAGTATTTGTTTCCGAGATATGAATGTAATATTCATATCTTTGTATATTATATATTTAGTGCATTCAGTATATTTATGTCAGCGTACAATACATACAAAGTTTTATAATTTTTTCTTATTTGTATCAGATTGAGTGACATGAATACTACTGGCATTTACTCTGGTTTAGAGATTGCTGTAAACTATAAGACTGCCGATTGTGTTACCGCTACTTCTATATTATATTATGTACAATGTACGATTTACTTCTAAGTATATATATAATAAAGAGTTATCTATCTATCTATGTTTTGTTGTTATTTTTTATCTACAAATTATTATGTAAGTAGAAACATACATTGATACCCATGAAATAGTATGTCACAAGCGACATACCTACCAACTGATTCACAGACAACACACAGCCTAAACCGGTGGACCTAGAGATTTGCAATTTGGAGGAAATATTTCTTTAAATTTCAAACGAGGCTGGCAATGTTTGCACAAGAGCAAAGCCTCATAAATACAGACTGAGTATGGATAGAGAAACAGAAAATTAAACAAATTTTATTAAATAGCATGTTTATTTTATTGTAAAAACCTTTCTAAAAAAAATATAACGGGCAAGTGTCTTTATTAAATAAGGACTATACATAAAACATTCTAAAAACTTACAAGCCATTACTGGCTCACTGGTAGCCCACTAATTACAATGTAATTATATAGTAATTCATAACAACAAAGTAAATATTTCCAATACACCATTTTATTCAAATGGTATAAAAAAGTGCAGTAACTAGGTATATACCTACATATTATAATACAAATATAACAAGTAGATTTGAGAAGCAGCATCCTTTTGCATTTTATGGACATGCTATGAATCTCTTCCCGCTGCAATCCGACTTGAAATGATCCTGTTTACTGTGATAGACAGGTACTGAACTGAATCTGAAAATAAAGATATAGCTATGATCATTTGTCATTATCTACATAACAAGTACTACATAGTCAATATTGTAATATGCAGTATTACTTATGTAGAGTTAGATCAAATTTGTAAACAATTCAAAAGAGAGGTTAATTTGTTGTATGTCTACCTACAGCTACATCAGGCTTTGAGATAGCTGGAAATGTTCATACTGACACAGGTGCAAGCTGCAGCCCATCTCCTGAACCCCGGCTGGTGCTCAAAGCAAACAATCGGTTATGTTTTGTGTCGACAAAAAATAACCGATTATGTTTTGTTGACACAAAACATAATTATGTATGCATGATGTAACATGATTATGTATGCATTGAAATGAGGTAAAAATCCATTAAAATATGTATGTTGTTGATGAGCATTTGTGAAAATGCATATACCTAGTATATGTCTATGTGCCTAGTAGGTAAATTAAACTAGACTCGAATAGGTGCTTAGATAATATTCATTAGTTCAAAATTCCTGTATAGCCAAGCCAAAGACTGTTAGAACTTGCGATATATTTGTTCAAAGTTTCGATCTAACTCGATGACCAATTGTAGGTCTACGCAAAGACCACTTTATCAGATGACATTCTGAAATACAATATGGTACATAGGTACCTATTTGTTGCTAAATCAAGGCATATTTGACAATTTTATATCCGAAAACGAACATAACCTCGACATACATTACATCTCACAAAGCAATTCCACTTTTAGTTTATCCACGTTTCGCACAAACTCACACAAATCTTGTGACTATAACCTACCTATTTAATATTTAGTTTTTTTTCATTTCATTATTATTCAATAAAGTAAACAAACAACACACATACTTTAGTAGTAGTTATGGTCCAGAATAAATAATAACTTGCAAAGCAACGTTTCGTTCTACGCAACGTCAGGCTATAATATACTTGAATATTATTTTTTGAAGAATATCCATTTATTAAACAGCATAACTAATAAAAATTAGATTATAATAAACAAATAAAACACTACACATGTTTATATGGCTAAATTAACATTTTACAAACCATTAGTTCAAAAAAGCACTAAAAAGTGCTCTAAGCTGTTCTTCTTGAAATGGAACGCAAGAGCATCTGTTTTTGGTGTTATGTAGTCTGTGGAAAGAGCGAAATGGCTTTCACGTTTTCAAGACGATTACCACCGAAAATATTAGACAATTCCCCTGGACGGCGAACAGCAGGTCGACCGCGGATGAGCGATCGTTATGGTTTTATTTACGTTTACGTTTACCATTGACGATTACTATCGAATAAAAATTGGTACCGCGATGAGTAATCGTATTGTAATGGTTTATTGAACGAATGAATAGTTTTCAATCGTCTGCAGGGCGACCGCCGATACGCAAAGTAAACGTAAACGTTATCAATTTGTCATTTTAAAACAATAAACCTCTATATTAGTACTGACTTTCGGCGGGAAAAGAAATCGAAACGGGTGTTTTGCTTTGTTTTATTTCTCAAACTGCAGGGCGAGAGGCGACAGCGGATACGCAAAGTAAACGTAAACGTTTTCAATTTGTCATTTTAAAACCACAAATTATTAAACGATTATACCATTAGCAAGGCCATAACCAAGAAAGTTTATAACATTAAGTAGTACCTACTTTCGGCGGGAAACGAAATCGAAACGGGTGTTTAACTTTTAATTATTTTCTAAACTTGTGTATCTTCGAGTGTCAATGTGTAATATTGGTGGAATATTAACTGTAAGGTATTCGGTAACGTGCACTAGTGTAGGTAAATGATACAAGTGTGCCATTTCGTGTTCTTTCCGGAACTCCCTAGGAAGTTTTAGTAAAGCTCCACCACTTTACTGAATCGTGACATGACTAGACTTTTGACTATCTGACTGACTGAGACTAGACATTTTGAAAATCTGTTGAAAAAAACATACAATTTGCTATATCTCTTTATCTGGCACTGGCTAAATGTACTGGTCGTGCAAAACCAAATAATAAATATACAATAATAATTTAGTACCGCCAAACTGTCGCCGGTAGCAGTTGGGGAATTATTTTCTCGAACAACCATTGAGATAAACCCTTGCTCAGTCTGTAATTGGCCCTGTTCTTTCGGCAGTTACAATGGGTTGTTGAGATCACGTAAGACATACACGCCTCTTTCTATGAGCTGCCTTTTGACGCTCCTCCTCTGCAGTCAAATAGGCTCTTGTCGCCACTTACGTAGGTAGATGAACTAAAATTGATTTATAGATCACTTTTCATTTAGGTAGTAGATACTAATACTACTAGATACTTTATTTAATAACTGGGTCTATATTTAGACTTATCATAATCTAAAACCAATAACATAATCTAAAATGAAAACATTGACTTCGAATATAAATCACAATCAATGTGTATATTCAAAGTATTAACTTGATAGTATGTAGCATAAAAGGTTGCTCATTAGTCACCGTGTTCAACAATCACCATTACGATCGTTTTCAAAGCCGCGAAAGCGTTCCCGGTACCCTTTTTTTGTAACAACAGTCATTTCGTAGGAAATCATTCGTTCAATAGTTTTCCACCAAAAGTTTTTTTCGTAATCGTTTTACAATGGTAAACGCAACAGTTTGGCGGTACTAAATTAATGGTTTATTGTTTTAAAATGTCAAATTGAAAACGTTTACGTTAACTTTGCGTATCCGCGGTCGCCCTGCTGGAACCGCCAATGGTAATGGTAATGGATTTGATTGCCATTCCCACCAGTTAGACAATAAGGCTGCTGTTCTTCATGAAATGGAATGCAAGAGCATAAGTTTTTGGTGTTATGTAGTCTGTGGAAAGAACGAAATGGCCTTCACTTTTTCAAGACGATTACTACCGAAAATATTAGACAATTCCCCTGCAGGTCGACCGCGGATGAGCGATAGTTATGGTTTTATTTACGTTTACGTTTACCATTGACGATTACTATCGAATAAAAATTGGTACCGCGATGAGTAATCGTATTGTAATGGTTTATTGAACGAATGAATAGTTTTCAATCGTCTGCAGTGCGACCGCCGATACGCAAAGTAATCGTAAACGTTATCAATATGTCATTTTAAAACCATAAACCTCTATATTAGTACTGACTTTCGGCGAGAAACGAAATCGAAACGGGTGTTTTGCTTTGTTTTATTTCTCAAACTGCAGGGCGACAGGCGACAGCGGATACGCAAAGTAATCGTAAACGTTTTCAATTTGTCATTTTAAAAACACAAATTATTAAACGATTATACCATTAGCAAGGCCATAACCAAGAAAGTTTATAACATTAGGTAGTACCTACTTTCGGCGGGAAACGAAATCGAAACGTGTGTTTAACTTTTTATTATTTTCTAAACTTGTGTATCTTCGAGTGTTAATGTGTAATATTGGTGGAATATTAACCATAAGGTATTCGGTAACGTGCACTAGTGTAGGTAAATGATACAAGCGTGCCATTTCGTGTTCTTTCCGGAACTCCCTAGGAAGTTTTAGTAAAGTTCCACCACTTTACTGAATCGTGACATGACTAGACTTTTAACTATCTGACTGACTGAGACTAGACATTTTGAAAATCTGTTGAAAAAAACATACAATTTGCTATATATCTTTACCTGGCACTAGCTAAATGCACTGGTCGTGCAGAACCAAATCATAAATATACAATATTAATTGTGATTGTTCGTCAATCGTAATGGTGATTGTTGAAAACGGTGACTAATGAGCAACCTTTCATGCTACATACTATCAAGTTAATACTTTGAATATACACATTGATTGTGATTTATATTCGAAGTCAATGTTTTCATTTTAGATTATGTTATTGGTTTTAGATTATGTTAATACATAACCATGGACCCAGTTATTAAATAAAGTACCTAGTAGTATTAGTATCTACTACCTAAATGAAAGTGATCTATAACTCAATTTTAGTTCATCTACCTACGTAAGTGGCGGCAAGAGCCTATTTGCTTGGGGCTGCAGAGGAGGAGCGTCAGAAGGCAGCTCATAGAAAGAGGCGTGTATGTCTTACGTGATCCAACAACCCATTGTAACTGCCGAAAGAACATTATAGGGCCAATTACAGACTTAGCAAGCGTTTATTTCAATGGTTGTTCGAGAAAATAATTCCTCAACTGCTACCGGTGACAGTTTGGCGGTACTAAATTAATATTGTATATTTATGATTTGGTTCTGCACGACCAGTGCATTTAGCTAGTGCCAGGTAAAGAGATATAGGAAATTGTATGTTTTTTTCAACAGATTTTCAAAATGTCTAGTCTCAGTCAGTCAGATAGTTAAAAGTCTAGTCATGTTACGATTCAGTAAAGTGGTGGAGCTTTACTAAAACTTCCTAGGGAGTTCCGGAAAGAACACGAAATGGCACTCTTGTATCATTTACCTACACTAGTGCACGTTACCGAATACCTTACGGTTAATATTCCACCAATATTACACATTAACACTCGAAGATACACAAGTTTAGAAAATAATAAAAAGTTAAACACCCGTTTCGATTTTGTTTCCCGCCGAAAGTAGGTACTACCTAATGTTATAAACTTTCTTGGTTATGGCCTTGCTAATGGTATAATCGTTTAATAATTTGTGGTTTTAAAATTACAAATTGAAAACGTTTACGTTTACTTTGTGTATCCGCTGTCGCCTGTCGCCCTGCAGTTTGAGAAATAAAACAAAGCAAAACACCCGTTTCGATTTCGTTTCTCGCCGAAAGTCAGTACTAATATGGAGGTTTATGGTTTTAAAATGACAAATTGATAACGTTTACGATTACTTTGCGTATCGGCGGTCGCCCTGCAGACGATTGAAAACTATTCATTCGTTCAATAAACCATTACAATACGATTACTCATCGCGGTACCAATTTTTATTCGATAGTAATCGTCAATGGTAAACGTAAACGTAAATAAAACCATAACTATCGCTCATCCGCGGTCGACCTGCAGGGGAATTGTCTAATATTTTCGGTGGTAATCGTCTTGAAAAAGTGAAGGCCATTTCGTTCTTTCCACAGACTACATAACACCAAAAACTTATGCTCTTGCATTCCATTTCATGAAGAACAGCAGCCTTATTGTCTAACTGGTGGGAATGGCAATCAAATCCATTACCATTACCATTGGCGGTTCCAGTTCGCCGTCCAGGGGAATTGTCTAATATTTTCGGTGGTAATCGTCTTGAAAACGTGAAAGCCATTTCGCTCTTTCCACAGACTACATAACACCAAAAACATATGCTCTTGCGTTCCATTTCATGAAGAACAGCTTTGAGCACTTTTTAGTGCTTTTTTGAACTAATGGTTTGTAAAATGTTAATTTAGACATATAAACATGTGTAGTGTTTTATTTGTTTATTATAATCTAATTTTTATTAGTTATGCTGTTTAATAAATGGATATTCTTCAAAAAATAATATTCAAGTATATTATAGCCTGACGTTGCGTAGAACGAAACGTTGCTTTGCAAGTTATTATTTATTCTGGACCATAACTACTACTAAAGTATGTGTGTTGTTTGTTTACTTTATTGAATAATAATGAAATGAAAAAAAACTAAATATTAAATAGGTAGGTTATAGTCACAAGATTTGTGTGAGTTTGTGCGAAACGTGGATAAACTAAAAGTGGAATTGCTTTGTGAGATGTAATGTATGTCGAGGTTATGTTCGTTTTCGGATATAAAATTGTCAAATATGCCTTGATTTAGCAACAAATAGGTACCTATGTACCATATTGTATTTCAGAATGTCATCTGATAAAGTGGTCTTTGCGTAGACCTACAATTGGTCATCGAGTTAGATCGAAACTTTGAACAAATATATCGCAAGTTCTAACAGTCTTTGGCTTGGCTATACAGGAATTTTGGTGGACTAATGAATATTATCTAAGCACCTATTCGAGTCTAGTTTAATTTACCTACTAGGCACATAGACATATACTAGGTATATGCATTTTCACAAATGCTCATCAACAACATACATATTTTAATGGATTTTTACCTCATTTCAATGCATACATAATCATGTTACATCATGCATACATAATTATGTTTTGTGTCAACAAAACATAATCGGTTATTTTTTGTTGACACAAAACATAACCGATTGTTTGCTTTGAGCACCAGCCGGGGTTCAGGAGATGGGCTGCAGCTTGCACCTGTGTCAGTATGAACATTTCCAGCTATCTCAAAGCCTGATGTAGCTGTAGGTAGACATACAACAAATTAACCTCTCTTTTGAATTGTTTACAAATTTGATCTAACTCTACATAAGTAATACTGCATATTACAATATTGACTATGTAGTACTTGTTATGTAGATAATGACAAATGATCATAGCTATATCTTTATTTTCAGATTCAGTTCAGTACCTGTCTATCACAGTAAACAGGATCATTTCAAGTCGGATTGCAGCGGGAAGAGATTCATAGCATGTCCATAAAATGCAAAAGGATGCTGCTTCTCAAATCTACTTGTTATATTTGTATTATAATATGTAGGTATATACCTAGTTACTGCACTTTTTTATACCATTTGAATAAAATGGTGTATTGGAAATATTTACTTTGTTGTTATGAATTACTATATAATTACATTGTAATTAGTGGGCTACCAGTGAGCCAGTAATGGCTTGTAAGTTTTTAGAATGTTTTATGTATAGTCCTTATTTAATAAAGACACTTGCCCGTTATATTTTTTTAGAAAGGTTTTTACAATAAAATAAACATGCTATTTAATAAAATTTGTTTAATTTTCTGTTTCTCTATCCATACTCAGTCTGTATTTATGAGGCTTTGCTCTTGTGCAAACATTGCCAGCCTCGTTTGAAATTTAAAGAAATATTTCCTCCAAATTGCAAATCTCTAGGTCCACCGGTTTAGGCTGTGTGTTGTCTGTGAATCAGTTGGTAGGTATGTCGCTTGTGACATACTATTTCATGGGTATCAATGTATGTTTCTACTTACATAATAATTTGTAGATAAAAAATAACAACAAAACATAGATAGATAGATAACTCTTTATTATATATATACTTAGAAGTAAATCGTACATTGTACATAATATAATATAGAAGTAGCGGTAACACAATCGGCAGTCTTATAGTTTACAGCAATCTCTAAACCAGAGTAAATGCCAGTAGTATTCATGTCACTCAATCTGATACAAATAAGAAAAAATTATAAAACTTTGTATGTATTGTACGCTGACATAAATATACTGAATGCACTAAATATATAATATACAAAGATATGAATATTACATTCATATCTCGGAAACAAATACTTCTGCTCATCACACAAATGATTGCACCTTGCGGGATTCGAACCCGCATCCATTGGTTGACTTTCAGTCAGGGTCACTAGCCACTCGGCCAACTGGATGCCAAATGTAGTGGCACTGAATGTAAATGACAAAATGAATTTTTCACCTCCTTTTTGAACGACAAATATGACAATGTGCAAAATTCAAGTTATCAGATTGCACTATGGAGAGTGAGCATAAGAACTGCACAATCTGATTCCCTTATCACCGTACAAACTAGAATATTGGCAAAAATACCACACACAAGCACGAAGCGTTACGCTTCTTCATTCATTGTAAGATCTGCAAAAGAGTGTAATGCCCTGCCTTCGTCAGTTTCTGGTAAAATATAATGAATCCAGGTGTGTTCAAGTCAAGAGTGAATAGGTATCTACTAGGCAAGAGTGCTACACTTTCGACCTCATCATCGCTTTCCATCAGGTGAGATCATGGTCAAACAATTGCATAAAACGTAATAAAAAAAGGTACATTAGATATGGGTTGAAAGTAGGCAGTTCCCAGTGAAATTTTAACTGATTACCTATAAAGAAATCATTTTAGGTTTTGTACTTATATTGTTTTAATTGTTAATATGACTTGGTATCTTTTGTCGATACTTTTAATACATTTTGACTGTTATTTTTGCAAATTCTTTCATAATCTAGGGTGTAAATAGGCCTGTGATTGTTCCTCAAAACCTTCTGGAGATGTCTTTCTTCTGCAGCTGGCTACAAATTCTCTCATCAAAAATATTCTATAAATAAACATACATAGATATAAACCAATGTTACATCAATGACTCAGAAACAATAATTTGTGCTCATCACACAAATGATTGCACCTTGCAAGATTCGAACTTGCAACCATTTGTTGACTCTCAGTTAGGGCACTAGCCAATCCATCTCTTACGACCACCTGGGTGAACCGTGGAAAGTTTTTTTTTTACAATAGCTTACCTTTGTCCACCTGGGTGTTACTTGGGAAATATTTAGTTTCCACTGTCCACCTTGTTATCAAAACTTTTCTGATTTGAAGTGCATAGAGATAATAATTTATTGGTCTATTTTGTTGATATTTGTTGTTAAACATTGAACATCCATAGATATTATAATAGCCACATGGTCAGCACCAATATTAGGGGCTTGAGAGCCTGTCCATTAGTTTGGAGATGTTGTTTTTCTGCAGCTGGCTACAAATTCGCCCATCAAAATATTCTTCATTTTATGTTTTTGTAGGTTAGGTTCTTATAGTGCCTGTAATCGAATAAATTAGATATGTTAAACTAAAATAAGTGCTAGTAGAAGTAAATATCGAAATATTCTCTTTGTATCGAACTATATATAACACAAAAACCAGTGAATTTTCTGTTTGACTTTCGCAAGTTTGGAAGTCGAATTTTCGGAGAATTAATGCCTGAAATCAATAAACCGCAATTAATTATGATACCTAGATTACCCCTTCCCTTTGAACTTACGCAAACAGTCAACTTTTAATTCAATAAAACAATAATTTCGTCACAAACTCAAAGCCAGTTGATACGAAAGGTTAGGACAGACCAACCTTTTTCATTTGACATGTCTCGGTGACGATGAAAATTTAGACAATACCAATATGTCAAAATATGATGTTTCATTCATTCATTTCGCTTAAAAACAGCTGATAGTGGGGACTCGGTGAAGATCACCGAGGAGATCACCGGTGGATAATTAGACAATTCGAATTGGGAGATTCATGTTCATAATGGTGTAAATGAACGTCAGTTTCATTATCACCAGAGTTAGACAATAAGGCTGCTGATCACAACGGACGAGCTCCCTTTCAATTATATCCGTCTTGATCTTCAACTGGTCTATCTTCTCCGAAGTACTCCGATGACTGGTGATGTCACTTCCCTGGTGAAGTCGTCGTAGCTGGTGAGGAGTTGGTGTAACGTAGCTTTGTAGATCTTCTACGGTGATCTATGAGTTAAGTGGGATCATTTTAAAAATAGTTCAACAAATTCCAGGGTGTGATCACTTTACCATTTATTAGACTAAAAACACTTATAACTTTTAATTCACTTTTTACATTATTTTATCATTGTTTTATATAGATTTTGAAAGATCAAAATAAATCTTTAAGACAGAATGATATCTGGTATGTAATTTACTGTTCACAACATGCTAGTTATCTGATAACTGATTTTTACACTATTTCACACAATTTATTTTATCATATATTGAAGCTTTAAAACATTTTATTATTAGAGGCTAAAATAATACATCTATTAGAGGCCTTTAAACAATTTTCAAAGATAGAACATAGCTCGATGACGATAAATGGGTAACTGATGTACTTCTCGAAACATCCAAAGAGTATACAAATACTACGTAAAAAGAGGCAGGTGTTCCATAGAAAAATCAAAATTAATCAAATGGATGTGGATAGTCGTTTTTAGGGTACCAATATTTTAAAAGTTAAAAACTCATGTCAATCTGTCAAGTGGCATAATGCCAACATAATGAAAATATTAGTGTTGTAACCTTCAATAGTAGAAATATCGACAAATGAACAGCTTAGGATGTGTAGTAGTATGCCTTAACTCGAATAAAATTTTGATCCACGATGAATGAAAAATAAATTCATTCAAAAGTATGTTTCACTATCATATATTTCAGGTAATGAACATAGTATGAAATATAAATAAAACCATAAATCGTAAAATTTACAAATAACCACACACAATACATAAATAACTTTTATAAATGGAGTCCTTGAAGTCACTCTCCGTGTTAAGGACTCACTGATGCCTTCATCTCAGCAAAAGTACTCGGCTGAATTGTGGTGAATTTCCCGCGCAGATTTTTCCGTTCGGGTCCTCTTGGCTTTTGCTCTGTTGTGTCGATCGTTATTACTTTTGTATTCCCATTGTTTGAGCTATGGCGGTGACTGTCATTATTCTTTCATATTCAATTTTTACGCATGTAGCTTTTCAGGTTTTTTTTTTTGGCACTTATAAGTCCTCTATTCCCACAGCTTCGTTCCACAGCACCTGAAAACCACGACATATTTTCTTGTATTTATTACTAGCCGCTTTACCTTACTGCTCCGCTCGTAGTTTACCAGTTATATACATTGGATTTAAAAAATATGCACAAAAATTGCCTGTGACCATGTGGAATAGTGTCGATTTCAATCAGTGAAATATTTTTTTAAATCAGTTAAGTAATTTTTGAGATTATCCATTACACACAAACAAAGAACAAAACAAAAAAAAACAAATATTTTCTCACTATAATAATAGTATGGATTAATATCAAATTTCATCTTAATGAGTTCATCCTGAGACGGCTGAACTCACTAAGATGAAATTCGCTGAATATTAAGAAATATACATTCATACACACAAACTTTCGCATTAATAATATTTATTAGATTAGATTATGTCTGTTCATCTTTTTGCCAAGTCATATCAAATCGAAAAACAAGTATATCATCAAATTCCAGGGAAAAAATAAGACTACCCTGCAAAAATAGAATAATATTTTTTTGCCTAAGTTGAATAATTATTTTTTTGCGTAAAGATTCTGTCGATACCAAATCTGTTTAGGCATTTAGAAGTTATGGTAGAACAAACTCACATAAATGCATACATACATGAACCTTAAAAACATTACGCTCTCTTTTTTGAGCAGTCTTGTAAAAAAAAACAATATCAATAATAAAATACAGGTAGCACTATTATTTGGGCGAAATATTTTCCTCTTAATATAAAATGAATATATTGAATAGATAATCGTTATTTCAAAGGGCTTATAGCCAAACTAGGTACTTACCTTTCTTCATTTCAGCAAAAACAACTTATTTTATTTAATTTTGGTTTTATCGATTAACTCAATTGAACATATATATTAGTAACCTCTCGGTGCAAAATTATCATACATTCTTCTTCTCTTTGGTTACGTTAGGTATATTTGAACAACTTTTGACTGGGAATATATATTGTTTGTAATTATGTTTGTGGTATCCTGTCCCTGCTCAGGGTAAAGACATTGGCAGCCGTAACACAGGTACGACCTAGCACGGCTGTCAATGATAATATCTAATTTTATTAATAGTATTGTTTTAAAGCCCTTAGTTTGTAAATTAAAAAACTTTGTTTATACTTTTAGATTATGTTTTGCTTTTGTGGTATTTTATTAATAAAATTATTCTTATTCTTATTTATAGGAAATTGAGCCATAAAAGCCGTCTTTTATTGTTAATGCAGACGGAGCTGATATCACAAACTACACATCTTTTGTAAAACATCATCTAGGTGCACAAATTTTGGACGAAAATTATAATATTGGTTATATCTATGAATTTATTATATCAATTTACTTTTTTTTTGCAATATTTATGCTATTTTAAGCCATTTTACATATTAAATATGTCTTAAACCATAATGACATATTTGAATCTTAACAAAGTTAAACGTCAAATTCTATATAAAAAAGAGAAAGATGCCTAGAACTATGACAAAAAAAAACAGCGTGCGTGCGAGACGGCGTCACGAGTGTACTTGTTTATAATTCGTACGTCTAGTGATGTTTTGTTTACGTTGACTCGGGTTTCGACCCATTACCAAATAAGCAATGGATGATAACAATCTACGTGAAGTTGGAATATATGATAAAATTGATGAAGAGATTATTAACCTATGTGAACAACCACAACAATCGATGCTATTGGATTGGAAAGTACGGAAGGTAACACGGAGCAGCAGAAAAGTGACAAGATAGCAATGAAAAGGCCTAGAAAAAAAGTAAGTGAACAAAGTAGTGAGGAGGGTTTTACAACCGTAACTAGAAGGTCTAAAATACTGATTAGAAGTGGATCTATGGTTGATTTGAATAAGTTAGAACGGAAGCGACCGGCTTGGAGTGATCGCGCACGGGCGAAGCAGCCTCCGCGCCCCCTACCCTCGCGCGCACTGATAACGACACAATAGACTTGTATATGAAGTATGTTTGATGTCAACAACAATGCTACCTAAGCAGATGGCTTTAGCCAAATTATTGAGAAGTGGAAATATATATATATATAGGGTCCTTGTCAAACATAGCTTTGAATAAAATAACTTTTAAGAATCACTTTTACTTTTATTACGAATCACTTTGATCTATATTCCGACATAATTTACAACTAGTTTAATAACATTTTAACACAACGAATAAGTATGCCAGAAGCACGCAACAACATGTGCACCGGGCCGCGTCCGAAGTAAGACTGGGTCACTTTTTTTTTTTTTTTTAGAAAGGATATGTGCTGTTGGTCTATAACTGACCTCTACAGCGTCACCGACGGTGGGGCGGGCGCAAAAGCACACTTTTACTCCGAGCGCTCCTTTTTATAACCAGTCTGGTGAAGTCAGCTGATGTTGAAAGATGACGGTTTCTCAGTGTTGCCATTAGTATGAAAATAAATGGTTCCACAGATAATATTACTGCGCTCGGTCATTGTCCGTTGCACATGGTGTTTACAGCTGCACAATGACGCCGCTGTCACGGCCATACTGACGTGCGTACGTCCTCGTGCGCGAAGCTTCACATTGCATCTGAGGGAAACAATCATCATATTAACTTTCGTTCATCCTAACATTAAGATCAAACTTACTAATAAAGTCTGGTCCGGCCTATTGTTACCCTTCAGATACTTTTTTTTAGTCTGGCCTAGTCTATCACGACCCTTCAGATTACTTTAGTCTGGCCCGGTCTATCACGATCCTTCAGATTACTTTAGTCTGGCCCGGTCTATCACGACCCTTCAGATTACTTAAACCTGGCCCGGTCTGCAACGATCCTTCAGATTACTTAAGCCTGGCCCGGTCTGTCACGACCCTTCAGATTCCTTAAGCCTGGCCCGGTCTGTCACGATCCTTCAGATCATTTCAGCCTGGCCCAGTCAATCCTACTTTTTAGTTGACCCTTCAGGACTGTACTAATCCCTTCATTTAAAGAAATGGACCGGATTATGCTAGACCGGATTGATATCCCTTAAGCATCTTACACACTCATTACATTTTTCACTTCCTTTTTTTCTCTTTTTTTTCGCTTGTTTTTGTCACATTTGTTTCTACATATTTTTTTTCATCATGATTTTTCCTACATTTTTTTTTTGTTTTTTTTGTCAACCTTTTTTTTTCATAGTCACTGACCTACATTTTTTTAAGGTTACTCTATTCTTTTTTTTTATTATTTCACATACCTTATTTTTTTTAACATTGGCCCGTCAATGACTTAGTGCGATATTCTAGTTAAATTCACACACAGTTAACAGACAAGGTATCGCCATTACTAATGATCATAATATTTTCTCAACTGTGGCTGGTTTCATGGACATGGATTATCATGGTAACCCGCCGTCACGTCATAATCACAAAAATAATATCTTAAATTTATACTAAGCCTAACTACGAGGCACTTTTGCAACCATTATAATTCCTGATCATTGCAGAACATAACCTTAAAACTACCTCTACATTTTTTATAGTATTTTTCTTCACTTTTAACTTTAACAAAAACTAAAACTCCATACAAAAAGATCTAACTTTTGCTTTGCCTCTTTTAAATCTAACGATCACGGTATCAGCGTGAGCCAATTTTTCAATGTTACTAAATGTATTAGATCTCGCGTTTTGGTTGTAAATCTGGCACACACATACATCACTACAGCTATACTACTTAGTTTGAGCTAATTGTATGACACTCAATTGCTCTTATCATAAACTACCAGAATAATGTTCTGAAAAAAAAAACAAGATCACAAAGACATTTGACTTGTATTGTGAGGTTATGTTATTACTTAAGTCCTACACCCGTTAAAGATACTTGTTCATGAAACTGTTCGCCTTGTAATAAATTACAAATACTCTGTCAATTGAATATAACAGGAAAGTTAATACTACTTATCTGTAACACATCATGCAATGCTACAGAACACGTTGGCTTGCTTGATGGTGCTAGTGTACCCGACGTTGTCTTTATTCGTCCAGCGCCAGGAGCAAGTGGAGACCACGTAGTCAGGTTCGTATATATTGCACACGTAGCAGGTGATATCACTGGTAGGAAATTGTCTCGGCGGCTTCATTGTAAGCTGAAACTGGCAGATTTTTTGAAATGACAAGTCCATTAAATTATAATTTTAATGTTCTACTTAGTGGTTACTTTAGCTTTACTAGCAAAGAACATTCGCCGTGTAGAGGCACGGATGGTGCGGGTTCAAGACCCGTTCACAATTCACTTATTCATTACATATCGCAACATATCTTCACAGCAGGACGCGTTTACCAAATCAAAATACACCATGTGGAAGCTCGTGAGTGAGACGGCGCGACGCAGAATAAGAAAACCGAAGAGAACGTGCTGTTTACCGTTATCGGACAGCGTGACCCTTCTCGTCTCCAGTTTACAATCCCTGATGCCTACGGTTACCCAATAGAAAACAATGGATAATAAAGCTACCCAGACCCAACTCTCACCGTTTGAATGTGGGAGCTTTCCACATTTATGTTTAGTTTTAAATTGTAAAAAAATGATTCTATTGGCTAAGCAACCAATCAATCTTAATTAATCTTTTACTTACGCAATAACTTCAGACGTTCCTAGGCACCCAAAAAAAAAGGCATAAGCTCCGCTGGACTTTCTAGTTATTGCTAAACCTCGGCGAAAACTATTGGGCCCATCCAATACCCAATAACCTAAGCAGGTGCCAACCACACCGCGAACCTGCAAAACACAATATTTTTGTTAAAAATTAAGTCATGGTAATGCTGTTGGCCGTATCGGCCTCTACAGCTTGAACCCGACTTGGGGGCGGGCGCTAACAAGCACTCCGCCGCAATGCGTGACGCAGAAGGCGCACGCCAAAGTCACTTTTACTCCGAGCGCTCCTTTCTAAAACCAGTCGGGTGAAATCAGCTGATGTTGAAAGATGACGGTTTCTCAGTGTTGCCATTAGTATGAAAAAAAATCCACAGATAATATTACTGCGCTCGGTCACTGCCCGCTGCACATGGTGTTTACAGCTGCACAATGACGCCGCCGTCATATACAAAACATATCAAGAATTAAATATAAAAGCCCATATAAAGTATTTATACAGTTCGATGACAAAGTACAAGCCGAAAAACTGTTCAGTCTTCAAGAACTTCTGAATCAAGGAACCTAATTCCTTGATTCAGTGCAGTGCAGTTTACAGATCAATCGAATTTATCAGATGGAATGATAAAAGGCGTAGATGATAAAAGGGATAGAAATGGGTGAAAAGGAAATATTAAGTTCATTATATAGCCCGGAAGAAATAATTTCATTAAAGAGATTAAGACGAATGAATGAGAACGGAGAATGGGTAGATAGTGAGACTATGAGAGAATGCTTTAAGAGTTCCACTTGCCCTAGCTATATATACGCTTTCGGATGTAGATTTAAAGTAGAGCGTTATGTATTTCCGGTCACCCAGTGTTCAGGATGCTGGAAGTTTGGACACATAAAAAGGTTTTGTCCTATAAATAAATTATTGTGCCCTAAGTGTGGTCAAGCTCATGAAAATTGTGAAGTGGCAACATTTACCTATCTGAACTGTAAAGGCGCGCACATGGCAATGAGCAAGACATGACCATTTTTTATAAAAGAGAAAAAACCGCTTAACTATGAGTGAAGAAGTGTGACATTTAGAACAGCATTAGACATTTTTCTGAGTAAATACAAAAAGATAATAGACATAAATGACGAAAGCTTTGTGGAACTGCCATGAATTTCAGCTACTAAAAACAACAGTTCTGAAGACAAAAGACCTACTGACACAACTTCTTTAACGTTACTGACAACTGAAACTAATAACAGGAATAAAGAAGAGTATAACAAGAAAGTAACAAGTCAGAAGACTCAAGGGAAGAATAAGAAGTCAAAAACGGATGAGCAACGATCAATAGTACAAGGAGCCGATGTTTTGGAGATAGTAGAAGCGCAGATGAACAATAAAATTAATTCCAACATAAAAGACAAACAAAGAGAAACTACAGAGGAGAAAAAACATTTACATAAATTTGAGTGGAGGAAGATTTTACAAAAAATTAAAGACGCTGTGTTTTCGGAGAGTTTGCTAGAAGAAAAGGTGATATCAGTCATGAAAATTGTGTGGGTAGAGATCAAAAGCTTTATTTTGAGTGTAATAATGTTTGCTAGAAGAAAAGGTGATATCAGTCATGAAAATTGTGTGGGTAGAGATCAAAATCTTTATTTTGAGTGTAATAATGTTTGCTAGAAGAAAAGGTGATATCAGTCATGTAAATTGTGTGGGTAGAGATCAAAAGCTTTATTTTGAGTGTAATAATGAAAGGTGAAATATTAAAAGGACTAGTAAATCTTTATGATGGATAGGACACACCTAAAATAAGTTGCAATCAATATATTACGAGGGCTGTTTGATAAGTCGTTTTAAAAAATAAAAAATAAAATATTTTTTTAAACAATTTACATTTATTTCTCAACATAGTCTCCTTTGAGGGCCAAACACTTGTTCCAGCGAGTTTCCAATTTTTTTATCCCCTACAAAAAATACGTTTTGTCGAGGTCTTCAAAATAGCCGTTTACACCTGCGATCAGTCCTCATTTGTCAAACATTTTTGCCCTCCAAGCCATCTTTTCAGATTTGGGAATAGGTAATAATCGCACGGAGCTAGGTCCGTCGAATACGGAGCATGCGGAACCAACTCGAAGCCCAACTCGTGGATTTTGGCCATTGCAATAGCTGACGTGTGCACTGGGGCATTGTCTTGATTGTCAACAAACGTGGCACCCATCGTGCAGACAGCTTTGTCATACCCAAATCTTCATGCAGGATTTTATGTACTCGCTCAGTGGTGATGCCTGTGCTCTCAGCTATTTCACGCACCTTCACTCGGCGGTCGTCGAGTACAATATTATGGACTTCTTCAACAACATCCTTAGTAGTGACTTCGATTGGGCGACCAGAGCGTGGAGCATCAGATGTGCTTGACCGACCACGTTTAAAATCATTTATCCAGTTATAAACAGTCTGCAACGTTGGTGCGTTAGTGCCATGAACAGAATCAAGTTCAGTTTTTATTGTGGCAGCACTGCAACCCTTCATAAAAAAATGTTTTATAACGGCACGAAATTCAGATTTTCCATAGTTGTTGAAAATTTACGAGTGATCACAGTTAAACAATGGTTAATCTGACAAAAACTTGTTTTTTTGCTGAATCTTAGACAGTCTTCATTTGAAAGATTGTGCCTGCCAGTGTTAATGCCATTTACCAGAAAAAAGGTTTTATAAATAGTTTTTAAAAGGACTTATCAAACAGCCCTCTTACAATGGAATGCGCAAAGTTTAAAACCAAAGATTGAAGTTTTGAAGCTTTATTATGTAGTGACATATTATATTTAGCACAATAAGCAAAACTGTAGAGCGGCTGTCCGAGCGCCCCCCTCCGTCGGCAGTCGTCTCCGCCAGGTCTTTGTATACAAACGTGATTAAAACTACTGTGTTGATTTAACTCAAGTGTTTTTATTTAATTGGGCTAGATCAATTATTTTGAAGACATAGACTGAACATTATTCCAAATAACAACCAGCCTCGACATTGGTGACCCCAGACTATAGTGAATACGCAGAAAACTTTTTTATTATTTTAGTGAACATTTTTGTCGTGAAATCAGTGACTCATATTTAATTGTTACAAAATGGATCCAGCACTCGAAACACCGGTCAACCCACAGCAACCGAAGGTAGACGAAATGTTTCAGCCGGGGACTACCTGTTCAGCTTTGTCGCTAACTCAGAAAATACCAGATTTTTGGGAGGATCAGCCCAGAGTGTGGTTTATACGAACCGAAGCGATTTTAGCACCACAAAAAATTGGGGACGACTCAAAATTCAACGTGATACTATCCAAATTAACAAAAGACGCGATAACTCAAGTGACAGATTTGATCGTTAAGCCGCCCGATCGGAAGTACTAAGCTTAGAAAACCCGCTTGTTGCAGATTTATGAAGAGAGCGAGAATAGACAGATACAAAAGCTTATCGAGTTGGGAGACCAGAAACCATCCCAACTGCTACGCCGGATGAGAGATCTCGCGCGAGGCATAATACCCGATCATACCCTGCGCATATTGTGGCAAGGTCATATGCCTCAAGCAGCCAGAGCGGTGCTGGCGGTCACGGACAATTTGGAGTTAGAGAATTTAAGTGTCATAGCCGACAAGATCGTGGAGACAACTCGGCCTGTGCAAATTGCCGAGGTTGTGCATACCTCCAATAATGGCCTAGATAAAGTTTTAGCGGAGATTGCAAAAATCAACCTAAGACTAAATAACTTGGAGCGAGGGCGAGCCAGACAAAGGGACAGCAGCGGGACCTCACGTGTGTCTCCAAGAACCCGCAGCAACTCGCGCAATCCAAGGAGCCCGGATTGGTTATGTTTCTATCATTACCGTTTCAAGACACGCGCTAGGAAGTGCATTCAGCCCTGCGCCTGGAAAAAACAGGAAACTAAGACGTGTACAGATAGAGGCGGTAATCTGTACAATAGCGGAGAGTCATCGTCTTTGTGTAACAGACTTAACTAGTGGACATAAATTTTTAGTGGACACAGGTGCGGAAGTTTCGGTAATTCCGGTAACAAAAAACTTTTTACAAGTAGTGCAGTTTCGGACTATAAACTATATGCAGCGAATGGCTCAGAGATAAGGACTTACGGTACTCGGACTTTGGTATTAAATTACAAGCTGAGACGACCTTATCGTTGGACATTCATTATCGCGGACGTGAAACAGCCTATTCTTGGTGCTGATTTTCTAAAACACTATAAACTATTGGTAGACATAAGTGAACAAAAGTTAGTGGACAAAACGACTAATTTGTGTGTTATCGCGCCAATAGTACCTTACAGTGATTCACCGATATACGCAGTGGACATTACGCATCCGTATGCCGAACTTTTGCAAAAATATCCGGATGTAACCAAACCAGTTTCTTTCAGGGAACCATCTAAGCACTCTGTATATCACCACATAGAGACCACCGGCCCACCAGTGTACGCTCGAGCGAGACCAATGCACCCGGACAGGTATGCCAAGGTGAAGGAAGAGTTCCGCGTCATGCAAGAGATGGGAATCTGCAGGCCCTCCAAAAGTCCATGGGCCCGTCCATTGCATGTAGTTCCCAAGAAGAATGGTGAGTTGAGACCCTGCGGCGATTATCGGCGACTCAACGCGATCACAAAACCGGATCGTTACCCTATACCGCGACTGCAAGATTTTACCTATGTACTTGCTAATAAGACTATATACTCGCGTCTAGACATAAATCGTGCATATCATTTTATTGAGATCTGGCCTGATGATGTAGAAAAAACCGCTATCATAACGCCGTTTGGTTTGTTTGAGTTCCCACGCATGACTTTTGGTCTAAGGAACGCGGCTCAAACATTCCAACGCTTTATGAACGACACGGTGCTTCAAGGGTTAGATTTTATATACTGTTATATCGACGATGTGCTAGTAGCCAGTTCTGACGTCATCAGCCATGAACGACACTTAGCTCAAGTTTTAGAACGATTTACCCAGTATGGAATCACTATCAATCTATCTAAATGTTGTTTTGGACAATATAAACTTGATTTTTTGGGTTACGAAGTATCAACTGATGGGATACGCCCTTTGGAAGATAAGGTGCAGGCGATAGAAGATTACCCGAAACCACAGACAGTAGCTCAACTACGTCGTTTTTTGGGAATGTTAAATTTTTACCGCGCTCATCTTCCACAGGCCGCGTCTTATCAGTCGGTATTAAATGCGTATTTGCATGGAGTTAAAAAAAATGATAGTACTAAAATTGAATGGACTGAATTAGCGGAGAATGCTTTCCAACAATGTAAAGAGAGCTTGAAAAATGCTTGTATGTTGTTCCACCCTTTACCAGGGGTCCCATTAGCGCTCATGACCGACGCATCTGACACCTGTGTGGGAGCAGTACTGCAGCAGCTGCATCAAGGTACTTGGAAGCCGTTGGGATACTTTTCCAAAGCGCTATCAGCAGTTCAACGTAAGTACTCTGCTTACGATCGGGAGTTGTTGGCTATTTACATGGCCATTCAATTTTTTAGGAACATGCATGAAGGTCGTACCCTTACTGTGTATACCGACCATCAAGCACTAGTACATGCATTCAAAAAGATAGGTACAGACAAAGAGACGCCACGGTGAACACGGCAGCTGATGTTTATAAGTGAGTTTACCATGGACATAAGGTTCATAGTCGGTTCAGATAACCAATGTGCAGATGCCTTATCTAGGGTAGAGACAGTATATTGCCCGTCAGCCATCGATTATGCAGCATTGGCAGAAGCACAGTCCCACGACGAGTATGTTACTTCGAATAACATATCAGGTAACATTCAGTTGAAACGTATCAGCTTGCCCGGATGCAATTTACAGGTATATTGCGAGGTATCTACTTGCAACGTCAGACCTTATGTACCCGAGTCATTTCGCAAGATTGTCTTTAATGCTGTACATAATCTAAGTCACCCAGGTATACGGACGACACGCAGTATGATCACTCAAAAAATCTTTTGGCCAGGAATGAATCGAAATATAGGTTTATGGGCTAAAGCTTGTGTACAATGTCAACGTTCGAAGGTGCAACGGCACACAGTTTCCGACCTACAACAGTTGCTACCGTCTGCCAGGTTTGAACACCTCAATTTAGACATAGTAGGCCCATTACCCGAAACAAAGGAAGGTTACAAGTACTTAGTCACTATAATAGACCGATGTACTAGATGGCCCGAGATTTTCCCGGTCAAGGATATAACTGCTAACACAGTCGCAAAGGTAGTATATGACGGCTGGATAGCACGGTTTGGTATATGTCATCGCATCACTAGCGACCAAGGTCGTCAATTTGAAAGTACGCTTTTTACTCGTCTGATGCAGTACATGGGGGTAGAGAAGTTTCGCACCACCGCGTACCACCCACAAAGTAATGGAATGATAGAACGGTGGCATTGCTCTCTCAAAGTTGCCCTTACTGCACGCCTAGACTGTACGTCGTGGGTAGATGAGTTACCGACGGTTTTACTAGGTTTGCGAACAGCTATCAGACGTGACAGCGGGGTAAGCGCAGCAGAAATGGTATATGGTCAATCAATAAGAATTCCCTGCGAATTTTTTGACGTCACCAAACAAGTAAACGATCCCGCGACTTTAGTCGACCACATTAGAGATTCAATTAAAAAATACAAACCGGTTCCAAGATCAAGTCATGGCAATTCTCGTGCAGTTTTCGTGCATCCTGATTTAAGAACGGCAAATTATGTATTCGTTAGGCATGATGCGGTAAAGAAACCTCTTCAACCCACTTATGACGGCCCATATCCCGTATATAAATAGAGGGGAAAAGGTTTTCGTACTGAACATCAACGGCAAAACCACACGTATATCAATAGATAGATTAAAACCAGCGTATCTATTGCTAGCTGACGACGGCGAACAGATCGTTTCGCAGAGAGGCTCACAGAGCCCCGTGCCGCTAAAGATCCCAGGCACGGAGGAACGATCTAATGCATCAACTAATGCAGAGAGAGACTCGTCGAGCCCTGTACCACAGAGCCACACTACCGGCGGTACCAACACAGATGCCTCCGGTGCAGCCAGCAGGAAAACTAGATCTGGACGAGCCGTACGAACGCCGATCCGTTTTCAATATGACGTATAATTCGAGTAGTATATTGAATAACGTATAAATGTATCGCAAATGTATCGTAATTTAGTTTAGTTGTAAAAAGATGCACGAACACTACATAGTATTTATAAGTATAATCGGCATCTTTGCAAAGCCGCATACTTATAAACTCCTTTAGTTAGCATTTTTATAATTAGTAATTCTAGCATGTAACTACTCGTATTTAATGTTAACTAAATGGTTGTATGTGCAGAAATATGGGTCATATTCATGTTACCGCGTTTCCACTAATTATTTTGTGCAGTCGCATTCCATACTAACGTTTGTTTTTCGTCGTGATAATATGGGAAAGGAGCAAAGTAAAGAAGAGAAGAAAGACGAGGTAGTTATCTAACAAAACGGAACAGTAAATATGGAATCGCATTTATCAAATCAAAACATCATGTTACTAGTGATTTTGAGTTTGTTCGCGACTATTATTTTACTACTGATTTGGAGAAAGCTGAAAGGGCAGATAGCAGCGTGGTTGCGAGGGCAGATAGCCGGCGCCGGCGCGCCGCCGCCACCCACCGCGACCGCTCCGCCGCGGTACGCAACGACACCGTCATCAAATCCCGTATAATACATGATATACAACATGATGCCACCCATATTTCAGATGCATTGTTTTAAGTTGTTAAATGTTTTAAGCTTCAATCAAAAAAAAAATATTGTTATGAAAATGTAATTTTGAAAGTTTTTGGAATTTACCCTTAATTATTTTTTTTTAAGTAAAGAGGGGGGATGTGTAGTGACATATTATATTTAGCACATTAAGCAAAACTGTAGAGCGGCTGTCCGAGCGCCCCCCTCCGTCGGCAGTCGTCTCCGCCAGGTCTTTGTATACAAACGTGATTAAAACTACTGTGTTGATTTAACTCAAGTGTTTTTATTTAATTGGGCTAGATCAATTATTTTGAAGACATAGACTGAACATTATTCCAAATAACAACCAGCCTCGACAATTATACCAAGAAAATATTCATATTGGCATCATAAGTGAGACATGGTAAGATTTGAGTGACAAAACTAATTTATCTGGATATAGGCGAGATAGACGAGACTCTTATGGGGGGGTAGCAATTATCGTTCACAAGTCTTTGCGTTCTCAGGTATGTCCTATTAATCTATCTAATAGGGGTATAGAAATTATATATATTAAAATATTAAATTGTTAAGATTTAGAAAGTGTCATATCAGTTTATTGTCCATCATCTGTAACTACGAGATCTAGTGATTGTGACAACCTTTTTACTTTTAGTGATAAAAAGACATTAATTGCAGGTGATTTTAATGGACATCACACCAACTGGTCCTATAAAATTGATCAACACAACAACTAGACTCATCTATAGAAAATGGCTTCATAACACTCAATAATGGTGATGCAACTACAGTCAAATTAGATAATGGAAATATACAAAGATCATCATCAGACATAACATTCACGTCATCAGATATAGCTATACATTTTTGTTGGCGGGTACTAAATGAAAATCTAGGAAGTGATCACCTTGTAATTAAAAATACATTAAATTATGAAGTTCAAAATGATTATATTTCAAAGCGTAATTTCAAAAAAGCAATATGGAAAGCCTATGGTGACGATCTAATAGAGCAGTTTTCGAATTATGATAGTGTATTGCAGTTAACTAACAATAATGTTCAAGAAGGATATAATTATTTAATGGCTCAAATAAACTTATCAGCTAATAAAAACATTCCTATTCAAAAAATATGTACGAACCCCACTTTTAAATTTAAACCAAAATAATATTGGGACTCTACGTTATCTAAAGCAGTCGCTGAGCGTAGATTAGCACTAAGTGTATTTAGAAGAAACCCTACTCCTAATAATCTCAACACATTTGAAGAAAAACTTTCAGATGCAAATGTTAAAATAAATCAAGCAAAATCACGCAGTTGGAAAACATTTTGTAGTAGTATCAATGAAATTAAATGTGTTATAACTTTGAAACTAATGATCCTAGACCAGTAGTTTCTTTACAGAAGATATAGATCTCATCGATATCTTCATTTTGGATGACAGCTGTCAAAATTAAAAGGGCTATAATTCTTAAAGTAACGATCCTAGACTAGTAGTATCTTTTTAGAAGTGATAGATCTCATCGATATCTACATTTTGGATGACAGCTGTCAAACTTAAAAGGGCTATAACTTTGAAACTAATGATCCTAGACCAGTAGTTTCCTTACAGAAGATATAGATCTCATCGATATCTTCATTTTGAATGACAGCTGTCAAAATTAAAAGGGCTATAACTCTTAAAGTAACGATCCTAGACTAGTAGTTTCTTTTTAGAAGTGATAGATCTCATCAATATCTATATTTTGGATGACAGCTGTCAAACTTAAAAGAGCTACAACTTTGAAACTAACGATCCTAGACTAATAGTTTCAAATGAGTTATATTACTTCCGATGAGATCTATTACTTCCGTAGAGAAACTACTAGTCTAGGATCATTAGTTTCAAAGTTAAAGCCCTTTTAAGTTTGACAGCTGTCATCCAAAACGAAGATATTGATGAGATCTATCACTTCCGTAGAGAAACTACTAGTCTAGGATCATTATTTCAAAGTTATAGCTCTTTTAATTTTGACAGCTGTCATTCAAAATGAAGATAGGCGTTGACGTATATTTTGACATGACACTTTGATATCTGTCACCTGTCACTTTGGCTCCTGTCACTTTAAGGTGCGGCTTGGTGTGAGAGCAGTGTGAAGGTTAGTCGGTCGTGATCAGTCATGAGTGTGAACGTGAGAAAATACTAAGAAACGGTGTTACGGTTAGGAAAGCGAATTCCTATCCTTAATACTAGTGTGACGGTTAGTAAATTTTCTTCCTAACCATCACACCAGTGTGACAGAGCAGTGTGGAGGTTAGTCGGTCGCGAAACTTTCTACTTCTTCCCATCACTTAACCCTACCCTCCCCTAACTGTCTTCACTTCCCCCCACCCTTACCTACTTGATTGTTACTTACCTGATCCTGAACCTTCACATTAGACACCTTCTGAGTCCAGCTAATGCGGTCAACAACATAGTTGGTCCAGCTATAGTCAATAATAACATTGATTAATTGATCAACACATTTCAAATGGATATTCTATGAATCTTTATTATCATCATCCGCCCGTGTCAGCCCACTGCTGGAAATAAGCCTCTCCCAAAGCGCGCTTCGCTCGCATCTTCGGCTCTTGTCTTCCAACTGCTGTCAGAAACTTTGCGTATATCGTCGCTCCAACTAGCCGGAGGGCGCCCTACACTAAGTTTGCCGAGAATTGGTATTCACTCAAGAACACGTCTACCCAACGGTTATCAGTCCTTCGATAGATATGACCAGCCCACTTCCCACTTCAGCTTACTAATCCTAAGGGCTATGTTGACGAGCTGTCTGCTGGTTCTGTACTTGGAGGGTCATTGTTGCGACGTCATACAGACATCTCAACACTTGGATATACCGCTAGTTGACTTGGAATATTTGCAGAGACTCCAAAACAGACCAAGTCTCGAAAGAGTCAAAGGCATTGTCATAGTCCACAAACGATAGGCACAGGGGCTGATTATAATCGTCTTCTGTATAATCTGCCACACTGTATGGTCTATGGTGCCGTATCCTCCCTTAAACTCGGCCTGCTCCAATACGTCGCAATCTGCGCAAGACGATTCGCGATGACTCTTCAAAACAGCTTGTGGACTTGGCTCAGGATCAGGAGGGAAATGGGCCGATAGTTTTTCAAACGGGTCTTATCACCCTTTTTGAAAAACAGGACGACCACACTCTTGTTCCATGCCTTTGGAGTTCTCCTAGAGAAGAGGACATAATCAAATATACTCTGAAAATATTTAAGTGTGGGAGTACCTCCTGCCATCAGGGGCTCCTTTGTAATTCCGTCCTCACCCGAGGCTTTTCCATTTTTGACTTGTTTCTGAGCCATCTCTATTTCATCAAGGCTGACTCCTGGCAGCTTATCCGTGCAGTGGCGGCTCAGAGTGGCCCTGGAATCCTCGATGTCGGGTTCGGATTGCAACGCGTTCGACATTTACAGTCGGCCATATAATTCTACAACTTCCGCTAGAATCTCCGGCTTAGAAACGACAATTTTCTCAATCGGTGTGGTCAACTTCGTCAGATGGCTTCGACCAAGTTGCACGAAGACTTTTGACCCCTTATTTCGCTCAATCGCTTCTTCGTCCAATGAATATGGAGTGCAAAAAACGGCCAAGTGCAAGTTGGACTCTCGTACGAAGGGTTCTGTACCACCGAGCAAAAAACACGTTTCTTGTATGGGGACCCCATTTTTTTTCATATATTTTTATTGTTTGTTTTGCTATAACAACAAACAATAAAAATATAGGCCATAGTATCTAATGCACACTCTGTGAAAAATTCAAGTATCTACCTATTACGGTTCAAAAGATATTGACAGACGGACGGATGGAAAGCGGAGCCTTAGTAATAGGGTCCCGTTTTGACACCCTTTGGGTACGGAACCTTAACAAAGTCACGGGCAATGGCCAGGAATCAAATAATAGTTATATTTTTAAATGACCAAAATTTAAATTTGTTTCAATAAAAACATAATATTGTAGCTTTACCAACAAAATATTTAAAAAAAACTCAGCAAATTATTATTATCACACGATATTACTTTATTTTAACGAATTTAACTAACTTACTATTAAAAACATACAAACAATAAAGACCTACAACATTGTCTTTGTTTAAGGATTCTTCCAAGAAAATAGGTTGTTGTATGTCCTGTCTTGTTGGCATGACACAATTCCTTGGGCCTTTCTTTAAATGAATAGACACTTATGCATACGTCTATATGGCATGTTTGTTATGCTTGAATCTAATAAAATATTGTTCATACGCCTAACATTCGCCTTTTTGGATTGATAATAATTTCTACGTACAAATCATACGCCAAAATGTTTTTCATTAATTTCTTAAAAGTAATTAACATATAATTAAATACTAAAATAACCACCTACTAAAATAATTGAGCTTACGTGTTGCTAGTACAGGAATTGAATGGCACTAAAAAAGAAAAATATATTTTTTGTTCATACGCCCCTTTGGTTGGTATGAAGCCCGCGATATGTACTGTGACGATAGACAGTAATGGTTTATTACAATAAAAGTAATGGCCCCAAAGATAATACAATACTACGTAAGAAATGGCCCATTACATTGAAAAATTAATTAAGGAATCCGTTAATTCCTTAATTAATTTTAATAGTTAATCCTCCGTTAATTACATCAAGTGTAGTTCCTCACTTGATGTAATTAACGGAGTATAAATAATAGGGATCTTTGTGATTACGACAGTAAAATATTGATTAGAACTGCAAATGTAGAGCAAGCACGGTTTTCCAAAGAGAATACAATACTACGAACGGTTTTCCTACTATGCTCACTTTGAAAACAAGAACGTTCTTGGTGTGAAATATTGCTCCTTTTACATGTTCTTCCAACTATCCTCCTTGTTGGTGAATTTGGTTCAATCACCAACTATTGACATATGAGATTTCCACAAAATTGCTACAGTTTGTGATTGATTGATACCATAGCATTTTGTATTACCTTTGCCATAGTATTTACATTCTCTTTGATTGATACTCTGTCAAATTTTAATGGCAAGCCTTAATTTAATATTTTTTTGCTATGAATTTCAAATTAGAACTAAAATGTTGAAAATCAAGCCAATCATATCGTGCCTATCACACATGTAAGACTCCAATATAGTAAAGTTTATCACTAAGTACCTACTTATTAAAATAGAAACATCTAGGTATACATATTATTATTAAGTTAACCTCGTTCGGAACAAGAATGTTAAACGTAGTGATTATATTCTCTTTGAAGAATGTAAGACGGGGCAAAGAGAATACAACCGTTACGCTAGAAAACGGGGTTAGTCCCAAACACTGTCAATAATGCAAGTCAGTGGTCCCAAATGACCACGGTTTTTTCTGTTTATGATTACCTACGCAAAAGTTCCAACTTTCCAAGATTTAATTTCATGTACTGTCAGAGCTATAAGTGTAATTTTTTTAATACTAAAACATACATTTCATATGCGATACTTGATACGTAAGTATTAAGTTACATGTGCGTCGGGAACTATTAACCAATATTTTTCTCACATTCTGATACCCAGAATCCTTTTTCATTTTAACTATAGAGAATGCCATTATTCCATTACGCCTAGTACGAGTTTGCACATTACGAAAACGGCAACAGTTTTCATGAGCTCGTTTAAACTAACAGTTTTGGTTGTAATCGGTAGTACGAGTTAATGTTTTCGAATAAAGTTTACCAGATATCGATCTGCGAATAGCTCGATTGAACGAACTTCACACTACTTATTTATATCTCTTCCCCACTAGCAAAACAAGAGACAAATAATATATTCCACCGTGTTTCCACATTTTATCTTTCGTATGTCGTTTTTATCTGTGGTTTTATTGGGGAAAATATACGTGGAAACGAAAGATAAAACTTTGATGTTTACACATCTATATCCATATAAATAAATAAATTTGAAGTCAAACAAATGCATTTAACTCAATGCATTTGAAAGAATCAATTTTTTTTTGTCTCGCGGGTATGCCACAAAAGATGGAAACATATCCGTTTTTATTTTATCGGTCACACTAGTCAAAAATAAGATCCGTCGTCGGAAGTAAGTAAGCTTTGTAGGGATTGCGGAATTTAAAAAAAAAACTGTAAAGAAATCGCACTTGGTAGTGCCACAGAATCAATAATAGTAGGGTGAATGTGGTAACAGTGGATCATTTTTTTCAAGAGCCGTTAGCTAGTAGCTTCTCAACTATAAACCTGATCGAATGTATTTTTTTTACTACACAATAGAGAGTTAAAGTAACTACATTTTGTTCATACAGATTAACTTTGTATACCGTGTAGGTTTTCAGTAAATTACCCTTTTTTTTAATTTTTCCAATGCGCGAGTTACCTTCTCGAGAAAGAGATGAACAAAAAAACATTGAAATCAGTCAATCCATTCTCAAGATATCGATTCTCAACATTTCGTGTCTGTGCTGTCAACCCTTACCCCTACACTCATATCGTAAAACCCAGATTATGAACTCATATAATGGTGGCATAGTGACATACATTACGCACGGCACGTCTCTAATTTTTTTTTTATTTTATTATAACACTGTTTTTTGAATTAAACTATGATACAACATTTTTTTTCCCATAAAAGCACCAGTTGGCTCCGTACTTCGAGAGTTTTGGCCATTTATTTTCTACTAGCTGTGCCCGCCTGGTCATTCATTTAAAAGTAGCCTATGTGTTATTCCAGGACCAAAAGTACCTATAAGATACAATATACTACATTTCTTCATTTGTTCAGCCGTCAAATAGTTTTTATTGATTACTCGGCATCTAATCATCGGATTAAGATATAAAGTAATCTAATAGTGAAAATTGCATCGCAATAGATCTAGTAGAAGTTACTAGATGCGCGAACAAAATTACATACAGATCTTCAGTAGCGACCCTACATGGCCGTGATAGGTTTGAAGACGAAGGCGGGAGCGAAGCGTAGCGAGAAAGTATACCGTAAAGTTAAAGCTCAAGCTGAGATCGGGTATAGGTAGTTTCGAATTTAAGATTTCGCGGCGTATATTGAAAATATACCTCCACATAACGCTATTGCAACACAGATTTCTGTCAACAACCTTCAGTGGTTGATCACTGTGGTGAACTTCAGAGTGGTTTTACTTTCTGGATTTGAAAACATACCCGATGCCAACACGGGCTCTGACGTCAAGAACATTGTGTAGGTAATGTATATTTTCGAAATACGCAACGACGTCTCCCCTCACTTTAGAGCATCACGGAAGAACCCGTGGTTGCGTGGGCGACCGCACAGCTGTGACAGTTCTGTTAGTACAACATGTGAAACAGTAAGCAGTTTGGTTACCAATACAAAAAGCCGCCAGAGGGCGCTTTTTTATGAGGGATTGCAAATGAAACATGCACTTTAAGTAAAACTAACAAATTTACAAAGTCAAAATATATTACAAAGTAAATTGACAATTTAAAAATTGACAGAATTGTTTTCTATTTTTGAGGGTTTTTCTAAATAATCCGAAGTGGAATTATTGTGACTGTGATGATTTAAAACTTTGACATCGTCGAGCATGTTGTTTTGCGATTTTCGCTTATAATGGCATAATGAGAATTTGGCATTAATCGTACCATTTTACGTCTTTGGGATTTTAAGTTTTTGGTATATTGCGTCGAAAGGGTTAGAAATTATCCCACGATATATCAAACGCGCGATCGTCTGTTGTCTGTATGTTCATCTGCTTGTTTTCAAACAAAACTTGACGGTTTACTTCAGGAAATTACAGAAGGCTTAAAAATATCAAAGAAAATATAAAAATAACGCATAAAATATGTAAATGCTTATAAATATTGAGGCAAAACATTTATAGAAGCGCGTGAATTAGATCCATGGGCCTCTGGTTTACAGGCCCGACACGCTTCCGCACTCTGCTTCGTGGCAGGAACGCCGAATTTACGGTGCCCTTTTATAAACGGATGTACTATATTTATTACTTTCAAATTAACATAACTTTAGAACCCTTTATTTTTTCGTGATAAAAAGTATACCGTAACATAATACCGTACCGTACATAATATAAACTTTGACTATGCCAAGTTACATAAAAATCCATCCAGAAGCTTCAGCGTGATACCTATGTGTTATTTTAAATAACTTTCAAGCCCTACCCTGCGAGAACCATTTAATTTTTCGGGATGAAAAGTATCCTATGTCCTACCTCGTAGATAGATAGATAACTCTTTATTGCACAAGAAATGAAATTGGTGATATAATAATCAAGTTTTAACATAGAACAATCGGCGGCATTATCACTAAGCAGCGATCTCTTCCAGGCAACCGTAGGCTGAATAGAGACACATAGGCTGTTACAAAGGATGGTAGTATGCAGAATTATAAAAATATACCTACATATATAATGAATAATACAAATTACAAAAATATTTATTACCATATAATAATACATACAAAATAATAATAATACACTTACTTATATACACCTACTGTTAACATCAAATAATTATAAATATTATATTACATTCAACAGATTAACAACTTGACAAGTACAGATTCATGACACGGTCTTTAAAAATGTGCAGTGATGTAGCTTTCCTAATAGAGACTGGTAAAGAATTCCAAAGCCGGACTGCTTGTGTTGTAAAAGACTTACTATAAAAAGAACTCACGTGTGCGGGAATTAGGAACTCATCATCATCATCTTGTAGTAGGAACTCAAATCATTCCAAGTTTCAGTTGAATTCATTCAGTAGTTTTGGCGTGATGCACGGTCAAGATACATAGAGACAAACAAACAGACAAAACAGCAACAGTTTTGGCTTCAATATCGAATATAGAGTAACTACAAAAATATATTATTTATTACTTTAAAATGAACATAACTTTTATCCTGCAGGAACCCTTCATTTTTTCGGGATAAAAAGTATCCTTATTTTTTACCCATCATATAAACTATGACTGTGCCCAAGTTGCATCAAAATCCGTCCAGTAGTTTCAGCGTGGTACGTGTTCTTTTAAATAACTTTCAACCCCTATTCTGCGGTAACCCTTTAATTTTTCGGGATGAAAAGTATCCTATGTCCTACCTCGTAGTATGAACATCATACCAAGTTTCATTTGAATTCCGCCAACATACAGACAGACAGAAATACAGAAAAAACAATTTTGACTTCAGCATACTCAAAACAAAATATTACAAAATATCTTCAGTGTATAGAATTTGACATGTTACAGTTTTATTATAAGTATAGATAGTTATAGATTAAAATACTTCTCACTTTCTACATCGCATTATAATTCTGTTACGGTCTTGTGGAAGATGCACATAAATACATTTTTTGATGCAAATAGGTCCCAAAGAATCAGCCTTCGGTATCATGGTCTATCCACATCGTCGTCGCCTTGAATCAAATTTACTCTATCTTCTATTCATAAAATGTTGACTTTAGTTTCGTGACACGACAATAAGTAGCTACATCAAGGTCGAAGGTCATTTGATGGTTGGTTTCATGGCGCTATTTAGAGAAGATGGCGAACATCGTGCCAAGTGGTAGCTGGTACCGAGAATGGTACGCGTACATATTTGGAGTAATAAGTATTTGCGGGACTCGCGACATTGATACTACTTGATATAATTTACTTTGTCGCTGAAACTGGTTGAAACTCCTAAGATAACATTTTATAGTTTCCTGCTTTCCTGTTTTTAAGGTGCAACGTTTCGCTCAGCGCGCCATATTCAAATTTTCTTGCGTTTTTTGTCGTTTACAGCTTAATTAGGCATCGTGGGTTCATGAAAACTTATTTTGCGGCAATATATAGGGTGTATCAAAATACTAGCTTTCACCTTTATTTTTTAGTTGGTGTAATTTCTTGATACAACCTATTTATTGCCGCAAAATAAGTTTTCATGAACCCACGATGAGTAATAGAGCTGTAATTGACAAAAAACGCTAGAAAATTTGAATTTGGCGCGCTGAGCGAAACGATGCACCTTAAGATCATAACCGCGCAATAACAATCCGCCCGAGCTTCAGCGTAGCATCTTATAAAAAAAAAAGAATGTTTGTTTTTTGATTGAACTTCAACTATTTTTTATTTTTTAGCTTTTTACGATTTAAAGTTAGTTTTTATTTTCTTTGTTTATTATTTTTTATTGCTTTGTCATCGATTTGTGAGCTACCCTGAAAGTTTCAGCCGAATAGCTCATCGGGAAGTGCTCGAAATTTGAACTGCAAGATACCAGGACAGACAGAAATACATAGATACATACAAGCTCAGAGAAGTTCTAATTTCTCTGAGCATACAAGTGAAGTTAAATAAAAGCTTTAGAAATAGGTACTGCTCTTTAACGGTTGGTACCTAGGTGTATATTTTAGTAACCTACCCACGTATTAGGTTCTCAACTAGGTACTTCACCTACATAAAGGAATAGATTGCATGCGTAAGTTTGAAGTCTACGAAGTATAAATAAATTACCTAATCTTAGGTAACTACAATTATTTACTTAGTATTCATAACATTGACTTAAAAAATGAATCGCGATACAAGTAGCCAAAGTATGAACGTAGATCGAGCGAATGTGTTTACGATATCGGTAACAACATGCGCCAAGTCCCGCGCCGTGCAAACCTTCGCAAAGGTCGGCACGGCAGAGCTTTGTTTACATCAGTGCCATGCCACAGTGTCTGCTCTTATTGTGAATTTACCCGCATTTCGGTTCAACTTCTATGGGGAAGAAAACGGATAAAAAGTATCAATGTATTTTCTAATAAAATTATTGTGCAAATAAAACAGATAATTGAATAGGATATGTTTTCAGGTTCAAGTCGGACCGTGTCAACGCTTTGAGGCAGCAATATGACGCGTTCCTTGAAGAGGATAAGAAACGCAAAGAAAGAAACGATTACATTTTGGGAAGACTTGACAACATGCGGTATACCTCCACGGCTGTACAGATCCGTCATACGGTAAGCTAGATTTTCGGCCCCATTCAACGAGAGAAAAACAATTCAATCTCACTCGAAGAATTTTGTTTTATTGTTATTTAATACACCTTAATTTAATTTTACAGATCGGTCATGGTGATTTAGTGCCTGCTTATAGTCGCGTCAATTATCGACCAGACGAGTTTGAACGACGCGAAGTCCAAATTACTCGTCCTACTCAACAAATAAGTCGCACTAATCACCAAAACCTTCAACTGGATGTTCCAA
This sequence comes from Alsophila aescularia, assembly GCA_946251855.1. Lineage (NCBI taxonomy): Eukaryota > Metazoa > Arthropoda > Insecta > Lepidoptera > Geometridae > Alsophila > Alsophila aescularia. The sequence continues at coordinate 23,963,845 of OX276373.1, read as the reverse complement.
GAAAATATTTAGACGATACATCACTCTTGAAAGAGATAAGTAAGAAATATATACTCATTCCCAAATTAAGACCATCGCTTAGTAATGATTATGTTGGAACTATCCCGCCTCAATCGCTCGCACCGGTCTCAGCGTCTCTACCTAAGGAGAATATATCTAGTAACGATGACTGGAAAAGCAAGTATGATATATTGGAGCAGCTAAAAAATAGCGAAAAAGAGGAGACAACGAACAAGTATGGAAAAGAGGAGCTTTTCCCTGTAAAAGAAGATCATACGTTGAGCAAAGATAATTCAAAGAAGTTTATCGATGGAGGCGAATCAAATATGGATTTGAACAGGTATGATTTACAAAAACCTATCAATAGTTACGAATTACAAAGTAACAATACCAAAGATTTTTCCACAAAATATGAACACGAGGTTCCTGAAAAAGATTTGACTTCTGATAAAGTCAGAGTAGAAAGTGAAACACACAACTTAGAAAATTCCAAAACAAGCGACAGTAAATACGAACCTAGTACAGATCATACACCAGTAAGTAGTGCTACTTATAATATTCCCGAATTTAATGCAGTTGATGATCAGGATCACACATTATTAAATCAAGGTTTGGAACACAATTTGCCGACTGAAGTAGAAAGTATTTTAAATAAAAATAATGTCGAAGAACATGTGCAATATAACGATTATTCTAAGGATCAATCAGAATATACTAACACAGAAGATGTAACACACGCTAACAATGATAGTGAGCACCAATTAAATGAAGATGTCCAACAAGGAGAATATCCTGTCGAGTACGAACAGCTTGTGGCAGAAGGAGAAACATATCCCGATCCTGAAAAGGTTTATTTAGATCCAGATGACTATAGTCCAATAGAAGTCTTACATCCCACTGAACTAACGATACAAATCAACAATGAAGAATTTACTCCTACTGAAACGAAAGAAGAAGAAGCCGTTGAATATCCAGTTGAAATGCTCAATACCCAAGAATTTACGCCTAATCCTGACGTTAAGTTAGAAGATGGTGTGAATGTAAATCCTATGTATTTAGCTAGTGAAGAAACAAGTGAACCAGCGTATGAAACTAATCCTGAACTAGGTACAGGTGTTGAACGTATGGAGGAACCACAAGAAAGTTCTGGAATAGATGCATTTGACGCTGAGCAGAGAGAAATGTTATATTCTGAACAAACAGAGGTATATGATTACGATCAGCAAGGCGATGGTAACGCACAAGAATACGTTGCCACAGAAAACTATCCACAGGCTCAAGACAACGCTTTTTACGACAATACTGCGGGTTTACAGGAGCAAGAGTATCCTGTTGAGATAAACGAACACGAAGAGTCATCTCGTTACGATCAAAATTACGAACAGCAATACGCTACCCCTTATGAACAGCAGGAATATGATCAGGGGCAACAACAATATGTTCCGCCTGTTGAAGGCTATGAACAGCCTGAGCAACAGTTTCCCCACGAGTAATTATTTACTTTGTATTTTGAGCAAATTTTGAGGTTATGTTGTTGTGATCTTGTAATCACGCTCACGAGCGTTCCGAATCAACTGCAGCACTCAACTGTCATAACCGCGATATCTGAATCGGAATGCCAATTAGCACTGTGATCGCTCACATCGATATTATCGTGAATCGGAATGCACCCTTACTGTCATCGATGTCTTGTTGTTTCGATGGGGTACCCGGGGTCCGACCACATAACTTAGCTTCAATCGGATTGTCAGTATCGATACCACTAATGTCTTGCGATAGAGTCGAAATTGCTATGAAAAAAGTGATAATCCGATTGTAACCAAGTTATGTAATCGGGCCGCTGGGGCCCGTTCACTTAGACGTTCGAGGACGCACGGATCACCCGCGCGTACACAATGAAGAATTTACTCCTACTGAAACGAAAGAAGAAGAAGCCGTTGAATATCCAGTTGAAATGCTCAATACCCAAGAATTTACGCCTAATCCTGACGTTAAGTTAGAAGATGGTGTGAATGTAAATCCTATGTATTTAGCTAGTGAAGAAACAAGTGAACCAGCGTATGAAACTAATCCTGAACTAGGTACAGGTGTTGAACGTATGGAGGAACCACAAGAAAGTTCTGGAATAGATGCATTTGACGCTGAGCAGAGAGAAATGTTATATTCTGAACAAACAGAGGTATATGATTACGATCAGCAAGGCGATGGTAACGCACAAGAATACGTTGCCACAGAAAACTATCCACAGGCTCAAGACAACGCTTTTTACGACAATACTGCGGGTTTACAGGAGCAAGAGTATCCTGTTGAGATAAACGAACACGAAGAGTCATCTCGTTACGATCAAAATTACGAACAGCAATACGCTACCCCTTATGAACAGCAGGAATATGATCAGGGGCAACAACAATATGTTCCGCCTGTTGAAGGCTATGAACAGCCTGAGCAACAGTTCCAAGAATATGAGTATGAACAACCAAACCACGAAACAGCACTGAGTGTACAGCAAGATCTGGATAACGAACAAGGTTATACAGAAAAGCACGATTTAGAAACCAATGAGGTAGAAAAGGTAGAGCAACTTGAACAAATAAATGAACAAGGAATTTAAGAAAATAATGTCTTGAAAATATTTTCATCATAAATCAAAATCATAATCTTCACAAACTAACCAGTAAATAATGTAGATCTCTACACTGAACACTGGTTAATTATATTCCCTACGTGTGAGTAAATGCTGTGAGATGCAATAAATTTTAGTTCTGTTTACGTAATTTGTTGCTTTTTTTAACCCCCGAACAAAGAGACAGGTGTTATAATGTCTGTCTGTGGCATCATAGCTCCCAAACGAATGGACCGATTTTGATGCAGTTTTTCCTGTTTGAAAGCTGATGTAATCGAGATGGTTCTTAGATATGAGGGGAGGAGGAGGGGAAAGAAGGAGGTGAGAAAAGGGGGGTGATAATCGTAGCTTCCAAAGAAATGGACCGATTCAGCTGTGGTTTTTTTATGTTTGAAAGCTGAGGTAAACGACATGGTTCTTAGCTATAAAGGGGAGAGGGGAGTGGGGGGAATGGTGGCGAGGTTCGTAGCTCCCAAATGAATAGAACAATTTTGATGAGGTTTTTTTATGTTTGAAAACTGATGTGATCGAGATAGTTCTTAGCTAATTGGAGGGGAGGGGGGGAGTTGAGAAAAGGGGGGTGCGTATTTTCCAAACGAATGGACCAATTTTAGCTGCAGTTTTCATGTTACAAAGCTGAGGTAAACGAGATGGTTCTTAGCTATAATTGGGAAGGGGGAGGGGTTATATAAATGTTTAATTTGTGCTTGTTTGTTAACTACTGGATAGGTACTCTCATCGCCCACGGCTTTGTTCGCGAATACTTTATACCGAACCAGCCTGTCTCACTCAGTAAACTCGAAATAATTGATAACTCGCTTGACAAATCGGACCCCAAGTTTTTAGTTTGAACACAGCCCTTCCTTAGCTTCGCTGTAGTCGGGTAAAAAAAATAGTCTATGTCACTCTATCAATGAAGACGAACCTATTGATACCTCGCTTGTCAAAATTGAACCATTTTTTTAGTTTAAGCACATAACCCTTTCATTGATTCGCCGTAGTCGGGTAAAAAATAGCCTATGACACTCTATACCTGAAGAATACCTCGTTTGTCATAATCGGACTAATAAGGGCGACGCTTTGGTGGAACATTCACTTCTACACATACATACATACATACATACATACATACATACATACATACATAGACTGTTAAACTCATTACCCTTCCCTTGCTTCGCCATAGTCGGGTAAAAAAAACAATTTAACGTCAGTTTAATAACTCACATTAAAATAAATAGTACAATAACAAGCTATATTTATTCTATGCTATTGGATCTAGCGCTGTCTGTGACAGCTATAATATAAATTACTGTAAAATCAGCATCTGCAGCCCGATTCCATAACTTGGCTTCAATCGAATTCTCAGTATCGCAGCCACTAATGCCTTGCGATAGAGTCGAATTTGCTATGAAAAAAGTGATAATCCGATTGTAGCCAAGTTATGGAATCGGGCTGCAGTATGTGGTCTTCATTTCTTCGATTGACACATTCAAATAACAATCAATTAACGCTAATCAAGCAATAAATTGCCAAAATCCATACTCATAAAATAATAATTACCGTTAATTGAGTTCTCTGTGTACGGCAGTTAAGTCTTAAATGCCTACTACAGGCTACAGGCAAGACAAAACCAAGAAATCATAATAAAAAAAACATCATAAAAACTAATAAAAATATAATCGGCTTAGAAGAAGAAAACAACATGTATTAAAAATTAGGTAAGACATTTTAAAGTGACAGGTGTCAAAGTGACAATACCTACATCCCATTCGATAGACATTTCTTAGGGTGCATTCCGAGATGCGCAAAAATCTATATTATCGCGCTAAAAAGCGTACCGAGTCACCGTGAGCACGACAACGATATCCCTTGTGACGTCACGGATTACGTCATTACATCCGCCATTTTGCGATTACAACCCAAACCATCCCCAAACCGATAACACCGTGAGCGCTACTGTCAAAGTGACAGACTGTCGGTTGTTTGCAAAGAAAACTGTTGTTTGTATTCAGTTGTGTGTGATTTTCGTACATTTTTTCAAATATTACTACAGACAATTGACCAATTTTTAGATAGACTACTTTCCCCACGAGTAATTATTTACTTTGTATTTTGAGCAAATTTTGAGGTTATGTTGTTGTGATCTTGTAATCACGCTCACGAGCGTTCCGAATCAACTGCAGCACTCAACTGTCATAACCGCGATATCTGAATCGGAATGCCAATTAGCACTGTGATCGCTCACATCGATATTATCGTGAATCGGAATGCACCCTTACTGTCATCGATGTCTTGTTGTTTCGATGGGGTACCCGGGGTCCGACCACATAACTTAGCTTCAATCGGATTGTCAGTATCGATACCACTAATGTCTTGCGATAGAGTCGAAATTGCTATGAAAAAAGTGATAATCCGATTGTAACCAAGTTATGTAATCGGGCCGCTGGGGCCCGTTCACTTAGACGTTCGAGGACGCACGGATCACCCGCGCGTACACTCGAAATCGTTCACGGCGTCCTCGGGCGTTCGCCTGGGTCATCCGAAAAATAGTAGGGGAGGTGAGGAATAGTATGAAACTGACACTTGACAGTTGTCAGTTCTATGTGGACGTCCAAAGTCGTTCACTAATTCCGGCAGTGCGATTACGTAATGTTGATCATGACGGTTTCAAGCCGTCAAATTCAATAATGCTTTGCGATAGAGTAGATAGAGTAACTGGGCCACAGGGGCCCGACCACAGAACTTGGCTTCAATCAGATTGTCACTTTTTTCATAGCAATTTCGACTCTATCGCAAGGCATTAGTGATATCGATACTGATAATCCGATTGTAACCAAGTTATGTAATCGGGCCGCTGATGATCGAGCGATAATCGCACGGATGATTCGAGCGTGTAAGTGAACACAGCCCAGTAGGTACCTTATTTTTTTGTCTTTCTTTCTTCCCTTTCCACGTATCAGCGCCAAGCAAAAATATATTTTTTATTCACCTTCACTTATAAAGTACGTTCAGCCGTCAAATAGACATTTATTGATTGCTCGGTTTCCAATAATCGAATTGACATATCTATTACACTAGTTTTTAAGTGAAGACCTAAGCTATACAACAGTGAAACCCGCTTAACAATCGGTCTAGTAGTTTTAACGTGATGCGCGAACAAATAGACAGACAAACATTGAAAAAATGATACATTATGTACCATATTAATTTTATTATATTCATTGTAGACTTTTTGGTACTTAATGCTTTATTATAAGTATTCATTTCTTCTGTGTGCACAAATTAGGTGAGTTGAAGCAACTGGCAATCTATATTTAAAATAAATAAAAAAAGTTTATATCTTGATAACAACTTATAATTAAATTTTAGATCCTACACTAAAGACTTTACACCTCATTTGCTTACAGCGGCATCTCTGCTAAGACAGCAGCTTGTTCAGGTATGAGTGGTTCTCTAGGTTTCTTCCAATGGGCCTCCTCCCAGGGAATCCTGTCCAAGCCAGTGGCCCAGTGATGGATCCTGCAGCGTACATTAACTCTCTCTTTGTTGTTTATCTGAAACATTCAGGTTATGCTGCACTTTTGGGTCAATTAGACAGTGCTGTGAAAAATTCATATTTAATTTGGTCCAATACAAGATAGGTGTTGGTTCCGTGAACACCACATTAAATTACATTTGAAATCTCTAAAGCTATTGCCGTCCCTTTCGTTTTCATATGATTGGAAAATGATAAGAAATAAGGCTCTCCAACATTATAGCGATGTGATTCAAATGTTGCAGCCAACTAGCTTAATTAGCTGATGAATTAACAGCCTAGCCTATTTATTAAACACACCATTCAATCGCAGCCAACTAACTTAATTAGCCATTGAATTAACAGCCTCAACTTTATACAAATCGGCTACCGTTCAACAAACGGTTTGAATGATATTCATAGTTTTTATGTTCAACCTAACTTACCTACCTAGTTTTTTAGGCACAATTCTATCAAATATAGTAGTTTGCAAACAGACAAATGATTATAAACAGTTTCATGTTCAACCTAACTAGCCTACCTAGAGTTTAGGCGCAATACTATACAACTAATTTTGAAATGGTGTTTAGTAAAAAGGCTAGGCTGTTAATTGAACAGCCAATTAAGCTAGTTGGCTCCAACAGAGCTAGGCTGATAAATTAACGGTTTATTAAGGTATTTGGCTGAGATATATTCATATTTAAGTAACGTTATTGCCATCCCTTTCGTTTTCATATGGTTGGAAAATGATAACAATTATTTTAGTGTTATTTTTCACATAGAATCAACAACCTATTTTTGTCTTGCTAAATACTTTTAAGAGGTTCAGTTAGGAATTGAATTACTTATTTCTTTCTATAAAGACAAGCAGCATGAATATGAATACTGATGTGTCTACATCACACTTCACATTAATGTTCACTCTTCTAACAAATTAACTTGAAACTAGAATAAAATAATAACAACTTACAGTAACGGTAACATAGAATTCCTTATCTTGCAATGATAGATCAGGGCCTGCGATTTTCACTGGAGGCATCTCAATGGCATGTTCCGGGACAAAGAAGCCGGACTTCCGGAACGACGCCCGCACGTGCCACGGCTCCAGTGTCCACGGCTCGGACATGCTCATTGTAATCTGCACCAAGTGTCTGCCTAGCATCATTAACGTCTGCAAAAATGTATTAATTGATAACAAAGTTTTTAATACTGCTAGTTGGTCTTGCACATGGTAAAACTATGAAAGAAGGCGGCGGGGTGAGGGGGGAGGGGGTTTGGGGGGACAAGGAAGGGGGAGATGTAGTTTTTGAGTTATGAATATGTTACTAAAAATTCCAACTCTATCGGAAGCATTTCCTGGAACATAGACATAAAAAAAAACATGGAACGGTTCTATTTCAAGAAATGGTTTTCAAAGTTTAAAAAAGGAGCTCACGACGCTTCGCTCCCACCTTCGCCTTCTATCCTATTTATACGGCCAAGTCGTGGCTTTCTATTTTACTATATGACCACTAATGTTTGACCATAATATCATGAAGAAGTCATCAACTCAAAGCATATAATAAAGATTGAAATTATGTGTTTTTAAGAAGCAAGGTGTTTTGAAGACATCCTTTTTAGGTAGTAGGTAAGTATGATTTTACTGTTAGTATGGGAAAGGCAATAATCAAACATTAAGCAGAACTTAAACCTCAGATTTCTAGAATGCTGTTGATCTTATGCGCTCTGGATACAAGACCAGTTTTTCGATTCAGTTCAGTTGACAGTTCAGTCACTGGTATTGTTTACGAATACATTTGATGTCAGTTTGGTAAGGCAGTAAGAAGCCAGCCACATCTGACACACCCCTACCTCGCGCCTGCACTGCGCTGACTCGGCAACGGCGAGCCAGTACAGTGCAGGGAGGAGTATACCAGACATACCTCACTGAACTTACTAGCAAACTGGCTTCCTGTCCAGAAAGCATGAGTTCTAATTAACTTATCAATAGATGATAGCATAAGCCCAAATTGCTTCCAAGGAAAAGAGCATTTCAGCATGTAAGTCAATTGAGCTATCATGTAGGTCCACGGATAGCTCAATTGACATTTGCAAATGGCAACAATAAAAAACAAATATGAATTTTTCATTACTTAATACTAAAAATTAATTTAACCTTTCAAGCATTGCTCACTTGATATCACACATTAACGTAATGTCACTAGAACATGCGGTGCCCAAAGGATTCCAATGCTACCTAATTTATTTTATCTTTTCATGGTAGATAGCTATAATTATGCTTTGTTTTGTCAATATAATAACCACTACCGCAGCATGCGTACGCGTAGCGTGGTCGGGTAGTTTTTTTTTTTTTTGGTAGTGAATCTCAATTTTAAGATTTAAAATTTTTTGCTTTAAAAATGTACCCTTTGAACATATGGAGAGCTGAACTGATCTTCAGTTTTCGGTTTGTTCTCATCAACTTTGTACTTTTCCAAGTTCTCAGGAGTCGCATACACCGCCAGTCCGGGCAGGAGTAGATCTCGGTAGGCCTGCATCGGACGCATTGTGATTATTTCTCCTACACTGCCTACACCTGCAATGTAGATATAAAAAGGATTGTAATAACACTATTATCATGAGGCTTAGGCTTCGGGTTACAAGTAATCTTGGCATAGTTTTATTACTTGTTAACTGGTATATTGTTTTGAACTGATCAATGGTGTAAACTGAAACAGACTTGTTAGATCAGGAACTTTTCTCAAGAGCCATTACCTGGTACAAATTCCTTCAAAACAACCTGTAGGTCAGGCTTTCTAACAAGATTTGTGTCTTGTTCCAGGTCATAGATAAAATGTCTCGCCTTTAGCTTTGCAGGCCTGCCACCTTTCTTATGCAACGGTACAGCCGTTCTACGTCTCAATACAAAGGTATTCTGAAATTTAAAAAAAAAAAAAATTAATTGTTTATTTTGATTTCTGACCACCTCTGAATTGTCTTCAGATAAATATGTGTTATGTTCTTAGAGGGGCTACCGTATAACCATTAACATTGATTTTAGGGGGAAAGGGGGAGCTAGATCCGTTTGTTTCCTATTTTTTGGTACAATTAGAAATATTAGCGCCCTAAAGCCACTCCCAAACCTACTAGGTAGGGGTGCGCCCCCCCCCCCCCCACTTTTTGCCCTAGGGTTAACAAAGATTTATTTTCAAGATTTCAAAATGAAGTCAAAGGCGGGAGCACAGTGCCATATTATTATAAAATTCCATATTATACATTTAAAAAATTTATATCTCATGAAGCTAAAACTGTATTTGACTTCTTATATTTTAAGCTTTCTATAAACAAGACTTATGTTAAAAACTAAGACCCAACTACAGTCGGGTAAAAATGGCCTGTGATACTTTTGCAATGAAGAGGAATCAATTGATACTCACTTGTCAAAATCAGACTAAGTTTTTAGTTTTAACCAATAACAGTAAGATATGTCTATAGGTTTTAACACAATACATAACCATTGATTTACTTCACCATAGTCAGGTAAAATAATTATCCTATGACACTATACATGAAGATGAATCAATTGATACCTCGCTTGTCCTAATCGGAACAAGTTTTAAGTTTGAACACATAACCCTTCCTATGCTTCCCCATAGTCAGTTTTTTTTGCCTATAACCTCTGCTATAGTACTCTATACCTAAAAAGAGTTGATTGATATCTCGCTTGTCAAAATCGGACCAATAGAAGCGACACTATGGTGGAACATCCACATAATATTATATACAAACATGCATACATAGACTGTTAACCTCATTACCCTTCCCTTGCTTCACCGTAGTCGGCTAAAAAAAGAAAAAGCCCCAACTCAACGGTAAAGCTCGTACAGTACGGTCGGCTAAGTCGACACTCGGAACTTCGTGCAAATTGCTGAATTATTCCAAACGCCCTACTTATGTTTAAACCTGGGATAAAAACAGGAGACTATCATGATGATATCAATCATTTAAACTACGAAAAATGGCTTCGGACCCAGCTGATTCCAAATTTGAGCCCCAACTCGGTAGTGGTCATTGATAATGCTCCATATCATAGCAAATTATTGAACCCTGCGCCCAATTCTAATGACAAAAAGGCGATAATGGAATCGTGGTTAACAGAGAAAGGTGTACCATACGAAAAAGAAATGCGCAAACCACAATTGTACGAACTAATTAAAAAACACAAAGATATGCATAAAAAATATGTTACAGATGATATATTTAAAAGAAATAACTATGAGGTGCTACGGTTACCCCCATATCACCCAGATTTAAACCCCTCGAGATGGCGTGGGCTGCCATTAAGGGTCACATAGCCGCTAAAAATGTTGACTGCTTATCCGAGAAAAAGTAAATAGAATGGGGTGCTTTGTGCAGAAAAGTGAAAAAGGTGGAGGACGAATACAGGAAGAGCGACCATGTTATTGACGAAATGACTGAACAATTCATCATCACAACAGGGTCAGAGTCTGAGAATGAATCTGACAGTGAGTTTGATTCCGATGATGAATCTATGCACCTCACATGGTTATGCATGGGGATAATAGTGTTTATGTTGGGGATTTCCCCCCTCAGCGACAGTGAATGACTATAAACTCTAAAGGTACAGATCGGATACTAATAAATAAAAAGGAAACTTGTGTTTGTGATTAAAAAAAACTGCCGTAATCGAAAGGTAAGTCGAATCGAAATTAAATCTTTTTTTTAATGTTATTTTGCTATCGCTTCGTTTTATTTGAACATTCGGTACGACTTCGGAGCCTTGACCCACGATTTTAGGGGGGAAGGGGGGGGACGTGTAGGGGAGGGAGTACAACAATCCCTGAGAGTGGGGGGGCTAGATCTCTCCCCTCTCTGAGATATGTTTTTTTTACTTTATACACTTACAATTTGTATCATATATTTGGACAGTTTTTGCGACGCCTTAACATTCGGAGGGTTCCTCACAACCCCCGAGTGGGGGAGCTGAACTCCCCCCCTCCTCTGAGATATGAATTATTGAAATATTTTTTGCAATATTTTTCTAATGTTTGGACATATTCGCCGCTCCATGCACTGGAGCGATTGACGGGCACGAGTAGGGGAGGGGATGCGCGTAGACGCTTAGTGTATGCGATATTTCAGTTTTAATTTAATTTTACTAATAATCATCACAGTTTATCAGAAATTGTCCGTTTGGTAAATTTAAGTTTAAGTTTTAAATTTAAAAAACAGCCGTAAATTTAAGTTGGCTGTATAGTCATGTTCTAACGTAAACTACAAAATACAAGGGCAAAGCTACGAAAAAAAATTGCAAATAAAATATATAAAATATCATATCTCAGAAGGGGGGCAAGATCTAGCCAGCCCACTCTCAGGGAGGGTTGTACTCCCTCACCCCTACCCGTACCCCCTCCCCAAAATTGTAGGTCAAATGCTATGAAAAAAATAACAAATAAAATAAGTAGGGTCCACTGCAATAATGATGAATGTCCATTTATTTTTTAAATCTTAACGAGTAATACCATTCGGTCACATGAAATTATATTTAGAAATCTTGTTATCAAACTTAGCTATATCGCTTGCAGTCCCGTGATAAATATGTTTTAAATATTTTGGCTACACGGCTAGAACGCGAAATTACATAATAAGTCATACTCTTACAAGATTCGTATGATTGGGGATGACTTACAACTTACGAGTTACCTGTGTGTAGAATAGCTTTTATATCCTTACATGGTATCACTGGAAGATGACAATTTCTTCAGAAATCACTGTCTGAGCATGGCGTTGTCCAAAAAGATAAACGGGGGATACATGTTAAGAAAAAGCTTTCTCAACTAACTAGTGATTTGATGTACAAGCAATTGACACTCTGAAAACAATTAATGGTAAAAAAGGCCACTATAATTTACGTGAGAGTCACAAAATATATCTGTTGGATGAGTTGAACTTGTCTAAGATTCACAAAATATATAATGAAAGCAATCCAAATAACAAAGTATCATACGAAACATATTGCAACTTTTTTATTAAGAACTTCAACATATCATTCGGTTATCCCAGGATGGATACATGTTCAACTTGCGATGAATTTCAATCTGAGAAAAAGCATTTTCAAATTAAGATTGCTTCTCTTCCTGATGGCCACGAAAAATCTCAGATTTTGTCTCAATTTCAAAGACTCAATTTGTCTCAATTTCGAAGACTCGATTTTGTCTCAATTTCGAAGACTCGATTTTGTCTCAATTTCGAAGACTCGAAATTGAAAACTTAGCACACAAGAAGAGAGCTGAAGTTTTTTATGATAAAAAAAGAAAAGCTCGTTTGCGAGCTAGGCAAGATGTCACAACAATTACAATAGCAATGGATTTCTCAAAAATCTTCCTGTACCGAACATAACAAACGATGTATATTATAAAAGACAGCTGAGTTGTTTTATGTTTAATGTTCATATGCTAGCTGATTCCTCATCTTATTTTTTCGCTTACGATGAGAGTATTGGAAAAAAAGGATCAGACGATGTGGCCTCTCATCTGTTCCATTTCATATTTAATGAAATGGAGGTACAGGTCAAGACTCTAAGTTCTGTGACTCGTGTGGTGGTCAAAATAACAATTATACCATTTTCAGAATGTTACACTACATAGTTCACTGCTGCAATAGCTTAGAATCTGTCACAGTTATATTCCCGATAAGAAGGCACTCATACATGGAATGCAATCGTAACATGGCCTACTTAAATCAAAAGGCTAAGGTTGAACTTCCTGAATAATGGGCCGAACATGTGCGTGGAGCTTGACAGAGGCCGAAACGTTTCAATGTCTGAATGCTCACAAGATGCATTCAAGGGCTGGACTGCATTTCTGAAACCGTTATACAAAAAATCTTGTCCTTTTCCCATAAGACCTGTGCGTGAATTTAGAGTCCAGAAAGAACACCCATGGCTCATGTTTCACAGAAATTTTAATAATAGTCCATGGGAATCAAGTGTGGTCAATACACCAGTATCTTTTCGGTCTATGAAGGCAGTTAATGAGGGTGAATTTAAATTACCTGGTTTGGTTTATAATGAGAAGCTGCCTATATCAACAGCAAAATATAACAACCTGCAGTTCCTGAAAAAGTTCTGTAGGCCTGAAACGAGACGTTATTACGATGAACTTCCACATGCTGCAAATATTAAAGATTCAGAAGTTAAATTAAAATAGTCATTTGGACACCAATCATTATTGACTGTGAACGCAGTGTGGACAGTGATCATTATAGTCCTGATTTTTTAAGACTTAAGTACTTAAGATTATATTATTTTTAATTAGTTAATAATACCCTAAGAATGATTACTTTCCAAAGAAATAATACTATTAAACCTGTAATTTACCTATAATAAATAACATTTTATAATCTTCGGGTCTGAGTTTTTTACACCGTTTATAAATTTAAAACCCAATTATCTTAAAACAAAAGATAAAGGACATTCATCACTATTGCAGTGGACCCTTCTATATAAAACAAATCATATCTCAAAGGGGGGGGGGGGGTGAGATCTAGCCCCCCACTCTCAGGGGGGGCTGTACTCACTCACTCCTACCTATTCCCCCCCTCCCCTCCCCTAAAATCGAGGGACAAGCTTCCGAAGTTGAGCCGAACATTCTTACTGTATTAATCATATATTTTTATAATCTAGTAGGCAATAACTGTTTTCTTCGCAAGTGTACATGCGCGAAAGTTCGGAGAGCCTATGTTTAGAGTGTCCACGACTTACCGGCGGTACTGTACATGCGCGAAAGTTCGGAGAGCCTATGTTTAGAGTGTCCACGACTTATCGGCCGTACTGTACAGTTGTGCCGAGCTCTACATTTAATTTTGTTACTTTACAGTTTTTTGTACTTACTCTTGTTTGTTGGCATATTATATTTGGAATGATAGCCTTATTAATAAATGAACTCAATCCAAACATGACTACAAGACAGTCAGTTACGTCTCGTTAGACCGTATATTCTTAGGTACAGGTCAGTTATTATTAGTTCAAGATCTGTAAATAAAAAAGAAAATGAGACCCAGACAGAACCAATATTAATTTTGATGAATGATGATATTGGTTTTTGAGGTTATGTTTTCTTCTTGACAGTTGACGTTGACATGACAGACCCTGCGTTCGAGATCATGAGATGGCGTTGTGGGCAGTTTCGAAATGTACATTTTTAAGCCGTTCACTTTGAACATTTTCAACACTTGCCATGTTTGCAACTTTTGACACTAACGATCCTTTCCAAACTGAAAGAAAAACGACCCTATACCAAAACGGAATAAAATCGCATTACCTATGTCAATTTAACTGTCATGTCATCTAAACATGCAAAACGTACGGTTATCGAAAACATTTCAAAACGCTAATTTCACCACAAATGTCCAAGGCGAACGGATCATATTAGTGATCATATTAAGCGTTATTAACAGTTATTTTCACCATTTGCGTCAAAACGAACGGCCCCATTTTATCAGACATCGGGGCCGTTCGTGTTAACGCAAATAATCAAAAATAACAGTTTAAAACACTAAATATCTTCCGATCAGGGCCCGTTTCTGCTAAATCCAAAGCTTCAAGTGACACGTAGCTTTTTGAGATTTTGCTAAATTGACAGTTTTCGTATTCAGATAGCATTATCGATCGATTCTCTTGCGATTCTCTTGACGCGATGCCTTAACCCTATTAGGGTTGCCATATTTGGCTAGGCGCTCATCGGGACACAGTGAGGAAAAACATGAATATTTGTTTATTGAGTCATTTACTCGTATTAAGTAATTTAAAGTCTGGAAGAAGGTCTTTTTTTACACTGCTAAAAGTAACTCGACATTTTGTATATGTATGCGTGTCGGGCACGCATAGAAAAACATATTTTGCGCACCGTTAAAACGTTGTACAGTTATTGTTGGTAGTAAACTACAGGCCAAGTGCGTGTCGGACACGCATAGAAAAAATATAATCACGCATTGTTCATCGGAATGAGTTGAACTTTTGTACATTGGCACTTATGCAATGGTTCCTGACATAAAACAGAAAGAAAACTAGTATAAAATCAACAAAAAAGTTGAGGAGGTAATGCGACGCATGTCGGGGTTTAGTTAGTACAATAGTCATAATAATAATTAAAGGTTGAGTTTTTCTAGTTCAGTTTTTTTTAACAATTATCTATAATGGCAGCTAAGACAGCCGTTATAGATAAAAAAAATTGTTTTTCAGATGCAGATTTAAGAAAATGTCATTCAATTTCAAATCCAAAATGGTGGTATTTTTTTTGTATACTGATATGGGTGTCGTTTTCGAGGTATCTCGAGGTACTGATTATGAAAACGACATCCATTTTCTAATCCAAGATGGCGGCACATGTTTCTTTTTAGAAAATTGGTATGGGTGCAAGGTGGTTCAAGATTTCTCGAACTCTGCTGATATGAGTGTCGTTTATGAGGTTTATTGTGGTGCCGATTACGAAAATGACGTCCATTTTCAAATCCAAGATGGCGTGTTAGATGAAATATGTTTTTTTTGACGACATTGATATGGATGTCGTTTTCAAAGTTTATCGGAATGCCGATCACAAAAATTATTATTATCCATTTTCAAATCCAATATGGTGTAACTGTTTTTTATTACATTGATATGGTATCGGGGCTTATAGACTAATTACAAAAATGTCATCCATATTGTAAATACAAGAAGGTGGACCTTTTTTTTATTAACATTGATATGGATATGTGTTTCGAAGTTTCAGGCTGCAGATTACTAAACTGATGTCAGTTTACAAATCCAAGATGGTAGCCAAGTCTTTTTATTAAATTGATATAGTTGTCGATTATAAGGTTTCTCTAGCTGCTGATAAAGAAACAGACGTGCACGTCAGTTTAAAATTGGATTAAAAAAATGAACGTCATTTTCGAATTCAGCTGCCGAAAAATAAATCTTCCTGTCTATAACGTCTGTCGTAAATGCAAAGAGATTATTGTCAAAAAATTACTCAACCTTTATAATATTCATTCATAAATGGCACCCTTATAAACATCGAAAAGACACCCATATCAATATACAAATTAAAAAACATGCCCGTTATATTGGATTTGAAAACGGATATCATTTTCGTAATAGGCACCATGATATCCCTCAAAAATGACACTGACATCATATTAATTAAAAACAAACATGTCCTTTCACTAGAATTTGAAAATGGATGTCATGTTCGTGATCGGCTTCTCTATGAACCTTGAAAACGTCACCCATATCAATATATTAAAAAAAAAAAAAAAGTCCGCCACTTTGATTTGAAAATGGATGACATTTTCGTAATCAGCACCACGACATCCCTCAAAAACGACACCCATATCAATTTACTAAAAAAAAAACGTCCTTTAACTTGGACTTGAAAATGGGTGTCATTTTAATTGTCGGCACCACTGTGAACCTTGAAAACGACACTTATATCAATATACTAAAATAAAACATGTCCGCCATCTAGATTACACACACCTTATTTCACACCTTCTTTCCTCAAAAACGACAAAAAAACATGTACGCCATGTTGGATTAGAAAATGGATGTCATTTTCTTAATCAGCACCTCTATAAACCTAAAAAATACACTTATATGATTTTCCCGCCTGCTTTCTCTACTTCTTGACTATTCCCATCACCCTTACCCCACTTCTTCCACCCTCCCCCTACTTTTCTCCACCCTTCCCAAACCTTCCCCCACTTTCCTACTTTCTTTCACTTCCCCCCACCCTTATACCTTTTCTCCCACCTTTCCCCTATTTCCCCTCACTCTTTCCCCAGTTCGTCTCACCTTTATTTTACTTTCCACCACCCTTCCCTAATTTCTCCCTCCCTACTCTAACCCCTTTTCTCCTACTCTGCCCCACCTTTCCCCTGAGGTTCAGTCTTTCCACACTTCCTCCCACCATTCCCCCTCTTCGCTCCACCTTCTCACTTTCCCTTTCTCTCATTTTCCCCAAACCTTCCCCCACATTTCCCCAGTTTTTATTTTTCTTAGTATGGCCACACCGTAAGAGATACGATTGAGGAGCAGGGGAACGTTCACTTACTACGTTCGAGGACGCACGGATCATCCGCACGATCACTCGAAATCGTTCACGGTGTCATCGGGCGTTCGCCTGGGTCATCCGAAAAATAGTAGGGAAGGTGAGGAATAGTATGAAACTGACACTTGTCAGTTGTGTGTGGACGTCCAAAGCCGTTCACTAACTCCGGATGATCGAGCGATATTCGCACGGGTGATTCGAGCGTAGTAAGTGAACGCACCCCAGGTTACGTGCTGGAGGTGAAAATCCATACATTTTTCGATATATATCTATCGTGATATTTATATCACTTCGTGAAAATTGGCCTCCAGGAAACGTGCAATCCATATCCTTCCTGCATACCCTTTTGAAAGGTAACGATCGCGCAGTTTGTTTGTTTGTCGTATGAGGTAGTGCTATGATCGCGCAGTGATCACGTTGCAGTGCAGGTTAGGTTTTTTTTATCAGAATACGCCCCCAGCGTTCGCTTACAATGACTTACATGACAGTTAAATTTGACATCGGTAAAGCGCATTTATATAGCCGCTCGATTGATTCTATGCGCTACAGTCACTTTTTTTGTTTTCATTGATCATCGCAACTAACGCTACAGTCACATTTTTTGTTTTCATCGATCATCGGACCACTCGATAGCGACGTAAATTTTGCCACTCGATTTTGAACATTATTGACCTCAATAATCATTTAAATCTAAGCGTGTTTATATAATTATTTTGCTTCGAAACCCACAACATAAACACTTGAAATATGTGCCGTACCTATTTAGCTCCATAAATCACCAGTTTATTTATCTAAGCGCTCAATGAAGTGGTCATAAAAACTGTTTGTTTACGCAAAGTCGGTGCGGCCAGATGTGTCGCGTAGGCCTTTTTTTTTGTGGGTTGACTATCAGATACCTGTGATCTCGGCACGTACCCAATAAATCCCCAGTTTGCGGCCAGATGTGTCGCGTCGACCTGTTTTTTTGTGGGTTGACCATCAAGTACCTGTAGTCTCAACGCATATACAATCAATTACCAGTTTGAGGTTAGATGTGTCGCGTCGGCCATTTTTTTTTGGGTTATCAGTTTGGTCCTGCGGTCTGCAGCGCGTGGACAACCGAGCGGCTAAAAGGTTTTAGGGTCGTTCGGTTTGGAAAAGATCATTAGCATTAATGTCAAAAATGGCAATCGAAACTGCCCAAAACACCACTGCTTCGTCTCTTTGAGAGCGTGGTTATTTGGCTGTGTTCACCTACACGCTCGAATCATCCGTGCGATTATCGCTCGATCATCTGCAGCCCGATTCCATAACTTGGCTTCAATCGGATTGTCACTTTTTTCATAGCAAATTCGACTCTATCGCAAGGCATTAGTGGCTGCGATACTGAGAATTCGATTGAAGCCAAGTTATGGAATCGGGCTGCAGGAGATCGTGAACGACTTTGGACGTCCACATACAACTGACAACTGTCAAGTGTCAGTTTCATACTATTCCTCCCCTCCACTACTATTTTTCGGATGACCCAGGTGAACGCCCGGACGACGCCGTGAACGATTTCGAGTGTACGCGCGGGTGATCCGTGCGTCCTCGAACGTTTATGTGAACAGGCCCATGGTGTTCTTACCCTATGCTCGTATTGACAAAAGAGCGTTTTGGGCAGTTTCAATTGGCATTTTTGCCACTAAGGTTCCTTCGCAACGTTTACGTTCTGTCTACGTTTACGTTATTTTAATAAGCAACGATTACGACTGACGTAAGAAATGTCTATGGTATAAACTCTCGGTAGAGAGCTATTAGACATTTCCTTCGCCATTGGTAGAGAGTAGTATATTCCTTGTTTATGGTTGTTTTTCCGTGTAGCCGCGAGTATCTTTACCGCAACGACCATGCAACGAACGACGCACGTAAGAAATGTCTCTAATTAATCATTTTGAATCTTATGTCAATACTCCCAAGGCAGCTTAAGTTATACTTTCGTACAACGTAAGTACGTACATAGAACTTCCTTGAATATAGGGAAATGAATATTTCTAAGCTTTTCTTACGTCAAATTTAATCGAAGCAAACGTCATCAGTGGCCCAATTACATAACTTGGCTACAATCGGATTATCACTTTTTTCATAGCAATTTCGACTCTATCACAAGGCATTAGTGGTTGCGATACTGAGAATTCGATTGAAGCCAAGTTATGGAATCGGGCTGCTGATGTAGACATGTCCATAGATACTTGCCACATTCACCTCGCACAAAAATATTATGTAGAAATTTTATAGTACAACAAACATGAACTTTACCAAAAACATTCTGTTTGAAATTGTTGGCAAACAATTTCGAGTAATAACGACCACAAATTAACAAAATATATGTCACTAGCTATACCCGCGGCTTAGCACGCGTGGTCATTGCTCTGGGTTAAAAGTACTCATATGTACTATTCCAAGACCTAAAATTACAATATCAAAACATTTGATCAAAATTCCTTCCAACAATGAAAACCGCATCGCAATCGGTCCAGTAGTTTTTAACTTTTTACGTGATGTGTGAACAAACATACAGATAAACAGACAAACAAACAGACAGACACGAATTTAAACAATGTTATATTCATTGTTCAGTAGCTTATTTTAGGTATCCTAGACTTTTTTTTTCAATTATCTTTGTACAGACTTTTTCGTTCTTATTGCTTTATTATGTGTAAAGATAGAGATTATCATGTCATCAGCACACCTGCCAAATAGAAGAATGAACATAATATTACACGGACCAATCAGTGGCCCAATTACAGAACTTGGCTACAATCGAATTCTCAATATCATAACCACTAATGCCTTGCGATAGAGTCGAAATTGCTATGAAAAAAGTGATAATCCGAATGTAGCCAAGTCCTGTAATTGGGCCACTGAACGCATTATTGGATGCACTGCGTTCTCATAATAAAGCGTCGACAGGGGTGCGTTTAAGTAAGTCGGCGAAATTTTCACCACATAAAAATTAACTAGCGAGGGTTCGCTGAACGGAGTCATAGGTTTATCTGTCAAATTCAATTGTCGACTTGTCAAATTTATGTTCAGTAGCTTAATTTATGTGCCATAAATTGACTTAAACGCACCCCTAAGTATCGTTTGTGAATTAGAAGGCTCGCAATGACGAACGCTTAGTGAAATGGCTTACTTTGCACAGTGTCGCTGCTTTACATAGGCACGTATTGTTTTTGAATACACACGTAGTATCTCTACCTAGTCTGTGGTGAATACGGCTGTGACACTGGCACAGTGTGACCATATTTAGCAGGTTCCTGCGATTTCAGCAGGATTTGACTCTCATTTTAGCTCCTAGCAGGTTTTTTAGCATTTTATTGAAATCTAGCATTATTTAGCAGAATCCAATGATGCATCCAATAATAGCATCCAATAATAGCAATAATCTTCAATCTCTGTGTTCACTTTTGGGGTTTCAAAATGCCCCAAAAGTGAACACAGTACGCTCAAGCATTTATATTTGAGTTTATTAGCTTCTGGAAGCAGCTCTGATGCCAAACCAACAAATACCGAAAATTTCTGAAGACAAATTGAAACGATGAATTTAATTTAATTTAAATGGTAATGGTAATGGTGTTGGTAAACCCAACATTGTGAATCTTGCGGGGGCTATTATGATTTTACTAATGCCACACACTTATTGTGAACGAATCATTTCACTTATTAACAATATAAAAATCCAGCTTAGAAATCGGTTCAAAAATAAACATGACGATTCTGTAATTTTGCATGCCAAAAAGGCAAAAAGGAAATATATGAGAAAATAGGTGTGTGAATTTCAAGCCGACAAAAATATGTTAACATTATCTCTTAACTCATCATCATTATATAAAGAATTTGCTAAGGACAGTGATAGTGATGAGTGAATTGTGTTGTAAATAGAAATGAACTGGCCAAGTGCGAGTTGGGCCGCGCACTGAGGGTTCCTTACCACACCACTTTTATTTTTCTTATTATAGTTTTACTTTAGAGTGTGTAATCATGCCAAGTTTGACTTTTACGCTTGTACTTATCACCGCTTAGAGCAAAGACAAAATACGTAATAAGTACTTTTGTTGTATAGGGATCCCCCTTTTTATTATTATTTCTTAATTAATCCGCCATAACATTACAGTCATATTCTATAAACATTTTAATATCTATTACAGTTCAAAAGATCATCATTATCAGTTCCCGCTGCTGGGACACGGGCCTTGAGAGAGAGAGAGAATGGGCCATAATCCGTCAGATTGTAAAGCGCAACATGATACCATTCGGATACTATTTTCTCCAAAGATACAGTATTGGTTCAAAAGATACAGTCGTTAAAAGGTAGGACGGACAAACAGACAGACAGCGTACGCTTAAAAATATTATAGTTGACCGTTGACACTCTTTGGGTACGGAACCCTAATAAAAATGACATTCTAATCGTACAAATTGTCATTTTTTTCATATTTTCTAATGTTTAAGCAATATCTGTGAAAGCAGTAATTTAGCATTATATGAAAAATGTCTAGCATGTTTTAGCAGTTTTTGTCATTCAGGCTAGCAGAATTTGACATTTGAATCTGGTCACACTGCACTGGCATGGCAACACTACACTTTTGAAGTCTTTGTTGTGTGCGTGTGTTGTAAAAGCAAAAGGCAAGCTTGATTTTATTTCTACCACATTTTATAATTTCCGTTTATTCTTGGTATTGGAATAAAAGCTGTGCTTTTTTTAATGGCATTCAGTTAATTACATAATTTAATAAAGAGATTTTAACCGTTTGATCAATATTTCACTTGAATTGGATTTGACAAAATGGATGATGAAGCTAGCTCTGACATGCAGGTAAGTTCATCGAGGTTATCCGTTGTTTTGTGACTACAAATGAGCTCGAAGTACGTTAGTTTCCGTGTTTCCAGAAGTGTCTCTCTGACGGGCCAATGGATACTGACGAGGGGCCTTTGATAAATGAGAACTCAAACGGTCTCTCACACCTACTGACGGAGGGAGAATTCAACAGTGTGGAAGCGGCGGTGGACGAGTCATCTACTTCGAATCAAGGTTTTCTGAACGCTGTGGAACTGTCGGCGGGTAGCGCCGGCGACTACCTGGAAAATAACACTGACAGTTTCGGCGGCGGATCCTTTGACGTCGGCGACAACGCCGTAACGTTCCCGAGCGATTCGATGAACAACGTACTCACCGACGGGGACTCGCTGCTCAGTGACTCCGCGTTCAAGCCCTCTGACACTGATGGTGATGTTGCAGAGAAACAGACCATGGAAAATGATTTTGATGTGAGTGAGTCTGACGCTAGCTGCCCGGTGCCTACTGACGATGCTCACGCAAAAACTGAAACTGAAGATGAGAATACTAATGATCTCACTAATGATGCAACAGCCAAGTTGGACGATAATGAAATTACTATTTTATCTTCGCCTGATGTAGAAATGGTATGTAACCAACCCACACTAAACTGTCTTGTAATAATACTGCTGCTATACTTTAGAACTCCTGCTCATGCTTAACTCGCAGACGGACAGCATCCATGATAAAGTTTGTGATGAGCTGAGTTTGAAGTGTGACCATGCATGGCTAATTTTTGTGTGTACCTCAGGTACTGTCTCTGTGCTCTGGGTGTTTTTGGACCATGGCGAGGTCTTCATAGGTTCCTGGCCCCCTCCTTGATACAGGAAATCTCAGTAAAGGCACAGAATATATAATAGTATAAGTACAGAAGGATATTAAGAGTAAAGTTATTTAAATACATAGTGACTCTCGCTACAACGCAATAAAGTGCAATTTAATTCGCACAATGCTGCAAGCTTTCAATTATATTTACCTACAAGGCGTTCGCCCGTTCACGTGCAGGCTAGAATGTATTGTATCACTATGTGCAAGAGCTTCCATTACTCTAACGGTTTCAGAATCTCTGTCACTTTTTCGCTTGGTAGGGTTGTATTAAGATATGACTATTTTTGCCATCCCATTTTCAGAACCCCGATAAGCTTAGTGAGATACCTAGGTACATATTAAATGTTGTTGGTTGATTATATCATAACAGGTATTGCACTATGTGCCTGTCTGAATTCCATGCTTAATAATGAGCGAAAAAGAAATGTCTACCTACGTAATAAAATGTTGGTATGTAAGTATTGAAAGCAGGTACTTTATTGCTAAGCACACTGTTATGTTTTATATTTGTGTTTACGCGGGGTAAAATTAAAGCTAAATAATGCAAAGGTGATCTGGTTGATGCGAAATAAAATGGAGGGTGATAGAACTGCGTAGGAGTTTGTAAGACTAGAAGCAGTTCTACGTAGAAGGAAGGAGCACAATACCTTAACAACTCGATGGTGATGTGTAGCAATCCTTTGAGGAGATGTAAGTCCTTTTCATCACAGATCACACAAAAAAATCGGTGTTTTTATGCAAGGGGCGCGAAGACGGACTCGACAGCCGCCATGCGAAATTTAAACAACCCCAGCCCACTCAAGTTAGAGGGCGACAGTCTCTCTCACACATATGCAAGAAGGGTATGTGCAGGAGTGGGATGGGAAAATAGGGAATTAATTGCAAAAACCAACGTTCTAGTTCACGAAGAAATTAACATGAATCAGCGCAACCATTTGGGAACTGAGGGTACTTCAATAACATTTGATTATGAACTACCTTCAGATATGAAAATGAGTTGTCAATTTTGTAAATCTAAAGTAAAGACCAGCTCTGTACATTAAACCTTTCTCCGCGAGCCGTAAATTTTTGCAATTTTTGTTGGTTTTCGCAAAAATATTCTGGTCACTTTTTGTACTAAACTGTGCTGATGTTTTAATGTTAACAGATAGGTTGGTTCATCTAGTATTTAAATAAAACAAAAAAACTATGTCATTGCTTTCATTTCCGAAATCCTTTTTTTTTCTGAAACTTCTATTTTTGGCTTCATTATTTTGGTTTTTTTTGCGCGCTCCTTACATAATAATTTCATAAAACTTTGGTTCAGTTTGTCAGTGGCTACATATATTCAGCCAATCACAAGCCGAGTTTTGTACGGATCCGCCGAACCATTGAGGAAGGAACGGAAAATAAGTTTTACTCGGCAACAATATTTTCGCGCCATTTTGCCGTCTTGACGCAATGATGTCATGGTCACGTGGTCGGAGTGCTTTCACAAGGTTGGTGTTTTTATAGCGGGGGCACTGAGCAGTTAAAGGGTGGGGTGGCTGACTAATGTATGTGATTTTGACACGTCATAATTATAAAGGACTACCTATTATTGCCCGAGAGTTAATTGATCAGCTGGGGTCATTCACCACGTGTCACTATTAGTTATTCTGTTGCCTCAGCAACTGATTGTCCTGTTTTATAGGGAAGTTATTTTTTAAAGTTACTGAACAAATGTTGTTTAGTTACAGATCACTAACTCCCTGCTGAAATATTATGCTCTATTAATGTGCCATCCTGTATAATCCTGTTTTTATTTGCAGCAAGCTGATGAAGCGGAAATAAAGCTAATAGCTGAAAAAGAACCTGAAGATAAAGAGGAAGCAAAAGTAATAAATGATGAAGCAAATGATGAAGCCATCAAGGAAAATGATGAAGCCACCAAGAGAAATGAAGTCCCCAAGGAAAATGATGAAGCCATCAAGGAAAATGATGGAGCTATCAAGAACAATGATGATTCAGACAAAGGAAATGATGAAACTATGAAAGAAATTGACAAACTATTGGAAGAAAAAGATGAAGATGATGTTCCACTTTCATTTTCAGCGAAGAAAAAAGAATCATCACAGGAAGAAGTAAGTAGCACAAAAATCTATACTTATAATTAAACTGTAACGGGTCCAATTCTGTACATTGAAGATATTTAGAAAAATTGTTTTGGACCTTACTCTAGATTCGATACTGAAGCCAAAACTGTTTTTTTTTTTTCATATTTGTCTGTCTGTCTGTCTGCTACTGTAAACTGATTTAATTACTGTAAATCTTCTTAATTAAAAATGACTGATTTAATTTGAGAAAAGTGTTTCAAAATGTTTGGCACCTTATTCAACATGTCAACTTCTTAAAAACCATCATAGAAGGGAAGGTAGAGGAGAGGTAGAGGCATACCTAGAAGGAAATTTACAGATCAGATAAAGGAGAAGGTAAATGTCATGTCGTTTAGGGAAGTCAAAGCTTTGGCCGAATATAGGGAATGCTGGAAATTACTCCACCGACAAGAGCTGGGCTCTTAAATAAGAAGTTTCAAAATTTATGACAAAATAATTGTCTATACATATTGTTAACATGTATTTCCAAAATATCATGTGAGTTGGGGAGGATCTCACATATCTCACCAAAGGGGGAGGGCAGGTGGAAGTTGCCAAAAACTTTTCACGTAATTTATAGACACCCCCCCCCCCCCCCCCCCCCCCATAATAGCATTATAATATCATATCATTATTATTCATAAAACAGTATTAATTTATTTGTCAAACTTTCAAATGGATCTTTCCTACAAACATGAAACTATCAAATAATCTACCGAATTACGTTTTAATTCAAACTGAACTTGTAAATTGTAACAATGTTTGTTATCTGAATATAGGAAGCTGACAAACAATTACTTATTAATTCAAACTGAACTCCTAAATTGTAACAATTTTTGTTATCTGATATAGGAAGCTGACAAACAATTACATATTAATTCAAACTGAACTCCTAAATTGTAACAATGTTTGTTAAAATCTGAATATAGGAAACTGACTAACAATTACCTATTAATTCAAACTGAACTCCTAAATTATAACAATGTTTGTTATCTGAATATAGGAAGCTGACAAACAATTACCTATTAATTCAAACTGAACTCCTAAATTGTAACAATGTTTGTTATCTGAATAAAATACGCTGACAAACCAATTACCTATTAATTCAAACTGAACTCCTAAATTGTAACAATGTTTGTTAACGGAATATAGAAAGCTGAACCAACTGTGGACAAACCCGAAACTATTGATGAGGAGCATGGGGAAGAAATTCAAAAGACTTCAAAGGTATTCTTTATATTTGTTTTATTTCATTTTAGTTATCTATTTTAACGTATTGAACAACAAGCCTATAAAAGCAGAATGGAACCCTCCTCTTTAAGCTCCAAAATCTGCAAATTGGGTAATAAACAAAGAAATTCAGAAATATTAGTTAGGTATACTTGTTTGGTTTCTTTTGGAGTAGTGGTTATGGACGTCTAATGTTTTTGTTGGAGCGAAGAGCACTTTTTTTATTGTGATTTCTTGTTTATTTCAATAATTTTTAAACCAATTTGATTTCAGTTCTTTTTGAAAGGGTAGATTTTGAGTGTGGCCCCATATGAATTTTATCAAAGTTGGCTTAGTAGTTCCATTTGATTTGAGTCTATTTTGTTATTCAAAAAATATTAAAAAAATATGCATATATCCTGGATGTCCTCTGACTAACCAGGCCACAACTGAAAATAAAACGAGTACTTACTTCACCATTAAAAACCTTTGGGGAACAGGGCCTCATAATAATGAGGATATGCCTTTGCTGAGGGTTCCAATCAGTTTCCACTTTCGTCGTTCTTTGTTAGTCAAATCGCATTGACTAACCATCCGTAACAGATCTGCAGAAAGTGGAAACTGATTGGGACATAAACTAAAAAGAAAAAGAAAAAAGTGTTTAGTTGCTTGGTCATTGAAAATCAAATTATTATACAAACTAGCTGTACCCGCGGTTTCGCCCGCGTGGTTATTTATCTAGGTTAAAAGTTACCTATGAGTTATTCCAGGACCAAAAGTACCTATAAAGTTCAAAATACCAAATTCGTTTAACCGTCAAAGAGTTTTTATTGATTGCTCGGCTTCTGCTCATCGGATTGAGATATCAAGTACACCAGTTTTTAAGTCGAAACCTAAGCTATCTAACAATGAAAACCGAATTGCAATCGGTCTTAATAGCTTTTACGTGATGCGTGAACAAACAAACATACAGACAAACAGACAGAGCGACACGATAAAAAAAAACGTGTTCAATACCCTTTTTAAGCACCCAAGAGCATTTTTTTATTTATCTTCTTTTTACAGCGTTTTTCTTACATATTGCTTTATTATAAGTATAGTAAAGTTGACGACTGGTTGGTCTAGTGCTAGTTACCCTAGGAACGAAATCAAACGGTCGCGGGTTCGAATCCTGCAAGGTGCAATCATTTGTGTGATGAGCAGAAATGTTTGTTTCCGAGTCATGGATGTTGATATTCGTATTTATGTATATTTATCCGTTATCTAGTGCCCATATTACAGGGTATCCTAGTTTGGGGCTAGGTAATTGGTGTGGAATTGTCCCGAATATATATTTATATTTATTTATTTACATTGACAATTTGCATCAAAAAATCTTTCTAGTAGTTTCAGCGTGATAAGTGTTCTTTTTAATAACTTTTACCACTATATTGCGTAAACTCTTTACTGTTTCGGGATGAAAAGTATCCTATGTCCTACCTCGTAGTATGAACTCAAATCATACCAAGTTTCATTTGAATTCATCCAAAAGTTTCGGCGGCGTGATGCGCGGCCAAGATACAGACAGACAGACATGAAAAGACATACAGTATAGGATAGTAACCTCCAAAAAATATTTACACAATATCTTCAATTTACAGAATTTGGGACATTCCAGTAGTTTCAGCGTGATACGTGTTCTTTTAAATAACTTTCAGCGCCTACTCTGCAGGAACTCTTTAATTTTTCGGGATGGAAAGTATCCAGTATATCCTACCTCGAAGTATGAACTCAAATCATATCAAATATCATTTGAATTCAGTGAGTATTTTTGGCGTGATGCGCTGCCAAGGTACAGACAGACAGACGGACAGACAAAAATGAAAAAAAATACACTTTTGGCTTCAGTATCGAATATAGAGTACCCTCCAAAAGGAAATTTCAAAATATCTTCAATGTACAGAATTGGACCCGTTACGGTTTTATTATAAGTATAATTATTATACAAATAAAATATCTGGTTCCCATAATTCTTTTCTATATCTGAATCTTAATGTTTTCACTTGTAGGTGGGAGGCGCAGAGGAAACGGAAGTGGTGTCAGAAGATGAGCTTCCTGAAGTGCAGAAGCCAAGTGTGAAGGATGCGGAGAACGTGTCTGATGACGAGCTGCCGGGACCCAAGCCTGCGGAACTGCCCGCCGACACTGAGGTGAATGCAGATGATATTATTTAAAAGGATATTTAATAATCCCATCACCCACTAGTCTTGGTAATTGTGGTTTCCCAGACAGCAGCGGAGGCATAACTATAGTGTGGGTAACCGACGTACGAGCCATAACCCTGTGGTACTAAAACCAATGATTTTACTCGTCATCACTGGTACTGATCGGCCGGCGAGCCAACCAGTAGAGCTTTTTTTTCTCTTTTTTTTTTGGGAATTTGAGTCATTCAACTACTCTGTCAGTCCCATAGTATAAGCACTAGTTTGTAAACACTTTTGACCACCATATGTGGATTGATAGAGTATCCTAGCTGCGCCAGATGTTTGTGCAGCTTAGATGCTCTGGAACAGACCCAGATCAGGTTGGTTTAAATTTATCACCCTAAATAATTCATCTCTCATAGGAGCACTCCGGCCACATTCCATCAGAAAATGGTAAACATGTTCCGTAATACAAAATAAATCAAAGTTGGGGCTATACACCAGTAAGTAGATACGAAAAAAGGCCTTTGCCTTGCAAAAGGTGGTGTAGTAACGATTTTTCACATTTGTTGTTAAGGTCTACACTGATGAAAAATCCAAGTTTTCGACATTGTGAGGGGGGGGGGGGGGGAGACGCAAGCCGCCATCTTGGATTAAAGGTGTGAAAAATTGGTTAAAGTTATAGAGGGTAATTTTTTTTTTTTTTGTATAACACTGTTATTTTGTAAGTCTAATAACTAATTATTTACAGCGGCGAAAAGATTTTACCAAAAACCCTTTTTTCCTATGCATTTTCTGGGACACTATTGATTTTCTTCATTAAATATAAGGCATATTTCCGGAGCGTAATCTATGAGCAATCACAATTAATTTTATACTCAACTTCACAGCACACCATGGTTTATGAGGAGGCTCACTTTGCATTGTTCTGCATGTACCATTTTTCTCAAGAGACAATATCAAAATACTCTTCAGTATAGTCCTGGCATTTGCGCAAAGCAGATAAAGAACATGTTAGAATCTGAGGCCTTGTATTACTAAGCAATAGCATAACTATGAACTTACTGAAAAAAAGAGTGTATTCCCACTGTCCCCATTGCCCGTTTCCCCATTAATGGG
Organism: Alsophila aescularia; assembly: GCA_946251855.1. Lineage (NCBI taxonomy): Eukaryota > Metazoa > Arthropoda > Insecta > Lepidoptera > Geometridae > Alsophila > Alsophila aescularia. The sequence continues at coordinate 23,934,304 of OX276373.1, read as the reverse complement.
GACAGTGGGAATTTAATAAAATAATTTAAAATAGTTCCCGTTGTCCCCATTACCCTTTTTTTTACAGTGGGAATACACCAAAAAAAGAGGATAGAGAGAACTAACAGAAAAAAGAGGAGGTTGGAGAGTGTTGGTAAAGAATTGATTAAAAAAACTAAGGAACTTTTTCATTTACGCCACAGAATAAATAATAGTATTGTTTACGCCTAATAAATAAATTATCTACAGAATCACTGGACTATAAAACTATTAAAGAATGTCTGATGGACATCTCTAATATACTGTTAGGAGCCGATTAAAAGTAATTTATGCCAATTAATCCAAAAATTAACACTTTTATTCGAAAAACCACAAAAATGAACTAAAATAACTAATAACACTTAATCACTTTTTAACTCGACTTTACACAACAATCACTTTTCTCTGAACTCAATAGTTCTGTTTATTCGCTTCAGATGATTTTGATCAACGCACGGGGACGTTATATAGACTATTAACTTGTGCTTGTGTCCTCACAAATAGTTCAGGATCAGTTCAATAATGTTAATTTTGTGTCTCAGGTTTAGAGTTTATATTTCATATATCTTCCATATACACACAATCTGAATTCGAGGTTATAAAAAAGGGTTGCGCACACGTCTGCTTGGATAGGTTGACAGACGATGACTGTGGTAAGGAAGGGAGAGGCAAGGGTTGTTGGTGCTAAGCGCTAAGCGAAACAGATTCTAGAAATATTGGCGAAACGACATATATGTCGTTTCGTGGTGATATTGTAGAATTGATCATTTCTTGAAATGGTTGAACCTATTTTTAATTTTAAATTAATCAATGTTTAATTTAGGGACATCCACATATCCTATATATCACACATATACTATATTCACATATCATATATATAGTTTTATCCACATTGTGGCATGCCAGTCCCATCATACCCTAAACACTATACATTACGCAACGAATTTCAATGATTCCTAAACATCTCAAATAGCAGCTTCAGATGTAGGCTCTGCTGATCATATTTATGAAATGGTCAGCTAAAACTTACCATATCAGTGAATCAACATTTAATTATATTTCATACCGATAATTTCAAGAAATAATTATTTTTTATGTTTTGGCCAACCATTTCATGAAATGATCAATTTTACGATATCGCCGCGACATCTATACTTATAATAAAGCAATATGAATGTAAAGGTCTGTACAATGAATATTAAAAAAAAAAAAAAGGTCCAGGTTACTTAAAATAAGCTATTGAACGAAATATGAGGGGAGTTCAATGTATTCTCGGTATAGGCATGAAAGAATAAACAGAAAATTCTGAATAAAATTTATTTTTCAATGTAGTCCCCTAGGATCTGAACACACTTATTTGTCCTGGAAAATAACTTTTCAATTCCCTCCAAAAAATATTTTTCTTCCTGGTCTGAAAAATGATGCCTTTAACTCTTCATCGTCGGAAAAATGCTTGCGTCGAAGTTCTTTTTTGAGATTTGGGAACAGAAAGTAATCACTAGGGGCTAGGTCCGGGCTGTAGGGTGGATGATTGTTTTCTTTAAATCCGCAATCCCGCACAGCAGCATTGGCAATGCGCGCCTTGTGAAAAGGCGCGTTGTCGTGCAGAAGCAATACACCTGTGGTCAATTTTCCCCGTCTTTTTTCTTTTATTGCCTCCTTTAAATTGAGCAGGGTGTTAGTGTAAGTTGCGCCAGTAATACTCTCACCTTTTTTTGTGTACTCAATTAATAAAATTCCCTTGGAATCCCAAAACAGTGGGGCCGTTCCTTTTTTATGCCACTGCATAGACTCCTGCTTGCTCTCAGGATCATAGTGATGAACCCACGTTTCATCACCAGTAACAATCCGATCATAAATACTTTGCGGATTTTCACCACAGGGCTCCAAAAACTCCTTGCAACAATCAACTCGCGCTTGTTTCCGAAGCGCTGTGAGCATTCGCGGCACCCATCTTGCACTGACCTTTGACAAATTCAGATGGTCATGAAGGATAGTGTGAATGGTACCCACGGATAGCTTGGTTCTTTCTGCTAATATTTTCACTCTCACACAGGCATCTTCGAGTACAAGTTTCTCAACAATTTTTACGTTTTCATCAGTAGCGGCACTAACCGGCCCACCGGCACGAGGGTCGTCTTCAATACTCTCTCTACCCCGTTTAAATTCACTTGACCACTTCTGAATTGTAGATAATGAAGGGGCAGAATCTTGGTAAACAGCCATAATTTCTTCGTGAATTACTTTTTGAGTCTTTCCTTGTTTTGTGAGGAATTTTATCACAGCGCGATGCTCGATTTTTTTCAACATTGTCGTATCAGTCATCGTAGTTGCCTTTCCGAAATGATATTTTGAATACTAATGGCGACAATCAAATAAAATTTTGTATATATACCCTCAATGAGTGTCATAAACTAATGAGATAATTTAATTACCCTCATCATTAGTATTAAGTTATCTCATTAGTATACCGAGAATACATTGAACGCCCCTCGTAGATCATTTTTTAAAATCGTGTCTGTATGTTTGTTTGCGCAGCACTGAACAACTACTGGATCGATAGCGATACGGTTGGATAACTTTGGGATTGACTTAAAAACTGGGGTACTTGGTATCATAATCCATGATTAGATGCCGAGCAATCGAAAAAACTATTTGAGGGCTGAACGAATTTTGAATAAATGTAGTATATTGTACTTTATAGGCACTTTTGGTCGTGGAATAATGCGTATGGGCTACTTATAAATGAAATGACCACGTGAACAAAGCCACGGGTATAGCTAGTTATACATAATTTCCAAAACTATGGTTCCCTTTCAATCAAGTACAAAGTTGTATCTCCATCAGGTTGTATCAGAAGACGAGCTGCCATCGTCCAAGAAGGAGTCGAAGGAGTCTCGCAAGAGGAAGCCAGACGGAGAGGGGGACGGGTACGACCCCGGCTCTCCCACCTCCGAGAACGAATCTTCCAGCAAGAAGCAGGCCATTGCCAAGGTACAAGCTTACGAGTAACAAAGCTACGCGCCATGTTGCGACCTCGTGTTGCATAACGACGTGGGATGTTCTGAGTGCTATATGTATATCCTGAAATTTTGTATCTTAGTGAATACACAGCAACTTAACAATGCAAAACTTTTTTTAGGTGTATGGCTTTTAGCCCTGGTTACTATTTTACCACGTTTTTATTGAGTCACTTTCTTGTCTGTCTGTCGTTCCGGGTGGAATCTTGCAATTTTCGAGCACTTCCCGATTAACTATCCGGCTGTAACTTTCAGGGTAGCTCACAACACGAGGACAATGAACTTTGAAAGAAAGAATCTAAATTTGCTGTTTGTTTATTTATTATTAATTGAATTAAATGTTATTTGCAGGTTCATCTAACTAAGCTGGGATTCTTGTTTACTATAGTATGTTGTACGTAATGGATTTCCCGCGAAATATATTCTGACTTCTGAGTATTGTATATCTCTGAAGATACTGATGCCCCTTTAAGGGGTCTGCACACCAAAGCCGCCCGGCGTCCTATGCTGCCGTCTTCAGTGTGTTCCCTTTACACCATTGTTCCTCAAGACTCAAAATGTTTATATAATAATACATCATATAAAATTTTCAGAATGGGGAAAGTAAGCCCATTCCATCCGAGAAGAGGGCCTCAATAGACGAGAAGCCCAAAAAAAAGCTCTTGCCAGAGTTGGACAAGTACTGGAAAGTGGTCAATGATGATCCCACTGACTTCACCGGCTGGACATACTTGCTGCAGTATGTCGACCAAGAGGTAAGCAATGCATTCAGAAAAAAATAATAAAAGTGTGTCTATGAATTGTTGTATGCAGAGAACTTGAATACGAAATCTACACCAATATTATATAGAGGAAAGATTTGATTTCTTGTATGTTTGTTTGTTTGTAATTGATATACTCAAAAAATACTATAGCGATTTTAAAAATTCTTTCAACTTTGGAAAGCTACATTATCAGTGAGTAACATGAGATGTAATTTATTTAAAAAAAAAACAGGTCCCTTTATAAATTGTAATACCTAATGTAACCCAATGTATCAAAAAATGACGATTTCTCACTATAAGAAACGGAATGTCATGTTGCCGTGGAAACGAAATAATATAAACTATGTCTAATAATGCAGTTGTCTATGGTTAAAAAACACCACGATAGTTGCTGCCTAACATTTTCAATTACGCTTACTGGCGTTTTTTCGTTGAAGTTACGACGGGTATAGACATTCTAAAAGTAAGAAAATGCCGCGGTGTGAGCGCTACCCGTGAGAACCCGGAGCAAGTCACTAGTTGTATGCATGAAATCCTCAAAACAATTGCTTTTCGTTACGAAAAAGTCTGAGAGTGAAGCTAAGACAAACATTTAGATTTGAGAGTCAGGACTGTCACTCTTTATGCTTGTGACCAGTTAGAATAGCTGTCCAAATGATGAAAACACACGCTAATCTTGTTGCTTTATGAAGCAACAAGAACTGAATCACACTGTTGATTTGCAAGGGCCAACTGACTAACCTGTAACATGGCTTTGCAACATGGAGCCGTAACAATTAGTTACACCGTTGTTTTGTTCAACAGAGCGACGTGGAGGCGGCCCGCGAGGCATACGACGCGTTCCTCTCGCACTATCCGTATTGCTACGGCTACTGGCGTAAATATGCCGACTACGAGAAACGTAAAGGAAGTAAAAAGAAATGCCTCGAGGTGAGCACTTCTCATGTAGTTAGTCGAATATAATTTATTTACGCACTTCTGTTGGTAATCATTTATATCTACACTTCAGACATGATTGATGAGTTACATAAATAATGTTGTACCTTGGATTTGTATTCTATTAGATATAACTGGTATTTTGCAATTATTTTTTTTCCCAACAGTGCAACGAGGCCCTCGATGCTCATATGGCAATGTCGACAACCAACGGAGAGTTATTTAAACGTCACATAGATTCCGTTCTAGTGATACATATGTTGTGGTGTATTTTTAATGTTTTAGTGCATATATTTATTATATTTTGTACACGCATGATGTATTGTAATTCTATTTCATGTACATATTTAATTAAGTCGCATACGTATGGTTAATTGAATGGTGGATATACTTAAGTTTTAATAACCGAATCCATGATTCATGGAGCCCAGGAGTCTCTTGTAGAGCCATTGATTGGCGTTAGGAGACACTGCAGCGGCGAGCCAGCGGCGACTATGCGGAGGTGCGAACAGGTGTAATATGCCCAGACAAACATTTTTATAACATAGAGTGGAGAGAGCCGGCGCGTCGTCTCGCAAGTTGTACAGAGCGACTCGACGGCTCGCTTCTTCTATACAAAATTATGGACATACAATGCTATTGTTTATTCCCTTTGCTTCATGCGTCGTCGCGACAGCGGCGGCGCTCGGCGGCCCGTCGAGCCTGTTTGACGCTCCGTGTGTTTCAGGTCTTGGAAAGAGGGCTAAAAGCTATTCCGTTGTCGGTGGATCTTTGGATCCACTATCTGAACCACATTAAAGCGACGAGGGCCGAGGACCACGCCCACATTAAGGCGCAGTACGAGAGGGCGATAGGTGAGATATTCGGTTGATTGCAGTACGACTTGTCTTTGGTTTCAATTTGTATTCATTTTGTATGTTGTATTTCAGAGGCGTGCGGTCTCGAGTTCCGCTCGGACCGCCTGTGGGAGTCTTACATCAAGTGGGAAGCTGAGAACGGCTCGGCCCTCAATGTTACCAACATATATGATCGCTTGCTCGCCACGCCTACGCTTGGATATACATCGCATTTTGACAAGTTTGTACATTATAATGAATATGATAACTCTATTTCAGCTTGGCTTGGCTTCGTCAGTTTTCTTGCAAATGAATTTTTGTATATTTTTGATTGATCTTGAACGAATCCGATTTTTAAGTTATTTTAGTTTCATAATTGAATGAAATGTGATATGTCGCTGTTAAAATAAATGTCTATACAAAAAAAATATTCGGTTATGCTTGTTTGTTCTTATCATTCTTTACCCTGCATACTTTAACGTTTTTATCTGAAATCCTTTTGTAAAACCGTCTTTATTTCAACTGCTAGTAGGAAGCAGAAAACGTTGAAATCGTGTGAAGAGCAAAGCTCTCGATCTTTCAAAAAAATAGAAGGCTAATTTGGTATTGGTGAAAGAGCTTCATTGAAACTATACATGTCGATGAAGTCGAAAAACTATGCGTTCTAATTAAGTAAGACGCTTGCTGCGGACATTAATACGTTTCCTCAAACGTTTAGTCGGCGTCGGCTTTTACTGATTTCATCAGAGACTTACCTGCGATCCCGTGAAACCACCATGTTTTAAATCGATTTTACCTATCCAACTTAATAAGCAGCTCTTCTAAAAAGTTCAGAATGGAAATTGGGAAGTATTTAATTGGTCTGTCAATCCCGTTATCAAGTGGAAAAGCAGCTATTAAATAATTTGGACAGCATAGTATGTTTTTGTCTGCAGTAAAAAAAGTCGAACGCAAATAAACCAAAGATCAGGATGTAAATTATGTGTATTCTTCTACCTCGTCGTCACACCAGGTGAGATAGTTCTGCAAATGTATTTGATGCAAAGACAACATTACAACTGCCCAATCTGCCACTAATTTTGATAATCACAAGTTGCTGTCCAATTACAATTTTGCTGACAGGATATATTTAAGTGCTGCCCAATAATAGCAAAGTATATTCTCAAAACACGTTACTACAGCAATTTCGAAGCCGCTAGATGGCGTTGAAACTTATTCTGCCTTCAGTCCAGAAATTATCGAATGTTGCAAGTTATAATTGTAGACAGTTCACTTAATGTGGTTTGTCCGTTGTTGCAGCTTCCAAGAACATGTGATGTCGGAGCCGGTAGCAGGCGTGGTGGCGCGCACGGAGCTGGTGCGGCTGCGCGGGGAGGTGCGGGACGCGGCGGGGCAGGTGCCGCAGCTCGACCTGCCGCCCGGCGAGGATGAGCCGCAGGACCACATCGTACGTATCACTGTACTGTGCGCTCGAGCACGTGATAAACCAGTGATGGATAAATGATAATACCCATTTGTTGTATTATACAACCTGTAACATAATTACCTATTAGGTACCGGAGTGGGGTATTCCACACGGCATGGCGAACAACCGGTTAGTTTTAAGACTTGATATTTCTAAGTTTTTCATTCATGAATTTACTAAAAAATAACAATCCTAAAAGAATTTTACACTTAAAACCCTAGTAGCGCGTGCAACAAATAATAGTACTACATAAATAGTCAACTGGGAAAATACCTAATAAAAACCTTGACCTTGGTCTATTTGTCAAGTCTGAGTGACGTAGTTCGCGCATCCGAGCCTTCTGCGCAGTGGAAAATGAGTAAATGTGTACGTCATATTATCTTGTAAAAGGTAAAATATTATGTTTTCAAGTGTGCATTGTCCTTTCCTAAGCCTTCGGTGTTATTTTTTGTTCGGTGTTTGGTGATTTTATGTGCGTGCAACAATAGGCTGGCTCGCTCAGTCTTTCGATGGTGAACCGTCTCTACTCAACCGGGTCTTTCCACCAGCGCCTGGCGAGAAGAGGCGAAAGGAGGCCTTGCAACCTGAACCCGCACATGGAGCAGTATGCACATACCTTCTTTTTGTTGCGACGTGATAGGAAAGTAAACAAACATTTAGGGTTGTCGCAAATTTCTAAGATTTGATTTTTGTATGTGAATTTTAAATACGATGTATTCTACCATTGCACACGTAAATGAATTCACATGCTTGCTCGAAATAAACCTGCTGCATACTTAAAAGGCTATTCAGTTACTTCCTGTATTTATCTTTCGCATTCCATTTTGTGAGAGAGTGAAAAATACTACATATTTTTATTCTAGCTCACGCACGCGACTTCGTCCACGTGGACTGCAGTTTGTCGCGATAAAGAATGCCTTATGTCCTTCACTAGGGTTCAAATTATCTCATACCAATCATCAAGATCGGTTCAGCCGTTCAGTTCTGAAAAGGTAACAGACACACAGAGTTACTTTCGCCTTTTTAAATATCAGTTCTCATATACTTGACAGGCATCTGAAGAAGAAGCGCAAGCGATCAAGGAACGCGTCATAGCAGCCCGCAGGAAGGTCCACAAGACGACGGGAGAGCAAGTTGCTGCCCGGTGGACTTACGAGGAAGGCGTAAGTCTTAGAACTATTATAGATAGACCCTTTCATCAGCCGCTATGCGCATGCGTGGTATGTTGAATTCAACTGTTTTGTACAGTGTGGGAGCTTTTCAAAGAAACTAGTAAATTTTTTACCAACCGGAAATCTGTTGGTAATCGAATATTTGCATATTTTTTTTTAGTAATTGAATAAACTATTTAACTCATCATCATCATCACCCGTGTTCGTGCAGTGCTGGACATAGGTCTCTCCCAGTGAACGCCACAGAGCCCGAGATAAGTTATTCAACTATCTTATATTATTTAAATAACACCAAAATAATTATTAAAAATGTGTAAATAAAGTTTACTATGAAAGCGCGTGCGTGATCGCGCGCACCGGAATTAAAAAAGTATATTACAATCGAAATAAAAAATCGCAAATGAAAAAGATCTATAGTTACCTGATAGCTACCATTTATTGAAGCATTTTGTGTAATGGAAAGGCCAATGAATTATGAAAATAATATGAATTTCACTGTTCTATTATAATTTCTCACAAAGTAACTTTTCCTGTGCAGATAAAACGTCCATACTTCCACGTGAAGCCCCTCGAGCGGTGCCAGCTCAAGAACTGGAAGTCGTACCTGGAGTGGGAGAAACAGCACGGCACTCTCAAACGGGCCCTCATTCTGCACGAGAGGTGTCTCATTGCGTGTGCTCTGTATGAAGAGTTCTGGATGAGGGTAAGTGTTTATAGCTAATCACTCATTAGTACATTTTTCAAATTGAGAAAACTACCCCTTTTTTATAATTCATAGGTTGTCAGTTAGGAGGTGCTAGTGATTTTTGTTTGAAATTATTTACCACAAACTTTACACATTAAGACAGGAAATATTTCAGACGCTACAATGCTAGACCACAAAATGCATGTGTATGATAAACATTGAACGGTATTCCAAAGTAGCACAGTATAATTAGGTTCGTAGTCGAACTAGTATCATTTAGTACCACCATTTGATTACTTTGTTGTTAAGTTTTTCATCACTCTGATCGCACATACAACATCAGAATTACATTACACATCTTAGCGTTATTTTCCTTTTAGATCAAATTAGTTAATTCCAATCTATGGCACTTTTTGGGTTTGGAACAGTTCCATGCGCACGTGCTTGGTGGTCACTTGTGGACACTGTTGGTGTAAAGTCTCATCTATGGGACTTATTGGGTTTTGAAACAGTTCCATGCGCACGCGCTTGGTGGTCACGTGTGGACACTGTTGGGGTAAAGTCTCATCTATGGGACTGTTTGGGTTTTGAAACAGTTCCATGCGCACGCGCGTGGAGGTCACTTGTGGACACTGTTGGGGTAAAGTCTCATCTATGGGACTTTTTGGGTATTTAAACGAATGGACTTAGTATATATACTTTGTGGTAAATTGTGGTTATTATAACTAGAGAACTAAAATTCTAACTATTAATTTTCAACAGCTAATAAAATTCCTGGAGGAGAAGTCGGACTCGAACCCGGAGCTGATCCAGACGCAGCGCGAGGTGCTGGAGCGCGCGTGCACCGTGCACCACCTGGACAAGCCCGAGCTGCACCTGCACTGGGCGCACTTCGAGGAGGCGCAGGGCAACCCGTCTAAGGCGGCCGAGATCCTCGACCGCATCGAGAAGGCCTGCCCCAACCTTGTGCAGATACAGTACCGGTATTTATGAACACGGTTTTCTAACAGGTTTACCCCTACACACCCCGCGGGTGCTGCGAGAACCGGGTTCAGGAACTGGGCAGCAACATGCTCATCATGCCGCCTGGCAAGCGTGGAGATTATGGCATAAGACCCCTATTATGGGGAAGGTCCATGTTCGGAAGAGAACTTCATTGGGCTGAAGAGTTGGGTTGGTTTTGGTAGATGTGCATGGTGCACATGGTCAAGCCGAGCTGGTGTACATATAGTAGTTTTAACATGTTTATAATATTAAGGTTGTCTATGTGAGCTTGAATTGTCACCTAGTCAAGTTGTCCACTAGCTGACACTCAGGCCCTTTCTCACAGTCTAGTTAAATCTATACTTATAATAAAGCAATAAGAGAGATAAATGGTCTAGGGTACTTTAAATAAGCTACTGAACAAGTTTTTTTTTTTTTTAAATTGTGTCTTTCTGTTTGTTGGTTTGTCTGTATGTTTGTTCGCGCATCACGTAAAAAATTACTGGACCGATTGCGATGCGGTTGGATAGCTTAGGTTTTGACTTAAAAACTGGGGTACTTGGTATCTTAATCCGATGATTAGATGCCAAGCAATCGATAAGAAATTATTTAACGGCTGAATGAATTTTGACAAAATGTAGTGTATTGTAATATATAGGTACTTTAGTGGTAACACGTCTGGAATAACCCGTATGGGCTACTTTTAAATGAATTGACTATGCGGGCAAAGCTAGTGAACAAATATAAATAATTATATTTGGGACAATTCCCACCAATTACTTAGCCCCAAACTAGGATACTACGGGCACTAGACAACGGATAAACATACATACATACAAATATTACATTTATGACTCGGCAACAAACATTTCTGCTCATCACACAAATGACGCACCTTACGGGATTCAAACCCGCGACCGTTGGTTGACTTCGCAGTCAGGGTCCCTAACCACTCAGCCAACCGGTCGTCCAATTTGCCCAATAATGAGTATAATAAACAGGCATATGTAAACAGCGGCAGTGGGCATATAAAGACAATATTGATACTTCGCCGGCGCTCTCATATCTCCGAGACTTGACGTCACCGGCGCTCTCATATTTCCGAAACTTGACGTCACCGGCGCTCTCATATTTCCGAGACTTGACGTCACTGGCGCTCTCAATTCTCCGAGACTTGACGTCACCGGCGCTCTCAAATCTCCGAGACTTACGTCGCCGGCACTCTCTTCAGACATATCTCTGAGATCTGAGATAACTAACATTTCCGCAGACGCGTAAACCTGGAGCGGCGTCGCGGCGACTATGACAGATGCTCTCAGCTGTACGAGGGCTACATCGCCGCGGAGAAGAGCAAAGCAGTCGCTTCCGCGCTTACCATCAAGTACGCGCGGTTCCTGTTCCACGTGAAGCAGGACCCGGCGGCGGCCAGGAAGACGCTGGACGATGCCATCACTAAGGACCCCTTGAACCAGAGACTGCACATGCAGCGGTTAGACTTGGCGCTGCACTCGCCTGACACGCCGTATGCCGAGTTAGAAGGTGAGTTCAACTAGACTCACCAGGGAGAATTCTGTTAGCTATTAATTGTTTGTTTGTCGTATGAGGTAGTGCTGGCCTCTTCTGTCAGAGTTTGTCAAGCTATTGAACCGCGATAACGCTAGTAGATCGCAAGTTTTTTTTTCTTTTAGCTTTATATCGGTTCAATAGTTAACATAATTGGAACCCAGGTCCGTTGGCCTACCACGTGAGGGCTGACTTGTTCGCCAACAGCTATCGATTCTAGCTACATTTATGTTGTCCATTACCACTAAACATTCTGCGAACTATGAAGGAGTTACTTCATGCTAATTTTAATCCGTAACTGGACTGAAGGAGTATACACCCCACAAGATTTATTGAGATCCTAATCCTCCAAAAGTTTCATGATTCCCACAATATGTCAAATTTTAAAAAGAAAATGTATGTTTCTGCCCCAAAGTATAAATATAAAACGGATCGCAGCCGATTTTTCATTTGTAGACGGTATAATATCAGTGTTGTTTGTTTTCGTTCAAATAGTGAGCCAAACTACAGTACGAATGGATTATAAAAATCTCAATGCCGCGGAAAAAAGTGGTTAAATTGTTTGAATTAGTTTATCTTGCCCTATTGTGGTTGTTACACAGAGTTGGTCCAGTCGTACGAGAAGCAGGAGGGCGCCGAGCTGGAGGTGTCGGCGCGCATGGCGTGGCGGCGCCGCGAGCTGGCCGAGGAGCTGGGCTCGGCGGCGGACGCGCGCGCCGCCATCGCGCACGCGCGCGCGCTCGCCAAGCACCTGCGCAAGCGCGCGCGCAAGGAGAAGCACGACGTGCCACCGCCGCCCTGGTCAGTATCCTGCACTCCTCGGTACCGTCACCATGTAGCCACTAGGAACATACGCGATACGTGACGTTCGACATGTTGCGCTACCATTCCAAACGCTCGTTTAGTTTCCGTCTATATCGATCGTTGTTGCGCAACGTCTGTCGCGTAGTGGATATTGGGCTTTATTCTTTTGATTGATGGTTCTTGATCTCTCTCTCAGGTCTTACCAGACTTACGGATGGTGAGTGCTTCGAATAAGAACAATACTAATACAGCTACTTAATATGGCGCCCCTTAAGTGATGCTGTTAGGTTGTGTGTGGCCATAGGTCGTTGGTGAGCGAGTTACCGATGATGGAAAACATTGTTGAAAACCTTAATAGGTTTCACTTATTAGCTATCGCCCAGAAATAAAGTCCCGTTTGGGGTTTATTGACGGCAATCCTTTTTTTAAATCCAATCTCATTGCACGGGCCGCGTGTTCACCATTCTCGCGCGTATCGTACAACCTGAAAATTCCAAATTAAAATACGGCATTGTTAGATGGCATTTTATGGTATTGAATTTAAACAGGTTGGTGTTTAATTCAATTGATAAGAATAAAGAATAACAATTATTTATTGCCATCAAACAAAACAATTAAATGTCAGTACATAGATCATCCAAGTAAACGGCAGTGGAACAGTTTTCGTGAGCTCATTTAAACTAATAGTTTTGGTTGTATTCGGTAGTACGAGTTAATTTTTTCGAATGAAGTTTACACGATGTCGTCCTGCGAATAGCTCAATTGAACGAACTTCACACTACATATTTCTATCCCCACTAGCAAAAAAAGAGACAAATATGTACAGTAGTCGCAGCCAATCTATATTTTTGTGAAGTTAGCCTCTGTGAACTCTGGTACTGCTTGTAGGCATAAAACAGCATAAAGTAAGACCGAGATAGAATATGCGAAAGACGTAAGCGAGTGAGCGAGGCAGTTATACAATGCTGTCTTCATCTTCAAAATTGGGATTCCGCCTGAAAAATAGCAGTTTGCGCAGCGACTAGCAGACAGCTTCCGAGACACATACTTCCGCTGCGACTACTGTATATTCCACCGTGTTTGACGTTTTGACTTTCGTATGTCGTTTTTATCTGTGGTTCTATTGTTTTATTATCGATTTACGTTTAAATGAGGAAAAAAGTGAAAAATGGAAAATACGTATTTTTCTGATTCTCCCGGTACCTTTGGTCTTTAATTTCATTCAGTACTAACGAAGTTACGGACCAAAGTTAGGTATTATATTACACCTAGGTATTATATATCGATTTTATGCCTCAAGTACGACATCTAACTTCGATGTAATGCTTGATTTTTGATAATTACTAGCCAGAAATCCTGGACTGTGTTTGTTTTATCAATTGGGTCGTATTTGGTGAAATATAAATCTATGTGACGTCATCACGACATTTAAATTGTAAAGTAGGTATATAAGTAGTGTTTCGCACTACAATTCATGTACCAATTTTTTTGGATGTATTGTTGAACTTATGTGATACAAAATACAATTCAAAACAAAGATAAAGTATGTGCTTTTTTGAGATGGGGCAGTAAGGACAGGTACCTACCTAAAGCGTTGTAGCTACAGAAAAACGTTCCTAGGATACTGTTTATAATTTTTTAAATTATTTAGACTGGAATTCACTGATTTTGGAAAAAAAAACATCAGCAAGATAATGGTCACATTACGTAAAAACTTTTTCTAAACCAATCGATCCTGTTTCTTCTATGGATAAAAAGTCTACCGACTGAGGTTAGAGAGTACTAGAAAAGTAATAAATTGCAAAACATTTTTTTTCCATACATTTTGTACGAAATGAACGTGCATGAATAAAATAAAATACATACATCGAATACAAACTTTTCAAAAATACTTTCGGACAGAAACAATATCACAGTTCTAACCTCATTGGTCTGGTAGAGGCTTTTGATCCTTAAAGAAACAGGATCGATCGGCATCATAAAAAAATATTGTGAAGTGCCCATTTTCTTGATGACTGTAGATTTTATCAAAAATCTGTGAATGCAGATCAAAATATCTCCAAAAGTTAAGTCTCAAGAACGTCTTCCTGTAGTTACAACATTTACGGTGGTTGGTCCATGTCTTGAGTTTCACTAGATGGCGCTAATGATAATATTAGATTAATTTATTTCTTTGGGCCTTAAATTGTGCTCTCTATTATGACTATTATGCTCTCTTCTTGGTATGCTTAAACAAAATCTTGCACATGCGTTTTGGGCTCTTTGAATCGCATTTTCCGTTTTAGTATATAATCTCGGCCCATGAACTGCACTGCCCTTTTTGTTACCTTGTCTAAGGCTTATGCGATATCTTTCAACCAATGCAAGTAACTACATTCTGCCTGTCCTATTGTAGCTAATTTAATGTGTATTTTAAAAGGTTTTTGATGTGTAAACATCTAATGGCGCGGTACGGGGGTAACGCTGAATGTTGGCCTGGCGATCGAACGGCCTGGCGACGCTTGGCTCGTCGCTCGTCGGCTCTTTCTTCCTCAGCTCGGTCATATTCGATGTTCCACTTTAGTGGCAGTAGTTCGGTTGATAGTCCGGTGACCGAACAGTGGCAATAGTCCGGTTGGTACAAAGCACCGAACTATTGTTACCCTTTAGTAGCAATAGTTCGACAACTAATTGAACTATGGAAATGTAAAGATTAACATTTCCATAGAAAAACAAAGGAACACATCAGAAAAACAAATGAATCTCAGAAAAACAATTGTATGTCGGGAAAAGTGACAGTTTGTGGGGTAAGGTGGGAAAAGTGTTGGTAGATGAGTGTGGATAGGTGAGGGTCAGTGATAGTCGGTGAGGGTAAGTGAGGATAGTAAGGGGCCGGTGATAGTAGGTGAGGGAAAGTGAAGGTAGGTCGATGAGGGTAGGTATACCTACCCTCATTTACCCTCACTAACCCTCGGTGCGGGGTTTTCCCCTACTTACGGTGCGTCTTTCGGGCACTTACCCATGTAAGTGTGGGGAAAGTGAGGGAAAAGCAAAAGTCAGTCAATGTCAAATATGAATTCAAAACTTCAAAACACCCTCCCAACACTTATCCTCTCCTACCCTCACTTACCCTCACCTACTTTCACCGACCCTCACCAACCCACACTTTAGCCCATTTTCTCCACCTTCCTCCACAATTCCTCACCCTTTCCCCACAACTTTCACTTTGACACCTGTCACTTTTCCCAAAATTCAATTATTTTTTTGATATTCATTTATTTTGTTTACATTAATTTGTTTTTCTGATGTGTTCATTTAACAATAGTTCGGTGCTTTGTACCAACCGAACTATTGCTAGAGTAGGAACCAATTTTTATGGCGGCTGTGAAGTTAGGCGCAAGGCGCTGCGCAATAGCTAATTTTAGGTGTAAGCGGGCTTTTGGCCCACCGAATCCCGCGCGCGCCCGCCGCGTTTGTGTTTGTGTGAAAGGTACATCCGTACACTGCACACACGCGTGCGATTCTGTTCAAGTACAGTCCAGTCAGTTATTTAAAGTTGTTTGTTCTCTATTGCTTATTAATTTT
Organism: Alsophila aescularia; assembly: GCA_946251855.1. Classification (NCBI taxonomy): domain Eukaryota; kingdom Metazoa; phylum Arthropoda; class Insecta; order Lepidoptera; family Geometridae; genus Alsophila; species Alsophila aescularia. The sequence goes on along the minus strand of OX276373.1, from coordinate 23,918,493 downwards.
TTGTTGGTAAGAGTATTTTTTTGTTGTTCGTTATTCTTGTTGTGTTTGCTTAGAGGTTATATTGTTATTTTATTTTAATAATGCCTCGCGGAAGATACAACGTTTTACGAAGGCAAGCCAGAAAAATAGTACACAACATTTTACAGTTCATGAAAAAGGAGGCTGAGCAAGGAATTCAATTTAAGCTGGGGCAAATAAAAAACTGGCATCGGCTGCTACTGGCGTATCCATAAGGACTGTACAAAGAATAGCAGCAAATGCCCAAGGCTCCGGAATGTTACCAATCCTTCGTACACCTGGGAAGAAGATATTTGGCTGAAGGTGTGTGACAGGGATAGACAGTTTTGACAAGGGTGTGATTAAAAGGTGCGTTCATAATTTTCACAAAACTGAAAACGAGTTACCGGCTCTCAAGAAACTGCAAAGAAAATTAAGCAATAACATTAATTTTAATGGGTCCATAAGAAGCTTAAGCCGTATTTTGAAAGAGTTGGGCTTTAAATGGAAAAGGACAGAAGATGAACGCGAGGTATTGATTGAACAATCAAATGTACGTCTGCAAGGTATAGTAACCAAAAAATCGCGCAGAAAGCCGACCCATCATGTATACAGACGAATCTTACGTCGAATCCTCACACGTCGGCTTAAAAAAATAATTTCAAAGTGTCAACGATTAGTAATCGTACATGCGGGCTCCGAAGCTGGTTTCGTGCCCAATGCACTTTTGATGTTTAAAGCTGGCTCAAAATCTGGCGACTACCACGACAACATGATTTACGAAAACTACGAAATATGGATTCGCAGTCAGCTGATGCCAAATTTACCAGATAATTCAGTTGTAACGCATCGTACCATAATAAGTTGGAAAATCCAGCCCCAACATCAAATGGCAGGAAAGCTGAGATGGAAGCATGGCTTCGCGAGAAGGGCATACAATTTAGTCCCACTTTACTCAAACCAGAGTTATACAGATTAATTCGCATCCATAAGGAACTTCGTCCTTCGTCCTTCGTCCGAGTTTTGGGTGAAAATAACCATGTGGTGCTACGACTTCCCCCATACCCTCCAGACCTAAACCCCATCGAGATGGCTTGGGCAGCAATTAAGGGACATGTTGCAAATAAAAATGTTACATGGAACACAAATACCGTGATAGGGTTGGGGCAAGAAAAGGTTGATTCCATGGGGGAACGTGAATGGAGCGCTTTGAGCCGCAAAGTGATAAGCGTTGAAGAGGATTATAAGAAAAGCGATGTCGTCATTGACAATTTAACAGAAGAAATGATAATTGACGTAAGCGACAATGAATCCGATTCTGAATCTGAAGACTCCTCAGATTCCAGTGAACACGGTAGCTCGGATTCTTCTGATGAAGCTCCATCAACAAACCAAGAAGTTTCAATAGAAGGCGTATGCCCACTATAATTAAAATATATTATAATTATTTTCTAACTTTTTTTAATCAATGTATTTAATTTCCACCAACACAACCCCTTCGATACATAATGCCATCAGCATATTCCGTCAAACATAATATTATTGTGTTGGATTATGTTAACATGTCATGGTTGGTTAAAAAATAATGACTAGGTCGCGTTAAGCGTCGCCGCTAATTTAGCTCCTAAAAATATAGCATAGGTCTAGTTTTCTTTAAACATTCCAATATTTGTATGTACCACTAATTATCATTTTTCAATCATTACATTATTTGCATGTGATATATTCTACAAGTAGGTAGTAAAAATTGACTCTAATTATTGCGAACCTAACTGTACCAGCGCGAAGTCGCACTCGCAGCGCGTTTCACAGCCGCCATAAAGATTGGTTCCTACTATACTTAGGGTACCAAACTATTGCCACTGAAATGTTACACTAGTTCAGTCACTGGACTATCAACCGAACCACTGCCACTGAAGTGATGTTTCACATCTGCCAGGCGTCCCGCGACGGCTCATTCTATTTTTTTAGTGATAGCCGTATTAGTACTGTTTTATAGTGTTTGGTAAAATACTTATTAATTGAAGATTGTAACCATCCGCCGCGACAGTTTGGGCATGCAAACGCAGCTAGATAACTTTTTGGTTCGAAAACTGTCTGTCGACAGTGCCAACACAGTTATTTCAACTCAGTAATTTTGTTCCAGTAACCCCGCCGATTGCAAAAAGAAAGAAGGCACCGCCGCGTCTGCTCCGAACGCCAACGCTTCGACTGGCAACTCGTACTACCAGGCGCCGGCCGCCGCGCCGCAGACCTACGATCAGTCGTACGCGCAGCAGCCCTACCAGCCTCCCTGGGGCTACCAGCAGCCGCCCGGCCCCTACCAGCACCACCCGCACCCCTGGCCGCAATATCCCAACTACTACTAGCGACTCCGCAAATAAACGCACCCACGCGGAAACGAGTCCGGCGAACACTGCTTTGGTTCACTTTCAAGCGGCAGTACCATCGACCTTATAACGCACGACATCCCTATTTATTCGCAATGCAAATAGTTCTGTCAAACAAATGAGGTGAGCGGGCGCGGGGTACTGAATGCTCATTGGTCAGGAAATGATCACGACATATCGCTTCTGGCCAAACATTAGTGGGTGTGGATTTATATAAGATCTATTTTCCTAATGTGGTATCTGAAAGCGTTCACTAGGCGTCTTCTTGGGTTATAAGGTTGATGGGCAGTACGTTGAACGGATTAACTTGCCTTCTTATGGCAGGTTTGGAGCAGTCGTTTGTTGTGTTTCGTACCATTTCGCTTTTGTAGGCGCGTTTATTATTTATCACAAATCCGCAGCACACTACCGTGCATAATGTGTGTTTTTTTTATTTGAGGCACGGGCTATGTTTGGCGATTTTTGGGTCGATTGGAACTGTTTTAATTAGAGTTTATATGTAAGTATTTTGACGATTACATGTGTATGTGTCTATTTTTATGTATAAGCTACTTTATTTACACTGATTTATGTACACACACCATGAATTGTTCATTTTCAATTGCCATGTGTGATAGATGTAAAAATAAGTTGAAAAGGAAAGATGTTTGTAATCGGTTCAAATGTGTATTAGGTAAACATGATTCTGAGAATTACATTATGTTTCATGAAGTAAATATAGTCTTCACAATTAACCGTGTTATATTATTTCGATCATCAGTCTTGGGTAAACTATTAAAAGCCTGCTTCATTATATTGTTGTAGCCCAGTCTTCAGTGAATACTTTATTCATTTCTCTTAAATTCAAATAGAACCTTTACATTTAAAATCATAACTATGGATAGGTATACAACAAAGGTAACAAGATCTAATGATTTATCTATACTAAAAAAAACTTCTGTTACCGAGGCGCACTAGATATAAACAGAAAGTGCGTGTTTAGAGGTTTAAAATCAAAAGTGATAATGACTGTACGACGACAAACGATTATTTATCGTACGTGCAGTTTTACGATAAATAATCGTACGTGCAGGTTTATTCTAAAACGAATAACCGTTACATGCAACCAGGGCCAGACTAACCATGTCGGGGCCCCTACGCAATGCGCGTCTTCAGGCCCTTAACGTTTCCTAACTTCCTAAAACATTTTTTTTCTGCTATGTCTACCACAAAGCAAATTGATTTGTAATATTTATAGGCGACGGTTATATTACGCTGTTTTTTCTACATTATTATGGTATGCAATCATTCATCATTGTTGGCAGCTCAATCCACCCACGGCAGGGCATAAGCCTCCTCCCTCTTACGCCAATCATCACTGTCTTGAGCCAATCTGTGCCAGGTCTTTTCTATAAACTTACTGATGTATCTTACCACGGCTGCGCTTTCCCACACGTGGCCAACAATCTGTGAGAAACCTACTCCATGGAGGATGCAATCATCCGATTCAATAAAAAAAAACATGCATGCGCTGGTCACATTTCCCGAAGACCCGATAACTGTCGGGGTAGACGAGTGCTCGAGTGAAGACCACGTTTAGGTAAACGTAGTGTAGGACGCCCTGTGGCCAGGTGGAGTGACGGCCTAAGAAAAGCGGCTGGAAGAAAATGGACGAGGAGAGCTGAAGACCGAGCTCAGTGGCGTGTATTAGGAGAGGCCTACGTCCAGCAGTGGACAGATATAGGCTGATGATGATGTTTTTTTATTAAATCGTGTTGTAGAGTAGGTCTAACTTTTTTAGATGCAAAATCGTTTAAAATATCTTAAAGGATAACCTTTTCCTTTATATCGGTTCTGAGACAATGATGAACGAAGACAGTTTTTATTGATTTTAATTTCGAAAAGTTACGTTTACTCGATTCAGAAGATCCCGTCTGATGAAGTCTATGCTCCGACCTAACCAGCTCCAAACCGTTGTGAGATCAGATCAGTTCCAACTTCACCTGGAAAACCGATTCGCTGCTCTGGAAACCACAGCTGCAGCATACTGGTACGAAATCTAAACTCTCGGTGGAGACGCTTCGGCTTATGGAAGAGAGACGGAATGATGTGCAGGCCACTTCGTCAGAGAAGTGGGCCCTCAATCGAAATATTAGCAAGCTGGTGCGAAAGGACCTCCGATGCTCTAATACACGCCGCATAGAAAAGGCTATAGAGCAAAATTGGGGACCAAAGTCTTTGCTCTGCAATTGAAGTGCCCATCTGAGGAAGCTAAAAACATCTGGCGAAATCGTCACTTCAGGGCCGGATATGCTAACCGAGATAGAGGATTTCTATGGCCGACTGTACGACTCGTTTGATCTATGACCCGAACCTAGCAATGAGGATTCCCGAACCACATTGATCTGCCGGAAGTCAGCCTAGACGAGATCGCCCTCAAACAGCTTAGAAATGGAAAAGCTCCTAGGGACGACGGAGTTACTTCAGAGCCTTTGAAAGCAGCAGGAAAACCTGTGCTTCGAGAGCTCCAGAAGGTGTGTTTAACTTTGTTTTGAACGTTGGGAGAACTCCAAAGGCGTAAGATAGAAACATGGTAGTTTTATTCTTTAAAAAGGAGTACTCCTACTACATTACTCCTTAAAAACTACAGGTCCATCTCGCTTCTGAGCCACGTCTATAAGCTGTTTTCGAGGGTAGTCTCAAATCGCGTATTAGCGAGAATTTTGATAGCCTCCAGAGCAGGCCGGGTTTCGATCGGGTTACGGCTCCATAGACTACATCCATACAGTGCGGTAAGTTACACAGAAGACTGAAGAGTATAACCAACCCCTGTGTCTTTCTTTTGTGGACTATGAGAAAGCTTTTGACTCTGTCAAAACCTGGGCTGTGCTCGAGTCTCTGTGCGCTGCCACGTGGACTGGCGATACATCGAGGTGATGAGAAGCTTGTATGTCGCCGCGAATATGTTCGTTCGAATACAGAACCAGCATTCGATGAAAGAAACAAAGAAGGATTCACTAAGTTCGCCCGATTCGTGTTCCACAAAAACTCCGCGTATGGCCCTCTTTTAGTGGAGACGGCTTCTTTAATTGGCAAATAGGTAACTAAACTTAATCATCATAAAAAGTAAAAAGATTTTATCCATAGTTTTGAGCCGGGGCAGCACACTTAACTAATCGACTATGCGCGCTGACACACGCTTGTGAGCGTAACACGTATATGTTTGCGTGGAGTGAACAGGCAAGCGTGTGGAAAAAGGATGTCACAATATCGCTTAATTGCGATCTTTTGATGACGAACTGTGACGAACGGTTTTGTACCACGCGACACGCACACCACAATAGTCGCGTGATCGTTTTTTGAATAATAGTGTTACGAGCTGGGGTCCGGATAAAATTAATGTACGCTGATTACACCAAAAATTAATACCTTTATTCGAAAAGCCACAAATAGTTATTTGTTATGCAAGGCTGCATAGTGATTTTTTGGCGAGAGTACTTGTATTGAAACCTGAGCGTAGCGAGGGTTTCAAAAGTACGAGACGCCAAATAACTTTGCTGCCGTGCGCAACACAAAACTTTTCACCTCACTACAGCGAGGAAAATGCTAGGTGCAAGAAAAACAGCTAAAATAATATATTAAATTAGTGTTTATAATCATAATAATAAAAAATCCTGGCAGATGTGTAAACATAATAGAATAGAGTCGAACAGAATCGAATAGAATAGATTCGAAAAGAGTAGAATAGAGTCGAAAAGAATAGAGTAGAACAAAGTAGAACAGAGTAGAATAGAGTAAAACAGAGTAGAACACAGTAGAATAGAGTAGAACACAGTATAATAGAGTAGAACACAGTAGGATAGAGTAGAACACAGTAGAAAAGAGTAGAATAGAGTAAAACAGAGTAGAACACTGTATAATAGAGTAGAACAGAGTAGAATATAATTGAAAATGAAAAGAGACGAATAGAGTAGAGTGGAGTAGGGTCGAGTAGAGTTGCGTTAAGTCAAGTAGAGTCGATTAGAGTCGAGTAGAGCCGATTAGAGTCGAGTAGAGTCGAGTAGAGTTGATTAGTCGAGTTGAGTCGAGTAGTATTGAGTAGAGTCGAGAAGAGCCAAAAAGAGACGAATAGAGTCAAGTAGAGTAGAATCGAATCGGATAATAATATAATAGAAAATTATTGAATAGAAAGGTTCGAATTTAAAAATCTCTTTCCACGCTAGCGGGTAAAATGCAATTTTGCACTCAGATTTTGAATGACAAACAGAATCTTTCCGAGCTTGTGAGGTGAAAAAGAAATTAATCCAACAAATCTTTCTCTCTCCAAAGGCTCTTTCGTCCAAACCAGCAACGTGAGCGGACGTGCGCCAAAGCTCCAAAGCGCCCTTGAGACAGCAAATCCACGCCATTTCGCGCGAGTAAAAGGAAAGGTAATATACCTAAATTGTTACAAACAACCAACGCTGCACCAGACGACAGAGGGGCTCCCCCTACACCCGCACGATTAAAGAGACGGAGCGATATTTTTGATCCCGCTCTCGCATGCAGTTCATTGCGCGCGACTCTCAAACCCTCCTCGCCCATTAAGAAAAGGTACAATATTTTTGCCTTGTCTGCTATAACTGGTCCGAAGCCGTGCTGACGCTTGTCCCGCGTTGTTTGAAATAGATTATACCTGTTGTAGCAATACTCGTAGGTATAGTTCCTTGCTGTCCGAGAGTTTGAGCCTAAAAATGCAACGTACACCGCCGAACAGCAAAGAGGCGTCTCCGGCGGCCCCGGCTACTTCCAAGAAAAACAAAGGCTCATTTAAGCAAACAGGTAATAAACAACAGGCTAAGCTCGTTCGCGCTTCTGACGATGAAGGGGAAGAAAATCAGTTCTTGAATGAAATAAAGGTCATGATCTCTTCTATGAATACGAGATTAGACTCGCTAGAAAGAAACATCTCGGAGATAAAAAAACAAAATAATACTATTCAGACGTCTAATATCGATATAGAAAAATCCATAGATCACGTATCAGGTCAGATACAGGCTGTTCAAAATAAAATAGATTTACTTGATTCAGAAAGAAATAAAATGTTGTTACAAATTAATATACTAGACCAAAAGTTTGAAAATTTTGAAAGAATTCAAAAGAAGACCAGTGTGGAAATTAGAAGAGTTCCTAAGAAGGAAAAATAAACTAAGAAAGATTTATACAACATGATTAAAAAACTCCATCTAGTCCTTGACCCACAGCACCAGGATAATTATCTACAGCTCCGTGACGTTTTCCGTTTGCCAAGCAATCATATGGCGTCTAACTCCACCATTATAATAGAGTTTACAAACACACTAGGAAAGGATGACTTTCTAAATAATGTGAAAAAATACTTTAAAAGTAAATCAGACCAGCTCAATTCCAGACATCTTGGCTTAACTGTAGAGAAATCACCAATCTACGTCTCGGAACATTTAACTGCAAGAACCAACAAACTCTTGTATACCGCCCGCGAATTTGCCAAGGCAGAAGGATATAGATATTGCTGGACATCTGGTGGTCGTGTTTTCTTGCGTAAGAAAGACAATTCCCCTCATGTGCTAGTTAAAAACGAAGACACCCTCACTTCGTTGGGTGATAATTCAAAAATGTGACTAGCTTGTAAATTTATAATAGAGTTCATTATATTATTTTTTACTTTAAGGAGTTCAATAATCTACAAATACTGTATGATAGAATATTTTCGACACATACACGCACCACCCACACAACAATTCAATCACATATACATACATCAAGTCACTCTGAGAGTCTTACTTCGAAACGCACCCCCATATGTACTAACTTACAAACACTCATACATTGCTCACACAGAAGTGTTCATTATGATTGCGCACAAATTGCTACTAAAAAACTATGGCTAGTCCTGAATTAATTATTGACATAGATACTACTGATTTGACTTATAGTACTTGTATTGATCAACCTGAAAAGTGTCTAGACATTTTGGGCGATGTTAATCAACAGTACACTATGATCTGTCAAAATATTCGAAGTGTACACAAAAATTTCGATTCATTCCTAATTTTTCTTAATAGACTAAAGTTTTCCCCAGACATCATAATTCTTACGGAGTGTAGAATTAATGACGACTCACCTACCATCTACTTACCAAATTATAGATATCACTCCTCTAAGTACTATCTTAACCAAAATGATGGATTAATCGTATTTACTAAAAATAGTCATAGTGTGACTATAGAAGAGCCACTATTTAAGGACGCAAACTGTCTTATTATTCACATCAATAAACACTTCAGTTTTGTTGCATTATATCGTACGCCTTCTATCAGAAACATTGACAATTTTCGCTTCTCTCTTGAGAACATAATGAAATCATTAAAAAGTGAGACCTGTGTCACACAGGGGATATGAACCTGGATATAAAATCTGAGACGACAGATAATCGTGCCATTGAATACTTAGAGCTAACAGCACACTATGGTTTTGTACCAGGTCATCAAATACCCACACGCGGACCAAATTGTTTGGACCATGTCCTGGTTCGCACCAATAGGCGAATTTCTACGGTTATTTGTAATACAGACATTACTGATCATAGCAGTGTTGTATTAGGTATAGATAAAATTAAATTCAAAACAGAGACTGTAAGAAATAGAACTTATACTAAAATCAATTATGACCACTGCATTAATGAATTAAAAAACTACGATTTCAGAGATTTTTACAACAATATTAATGTAACTAAAGCTTTTAACGATTTTACCTCAATAATTAGTGACGTTGTTAAACGAAATACAACGACACACTATAAACGCAATTGTGAAGTTATATCCAAGCCCTGGATTACTCCCGGATTACTAAAATGTATTAGAAAAAAAGATCAACTCCATTTAAAAACTAAAAAGAACCCTAATGATTATGAGGCCCTACAGGCCTATAAATTATATAGAAATAAAATCATCAATATACTTCATGAGGCAAAGAATAAATATGAAACTCAACTATTGAAAGACGCAAAAGGAGATAGTAAAAAAACATGGCAGAGTTTGAAAAGCATATGCAATTTAAAAAAAACAAGTGATAAAAATCTAGAACTTCTTAACATATCACCTAGTAAATCAGAGTCTCTTAACATAGTTAATGAATATTTCACTTCAATCGGCAATAATCTGGCAAATGCGATATTGGCAAATAGTGGTACAACAGAGGAACAACTGGTAGCATCTATAAAACCACCTTCAAAAACCCCTAGGAACTCATTCTTCCTGTCACCCACTGACCCTTATGAAATTAGCCAAATTATAAATAAGTTAAAACCCTCATCAGCTCCCGGATGGGATAATATTAACAATGAATTACTTAAAAAAGGTAATCAATTATTTGCACACATTATTTCATTCTTATGTAACCTTAGCTTTAGTTGCGGAATATTGCCTGATTCATTAAAAATTGCAAATGTATGCCCTATTCATAAATCTGGTGACCCTTTAATACCAGCAAATTATAGGCCTATATCGCTGCTAAGTTCTGTCTCGAAGGTCATAGAGAAGATCGTGAACAAACGTCTACTAAAGTTTCTAGAAAGCGAGGAACTACTTTCGGAAAATCAATATGGCTTTCGCAATAACCGGTCCACGGAAGATGCTGTAGCCAATCTGGTTAATTTTGTGACCAAGAAACTGGACGATGGTAACAAGTGCGCTGGTGTCTTCCTCGATCTAGCGAAAGCCTTTGATACTGTTTCGAGAGCCATACTTCTTCGGAAGATGGAAACTATGGGTATAAGAGGTGAAGGTCTTAAGTGGTTCCAATCATACTTAGACAATCGCCAGCAGAGGATAAAGTTGGACCATCTCAGTGACCTCCGTAGGATAGATTTTGGCGTGCCCCAGGGCAGTGTCTTGGGACCCACTTTATTCCTTATATACATAAACAGCCTCTGCGACCTGGATCTACCTCAGGCAAAGGTATTTTCTTTTGCTGATGATACAGCTATAATTTTTTATGGTGACACTTGGGAAGACATCTCCAACATAGCTCAAAGAAATCTCGTAAAAGTATCTAGTTGTCTACAGCATAATCTTTTGACACTTAATATAGGCAAAACTAAATTTATACATTTTTGTATATCTCATCGTTCCGCTCCTCATACTCCCATGACTATTAAAATTCATAAATGTCCTCCTAGTAGTAATAATTATTGTGATTGCCCCGTCTTGGAACAGGTAAAATATTTAAAGTACCTGGGTATTTATATTAATGAAAACTTGTCGTGGCAAAAACAAATTGATACACTATGTTCTAGACTGCGTAAAATGTTACATATATTTAAAAAGTTGAGATCTTCTGCGGACCAGGATACTATTAGATTAGTATATCTTGCAATTTGTCAGTCAGTGACCTCATACTGCATTGTATCTTGGGGTGCTGCATGTAAAACTCACTTATTGCGATTGGAACGAGCCCAACGTGCCGTCCTAAAGGTAGCATATCATAAGCCATTTCGTCACCCCACTGAAATTCTGTATAAAGAAGTCAATCATCTTTTTGTTAGGCAATTATTTATCATAGCTACAATATTGAGATATCATAAAACCGCTCCAGCTACAATTTCGATAACGCACTCCAAAAGAAGAACTGCATGGATCATCCCTGGTGCAAGGACTATTTTTGGCAAGAGGAATTACTTACATCTTGGTCCATTCTTGTATAATAAAATACATAAAAACCTACAGATTTTACCCCTCACAAGGAAAGTGTGTAGGAAGATTCTAATTAAGTGGCTAGTTACATTAAATTACTATGAAAAAGAAATACTACTTATTACCCCTACCTGAAAATATACTAATTTGTCATAAACTCAAATAAAGATATATAAAACTTACATAAAAAAATCGAATACTTTATTATTAGTTATCATTCACCATCTCAATCATACACATACATCAATTCACATGGACATGCATACACGCATATAAACCTCAATTTCTCGTATACTGCATTGTTACGTATTATTAGTACCCATTATATTTTATTATTATATCATGTTAGTACCTACATGGGTTCTGATGATGTGGTGTCGGTGGGGTGTTGGTATGTTAACCAACTACCCACCATCATAATTATTTCCTTATTAATATTAAGCGCAAACTTCAGTATTTATAATTATAAATATATTCTAAAGTGTACTCAAATAAGTAAGTTACTCAAATATTATAATATTAAATTTGTTTTAATTTTCTACTTTTTGTTCGAAAGAGACTACCTCCCACAACACAGGTCCGCCTAGGGTGGGAGGTAGAATCACATTATTATTTTTTGTAATTATGTTTTGTTAAATAAATGCTTTTTCTATTTCTATTTCTAAATAACACTCAAGCACTCTTTAACTCGACTATACACTCTTACGAGTATCATTTATCACTGAATACTCGCTTCGAATCACTTTGATCGTTTCATTCCGAATGCAAAGTCAATACTGACTGTCCCAGGCAGCCGATGCGCGCTCTATTTATACCGCAACGGAAGTTTCCGGAAGGTAACGAGTAGTACCTCGTATATACTAGCAGTAGTCGGTAGGTATTTGAACTATCAAGGTCGGCGGCGCCTTTGAAGTTGCCGCACTCGTAGGTACCTAAGGCCGGCGGCGCCTTTGATGTTGCCACGCCCGTAGGTATACCTACCGCGCGCTTTGGAAACTTCTGTAAGTACCTACGTTCCACTGGTGTTCCAGAAGGTTTCTGTAGATTTAGGTATTGCGTCATCCGACCGCGGCTCCTCGAATATTTTAGTACCTACTGTTTTTCTAAGAATCGACCGGCTTAACAATAGTAAGTATTAAGTGCTTGATCTTTATTTCTTTCATCGGATGTTTTATCCCTGAAACTGTATAAAGACGCTGGACTGGAATGGAACGTGCATAAACATAAACGGTGAGTATATCTCTCACCTATGATTTGCCGATGATATTGTCCTTAGCCGCTCGATTGATTCTATGCGCTACAGTCACTTTTTTTGTTTTCATTGATCATCGCAACTAACGCTACAGTCACATTTTTTGTTTTCATCGATCATCGGACCACTCGATAGCGACGTAAATTTTGCCACTCGATTTTGAACATTATTGACCTCAATAATCATTCAAATCTAAGCGTGTTTATATAATTATTTTGCTTCGGAACCCACAACATAAACACATGAAATATGTGCCGTACCTATTTAGCTCCATAAATCACCAGTTTCTTTATCTAAGCGCTCAATGAAGTGGTCATAAAAACTGTTTGTTTACGCAAAGTCGGCGCGGCCAGATGTGTCGCGTAGACCTTCTTTTTTTTGTGGGTTGACAATCAGATACCTGTGATCTCGGCACGTACCCAATTAATCCCCAGTTTGCGGCCAGATGTGTCGCGTCGACCTTGTTTATTTGTGGGTTGACCATCAAGTACCTGTAGTCTCAACGCATATACAATCAATTACCAGTTTGAGGTTAGATGTGTTGCGTCGGCCATTTTTTTTGGGTTATCAGTTTGGTCCTGCGGTCTTCAGCGAGTGGACAACCGAGCGGTTAGGGCCGAGTCGCTGCAGGATCTCGAACGAATGCTGACCGACCTAGCTGACGCCTCTCGATGTATCGGTCTCGGGATTAACATGGACAAAACCAAGGTTATGTTTAACCTTATTATCCCGCAACTGATCGTCGTTGACGGTGTCCCCCTTGAAGTTGTTCAGAAATATGTTTACCTCGGACAGATTATGCAATTGGGTAGGAACAACTTCGAAAAGGAAGCCGATAGAAGGATTCAGTTGGGATGGACAGCATTTGGTAAAGTACGTCAGGTCTTCTCGTCGTACATACCACAAAGCCTTTAAAGACGAAAGTTTTCAACGCGTGCGTTCTACCAGTTATGGCCTACGGAGCCGAAACGTGAACTACGGTGGGGCTGGTCCACATATTTAAAGTAGCTCAGCGAGCTAAGGAGAGAGCAACAAAAACTGTGGGATCGGAAAACGGACTGCAAACATGCCAAGACCGCGTTTCCGACCCTTAGCAGAAATATCACAAACAGCTTACTAAAGTTGCAACGGCAGGATCTTCGCCTTTTAGCGGGGCTTGTTACAGGTCAGTGCAACTTAAATTATCATATGCGCAAGATTGGAGCCATGGATAGTTCTCTGTGTCGTGGCTGCATGGAGGAGAACGAGACTGTGGAGCACGTGCTATTGCACTGGCCGGCCACGGAACAAATCAGAATCACAACTGGGATACATGATTTGTCTCAGCGACCTAACCCAAACTTGCTATTGCCATCTTCATCTTCGTCATCTTCAATTTCATTGCCACCATCACCATCGTCACTGGAGCAGTTGTGCCAGCGACCCAAAGCCACACTCCGCTATTTTAAGGAGTTGGGAAATGCACAAAACACCCCGAGCGGGACGTTAGTGCAGGCCTTACCGCCCCCACTTTCAATAAAAATAAGAGCTATGGAGAGAGCTATGCTCGGAGTATCTCTGAAGGACAGGATCCGAAATGAGGTGATCCTCCAGAGATCCAAGGTAACCGACTTAGCCCAGAGAATAAGTAAGCTAAAGTTGCAATGGACTGGTACCATCTCTCGCAGAACCGACAACCGTTGGGGAAAATGAGTTTTAGAGTGGAGACCAGCACGTTTATGCAAACGTAGTGTGGGACACCCGCAGGCCAGGTGAAGAGACGACTTGCGAAAGACAGCAGGCAGCGACTGGATGAGAAGAGCCGAATATCGGGCTCAGTGGCGTTCATTGGGAAAGGCCACGTCCAGCAGTAGACTACTTTAGGCTGATGATGATGATGATGACGTTCACCCGAGGCGTTTGTAATCATCTGACTTGTATACATTTTCAATGCTGTCATTACATTAGGGAAAGTTGATTGTGCCATATTACTAAAAAACCTTACTAAAAGTTTTTAAGATTCCTCGGCAGATACAATTTTGTCTTTTACAGCATCCTGCAATTCCAAGTGGAGGTACTTGATCTGCACCGTCTCATCTAGATTAAACTTTTGTTTATGCTGTGTCTCGAAACTTTTGTTTATGATATACCTAAAGGTATCAAACGAACCGGGAACTACCCTAATGCTGTTTGTCACGAGAACTAGCGATTGGCTTTGCCGTACTTTCTTTTGTACCGTAAAGAGAAATTGTGCCGATTCAAAGCACCCTACCATGGAACTAAAATTGATATTGTGTTTCATCTCCTGACGTTAGTCACAGAATAATTAATAGTAAAAATACGTTAGTTCCGTGGACGCTCACTACCGCCAAACTGCTATTAGCGCCAAAATACGTTAGTTCCGTGGACGCTCACTACCGCCAAACTGCTATTAGCGCCAAAATAGCGATAATGAAATGCTCTCATTGTCACGTTCGTCAAAAGCCTGTATTTAAGGTACGTTAGTAAGACTGCAGTAAAGACCTTATTTGTCAGTTATCAATAATACAAGTTTGGGTCTATAACTATCTTATAAAATAGTAACCATATTGAAATAAGCAGTTTGAATTGTAAATATTATATCTAATTTGTTTTACTCTAGTAATGTGGTCATTATTTCGACAACCTTCTTTGGGCAAAGTCGACCTTGCCGCGCTGCTTGAATAGGCGCCAGCAAAGTTGTATTGGAATTTCATTATTGTCGTGTTTTGCGGCCAGCAATTTCCTTTGAAAATCCATTATTGTCGTGTTTTGCGGCCAGCAATTTCCTTTGAAAATCCATTATTGTCGTGTTTTGTCTCAGTACTATTAATTATGCTGTGGGTTTGTTAATCTCGAACGCGAAAACAGAGGCGTCGTAGCTCTCAGACGAATGGACCTATTTTGATGTCTTTTTTTCTGTTTGAAAGCTGATGTGATCGAGATTGTTGTTGTTTCTGTTGTTGTGGTCGTTGTTGTTGTCTTTGCAGTTGTTGTTGCATTGTTTGAGTAAAGCACTATACAAGTCTTGGTCCGCAATGACTAACCTGCTGGCTACGCTATGATGGCCTCGAGTTTTGCTTAGCTAAGCTCTCGGCCTTCAAGCTTGGCCATCATTGCAGCCCTTGGTATCCGCGCTATAAAGGCCTCGACCTTCATTCCAGCTTGGCCATCAAGGACTGCAATATGTCCGCGCTGTGATGTCCTCGAGCTTAACTTAGCTGCGCTCTCGGTAATCACCATCGCTGCCAGCAACGCTATCATTACAGACCGCGGTAGTAATGTACTATAAAGGTATACCAATACGAGCTCATAGTCTTCATTAGATTAGTGGTTTTATTTGCTGCTAATTTAATCTTCGAAAAGATAGTCATTTATTAAAATTAAGAGCGAAGCAATTTTTCTCCGTCGACTTCTATAATCTTCTGCCGGCTATCGCCTCCTACTTGTTCGTGATTATTGTCCGCTGCGGGTTGGTCCACCAGCTCAAGGGGACAACTCGCAGCGGACAATAATCACGAACTTACACTATAAATTGACATTTTATTTATTTATTTATTTTCAATGGCAATTGAGTGTGATAGATGTAAAAAATAACTTGAAAATAAAAGATGTTTGTAATCGGTTAAAACGTGTATTAGGTAAACATAATTCTGAGAATTACATTATATTTCATGAAATAAATATAGTCTTCACAATTAACCGTGTTAAATTATTTCGATCATCAGTCTTGGATAAACTATTAAAAGCCTGCTTCATTATATTGCTAGTCCACTCTTCAGTGAAAACTTTATTCATTTCTCTTAAATTCAATTAGAACCTTACCATATTAACTATGTATTCTAACACCAAAAGGTAACAAGATCTATTGATACTAAAAATATACGAAAAACAGTAACAAAATAAATTGATTACACTCATGTGTTATCGAGGCGCACTTACATAACCAGAAAAGTGCGTAAAATCAAACGGGAGAATGATTGGACGACAACAAACGATTAGCGCACGTTAGCGTGGTTTATTCTAAAACGAATAAACGTTACATGCAACATTGTCACAGCCG
This sequence comes from Alsophila aescularia, assembly GCA_946251855.1. Lineage (NCBI taxonomy): Eukaryota > Metazoa > Arthropoda > Insecta > Lepidoptera > Geometridae > Alsophila > Alsophila aescularia. The sequence goes on along the minus strand of OX276373.1, from coordinate 23,902,104 downwards.
CGAGCCGCGGGGCAGCAGTTTGTACTATTATCACGAACACGCCGCCTTCACAGCTGAAATAAAGGAAAACTGGTTAGACAACCCGCTCACATAATACGAATGTCGCAACTGATAACACACTATAATTATTATTATCACAAAAAAGTACTGAACCAACTTTATGAGTTACTTGTAACTTTTACGGCCGATTTTTCAATGCTCAGATATCAATCAGATAGCTTTTATTCCAAGAATTGCTTATGATTGAATATTTCAATCGTCAGATAGGTTTCGAAAAATAAATTTATCTATTCGTTCGACGGACATATAACCGTTCATACGACTTTTTATTTCACATTGAGTCGTTGATGTATCGACTTTAGTTTGAGGTTATATTTTGCGTGTTGGTAATTATAAATTGTTTGTAATATGGATATTTTTGATAGGATAAGCAAACCTTTCAGTTTTTCACCTTGCAGATTATTTATCATTGTTTGTAACTGCATCAGTCCTTTTATTTTCTTTAATATGTTTGTACTTCTCGACCCAACTCACAAGCAATTGAATCTCAGTGGTATTAAAATTTGCTGAAAGCTCTAATTTTTTGATTCCATTACAATCTGAACTAATAGTAGATAAATCACTAGCACAACAAACAAGTTTCGTAAAATATTACCACAGTACAATCGACTAAACATAACCTCCAAATAAATGTCAAACAAAACAATGACATGTCATAGAATTATATCTGTCCTGCTCTATCATTCGTGTTATCAATATATTTGTTTCATCTATCTGAAGTTGGTGAAGCCTGATTTGTATTATTCGGCCAGGTAGCTATATATCCATGGAATAAATGACATTTGGAAAATGGGTAACTAAATATCAGACTGTTAAACAGTCTAATCGAAAAAGCAGCCTTTAACCTAACAAAAAAAAAAGAACAGTTCAGGGTGTCCCGGAGATATGAAGTTAAATACAAAAAAGTGTTGGTGCTTACCCTCCCTCTCTTTCCGTCTTAGTTTCTTGCGCCGCCTGTCGACGGCCGCTAGTTCCGCCTTCACCGAGTGATACGCTTTCCGCAGATCCGAGAGGCGCGTCGTCAGCAGGTTGATACGCGACTGGCAGTCCCATGACGGATCTAATACACACTCATGAAACTTAGTGTTGTCCTTTCGACTATGTATGTCTATTTGTGGAACTTAGTGTCGTCGTTTCGACTGTGACTATTTATGGAACTTAGTGTTGTCGTTTCTACTATGTCTATTTATGGGACTTATTGTTGTCGTTTCGACTTTGTCTATTTATGGAACTTAGTGTTGTTCGACTATGCCTATTTATGGAACTTAGTGTTGTTTGTCGTTTCAACTTTGTCTAATTATGGAACTTGGTGTTGTCGTTTCTACTATGTCTGTTTGTGGAACTTAGTGTTGTCGTTTCGACTTTGTCTATTTATGGAATTTAATGTTGTCGTTTCGTCTATGTCTATTTGTGGAACTTAGTGTTGTCGTTTCTACAATGTCTATTTATGGAACTTATTGTTGTTTTTTCGACTCTATTTACTGAACTTAGTGTTGTCGTTTACATGTCTATTTATGGAACTTATAGTTGTTTTTTCGACTTTGTCTATTTGTGGAACTTAGTATTGTAGTTCCGGCTATGTATATTTATGGAACTTAGTGTTGTCGTTTCTACTATGTCTATTTATGGAACTTAGTGTTGTCGTTTCGACTTAGACTATTTATGGAATTTAGTGTTGTCTTTTCGATTATATCGACTTTAATTTTACATCACATCTTTATTTCGAAGACAAGGGGCCTCCCCCACACTAGGAGAGATTTGACATAATCACTTGCAGGCGATCGCAGTAGATGCCGATACTTTACAGGAAAATGCAGCTGCCCGTTCCCTGAACTCCCTATGTTGGATCTCACAGCACCCACGGGATGAGAACGGGTGGACCTATTATTAAGTTACACAGTGACTTTTATTTTTATTTATTTTTTTAGCCTTAAGGGCCCATTGGTGTAGCTTTATAGGACCAGAGCCTAGGCTAAGAAAAAAAGTATTTTCTAGTGTCACATCACGTGATTGTTTTTTTGAATGAATGAATGCATGCCATTTATTTGCTGTAAATATGTGTACAATATTAAGGTGTTAGGTATAGTAAAGTTTCAACATATTTTACCATTGCTGGTGTGCAAATATTGCTACAAATTTATACATTTCAAACATATATCGGTTAATTAAATATTATGTCAATGTCAAATGATTAGCCACTACCTTGCTACGCGTGCGCACGCGTAGTATGCGCGTGGTCGTGCGATCGGTTAATTAAATATTATGTCAATGTCAAATGATTAGTAAATATGTCACACAAAGTAAAATAATATTAGATGTCGTTATAACAATGATACATTTTTCAAAATTGATTTCGTTTTTTATGTTGAAGACAAAAAAAATGTTAAATTGCTATTTTTCAAAGAGTTGAAGCTGTAATTTCCTGAAAAATATTCAGTGTCATCGTCCGTTGGCCGGACTAGCAAAAACTTGAATTCCGTTAGCCACTCACCCAGTTCCACAAAGAAGTTGTATTTGAGGGTCGCGTGCGCGTGGTTTCCCAGCGCGGGCTCGTCAGTGTCTCGGCGCGCGCGCCGGCGCCCGCGGCCCGCCGAGCTCTCGGACGCCTTGCGCGACCGCCCGCCTGTGAATATGCCGCCTGCTGCTGACGTCAGAATGCCGTAGGCTAACGGAACATACAAATATCCCAGGGGTGGCTACCCTAATGTGTATTAGGGTAGCCGCCCCTGGGATATTTGTCGATTTCATTGCTCACGAGTGTTCGTAAGCAATGAAATCGACTCGGTTCCTACGCGCGAAATCAAAGGTGTTTTTTTCTGTTACTATTATTTTATTTAAAAATTAAATCGAAAATTTGAAAAAATCGATAAAAATAATCGTAAAAATCTGACACTTATTACTGAAAATTATACAGTAAGAATTAATTCATGAAAATATTGCTCTCCTCGTTACGCTTAGTTTCGCGCCGCGAATTCCTATAAAAACTCGGAAAGGAACGTATTTAATAATAATACTTTATTTTAAATTAAAAAAAAATTAAAGAACTTTTAATGTTTTTTGCCATAGCTAGCTTTCAGATTTGTACAAAATCTCGTATAAATTTATTTATAATATCTCAAAAAATACACGTGAGATGGTAAGCTTTTAGTGTCGATTGGTTTTATTGTTTTTACATATTTTCAGAATTAGAAAAACACGATTGCGCGCTTGAGGTGTTGAGTCGATTTCATTGCTCGCGAGAGTATTCTATGTACCCAGGAGAAACAGCGATTACGTCACGAACGGTAAATCACATTCGCCATTTGGTCACCCCTAAATGTCCTGACGCGGCGATTTTACTCAGATCGAGTATGGTTGGTAGTAGCTAGCTAGAGAATAAGCGTAACTATACCATTTCCCGAGGCGCATGACCTATATCTAACCTGAGGGGCAAGCACGAATTTCTAGCGAGAACGTATTCGTATCGTAATCATCACGTGACGTCACTAATGTCAGTCAATTTGTTAAATAAGGCTCTCGCCAGAACTTTCGCTTCTCGTCCCTTCGCGTCACTCGCACAGGAACTTCTTCGAGCTTCTGGCACCGAGCTTTGGAATTGCACCCAGGGCATAGAATAACTCTATATTAGAGATGAAACTGATAGCTGTTTAGCCGGATACCGGATATCCAGCCAACTTTGAAACCGGATAGCCGGATATTGGCAATTGGCGCATCGTAACGAGCAAGCTCGCGTAGGCGCATCGAGCGGGCTCAGGTGAATTTGGGTCTTTTCGTTCATGAGGGAAGTTAGCAGTGTTTCATGGACTTGTTGAATTGATCGCAAACACCATCACATGAGGTTATTGCAAACTTGCTATTGTAGTTTGAGGATATTATAAAAGTTTAGATTTACCCCAATTTGCCCCTAGTGCAGTACGATTACTATATTTTTGATGAAAAATTAACATTTGGTGTTTACATTTTGTTATGTGGATTAAATAAAGTACTTGCTTACTATCCGGTATCCGACCGGATAGTTAATTTAGGCCGGATACCGGATAGTTACCGGATGTCCGTTTCATCTCTACTCTACATTCCCAGGGACGGCAGAGTCAGCCCACGTGGGAGGCGGGGTGCTCCGACTCGTTCCTACCCCAGCCCTCTCAGCCCGCTGCTGCTGCCTGGGTATATTTAGTACTAAGGAACTATGGAATAAGAAAAAATGCGGTCCTAACCATACCATGATAAAACGCCCGAATTCGGGTATATTTAGGAGTTCCAATATCTCGCGAGCGTTATCCTAACCATACCCGACCACAACAGGGAACGCACACAGGGAAGACCAGGCTATAAGAGTAGATATGTCGATGGGAAACAGCGATAAGCTCTGGCCTCCATAATGTGTCCTGGACTAATAGTTGGAATTTCTCGATGAAAATGACACATTGTTAAACTGACCTTTAAAATATAAATAAACTGAAACTAACTTCGCAAAGGAAGTTTTTTGTAAAACGTCCTATTGGATGTGATAAGTGATTTAACTAACCATGAGAAGACTTGTCGATATCCATAGCAGCGTCGTTCGGGCGACTCTCATCGTCGTCATCTTTGCGTTCGGAAGGACTGTCGCGCTCGGAGATCCGACGTTCTCTGGAAAATTAGCCGCCGTTTAGTATACAAAGACGGGCGGAAATGGCTCTTGAACAAGCTATAGGATTTAACGATGACAGCATCGATCCTAGGAACAATGTAAGTAGGATTTGTCGAGTGAGATAATGCCAATTTTTAGCAGGGCGCTACGCGCCACTGTACCTGGGCGGCGACATGTCGAGGCTGGAGTCGGGCGTAGTGGGCGGCGTGTTGTCGAAGAGCGGGCGCCGCCCCCATCCCGCGCCGCCCGCGCCTGCCGCCTCGCCCTCGCTGCCCGCCGCGTCGGCAGCCGCGGCGGCTGCGTGCGACCCGCCTTCTCGACGATCGTCTGAGAAAAGGAAGTAAAACTATTGTGATAATGCAGCCGTGGGGCAACAGGAAGGCGGCACTGACTTTAAACAGGCCAGTTAGTTACCCTTGGCGAGGTTGTGGTGGTGCGGGAGTGCGGACGCGAAGGGCATGTGGTGGCGCTGGCGCGGCGGCGCGGGCTCGGCGTCCGGCGCCGGCGACCCGGGAATAGTCTCCTCGCACAGCAGCAAGGACAGGTTGCTGTCTTCTTCAGCCGGGGGAGCCGCTACCACCCCCGCGCCCGCTACTGTCCCGCGCCCGCTGCCCGCTACCACTACGCTCGCACCTGCAAATAATAGATACAAACTTTTTAATGTGTGAACATCTAATGGCGCAGTACGGGGCTAACGCCGACTGTTGGCGTGGAGATTGAGCAGCCTGGCGACGCGCGGAGAGGCGGCATGTGGAGGGAGATTGGGGCGATCCTTATTAGTATGCTGGCCACCACACTGCCCATCACGATAATTATCTAATGAGACAGTTTTCCAAAATCTACTTTTTTTTTTTCGATGTTTTTAAGGTGGACTTCAGTGGGAATAGAACTTCGGTATTTCATACTGACATCTCCGCTAAGACAACCAGACTTACGGTTTTATGACGAAAAGTAAGTATAGATAAAATTCACAGTTGACCAATGAGAGCGCGCGGTGCAAAACATTGCTCGTTGTTTTAGTTTCATCTTTCTTACTAATATAAAGCTGAATGAATTCTATTCTATAGTAGAATAGAGTTTTAGTTAGTTTTCTGCCAGGCGTCACGTGAAGGCTCGTTTAATTTTTTTGGGGCTCACCTTTAACTCGCGAAGATGTACAAATCTTTCACATGTAACTGAGGTGCATGAAATTTAAACTTTTTTTTGGAAACCTGCCTCTATAGCCCTTTCATATCATTACCCCTAGTACGAGTTTTTATAGTTTTTGTAAACGAAATGTAGTTTCGTTTAGTTCCATACATTTACTGGCAGCGCCTCGAGCGGAAACTTGCAGGAAATAAAAACGGTAGGACGGGTTTTATCAAATGGTAGTATTCGAATTCGATAAAAGATTTCGAGTATTCCTTGCATTTTAGCAGGACGAGTTGCCACTTTGACAAGTTAGTGGTAGTAAGTAAACTTTGACGAATTCGATCATTTTCAAAGTATTGTTACTCGTTAGATAAATTTTCGTGAGAGCTTCATGAGATCTTGCGATTTTTGATTTTATTATGATAACGAGACGGTATCTTGCGTGGAGGTTAGCCTCGGAGGCTGTAGGAGCTGACCGTCGTGAAGGGGAGTGACAGGAGCTTGACTTAGGCGGAGATTAATTACACCCAGTCGCATCTGTTACACTAACTTTGTGCAACGGTATCGCCTCACGGGCTCACTAAAGAAGGTTTTGTCTATCTCTGTAATACTCTGCGGGAAAATACAAATCTCAGGAACTCTCAAAGAATCTCTCTATAGACCAAGGTAAGTTAATAGTTAGGTACCTACCTACCTAAGTAGTCATATCTATAGATAGGTAAGTACTTTATCTTATTTTGAACTTGTATTTTGTATTTTTATAGCACTTACCTACAACAATACTTCCGGAAAAAAAACAAATTGTAGTGCGAAACATGTGCAAAACACTACCCTACCTACGTTACAATTTCAATGACGTGATGACGTCACATCTATTTCTATTTCACCAAGTATGACTCAATTGATAAAACTAACACTTAGTTCAGGATTCCCAACTAGTAATTATCAAAAATCAAGCATTACATCGAAGCTAGATGTCGTACTTGAGGCATAAAATCAATATAAAATAACTAGGTTTGTTAGACTACTTTGGTCCGTAACTTCGTTAATAGTGAACGAAATTAAACACCAAAGGTACCGGAAGAAACAGAAAAATACGTTCTTTACATTTTTCCACATCAATTAAACGTAAATCCATGATAATTTTTCCCAATAAAACCACAGATAAAAACGACATACGAAAAACAAAACGTCAAACACCAATACGGTTGACTATACTTTGTCTCTTTTTTTTGCTTGTGGGGAAGAGAAATATGTAGTGTGAAGTTCGTTCAATCGATTTTTTTATCGTGTGAACTTTATTTGAAAACATGATCTCGTCCTACCGATTACACCCAAAACTGTTAGTTTAGCGAGCTCACGGAACTTTTATCTGTTTTCTTAATGTGCAAACTTGTACTAGGCGTACTGGTCATGCTCTACTTGTTAATTTGGTTTTCTGACATACTTAACACAAAATGAGCCTTATAAAATGTGTGACAAAAATACCAAATATCATGAAAAGCTGATGACAGAAAACACAACATGAGGAATAATGTGGAGTGAGCTGCAAAAACACAACATGAGGAGTAATGTGGAGTGAGCTGCAAAAACAGAACATGATGAATAATGTGGAGTGAGCTGCAAAAACACAACATGAGGAATAATGTGGAGTGAGCTGCAAAAACACAACATGAGGAATAATGTGGAGTGAGCTGCAAAAACAAAAAGCTACTCCTACTAGTGTCAAACTAAAAAGTGATTCAAAATCACATGAAATACGAGTAATAGAGGTATCTGAACTTAAAGCGCGAACGCAGCGGGCACGAACATTTAGAAATAAAGAACATCATGAAACAATCATTGCAACTAAATAGTAAATAACGCAATTTTTTCGCTAATTTATTTTTAACGCCTTCATATAAGTAATTAGTTAAAGCCAAGTGCCCCGGCACCCATGAATGTATTATGGATTCAAGAACTAAGATGTGCTACATACTGTGTTTCCTCTCGTTTTTGCAGGCGTCTTCGAGCATGAGCAGCGACTCCCCGGCGCTCCACTCGCCGGCCGACTTCTCGGCGTGCAAGGCGCGCAGCCCCGCCGCCGCGCCGCTGGCGGCCGCGCGGGACGCCTCTGAGCTACCACCGCTGCCCCACTCTTCTATTGACAGCTTGTCGATGATTAGCCTAATCAAACAGGTGGAACACTTTATTTTTACCCAAGTACGGCGAAGCAAGGGAAGGGTAATGAGTTTAACTGTCTATGTATAAGTACATGCGAAAAGTGTGTGGAACAGAATGGATGAGGAGAGCTGAAGACCGAGCTCAGTGGCGTGCATTAGGAGAGGCCTACGTCCAGCAGTGGACAGATATAGGCTGATGATGTTTTTAATTCGTTATTTAACACAAGAGCCACTTCGAACGATGATGACCTTAATAAATCAACCAAAATGACAGGAAATATAACAGAACTTGTAGGAGATATAACTTACCTTCTTTCAGAGTCGTCAGAGTCGCTACTCTCGCTCCTGTCTTCAGTCGGGAACGTTGGCAGAGGAATGGCAGCAACAGAGGCCGCCGCCTGGTTGATCTGACTCGACAGCTTCTGTATCGTGTCGCTGAGCACCTTGTTATTCTTCCCCGGAACGCTTAGCGGCAACTCTGCCACGCTCTTCCGCCTTTCCAGAATGTTCAGCGGGCTCTGCAACCTCGGCGGCGTTCGTTCCTCGGACTTCTTCTTGATATCCAGTACATCCCGTTTCACATCCAATAAGTTAACTGGCTCCCCGAAAATTGCATCTTCGAGCTTTCTCACTGGTTCACTGATTTTAACTATAGGTTTGATTGGTTCAGTTTTTAGTGCACTGGTTCTAGGTTCGGGAGATATGGGCGATAGTTTGCTTTCAGGCTTGATTGCTTTGAGTGAATCTGTTTTGGGAGTTTCCGGACGGTTGTCTACAGGATCAGGTGACATAGAAAGTCTTTTCGCGCTGCTGATCGCTTTGAGAAGCTTCTCGGCTATCTTGGGGCCTTCGGATTGCAGTAGGAAGCCGGGCGGCGGTTCCGGAAGCACGTCGATGCGAGCTGGACTGTCAGGTTCCGATTTTTCTTCCTCCGTGTCGATGAGAGGACTTGAAGGAGGTTCTAGTTTTGTCTGGATAGGTTCAAGATCGAGCTTCTCAACTTTTTTCGGAGTTGCAATTTTCAGAATACTTTCCTTCGGCTCTGAATTTGGAAGCGGTATCGATAGTAGTATGATCTGTTCATCTTTATTTGCTTCCTCTATAGGGTTTTCTTTAGATTCCGCTGGTGTAGTACTAGTACTAGCAGTGACAACGGGTACAATAATACTGGTTTTAGACAGTTCTAACTTTTTAGGTAGTTCAATTTTCTTTGTCAATTCATTTTTTTTCTGTATTTCGATCTTTTTCGGTAGTTCTACCTTTATCGGGAGTTCAATCTTTTTGGGTTGTTCTATTTTCTTGGCTGGTTCAATCTTTTTAGGTTGTTCTAGTTTCTTGGCTGGTTCAATCTTCTTGGGTAATTCTATCTTGGGCACGTCGATTAATTTAGGAAGCTCAATTTTGTTTAGGAATTCAATATCTTGTTGCGGCGCTGGTGGAGTAGTGGGTGGTTCTGGGATGTTCAGGATTTCTGCAGGAATTTCTTGGATTATGGTAACTTCTGTAACTTCTTTCGATATTTCCGCTTCTTTGACATTTTCCTTGTCATCAGGTTCCGAAGATTTCGATTCTTCGGCACACGGTAAAACTGGAGTCGGTTCCCTCTCTTCTTCGTCTTCTTCCTTTATCACATCTTCAGGTTCGTCATCGGAAGACTGCTCGTCATCAGCGGGGCTGTCTGGCGAATCATCTATGAGTTTCCTTAACTTGGAAACCTTGCTTTTCTTTGAATAAGTTTCTTGATTCTTTGCCGGAGTGAAGCCTTCGAACGTGGGGCCGGAGCTGCAGTCACCTTGGAATGAGTCATCATCTAAAGAGAATAAGTCATCTTTAGAATCATCTTCAGGGCTCTGTCTTCCTGCATCGCGAGAAGCACCGAAATCTCTAAACGGAGACAACGAAGGGGACCTCAGAGTCGAAGGGCGCGGCCTCATCGGGTCTTCGTTGATTTCTTCGCTTAGTGACTTTGAGAGCGTCGATGTGTATTTACTTGGTGATATGTCGTCGAAGATGCGGTGAGTTCTTTTCTTCTTTTCGTCGTGCAGTTCTAATTCAAACGGCTCGGGTTCCTTGAACTCGTAGACATCTTCGGGTTGTTTTTGCGGCTGAGCCGGCTCGGGGGGCGCGGGGAGGGGTATAGCCGCCATCGCAACATCTTTGTCCGCAGGCTCTTGTTTTATTTCATCCGGTTCTAGTTTGACCGTATTGAAGCCTTTCAGTTCGGATCTGATTTCGTTGAGATCATAGTCTCGCCCTTGGTGACTACTTGTGCTGGGACGAGGTTTCTTAGCGGGAGAAACATTGGTGGGGGTTGAAATAGTGCGCAGGGGTCTCTTTCGAGGCTTACTGGAACTGCTACTATCGCTCGACTTCGCGTCTTTAGATCTCGGAGCTGCAATAACCAAGTATTGTTATTACGATATTCATTTTTGATATAACTGTTAATACTAAAGTGCGGTCGCCGAGCAGGAAGAATTTCGTACAATGACCTTGGTGCCTACTACCAGGGCTCAAAAACATTTTTTTGCTAGGAAATCACGAAGATAATTACTATAAAATATTATCAAGTATTTATTTTATGGTTAGAATAAATGTTACACCTATTGTGTATTAGAACAAAAATAATTTAAGTTATGCGTAATATTGTGTAGATAATGGATATTTATGTACATTCATGTATATTTATAGAATTTATAGCTTTTGAGACTGCTATGAATTAGAACTGAGAAAAGATTTATGCCCGTTTTCACTAACCCTAGGACTCACCTAAATCAGGTCCCTAAATATATAGGAGTTGCCGAGGGCAAAAAAATGTTTCACCAAACTTTAGGTGATAACTAAGGACGTTCGGCGTCACCTAAAGCACAGTACATTATATAGTCCTTTATATGTAGGTACTGTGCCTAAAGTTACGACACCGATTCGGGGGTGCCTAATGATAGGCAACTCTTAAGCTGACAGCCCGCGCCGCACTCGTTCACACTCATGTCAATTAGTGAGTAAGCGATCGCGCGAAGCTTAGTAGTCACCTATTAAAAACGTATTGGTGAAACAAAATATTACGCTTAAGACATTGCTTAGGTTAGGAGACTTTCCTTAGTTAGGCGTCCCCTTGTTCATGGTTAGTGAAAACGGGCATTACAATCCGCGATAAGGGAGGCCCTTCTAATGTGCGAGCACGACAGCAATACATTAGTGAGCGAGTGATAGAGATAAGTAATGAGGTTCATTGTACGAAATTCTCTGTGCTTTGCGACCGGACTTTAGCTTACTATACATACTCTTAGGACCTGATTTTTCATCAGATTTATTTGGCGGTCGTTTGACCTCTTCGTCGCTGTCTGAAGTATCGGAATCAGACCTTGCGGACGATTCTGCAAAGTACAATAATATTTTAAAGTAAAAAATTTAATAGTATGTCGTGTGTATCTTGAGACACTTGATTTTGCGTCAAGCAGAGTTGAACTTTATGACGTTGGGATTTCGGTGTGAAATTGTGTGCATTAATGCTTGGCGGTTACGTCGACAAGAAAACGTCAAAACTTAACATCTCATGAACAACATCCAATATTATAAGGAGATCAAATCAATAAAATTAGGTAAACTAAGTATGCTTTGCGTTTGAAAAGGAAACTTTTCTTTCATGTGCCGACTCAGAGTTGAATCTCGCACAGGAAAAGGAAATATACCCTTCTGACACTACTGGTGCTTCGTAAATACGCCTGTTAGAGAAGAGAGCACCAAAAACACTACGGGGATGTCTTTTTCGAAATTTTTACAATTCTTTATATGTATATTTTACAACGTCAGAAATTACAATAATACACACGTAAATGTCAAATACAAAAGATAAAAGTGCCAATGAGACGTCCTACAATTATCAAACTGATAAAAATAATAAAAATACAAATGACTAATAAAAAAACAGAACATATATATGCATGCATGGGGGGCATTTGATGACTGGGCTAGTACAGGTATTTACAAAAGTAGAAACAAATTATACGATTAATATTCTCAGAAAAATATGAATGCTAATGACACTAAATTTGCTGAATACTTCAAAAAATATTATAAGACAAATCCGTGTGTAATACCGCGAAATCTCTTCATTTGAGTAGGAAAATTAAACAATGGGAAGATAAAATCAAAACAACATGGAAAATAATAAATACCGAAACCGACAAAATTAAACCTCGAAACCAAAATTTTATCCTAAACATCGGCAATAAATTAATTACCAAAGATCACTAAGTTGCCAATACATATGAAGATTTCTTTACAAAAATACCAATTGTAAATCATCCTCAGTTGAGGCTTCTTGTATGCCCGCCCTCAAGCAACGTTGAGAAGTGTGATGTTATACTTAAATTTAAACACATTAATGTTAATTCGATCGTTAAGACATTTAATTGCTTCATATAAAAAAACTACTAAAATTTTAAATTCTATTATTGGTATAATTGCTCCATATTTAGTAATTATTTTTAATAACTGTGTTGATGAAGGAATTTTCCCGAAATAATGAAAAATGAAAAAAGTTATTCCCTTATTTAAGTCTAGCAGTAAAAATGATCCGACTAACTACAGACCCATTTCTATACGAGTACTTCCCATTCTAAGTTAAATTTTTGAGAAAGTAATATTAAGCCAGTTATTGACACACTTCAACCTCAACGGTCTGTTTCATAATGAACAATTGGCTTCAGTAAAGGCCATTCAACTACAGACGCAGGTACAGGGCTCTTAAAACATATATTCGATGCTTGGGTCACATGACGCAATTGGCGTTTTCTGTTATTTATCCATAGCATTTGACTGCGTTTGCCACGAAACATTAATTTTTAAATTGAAGCATTACGGAGTTCATGGGAAAACTCTCGATCTGTTATCCCCTTAGCAATAGAATAAAAAAAATGTATGTAAACGGTGCGAGGTCACCTGGATCTCTCATTACAATGAGAATTCCACAGGGATCAATATTGGGGCCATTCTTGTCCTTGGTTTACATTAACGATCTTCCCTTTTTCATAGAGAACTTATGTGATATTGTTTTGTTTGCAGATTATACTTTTCTAACTTTTAAGATTGACAGAACCTTGAACAATTTTGACGATGTTAATAAGGCAATCACGCTAGTTCTTAATTGGTTTACAACTAATAATTTAATGTTGAATCCTAAGAAAACTAAATGTATCAAATTCTTTCTATCCAATGTCAGAGGGGTTAATAAGAATTCAAGTATTTTAATAAATAGTGAGCCTGTAGACCTTGTGCTGTCAACCACATTTTTGGGTATTACTTTAGATTCAAAATTACTGTGGGGTCCTCACATATCGTTGATAGCTGGCAGATTGAGCTCTGCAGCCTATGCAGTACGTAAAAATAGACAGTTTACCGATATACCCACTAAAAGATTATTTTAGTTACTTTCACAGTATTAAGTATTTACAAAAGTAGAAACAAATTATACGATTTATATTCTCAAAAAAATATGAATGCTAATGTCATATACTTAATACTCTATTACTACTCAAATTAAGAGATTTCGCGGTATTTTGAGAATTAAATGTCTACTGCATTTTGCTGTGGGGTAAGGCCGCGGAAATTCAATCAATATTTGTGCTGCAGAAGAGAGCAATTCGTTCCATATACAATATGAAATCCCGCGATTCTCTGAGGGGACGTTTTAAAGAGATCAATATTCTTACAGTGGCTTGTCAATATATATATGTTCGGATTCGGAAGCATATCAGCACGTTTGTTAAAAATAGGGATGTTCATAATTTTAATACTATAAATAAAAATAAACTGAAAGTGTATGGATTTCGGTTAAAGAAAGTTAGTGGTTCATATATGGGGAACTGTATACGATTTTTTAATAAGTTACCTGACGGCATTGATCAATTATCAATGCATAGGTATAAAACTTTTGTTAAAGTAAATCTCATAAAGAAAGCGTATTACAATGTAAATGATTATATTAATGACAGAAATGCATGGCCTGATGTCTCCAAGCTCGATGATCACTTCGATGTTTACGTTAAGTGAATAAAATGTTCAACGTACTTTGTGAGATGTCTCACAACATGCCATGAGATCATGACATGATGTCACGTTGTTTTATGAGTGTGGGACATTTCATTATCACTTTTATATTTGTAATTTACATATGTTTTATTATAATTTGAGAGATTTGAAAAAATATAAAGCATTAAGAAAAAAAATAAAGTGATCCCCGTAGAATTTCTCTTCTCTAACGGGCGTATTTCCGAAGCACCGGTAGAGTCAGAAGGGCATTTCCTTTCCCCGTGTGATATTTAACTGTGTTGAAACATGAAAGGGAAATTTCCTTTTCAAACTCAAAGCATATCTAAACTCGAGATTTGATCTTTTTATAATATTTTATTTATTTCTCCTTGTTCATGAGATGTTAATTTTGACTTGTAAAAATGGTATTATTTTACTCTTTACAATAAAATACTTTGAAATGAAATCTTTATTTGCCAGAATATAGGTACATTGGGTTGGTATAAGGTAAGGATTCACTATATTCGACTATTTAGTCGTGCAAATATTTAAATTATAATTAGTAAAGCAACAATTTTTTTTTCTTCAAAATCAAATAATGTACTTTCAATCACAATATTCACAATTATAACAAATTACATAAATATACAAAATTATATTGAAAATGTCAACAATAAACAGAATTAAATTAAATGTCATTAGCTACTTTTTTTTTTAATTTAAAATATTTATCAATAGAATAGAAACATCTGTCACATAGCCAATTATAAAGTTTCCTATTAAATTCTACATCTCTCATTTCTTGACATTCTTTTGGTATTTTATTATATATTTTAACTGCCATGGTGTAGCAGTTTTTATCGCACATTCTAAGTCGGTTTCGTGGTATCACTAGAGGTTTCTGTACAATTTTCCTTTTCAAATGAGCTTTTTCGTCGATTTCAAAAAGTGAGTAGTTTTTCCTAACAAACTTACACATTTCAAAGATATATAAAGATGGAAGTTTGTCTTTGACTTATGTTTATTATTGACTAGCTGCTCTACCCTAAGGCTTCGCCCTTTGTTTTCCCGGGGAAAAGTAGCCTATGTCCATATGGAATAGTGTAGCTTTCTATCAGTGAAATATTTTTTTAAATCGGTTAAGTATGTTTTGAGTTCATCCATCAAAAACAAACAAACATACAAAAAAAAACTTTCCTCTATAATATATATATATATATATATATATAATGTATAGATTAGATGATTATTAGTATAATTGATTACACCCAAAGAACCGTGTCTATAGATTTCGGCACACGACATCCACTTAAGCAAATATCATAAATATACACAACTTACTTACCTTCAATCCTTTTGGCTCTGAGACGCCTGTTCAAAGCGGAGCCCTGTAAGTAGAAACAGATTGATGAGTTCCCATACTCTGTCAAAACAGGTTGATAGCGATTAGGGAATATTACCTTCTTGTTTCTATTCTCGTGTTGCGAAACATTTACAGCGATTCTCTGCGGCTTGATCCATTCGTCGTACCGGGTGTTCCAACCCGTATAGTGCACGCGGAGCATACCCTCCGCCGATATCTCGGTCACCTTCGCTTCGTAAGTCACCTGGCAAGAGGACTACAATTTAATATTGAGACTGGTCACAACGGGATAACAGGTTGAGAGACTTACAGTCTTCTTGTCTCGGAGTAACGAACGCAATGCAGTACCGCGTAGACCATTTCGAAATGTTCTAAGTGGCACTGCACTTGTAGGTAAGGACCGTTTGCCAGTTCGTCGCTTAATAACATAAAAAAAATGAAAAAATTAAATTGCAATGCATACAGAACAGTTTATAAATTGATCACGCATGGAAGCCACGAACCACCGTTGCGGTCTCGGTGGCAATACGGTGGCGTAATGAACGCCATCGCAGCCAAAAACTGCGTCGGTGTGAACGTGAATATTAATTCTACAGCATCTGCCTTCAGTTCAGTTGCCAAGCCATGGGATTCATTAATAGTTGTACGGGGGCCGCACTAAAAGTTTCCGAAATGGAGATAAACATACTATAGGCAGGTTTAGACAGGCCCAGTAACGAGACAGTACAGAAAGTCAGTCCAGCGCTGACTTGCAACTGGGCTCGTGTGGACACTAGATTCAACCCAGTCCAGTGCTGACTTGGCGCCCTCAAGTCAGTCCAGCGCGACTGGCATTGTCTGGACGCGATCGGGCTGTCTGCTAGTTTGCTGTTGAGTGTAGACGCTACGTTTTGACGCAAACATGTCACGTAAAAGTGAAAATGAAACTCTGAAAGAATCAATAATCCACAGCAAACTGACTTACTGCTGATCTTGTTTGTCTACATGAACCCAGTGACTGGGTCCTAAATTCTGAGTCACTGGGTCCAGTCACTGTCATCGAATAAACCAGACTAATTAATGGTCAAAAATGAATGGTTTCTCCATATTTTTTATTGTTTCGACGGCCAGATGAAACAAACTGCACACTACAGCCAAAGTGTTCAATTTCAAAAGTTGTAATTACTTTTTGGTTATTGTTTATGTAAGTGTCCAGTTCCGGAAACTTTCAGTGTGACCTTTGTATTTTGAGATGTGACTATGAACCATGTTATAAAATTCTATGGTTTTATTAAAGATGGTTTGTTTCATCCAAATGTTGAATCATCGCAATGGAAATATAAAATACAACAAAGTGCCACTGAAGGTTTAAATGAAATAGAAGCAAGCTTAAGAATAGAAAAGTGAATAAATGGTTAATACATACAGAAATTACCTTAGTTTCGGACTGCGTCGGGCCGTAGTACACTTTGAGCTTGTCCCCCACTTGAGCCTTCACGTTGGACACGGTTCTTGTAGGTTCATTTATAGAAGGCCTAGTAAAAATAACACATTTTCCATTTTTTATTAATAAATAAATATTTAAACTGAAATTAATACAAAAAAAGCGTTTAGGGCGTTTTTGGTGTCATGCGGATTTTCTCACCCGCAACGCAATACACTTTTATATAGGTATTTATTTCGATGCGTGCTAAAATTACGCGTTTTTAGGCTTCCTAACCTCAAAAGTAAAATAAGCCGTTATATGATCACTTTGTTGTCTGTCTATCTGTCTGTCAAGACCCTTTTTCTCAAGAAAGCGTGGAAGTATCAAGTTGAAATTAATATCAAATACTCAGCTGGCTTACTCTCGAACACCATTCCGATTCAATCACGATCCAAACAGTGCGATTCAGCTAGAAACCCTAACCTGCACTGCAACGTGGGGAAGTTTAGGGGGATGTCGGAGAAAGGTACGAGAAGTGGGGCAAGTGGTGCGAAGTGGGGGAAAACTGAAGGGAAGAGTGGGGGCAGAGTGGGAGAAAGGGAGAAGTAAAAAGGGTGGAAAGTTGCGAAAGAGTGAGGGGCAGTGGAGGAAGGTAGGGGCAAATAAGGGAAGTGTAGGAAGAAAGGGGGAAGGACGTAATTTTTTTAAACCAAGATGGCGGACATGTTGCCACACCGAAAGGTAACGATCACGTTGCAGTGCAGATTAGGTTTTCTAGCTGAATCGCACTGTAGGGATCGTGATTGAATCGGAATGGTGTTCGAGAGTAAGCCAGCTGGTCTGCAATCCCTTGGAAATCAAATTTCTAAGTCAACGCAATCAAACGATATGGCAGTTTATGCCGCATATTTTGACACTAGCAAGGGAATCAAAATCAAAGTCTTTAGCACAAGTAAAGGGAAAAATCTAAAAACGTATATTTGTAGTTACATCACAAAAAAAGATACTTACCCGTTTGTACGGAACCCTCCGTGCGTGAGTCCGACTCGCAATAGGCAGCTTAAACAATTAGTTATATTTAAAGTATACTACTGTACCGACTAGCAACCCGCAATATACTGAAACGCGGACTTGCGTGTGCTCAACCTGCGTGTGCGATTAAAACAGCATGTCACTAAAAACGCCCTAAGTGTGTAACTTTTTAGGTTGACAACAATCCGGGATAGACAGTGAGGGGCAAAGGGTTGTAACGCTGGACATTTAAAAGTGTCAGTGAACTCACTCTGTGTTCTTCCTCTTTTGACAGTGAGGGGCAAAGGGTTGTAACGCCGGACATTTAAAAGTGTCAGTGAACTCACTCTGTGTTCTTCCTCTTTTGACAGTGAGGGGCAAAGGGTTGTAACGCCGGACATTTAAAAGTGTCAGTGAACTCACTCTGTGTTCTTCCTCTTTTGACAGTGAGGGGCAAAGGGTTGTAACGCCGGACATTTAAAAGTGTCAGTGGACTCACTCTGTGTTCTTCCTCTTTTGACAGTGAGGGGCAAAGGGTTGTAACGCCGGACATTTAAAAGTGTCAGTGAACTCACTCTGTGTTCTTCCTCTTTTGACAGTGAGGGGCAAAGGGTTGTAACGCCGGACATTTAAAAGTGTCAGTGAACTCACTCTGTGTTCTTCCTCTTGCGCGGCCGCTTGCTGCTGTTCGAAGCTATCGTGTTGCCGCTACTGGCAGAGTTTGCGCTCTGACTGCGTCTGCTTTGCAGCTTTTTTGTGAGACCACATCTAAAACAAGTGAACATGTTGCAGCATACATACGGAGCTATTTTGTTTAAGTGACAAGTGAATATGTTATGGGCAACGTCTGAGTTGGCAGAATCAGAATTGCCCTAGCGAAGCTGATACTGTTTGGATTTGTCAGTTGTCAAATCAAAAAGTAATACATTAATGTTGACATCTACGCAACTAAACAAGTCAACACTTCTCATTAACAAGGAGAACTACATAAAATATTATAAAGAGATCAAATCAATAAAATTAAGTAAACTAAGTATGCTTTGAATTTGAAAAGGAAATTTCCCTTACATTTGCCAACTCGCACAGGAAAAGGATATAATACTCTGCTTATATAGTCCGAGAACTATAACTAGGTAACATTTGCGTAAATTAATTGGTTTTCCGACTTGAAATGGATAAATTAAAGAAAAAAATGAGCCGTCGCGGGACGCCTGAGAGATATGTAAACATAAAAAAAGAAAAAGAAAAAATATAACGAGCAACAATTTGCACCGCCCGCTCTCATTGGTCAACTGTGAATCAGCAACCTGATCTATACTTATTTTTCGGCCTAATACCATAAGTCCGGTTGGCGCAACGGGAGACAGTTCGGCCGCAAATATAATACTTAGTATCGGAGTTCAATTCCAACTGGAGTATTTACATTTTGCCCATTAAAAAATTATGTGATGGCTTATAACTTGAATATGGCCGAGTACCCCCGTACCAATAGATGTTTCTCTCGTCACAGAATAAATATTAGTACCCCGCTCACGTGCAGTCAACCGTAGCAGTGCCGGCGCGCCCACCGGGCGCACCGGCACTGCTACGGCCGATCTTAGAGGCGATCGGTTCAGTGTAATGTCGCAGTTCACCAATGCGCGTAGAGTGCAAATTATCTTGCACTTTATGAGATTTTACGATAGTATGTATATATCCTTAAGTATTTACGCGATTTCTAAGGTAGTGAACCTTCTTTAAGTAGTACTATTATTTATTCTGTGACGTATATTTGTTCGCTTTATTATTAGGCTATTCTATTAGTCGTCGGAAGTAATGATATCCTAGAAGATCCTACCTTGAAGCTCTTCCTGAACTGTCGCTGTCTGTGGACACGTGTGTCCTCCTAGACGTTCGGGATGTACTCGTACTGGTACTCTCGCCTGTGGACAACACTATCATTTGTGATATAGCGTACACGCATTAGGAAAAGGCCCGGTCAAACCAAACGCAGCGCTGAGCGTGTTGCGGACGTCACTACGCAACGCTACAACGTTGCAGTGCTGCGCTGCAATCACCTCATCTGGTTTGACCCAACCTTCACACAAAAGTGATGAGTTTATCGACTCATCATATCGAATGAATATGGAAAGATCGCTCATCAAATGAGAATTCACAATTTGCATGAATCTACAAAAGAGTATAAGAGGAGTTTAAATATCAATGAGTACAGGTATCAAATTACTAATTTAAAAAGATAATCAATTTGTTGATAAGAAAATTATCGACGGGATTCGAACTCGCATCATCCATGCCTCTGCGCGAAACATGCCTTTAACCATTTCGGCTACCGTGGCTTACTCTCGAACACCATTCCAATTCAATCACGATTCTAACAGTTCGATTCAGCTAGAAAACCTAACCGGCACCGCAACGTGGGACGAGTGGGAGAAAGGGGGAATGGTGGGGGAAAGTGAAAAAGGGTGGGGAAGTGAGGAAAGATTGAGGGGAAGTGGAGAAACTTAGGTGGAAATAAGGGAAAGGTAGGAAGAAAGGGGGAAGGGTCGGGGGAAGTGGGAAAAGGACGTAAACTTTTTAAACTAAGATGGCAGACATGTTGCCACACCGAACGGTATCGACCACGTTGCAGTGCAGGTTAGGTTTTTTAGGTGAATCGCACTGTTGGGATCGTGATATTTGTGATCGATTCGGAATGGTGTTCAAGAGTAAGCCAGCAATATTCAAATTTTGTAATGTTAGCAGTGTTTGGTTGGTCAGTTCGGAATACTACTGATAGATGGCGTTACCGTCCACGTAAGACGGATTTAGAAACAGAGGGAAAATTTGTATGAGGATGGTCATGGTAGCCGAATTGGTTTTAAAGGGATGTGCCGCGCAGAGGCATGGATGATGCGGGTTCGAATCTTGTCCCTGAATTTTTCCTTTAACAAACCATTAGTTATTTAATTATATCCTTACTTTTAGAGGATAGAGGCCTTCGTTTCGGCGGCCGGTCGGTTTTGAGCGGTGTGACGGCGCGCCCCTTGGACTGCGAGCGCGGCCGCGGCTTGATCACGATCGCCTTCTCTTCGCTGGTCGTCGTTGACGTGCTTTTTTCCCTCTCTTTGTCTTTTTCCTTCTCTTTTTCCAACAACCTGTATGGGTAATAGTTTTATGAGTTGTTACTTAAAATACATAAAGCTGGATATGTCGTGATGTTTGTTTATAACTAATTTCTCAAACAAAATTATTACATTATATATGAAGTCGAAGCGCAGGCGAATGAGTCACATTCAATCACTTTAGGCAATTTCTTAACAGCATTACCTTATACGAGAAACAAGCGCAATGGTTTTTTTAGGACAAAGTTGTGATTGTAACATTCATTCCATACAACTTTATGGGGGGTTTTTTTTCTAACATTGTATATGTTATTGGTGTAACTTACTTCGGCGCAGCAGCAGCAATGAGCGGTTGGTTGTCAGCGCTGTCCTCTTCATCGCTTTCAATTTTTTCCTTCTTGTCCCCTTTTTCGGATTTGTCATCCTTCTCACTCTTGTCTGTCTCGCTCTTGTCCGAGTCCTTATCTTTACCGCGCTGAAACAATTCGGATTTATGTCAGCTCGGTCCGGTGCAATAGTGCATTAATTGCAACCTTCGCCTTCGGTTCGGTAACCGACGGCTTGGCGTCCATGAGATGACAGTTTGGGGGCCAACAAGGGTAACGGCGGCTCGGTGCCGCGGCGGAAGTGAAGCGATCTCTTGCCAAATTAAAGCAAACTACTAACGCACGCAAAAAATGTTGGACATAGGAACAAAAATAATTTTGTCATAAGCGTTTTTCAAATTGGGCTTATAGTTTAGCAGAAAATCCAACAAAACTGTTTTTTTTTGTGTGGAAAGCATAACATAAATACCGGGTGGGTCATAAGGGTGTTGGCAGTTTGTTTCGCTAATTTCTCGTAATCGCGGAGAGCGCGGTGGCGGGGGGGTATGTTGTTAGAAGCGTCTTTTCTTGGAATTTTAGTCGCAATGGAGCCTTACACGGGAGCGCAGCGCACGTTTTGTGTCCGTGCTTATTACGAAAACAATAGATCGGTGATTACTGCACGGCGGCTGTATCGACAAGAACATGGTTTCCGAAACTTAACCGAGGTCCGAAGCGCCAATGTGATACGCAAATGGCTAAAAATGCTTGAAACTACCGGGTCAACCATAAAAACCATTGGTAGCGGACGTCCGGTCTCTGCGAGAACGTCCGACGTTGTGGAACAAGTTAGTGCAACAGTGCGGCAAAATCTCCAACAATCAACCCGCAAGAGAAGCCAGGCTTTGCAAATTAAGCGAACAACTTTAACACGAATTTTGAAGCGTGATTTGCATCTTAAGGCTTATAAGATCCAGCTAGTCCAAGAATTAAAACCGGAAGATGCCAATAACCGAATTAACATAAATCTGATAATCTGATACTCGACTCCTTCAACAATTTGAACAACGTGATGTTCAGTGATGAGGCAAATTTTCATCTGAATGGTCACGTAAACAAACAAAATTGCAGATTTTGGTCCGAGACTAATCCCCAGCGCTTGCATGAACGTCCACTTCACAGCCCTAAACTTGTCGTATGGGCTGCAATATGGGCAACCGGCATTTTCGGGCCATATTTTTTTGAGGACCATAGAGGACGCACAACGACAGTTAGAGCCGAAAATTATTGCGACATGATAAAAAATATCTTGGTAGAATTTCAAGGCAATACTTCGAGGATATGGTTTCATCAAGATGGCGCCACATGCCACACCGTTAGGGTGTCCATAGACCTGCTAAAAGAAATCTTCCCTGGAAAACTGATTTCGAAGGGGATATTCAATGGCCCCCACGCAGCCCTGACCTCACTCCATGTGACTTTTTTTATGGGGCTACCTTAAATCAGTGGTCTACGATAATAATCCGAAAAATTTGGAGCAGCTCAAGAACAACATTATTCGGGAAATAAACAATTTACCGCGAGTAACGTTTCGCCGCGTTTTCGAAAATCTGACACTTCGTTTTCAAGAATGCCAGACAGCCGAGGGATGTCATTAAAAGAACATCATTTTTTTAAATTAAAATTACCTAATTTGTAATTTTACAATATATAATTAAAATTATTGCATCTCTCGTTGTTTTTATTTTATTCAATATTCAAACTGCCAACAGCTTTATGGCCAACCTGTATCTCATGATTCTCTACTAGTATCAGGTTGAAGGTGTGTCTGGTGAGAATTACAGCCCAGTTTGTGACTCTCACCTGACTCGGAGGGCCGGTAGGGGTAGAACAGGCCGAGGAGGAGGTGGCGGGCGGCTGCTTGTCGCGGTCGCGGATTAGCGAGCGGCCGGCGGGCGGCGTGCGCGCGCCTCGAGGGTGCGCCACTAACGTCACGCCCAGCTTGCGGTAGAAATCCTCGAAGCTGTGCAAGAATCTATAAACAAATATACAAGACAGATATTTAAATGATAGCTCTCGATAGTTATCTATTGCTGTTGCTTGAACAAAAAGACCAGCAGTGAAATTATATAGTTCCTACTGTTTCAATACAACTGGCAATACTAACTTTTTGTAAGCCTGTTTGCAGAGATTTGTGATGCTCGTAGTGACT
Organism: Alsophila aescularia; assembly: GCA_946251855.1. Classification (NCBI taxonomy): domain Eukaryota; kingdom Metazoa; phylum Arthropoda; class Insecta; order Lepidoptera; family Geometridae; genus Alsophila; species Alsophila aescularia. The sequence continues at coordinate 23,878,694 of OX276373.1, read as the reverse complement.
GGGTGAAAGCCCATTTTGTCAGCAATGGTCTTCCACTGGTTCTGATTTGTCACCCTATTGTAACCACCCAATTTTTGGACAACCTAAAAATAAAACAAAGCAATTAGATTATATTAATTTAATTAGATACATACCGCGAGAGCAGTTAATCAATTATACAGGTTGCTCGGCAGAACGTGTGCCATAGGGTAAGGGGGAGTAGGTAGGACCACATGCAACATTTTGGTGATCTTTAGGACCCTCAATAGCCTCAAGACTATTTTTTTTTTGTTTTTGCATAAAATATCTTAAATTATGGAACAGGGATATGGGGGATATTATATTATGGGGATATTGCTGATTTTCAGTTGACCAATGAGCGCGCGTGGTGCTCGAGTATGTTAATGTGGTTTATTACCAAAGTGAGATGTCAGATCATCATCAGCCTATACCTGTCCACTGCTGGACGTAGGCCACTCCTAATGTACGCCACTGAGCTCGGTCTTCAACTCACTTCATCCATTTTCTGCCAGCCGCTTTTTATAGTCTTCATTTCGCCTGGTCTCGGGGCGTCTTGCATTGCGTTTGCATAAACGTGGTCTTCACTCGAAAACTCGTCTTCAACAACGGTTATCGGGAAATGTGACCAGCCCACTGCCACTTTAGCTTGCTTATCCTTTGAGCTATGTCAGTTACCTTGGTTCTCCGTCGGATATCTACATTACGAATCTTGTCCTTCAGAGAAACTCCAAGCATAGCTCTCTCCATAGCTCGCTGAACGACCTTAACTTTCTAGGTTTCGGCTCCATAGGTCACGACTGGTAGGACGCACTGATTGAAGACTTTTGTCTTCAGGTATAGACGACGAGAAGAATTGTCGAAGCTTGCCGAATGCTGCCCAACCCAGCTGAATTCTTCAGTTGGCTTCCTTCTCAAAGTTGTTCTTTCCTAATTGCAATATTTGCCCAAGGTAAACATATTGTTGGACAACTTCAAGACGTGCACCAATGACTAGAATCAGTTCCCGGTCAAAAAGATCGTTAAACATGATCTTATCTATGTTCATTCCGAGACCGATGCGGCGGATGCAAAACACGGAGGCTCGTTATACTCTTCAGACTTCTGTGCAACCTGCTTCAGTGTGTTCATGTGGTCTATGGTGCTAAATCCTCCGCGAAACCCAGCCTGTTCAGGAGGCTGGAATTCGTCAAGTCTTATTGCGAGACGATTTGAGATGACCCTCGAAAACAACTTATAGACGTGGCTCAAGAGTGAAATAGGTTGGTAGTTCTTTAAAAGGGTTTATCCCCTTTATTAAAGAAGAGTACTACCAATCTCCTGCTCCTCGTGTCTGGAGTTCTCCCGCTGTTAAGGATGGTGCTAGATAACTCATGAAGCTCCCGAAGTACGGGGTTCCCTCTTGCTTTCAAGAGCTCCGAAGTTATACCATCCTCACCGGGGGCCTTTCCATTCTAAAGTTGTTTGAGCGTCATCTCAATCTCGTCTAGGCTGACGTCAGGCAGTTCGTCAGTGTAGTGGCGGGTCCGTACTGCGCGGGAATCCTCTGTGCTGGGTTCGGGTCTAGAAGCATGCGAGTCGTACAATCGGCCATAGAAGTCTTCGATCTCAGAAAGGATCTCCGGCTTAGAGACGACGGTTGTGCCATTATTGGTCTTGAGTTTTGTCAGATGGGACCTACTCAATTGCTGGGCGAAGACTTTTGAGCCCCGGTTTTGCTCAATTGCTACAGATGTGAGATGTTCGTACGTACTACTAAAATCAATATTTATGTGAGTCAAAGCAGCTGTGAACTAAATAATATTAAAAAAAAGTTACATAAAATGATAGGTAAAATTGAAGAAATTCTTCAATAGAAAGGGGAAAAAAACTGATAAACCCGTGAGAATGTTGAGGGTTATAGACCAACATAATGTTTATAAACACCCCCTTACCCTATAGTACACATTTTGCCCGAACACCCTGTATAATTAATTACTACGAAGACGCCAAATCGTCTTGACTTTAGATACTTTATGTTAGTTTGTGACGATGTGAAAACCTCTTTCATAATAATACTCATTTGATCTCTTAATTATTTCTTAATCCATTTCATCCATTTGATAATTTATCATTATTAATTCTAAATTCAAATAACCTGTACTTCCCATATTGATTGCATTAGCAAAACCGAATTTTACAAAACCAGTCAGGCGAAACAGCTTAATAAAAAACTGTTCATAACTGTTGTATCAAACGTGAGCTAATTTCTATGGCGGCTATCTTTTCTACTTCACTATATACATGATAAGGGGATCCCTTATCACCAAAACTGTTCTCTGCCATTTTGGAGATGATCTTTCAAGGACTGGACTGGGACCGGTATGGCTTGAACATCAATGGTGCTAAACTTAATCACCTAAGGTTTGCTGACGATCTCATCTTGTTAACGGATAACCCTGATACACTCCAGGCAATGCTACAACAGCTAGCGGAAGAGAGTGCAAAGGTGGGTTTAAGTATGAATATTCAAAAAACTAAACTGATGACAAATGGTATCCAAAAAGTAGTAAAAGTAAACAGCAAAGCAATTGAATATGTTAGAGATTATACATATCTTGGGCAAGTCATATCACCCGACAATCAAATGTCTAAAGAAGTGGATCAAAGAGTCGCAAATTCTTGGAAACGGTACTGGTCTTTAAAAGAGGTGATGAAAAATAAGGAGCTTCCAACTGGTGCAAAAAGAAAAGTATTCGATGGCTGTATCTTGCCATGCATGACATATGGTTGCCAAACTTGGTCACTAACGAAAAGCAACATAGGCAAATTGAAGGTATGTCAACATAGTATGGAAAGGAGCATGCTCAACATCAAAAGGAAAGACAGAAATAGCCTAAAACCAATAAGAGAAAGAACTAAAGTGAAGGATGTGAACAACTACATAAAACGATCAAAATGGCAATGGACTGGACACATAATGAGTGAAAAAGGAAAAAGTGGACCAAAGATCTGACAGAATGGTACCCACGAGATGGGAAAAGGATGAGAGGACGTCAAAAGAAGAGATTGGAAGATGACATAAAAGAAATAGGGGGGCCAACATGGCGGCGACTAGCACAGGACCGGGCGGCGTGGAAATGTCTGGAGAGGCCTATGTCGAAAGACAAGCTGATGTCTGAATAAGGAATTAGATATAATCAATTTAATAATAATAATTTTAATGATAATATCAATTTAATTTTGAATGTAAATATAAATCAGTAATAAAGGCTATCTTATCTTATATGACCTTCTTGCACGCCTTCGCTATGAATATGTGTTCTGTGGTTTAACTTTGTTTACAAAATTATTAGGCAAGTTGCTTTTGTGATAATTACCGTCTGTTGATGTATTTAATGCTTTGAAGGTGTTTGTTTCTACATTAAATAGATAATAGTGTGATTGAGTTTGAAAGTTTTCTAAGCAATGAGCTATAAAACTTGCGAAATTTGTGGTTTGCGATCTGTTAGAGCGATGGGTCAAATACGAACATTTATGGCTAAATTTCCACTGAATAAAGATAGGTAAGTGGTAAATCTATTCGGTAATCTATTAGGTACAAGAAAATAATGATTTTTCATTCATAATATTCAACAAAATAACATAGCCTTGCTAGCACTAGTGCGGTGCCGGTGTTATCGATATTTTTTCTGACCCGTTATTCGACATTTGGTTCCTAATCTTATTCTAAGTCGTTCTGCATTCCACGCTATATAATAGTAAACGTAGTAAAATTATAAATTTAGAATACCTAATGTTGCGTAGCCTAAAACCGCTTAATCTTCTAATTTTCATTAAAAAACTTATTTTCAGGTGCAAAAACTGGATATAAGTGAAAGATAAAGAGGACTTGACATACATACCGATCGAAAAGCTGCATGAATTAAATATTTCTGTGGCAAACATTTTCGAAACACCGACTACAAAAAGAAACAACCCAATTTAAAAAAAAATGCTACTCTTTAACTGCTCTTAATCACGGACCACTGCTAGTTTGTAATATTAAGTAAGGAGTAAGGAAGATTAAACATTATTTTAAGGGAAAAAGACATAAATTGTGTTGTGTACTATATAATGTATTATTTTTGTATGTAATAAAAACCACATGCTTAGAAAAAACATATTATTATTATAAACCCCATATAAATTAAAATAGTCCTACTATGTTTATTTTTTCTCAAAATATCAATATTGATAAAAATGTGCTGTTTGCAGACATCCTTTTCTGTTTGTCATGTTGGCTAACATGTTCGATATAGTGTTATTACCTATGGTCATTAGTTTTGTTATGTTGCACTTATTCTCAGCGCACGTTTTAAAAATTCACAACATCCGTTCCAATGTACGTCAGTCCCATCTCTTCTTACGTAGTATTTATATACTCTTTGTACAAAACGACGTTTTAAATATACGTAAATAAGTTGATTATATCTTTAAATATTTGATAATAATTTCATACATGTTAATCCGTATTTTGGTATAAAAACTCTGTGACAATACTTATATTAAATAATTTCCTTACCAATTTTGTATATATTGTGAAGTAAAATCGAGAGAATACTGAGTAACCAAGAGCAAGATCTTCAAGTCACTTCAGCTGCGAGCCTATTATCTTCTATGAGGAGGAAAGCTAAAAGTATGGCTCGCACCACTAAGTTTCCTCTGCACCTACTAAGTACAATTAAATTATTGTGAGCAAGGAGTCCCTTTGAGCTGGTAGACACCCTCGGGGGGGCTCCGGCCACAAGTTCACGCAATATTGATGGCGTTCCTGTTCTTGAGGTGCGTTGGTAGCTAAAATTCGTATATTTACCCTGAACAATCTGTACAAGTCGATGTCCCTGTTGGCGATTGTAGGATTCCTGTTGAGTGGCGTGCCGCGGTCGTCCATGAACTTGTACAGTTGGGCGACGAAATGATCCTTCTCTTCGCGCGGCTCGTCATCCGAGCTCTGCAAAACGGAAAGGATGGCTTGCTTGCTTATCGTATAAGGTATAGTGAGGCCTTTTGTGTCAGTTTGTCAAGCCGCCGGAGGGCGTCGACATGGCTTAACTAGAAAGAAGAAGAAAGAAAAAACGAACTTGCAGGCCTCCTCTGTACAAGTGTACAGTACATAACTACATACATCGTCGGAGGTGTTCCGCGGCTCGTTGAAGAGCGCGGCGCGGTCCCAGTGCGGCGGCAGCACGCCGCTGCTGAGGTACTGCAGCGCCGGCTCCACGCCGGACCACTCCAGCGGCGCGCCTCCCTTGCGGAACTCGCGGGCCTCCTTTGTTCAAGTGTACAGTACATAGCTACATACATCGTCGGAAGTATTCCGTGGCTCGTTGAAGAGCGCGGCGCGGTCCCAATGCGGCGGCAGCACGCCGTTGCTGAGGTACTGCAGCGCCGGCTCCACGCCGGACCACTCCAGTGGCGCACCGCCCTTCCGGAACTCGCGGGCCTCCTTCTTTGGGACCGTGTAACTGCAAAATGGAGTAACAGGTGTTGAAAGCCAACTGAATATTATTTTAAGATGTCTTCCTATTTTTCTTCATTGTCATCAGTAATTTATTTTTCGAGTAAGTTCAGGGTGGCAGTGCAAGGTTGGTTACTAAAAGCAGGCGCATGTAACATATTGTTATGAGCTGGGATTCGGATAACATTAATGTACGCCAATTACACCAAAAATTAACACCTTTATTCGAAAAAACCACAAAAAGAAATTAAACCGTCAAGTAATGTGCTATTACTTGACGAGTTTATTTCTATGTGCTATTCCAGAACCTAAAATACCAATATACCAACATTTAATCAAAATTTCTTCAGCCGTCAAAATGTTTTTATCGTTTGCTCGGCTTCTACTCATCTGATTGAGATACCAAGGACACCAGTTTTTAAGTTTAACCCTAAGCTATCCAATAGTGAAATCCGCCTCGCAATAGGTCCAGTAGTTTTTACGTGATGCGCGAACAAACATACAACAGACAGACACGATTTAAAAAAAGAAAATACTTGTTCAGTAGCTTATTTTAGGTTGTAGAAATAGCACATGGAGTACTTTTAACCTGGAGTAATGACCACGCGTGTGAAGCCGCCGGCACAGCTAGATTGCTTGGATTCTACTGATCGGATTGAGATACCAAGTACACTAGTTTTTAGGTCAAACCCTACGCTATCCAACAATGAAAACCGCATCGCAATCGGTTCAGCAGTTTTTACGTGATCCAAGAACAAACATACAAACTAACAAACAAACAGAAACACAAATTTAAAAAAAAACTATTCTTGTTCAGTAGCTTATTTTAAGTACCCTAGAGCATTTTTCCTTAATTATCTTCATTGAACAGACTTTTCGTTCTTATAGCTTGCTTTATTATAAGTATAGATTCTGGGTAGACTTTAGATCCGATCTATATTTTTGATACCTTGGGTTACATTATAGCAATTTTTGTAAGGATCGCTAGTTTTTGATAAATAATATATTGCCTATGTTACTCGCTGATAATGTAGCTTTCTATTGGTGAAAGAATTTTTAAGATCGTCTCAGTAATTTTTGAGTTTATCCATTACAAACACACAAAAATCTAATCCTGCCATCGAACAAACTGCTTGTTTTGTATAAAATAGTCCGAAAATGAATAATTCACAATAGAGTACAATATAACAGTTCTTAGTTCTGTAAAGGATGATTCACTCACTATCGTCCATCTTTAAAGGAGCGCACTAAATAGTCTTCCTTGACTTTGATCTGAGCGGTGGGCGCTACCACGAGCGCGGGGAAGGCCGGCTGCTGCGGCCGCCGGCGCTCCGCCCCGCTGGCGGCCTCCACCAGCACCACCCGGCCCACGTTCGGCTCGCGCTCTGCACTGTCCGACTTCAAGGGACGGGACGACGTGCTGTCACCGTCACTATCCTCAGATCTGTACCAACAATTATAGTATTAAAATTTTCATTGGTCAATGATTAGTGCTCGTATAAACGCGCATAGTGGGTATGAAACTAGTGCTAACAAGCACAAAATTAAATTACATAGCCCCGACCCACCCCCTATTATAGCTAAGAAACATCTCGTTCACATCAGCTTCAATAAAAACCGCATAAAAATCGATCCATTCGTTGCGGAGATACGATGCCACAGACAGACATGGATACCGTGATAAATAAAAGAATACACACCCTAAACTTATAACACCCCTCTCTAAGGAGTTTGGGGGTTAATAATAATAGTAACAATGGCTGTGCGAAGTATCCATACCAACATATAAAAGTGAAATGTTGTCTGTTTGTTTGTTTGGGGAGTTTTAACGCGATAACGGCTAGATTATGATTAAATTTGGAATGGATATAGCTGGAATGAAACATAGGATACTTTTTATCCCGGAAAATTTAAAGTTTACACAGGAAAACTAGAAAATGTTGATTACTTTGTAAGGAATGGTTGTCATGGAAACGAAATAACAAGTCTGCCAAAAAACATCAAGAACGTTTGTGCTCTACTTTTGCTTTGGTTTTTAATATCCAACTAACATAGGATACAGGACATACGATGCTTTTTTTCGCGATTAACTGTATTCCGCGCGGACGAAGTCGCGGGCGGGAAAGCTAGTAATAAATAAATATCGAGCACTGTGAATGTGTTTCATTCTCTAGCACAATATTTGTGCTTCACTTCTGAGTATTGTGGTAACTAATAGATTTCATAAATGTTTTATACAATTTACTCTTCAACTAATTGTCACATTAGTAAGCGAAGCAGGAATTAGATTCAACTATTTAGTTTGTTTTTAAACTAAATTATATTTATTAAAAAAAAATGCTACTAGCTGTGTTTACACGGGAAAACTAAAAAAATGCACTTTGCGTTCGTGATGTCTGTCACAAATAGGTTCCGACAGAAAATTTGAGCCTTGGCTCTAAGGCCTTAGCGTTTGCTGAGTCGGGATCTGTTTGTGACAACACAAAACATTAATTTCGTACCTTTTATTTTTGTTTGTAATTATTGTTCTGTTTTTCTGTATAATGTTGTGTGTTGTCATAAATAAATGTATTTTCTTACTTTCTTCTTCTTTCTTATTTAAAAAAAAAAAATTTTGTTCAGTAGCCTGTTTTAAGTTTGTTTTTATTATCTTCTTTGTACAGATTTTTTGGTACTTACTGTATTATAAGAATAGACAACAAATGTTAAAAGAGGTTTTTTGTTTGGCTTCACACATACTGAATGAAAGCTCTGGGTATTTAAATAGGCCCCAAGCACATGGTTTTCAGATTTTTAATGAATGGCTTTACAATGAGTGTATTAAAAAACTAATTAATAAATACCAATCACCAAGTAAGAATGTACTCAAAATCTTAGCCACATTAAAATGAATATATATTAAGAAGCAATAAGTTTTCTGGCTGCGTCAGAGAGGCTCAGCCAGAATGCTGTTACAACCGCCTACCTGGTGCACTCTAATATTGCACTTGTTTCTATGTTCTTCGTTTCGGACACATTCCATTAATATATGGTAAACATCATCCAATATTTTACAGACCGGACAATTAGGTGTGGGGCTTTTCCTCATTAAGAATGCAAATTTATTGCATGGAATGTGTCCGGAACGAAGTCTTAATGCTATTATAGTTTCCTCTCTGTTCATAAAACTATTATCTATCCAAGGATAACTCAAGGGATGTGGCTGTATCGTCTTATACCAGATACCTTTTTCTCTGGATCTTACATTAAAGTATTCTTTGAATAGGTTGTAGCACTGAACTCTTACTGTAGGAATATAGTTGGTAAAATATGGAGGGAAATCAATTGGAATACCGTTGGATGTGGCCTGTCTGGCTAAGTTGTCAACCTTCTCATTTCCATCGAGACCGATGTGGGATGGGATCCATTGAAGGATTACAGTTTTTCTCATAGCTTGTAGTTTTAGGATCGTGTCCAGAAAGCAATAACTTTGACCAGACAAGGAAATACTCACTGAGCTCTACCCCTCCGACCTCTCCTCCCCGCTATAACCGGGGTAGAGAAGTGCTCCGGGTGTGTTAGTGGTAGCTGATCCAACGTTTCACTCTCATTGAAGTGTCGACCGCTTTTGAGACACAATGCAGACCTCCGCAGGGTGGTAATGTCGCCATCATCGAATACTGCAAACAGAAAACGTCTTTGAAGATTACATGCAGAATCATACTTATAATAAAGCAATATGTAACAAAAAGATGAGAAGATTATAAAAAAAAAACAAATTATAATGAATCTTCATTATCATCATCAGCCTATATCTATCTGTCCACTGCTGGACGTAGGCCTCTCCTAATGCACGCCACTGAGCTCGGTCTTCAGCTCTCCTAATCCATTTTTTTTCCAGCCGCTTTTCGCAGGTCGTCACTCCACCTGGACACAGCCAAAATGTTTCTAAAAGTTTTATGTTGTATAATAACATTTAAAAAAAAAGTGTCAATGTGTTTGTATGTTTGCATCACCTAACATAAGTTCAAAAATTAAACCCGACTATGGTCATGTAAAAAATAGCCTGTGACACTCTTGCGATGAAGACGATTCGATTGATACCTCGCTTGTCAAAATCGGACCAATAGGGGCGACGCTATGGTGGAACATCCACATACCCACATACATAGCCACTTAAAAAAACTACTTCCAATTGAAATGCGGTTGTCACTGATGTATAGCCTAGGTTTTAATATAAAATCTGGTGTATTTTGTATCTCATTCCTTGTGGCGGAACGCGTTAGCGCCCGCCCCCACGCCCGGTTCAATCTGTAGAGGCCTGTGCTGGGAGGGAGCTGTGTTGCCGGTAAAGGCCAACAGCATTATCATTCCTAAAAAAAAAAACTCATTCAATAATAACTATTTGACAACTGTTTGTTGCTAAATTGCTTTTAAACCAGAGAAATGACCACAGCTAGTAATTAATAATAACGTGTACTTTTTTGAATTATAGCTAAAAACACAACAGCACTTTAGACTTTCTATAGAATTGTTTTTATGCAATTACTAGTTTTCGCCCGCAACTTCGTCTGCGCTATGTTCTTCTAGGATATTAAAAACCAATGCAAAAATGTAGCACCAAAACTCTTGATGATGTTTTTTGACGACAAAGCTCCCCAAACAAACAGACAGACAACGTTTCACTTTTATATATTAGTGTGGGCTAGGGAAGTAAGTTTTATTCAAATATTTGTATGAACAATACGGTGTACCGCCCGTGTACTTCTCGTGTACTTCTTAACCTTAACGGGACAGTCTCCAGTCCAGTCTCTAGGAATAGTCACTGGTCATTATCCTTTTAACAAACACCTATATAGATCAGGTGTCAGCTCCTTGACACAGACAGCCCCTTGTGCAGAGGAAGCATGGGGGCAGAAGAAACGGTTATTCTTTTGCTTGTGGCGCTACAAAGGGAACAGTTCCTGGGAACAACTTTTACCCTGAGGCAAGCATCCGTCGGAATACGTGAGCTGCTGGCCTTCCTGAGGGGCATCGGGTGGCTGAATTAGTGGACGCCGCCCGATTCACGCAAAAGGAGCCGATGATCGGTCTAGTTGCGGAAAAGAACCCAAATATCAAGTACCGGCCGCGTGTCGCACGTCGCTGCTGCATGAGTGACTGTTTTGTCGCTACACAGTAACATAGAGGCAGGTTTTATGTTCTTATCTTTTTGCTTGCTTGCTGTATACGGTAATTCTGGCTGGTGACAGTTTGACAGGCCGCCTGAGGGCCTCTGACATGGCATAACAACGGCTACTAATCAGTAACAGCCGGGACCGACAGCTTAACGTGCCCTCCGAAGCACGGAGCGATGGAAAACTGCACATAAAGTCATTAATGCGGAGCCTAGGACCAAACCTTATAACGTTTGATTCTGTCACACTGGTATACCACTAGGCCACGCTACTCTTCAAATGAGTATAGTGTAAAAGGGAGAATTGATCTACATAAACTTAGGAAAACTACTATAACAAAATATGATGATGATGATGAAAAGTATCCTGTGTTATTCTAGGATATAAGCTATCTCCATTCCAAATTTCATCAAAATCCGTCCAGCCCTTATTGCGTGGAAGCTAGACAAACAAACAGACAACTTTCACTTTTATATATAGTGGGCATAATTTCCATCGAAAATCTGAAGTGAAAAATAATGTTTTTTTTTAATACTTAGTAACGTTTATTTTCGGGACTTTTTTTAATACCCCCCTATGGGGTATAGGCCTATACTAGTTTTCCCACCCGTGACTTCATACGCGCGGACTACTGTTTATCGCGAAAAAAGCATCCTACTTTCTTCTAGGATATTAAAAACCAATGCAAAAGTAGGTATAGCATCACTCTTGATGTTTTTTGACAGACTTGTTATTTCGTTTCCATGGCAACCACAGACCATTCTGTGATGGCAACCGTTACTTACAGTGAGTAATCAACATGTTCCAGTTTTCCCGTGGAAACTTACAATTTTCCGGGATAAAAAGTATCCTATGTTTTATTCCAAGGTATAAGCTATCTCCATTCTAAATTTCATCAAAATCCGTCCAGCCGTTATCGCGTGAAAGCTCCCCAAACAAACAGACAACGCTTCACTTTTATATATTGGTATGGATATTTAATTGAAGTTACATTGCCCTAGTGACTACCATTTTGAAGTCTCATCCCCAGTTAACTTCCTGCCTGCAAAGTCCAATACTGACCCACAGTATACTGGCTGCAGTCCTGTATCTTGGTGATGACAGCTTCCATGGCGTCTTTCTTAGGGTCTTGCTTCACTTCAACTGTGCTGCCGACGCGCAGGGTGCCCTTGATGACTTCATCGTTTACTGTCAGGTTGCCTCCAGCTTTTAGTGTTACCTGCAAATCATAAGCCTGGCTGTAAGTTATAAATCATACAATTATACAGATTTTATTGGTAAAAAACTCAGTATTTTTAATATGTTTTTTATATTTGACTGTTTTATTATTAGTGGCTCTGTGAGCTGTAGACCTCGCGAGTACAAACTTGTTTGCAAACAATCTAGCGGCGCACAGTAACGCCATCTAGGTACCTTATTCTAAAACTAACATTAATAAACAAGGTGCTTCATCAAAAGGGCTGATTCCAATGGTAGAAACCTAGAAGTGAGCAATTTACTGATCATTACGCCGAAGATCCTCATCAGATCTTCACCAAATTTTTATAAGACCAACTTAAAGTTACTACCCATAAAATAAAAAAGGACCATCGGATCTAATAAGGCGGGGATATTCAGTAGTCCCCTTTTTGGGGGAGGTCCCCCCCTCCCCAATGAAAAAATCCCCGAGGACTAAAAATTTTTCAAAATTCGGTTAACCTGTATACCAAGTTTCGTCTAGATCGTTTGAGAAATGCGACCTGTAGAGGAGAACAGAGATCCGGACATACGAAAGCATTTTTGCCCAAACTGAAACAGAAATGCTTTGCTCTCGCTTGGTCAATAATTGGCATGGCATTGTTTTTGCATCATAACCTAAACATATCCATACATATTATACCTACAATATATAAGCAGAAAAATTGCAAAAACAACTTGTACAATGATGTTGAAGCATCTGTTGTTGGTCCTCTAATATTTTAATGTACGATCCAATCAAATATAGTATGAAAACTATTTGACAGATTTTACTGTATCTAATTGACTTCACAAAAGAGATGGTTATATGATCGACTGTATGTATGTTTTTGTTTAAAGTATTGGTACTTTAAGGGGTTTTTAGTGGTGAAGTTCCATACAAACATAGTTGCGCTCTAATTTTAAACAATGAATCATATCAAAATCAAATGTTGTGTATTCACAACATTAAACACACACACACCCACACACACAACACACACACACAAACACACATTTGTTGCGCATTCTATTGAATAAGCTATGCCATACATACTAATGTTTATAATTATTTTGTTGAGGTTTTAAAACACATACATACATACTAAATTAGAGGGAGCTACAATAGCACAGACAAGCACTGACTTCAAACTTATAACACACCATCTTTTTGCATCAGGGGTTGAAAATATCAATTTGTTGAATATGAATTTGTTAGTTAATTGGCATTGTAGGACTGTGATTCTCACTGATTCCGAGTCCTTATTATTTACATTTCAACACCAATACTTTCAGCAGTTTTATTTTTAGAATAAGTTCATGTGAAGTTTTGGCAGTTTGAAAAGCCCTTTGATCATCTATACTATATCCAACCCAAATCCTTTAAAAACAACAGCTAAGCATGTGTTGAACTTGCACACTGAGGGTTCTGTACTTTAAAAACAACAGCTAAGCATGTGTTGAACTTGCACACTGAGGGTTCTGTACTTTAAAGGGGATTATTTACTTTTGTTTTTTTTTAACCCCCCGAACAAAGAGATGTGTGAGGGTGTTATAAGTTTAGGGTGTTTATGCGTGTCTGTCTGTGGCATTGTTGCTCCCAAAAGAATGGACCGATTTTGATGTGTTTTTTTCTGTTTGAAAGCTAATGAGATGCATATGGTTCTTAGCTATAATGGGGGAAGGGGAGAAATCGTGAGAGTGAGAATCATAGCTACGAAACGAATGGACCGATTTAGATGTGGTTACGAGATGGTTCTTTGCTATAATGAGGGAAGGGGAGGTAGGGGAGGTGACGATTGTAGCTTAACATTAAACATAAAAAACGGTTCATTTGTTTGGGGGGCCAAACAAATGAACCGTTTTTTATGTTTGAAAGCTAATTTGAACAAGATGATTCTTAGCTATGAAGGGGGGGGGGGGGGGGGGGGGGTAAGAATCGTAGCTTCCAAACAAATGGACTGATTTAGCTGAGGTTTTTTATGTTTGAAAGCAGGTCCAGGTCCAAGTGGGCCTGGAGGCCCTTGTGTAAACAAACTGTTTGTATGGCCACTTGAGAACCAATATATTTATAAAAACGAGCGGGAAGTTCAAAAAAAGTCGAAATATATGGAGTTGATATTTTCAATATATTTTTAATTAGAAATCTTCAGCAACTACCTATATTTTTTTATGTTTATTAAGGACCGTTACAGATGTACCTTTTCAACAGATAAAAAACAAAAACGACATACTCAAGTTTTTTTTAATAATCAACTAAAATCGAAATATTTTCTCGCAAAAATCATGCATAATCTTTAAAAAATATTTATGGAAAGTCTAGAGCATAGAGATTATATATAAAGTTATTATTGTGTTGCTACATGTTATTACTAGTAACCTTGATCAAATAAAGAGCCCTAAATTCGATAACTTTTAAATAAATCGATAACATGTTCGTCTCGCAACTAGAGAAGCATGCCGCAATCAGGCTTTCATTATTTTGCAACTAAAGAAGATTTATTCATACAATATATCTATAGAGGTTGAAACAACAATTAATTTAGTATATAACACTTGTAATAACATAAAGTTACGGCATATTTGCAGAATTTGCATAATATTTCAAAGTAAACAGTTTTCTCTTCCGAGAGTGGCCTTCACAGTTTTTTTTATTTAATATTTTTAATGACTTGTTTTGTTGGACTTCGTCATTAAATTGGATTGCCACACGATTAAGCGAGTACCATAAACCAAATAACGAGCCTTTACACCACCCAAATTTGAAATAAATCGAAAAGTTTGCAAATTTAGTAAAAAAGCAACTCCAGTTGCGTGCCACACGTTAGGATTTCCAAACTTGCAACACTTGAGCAGTTAAGGATCATGATAACATTTCAACTGGCTACTTGACAGTGACAGTAGTCAGTTGACAGTAACACAGATGGATGGCATAGGCTTAGTATAGGGCTCTGTTTGGACCCTTTGTCAGTAACAAGTTTCAGTAGTCGCAGACAATCTATATGTTTGTGAAGTTAGGCTCTGTGAACTATTGCGCATGTACTGCTGTGGGGATAAAACAGCATAAAGAGCGAAATAGAATTTGCGTAAAAACTTAAGAGAGTGTTCACCTTCAACATTGGGAATGCGCCTGAAAAATAGCAGTTTGGGCAGCGACTAGCAGACAACTTCCGAGACACATACTTCCGCTGCGACTTCTGTAAATTGTCTACAGTTTAAGTTCACTTACCTTGCATTTAATGTTCCTTACAACTTTTTTGACCTTAGCTTCACAGAATGCACCCTTGTACTTGGCACTGACATCAGTGCCGACGGGCAAGTAGGGCGGGTCATCACCCTGCTGTGGAAAAATAATAGGCTGCAGATGATCACATTTTTAAGGTTTTCATAACACGGTATTTAGGAATGCCCTTTATGTTAGCAGTTACAAATAACAATGTTTTTAATCCCTGAACAAAGAGACGGGTAGTATAAGTTTAGGGTGTGTATTACTTTGTGTGTGTCTGTATGTGGAATCGTAGCTTACAAACGAATGGACCGATTTAACTGTGGATTTTTATGTTTTAAAGCTGGAAAAAGCCCGTGTATCAAGTAGGAGGGGTGGGGCAGTGCGCATCGTAGCTTTGAACGAATGGACCGATGGATGGGGGTGATGATTGTAGCTGCCAAACGAATGGACCGATTTTGATGAGGTTTTATATATTTGCAAACTGATGTGATTGAGATGGTTCTTAGATATATATTGGGGAATTGAGAAAAGGGGGGTGAAAATCATATCTTTCAAACAGATGGACCAATTTAGCTGTGGTTTTTTACGTTTCAAGGCTGAAAAACAAGATAAACAAGATGGTTCTTAGCTATAATTGGTATGGGGGTGACCATTGTAGCTTCCAAATGGATGGAACGATTTTTATGTATGAAAACTGATGTGATTGAGATGCTTCTTAGCTATAATGGGGGGTGCGGAGTCGGGGATTATATACATTTTTAATTTGTGCTTGTGGATGTGAGCAGTTTTGTGTTGTGTATATTTGAAAAAATTAACTTATCTGACAAAGTATGTACTAAAATACTGAACTGGTAAAGTTTGTTTGTATTATGAGGTAGTGCTGGCCTCTGGTGTCAGAATTTGACAGGCCTCCTGATGGCATCTAACATGGAAATAATTTATTTGTTTGTTGTATGAGGTAGTGCTGGCCTCTGGTGTCAGAGTTTGTCAAGCTGCCAGAGCTCTGACATAACTTAACAACTGCTTTAAATCAATAACAACCAGGACCAACAGCTTAATGTGCCCTCTGAAGCACAAAGGAATGGAAAACCACACATAACTTAGAAAAGTAATTATCTTAGGATCGATGGATTCTAAATGGTAATAGTAGTAAAACATCACATCTGTTCACATCTCTTTCACCTGCCTTAGCTCCTCCTCCTCGCGGGTGGTGTGTGTCATTTGCTTTTGTGTTGCATATAGTACATAGTAAATAGCACAATGGCTGCATAATTATTCTACTTTGTAACTTGTTATCGGTACTTACCATTCTTCAAATGAAATTCCTAGGTATTGATTTAGAACTGGAATTCTACCTGAAATTCTAGAAAATTTACTGTCAATATGTAACTACTTAGTTTTTAATTTATATGATTGTATTTTATGAATTAAACTTTGATAGGGCTTTAGAACAGCTGCGATTTTCTTTTCATTTCCAGTTCGAATAATAACATTTTATGCACCAGTAGTGCAAAGGTACGCATAAGCAATAACAATGTTACAGACCATAATTATAGGTAATACACATTATAATATATTATGCTCTACGACGTTGTTCTAGGTCGAAGATTGTATTGATAAACTATGTACTAACAAACTACAACCACGTTCACGGTAAAATACTAACAACAAGCGTAATTGAGAAAAGAAAGTAAAGATTGCGCGGCAAAGGCAAGGCGTGTTTACGCAGTTAGCTAGACTCTTACCGGATAAATTTCATATGGAAAAAATATTTAGAGAATGTAGTAGCGAATCGCGAACATCTACTAAAACATTTACATTGAGAATGAGTCAAGAAAAATTAAAATTAAGAACAGAGTGCTACACACGACCACCATTTTCAATATTTCACGAAACTGACGTTTACAAAATTACATTACAGCAGTGTTGCCAATAAATTATAAAAAATCGAATGTATTTTTTTTTGTACTTGTTACACTTGATATGGTTCAAAATTAAATGTTCACTTTGAAGCAAATTGTGAATATAACTGTTAAAAAAGCTAAATATAATCACTTTAGCGTTCGCTTTGTACATTTGTGGGTGAAATTAGGTTCTGAAACGTTTTTGATCACCGTTCATTATGCGATTTAAAAATCACATGATAGTTATATTTGACATAGTAAAAGCGTCTTTATTTAGTTTAAGTATAGGGTCGTTTTTCATTCGGTTTAAGAAGAATCGTTACTGTCAAAGCAGCAAAAATTGCAAAAGAATTGAAAATTTTAAAAGCCTTGTTAAAAATGTACCTACTTTTCGAAACTGCCCACAACGCCATCATCTCATCATCTCCGTTCGTTTTGTAGCAAATGGACTTGGACATTTGTGGGCGAAATTAGCGTTCTGCCCCCCGATTCAGAACCTTTCGATAACTCAGTTGTCGATCGATTAGGTATTATTTATTATGTGGATTCGGTTTGAAATAGATAGATGGTTTCAATACATTTTTCATTCACTATCGATTCGGTTCGTTATCGCATGTTTCATAATCGGGGGATGAACCGTTTTCGATCACCGTTCGTTTTGAATGTTTATATTATGACATGTTGACATACGAAGATCGACTTTATACTGTTAAATATAGGGTTGTTCATTCGATTTGGAAAGGATCAGTAGTGTCAAAAGTTGCTTAAGGGCAAAAGTGTTGAAATTTTTTAAGGCGAACGGCTTGTTAAATATGTACATTTCGAAACTGCCCACAACGCCATCTCATCATCTCGAACGCAGCGTAAATAACCCATAATACTTTTTAATCTGTATTTTTATGAAGAATGGATCCTGAGAGCGAATGATATTGTGACATTTGGTGACACAAATGAACATTGAACACGTCAAAATTTAGTTTTTTTCACGAGAAGACACGAAAAGATGTTTTGAAAATGTATTTATTGACGTTTACGCGATTTTGGCTTGCATAAAAATACCTAGTAACATATAGTTTAAAGTTTTAGTGCGTGTGTAAAGAGATTCTACATCAAAATGAAGGCAATACTAGCAACTGTAATCAGTCTAGCTCTTACGACGGTGGTCATCGGCAATGCCTACTACCAGAAGAAGCAGTTCTATCCTTCGATAGTATACCTAACAAATTCCAACCCCAGCATGGCTGTAAGTACCTCTATGTGGAAAATGTACTTCCTAAACGTTACTGGAAGTGTTAGTAAATTTTACCAAATTTAATATATTTTCCAGTTTTTATCGAACTATGAACATATTAAAGTCGTAAGAGAACATATTATGGCACTTTTAGTCATATCTCAGACTAAGCTGCACAAAAGAGAATAATTGCCCATGTAGGAGTTGGACGCACTGTAAAATTTATTTTCCTGTACCTACAATTTCTTCATTTGAGTGTCTCTTGATACCAAAAAATGCTGTAATTCTTCTTCTCCAGTACCATTAATAAACTATTATTAAGTGTCAAAAGGACCTCTTACATGGTCAAGGTGGTGGTGGTCTCTTATATTACAAGGTCAAGGTCTTTATTCTTGTTTTTTTTTTTGTATCCTGTGATTTTAATTTTGTGTCTAATTGGTCATTGGTCAGCTCAAGTTCCAAGCCCTATGGTAAATATCCCATTTATAACGTTAATTCTTGTGTTTATTTAGAATTATATCCTATAATGAATTTTATGCTCATAGGTGTCACACCTCTAATCCAGATGTTTATTGTATTGTTAATGCAATACAATAAACATCTAATAGTTACTAATATTGAAAGCTGGTGTTTCACGTTTGATATTGAAATTAAATCTTTTGTTTCAGGTAATGTACTTGCAGGCCTTTATTTTAGTTTTACTGATCGGTAAACTATTGAGGAAAATATTCTTTGGACAATTACGACCAGCTGAATTTGAGGTAAACATATGAGATTTTATGTTATTGAAAAATGTAGTTAAACAAGGAACCCATATACCTAGTTGTATGTCTGTCTGTCCATATGTCTGTATTTTTTCTTATTTATTAATGAGTTGATGACTGGTTGGTCTAGTGGCTAGAGATCCTAGATACGAAATCGAACAGTTGCGGGTTCGAACCCTGCAAGGTGCAATCATTTGTGTGATGAGCAGAAATGTTTGTTTCCGAGTCATGGATGTAATATTCTTATATGTTTATCCATTACTAGTGCCAATAGTACATGGTATCCTAGTTTGGGGCTAGGTAATTGGTGTGGAAATGTCCCGAATATATATATATTATTTATTTTATTAGTTAGGGAACTTAAATCACGTAATCAAAAAGGGATATTTCTAACTTAACAGTACTTAACAGTACATACATTTTAACCATTTATTTCATACAGATATGGAACCAATATAATAAGTAATTATTTATTTCATGTGCAAATGTTTATTTCTCCTCAAAAATGATGATTTACTAATGTTCATATAAACAAGAGTTCCATAAACTTTGATTGTGAACTGACCTCCCTAATCACTTGATTGCATAATCGGTACATGCTTTTACAACTTTTACTGTGTTCACTTGTTACCTATTTATTTTATTAATATTTTCTAGTATATTTCTGCAAATTGTTGTACACATTACAACCTTTTTCAATTTTATCTGTCTTGTGTAATTATAGTCCATGTTTTATCAGCTGTTGCCACTGTCTCATCATCACATCTTTTCAATTACTTGTAATATTTGTTTTATATATGTTGTATAATAATAGCTATTAAATGTTGTGTTTCAGCATTTGATAGAAAGATCTTGGTATGCAATAACTGAGACATGTTTGGCGTTCACTGTGTTCAGAGATGACTTTAATCCAAAATTCATAGCTCTGTTTACACTTCTGCTATTTCTCAAAGCATTCCATTGGCTTGGTGAAGATAGGGTTGATTATGTGAGTATTTACTTCAGTAAAATTAATAAACGTTTCTGATAATAGCATTCATTAGAAAATCTACCAATCCCTAATTAAAACAATTAAAAATGTATTTACATAATCACAATAACCTAATGATTGCAAAATTCCAAACATAAGAAAGTAATTACAATAAGCTAATAGATTCAGGGGTTATTCTTTAGAAATCTATTATATAAAATTTGGAATATCTATACCTATAATAAAGCAATAAGTACGAAAAAGTCTGTACAAAAAAAGATAATAAAAAAAGTGGTCTAGGGTACTCAAAATAAGCTACTGAAAAGAATATAACATTTTTAAAAATTGTGTTTGACTATTTGTTTTTCTGTATGTTTGTTCGCGCAACACGTAAAAACTACTGGACCGATTGCGATGTGGTTTTCATTGTTGGATAGCTTAGGGTTTGACTTAAAAACTGGGGTATTGGTATCTCAATCCGATAAGTAGATGCCAAGCAATTTATAAAAACTTTTTCACGGCAGAAGGAATATTGATGAAATATTGGTATTTTAGGTCTTGGTACAAAGAGTACTTTTAATCCATATAAAGCGTGCAAGGCCGTCAGCACAGCTAGTAATTTCATATTTAAGGGAGTTTTTAGAATGGTTGTCATGGTAGCCGAATTGGTAAAGGCATGTGCCGCGAAGAGGCATGGAATGATGTGGGTTTGAACCCCGTCCGTGATTAAAATTTTTTGTTTAGAAAATTATTAGAGGAGTTTTAAAAGTTATAAAATTCACAAAGAATAATTTTAATAACCAATAACTTTTTTTTTTTTTTTTTAATTTCGGTAGTTTTCCTAAAATTCTGCACTATTAAGAAAATTAAACATTGTGTGAGTTAAAACATTCTTCAAACATTTTTTAGATGGAGAGGAGTCCAGTAATAGGCTGGCTGTTCCACATAAGAATCCTGACTCTGCTGATACTGCTGGCGCACGCCGATTTCTACTTCATCCACCACGCGTACCAATTCACTGCCTCCAAGGGGCCGTCGGTGCAACTGGTGTTTGGATTTGAGTACAGCATATTGATCATTATGATCATCAACATTTTGATCAAGGTATTGTACTACACCACAGAGTTTATCAACAGTATTGTCTACCTTGCACTTCTCAGCTTTGTGCATTGTTAGCCTCGCTCATAATTTGACAATGAGAGGGGATGAGAGGCATATAGCCGCTGATGCACATGGGTAAATGAGAGGGGATGAGAGGCATATAGCCGCTGATGCACATGGGTAAATGAGAGGGGATGAGAGGCATATAGCCGCTGATGCACATGGGTAAATGAGAGGGGATGAGAGGCATATAGCCGCTGATGCACATGGGTAAGTTTAAGTAGATTAAGTAGTAAATTTCTGTCATTTTAAAAAATTATAAACAATGACCAAATATGGAAAAAAAATACATCCCCATAGAGTATCTTGGTGCTCTCTTCTCTAACGGGCGTATTTCCGAAGCACCGGTAGAGTCAGAATGGTATTTCCTTTTTCAGGTTTTTTTTTTCCTTTTTTGGCACATGAAAGGGAAATTTCCATTTCAAACTCAAAGCATGCTTAGTTTACCTAAATTTTATTGATTTGATCTTTTTATATTATTTTATGTATTTCTCCTGGTTCATGGGATGTTAATTTTGACTTGTAAAAGTGCTATTATTTTGCCTATTTACTACGAATAAATAATAAGTCAGGAACTCTAATTCAGAACAAATGTCACAATAAAAGTGCCCCTACTTCAAACCAAAACGATGTAAGATTCAAAGTACGAATCACTTTTTTTTTGGCTCACTTTTTACAATTCATTAAATTCTTTGTCCCACGAAATATAATTAATTTATTAAGTTTTTGTCCAGAAGACATTAAAAGAGAATCTTTCTTCGCAATGTAGTGAAGGCGGATTCTGAGAAATTTAAAACGGAATGTCCTCCAATGGTATGCTGTTGCCTGTGAATTTAGAGCTGAGGTTCAAGTTCAGTAAATTATTTTTATATATTTCCATAAACTGTCAGGCGTTTGGGTTATTGTTGCAACGGCCGTGGTTGCGGATCACTCCAAAAACAACTCAATATGATCTTGACTTAATATGGTTAAATAAATTTATATATTTGTAACTCTACTAGCCGTGCAAAAAGTAATTTAAAACTTGAAATACATATGAGGAGTCCTAGACGTCCAGTTTTGGACTGAGTTTTGGTCACTGGTTTCAAAGAGTTAGTATATACTGATACTCTTTGTCCATTTACTGTTCGAGTTTTTTTTTGACTGCACATTGATTTAGAGACTTTAATATATTTTTCGCTTTGATCCAAAACGTCATGTATTTTTTCTTTTTCTACCACTGAAAAAGGGTGTTTAAACCAGTATCGGTCGGTCTTGAATTTAGTATGTCGAAAAGGTTGTTAAACGTTTCTAAAAAGCTAACAGTTGCATCTGTTTCTTGAAAATCAGACATGTTTAACTGTTGCGAACCAAACTTAATCGCATCAGCTACACTTTGACTTAAGGTTTGAATCGCTAGTTTCACGTTCATGATATTATTTCGGAAGTATAGATGCCGATTTGACAATTTATTCCCAAAATGCAATCCAACGATATCTTGAACATTTTTCAGTTTCTGCAAATGTGCCCACTCAATTTTTTTTCTTGTTTTTATCTACGAGTGTCTTTTTCCTCTAATGTGTTACGCACAAGTTTCACCATATGAAATGGATCTAATATTACAACTACTGGGTCTCCGGTAGATGGGTGGTCAAAAAACGATTTTGAATTGTTTGTGTCTTCAAAATTGCAACCCAACATCTTAGCCGTAGCGATGTTAGATGCACAGCCATCAAAGATCAAAGTAACTTTTGACTTTTTCCTTTTAAATAAGGGCTAAAACTATATCGTCCGAAAAATCATTCAATGCATTATTTTCTGTAGTATCGCCAAATCCATTTTTCTTCAATTGGGATAAAATATTTTAAGTGAAATATTCTTCATAGTTAATCTTTTATTTGGGCGTTGTAGATTTCTGATCTGTGATAGTCGTTATACTGCCAAAATAGTTTTTTTCTTAGTTTTTGCTTTAACATGTGTGTTTTAGGAGTATTCAGAGCAGATTCAATATCTGACGATGGTATATTTATCGGCGTAACGCATGATCCTCTTTCTTCAAAACTAAAGACTTCGGTTGAAATAAGATTATTTTTTAATTTTGTTTTTCTTGGTTGGTAAGGTTATTTTCAGGAGAATAATATCAACACTGAATGTAATGACGGTGTTGTCTTCAACACCATGCAAAGCTCAGTTTCAAATCTATGAAAGACTGTCTCTAATTGAAATAGATACACATATACAGCTAAAATAAAAATTCCTATCAAACCTAAATATTAAGTGCAAAAAATAATAGTGAAATCTTACAAGTTTTTGTGCCTTATTCCTTGAGGGTTTGCATTATTTGTTTTTTTGAGCAACTCAGGTAAATCAAACACTTCAAAATTTCCAGAAAGTGAATTTTTATTAGCCTGAAAAATTAAACGTGCTTTAATTCGATCAAACTATGGACTGTTTTTTATTGCTATTATTATTCCCATGAGTTGAAAAAGCCGAACCTATATTACATACCAACTGTAATCGTTCATTACTGTTTATTTGCTCATTTTGTTTAGTATTCTCCTAAATCTGTTGACGTTTCTTAGGTATGAATCATCTGCGTGAAAAAAATAACAGGTTAATTTCAAAATTTCATCGAGTAGAAATTAAACTTTAGTGCAAAAATTGACTGACTTCATTTTGCATAGTATTGACCATCGCGGTTTGATAATGTATTTGAACGTCTTTGAATATAATTATAATTTTGCAACTACTACTAGTGAAAAATGATCCCTGGACATTTTAATCTTGTATGGCTCCTGCACCACTTCACAACACATGCTGGCATGATGATTCACAGCTGTAGTTCACAATGATAAAATTAAAACGTACGGGAAGATATGACGTGTGCTCGCTTGCATGAAAAATGTACGACTGATGACGCGCTGGACACGACTTTTAAGCCCCACCTACTTGGGCACGACTTTTATTGGGTCATTTTATTAACGCTGTTACGTTTCCTGACTTATTACTTATTCGTAGCCTATTTACAATAAAATACATTGTATTTTTTTTTATGGCCACGTCACACATACAATGTGTAAAAATATATTAAAAAATACTTTTAATATGAAGCCAAGCTCCCTATATTGTAAAATCAGCATTAGTGTATCATTCTAGACTGTTGGTATATCGGTAAGAAAGATAATCTAGAAGATGATACACAAAGCCCACCCGTCCCGTGGCCTCAGGCTATTTTATGATTGAAAACACAAAAGACAAGCATAAACAACACTGACAGGCTAAGCATAATACGTCTTAGAGCTAGTAATATAGTTTCAAGTACATAGATACATATTTAAATAAGTTAGGCAGTCATTATTGACATAATTTGTCAGTCCTTTAATGCATGAAAAATACAAGCTTTAATGCTAATTACCTTTTCTTCCAACTAACCTTTGTGTAATAGAGAGTAAAAAGGATCTATACATATACAACAGTATCGTGACATACCTACTGACTGACTAACTAACTCACATCACAACACACAGCCGATGAGAGCAATGGTGGCCTAACGATTCTATAGTGCAATTTAGAATCCAACGATACCGGGTTCAAAACCTAGGCTCCGCACCAATGACTTTTCTGAGTAATGTGCGGTTTTCCATCGCTCCGTGCTTCGGAGGGCACGTTAAGCTGTCGGTCCCGGCTGTTATTGATTAATAGCAGTCGTTAAGCCATGTCAGAGGCCCTCGGGCGGCCTGACAAACTCTGACATCAGAGGCCAGCACTACCTCATACGCCAAACAAACAAACACACAGCCGAAACCGTTGCGCCGAAAGAGTTTAAATTTGGAGGGCTTATAAGTACCCTAGGGGTGCACAAAGGAAGTATTTTTTAAATTTCATCCCTAAGAGGGTGAACAGGGTGGCAAAGTTAGCACGATAGTTAATTTATAAAATAAAAAAACACCTGAGGTAAAAGTTAACAAAACGTAATTTCCCATTGTTTAAGTATCGCACTAATCACATTGATAAAGTAACTGTCTCTCTTATCTGTTAGTTACCTTTAAATGGCTGAATCGATCTTAATAAGTTTGACAAGAAAATAGTTACTTACGTCATGAGGAAGGGCTATTATTACCCGATTACGGCGAAGCAAAAAATGAAGGGTTATGATTTTAACCGGTATGTATGTATTTATGTATGTTCATCAGTTCCCTCATAACATCTAAACTACTCTTTATAATTTGACATTTTTTTCCGCTGGTTATACACTATGTGGCGTCAAATTCATTAGAATATGGCGCCCTCTAGAGGACATAAAGAGGTTTTTTTTTCTATTGTGTCGTGTCTGGTATCAAATGAAAGGGCTTAATTAGCACATTTCAAATATATATATTGTTAGCTGTTGTTCGCGGCTTTGCTTGCATGCACCCGATAATTGGGAAAAATGCCTGCAAAATAATTTAAATAAAATATAAGTTCAAAAACTAAAACCGACTACGGTCTTACGGACTAAAAAAACACAATCAAGAATTTTAAAACGTGGAGCGTGTTTACTACGTTTAGTACTGGTAAATTTAATAATATTCTTGTTTGTGTATTTTTAGTCCACTACTATAAGTAGTCTGGTTTTAGCTTATGAACTAATATTTTTACTTTTTAATTCGGAAAAATAAATCCATGTGGCTAAAGCCGCGGGCGCATTTAGCTGTTGATTTGACTTTGAATTCGACTTTTCGTGAAATTATTAGAAAACCAATAGTTAATGAAATGAAATAATTGTAAATGGAACAATTGTTTTTTATTGTTGTAGTATGCTCTACACGCTATTGACTCGCGGTGGGAGGCCCCCTGGGAGAGCAAAGCGGCGGTGCTGCTCTACACAGAGCTGGCTATAAACTTCTTCAAAGTCCTGCTCTACATCGGCTTTGTAGCGGTCATGGTGCGGATCTACACCCTGCCGCTGTTCGCGTTCCGGCCTATGTATGAAACAATGCGGTAAGTTATATTCATGTACAAGTAGGGCTTGAGCTCCGGAATTCCGGTTTTAACAAAATTCCAGAATTCCGAAATATTTCAGTATCGTTTGTATTTCCGGAATACAAAACCGGAATTCCGATATTGAAATATTTTTTTGTCATGGCTTGAGGCGCGAAAGCTTTACACGAAAGCCTTCATGTCCTTAAGATGACGGTAGAATCGCATTGTCACAGAGACGCTGATTTGATGACGGCTGATATAGTTCTAAAATTCATGTTAAGGTCTTTATATTGACCAAAACTTCAGGTCATCAGTAAAAATCTAGAACCTCATTAATTAAAGAAGTCTTCCTATAGCATCTTTATTGGCGTATCTTTACTATACAGAAGATTATTACGAAGGCTACTTTGACCGTGAGACATACTTAATACCGACTAGCAAGAAAATGTTAGCGGCCGTTATAAAAATCATTTAAAGGTTGAAATATCACTAAGGCCGGAAGAAGAATATTGTGAATCTGATGAAAAAAAACGCGAATGGAGAAACCCAAGAAAAAAGTATGAAACAAAAACTACAAGAAATTTTGTGTAGTTTCTTGTAGTTGTTGTAAGAGAAAAGCGAACAGTTTTGATTAGGAAAGTTTGATAAGAATGGAAATGACAGTTATAGAAAACGGCGGCGATAGAGGACAATATGTTACCTAATGCCTTCAATGTTTAAAAACAATACCGCCTACTAGTGTCGAAGTGGAACATTTGCGGCAGTTTCTTACATTTGCAATCGTGTAAGAAGTTAACTAAAGAACAACAGCTTGAATGATCTGACATTCTTGAGGTTTCATTACAAACATAAGTCCTAGATCATAGATTTCTTGCTATAGTTAAAGTTCTCAGTAGCTAAACTATTTCAATGGTAAATTATCAACATTATAATTAAAGTTCTGTATCTGAATAACTTTTTCATAGGTTTTATTTTTTCCAACTTAAGATACTAGCTCTATTTTTCGATAGTATCATATAATCAATAAATACTATGCATTTTGTATACCACATTTTTTTAAAAAAGTATCCTCTGCTCCGGATTTCCGGAAATGAGTTGCTTAATATCGAAACACAATTCCGGAATTGAAAAATAGTTCGATATTCAAGCCCTAGTACAAGCTGTACCACGCGGCTTTATTAAAAAATGTTTACTAGCTGTGCCCATGGCTTTGCTCACATTGTCATTTATCTGGGATAAAAGTAACCTAACTGTTATTTCAAGACCAAAAGTACCTATAAAGTACAAAAATACTACATTTTATCAAAATTCGTTCAGCCGTCAAATAGTTTTTATAGATTGCTCGGCATTTTTTAGCTATCGGATTGAGATACAAAGTTTTTAAGTCAAAACCCGCTATCCAACAGTGAAAACTGCATTTTATCGGCCCAGTAGTTTTTACAGTTTTTGCTGGAACATACAGACAGACGCCACATTTTAAAATGTTATTTTCTAATTTAGTAGCTTATTTTAAGAATCCTGGACCATTTTTTTTCCAACCTTTTTGTTACCTACTGCTTTATTATAAGTTTAGATTATAATATTTATGGCCATTTTAGTAGCGGCTGAAACCCACACATAATAAAACAAAAATGTTTTCTGAGTAAGCTTAAAACAATGCTCATTTATTTCTTAAAAATTAACAGTCTAAGTATTAATAGATAGATAGATAGATAAATTCTTTATTGCACACACCACAAACAAAATAAAGGAACAATAGCAGAAGAAGTGTCACAATGGGCGGCCTTATCGCTAAAAGCGATCTCTTCCAGGCAACCTTTGGATGGAGAGGATTTGTTATAGTTGTGAGGGCATTATGATATAAAAATACTACTTAGTGGGAAATAGTAAATCAAATTTCTAATTATACTAAAACTATTTTATGATTAATAATAGATATATAATATATTAATATTATGAAGGTGTAAATGAATAAGTATGTTATTACATTACCACACTTCAAACTAATCTATACTTATAATAACGCAGTAAGTAACAAAAAGGCTGTATAATTTTAAAAAAATGCTCCAGGAAAATAAGCTAGTGAACAAGAGTATAACATTTCAAAATATGGTGTCTGTCTGTCTGTATGTTCCAGCATTACATAAAAACTACTGGACCGATTAAAATGCAGTTTTCACTGTTGGATATCAGGTTTTGACTTAAAAACTTTGTATCTCAATCCGTTTTTGAAATGGGTTGGATATGCTAATTTTGTTTCATCAGCCTTTATTCTTCGTCTGTTGGGTTTAGGTATCTTGTACTATTATTTATTCTCTGGTATATGCATCTCATTTAAAATGCCATTCACCTCAGTCTTGTTACATTTTTTTTGGGGGTATTTTCGAAAACAATGATATTGACATATTGTGTAAACGTTATCTACAAAACAAATATTATAAAGAAGTAAAGTTTGTTGTTCTCTGAAATTACTGATCCGATTCTGAAAATTCTTTCACTAATAAGAAGCTGCGCCAATCCAGATAGTCATAGGCCCCGGCAAAGAATAAAGTTTCCGTGGCATAATGGGAAAATACGGGTGAAAACGTAGGGCAACTAGTGAGTGTATAAAGTTGTCAATAAGTATTTACATGTTGTTCTCACGGAGTGTTTGCCACACGACAGGAGTTTCAAGAAGGCGTACAACGACGTGGTACTGTCTCGGCGGGCCATCCGCAACATGAACACACTGTACCCAGACGCGACGCCGGCCGAGCTCGCGGCCGCCGACAACGAGTGCATCATCTGTCGAGAGGAGATGCACACCGGTCTGTATACCCTAGTGATGCACACCTTATCCTATATACCACCTTAGTCTGAACACCTTAGCTATATATCATATTAATACACATCTTAGTCTATATACTCTAGTAATATACACCTTAACCTGTACACCATAGTAATACACACCTTAGTCTGAATATCTTAGTAATACACACCTTAGTATGCATACCCTAGTAATAAATGATGTAATATAGGACCTCCTCTGTCAAGTGAGAGAGAGTATCATAGACAATTGTTACTTAGCAACTGTTTTGTTATTAGCTGTATATATATGTCTACAGAAGTAAAACAATGGTGTGTTCAAATATATTTTTTATTTATTATATATATACCGCAGAGCCTCAAGACGAAAGTTTATAATCAGTGCGTGTTGCCAGTGATGACATACGGCACTGAGACGTGGTCGCTAACTATTGGTCTCATACAAAAGCTCAGAGTTGCGCAGCGTGCAATGGAGAGAGCTATGCTTGGTGTTTCACTACGTGATAAAATCAGAAATGAGGAAATCCGTAGAAGAACGAAGGTTACCGACATAGCTCTCAGAGTTTGCAAGTTGAAGTGGCAATAGACAGGCCATATAGTTCACAGAACCGACAACCGCTGGGAATAAAGGTTCTCGAATGGCGACCACGAACAAGCAAGCGAAGTGTGGGGAGACTCCCCACACGATGGACCGACGACATTGAAGCCATCGCAGGAAGTCGGTGGAT
This sequence comes from Alsophila aescularia, assembly GCA_946251855.1. Classification (NCBI taxonomy): domain Eukaryota; kingdom Metazoa; phylum Arthropoda; class Insecta; order Lepidoptera; family Geometridae; genus Alsophila; species Alsophila aescularia. The sequence goes on along the minus strand of OX276373.1, from coordinate 23,849,114 downwards.
GGAGGTGGCATAAGATCGCTTGTCATGGCGGTCTTTGGGGGAAGCCTATGTTCAGCAGTGGACTTCTAAAGGCTGACATGATGATGATGATGAATTAAATAATAGCCTCTGAAAATGGATAACCTGTATTTATTCTCACCAAAAATCCATTAGGTTATGGGCCCAGAACCATTCTGGTTCCTTTTCAGATGGTGATTTGGAGCATCTGATCTCGAATTGCAACAATGCAAGGTGCTACCAATGTTAGTAGTTTTGAGAAACTTTCTGGCCAGGCCAACTATGGCACATGGGCCTTTGCCATGGAAATGTTTCTGACGGACGTGGATTTGTGGGAGTGTACTAGTGAAGATTTTAAGCTAGATTCAGTGGAGGCAAAGAAAAGAGATGCCAAAGCTAGAAGCAAAATTTGCCTCATGTGCACGGAGAAGATATATCCCATGATAATGCATGTCAATACATCAAGAGATACTTGGCTGGCGCTGAAGCGAGCTTGTGCTGACGGAGTACTACTGCGGCGGCCTAAAGATGTTCAACACTATGGAGGAGTATTTGAATGACATTCAGACCACAAGTCAGGCGTTAATAAGCATAAAAGCTGGTCTAGATGATGAGTTCGTCGGGATTATAATGCTGGCGAGTTTGACAGATGCCTTCAATTCCTAAGTGATGAAGTTAGAACATTCGAGCATAAAGATATCGACAGAAACTGTCATAGCAGCGTTGTTAAAAGAAAGTATGAGAAAGAACGCAGCAGAAGGCGACTCAGCACTTACGTCAAAGACAAGAGTGACAAAACCAAGAAAGTGGTAATATTTCATCTGTGCAAGAAGAAAGGGCACTATAAGTGGCAGTGCAAAGACAGAAAACCTAATGACAAGAAGGTTAATACAACTTATGATAAGAAGGATAGTAAAGAGACTCGAGCTGATAACTGCTATGTCAGCGACAGTCAGCAAAGGCGAATGGGTCATAGATTCCGGTGCTACAGCACATATGACGTCAGACAGACACATTTTGGAGAATAAGGAACACGTTGATTCAAAGGTGGTGACAACTGCGAACAATGATAAAATTGTATCCAATTTAAAAGGCGATGTGTTTGCCATGGGACGTTCTAAAGAAGAAAAAAAAGTAAAAGTTAAAGTATAAGGTTTGAAGATGTGCTAAATGTACCAGGTTTGATGACTAATTTACTATCAGTGAGTAAGATATGTAGTAAAGATTGTGTTGTTGTTTTTGATAAAACTTGTTGTTGTTGTCACTAAAGGTTGTAACGCTTTGTTAACAGCACCCCTGAAACAAGGTTTATATGTTTGAGATAAAGAGGCAGCGATGGTTCTAACGTCTCCTCCAGGTACTACTTCTAGTGTTTTTCACTTATGGCACAGAATGTTGGGTCATTTGAGTAGGCCTTTGATGGAAAAATTAAAAGGTTTAGCAGATGGGCTGTCACTTGGAGCGGTGCTTTCCGTAAAAGAAAGGTAAGAGAGCAAAAGAAATGCTCGAACTAGTGCATTCGGATTTGGCAGGTCCAATGGAGGACGAGTCCTATGGTGGGAATAAATACTTTTTATTTTCGTGGATGATCTTAGTCTAAAAACGTTTGTATATCTGCTTAAATCGAAAACCGAAGTATTCGCGAAATTCATGGAATTCAAAGCACTAGTAGAAAATCAGACGGCATGAAAATCAAAAAGTTACGTACGGACAATGCCTCTGAGTACGTGAATTGTCAATTTCGAGAATTTCATAAGAAGCACGGTATCCAGCATCAGACGTCTGTACCGTATACATCACAGCAAAATGGGGTGGCAGAGCGGACTATACGGACTATTACTGAAAAGGCGAGATGTATGATACACGATGCTGGTCTAAGCAAGAAATTATGGGGAGAAGCCATTGGATGTGCAGTTTATCTTAAAAATAGATGTCCAACCATGCCCTGACGGATAAACTTCCAGAAGAGGTCTTTACGAATGAACGAGTTGACGTGTCGAATCTGAGAGTATGCGGGTCCAAGGCTCAGGTTCTGATAAAGGATCATAGCAGGAAGAAGTTTCATCCAAAAACGAGTCCAATGATAATGACTGGGTATTCCAATAACCAAAAGGCGTACCGATTTATCAGTTTGGATAAAAACCCAACAAAAATAATTATTGCTCGAGACGCAACGTTTTTTGAGGATGTGCCTATGATAAAGGAGAAACAAGATACTATTTCGAAGAAAAATTGTGTGGATATATATCTACAAAATGACATTCCTGGGCCTAGTCGTCCTACTACTGAACCAGAGGTACCAAGGTTAGCAGACCCTGTTGCAGTGGGGGTACCGGTGACTACGCCGAATGTCCTAAATTAACAAATTCAAGAAGACTCTAGACCGCTGAGTCCGATTGTTTATGTAGATGTACTAGATGTTCAAGAAAGCACGTCTACTTCAACATACGAATCAGACTCTGGAGAGAACTTCTTCGACTCTGTCGATTCAGAGAATCATGTGGCAGAAGATTTGCGAGATCCAGTAAACATAAATGTTGCTGATCTTGTAAATTATATGGTTTCTCCTACTGAACGACGTTACCCAGTTCGAGATAGACGTCTCAAGAAAGATATGGACATGGTCTATAATTTTCAAGTAGCTGATATTCCTGATCCTGTATCGGTTCAAGATGCCATGGAGCGTTCCGACAAAAAGCTGTGGTTGGAAGCGATGAACGACGAATTTGTCTCCCTGAAGGCCAATAACACCTGGGAGCTAGTTGATCGACCTATGGACGCAAACGTCGTAAAGTCAAAATGGGCTTTTAAACTCAAGGTTGGAGCGGATGGTAGCGTGCAGCCAAATATGGCCAGGCTGGTCGCTAAGGGCTATTCGCAAAAACCAGGCATAGATTTTTTCGAAACGTTTGCCAATTGTCAAAATTTCGTCGATTCGTCTTCTACTTGCACTGGCAGCCGAAAAGGACCTAAGCATACATCACTTAGAACTGACTACCGCTTTCCTAAATGGAGATATACGGGAGGAAATTTACATGGAACAGCCTGAATTTTTCGTCCAAAAAGGGGGAAGATCGCAAGGTTTGCAAGCTAAAGAAGTCTCGGTATGGCTTGAAACAAGTGGCTCGATGTTGGAACGAAAAAATTCATACCCACATTTTGAAAATGGGCTTTACGCGATCCAATTATGATCAATGCGTTTACACCAAGATAAAAGGTGAACTGTTCGTTACTATTGCACTTTATGTTGATGATTTTTATATATTTACCAATAATGAAGCTGCAGCTAAAGCAGTTAAAGAGCTGATTGAAAGTTCTTTCAAAATAAAGGATCTTGGAGTAGCCAGAGAGTGTCTTGCGGATTGAGCGGAATAAGGACAAGCAAGAGATCTGTCTGTCCCAGAAGACATACATAAACAAGATCATTGAAAAGTTCGGGATGCAAGACTGTTAGCCAGTTAGCACACCGATCGAGACAAATCTGCGTCTGAAGCCTGGACCAAAGAATGACGATACGCGGTATCAAGAGATTATAGGATCACTCATGTACCTGGCGTGTTGTACCAGGCCAGACATATCATTTGCGGTTACGATGTTGAGTCAATTCAACAACTGCAATGATTCGACTCACATGGCAGCGCTGAAACACGTCATTAGGTATCTGAAGGGGACAGTGGAACTATCGCTGTGTTATAAAAAATGTAACAAACCTTTGGTTGCTTATGCCGACGCTGATTGGGGAAATGGGCCTGATGGGAAATCTTTCTCTGGTTATATCCTGATTTTCGGTGGTGCTGCGATAAGTGGGCAATCAAGGAAATAGCGATGTATAGCACTGAGTACTGCTGAACCCGAATAAATCGCTATTTGTGAGGTTGCTAAGGAAGTAGTTGCTGATAATGGTTTATATGCTGAACTGGCTGACCAGACAGACACCTATTACTATATTTAGTGACAGTCAAAGCGCTAGTAAGCTAGTGTATACTCCTGCAATAGGAAAACGGTCAAAGCATATAAATATTAAGTATCATTTTGTTCGAGACTTGGCAGAGCAAAGGGTAGGATTCATTGTCAGTCTCATTTCACATTCATAGCAGACTTCTGTTTATAAGACGATAAACAATACGAAGTAGTTACCTAACGTTTAAATCAGTTAATTATCACATGGGAACGAAAACAACGCCACGATTCGCTGATACGCGCAGAAAATAACAACATTCAATCGATGGAATAATAATGAACTCTATTGAAACGTTATACTATTAGTGATAATTGAATTGCATTAATCGTGCATCATGACATGGGGAGCCGAAACGTGATCACTTAGGGACTTCAGATTAGTCCACAAATTTAAGGTCGCTCAGCGAGCTATGGAGAGAGCTATGCTTGGAGTTTCTCTAAAAAACAAGATTCGAAATGAAGTGATCCGACGGAGAACCAAGGTAACCGACATAGCTCTTAGGATAAGCAAGCTGAAGTGGCAGTGGGCTGGTCACATTTAGAAGAACCGATAACTGTTGGGGTAGACGAGTTCTCGAGTGGAGACCACGTTTAGGCAAACGTAGTGTAGAACGCCCTGTGGCCAGGTGGAGTGACGACCCTCGAAAAGTGGCTGGAAGAAAGTGAATGGGGAGTGCTGAAGACCGAGCTCAGTGGCGTGCATTAAAAGAGGCCTACGTCCAGCAGTGGACAAGTATAGGCTGATGATGATGATGATGATGAATCGTATATCGAATAGAGGGTAATAATCGTTTCATATCAGTGTTTATAGGTCTATTTTTTTTCGTTTTTTTCATATACTTTTATTAAAAAAAAATTGCATTGTCTTCGATTTGTGCTCACAAACCCTGAAATAAACACTATAAACCCTAGAAATTTCAGTTGGATGGCTAAACGGGAAGTGCTCGAAATTTAAATTGCAAGATTCCAGGACAGACAGAAATACATAGATACATACATACATACATACAAGTGAAATTAAATAAAAGCTTTTAAAAAAGTGCTTGTTTCTTGTAAATATTCAGCGTTTTGCTATCTTCGAACGCTGCGGCTGATAAATTCCGAGGTCAGTGAAACCGCATCATAATACACGTAAGGTAACACGAGTCTAATTGGACAATCATTGTATTTCGATCTGTGTCATGAATAAATATTAACTTGTTGGATTCACTGAACATTTATTTATTTACAAAACTTACAACTACCATTACAGGATTTCACCTAATGCGATAGTGCAGCAACAATTGACAAATAACCCTCCTCAGTCGGCTAAAAAATAACCTATGATTTAGACATAACATGTCTCTTCTTAGTCTTTTCGCTCTTGACAGAGCTGTCATTCTTGTCCATATAGTATTGTCTGAAGCTGATGCGATTTGCCTCACGATGTCTCGCCACCTCTCTCGATTTGTGTTCATGTACACTAAACATATAGGTACTTCATGACTAAAGGTTAAATCTCAATCGGTAAAATTTAAAAAAAACATATGTTGAGAAATGTTCTACTCCAAATAGTTGCTATCCTAATATAATGTTCGCCGTGCGTATCGATGTACAAAATGCGCGTGTATAGTTATTTGGACAAAGAACGCTAAGTCCATATTAAAGTTACAGTATACCGTCGAGTGCATTCGTCAATATCTACAATGCGTACGAATTTAAACATCAATAGATTTCACATCGAACAATGCTATGAGACGTGCGGGGCATGCATGTTGGAATATAAGAATGCCCGTCTATTGAGACGTGGGTATCATCATCCAGTCTATTTACAGAGAGATAGATAGAGAGAGAGAGGAAGCGTGGGTCATTATCTACCACGCTGGCCACCAGTACGGATGGTGAATGATACATGTCGTTGAATTTTGAGGCTATTACGATATTTTCCTTTTCCGTTTTTGTCAGACGTACGAAACTTATTAAACTCATTGATGCAGGGCATCTTATAAAAATGATTTCAATTTTCGAAACTTTAAAGATATGTGAAAAGATCTCACGAATGCTCGGTATCGTTGCAGGAGCAAAGAAGCTGCCGTGCAATCACATATTCCACGCGGCGTGCCTGCGGCTGTGGTTCCAGCGGCAGCAGACGTGCCCCACGTGTCGGCTGAACGTGCTGCGCGCGCCCGCGCCCGAGCCCGCCGCGCCGCACGCGCCCGCGCCCGGGGCTCCGCACGCCGCCGCTGCGCCCGGCGCCACGCCGCGACCGCCCGCGCCGCCGCCCTTCCCCAACATCCCGCCGCCCCGTAAGTAAATCTTACTGCCCGCACACCCTCGTGTACAGCTCTTCGGAATATGCCGTGAGCCGCTGTCATTCCGTGATTTTAGTGAAACTCTTTTAAGACTTAAGTCAGAAGACTATAATCTAGCGTTAGAAAGCTAACCATCAAGCTATACATATTACAAACAACCTTACCTATTTTGCTCTTTGTAATTTTAATGTAGATGTTCAGCCTTTTTGCTGCTAACTGCTAAATTATAAGTATAGACTGATGACAGTCAGCCCTCACAAAGCTACCAGCCATTACCTATATAGTCAAAGCTGCATTCGAAAACTAAAAGTACAATTAGTAATGTGGATTCCAGCTGGCATGGCCATGGCGTGGGGGATTGGCATGGCGCCGCCGCCGCCACCGCGGCCGGCCTCGCTCGCCACGCTCACCACCGCCGAGCTGCTGCGCATGGAGGGCACCGAGCGCACCAACATCGAAGCACGACTACAGGTAGTTTCTCTTTTTTGGTAGTATAAGTGCTGTTGGTCTCTACCGACCTCTACACCACCGGTCTCTCTCCGGAGCACTTTCGCGCCCCTCAGTCAGGTGAAGCTATAATAGCTTCACCTGACTGAGGGGCGGGCGCGAAAGTGCTTCGCCGCAATGCGTGACGCTGAAGGCGCACGCCAAATTACGTTTTGGCGACCGGCCAAGGGCACCCAGGGGGTACGAAGATCGGCTTGGGCGGTCGCCTAGATTACGGAGATCGAACTAAACTAAACACCTCTGGATCGCTAGTGTTAGTAGTAATCCAGGGAGTCCTGTAAAAATGGCTAGGACTCTTTGATTAATTAAACTTGTCCACCGTTTGGGAATACAACCTTCGAGATGAATTCGGCAAGAAACTCGAAGGCGAATAACTGATTATTTAAATAACGGGGCCTTCGACCTCGCCGGCGAGGTTGGTGTCTGTGTCTAAGTGTGTGATCCTCTACGGGTTGTCAGAGGAGGTAAGATAATCCAATCTTAAATTGAACGCCTCTCCACTAAACTCGATTGTTTCAATGTGAGAGAGGAAACACTTATTGCAACAGTGAGTGAGAGAGTGAGCGTAAACACATTGGAGGGGTGTTCAGTTTTACAGTAGACGAACTCTAACTACTCATTGGCAAAGGAAACGATACCACCTTACCCTGTGAGCCGGCTTGGTAATAGAACCACCCTTTCTTATCCCGCGGTTGCTGCGAGGATCAGCATATTCTATACTTATAATAAAGCAGAAAGTACCAAAACAATGAAAACAATTTAAAAAAAAAACTATGGGACATAAAATAAACTATATATATATTTTTTAAATTGTTTCTGTCTATTTGCCTGTTCACTTATCACATAAAAACTACTGGGCCGATTGCGGTGCGGTTATCACTGATGGATAGCTTAGAGTTTGACTTGAAAACTGGTGTACTTGGTATCTCAATCTATACAAGACCATTTGACGTCTGGACAAAGTTTGATGGTATTGGTACTTTTGGTTCTGGAATAAAACATAGGATCCTTAGATCTGGATTTTGGAGGCCTATGTTCAGCAGTGGACTTCTAAAGGCTGACATGATGATGATGATGACGATGATGATCCTTATATCCCAGAAACATAACCATGCCGGGTAAGCCGCAGGCACGGGTAGTATTATAATAAATTCAGGAAATGGACTATTTGACTATCTAGAGCTTAGAGAATTTATAACGGGAGTTGCCAAGTATAAGCGTTCCCCTCTGCCGAGGTACATGAACGATTAGTTCGTGTCCGTTTATAAAAACGAATTTCCACGATCGTTAAAAGACGATCGGAAAAATCAAATTTAAGTAATGACGGAGTTTCTTATCACACACACGTAAGTAATTGGCTACACAAATAAGGTATTAATTTATAGGTATGAAGGGGCCAAAATTATTATTTTTTCTAAATACTTATTTAAAACCTGCACTACACTGCTCACGTAGTTGCTTCGACAAAGTACGGTTCGAAGTTGACCGAAGTTCGAAGTACGTGACTACACACTCGTGCAACTTCGCTAGGAGCTCAGGCGCCCGCACGCTATGCCTCATGGATAATGTTCGAATGGCAGCTGCTTTTGCAATGTTTTTTCCTCGCGTATTATATCTACGTGCGAATATACCACAAGAAAAAAATATTTAATAATGGTGGATGATTGCAATGCACCGGAAAAGAACTATGTAGAATAAACAAGGCACAATAAATTTTAACATTACCTTTAATAATTTTTTATCACTATCATATGAAGTAAGCCGAGTACTGTAGTGAGACGCTTCGTTATAGAACTTCGGGACGCTTCGAGTCCTCTGACTCGGGCGCAAAAACCGACAACAATCGGAAGTCGCCCGAGGCGAGCCAAGGTTGCACGAAGCGAACTGAACTGCCCGTCTACACTCTCGTGTTCGCTTAACTTCGATCAACTTTGCGAGTAGTGTAGTGGGCGTTTAACAGTTATTTTTATGGCAAAAGTGTCTATGAAAAGTTTGCAACATTTTTTGGATTCGCAGTTGTTCTGTAAGTCTCACAGGTAAAAGTAACAAGAAGCTAAAAAACATTTTTACTAAAAATGCTCCAATGCCGGAACAACGTATATTCTTAACCGCTGAATGCAGATACTTTATATTTGGAGAGTATATTTATAAAGACGTAGCAACGTACACGAAAAGATGAATAAAAAAACGCATTTCATGGGGTTTAAAAAGGGGGTCAACGTTTTAACAAAATACCTGTGTTTTGAAGACACTGTTGGCATTAGACAGTCGACATTTTGAGTGTAAGCTCCTGAAATAAAAAAACTTACACGTGTATCCGGAAATTTTTAACTTTTCGAAAATACCACCATAAAATCACCATATTAGAATTCCAGTAAGTTATTCTAGAACCAAAAGTACCAATATATCAGAAGTTATCGATAGCTCGGCATCTAATCATCGGGTTAAGATACCAAGTACCCCAGTTTTTAAGTCAAACTCTAAGCTATCCAACAGTGAAAACCGAGTCGCAATCGGTCCAGTCGTTTTTACGTGATGCGCGAACAAACATAAAGACAGAAAGAAAAGATTTTAAAAAAAAACTTGTTCAGTAGCTTATTTTACCCTTGACCATTTTTTTTGATTACCTTCTTTTCGTTCTTATTGCTTTATTATAAGTATTAATTGATCAAACCCAAGATAAAAAGCGTTAATGAATTCAGCCCCTGTTTTGTTTGTTTGTCGTATGAGGAGTGCTGGCCTCTGGTGTCAGAGTTTATCAAGCCGCCCGAGGGCCTCTTACATGGCTTAACGACTGCTATTTATCAATAACAGCCGGGACCGACAGCTTAACGTGCCCTCCGAAGCACGGAACGATGGAAAATTCAGGCCTTGATAATAACCGATGGTCCTGTTAGAAGTATGCGTTATCGGCGTCACATTTGAGGTGACTGAACTTAACTTAAAATAAAACGTCTGATAACATAATTTGGGCCTACTGTACCTTCAACAAAGAAAATATTATACAATGTATTTTTAGATTGTGCAGATATTTTTAAACCAGGCCGGAAAATCAACGAAAACCAACAAAGATACGACATACGAATTACGTGACATAGTACTTTAATAAATATGTGAAAATCAGTTGTCTATGGAAAATTACTGGTAATGTTTATAAATATACCATTAAATATATATAACCTTCTCATCATGTCAGCCTTTAGAAGTCCACTGCTGAACATAGGCCTCCCCCAAAGAGCGCCATGACAAGCGATCTTATGCCACCTCCATCCACCGACTTCCTGCGATGGCTTCAATGTCGTCGGTCCGTCGTGTGGGGAGTCTCCCCACTGTCATCACTGGCAACACGCACTGATTATAAACTTTCGTCTTGAGGCTCTGCGGTATCTGCCACGAGTAGATACGGTGTAATTTCCCGAACGCTGCCCATCCGAGTTGGATTCGTCGGTTGACCTCTTTGTCGAAGTTGGATCATCTGACCCAAGTAGACATAGCGATCAACAGCTTCGATAATATCGTTCCCAACATAAACCGGCATGGGTACGACATGGGCATTTGACATGATGTTCGTCTTGTCCATGTTCATTTTAAGACCCACCTGTTGGGAAACAATATTGAGGTCACTGAGCATTGTGCTTAGGTCTTCCAGGGTTTCAGGCATGATGACTATATCATCAGCAAATCGAAGGTGAGTGATGTATTCGCCATTGATGTTAACACCAAATCCGTTCCAGTTCAGAAGCTTGAATATATCTTCCAGTGTAGAGGTGAACAGTTTCGGAGAAATAACGTCTCCCTGTCTCACCCCTTTTTGCAGCTGGATAGAATTCGTGCTCTGATCCTGAAGAATTGTCATTGTGGCCTTGCTGTACAAACACTTCAACACTTCGATGTACCGGTAATCAATCTGGCACCGCTGTAATGACTGTAGCACTGCCCAGGTCTCGACTGAATCAAAGACTTTCTCGTAGGCCACAAACGCTAGACATAGTGGCCGATTATACTCTTCGGTCTTCTGTATAATCTGCCGGAGCGTATGGATGTGGTCTACGGTGCTAAAACCTTTCCGGAATCCTGCTTGTTCGGGAGGCTGAAAGTCGTCAAACATACGAGCGAGAAGGTTTGTAACTACTCTCGAAAACAGCTTATTGACGTGGCTCAGCAGCGAAATGGGCCTATAATTCTTCAAGATGGTTTTATCACCTTTCTTAAAGAACAAAACCACTACGCTCCTGTGCCACGCCTCTGGCGTTGTACCCTCGAGGATGACGGAGTTAAACAGCTTCTGAAGGACTTTAAGTACCGGTGTTCCACCCGCTTTCAGTAGCTCTGTCGTTATTCCGTCCTCCCCTGGTGCCTTGTTGCTCTAAAGCTGTTTGAGAGCCATTCTGATCTCGTATAGACAGACGTCCAGGATATCTTCGGTATAATGTCGGGTCATTCGGGCTCTTGCATCGCTAGTCCTGCTAGGAGGACTACGCAATGAGGTGTATAATTGTCCATAGAACTTCTCGAGCTCACTCAAAATCTCTAGCTTCGAGGAAACGATGCTGCCACTGTCGGTTTTCAGCTTCGTCAACAGGCTTTGCCCAATAGACAGATCTCTTGCGAACACTTTGGAGCCCTTGTTTCGCTCTATTGCGTTCTTAATACAAGTAGTATTATAGGAACGCAAACCGTGTCGCATTGACTTGGAGATCTGTTTATTAAGCAAGCTGGACTCGACATATCCACTGAAGTGCAGCCTCATCTCGCCTTGTTCTGCCATAAGTTTGAGGGTATGCTCAGAGAGTTTCTGGGTTCTTTTTTTGCGGGGGGTCTTAAAGAACTCCGACCCGACCGCATGGACAATTTCCACCAGCCCGTTATTTAGTTCGTCCACTGTATCGCATTCGGTAAGGATTTGGAAGCGATTTTGGAGCTCCAACTGAAAGCTCTCGGGGTTTTGGATTTGGGCAGGACTTGGGCGAAGAGTAGATCTCATCAAACGAGACCTCTCCAGCTTTACGTTGATATTCAATGAGCCTCATGCGGTGATCACTGCGGTGGTCTTAACCCTGTTGATCACAGATACATCATTGAATATATGCTTATTGGTCGTCAAAATGAAATCTATCTCATGCTTATGACCGCCGGGGTGCAGCCACGTCCATTTCCTGGAGAGGCGCTTCTTGAAAAAGGAGTTCATCATAAAGAGTCCCTCCTTCTCCATGAAGTCGGCCAATCGCTGACCCCTTTGGTTCCGCTGTCCAAATCCAAACTGCCCCACTCTCAGTTCATTGCCATTCCTCATGCCCAGCCGTGCGTTGAAGTCCCCCATCACCACTGTGAAGTATGTTTTCGGGGCATGTATGGCATTAGAAATGTCGTCATACATAGCCCCACTTCATCGTCCGGGCGTTTCGAGTGTGGGGCGTACACCTGTATGACCTTCAACGAATACCGTTCGGTAATTCTGAGTATAAGGTATACTCACTGCTCGAAACGCTTTCGATCTTCACAATGTTGTTGACGAGGGACTTGTGGACGAGAAACCCGATACCATGTTGGGACTGCTGGTCGCCCTCCCGGTAATAGAGTGAGTTGCCGGAATTGAGGGTCATCGTATCCTCTCCCTCTCTTCGGACTTCTGATAACCCTATAATACCCCAGCGCAACTTACTTACTACTTCTTCCAGTTCTATCAACTTCTCATCGGTCCTCAAAGTGCGTGCGTTATAAGTTGCCAGGTCCAGAGATCGTGGGGGTTGGTAGCTGGGTCTCTGCCGGGGATTCTTAGCACCCCCTGCTCCGCCGTTACCATGGCTGCTACCGGTGCCAGGAATAACGGAGCCGCCGGGGCCTGGGGGCCGTCTTTTTGGTGTGTCTATCATTTTGCCATAGTCACCACGCTTGGCAGGCGGATTGGTGACCGCAGTGTAGCAAATATGTGCTCGGAGGACGCTGCTGCCCATCTTCCAGTGTGTAATCCCTTAGTCGCCTCTTACGACATCCACGGGAGGATTGGGAAGGGTCTTATTCTAAGCCGAGACCGCCACGGCTAATAATAATAATACTAAATATAATATAACCTTATGTATTCATAAACATAGATAATGTAATTTAAAAAATACTATGCAAACTGAGAATTTTGGAAAGGTAAATGGGTTTTTTTTCCAAAGTTTCCGGAAGTAGTTTCGGGAATTTTCATCCTTATTCAGACAAATTCAGCAGAGCCTCGAATCGAGGATCTGCAACATCAAAGAATAGAAAACATGTGACATTAAGGTGTCAGTTAATTTTATGTCCCTCTCATCCATGATCAAGTAGAGCGGGAAAGATGATACGTCTCGGGAGTAAAACTTAAGGTTGTTGTTTATTTGTAGGAAAACTATGCTACGAGTATGAGTTAAAAAGTGTCTAACCATTTTCTCAATCATAATAAGCTCTTTCTTTTGGTATATCTTTGATATAATTTAGTGACGAGGTCTCTTTCCAATCAATGTTCTAAGCATAAAGTAGTGTTTACCTTTAATTTTATTTTCTATCGAGTGAATTCATTACTAATCATGTTTATAAAGTACGAGATAATAATGTAAAATATTGATGTGATACCAATTTCATAGTTCTGGGTTAATTATAAAACAAGATACAGACGTTGAAAAATGATCGAAAATTGCTAAAAGTGCTAGAACCGGGCCTTAACTATTTCTCAGATAGGTATGCGACAAACTACAGTAGTCGCAGCGAATCTGTTTGTGAAGTTAGGCTCTGTGAACGATTGCGCAGGTACTGCTGTGGGAATAAAACAGCATATAGTAAGAGCGAGATAGAATATGCGAAAAACGTAAGCGAGGGAGCGAGGCAGTTATACAATGCTGTCTTCACCTTCAACATTGGGATTGCGCCTGAAAAATAGCAGTTTGCGCAGCGACTAGCAGATAACTTCCGAGGCACATACTTCCACTGCGACTACTGTACAATTCTTAAAAAAGTGTAAGCAAGTGTATACGTTTTTGTTTGAAAATATATTACGAATTTCGATAAAACTATATTATTGCAAAAAATGCCTTATTGATTTCTCCTACAATCCGAAGGCTCCGTGGATCCGAATGGGGGGTAATTTTCAGGAGTTCGGGTTATAGAGGTATCTCGACAGGAAATGCACTAGGGTATTTAACATTAGGAAAAACAGAGTGATACAATATTTCAATTAACTGTCACTAAATGCTACACGCCTTGATGATCTTAAAAAAACATATGTAATTATATTCAATCAAGGCCGGTGCAAACCAGATGCGTGCGCGTGAGGTGCTGAGCGTGCACGCATCCGGCACCGGCCTTCAATCCTGACGTCTCAAACATAAGGCGGCTCGTATTACAAACGATTTAATTTAACATTTGACCTGATACAATGACAGTTTAAAATTAAAAGTAATAATCAAATAGCCTATTGCCTAACATGAGTTGCTATGAGTTACATGGGCTACTATGAAGTAGCCCTCTTCACTTTCCGTCCTATGTAATGTACTGTAACTGGTTTGTCGCAGCTCCTCCGCGAGATCCAAGCCATGCTGGACGCGTCCGTGCTGCTGATGCAGCAGTACTGCGCCGTGGTGGCCACGCTGCCGCAGAACTCCGCCACAGTCGCCACGCAGACTGACGCTGTGTAAGTACTTTAAAAACAATGGCTAACAAGCAACACATCAAAGGTTGGTTTTGGAGGGTTGGACCAAAATGCAAATTGTGTTTATTTCAGTAGGCATTTAGGTTCCACCCTCTACACGGTCAGGCGTTTGCCGCCTCCCTTGATATATTGAAGGCTTTTGATCGGGTCTGGCACGATGGCCTTTTAAATAAGCTTCCCTCATATGGATTACCTGTTGGCTTATGCAACTGGGTAGCTGTTTTTTTGAGGGAAAGATCGATTCGAGTAGTCCTAGAGGGCTGCTCGTCTGATCAAATGGCTATCAATGCCGGTGTACCTCAGGGATCGGTTCTCTCGGATACACTGTTTTTATTGCACTTAATGACCTTCTAAAGCCCGGTACCTTTGGGTATGCAGATGACAGTACTGTAGTTGAGAGATACATTTCTAATACTCAAGCCAGCTGTGACGCTATCCAAAACAAAAGTGTCCTCTAAAACTATCTCCGTCTTTCCGTAGTGTAACAATGCCAATAGGCGACCATCTTGAACTTTTGGATGTCGAACTCACATCGAACCTGAATTTTGGGTCTTACATTGAATCCAAAGCCAAGGTAGCTGCAAATAAACTTGGAATTTTGTCTAAGGTTAGGCGGTACTTCACGCCGGGACAGCTTTTGAATCTTTATCAAGCACACAGATCCCATCTTGTATGGAGTACTGCTGCCACTTCTGGGACGGTTCTGCCAAGTATCAGCTCGAGGCTTTGAATTCAATTGAGAGACGTGCTATGAGGCTCATTGGGGATGACATTCTGGTAAAGGTAGAGATGAAACGGATATCCAGTAACAATCCGGTATCCGACCTAAATTTAGTATTCGGCCGGATAATAAGCGACTATTCGGCCGATGGATTAAAAAAAAAAACGTAATGACCAATTTTGGTACCTTATTTAATCCAAATAACAAATATAATTACCATAGGATTATAACAACAACAAAATAGTAATTGTAGTGCATTAGGGGAAAATTGTGGGAAATGAATGCCAAATTTATCCACATTTACAGGAACGGTTTCGCTTGTCTTCATAGACAAGGTCAGTTTCAGAAAAAACATAGTTTTCTTCAAATTATATATGTAGGTAGGTATACTTAACTAACCATAACATCCAATTGTTTTTTAAAAATAAATCTCATGAAATAATTAATAACAAAAGAAAAAATATAGGCTAGATTTGTTTGGTACATACCTTCTTTCAATGATACATTTTAACGTTACATAACAAACAAACAGCAAACTTTTGACAGTCTTTGCTTATAACAAAATATTCCCATAAATAAAGGCAATCTTTTATTTACTAATGTCATATTTAATCGCTTGTTCTTTTTAGAAATATAAATATACTTTTGTAATTACCTCAAACTACAATTAATTATTTACAATAATCTCAAGTGTTCGTGTTTGCAATCAATTCAACTAGTTAAAGAAACTCTTGCTGACTTCGCTCATGAACGAAAAGACCCGAATTCACCCGAGCCTGCCCGATCGTTCGTGCGCCAACTTGCTCGTTATGATGCGCCATTCGGCAAGGTTCGGCCAGATATCCGGCTATCTAGCTTCAAGGTTTGCCGGATATCCGGTATCCGGCGAAACAGCTATCCGTTTCATAACTAGAGAGTAAAGAGTAAGCTTCAAAGTCAGGCGCATCTATGTGAGGTTGCAAGCATTTCGGTATTCCAAGAACTGCACAATCTGATTCCCCTATCACCTTCTCACCATCTCCGCACGACTAGACGATCGGCAAAGCGCCACCCTTTTATGGTTGAAATACCTCGCAGAAGAACGAAGCGTTATGCTTCTTTATTTATTATAAGAACTGCAAAAGAGTGGAATGCCCTGCTCTCGTCAGTGTTTCCGGTAAAATATAACCCAGGTGTGTTCAAGTCATGAGAGAATAGGTTTCTACTAGGCAAGCGCGCTACACTTTCGACCACATCATTGCTTTCCATCAGGTGAGATCGTTGTCAAACGATTGCCTAGACAGAAATAATAAAAACTTTTCTCTAAGGGATCGAATCCGAAACGAGGTGATTGGCAGAGAACTAAGGAAACCGACATAGCTGAAATGACAATGGGCTGGTCACATTTGCCGAAAACCAGTAACCGTTGGGGTAGACGAAGTCTAGAGTGGAGATCGTGAATCGGCAAACGTAGTGCGGGCCGCCCTCCAGCTAGATGGAGCGACGATCTGCGCAAGGTAGCGCAGTTAATAGAAGAGAAGAGCCGAAGATCGGGCTCCGTGGCGCGCCGCGGGAGAGGCCTATCTCAGCATGGACTAATGTAGGTTGTTGATGATTTAGTCTGAAGCCATATTTAGTAGATTTTAGAAAACAAAGCGGTGGAAGGAGTATTTACTATAATAGTTAATACTTGATCTACTAAACATGGCATGATTCTGTATTCTATTCTCTTACCGTTACTACGTATTTTACTTACTCAATATCTTCGGACGCTCTTAGGCCTAAGCTCTGGTGGACTTTCTGCTTATCGCTAGACATCGGCAGAAACTATTGGGCCCGGCTAGGACCCAATAAACTAGCAGGTGCCAACTACACCGCGCACATGTTAAAACTATCCGGTGTTAAATGTGACGATGCCAATATTTGGGGGTGCCAACGTTTGGACGTTTTTTGATTTAATCAAGGAGACACATATTCCTGGACATGCCTCATTGATCTTCATAGATTAATTATACCTTTTCGTATTCCAAACAGTATAATCCCAGAGCCTGCGACTTCGCCTCCCAAGCCGAAGCCCGAACCCGACGCGGTGCCGACCACATCGAGCTACCAACCCACGCCCTCCACGAGCAAGGCGAGCGTCGAGGACGCGCAGCCCGGCCCCTCCACAGATAGCACTTCTACTTTAAACACTAATAGGTGAGGCAGGAATAAGATCCACTTCAGTGGGATAATATTTAACTACAATAAACTTATCATCCTATCTATTCGAAAAAGACGACTTGGTTTGCCTTTAAGTGCTCCCAAAGGTGGTGATTTCTATAAGAAACTTATAGCGAGATAATTAACTTTAATCCTCTTTATAAGTGCGCCGCAATTATCTTTGCCGCGCACTTTTTGAATTTGGAACATCTTAGTGTTCAGCGCCAAAGAAATCGAACGCAAATATTGTTTGAATCATAGAGAGAGTATCAATATAGAGGAGCTCCACACGTATACTGAAAAAAAGATGGATATAAAGTACCAACAATTTTAGGGTTACCTGCTTTGCAAAATAAATACCCTGGCGAGCAAGAATATTTAACTGCAAATTTATATTCAGCCCAAATTATAAAGTTAGTGCACAAGAATAAAAAGATAGTCTATTTTTGAGGTTTTGATTGATAGGACTAAATAATTTTCCTGGTAAAAAAAGGATGTTAATAAAATAAAATATATTCGGTACAATTCCGCACCAATTACCTAGTAACATTTCTGCTCATCATACAAATGATTGCATCTTGCAGGGTTCGAACCCGCTACCATTTGATTTCGTATCTAGGGTCTCTAGCCACTAGACAAAAATGGAATAGTGCAAAGTACACGAAAAATATAGATCACACTAATATTATAAATGTGAAAGTTTGTCGGTGTGTGTGTGTGTGTGTGTGTGTGTGTGTGTGTGTGAGAGAGAGAGAGAGTGAGTTATAGTATGTTTGATACTCCTTCACGCTGAAAGGATTTGGATGACATTTGGTATGAAGGTAGCTCATATCCTGGATTCACACATAGGCTACATTTTATCCCAACAAAAATAAAAACATGTTAGAAATCGGGAAACCACGGGGCGCTGCTAGTGTAATCATGAAGGGCTGACTTGTATAGTATAGAATTAATTTACTCAATTGTAGGTACAGAACCGATTCGTAAGAATATCTTCTTTTCTGTTTTTCTGAAATATTTTGATTCAAAAATGTTTTGAGCATATACATGAGGAAATTGTTGGAAGCCAGTTAGTGCAAACTGTTACACTGTCCCATAACTCTATTATAGTCAGAAATTTAGGAAGTCTGGAAAAACTAAGGGGATTAAATTAGAAAATTGACAAAAAAAATATTTATTTTTTCCATTTTGTTTAATATAATTTTGGTTGATTTTTCACACACAGCTCCATTTAACCCCAGACTAAGCAATGCCTTTACTATGGGAACTAGATAACCGCTATCAGTGATCTCTTTGTATTTTGTTAACACATACTTATTATACATCAAAGTACCCACACACAGAACAAACAACAATTATTATTTTACGTTAGATACTTAAAATTACCCAGTATTTGAGGGTATAAAAAAAACAAAAATATGGTATCCCTAAAATGAGATTAACGCTACGAAATGTAGTACATAGATCCGTCGTTTATGTCCTTACTCGTTCCAGCTCACTGAAACCAAATCAAGATAGAGCGAGATGGACATAAATGTCAAAATAAAACAAGCCACGCAATTTGTGAGGATAATACTACGAAAATATAACCTTTACAAACAGAAAAATATTAAAAATATCGTCTAAAATCAATTAAATCTTACTATAACTAAAGCGAAGGAGAATCTAATAGTAATTACGTATGCAAGACCATTCAATAATGCACTCGAAATCAAAACTTACGTGTGAAAGGATCTATTTTGATATTTTCGTTCCGTACGGCTTTTACAGCCTACAATGCACCATTATTGTAGGTTAAATTTAAGTGTTTCACAAAAATCAGCACTCAGAAATGTTCAAATGCAGTCAAAATAGCACAAATCACCAAAATATCGAAGACCAAAATGTCTTGAACGGTTTTTTTGTCTGGAATGAGTTTTTGGGCAAACAACCAATGCAGCATACTATTTTTTGTAAGGGACAACAAATATTATCGTCTTCTCTTTTACTATCAGGTAACGGTGTTTAAGTTTATCTCGCTTGTACAAATATTATTATTCTTGGAGCATCTATATTGATAGTCCCTCTACGATTTGAATAAAGACTGGCTGATACGACGGCCCATAGTCGCGCCGCCGCGCCGGCTGAATAAAAAAAAAAACAAATTAAAAACGCGCAAACTACAGCCCGCGTTTTCGTCAATTTTAGAATTTAGATTGTTAGAAATTCATCGTTTTGTTTTGGAAAATGAGTTCTTCAAGTGACAGTGAAAGTATATAATTAACTCCTGAAAGTATTAGAACTGACGCAAGAAATGTGATGGATAATCTATTACCTGCAAAATCCCGGGAGAAATATATGAAAGCCTATGGTAATTTTATTGAATGGAGAAATGCAAGAAGCGCCAAGATTTTTTCAGAATCTGTGTTATTGGCCTACTAAACAACCTTTCACTCTTTGGAGTACCTACTCAATATAAGTTTTTAGTTGTTTTATTATCTATACTTATAATAAAACTGTAACGGGTCCAATTCTGTACATTGAAGATATTTTGAATATTTTTTTTGGACCTTACTCAGTATTCGATACTGAAGCCAAAACTGTATTATTTTTTTTCATTTTTGTCTGTCTGTCTGTCTGTATCTTGGCTAGACATCACGCCGAAACTACTGAATGAATTTAAATGAAACTTGGTATGATTTGAGTTCATACTACGAGGTAGGACATAAGCTACTTTTCATCCCGAAAAATGAAAGGGTTCCCGCAGGATTGGGGTTGAAAGTTATTTCAAAAAACACTTACCACTCTGAAACTACTAGACGGATTTTGATGCAACTTGGCACAGTCATAGTTTATATGATGGGTTAAAATTGAGGATACTTTTTATCCCGAAAAATAAAGTGTTCCTTCGGGATAATGTCAAAAATTCTGTAAATTGAAGATATTAAGCCAACACTGTATTTTTTATTTTTGTCTGTCTGTCTGTATGTACCTTGGCAGCGCACCACGCGGAAAATACTTAATGAATTCAAATGAAATTTGTTATGATTTGAGTTCACACTTCGAGGTAGGAGGACATCGGATACTTTTCATCCCGAAAAAAATAAGTGTTCCTGCAGGATAGGGGTGGAAAATTATTTAAAAGTACACTTCATGCTGAAACTATTCGACGGATGTTGATCCAACTTGGCACAGACATAGTTTATAAGATAGGTGAAAATTATGGATACATTTTGTCCCGAAAAAATAAAGGGTTCCTGTGGGATATGGGTCCAAATTCTGTACATTAAAGATATAGTGTTTTTTTTTTAATGTTTCTCTATATTCTATTATGAAGCCTAAAATGTATGTTTTTTATTTTTGTTTGTATGTCTGTCAGTCTGTATCTTAGCCGCGCATCTACTGGATGAATTCAAAAGAAACTTGGTATGATTTGAGTTCGTACTACGAGGTAGGACATAGGATACTTTACATATCGAAAAATTTATGGGTTATTATTTAGGGGTTGAAACTTATTTAAAAGAACATGTACCACGCTGAAAGTAATGGACGGGTTTCGATGCAACTTGGCACTGTCTTAAGTTATATGATGGGTTAAAATTGAGGATACGTTTTATCCCGAATAAGTAAAGGGGTTCTGCGGGGTATGGGTCCAAAGTTGTGTTAATATTTAAGTAATAAAAAATATTTTTTGGATGGTTCTCTGAACTCTCTGATGGTATACTGAAGCCAAACGGTTTTACTTTTTAATTTTGTCTGTCTCTTTGTCCGTATCTTGACCGCGTATCGCAACCAAACTACTAAATGAATTCAAATGAAAAAAATGCTCTTGGGTGCTTAAAAAAGGTATTGAACAATTATTTTTTTGTTAATCGTGTCTTTTTTTCTGTTTGTCTCTATGTTTGTTTGTTCACGCATCACGTAAAAACTACGCGACCGATTGCAATGCGGTTTTCATTGTTAGATAGCTTAGGGTTTGATATAAATCTGGTGTAATTGATCTCAATCCGGTGAGTTAGAAGCCGAGCAATTGATAAAGTATTTTTGACGGCTGAAGAAATTTTGTTCAAATGTTGGTATATTGGTCCTGGAATAGCACATTATGGTACTTTGAACCTAAAGAAAAGAACACGCGTGCGAAGCCGCGGGTACAGCTAGTTAAATAATAATATTACAATAAAATATGAGGCGCCTTTTATTTTCTCATAGTGGGTTATGAAAACTATCACTCGGGCGCAAAAAATATTTTTGGCTCGGCCGACGTGCTTTGAATCCCTCGCTACGTTCAGGATTCTACTAAAGAATCCTTCACTCCGCTCTGGATTCAAAATAGCGCCCTCGCCGGCAAAATATTATTTTGCTCCCTAGTAATACAATCTACTATACTGCAGCTGCTTGTGCCTTGTGATTTATTATTATGTGGTTTTAATTACGAAAGTGGTAAATATTAGGGAAAAAAAATATTCTTTGAAGGCTTTTTCACATATCCTTTTCAACCACTTTATAATATGGGGCATTTTACCATTTGCGGCGACCTAAAACAGTCATAGGTTTTATTAACTAAATAAGCCTAAATTACTACAGATAATAAGACCTTCAGGAAAAAAATAGAAATGTGTGGGCAAATGATTTGTTTGCTTTAGAATCGCATTTGGACAGAAGTACAACTAAGTAGTAGTGATTTTACTTATACAAGAAAAAGAAATAAGAATCCTAGATATTATAGATATCCTTATAATATGTACAACAAAAATTAAAGATATCACTTTTTAACAGTGGTTAGTTGAAGTATGTTGAGTTTAGTACTGAGACCGGCTCCACTCGTTACACAATAGAAATTTAAGCTCATATCACTTTGTATTCTATCTAGTGCCGGCCATTTTTATACAACTGCCAAAAAAAGGAATGTAATTTTTTAGGATTCATGTACGTTTTGTTTGTTTGTATGTATGTGAATTTCTTTATTCCACCATAACTTTTAAATGCTTGAACAGATTTAGACGTATGGGGTATTGTTAGAATCCTTACATCCTCCCTCCGAGTAACGTATGTTTTTGTTTAAAATTCAATATGTCTGCAGAACTGCTCTATTTTCATATGCAAAAAAACTGCATATTTTACAATATGGGTATCAAATTGAAGGCCTTGATAAGCACATTCCAACAATATTTTAAGTTATTTTTTGGCAAAGCAGGCATGTTTTTTTAGCTTTTAAGCTTGTGTTTAGAAGCTAAGACAAGTATGAAAATGCTAAACGTAAGAAAAATGCCCCGGGGTGAGCGCTACCCGTGCAAAGCTGGGGCGAGACACTAGTGTGACATATTTAATGCTTATTTTTTTCCTTTAAGACTGGAATTGACAGTTCCCTTTATTTCCAGAGATAAGACTGACGCCGACGCGGAGGAACTGAGAAGACGTCGATTGCAAAAATTCACAATGGATAAATGAGATAGCCGATACATTTTTCTTTCCATTTTTTCCTAACTTACTATTATTTAATGTACAAAGTGATTGGTACGATTAAGCATTGTGTATTCTAATTCTGTAAATGTATTTATGTTCTTGTAAATATAATGGGATATACACATGAATACATTACATGGATCTTTGCTTTACCACTAGTCTAGGCTGTTAAATGATAAAACATTGACTTTATACATTATTTATTAAACTAATCTAAAACTATTTTGAGGTTTGAAATCTTACGAGTTATAGAATGCATTGATGTATCCGTAGACCTTGTTGTTGTAGTTCTCCAAGACGGGCATGCCACTGAAGTAGCGACTTGAGTCGTAAAGCTTCATGTTATTTTTGCAGTACCATACGTTCTTTGTGCCTTCTGTTCCATCAACATCGAGGGTGTTCAGTTCTAAGACGCCGAAATGGTATTTCTGTCCGTCTGTCTGGATGCAGTTGATGTAAATAGGCTCTGGCAGCTCTTTTACCTCCTCCTGTACAAATAAAAACAGTTCTGCTTGTAGTTATAGGGGCATAATATAAAACGTGGCAAGGCCTATATTGCAGTTTTTTTTACTATTATTACCTTAGATTTAAGAACACCAAAAAGTCAAATCCCGATAAATCAAAATCTGATAACAAAATCGAGGGTTTATTGCGAAAACCAGATAAGTGCAGGGAAATTAGTTACGAATTACACATACAAGTTCAAATGTTTGAACCTAATTAAACCGCTATTATATCAGTAGCTCTTGGTTATAAATAATTCATAAATAGCAATACTTATTGACCAAGCGAGCGCAAAGCGTCTCCGTTTCAGCTTTCAGAATGCTTGAATATGTCCGGATGTCTATGCGGCTGTTCTCCTCTACTACTAAACCCTTAAAATGTTTTTTTGTTCATCCTGATATTTTAATAAGTATTGATTTTACAATATTAATTATATAGCACAAAGTACAGTACATACCCCATGCAACTGTTTGGCATATGCAGAAGCAACGGTGAAGGCATGTATCAAGGACCTGCCCAGTATCTGCTCCTCGGTGACTGGGATCTCAAAGATGTTGCTTACTTCAGTGCTGTTGTAGTGAAGCCATGTTGTGTGCGGGTGCCTCATAGTGACTGTTGGACGAATGGCTGGAAAACAAGCCTTTGTAAGGACAGAACATCATGTTAAAGTTTTTATAAAAGGGATAATTTTTTGGCAATACCTGCTACAATTGAATACTATTGCACTGGCTACATTCTAGCTGCACTTAGCATAACCTATTGCACTAGCTATACAATTGTGGCAATTATTCTAACAAAACTAGCCCATTTAGGGAGGACCTTTATATTAATCTTGAGGAAAATGGACAGCCTGTCACCCATTTTCTTTTGTCATGGTTAAAGGCTATATTCAAGCCAACAGTGTAAATAGTCAGAATTGACACTGATCCATGAATACATAAAACCAGCTCATCAAAATCCCACAATCTTTACAATCTGGACTTTTGTGTTTTGCAATCATGTTACATGGGAACTGTCAACAGCAGATAAACATCATGATTACTTACGATATTTACTGCTTTCACTGTAAAAGTGTTCAGGAGGCAGAGTGGCATTATATTTCACAGGATACAAATCTGGGATTTCAACAAAAGGTATATCTTTCTCAGCATCATAATTCACAGGCTTGTTGCTCGTCACAAGAATGTTTGAGACTTCCTGGAACTGTATTAAATCTTCCTCCTTGGTGAATACAGTTTGGCTTTTGACATCATTCACTATATACTTGGTTTGTGTGACTTCAGTGTCGCTACTCTTTTCTACAAGTTGCAAAAGTTTATTTGTAAGGATTTGGCTGAAAATAATAACGTTGTCAGTAATAAGAAGAGACAATAATTAGGTTTAAAGTTTATATCAATTACCAAGAAGTTGTTAAACATACTTCCTTCTCCTGTCAGTGATACCCAAAATCCTTGCAAAGTTGTAAGCTGGTCTTACTTCATCTTTTATCTTTGGCAGTTTTTTTTGCTCACAATCAAACACATTGGCTGATAATATCGACTTTTTGATATTTTCGTGAATTGTTGTTGGGGCAGGCAGCACTGCTAACTCTTCTATCTTTGAGGGCAGTTTCCCTTCAGCTATTACTGTCTTGGTGAGGACTTGTGCCTGGGATATGCCCTCGAGGAGTACGTTTGTGTTTCTGAGGGTGTAACACGGGCGCTCCTTGTAATCAGGATGGTTCTCGTCTTTGGGTATGGGATGTTCATAGGGTCCGACTATTTCCAACCTGCATCAAGAATATATTGGTTACTGGTGATTATTGGACGAACGTTAGAAATTTTACCCAATTTTTCACAAACCTTTCATGTTCTATCGGTTTTTTTTTAACAAATTCGACAGCATCTTCAACATTGATGCCCTTTGCTTTTAAATAATCCTCCACTCGAGTATCAATGGGCACTCGTTTCCCTTGCGCTAGCCAATGCTTTTTGAACATAAAACCTATATGTTGTCTATTTAAAACTTGTGTTATTCTCATTTTTATTTATGTTTGAGGACTTTTTAACTAAATATTCCGAAAAATAACCTAACTTTTCAAACATGAGCTGTCATTTAGTCGAACAGTCGCCAGCAGTGTTGCATCCGAGCTGCCGAAAAATTATAGGTAGGGTATGGAAATTAAAAAGATTGAGTTTGGCAAAAAAAATATAGTACGTTTTTTTAAATACCCTTTATCTAAATAGTAATGTAACAAAGACATAAAGAACTAATTTACAGTTATTTTTATGGCAGAATTATTTCAACATCTGCTATTTCTTCGATGGAAACATCGTCTCTAATTTAGTATTAATTCGACGCATCATATTGTCGGTTGCTTCAAATTCAATCATCGCCCCTATTAAACAAAGGAGGACTAGGGACCTACAACTCAGCATGGACCGCGTATGTTAGGCGCAACGCACACAATTGGCCTCAGTCGTAATCGGAGTTGCATTGGTGTAACACGTGCGTTACTTTTTTTTTTTTTTTTAACCACTTATTATTCGGAATTCACAGCAAAAATGCCTTCCTGTTCTTTTATAAGATGCACAAATAGCTCAAGAACCAAAAATAAGTTGCACTGCATTACTTTTCACTCGTAAGTACTGTAAATCATAATGTTCTTTAAAATTCTACTGATTGATATTGTTTGAAAATCGCCATTTGCAGAAAGGGACAGAAATATACGATTCATAAGAGTGCGACAAGACAAACGGCGTATAAAAGTTTAATCAAGGCCCTATTAGTACACTGACAAATGTCAATCAAACCGACAATAATATTGTCAGTCAAACTATAGAAATTTCGTACATTTTTGTTATTTGAAACGCAGGTTTTGCGTATTCGACTGACATTTGTAGGTTTATTATGATTTGTCTGTAGGCGATTGTCGGAAACGCTAAATTAGCATATTTCGTGTGCGGCAGTGACGCCGCCCCTAGCACCGACAGTCGCCTCCCAGCAGCCACATATGGCACACTTGTAATAGTCGTTGATAATATGTGTTTCGTATAAACCTAATAAAAGGTATTAGAGCATTACCCTTTGCGTTTCCAATGAGCACCCCCACTCACAACGCGCATCCTCAACATATCCTCACAAGTAGACATCATACACCACATTGTCGCTTTATGAAATAGCCAGTGGCCCAATTCCATAACTTGGCTACAATCGGATTATCACTTTTTTCATAGCAAATTCGACTCTATCGCAAGGCATTAGTGGTTGCGATACTGAGAATTTGATTGAAGCCAAGTTATGGAATCGGGCTGCAGATTTCTTTGTACCGTCAGAAAGAAAAAAAATACATAGATTTTTATATAATTGATTTTTTCACTTAAAAATAGCTTATTTCATTTTAATCTATCTACCTTTAGGTATTTGCCCCTTGTTTATATTAGAAGCGTCAACGTAATAGATACTTTCTAACATGTACCTGATATTTCTTCACATCTTTATTTTGTCTACTCTACACCCACTAATTAATTAATATTAATATAATTAATAGTTAATTGTTATTAATAGGTTTCCTAAAGATGAACTGTGGAAACATAAGTGGCTACAAGTTGTCAGGAGATAGCACTGATCTCTATGGATAGGCTCTGCCGTACTTTCGTTAGTGCCGATTCAAAGCGTCCCACTGAGCGTACAATAGTACAAAAAAAGTAAATACGTTTACTACTTACGTACGTAGTAAATAAATTAGTTCCGTGGACGCTCATGACTGCCAAAGTACTGCTATCAGCGCCAACAGCGCCAAAGTGGCGATAATCAAATGAGCTAATTGCGACGTTCGTCATTAGTCTGTCTAGAGTACTAGTAATATGCAGTTGTCTATGGGGAAGAGCCAGATTGGCTACCCAACAATAACAGTAGATTATATTCATACACTTCAAATTAGAACATATGTGTACAACTCACAAAGGATATAGGAAGATATTAAAAAGCGCAGGTCCATATTTTTGGGTAGGTGATAGAGTCGATTTTGCTATGAAAAATGTGTCAATCTGATTGAAGCCAAGTTCTGTAATCGGGCTGCAGTGGCCCAATTCCATAACTTGGCTACAATCGGATTATCACTTTTTTCATAGCAAATTCGACTCTATCGCAAGGCATTAGTGGTTGCGATACTGAGAATTCGATTGAAGCCAAGTTATGGAATCGGGCTGCCGGTGTTCAAATGGCTTGTGACCTCTGTGGTTTTCGGTGTTGCTATACATACATGCATGAGGATGAGTGTAAGAAATTAGTGTGCGGACAAATTATAGTATTTAAGTGTACATCCTATACGAACGATATTATATAGTGCTCAATATGAAATTGTAGTATAAATACTATAATTATAGTACGGAATGCAACGCTGTTCGCCAGCCAGTGTAAGTAAATGTGACATTGACAATTGGTTCTAATCTAACTTTTTTTATTTCTAGTTTACTCGCACGTCTTGTGCATCTGCCAATTTCAAGTGCCTTCTGTCTGCTTCAACTTCGTAATATGTATTGCTTCTATTTTTAATTTCCTGTCTTGAATAGGTAAACAATAAAAATATTGCAGATTGATGTTTTGTACTATTTCTTCTGTGGTTTTGTTTCAAAAGTGGGGAAACGTTACGCGATTTGTAAGCATTCGAAAAATTTGAAAAAGAAACGGATCAGAAGGGGTAATTTAGGAAGGAAAGAACATATACATATTTACAAAACTTATAAAATAATTAGGTACATAAATTATTTACAGTTCTACATTTAGACTTAGCTAAAGTTTTGTAAATTTAAGGTTACATAGAATACAGAAGAGATTTTATACATGTAGGAAAAGGGACACGAAGGGATATCAAGTTATCAAAAAAGGAAGAACGGTCATAGTTAGGACACGAGATAAATATATGGTCACGGTCCCCAAAGTCATGTCCATATTCACATTGCGGGCTATCTTTAACATGAATCCTGGCAAGGTGGGATGGGCAGGTGGAATGTTCGAGGCGCATTCGTATCAAAATTGAAGTGGCGATCTTGCCAAGTTCACTACAGAAAACCATGCCTTATGACGAATTCGCGGTTGTATACCCAGACTTTATCCCAGGAGTTCCGAAGATACAATCTGGGAAGAGTAGCCAAATCGTGTACATAGTTTTTGAAAGGAAATAGGTCTCCACACATCACAGCCTCATTCGCAAGTCTATCGCTTTTTCATTGCCCTTGATACCACAGTGTATCCAGACAAATGTGTCAGAAAACTCTTTCAAAGCACACAAATGTAATTTTGTTCTAGCTTCTGCTATAAGAGGAAAAAATGTTTTGGACTTAAAAGGATATCTAAATAGAGCTTGTAAAGCACTCATAGAATCGCTTATAATAATACTATTTTTAAAATTATTATACTATTTTTAAGTTTACAGAGAAAACGTATTCAATTGCTTTAAAGATGCCAAGGCATTAATCTGTAAATACTGACGTTTCAGGTGGACATTTAATTTTTTGGACTACTTTATATTGGCCATGAAAAACACCCACTCCTACAAAATTGTCGGACGAATGTCTTGATGCATCCGTGTAAATATGATGCCACCCATGTCACTTTTCATCTACGATGTAATTATTATTATTATTATTTATTCATATTCAGACAATGTCCATAAAATTGTTAGTATAGGTCTTATTTATCTATGTTAGTCTAATACAGTCCAGAAAAATCTACACAGTAAAATAAAAAAATATAAAAAATGCTAGTTATGAAGATATTCATCCGAGTCCCGGCCAGACAGCCTGCAACGAGACTATCTGATCTGAACCCGAATGAACTCCTTCACAATCGCGGAATCGTATCTTCCACCAATGACTTTTAGGATGCTGTTAGTACTTCCCCGCACTCTGCTTAGCAGGGAGGCAATTCTCTTGCGCATGATGGCATGAAAGCCATCAACCCGCGCCTCCGCAAACATACTCGAAGCACTACAGAAACGGGGCAGCCCCAAGAGCATCCTAAATCCATTGTTATACTGGACACGCAAGGCATTGAGCGATCTCTGAGTATAGCTGGCCCACAGACTACTTGTGTAGAAAGTTTGACAATATGACTTAAATAGTGTTATTTTGACTTCGTCACTACAACGAGCAAACCTGCGTGCCAGCATATTACTTCTAATCGCCAATGCCCTGCGTTCCCTTTCTATATCAGTTTGATCATCGAGGCCTTCAGTAACGTAGTGTCCGAGGTATTTAAACTGTTTCACCCTCTTAAGTTCTACACCGATCAGCTTTAGTGGTGGAACATTAGACGGATATTTACCGGAAGCCCCGAAGATCAAATACTCACTCTTCGCACAATTATACACAAGGCCATGTTTATTAGCATAACTCTCACAAATAGCTAATAACCTTCTCATTCCACTAATAGAAGGGCTCAGCAGCACCATGTCGTCTGCGTAGCTGATATTGTTCATACAAACATTATCAACCGAGCAGCCGACACGCGCATTGCTGAGCTCAACTATCAGCTCGTTCACGTACAAGTTGAAGAGCTTGGGAGAACTCAACCCACCCTGCCTTACCCCGCACTCCAACCTGTACGCGTCAGAGAGGTCGCCAGCCCACCTAACATTATTGGTCTGGTTCGCGTACCAGTAGCGAAAGAGCCTCAACACCTGAGTATGTACGTCTGTTTTCAGTAGTTTTTCCCACAATGTGTCGTATGATACCAAGTCAAATGCCTTTGATAAATCGAGAAAGCAAGCATACACAGGTGTTCGTCTCGTCGTGTAATACTGCACAGTGTGCTTGAGACTGAGTATGGCGCTTTCAGTAGAGAGTCCGGCTCTAAAACCGAACTGTGCGTCATGAATATTAATATGCTTATCAAGCTCCGAGTCAAGCACACTGTCCAGCACTTTCGCTATCACCGTCGCCAAAGATATTGGTCGATAGTTTCGTTTATCGGACAAATCACCTGTCTTATTTTTAACAATAGGCACAACTACGGTTTTCATGAGCTCAGCGGGCAAATGTGAGTGACTTAAGCACAAAGTAAAAAACATCGCAAGAACACGCGACAGGTGGAATCCTGCACACTTCAGATGCTCGATGCTGAGACCATCGTGACCCGGTGATTTACCGCGAGACATTTTATCTATTATGCGAGATACTTGTTTAGCAGATACTGTGAACAAGTCCCCAGTCACGCTGGTCTCCGCATCCAGCCTCATCTTGGAAGGACCTAGCGACGAATTTACCCCAAAATGATTTTTGAATACTTCAGCTATGCCCTTACTGTCACTCACACCCTCCACGCTCACAGGCAGGCCAGGCCTAACATTCAATTTATTAGTAGCCTTCCAAAAATCGCCAAAATTCTTTGAAGAGCGGTGCTCAGCTATAATATCCATTCTTACTTGTTCTTTATTGTCCAGACACCACTTTAGTTTTCTTTTGAATAATTTTCTACTTTCACACATTTCTTCATATAAATTACCACTTCTGGGCTTATTTTGCCAAACCCAATTCAAAAATTTAAGCCTGGCATCCCTGTGCGCTTCACGTACATGCTTATTCCAACCTGTCACGGGACCTTTTTTTCTGCTTGAATGATTATTAATAATTATACAATTATTATTTTCAATAGCCGCCTTTGTCAACACCAAAACAATTTCACGATAAAGTTCATCTAACCTTTTATTATGTTCTACATTACTACATAAATTATAACTACAATTTTGAAATTCATGTGGAAAGTCTATTAACTTGAGTTTACTGTTACAATAATCCCTATACTTGTCTATTTGTTCATTAGTTCTATTTCCCCAGATAACCCTGTTACATATAGTTTCATTAATATTCGAACTTGTCTTACATTTAATTACGTCTAATTCACATTCGATAATCAGCGGCAGGTGATCCGACCAAAATGTATCGTACACTAGACTAACTTTGCTTATTGACTGCCAAGCGGCCTGACTAACAACAATGGTCGAGCCACCGTGTAGTTCCGTGCACATCACTTATGAAAGTATAGCTGTTTGACGCAATACCTAATTTTTCAATATCGGCACATTTCAATTGCTGGTCCGTACATATATTTTCTAACTCCTTGAAGAATAGTTCGCCGGGGTGCGCATTAAAATCTCCCAACACATAAACCGCCTCAATTGATGAGCTTTCAACAATAGCACATACCTCACTAAAACACTCCGTAAATTCAGATAAGTTGTCAATCGCATCCGTGGGCATATAGACACTAAAGACAAGAATAAAGCGGTCACCGAGCGACGCTTTTATCGCACAGATACGCGGGTTTTTACATTCGATTACCGACACTTCACTGAACGTTGATTTACGCCAAAGTAATGCCACTCCGCCATAAGGCCTGCCCCTCAGTACCCCAGCCGAAATGTTGACCGCGGACGTCCCGGTGTAAGCGAATTCCCTGTCGATGGTGCCGAGGAGGGGGATATCATGTGGGAGTAGCCATGTCTCTTGCAAACCTACTATCTGCGCCATACTACATAAGCCTCTCACACAATCAGTTGATCTTGTAACGGACTTACAATTAAAACTAATGAATGATGACTTTATTTTCTTATGTGTTTGTACATCCATTACTATTTTGTATTATTTCACCACTTCTTCTTCTCCCATACTCATTCCTTAAATCTTTGTCAAAATAAACAAAGCGGCGAAATGACACTCCTTCTGGCCATATCTTGTCGTCTAAAAACAATGCGAGCTTGTGTTGTGGTACAAGAATTTTATAGGCATTGTAATCCCTCTGCTTTTTCATTTTAATTTTCTTAAGAATTACTTGAACCTGTGTCTTCGATTCAATGTAATCAGTGATGTCACTACCTGACGCCTGCTTGTCAACATTTGTTATGAAGAGTGGAATTTTAATATCAGCTGCTCGAAATTTATTATTTGGCTCCAAGGCAGCTTTTCCTCTACTTCCAGCAAAACGATATTTTGTTTTCTTTTCTTGTACGACAACCCATTCATTTTTTTCTTGAGATTTTTGAGTGCATTGTACGCTCCCGCTTGGCGCCTGTGTCATGGGTCGCGCCGAAGAACTGCATTCAATAGTTTCAATACCCTGCACACTTTGGACTGTTTGCGACGCAACCGCTGTACGCGACTCCACATGCGTAGCACGTGCTTGTGCAAGCAGGATAGACTCATCATTAGCACTCACGGGTGATAAGGATAGATGATTATTTGCAATCTCGGCGTCCGTTGGAACCGTACTGGACTTATCTAAAAAGTGAGGTAGGCCCATAGGGCCGCTTTCCAAATAGAAACTAGTTGCTAGTCCACCACCCCTTTTAATATTAATGTTTTGCGCACTATGTGATGATGGCTGTTTAGATTGCAAAAGCTCATTCCGTAATTCATCAAACTGCTCCTTGGTTATATAACATTCCTTCATTGTTTGGAGTTCGTTTTGCATCAACAGCAGATCCTTTAAGAGTTTACTTACATCAATGTGATCGAAGTGCAGAGCCGGGAGTTTGTGAAGTT
Organism: Alsophila aescularia; assembly: GCA_946251855.1. NCBI lineage: Eukaryota > Metazoa > Arthropoda > Insecta > Lepidoptera > Geometridae > Alsophila > Alsophila aescularia. Next base: position 23,816,324 of record OX276373.1, on the reverse strand, counting down.
CCCTAGCTACAAATATCGGTACTTTCTCTGGATCAGTTACCTTAAACAACGCTATTACGTCGTAAAGATCTCTCTGCGACTTCCCATCCTTTCTACGTGTAATTTTGCGCTTCGTCGATGTGATCGAATCAAAAAGCAAATTCTTTGCAGTTTCTAGTTCATTCACTGAGAAAGCTGACTTGCATAATCTCACCAGGCTCTCCTCATCCATTACGTCCAATTTATTTTGGACAAAAGCTAACACTTCACAGATCACTAAGTTGCAATTATTGCATTTTATAACTTGGGACGTCATTTTCAGAGACGTAGGTCAATGACCCAACCAGTCGTCATAAGCGCGCGCGCAAGACTCAAATAAAATAAGCGTTAGCATTGGCATTGTGTTAATCAATATCTGAGCAATAATTAACTGTTGGCGTATGCATTAAAGCTTCGTATTTACAATTAAACATATCTAGATTCGGAGATCGATGTGTTGGTGCGTGAAAAGTTTTATATCTGATATAACTTTTAACTAAGGAAGGAAGGGATTTGTGTTTCCAATAATTTGAAGACTCAATAAGATCGGTAAGAACATTACGTTTTGAAATTAAAAGGCTATTTGAAAATTGCAAGACACGGAAAAACATACGGTCAGATAAAAATTGACGTTTTAAATTAAGAGGTGACTCATCACATTCAATTTGCAATGCATTTATAGGGCTAGATTTCATAGCCCCGGAGATTATTCTCAATGCTCTTGATTGGATAGAATCGAATTTCTTCAGTCCATCTAAGCCACCAATAAGAAGGTTCCATAGTCGAGAACACTTCGTACCAAAGCGTTGTAGAGAAGCTTTAAGGTAAAAGGATTTGCACCCCACCAAACGCCCGAAAGACATCTCATCAAATTTAGGAGCTTCTCACACTTATCAGCAACATATTCACAAAGTGGAACGCCTGAAAGTTTTGAATCCAAAAGAACGCCTAATAACGTACTACATTTTTCGTTGGAATTAAATTGTTATTAAAATGTATTAATATGTGGGGAGGCATTTGTTGCTGAGTAAAGAGAAGCATCGAGCTCTTGAGCGCTGATATGCTCAAGCCATTTTTGGTTCATCCAACTATTTAAATGATTTAAAGAAATTGATAATTGGTTGCATAATGTATTGACAGATCGATCCGTGGAGTATAAGACGAGATCATCAGCGTATTGTAGTAAATTCACTGAATTTTTGAGGGAATATTCTAAATTGTAAGTATAAATGATCTGTACTCAGCCCTGTTCTATTCAAACAGGGCTGAGTACAGATCCTTGCGGCAGTCCTTTCCTGACGAGTCTGCTATGATTCCGTTCTTGGAATAGTTTTTATTGATCTTCCTGACAGGAGGGTAAATATGAAGCAACTGAGAACTTCTGGGATGTCAAGTTTATGAAGCTTATACTTAGGAACATGTAGAAGAACATTGTCGCATGCTGATTCTAAATCTAAAAACGCTGCAAGAACCGATTCATTGTTTGTAAATGCTATCCGAATATCTGTTACAAGAGTAACCACACTATCTAATGTACTCCTGCCCTTTCGGAAACCAAACTGTGACTCAGATAACATACCACGATTTTCGACAAGCCATTCGAGGAGGTTGGCTAAAAATGAATACGGTATGCCATCTTCACCAGGGGGAGAATCTTTTACAGCCCATAGAACCCCTTTTAATTCTTGTATAGTGAAGGGAGAATTTAAACTTGATTGGCTATGGAATACTGTAGGGGTAATAGAATTGTAAAAATGATCATGCTGTGGTATTGTCAGTGGTGCCAGTCGATTGAGAAATTGGTCATTCAGATTTGCAGGTAAGGATGAAAAAGGGGAATCACTAATGCCGCTTCTAATTCTTCTGATATTACGCCATACGATAGAAGCGCTTATATAAGGAGAGATAGAGAGGCAAAAGTTTCTCCATCCTTGGAATTTCTTTTCTTTGAGTAGTTAACCTGTCTCTGCTAATAATTTAGTCAAGGTTTCAAAATTTTCCATTGTCATCTCGCTGTTGTACTGAAGTTCAGCATCTTTTCTTTTTTTTACTGCTTCAGTGCATTCTCTGTTCCACCAAGGTGGAGAAGGAAGGAAGCCAGTAGCTGTTTTTTTAAGGGGAAACGTTTCGTCCGCAGCTAGAGTGAGTATTTTTGTGAAAGTGTCAGTGTCGTTAAGAAGTTCATGTGCTAAATTTGATATTTTATGCTCTTCAAATGTTTTGAATTTGTTCCATAATTTGTTATTATTAAGGTTATATTTTAATCATGATTTTAGAGGAGTATCTCGAGGACCGTTAAAAGGAAGAGTAAAAACAATTGGAAAATGTTCACTTCCAAAAGTAGATGATATTGTATGCCATCTTAACGATGCTAAGTTAAGTTTAAAAGCCAAGCTAAGTTTGGTGTACAGATTGATAGATCTACTGCACTTTTATTTTTATCAGGAGGTGTGTGTCTGGTAGGGGAGCCAGTATTTATGATGCAAAGATTGTGTGTATTTAGAAAGTCTATTAGCAGTTCACCACAGTAAGTAGAAATATAACATCCCAAAGATGTATGATGAATTAAAGTCTCCTAAGACTAAGGTTACAAACCGTCTCGCTCGTAGGTTTGACGACTTTCAGCCTCCCGAACAAGCTGGATTCCGAAAAGGCTTTAGCACCGACCTCTGCTTTCAGCTTTTTTCTCTGCTTTTTTTTTTTCTGCTGGAGCGTATGGACCACATCCATACGCTCCAGCAGATTATACAGAAGACCGAAGAGTATAATCGGCCACTATGTCTAGCTTTTGTGGACTACGAGAAAGCCTTTGATTCAGTCATTACAGCGGTGCCAGATTGATTACCGGTATATCAAAGTGTTGAAGTGTTTGTACAGCAAGGCCACCATGACAGTTCGTCTTCAGAATCAGAGCACGAATTCGTACCCATGCCGGTTTATGTTGGGAACGATATTATCGAAGCTGTTGATCACTATGTCTTCTTGGGTCAGACGATCCAACTGGGTAGATCCAACTTCGACAAAGAGGTCAACCGTGAATCTAACTCGGATGGGCCGCGTTCGGGAAATTACGCCATATCTTCTCGTTGCAGAGCCTCAAGACGAAAGTTTATAATCAGTGCGTGTTGCCAGTGAAGACATACGGCACTGAGACGTGGTCGCTAACTATTGGTCTCATACAAAAGCTCAGAGTTGCGCAGTGAGCAATGGAGAGAGCTATGCTCGGTGTTTCACTACGTGATAGAATCAGAAATGAGGAAATCCGTAGAACGAAGGTTACCGACATAGCTCTCAGAGTTTGCAAGTTGAAGTGGCAATGGGCAGGCCATATAGTTCGCAGAACTGACAACCGCTGGGGAATAAAGGTTCTCGAATGGCGACCACGAACAAGCAAGCGAAGTGTGGGGAGACCCCCCCCCACACGATAGACCGACGACATTGTAGCCATCGCAGGAAGTCGGTGGATGGAGGTGGCACAAGATGCTCGTCATGGCGCTCTTTGGGGGAGGCCTATGTTCAGCAGTGGACTTCTAAAGGCTGACATGATGATGATGATGATGAAGACTAACAACGGTCTGGGGAGACGAGAGAATAGATAATTTAAGTAGTGGAAAGCTAAGGAAGAAGGGTTTGAAATATATATAGAAATAACACAAATGTTATTTACTTGTGCTGCTACCACGGAAAAATGATTGTAGTTCGGAAGAGTTAAAGGACAGAAAGAGATGGTATTACTGATGAGCAAGGCGGCACCGCCCCATACCCATCAGATCTATCATCTCTTAAACAAGAGAATCCGTGGATTTTGAAAATGGAGCCTGGCTCAAGCCAGGTTTTCGAAAGTGAGAATAAACAAGTGTTGTACTTGTTAATTAAGTGAATAATTTCACTTTTTTTATGTACTTCTGCAGTTCCATTGTATCTTTTGTAAGACCGCCATTTTTAATAGCTTTAGGTTTTCTAAACATGTCAATGATAGGGGCAATGATGGATGATACTGCAATGTTTGACTGGGTGAATGTCTCGATGAGGATTTGAATGATGTTTGATGTCGACATCATTAACGGATTATATTTGATTTTAAGAGCGCAACCGTCTTGTGGAGTGGTAATATTATACTCATTGATAATATTTTGGTGAGCTGCTCGGTTGTATCCTTTTGATGGGTTGGAGGTTTGACGGCGGTTAGTATAAAATGTATTTTATATGAATTTTGTGATGGATGTTCAGTAAATGTAGTTGGTGGGTTAGAATGAAAGTGATTTGAGCTGAGCTGAAGGACAGAATTAACAACATCTCGGCATAAGATTTCGATACTGGTGGGACCAATTTCGATGCTTCACCATATGAGATGCTATTTTCTGCCATAGTAACCTTGATTTGCTTTTGACGTGTGAATTCGGGGCATGATTTACTGGAACTCAATTTTCGAAATCGAAAACCATTCGATTTTGTATGCCCTAGTGAGGGGCCGACTATGGTGTCGGACGGATGCAATATTATATTTTTTTAAACGCACATCTCTTACTAAGGTTATTAAAGTTATTTTATTTACTTAACAAAGGTGAAGGATGGCGATGTTTTTTACTTGTTTTTACTATGTCAGGTCACATTGGTTATCAAACTAAGGCTGGCGATGGTTGATTTTTTTATTTTTTTATTATTAATGCACACACATACAATAGCCTTATGTCTTAAGATGTATCATTAGTATTACCCATTAGTATGGGTAAAATATCTCTCCTAGCAACTCTTTACGCTACGTCCTATAATAATGCTATCCCTTACATATTTAAACGCTCATAGCAATTCAATTGGTATTATCTTTTTACGAATGATATAAAACAAGCTTAGCAGTGTTGCAAGTATAATTTAGTATTTTTCTCCCACAATATATTTAGAAACCAAAAATCTGTTTTTCTGAGGTTAAAATGTTTTTTTTTAATCATTTTCACTTTATATTTTTTATCTTTCATTCCACAGCCACAGTACTCTGGTTCATTGGACTCTGAATAAAAAACCAAGGTTCATACAAAAATAAACCTCACCCTTAAATTAACGATGTCATTGTTTGGACTTGGAGGGAGATTGCCACCATTGGTTTGCGCGCCACTTGCAACCACAGATAATCACTGCAACATAATCAATCCAAAATTTGAAAAGTCCCATAATCCCATTTCTGCCAGAAGTATTTGTAGGATAGGTTTAGGTTAATTCTGCCGCATAACTACCGGTTTCCCGGTGTTAGTGTTGATAGCGGGTGCTTGGCGGATGCGCTTTAACTGTTTAGTGAATTCCAAATCCTTCACGACCTTCAAGAGCGCCCGCAATGGGTGCTCGGTTGCAATCACTCAACGTCACTCCTTAGGTTATCAGCCTGCTGGAACGAGATCTCTCAAACACAAAAGTGGACTCAACGAAAACGTAATTTAAAAAAAAGAGATAAATATATGTATACGTTTAATCGGAAGTCTCTTTCTCTCACGTACAAAGTTTCAGTCTCTTATTTCGCTAGATGTTTCCTTGCCAACTCATATAACAGAACTTTTATCATCCAATACTATCGACCCTATTAAACAAAGGAGGACTAGGGACCAACTACTCAGCATGGACCGCGTATATTAGGTGCAACGTACACAATTGGCCTCAGTCGTAATCGGAGTTGCGTTGGTGTAACACGTGCTTGTACTTTACCACATATTATTCGGAATTCGCAGCAAAAATGCCTTCCTGTTCTTTTATAAGGTGCACAAATAGCTCAAGAACCAAAAATAAGTTGCACCGCATTACTTTTCACTCGTAAGTACTAAAAATAATAATTTTCTTTATAATTCTACTGATTGATATGGTTTGAAAATCGCCATTTGCATAAAGGGACAGAAATATACGATTTGTAGAGTGCGACAAGACAAACGGCGTATAAAAGTTTGATCAAGGCCCTATTTCTTATAACTATAGTCACTGACAAATGTCAATCAAACTGACTGTTGTCAGTCAAACTATAGAAATGTCGTACATTTTTGTTAAATGAAACGCAGGTTTTGCATATTCGACTAAAATTTGTACGTTTATTATGATTTGTCGCTTTATGAAGATGTCTTTGTACCGTTAAGAAGAAAAAAATTACATAGATTTTAGAATTGATTTTATTCACTTAAAAATTGCAGATTTTGTTATAATCTACCTACCTTTAGGCGGGGGCCTTGCCCCTTGTTTATATTAGAAACGTCAACATAATAGATACTTTCTAACATGTTCCTGATATTTCTTCACATGTTTATTTTGTCTAGGTACTCTACACCCACTGATATGCTAATTATTATTAATAGGTTTCCTAAAGACGAACTGTGTAAACATAATTGGTTACGAATTGTCAGAAGACACAGCAGCCCGATTCCATAACTTGGCTTCAATCGGATTGTCACTTTTTTCATAGCAAATTCGACTCTAACGCAAGGCATTAGTGGCTGCGATACTGAGAATTCGATTGAAGCCAAGTTATGGAATCGGGCTGCAGAGGCATTTATAGTATTATTTATTCTGTGACAGAGGGGAGAGCACTGATCTCTATGGATAGACTCTGACGTACTTTCGATTGTGCAGATTCAAAGCGCTCCACTGGGCGTACAATAGTACAAAAAAAAGTAAATACGTTAACTACTTACGTACGTAGTAAATACATCAGTTCCGTGGACGCTCACGACTTCCAAAGTACTACTAACAGCGCCAACAGCGCCAAAGTGGCGATAATCAAATGAGCTAATTGCGACGTTCGTCAATAGTCTGTCTAGAGTACTAGTAATATGCAGTTGTCTATGGGGAAGAGCCAGATTGGCTACCCAACAATAACAGTGACCCAATTACAGAACTTGGCTACAATCGGATTATCACTTTTTTCATAGCAATTTCGACTCTATCGCAAGGCATTAGTGATATCGATACTGACAATCCGATTGAAGCTAAGTTATGTAATCGGGCTGCCGGGGCCCGACCACAGAACTTGGCTTCAATCAGATTGTCACATTTTTCATAGAAAAATCGACTCTATCGCAAAGCATTATTGAATTTGACGGCTTGAAACCGTCATGATCAACATTACGTAATCGCACTGCAGTTGATTATATTCAATACACTTCAAATCAGAATATATGTATACAACTCACAAAGGATATAGGAAGATATTAAAAAGCGCAGGTCCATATTTTTGGGTAGGTGATATGTACTTACCTATGTATATTAAAAGAGCATATTACCTTATTGGCATAACAGCAGCGATTTTGAAAAAATAATGGCGATTTCTTGGCCATTAATGAGTTCGTGTCAATAGACAGGAAAAAATATATAATCATAAAGTGTATTAATAAACTGCCTAAGTGATATATTTTCTGAGATATTTGAGCATAAACATATTTTTTCGTCTTTTACATGCGATAAGAACATAAAGTTGAAATATTGATTGTCAGTCTTGGTCAGGAAGGTATGAGGGGGTCTGATGAAATTAATATCACAAACAACTAATCTAACATGCGCCATCCCATAATTGCACGACATGTTAATATTGCCGTGAAGTTGGACGAAAAATAAACCCAAATATGTCTTAAGTATGAAATAAGTAACACGATACACGAAATCAACCGGGTCTCCGGGACTGAGACAACGTGCCCTCCGCTGTTATATCACGATTTTTTCATAGAACACTTTTTGTTTTTATAATTTGCCCCATCGATTGACACTAGTTTCATTTATGGCCAAGAAATCGTTTTTTTTCAAATGTTCATCATAGTCTTATCAGCAGTCCGAGCGTAATTGTGTAACATAAAAACAAAATTTCGTAAATGGTATTATTGGACGATAAAATGTTCAAATATAAAATGTTCAAGCACATACTTACACCGCTGTTTTAAGTACCTACTACAAAAAACTACCAAACTCAAATATATTTTTTACATTTGTGATCAAAACCGCGGTAGAAGCTAATATTATTTTATTTCATCGAAATTTATTTGCTGACGGTTCCTTACTGTACTTTATGTTTCCGGACTAAGACGAACTTACCCGATACCCGAATCGTATTTGGTTCGAGAATTAATGCTGTTATCTCTTTTGCGCTTCTATCTGCGTATGTCTCTCTATCTTTGTTGTTGGTGCATGAAGTGTACGACAGTGCAAATTTAGCTGTGTGTTTCCTGTAGTTGTATCTAGTCCGGGGCCAAAGTACATATATTTAAGGACTAATATATGTACTGTGCCGGGGCTGTGTTCACTTACACGCTCGAATCATTCGTGCGATTATCGCTCGATCATCCGGAGTTAGTGAACGACTTTGAATGTCCACATAGAACTGACAACTGTCAGTTTCATACTATTCCTCCAATCCCCTACTGTTTTTCGAATGACCCAGGCGCACGCCCGACGACGCCGTGAACGATTTCGAGTGTACGCGCGGGTGATCCGTCCGTCCTCGATCGTCTAAGACTCTTATAAACGGAACTTTAAGTGAACGGGCCCCAGCAGCCCGACCACATAACTTGGCTTCAATCGAATTCTCAATATCGCAACCACTAATGCCTTGCGATAGAGTCGAAATTGCTATGAAAAAAGTGATAATCCGATTGTAACCAAGTCCTGTAATTGGGCCACTGGTGTAAGTTACATGAAGTTCTAGGTTGCCCCGTCCTCCTTTGTTTAATAGGGTCGATGTCCAATACGTAACATCTATACTTATGTCATTAGTTCAAGTCCTTTCCATTGTGGATTTTCATTGTGCTTCGGAGGGCACTCCGCAAAGAGTATAGTAATATAGGGGGGAAAGAGTGCCCTCTTGCGGCTTCCACGTGCATATAAAATTGAAGCGCCACTTGATTTCTTAACAAGAACTAATGCTATAGTACACACACACACACACACACACACACACACACACACACACACACACACACACACACACACACACACACACACACAGCGCACACACACATACACACAGTACAGCTAATAGGTATTTTGGTAATTTTATTTTTCCCAATTCGTTCTAATTATCGTATTGTGACCTTGACAAATGTTTTTTTTTAATTAATATCATTTGACAAAGTTACATTAAGGTAGCCTAAAAAAATTGCTCAGTAAGTAATTGGGAAACATAATATTTTATTACCACACTATTAATTGCAATTAAACAAAAGATGGATTGGTAGATAAAAGTATTTATTAACACAGTAGTTAAATAACATTAAAATACAAAGTTGGCTTAGAAAACTAAGTGTATTTAACAATAGGCGGTCATTTTACTTAAACATTGTGAGCCCCTCAATCGACGTCAAAGAAAATTAATTAACTGTTGTGAATTATACGCAGAATAAAATGTATTACGTTACAATGTAAACAAAAGTGAGATAATGATTTGTAAACCAGAAATAAATTACCCAACCATGTTCCCCCCGTTACCCTGAGTGAAACGGAACTACGTTAGGTACATATTCTCAATAACTTTAAATGTTTTGGTCATATAGTTACAAACGATCTTAGGGACGATCAGGACATTGAGAGGGAACGCGGGGCGGTGGCGGTCAGATGCAACATGCTGGCTCATAGGTTTGCCTACTGTAACGCCGATGTTAAGTTTACTCTCTTTTAGGCATATTGCCAATCGTTTTACGCGAGCAGCCTATGGATCTGCTATACGCAGAGGGCCTACAGCGCTCTGCTAGTCCAATATAACAATGGATTCAGGGTGGTGTTGGGCCTGCCTCGGTTCTGCAGTGCGTCTGGAATGTTTGCAGAGGCACGTACTGATGCTTTTTTCGCGATCATAAGAAAAAATGCGGCATTTCTTTTACGCAGAACTCGTGGCAGTGTCAACGGCATACTGAATATCATTGCTGAACAACCTGATTGTCCATTGCAAGCACATTTGATAAAGTCGTGAATAGGTATTACACAGTGATATCATTTTCTGTCTGTGTGATGTAAATTTTTGTATGTACTTTTTTCATTACCAAACATTTGTGCTCTCATTAATTTGTTTAACAGTTTTAAGCTGTGTTTTTATCATTGTATTGGTTTATAATGGTAAAATATGTCTGATATAAAGATGTATTATTATTACTAGCTGTGCCCGCGGCTATGTGCTATTGTAAGACTTATAATAACAACATTTCATCAAAATTCCTTCAGCCGTCAAAAAGTTATAATCAATTGCTCAGCTTTTACTTATTGAATTGAGATACCAAGTACACCAGTTTTTATATCAAACCCTAAACTATATAACAGTGAAAACTGCATCGCAATCGGTCCAGTAGTTTTTACGTGTCGCGCGAATAAACATACAGACAAACAATCAGACAGACACCCGCGCGTGTGTACCCGCCATAAGCTTACCGCCCCGGCAACGGATCGGCACCGGAACGCCTCGCGGCTGGTTGACGGCTAGTCGCCCACCCGGCTGTGGCACCGGCGCGGGGGCGAGCAACGCGGACGCCTCACGGTAAGGCGGCCTGGTTGACTTCTAGACTTGGTGTATTCCAGTAGTCCCGCTATGGTTGTTCCGTATGTTTCCTTTGTAGATTTTTCTTCCCAGAAGTTCCATTAATTAGCCTACTGGGATTTTAATTCCTTGAAGTCCCGTGTGTCTCATATATGATGCACAGAAGTTATTCCATCTTCTCCAGGGGCCTTTCCATTCATTCTTAAGTTATTTGAGATGGCGCCTCAATCTCGTCTAAATTGACGTCGGGCAGTTCGTCAGTGTAGTGGCGGGTCAGTATTACGCGGGAATCCTCTGTCTTCGGTTCGGGCTAGAAGCATGCGAGTCGTACAATCGGCTATAGAAATCTTCGATCTCAGAAAGGATCTCCGGCTTAGAGACGACGGTTGTGCCATTATTAGTCTTGAGTTTCGTCAGATGGATGGATCTAAACAATTGCTGGGAGAAGACTTTTGACCTCCGATTTAGCTCAATTGCCTTTTTTATCCGGCGTGTATTTGAGCAGCGGAGGTCACGACGCACCAGCTTACTGATGTTTTTATTGGGATCCCGGAGGGCACGTTAAGCTGTCGGTCCCGGCTGTTATTGATTAATAGCAGTCGTTAAGCCTCTGACATGGCCCTCGGGCGGCTTGATAAGCTCTGACATCAGAGGCCAGCACTACCTCATACGACAAACAAACAAACAACATTGGGATCCCTTTTTTCTGACGGTGTGGCCAAAGTCGAAGTATTTTATTGTAAATTGGCAAAAATAATAGCAGTTTTACAATTCAAAATTAACGTCTCATGAACAAGAGAAATACATAAAATATTATAAAAAGATCAAATCAATAATAATTTAGGTAAACTAAGTATTCTTTGAGTTTGAAAAGGAAATTCCGCTTTCATGTGCCAACAGAGTTAAATCTCACATATCACACTGCTGTTTTTCCCGTCGTTTGTCCATAAACCGAAGAGCCTCATCCGAGATTTTAGACTTCGTGCTCGTACACTGCAGCTGACAATATTTTGTGCCTTCTTCCCTAAGGATTCCCACCACTTTTTGGAGTTCCCCATCCACCTCTTTTGTGTGTTCCAAGGCAGTGAATGGATTTTCTTACTTAAGTTGGAACTATTTTAATCCAACAGCTGCAGCTGGAACAGCTTGGATCGGAGCGTAGACTTCACCAGACGACACCTTTCAAGCTTCAAGGAGCCTCGGACAAGTCGGCGACCACTACCGATATTGAATCTGCTGATGACTGAGACATCCCTGAATATGTGCTTAATGTCCGTCATGATGAAGCCAATCTCATTTTTAGTCACAGTGACGGGGCTTTGCAAAGTCCACTTCCTCTGGATTCTCTTCTCTTTTTCCAAAAAAATAACTAGCATCTACCCCCTGTGATTCCTTTTTCCATAGCCTTGTGGGGCCTATTTTCCATTCGCTGCAAGTCTGTACTCCCACTTTGGCGTTAAAGTCTCCCAAGGTAACATTCCCGGGAATCCCGGGATCTGGGGGCCATACTAGTCACTACGTGTCACTACGCCTACTACGTAACGCCGCCGAGGCGCTACTACGTAACGCTGCCGAGGCGAGGCGTTGCCGATCCGGCGAGAAAGTGTGCGGAGAGTTCGAGTTTGGGCTCATTAGAAGACCAGGAACCCATTACACAACATCCTTTAATCAAGTGATGATACCCCTTCGAGTTTAGGCTTATTTTATTGGTCTTGATGAGTTATCAGGTCTTACTTGTAAAAACTTGCTATAAAAAAAGTATTTTTTTATATAAAACTTATAGTTAGGTATATATGGAATACCATTTGTTATTGTGTTTATGTTCCCTCACATCTACGAGATTTTAAACTTATTTTTAATTTGATAGAGTTCCACTGAAGTCACAGATAACTTTCATTAAAACTGATTCAGTAGTTTTTATAAGTAATTCATCTTTGGTTTTAATTTGCCAACTTAAAGTGAGTTAGTGCGAAGACCAACTATTTAGTTGGAGTAAAATATTTTCATTTTATAAGGATCGATAGATAAGTAGAAACGAATAAAAAGCAGACACATTTCGTAAATATATATATTTAAATTTATATCTTCCATCAATACATACAACGACACATAAACACCCAAAAATTTGGCCATAACTACAAATAGGTCTCACTTCAAAATGGCGGTCGCTTACAGCTTATCGTACTAATAGATTACAATATGGTCTGTTGCAGATGCAGAGATTGTAACACAACTGGCAGGTCATAATAAAGATAGACAATGGTCCAAGAATTTTATTTAAAAAATTGGAGACAAATTTGCATCAAAATGACAAAAAGCCGAGTACAATAATGTTTAGAGCCGCCGTAGACGTCTGCTTGCTAATCAACAAACACACTGTCTGTATTTATGAAACAGTAAGCATCCGACAAGCAGTCAATTTGTGTCGGTAAGATATGTAGCAGGTCTAAATTTTTTGGACGAGTGCATTATACCCATAATTAGGCAGGTGACATTTCGCCGAATAGGTATTACTTTCAGTCGTCTACGACAAGCCCAAGTCCTAAAGGAATCTACTTACAAACACACAGTCAGACCTATAATTTGGTAAGGCGGGGAAGACATTAAGTAGTTTTTCCTGTTCCATTAAATCAAACAGCACCGTTAAAGTACCCACATAGAGTCAAAATGTACACTACATTGCAAAAGGTAAACGTATGATATTGATGGAGGAAAAATACTTTACAAAATAAACTTATCGAAATATCTTCGGTGTATGCTAGGAGCTATAAAAATTGAAAATAATACAACTAATTTAATTTCATAACAGTAAGACATTATAAACCCTTACCACGAGATCAGCGACTTGATGCCACCCGGTGTTGAACCAAAAATATAATTATTGCGGATAGAGTTTCTTTTATGTCTAGTTGATACTTGTTAATGACTTATTTAGCACTCGCTGATCCAGAAATATGTATGTTTTTGTATTAGGTTTTTCAATTTAAGCCGTAATCAAGTAACAGTAAGTTCGAAAATACAACATATGTTTTCAGCAGTTAAGTTCATTTGAACACGTGAAACTAGACACAAGAGAAAACCTTTTGGTTGTTTACAGTATTTTTACCAATTGGTGGGAATTTAGATTTAAACATCTTTGGACTAAACTTTTTGTATCATTAGAAAATCTTTTTTGTCCATACACATTCTGACTATGCATTAATTTAATCGCATATTGCAACAATTTGCGAATCAAACATACAACACTTAATACCTACTATAATAATAATACCTAATTATTTTTATAAAGTAACAAAATTAACTTATATTTACAGTTATCGTTATAACTATAGCAGAATTTTACTATTTTAGCACTAAAGATTTCATTTTCATAATTTTTAGACTTTAGGTATTTCAGGAAAAGAGATGTGACAGTACCAAATGTTACTATCACAAAAATATATGATGAGAGTGCCTGTCCAATTAATACTGGCAATGAAATGACCTTAAGGAAACTATAATAAACAACACGTTGTGATACGTAAGGCACCATTGGTTTGGTACATAATAATTATGTAGAATTAATGTAAGAACCTTGATTGTTAACTTTTGTTAGTTATATTACACTGGTGGCTGTATATGAGATCAAATCCGACAAGTGAACAAAGCTAGAAATGTATGCAGCCAGCTAACTTCTAATTAAAACTGTAATACACGTAACGGCTCATTAAATTTCATAATACGGCTGCACATTATGTGAAATGCTGAATTATATCCATCTAGTACTGGCGATATTTTGATATTTTTGATATTTTTCCAATTGGATAAGTTAATCTCTAATCATTAGAACAACTGGAAAAGTGAGGTCAAAACAATGCAAAATTTGAAGCCAGCGTTAGATGAATGAAATTCATTCTTAAAGCGAATATGATCTATTGCGAATACAATAATCAAACAGTATGTGGGTAGTTTTAAGTTGACGGTTCCAATTCGGGAGCGCAACTACTGGTTCGCGAAAGCTGAGCGATGGTCGCGTGCGTACGTGCTGCGATCGAGACGCGATCGAGTCGGGTTCAGTCGTCGTCTTTCTTCTCCATCTTGGGCTCGTACATTGCATGCAGTTGTTCCGGTGATATACTGGAATATATAATGTTAATGTCTTAGACTTAGGCTTTCTACTATTTAGGCCTAAACAATGTTAAAAAAAACAATAGAATACGACCTCTTTATATTTAAAAAAGTGGTTTTGTTTTCTGTTACCTACTATATTATATTTTGGGGTGACTATTATTCTTACAAATATTCTATGTTAAAATAACAGCAGGTAATGCCATTCGATCTGTCTGATCGTCAGAGTAAGAGGGATAGTTTATCTGGCTTCAGTATTGATGAATTCGGAAGACCAGTCCAGTGCTAGTTCATTTTTTTTAATGTATATATATAAAATTCTCACCCAAGCAAGCTCTGCAGGTCGCAAACGAAGCGGTACACGTAGCGTTTGCCGGCGGTCTTGTGTATTATATTCTTGTCGTAGTAATAGCGGAGGCCGCGGGAAAGCTTCTCATAGTTCATTTTGGGCTTATTCTTGCGGATGCCCCAGCGTCTGGCCACCTGCAAATGATCACATTTGTATTCACGTTGGGTAAAATTAAGTAATTCTTGTACATTTTTGTGTCTATCGAGTCGAGTTCAAATGGTAACTTTTTAATGAACCAGAATTTAAGTTATATGTACTTAAGAGGAAAGCTATGGTTGCCAAGCGGTATGTCCTCGGCATTTTCGACCCGATATCTCTAAACCCCAAAGCGATTCAGCTCACATAAGAACTATTTTACGTAAGATATTCGGAAACAACATTTCGGAAGATATCGTCGAGCAAATATAAATGCAAATACCGATACGTCCAACTCGATTCGCTAATCAAACTGCACTCAGACAAAAAGTAATTAAATAACATTTAAATAAGCATAAAATGTAGATTTAAAAACTTATGTAAATAAAAAGTTATTTTTTATTCATTGTCATCGATCTGTGGCTACACTGAAAGTTTCAGCCGGATAGCTAATCGGGAAGAGCTCGAAATTTGAGTTGCAAGATTTCACCCGGAACGACAAATAGACAAACAAGAAACAGACTTAATAAAAACGTGGTAAAAAGAAAGTCCCTCACCTCATCCGGGTCCGTAAGCTTGAACTCCCACCCGTCACCAGTCCAGGAGATGAACCCCTGGCAGCTCTTGTCCGTCAGCAACTCCAGCAGGAACTGCCACAGCTGGATGGGCCCTGAACCTGCACAGTAGCACCCACTTGCTTTACGATGTACAACATTACCGGGAGCGGCCGAGAGGAATACCTACTATCGCCGTTGGAAAACGAACTAGAAGTAGGTGCCTACTTATTGTAAGCAGGCAACATTATTTGGGTTTAGGTAACACATATACAAGTCAATAATTTATCGTTTCATACTTTGAGTTATAATGAGACGAGGAGTTTCGAATATTTCAGCACTATAGCAAGAACACGCCAG
Source organism: Alsophila aescularia (assembly GCA_946251855.1). NCBI lineage: Eukaryota > Metazoa > Arthropoda > Insecta > Lepidoptera > Geometridae > Alsophila > Alsophila aescularia. The sequence continues at coordinate 23,800,318 of OX276373.1, read as the reverse complement.
AGTGTCATTGTAAGACTGTCGGAACATCGGTACATCTTCTATACTAATATTATAAAGTGGAAAGATTTGATTCTTTGAATGTTTGTTTGTAAAGGATAAATTCAAAAAACAATGAACCGATTTAAAAATTACCTTAACTAAGGTAACCTTTATTGGTTAACCAAGATACACAAGATACAGAACGAAATGACATTTCGCCATGGAAACGAAATAATAAAAGTCTGTCAAGTACGTGAGCAATAATAATGATTATTTATTTATTTAATTAGTATGGCTAACACCAATTACATTAAATAATTAATATTACATTAGTAATGCAGTTTTATATGGTCAAAAACACCAAGAACGTTGCTGCCAGTGCCATTGTTTTTGAATCATGCTTGCTGGCGTATATTATTTAGAAGTTACGACGGGTATAAATATGATAAAAATAAATTATAGTTTAAAAAACTTAAAATCACGGATTTATAGAAAATTTAACTAAATTATAGTTTAAAAAACTAAAAAAATATATTAATTATTGCATTGTCATCGGTCTTTGACAGGTGTGCAAAATTTGAATGAAATCTGACCGTTTAAAGTGGGTCAAAATAGCGTCCAAAGGAGTCGGTTACAAACATACAAACATACAAGTGAAGCTAATATAAAGCGTGTAATAAGGAAAGCGTGTAATAGGACGCGGTGTGAGCGCTACCCGTGCGAAGCCGGGGCGAGTCACTAGTGTTATATAACCGTAGACGCCAGTAAGCGTAATTCAAAATCTTTGTAATATAACCCGTTTTGTTAACTTTAGTGACAGTGACCATGTCAGTTAGTAGCACGTTCCATTTGGGAAGAGTCGAAAGTAGTTGTAGGTGATCAGCGGACGCAAAGGTTTTGAATTACAAGATTTTGGGTTACAATTGTTATTGGCGTAGTGCTTCCATGAAACGAACGGCCTTCTCGCCTCAGTTGCATATAATAACAAAAATTCAGACCTGTCTGAATGTATCAATGAGTAATTTGTCTAACACGAAAATCCGTAGAGAGCGCGAGGTAACAATACGTGGAAACGAATGTTTACCTCGCGCTTTGAAAAGAGTTCAACGCGCTCTAATTTTAGTTACAAAAATGTTATAATGCAAATGTGTTGCGTAGATATAAAACAAATAATCATAAAAATGCTACTTTTGTACGATCTCGCAATAGGTAGCGCGTAGCTTGAATAAATATGCAGACCCAACGTGGTGACGATACATTCAAATTCAGAGTACTTATCCTGAAGGAAGCCTTCAAGGAAATCTATGATTTAAATATTTTATTTAGCATTAGCTTTCCCACCCGCGACTTAGTGCGCGCGGACTACGGGTTATCGCGATAAAAACATCCTATGTTCTTCTAGGATATTAAAAACCAATGTAAAAGTAGGTATAGAACTAATGCTCTTGATGTTTTTTGACAGACTTGTTATTTCGTTTCCATGGCAACGGTTCCTTACAGTGAGTAATCCACATTTTCCAGTTTTCCCGTGTATCTTACAATTTTCTGGGATAAAAAGTATTCTATGTTTTATTCCAGGGTATAAGCTATCTCCATTCCGAATTTCATCAAAATACGTCGTATATTACGTCGTATATCAAACTGACGTTATCGCGTGAAAGCTCCCCAAACAAACAGGCAACGTTTCACTTTTTATATATTGGTGTGGATGAATCACCGTCGCCCGCCAGCGCTCCATTTTGTACATTAAACTTTTGCTGTGACTAATTAAGCTATAATATTTTAATATGAAGAGTATTGGGAATACATAAGAAAATCAGCCACTATACTATATGTGTAACGGTGAAGCACGGCCTGGAATCAGCTCGGCCTCTCTCTACTTGGCACTAATGCCGCCGTACAGAGCATATCTCTTTCCGTATTATACCAGAGTGAACTATGTTAATGATATAAAGACATTTAATTACTAAAATCAGCAATGTATACAATTGTTAAAAAAAACAATAAGTAGTTGACATAGACAAAGAATAAGCAGCGGGCCCTAAACTCGGCCAGGCCTGAATGGGGGACCCTTAAACCCTGAATCTGGGGACCCTTAAAAACAGTTCTACGAGTATTTGTTTTTGAATGACGTACCAGTGAAGCAGGGTCCGGAGGCAGGATAGGCCAGCTTGTCCTGGGGGATGAGCGCGTGCTGCTCGCCCGGCCACTCGCTCCACTCGGTGCAAGCACCGCCGTACTCCGGGGCGTAGCTTTCGCCGTAGCCCTCGCCGCCGTACCTGCCGCCGCCACCTGATAAAACGCCTCGTTAGTTAAACATTACAGAAAGAAGTCTCATTTAGGTTAAGTTCGTTTGTGGCAACAGTTTCTCATTCCCATACATGGGAAATTATTTACTGACTTCTCTATTTTCCGTTCAACGTAAGCATCCAACGTAAACGAAGGTCGTTCCTTTAAAATTATATATATGAATATGTAGGAAAATTCCTATTAGAGACAAGTTATTACGACCACGACGGGAGGAATCCTATAGTGGTCACAATCGCAGCTGATATCTGTATGCTATCAGTTATGCGTAATGTAATTTGCTAGAGGGCAATATAGTTGTTGTTTTAAAACTAAATATACGTGTCTATTGAAAGATTTATGACTAAGTTTTGCGGTCAACCACATGTAAAGAAATGATATCAATAAACGTTTTCCGTATGATGACTAATTCAATTTAGAAACGCTTTGTTTACATGTGCGTTGACAGCTGTAGTTTTCAGTGAGTGACAAAATAGAAACAAATGAAAGTTGCCAATTAGCGTACCATCAACACATGTAAAAATATCACTGGAGAAACGCGATACCCTTAGAATTAACGGAGCAGACGAGGGTTTCGACGCTGACGATTTTGTATCTTGAAATTGAATAGCTTCATTAATTTAACGCTGACCAAGTCCCCACTAATTGTTGCCTTGTGATCTCTCATAATGAAGTCGCTTGTGGCTCTTGTTTCTTTTTATATTCTCGATGAACCACGTTCTTGAAGTGATTTATGCGTTGGTCGTTATAAAACTGTGGATATGAAAGGAACAGTTTGCGGCTAATTCTACGAAAATGGGTGGAGATTTATATCTCAGAAGTGAGGAGAGCTTTCTAGTTGGCACAACATTGGTTACAGTTCGTTTCCTGTTGTTGTCGTTGTCAATTTCGTGTTTAAGGTTTTAGGACACGTGTTCTGTTCTGAGTGCTACAGTTTCTGAGCTCATGTTTTAGGACACGTGTTCTGTTCTGAGTGCTACAGTTTCTGAGCTCATGTTTTATTGTTGTAGTAGGAGGGTAAACTTAAAATATTTTTTCATTTGATTATTAGGAAACATGTTTCTTAATAGTCGACTTCTCAAAAGGAGAAATGTGCGACTGTATGTATGTATTTTTTGAATTTACACCGATTTCTCCGTCAATTGCGGGAGTTTCTTTTTTGTTTTAATATGTATACTTTCCAGGTAGTCCCATATAAATTGTATTAAAATTGGATACGTTTTTTTTATTATTTTAGGTCCATTTGATTTTTCATTTATATTGCATCAAATCTTTAACATTTCAAATCCGATTAGCTAATCCATTTGAAGTCGAAGTGTACCATGGCATTTTGTACAGCACTCGTTTCTTATTTTCGATTTATTTAATGCGATGTTAAAGCAACACCTATTTTACTCAAATCTTTTTTTTCTAATGTTAAGTATTAGTTCACGGACGGGACTAGAACACACGTGCCTCTGCGCGTAATATATTTTGTCGTTTCAGCCACCATGACCATACATACCCAATACCATGACATACTCCAAATTTTTCTTTCAGGTCATCCGATTTACGAAAAACAACAATATAAAACTATTGTATTTCTTCATTAAGGTATTCCGTCGTGAATGTGACATTAATCAGTTTGAATTACGCTAAAGCTTAGTAACAAAGAGCCAACCGTCTCGTAATTGTACTTAAAATAAGAATACTTACAACAAAGAATACTTAGATTACCTCAATTTTATTGATTTGATCTTTTTATAATATTTTATGTATTTCTCCTTGTTCATTAGATGTTAATTTTGACGTGCTATTATTATGCCTATCTATACTTATAATTGAAACAGGTCCAATTCTGTACATTGAAGATTTAAAAGAACACGTATCACGCTGAAACTACTGGATGGATTTTGATGCAACTTGGCACAGTCATAGTTTATATGATGGTGAAAATTGAGGATACTTTTTATCCTGAAAAAAAGTGTCCTTATGAGATAGAGATCCAAATTCTGTACATGAAAGATATTTAGTTTATTTTTAGGCTGTCCTTTATTTGATACTGAAGCTAAAACTGTTTTTTTTGTCCGTCTGTCTGTCTGTCTGTATCTTGACCGCGCATCAAGCCAAAAGTACTGAATGAATTCAACTGAATCTTGGTATGATTTGAGTTCATACTACGAGGTAGGATATTGGATACTTTTCATCCCGAAACATTAAAGGGTTCTGGCAGGATATTGGGTGAAAGTTATTTAAAGGAACACGTGTCACGCTGAAACTACTGGATGGCTTTTGATGTAACTTGACACAGTCATATTTTATATGATGGGCTAAAATTAAGAGTACTTTTTATCCCGAAAAAATAAAGGATAAGGGGATAAGGGTCCAAACGCATCACTTAAAAACTACTGGACCGATTGCAATGCGGTTTTCACTGTTGGATAGCTTAGGGTTTGATTTAAAAACTGGGTTACTTTGTATCTCAATCAGATGAGTAGAAACCGAGCAATTGATAAAAACGTTTATGACGGCTGAAGGAATTTTGATCAAATGTTGGTATAATGGTATTTTAGGTCTTGGAATAGGACATAGAGTACTTTTAACCTAGAGAAATGATCACGCGTGCGAAGCCGCGGGTACAGCTAGTTTACAATAAAATTATTTAACATTGAATTTGAATTTTTACAGCAAGTTTTTCAGTAAGTACCTATATTGGATTGGCCGATGAATGCTTGGTTGTGTGGTCGATCACACCGCAGGGCGAGGGTTCAAGCAACTAAGCGTGCAAATGAACATGGGCTTTCATTATTATTATTATTATTGAACGAAGGGCACAGCAGTGACCTTCTGGTAGCCCTCAAGTAGAAAGTAAATCGCCAAAGCTCTTTCAGGATGTTCAAGCAGTAGACTTTGAAATCCAGCTCCATTAGGCTAAGCGTGTTTACCTCCCTCGACCACACTCACTTAACACGTGATTAAATGCACATAAATAGTAGTACTACGTAAACGCTAGCCTACAAGCAGGTAATGTGTAAAAAATAAACTGTCAAGTACGAGTCGGACTCGCGCACCGAGGGTTCCGTATACAAACTTGTAGATATGTAAAGTTAGTCCATCTCAGGAAATGGGTGGCAAAGATTAAAAAAAAAATTTTTTATTTTACCTACCAATTGACGGTTTTCGGATGTTTTCCTTTACTTGCCAAAATTCAAGAAAAAAATAATCCTTTTACGTGTTGATTCCCTTGGGAGAGTTATTTATTACGCCATAAACGATCGTATCTTTTAATTGCGTTGACTTAGAACATTCTTTTTTACAGTTCCAAGGGATTGCAGACCTGATTTCAATTTGATACTTCCACGCTTTCTTGAGAAAAAGGGTCTCGACAGACAGACGGACGGACAAAAAGTGATACTATAAGGGTTACTATTTTCCTTGAGGTACGGAACTCTAAAAAACTCTTTAGAACAGTTGCCATCCCCAGAGACTAAGCCATGAATGGCTGTAGCACTTGTAACTCACCTCTGGGATATGGCTTGGTCGTGTAGGGATGTGGTTGGTACTTGGGCTCGTGTGTGAGCAACGGCTGCGTGTGCGCGTGCGCGTGGTGGTAGTACTCCTCGAGGTAGGGCTGCGCGGTGGCCGCGGGCGGCGCGGGGGGGTACTCCGGCTGGTAGTACTCGTCGAGGGGCGAGGGCGCGGAGGCTGCCGGGGCCGCGGGCGCCGCCCCGCCGCCGCTTCCTTCTGAGTAGCTGTACGCGTTGTCGCGCGGGCCGCCCGTCGTGTAGCCACCTGGAAGAACGAGGAATTATGGTTAACTGTGTTGTTATTAGTAATTATACCAGTCATTATAGCACTATAATGGGCTTGCGAGGTTTCTTAGCTGTGGAGTTATCGGATAGTAAGAAAGAAAACAGAAAAACATTTATTCACTTTAAAGATATTACAGTAGGATGGATTCTTTCCTTCTTAGGAAGGGCTAGATTTATTAGTATGGACTGAAAGTATTTTCAGCTGTCTATAAGAGCGTAATGAAACTTCGACACTCTTCTTAAAAATCTTCTAGTCACTTTGCTAACCACCAACGATGTTATATATTTTTCAGGCTAGTTTAACTTGGACACGTCTACACTATCTACTAATATTAAACTATCACTTAATATTAAAAAGAGGAAAGATTTGTTTGTTTGTAATGGATAAACTAAAAAAAAAAAACCAACCAATTTAAACATTCTTTCACCTATAGAAAGCTAACAGCGAGTAATAATACAGTTGTCTATGGTCAAAAAGCACTGCTGCCAACGATTTTGGGTTAGGCTTACTGGCTTTTTTTTTAGAAGTTACGACGTGTATATGAATGCTAAAAGTAAGAAAATTGCCGCGGGGTGAGCGCTACCCGTGCGAAGCCGGGGTCATTGCAGTTACTAGTCCGTTATATATTTATCAAGATGGTCACACATACATCAGATTATTTTGTATTGGTTTGTATTTTACTGAGCAGAAGAAATAAATAAACATATACGTATCATAAATAAGCATACGACTAGTTTAAAATTTGGATAGGCACTAGGAATAGAAGCAAAAATCGCTAATTCCAGTATGGGATGTATAAAGGTGTAATATTAGGAAAAATAAATAAATGAAATAGCGCAGCTTTATTTCTCAAACAAACGATTTCTACAAGATAAATTAATTGCAAAATAAAAATATCCTGGAAATTCTTGGAAACGCAAATTGCAGTACAAATTCCACGAAGTTTTTTATGGTTCAGAATGGTTAGATCATATCACAGCAAAACCAATTTTGTTAAAAAACCTTGCCACGCATATGCGGCGTGCGCGCGCGCCGGAGCGGGCGGCGGCGCGTGTCCGTCGCGGTTCACGGCTCGCCCTTTGTTCTGCGCGTGCTGGACCCACGCCTCGGCAACAGAACTGTTTAATAGACTGGTACAGTTCTGTGGGTTTTTATACAAGTGACGAACCGAGCAGTTTTTGCATGGTAGTAAGCACCACGCCTGCCCATAACAAAAGTCTTAAGTTCCTGTCGTCCGCTTTTATGTAGCGGTGGGTTAGAAGCCATGAATATGAATGGCTAATGGTGAGAGGTGGACCAAAAATTGTGTTCAATGTAAGAGGATAAATTTCCAAATCAGTGATATTAGCTTTTTTTCTAAAAACTGCGGGCATCGAGTATACAGTATCAGACATTTAAGGACATACAAGTTCGTGCTTGATTGATGCTTTTAGAGAGTACTGTACTGACATTATATTGCATTGCCTTCCACTCCCCGCTTCCCCGCCGGACGGCACTCTCACCACATCACACATGCGGTTGACCGGATCCATTTGAATCTGAACGCGCAACGAAATGTTTTTTTTTCATTGCTGTTTGATTGAGCCTCTAGATGGCACAAAGTCTTTAGGGTAGGGGATCCTTAGGAAAGCGCCTATGCGATAAAAACGCGTTTAGACTCTTACTGAATCACCGTCATGACTTCCGTTCTGACATCCCTCCATTTCGACTACTCGTAGAGTATAGATTACTCTACAGATAAAGTTAAAAGAGATAAAATTAAAAGTACGATTGCGTAGCATACTCGTAGACCGCTACGCCGTAGCCTTGACAATGAGATTTAATTAGATGGTTATAGCTCATATTTACAAACGTGCTAACTAGACTATGTACGAGTAGAGTGTGAATAGTAGTAGCGGCCTTCAGATTAACATACCCGTGCAAGACCCGGTAACACGGAGCTCGGACGACTTGTCTTATTTAGCGGTAGTTATGTCTAAACCGAGTAAGAAAGTTGACATTTTAATTGCAAATAGTCTAAACTCATCTGTCAAAGAATATCGCGTATACCGTATGTCCTAAAAGTCAGTGGACGGTGACTCTTGTTCATATGTTCAATAGGTTAACAGCCTCTGTCCAAGAACTACTTGAAGATCTTGCTAAAGATTTCTTTCCAACAACAATACATTTCCAACAGCGTGATTCACCGTGTGTGGTTGTCTTAACTCTTAACCAAGTCAGTGTTCCTTCAGTGAGCTCTTGACCGGAGCTTGAACGAGTTCTATTGAATGACTGCGTGTGATTGAATCGAACAATTTAACAATAGAGTGATGTGATACAGAGCGGTATGTTAGGTGGCGGGGTCAGTACTCGTACGCTCATTGTCTGAATCGTCTGACCTCTCGCTGTCTCACAGCTTCTAAATTGGATATTTGAATGTTTGACGCGATTACGTGTGGAACATTTATAATATATTCGGGACACCAATTACCTAGCCCCAAACTAGGATACCCTGATATTATGGGTAGGTAATTGACAACGGATAAACATACATAGATACGAATATTACATCCACGACTCGAAAACAAACATTTCTGATAATCACACAAATGATTGCACCTAGCGGAATTCGAACCCGCGACCGTTAACTTCATAGTCAGGGTCACTTCACATAGTCACTAACCAATCGGCCAGCCGATCGTCAACAACATTTAAAACCTTATTAGAAGTAAAAAGACTACTGACTATGTTATACTTTATTTAATGACTTGCTGGGCATTTTTCTGGGATAATTGTATCCTATATGTCATTCCAAGTCCAAAAGTACCTATACGATACAACATACCCCTCAAGTAGTTTTTTATCGATTGCTCGACTTCAACTCATTGGATTGATATACCGAAAACACAAGTTTTTAAGTCAACCCCTCAACTATCCATGAGTGAAAATCACACCGCAATCAATCCAGTAGTTTACATGATGATAAACAAACAGACGGACAGACACAAAAAAAAAGTTATATTCTTATTCAGTAGCTTATTTTAAGTCACCTAGACCAACTTTTTTAATCACCTTCATTGTACAGATTTGTATTTTTTAATCACCTTCATTGTACTTTTTGTTCTAGACTTTTTGTTGCTTGCTACTTTATTATAAGTATAGAAGATCATTATTTTAAAAATAGTGATAAAACCTTTCATCATCATCATCATCATCATCAGCCTATATCTGTCCACTGCTGGACGTAATCCCTTCCTAATGCACACCACCGAGCTCGGTCTTCAGCTCTCAATCCATATCCATACCAATATATAAAAGGGAAAGTGTTTGTTTGCTTTCATGCGATAACGGCTGGAATGATTTTGATGAAATTTGGAATGGAGATAGCTTATACCCTGGAATAAAACATAGGATACTTTTTATCCCGGAAAATTGTAAGTTTCCACGGGTAAAATGGGAGATATTGATTACTCGCTGTAAGAAACGGTTTCTGTGGAAACGTAATAACAAGTCTGTCAATAAACATCAAGAGCGTTGGTTCTTTATCTACTTTTGCATTGGTTTTTAATATCCTAGAAGAACATAGGATGCTTTTTTCACGATAAACTGTAGTCCGCGCGGACGTAGTAGCGGGCAGGAAAGCTAGGTAAACCCTTACAATTATTTTTTTATAAACGTCGATAGATCCAATCGCCAGCTGTAGGTAGTGTGCGAACAATACTGTGCTTCAGTTTAAAGAGTAATGTTTCCAGCGATATATATTAGGCGCATGAGACTTAAAACCCAATGCCTCAGGGTGACGAGCGTAGAGCAGTGCGGTGCAAGATTTTGAAACCAAAACTGTGGATTAAAAAAGTTTTAATGGTTCGGCAAAGAGCACTGTGTCAAAGGGCTATCTATACTATATGATACAGCCAGAAATCTTCTTAAGATGTTTACTGCAGCCCGATTCCATAACTTGGCTTCAATCGAATTCTCAGTATCGCAACCACTAATGCCTTGCGATAGAGTCGAATTTGCTATGAAAAAAGTGATAATCCGATTGTAGCCAAGTTATGGAATTGGGCCACTGTTGTTTACTTGATTACAAAATATCCCGGGGATCCCGATTTTATTGGGGAATTCCCGAGCCCGCTCAAAATAATTAATTAAATATTATTTACATATTCAGATAGTACATACCTACATCAATATATACATATGTATATTTATAATACAGTGAGTCATTGCGAAATAGTAAATTCATAATGGTGAGCAAAATTTAACTCGTGTCCATTGCACGCGGCATTCGATTCATGGCGACCGTTGACCGTCCATGCCTCACAGATTAGGGAGCAGTTAGAGCGCGCGTCGTGATAATACGCTCTCACGACCATTCAACGTGATATTTATATGTACATGTATGTATTTGTGCATCGCTCTGTGCGTCTGGGACATTTGTCACGCTAACGGGCGTATTGTTTTATTTGCCAGTTAGTGTTCTTTGTGATATTTTGTTAGGATGCTGCCGGATGGGCTTATTACATTTTTGATTCGTGGTTAAAACAATTATTAAAAGAAACATAAGCAGTTAATGCATAAGTTTGAACCTTTGACTTCGTTAAGTCCACACCAATATATTAAAGTGAAACGTTGTCTGGTTGTTTGTTTGTTTGGGGAGCTTTAACGCCAAAACGGCTGATCTGATTTATATGAAATTTTGTAAATAAGTACCTACTGTACAATACAGAGACCAACATAGGATTCTTTTTGACCCGGAAAATAGTTAGTTTCCACGGAAAAACTAAAAAATGACGATTATTTGCCGTAAGGAACGGTTGCCGTGGAAACGAAATAATAACAAGTCTGCCAAAAAACATCAAGAGCTATGGTGCTATACTTTTGAATTAGTTTTTAATATCCTATAAGAACATAGGATGCTTTTTTTCGCGATAAACTGTAGTCCGCGCGGACGAAGTCGCGGGCGAAAGCTAGTTAGAGATAAAACAAGTCATCTAAATAAGAAGTAATAGATGCCTAATGATGTATTGTAATTTGTTACAGCTACTTGTAGAGACTGTGTTTCATTTTTATGGTCCAAACAGAGCCCTATTGCTAAGCCCGCCCGTCTGCCTGTCTATCATACCTTTAAAGGGCTGTATCTTTTGAATCGTAATAGATAACCAGTTGAAGTTTTTACAGAATGTTTTATTAAGGTGGGTATCCTATCAAATAATAAAAAAGGAAAAATAACGGTACAGAACCCTCGAATCCGACTCGTACTTCACAAAAAAAAACGGCACGTTCCTTGACATGTTAATCCCTTATCTACTGTGTTCCAAATTCTCCAAAAGTTGTTCTGTATATGTGTTCAGATGTAATAAAATTAACTACTAGTTGGAATGTCATTACTATTTCAAGTTGTTTTACAAACACATGCTCAATAAAGAACAAAACGTGTTAACAAATCACCGCGCGCTGTCAGCTCACCAAATACAACTATTTTAATGAACGTATAGAGCCAATTACAATTCCCTTGTGTTTTCAAAATAGCACAACAAATTGGGAAGAAACAAGTTAAAATCAGGGAAGGAATTCTCTAAGGAATGACCTTTCACACACATTACTCTCAGACGAAAGTTAACTAACATTTCATTAGGTGCCTAACTGAAAAATGTGTTAAAATATCTTTCTTGTGTATCTAAGTGCATTGTACTTCAAAGTTAAATGTACTGGGTATGGTGCATTGTTATGCACAATGATGAATTTTAATAAGATATCTTATTTAAAATACCTATTACAATATTATATATATCCTTATTACGAAGTATTAGCTCGGAGAATTTCAAGCAGCCGACTTAAGTATTAAAGATTTCATTATCATATTGCATGCGCCAATGTATGCATGTTTATACATATTTTATATTATTATGTTTGTATCACAAATAAACGATAGTTAGATGAATTCATTTAGATTTAGACGAGTGAATTGTTTTATTTTCAGGAATTTGGCAGGAATGCTGGATTTGTATTAGACGATACTTTTAACTTCGAAAAATGAATATAAAATGAAGCTATACGAAGCATAAGCAAACTCATATTTCAGCTATATAATATTTTTGCGACTAGCATTATTAAACATTGAGCATTTTCTTTTGGCAACACCGCTAGTTGAAATAAATCATGTATTTGAATTATGAAGTGTGTCAGTCAAACAAAAGAGGTTTTGTAAAAAATAGACAAAAGCGCGCGAAGATCTTTTGATTTTTCATCAGCGAGAGAGCGTGGGGGCGTGTGGGCGGGCGGGGCGAGCCAATCGAGCGCAGCCACGCCTCGCGCGCGCGCGCGGGTCGAAAGGTCGCCTCTCTCCGCGACCATTGGCGCAGAAACGTAGAACCGCAGATACGCAACCGATCGACGCCGCGATTTATTCGCCATCAAACTACGCCGAACGCGAACATTCGAGACAACTTGCTATTTAGGCGTTCTCTACGTTAACGAAATCGATCTTGAGACTATTTGAGTTATTCGACAACAGACTTAGTACGTTAAGCTACGTTTATTGTGGAACCCAATATAATTAAGGTATCTCCATAATTAGAATAGTATTTATTAGTCACAAGAAAATTCTATATCAACTTTATCTAATCATCATCATCTACGTCAGCGGTTTCCGTTCCCGATGCTATAATTCTAAGGGAAAGAGGTCGTCATAATCACGTCAACCAAGTTTGGTTGACTGGTGACGTCACATGTCCTTGAATTTTAGAGTTCCAAAGCAATTAGCATGTTTCCTTACAATGTTTTCCTGCTAATTATAAGCCTTGGGTACGAATTGACAAGCAAAATTCATAATTAATAATCAGGATTGGTATGTCCCGTCTCTCGACTAGAATGTCGCCAGCACATGCGCGAGTAACCTTAGACCTCGGAGCAGCTGCGCCTGCGCCGGCTCCACTTTTTTACTTATTATCTTCGACGAAACTTGAGACCCGCGAAAATGTTCATGTTTTTTTTTGATGAGCACGCGCTAAGTCCGCCATATGGTGTCACCTTGACGACAGAAATATTTTTGCTGGCAATATTTTTCGCAACAGCTCGTTATTCATATGCCTAAGTTTGTTGAAGGAAACAATTTATTTTATGATAACGAATTCAGTTTAAGGAGTATTTTCGGTTTATTTAAGTACTTATAAATATAACAGTAACAAATTCGTACATTAATCCATTCTTCGAGATGGATACGAATATTACAGGTTATGAAAAATAATGTCGCTTCGAGCTCGGTTCAGGCGACGCATATATCGCGCCAATTCCCATTCGGGAACGGAAGTCGAAAAATATGATTTTTAAAATTAGAAGCAATGCCGGCAGGTGAGCGCTAGCTGACAGCGCGCCGACATAATTACTGCTACACGTCCAAAACCATGCTCACCGTTACATAAATACGCTCTCGCCTGATTAATTAATTATAACCCCAACCTATCTAATTAAACTTACGACATAAACGACCCAAATAACAACAAGTAAATCAACAAAAACCCATTTGTCTCAAATTAAGTGCAAATCTATCATTATTAATTATTATAGATTTAAAATTTACACGCGTCGCGTAGGAACCTAAATAGATCTGTGGTAGAAACGTCTGCAGTTGAAAACAGTCAAATGAGAATACTTTACAAAATATAAAACATGAGAAATAATCGCGGGAAAAACTACAAGATAAAAGGAAATTGCTGTCAACGAGCCGTGTTAAATCAAATTTAAAATTGGAACGTCTTTCGACAGGAAGTGTTAAATATTTTAAAAGTCACGTGTCTCTTGTGGGCTTTTTGTCGTTTTATTATTTCCTATAATGCAAAAAATATATTTGATAACTGTCTCCGATCCGGCCTACTTTATTTGTTATTATTTCGTTTCCATGGCAACCGTTCCTTACAGCGTGTAATCAATATTTTCCAGTTTTCCTTGGAAACATACCATTTTCCGGAATAAACAGTATCCTATGTTTTATTCCAGTGTATAAGCTATCTCCATTTCAAATTTCATCAAAATCTGTCCAGCTGCTATCGCGTCATAACTCCCCAAACAAACAAACAAACAGACAACGTTTCACTTTTATATATTGGTGTGGATTCATTTACGTTTACGAAATAAATGAGAAACAAAGTATTTTCTTTTTTAATATAAACATACTCTTACGTAATAGGTGAAATAGAACGCACGGCTCCATAAACAATTAAACTTCAAAACTGTACCAATTGAAATTAAATAACGGGTAGTTAAATGTACCATCGCCCGTTTAAAAATAAAGCTTTCCGATCGAGTTTCCTTCGAAATTCGCAACTAAAAGCCAACCAGACGATTTACCGATATTTAATGCCAATAAAATTGCGCACCGACATCGATAATTACGCACACAACTTTTTATTCCAGCAACAATTTAGAGGGAAAAAGATCGAAATTTCAAGCTAACAATAATATCCGTTAGGATATTACGTTCATTTATAACCAAGCTGTCATCACAGATGTTAATTCTTATAGATACTACGGAACTAACACAATAACAGACACATTCTATGCATGTACCCTCAAACATGTGTGTTTATAAAAAAAACAGTAAAAAAAAAACAAAAAGTAGTACAATAAAGATAATTAAAATAAAAAGGTCTTGGGGCCTTAAAATAAGCTACTGAACAAGTTTTCTTAAATATGGTATCTCTGTCTGTTCACGCATTACGTTATTTACTGGACCGATTGCAATGTTGTTTTCACTGTTGGATAGGTTAGGGTTTGACTTAAAAACAGGTGTACTTGGTATCTCAGTCCATGTAGTAGATGCCGAGCAATCGATAAAAAATAACACGTCTGAACGAACTTTGAAGAAATGTAGTATATTGTACTTTGTAATCCAGAGAGATGACCACGCAGACAATAAAGCCGCGGTCTCGACTAGTCTTACACGTTACAACAGTTATAGTAAACATAACACAATAAAGAGTTGACCGATAAGCGGACATGCATTGAATGGAACAATTGGATAAAAAACGTGGAATTGATTGAATAATAGCCGCTCATGCCGATTGCAGGTCGTAAACGATTCCCTAGAAGCCGATAGCGGTTACTTTCGCTCTGCTCGGCAAATCGTACATTGTCTAGACAAAACGTAGAGCTGCGACGTGGTAGACGTGAGTTACTTTGAGTGCAGTGAGACGCTTTAAATGAGATGTGCGTCAAAAATATGATTTAATATCATAATGGAGTTAAGACCAGTTGGCCGTGTGGTTATAGTAACCCTGACTGCGAAGTCAAGCAACGGTCGCGGGAAATGTTTGTTTCTGAGTCATGGATTCGAATCTATTTATGTTTATCCGTTGTCTAGTGCCCGTAGTACAGGGTATCCTAGTTTGGGGCTAGGTAATTGGTGTGAAATGTCAAAAAAAAGTTAAAATTATTTGATTATTTGTGAAGTAATGTCGCGATTACGGCTTTTGGTGGCTCTAATTGGAAGATGGAATACCATAAATTAGCTTCCCATTAATTAGGACCAACCTAGTTATTTTTATTTATTTTTAAAACTATCTATTAATAAATTAGAACTCTACTACAGATTTATCTATAGAAGAGGTCTTGCTTATTTAAAAAGTAAGTAAGTATAACTCAAAACATGATGATACTGTCGCAGATTGATTTATTTACAAAGAAAGTACATTCCAATATCCTGTAAGGCTTAGAATTGAATAAGTCTTGCATTTTTTAAATGCATCGGTAATGTGTGTCACGAATCAACATGGCAATGTAGGTATTGCGTCAAGTGCCTAATAAAGTTGACATTAAAATGGCAAATCGCGTGCACTATGCCATGTCTGAGCGTTAGTCGGCGGGCGGCGGTATGCGAGGCAGGTGCGGTGCCACCTGCGCACGCGCCGCGGTCGTTACAAAAACCATGCGCAGCCAAGGGGCGGTTAGGGCTGCCATGTCTAAATTGTCATAGCACTACATTTTAATAGAAACGAACTTCTAGATTTTACTAACATGTAAACTAGCGTTGAAATCCAGAATTTAGCCTAATGATTATCAAAAGCCATGCAAGGAAATATAGCTTAATGTTTCGATATACATAGTTAAAAGTAAATAAATAATTAGAAGACGAATTAAACTTTTATTACAAAAGTTTCATAATTCATGAAAGTGAAGGGAGCAGAAAACAAATTATTTTAAAATATTTTTTATTTATATTTCTACGATGAGTCTATAAAAGAAATTACACATGACATACATTTTAAACAGAGCTTAAATTAAAATATTTTTTCTAAATTTTGGTGTGTAAAACTGGCAACTATTTGATTGTATAACGTACTGGTAACCCTAACAAGCCTATGCCCGCACGGTTTATATCACACAGGCCGTCATACTTTCAGGATAGCTGACAGCAGGGAAACCATTAAAACTCCTCTGTTATTATAATTTTCGACCGTTTTAAAGCCGATTTAAACTTAAAGGAATGGCAAGTAACGTTACTTTAAATTGTTTAGCAGGATATGAGCATTACAATTTTTATGTCATGTCTGTATCATTACTCATTAGTATTTAAAGAATGAACTAATACGCAGCAGTCATGCCTAAAAGATCTACACGACTGCTACCAACAGTTGTAGGTATTTATGAACAGTGAATTATTTTGGGGGTAGTACAGGCAGTTTATTACTAGTGGCTCTGTGAGCTGTAGACCACGCGAGTACATACTTTTTTGCAAACAATCTAGCGGTGCACAGTAGCGCCGTGCCATCCAGTTACCTTATTGTAAAACTAACATTAATAACCAAGGCTCCATCAATCCCTAGCTAATAGGTAAAGGGCTGATTCCACTGGTAGAAACCAGTGGAAAGTGAGCAATTTACTGCATTTTGAGGAGCTATTCTGCTCATTACGCCGAAGATCCTCATCAGATCTTCACCAAATTTTTATGAGGCCAATTTAATGTTACTACCTTTCATATAAAAAAAGAACCATCGAAATCGGATCTAAAAAAGGCGGAGATATTCAGTTGCCCCCTTTTTGGGCGAAGTACCCCTGTCACCCCCCAATCAAAAAACCCCAACGACAAAAAAAACCGTTAAACCTGTATACCAAGTTTGGTCTAGATCGGTTGAGAAATGCGACCTGTAGAGGAGAACAGCTGGAGATACGAAAGCATTTTTGCCCAAACTGAAACGGAGAAGCATCTCTCGCACTTCGCGCTCGTTCGATCAAAAACGGAAAAACTGTCATGACTTCGCTATTTCTACAAAAATATAAATTTCGAACAACCTACTAAACATTGGAATACACATACACCCAAATAAGACAATAAGGTTTAAAAAAAGACGGAGACCACACTGCCAAATCGAAAGTTAAGCACCCAAGATATGCCGATACGCACACACACCATGTAATGCCGATCGGCCGCCCTATCGCAGCAAGATCTCAATCTTGTTAGTCGTGTTAATTCTGTCAAGTACTCACAAAAAACAAAAACAATGCAGTCCTTTGTGATTAAATTGTGTATCAACCACAAAACACCACACATTATCCACTCACGCACACATAAGCAGCAGCTTCACTCGTTTGTTTGGAGACGTGGTTTCCCGTATTTATTTAAACCTTCTGGGACGTTTGATAAGTTTAGGATTTGTTCACCAATATAATTTACAGTCATTATTCCTATAAGGCCAATATCATCCATGTGTTATGACGTCACACCCGTCAACGACACGTAGCACCGTCCATTCATAAAACGAATATGGCCACTTCCGGCTGTGCCGCGCCGCTTCACTCGCCGTAGTCGCCGTAATCCAGACGAAAAGTTTAATCGCTTCCCGTGCAACGCCGCGCCTTTGACCATCCTACCCACTTAATACTGTACTATTATGAAATTGTTACTTAGCCGCAATATTGTTCGGTTTGTCAGATGCTACTGGAAATAATAGAACAGGAATACAAGTCTTTCATTGACTAGAAGTTCAAAAGTTTAACGAACTTCCGGAAGTAGCCCTGGAGGAAAAAGCTCACGTTAAAAGTAGGTTCTATTAATAATTTTAACAAGCAGGTGCCCATATGGCGGAATAAACAAATAATTAAACTGTGGTCAATAACCGAAGCAAGTTAAATAAAAGCTTGTGTAATGTAGAATAGGTTTTTGTATCGACTATTTTAGCACTGGCAATATTCAGTTTTCATTTCTATATGTAATAATAAAGTGGACGTTCTCACGGTCGTGATTTCCGATACAGGTTTCAACGTAATTAAGAAAGAAATACGAGGAGCATAAAATATGGAACGTGTTTAGCAACATGAACTTTTATATATATTTTGCGAAAGTATTTTTTTGTCCTGTTAATTTGCGAATATTTGAATAATGACAGTAAATGTTCCAATTCACAACGGGGATCCATGGGAATTTGAAAAAGAGATTATGATATCGAATCTTCGTTTTAATCCTCCAAATATATTGTTTTTACTATATAAATAGCTATGCCCGCGGCTTTGCCCTAGTAGTCATTTTTCAGAAAAAAAGTACATTCGTCATATAGTTTTTTAGCGATTGCTTTGCTTCTATTCATCGGATCGAGATACAATGAAAGTACGCCAGTTTTTAAGCCAAAACCCTATCAGCTATCCAAACCACATCGGAATCGGTCCAGTAGTTTTGACGTGACGCGATTTAAAAAAATGTTTTTTCTTGTTCAGTGTCCCCTAGACTGGACCATTTTTAAAAGCTTGTATTCGAGCACATCCCGATTAGCTATCTGTCTGAAACTTTCAGGATAGCTCACAAGTCGATGACAATGCATTAAAAAATACACATGAAAGTTTATTATCTTATTTTTTTATTTATTTTTTATCTTCTTTGTACAGACTTTTTGTTACTTACTGCTTCATTGTAGATTACTTTGGTAAAATTCTTTTGATATTGTAAAAATGACAGCTGTACAGGTGATTTAATCTTGAGTCACATAAAATACATTACATAATAATATCATCACAAGCAGGGAAGTTGAATGAGTGTGACGTCACGATTACGTGGAGTCATTGATGCGCCCGCGCCGCTTCCGTCCTCTGTAGCGCCGGCACATCCTGTCTGGTTTATGTTCGAAGAACAAATCATCAGGTTGTAAACTAACATCTCAAGTTTCTGTTGGATTACCATTTTGGACTTGGTTTGTTCTAAATGCAGAATTGCAGACTTATAGCGATAATTTCGCATTTTATAGCGAAGTTATTGATAATAATTTGAAAGGCAAATTGTTATTCTACCACAGATCTGATAAATGTAGATATCGAGATTCTAAAAATCATAATTAGAAAATTAAATTCAATTTTAAATTTTAATAATAAGGTATATAGTTTTTAGAGACCGTAAAATTTCAATATAGAGGCCGACTAGTGAAATATGTGTTTTTTCGTTAAAGACGAGAGGAGAAAAATAAGGAAAGGCCTACAAAATGTACAGATAATTTTGTTTAAAAGCTGTAATGTGGTAGCAACACTGCAAAGTAATAAATCAATAAATGGCAGCGAGCAATACATTTGGAATAGCTATTAAGACTATTATTTACAATCTAGAAGTTTAAAACACTTCAAGTCAACGAATGACATTTAAAAACAGCGGTTAGATAAAGTACCACAGCACCGGTGGGATGGCTAATGAGTAAAAAATATGGAGTCTGTTAGAATACCTAACTGATAATGTAACTAGTTATTTTGTTTAGGTATTGAGCACATGTCCGCGGTCATCTGCACGACATCTGTTGTTAGACAGGTGCTTCTAACGCCTGCTCGTCATCGCGTGATATGGAAATATCAATATCGTCTCTGGCTTCTATAGCTTAGTTTGTTCATTAGAGTATTTATAGATAACATATGTGCTTGATACGGTATTATCGCTTCATTAATTTGAGTCTGTTTATGCTAAGATATGCCTTGATATTAATAGTTGAAGTCACTTGACACTATCTGGACAAACTATAAAGCAATTTATTTTTGTAATGCTTTGTTCGAGTTGATATTAATAAAGGAAATTAAATTAAAAAAAAGGGTTTAAAAATATTGATTATTATTTTAGTAAGGTCGTTGTTACAGGTTGCAGATAATCGCATCTTGTATAAATTTGATGTTTTTAAGTTTCGTTTAATGACATTATATACTTTGTAGTAGCGGTATAAATGGTTCAAAGCTCATCTTGAGATAATTTAAAACTATCATAGTTCCTCTTGGAACTTAAAACACTTATTGGAACCAAAAACTGTTAATTGGTATTTATCCAATAAAGCTATTGGGGATACCTACTAATAGCATCTATGAAGACGACAAACTAGTTACCAACCCGGCGGCAAAGCCAGTTTCTTAATAAACACTATTTACGATGCCATCGACCTGTCAATCTAAATTTCTTTAAGGTGAGTTTTGAGTCACTGCAATATTCAAACGTCGACGCTCAAAACGATTATGATTAAAATTAATAATTCAGTTTTTCACAAATCGCGATTTCGATCACGTAAACCATGGGATTTGCGATCGCTGTTTAAGGAAGGAAGCGATTACTGAAAGGTGAGCGACCGTGCACCGTTACCTCCGAATGGTCACCATTTATGACCGTCCGCCACCATTTGCTAGTTACCATCGAGTGGCAGACACGGGTCGACAGCGATTACATCTGGAGGAACTGTATGAATATTCATACACTTGATGCGTGCACGGATTCAAAAGTGAGACCAGCAAATCAAATTAAAAATTAAAAAGCTCTAGCACTAATTGATTTTACACGTTTGTTGAATCCATTTGGAATTATCGTCCGCTATTAATAACCCATTTGTTGCATACAATATAAGACTTGTCTAAGCTGTTAAGTAGATAGGGATTTGTTAATTAGACAGGTGGCAAATTTAATAAACTTTTTTACTGTTTTTCGTTCTCTTATGGCAAATGAGCTTTTATGAATAAAGTTCTAGGATAAAGTTTAAATAGTATATAATAAGCTTACATGCCAAAGCAGAACAGATAACATTAATAAAACGATGGCTTATTGTTGATCCGCTCCATAATTCATATTCTTCCTGCGAATTGTATCAGTGTTTGAGGTGCGTTTACATTAGGTTCACGTAAGCTATGTATGCAAATGTAAGCTATGTGACAATACTGCAAAGCTGTGTCGCGCGTCACGCGGCGGAAGCGGCGAGGTGCGCCCGCGCAGCCCCGTCGCCGGATCCAACATGGCGGCGGCGAAAGTGCTTCCGCTCCCGAGCTTGAGAGTTTTCAATGAAGCGCCCGCGCCGCTTATTTTAAACTTGAATGGATTTTTCATTTGATTAATTTTATACTTAATATATTATTCTCGTCACACAATCTAATAAAGTACGAGCTTAAAGGGTTAATTTTAAAGCAATTCAATAAATATTATTATTATCATATATTATTTGAATTACAGTCTCTTGTTTTAAAATGTTAACATTCTATCTACAGCGAAAATAAGTATTTCTTTACTGGTATATACTTAAAATAAGTATTTCTTTACTGATATATATACTATATATACTATATAAATTTACGTCTAGTAATACAATATCATATATGTAATCATTATTCATAACAAATGTTACATTTTACAAAATACAACAACAAAAACTAAACTTCATTTAGTTATGTGAAATAACAATACATACTGCAGTAAATATAATTATTAATAGTAATTATTATTAATGAATAGTCTTAGTAATTCAATAAATGTTATTTGTTTAGGTATAATTATTTATTTCAAAATCATGAACTGAAATAATAAAGGAAACAACAATTTCAGTTTGTAAGCTGACGTCACGGTCACTTATAATATCATGTCAATATTAGAAACGGGATGTTTGTTTACCATGAACCTATTTCCTTTTTCTTCTTTTGTTTGTAATATTGCCACATCTATATATACTTATAATAGGGTAGTTAAAATAAGCTTATGAACAAGAACATAACATTTTTTTAAATCGTGTCTGTCTGTTTGTTCACGCATCACGTAAAAACTACAGGACCGATTGCGATGCGGTGAACACTGTTGGATATCTTGGGATTTGACATAAAAAATGGAGTACTTAGTTTCTCAATCAGATGAGTAAAAGCTGAGCAATCGATAAAAACTTTCAGACGGCTGAAGGAATTTTGATCAAATGTTGGTATATTAGTGTAGGTCCTGAAATAGCTTATACAGCACTTTTAACGCATAGAAATGACCACGAGTGCGCAGTCGCGGGTACTAGTTAAAAATAAAAGAGTGGGTAATCTTTAAAATCCGTTTTGTAGGCCGGTGCATGGAGGCTTTACTACAACATGTAAACTATAAATCCCGTCGAATGAAGCCGTGAAACATAATTGTTCATTTCACTTGGTAAGTTAGTTTGTTCATTAAATATAGGTTTTATTTTAATTGGTTCTTATAGATTTGCTTGTTTATCATAATTCTGCCTATACAGATGTAAAAATTGTTGAAATTAGCATGTTAAGTTAATGATATTTGAATACAAAATAATACGAACGAAATATAAAGAAATAATAACTTGAAAGCCAGAAAATGATTACTTATCTGTATTGATGAAATGATAATATGTATATGGTATGTCAGAGGCGGCCTGACAAACTCTGACACCAGAAGCCAGCACTACCTCACACGACAAACAAACAATGTGAGTATTAGGTAATTATTCTTGGCTTGTTAATTTTGAATATATTTTGTATATCTTATCATTTTTAATCAATTAATCGCTAATCTATGAATATTATTTTGTAAGAACAGTACATGTCATAATGAATTAGCACAGTGGCTATATTTAAATCACGAGCTGCAAATAATACTAATAAAGTTAGATTTTGTAAAGACATTATCGATGATTTAATTACTAGTATTTATCTATTCAATAAATATATATTATATTATTGAATAATTACGTTTCATTCGCTTAACTGTAAAAATACCATATTATGTGTATTAATTGAACAAATAAAGTTTCGGTAAAAATCTATAGGGAAAATATTTTTAAAACCAGATGCGTCATAATTAGCTACCAATTAGACATTTGTGTAAAATACCTATTTGTGTAACAATAACAATTAAATACTATTTTTACCATTGTCCTAAATATATCTAACGCAGTTATAAATTGGAGGTGCCTACATAATGCCTAAATGTGCACAGAAATATATATCCACAATTGTAACAAAGCAATAAGTACGAAAAATACAAAGAAAGTCTGTACAAAGAAGATAAATCAATAATATAAACGCTACTGAACAAGTTTTTTTTTAAATCGTGTCTGTCTCTTTGTCTGTATGTTTGTTTGTTCGTGCATCACGTAAAAACTACTAGACCGATTGCAATGCGGTTTTTACAACAGGATAGCTTAGAGATTGACTTAAAAACTGGTGTAATTGGTATCCCAATCCGATGAGTAGAAGCCGAGCAACCGATAAAAAACTTTTTGACAGCTTAAGAAATTTTGATCAAATGTTGGTATATTGGTATTTTAGGTCTTGGAATAGCACTTAAAGTACTTTTAAGTTAGAGAAATGACCACGCGTGCGAAGCCGCGGGTACAACTGTTCTTTTAGAATAAACCCAGTATAAAATAAAAACATAAAAAAAATGTTTGAACAAACCTGTCATGTATGAAGGATCGCACATGGGGTCCATAGATGGATCAAACGCGAGCCTATTTTGTTCAACATAATGCAGTTTGCCGCTATTTGTCACTGATTGCTCATAGTTCAATCTGGCAACACTCGCGAGCGCCTGATCGTAGTTAAACCTAGAGTCAATGTCTCTGGCTTCCGTCGGGGAGTCTGCGTACTGCTTGTTCACTTTAGCACTGAAGTCTGTGAAGTTCAGTTTGGTGAGGGTGGACATGGGGATGTCTAAGGGCGCCGCGCACGGCGGCACGGCGGCTTCGCGCGGCGACTCCACCAGCAGCATCGCGGATGGACCGTCGCCAGTCCACTATCAGACTTTAACACCACATCGCACGTTGGCACTGATTTAATAACTTTAAAAATCGAGTTCATTTAAAAAACGACACTTGAAAACGCAACAACTTGTCTTTCAAAGTTAAAAATAAAATATCGGTACAAGGTACGAGTTCGAAGCTTTCGATCGCGGAGCGTCGTCCGTAGCACCAGTCCGCGGCGCGCGTAATCAACGACTGCGAGGTCTGCCGCCTGCGAGCTTTCGGGCGGGCCGAGAGGGCGGCGAGGCTCGAGCGGGCCGAGGCGCGGGGAGCCGAACGCGCGATGCGACCTGTCGCGCCACCTGCTACTGCGACCAGCGCCACCAACTGTTGCGCGACCGTTGTTTTTTTGCCAAAACCCCCTCAACACTGATGTATATAATGAAAATTAGCAAATATGCCTTAAATGATTTACTATTCTCGCTATATTTTTAACCGACTTCAAGCGGTTAAAACGGAGGTTCTAAAGTTGATGTGTATATATGTAATGTTGTTGAAAATGTGTAATATTCATATATGTTAGTCTATATGGGTGTCTAAGCATATGTGCCAAATTTAATATATGTTAGTCTACATAATATGAATATCTGTACAATTAAATCAAATTTCAAGAATGTGTGTTTATATGTTTGTCCACGTAATTCTCGTAAACATCAAGTTTGAATGCAATTATTATTTTTCTAATAAATAATAATAGTTAGAATAGTTCTAGTTTCATCAAAATCGGTTCCGTAGTTTAAAAGATATGGACACTTAACTGTTTCCAGTATAGCTTTTTTCTTAGCGAATAGAACAAGTAGGTACTTCATTTTCTTAGGCCTACTTTAACGAAGCTAAAAAAGTAAGAAATAAATAAAAAATAAACCGACTTCCAATCGTATAAAATTAAGAGCAAGAAAATGCATTTCATTAAAAAAATCCATATTTTTTTGGTTATTGCCAGGCACTTAAGTGCGTACTTACTTTAGTCGGTTTGGGAATAGAATAGACTCAATAAATTTGAATAATGTCTTTCTTTTAAGTTTAATACCATTTGAAGAAGTTTTTTTTTTAAATTAGTTTTCATTAGCAATTGTAGTTTCTTACAATGTTTTATAACATCAGCTCTATGGTAGTTATTTTTTGGAATGATTAAATGCAAAAAATATTTTCCTTGTCGTTTATCATTTAAGGAAAACTGTTAAGTAGCTAACATATCCTAATTGGTAAAGTGTGCCTAAACGGATAAAACATTTCGTGTTGACCCTTTCATTTTACCATAAATCATTTCTTTTAATGATGTCTGTTACTCGTAAGTACTAATTTATAGAAAGGGAATCTTTCTTTAAGAATGAAGAAGCTACATGTTTTTCATTTTAG
Organism: Alsophila aescularia; assembly: GCA_946251855.1. Classification (NCBI taxonomy): domain Eukaryota; kingdom Metazoa; phylum Arthropoda; class Insecta; order Lepidoptera; family Geometridae; genus Alsophila; species Alsophila aescularia. Next base: position 23,774,903 of record OX276373.1, on the reverse strand, counting down.
CGTGCACGCTATGAAGTAATAAACACAGCTTTTAAACTGGACTCCATAAAAAAGGTACTTGTAGGTACTTACGAATAAAGTGTTTGTAGCTTGTACTCTGCAAATGAAGCAGTTGTACTCTCAGCTTTGTTTTAACGAAGCATAAAAAACAAAATGATTAAATTGTCAAGTACGATCTGCCGCGTAGATAATGAGCAACATCATAGAAGAGGTGACGCACCTTTGGCATAATGTTATCTTTCCGTAAGGAATATAATTACATCTGCTTCAGTTAAATAATGATAATGTTTTAATTTATTTTCCAATTTAATTTGTAGCCAATATTTTTTCATAGATTACTTTAAAAAAAATACTGAACTAATTTTGATGAAATTTATCAGGAACAACACTTAAGGCCTACCCTTCCGAATAATGAAAGAGTATTTCAAATCAGAAAGCCTATTAAGCGGAGTGGTAGGCCTCTTACGCAAGAAGCCGCCTGGGGAAGTACCCCACTTTTGTCATATTATCAGCCACCAAGCAGTAGTGTGTAAACATTTCTGTGTTTCGGTTTGAAGGGAAATGTTTCCAGCGAAATGACTGGGCAATGAGACTTAACAACCAATGTCTCAGAGTGACGAGCGCAGTGCAGTGACGCGCAAGATTTTGCATCCAAAGTTCTGGGTGGCACTGCAACTGCAATGGGCAGGCGTGACGCTTACCATCAGGCGAACTACCTGCCCGTCTCGTCACTCAAAGAAATAAAAAAAAGTTATGAGTTACACAAAACAAATACAGTTAGGAGTGCGTTATACTTAATTTTAATACTTTACGTATTTAACTCATTTTCATAGTGAAGCGGTTAAAAAAAACAGAGGCATGCAAATGATTGTTTCGCAAAATTCACGTGGTGACGGCTGGAGTAGGTAATAATTACGTTACAATATAATGGCCGTGACGCGGCGGCCTTGAAGTCGAATCCTATTGTTTCATAGACGCTAGGGTTACCACATTCTAGATTTAGAAGATAATCAGAAATTGCGACTGAAATATCTGTATATGGCATAACTTCGAATGCGAAAAGAAAGTTCATATAATTGTTCATGACTTTAAATGCACATTATACTATCATTTGAAAGTCGATCCAAATAAAAGTTAATATTGTTTTTTAAATACGATAACACATTAAAGTACTTTACACAGTTAACACTTTTTTCCCTTATATTGAAGAATAGCAACCCTATAAGAGACCCAGCAAACGCGAGACTGTGGCACCCACTTGAATTTTAAATTTAGTTACATTCGCATCGTTATCGTGTAACAATAGCGTTTACCGCTAATGTAACAATAATGTACGAGCCACCGCTAGCAATGACCTTTTGCTCTTCACATAATGAGTTTGTTAAAAGTGTTGTCTCGTGTATGAGGGTAATTGTTTTACGGCGACGAAGATTCGGTAGCAATTGTGTAATATGATACACAATATGTTTGAACTTGAACTTCTGTCATGAATAGATATCTGCTAGAACGCAAAAAGGTTAAGCATTCTTTGTTCATAATAGTAATTAGTTGCATAATACTGCATTTCATTTATTTATCCAGAAGCACAGCCAGAAGGTAGCATCAGTTCAAACTACTTTGTATTATTCACTGGCATTCAAAACATAGTTCCACACTTTTAAAATTAATAACTTTTTATTAAATTGCTTGGCTCCTACTCATTGGATTGAGATGCCAAGTGCACCAGTTTCTAAATCAAAACCTAAGCTATCCAACAATGAAAATCGCATCACAATTGGTCCAGTAGTTTTAACGTGATGCGCGAACAGATAGACATTAGAAGTTTTGAAGGCCAGTGTATGTAAATGTTAATTCGTAACTTGTATGAATATAAATTATATTGTATTAGCATTTTCGTTCACCCCTCGGTATCTTATATTAATATGTACATTTGTATATCATATATTATGTGTATTGTGTATGGTATATCATATTTTATAATAAGCACTTTTGTTTTCTTACGGTCATTTTAATAAATTCATGTGGTTTGATCTAATCACAGATACCCTATTAATCCCTATGTACTATGTATTTACGTAAGTACGTCTGTCTGTGGGTGTTATAGGATTCGATCGTAATCCTGTCATTATCCCAATACCAGGATATTGACAATGATCTCGACTAAATCGAGAGTATCGAGCCAGATGTCCCGATATCTATTTCTGATACATGGAAAACGGTAAACGGTGAAGAACGGTGGGAGGGCACGAGCTTAAGGGCGGAGAACCGGGTCAAGTTACCCGGGGGTGGCAGACCCGGTCACAATGACGACGAGGATAATAGCCACCTGAGCACGTGTGCTACCGGATATAGAGGGCCATTGTCTACTGGAGGAAGCGATTTCAACGCCGTCGGAAAATAAGACGCCGATTTTTTTAGTAGGCTGTCTACAGGTAAGAAGTTTAGAATTACGTGTGTGGCAACTTAGTTTGATGAGTAATACTTATATCGAATAATTATACTTGCAAATCGTAGTTTAGATGAAACACCAGAAGTAAAAATTTCAATTTTGTGTTATATTGGAAATAGGTCATAATAGCATTACTACAAGTCAAAAATTTAACGTCTCGTGACAAGGGGAAAAATTACGTAAATATTTTAAATAGAAGATAGCAATAAATTAAGGACTCTAACTATACTTTGAGTTTGAACAGGGAATTTCCTTTTAATGTGCCCATTCAAAGTTGAATGACGCACAGGAAAGGGAATACATTTCTGATTTTACTGGTGTGCTTCGAAAATGTTCCCGTCGGAGAAGACCAATAAACTCTACTTCATAATCGACGCTTTAAAAATATGAGTTTTTATTAAATTATTACGATAGACATATTGCCAATTAATTATTATTATAACAACGTGGGTTTTTATAGAAATTCCTATGATTTTTTGCTTTATTCTAGATATGTTATTCTTCAACCGTTCTAGATATGCAAATAATATGTATAATGTTTTCGAAACACATTGTAAGAACTCATTGACAATTCTCTATCAAAAGTACCTACCAAAATACATCGCTAAATTGTAACAGGCGAGCAACAAAATCGATAGCTTGAAATTTCCTGACGCAAAGTAATATGCACTGTAGTGTGCATGCTTCATAATGCAGTTTCCACGACGCACGACCTGAAGTTTCATACGCCTGTAAGGAAGATGCGACGACAACGTAATGAAGCGCCGCGGGAAGCCTCCACGGGAAATGGCACGGGGAAATGAATTCTCCGTATTTGAATAAAAGCGCGAGGAAATAAACACGCGCGGATATTGTCTGCGATAGAAAACTAGAAGAACAATCTCCTCCGAGATATAACTGTGCCATCTGCATTAGGGAAACGGAACCGCCATCGGTGCTGAGCAGTAGAAATTAATTCTAAATCGACTTTTAATTAGGTACTATTTTTTGTCGCCTTTTTGGACTATACAGGAGGAGAATAACAATAGGCATTGACATTGTATAATAATATTCTAGCAGACGTCGTTTGTCACGGTCATCAAACACGCCAGAACGTAGATGGAGTTTTTTTATAGGTGCAATCAACTAGTCGCCATGTATCACCGCACCGGCACGATAACAACGACGAACATAAATTACAAAGGTTTTCCTATTTCCACTGAACTGTGACGGTCAATTGTACTACCTACATTTCATACAAGATGGTTGTTAAAGATATCATGTATAAAAGAGTCCGCTTTAAAGAAGCACATTACGTATGGCATTGGCGTAAAATCGATCGCGAAACGTAAAAAGATGGAAATAACCCAGCGGCGATCGACATTCACAAAGTAAGCTGCCAGCGCTCCCATCATGCACGTTTACATTTGAAAATACAATTTACCGAGGAATTCCCTGCTTTGAATTACATTAAGTGTAAACAATAAAGCGTTAGCGAGCGTATCGGCCGCGACAGGCGACGGAAGTACCAGATAAACAATCTTTTTTAGATAAAACACTGAAAACGCACCATAAATCTGTACGACTAGGGAACACTTCATCCTGAACTGTCAAAGCGGAGAGACCGATGGGCTTAGATATAAATAGGTACCTCCTACCTAACGGTTGCATATAATTACCCGCGTCCGATCATTGACAACATAAAAGCTTTTTTTGGGTTAACACTCATAACCTTTGCAATAATTAAAAAAAGCTCAGGGCATCCGGCGCTGTCGATTATACGAACTGATTGAATTCTAATTTGAAATTCAATTTGTATTCTCTATGAGACGGGTATAACATTTTTATTTCCGGCGAATTAAGGATACGATATATTATGGTGACATTCATTAACCTCAATTTGTTTTTTGCTGGAAAATAAACATTGAGTTTTAAGCGATGAATGGGTTTTATAAGCAAATGGAAAGATTGTTTAGTTCGTTCAGCGGGCATGAGTGTCTATGGTCGACACGGCGACGTCGTGTGTTTTAAATTGGAGCGTGCCCGGGACGTCACTTCCGGTGCCAATAATTTACATCTCGGCCTCCGTCATCTGTCGAGATGGCGCGAGATACAACATTTATCCACGTTTAAATTTGGAACGATTTCTAAGAACATTATGATTGTGACATTATTCTTGTTTTGAAGTAGGGCTCGCGGTAATATCGTATTTGCGGTGCAATCAAAACGTGGGTATTTCTACGCGCGCGTAGTTTTGTCATAATATGGAACTATGTCAAACCAAATGCATTATCAACATAAACTATGATACACATATACAATAATGTCCTGCCTAAATAAATAAACTAAAATAAATGTACAAATCAATAATTAGATAAATATACAATAACAATACAAACGTCAATCAAAAAATCTTATCGACCAAAGTTAAGTCAAGTTTAAAATAATATTGTCAGCTAACTGTCACGCAGCTAACACGATTTGAATGGTTTCGATGTAACAATTCAACTCATAAAAAAAAGATTTGTGCGAGGAAAAATTATGTAAACTATGCGAAAGATGAATGGAACAATATTGTGATACGCTATCTCAGGGGCAGTTGCGAAGGACAATCAGCACCCACGCCTTCCTTCCCCGCCCGTACCCTGCGCCCCCCGCCCTCGCAAACCAGCGCTTGCGCACCCTGCGATAGCATATCGGACACAATTCACATTGTTTCATCGAGTTTTAACTACGAGTATATTATCAGTTTCTAAAAATAATTGTAGGGATACTTTTTTATATTCAAATAGCAGAGAAATTTGCGGTGAAGCTTCTGAATATAGCGCGATATAAGTTTTTTAGTTACAAAGTTAAAAAAGAGAGGTTGTCATTTTTAGGAAAACCTTTTAGTCATTTAAGCGACGATGAAGCGATCCCTCAAAGCGGGATCGTGGAACAACGGATAATGAAGTCTGGGCAAATATTTGTTTTTGCGGGAGATTCAGCACGGAGCGTAGCGAGCGCGCAAATAAGGCAATTAATTGAATTCGGCACTTCAAAGCGCCGCCAAAGAGCTTTGTCGGCGTTGCATCAGTAACTCGACACTTTTATTGAACGTTGTTGAAAATCACGTAGAGGCAGGTTCGAATCCGCGAAACTCCTTCGCCATGATTCCCACAGTAACAGACAAAGGTCCGCAGAAAAAGGTTTAAAACACCTGCGAATTCCGAATTTATCGAATTTCAAAGACTTTCACAAGCATTCACTAATGCAGGTAAAAAGTGGCGTTTTTATTACTAACGTAAGCCTTATTTTTATTATCAAAATAAAACATTTATTTTTTAAATTTACAAAATTGTAGTTATCAAAATTCCCCAACAAGTATGTTATCGAAACTTGAGTTCAGCGTTAGTAAAATTCCACGAACCCACCCACATTGATAATGCTGATATAATAACAGCAATACCTACAAAATACAGTCAACTACAAAACCTTGTGGTTTAATATAAAAGCCACTGATTACTTACATTATACCTACTCGGATATCTACCATTTTATATGCATGATGAAATCCCATACACTTCAACTTGATGTAAATAGCTTTATTTAAATTTATTAAAAGAAAACTAACAGCCTTTTATTACGTCTACAAACGTTTATCAATGCATTTTTGTGAGTTCGATATTAAAATAGCTGTAAAGTGACGATAAGCCCTTTGTGGGCTCTCATTGACCCTTACCCTTTATTCGAACAACAACATTGACAAGTAAATCCGATTTGGTATTCGAATATTTCGAATCAAGGACACCTGAAACGAAGAAAAAACTGATTGAATGGGCACTTCGCGAGGCCCTTGTTAGCTTATTGGGGCACAAGGGCCCCTCAGGGTCGAGTTTGCAAGCACCCTAGTAATGCGCATATCAAAGGAACCCCTTGCTCTTTTTGTGTGCCAACCCTTGAGGGTTTGGTTCTTTAACATAATATACTCGTACCTGGCTTTAGACTGTCTACGCCAATGTAATTTATATATATTGTTCGGTGCATACATACTCTTCAGCTTATTGATTTAAATAAATAAGTTATGTATTTCTTATAAAGGCTTAAAGTGAGCGCTCATGCAGAACCAGTTTTTTTATAGTGTCACTGTAACCGAAGTTACCGCTCGTATTTAGCCTTTATTCTTTTTAGGTATAAATTTGACTCCTTCAATTAGTTTTATTTTGCATGTCAAAGTAATCAAAATTGCGATAGTTAAAAAATAAAAAATACAGCAAACTTTCAACGTACACAAAGACAATTATGAATTATTTATTGTACATTTACCTGCGTCACTATTATTTTTAATATATATTATAATAGCGTCAATATCATTTTAATGATCCACCCTTAACATCATTAACCGGCGTGATTTGATTTCTTATCCCTCAAACATCTTTTATAGAAAAATGGTAGTTTGAAATTTGAAAAGGTTGCGCACGTGCGCAGGAGTGTGTATCGGGTTGCACCGGAAGCTCCCTGGTTGAAGCACAATGGTCGCCGGAAGTGGCCGCTCGAAACTAAATGACACGTATCTTTTTATTGATATCTTAGAAAGCTCAATATTTTTCATGTCTACACTTCAACCCCATCGACAGTTATGATCTATTGTACTATCATCACATTACTCTTGTAATATAGTTTATTTTAATAAAGTTTACTTCTTAAATGCATGTCATGTATTTTTACATACAGGAAATCAACTGTGCATAAATTGTTTCAGATAAGCCCAAGATAGCAATTAATAAATAACTAACAACATTTAAGTTTTGTATCTTAATTATACGATCATACAAGATATGTGTATTTGAATATCACACCATTTATCGGATAATTGGTTAAATAAAAACCAGTGGATGCATGATATCAGTGGCACTGGGCGGGGCATCATTCAGCCACTGCTACAACAGTACTTCTACCACAGTCTTGTTAAGCCTCTAACTGGCCACATATAAAGAAATAAATTATTATGATTGGCTGCCCGACCGCCCGACACGTAAGCATGTTAATCTCGTAAATATCCGCTAATGGGCTCATAAGGATGCCCATGCAGTTTACTGCCGATACGGATTGTTAAATGATGTCATATTTTTCAAGTTCTCGAAACGCTTTATTGCAGTTCAACTTTTTATGACGATCAACGTTTTCGTCTTAATGATGTATTTATAAGCATAAGTAGATCTGAGGTGGAAATTTTTATGACGCAAATGGGATGAATATATTTTGGAAATTTCGGCTGATGGAAGGCGCGCGGCGTCGTTGATTTCATATATTATAAACTAGCTTTCCCGCCCGCGGATTCGTCCGCGCGGATAATAGTTTATCGCGAAAAAAGCATCCTATGTTCTTCAAGGATATTAAAAACCAATGCAAAAGTAGGTATAGCACCAACTCTCTTGATGCTCATACGCTCTTTATGTTTTTTTGACAGACTTGTTATTTCGTTTCCATGGCAACCGTTCCTTACAGCGAGTAATCAACATTTTCCAGTTTTCCCGTGGAAAATTACCATTTACCGGGATAAAAAGTAACCTATGTTTTGTTACAGGAGCTTCCACATTTCATCAAAATCCGTCCAGCCGGTATCGCGTTATCACTCCCCAAACAAACAAACAAACAGACATCGTTTCACTTTTATATATAGGTATGAATTCATGATGTATTGTGTAAGTACCTCATTTATTAAAAAGAGCAATACGAGTTATTGTTATTGTAGATAATCTTAAGATTAGAACAACTCGATAATAAGAGAATGCTATATTTCAAATCATCGCCTACGCAGGCAGTCTACGGCGTAGCAGTAAAGACGGCGGGTAGTGACCATGAACATTTTCAGCAGTGGATATCATTGTTGTAGATTTAGCAACTAGATCCTCAGGCCGGGCCGTGCGCGTCCGGTGATTAGCGGCGAGTGCGCAACGCAAGGATGCGCTCGCGCCGCCGCGCTGGCCCTTGCGACAGCGCGGATGCCGCGGAATTGCACCAACACTATATTAGCCATATAACTACATGCTTTTTTAATACAAGTGCACTTGCAAAATTTTTTTTTGTGCGTTAACCTTCATATTTGTTGGCCCACTTGCATTAGTTGGTAACGCTCGAGTTGACGCGAGGACGCGAGCAATTTAGCCGCTAACGTACGCTGATGCCATATTTTGAGCGATGTTTTGATTGGGATTGGCCTTGACTTGAATACACCTCAAATTTTGAGTAGAATATATAGCATTCAATACAATGAATGAATTGAAAGATACCAATAAATAAGTAGAAATTGCAAGAATATACCATAAATCAGTGAATCTACAAGTGAAACTCACCTCGCCAAATTAACAAGGGATCCAGGTCTGTAGATTCCCTAGACCAGGAGCTCGGATGAAGAAACATAGCTTATCCAGAGTCAAAATCCGCCATATTGGATCATTCACATAAATCACTTGTCACTATCACCGCTTTCGATAGATGTCGCGTAGCCGGTTCCCTATTAAAAATTAAAATATTTTAAGTACCTACTTATTAAATAAAAATATTATGTCATAGAAAATACAGCAATTGATATAGACACGACACAGAACTTTCAAATGGTTGGTGTAAGAACAGAACAATGGCAAAGATGAGTAACTAGTGTGCTCGTAGACTGGGCACTGAGGTCATGCGCACATTCTACTGACGAAGGTGAGGGAACCAAATGGAAGGGGCGCTGTAATTAATCTATTTGTCGAATGAAAAGAAAACGGGACATCATATCTACGAAATGAAGCCTGCAGAGAGATAAATGCTATAAATGAATGGGACATCACATCTACCAAATGAAGCCTGCAGAGAGATAAATGCTATAAATAAACGGAAAATTATATCAATAAATTAATCCTGCATAGAGATAAATGCTATAAATAAACGGGACATCATCACTACCAAATTAACCCTGCAGAGACATAAATGATTTAAATAAACGGGAAATTATATCTATGAAATAGCCTGCCGAGAGATAAATGCTATAAATGAACGGGACATCATATCTACGAAATGAAGCCTGCAGAGAGATAAATGATATAAATAAACGGGTAATTATATCTACATAAATTTTACCTGTGGTTATGTTTTCTCACTTCATCATGTAAAAAGTAACAATTCAGGGCCTTTATTCGCTATGACGATTAACGCTTCGCGTTACGATATCTTCGTGCAATTGCTCGTGAATTCTCGTAATGACGTCACACGTTTTCTGCAAGGAATTTCGTGTGGCATAGTGAATAAGCGCCCTGGTTTTACTTTTGGATAGTCTAAAGGAAGACATAGTAATCTATCGATATAAAATGTGCAAGAATTAGCAAGCTGACGTGTCAATGCGCCGGTCACATAACTCGAAGAACGACAACCGTTGGGGTAAACAAGTTCTAGATTGGAGGCCGCGTCTAAGTCTAAGGCTAAGCAAGCTAAAGTGGCAGTGGGTTGGTCACATTTCCCGAAGAACCAATAATCGTTGGGTTAGACGAGTTCTCAAGTGGAGACGTCGCCGCGTCGTTTAGGCAACCGTAGTGTAGGGCGCCCGCTGGCCAGGTTTAGTGATGACTTGCGAAAGGCTGCTGATAGCGATAGGATGAGGATAGCCGAAGATCGGGCTCAGTGGCGTTCAGAAGGTGAGGCCTACGTCCAGCAGTGGACGAATACAGGCTGATGATGATGATGATAAAATGTGTTACCGCGAACAATGTCGCGGGCAACAGTTAGTTAATAGATAATGTGTAGCATAGTACAGATAACGTGAGGTTTTCAAGCCCGACCATTTTTGTTGCAATATTGGATAGGGATAGTGTGTAGTGTGTGTAGGCTTCTTTAGGCCTTCTTTCTTTTTCCAAGTTTCGTCTCCACGCAACTGCCAAGCATGGGTATAACAGAAGTTACTCGGAGCGAATAGTCACAAGATTTAAAAAAAAAATGTTTCGATGTCAGATGATGTTGATTAGAGGAAAAATCGTGGTAGATATCATCGAATTGTCTTGTGTCGTCTACTGAATGAAGAAATAAATCAGTGTAGAAATATTTCTATTTCAAAGGCCATATTCCATGTTAATTATAAATTAATGCTAATAGAAATAATTACTTAGTAGTTAAGATTCTGTAAACTACTTACATATTACAAACAAACTATCTAAAAAACCATCATAGATCATCTTTCGGTTTGGAATAAATTGTAAGAATTCAATTCAGCTGTCATTTGTTTTGTCTATACTTATAATAAAGCAATAAAAACGAAAGTCTGTACAAATAAGATAATTAAAAAAAAAAGGTCTAGGATACTTAAAATAAGCTACTGAACAAGAATATAACATTTTTTAAATTCGTGCCTGTCTGTTTGTCTGTATGTTTGTTCACGCATCACGTAAAAACTACTGGACCGATTGCGATGAGGTTTTTACTGTTGGATAGCTTAGGGTTTGACTTAAAAACTTGGTATCTCAATCGGATCAGTAGAAGCCGAGAAATCGATAAAAACTTTTTGACGGCTGAAGGAATTTTAATCAAATGTTTTGATATTGGTATTTTAGGTTTTGGAATAGTACATATGAGTACTTTTAACCCAGAGAAATGATCACGCGTGTGAAGACGCGGGTACAGCTAGTTTTCAAATAAATTAATCGTTAATACTACCACACCCCTACCGTCTTGACTTGTTCCTTATGTACAGTGCTTGATCAACAAACATTGATCACTTGATCAATGTTTTGTGGGCCCATAACACATTTCAAGAAGTAAAAGATTACTTTATAGAGTACTTGATTTGTTTCCAGAAACCTGGGAAGAGGACACGTGTGTAACAAGGTAACTGGCAAATACAGAAGACTATTAAGCCAGACCTCGGATCGGCTGAAAGAGAGCGGAAAAACTGCGCCAAGGTCGAGCGTTGCGCCACCTAGCGCACCCGAGTGAAACGATACGCCGCTACATATGTGAACACTTATATGATGCTTCAGTGAGAAATATGATTCTATGATAAATGCTTCCAGTAGTGCGAGGCCTTCAAGGGCTACAATTAGAATGATTTTTGCAGTCCTCACTGTAATTTTACAGTAAAAGAAATCAGTAAAATCAAGAGCACAAGAGGCACTTACAGCGACTTGTCGGGTCTATTGACAAACATATCTATAAATATTAATTTAGGATTATAATACTCATAGAGTATTAGATAAATAGAAAGATAATGCAACAAAAGAAAGCCAAAAAATAAACAAAAAAAAATAGTACAATTTGTGGCATTATCGCTAAGCAGCGATCTCTTCCGGGCAACCCTAGGCTATATGGAGACACATGACGATATAACAGAAGTCAGTTGTTGGTAGGCAATAAAATACATGAAAAAAACAAACAAACAAACAAAGAAATTATAAAAATAACTTAGATAACAAATACTTTTGTTTCTCGTATGATGTAACCTCTAGTGTCAGAGTTTGTCAGGCCGCCCGAGGGTCTCTGACATGGCTTACAAATACTACAAAGTATATAAACATTATAATAAGCTAGATATTTGTACCACAAACCCACCGTTGTTTACCGAAGTCCAATTGCGACATATTTAATCATACAAGTAGGTACTAACTTAGATTGTGAAAGTACCAAGTAAGCACTTTTTGTACTTATGTTGTTTTTCTATGAATAATGCGCAGTAGAGGTACTCTACATGTTGATTTGATTTAATTGCACATAGCTGAATAAGCATTTATGTACTTAGATGTTTTTCTCGCTAAAGTATGAGAAATGTAACTACTTAGTTGTTATTGCAAATGAAGAATGTACTAGAAATCGCCTACGCATTTATAAAAGTTATATAAGGAAGTTACTAAGTACAAATTGTCATTATTTTATCTTCGCTTGAATTGTACGGTCAAAAGTAAGACCAATAAAATTAACTTAAAATTTAATTTGTTGTTTATTTTATTAAAATCTCGGCTCCGTCCAATTTGTCTGGCGCAGCCGGTTGTATTTATTTTTAAAGTCGTGGAAATTTAATTTGTCCGGCGCTTACTTAAAAACTTGTGAAATATAATTTGTCTGGCAACCTACATATTTGGTGCAGCTGTCCTGAATAACTTCAGTGTGTTCCTGACAAATCCACGGAAAAAATACTCGAACCAAACAAATACGACTGTATTGGAAAAAGGAGTTGAGAAACAATTCAGCGAGTGGAATAATCACCGAGGCATGGGATCGAGCGGTTTTAAGTGAATCATTCACTTTCCGTATTCTTGCCCTGCTATTCGACCCTTAGTGTTTTTTGGACAAACATTGCCAATACACTTGTTATTTTTGATTTATTGTATGCAAATTTATGATTTTAATGTGAATTTATTGATTTTTTTAGTGCGTCATAATTGATTTTAATGTGAATTTATTGATTTTATGTGTCTTTATTGATTTGATTGTGAATGTATTGACGTTTTTTGCGTTTTTATTGAATTGTATATGAATTTATTGATTTTTTATGCGTTTTTATTAAATTTTGTGTGAATTTTTTGATTTTTATGTCTTTATTGAATGTTTATGTGAATTTATTGAGTTTTATGTGCTTTTATTGATTTTTGAAGTGTTTTTATTGAACTTTTATGTGCTATTTTTTAATTATATTTTGAATTTTTGTGTGTTTTATGTGTTATATTGTACAAACGCATACTCAATTTTGATAATTTGAATTTATTTTAAATAATAATTTAAAATGGAACCTATGAGAATTATAACAAATGAAATTGTGAAATTGATTCCTAAATTTTATGGGAATGAAAAATTATTAAATTTATTTATTTCAAAATGTGAATATGTGCGTAGCTTAAGTGGAACCAAAATTACTGCAGCACAATAGTTATATTTATTTCATGTTATTTCAAGTAGACTTATAGGCAGAGCAGCCTCATTATTAAGTGAACGTAGCGATATTACAACATGGATACAATTGAAAAATCTTTTTACTCAACATTTTGGCGACCCAAGGTCAGAACAATGTATTGCTATTGAACTTGAAAGTCTTAAAATTAAAAATGACGAATCCTACATCGATTTCTGCCACCGTATTCAAAATGTGAGAAGTTCTTTGATTGCAAAAGTGAATTTAATTGAAGACTCGGGAGTTAGAGCAGCCAAGGCTATAATTTATAATAGCACTGCATTAAATGTATTTATGTACAATTTATCTGAAGATTTACTTCGATTTGTGCGTCTGAAAAGTTGCGTTACTTTAGAACAAGCTCTAAGTGTTGTGATGGAAGAGGTGAATTTTCAAACACAATATCAAATGAAAAATAAAAAAATAATTACTCAAAAACCATTTGAGAATAAACCAGCTTTTATTCCTCAACAAAATCAATTTAAATTTGGCACCCCACAAAGGCCAACATTAAATAATAATCCTCCAAATAAATTTATACAACCTCAAGGTTACAATCCTTTTTTAAATAGGCCGAATAATCATTTTGTGCCACAAAATAATTTTAAATTTGGTAATGCGAATAAACCGCAAGTAAATAATTACAAAGCTTCAGGGTTTTTCAAACGACAACCCTATCATAAATTTAATTTTGGTATTCCTCAAAATAAAACAACTGATTTGAATGATAAAGATGAGACAAAGAGAACAGATAAGTTAATTTTCCCTGTTAATTATGAAAATTTAGTAAACATAGAGCAAAATATAGAGATAAAAGCTTATATTAAGGTTAGGCAAATCACATTTGTACTGGCAATTCAAATTGTACGCAAAAACACTTACAAATATTACCATTTATTCCCCTTACCTATCCTTGATACTTTTAATAATATTACATCCTTGATATTTCCTAAATATCCTTTTATCCTCGTGAAGGATTTGAACTCTACCACATTGCTCTCCAAGCCATGCGACGAGATTGATGAGAAATTATGTCTTTGTAAAGAAAGTTGTGCAGTCGTATTGGAACAAGATAAATGTATAACTGATTTAATGAAATTTACGTTGAATATTACGTCGTGTTCTCCAATTTTAATCGAAACTTCAGAGATAAAAGTTCAATAAGTTGAAATGAACATATGGATAATTTTTGCAAGTTACCAAACGTACTTGACATTTAATTATTATTTACGTATTTAATTTGTTGATTATTTTATTAAAATCTCGGCTCCGTCCAATTTGTCTAGCTAATAAATATTTTATGGTAGGTACATAATAATTGAAAATTATAATAACGACTAGTAATAATTTGAAACTTTGCAACGACAGAAGATGAAATTAGATTACATGAAAGTTTGAACAAGAATACACTACCTTGTAAAGTCATAAATCGTAAACCCACAAGTGTTGAGAGTTCCCCAGAAGTGCTAGAGTACGTGTAAATTGTCTGTCCAGCCGTCTGAAGTCTCAGACCACCCGTAGAAACGTTGGAGAGGACATCTTGTCTCGTTGGTTAATTTATTGTTTCTGTAGCGAGCGCGGCCAGTCAAAACATCCCGCGGATTTGATTTACCACGTAATAAACACTCGTTTTATACCTAATGGAAATGAGCTTTTATCCGTGAGATATCGCAGCCACCCCATTATACCTCTAAACTTTGATTAACTATCCTCAGTACTAACTATTCCCACTAACTATGGACATTTAAATCCATTCCTGTTGGATGAGATGGTTGCATAATTCAAAGTAATATGTGTTTCCATGTAGAGATTTATGCGGCGTTTAACCTGTGCCGCAAGAGATTAACTCTTCAGGGTACAGGAGTAGTCCCGCCGCATCCGCAATGATAAATCATAGAGATATTGGCGTCCGTATAAAATAATTGCATGATTATCGTCAACTTTGACATTTCTGTAGATCTATAATAATTGATGAACGTTTTATAGGCTTACGACCGATAGGATAAGGAAAAGATGGTGCGACAAAATCATCAAAGCAGTAATTAGGACGTGGACTGGACTCACCCGCGACCGACGTGCTTCATCAGCCTTTACTGGACGTAGGCTTATGCACGCCACTGAGCTCGGTCTTCAGCTATCCTAATCCAATTTCTGCCAGTCGCTTTTCCCAGGTCGCCTCTGCACGCCACAGGGCGTCCTACGCTACGTTTGCCTAACCGTGTTCCCCACTTGAGAACTCGTCTACCCGAACGGTTATCGGTTCTTCGGGAAATGTGACTAGCCCTCTGCCACTTTAGCTTGCTTATCCTTGTCAATTACCTTGTTACTATGTCGGATTACGGACTTGCTTGGCTTAGGCCTAAACTGGTGCTCAAAGAAATTAAAAACATACATATGAATGTTGTTTTCATACTTTGGCCAAGTATTATTTAACCTCCCAGTGAACCGTGCGCACACGCCGCACACATTGGCGCACACATAAAATATGGTCACATATGAGCGGTTAATAACTAAGAAATGAAGCTTCATTTCTTTGGTGGCGTGAAAATAATTTTCTTATTAAATGTTCGTAGGATATATGTAGGAATATGTATAATTCTAATTATATTTTTACAAGTTTATACTCTCATCTAATGTCACCTGTATTTATTTGTAAGTAGACTGAACTCTGAACCATTTCAGTTTGGTTGCTTGCTCCGGAGCACGGAGCGATAGAAAACTTCACATAACTTAGTAAAGTCACTGGTGCGGACCGAACGCTGTAAGTCGCCCTACTATACCGCTAGGATTTCGCTCAGCTACAAGGCAACGAGGCTAAAATAAATTTGTAACTTTTTTTAAAATTTGTTTGTTTTTCGTTTGGTCACTATATCACTCGATGTGAAGTGACGACACTGTACAAGATGGTGCACGCTTACCTAGAAGTAACCTATTCAATCGCGACTTAATGACACCTAGGTTATCGATCACTATCTGAAAATATACTCCAGCAAGGAGTGATAAGCATGATAAATAAAACAAGTGGAAAAATTTACGTTTCTAAGCGTATTCCCGCGGAAGTTGAACATTTCTATGGCCGACTGTACGTGTCACACGCGTCGAAACCCGAACTCGATATCGAGGATTCCAGGGCCACTCTGACCCGCCACTATACCAAAGAGCTGCCAGAAGTCAGCCTTGACGAAATCTAGATGGCTCTGAAACAGCTCAAAATGGAAAAGCCCTGGGTGAGGACGGAATCACTACGGAGCTCCTGAAAGCAGGAGGTACTCCTAAGCTTAAAGAGCTTCAGCGTATATTTAATTCTGTCCTCTTCTCTGGGAGAACTCCAAAGGCATGTAACAAGAGTGTGGTCGTCCTATTTTTTTATAAGGATGACAAGACTCTTTTGAAAACTATCGGCCCATTTCCCTCCTTAGCCATGTCTGCAAGCTGTTTTCGAGAGTCATCACGAATCGTCTTGCGCGGAGATTCAACGAATTCCAGCCAACAGAGCAGGCCAGGTTTCGGGGAGGATACGGCACCATAAACATACCTACAGTGCGCCCGATTATACAGAATACAGAAGAGTAAAATCATCCCCTGCGTGCCTAGCGTTTGTGGACTGAGAAAGCCTTTGACTCTATCAAGACCTGGTCTGTTTTGGAGTCCCTGCAACGATGCCAAGTTGACTGGCAGTATACCCAAGTGTTGAGATCGCATGACGCCGCAACAATGACCGTCCAAGTACAGAACCAGCAGACTAAACATATCTCCCTGCATCGAGGTGTGAGACAAGGGGACGTTATTTCTCCGAAATTGTTCTAAAATGCATTGGAGGATATGTTTAAGACTCTGGACTGGAAAGGATGTGGCATTAACATTAACCGTGAGTACATCTAACACTTGAGATTCGCAGATGACATCGTCTTGCTTGCATCGACAAGGACTTGCAACAGATGTTAAACGAACATATTATTCCGGAACAAATTGCTATTAACGGAACTGCTCTCGAAATTAATCAGGAGTATGTTTATCTGGGGCAAACTTTGCAATTAGGTAAAAAAAAAATAAGAGAGGGACCCGCAGAAGAATACAGCTGGGCAGCATTTGCGAAACTTCATCGTGTGTTCTCGTTGCCAAAACCGCAAAGTTTGAAGACGAGTGTGAGAACCAGTGTGTCTTACCTTACGACATACGGAGCCGAGTCGTGGACACTCACGGTACGACTAATCCACCAATTTAAGGTTGCTCAGCGGGCTATGAAAAGGGCAAAGCTCGGAGTTTCTCTGGGAGATCGTACCCGGAATGAGCTGTTCCGGCAGAGAACCAAAGTTGTCGACAGAGCCTGCGACTCGGTAAACGTTTGCACCCTCCTAGGTGGAGCGACGATATACGCAAAGTAGCTGGCAGCAGTTGAAAGAGAAGAGCCAAAGATCGGGCTCAGTGGCGTTCTTTGGGAGAGGTATATGTCCAGCAGTGGACTGACACGGGCTGATGATGATGAAGTAAAGAGATATTACACTACCTAACTGACTGGGCCTTGACATTTTGGTCAAGGCCCAGTCAGTTAGGTAGTCAAAAGTTTGGTCAAGTCACGATTCCTAGGGAAACTTCCTAGGAGTTCTCTAGATATCACGAAATTTCCACGTTTGTATCCTTTGCCCACACTTGTGCACGTTAACGAACACCTAATGGTTAATCTTACACTAATATTAAACATTAACACTCGAAGATACACAAGTTTGAGAACAAAAAACAAATCAATAAAACCGTCTGGATTTCGTTTCCCGCTGAAAGTCTCATTTAATTAGTTGTCTAACCGTTTTGAGTATTCTATGTTCAGCTTTAGTACGCTATGTAGTACTTAGTAAATAAAGTCATGTGCCCATTAAAATAAACAACAATAAAATGTTACATTCATGATATCGCCTGAAACAGCTCGTAAGCTGAAGCCGTAACTTTGGTAGGCCGTAATTGCCGGGTTATCGGCGCTGGTAGTTTAACGCGACTACAGCCACGTAGATAAGTCGGTTTTTTATCTTTACGACACGATACACTTGCAGGGGTTAACCGACAACAGTGTCAGAACAACTTGTTGCACAAACTTGCAGTTATTACAAATTTATAAAGGGCCCGTCGTTTGCAGTTTATTAGTTTTCACAATGATACAATTCTTTATTGCTGTAAGTACAGAAGATGTCATTTTTTCCAACATATTAACAATTTCTGGCATGCAATATTAAATGTTTTTATTAAATCAAGTTAGTATTATTTTATACATGTAAGTACATAGTAAGTGTTTCAATAATTTTATCTATACTCATATCGTAATATCCGGATTGTGAACTCAAAAATGGTGGCATAATGACATAAATTACGCACGGCACGTCTCTAATAAGAAAAAAAACCCATTATAATACTGTTTTTTTGAACTAAACAATGTTATAATATATATTTTTCCCATAAAAGTACCGGTTTAGCTCCGCACTACGAGGGATTTCACCATTTATTATCTATGTAGGAGCGTGTACGTATGCACGCGAATTCGCTGTGGACTGGATTTTGCTCCATAATTTACCTTACATTAGTACCTAACCAATTTAATGTGTTTTTTTGATGTTGATCAAATGTTTTATGATCACATGTTTAAAGATGTGTTAAACATGTGAAAACAGTGTTCGTGAGGAGAATTTGACTCCACCTGACATCAAGGAACAGCAAAGAACATGACGACGAGCTTTTACCAGAAAAATCAAGAAAATATTACGAAGTTTCTATTGCATGAGTGCAGATAAAGTAGTGCACAAACTAAACAGAAGATACGGGAAGTAGTGTATGAAACGGCACATAACTAGGTATAAAAACACTCGAGTGATCCTATACTCGCCTACGACTCGTTTTTTATACTCACTCTCGCATTTTAGTTCAATATCCATACCAATATATAAAAGTGATACGTTGTCTGTTTGTTTGGGGAGCTTTCACCCGATAACAGCTGGACGGATTTTGATGAAATTTGAAATGGAGATAGCTTATACCCTGGTATAAAACACAGGATTTTCATCCCGGGAAATTGTAAGTTTCCACGAGAAAAATGGAAAAACTTGAAAAATTATTAATACTCGCTGTAAGAAACGGTTGCCATGGAAACGAAATAAAAAGCATGTCAAAAAACATCAAGAGCTTGGTGCTAACCTACTTTTGCATTGGTTTTTAATATTCTAGAAGAATATGGGATGCTTTTTTTCGCGATAAACAGTAGTAAGCTTGACGAAGTCGCGGGCAGGAAAGCTAGTATACAGTTAGTGCAGTAGTAGCAGCTTATAATAAGCACAGGAGAACTATTCATTTTTAATCAACTTCTTTAAGGAGGAGGTTCTCAAGTTGACTGTTTTTTTATGTTTGTTACCTCATATCACTAAAACTTATGGTCCGATTTGGTCTCATTTTTTTTCAATCAAAATTGGATTAATAGTTTTTCAAAAATAAATAGTTTTTTAGAAAATCTATTTGTTTTTGTGTTTATATTACCTCATATCTCTAATATTTATAAACCAATTTGGATGATTGTTGTTTTATTCGAAAGTTTATACTTTTAGTGGCATAAAAACTTCATCAAAAATACCCATTTTTAGTAGTTTTTTATTAGACAAACTACAAAAAACTTGATGTGGTTATTTTGGACACAGCTTATTATTTTTCCAAGTTTCAAATACTAATCCGTCTAATAATATCTGAGCATTCGCAATAATAATTGATTAATGTATAATTTACTATTTTTCTCATTACTTATGAATATTGCCAGAAAATAAATCATAGTACAACGTAATACGAGTACGTATGTAGCATACAAAAATATGACAATGGCATAATAATAACTTTTATAATTATAATTATTTCTTTTCGAAGTGCTACGAATAGTCGTAGACTCTCGTAGACCTTCGTAGGCTAGACCTTTGGATAGACCAAGGTTATTAAAATATAAATAAATAAAAATATAAATAAAATAAATATATTCGGGACAATTCCACACCAATTAACTAGCCATTTTTAACTAGTCTTTAAAAATATCTGTCATTTATGAACCACTAAAAAAAACTTATTTATTACTTTGAATAAAAAACTATTGTTTACGATAGATTTTAGTCCTACAAGTACATTTATCCCTTATCCAGGCAATGTACCATACAAGACCACTTTAATACCCTAACGAATCTATCATAATCGTCATAAATAAAACTTTCAAAAGTTCAGGGCAAGGTACTTCAGGGTACTTGGGGAGGCTATTTTTTTTAGGTACTTCGAGAGACCACATTCTTGACCACAGTTTTTTATACATAAAAATATAAATATATAAAAAAGTAGTTATTGCCTCTATCTATACTATATGAATTTGTGAGGTTGTAATCTCTGGATCTACTGAACCTATTTTGAAAATTATTTTACCAATAGAAAGCCACGTTATTTGTGATTGTCATAGGCTATATATTAAAATGTCCACGCGTGTGAAGCCGCGGGTATCAGCTAGTATTGTACATAAACAAAATTCTGAATTTCATTATTTTTTTCTATAAAACCCTTGTCGCCTGGTTAAGGGTTAAAAGGTTTATTTTGACATTATATTATGTAAATAGAAATTTATATCTAAGTTCAGCGTCGTATTTTTTTTCTGATTCATACATACTTCATATACACGCAACTGCATCAACAATGGTGAGTACTCACCATTGTTGATGCAGTTGCGTGTATACACTTGCTCTTGTTTGCACTTGGGTGCCAACTGGGTTAACTATTCAATCATCTCCGTACCGTGTCTCCAATTTCAAAGGCATTATGATAACATTCTGACACTATTCATAAGAAGAATTAGGCCTAGCTTTAAAATATCGTGGCGTCAATCTTGGTTGAATGTCAATGCGTTCTGGAATCTGGAGTGATCCTGTTTTTTTAGTCTTCCTATATATTATGTTGTAGCGGTTTATCTGGAATGTTGTTGTAATGGTACTTACCGGTATTGTTGTTGTTGTTATGATGGTCCTTACCGGTATTGTTGTTGTTGTGTTGGTCCTTACCGGTATTTGACTTTAATTACCTTAGCCGTGTTGTGCCATTTAACAATAGCCCATTTTACCTATCAGTTTTTAAGTTTATGTTGCCTACTTTCAAGGTGTGCATTAAAAAAAATTGGTATTGTATTGTTGTTGTTGATGTTGTTATGGTCTTTACCGGTATTATTGTTATTGTTGTAGTGGTACTTACCGGTATTGTTGTTGTTGTTGTAGTGATGAGCCGGCGGGATGTAGTCGGGTAGCTCGGGCAAGCACACATTGCTCTCGTACATGTTGGGAGGCACGTTCGCGAGCAACGAACGCTCCTTCTCGACATCTGTGAAAAAGCAAAAACAGTTCATTATTTTCATTTTGTAACTATGTTACTTAATAATATTAAATTCTGAAAGACCTCAGGTTTTAAAGACTTTGTACGATAGGGACCACCCGTAATCCTAGGATAGTCTATCAACATATTAGGAAGAACACTGGCGGGAAAGAAAAGCTTTTTGAATGGATACTTCGAGAAAATATCTAGTTGGTTATTTTCTCGAAGTATGGATATTAAAAACGTCAAGCATCCTCATTTGTTGCTTTCTGCCTTTGGAGATCTCTTTAGACTAGCTTTAAGTTTGTACGATTTTTTGTGCGACTACCAAACCGACTAAAGTAAGTAAGAGGCAAAAAACAGGCATAGAAAAAAAAAGAACAATTAAGTTTTTGCGTAATATGTAAATACTATAGTATAAAAGCTTATATATTTCAAGTGACCTTTCTGCAGGATCTCGAGGTGCTCCCACAGGATGTCGCCCATGAAAGCCGGCGCGCGCGCCACGAACTCCTCGCGGCCCATCGCGCAGATGTCCTTGCCCTGCGCACGCGCAAACTGCTGCAGCGCCACGCCTTCCAGCGAGAACTCGCGCGCCGCCCAGCGCAGCCACGCGGCCACGGCCGCCTCGCTCCATTGTCGCGGATCTGGGGACAACAGGAAATGTAAACGATTGTCATCATCGTTATCAACCTAAGACGGATCTTGATAAAGTTCACCCGAAGCACGACATCACTGAGCCTGATCTTCATTAACAAGCATATCATAAATTATATCTATCACATGGATTATATTTTCTTCCTGCCCACGATACCGTACATTACACTGAAGATATTGCAGAGGCATATCACTAAACAAAATTTCATGTTACTATCAAGGTGGTAAAAATAAAATACCAACTCAATTAAAAAAGTGAACATAATACCCGATCTCTCTATTCTCAAGTAGAATAGAAAATAGAGAGGGAGAGAGTTCAACATGGTCAATCAAATAATACTAGAGATATTCCACAATAAATTAATTGGATTTACGCAACGACGCAGTCTTACAACTTTAATGAATTGATGAATACAACAGGATTGATTTAAATACACGAGATCCCTACCTTCATTGTAGAAGATAACGATCTATTGAAACGAGTAGAGTTTACTCCGAAAAGCTCAACTATACAGAGGCATCCCTAATTAGAATTCCCTATAACCCATAACCCATATATAAGTAAAACAGTAAAGCGGATGGCAGGGCTGCAACATCAACAATTAGGCGGGCAGCGAACCGCGCGGTTGGCCAACAGCGGATCTTGCCTAACGCGCCGGAAGCCGCGCGACCTTGACGCCGAATGTATGCGCCGCCGACTCATCGCGACTCTTTCTACTATTGATAAAAGGATTTCTAATGCAAAACACTTTTGTGGCTTTGTAGTGTACGCGGGTGTTATCAGTCAGGAGTGTGATTGTACATTCATGCGTGCGCGGTGTCGTACCGTCTTACCGAGGCTGATAACTAGTGGCTCTGTGAGCTGTAGACCTCGCGCGTACAAACTTTTTTGCAAACAATCTAGCGGTGCACAGAAGCGCCATCTAGTTACCTTATTGTACAACTAACATTAATAACCAAGGTGCTCCATCAATCCCTACCTAGTAGATAAAGGGCTGATTCCACTGGTAGAAACCTAAAAGTGTGCAATTTACTCTATTTTCAGGAGCTATTCTGCTCATTACGCCGAAGATCCTCATCAGATCTTCACCAAATTTTTATGAGACTAACTTAAAATTACTAACTTTCAAATGAAAAAACAAACCATCGAAATTGAATTTAATATGGCGGAGATATTCAGTAGCCCCCTTTTTATCCTTTTTTGGAGGAAGTACTCCCCAATCAAAAATCCCCGAAGACTAAAAAATTCAAAAAATTCGCTTAACCAATATTATCAAGTTTCGTTGGTTGAAAAATGCGACCCGTAGAGGAGAACAGCCGAAAATCCGGACATATGAAAGAATTTTTGCCAAAGCTTTAGCTTCTGTTTCAACGCTTCGCTCGGTTATAAACAATGGTATGCCATTCCCAAAGAAAGCAAACTATCACACTTGACTCATCTGATAAATTTTCTATGCACTGACCTATTAAATCCATAAATTTATGCCATTACCGATCAACAAGGAAAACTACCTGCGATTCAATCAATGCGTAGTTCTGAAGTTTTCCTCAAAGCGAATGATCAATCACAGGGTAAAAGTTAATCGATACAAATCCAGTTATGGTGTTACAATGTCACAAATAGCCCCTAGATACGGCACTTGAGTTTTTCCCGGCAAGAGCGGGTAATAAGTTTAATTATGGCTTTTAGCCGGCCGGAGACGCCGCACAAATGTGGCGTATAATTCGATGACTGGGAAAATGCTCGTTTCCTGTGGAAGGCGAGGGAAAAAGTTAGCTCTCTCTTAACGTTAGCGTTTGCGGCTTACCTTTATAACTTTTTTGATTGAAATGACTAACATTTGATCTCAACATTATATTGATGTCTTGCTCACGATGGATGAGATGGAGCAGAACAAACAGAACACTACATACGAGTATGCAAATGCTTCAATTTCATTAACAACCTGGAGGTAGCTCGTACGTCTCCTAGAGTTATCTGAGCATCGTGAGCAGACGAGACAATTTTATGTTACCGATCGCCACCAGATAACCGGTCGAGATCTAATGACAAGCACTTCACGTGTACTCTGCACGGTTTGGGGATAGTTTCTCTATGTAAATTGGTTTTGTTTATTTTCCAAGTAAATTAATAAGGTGGCCTTTTAACGACAAGTCTTTTAAGTTAAACGAACAATTACGAAATAAGGTTCTGGTAAATTCTCGTGGGTACGTTTTAATCATTATTAGAGATTACAAGCTTAAAAAACGCCTGCCCTGCCAAAAAAGAACTTACGCCAATAAATTATATACTGTTGGAATGTGCTTATCAAGTTCTACAATTTGACACCCATATTGTAAAATTGTTTATTTTACCTCTTTTTTAAATGGAGCCATACTGCCGCCATATTGGATTTTACAAAAAAAAAAATAGCCTATGTTACTCGGGGGGATGTAAGGATTCTAACGATACCCCATACGTCTAAATTTGTTTAGGCATTTAAAAAGTTATGATGGAATAAATAAACTCATACATACATACATACATGAATGCTAAAAATATAACACTCCTTTTTTGGCAGTCGTGTAAAAATGGAAGAGGCTCTTAATTTGTCAGTATAATTATATTTTTAGTCTTGATGGTGTACCTTTTAGATATAAATGATTGATTTGCGTCGGGTTATAAAAGCCAGAAATCTATATTACCTAAGTTCATATTAAGATTGTTCATTAAAATAAAGAGAGTCGTTTCTTGAAGAGTGTTCTCGTTTCTTAATAAGTGATTTGAGAACGCTGACATTAAAGTCAAATAACCAAGCAGTAAGTTTCTTTTTATAACACGTAACAACATCGCTTGCGCAAACAAAATAAAGAAATAATCCATAAAGTTAAGTACTTCGGGGTACCATAACGCACATTTCGTTTAACTGCACTTCTTTATCGCAGCGTATCCACATTATTCTTCCAACGACGACTTAATTAAGCCCGCTGAAAGTCAACCCATTTAACTCATAGGACCAGTTCTTTATCTGTTTATATGTTATATGTTATCATCAACGATTGTTTTTATCTAAACAACGCAATACTACAATTGTGTAACATTACTTAGAAACAAATAAATAAAATTTAAACGGCTGTATAGAATAGAAGTTCGTTCCACTTTTGGCCGCACTAAGTTGTAAAACTTAATGAATAAATTAAGAAGGGCATGGTTTTATTGATGTTTTCCATTTGCTTTCGTATGTTCGTCAAGCTTTATCAAATTCGGGTTTATTGGCAACTTTATGACGTTGAATAATTAAATCGATTTCGACTACACTTTGTTTAGGAATTAATTATTGTGATAAATTAACAAAGGAATTGAATGATGTCGATGCTTCGAATTAAAAATCTTGTTTGTGATAAAGGGCCATTTCAAACACAAACATTAACAATATTTCTTGCTATTTTCGGTTTAAAATTTTCTTCAACATGGAAAACTGTGTTAAAAACTCTGTTATTAAACTATAACGTAAAACTGCAAATTAATAGCAAACCGGCAGTTCATTTCAAACATGAACTGTTCACAATAATGCACTTTTCGTTAGAAGTGCGCGGGCACACCGGAAGTGCGAATAGACGCGGCGCAGACGCACGCACTTCCGGCGCGCTCGGCCGTCGAACCCGCCACCTGTCGTGATCCTAGCGCAATCACATCATGTTGATTGCACTCCAATACCTGACTATTAAGGTAGATAAAATTAGATTTATTACATACTAGTGACTCGCCCCGGCGTCGCACGATCTTTCCTACTTTTGACATTTTTATACCAAACGTAACTTCAAAAAAAAAACGCCACTTAGCTTAAATCAAAATCTTTGACAGCAATCGTGGTGTTTTTTGTCCATAGACAAAAAAAAAATACAACATCAACACAAAAACATTATTACTCGTACTTCACGACAGTCTTGTTATTATTTCGTTACCATGGCAAGTCATTCCGTTTCTTACAGCGAGTAATTTTGATACCATGGGTTACATTATTGCAATTTTCATAAGGAAATCTAATTTAAAATAAAACTGCCCCTTTTACTCGCTCATAATGTAGCTTTTTATAGTTGAAAGACTGTATTTAAATCGGTTCAGTACTTTTTGAGTGTATCCATTACAAACAAATAAAAATAAAAACTAATCTTTCCTCTTTTAATAGAAGTGTAGACAAGTCGCTAAAAATACAAAGTTACCTCAAACAAAAGAGAGTCTATAAACTGGCCATGAACTATGTTTTTGAGACAATAGTATTGTAGCATTTTGACAGAAAAATACACTTTTCACTGACAAATCTAGTATGAACACAGACAAATAACGTATTTACAAATTATATTAAAATAATGATTTCGCAAGAGTATGACACAACGTTTCAATAGTTGCGTATTGTCTTCTCTTCATTGGTGGGCGACATATTGCAGCCAAGAAATTAGCATCATCCTTCGTCCAAGTTTCGATACAAATATCGCGTAAAGTTGGCAGTTGCCACCAACAAAGAGTGCGGTGTGTGGCGCTGCGTCAGCGCAGGGCGGCCGAGACATGCGCACAGAGGCGGACTCAGCACAGTTTGGGCTTAAGGAGGGTCGTGTTAGGCTCTGCAATCGCTATATCTACATTGATTAAATTATACATTACATCCTATATTTATTACATGACTGCCCAAAAAAGGAGTGTAATGTTTTCAGGTTTCATTTTTGTGTGTAGGTATGTATGTATATATGTCCAAATCTGTTCAGGCATAACTTTTAAATGCCTGAATAGATTTGGATGAATGGGTTATCTTTAGTTTCCTTAAATCATCCAGAGTAACATAGGCGATAATATTAATTTTTAAATTTATTATGGCTCATATGAATTTAAAAAAAAAAACAATCACGCTCTATATTGAAACGAGAAAAAAAGCTTCGATTTTTACAATATGGGTATCAAATTGAAAGCATTGATGAGCACATTACATCGATATACAATTTATTAGCATAACTCAAAACTTGTCACTAAAAACTATAAAAACATTGCAGTCGGGGGACCTCTTCGATTTAAAGTGCTCCACAAAACGGTCTCCCGACGGTAATGAAAATTTATTTATCTCTTGTTTTTTAGTTCGTTTTTGGAAGGGCAGTCGTGTTTCTTTAAAATAATAATTTATTTTTATTTTATAAGTGAATTCTGGATACTCTTAGGTCAAGACTACGAAAGCTTCACAAGTTTCTAAGACTTATTTACTCAAGGTCTTGAAGCATCTTAATTCGGCACTGGAGTCGGCGCGTCGACGCCAGCGCTGCATTACCATATGCAAATCGGGCCTCGTATCGTACGCCTCGTGCACCTACGCTAACAGTTTTTGCTTGTTCCACTGCATCGAAGGAAAACAAAGCCTTTATCAGGTCCTGACGCGTTAACTGACAATTTAACTTCAAGGACTAGCACCTCCCATTGTTTTGTCAGTATTATTTACTTCTCGGCAGTATTATCTCGCAACGCACCACATGTTACTCTCAAGAAAAACATTACGGATATTAAATAAATTTCTGAAGTATCTTTACTTTATTCATCTCTCAGATCTCGAGCGACTGATGTCTAAAATTATATTAATGTGGTTTTACGGCATTTTCTTCCTGACTATAAAGTGGTATTGATGAAGCGAGCGAGTTTACACAAGTAAGATGGACCGTTGCGGTTCCTTCTCATAGCAGTAAAGAACTAATGACAGATATTCAGAGCAAAATTAAATTATCCAGGTAACTTACCTACTGAATTGTGCAGCGGGCCGTTAAGCTGTTTTATGTGAAAGTACCGCTTAACCGCTTTAAGGTTTTAATTAAAATTACGTGTATTTATGTTAATATCCTCTGCCGCGTCTGACTTTAGGTTTGTGCACTTTAGTACAAGCGGAGTATTGCAGATATCGTGTTTTTAACCCCCGGACAAGGAGACGGGTGTTATAAGCTTAGGGTTTGTACCTCTTTGTGTGTGTGTGTGTGTGTGTGTGTGTATGTGTGTGTATTTGTGTGTGTGTGTGTGTGTGTATGTCTGTGTCATCGTAGCTCCCAAATGAATGGACCTATATTGATGCGGTTTTATATTTGAAAACTTGTGTAATCGAGATGCTTCTTAGCTAATAATGGGGGGTGGGGGTCGGGGGTTATATATTTTTTTAATTTGTGCTTGTTGCATAAAATAATCAACGGGAGAATTGATAGTCCCGAGTTGCTTGAGAAGTGTGTGTTTATCATCTCACGATCTAGCCGTCACCGAAATAGAAAAACGTTTAGTTTTTCCCTCTCGTCGCACAAATAATTATGTTCATCATTCTCAAGTGTATCCTTACACATAAAATCTGTTATGATTTAAATATTTTCAGTGCATCAGCTTCTATTTAAATAAAAAGCACTTGTTTAAATATTTTCAAAGATATCGAAATCTTATTTAGTAATTTAATTGTATAAGTTTAGTAGTACTAACTTTATTTATTCTCATTTTGTGTTCGCTTCGAGGAGGTCGTTACTTTTCATGTGATATTTTATCATACTTACCTTATTGTACCGTACAGTTCAGGGCACAAAAACCCAACTACTTACTACAGAATATACCTATGACTACTACATGAAACAGTTGGATATTAACCCATATATTATACCACTAGCTGTACCCGCGGCTTTGCACGAGTGGTTACTTAATTTAATAGTAGCCCTTACGTGTTATTCCAGGACCAAAAGTGCCTATAAGGTACAATATATACTACAAAAATTAATTCAATTCAAATTACTTTTTCGTTCTTATTGCTTTATTAAAAGTATATGTAAAGTATTAATGAGGTAGAACACTCGGGTTACCCTGTATTAATATTATGGGTTATGCAACTATTTCATATAGGTTAGGTACATAAGTTACCTTGTTGTATTAGTTAGTTAATTATGTTAGTTATTAACTAACTAACATAATTAACTAAGTAATACATTATGTTAGGCACTTTCAGGTAAAAAATGATTTTTAAGTCGGCCTCTGCGGCGTTGTTTTAACCACTCTCGTACGAATTCTTGAATACGGATACCACAAAATATAGGCAAACTTAGTTTAGGACGCCCTCCGGCCAGATGGAGCGCCGACTTGCGCAAAGTTATAGCTCACATGAATAATATGAGAAGAGCCGAAGATCGGGTTCAGTGGCGTGCATTCGGAGAGGCTTATGTCCAGCAGTGGACTAATGCAGGCTGTTGATGACCCACCTATCTAAAAAGTAGGCAGTGCGTTAGCTAAAAAATGGCTGGTATCATAGTAATATTAAAAAGGCAAAAGTTTGTATATATGTTTATTACTCCTTCACGCTCAAACGGCTGAACAGATTTGGATGAAATTTGGTATATAGATACTTTGTCCTGGAATAACACATACGGTACTTTTCACCATCATCATCAATCATCATCATAAGATGGCAAAGTGACAGTCGTCAAATTGACACATGGCAAAGTGACAGCTGCCAAAGTGACAGCTATCAAAGTGACAGATGTCAAAGTGACAGGTGTCAGCGGGTGAAACCCCGGGGCACAGCTAGTTACAAATAAATAGTAGAAATATACAGTGAGCTCACCTTTCGGGACGCCGAGACGCAATTGCTCCTTCTCCCAGGAGGCGAAGGTGGCCTTCAGCGCCTCGGCCATCTTCTTGTTGGTGCCGGGCGTCAGCGGCGGCACCTGTGACGGGATGTCTGCAACAACGGACATCGTAATATTAAATACTTATATCATTAAGTAACTTTATTGTATGGGTGATGAGGGCCATGGCATGGTTGTTCCTGATTAATTTAAAAAAAAACTTTGACAGGAGTACATAAAACTTAGCTCATCAAGTAAGGCTCAAGCTATATTTTTTTCACTACTTATTTCGGAAATGAGATGAAAAAATAATGATTATCTGATGAATGGTAAAAATATATCAAAATATCATCAGCTAAATTAGCATTGGCCGGCCAGCATTTTATTTGTTTAAACTTTAAACAAATAAAATGTTTGCTCAAACTTTTAAGTAATTATGTATTTGTTTCTACCATAAAATTGTTTATTGGTTGTTTATGTGTACATAATTATGTACTTATGTTTCTAAGGACAATGATCATAAAACTTAGGTAGCCATGGTATGTTCTAGCTATGAATATTTTTATATGACATTTGTTCTATATGTTATAATTTAAGTTCTGTATTTGTTACAATTAAAATAAATAAAATAAAATGCTGGCAAGACCAATGAAAATACCAAGAAATGTCGGGTAGGTAGTCCAGGAAATCGGATCTAACGCATATTGCTACGCATATCAATATGTCTTTCATCGCATCAATGAATGTAACATTATTACACGGTAGCCTCCGCATACTTTATTGATTACAACATATTATTACATGGAAATTGCAGGGCTCATGATATTTGCAACAGACATAATCTTAAACAGACTTTGTTATTATTAAATTGAAATTATTTTGGTACTTTTCATATTTTATTTTATAGATAATCCGTAATCCGTTAGTAAATCCGTTCTTAGCTGTAAAAATGTAATACATCTAAAACTTATAACTTAACAGTTACAAATCTTACAATTCTTACATATATTACATTTAAGGGCCGTGGATTTTGTTGAATAAATAAATACATCTACACTGTCTACACTAATATTATAAAGAGGAAAGATTTGTATTTTTTGTATTTTTGTGTTCCTTTGTAATGGATAAATTCAAAAACTACTGAACCGTTTTTAAAAATCCTTTCACCTATAGAATGCTACACGATCAGCAAGTAACTTGGACATTATTTTATTTTTCAATAAGTTAGAGATCCTTGCGAAAATTGCAATAATGTAAACCAAGGTAATCAAAAATACAGAACGGAATGACACGTTGCCATAGAAACGAAATAATAACAAATCTGTCAAGTACGTGAGTAATAATGCAGTTGTCTGTGGTCAAAAAACATCACAATCGTTGCTTGCTGCTAAAGGTTTTGAATTACGCTTACTGGCGTATTTTGACACGACTGCCCAGAAAAAGGAGTGCAATATTTTTAGGATTCATGTATGTATGTTTGTATGTGAGTTTCTTAATTCCACCATAACTTTTAAATGCATGAACAGATTTAGACGTATGGGGTATCGGTAGAATCCCTCCGAGTAACAAAGGCATTTTTTTTAAATATCTATTTCTTTGCAGTATGATGCGAAAAATATTTTTTTCTTCGTATTTTACATGATGTGTATCAAATTGAAGGCACATTCCAACAGTATATAATTTAAAGGCCTAAGTTATGTTTTGGCAGGGCAGGCGTGTTTTTTTTAGCTTTTAAGCTAGTGTTTAGAAGTTACGAGGTATAATGAAATGCTAAACAAACAAACAAATGTAACAACAACATGTAAGACAAATTCCCCGGTGTAAGTGCTACGCGTGCGAAGCCGGGGCGAGTCACTAGAGTAACATATCTTACGCTTTATTTTTTATTTAAGGCTGGAATTAACTCTAGTGACTTTATGACACGGGAAACTCCAAGAGTACGTAGTTCTTTTTGGATAAATAGTAGCTGGTATTAACTTAGATCGTTATCAGTCGGATTAATTACTTTATCTTCAGCGTTTAAGCCGAGCACTGGGGAACAAATTAATAGCCAGCTTTTTGATACTTGATGGTCTCGAATAAAATAAATCAGAGATAAACAAGCGAGTCTTAGCGTTGCGTGTGTGTGTGACGTGTCCGTAGTGGATGTAGGCTTCATTCATAAGAGTGTCTGGTTTGGGTAGGGGTGTGTGCGTGCGTGTCGGTGTGTGCGTGGCTGTGCACCTGCCGACCAGTTCTGAGATGCGGAGATTTGTGCATTTCTCCCACGGTCGCTGCCCTGCCTCTGATAGCTGCTCTAGCTCAACCATCGATTTTATTTAAATTTCTAGTTATTCTTCTCGAGTCATAATCTTTAAAACCATTATTGGTTCTATTTTATAATATTTAAGAACATTTTGAACTCTTTCATAATTTAACATTCACTATAAATATTTTAAAAAACTAGCACATTTTTGTTAATAATCATCATCGCACTATTACGGTAAAACATATACTTCCTTCTATTTTCTCTCTATAAGCCATCTCAGAATTCACTCCCTCCTTACACATATCATCTCTCACACTTATTTTGTCTTCCTCGTTGCTTAGTAACATTTACATTTTTGCTTTTATTATACCGAGTACTTATGTGACTAATTAAAACAGTGCAAACTTTCACTGATTCGCTCTTCAAAGCCAGGGGTGTTCTAAGGGCGAATTAATAAACGTTTAGGATCCACCTGCGCGCCGCGGCAAGGTGCGGAAGATCACGACGTCATTAATTGCGAACAGAGCCATTGTGATTTACTCGCACTTTATATCCGCCGCAGCTGCGCTTGAATCACGATTATTGGTTGAACAACTGATAAGTGTGAAATTAGCTTACAATGTGTATGGAGCACATTTTTGAGCTCATTGTGAACAATGCATATTAGCATAATTAAATATAATTTAAAAAAACTTTTACGAGATTTTTATGCACTTTCACTTTTTACGTTTATAATATACTTATATATACTTGTACTTATTGGGTTTTTTGTTTTTTATTGCTTTGACATCGGTTTGTGAGCTACCCTGAAAGTTTCAACAGGATAGCTAATCGGGAAGTGCTCGAAATTTGAATTGCAAGATTCCAGGACAGACAAAATACATAGGCGTCTTACGCAAGAGTCCGCCTGGAAGTACCTCTGTCAGATATTCAGCCACCAAGAAGTAGTATATAAAAATTTCTGTGTTTCGGTTTGAAGGGCAATATTTCCAGCGAAATTACTGGACAAAGAGACTTAACTACCAATGTATCAGGGTGACGAGTGTAGTGCAGTGACGTGCAACATTTTGCAACCAAAGTTCTGGATGTCACTGCAAGTGTTATGGACAGTCGTGACGCTTATCATCAGGCAGACCCAGACCTACCAGACTGGCAGGTGCCCGTGTCGTCCCTCAAAGTAATAAAAAAATAACATAGATACATACATACAAGTGATGTTAAATAAAGCTTTTAAAATAACTAGCATAGCATATAAGATAGCAACAGTGAGATTAACCAAGTCAGGCTCAGTTGCATTTCTTTTAATTGATAAAATTGTTGACAATTTCCCTTTTGGTGTAAAACTAACCATACAAGTTACCACACATATAATGCGCTAGCTTAACATAACATCTACTCTCCACACCTGTTAACCTACTATGTTCTAAAACTACATATTAATGATTCAATCAGATAGATATTTCTGTATATAAAAGGGGATTATCATATGTTACGTCAATATATGAACACTCTAGCCATTGGACAAATAAAACGAGTCTTAATTAATTTGTGAAGTGGACATTTGAAGGGGATCAAACGCTCTCGGTGGAAATTAAATTGTAATTTTGTTTACTGTCCTCAATAAATCTTGTGGGATCAAAGTTGCCGCACGTAATAAAATGTAATGTTTTATTTATTCAAAAAATTATAGAAAAGTCATGTCGTCAAAATGCTTTCATTGCTTTAGAAATCTGCAGCCGCCCCCGTCCTCGTTAACTGGACGAGTGTATAGGCCAAGGACAATTTTTATTTAAAGATGAAACATCATCCAGCTAAATATTAAATTGTTTTCATAAACTAACATTTTATTCAAGGAACGCTGGCCATTTCTCTTATTATCCTCCACCGTCTAAATATGTGGACAGCGAGTGTAAATTATATCACTTGTAGTATCATTAAATAATTATTGTACACGGGAATACTTTAAAATAATGCAACGTGGTTTTAAAAGTGAAATCAATCCTGGGAGTTTATTTTCTTGGCAGGCTTAATTGTTTGGACACGGATCGGTGTAATTACTGATATGTACAACGGATAATACCGTATACTGAATGCTCATAAATTGTCCTCGTGCTTGACATTAAGCTCCGGAATGGCATTTTTCGAGATCCAGCACAAAAACCCCAATGCAAGACTTCCGTTTCCGTAATTAAAGTAATGAATCCCGAATGATTTCGGTTTAATTATCCCGTAAGTTTCCGCTGGATTCATCCGTCGGATCTAGACCGCTACTTTGATAAACATTCCCTTTTTCTGTGTACATCATGTACACCTGCTCGCTTCATTACTTGAATGGACAGCCATACCATACCCTTAGTTATGTCTGAGATTATCAAAATCAAATACGATTATCACACAGACCGTATACTGAAAGAAAAGCGGTTGTTTTGCAAAACCTTTGCAATACTATAATAAATAGCTAATTAACAACTTCTAGTAAGCGAACTGGAAAGAATGGCGCACAGTGCAAAATAAGAATTGAGCATTGTTGAAGTAAAACAATCGAGTTGCAATCTCCGATCGAGGTCTTGGGGCGCCTTTGAGGCCATCGCGTAAGTAATGCGCCTTTGGAGTGGACCGAATCATGAATGGCGTAGATAACGGCACAAAGGACCGGAGATGCGCCCCATGGCCAGCCGTGGCCGAATAGCAGAAGGACAAGCCATGCCACCTTCCAACTGGGGAGGAATCTAGATTTGACGGGAAATGAGTCAGTGGATAGAATTTAAGATAGTGCATGAAAATATCAATAGACGAATACTGATCATGTTGGATGTACGTACTAGCATAACTATTACCTACTTCTGGAAACACTGGATGATTCAATTTCAACAGTTTTAAAAAAAAAATAGTTGTTATAGCTCACAGTGATGATGTTTGATAGAATTGCGCCTAAAAAACTTTACGTAGGTTATTTAGGTTGAACGTGAAAATTGTGTATAAAAATTAGTCTGTTTGCAAACTACTAAATTTCTAATAAACTATTATTTTTCTGATTTTGAGCTTTTCGACATTTAAATGGTCAGGTATTTTTACATTTCAATATTTAGTACATCGGTATTCTAAAATTAAGTTTTACGAACTTGGTTGATATATCCATTCGATGTATTAAAATTTCGCTGTTATGAATTTACGTCAAACAGCGATTAAGTATTTAAATTTTAGGGATTTGGAGTACTGACTTGTAGCTGTCGATATTGTAATTTTAGATATTCTAATATGTACCCCTATGAACTCTTTTGATCACAATTTATTATTAAACTCAGATGTCTCTGCGCCTGCACCTACATAATATTACGAGTAAGTCTAAAGCTAGGTATTCATTTCTTTTTAATCCTTCAGGGTTTTCCTCATCGATAACTATATTCCTAATTACGAGTAGGCATTCATTAGGCTGAGTTAGTATGTTATCACATCAGAGCAGTGACGTAGGTATAAGCACATGTTATTGGAGTATTTTATTTTAGGTATACGCGTTGCCAACTGTTTGTATTCTTGATTCTTTATTAAGAAACTTTTGAAATTTTTAACATTACTGTGTCTATGATTCTTTTGTAGACAGTCTAAGTTGCGTACAAAGTGATCAAGATGCTTTTGACCTTCCACATCGAATGTAACGCGAATCGGCAAACGTAGTGTAGGATGCCCTCCGGCTAGATAGAAAGACGATCGGTTACATGGCAGTCATAGGAAGAAAAGAGTTGTGAGATGCCAATGTCCAGCAGTGGGCTAGAATAGGTTGATGATGATCGAAAGAAACAATGTGAAGTAGCGAGCAACAGGCGTACAGTCAAAATCCATACCAATATATACAAGTGAAACGTTGTCTGTTTGTTTGGGGAGCTTCCACGCGATAACCGCTGGACGGATTTTGATGAAATTTGGAATGGATATAGCTTATACCCTAGAATAAAACATGGGATACTTTTTATCCCGGAAAATTCCAAGAATTTCGTGGAAGTTTCCACGGGAAAACTGATACATGTTGAATACTCGCTGTAAGGAACGGTTGCCATGGAAACGAAATAACAAGTCTGTCAAAAATCATCAAGAGCGTTGGTGCCACAGAGTAAGTAGTTGATGCTATACCAACAACAAGCCAAAGAGACCATAACCAAGAAGTCTAAGTCTACTTTTGCATTGGATTTTAATATCTAGAAGAACGTAGGATGCTTTTTTCGCGATAATCTGTAGTCCGCATGGACGAAGTCGCGGGCGGGTAAGCTAGTGCATAATAAATGCTTAGCTCAGTACAACAGGTACCAACAGGTGGCTAAGAAGGGCGTATTTCAAAGGGGAATGCTTGGACCGACACTTGTTGTTGTTCATGCGACGCCGATAAGCAGTGTACTTAATAGCTTCATAAATAACGTTTCTATGCTTCATGCCTTTGCAAAAGATGCCTTGCAAGGATTCACTGAATATAGGAAAGAATAAAAAATTCTAGATCTTGCTCATGATGTTCAAGCTTGGCAAGTGTGGATCAATATTTTACTGCACGACTGCCCAAAAAAGGAGTGTAATGTTTTCAGGGTTTGTTTATGTATGTGAGTTTCAGATTTGGATATATGGAGTATCGTTAGAATCCTTACATCGTCCTGAGTAACATAGGATATATTAAAAAAAAATTTTTGGTCGTGTTTTTTCTCTTACTTTGATGATGTACTGGTTTGCATTTATTTTTATTAATACGCAATCTCTGATATAAAACAAAGTTTAGTAAATTATTTTAGATTGAAGCCACTGTGTTTTAAAAGAGTTTGGATGTCCAAAGTCCAGCCATATTTAAGAACCAGCATGTTACAAATGGGTAACTTTTTTCTCTGAATTTTGTTTGACGGTTGATTTCAAGCAATATCATCTCTGCCGCGGCTTGTCCGGCATAATGCCGAGCTAGAACAAAAGCTTGCGCCATTTTTACCGGCTCCATTGTTCGCAGTTTGAACTTGGAACGTCGCGTGACGTGTGGTGCGCGTGCGCTGTTTTGCATTCAAATCGCCTTCTTTTATTGCTTATAATTACACTAAACGATGTGACGGTAACGATTTTTCAAAGAAAGAAAGATGGCAGCTGGGTTTCACGTCAAGTAACAAATTGGTCCCTGAAAAGGTGAAGACAACTTTGTATACAGAAAGCTGGAAAAATGTTTTCGGTGAGGCTGATATTCGATTTCACAGTTGCAATCGTGTGAAACCAATTTATATTTTTTCCTAAATTGACCATTTGCGTACCGATGTCATATCACCCTTCCGTGCACTGTACCATGGCGGAGGGTTCTTTCATAATGCGGTAAAAATGTTATTTTCAAACGGTTGCCAGCTCGGTGCTCGGTGACGCGGAAAATGAGAGTTTTGCGTATGTATTGCTGCCAGACGAAGAATACATATTCGCTAGGACCTTATTCTACATTGGGAAAAACTATTGTCTTGCTGTAAGTTAAATGATACCTGTATAATATGTCAAAGTAAGGAGATACCTAGATCTTAGATTCGCAATCAAGAGACTTACATAAAGGATGACGTGATGTTGAGTTGACTTGTAAAATGATTTGAGGGCCCGAGTGCATACTGCAGCAAAATGGTTCCATGCTATTAGCTGTAACATCTCTAACAATAGTCGTTATCTGAGTGATGTACTGATCACGAACGTAGGCGAGAGACCTTTGCTCAATGACAGAGGCGGCGCGGTGCGGGCACATCATCTCATTGAGCGCGCACCGGATGGGCCAATCAGCGGCATGAATGGCCGCCCCCGCACCTCTGTGCGCTATTAGCTCCCGTACTAGATGCAGCTACAGTATAACGAAATAGCTATTGTTTTAGATGCATAGAAGATATGGACTTCGGTTTTTTTCACGCATTGAAATGATTTTGTCACGGTCTGATTGGGTCAGAAAGAACTTGCTAGGATCCTATCCTATGACGCGCACAAGTGATAGTCATCCGCTATGGCCCGCTTCTTTTTTATTTTTAAATCTACTGGTCGGCTCGATCTCCAGTATATAACGCAGCTATTTTCCTAAAAACTGTGTGAGCTAGCTTACTGTCTTCCTACATACTTTGTGCTATTAGCTCCCGTACTAGATACCACTGTTTCTTTGTTATGTCAGTAAATTGTTATGACTTTTTATGGCGTAAGGAATGTGTAGAGTCGTAAATCCGCCTCATTGATACTACCATTGTCCGCCATGAGAAGATCCTGGCTACTGTTTGACCGAGGCATTGTTTAGCTTGTTAGTGCTGAGGTGATATGTCCAATAGAGACGTGTGAGGCTTCGGAGAGTTGAAAGCCTTTGGCTGCTGACTTACTCTTATTATTATTCTCATTCGAGTCGGGCGTTAAAGCCTGCACTGACGTCGCGCTTGGGGTATATTGTGCAATTCCCCCTGCCAGCTTCTATAACCATACCCAAGCTATCTCAACTCCTGAGTGTAGTTACTGCAGACATAGTATCAATGATCAGTATCTTTTAAGTCTTTTCGATTGCATTTGCGTCAGTGAGTTTTGAACACAGGACCTACTTAGTAATGTTTGAGAGTAACACTGCTCACATTGTGGGCACTTATTCAATTGTCGTTAATGTGGTTTAATGTACATACACCGAGGTGGACAGTCCTAGTCATGATAAAACAATTGACTAATCAGTATTCTGCGAAAACAGAAAAGCATATAGCTTTGGACGTTTTTCCGTAAGTGGCCACCGGTAACGGCACGGCGACGACGCAGCCGTGGATGGCATAACTGTTTAAAAACATACTGACAGGCAGAACAGACCGGTGCGGTCTTTGTCGGTGCTGGCTAATGGAAAAACGCATATTTTTCAGTAATTTTAATGAACATTAAAATTCTTCAAACTCGGAGCCTCGAATGCTACGATCGGGCCGACAATGCACGATCTACGAATAGCTCATTTGTATACAAACATTGTTTTCTAGTTCTCAGGTTATGAGCACGCACAAGGTCTTTACTTTCAAGATCATCAGAGCATGCGCAGGAGTGTGGGCCACACTACAAACAGACAAGTAAGGTGAAGAGGGGGGAAGCTCAGGTGGGGGGAGGTGGGTAAGTAATTACGGTAATGTGGCTGCCGGTGGTTGCGCAAGAGACACCCTCCGCCGGACATGCGAAGTTTCCAAATAGATACGTGCGTATCGAAGGAAATGCATATTGCGCGAGCGGTGCTTCGCTTTGTTTACTGTTAGTTATTATGAATCAGTACATTAATAGTAAAAATGACATAGATGGGAATATTTCTCAAAGTGAAAATGCACACAGAATGCAAAAGAACGTTCGAAGCGGACTAGTTATTAGAGAAGAAAGGCGGATTTTTGTAGTAGAAAAGGCAGAGACTATTCGGTCGAATAAAGTAAGTTTGAAAATGTACTAATAAAAAAAGTATTAAACAATATAAACGTGTATGTTGATGATACATGATACCCAATTAAGTGTTCAGTAAATGAGCGTTTACGTTATTTTTCTTTGGTCACGGCGCGTGCGCATTTGGGACAAGTGCACGTGAAACCGAGAGCGTTACATATGTTGCGTCATGTAGCTTCACGGCGATCGTCGGTCTTTTCACAATCTTTGTAGAAAAGACGAAAAAACAAGTTTAAATTTTAGTAAAATATTATAAAAAACAGTTACCAGCGGTAAAGCTCGCCAGTGGATTAGCAAGAAAACCTTGGTTTTGTGAATAGAGCTAGGCTCGTGGCTCTCTGAGCCTATAAGTACCTGCCGTCGATCAGGGCCATGTGTCAGGGCCTATATTAGGACTTCTGTAGTATTTAAAGGTGAGAATCTTACCTTTTGGCTTATTGAAAGCTTTCATCATGACTTTGATTCCCATGCCTGCGATGACCGCCGTCGCCTTATTCGTGTCTGCCGCGGCTGTACTAGTCCGATACCACGCCCACAGGCTGACAACTAGTCCTTTACAAGTATTTACAGTTGATTTTATACACTATATCTTAACATTAAATAAGATCAATAAATATCACACTGTTTCCGCAACGGTCCATCGTCAGTATAAACACTCTTCACTGTTTTTCATTTTGTCTAAGTTTATATCACGTCACGGTGGAAAAGTTTATGTATTTACTGTTCATGTTTTGTTAACTGTTCTGGAGCACCTGTTAAAGAACACGTCTGTGAGTACTGGTTGCTGGATTTAGCATTTGACTCCGGTACCTAATTGGTTTCATGAGATGAATACATTGCTGTTAATAAACTGTAATTTTAGTCACTGTAAATGAAAGAATCAACGTAAACTTCGAGTTCTGAAACCGAAATGACGTCGCGCAAGGTACCAGGGTAGCATAAAAACAAGGGAGCCAACGGACCGATATTCAAATTGCCACATTCCCACAGGTGCGTGCGGAACGATCCGACACAGGCGCTTCCGGCCCGGACCCGGTTCCCCACTTACCCCGTAAGGTTCCCACCTCCCTCTAGCCCTCCCGCAGCCACCATCGCGGTTCTCACCCCGCAGTTAACCCCCTGCGGGCGGCTACCCGATGTTCCCACACGGGTCACTAGTCCGTGACGAGCAATTTCGCTAGCCTAAGTGGTATGTGTCAAAGTGCGTAATTTACATACATGGCGATAAAGCTACAAGTACTGTTAGGCAAAAACAACGTTCTATTATTTATTTTTGCAAATAGTTGCATTCCAATGTAGACAATGGTATTTCATGTCACTGAAAAGCTCCTTAATTATTTACTGGTAATAGACTTCATATGATTAAGACAATGACACATATCTAATTTGTTAATACAAAACATGAGCCACTTATGCAATATCAATCAATTTAAGTGCTCATCTACAAGCAATTGACATTAATTTCATCATGTGGGATCGACCGTTTCTAATCACATCGGCTATTAATATGTTAAACAATGTTTA
This sequence comes from Alsophila aescularia, assembly GCA_946251855.1. Taxonomy (NCBI): domain Eukaryota; kingdom Metazoa; phylum Arthropoda; class Insecta; order Lepidoptera; family Geometridae; genus Alsophila; species Alsophila aescularia. The sequence goes on along the minus strand of OX276373.1, from coordinate 23,733,782 downwards.
CACTGTTGATTTATTCATGTCTGACATCTCCACACCATAAATAATAACCGAGCGTTACACATTGATAAAACGGTACAAACGGTCCTCCAATAATAAGTGGGGTTCAAGGGTTAAATACCAGTAAACATCTTCATTGCATTTTAATAATCACTCTGATAGAAGGGGGTCGAAATTACTTTGTGGATGTATTGAGTAAGTACTTAAATATTGATCTGATAATACAATGCATTCTAATGAACTTCGTTGAAAAGGTTCAATAGCTAATACGTTCTCACGACTGTTGAGGCTTTTCGTGGAAGGGTCTCCGATCTTTATCTGCAATTTTTAGTGATAATTGTTTTTTGATAGTTTAAAAAATAAGTTCACATGAGAACGCGATATTCACTTGTTTTCTATTTGGGTGTATTCAAAGTAGACGTTGTGACCCCCCAATGTAGCTTATTTGGTTTTGATGGGGGCGACGAATTGTTCCTAATCAAAATCACATTTGGAGTTAGATGAGATGTGACCGCGCCGCAGACAAATCGCTTTGACACTCCATAACTAGAAATGACAGATGATTGAGTAGCTGATACAGGAATTCTAAGTATATAACGATTTATCAAACCAAATAGGTACAACGATGACTAACAAACATCGTAGATCTAGAAAATTGGCTCCACCATTGGACTAACCACGTTAACTAATGTAAGAGCTACTGCGGCCAAGTCCTTTGTATCGTAAGTAGGCTCATTCAATAGCCAACTAGCCTATTCCAATCCAATATTGGAGGACAATAGTCGAATAACTCGTACAGAAGCTGTCGAGCCAGAGGTCATGAGTTTGAACCGCACTTATTACAATCACGGTCATATTGCGTGATATACTCGGATTTTAAAGTACGTCAATTTCCATACACTACATATTTATTTTTAAAATTCCTTCTAAAATTCTAAAACTATTTCGAGATTTTGCAATGTTTTTTAATCTTACGTACCTACTGTAGATTTTAAAATTATCTAGAAAACCCCAAAAAAAAACGAAATACTTAGGTCAATGATTTTGGAAGCTTTGGTTCGAGGTACACACGCAAAAAAAAAGTACGGTATATGTAAGTGTGGGCTCACTAAAATGTACTCAGTGGCACAGTGTAGCCAAAATAAATGGACAGCACAGCCCTGTGTTACTGAATCACGGTCATATCGCGTGATGTATTCGGATTTATGCAATTTAAAGTGGACTGAGGAAAGGAATGAGGTGACTGGGTGAGAAAATGAACGCTGGATTCATGGTAATAAGAAGGTACAAAAGTAAAAGCATACATCACTTGAGTATCTAACTGCTTGGCCTGTGTCTCAAGCATAGCGAATGTGTTAGTTTAAATGGGCCTTTAGATTAATGAGCTATGGGAAGTGTCAAATGTATTTAGATTTTATACGCACATGAAAGGTACACCTAAGAAATAGTAAAGAACATAGTTTTAAATACTAGAAGATGGGCAAACGCTCTCACTCAGCCCAAAAATATTACTAAATATTTGTTAATAATGAAAACAGATCTATAAATGAAGATCAAACGGAGAAACAGAATGAGACCACAGACAAGTGCATGTGGGGTGACAAATTGGGCGCGGCAATCGACTCACTTGACCCGGGAGCGGAGTCGGGAGTCAATCTCGGTGATTAACTGCCCAGATTTTATCTCACACGGTAGCACAATACAAGGCTAATGTGGAATTGGGATTAAAGAAAATATGGACATTGTGTTTTTACAGGACTACGGCGAAGCAAGGGAAGGGTGAGTTTAACAGTCTATGTAGGCATACCTACGTTCATGTTCCACCATAGCGTCGCCCCTTTTGATCCGATTTTGACAAGTGAGGATTCAATCGATTTGTCATAAAGTATAGTGTCATAGTTCGAAGTGTAGTGTTCCGTTTTTTTTTTATTTATATTTTTTTTTTACCCGGCTACGGTGCAAAGGGCGTTATGTGTTCAAACTTAAAAGTTGGTCCTATTTTGACAAGCGAGGTATCAATCGATGTGTCTTCGTCGCAAGAGTGTCATAGGCTATTTTTTACCCGAACGTAGTCTAGTTGTAGGGTTAGAACTTAAGTGTTGTTACACGACATTTTGTAAGTTTGCAGAAGGACCATGTTTTCCATATTGTAGAGTCGCTAGAAATGGTCTAAGTAGTAGTACGTGATTCTATTGCTAGGGGCAGGAGTAGGCTTTATAGTGCCGATATATTTATTTCCAAATATTGTATTACCAAAACGTTAGACATTTTATTGTTTCCCATTTTTTTATATTTACTGAAAAAGTAATTCTCATATTTTCAAAGGCCAGATTTTGAATTATCTTTTTTTAATGAATAGGTACGCCATTTTTTTTTTTTTTTTTATTTCTTTTTATTACGGAATAGGCATTCGTTTGACCACGATCTCATCTGATGGAAAGCGATGATGTGGTCGAAGGTGTAGCACGCTTGCCTAGTAGATCTACCTATTCACTCTTGACTTGAACACACCGGGGTTATAATTTACCGGAAACACTGACGAGGGCAGAGCATTCCACTCTTTTGCAGTTCTTATAATAAATGAAGAAGCGTAACGCTTCGTTCTTGTGCGAGGTATTTCAACCATGAAAGGGTGGCGCTTTGCTGATCGTCTAGCCGTACGGTGATGGAAAGGCGGTGGGGGAATCAGGTTGTGCAGTTCTTGTGCACACTCTCCATAGTGCAATCTGTAGAATACCGCCAAGCTTGCTACCTCACGTCGATGCGCCAGACTTTGAAGCTTACTCTTTACCAGAGTGTCATCCCCAATGAGCCTGATAGCACGTCTCTCAATTGAATCCAAAGACTCGAGCTGATACTTGGCAGAACCGTCCCAGAGGTGGCAGCAGTACTCCATACAAGATCGGACCTGTGCTTGATAAAGATTCAAAAGCTGTCCCGGTGTGAAGTACCGCCTAACCTTAGACAAAATACCAAGTTTTTTGCAGCTACCTTGGCTTTGGATTCAAGGCCAGGCTTGGTTTGGGATTACATAGTCCAAATGTCGCAATACGTATTTCTGTTGCAATAAAAGTCAATTGTAATATTTCTATTAAATAATACTTCTTTGAATTGTCTTTACGAAACATAAAAATTTGGTATAAGCAAACATCGCAAAATCGAAAAATTAATCATGCATTTTGTTTTGGCGAAAGTAAGCTACATATTTTTATTTTGTTCATTTTTTGTCCATTTTCGTTTAATTAATATTCGGACGAATAATAATCGACATAATGATCGGTTGCCTAGCATAGCTGACTTTTATTACCAAGCGAACTGTCTGCTCATCATAGATAACAATAAAAAAAGCAAAGTAAAAACTCAAGAGGCTGATGATAAAACTTTCAGTACAGGATTTTATATCATTTATTCTCTACTTTCAACGGACAAGCAATAAAATGTCAGCCAATACAAAAGTGATGAGGATCGTTAAGTATCCGATGTTGGAAATCTCATTAGTGTTAATTAACAAGACGAAGCCAGTCGAAAATTGAATGGGCACCAGAGTGTTACGATTAAACGCAATCTAGAGTCGTGCGACACTAATCAACGCCTCGAGCGGAATCTCTACCAAAGTAACTCTACTGTCTGTTGGCCGTAGGGCAATTGTAGAGATCAGTAGAGCAAGATCAACTGGGTTCACGGGTGTCGGGACTCTACCGACCCTACAATGGAATAGTGGACACCCGCATGTATAAAGATGGGATGAATACAATATTTCCAAATTAAGTGGATTTACTTCAACCACAGGGGGCTGATCGAAATTACTTGAAACAGAGTGTTTTTTAAATGAATTGGAAAATAGCCGTTACGTAGGTATCTATGATGTAGGTACAGATTGAATATTACCGTGTTTATTAGGCAAAAGTTCAGAAAAAAGCGTTGTTATATTCACGTCAAACCATTTATTGTCACAGATGTGGGTTGATAAAGTTATTCGTACTATGTTAATATACCGGTACACGTACAATCTACCATAAAGAAATGTGCGATTGATCCTAATATACTCGTACACTGGCTTTCAAAACTTAGTACAACACTTTTAAAATTAATAGAGTTATCATTAAATTGGCTCCTACTCATCGGATTGAGATACCTAGTACACCAGTTTAAAAGTCAAAAACTAAGCTATCTTACAGTGAAAACTGCCTCGCGATCGGTTCAGTAATTTTTACGTGATGCGTGAAAAACATACAGACAAACAAACAAACAATCAGACAAACAGACAGACGATTTATCATGATTAATCACATTGCAATCGGTCCAGTAGTTTTATTCAAAACTTAGTACCACACTATTAAAATTAATAGATTTAGATTTTTTATTAAACTGCTTGGCTCCTTCTCATCAGATTGCGATACCAAGAACAAAGTCAAAAATTAAGCTATCCAACAGAAAAAACTCATCGCAATCGGTCCAGTAGTTTTAACGTAATGCGCAAACAGACAGACATTAAAAGTGTGCTACTAAGTTTTGAAGGCCAGCGTAGAATAATTTCACATGTAACTAGCATGCAACAATAGTCTTTATGTCACATACATTTAAGATTTCATCTGCTTTTTGTGAGAATAACGAGCCTCTGATGTTTTCATGAAAGTTCCCGCGCGTCAATGCTTGTTATGAAATCCAGCATTCGCGAGATTTAGCGTGGTTCGGTCAACTGCGCGCGCGCATCAACAAACATGGCGACAATGGCTGCTTCGGCGAATCGTGACACGCCGCGTACAAATGTAGAACAATGAGGTATAACAAGAGCTAACAATTCGGCATGCGGCATGTTTGTTCACACAATGCCGCAGATTGTGATGCAGCATAAGTGTGTGCCAGCTTTCTTACACAAGTTTCGATATGTTACAATTCTTACATTGTTTGCCATAGGTTACGTGTTTGTTTGTGTTTTGTATGCGTTACATTCACTCGTAATACTATCGGTATGTAAATTAGAGATATAATGAAGCATGATTCAGTTTGTAATTTGAATTATACTTCAGATATTCTTGCGCTTTTGTAAATTCATGTCTATGACAAAGATCAGCAATATTTTGTATATATAATAATATATATATATATATATATATATATATATATATATATATATATATATATATATATATATATATATATATATTGACACTTGACAGCTGAGAAAAGTTTGACAACAACGATTTCCTTTGCGCAATGCCACATGATGTCATGATGCCAATATGTATTTGCAAAATTTGAAAGCGCCTCGTTCTCACAATATAATCCCATTTTGTAAGACAAATAATTATCTGAGCAGGCAGTAAGTGTATTCAAAACCAAGTAACATATTATGGGGCCGCTCCGCTTGGGTTACAAGTGATTCAACCTCCGCCTGCTCAATTATAACGTTATTACTGTGAAAAGGATTAAAGTTAAAAATAAGTTAAAAAAGTAGATCTTCACAATACTACCTCTATTTGTCAGACAAATCAGTTTCTCGGCAGCATATATTCAGAAACATGTGTCGCGTCTTGGTATCGTTCGGCTCTGCAAATGATTTGACCTCCGGCCGCTCAATTAAAACGTTATTACTCGTGCGAAAAATTTAGCCAAAAATAAATAATCGCTTGTAAATAGTAATTAATCCCTTTTAAAAATAGTGAGTTTAGAAACAAGCGGCGCGTATTGGAATAGCTCTGGTCCAGAAGTGATTTGAGTCCGATCGCTCAATTAAGACGTTAGGTACACGTGCAAAAATGGAAATTTAAACAAGCAGGAAATGTAGATAAAAACAAATCTAAAAACCACATTTTTTTAATGCTCTTTTTTTTTAATGCTTTGTCATCGAGATGTGAGCTACCCTGAAAGTTTCAGCAGGACAGCTAATCGGGAAGTGCTCAAAATTTGAGTTGCAAGATTCCACCGGGAACGACAGGAAGACCGACAAGACAAACAAACAAGAAAGTGACTTAATAAAAACGTGGTAAAATAATTAAACGCTTTAAAAACAGGAGATCTTCAATAGTATTTTAATTCCTATTAAAATTTGTCAGACAAATCAGTATCTTGGCTGAGTGTGTTCAGAAACGTGTCGTGGGGTCGCTCGGGTCCACAAGTGATTTGACCTCCGGCCGCTCAATTAAAACGTTATTACTCGAGGCCCGCTGCGGCCTCATCTCGCATGACTGCTCGGTATTAATACCCATTGCTACTAAACATTATATGTACATATCTATTATGCTATTGTTTAAGAGATATAAAATGCTTTATTGTACATCAATATACAAAAATATTGAGTACCTAATTTAAAGAAAATCTTCTAACTATAATATAAGCCAAAACTTAAAAGCTGCTGAAGCTATGAATGTAACGCCCTGGTCTATTTAAGTTTGAATTAATTGGCAATACATTCGAAGTTATTGTTATCATTTAAAAATTTAAATTGGCAAATTTTATTCGAATCACAGATTTGTTTCTATTTAAGATTTATTGTCAGACAAGACTGAGGTCTTAAACATATCTATACCTATGAGGCATAAAATTGAGTGAAAGGTGAGCATTTAAATTTAAAATGTATAAGATGGAAGCTGATAACAAAGTGCGATGGCCGATATACAAGAAACTGCGTTACATAGATAAGCGGGATTCGTTCTTGAAAATGCCGACTTAGATAATGTAATTAATATGACCCGAAGCAAAACTATTGAACCATTTATCCCTGTGTGGAAAAGTAAGACAAACCACAAGTTCCTGTTGATTGTCGCTTTTCATTTCAATTGTAAAGGCACGTTTTAGAATCCTTACATGTTCAACTCATTCACAAATATTCTTTACTCAATTGGGAGCAACGTCACCTTGTCGCCTGGCCTCAATTTGTTTTTCATTATTTCATAAATTAGCGTGCAAATGTCATTGATTGATAATATAATCAGACTTGATAAATTTTTAGATGTAAATACAATTTTATGAGGTGATTTTCTTTTCAATTCTTATTTTCATCATTACTTTTATTAAAAAATAAAACACGACTTCTTAAACGCTGACGTCGTAAGACTCCGACCGACCACCGTGGTGGTGCCAAAATACGTCGCACGCCATTTGTTTCTTTTCAGGTCTATTAATTGACAGAATAATGTCCTGAGTTATTTGTGAGTGTGATACTTGGTGGTTTGTGAGAAGATTTTAGCCTAGGAGATATCAGCAAGGCGTGTTCGGTGGGCGGGCGCGTTCGGTGGCGACCGCCTCCCGCCTACGCGCATGCGCGCACACACTCGCCTCTCGCAAGAAAAATCTCGTGGAAAACTCTTCACGATCTATACTTGAATTTATTCTACGCTCGAATTTTAATAGTAGCCAGTCAGTGTTACCCGATCATACATTTGACACGTTGTCGTTCATCTACGCTTTGATAGCTTTGCTTTGATGCACTGTGCTATTTCATATCAAAATATCATTTATTTCGCGATTTAAATTGCTCTAATTTAATTTTGAAATATTATATATATATAGAACATTCTAGTACTTATTTCAAATCTAAATTGGATTGGTTTTTTTTCCTGTTATATGAATTGAAATTGAGTCACCATCACAGCTGAATACTTGATGACCCCATTTACTTAAAACATCTTGTGTGTAGATAAGAAATAAATATTTTGAAATATTGTACATATTCAACATTACATATTCAATTCGATTTATTTAGTTTAGATGTTTTTTTTAAATATTTAGTAAATATTGAAAAACATTTTATGAAATGGTAGCTAGCAACACTGGTCACTTATTTACTGCTGTAAACAAATTGTGACCAATGCTCGTGGGCGGCACAACAGTCGCCAGATGAGACAAAATGGCCACCTCGGTTTTATGAAGAGATTATTACACTTTTATAACAAAATATTTTTAGGTATATGAATCTTCAACGATCTAACATTCTCTTGGAATTTTAAAATAAAAATTGTTTTTCTTACAAATAAACTGATTCATGGCTCAAAATTAAATCTAATTAAAAGAGGGCAGATTCGGTACCAGCTCCTCGAGCGTGGACCGCGTATATTAGGTGCAACGTGAAATTGGCCTTCTTTGGTTTTAGGCACAATCGGAGTGACGTTTGAGTAGCACGTGTTAGCAATGACTATTATTCACGTTAAGTCTACTTGTCTCTGTACCTTTGCTGTTGATGCAGATGAAGCACGACGATGGAAAATTGGAAATGTATCTGTGTGGGTGTGTTTGCTTGTAGTTATGTTGTTGTTGTAGTTTGTTATTTATGATTTATGTATTTATTTATTGGTTGAAACCACCGTCACTTGGACTAACGGTTCTTCAGTGCAATTTGGAATCCAACGATACTGGGTTCAAAACCTAGGCTACGCACCAATGACTCTTCGGAGTTATGTGCGGTTTTCCATCGCTCTGTGCTTCGGAGGGCACGTTAAGCTGTCGGTCCCGGCTGTTATTAATTAATAGCAGTCGTTAAGCCATGTCAGAGGCCCTTTGGGCGGCCTGACAAACTCTGACGTCAGAGGCCAGCACTACTTCATACGATAAACAAACAACCGTCCCTATTACCTCCGTTATTCCTTTCCGTGCACGGTTGTTGTTGTTTGTGTTTCGGTTGTTTCCGTTATCTAGTACCCATAACACAGGGTATCCTAGTCTGGGGCTAGGTAATTGGTGTAAATTGTCCCGGATATATTATTATTATTATTATCTATCTATCTATCTATCAATTTTTTTCTTTGAATAAATATAAATAATTGTATCAATTTAATGCAAAATATAGTACAGAGGTAGGTACCTAATAAAAAATTAAATGTACGTGGCAAACTGTACGTTTAGGCAAATAAATATAATGAAATTCATTAGACATGCAAATTAATACATTTTCAGTACTTTTGTATGTTAATTCCGTTGTTGGAATAAGGTTAAGTTCAGTGTCATGCCTGGCGGTATCAGGAACATACCTAAGGACCATATTACTGCCCATCTAAATACATTTTGTTTTTAAGTTTATTTTGTCGTTTGAAGAAGTAATAAAGTGTAGGTAATTTAAACCTACAGCTGGCAATTGCATATTTAGTTTGTTTTGTATTAAAACATTTGTTACCCATTGGGCCATTTCTAAAAGTAACGTGCAACGCTTGCAATATTTAAGGAAAATGTTACGGTTAGGATTACGTTCCCAAAGAGTCCAAACGGAACCTTATTGCTGTGGCATGGCTTTCTGTCTGTCCGTCTGTCTATCACAGGATTGTAACTTCATAGGATAGAGACCCGTTTACTCACAATATGTGTTTATAGGGCCGGGAATGAAAATAATATAAACAAATATAATAAACAATGTTTGAAGGTGCCCACACTTATTTTGGAAAGAGACAACACATCTTTTTAATTATTTTCTTATGCATACTGACTGTCGTTGAAAAGACTTTACTAAATATAAGCACAGAATAAATAGTACAAGATATAAGTTAAGTGCAAATATATTTTTGTTTGTTTGTACATTAATAAAGAAAGACGTTCAAAAATGAATTGACTCGAACTTGAAACTTATTCAAAACTATACACAAGATATACTAAAAACTTGTACAGGCAAAATGTTTTTTTTTTGAAATGGTAATGTTTCTATTACCAAGCAAGTCGCTGTGGCGGTTCATGAAATGAGTCTTACATGTGTAAGGTTTTTGCGTAAGGAACCCTGAACGCACGAACCACTACACGTACTTGGCCAGTTTTAAAAATAAATAACGTACTTTTATTAAAAACTAGTTTTCCCGCATGTTTTATTTTAGGGTATAAGCTAGGGTTTCATCAAAATCCGTCCAGCTGTTATCGCGTGAAAGCTCCTCAAACAAACCAAACGTTTCACTTTTATATTTTGTTATGGATACCTATTATTGTTAGCTTTCATCTCATAAAGATGTAAGTGTAACATAGCGATTTCAGTATAGGCAGGCATCCACTCCACGAAGAGTATAGTTTTAAATACTTTTTATTCAGTTTTGACCGTAAATTTACGATGCTCGTAAACCAATCTGTCACTAAAAGGAGAGAAATACGGAAGAATTAATTTCAATTTAAATACCGGTGAGCTATTCGTATTGCCATGTCGTCACTCAGCGAATCGGGTCAGCTGCGACACAGGCATTAGCGCCTATTAACAGCATGTTAACGATCTGTTAAAAAATATCAATTTCAAAAATAAAATATAGATTTATGGTTACAACTGTGGTGAAGTGGCTTTTTGTCGAAAAAGGACTGAAGTATCCTGATATCCTGGTTAACTGTAGATATTTCCTTATAATTTTTGCTCTAATTGTATAAGCTTCTTATACGTCGAGATACTTCTCTCTCTTCTTCTCTCTATGGGCGCTCTCTCTTTTCTGTCTATATAGGTACGTAACGTAAAATAATTATCTATATTTATAATAAAGCAATAGGAACGAAAAAGTCTGTACAAAGTCTTTCTGTTTGTCTGTTTGTTTGTTAGTTTGTCTGTATGTTTGTTCGCGTACCACGTAAAAAAACTGAACCGATTGCGATGCGGTTCTCACTGTTCGATAGCTTAGGGATTGACTTCAAAACTAGGGTACTTGGTATCTCAATCCGATGAGTACAAGCCGAGAAATAGATTTAAAAAAATAGGCGGTCGAAGAAATCTTGATCAAAGGTTAGTATATGGTATTTTAGGTCCTGGTATAGCACATAGAGTACTTTTAACCTAGAGAAATGAGCACGCACGCGAAGTCGCGGGCATCAGCTAGTAATAAAATAAAAGATAACTTCATCAAATATTCACTCTCTTTGTCTAAGCTTAAAAGGCAAGCTTAGTTAAAAGTTGTGTAACAATGACATGAAATGTTCTATTTAATTCAGGAACAGCATAGCAGGCCAATGGCATTAGAATTTGTATGTGCGTTCGTTCCTTTGTGAGTCAGTGGCGGCACGGTTGGTCGCGCGCGAAATTCAACATTAGGGCGTACACACAACAGTGCCGCAACACAAAAGTCACACCACAAATCAAGCGAACTTGAACTATATTTATTGGGCGAACGGCGCCATGCAAACATTGTGTACGCTATTGTTGCGTCAAAGGATACAAACTGAACAACTGTTTTGTTTTCGCACTAAACGTTTTCGAGGCATCTCAAAAGTTACATCGATCAAACTCCATATATAAAAATTGAGTTCAAATAGAGTTCAATGAGTTTATTTGGCATGCGGATGCGCAGAACTTTGCGTAGCGGTTGTGTTTCGCCTTTAGGTAGCTTGGCTGACTCGGCCGCTGCTGCCACGAACGTTCAACCGATTCATGTGAAAATGCAATGCTTGATGGTTGAATCTTTACACAGAGGTTAATTAAGGTTTAGTACATACCATATGCAAATATGGTAATGTATGTAATTCACAATGCTACGAGACTCGTTCGGCATGTGCACCCATGTAGTCCGTATATTTATTTAGTTACTAGCTATTTCCGCGGATTCGCACGCGTGGCCAGATCTCTAGGTTAAAAGTACTCTATGTACTATTCCAAGACTTAAAATACCAATGTACCAACATTTGATCTAAATTCTTTCAGCCGTTAAAAAGTTTAATCAATTGCTCGGCTTCTTTTCATAGGATTTAGATACCAAGTACACCAGTTTTTAAGTCAAACCCTAAGCTATTCAACAGTGAAAACCGCATCGCAATCGGTTCAGGAGTTTTTCAGTGATGCGCGAACAAACATACAGACAATCGAACATAAAAGATTTAAAAAAATATTATATCCTTGTTCAGTAGCTTATTTTAAGTACCCTAGGCCTTTTTTTTTATTTATCTTCTTTGTACTGACTATTTCGTACCTATTGCTTTATTATTAGTACCTATATAGATATGGTGGTAGAGCAACGATTTACATAATCCTATTTTACTAATTCCTCAGCATAGTTGAGAAAATTTTATTTCAGTACTTACACATAAAACATATTTTTATTTCCATACAAGTGTTTTAAATAGGAAATAAAAATATGTATTATGTATAAATACTTGAATAAAAATGTTTTTTGAAATAGTGCTCTGGTGTTATAAACCATTTTACCACGTTTCTAATAGGTCACTTTTTTGTTTGTCTGTCTGTCTGTTGTTCCGGGTGGAATTATGCAGCTTCAAATTTAGAGCACTCCCCGATTAGCTGTCCGTCTGAGACTTCAAGGTAGCTCACAAATAGACGCAAAGAAACTTAACAAATAAACAAATAAAAAACTCTAAAAAAATAACAAAATTTTTGATTTGCTTTTTAATCTGAATTTGCTGCTTGTTTAAATATTGTTTAAGTTAATGACAAACTTATCAAAAGTTGCCATATTATATTTCAAACTGCCGATATACAATTATGTTAATGTATACAATCACTAATTATACATCGGGTAGTTACACTAGGTATTTGTAAACGAGTTATTATTGTATAAAATTGGCAACAGCTAAGCAGGCGTGACCGCGGCAACACGAAATATTTACTTTCGGCAACAAATCTACGAAGCTAGGTTTAAATAAACCGTCTGTGATTCATCACTTTTCTATAGCCAATAGAATGGATGGAAGCTTTTTAGGACAAAGTTATTTTATATGAAAAGAACGAGTGAGCCTTACAGTAGTCGCATATGATGTGTAATATCTGATTTAAGCTCTGTTTTATCATCGCTTTTATCATCGCTCGGTTCAAGCTCTTTTTATACGCTTTATATTAGCTTCACTTGTATGTTTGTATGTTTGTAACCGACTCCTTTGGACGCTATTTTGACCCACTTTAAACGGTCAGATTTCATTCAAATTTTGCACACCTGTCAAAGACCGATGGCAATGCAATAATTCGAAAAAAAAACGCTCTTATAAATAAACCAAACTAAAAAGTAGAAAATAAATAATAGTTTAAAAAAACTAAAAAACACGCTTTATATAGAAAACCAAACTAAAAAATATAAAATAAATTTTAATAGTGTAAACAAGAAAAAAAAGTTTTATTTAAAAAAAAGCGTGGGGTGCTTTTTAAGATATTATCGAAATGATAATCCTTCTTCTCATATCAGTCAATGAAATATTTATAACTATTGACCCATGCACCCCACGTTTTTTTTTTGAAATAAAACATTTTTTTCTTATTCACACTATTAACATTTATTTTCTATTTTTTAGTTTGGTTTTCTATATAAAACGTGTTTTTTAGTTTTTTTAAACTATTATTTTATCATCGCTCGGTTCAAGGTCTGTTTTATAATCGCTTTAATCATCGCTCGGTTCAAGCTCTTTTTTATCATCGCTCGGTTCAAACTCTGTTTTATCATCGCTTTTATCATCGCTCGGTTCAAGGTCTGTTTTATAATCGCTTTAATCATCGCTCGGTTCAAGCTCTTTTTTATCATCGCTTTTATCATCGCTCGGTTCAAGCTCTTTTTTATCATCGCTTTTATCATCGCTCGGTTCAAGCTCTGTTTTATCATCGCTTTTATCATCGCTCGGTTCAAGCTCTGTTTTATCATCGCATTTATCATCGCTCGGTTGAAGCTCTTTTTTTTATCATAATATGCTAGCACCGCGCGCGCACAGAATAAATAATAGTCCAAGGCGCACGCTCATTAGTCAACTGTTTCACAGTAACAGTGTAACAGTTGACCAATAAGCGCGCGCGGCACATTGTTACACTTTTCAAGAAATTACTCCCATAGATTTCAGGAAACCGAGAGGATACATGCTACACATCAAAAAACTCTGTAAAGGTTTGTTACATGTTTGCAAAAACGTTATGTAGATAAAAACAACGCAGTTTTGATTTTGCTAAAACTGGAAAGGTTTCCATAAAACCCAATAATGAAATTAAAAAAACGCTAGTGAAGATTTTCAACATGACGACTAAAGAGACACCTGTATCCGCTATTGTAGAGGGTGCTTTTTGTGCTCTACTTTTATTTTTGTATGTAAACGTGGGTTTTTTGGGACTACTTCAAAGCAAGGGAAAGGTAATGAGTTTAACAGTCTATATATGTATGTATGTGGTTATGTGGATGTTCCACCAAGAAGTCGCCTCTATTAGTTCGATTTTGACAAGCGAGGTGTCAATCGATTTGTCTGCAGGTATGGGTGTCATAGGCAATTTTTTTACCCGACTACGGCAAGGCAAAGGAAGGGTTATGTGTTCAAACTAAAAACTTGGTCCGATTTTGACAACCGAGGTATCAATCGATTCGTCTTGATCGCAAGAGTTTCATATGCTATTTTTTACCCTACCGTAGTCAGGTTTTAGTTTTTGAACTTATGTCTTGTCTTGATGTATCGTGTATCATAATTCGAATGAAGTTGATTCAAGAAGGTTCAAAACTATACTCATATTTAGAAATATATACGATACGACCTTATTCAATAACAAACATTTAGAATAATAAAAAAAATGCAATGGAATAAAAGTTTAAGTCACAAGACTTTATACCTACTTAACTTTCTTTGCTGTACTTAATAGTAATAATGTAGAAGCTTAAATTTGCTATTATTTATGGAGACCTCTACTTGGAGACCTCTACTTGGCTGTTCTACACTGCACCTATATGTATCTTTATTGTAAGTACCTTATTATTGTGCTGTGTGTCTTCCCAATAAATAAATAAAATGGTATTAATATCAAGCTTAGTATTAATAAGTTAAGATATATTCAACATGTTTTGCTTAAATTTACGCTTAATCCGCTCACTTTTAAACTCTTAACACAACACCAAAGATTAAGGCCTAAACCCGATGAGTAATCAAGAATTTCGCTCAAAAAGTTTAAAATAAATAATACTTTATACCTACTTAACTTTCTTTGCTGTACTTAATAGTAATAATGTAGAAGCTTAAATTTGCTATTATTTATGGAGACCTCTACTTGGAGACCTCTACTTGGCTGTTCTACACTGCACCTATATGTATCTTTATTGTAAGTACCTTATTATTGTGCTGTGTGTCTTCCCAATAAATAAATAAAATGGTATTAATATCAAGCTTAGTATTAATAAGTTAAGATATATTCAACATGTTTTGCTTAAATTTACGCTTAATCCGCTCA
The DNA here is from genome assembly GCA_946251855.1 of Alsophila aescularia. NCBI lineage: Eukaryota > Metazoa > Arthropoda > Insecta > Lepidoptera > Geometridae > Alsophila > Alsophila aescularia. The sequence continues at coordinate 23,718,706 of OX276373.1, read as the reverse complement.
CTTTTAAACTCTTAACACAACACCAAAGATTAAGGCCTAAACCCGATGAGTAATCAAGAATTTCGCTCAAAAAGTTTCTAAAGAACGCGTAAATGGAAACCAAAGTGAAATTGCTCAAAGTACGTTCCCCAAATGGGGTCTGACGAATACTGACGATGTTCTTATCTGTGTCCTATTGTTTAACACGCTTTTTTCCTTCCCACGGTCGGCGCAGGCGCAGCCTGATAACGCGTACCTGCAAGGCGCACGGCGGCCGAGAAAACGCATCGAGAATTCCTGCGATGGAGAATTAGCGGCAAAAACGCTGAAAATCTAAGTAATTGGAATACTGGCAGAGGGGCCGTGTTGGCATCCACAGATTGTGACGAGTTGTGAGCGGATGAAACACGGTAGACTTAAAAGTGGAAAGTTATGTTCACTTTGCTTGTTTTTTTAATAGCAAGACTTTTATTGTCAGTCTGTGGATCGAAAATTTTACACGTTTGAACACTTCGAAGTCATTTAGGAGGAATGGTTTATGAAAACTTTATGTTTAATTAGCGACAATAGCTAGAGTAATTCATTAGTTTCTTTAGTTGAACTGAGTAGGTATTTCAGCTTCTGTGGCACGAGGTAAGCTAACAGTAATTACTCGTATTTACAATCATTAATGGATGAGTAGGTATTTTGCATTTCAGAATATTTTAATTGGACGTCAAGCGCTCCACTGTTTATGTAGCTAACTAAAGGTAAGGTAAACTTGATGAAAGACTTGTTGAAGTTGAGTCTGTAGCTAGAGTAAATAAATAAATAAGCACTAATGTAAAGTTATGATAATTATTCTATACATACAACTTGTCTGTCATAAAACTTTCAAACGAGTAAATTTCCACGCAGGCCATTATCGCGGTTAACGCAACATCATATTGAAAAAGTATATCGAAGAACGACGTACTTAAAGCAAATTATGTAGGTCCTTAAATAATAAATACTGTCAATATACAGCTTTGTATTCATCTCATGAAAACAGAAAATGCATTGTGAATTTAAATATTTATATGGAACGGCAACCAAACAAAGAGCCCGGGCGGGAGTCAAGTGCGAAATCCACCGGCGACCCACGCCCGCGGTAAGGACAGATAATATGTAATAGGTATATGAGCCGAATCCATTATCCAATGACGTACACCAATTACCCATTTAATGCAATTTGGGCCATTGTACAGTCGTCCATCGCGCGTTCTCGTACATTCCCGGCGTCACTCACTCAAAGGCACCAAATTAGAGAAATCACTAGTGAGCATACACTCTCGGAACACAGGGCGATCGCGAGCGTTCGTGTTTCGAACCGGTCATTTCAAAGTTGTAGTTGTTTATCCAGAGTTTTCAGTGCAGTGTGAGGGCGCGCGCGTGCGTTGCTGCGGCCGGCGCGCGACTACTCGCGGCTGAATGGGCGCCCGGCGGAGGGGCGAAGCTCGCTACGTCTCACTCCCAGTAAGCTTATGAAAATCACCAATTGCGAATGTCCTCTCATTAAGCACCACTGTTTGATGACCCGAACATTAATTCGCGATCCTGTCTTAGGCCATTATGTCACTTACAGGAACGGCTCCTCTGAGATGACTGAGCCTGCACGCGTAACGAAAAAATAAGAGGTTTTAAGAGCTTCCGATCTAAGCTCCGGTGTGTCGCTATGCATCCGGTGGCACCTGCTCGCACTCGAGAGGAGACTGCGCGTTAGAAGGAGATGAAGTGATCGATCAGAGCATGGACCGGATGGCGGCCTCGGTTATGAATGAATCGGGCGTCCTTGTCTCGCAGGCGGGCTCGCGTAATGGAGTCTCTTTCGGGCTCAGGTTGTCGCGCCGCAGAGGAAGTGAAAGGGACGGGACGCGTAGTAAATATTGCGCTCCGTGGAACCATCGGGAGTATTACTAAAGGGTCTCAGTTTTTTGTGCCACCACAAAGAATAATCATTTTCATTCATAGATTTGCAAAGGGATCTACGAGCTTGTCATTGTTATCATCGCTACTAACATTAATAGAAAGTCATTGAACAGGTTTCTCGTGCTACTTTTGTTTTATTGCACATACACAAAACTATCTTCAACTCAATATCAGAGCAGCAAACCTGTTTTACCCGAATTAGCTGAGGGTATTGTGTATATCAGCCTTTGTATGCAAGTCTGTTCCTTTGTAGTAATAATAGGTATATAGACCAAACGCGTGGACCGATTTTGATGATTCTTACGTCAATCAATTTGTCTTAATCTTGCGAGTGTCACTAAAGACATAACATTAATCAAAATTCAATATGGCATCAAACAGACGCCATATTGTGAAAAATAAAAAAAATAAAGTCGACGAACTATGATGTTATAAGTGGACTATAATTTAATAGGTATTTGAAAACCATCTCTAGGTTTCTCTTATAATTTTTCATTTTGAATGACCATTTCGGAACTATAACGAATTAAACTTGGTTAGAAACCATTCTCAGTCGGGCTTTTTCTATGTGCGTAAATTTTCTTGTACTATGAAAGAATTTTAGTTTCCTAGACCTCATTAAAAGACGTATAGTACTAGTGGCTCAGGTTGAAGGAGTGGTTCCTTGTCACAGAGGGCCTGGTGCCGCATTGTTCGCGTTATTGTTATCAGCAGGGCGCGGCTCGTGTCAATGTTTGGACGGCCGACGTCGCCGGAGTCGCATAGCACGTGGATAGTTCCTTTGTCGAGGGCAAACACTCTGACCGAACCATTTCCGGTCGAAGGACCATTTGTTCACGTGAAGTGGATCTTTCTGAGGTCATGAGGTTATGGTAGTTCTTCGTTGCTATGTTGATCCGGAAACATTTATAAAAACCTCGCTATGGTGCAGATTTTATTCTGCTGAGGTCGTTATGCATAAGACTAATGCATAGGCCTCATGACTTGTTTTTAACCGGCTTCAAATAAGGAGGAGGTTCTCTATTCGTGGCGTATATTTTTTGGCTGTATGTAAATAATGTAACATGATTATATGAATCAAAATTAGTTTAATGCACATGTGATTGAAGAAATTTGTGTACATTTTATTTGAGTCACACGAATACAATGTTTCTGAATCAGAATTAGTTTTATTTGATTAGCCCTTATTATTCTGATACCCTACTTGAAATTCCTATGAATTATTGAATTATTCTTCCTGAAAAACTCTGACATCAGAAGTCAACCTCATACGACAAGCAAGAAATTCCTAAGAAATATAAAGTGATTTTTAACTTTAACCTCTGCTTTGCGAAATCATATCCTACATGCCGCGTAGAGTGATGGCACAACATGAAACATTGCGCAAACTTACACAAAACTGTCAGTTGTCCAACGTAATATGCTTTCAAAAGTTTGGTTAAAACAAATAGCAGGCTGGCATCGCAACAATGGCCTTTCTCTAATACAAACAGAGGATGTGGTCGGCATTGTCATCATCGATGCTTGGATGCCTCGCATTCAACACCCCTCGATGTTTCTGTATTCCTATTACTTGACGCTGTTAGTGCTGTTACTAACGTTGACTATTTGGCGCATAGTAACCGCAATATCTGCTGTTATATAAACGTGTCTGCAACTTTAATATAAGTCTTCCTCCGCGTGGACAGTTTATCGAGAAAAAAAGCATCTTAATATGTTCATCTGGAAGCTTTTTGACAGATATTATTTCGTTTCCACGGCAACGGGTCATTTTCCAGTTTTCACGCGGCAACTTCCTATTTCCCGGGATAAATAGTATCCTATGTTGTGTTGGTCTCTATATTGTACAGTCTCCTATTGACAAAGTTTCATGAAAATCGGATCGGCCGTTTTGGTGTGAAAGCTCCCCAAACAAATAGACAACGTTTCACTTTTATATATTGGTGTGGGTTGACAATGCAAATGTCTGTATTCAAAAGACAAAGCTACAAAAGATGCTAGAAGACCCTCCAGTATCAGACCTTCGCACGTTGCTTAGATATTATTGACTTCACTTGACTTGACTTCAACATATTATTGTGTTCGTTTATTAACAGTTTAAATATCGGAAGGATTATGTTGACGTTGCTAGAAACCCAACTTACCCAAGAACCCGAAGTCTCAACAACCTACCTTCCTAATTTTATGAAAATCCAGATGAACGTTACCATTGGATATACATACATAAAAGCGACGGCTCACCCAAATTGATTCGGAGACCTCGATTTTAGTAATTTGCAATACTATAAACAAAGGGTAAATCAGAACGCAAGTTAAACTGCATCTTGCCACAAATCAATGGGATCCCGTCGAGCCATGTAAGCTCAGGGCGCCAGGTGCTACGCGGGAAGTCCCCCCCACTCCCCTCACCACTTCTCCTCACGTCTTCACACGCCCACACTGATATCACAAGAGGAAGTGCATACACACACACACACATACTCCAGCAGTGACGTAAAGATCCAATGTATACATGTGTGTTTCTGTAATTTATTAATGGCTTGCATTTGCGTATGCGCCGCTCGTTGCATATGAAAAATGACAGATATAAATAAGAATTGAGTGGCCGCTAATTCAAAAGTATAGTCGTTTAAGAGCGCATAAGTGTTGTCTTCTGACGCCTGAAAGGTGCCGCTTTAAAAGCTCCGGACAGCTTAAAGTTCGAGCCCGTTACGCGCATGATAAACGAGCATAAGGTTTCATTTTGGGAGTGCATTAAAATTGGAGTATACATTTGATTTAAGAGTTAGCAACTCATCAAAGCTTACAGTATCAAAATTGACCACACATCAAGAAAACAGTCATTAAAATACTTAACGTTGATTAAAATTGATGTCATTAATTTGAAATACCAGCATCTGCTGGCTTTAATACATTACCGGCATTTCAAATACAAAGTTGCAGATATCATGACTGTGTTCGTTTTGAACTCTATCGCAAAAGATAAAACAGGTTGTCTAGTGTTGTTACTCATCGCTGGAATGCTTTTAAAAGTTCCTAACGTTAGTAACAGAGTATTGTGCACGACTCCTCACAATGGAAATTATCAACAGGTAGCGAAGGCCTGTACAATGCGTCCTTCCGGTATCGGCCTCGTAATCCTTGTAAACTAAAATCCACTCTACCATTTCTGTTTAAAGTCTACATTTTCTTGAATAGGTAGCATCAAAAAGTTACTCCATGAAATATTGGAGTTTGTAAACTTGTAAACAAGTTTAAGTACTGTTCACAAACGTATAAGGTTTGTTATCCAATCAAAGATCGTGTCGTTGTGCTCAGTCTGTAATGGAGGGTCAACAATATCCGGTGTAAGATGAGACCGTGGGGAAAATAACCTTTTTGGTACTTCAATATCTAATTTTTATTGCTCAACTATTGATTTCATGAATATGTAATGAATGCAAAATTACATAACACAATTAAATTAAATTATATTATATTAAAAACTAGCTTACGTTTTTCTACTACGAGCACTACTACTGGGTACTACGCCAGAGGCGTGGCACAGGAGCGCAGAAGAATTATAAAACCATTTCGCTGCCGAGCCACGTCTATAAGTTGTTTTAGAGAGTAGTTACAAACCGTCTCACTCGTAGGTTTGACGGCTTTCAGCCTCCCGAACAAGCTGGATTCCGGAATGGTTTTAGCACCGTTGACCACATCCATACGCTCCGGCAGATTATACAGAAGACCGAAGAGTATAATAGGCCACTATGTATAGCGTTTGTGGATTACGAGAGAGCTTTTGATTTAGTCGAGACCTGGGCAGTGCTACAGTCATTACAGCGGTGCCAGATTGATTACCGGTACATCGAAGTGTTGAAGTGTTTGTACAGCAAGACCACCATGACAGTCCGTCTTAAGGATCAGAGCACGAATTCTATCCAGTTGCAAAAAGGGGTGAGACAGGGAGACGTTATTTCTCCGAAACTATGCACTGGAAGATATATTCAAGCTTCTGAACTGGAACGGATATGCTGTTAACATCAATGGCGAATACAACTTCGATTTGCTGATGATATAGTCATCATGGCAGAAACCCTGGAAGACCTAAGCACAATGCTCAGTGACCTCAATATTGTTTCTTAACAGGTGGGTCTTAAAATGAACATGGGCAAGACGAGCATCATGTCAAATGCCCATGTCGTATCCATGCCAGTTTATCTTGGGAACGATATTATAGAAGCTGTCGATCACTATGTCTACTTAGGTCAGACGATTTGACTGGTAGATCCAACTTCAACAAAGAGGTCAACCGACAAATCCAACTCGGATGGGCAGCGTTCGGGAAATTACGCCATATCTTCTCGTCGCAGATACCGCACAGCCTCAAGACGAAAGTTTATAATCAGTGCGTGTTGCCAGTGATGATATACGGCACTGAGACGTGATCGCTAACTATTGGTCTCATACACAAGCTCAGAGTTGCGCAGCGTGCAATGGAGAGAGCTATGCTCGGTGTTTCACTACGTGATAGAATCCGAAATGAGGAAATCAGTAGAAGAACGAAGGTTACCGACATAGATCTCAGAGTCTTTGAAGTGGCAATGGGCAGGCCATATAGTTCGCAGAACCGACAACCACTGGGGAATAAAGGTTTTCGAAAGGCAACCACGAACAAGAAAGCGAAATGTGGGGAGCCGCCCCAAACTATGGACCGACGACATTGTAGCCATCGCAGGAAATCGGTGGATGGAGGTGGCACAAGATCGCTCGTCATGGCGCTCTTTGGGGGAGTTTTATGTTCAGCAGTACTAAAGGCTAACATGATGATGATGAGGATGTTCTTTTAGGATATTAAAAACCAATGCAAAAGTATAGTACCAAAGCTCTTGAAGCTTCGCTTTTTTGACAGACTTGTTATTATTTCGTTTCCATGGCAACCGTTCCTTACAGTGAGTAATCAACATTTTCCAGTTTTCCCGTGGAAACTTACCAGTTTCCGGGATAAAAAGTATCCCACGATTTATTCCAGGGTATTAGCTGTCTCTATTGAAAATTTCATCAAAATCCTTCGGGCCGTAATTTATTGTAATGTCATCGGAAATTGCAAAGTTTGAAATGGATAAAAGAAATGAATATTAGCAAATAAGCCAGTTGAAACATATTTTTGCCCTACAAAAGGTAGGGTAGAAAATATTTTGATTCGTTTTGCTTAGGTATGAGGTGTTTATGAAAAATTCAAGATAATGACCTCGAGGGTCCGGTGCTGGTTAATCTAGAACGCACCCATGACATTTATCATTTAGTCGAGGATATGCTTCTCAATAAAATATCATTTGGAGTGTACACCTTTCCTATTTCCTTCCTTCCAAACGTCAGACGAAGCGAATGACAAAAATAACACGACGAAATTACATTGCTTACGCGTCCTCAATCCGCTATTGTGGAGCGCCGGTTTCGGAAATAAATTTTATCACCGATCAATGAGCTCCAGATGGCTCATTTCGCCGCATATTAGCTTGCAAGCATCACACAGGAACAAAACGATAAAATCGCACATCACCTAGGATTGGATGATAACCAGCCTGACGCACCAGAACTAGCGCCATCGAAGAATATACCAAAGTATAACGCGTGAGTCTGTCACAGATCACCCTTCCCCCTTTTTCTCACCTAGGCGCCATCTTGAATTTAAGGAGCCAAAATTTGTTTTCTTTTAATCATTTCCAACAGTTGACTTTATGACAAAAGTGTATATGACAAGTAGAAAAAGTCAAAATATCTAAATTAAAAAGTTTTATTTTTTAAGTATACTGTACGTCTTATAGGTAACAAGTTGGGTATTTAAAACGGTCAGTCAACAACTTTAAATTTGGAATTGCGATGTATTTTGGTTATTTTTCTGCCGCTTGTATCTTTGTACCAAAAAGACTTACAGAATAAATATGTGCTCAAAAAATGATAGAAATGTTGTCTTCTTTATATTTCTTATGGTCACTTTTGTCATAAAGACAACTGTTGAGGAATTGTTAAAAGAAAAACCAATTTTGGTACATTCAATTCAAGATGGCGGCTAATGCATCGGACCTTCGAGGCCGAAAATTTGGATTCTTCTATCAGGCCTCATACTTAACCACTACTAAACTTTCCTACTCCACCTTTTTGAGGGCACCTTCTTTTCCCCCTTTAGGCCAGTCAGGGGGCTGACTGGCCTAAAAGTTTGAAATGAATAAAATAGTAGCCTTTTAAGTTTTTGATTTTATTATTAGTATTAGTTTTCCTAACCTTACTCGAAATTTATACTTATATTTTTCAAATGTAAATTACTCATTTGATGATGTTAAGCAAACCCTGATAATACAAGACTGAAACCACTTAGCTTTTAGAAACAAGATATATTTTATAAGTGTAGTGCCTACTTTTAAAATATATCATCAGAACCAATAAAAAATAAGAAAAATATGTTGTAAAAAATGGATTTTACCAGAATAAATAATAGACACAAGACGCTAGGAGCGCGCGTTTATGTCTTTTCTTTGTACGAGTGTTTCATTGTTAGCCACTTCCGCTGGCGTAGACACTTTTTTGTTTGAATGGTTTATTGTCGGCTACTTCCGCTGGCATAGACACTTTTCTTTGTACGAGTGTTTTATTGTCAGCCACTTCCGCTGGCGTAGACACTTTTCTTTGTACGAGTGTTTTATTATCAGCCACTTCCGCTGGCGTAAACTCTTTTCTTTGCACGAGTGTTTTATTGTCAGCCACTTCCGCAAGTGTAGACACTTTTCTTTGTTCGTGTGTTTTATTGTCAGCCACTTCCGCTGGCGTAGACTCTTTTCTTTGCACGCGTGTTTTATTGTCAGCCACTTCCGCTGGCGTAGACTCTTTTCTTTGCACGAGTGTTTTATTGTCAGCCACTTCCGCTGGCGTAGACACTTTTCTTTGTTCATGTGTTTTATTGTCAGTCATTTCCGCTGGTGTAGACAATTTTCTTTATACGATTGTTTTATTGCCAGCCACTTCCGCTGGCATAGACACTTTTCTTTGTTCGAGTGTTTTATTGTCAGCCACTTCCACTGGCGTCGACACTTTTTTTTATTTGCCGTCTATTTTGTGTGCTGCAGGAGGATGTGAATATTTTCAAAACAGATCTAGGAAATACAAAATAATAGCAGTATCAGACTCATTTAGCCACGCTCTCGTGTATATAACATATAATGGGTTTAAATTTCATTTACTTGATTTCACTTCCACAAAATAAATGCTTAGTCTACATAGATTAAAGAAAAGTTTAATATTGGATTGAGGCACCTAACAGTATACACGAAAAGCTATAATCATAACTCAAAAATGAATAATTAAATCTATTAAAAGTACGTACCACGCATTATGAGAAAAATTACACGCAACCGTATCTACGACATAAATCGTCCTGTATTCATTAAATATAATGGGCGATACGATACGAATCCGTTTTCCCAACGGCCACCGATCGGAAACTGGTTCTTTCTCTATCCATTAATTTATACTGCCCAAATTAAATTAACATCAATTCCGAACACTATCTCAGGAATATTAAAGTTATGGTGTTGATGATAAGTTCGTAATAAAAACATGTAGTGCCGCTACCTGTACCGTGTGACGTAACGCGCGCGTTTGTAATATCTAAGGGACGACTAAACATAACTAACTATAATGTGCACATTCAATTGATTTAGACATTCAATTAATCGAGTGAGCTTTTACCCACGCCAGCATCTTTCATTACTTTATTTGTCTCTTAGACATAAAGAGAATCAAGATCGTATTATGCGCAGTTCAAACTTCATTGTGCTTCTGCTCTGTGCCGCTGCGCCGCAGTCTAGACTTCAATAAAAAAACAACAAACAGTAAATGTCGAACGGAACCATAAAAAGTTGAGTAAAAGGCGTCGAAAGAAGGCAGCGAATTTGAGGCAAACCAGTTTAATGAGGGTCGAATTTAAATACGAAAATAAAGCGGTTCCCACGGAGTCGGTCGCGGGAACGGAAGCAACGTCGATGTCGCGGCGACACGGCGCGACTGCTCATATCGCGCGATCATCGCTTAACGCCTCGAGCAGCCGCGCCTCCAGGCACCGCGACGCAGCCTGCCGCCCGCCCAGCGTAGCCTGGCCCTTCCACGCTCACAGAAATCAACATATCCATGAATCGAACAGAGATCAAACCATACTTGACAGCATACATGTGATTGGACAGCTCGCCGCGAAATTGAGTCAATTAATGAATATCGTATTTCGCGTTACTTTTTACACACATAACTTACACTGTCCTGCACACGGAGAATTTATTACATCTATTGATCGGTAGCAGAAATCGTTTACTCATGTCGTTTATGTCGGAAAGTATTATGATGTTGTGAATAAATTTGATTGACTATCATAAATTCCAAATGAGATTTGGTTTCATTCGGTCCGTATTATCCTTCCCAATAGATATTCACAAGCAACTGTTAAGTGTATCATAAGATGTTCACAAACGCTATGAAAAGATAATTATTAATTGATTTTATTAATAAAATATTAAACTGGTTAATGTTATTATGGCCATACGCTATACGGGGGCGTTTACTATTAATAAAACTTATAAATTATTATTAACTTTTCAACCAGATTAAAGTGGTTAGATTGATTAAGTACCTAGCTTCGTAGCTGATTAAAGTAGCAAGACTGAGATGATTACAAGTTAACATAAAAACAAAATATATATTTATCGTTGTCAGTGTTTTTTCTCGCTTTATGATAAAGGTTTTTGTTTAACGATCGATGAAACAAGAAAGGTACCTGTCTACTATTACATCTTTACTTTAACTCATGTTTTACGGAGCACCATAGAAGTTCGAAGAAATCTTGCAAAAGACAACTTACGTTTCGAAATATACAAGTTGTAAACACGCTCGTCCGATAGGTCTGTTTGAGCTTGCTTTCGATAATGTCAACACCACCTCAGTCAACGGAACTCGTTCCAACACCTTTATTTGTATATTTTTACTTAATCTATTTTTAAATCGCCCTTCGCAGTCGAGACAAAAGATTTTTCTTCCACGACAAAGGTTCTGCAAATAATGACTCTGTTAGAGATAGATTAAACATGTTACGACGAATCTGCATATTCTGATGCCTGCGGACGATTCAGAATCTCGCTAAGCCAAAATTTGCAGAGACGACTATAGTCTATTCAATCGTCGACTTTTCAACCACTACAGTTTCATAGTTAGCATTCAATACTGCAAACCACAAGCTTCTGTAAATACGCATAGAGGCTTTACTTGTCATTCGATATCGAATGAGCTACGGCTTGTGCGCACACAATGCGGCAATCTTTGCCTCATTGAACACGGATGATACGCCCTGTAGCCAGGGTGCGGCAGTTTGTCTTCCACAGAGATCCATGAATGAACTTCGTGTCCTGCTCTGATTTATTGAACTGAACTACGTATAGCGAGAAATGTTATACGAACCTACGTAGCGTGTAGGTAGGTATATCTTTCAATTTGATCTTCTGGCAATAAACACGCTCAATCACGGATATTATGGTCTTCCTTGCTTACGATGAGGATATTTTCTAAAATAAACGATTAAAATTCAACGGCTGGAAAAACCAATAAGGTATTATCTCGCTTTGGACATTTATTGAGCTTTATGTATCCCTTAAAAGGCTTCATGTTTATTGTTTTAAGAATTGCGACTGTGACAATACGAACTAGTACAGCTCTGGCCTTCAAGATGTTAATAGTGTTTGCAGAGACAACAACACGGAATTGCCACAGAGCCTCAAATACAACAAGTGATTCAGCGCAGGGTTTTCTTAACACAGGAAAACCTTGTTGAACGTATTCTTCTACTTGTAGTTTTAAAGACTTATGAGGATTGCAGACCGTTTCGGTCTAAGCTTAGTTTACTTAGCTCGCACAGCTGTCGCAGGTTTTCATACTTGTGTGTAGACTGTAAACTAAGCTTTGTGAGCTAAGTAAAATATGCGAAGCTAAGTTAGTGGTGTATGCCGATGCGCAGCTACACGAGCTGAGCTAAGCCCCTCCCACCTTCACTACACTGACTGAGCTTTCGCTTAGTTCTTGGTGTGCACGGGACATATTTCTAGTTTAGTTTAGCTGAGCTGGTTTAGTTTAGCTTCGGCATAGCTTAGTTTTCGGTCTGTAACCCGCATTATTGAGAGAGATAACTTGCACAATCGTTTTCTTTCTTTTTCCACATGCGTAAACAGACAATCGGCATGCGAGGTATTTAAATCTTTTAGTGAAGTCTTATGTAAATGCATCTCATGTGAACTTTTTCAATCACTGCAGAGCAGGCTTGGCAACATTCGATTACTTAATTTTGGTTTTATTGTAGTTGTCTGCGGAAACCGGTCTCAAAATTTTGTTTTATAAGGGTTTGATTATGTTTGCATAACCGACTCTAGAGAAATGTTTCACAGACGTCAATATTGCAATTATCATTATGTAGCTTTCATTTTCTCGTCATTTTCGAAGTTGATATTATCTATTGTTTTTATATCATATATCGTCCAATACTTGGAGGTTCAATTTGGTCTTCATCAGCCGAACGTTGACGAGTTAGAAGAGTAACAAAACTTGATTACCTAACATAAGAGCTCAAACGCTTGCATCTCTTAATTAGAGAGCCTAGCGTACTTATAATCGTGTCTTAATTTAGACAGTAGGTACGTATTTTAGTCGCGCTTAAGTAGTGAGTTGAGATGTGGAGATAGGAGGGGGCTGTCGGGAGGACGGAGGCATCCAGAAGATACCATCTTGAGTTAGGCGCGATAGCATCGCCGACATTGCTCGCCGATGCTTTGACACGCATAAAATTGTTTATTAATTAGTCCGATATACATCTTCATAGGACTCTAATATTATAGCTTGGAATTTACAAAATAGATTCCTAATTATTATTTCTCAGAATTCGAGGAAAATTCTTGGTTGTGTAACAGATCACAGGTATTTATTGATATAGGTTTGTTAATTAAATTATTTTTATAGCTCCTTTAACGTAATAGATAGAAGAAAGTAGATTTAACGAAATAGCATATATATAAGAGTTTATGTTTTAATTGCCAAAACTCATGGATAGAATAGTGTCTGACTATTAATTACCGATGTTGTAATCTATATTATGTAGATATTAAGATTTTGAAATATATTTCAAGCCAAAGTACGGTTAATATTAATTTAAAACAGCGGGTTGTTGGCCTCGTCGAATGATAATTATGCTTGGGAGTAGCTATCGATATAAACAGGCATCATAATCGATGAGACGTGGCTTGATGGCTATCGCGCGGACTAGTTGTGGCCCAACCGCGCCGCCGTGAATAACACATCCACTCTTCCATTAAGTCAGTTCGTTATTCTTTTCTAATCTGGGCCTCAGTTACAGTGGAGGTCGGACGCAGCCGACCGGTCTTCATTGCAACATTTATATTATCTCCGTCCAATGCAAGCGCCATCGTGAGAATATGTAAAGCAACCATCGTAACTTGTTCCCGCGCGCTCCGCCGAATATATCTTAAAGCAACCGCTGCTTGAACCAAAGCTATAAGTGACACAGAGCGTCATTGTCTGGTGGCCAGCAGCGGTCGACTTTCGGCGCACCTATGCTGGTACCACGTGTAAAAACGCTCATTTGTGATAAATCTATGTAGGTGCGGTTTTGGTTTGGACCGAATAAATTAGTTCGATTGACCGAATCTTGTTTTAATTTTGTCGCGTGAGAAACTCAGATAATAAAAGAGATAGCGACGTGAAAGTTAAGCGGGAACATTATCTTCCGAAGCCAACGTTTGGTTAAAGGAGACTTAATTACTGCCGCAGTATTACATGCGATTAACTTACATAATCAGGTGTCTGAAATCGGTTTACGGATAAATTGAGGCTAAAAAGTTTTAAGGTGCATTGAGAAGTAAATTGCGCAGTTTGCCGATAGTCTATCTGCTCATTAGCATGAACCGCAAACGTGAATACACGTCCAATGCTCGAATCTCCAATGCAATGACGCCACCGATGGCCATCTGTCATCAAATGAAAAAAAATATACACAATTAAATTACAAATAATCAGAAGATTCTCGTTTTGTGTTAAAATTTTCGTTTCCTAACATAGTAACCGTCTTTAAAATCTGAAAAAGACTCTACATCAAAGATCTGTTAACTAAAAGCAACACAATGTGTGTCAAATAAAGTCGTAAAATATTAGAACGAGTCGACTAGCCTAACTAGCATCAACAACCAAAGTCAAGTTCTTGCAGCTACTTTAATTGGTGCCGTTGTAGATTTGTTGATATTTATGGACATTAATGTCCGTCCGAACTTAGTCTCACCGAGTGGACATATAAAGAAAGTACTGTTAGTCGGACGACAGGAAACGTCCGGTGAAAAAGCTCGATAGCAAGAGTTGCCATCTCCATAAGACACTGGAATCTTGCCTTCCGCTAATTATTTACAATATATTGCGTAACGGTGAAACGCCGGGAAGGAGAGAAGAAAAAACACGCTCTACAGGATGTGAACCACCAGCTCGAGATACCAGTTTGATCTAGATCTTAACATAAGTACCGTAAGGTTTAGTGTCCCTTGGCGGTCAGTATCGCTTGGTCACTTTTAGAATATCTTTATTCATATTTCGAGCGATCTCGATAAAGCTTTATGGACTCCGATCGATCTCTGCTTTCTCGCAATCTGCACTCTGTTGCCAGATCATTAGAACTGCAATTCGCTACATTCGGAGTGGACGCACCGGTCTGTTTATGCTGGCGTCGTAATTAAAGATACCATAGCAGGAACCAGGAAGAGTGTCGTACTATCTTAACAGTTAGCCGGAAGTCACTCGATCTGTGAGTTCATTCATAAATGAGAGACTCACCGCGACAATGTGGTATGACAGGTTGACGCGGCACTATACTAACTTTTATTTATACTGCGCATAAGTTTATATTGCTAGAGCAGTGGACCAAGCCGGTGTAATTAAGCATGAATGAAACGCAGCATTTCATTGAGTAGAAACGTGAACCAACATTTTGTTAGGTAGTCGACGCTCCACTTAAAGCGAGTCTATTTCCTTTTCTTCTTGTTTTTTCGATTCTAATAAATCATTATTGGTACCAAATATACAAATGACACCTAAGCTCCTATGTTAACTACTATATGTAACATATCTACACAATGAAGCTACTTTTCTTTTTTTAGTGTAACAAACATCGTTCGATTTTATTAGATAAGTACTACTTGGCATAGAAGAAAAAACAGTAACTTACATTTATAGTTATTTTTGTTGATGTAGGTATTGCAAAATCTAACTGATCTATCTATGTTCTATCTATCTATCTATCTATACTTATAATAAAGCAATAAGTACGAAAAAGTCTGTACAAAGAAGATATTTAAAAAAATGGTCTGTTTGTATGTTTGTTCGCGCATCACGTAAAAAATAATGGACTGATTGCGATGCGGTTTTCACTGTTGGAAAAACTGGAGTACTTGGTATTTCAATCCGATGAGTAGAAGCCGGGCAATCGATGAAAACTTTTTGGCAGCTGTAGAATTTTTTAACAAATGCTGTATATTGGTTTTTTAGGTCCTGGAATAGCACATATAATACGTTTAACCTAGAGAAATGACCACGCGCGCGAAGCCGCGGGTACAGCTAGTACTTATAATAAAGCAAAATGTACGAAAAAGACTGTAAAGAAGATAATAATTAAAAGAAATGGTCTAGGGTACTTAAAATAGGCTACTGATCAAGAAAATCCCATTTTTTTAAATCGTGTCTTTATGTTTGTCTGTATGTTTGTTCGCACATCACGTTAAAACTACTTAACCGATTCAGATGCGGTTTTCACTGTTGGATAGCTTAGGGTTTGACTTAATAACTGGGGTACTTGGTATCTCAATCCGATGATTAGATTCTGTGTAGAATACACGTGTGAGCTACTTTTAAATGAAATAACCACGCGGGCAAAGCTGCGGGCACAGCTAGTATCATATATTTTGTAAAAACAAAACGAGGTTAGTCTACTACTATTACAGAAGAAATAATAATAGCACGTCAAATATATCATAATATTATGTAATAGAATAAGTTACTATTGTACACTGAAAATCACTATACAGCCTTGAGGAACCGACTCATCCCGTAACGTAACATAAACAAAGATAAAAATATCAACAAAGGAGTACAGTAATTAGTCCCTGCGGACGGCGGGCGACGCCGGGGCAGAGGGCAGGGCTCTGATTGCTGTAATCGAGTTAGCCGGTCCACTAAACAAAAAGAGTAGCCGGTCGCCGAGTGCTCGAATAAACAAAGAGTGGAGTAATTAGCGCGCGCGTGGGAGGAAGCTTCCGTTCTGTTATAGGGGTGCACCTACATATCATAGAGTTGTATGTCTTTATCTATATCCCCATAGACGATTTTCATGCATAGTTTTGTTTTCATGTACTTATGCAGGTATGTATGTCGAATGAGGTAGTCTAGTGACAGAGTTTGTCATGCCGCCCAAGGGCCTCTGACGTGGTTTAACGACTGCCTAGACTTGTTAGCAACTTAACGTGCGCTCTCCGAAACAAGTCATTGTAATAAGTGAATGCGATGGGCCGAGGTTAGAACCCGGTGTCGTTGTCACTATTATCGGTCAGCCACCATCTCTGTCCATAAATCTACGCCAACTTTTGTTATTCGTTAGTAATTTTAATCGTTTAGGGGCTTGGGGCCAACGACCCTTGTAAAGGCCCGTAGTTCAACTAGTTGGACAGACCAGTTGGACCACTGCCCCGAAACCCATAGTATGTACTTAGTATTTGAATTTCATAATCTATCTATACTATAATAAAACTGTAACTGAGCCAAATCTGTGCATTAGGAGGACACCCACGCGGCTTCTACAGGTTTTGCCTTACAATTTCCCTGAAATTTGAGTTTTGGGAGAAAATGTTTCTACCAAGTAAACCTAATCCAATAATTCTGGGCTTTTTTATTAATCAGAGAATTAACGCTTATAGCATTTCTTTTTTCTTAAGTTAAGTATCCATAAAAATTAAAAGGTTCCTGCGGGATAGGGGTTGTAAGTTATGTAACAATATTATTGCATTAATCGATTGTGTTGGCGACACGGATCAAATCTCCTCTATTATTCAGCCTACAATGGGCTATATCTTTTGATTCTTTAGAAGCTTGAGAGGAAAACGTCGTCTACATAGTCCCTGAGTGTAAATTTGTCATTTACCTTCTGGCAACTGTCAGGTATTTTAATACACAGAAGGTAGGTATATTTAAGGAAACCACAAGAAAAAAATATAACCACGCGAGTGAAGCCACGCGCAAAAGCTAGTATAGAATACAATAGATGATGAATACGTCCCAGCAGTGAAAACATGGCTGATAAAATAGATGATGTGGGTGTACTAAAGGTTTACGTAGAAATGTTACAGAAAAGTTGAAGAAAAAGTTGTACTTTACGTAAACAACAATCAAAAGTTGTACTTTACGTAAACAACAATCAAAAGTTGTACTTTACGTAAACAACAATCAAAAGGAGTCTAAAATATACTCCTATGGCACTCTTATATCTGAAGATGAATATTGGTACCTCGCTTGTCAAAATCGGACCAATACCCCGTAAATGGTGGATTACCGATGGAGTACCGACGCTATGGTGGATTATCCACATAATATACATACATAGACTGTTAAACTCATTAATCTTAACTTGCTTCGCCGTACTCGGATTATAACAACAGAAACAGTCAAATGTGTTGTTCAAAATTCTCAGACGAATCATGAGACCCTACTTAAGAACGTCCACAGAGCTAGTGGAACTGAGGAAGTGAGCAATCAAGGTAGACGCGCATTTAGCCAGCGACTCAAATGCCTAGCACACTTGATTGGCTTAATCAAGTTACGGCCTACCATGTGATAGAAATAAGTAAACTATTACACAAGTACGCAACGGATGTGACGATGCAGCCACAATTTTTACCCGACTACGGCGAAGCAAGTGAAGGGTAGTGAGTTTAACAGTCTATGTATGTATCTACGTATGTGGATGTTCCACCATAGCGTCATAATGGTCCGATTTTGACAAGCGAGGTGTCAATCGATTCGTCTTCAGGAATATCATAGGCTATTGTTTAGAACAGACAGACAGACTACGGCGAAGCAAAAAAGGGTTATGTGTTCAAACTAAAAAATTGGTCTGATTTTGACAAGCGAGGTGTCATTCGATCCTTCTTCATCGCATGAGTGTTATAGGCAATTTTTTTACCTAATCTTAGTCAGGTTTTAGTTTTTGAACTAACGTCTGGTTAAAGTTGGTTTTGTAGAGTCCATAGGGGATGATTTCCATGTAGGGTACGGATAGACAGAAACTATAGGAACTACACCACAAATCTATACTGTTATGAAGAAAAACTAGACAACCGCACGCTGTGTGGCCGTGTGGGTCAAGCTTAGTAGGTCCACCCTTTTCGCGGGTGCAGTGAGGACCAGTTTAGGGAATTCAAAAAAGGCCAGCAGCATTTTTATCGTCATCATCAGCCTATATCTGTCCACTGCTGGACGTAGGCCTCTCCTAATGCTCACCACTGAGCTCGGTCTTCAGCTCTCCTCAATCTACCAGTCGCTTTCAGGTCGTCACTCCACCTGGCCACAGCCACAGGGAGTTCTATACTAGGTTTCCACTCGAGAACTCATCTACCCCAACGGTTATCGGTTCTAAGGAAAATGTGCCCAGCCCACTGCCACGTCAGCTTCCTTATCCTTTGAGCTATGTCGGTTACCTTGAATCTCCGTCGGATATCTTCATTACGCATCTTGTCCTTCAGAGAAACTCCAAGCATAGATCTCTCCATAGCTTTATAGCAAAGCTTTTCCTGGTCCTGTCTAACACCAACTGCGATCACCGCGCCCAGGCGGCGCTATTGTGGCAAGCGTGGTTATTGTGGCAAAACGCCCCTTATTATGGGAAGACCAATGTTCAGAAGTGGACGTCTTTGGGCTGATGATGTGTGATTATGAGAATATAGACAATTTAAGTACATTGTTAATTATTTAAGCGGGCCTCGCGCTGAAAACGTAATTTGATTTACCTCGACGTTTCGATCAAATTGCATTGATCGTGTTTACAAGGAGACTGAAGCAGTGGGTTTCAGCGTCGGTTCGAATCACGAAAGTTTAAAAGTTAAATAATAAAATTAGGTGCAGTCACATATAAATGAATGACAAGTAAGAATAAGTAAAAAAAAAAAAAATATGAATGTCTCTTACTAAGTTTTTTCTTTGTCATTGGTTTGTGAAAAGTTTCAGCCGGATAGCTAATCGGGAAGTGCTCGAAATTTGAGTTGCAAGATTCCAGGACAGACAAAAATACATAGATACATACATACAAGTGAAGTTGAATAAAAGCTTTTACTGGATCAATGCATGTAATGTGGTCATTATTAATGATTATTTTGACAACCTTCTTTGAGCTAAGTCGACGTTGCCGCGCTATTCGAAAGGCGCCAGCAAAGTTGTATGTTAATTTCATTATTGTCGTACCAAATTATCACAAGAACAAAGTGACTTCCCCTTAAATAGTGACATTAAGAAAAGTGTTATTGGACATATTCTTAGTATATACTCTACTTAGCAGCTTAGGTTAAAGTAAAATTACTTATTAGTCTTAAGGCTAGATTGTAATTTTAATGACGTAACACAAGATCGTGTAACGTCACTACAAAAGAAAAAAAATGACGTGTTTTACCAGCAGCAATTTCCTTTGAAAATCCAATATTGTCGTGTTTTGTCGTAGTACTATTATTTATTCTTTATTTATTCTGTGGTTTTGTTAACCACCGAACGCGAAAAGAGAGGCGTTCGTAGGAAAGGACTAGAGTTGCCGCGAATAGTTGTTATAGCGAATAGTCGAATACCGATTAATCGCCATTCACTTTGGTGAATAGTCGAATAACTCGACATTACTATTCGACATAAATAAGGCACATTAAAAATATTTCTAATTTCTTCTAAGGTTATGAGAAAAGAAAACTATAAAGTTAAAGAAATCTGTTTCATGTTATACATATCTACATATATATGTAGTATTTTAATTTTTAAATGCTGGCAACCCTTTTCTTGTACATATTTTACGGGGAATACCCCGTTTTGTATTACCCAGCGTTTACTATTGTAGGGGATTTCCCGCTTAATCAATACGCTTGTGTTTAGGGCGGCACGCATTTATAATTTGATTTTCGACATCGGTTGACGTTTGTTATTTTTTCTTTCTATACTTATTTGAGAATTGCTATTGAATTAAAGACTTGAATACTTAATTAGTTAAAGTGTTACTTAAAAAGAAGAACAATCATGCCAAACCCAGGAAAAAAATCTCATGTTTGGCTACATTTTGAAGAGGAAGAAAATAGTGCAAAATGTAATTTAGTGGTGTAAAAATAAGTAGAGCAGCAAAAAAGCAGGAACGACGGCTTTGCAGAATCATTTGAAATTCAAACACCCAGATGAGTATGGTAAAATTTATGGAAGCTCAAGTAGTCATGCTCAACATAATGCTCCCGCAGAATCATCTCCAAGTATTTCCTCATCCACCCAGTTGCTCATTCAGCCTTTGATGCAACCGTCACTGCAACAAAAAAAGCTCTGGGACATCAACGATAGCCGAGCAAAAAAATATCACTACTTGATTGGTGAAATGATCGCTGTTGACAACGAGCCACTTTCCATCGTCGATCATCATGTGGGCTTTAAACGTCTTATTAATAATGCTTTGCCGCAATACACTATTCCTGGCAGGACATATTTCACCGAGAAAATAATTCCAGACATGTATGAGAGAGTTAGCAAACTAAAAAAACGAGTTAGAAAGGGCTGAAGCTATAGCATTCACTACCGATCTTTGGACTTCTTCTGTAAATAATTCTGCATTTCTGAGTTTAACAGGACACTGGATATCAGAAAACTTTGAACTGAATCATGCCGTTCTAAACATGGCTCGTTTTCCTGAATCACACACATCAGAAAATATCATAAGAGAACTGTTACAGTGTGTAACAAAATGGGACATACCCATCTCTAAAATTCAAGCGATTGTTCACGATAATGGGGCGAATATGGTTAAAGGAGTTAAGGAAACTCTACTTCCTTCAGAGCGTTGCTTCATACCTACTCTCCAGCTGGTGATAAATAATGCATTAGATAACAGTTTTCCAATAAAATAAATTCTTACTAGTGCCCGCCGCATAGTGACACATTTTAATCATTCAGGATATACAAAACTTGAAAGTATTCAATCTGAGCTCGGACTTCCTAAGCATAAACTGATTCAAGATATTCAAACTCGCTGGAACTCAACATATTACCTACTGGAGCGTCTATTTGAGCAAAAAAGAGCAATTTCGGTGTATATTTCAGAATCAAGGAGCGTGAATTTTGAAAATTTGACCAGTGATCAGTGGGAGGTTATAGAACATCTGTTAAAGCTCTTAAAACCTTTCGAAGAGATAACAAAAATCACGAGTTCCACATATGCACCTATATCAGATGTGATACCTAGCACTGTTTCATTAACCAGATACCTAATGAAAGATGCGCTGATTCAACAAACTGCACACGTTGATGATTTTAGAAAGGCGTTAATAGATAATATGCAAGCCCGTTTTAACTTGGACGATCTATGCTTCAGGAAGACATATTACTTGTCGACATTTTTAGACCGCGGGGGTCTACAAGGACTTTTACTTTGACGCTACCCAAGCTGAACGGATCCGTAGAGCTGCGCTCAGAGAAGGTCTTAGGCTTTCTTTAGATGACGAAAATGATGATTCGGATCCAGAAACGGCATCCAAAAGGTCTCGTTTAGACAATGAAAGTGAGCATGTCGATTCAGAAACTCATAAACTATTTTGGGCATGTTTTGAAGAATCATCTATAGAGCAGCCTACTGAAGAGCAACCCAAGAATGCCACTGCTGAAGAAATCACCCACTACATCGCATTAGCAAAGGCTGACAGAAAAATAAACCCATATGAATGGTGCCCACCATTGAGTACCAATAAGAATATATTTCCTACTTTAAGTAAGCTTGCTAAACAATACTTAATCACACCAGCAAGCTCTGTTTATTCAGAAAGACTATTTTCCGAGGCAGGTTTAGTTTGTGAGGAAAGGCGAAACCGACTTGCAGAAAAAATAGTTTTTTTGCACCACAATCTGCCTCTGTTGGATTTTAAATGTTAATTAAAAAGCCTAACTAATTTAATTTCATTAATATGATAGGCACAGGCACATATTATTACAGATAATAATTGATACTGTGTATTGTTTTATTAAGGAAAATAATAAAATATGATTATTTTTAACTCATTCGTTTAATACTAGCTATTATTCGGTATTCGACGAATATCAAAAAAATTTCGAGTAATGCCGAATACCGAATAATAGCGAGTATTCGCGGCAACTCTAGAAAGGACCGCGAATTAAATGGGTTTTTTTCTGTTTGAAAGCTGATGTTATCGAGATTTTTCTTAGGTATTATTGTTGTTGTTGTTTTTTGTTGTTGTTCTTTTCTTGAATTTGTCGTTGTTGTTTTTGTTGTTGTTCTTTTCTTGAATTTGTCGTTGTTGTTTTTGTTGTTGTTGTTGTTGTTGTTTTTGTTGTATTTGTTGTTGTTTGTTTTTATTGTTGTTGCATTGTTTGAGTAAAGCACTATACAAGTCTTGCTCTGCAATGACTGCACTGCTGACCACGCTATGATGACCTCGAGCTTTGCTTAGCCAAAATCTATGCCTTCAAGCTTGGCCATTATTGCAGCCTTGATAAGGTCGAGGCCATCATCACCACTGCCAGCAATGCAGTCATTACAGACCGCGGCAGTAATGTACTATTAAAATAAATAGGAACAAGTTCAAATAATTCTTATTTATGACTATGATCTAGTCAAAACTTTATGAATATGCAACATATTGCAAGTTTACGTAATCGATTAACGATGCGAAATTATAGTTACGGTGTTTGTCATCAAAAAAAGCTTGTAAAATCACACATGAATATTAAAATATGTTTTATGACCGCACCGACTGCATGTTTAATTTTCGCAGGACATTCGCTCGGTGTCCCGCGGAAGTACATCACACCGCCGGACACGCATATCTAGCTACATCATCTATCTACTTTCTTACTCGTCATACTCTGACCTCTCGTTCTAATTCAATCCGTCCTCTTCCGACGGCTCGTAATTATTTTCTCTTGTCTTGTTCCTATCTTGCTCCACAGCTCCAGTATATACTATCACGTTGCGCAATGCCAGAATGAGTCCGTCAAAAATTACTCCAACCGTTACCTTAAAATTATTGCGCCGTCATCTGCCCAGGGCGAGCCACTTTCGAACAGGCTACCGTTTAATGATACATATTACGCTTCTAATTTGATTGCTTCGTCTTGTAATACATTTTGTACTGTCAATGGATTTAGTAGTTTCATTAATAGGTGCGCGATGTCGTAAGCGGTGGCGGCCGGGCCGGGAGCAGAAGCTGCGCCCGCGACCGAGAGCGGCTAGAAATCATCTCCGCGTCCGGCCATTCCGCCAGTTGCTGTGTTTTAATTATTAATGAAACTGGCCGGCCACGGGAAAGCCGCACTACGGGCGGCTCTGCTTCCGCTCGCAACGCTGCGCTTCATTCATAAAACGGACCGTCCCGCCGGACCCGGCACAACTCGACCACGCAAACGTTACAAAACAAACTCTATGTCTCTACAAAAAAGACTGTTTCATATCCACATAGGAGGACACCAAGCGCCTTTTATGAATGAAACTGTTTACACACAGAAATAGACGTCGTAAAAAGTCGTAACTCGAAGCGTACATACGCGAAAGTGGTTTTACCATGGACAGCAGAAAGTTGTTTTCCGTTTGAGGTATCGCGTTTCATTAGGGTGAGAAGGCGCGCGCGTGAGCGCTTGATTTACTCGCCTGTCGTGAATGGGATGCGTGCTGCCGGCGAGGTGCAAGCCAGGCAGCGCCGTTGAATGGAGCCACCGTTACCTAGAGTAAGCTCTACGATCTATTGGGGTACAAATTTTGTGGTAGAGTATGACAAAACCATTGTTTTGTCGATATGCATTTAACTGCGGTTAAAGCAACTAATATAATCATAACGTTGCGGCTAGTTGATAAGTTTTGGTTACTAATTCACGGTACATTTATGAGTAACGTTCGATACGAGTTATTCCCACAGAAATTACCTGCTCTATATATAATACATAGCTAATATATCTGCAATTGATTTGGTTACTAATCTTAGTCATAGGATATGCGGCAACAGACGATAGGAAGTCTGGCAGACACCGAAAAGTCATTGACAAAAGTTTCAAAACCTTGTCGGTGACTAGTAAATTAAGGCTCTAAGAACTGCCAAACAAATAATTAAGTGTAAATTTAACGCAAATTTTTGAACAGATTACTGACGGCGTATATTATCGGCGTTTGTAAAGCCTTAAACTTTGAAAGTAACTTTAATTCGTGCTTAGTTCAAACCTTATGAATGGCGAATGAAACGAGGCTGCTACTGTTATGTAAATCATGTGTTAGAAACTTCGTAGTAAACGAGATAGGCTATAAGTAGCTGATAGGGTTTACAAACAAGCCTATTTATTCCTTTTAGTAGACAGAAAATAATACTCATATACAGGATGGATTTTTGAGACGGGACAGTAAGGGCAGGTACCTTAACCGATATACCGAGTGACCATCTATAACTTTTTGAGACGGGACAGTAAGGGCAGGTACCTTAACCGATATACTGAGTGACCATCTATAACTTTTTGAGACGGGACAGTAAGGGCAGGTACCTTAACCGATATACCGAGTGACCATCTATAACTTTTTGAGACGGGACAGTAAGGGCAGGTACCTTTACCCATATACCGAGTGACCATCTATAACTTTTTGAGACGGGACAGTAAGGGCAGGTACCTTAACCGATATACCAAGTGACCATCTATAACTTTTTGAGACGGGACAGTAAGGGCAGGTACCTTAACCGACATACCGAGTGACCATCTATAACTTTTTGAGATATTCTGAACAGAATTCACAGATTTTGGAAAAACAAAGTCAGCAAGAAAATGGTAATTTTACACAAAAAAAATTGATGACAATCGATCCTGTTTCTTATAAGGATTAAAAACTGAACCGACTGAGATTTAAGTACTAAAAATATCAGAAATTGCGAAAAACTTTCCCATACATTTTGTATGTAATTACCTTAACCGTTGTAGCTATAGGAAAACGTTCTTAGGAGACTCTTCTTAAATTTTAGAGATATTTTACAGATTTTGTTAAAAATGTTCATTCATCGAAAAAATAGGCAATTTACACAAACATTTTTTTTAAGCCAATCTATCCTGTTTCTTATAAGGATCAGAAGTCAGCTGAAGTTAGACCGCTAGAAAGAACAGAAATTGCAAAAAAAGTTTTTCCATACAATTTAGTACGAAATAAATAAAATTAAATTCTAACATCGTCCAATACAAACTTTTCAAAAATACTGGCGGCTCTAACCTCAGTTGGTCTGATAGAGACTTTTGATCCTTATAAGAAGAGTTCTGTATCCTAAGTTACCCCACTGTGAAAACCGCATTGCAATCGGTCCAGTAGTTTTAACGTGATTTGATGTTTTATGGATGACTAGCTTTACCTGCGGCTTCGATCGCGTGGTCACTTCTTTTGGTTAAAAGTACTCTATGTGCTATTCCAAAACCTAAAATAGCATAATATACCTAAACATATGATCAAAATTACTTCAGCCGTCAAAAAGTATTTTATTGATGCTACTCGGCTTCTACTAATCGGATTAAGATCCTAAGTGTTACCCCAGTTTTTACGTCTAACCCTAAGCTATCTAACAGTGAAAACCGTATCGCAAACGGTCCAATAGTTTTTACGTGATGCTCGAACAAACATACAGACTGACAAACAGACAGACGCCATTATAAAAATATTTAAAAAAAACAGTCAGTAGCTTATTTTAAGTACCCTAGACTAGACCATTTATTTTGTTATTTATCTTCTTTGTACAGACTTTTACGTATTTATTAAATAAAAAAATAAATAAAAAAAACGGGACAATTCCACACCAATTACCTAGCCCCAAACTGGGATACCCTGTACTATATATATATACACACAATTTTATCACAAAAGACTGAATTGTTATTGATTTTTCGTGAGACCTTGACAGAATTAATACGACTACGAGATCTTGTGGTGGCCGATAACATGGTGTAAATGTGTGCGTGTGCTTGTGCGTACGAGCGTATCGGCATATCTAGATTTGGCGCTGTGGAATCCGTCTTTTTAACCCCAGTACTCCAAAACAGAGAGGTGTTATAAGTTTAGGGTGTGTATCATTGTATGTATGTATCACTGTATACATGTATCACTGTATATATGTATAACTATATTCATGTGTCTGTGTGTGGCATCGTAGCTCCCAAACGAATGGACCGATTTTGATGCGGTTTTTATCTATTTGAAAGCTGATGTTATCGACATGGTTCTTAGCTATAATAAGAGGGAATGTGGGGTGAGGAGCGTAGCTCCCAATCTGATGGACCGTTTTTGATGCGTTTTTTTTGCTGATGTGATCGAGATGCTTCTTAGCTATACTGGGGTTGGGGTGGTTTCTGGGTTATATACATTTTCTATTTGTGCTTGATTTAATCATTCTTGGCACACAGACAGGTTCTTAAAAAACTAGAGAGAAATACTATCATCATCATCATCATAATCGTCAGCCTATATCTGTCCACTGCTGGACGTAGGCCTCTTCTAATGCACGCCACTGAGCTCGCTCTTCAGCTCTCATCATTCATTTTATTCCAGCCGCTTTTCTCAGGTCGTCACTCCACCTGGCCACAGGGTCCTACACTACGTTTGCCTAAACGTGGTCTCCACTCGAGAACTCGTCTACCCCAACGGTTATCGGTTCTTCGGGAAATGTGACCAGCCTACTGCCACTTCAGTTTGCTTATTCTTTGAGCTATGTCGGTTACCTTGGTTCTCCGCCGGATATCTTCATTACGAATCTTGTCCTTCGGAGAAATTCCAAGCATAGCTCTCTCCATAGCTCGCTAAGCGACCTTAAATTTGTGGACTAGTTTGACCGTGAGTGTCCACGTTTCGGCACCGTTGGCACTGGTAGGACGCACTGATTGAAGACTTTTGTCTTCAGGCACTGTGGTATGGATGACGAGAAGACTTGACGAAGCTTACCGAATGCTGCCAACCCAACCGAATTCTTCTGTTGGCTTCCTTCTCAAAGTTGTTCTTACCCAATTGCAATATTTGCATAAACATATTGTTGAACAACTTCAAGAGGCACACCATTAACTGCAATCGGTTCCGGGTCAATAAGATGAACATGATCATATGTTGAACATGATCTTGGTCTTATATATGGTTAGAAAAACTATGGTTGACATCAATAACAAAGTATATCGCAGAGAACTAAATCCAAACAATATACAGGTATTGTTTAAGTTGTCCACTGAACTGAGTAAACATGTTAAAAAAAAAACAAAAAAAGCCTCGTGACAGTAAATAAAAACGTTGAAGAACTATAAACAGTCAACCTGACAACCCTGTAATGAGGAAATGTAGGTAAGCCAACTCTAGCAGAATCAAGTTGTCTAGATGCCCGTTGCCTACTTGACTACAAGGAGAAAGTCTTACGCCTAGAATAAACCAACAAGTTCTTAGTTTTATTTTAAGATGGATTTAAGATAACATTTTATTGAAATTATAGATAATTTGTTCTAAATTATTAGTTTAATTATAGCTAATTTGTTCTAAATTATAAGTTGCCTCAATGAGTACCAATCAAACTTTTTGGTAGTTGCTATTCTGGCATTCAGTTGATTTATCTAGAATAAACATAAATAGAAAAACACCTTCCTAACCAGTTGCATACTGCGCATGCGCACGCGCAGTAAGCTCGCAGTAGTGCGCAATGGTAGATATATCGCTAACAGCAAGGTACTGGTACAAATTAAAAATTAAAAAATAAAAACCTTATTTTTGTATTTTGTGCGAAGCCCGACATGGAAAGTAACTAGGTACGGTACATACACGGCATAAACCTCAATATTAATATAATTTCTTTTGTTAAGTTTTATACTATGTGAAGTCGTCTTTTTATTTTAAATTAATGTTTATTTATTCATGTTTAGTTACGTTATAGTAGGCCAAAGGTAATGAAGTAGATACTTAATTGCATTCGCAGAAAGCCCCTACTGGAAACAGTTATAAGAATATAGATATCTTTAAAACTACAGAACCGATTTTGATGAAACCCAAACTATTCCCTGAGATACAAAAACTATAAAACTATTACAAAATAATTATTGCATTCTGACTTGTCAATTGGCGCAAAGTAACGAGCAAGCTCGCTTAGCTGGTGCACGAACGATCAAGCGGGCACGAGCGAATTCCGGTCTTTTCGTTCATGAGTGAAGTTAGCAAGTGTTTCACGGATTGTTGAATTGATTGCAAACACGATCACTTGAGGTTATTGAAACTTGCTTTTGTAGTTTGAGGTTATCATAAAAGTATTATTATTCTAAACGATTTACCACAATTTGCCCCTAGTACAGTAGGTACGATTTGGTACTATAGTTTTGATGAAGAATGAACATTTGGTGATTTCAATTTGTGTGGATTAAATAAAGTACCCAAATTTGATAATTCGTACTTTTTTCTAAAATCCGGTATACCGCTGAATCTAGTATTCAGCGGTATACCTTGCTATCCGGTATCCGGCCAGATAGTTAATTTAGGCCGGATAGGCCGTTTACCGGATAGTTACCGGATATCCGTCTCATCTGTAATATATACACATCAACTTGAGTTCAAAATAGGAGATTACTCATATTTTGAAGTCCGTTAAAAAGAGATTGGAATAAACAACAATCTCTAGTTCCAACGATGATAAATATTTTGAATGCTTCCTGACAACACTTAACGTATAGTCGCAAAGCTTACTAATCAAAATGAAGCTGTAACAGATCTACCGTTCATGTAACTCCGAGAAGTCGTCAATGCGAGCTTAATGCATGTAAACGGCAATCGAGAAGGTGCTCATTACGAAGTATTTATCGATCAGCGGCGGTCGGCTGGTCATCGCGGTGCATCCGATGTTCTCGGAACCCGCTCATTCATGCCAGCGCCCGAGTATTTTGCACGAACAAAAAGGCTTCGGAGCCACACTGTCTGCAGCCACAAAAGAGCGTCCTTTTTACAAATTTGAGGTACCTTAGAAATGCAACCTGTTCCCAAAACACTTCAAAGTCCACCTTACCACCTTGCCCATTAAGTTCAAAGTCTACTGGGTGGTGTAATCGTCATAATGAGCAATTTTTTTGTGTTACCTGGCCCACAATATGGTGCTCACCGGATATAGTCGGTCCCTGAATAGGTCGGGATAAAAAAGCATATTTACGATTATGCACGAGCGATTTGTCGTCACTCGATACGACGCGCAGGCGAAGCCGGGTGCGATTATTGTATCGTGTTACGCGGAAGATGTTTTTAGGGTGCTTTTTATCCTAGTATTATTTGATTGATATTCATGTTTGCAGATTAGGTACAAACATTATTCCTATAAAAATACATTCTACATTTTCCCACGCATGTCTAAGCATTATTGAGCATTTTTTGTTTTTTTTTTTGTAAATCAATAATTGTTCTTTTGCGCGATTACTAGCGGGTCATTAAGTTTACTATAAGATTGTTTGTGAAATTTGTAATTCATTTAGCAGTGTTTATCTAGGTATCTCATCATCATCATCAGCCCGTGTCAGTCCACTGCTGGACATAGGCCTCTCCCAAAGCACGCCACTGAGCCCGATCTACAGCTCTTCTCTTCCAACTGCTGCCATCGCTCCGCCTAGCTGAAGGACGCCCTACACTTTTTGTTTAGTTTGCTTAGTCGTGGACTCCACTCTTCCCCAACGGTTAATCAGTCCTTCGACAGATATGACAGTCCACATCCACTTCTCTGCCGGATCACCTCATCCGGAATGAGGTGATCCGAATGAGGTGAGGTGATCCGGCATACGATCTTTCAGAGAAACTTGTTACATATTGGAATGATTTTATGAGTCAGTTGGACGAAATTATTACGTCGTACTATTATTTATTCTGTAGAAAGTAAATTAATAATATTTTCAATATTATCACTTTCGGGTGAAAGCAACCATTAGTAATTTTACAAACAACATTCGTCACATGTCACTGAATAATTTTAATGCGAGTTTGTTACCTGGGTTACCTTGGTCGTTAGTAAATGTCCCCGACACCATGTCACAGTTGGCCGATCTTGCAGTTTATTCTACAATGCCAAATATAATAAACTTACCTATAAAATAGGCAGTGCTTATTTCCTGTGTTTTAATTAAGTAGGTATGTACCTTTATGTAGAATAGCTTTCCTGCCCGTGACTTCGTACGCGCGGACTACTGTTTATCGCGAAAAAGAGCATCCTATTTTCTTCTAGGATATTAAAACCCAATGCAAAAGTAGGTTTAGCACCAATGCTCTTTATGTTTTTTGACAGACTTGTTATTTCTTTTCCAGGGCAACCACAGACCATTATGTGATGGCAACCGTTTCTTACAGTAAGTAATCAACATTTTCCAGTTTTCCCGTGGAAACTTTCAGTTTTCTGGGATAAAAAGTATTCTATGTTTTATTCCAGGGTATAAGCTAACTCCATTCTAAATTTTATCAAAATGCGTCCAGCCGTTATCACATGAAAGCTCCCCAAACAAATAAACAAACAAACAGACGACATTTCACTTTTATATATTGGTATGGAGGATAGTATGAAATGATTAAAATAAAGTAGAAGTCAAAGAAGAACAAATATAATAAGTAGATCTTAACTAAAAATAATAAATATAAATAAAACGGCTAAAAACTCACGAAAAAGATCGGAAATACTCCGACCTGTTTCGGACTATTTTGAAGTCCTTCATCTGGGAGTGTTATGCCGACAAACCATCTTATGTATTTCCACATACTAACGCTAGCACCTATTGACTTAAAATAGCTACACAATCTTTTAACTACATAAAAAAAGACACGACAAACTTTTACATACAATTAAATCAGGCCATGACAAAAAAAGCTATGATTGGTAACATAACATATTTGGCTGTGTATCCGACAGAGCGTCAGCAAAACTGTCTCTCAAATAATTCCAATATTTCACACTAACTTCAACACATTAACTTTTAAAATACAAACGTGTCTGCTTCGGCGACAGTTCCCCACTTCACACTCTCCAGTTTCGAGAAATGATCAATCATAAAGAGGTCGGTGATTTTTCAAGACGTCTGAGACGCGTTTTGTTTTCCCAAAACACAAAATAAACGCGCCAATGACGGGTTAAATATAGTTTTAAGGTGAAAATAAACCGAGCGTTGAAATGTTATTCTCTCACCTGCTCGCCTTGCCGATTTATCTTGCGGGTGAGCTCGCTTACGTATAGCTTTATAGGCGTGTTTTGTTCTTATTAGTATTTATTCTACTATCTGATGTTCTGAGTGCTGCATATATACAAGTGAAACGTTTGTCTGTTTGATTGTTTATTTGGGGAGTATTCACGCGATAACGGCTAGACGAATTTTGATGAAATTTGGAATGGAGATAGCTTATACGCTGGAATAACACATAGGATACTTTTCATCATCATCATCATCATCCATGACACTCAAACGGCTGAACGAAGCTTGATGAAATTTGGAATGGAGATAGCTTGTGGATTGTGATCCATTCTATATTTTTCCAGGTTACTTTTCATCATTATCATCCCTCACGCGGGTGAAACCACAGGGCGCAGCTAGTAATTTGCAAATTTTGTGTAACAACGAGAGAAGGCTTTTAGTTTCAGACTACTTTTCATTCATGCCTTTCGTTGCTATTACACAAGCTTTTAAAAATGTAAAGTGTGTATATCCATACCAATATATAAAAGTGAAACGTTGTCTGTTTGTTTGTTTGTTTGTTTGTTTGGGGAGTTTTCACGCGATAACGGCCCGACGGATTTTGATGAAATTTGGAATGGAGATAGCTTATGCCCTGGAATAAAACATACGATACTTTTTGTCCCGGGAAATTGTAAGTTTCCACGGGAAACCTGGAAAAACTAGAAAAATTATGATTACTCGCTGTAAGAACCGGTTACCATGGAAACGAAATAACAAGTATGGCAAAAAAACATCAAGAGCTTGGTGCTAACCTACTTTTGCATTGGTTTTTAATATTCTAGAAGAACATAGGATGTTTATTTCCGCTATAAACAGTAGTCCGCGCGGACGAAGTCGCGGGCGGGAAAACTAGTGTTCTAATAAGAACTAGATCATTAATTCGATATCAGCATTTCAAATAAGATATTTAGGTATTAGTGTGGTTTGAATAAAAGACAATATTTTCAGTGATGTCTATACTTATAAAAAAAAAAGCCAACGAGTTTCCGAAGCCGCGGGTACAGCTAGCTAACTATACGTGCAATATCAATAGGAAGTTTGAAACTTTCAGCAATAAGCTTTATCACTATCACTACATTATTATAAAATAAAGTCACCAAACGCGTCGGTCTGTCTGTCTGTCTGTCTATCCACAAACATCTCAGAAAATACTGAAATGATTTTGTTCCGGTTTTGACCTAAGCGTAGGGTGATTCAAGAGGAAGGCTCTAAAGTATAATTCGAAAGTGTTTTATGTAAATTTAGTCGATCTAGGGCGAATTATCTCAACAAAGTCGGAATAACAGCCGCCCCTGTAGTGTTTTACCCGACTACAGCGAAGCAAGGGAAGGGTAATGAGTTTAAAAGTATATTATCTATGTATGTGGTTATGTAGATGTTCCACCATAGCGTCGCCCCTATTAGTCCGATTTTGACAAGCGAGGTGTCAATCGATTCGTAAGATTTCTTAAGGTATTGAGT
The DNA here is from genome assembly GCA_946251855.1 of Alsophila aescularia. Classification (NCBI taxonomy): domain Eukaryota; kingdom Metazoa; phylum Arthropoda; class Insecta; order Lepidoptera; family Geometridae; genus Alsophila; species Alsophila aescularia. The sequence continues at coordinate 23,685,745 of OX276373.1, read as the reverse complement.
GTCATAGGCTATTTTTTACCCGACTACGGCAAAGTAAAGTTATATGTTCAAACTATAAACTTGGGCCGATTCTGACAAGCGAGTATCGGGTTGTAGTTTTTAAACTTACATCTTGTTTGCGTACGCCTTTGAAATCATTCTTACAAAGTTTACTCATTAAGACCATAGATTAAAAAAAACGAAAAACGAACGACGAATTTACTAACAAAATTATCATGGCTATCTAGGGTTTACTAGTTTATGAGCTACTGCCGACCAAGATAGCGCATTCAACTCTAAAAAAAAAAACAAATTAAATTTCAAAGTGATAGACCGTAAAAACAACTTTGTTGGCGTATCACGTAAAACTACTGAACCGATTGCAATGCGGTTTTCATAGCTTCGGATCCAGGCTACGGAACCCTAAGTCTATGCGTGTACGACACGCACTTGGCTGGTTTATTTTACTCAATCTGCAGTATCTACAGGTACCTAGCTGGCAGCATTTGTATAAAGCTCGCGTCTAATTTTTGTATTCATTATGCTCCCTGTCTCTTTTATTGATTCGTAATGTATCATTACAATCCATAGACTCAAATTAGTTCATTCAAACACCATAATTTATAAAACGGGTAGTGCAAGCTATCAAATTATCTGTGGCACTAAGTAATAAGCCTCAATGAGGCAGAACTTTTTCTCCGGCTAGATGATGGTTAGTTAATACTAGGAAATAATCTGTGGAGCTGTGAATGAACCGGACCGGTTGTCGGAGTAGGTGCTCGACCTATCACATCAGACAGTATGTATGTGGTTCTTAATGTTTCATTAATTTTGTTTGGGTATATTATTTTGTAGTACTTACTAAGAATGTTTTTTATCTTCGTCATGTTGTTGAAAAGTCGCTCTAAATCGCGCTTTAAAATTTTGCAACCATTGTTCTGGGCGGCACTGCAACTGTTATGGGCAGGCGGGACGCTTACCATCAGGCGAGCGATCTGCTCGACTCGTCAGTTACAAAAGTAAAAAAAAAACTTACCTTTCATTTGCCGTCTCCATCATAAAGCAGGTGCAATTTCACGATATTTTGCATTGATTCTAAAATATTACTTTACCTGTAACAAAACATACAGAAATTATATTTAAATCAGAACATATCATTTAGATAAACGACTTTTATATTATTCCCCTTCATCTTTTTGTCCCCTATTTACCGTTTTATATAATTTAGGGGTGATATTAATGTAACTGACATTTTTTTAATCGGAGGAAGAGGCGTGGTTTCTTGACAACTCTAAATAGAATTGTCCAATCTATCTCTTCTGAAACTCAACACTGTCTTTATTTAAAATTCCGGTTAAACGAGTACAGCCTGTATACTTGTGTAGTAAAATAACATGAACTCATTGTCATGTATGTGAATCTGTTATCTGATTCGGGGCTATTATTTATTTAACGGTAGCTCCAGAATATGTACCTATTTGTGAATGACGAAATATGAATATGAAAAGAAAAAATTGCAGCATATATCAAGTTTGATGACTTATGGTTGGTTCCTATCTAATAAAACGAACCGTTTTCGCTTACGGACCGATAGTCAGCTTTTGACATAAACGCTATACAAAAAACGTCAAAAGTTTCGCCAATGTCAAGTGTATTATATTTTAAAGTAATGTCACGTCACAGTCAATTATAGTCAAAGTCACGAATCAGTAAAATGGTGGATTACTGAAACTTCTCAGGGAGATTTGGAAAAATCACAAAATGCCATTTATTTCTGCGTTTGATTCTTTGTTGTTATGAAAACCAAGTAACTCAAAATAATAAATTCTACCTAATTCAAACAACTGTCAAGCAAATATGCTTGTCAATAATTACATTTATTTTATCTCGTACCAACATCTCCTTCCGGCTCGAAATCAATATTCAAATAAGTAACCATTTCTCACGCCTATTTGCTTTCCGCGTGCGTCGGCCACCACTCGACATCTCACACAAAAATTAAACTATTTCCTAATTAAAACTATTAAAAAGCAAGCAGCGATAGCGCTGTCGCCCACTTCCGCATACAGTTATTTGTGGTTAACCCTTCACCAGCTATTAAAGGACTGTCGGGGTTAAATGAGACATTTTTCAAAGCGCCGACTGCTGACGCGCTTAATGAGATGTCGCCACGGGCTATTTTCAGTCGAACACCCGTTTTGACGATGAAAAAAGGACACAAATTAAAAGTAAGAGATAATGAACTTTTCGTAACTGTCTGCAGTAATTTAATTGGAAACTAAATGATGTTTAACTCGGTCCTCGAAGCAGTGATTAGAAGATTTCTTCAAAATTACATGCAGAACTCGAGATTCATAAATGAAATAACTTCAATGTTAGTCAGGAGAATCCTTATTCTTCCAAGAGCTATGCGTAGGAATTGTTCCTAATTTGCCGAACGATTCCACAACGCAACGCGTTACGTGTGTGAATGGTCATAGCGAATAGGGCCCCAGGTGTTGTCTTTGCAAAATAAATGACAAATGTGTGTTTACTGCCTAGCTTCTAGCATTCTATATTTCAAGCAACCTACCTATGTACGAGTAGGTATATAAGTCAACTTGAAATTATAGATAGCTCTTTATACTACTTAGTTTCACCATCATTATTAGCCTGTGTTCGTCCACTGCTGGACATAGGCCTCTCCCAAGGCACATTATGCATACCAGAACCATTGCCATTTTGGAGCCATTAAGAAAACAAACAACATCATGCCACAGAAGAAATAATAGTACTAACGTACAGAAGGCTCACTCCGCTAAGACAATTAAATAAAAAGCGACTGTTGCCGCCACTCAATAAAGTGCAATTCAGCTCGCACAACCTTGATGCGTATCATTTTATGAACGTCTCTCTTTCTAACGCTTAAGTCTATCTCAGTCTATCTCACGGCAAGCCACGGATAGAGTAACGCGGGCTTTACAGAAATTAGCACGAGCAAGTACATCCAGTGAGACAGGCCTGATCATGCTAACATTTTAGTACTTCTAATTTTTCCCTTTATTTTTCAGGTGATAGCGGTCATATTAAAACCTATGGACATGATAATAAAAAAGAAGCTCGATGGTAGTTTGTTTATTATATCCCGAAATTAACACATACTAAGATTTTGACAATGCAAAATTTGCAAGGAACACTAGGAAATCTGAGGGTTGTAGTCTCAGCTTGGTTAAAAAAATCGTCATCAAACTGGAAGCTTTCCTTTCGACTATACTTTTCGATTGAGCCAATGTTTGCTTAGAATCAAGTGCACGTGTGTCACGTAACTTGAATGACCAGTAAATGGAGAATCAGCTGGAGGCATGATTATGCCAGGAAATCTGAGGGATGCCAGTTCAGCTTTAGTAAAATCAAAAGGCCTAGGTTTTTTTTTATGGAGCTTACACCTAACTGCCCATCAACATGTAGGTACGTACACGTGTGTGGTGCTTCTTGAATGATCAGTAAGTGAAGCGTAGATTGGTCGGGGGCACGTGTGCGGGTCCGTGAGGCTCCATTTGGTTGCGTGACGGCGCGTAACTGACTGTGACGGTTGCCAATGTAACTGATGTCAGATTATATGGCAACTGGTTGCTTTCGTGTGAGATTTAAACAGCTTCAGTTATTTTTCATTAGCCTGGAGAAAAATAAAGAATCCAGGGTATTCTTTTAGCCACGTGATAACATGTGTGAAACAGCAAGTGCTTTAGTAAATAAATCAGTTAAGTTGGACAACCCAACTATGTTACAGGCTTTTAGGTAATAAGTAGCACAAGAAAAAGAAGACCATAATATGACACAGCTCACTATTAGTAGGGAGCGTATCCCACAGTCTCGCGATATTAGTATTCTAGCCACAAACAAGTGAGGAAAGCAGAATAATTGCGGATTAATCTGCCTCTCTGCCACAGACATCTAGTTTGTGGTTTTTTGTTCCTTAGCTATTTGTCAAAAGATCCCAAAGGCGTATTATAAATATAAAAAAATACGAACATTCATTCTCATCAAGACTCATTTCCATCAAGCCCCTGATTCGGAACAATATATTTTAATAGTTCAATCAACATGTTAATACTACAAGCATTGGAGATGTAATCTTTAAACAAATGTAGTGAAAAGAATGAAGTGTTATTTCTTACAAGAAGTCGGAACATGGACAGATAATTAAGAACAATATTTATAAACAATTCATTAACGTTGGAGAGCCATTAACGGTTATCGTTCGACTCTAACAGCCGCGGGTTAAACGAAAATGAGATGGTTATTGTTTTGGATCGAGAGAGGCATGAGAGCATTACGTTTTATGTGAGTGTTGAACAAGTTTATTCATAAACATTTGTTAATAAATACTTGTTAATAACCTACGTAATACGACGTAAGCTGAAATTAGCATTCTTGGCAACTTTTTGTTTGAAAAGCTAAGAAATTGTAAAGGTACAGTGCAAATAGTTTGTCGCAATAGTCACAAAAACAACAACATTTTTGGACATAAATTGACAAACTGTAACATAGACGACCACAAAATGTACTTCATTAGAGACCTTCTCGTTTGTTTTTTAGTTCACAGTTTTGATACAGTTTGTAGAGGTTGAATTACGTTTACTTAAGTTGCAGAGCAGCTCCTGTCTATGGTAGTATACAGTTTGAAAGTTGGCCAAACTGTAACATAGACGACCACAAAATGTACTTCATCAGAGACCTTCTCATTCGTTTTTTAGTTCACAGTTTTGATACAGTTTGTAGAGGTTGAATTACGTTTACTTAAGTTGCAGAGCAGCTCCTGTCTATGGTAGTATACAGTTTGAAAGTTGGCCAACTGGGCGAACAGGCAAAGGTAAAAGAAACATACATACTACAATGTTATAGACCGCAGACCCGTAAGAGAACAAGCGAAGGAGTTGAAAGGAGACAGGAAACTGTCACCGGGGTACTAATTTAGTCGGCCTCGTGGTAAGTTTCAGCTTATCTCCGGACGAGAACCTGTTTCGCACGCCGTGGGAAAGACACTTACATGCGCAATAATCCACCTTGTTTTATTTATAGGGCTGCACCAATAATGCTAGCCCACAAAATGGTTCGATCGGTACTTGGATGCTTTCACATTTTGATTGGGATATAAATCGTGTGTTTCCTTTCAAGTCGCTTAATTTTCTCTCGTTTACTGCTCGTCGTTAGTAATTAAACACTGGCTAAAGATGCACCGTCAAAGATCATTACTGTCTTAATTTGGTCGGGGAAAAAAACGTTGGATTGGTAACCCTATCCGTAATCACCGGTGGCAGCATCCCATTCATTTGGAGTGCGTCTGTGTGTGTATAAAGCGTGTATGTGTGCGTGTTGACGCACGATTTGAGCTACCGTTAGTACATAGATTATGGACCAGTATCCACTCCAAATTGTCAGTCTGTCGGCCAGCACGGAATCAAATCATGACCTCGCTGGAACATGACTGTAATCGAAGAGGTTATTAATTATGTTGAAATCTCAATAAAAGGCTACATGATGGCTTGTTGTTAAATTAAATTTATTATAATTTTCAATCATAAAGTTGATAGGTAGTATCATATAAATGCAATTAGTCAGTGACAAAGGTTCATTGAGTCTTCATTTAAGGTTGCACTTTAATTTTAAGATTCTGATTATTGTAAATTTAAGAGTACGATATAAGGCCAGGCTCCAAGGTTACATTTTCCCACTAGCCACTCCCCTGCCATCTCCCCTGCACTCTGCCACCCGCTACCCGCAATAAGCACTGAAGTTTCTGCGTAACCAGGTTGAATATCGCGAGCGCTGTTTGAACACACAATTTAGCTTGGAACTAAATGACGTATCAAAAGACATGTCTCAAAAGTTAATTATTTTATTGGCAGGCTCATGATTTAATTAGGTAATTTGTCTTAACATTAGATAATAAACTATATTTTCTTGCTGTGAGATTTATTTTAGAGATAAACCGTAGAAAAAAATAATTACTGAAAATAACGTAATTTTAATGAAATGAAATTCTGTCAATCATGTTTTTGTCTTAGTCTTAGAGAGATAAAGATCTCAAAAACATATATGTTGATTTTCACATTTATCAGGTTTGTGGTTGACCCAGCATATTTATGGAAAAAACCCGTAAAAAGCAGAGCCTGGTCTTAAAAGAGTTTATTTTGAAACCCTTCGGCCACTTTGGTGAATTAAACAAACATATGATATTATTTTTTTATCTTATACATAGTCCTAGTCCAAAACATACACTAAATATAAAATTAAGTACCTACCTACTACCAACTATACCAACTATAGTAGCGGTTGGGTCTAGAACACTTGGCTACTCTGCTTAATATGATAATATATTTATATAAGCCATAATATGAGTTGAAATACGTAAAAAAGGCTGATAATTCACACTATTTACCTAGCCCCAAACTAGGATACTATGTACTATGCCATTATAAGAAGGGTAGCCAAGTGTTCTAGACCCGACCGCTAGTTGGTATAGTTGGTAGTAGGTAGGTATTTAATCTTATACTTATGTATGTGTATATAATAATTGACCGAGCGAGTGCGAAGCACGAGCGAAGCGTCTCCGTTTCACCTTGGGCAAAAATGCTTTCGTATGTCCATCCGGATGTATGTTCTCCTCTACAGGTCGCATTTCTCAACCAATCTAGACTAAACTTGGTATACAGGTTAACGAATTTTTTGAATTTTTTTAGTAACCGGGTTTTTGATGTGTGGAATCCCCCGGTACTTCCCCCCAAAAAAGGGTAAAAAGGGCTACTGAATATCTCCGCCTTATTAGATCCGATTTCGATGGTTCTTTTTTTATTTGAAAGTTAGTAACTTTAAATTGGTCTCATAAAAATTTGGTGAAGATCTGATGAGGATCTTCGGGGTGATGACCAACCAGAATAGCTCCTCAAAAAACACACACTTTTAGGTTTCTACTAGTGGAATCAGCCCTTTACCTATTAGGTAGTGATTGATGGAGAACCTTGGTTAATAATGTTAGTTTTACAATAAAGTAACTAGACTAAAGTAACAGAATAAAGTAACTACTGTGCACCGCTAAATTGTTCACAAAAAAGTTTTTACGCGCGATGTCTACAGCTCACAGAGCCACTAGTTATATATGAGTTGAAATATGTAAATCATTTGCATGTGTGGAATCCTTGAGTTAATGTAAGCTACCCTTTATGCATAGTTACCTCTTGGATTAAAATAAAGCTTTGATAAACGACCATACAGTTAATCCGTTAAAGTAGTCGTGTCGTCGAGTAAAAAGCAAATAAATTTAAAACCATTACGTAGCGCGTGATGAATTACGTCCTACGAACCCTCTCGGTTAACCCTTTCAGTGACTTCCTACAGCAAGATGGATGTCTCTTTCAGAGCCGGATTTCTATGCCGTATATCTATTTAGAATATTCGATACGTTTGTATAAAAGCTAACTTCATCAAATACATACACACTCACTAATGATTGTATGACTGCTCGTTTTCGTTTGTTAGCGGCATATTTCACATAAACCAATAGGGGTGAATTATTGTGTGAGGTTCGTCATATTTCAAGTTAGTGAAATTATAAAAAGAATAGTTATCGGTGACGGGAGTGGCACTGTGACTTAAAATGCTTAATCTTTGAACAAATAAGTACCTAGGCAAAACACCGCGCCGGTATCAACCCGGTAGCCTAACAGTTCTATAGTGCAAATTAGAATCCAACGATACCGGGTTCGATCCTAGGCTCCGCACTAATGACATTTCTAACTTATGTGCGGTTTTCCATCGCTCCGTGCTTCGGAGGGCACGTTAAGCTGTCGGTCCCGGCTGTTATTGATTAATAGCAGTCGTTAAGCTAAGTCAGAGGCCCTCGGGCGGCTTGACAAACTCTGACACCAGAGGCCAGCACTACCTCATACGACAAACAAACAACAAACATCTACTAACAAACTTGGAAGAGATCTTTTATGTGGTTTTGTTACTGTAAACTTCACCTTAATAGGTTGTAATATAGGCTCTTCTTTGACTCAAACTATACTTTGTCAAAGCGTGATTTGTCAAGGTTAAAATGTGATAGTGTATTGTTTTCTAGATCACTAATTACGTAATCGTCGTTATAACGCCGCCGCGCCGCAAGTGTGCAGCGACGATCTCCGGAAGGCGGTTGGTAGAATAAAGTAGTCAGTACCAAAAAGTCTGTACAAAGAAGATAATTAAAAATGTCCTACTGTGCTTAAAATAAGCTACTGAACAAGAATATAACAAGTTAATATATGGTGTCTATCTGTTTGTCTGTCTGTTCGCGCCCCTTCGGCCACATTCGAAACCAATTTCGAGAAAAGAATAACGCATCCCGTTAAGACTACTGGACCGATTACGATGGTTTTTTTCAGTGTTGGATAGCTTAAAATTTGACTTAAAACTAATGTAAGTACTTGGTATCTCAATCCAATAACAAGAAACCAAGCAATCGATAAAAACGTCTATTTGACGTCTAAACGAAGTTTTATGTAATTCGGTGTATTGATCTTTTGGTTTTGGAATAACACATACGATCCTTATATTCCAGAAAATGGCCAGCTTGTACGAGTATAAACTAAATAAGTAAAAATGTTTTAAGTTATTATTTATTTTATTTTTTAGCTTTTAGTACATATAAAACCGTTTAACTTTTAAACCTTTTATTTACCCGACTGAGGAGGGTTATGTGTTTGGGTTGTATGTTTGTTTGTTTGTTTGTACGTTTCTTAGGCGCGTCCTACAGCCTAAACGGCTAGATGGATTTTGATAAATGAGGTATTATTGGATTCGTCTTGATTACGAGAGTGCTATAGGATATATGAAGTGTCAAGACAATTAATATGGTAGCTTACAGCTGCCATATTGTATTTCCGACGGAACAATAAATTACCAAGACCTATCGAGTGAGGTATCAAAATGAAGGTCTTTAAAAGACCATTTCAAAAATATATAATTTTTATAACTAAACAGTAGCAGTTTTATTTTGAGTTTCTTACAAAATTTAAATTTTTAGATTATTCAAGTTAATGTAAATACTATAGTCTAATGTTGCAATTGCAACTATTAAAGTTAAGTAAAACATGTTAGTAAAAAAGATTAAATTTATATAAACAATAGCTGTGCCCCACGGTTTCCCCCGCGTCCCTCAGGAATAAAAAGTAGCCTTTGTGTTAATCCAGGGGATAAGTTACCTCCATATCAAATTTCATCCAAATCCGTTCAGCCATTTAAGCGTGAAGAAGTAACAAACATACATACACACACCTTTACATACATACAAACTTTCGCCTTTACAATATTATTGTGCTTTTTTTGCGAGCGGTCAGCTCGTATTCAACAATTCGTTGTTCTCAGTCGAGTTTTTACTTATTTTAATTTCAAATTTTTATTTTTTTACTTAGGTATTTCTAAAGTTTACTGTGTTTTACTTGTCAAGCTTTTTCATTTGATACCCATATTGAGGGTATTGAATAATAAAGTAATCCGCCATTTTGTGGCGGCGGCCATATTGGATTACAATGATACTGAATATACATCTTGTTTTGTCATCAGATCTAAAGGCGTGTACCAAATTTCAGATCAATAATCGGTCAACAGGAAGGGGGTAAAATTTCAATTACTAGATTTGACCCAAACAAACAAAAAACAACACACAGGGCAAGCTAAATAAAATACATATTACCTATGCGTTTTTCAAGTTTAAAGAATCGAATCTACTACAAATATACGTAGGTATGTACAAAAGACGACGAAGCTGATCACGACAATAAGGCTTTCTATGATATATGTAAAATATTACTGTTTACTGTGAGAGCTCGTCGGCTACTGCTATTTTTAAATCTTGACAAGACTAGTTCGAAGCCAATTTGAACTGATTCCTAATAAGAGTAATCCTACATGAAGATACTCTGCGTGTAGCGGTCAGTGGCATCGGTAATGACACGTAATAACACAATACTGCTCCGAGGTTTAAGAAGTTCCTACACTTGAATGCATTGTGCGAGTGAATTGATAGAGCACATACATACATAACACGTTTAATAGTTTTTTTTGTGAATTTTGACTGGCTCCGCTCATTACGACTAACTAGTTCATATAGCCAGCGTGAAGTAAAGAGATATTACAAGTTATATGTTTTTTAAACAGTTTTATTTAGCTTGACCTGTTTTTTGTTAGTTTATTTGTATGTTTGGGTCAAATCTAGTAATATAAATTTTACCCCCTTCCTGTTGACCCATTGATCTGAAATTTGGTACGCGCCTTTAGTTCTGGTGACAGTAAAATTATGTATATTCAATATCATTGTAATTTCAAGATGGCCGCCACCACAAAACGGCGGATTACATAAAAAAAAAATCAATCCCCTCAATATTTGTATCAAATGAAACACACCATTTGATACTCATATATACACACCATTAAACTTGTAATACCAAGATGGCCGCCGCGATCACAAAATGACGAATTACTTTTTTTCAATACCTCAATATGGGTATCAAATGAAAGGGCTTGACAAGCAGAACACAGTATAGAAATAACTAAATAAAAAACTAATAACTTGAAAATAAAATAAATAAAAAATGTTTTTAAGTTAATGTGTTTTACATGTAAAAAATCAAGAAAAAAGTAACTGGGATAGTAGCGTAATCTGAGTAGGTAATATAAATTCGACTCGACTCGAGCTTTTATTACGTATAAAACCATTTAACTTAAAATCATTTTTTTACGTATTTTATTTTCAGTAAATAGTCAAAATGTCGAGTCCCAGACATTCAGTTAGTCAAAAGTCTAGTCAAGTCAAGATTCAGTAAAGTGGTGTAGCTTTACTGAATGAAATCTAATGGTTAATATTCCACCAATATTACACATTAACACTCGAAGAAACACAAGTTTGAAAAAAAGGAAAGCAACCGTCTCCACTTCGTTTCCCGCCGAAGCTCCCTAATAGCTATTGCATTGCAATTTTTAACCACCAGTGATAGATAAAAAATATACTTTGAAAATACATAGCGATGTTAGTCTTTGAACTATGTTAATTATACATAGATAAAAAAATAAAATCTTTTTGTACATCAACTTGTGCATAACTGAGAGGTGCTTGTCAATAAGAAGCAAAAAATCCTAGTGTCAGTGAATCATCAGTTAAAATAATATATACTTCCGCTTCAGCACCATAAAACTCATTGGGGCTTCCGAATTGAATGTTAATTCGTTTTTTTCCAAGACTCGGGTTCGGTAGAGATTATTCGATAAACGAAGGCTTTGATTAACCAGTAGTCGCCTTCACGGAGCTTTAGTTACGCCTTTTAACGAATTATTGCACGCGATTTAATTACGATTAATGATCGATAAAAGTTATCGATATCGGGAGCCGATCTAATCGCAATGCTCTTAGAAAGTTTAATGCTTGTTGGTTTGATTGCTTTTCAAATTGAGCTATGCCTTTTGAGTGTACTATTGGCTATTTGAATCAAGATTCTAAGTGGCAACTGACTAGATGGTGTATGTTACTATATACTATGCAGTAGATCTCTATATTTATAGAAGTATTTCTAGCATTTAATTTAAGATCTAACGAGGTAATAAACTGATAAGAGAGGAGATAGATCTCATGTTAGTTATCGTTAGAATATAGTCTTATTATATAGGTATCTTTTTTTGTACTTCGTTGAAAGAATAAATCTACTTTAAATGGTCTTTACTAAAATGATACAGAAGCAATTTTCATAAAACTTATATGGGACCACGCACGAAGGTCAACCCTTTCAAATAATAATAAAAAACTAGCCAAGTGCGAGTCGGACTCGCGCAACGAGGGTTTCGTACAAACGTGTATATAAATATTGTGTTGTGATGTATCTTGTTCAATAAGACGGGTTCCGTTAGGGTTCCTTTTTTTTTGTTTTGAGGTACGAAAACCTAAAAATCACACGCAAATTAGTTCAGAAATCATGAAGAAATCGGCCAAAATTACAAAAAAACAACGAGCCAAATGGAGAACCTCGTACTTTATTGAAATGGGTTAAAAATTACGTCTACGTAATTTAAATTTTCAAGGCAATATTCTGAAAACGTTGTAATGTTTATTTAGCCGAGTCACACGTCCAGTAAATAATATTAAAAAATACTTGGAGAAAAACGAAACAAAATGTAATCTAGAATTATAATAAAGCAATGTAAGCAATAAGAACGAAATGTCTGTACAATGATTATAATAACAAAAATGGTCTAGGGTACTTATAATAAGCTATTGAACAATAATAGATCTTTTTTTTTAAGTCGTGTCTGTTTGTTTGTTTGTTACTTTGTTTGTCTGTATGTTTGTTCGCGCATCACGTAAAAACTAATGAACCGATTGCAATGCAGTTTTCACTGTGTTAGCTTAGGGTTTGACTTAAAAACTGGGATACTTGGTATCTTAATCCGATCATCACTTACTGAGCAATCAATAAAAACTATTTGACGGATGAACAAATTTTGAAGGAATTTAGTATATTTTACTTTATAGGTACTTTTGGTCCTGGAATTACATGTATGGGAATGTAATTTTCAAAAATCACATGACCACGCGGGCAAAGCCGCAGGCACAGCTAGGTTGAAATATAGATTTTAAGTTCCTTGAAGTTTTATCTAATTTCTATGACATATCCGTTTGTAAACCTCAAGACGCATCGCAACTTGGAAATCTCGCCAACAATCTCGTTCAGTCCGCTCGCCAGGTGGATAATACCTAAGTAAATCTCGACTAGATCATTGATCTCTCGAGAGCCGGCGCCGGCGCAGCGGTGGGAGGAGGCTGCTCTGAAACACCTGCCGCCCAAGTACTGTGAACCAGTGTCCGGTCGCACCAAACACCAAAAAGATTAAAGAGCCTAAGCCAACACATGCTATAATGAACTCTAGACCTCTGAAAACAGCACGCTTGTTCAGATATCAGCTTGTCAATCTAATGATGTTTGGATTTTGAATCGGGGCATATAGTCAGGGCACAAATCTCATACAGATAATCTCCAGCAACTTTTACTATAGGCACTGAGTTAATGCTGCCTTGTTAAATGGAACCTTTACAATGCCATGTGATTTTATAGCGATGCTGAGCTACTGTAGGCTAGTCGTTAGCCAGTTTTATGGTTATAGAAAATCTGGAATATGCGTTGAGCATGGCCTGCAGTCTCGACACATAGATAACTAGTTTTATATATAACGCGACTTCGTATGCGCGGACTACTATTTATCGCGAAAAAAAGCATCCTATTTTCTTCTAGGATATTCAAAACCAATGCAAAAGTAGGTATAGCACCACTCTTGATGTTTTTTGACAGACTTGTTATTTAGTTTCCATGGCAACCACAGACCATTCTGTGATGGCAACCGTTACTTACAGTAAGTAATCAACATTTTCCAGTTTTCCCGTTGGAAACTTACAATTTCCCGAGATAAAATCCTATGTTTTATTCCAGAGTATAAGCTATCTCCATTCTAAATTTCATCAAAATCCGTCCAGCCGTTATCGCGTGAAAGCTCCCCAAACAAACAAACGAACAACGTTTCACTTTTATATATTGGTATGGATGATTGCTTTACAATCGAAATCGGTACATACCGACAACAATTGTTAGCTTTGACAGTTATTGTCAAAAGTTATCTATTGTCATCGGTATCTGTACTGACATTGATCATGATTGACATCTATCTACATTTGGCAGAGACTACCAAATGTCGTATAATCGGACTTTGGGACCTATTTCGCTCGTAAAGCAATCGCTGTCAATGTAGAGACTGCTGGCCCAGGACAAAAAGTAACGTAGCAGATAGCTTAGAGCGACAGTTTATACTAATAAGAGTCTGCCTTGAATGGCTCAAGTTTTTCTCAGAATATCCCAGGAAATCTGTCAGGTGGGTTATTTGCGTCCAATTTTTTTTCTATCCATTCGCTTGCTGCTAGTGCGCACGCGCAGTATGCGCACAGTAGTGCGCAAAGGTAGCTTTAGCACCAAAGTTCTGGTGTCTGGTCTATCATATACCATTGATTGTTTACATTGACTTTTTATTTAATTTACAATTACTTTTCTAGCGGATTTTCATCGCTCCGTGCTTCGGACTATTTCGGAGGGCAGGTTAAGCAGTTGGTCCACGCTGTTAATGATTAATAGCGGTCGATAAGACATGCATGCATGCATGCATGCATGCCTCACACCAGAGGCCTCAGGACTACCTCATACAAACGACAAACAAACATAGTTCACGTTATTACCTCCACTTTTATCACTCTCTACTGTGCACTTGGTTGAATTATCACAGATGTGCGAGTTACTAGGTATTGCCAAAGCATATTAATATCATCCTATACTATTTGATATTGAAAACTAACGCGAGTGAAATTCATTTAAAAATATAACTAAAATGTTTTTATTTATATCATCCTAACCTTTTTAAATGCGAAATTCTGTGTGTATTATGTGGTTACTATGTTTGTAAGCGCTGCTTAAACGGCTGAACAGATTTTGATCAAATTTAGAAGAGGTCCTGGAACACCTAACACTTTTAATCATCACGTATAACCGCAGGGTACAGCTAGTTAGTAAAAGATATAATATCGGCGACGGCCACAAAAAAACTGGTATTCTGTGATTGCCGCCGCAGCTTTTAAGAATGACTTCCCCAATTAATTCAATAGTTACTAAACTGATTACGCACTAAAAATGGTTGAAGTCAAAATCACAGACAGGCCATATATCTACATATCATACCGTCATTTGTATATGCCAAACGGATGTTTGTGGCAAGTATGTAATTATTGGCCGGAAGACGTTCGATTATTCTGCAATTTGTATTGAGAAAATATATGTTATGTAGTTTGGTAACGTAGTTACTATTTCAATTTGAATGTGCCCACTCTTCTCTATTGCTAGTTTCGTTATCTTAAGCTGTAATCGTTTGTGATGACACATTAGTATTTTTTATCAGACTATGTAAAAGTCTTTAGCTGATGACCAAGTGGTAAGAAGGCCACTTTTATTAATTTACTAGCTTCCCCGCCCGCGACTTCGTCCGCGCGGACTACAGTTTATCGCAAAAAAGCATGCTATGTTTTTCTAGGATATTAAAAACCAATGCCAAAGTAGGTATAACAACGGTCTGGATGTTTTTTTGACAGATTTGTCATTTCGTTTCCATGGCAACCGTTCCTTACAGCGAGTAATCAACATTTTCCAGATTTCCGGTGGAAACTTACAATTTTCCGGGATAAAAATATTCTTTGTTTTATTCCAGGACATAAGCTATCTCCATTCCAAAATTCATCAAAATCCGTCCAGTCGTTATCGCGTGAAAGCTCTCCAAATAAACAAACAAACAGAGAACGTTTCACTTTTATATATTGGTATGGATTATTTTTATTTGTTGTGTCTATTAATTTGTCTATTTCCTTCATTATTGCAATTTTATTTGTGAGTTTAGAATAAACGTATAATCTTTCTATATTTAATTAAAAGGAGAGTTATGATTTCAGCAGCGGATGACGTATGAACTTAAATATGTATGTTCGTCTATTCCTCTAAACTACCTTCTAAGGTAGGTATCGTTCAATCACGATTATCGTTCGTGGACTCGTTCTCCATAAAGTAGGCTTGGCTAATGCACTGGCCATTGAAACGATTTTTAGTTGGTACTGTAAAAATTTCAAACGATAAATCACAAATGAAAATAAATTTCAAATAACTAGCTCAAAAGTTAAAAAAAAACGCCTGCCCTGCCAAAAAAATAACTTATGCCAATAAATTATGTACTGTTGGAATATGCTTATCAAGGCCTTTAATTTGATACCCATATTGTAAAATTAGAAGAATATATTTTTTATTCGCTTTTGAAAATGGAGCGATACAGGCAAAACATATTTTTTTTTTTTAAAATGAGACTCCCGGGTATGTAAGGATTCTAACGATACCCCATACGTCTAAATCTGTTCTGGCATTTAAAAGTTATGGTGGTATAAAGAAACTCACATACATACATACATACAAATAAACAAAAATACATGAATCCTAAAAACATTACACTCTTTTTATTGGGCAGTCCTGTAAATAGCCGAAGTTTAATCGTAAGCAACCGTAAATCATAAAACTGTGTAGCCATACACAGACAAGCCATTGTGTCTTAGTAGGTATGTGGATAATCAAAGAAGTAATCAAAGAAGTACATACTTTTGCACTCACTTTTTTTTAAACTTATTATCGACTAGCTGTGCCCTCAGCTTTGCCCGCGTGGTAATTTCTCTGTGTTAAAAGTAGCTTGCGTGTTATTCCAGGACATAAAGTACAAAATACTAAATTTCGTTCAAATAATTTTTATGGCTTGCGCTATTCGCATCGTAATCGGTGCAGTTGTTTTTAAGTGATGCGCGATCAGACAAACAGACAGACAAAGAGACACGATTTGAAAAAAAAACTTGTTTAGTAGCTTATTTTAAGTCCTCTAGACTTTTTTTTGTTATCTTCTTTGTACAGACTTTTTCTTACTTACCTACTACTTTATTATATGGAGAATAGATAAATAGATATAGATAGATATATAAATATGCAGTCTGTGCAATAATTTAATATTAAGCGAGTTACCTTTTTCATGATTCTTTTCTTCACTTTTACTATTAGAAATAATGAATTAAATTAATATAAAAATATTGTGACTATTACAGAAATATACGAATACGATAAACATTCGTTTCCGAAGCCGATCAAAATAAGTCACACCACAGCAGGAGCAGGCCACTTGGAAATCGTTAATTGATAGCCATTATTAAAGTTAGAATATGCAAAACCTTTGGACCACCTGATTGCAAATAGCTACAGATACAGAATTATTCTGTTGAGTTGTCACAGACTCATAAAATAAATATTCAACGAGTAAAATGTCAGGTAAGCCTGAGGCAATACTGGTAGTTTAAAGGCTGTTAGTCATAATTATTATTTTCGTCAGATAACTATCTATTTATACTAAACAGTATAAATAAAAATAAGTAAGAAAAAGTCTGTGCAATAAAAAAAATGGTCTAGAGGACTTAAAATAAGCTACTGATCAAAAATATAACATATTTGATGGCTGAAATAATTTGGATGAAATGTATTATTATTGTGCTGTAGGTACTTTTGATCCTGGAATAACACGAAGACAATGTAGGTTAATTTTAATCCAGAGAAATGACCACGCGGGCAAAGCCGCAGGCATAGCAAGTGTAATATAAAACTATTATTGGTCGTATTAAATAAGAATACCTATGCACCAGTAAACGTAGGTACGTACCTATACTTATCAGAACATTCTGACATCTAAAGATAATTATTGCTTGCTTTTCGTAGGTGGTAGTGCTGGCCTATGGTGTTAGAGTTTGTCAGGTTTTTTTTTTTAGAAAGGATATGTGCTGTTGGTCTATAACTGACCTCTAAAGCGTCACCGGTGGGGCGGGCGCAAAAGCGCTTCACCGCAATGCGTGACGCAGAAGGAGCACGCCAAAGTTAAGTATGTGGCCACTTGCTCAAGGGCACCCAGGGGGTACGAACCTCGGCTTGGACAGTTGCCTTTGATTACTTGGGGAGTATCGAACTAAACACCCCTCGATCTCTACTGTTAGGTAGTGAGCGAGGGGGCCCTGATGAAATGGCTGGAGCCCTTTAAATGAATTGCATAACTGACCACCGATTCGGAATACACCTTCGAGAAGAATCGGCAAGAAACTCGAAGGCGAATAAAGTAGACATTAATTACGGGACCTTCGACCTCGCATCCGGCGAGGTCGGTGTCTGTGTCTAATTGTGTTGAAAGATGGTGAAGATGACGGAGTGGGCGAATCAATCGCTGCCTGCACTGCGGCAGCGATTTCATCGTCCGGATCGCTCAAGATGTCTCTAGGGCGTCTACGAAGGGGCCGTGCGTCTGTTGTCGCGTCTGTCGTGTAGTCAGAGGCCTGAACTACTAGAGGGTTGGGGTGATGGGGTGCCGCGTCAAAGTAGCGGCGAAAGGCATTTTTCATATATTGAACTATCGAGGGAAGCTCGAGATCACTGTGCAGGTCGATGTTCCTCTGATACCAGGGGGCATCTAATGCACCGCGAACGAATTTATTTTGTAAAATCTGAAGTTTCTCTAGGGAAATGCGGGAGGCGTGAGCAAAAGCTACGGACGAGTATAGATACTCGAGGGCTTAACGACTGCTATTAATAAATAATAGCTAGGACCGACGGCTTTACGTCCTCCTAAGTAAGGAGCGATGGAAAACCACACATAACGTCATGGGGTCTATTTTTGAGCTTAGGACCGATCCCAGTATTGTTGAATTCTAAGTTGCAATAGTAAACCGATAGTCTACCATCTCTCTAAAGATAATAATTTGTATGAGAAAACTATAAGATCAGACGGACTTACTGTTGGGTAGATTTTTGAGCCTAGGACCGAACCCGGTATTGTTGAATTCTAAGTCGCACTAGTAAACCAATAGGCTACCATCTCTCTAAAGATAATAATTTGGATGAGAAAACTATAAGACCAGACGGACTTACTAATGGGTCGATTTTTGAGCCTAGGACCAAACCCGGTTTTGTTGTATTCTAAGTCGCACTAGTAAAACGCTAGGCTACCATCTCTCTTAAAGATTAATAATTTGGATGAGAAAACTATAAGGCCAGACTTACTGGCGAGCTAAGCACTGACCATCTACGAGTATCTCTAGATTGACAGAAGTTATTTTGCAAGTTATTTTGGACCTTTCGAATTAATTACAATTCTTTACATAACTAATGTATTTTTGTCCCCATAACGGCAGAAGCTGTATCATAAGTATTCTGGCTCTTTATCAACAATCTGTACAAACTACGATATCTTCAAAACAATCACTCGATTCGTTCTTCAAACTAATAAAACGAGAGTAATTTAGAAACCGAAAAGGAACGAGACAGTAGACTGGTACAAATGAACACATACCAATTTGTCGAGAGCCGCTCGGTCGGCGATCAAAAGCATGATAACGCTTATAATGACCATCGGCCTGTGCCTTGTTGCTACCTTATACGATTAGAAGAATCTATGGAGTTTGTCTACTCATATGCGTCTCAGGATCGGGTACCTCGGTTCTGTTATGTTATAGAAAGTTTAAACTTTTCTGAATACTCTCTTAGGGTCCAAAATGACCTTATTTTAAAGGTAGGATTTTGACTATACATACTCTTACGCCTCAAAGGATGGGCCCATGTGAACATCGAACAATAATAATTGATTACTGTAAGAGTCAAAAGATGGGTATTTGTGTCTATTTAACCGACTGCACGGAGGGTTATGTGTTTGGGTTGTATGTATTTTTGTTCGTTTGTAGGTACGTTTCTTATGCGTGTCCTACAGTCTAAACGGCTTGATGGATTTTGATAAATGAGGTATCATTGGATTCGTCTTGATCACGTGAGTGCTATAGGATAAATGAAGTGTCAAGAACACTAATAAGGCGGCTTATAGCTGCCATATTGTATTTCCAACGGAACAAAAAATGACAAAAAACCTATCGAGAGAGATATTAAAACGTCTTTAAAAGACCATTTCAAAATTATATAATTCTTGTAATATCAAATTTCATCCAAATTCGTTCAGCCGTTTAAGCGTGAAAAAGTAACAAACATACACACACCCTTACATACAAACTTTCACCTTTG
The DNA here is from genome assembly GCA_946251855.1 of Alsophila aescularia. Taxonomy (NCBI): domain Eukaryota; kingdom Metazoa; phylum Arthropoda; class Insecta; order Lepidoptera; family Geometridae; genus Alsophila; species Alsophila aescularia. The sequence goes on along the minus strand of OX276373.1, from coordinate 23,666,045 downwards.
TAATATTAGTGTAATTATTTTAGCGGGCGGTCAGCTCGTATTTAATAATTTTGTTCGCTGTCGAGTTTTTTATATTTATATAATAATTTTACTTGTTGTAGATATTTTGATTTTGACTACTGTATGAGTCGAAAATCAGTGAGCGGTGGGAATAGGCATCTCACCATATCAATTACCAGACCTTTTAAAATTGTAGCTATATATTATTAGAATGTATCTGAATTTGGGTTACTCTACTTTTCGGTTCGAAGAATCGTATATTCGAGTTTTTTTAGAATTTTAGAATCATACGTCTTTGATCATTTTGATTTTATCAATAAATTGAACTAGACTTGGATGCGCTGTTGAAGACTTGCATACAATATTTTTAAAGGTTTCTTTACTTCACTTTAAGAACATAATCAAGGCAATCAATACTAACAAAAACAGAGCTTAATTAAAGTTTCCGATCCAATAAAAAGCCTAATTCAAGTAGTTCACACCTATCTAATTAATTTTAATTGGATTTATACATTAAATCTATCTTCTCAATGGGGAGCGAAGTCTAGGTATTTAAGGCAGAGTGTGCCGTATATGTATAACTAGTATTCCCGCCCGCGACTTCGTACGCGCGGACTACTGTTTATCGCAAAAAACAGCATCCTATTCTCCTATTATCTATTTCTATTATCCTATTTTAAAAGTATCCTATGTTTTATTCCAGGGTATAAGCTATCTCTATTCTAAATTTCATCACAATCATCCAGCCGTTATCGCGTGAGAGCTCCCCAAAGAAACAAACAGACAACGTTTCACTTTTATATATTGGTATGGATTGTATATCCTTATTTGCAGAGAGAGTAACTAAGACTAACATCTCGTAAAGGATACAGTTTTTTAACATAATCATGTGTCATGCTATACATGTTCAAACATTGCAATTAAGTATTTTTTTCGGATTTGTAATGTTTGATCAGAAAATACTCAACAGTTTCGCAATTTTTAGTTTAATTTAGTCCATGTTCCAGGAATGTTGGCCAAATGCGACATATCAGAGGCTGATTAGCCGGACTCGAACCCCAGACCTCTCTTTCCCCGAACATTTCTTGGAGTCGCGTGCGTAAACTTTGATCTACACCGACAAAAGTGCCGCGCTCTTATCTCGTTAGGGGCCGATTTTTGTTCTAACAAAGTGATAATAATGGTCTTTGTGGTTGATAAATATAGCTTTTTGTATACTTTTTGAAAAATTAACACACTATGTGCAGAGAGGGCTTTAGCGGAAGTATAAACGTGAGAAATAGTGAACCATCTATATTTATACCTATAATAAAGCCATACGAACGAAAAAGTCTGTACAAAGAAGATAATAAAACAAAGTCTAGGGTACTTCAAATAAGCTACTGAACGATATAACATTTATAAAAATCGTGCCTGTCTGTTTGTTTGTTTGACTGTATGTTTGTTCGCGCATCACGTAAAAACTACTTGACCGACTGCGATGCGATTTCCACTGTTGAATAGCATAGGATTCGATTTAAAAGCTGTTGTACATAGTATCTCAATCTGATGACTAGAAACCGAGCAATCGATAATAAACTATCCTGAACGAAATTTTGGTAGTTTGTATTTTATAGTTACATTCTTGGAACCCATAGGTTACTTTTAACCCAGAGAATTGACGACGCGGGCAATGCCGCGGGAACAGCTAGTCGGTAATAAACTCCATTCCTTATTAATGCAGACCGAGCTTCTGTTGACAGAGGAGTTCTATTTTGACAGGAGCATGGCGGGCGGCCAGCGGTGGCTTGTTATTTAATTGGAGCCGCATTAATTTCGTAACAGCCACTTCCGTTGCGGCGCGGAGACGATTCTACTGCTGAGTTCGTGATGCTGTAGGCTACGGTTGGTAACAATAGATAATAATAGCATAATGAGACTACAAAATTCTTTGAAATTATTATTCCTCAATTTAAGGTTCTAAAAAATCATCTCCCCCCTACCCATTCCTTTTATTGGAATGGGAAGGGGCGGGGGGGGGGGGGGCTTCGCGACTGACGGACAGTAAGCGAAAACGGTCCTTTTTAAGATATAGAAACTGGCCATACACCGATTTAGGTGAGTTAAGAAAACCCGAAGATATAAGAGTAGCAATAAAAACAGCCAGATTGAAACCTCCTTCTTTTGGAAGTAGAGTAATCCTTCCGGCCCGGTGTTTACGAGTTTAATTGTTTATTACGATTCAATTACACAATATCACGTAAGCGCCAGGCAAGGAGCAGTGCTTCGCAGGAAATGTTGATCATAACATTACAATTGAAAACATGCCTTTATTTTAATATTCATGACATGATGAATTTTAACAACTCACTTGCCAGGACCTGCAGTCTCGACAAACATAGTGATTGCTTTGCAACTGAAATTGGTACATTAACCGATGACAATCGTTAGCTTTGACAGTTATTGTCAAAAGCTATCGACTGTCATCAGTATCTGTACTGACATTGATATTTGGTAGAGACTACTAAATATCACTTCAATATGACTGTAACCGATTTCAGTTGTAAAGCAATCTCTATCGATGTTGAGACTGCAGGCCCAGATCACGAAATCGTAGTACTTAGTTCAATCAAGTATCTGAGTACGATTATATTAGTTCAATTTGATCCTGTACGTGTAGATGCCAAATTTAATGGCTTTGTTTGCTTCACTTGCGTATTTGTTTGCTTCACTTGAATATTTGCTTGCTTCACGTGTAATTTTTTTTTGTTTCCTTCTACTCTTTCGAGTTTTGTCCGATCCTCAAGAAAATGTTGCATACGAATTCCGTCCCCATAACAATTCAACGATACGATACGAAACACTTTATTGTAATTATACAACATTATGATAATTCTGAAACCTTAGATACATAAATCCTTTTGCTGCTACGTAATCCGTGAGAATTGAGGATAAGCTGATTTTGAAATTGTATAGTAGGTATTGCGGGTATCAAGTAGACACTTTGTTATTAAACTTCGTCCAACTCCTCAGTGCTGATGCTGCAGGAGTATCTTCTTAAATTGTGATGCTTAAGGATCTTTTAATCAAGCTTACTAAAACTCAGCAGATCTATCAAAGGCAGTCGTGATCCCCTGGAAAGTCACGATCCCTATATTGTCATATAATGGAAGAAAACGAAACCATATTCTTTTCTCTTTTAAATAAAACTTTAATATTATAGCAGTTAACATTATTAAGTTATAATAAAGGTAAATTTTTGAGTTGCCATTTCATCAGCCAGCCTAGAAGCCTGACACCATTCTCCACGGTCCGCAACGTTTACGAAATACCTAAACTGAAATGGGTTAATAATCCTTGTCCAGATGTTCCACTGTAGGCCGTGGTGCTGCAAGGTCGTGAAGCAACTCGTCCCTTTCCGCTCCAAAAACCGCGGTTATGCAAACGTAGCCTGCGCTACTGTGCCCTTCTGATGTGTGCCTATTCTGTATTCTACACCAGCGATACGATAATAAAACTTCTATTTTTTCTCGAAACATTGATAAGTTAGGTTACCTATCTAGTCATAATCATTCCCATTGCAATTTCTCCGAGGAAAACAACGGTCTTCACTCTGTTTTTTTTTTAAATAGTGCAACTAAATATAAGATTACTTATACAAAAATCTTGTGTTCATAGGAACTTTGAGATAAAAGTCATTTGACTCCTTTCAATGCTGATTTTGACAGGAAACCAAAACAGTACCTACCTGTTTTAACTGGACTTTTAAGTTATAAGGATGTAGCCAAAGTAAGGAAGCTATAGCCAATCTCGTACAGTTAGCGACAGAAAAAGAGTGTACAAAATGAGTGCAGCGTGAGACGGGATGTGGACAACGTTAAAATAAAACCATTTCCACATCCCGAAAATTCGGTACAGTTAGTTAAAATTACTTTCACCTTTCTTCATTATGAGTTTCGGATTGTAAAAATCATAATCCATAAAAAATGACACGGCGCGCCGGAAATGCAGATCGTAGACGGCGCGCGGCGCAGCCGGATGCGCGCGCAACTGGGTCAGGCTATTTCTGTTTTGGCGGGAACTGGCCGGAAAGGACGCCATTGTGGATGCGCGGGAAGCCCGGAAAAACAGCCACCGGATTTCTAGCTACTGAAATCTCGATGCGGCAAACAGTAGCCCGAGTATCGCCTCGTTTGCGGCGCAACGCCGACGTTTTTCTTAGGAAGTAAACTTAGCCGAACGGTTTTAACTATTAATTCTGTTGTCGTTCTCAAAACGATACCACTATCTTGAAAAAAGGACATGTTACATTTTACCTTAATGCTTTCAAAGTAATATACACTGAACAGGATGCTGTATTAACAGGGCGTTTATTTATTTTATCCTCTATAGTTTAACTGTTCGTTAGGAATTGATTTCGGATATACCTAAACTGTAAATTGTATCTTTCGTGTGAATTTATAAGTGTTTCGTGTAGGTATATTCGTAGCATGAGGGTCAATTTTGCCCCTCAGCGGGATCGATGCGGGCGTTTGCAATAAGTAGCATTCCTTGCAAAGGGCCCTCAATTAGAATTAATTAAAGACAATTTAGCAATCCAGAAAATAAATGGTCTCTTGACAATAAACGAGATTTATTAATTGGAAACACAAGCTTTTATTTCTTTTGGCCTTAATTGGTTTTATGGCTCTATAATTTAGTATTTGATTGCTATTTCGCATGTCGGAAAGTAACTTTCGAGTTTTTAAACTTTTAAATGTAAGTTTAGGCATGTTATCGTGCTTATTTATACCTCTTGCAGCTTATTGTGTCTGATATGCACTTATTTGTTGTACCAAATGCTTAGAACAAAGCGGCCACGGGTCGCCCGCGCACTGCATGTTGCTCTAAAGCTAAACTAAGACCTATAATGTATTTCTATTGGAAAACTGACTCGAACTTTGTTGTTGTTTGACTTGTGTGATAAGTGCTGGCCTCAGGTGTCAGAATTTGTCAGGCTTCTGACTTAGCTTAACGACTGCTATTAACTAATAACATTCGGGACAGCGTGCCTTCCGAAGCACAGCGATGGAAATCCACACGTAGCTTCGAAAAGTCACTGATGTGGAGCCGAGGATATTGTTGGATTCTAATGCACGTGAGTATACCGGCCACCATTGCTTTGTTATTTTTCTTTTAAATCAGGACCAAAACTAGAATAACCTGTACTATGGGCACTAAATAATGGATAAACAAACATAGATACGAATATTACATCTTTGACTCAGAAACAAACATTTCTGCTCATCACACAAATGATTGAACCTTGCGGGACCTTTTATTTCGTAGTTAGGGTCACTAGCCACTAGACCAACCGGTCGTCATTGCTTCTCATTATTAATCAATAAATATGGCAAGACTTCAGACTGACCTAGTTATATAAGTAAGACTTCAGACTGACTGACTGCTGGGGTAGTAACTGCACCTAGTTATATAAGTAAAACTTCAGAGACTGACTGCTGGAGTAGTAACTGTACCTCGTTATATAAGTAAGACTTCAGACTGAATGACTGCTGGGGTAGTAACTGCACCTAGTTATATAATTAAAACTTCAGACCGACTGACTGCTGGGGTAGTAACTGTACCTCGTTATATAAGTAAGACTTCAGACTGACTGACTGCTGGGGTAATTACTGTGCTTAGTTATATAAGCAATGTTCAGTGAATATAATTATGTTCCATGACGCAGCTGACGAGGCGACAAGCAGGTGAGCCGCGGTTCCCACATTAGTCTCACACGCCGATGCCAAGAGGCGATAACTTGCATGTTACTTTGTAAATGATATATGCTTTTAATTTCTTGACATTCATACGCAGTTATTCTTATTTAAATGTGAATATGACCTAACTGCAGGGCATTTGTGCTGATTATAAGCCCCTTTTGACACACTCACAAGCACACTTTCTATGCTTTCAATATTGATGTTTATTGAATGATGTGCGTTGAATAAATGTTTTTCTTATTCTTAACTGTATTTACGCGTAATAAGTAGATATGTTAGTTCTACAAATATAGTACGATGTACTGTGCAATTCTAACAAAATAACTATCTTAAAAGCTAAAAAAACACGCATGCCCTGCGAAAAGATAACATATGCCAATAAATTATATACTGTTCGAATGTACTTATCAAGGCCTTCAATTTGATATGCATGTTGTGAAATTCAAAGTTTTTTTTTCATTTGAAAATGGAGCCATATGCCGCCGCCATAATGATTTATTCAAAAAATAAATAAGCTATGTTACTCGGGGGATGTAAGGATTCTAACGATACCCCATATATCCAAATCTGTTCAGGCATTTAGAAGTTATGGTGGAATAAACAAACTCACATACATACAAACATACATACAAACATGCATACAAACATATATGAATCCTAAAAACATTACACTCCCTTACTGCCCAGTCGTGTAAAAAATGGTACAGCTACATAATAACGAATAGCTCTTGTTCTGTAGCTCATTTTAGGTCCTCGAGACTATATATTTTTATTTTCTTCTTTGTACAGACTTTTTGTTACTTACTGCCTTATCATAAGTATACATATAGATAGATGATGATTTTGTATTATTTGAAACGATAGTCAAAAGGCTATAACATACATTTCATAATGTTTTTTTAGGAAATTCATTTCCTGTAATAATTTGTTTTCAGGTTCCGACACTTGCAATATTTAAAAGGATAGTTAAAAGTTGTATCTTTCTATTATAAGTACTACCTATGTGTTGGAATCTATCTATCTATATATATCATCTTACTATAGTATGTATTTGTATGTATGTATATATTTATATATTTTAATTAGTTGTTACTTCCTTTATTTATTTTCTTGTTTTAATTGATTACACTGTCATCCTCTCTCACTCCATTATTTCTCTCCACTCAAAGGTGACTGGAAGAGATCGTTTTTAGCGATAATTCCACCCTTTCTACTTTATTTATAAGATTATTCCTATGCATTGTATTATTTTTGTAAACTGGTGTACAATAAAGTATTATCTATATCTTTTATTATTTAAATTGTTTTTTTTTTATTCATATAATGATTAAGTTTTTAGTTAACTGGAGTTTATTTTGAAGACGATGATGATCGCATTAGCACCATACAAAAATAGTCAATCGTAAAATATCTGTATCCACATAGGAACAATCGGCTATTCTGTGGCGAAAGTGCGCCCGCGCACGCGACGCTCGAGTTATGGTCGTCTTGTCACTTCGCCATTAAACAATATCGTGCACTGCAGTCATTTCTGCCGGGCCATTACTGGTGGCAATAATGCTTCTTTAATGGCATTTAATGATTATTATGCTCAAATAAATGCATCGTATGATTATAGCACAAATAGAGGCGACTTAACAAAAACCAAATTCTGAATTATAAGTACTAAATTGGCAAAAAAATAACCGAAGAAACTTGATTTTTCGGGGTTAATATACTATACGATAATCCAGGATACAGGACTATCCAATCCATCTTCAAATTTTCATTCAAATCCAGTTGATAGCGTGATTTAGGAATAAACAGCCAAACAATGCAAATACTCGCAATTAATTTTGTATTTCTTTTTAATACCTACCTATTGGCTATTAAGTACAGTTAGGTTAAATGGAGCTGCAATCATTAATGTTAATTCAAGCATGTGATTAATTCACAACTCGATTCATTATCAGCCGCGATCTAGCTATTGTTATAGAGCTGGCATTCAATTAATTAGAGAGCTTTTAGCGTGCCTTTTAGCTGACTCGGTAAGTGGATAGCTAGCACGCGAAGTAAGCTTCTTAGTAGACAATACCTGCATAGTATCTACATTTTTACATGTGTCACAACGATTAAAGTGAAGGTTTCGCAAAATCTTTTTCGTGTCAATGCGCTGCTCTGTGCCGTTCTAGAAATCGTGTCGAATTCTCTATAGCTTAACTGTCTTCCGTTTCGTCGGCATAGTTCCTGCACTTGTTTAGTTTTCGCTAAGTATTTGTAAAGTGGGTAAGACAACAAAGCAGAAAATTCGTTTTCGAAATTTTAGAAACGTTAACATTGCATTTTCACTTTGAAAAAACCTATCAAAACATTACAATAGACCATCAAATTACAATTTTACTGTCACGGAAAGATGGGAAATGGTATTTAGCTTGTATAATAATTATGTTAACTTTTGTATTAAATATATGACAATTGAAACCAAACGTCACTAGGCGGCAAGTATCCCACGACATTTGTCGAGTATGTTCAAAGGCGCGGCGACGACCAGGAATAACTATCATATGATAATGACATCATGATAGAGATGGTACTTTTATAACATTACTAGCTGCGCGCCGCGGCTTTACTCGCGTGCAATCTTCAAACATGACAATATAGGTAATGTATTTTATTTTTTATTTGCATACAATTATTTTTTGAATATATATTCAGAGGTCCCTACATCTTTGACTCCTTTCATTTTGACAAAAGCTTCAAAAGCTAGGCTTCAATACCTTAGGATTTTTGGTCAAATTTGATTCAAAAGCTTCAAGATATCTTTTAATAGACAAGTATTTTTATGAAATTGCATGTACCTACCTACATAAAACAAACACCTAGCACAGTTTTATTTTTCTAAATTGTTTTGTTTTTTTAGCCATAAACCATCCCGGGCGTCATAAGAAGACCCTGCCAAAGTTTCGTCACAATCCGATTAATGGTTTAGGAGCGCATCGCGCACAGACAACCACACATTCATTCATTTTTTTTTAATTTATAGATAGAAGATAGATAATCATGTTACTGGCTATAATGCCTGTTAATCAATTGTGATTTGTTTATTTACTAGCTGAGCTGCGACCCGCGGCCTTGCTCGTGTGCGAAAACGCCTTCCCATCCGATTCACCCGCGTACCCACGCGGGTGAATGATTATGAAAAGTACGAATATCCGTCATTCGAAACTTATACTTAGGCCCACTACAGAGGAGAAGCATGACTGTCAGATGTCTTTTGTTTATTCCTAAATTTAGAATGAAGCATCCCAGTCAAGTTTGAGTTTCAACAAAAATCCTATAGAAAAAGGACGTTCGGTTTTTTCCGAATTCTCTAATTGTCCGAACCACGTTTCCAATTTTAATTTATCATGACGAATGTATAAAAAAATATGCCACATTGGTCCAACCGTTCTCAAGAGATGCGATTACCAATACCAAAGGCGTATCTACAACAAGCCAACAACATAAAAGATACGGAACATAAAAAAGTTAATAATAGAAGAAAGATTCAATAATAATAAACTATTTACTTAAGAATTAAATAGACAAATCTACTAATTAACAAAATTTTGTGAAGAAGTCATCAACGTCTGCATTCATTAGCAATCAGGGCGTTGAGCAAAAATATATACCTTATCAAAATGATTTGTTTAATACGCAGAGAATTTGATTGAACTGCATCACTCTTTTAAAATAATCTCCTAAGAAACGAATAGCTTTTGTTGTGGAAGCGAGGTTTTTAACAAACCGCTGCATATTATTTATGACCGCATTAACATTAGTGGCTGCAAATGAGAAAATAACAGCAATTAAACACCGTTAACGGTTGCTTATAACTAACACGAGTTACTATTATGGTTAGCGTGGAGTTAACGCGGAGTTAGCGTTTACTACACACCTCATTAACAATAAATTAATCAATGCAGTGGGGAGCACGCCCCTAGCACGCCCCGGGGCTTGAGATGAGGCTTACTGCTTTTAGGTTATGATATAAGTTTGATATACAGGTTGTTAGACTAATTACCATATTTTTATCTGTGCTATGTAACATTTGTTCATTATTGTATCTGTATCTATTTTATTGAAAGGGCAACATCAAACGTGAATTCATTAATGTAAACGTCAATGTCAAATGGGCATGACCCACATGTAGATGGTCGTGGCGGGAACAGAATCTAGATGGTCGTGGATAGATCGATACACGGACACGTTTGTTTGTACAAATATATTAATTAATAAATCCTTGCAAATTACGGTAATCATACTATTATTTATGAGATAGGGACCTGATCCTTTAAGGTGTTAGATATACAGATTAAGCTTAGTCTAGCTGGTCATTACCAAGAAATAATTCAAATGTAAAAAAGGGAAAATAGGTACTAAAGATATTTTTACATCTCTCATATTCGGTAAGTAGGTCCTTATTACCCCCAAATGGGGCTTGTAGGTGACCAATTAGCGCTCTAGGGTAATAATGTAGCTAGAAAAGCCCTAGGGCGGTAAGTAATAAAAAAAAACTTCACTCTTTAAAAAAGTTCGCGTACATCTAACCATCAAACTGGCAATAGACATCATGCATTCAGCCCAATGACAAAAGAGGTCGCTTTGCTATTCAGCCTTGTCTTCGTATGAGTATAATAGTCATCAATTTTAAATATCGAACGGCGAAGCTCAATTTCGTTTTTGAAAAAAATAATTAAAAAAAAAGATGAAAAAAGGCGGGAATAGAAAACTTTTACTTTAAATATTGTTTGTTTTTGGGTTTTTTTTATAATTACGTGCTAATTAGGAAAAAAACATGAGTTCTGTGAGTGATGAAGATATAAGCTGCACTCCCGATTCAATGAAAATGGAAGCTGAAGCAGCAATTAACAATATTTTGCCTGAAAGTTCTAAAGAGAGATATTTGAAAAATTACGACGAGTTCATGAGGTGGCGAAAAGAAAAACGAGTAAAGTCTTTATCTGAGACTGTATTCTTAACATACTTTAGTGAGCTATCAAAAAAACTGCAGCCATCTAGTTTGTGGTGCATTTATTCAATGTTAAAAGCAACTATGAGTACTAAACACGACATCAATATCAAGAACTTTTCAAAATTATCATCTTTTCTAAAAAGACAATCAGCTGGGCACAAAAGCAAAAAGTCAAAGGTTTTTACAGCGCAAGACGTAAAAACATTCATAAATGAAGCCCCTGATGACATATATTTAGCTGTTAAGGTACGTAAAAAAACAAATCACATAATTACCATTATGTGATTCATACTATACTTCATCATTTATCTTTTAAATTCTTACAATCCTATAAAACATACTTACTTATTTTTATATTTCGCTTGTTTTAGGTGGTTCTTATCTTCGGTATAACTGGCGCATGCCGAGGTATTGAATTGACAAATATAACAATAGAGAACATAGAACAACAGGGTCAGTAAAAAAAAAAAAAAAAAAAAAAAAAAATGAAAACACCAACCGATTTTTTTTGAAGTACCACCAAGGCAAATGCTACAAACAAGTTATTGGAAAAAATACCATCAGAAGTATGCCGAAGCAAATCGCAAGTTATTTAAAGTTAGATAACCCGGAATTGTACACAGGTCATTGCTTCCGGAGAACATCGGCTACACTTTTAGCCGATGCTGGGGCTAACTTAACCACTATAAAAAGGCACGGTGGGTGGAAATCCAGCAAGATGGCTGAAGATTACATCGAAGATTCCATACAAAATAAAAGTAAAATTACCAACCAAATAACGGAAAGCTTTCAAAAAAATAAACATCTTTCTCAAGAGATGATCCGCAACCATCAACTTCTGCTAAAGAAAGCTTCATCCCGTCAGATTTTGTCCATGACCAACAAATATTACAATCTCAAACTATTAACATACTCAAAAAACACCCGTCCCTAAAATTTGAAAATTGTTCTCATTTCACTATAAATTTTAACTAATAAAATGTTTTATTCTTGTAATGCCGGTTTTTTTCTACTTACCTCACAATCGAGATGTAAAACAGAGTAGTTAGCTCGGGTGTAAGCATCAATTGCACCCTCGCTGCGCTCGTGCGCCTAAATATCTCGGGCTGCAATTGATGCCTTACAGCTCTTGGCTACTAATCTACTATTATTAGGTTACTGCCATTTTATCCCACTTTTAGGTCCAATTTAATTTGTTATGTAGTGTTTTATCTCGTATTTTTTTATTCTTCAGATTATACGAGTATTACCTGTTTAACGAAACTAACGTATACATAAATATATGAAATGCAACACAATCCTACTAATATTATAAATGCGAAAGTTTGTGAGCGAGTGTGTGTATGTGTGTCTATATGTATGAATGTTTTGGTCTTCACACTGAAACGGCTCAACGGGTTTTGATGAAATTTTGTATGAAAATGCCTACTTTAGGTCCTGGGATAACACAGAGTAATTTTTATCGTCATTATCATCACCGCGGGCGCAGCTAGAATTAATATTGGGAAATGTGACAGGTGTCAAAGTGATGTGTCAAAAAAAAACGAGACAAATGTCAATGAGACAGGTGCAAAAATCCGATTTTGATGAATCTTTGTAAATAGGTACCTACTGTACAATATCCATACCAATATATAAAAGTGAAACGTTGTCTGTTTGTTTGGGGAGCTTTCACGCGATAACGGCTAGACGGATTTTGATGAAATTTGGAATGGAGATAGCTTATACCCTGGAATAAAACATAGGATATTTTTTATCCCGGAAAATTGAAAGTTTCCACGGGAAACCTGAGAAATGTTTTTTATAAGGAATGGTTTCCATGGAAACGAAATAACAAGTCTGTCAATAAACATCTAAAGCGTTGGTGCTATACCTACTTTTGAATTGGTTTTTAATATCCTAGAAGAAAATAGGATGCTTTTTTTGTGGTAAAAAGTAGTCCGCGCGGACGTAGTCGTGGGCGAAAGCTAGTGCTCTATAAATTAAATTTGCCAATGGGTCCTATATCCTTCAAATTAAAGTATTTGAGTAGTCTATGTATTAATTTTTTATGTATGTATGTCTTGTATTAAAATTTTCTCATAGCAGTGATATTAATGGTAATGCAAAGGGTGCCAACGGTATAAAGGACTCGACGATAAAAATAATGTTTTTGAGACCGAAATTTATTAAATAGATTATTGCAAGTATTTTTTCATATTCCTAAAATCGCCATGTTACCAATGGCACAAATTATCTCAAATACAATAATGAATTAATAAAAAACTACAAATATAAGATAATTGCTTTCCGTGTTTACAATTTTACGTGGCCTACCGTCCCACGAACTTCATTAAGATGTCAAAGGGTAAAACTCTTTCTAAAAGAGGAATCTAATTTTTCCCCCGCGTTTATTGGATGCCCGCCCTCTCTCGACCATCCACTAACTGAGTTACTTTTACCTGATGTTTTTAAAACTTGCAGAAGCTCTAGTGCCGCTTATAACGTAATATTTTCGAGAGATGCTTTTAGTGGCAATTTTGTGTAATGTAATCAAATGGAAGCAGAGTGTTTTGGCGTTTAGTTAGTTTGGTAAAATTGTAAAAATCAGAAAGATCCTTTTTTAAAAATAATTACCGGTTGACATCTATATGTACTTATAATAAAGCGGTAAGTAACAAAAAATCTGTAGATACAATGAAGATAATTAAAAAAACTTGGTATAGGAGACAGCTACTGAACAAGAATATAGTATATAACATTTTAATAAAAGGTGCCTGTCTGTCTAATTGTTCAGGCGTCACGTAAAAACTTCTAGATCGATTGCGAACATTTTCACTGTTGGATATCTTAGGTTCAGAATTAAAAACTGGTGTACTGGTGTATCTCTGAGCTTCGATCGATTGCTTGGTTTCTGAGTAGAAACCAAGCAATCGATAAAAAACTATATGACGGCTGAACGAAATTTGGTATTTTGTACTTTATAGGTACTTTTGGTCCTGGAATAACACACAGGTTAATTTTAATCCTCATAAATGACCACGCTGTCAAAGCCGCGGGCACAGCTAGCTGTGAATAAAATGAAAAATTGACTGATCAAGAAGGCTTTTACTCTTAACAAGAGATTATGGGCATGAAATTTGTAATTCTTCAAAATTGTGACATATTACATGTATCATGTACATGTATCACGTACATGGTATTATGTATCAATAACTTATTCAATATTGTAATTATATTTTATTTTATTTTTAATTATACTACGTACGTGTTACGCGTACATATCTTATTTTACCTACATTTTAACCTAATGTTAATTATATTTACAATAATATTTTGCAATTAATGACTTATACGTAATTATCACTAAAGGTAGTTCAAGAACAAAGAACATAATGTACTTAATATAAATTATACTATCATTATGATTAATAATAATAATTCTTACAAAAAACTCGACGGCAACTCAACCAATTTGGATGAAAATTATAATATGGAATTACACTGAAAGCTTACCCTTTGCAAATTAAAAAGAACTATACAAATCGGAGCAGAAATCCTTGAGATATGAGTGAAAACTTGCAAAAAACTGTCGAATTAAATACCTCCTCCTTTTGGTAGTCGATTCACGTGTTTGGCCAAACGCGAATATGTTTGCAAAATTTGGAAAAAACGAACTCTTTTTTTCTGATCCTGCGGGTCATAAACTCTCGCTGCATGTTGTACCTTATTGTAATAGGTATACCTAAACTTCTGCCAATTTGAAAAATACCTTGATTTCTAAACCATAAATGAAACTAGTGTCAATCGATTGGAACAAATTTAAGAAACAAAAAGTATGTTTGATTAAATATGCCTAAGTGAAATACTTTCTGAGATATTTGGGTTTGAAAACGATTTTTTCGACAGTTTCTCGCGTTATGGACCTACTCGTATAATGCTGCTATCTTGTGTTTATGTGTGTTGTTGTGGTCCGGGTATCACCTTAACTATAACTGCCTCGTGAAATTTATGTCACAGACAACTAACTATTCTAACCTGCGCCATCCCATAGTTGTACCACAGATACGAGTATTTATGTACTATGGTTGTACGACAAATTAATATTAATAAGAAGCTTGACGAAATATCAAATAGCAAATATCTCGGAAAGTATATCACTTAAGCGATTTTTTTTTGGAACACTTTTTATATATTATAACTTTCCTTATCGATTGACACTAGTTTAATTTGCTAAGAAATCGAGTTTATTTAAAAATGGCGGAAGTATGCCAGCTCCATACAAAAAAGATAGATAGTCTTTAATGGAGCTTGTGCGTGTGTCAGACCCTTTGATTATCTATATAAAAAAAAACCTCTAAAATAACGATTGAATCGAGAATTAATAACAAATAAGATGTGAGTAAATACGAGAAACAACAAAATTCTAATTTCTAAGAAAGAGCCTTGTTCTAGAGATCTTCTTGGAAAAGCGGAACAGTATAACGGACTATTCCGGCAGGGTAAGTCTGCCTATGTGTGCGTCTATCAGAACACGCCAAGGTGTAGTTGTGTGAGTGTTCAGGATCAGTGGCCGGCGCGCGCGCACCTGCCGCGCAGTTCCCACGCCCGCGCCCCCCACCTCACCTCCCCCACACCGCTGTGACGTCACATCCACACAAACAACGGTCCGCAAACCAAAGCTTGTTTTTGTTTTTTGCGTTTTCTAGTTTCGATATTATATGCCACAATTAATTTAAATATCAGATTAATTAATTGATAAACATTTCCTGCGAGACTGACGCTAAATAAAGCTAGTTGTTAGTTGCGCATTAAATTTTGGTTTAATTATCTAGGCCGGTATATTAACTATCAATTTAATGATTTTATCGTCAAGCATCTCCATAATTTCAGTTAAGTGCAAAATAATTGCTCTACGCTGATTTTAAAATTCATCCAAAAAGATACACCTTTTGTAAGAAGTTACCAATTAAAAAGGTACCTAAAGTAAGTACTAGTATTTTTTTTAAAGTTTTTTTTTGGAATTGGCGATTTGTCGTCTGAAATACGTATATACGCGTAGATCTCTTTTACCATATTATTACAGCATTAGATGCGGTCAAATTATTGGCTAAAAATTAATTGTGCGATTCAGCATTGATTTAAGTTAATTATTTCTGTAAATAATTTGTTTTCACTTTAGTGCTCAAAATAATGAAAATTATCTATTTCTATATCATTATTTTTTTACCCGCTTATTTGTGATCTTTATTTGATTTCTTAAATGAAACATAAATTACAAAAGTTTATAATTATGACTGAACCTCTTAACTTTTTTATAAGTAAGCCAAAAGAAATACTCCACAAAAAATATTTTTA
The DNA here is from genome assembly GCA_946251855.1 of Alsophila aescularia. NCBI lineage: Eukaryota > Metazoa > Arthropoda > Insecta > Lepidoptera > Geometridae > Alsophila > Alsophila aescularia. Next base: position 23,649,974 of record OX276373.1, on the reverse strand, counting down.
TTAAAAAAACATGCTAATATAAAAAAGACCTACTAACGCCCTCTGTTAAAATATATCCAAACTATAACTGCAGCCTCACGCAAGCCATCTAGCGGCAACCATGAGAACCACATTTTAAGCGAGCCATCTAAAAGTGAACAAGATTTCCTTTAAAAGTGTTAGATGGCGCTAGTAGGATGAGCTTTAAAAGCTTGCGTAGGCGCAGGTTTGCATATGTGTGTGTTCTTGTATATGATACAGCGATACAAGAGCAGTCTGGATGTATATTGTAGAGCTTTTGGTAGCGTTCGTTCTTTTGTTTGTTTACATTGTGTTTTACGTTGTTTTTTTTCAGTATTTGGTGCTAGACTTGTTTTGAACTGCAGACCTGGCTAAATTCATTCAATTTTCAAAATTGAGTCGGGTTTTAGTTTTTTAACTTGTCATGTTATTGATATTTTTTTAGATTTCAGCTTGTGGCTGCTATCTTCTACACCAATTGAAATATTATGTTTGATTATAAAATGTAAAATAGCTTATTAAGCTTACTTTCTTTACGCGTTGGTTTGAAAACATATAGAGTATGTACGTTTATGTATCCAATTATTTCGAACTTTAGATATAAATACGTAGAACTTAATTTGCCGCAATTTGGCAGTATTTCAAACGTTCCAGTATATCATAACGACTCGGCTACGGATTTATTGCAATATAAATCATACTTTGAGGCACAAGCTTTGGAATTATTCTGCGATTTATACGAGGCAAGTGTAGAGTCAAGAATACAATGTAGAGTGCTTTATCGCTTGACATTTAATATTAAATTATTACTGTGAAATATTGATTTTGTACAAAGTTAATAATTGTGTATTATTTTATGGTGTTCAATAACCACCAGTGTAGTGTGTTATCGTATTGTCATATTTTAATATAGCTGTGCCCGCGGCTTTGCCCGCGTGGTCATTTCTCTGGGCTATGATTGCCCTATGAACTAAATTACCAATACGCAAAACTCCTTCAGCCTATCCAACACTGCATCACAATCGGTCCACTTTTACGTGATGCGCGAACAGACAAACAAAGACACGATTTCATATATATCATATTCTTGTTCACTTAGCTTATTTGAAGTCTCCTAGACCGTATTTTTTACTATCTTTATTGTAAGTACAGACTGTTTGGTACTTTCTGCTTTATTATAAGTACAGATTCAAATACATTATAGGTACATGATAATTGAATCTGTTAAAAATATTAGTTATACCTACCTATTTTGCCATGGTAAGTAAATATTTTATTAGTTATATTTTCTTCAATATCAGGTTGATAAACTTTAAAAGCAGGTAGTTTTATTTCACATTCATATAAAACTATGAAATTTATAGGCGTTAAAAGTGTTAAAGTATATTTAGTATGCAAAGTGCGCAGTGGTAGGCACCCGAGGTGACGAGGAACACATTCAAATGCGAAAGAACTCGCCGGACTCGTGACGAGAATCCATCGACGCAGTTTAAACATTATTCTTTCATTCGTAAATGACTAGATTATACCTATTACCATAATCCTTTATAGTTGCTTATTGTTGTACTATGTTTTATATACAAGTACATAGGTAGTAGGGTAGATCGTTTGTCTTGTCTGCTCGTAATGGCTCGTTAAAAGCTTGCCTACGCATAGCATAACAAATCTCTTCTTTTTTTTATGGAATTGATACACATTTTCAAGTTTTTTAAATTATAGGTTTGCAAAAAGCTTTCAATCTAAGTTAGTTTACCGTACTAGAAAGTTATAACTACATAGAAAACAATGTCATATGACACGACACAAATCCATACAAAACCCAATTTGTGTTATGTAACGACTAAACGTGTTAAGGATCGTAGCTCTTAAACGAATGTACCTATTTTGAGGAGTTTTTTTTTGTTTGAAAGCTGATGTCATGGTGATGGTTCTCACCTATAATGGGGGTGGAGAGGAGGGTCTGGATAGCTCCCAAAGGAATGGACCGATTTTGATTCGGTTTTTTATGTTTGAAAGCTGGTCTGATCGAGATACTTCTTAGCTATAATGGGGAGCGGGTTTATTTTTCTTTTGTGCTTGTTTATTGTGAAGCATTGCACTGCCATCATCGATCTTGAGGCTTAAATTTTGAACTTCCGAGTTCGATCTTTATTTGTTCTACACTATCAGAACAAATACGCATTTGATTATATTAATTCGTAGAACAAAAGAAACCGTCTTTAAATCGATTTTAAGAAAAACGAGTAAACTAACTTTTAGGAAATTATATGGAAAAGTACACCAAAATAAAAACATGCAAAATGGCCCAGAATTCTCAGAGAAATCGTGTAAAAAAATTACAAAAACATCATCAAATTATGAGACAAGAAATTGCTCTACCAAAAAACGAATTTTTCATATATTTTTTTATAGCCTATGTGGCGTACTCGGGATGCTGTAAGGATTCTAACGATACCCCATACATCCAAATCTGTTCAGGCATTTATAAGTTATGGTGGTTCACATACATACATACATAAATACGTGAACCCTGAAAACATTACACTCCTTTTTTGGCAGTCGTGCAATAAAAAGGTAAGAGACAAAACGAGAAAGTCTTTCTTTTTTACCCGACTGTGGCGAAGCAAGAGAACGGTAATCAGTTTAACAGTATATGTATGTATGTGGATGTTCCACCATAGTGCGCCCCTATAAAACTCGATTTTGACAAGCGACGTGTCAATCAATTCGTCCTCATAGGCTATTTCTTTTTACTCGACTACGGCGAAGCAAAGGAAGGGTTATGAGTTCAAACTAAAAAATTGGTCTGATTTTGACAAGCGAGGTATCAATCAATTCGTCATCATGTATAAACCGACTAAGGCGTCATTTTTATCCGACTACGTCTAGGCAAAATAATGGTTATATGTTCAAACTAAAAACTTGGTCCGGTTTTGACAAGCGAGGTATCATTCGATTCGTCTTCATCGCATGAGTGTCATAGCCTATTTTTTACCCGACCGTAGTCGGGTTTAAGGTTTTGTTAGTCGTTGGTTAATAGAGTAAGAATTAACGTCTAAAAAAGGTAGGTACGTCTTCACTGTGGCATACGTGATCAATGCTATCGTGTCGTGTCATTGTTGTGTCGTATCATTCATTCATAAATTTAATCGCATTTTATTGCGATTATTCACACATTTATCGCTACCTGAGATATAAACATATAAAAAAATTATAAATAGATTGATTAATTGGTGAGTATTTGCAAAGATAATATTATGGGTTAAGTGTGTGTTATCGTTTTGTATATTATCTTTAGGTACATTTTAAGTCGCAAATGATAGGTGTTGTTATAATATTCATCATCATCATCATCATCATGTCAGCCTTTAGAAGTCCACTGCTGAACATAGGCCCAAAGAGCGCCATGACGAGCGATCTTGTGTCGGTGGATGGATCCACCTCCATCCACCGACTTCCTGCGATGGCTACAATGTCGTCGGTCCATCGTGTGGGGGTCTCCCCACACTTCACTTGCTTGTTCGTGGTCGCCATTCGAGAACCTTTATTCCCCAGCGGTTGTCGGTTCTGCGAACTATATGGCCTGCTCATTGCCACTCCAACTTGCAAACTCTAGAGAGAGAACTATGTCGGTAACCCTCGTTCTTCTACGGATTTCCTCATTTCTGATTCTATCACGTAGTGAAACATCGAGCATAGCTCTCTCCATTGCACGCTGCGCAACTCTGAGCTTTTGTTTTTGCTTTTGAGACCAATAGTTAGCGACCACGTCTCAGTGCCGTATGTCATCACTGGCAACACGCACTGATTATAGACTTTCGTCTTAAGGCTCTGCGGGTAAACGAGAAGATATGGCGTAATTTCCCGAACGCTGCCCATCCGAGTTCGATTCGTCGGTTGATCTCTTTGTCGAAGTTGGATCTACCCAGTTGAATCGTCTGACCCAAGTAGACATAGTGATCAACAGCTTCGATAATATCGTTCCCTACATAAACCGGCATGGGTACGAAATGGGCATTTGATATGATGTTCGTCTTGCCCATGTTCATTTTAAAACCCACCTGTTGTGAAACAATATTGAGGTCACTGAGCATTATGCTTAGGTCTTCCAGGGTTTCAGCCATGATGACTATATCATCAGCAAATCGAAGGTGAGTGATGTATTCGCCATTATTGTAACACCAAATTCGTTCCAGTTCAGAAGCTTGAATATATCTTCCAGTGCAGAGGTGAACAGTTTCGTAGAAATAACGTCTCCCTGTCTCACCCCTTTTTGCAGCTGGATAGAATTCGTGCGTTGCGTGCTCTGATCCTGAAGACGAACTGTCATGGTGGCCTTGCTGTACAAACACTTCAACACTTCGATGTACCGGTAATCAATCTGGCACCGCTGTAATGACTGTAGCACTGCCCAGGTCTCGACTGAATCAAAGGCTTTCTCGTAGTCCACAAACGCTAGACATAGTGGCCGATTATACTCTTCGGTCTTCTAAATAATCTGCCGGAGCGTATGGATGTGGTCTATGGTGCTAAAGCCTTTCCGGAATCCAGCTTGTTCGGGAGGCTGAAAGTAGTCAAACTTCGAGCGAGACGGTTTGTAACAACTCTCGAAAACAGCTTATAGACGTGGCTCAGCAGCAAAATGGGCCTATAATTCTTCAAAAGGGTTTTATCACCTTTCTTAAAGAACAAAACCACTACGCTCCTGTGCCACGCCTCTGGCGTAGTACCCTCGAGGATGACGGAGTTAAACAGCTTCAGTTATAATATTATGCGCATTTAATTAGTATTATATACATACACTAGCTGTGCCCGCGACTTCGCGAGTGGTCATTTCTCTAGGTTAAAAGTACTCTATGTGCTATTCGAAGACCTTAAATACCAATATCCAACATTTGATCAAAATTCCCTCAGCCGTCAAAAATATTTTTATCGATTGCTAGGCTTCTACTCATCGGATTGAGATACCAATTAGCCCAGTTTTTAAGTCAAACCTTAAGGTATCCAACAGTGAAAACTACATCGCAATCGGTCTAGTAGTTGTTATGTGATGCGCGAACAAACTCACAGACAAACAAACAAACAAACAAACAAACAAACAGAGACACGCTTTTAAAGAAATGGTATATTCTTGATCAGTAGCTTATTTTAAGTACCCTAAACCATTTTATTTAATTATCTTCTTTGTATAGACTTTTTATTCTTCTTGCTTTATTATAAGTATAGCTAGATATGTCAAACCTGCCCACTCACCAAGCATTTACCGAAGTATAAACTAAACACCCAGTCTAAATTAATTACAGCTCAGTGTCAATTCTTCGAGCATATATTGGATATATGCTCGAAGGTGTCAATTATTTGAGAATCTTGGTGATCTTGCTGGTCGGTCCGCTTACACTTTTTACGTTGATTCTAGACAATATCCTAGGTTAGGTACATACCTACCTAGGGGCCGTTCGTTTTGTAACAATTGGCGAAAATAACTGTTAAAAACGTTAAATATGATCGCAATTAATTAATAATATGGCGAAATTAGCGTTCTGAACGTTTTCGGTCACCGTTCGTTTTGCAAGTTTCGATGACTTGTTGACATAGGAAAATCAACTTTATTCCGTCAGGGACAGGGTCGTTTTTCATTCAGTTTGAAAAGGATCGGTAGTGTCAAAAGTTGCAAGAATTACAAAAGTGTTGAAAACGTTCAAAGAAAACGGCTTCTTAAAAATGTACATTTCGAAACTGCCCACAACGCCATTTCATCATCTCGAACGCAGGGCTAGTACCTACTTAACACATGTACAAATTAATATTATATTTTCTTTGACAGATCTACAAACGAAGCTGTGATCAAAATAAAACTGTATGAGTACATAAAGGTCATACTCATTACTCGCTGGATCGTCCGTCCGTCCGATTGAAACGCCAGCCTGTCGGCCAACTGGTCGGCCGGGCGGTACCAGGCCATCATAACTCTTTCAGAGCTTTCCACTGCTCGCCCCCACCATTCAAAGTCATGCTTATGAATGAACTTGAGTCTATGTGTAGGTATGGCTTATTGTAGCGACACACTGTTTCTCTGTGTGCAGTGTGCACGTGTTTATTTGAACCAATGTGGTGGGCATTCATGTGAATTTTCTTGTGTCAACAACGAAGCTGGTTTGGATTTGGACAGAAATAGTTTGTTGCTTTGAGTTCGCGAAGTTGCAAACTTGGTCTTTTTAGTTGTACATTGAAATGCTTATAGGTTTTATTATTCTAGTAAAGCCCTATAACCAATATTTAAATATAGGCTACATGTGGCTTTAAACATATAATTTATGTAATAGTAATATGTATTATAAGAGGCAACCAAGCACTAGCTCATAAGACGAAAAACAAACATGTATTGCTTTTCCTGTTAGGCAGTCACTTTTACCTACGATTCAGTGTTCTTGTATTCAATGGAATTTGAGAAGATTCTGCCTGTTAAATACCAAAATGCTGCCGGTAAGATTCCTACATATTTCAATCGCCGCTTCCCTTGAGTTATTAATACCTTAATTTCTTTGCAGTTTCTCTGTTTAATGTTCGCAAAACACTCAGTAGTTAGTAAATACTTTGGAGAACAAAGATCTATTTTGTTCTTTGATACTGTACTTGTATAAAGTTTGGACAGATATGACTTTAGTAACGAGCAGTTTGTAGATATTCATTGTCCATTAGTACTATTATTTATTGTGGTCCCATTTTTTATTGTAACATTTGTTTATTTAAAAAATATTAAACAATTAATTACTGTCATCACTGATTATGGATTAACCATGTGACACGCAAATGGATCCCGTCTGGCCCGGTCTTTATTCAAATGTGCGTGTAGTAAGAAAATAAAAGTATACTCTACGTACTAGAGGATAAGGTTTTACGTCATTAAAATACGACTTTCTTTTTAGACAAACCAGGTGGTACATAAAAACAAGTTTCAACTCGATGAAGCATAAAAATCTGCTGACCACGTTATGGTGTTAGGTTACATACATTGATAATGTCAACATTTACGATCAAATAATAGCAGGTAAACGAACAGAAAACCACATAATAAGAAATAGTGCAGACGTAACAAAGCTTCCATTCATATAAGACGAACTGGTTAAGTATATATTTGTAGTGCATAATTTAATTTATGTTTTTTCACTTGAACCAACTTGTGTTTTCTTTTTTCTCTCTTGAAGCTATGACTAGTATTTGTGCGAATACTGAAAAACAGTGTATACAATTAAATGGTTCATATGTACTTAGTACAACAACAGTGTTTATATTGAACATCTGACACCTGGACTAGGAGGGTTTCTGTATCTCAGGTGCTAGCGCCAGTAGTTTTTAACCCCCGAACAAAGAGACGGTTATAAGTTTAGGGTGTGTCACTGTGTGTGTGTGTGTGTCAGTCTGTGGCATCGCAGCTCCCAAACGAATGGACCGATTTATGATGCGGTTTTTTCTGTTTGTAAGCTGATGTGATCGAGATGGTTCTTAGCTATATGGGGAGGGAGAGGGGAAGGGTGTGGAGGGGGTGCGAATCGTAGCTTCCAAAGGGATGGACCGATTTAGCTGCGGTTTTTTATGTTTGAAAGCTTGGGTAAACGAGATGGTTCTTAGCTATAATGGGAGGAAGGAGAGAAAGGGGGGGGGGGTGAGGATGTAGCTCCCAGACCCCACACGAATATGGGGGTGGGGGGAATTAGGAAAAGGGGGGTGCGAATCGTAGCTTCCAAACGTGTGGACCGAATTAGCTGCGGTTTTTTTATGTTTGAAAGCTGAGGTAAACGAGATAATTCTTAGTTATAAGGGAGGGGAATGGGGGTGAAGATCGTAGCTCCCAAACGAATGGACCAATTTTGATGTGGTTTTTATGTTTGAAAACTAATGTGATCGAGATGCTTCTTAGCTATAATGGGGGGTGGGGAGTCGGGGGTTACATCAATTTGAAAATAAACATAGTTGGAAGGACAATTAGGGGGAGGCAAATTTCGGCTCGGGTCCGGGCGGCAGATACGCTACGCCACTGTGTGCAAGACTATTAAAACTATTAAAGCCACTGCTATTTCGATGAAAGGGTTACACGTGCATTTAAAAACTAAGCATCATATAGAGTATGCCTATACATATATTATGTATGCGAATACCGCAAATGAAAATTTCAGTCCCGCAAATACCGAGATTGAATACAGGCTGCAGATTTGAAGCACTAGTAGTGCATCATGAAGCTTATTGCCATTGTTAGGCTACTTATTTAAAAAGTTAGGTACCTATATCAACCCCTTATTGAACAACAGCGCGTAGTGTATATGTTCCTTGACGACAGTCTAATAAAATAAGAAAATTATTTGATTTATCCAAATACATTTTGAAGAACTCTTATTGTATTACACAACATTTCACATCGTTCCATTTGTAATGTTGTTGGTAATAAATTCACGTTTAGTTGAAAATACACAAAAAGTACACGATTTTATTCAGCTGTTGTTGTTTCTTTTCTAGTTAGCTTTTTCATCCGCGCGGACTACATTTAATCGCGAAAAAAAGCATCCTATGTTCTCCTAGGATATTAAAAACCGATGCAAAAGTAGAGCACCGAAGCTCTAAATTCTTTTTAACAGACTTGTTATTATTTCGTATCCATGGCAACCGTTCCTTACAGCGAGTAATCGATATTTTCCAGTTTTCCCGTGGAAACTTACCATTTTTCAGGAAAAATATATCCTATGTTGGTCTCTATATTGTACAGTACCTATTTAGAAAGTTTATCAAAATCTGAGCAGCCGTTTTAAAACTCCCCAAACAAACAAACTGACAACGTTTTACTTTAATATATTGGTGTGGATTGGTAATGATATAGTCACAGTACATATTATAGTCTTTACAGAACTATATGTGTACTGTGATATAGTTCCGTCAATGTACTGAGATACTACCAAACTATAGTAGTAGTGTTATATGATTGAACGCCTCATGACGTATTAACGTAATTTTGGTGGTACGTACAATCCATACCAATATATATAAGTGAAACGTTGTCTGTTTATTTGTTTGTTCATGTTTGTTTGGGGAGCTTTCACGCGATATCTTTTTGATGTAATTTGGAATGGATAAAGCTAGAATAAAACATAGGATACTTGTTATCCCGGAAAATTGTAAGTTTTCACGGGAAAACTGGAAAATGTTGATTACTCGTTGTAAGGAACGGTTGCCATGGAACGAAATAATAACAAGTCTGTCAAAAAACACCAATAGCGTTGGTGCTATACTTTTGTATTGGTTTTTAATATCCTAGAAGAACATAGGATGCTTTTTTCGCTATAAACTGTAGTCCGCGCTGACGAACTCGCGGGCGAAAGCTAGTTTGGGTTTAAAGTTAAATCTTCGCGGGCCACTACATAAGCCCCGGCGGGTCGCATGCGGCCCGTTGGCCGCGGGTTGATTACCCATATCTAGTACTTTCATTATAGAGCATTCAAATTCATTCAATAACAGTTCAAACTTTATTAATGAAAATCACATTCAGCACTACAAGTTTATATAACTTCATTCATAGTCACGAACTGATGAATGAAGAGACAGCATTAACCATATAATCTACTACTGTTTATAAATTTTATAAAATTATTGGTCAGGTGAAAAAAATAACTAAAATATTTCGTAAATACGAATGACTTGTTAAACTTAAAACTAATTGACAAAAAGGTTGTTGTTACACAATTTTGTAACTTTAAAGTTCTTTTGCTCGTGCTTGAATCACTTAAAATAGGTAATATACCTGTATACTACCTACATTTTGCTGGAGAAAAATCTCGTAATAGAATCGGAAAATGCAGGCCACGCAACTAGTTAAAAAGTAAAACGTTTTCGTGGAATCGTTGAGCAACAGTAACGCGAGAGTGAGGCGGTTGACTGGCAGTTTTGGCAACATTCTGTATAGCGATCAACAGTGTGAGGGAAGTGGACACCGCAACATCCTTTAGTGTCGTGTGGATTGTAGTGGTGCGCTTATTGGTTGTTTTACACGTTACGAAACATTATTGAAATAAGCTCAATACTAATTGCAATTAAGCTTTTGATTATATAAGCATGCTACGTTGAAATGGGACTGGACTGGCCACGTCTGTAGGATGAGTCTGCAGGATGATTTTACCCACACAAACGGGTTGTGGGTAAAAGCAGCAACTGATTTGCACCAGCAAAATGGACGAATTGGACTCCTACTTGAAAGACTGGTCCATTGTAGCACGAAACTGATAGGAGTGGAAGGAAGGTGCGGGAAGGGAAGGCATTTACCCTGCGGTAGGATTGTAAATGCTTATAAATAAACGTGATCAATTTTGTTAATGAAGCAATATGGACGAAGATTTGTATTTAATAATATGCTCAATCTTTCTCACTATCTCTATGAAAAAAAAAACTCCCGTTGGTGAGAACAAATTTTGTCAATCACAGGACATTATACATATATTGTAACTAGCTACGCCCCGTTGTTTTACCGGCGTTGATTATGATGACGGATGATGGTGATAATGAAAAGTAGGATATAAGCTATCCTGGTAGCAAATTTCATCCAAATCCGTTCAGCCGTTTGAGCGTGAAAGAGATTCAAACATACACACATTTCTATAGATAAATGGCGTTAATCATTTTTATGCATTTTATGACGTTTTTTATGGATTGTCAGTTGTAATGTATGGAATTCTGCATCGCGCATTAGAAGTTTTCCGTTCGCTATGGGAGTATTAATTTTCAAAACTCTAAGCCCTGATTGGCCGGTTAGATAGTGGCTACACTTCTCTGATTTATAATATTAAGTGTAAAGTGTGATAATTTTGATTAATTTTATCCGGAAAGCGACAAAGCAGAAGGGGCAGATACATTCATTTGTTTGAATGAGCAAGACTCATAGATACCTATATAATATTCAAACAAAACTGGCTTGAAGTTGTGTCTTCTGTTTTGTTTCGAAGAGAACACTAGAAACTCCGGATATCAGACGTTAAATATATCAGCAGAAATAGGTATTTGAAAGAATTCGGAACTGTATATTTTAGTGCGATAGGAAGTTACTGTATCACGCTCTATATTTGCGCTCAAAATTTATACGATGACATAACTTTGTTTGAAATTTCAAACCACAAGGCCAGAAAAATATGTCAGCGCTTGTGATGAACGGAAAGGATCGCAAATATACCTATTTAAATTGTGAATATATATTTGATTGTAGATTTGAGTTTTTTTTCATGAAAATTTATAAATTGTAAAATAAATGAATTAGGTATATTATACAGCAAAAGTAAATTACAAGAAAAACGGTTGTTTCCGTACATATATTTCGACCTTGGTTGGTCTAGGAACGAGTCTGATAACAAATTAATGGAAAGAATAATTGTTCCACGGAATAATAATATTCTTTATTCAATGATCAAAATCATTAGTTTAAAAGCTAAAAAAACACGCATGCCTGCCAAAAAAGCACATATCGCTCATCTCGTGGAAAATCGTCGGAATTGTACATTTATGCAAATTTGAGATAATTATGTCAAAACATCTGTAATGAGTGTTTACGTTTGGAGAAAAATTGACGGAAATGTATTTCTATTAGTTTTCGCTAGATGGCATAAACGTAATTTTTCCATTTATAAAGAATCGAAAACTTTGTGAATGGAACAACGCCTTAATGGTCAGTTGTGCAGGGGGCTTCCTTTATCACGGTTGCTTGCGAGTGCAACATCGACGTAAAGTATGACATTTTTATTATTTTTCTCTAGGTGAACAGTGACGAAATTGCATTGAGAATTTACATTTACGTCGTTAATACTACAACCAAACGTATCTCTTTTAACGGAACAATGACGAAATTGTAGAGATAATGCAATTTACGTCATTGTTGCTTTTTTGTTTATCTCTCTTACTAATTATTGACTGAAATGTGGTAAAGTATTCATTTTTAAGTTAAAAAAGTTTGAATAGTTTTGTCACATTACAGGTCTACCTTATTTTTCAGTTTTTACAAAATGAATGAACGTGCAAAACGGTTGGTGAAATGTGCAAATGAGAGTAAAATCTTAATTTTTTGAGATATTCATGCTCAAAAAAATTCACAGAAGAGCAATGGCGCGAAACCTTTAATGTATTGGGCATTAGGTACTATAAAAGACAACGTGATTTTCTTAACTCAACAATTACAGTACTAGGTATGTTGAACATAGAAAACCCTACTGTTTAATTTAATCAATAGTACCTACATATTTAAATCAATCACTTATTTTGCGGAAACTTTTATAATGTCTTGACATTGACCCTATTAATTTAATAAGGTCGATGTGTCTTGACGAACATTTTCTAAGGCTTTACCAGTGACAGTGACAGTTTGAAAGTTGTAAGATCGCATTAATTTTAGTACTTACTATCAAACTAATTAGAAAACTTATAAAAGATGGTTTGTTCTCTATGTTTAATATAATTTACATCTAATTCTGTGATGATTATTTGGAATAAGATATTTTCAGAATATTGTTATGGTATTGGTTATGAACCTTCCTTATGCACACTGATAAGTTTAATATAAGTAATTAAGTGTAGTTTTCAATAGATTTTGTGATTTTAGTACCATCTTGTTAAAAAAAATTGATAAACATGTATCATTTTTTATAATAGTTATATCCTTAAAAATTTGGCCGTGTATGGTTCGTATTTAAGATTTAAGTGAGACTATGTACAATTTTCCTGGCCTTTTATATCATGTGATTTTTAGAAAGGCTCATAAAAATAATAATTAAACAATAATTAATGTTTAAGTTGATAACGCAAAAAAATGCTTTTATTTTGTCATAACACCACAAATTTTGTATGGTAATTATAATAGGTAGTTCGCTATATTCTAGTGGAACAGTGACATAAATGTTGTTACCCCCCTTCATTTCTTCAAATTTCAGGAAAACTACTGTAGATATTCAGAACGTTAAGATATTTAATAAAACTACGATTGTATAGACTCATTATTGAGTTAATATCATTAGGCAATATTTGAACAACACGTCATACATTTGAAACCAAATAAAAAATATATTTCAAAACGATCTCCTGTAAAATTGCAAAATGGGCAATTCCGTCAATATTCCACCAGATGAGCGATATGCCAATAAATTAGATACTGTTGGAATGATTGTGCTTATCAAGGCCTTCAAATTGATATCCATATAGAAGAAAAAAAAAAAAAACAAAAGCCAGTCGAGTAAAAAGTGTCGTGGAATGAAACACTGAACTAGCCGATATGATCATCCTGGACTTAAACACATCTGTGATGATGAATGAACCTCGATGAGTTAAAATGAAGGATTCAGTTAGCTATCAATAAAACGAAGCCTTATCTATGATCAATTGATCACACAGTGTGGCTTGCAGTTTATTTTCCTTATACTAGGCATAGAGGATAACTCGATTCATTGCAACCAAATTCTATGAACCCTTGTAATTGTAGAACACACACAGTTAATGAGTGTTAGGATATGTTATATGAGTCATAAAATTGTATAAAACATTCAGTTGCAAGAGTAGATAACGTCCAATCGCTAGCATTGTTCTCGTTAGCTGATATGATAGCTACCGCAATATGTTGTTATCACACTTGCCAGATATTTATAGTGACTGTGAAATGCATTATTTTAAAGTTTCATGACGGTTTGCGTGGATGAAAGGGTACTCTACACACGACACACACATAAGAAAATATTATTGTCACAAGAAAACACGCGAGGTATTTTTGGGTTTTGTGAAGATACTAGATATAGACGCAAAAGTTTGAATACACACACAAACACATATATACCTACAAAGTGCCATTGCCACAACGCCAGGAGAAAAAAATCTTCAATCGGACAAGATTCGTAATGATGTGATCCGACAGAGAACCAAGGTAACCGAGATAGCTCAATGGATAAGCAAGCTAAAGTGGCAGTGGGCTGGTCACATTTCCCGAAGACCCGATAACCGTTGAGGTAGACGAGTTCTCGAGTGGAGATAAATTTGGTTTCCTCAAAACAATAATGAATTTACATGATATTTTCTATGTCCTGAATTAGCACATAGGGTAGTTATTTCTCCGAAAACACAGCGCATCCGCGGGAACTAAATTGCAGGTGGACTAAGGTAAAATTTTCTTTTATAAAGAAACTATCTGTACCCGCGGCTACGCACGCGTGGTCATTTCTCTAGGGTAAAAGTACTCTATGTTCTATTCCAAGACCTAAAATATAATTAAACCAACATTTGATCAAAATTGACAAAATCAAAATGTCCGGATGTCAGTCCAGATCTCTGTTCTCCTCTAAAGTTCGCTTTTCTCAACCGATCTAGACGAAACTAGGTTTTAGGGGTAAAAAGGGGGCTACTGAATATCTCCGCCATATTAAATCCGATTTCGATGGTTCTTTTTTCATTTGAAAGGTAGTAAGATTAAGTTGAAGATCTGATTAGGATCTTCGGCGTGATGAGCAGAATAGCTCCTCAAAATGCAGTAAATTTTCTCACTTTTACTAGTTGAATCAGCCATTTACATTCTAGATAGGGATTGATGGAGCACCTTGGCTATTAATGTTAGTATTACAATAAGGTAACTAGATAGCGCTACTGTGCTAGATTGTCTGCAATAAAGTTTGTACGCGCGAGGTCTACAGCTCACAGAGCCACTAGTATATTTTTACCAAGTTAAGCTTACATAATTACTGAAAAATAGCATTTAAAATATATCTAAGTACCTAACCTACCTATCTAATTACGAAATTGAGGACAGCCAAAAAATTTGTCATATTCCGTAACATAGATTATAAAAGACGCAAGTCGCCGATTATACCATAGAGGGTGGCACTGCACACATGGTCACATATTAACTCCAAGCAACATAATTACCGAGATCAGCGTGCCGGGACCAGGTCAATTCATTTGGAACCAATTGGAATATGATATTTGTTCATTTATTCGCTCATAAACAAGCGATTTCATTCAAGCTTTGTTTACAGACTCGTCACAGGAAAATCCGGCTAGGCATGATAACATTTTGAACCTAATTAACTTTTTACAATAGATATTCTAAAGCTAGTTATAAAGTATAAATATGCACCGGATAAATTAAATGATTGTTTAATTTGGTATGTAGATACACTAGATTCTTGATTAACACTTATGTTACTTTACATCATCTCCTTCAACATTGTCCACGCGGGTAAATCTGCTGAACGCAGCCAGTAAATTAACCCTGGAACCCCACTACTGCACTGTCAATGCAACTAGATCCAAATATCGATAATCAATATTAGTCAAAACTCAAAATGTTATTATGATATGACTTCCAAGAGGAGGAGATTCAAAAATCAACTAGGTTTTTGTGTGTGTGTTCATTGCAATGCTCGGAATTCCTAAAACGATTTTGATACTTATTCTTTTTTTTTTTTAAACCATCAATCTAGTCTCAATAATTTTCATTAAAATAGATTCAGCAGTTTTTATAGCAAATCCATCTGAAGTCAATTATTTACTTCAATGTTTAATGGAAAATCGGCCACAGTGTCTTACTTTTAATAATTCAGTTTGATTGATATATTGTTTTATGCATGATGGGATGTTCCCACGTTGAAAATATACAGTCAGAAAGACACAATGGGCCCGTATGCGCAGGCGCAGCCCACCCTGAAGCGAGCATATATGCCCATACAGCCATGTTTACAGCCGGTTCAATGGCCTCATTCATTATTAGGTGCAAATGATCCAGTATCAGATGGAACCGAAAGTGTTAGTATTAATTTTTAAATATACCTAATGGAATTCATAAGTTAAACAAGGAGAGCTTGTTGGATGATGAAACAATGTTTGAGCTAACTAGAAGAAAAAGTTTATTGAATAAATAATAATCCTACTTTATTCACGTACCTAATTGGAATTTGATGTCCTTGCTTCTATCGTAATGTGTAATCTCTATTGAGATAATTTCTGTTCAAATCAAGATAATTAGAAATGACCCAATCGATAGCGAGAGCTGCGTTCAGCCTCTGTGATTCGACATTGACGTAAAGGTCATTTATTTTCACACATCCATTATTGATGATACGTACCTATAACATCTCCATAAGATTAGATTCAATTTAAAGCGATTTAATAGGTTGCATAGAAGTTGGATAAAGTAGATTACCAAAAATGTTTTAAGACTTGGCTTGGACTTGACTTGATCATGATAATATAATAATCGGTTTTATTATAGACAGAAACACTAATAGCCTCTCTGTCGATCAAATTCTTAAAAAGTTGTCGGGGGCGGATTATTTATTAGCCTTTAGGGCAGATTCAACTTCAATACTCTTTGAATTTTTATTATTTTTAGAGTTGAATTACAATCAAAAATGTTGTTCACGTTTTGAATAATGATTCCTCTTCGAAGATAAACTGTAAGTGAAGATGTGATTCGTAAACACTTCCATATTTGCGGAAATTGTTACGGTTGCCACAAAATCATATTTAGCCCTCATTCCTGTCAGTCTGCACTTGAAAGATTAGCGATACCCATCCGGATCCCGAAGTGGTCCATCACAAACGGTAAAGTGGGTTACGGAGGCAGCAGCACGAACTGCAGCCGTAATAAGGATGCGTCGCATTATCCTATTCGCTTCACCTATCACTAATCGTTCGCGGATAGTCTCCCGCTCTTGCATCAAACTGGCAAATGATAGCTACATTTAAAGAGGATGAAGTGCTTAAATTATCCCCCTCTAATTATTTCCCTCTATATCATATATTAGGATAAGCCCAAAGTGATCTGTTGAATCCAAATTTAGCTGCGCTAAAATGAGATTGGACGGGTTCTATTGGCAGTATGCACAACTGGTCCAAGTCTCTACTCAGCTATGTGCTTATAATGTTGGGTAACTCAGTTGACATGGACAGAGTTTTTAAAATACAAAAGCGATGTATTCAGGTGGTGAACAAGGCCATGGATATGGTATTTGGATAGTTGTGGACCGCTATTTAAAAATGCAACGTTCTTCCTCTACTGTGCATCTATATTATACGGATATTTGTCTTTTTACCAAAACTCACTCGGAATATTTTATGAAACGTAATGAAATTATTACCCGGCAAAAAAAGAGTGATGTTTACGAACCTGCTATACCTATCAATCTCCTTTTCATAATGAAATTTATAAGAAATATGTATTCAATATGTGTATTTCAATTTATAATAGAATTGACAATGATTTTAAAATATTAGAAAGGAATAGGTTGATGAAACTTTTATGTGACTGCTCATAAGTAACTGTTTTATAGCATCAAAGAATTTATAGAATTTAGTGTCAAAAATACTCATTAATATTTGCATGTTTGCATGCAGGCTGAATGCACTGTACCTCTACCTACTCGTACTATTTAACGTTGAGCCCTTTAGGTGGTATATTCTTGCAAATAAATTATTGTTTTTTTTTTTCGGTATAAAGATCTCACACTGTGGGTGCCTGTAAATGGAAAACGACATCACGGGACTTTAAAGAGATTGTAGATGGTGAGATGACGTGAGCCATAGATAATTTGTACGTATGTAGGTAACATCAAGTAAGGATTTCGCTTTACTGGTGTAATTATATTTTATTAAGAAGTGATACTACTAAACATTATGATTTGTTCAAAATCTATCCAAGATCACCGCAGCAAACGTTTTGCAGTCGTAGTAGACAGGACAAGTCCCGGACGTACGGCTTCCGGCAAGAAGTCAAGGTTATGACAAGGTTCCCGAAAATATTGATCTTACGCAACGCGAGTTTTAAAACACTTAGTATATAGATATACATTTATATTTGCAAAAATTATGAAATCTGACTTTTTCATTAAGCAAGTATGAGTAATGACTTATCCTAATATAAGCCTAGTTTAAGAAATGGTTGAGTAACAGCACGTGAGTTTGAAAACAATCTGGAACATGTTAAGGCGAATGACCTTTTGAATCATTTACCCTATTATTATAGTTAATTCAGCGCAGAACACTCAATGTAACCACATGCCTACATCATCTAACAAAATTATGAATAGCCTCCGAATTATTGGACAGAAATTTGGCTCCAAATCTCATGAGAGTGCTGAACACCTTTGGCTTGTTAGAGTGGGTACCAACATCTTCCTCCTTGGAATACCAAAATCTAAAAAAACAGTGAGTAGCGTATATCACTTACCTAGTGAAGCTTCGGGGTCGGAGAGGTCCGACAACGACGGCACTTTCTGCATCGCTCGGGGCTCTTCCGATTCGGGAGGCTCGCTCTTGATGCCGTCAGTGGCGCCGCCGCCTTCATCGCACTGCGGAACGGACATAGATATGAGGATTTCTACTTATGTCTGTGGTATTTCTGGCCTATGAAAGCGTATTGTCTGTGCTGTGGGACAGTATACAGCACTATTTACTCATAATTATGTTTGATATTTATTTGATTGTCAAACTTAGGGCTACATATTTTAGCGTCGTTTCCTAACTGTTACCTATGTTATTTTTACACGACTGCCCATAAAAAGGAGGGCATTGTTTTTAGCAATCATGTATGTATGTTTGTATGTAAAGTTATTTATTCCATCATAACTTTTAAATGCCTGAACAGATTTAGACGTATGAGGTATCGTTAGATTAGAATCCTCACATCCCCCTGAGTAATATTTGTTTTTTTTTTTTAAAACATTGAAAACATTCAATAAGGCGTTAGTATGGCACTATTTTCAAATTCGAAACATAATAATAACTTCGGAATTTACAATATGGGTATCAAATTCAAGGTCTTGATAAGCACATTCCATTAATAGGTATATAATTTATTGGCACAAGCTCTATTTTGGCAGGGCAGGCGTGTTTATTTTAGCTTTTAAACGATTTATTAACTGGTAGAATTAATGGCGTTAACTAGGTACCCTGTCTGATGAAAACTATATATTAGATATTAGATTATTTAGATATTTTTTATTTATTTGTTGAAATTGTTTTAGTAATTTTAATTTTATGGAATTCTTGGTGTTTTTATAGACAAGTCTACGTTCAAACATCTCCCAATTTATTTTATTTTTGCATGACTGAAGCAGCTTGGTTGAAACAAGTCTATACGCTCATATTTTAACTTTCAAAGCCCAGCGGCCAGCACCTGATCCCATCAGTTGGGCCTTAAGTCCAAATAGTATTCGAGTCACACATAGAGCCCCGCTTCCGTTCGCTGTTCGGACATGCATCGCTTAAAAATACTTTATTCACAACATGAACAATGCTCACCTTTACCGCGTCACCAGCTTTGATCTATCTTTAGACCTGTTTTGAAGAATAAATCGAGTATTCAAGAAAAACGTTTGAATAGGGCGCTCGCGAAGGTCGTGTCAATGCGAAAAATAAAGATCAATTCATAAACTCATTTTTCTGATAATATTATGTGTTGACGATTACTTATATGCACAATCTTCTCGCCATTTTTATTTGTAATTAGGTACTTGACGAGAGGTAGAAGCAAAAAGTAAAAAAATACATTGTAGAAATAGGTTTACTCACAAAAAGAAGATCAAATAAAATGTGTATTCATTTAAAGGGATCAACTTGTACTAGTATTTATTCTGTGTCATCATGAAACATTGAAGAATGATGATGTCACCGGTCACCGAAGAAGTATTAAAGGTTTTACTATTACAACATACTTACTCTTAGCACCTAGCGTTACATCCTTGCCGCCTACCATAAAGGGACTAATATACAAAGAGGCAAAATGCAAACTTTACTTCTAACAATATAAATCGATCCAGTCAGTGTATGTGTCGTGGCGATATCGAAGAATTGCTTATTTCATGAAATCGTCGATAATTTCATGAATATTATAACTTCATGGAATGGCCAGCAAAAACTGACCATCGTTGAAATGTCAACTTTAATGATAGTTCAATCCACAGGCAATTTTATTAAATATCATTAATGTAGGGTTTTCATGGTACCAAAGGTGTACAAACAGAAAGGTATTCAAGTCTAAAATTAAAACACAAAGACAAAAACACGAAAACTTCGTCTTACTAACCTATCACTGCTATCACGGCCAAATCGGGCTTCCGCCAAGCGCATCTAGCGGTGGATAATGTAACTATTTCACGATATGATCACTAAGATGTTTATTATCATAAAGTAGCCATGCGTTTGCTTTCCAAATGCTGATTATTCATTCATCTGGGCAAACCATTACATGATGTCACCGATGATTTCATGAAATATAACTTTTTCATGATTTAGCCAACCATTTCATGAAATGATCAATTCTATGATATCGCCACGACGTAAAAGTCAATAAATTCACAAGTATTATAAGTACTTACTTAAGTTTGCTTGTTGCTCTGACCCTCCTCAATTGAATCTCGTAACCCATGACACGGTTCCTAATCACAAAGTATATCAATATTACCCAATAAAAACGTCAAAATCGAATCAGCGTCCCCTCGCTCGGTCCAATCAGGCGCAACATGTCCAACAAATGCGATGTTCTATGAAGTCTATGAGTCCGTATTGTCAATGAAGCATGTTTTGAGATGTGAATCAGACCTTCAGCACCGTATGACATTCGCCTGCGGCATGAGGGCGAAGGTAAATGCACGGAATACTAGTTTTAAAACCATTACTAATAAACGTTTTACCTTCTAAAACTTATTTTAAACTAGCTGCAATACCGCAGATTATCCGTGTGGAGAATTTTGATTAAATATGATGATAAAAAGTATCTTGTCCATCTCAAAAATGGTATCTTGTAAATCTGAATTCATGACACATATCACTTTGACAACTGACACTTTGATACCTGTCACTATACTCCTTTCACTTTGACACCTATCACTCTGACACCAGTCACTTTGACAACTGTCACTTTGATACCAGTCAGTTCTCCCATAAAGGCTGACATGATGATGATGATGAGGTATATATGTGATATTACAGAACCTAAACTATCCACATACCCATCAAAATACGTTGAGCTGTTTCAGCGTGAAGAACTATCAAACATACACTTATGCACATACGCGAGCACACACATATACCCTCTCACTCACTCATATTCTTTCGCATTTATAATATTAGTGTGATGAAAGTTTCTAATGTAAGCCTTGATGCATACTGAAGTATTTCGTGATTACTGACGGACTATTATATAGTCATTACCTTACTAACTTACTGTATAGGTATCTAATTATAACTTTTTTTAAGTAACATTTATTGCAAAGCACAGATGTGTGTGTAATACACATATGGTACTACCGTATGTAAGGTAAAAATATCATGATTCACAAAATCAAATGACACTAAAACTGAGCGTACTAATACTGCAATATTAGAGACCACTCTCTAATTGAATCATATTTTTACACGTTGTTCGTATATCTTAAATTTTTGTAGATCTTTCTTATTAGAGTTCTAGTCCAAACTCTACTTACAGCTCGTTACTTAACATATTATAGCTTAACATTGGCTTAGGTAGTAGTAAAGCAACTGAAAATAACATTTTTTTAAATCGTGTCTTTCTTTTTCTCTCTTAGTTTGTTAGTTTGTCAGTATGTTTGTTCGTGCATCACGTAAAAACTACTGGACCGATTACAATGTGGTTTTCACTGTTGGATAGCTTAGGGTTTGACTTAAAAAACTGGGTTACTTGGTATCTTAATCCGATCAGTAGAAGCCGAGCAATAGATAAAAATATTATTGACCCATGAAGGAATTTTTATCAAATGTTGGTATATTGGTATTTTAGGTCCTGGAACAGCACTTTTTTAACCTAGAAAAATGACCACGCTTGCGAAGCCGCGGGCATCAGCTAGTGTCTAAACCCAGTCCACAAAAACCAACATGCCTATCAATCGGGAAAATCCACAGAGACTGCACTTCATCAAGTAGTCCACAAAATCGAATCCGCTCTGGAAAACAAGCAATCATGTTTGGTCACCTTTATTGACATTGAAGGGGCATTTGACAAGACGACGTTTCCCAGTATCGAAATAGGGCTGAAGGACATAGGCGTGGACAATAGAGTGAATAAATGGGTCACGACCATGCTCTCAAGTAGAGCGGCCAGCATAGAAACAGCGAATACAAGTCGCTGTCTTGTTACTAGAGGATGTCCACAAGGAGGCGTGTTGTCCCCACTTCTTTGGATAGTGGTAGCAAATGAACTTATTGAACTCCTGAACAAAGATGGTATGGTTACCATCGGATACGCAGATGACCTGGCAATCATGATTTCGGGACTGTTTGAGGCAACTCTATGCGAAAAATGCAGAGAGCGCCTCGGACAGTTGAGAGATGGTGTGAACGCCATAGTCTATCTGTGAACCCTCAGAAGACAGAAATGGTTCTGTTTACCCGAAAAACTAGAAAAGCAAATTGGAAACTACCGAGTTTGTTTGGCACAAAGTTGACTCTAAGTAAGGAAGTTAAATATCTAGGCATCTGGCTAGATAGTAAACTTTTGTGGGGAAAACATCTTGACCACGTTACCATAAACGCAACAAATATTTTGTGGCAAAGTACCTGATCAGTCGGAAAGGACTGGGGCCTGAAACCAAAACTATGCTGCTGGCTATACACCGTATTAGTGCGGCCAGTTCTCACTTATGGGTGTGTAGTGTGGTGGACGCGAACAAACCTGGTGACAACAATCACCAAACTACAGCAAATTCAGAGACTTGCGTGCTCTCTCATTAGCGGGTGTTCGAAATCGACACCTTCAGCTGCTTTGGACATGGTCCTGGGTCTGACTTCTTTGCACCTGCACATACAGCAGGAAGCAACGGCATCAGCACTTAGGATAAAGTCCACAAACCAGTGGAAGGGCAACAGACCCATTACAAACCACTGCGGAATCTTGGATAGAGCAACAAGAATCATACCAGAGGCAAAGACCGGTACAGACAGAATGGCCAGCACACACCTTGATAGCAAGAGGTATGAGCTGACTACGATGGAAGGTGACCTGGAAGGTCTCTCAATTAGTTGTAACATCTACACAGGCGGTGCAAAAAATAAAACGGGAGTAGGTTGTGGTTTTTATTCGCCGGAAACTGAGCTTTCCGTTCAAGTGCGTGTCGCGTTACGAAAAATCATTAGGGTTGCAATAGTTTTCGCGGTTTTCTAACTACGTTGGTCTGTTATGACGAGGAGTCAAATCGTGCGTGCATTAAGTAATTGACCTAAGACAGTCGGTTTTTATTTTTTAACGTATACGAAAGGATGGACTCAATCGGTTCAGAAATTCCGGTGATATGAGATAAAGAAATAAAAAGTCATACTAATCCGTGTGTATTATTAAAATCCATAGTTCCTACTTATTAAATTCTCATCTGTTAAATTAATAAAAAAGTTAATTAGAATCGCCACGCTATGCCATAGAGGAAGTGGTTATCGCTTCATGAAACCAAATTGACTGAAACCCTTTTCCGTGACTACATCTAAAATTACCTACCCGTTTGACAAATACGGTAACTTAATACATATGGCAGAATAATGAATTCCGTGCGCAGTGAGCCGTCAGTGATTAACCCGTAAACATATCGGGGGTATTTTCGTCCGGCGCGAAGTGTGGGGTCGCGCTCACCCCTGACTATTTTGTCTTGGCACGTGATTATCGATATTGGGGGCACGAAACCAATTCACTTACACCTCTTATTACTGTAGCTGAAGATTGATAAATGTTGAGGGCTGTTTTTTTGGGATACCTTTAACGTTTATCACTTCATTATCTAATATTTTAAAAATAGACTTTAGCTATGGCTTATTTGTAGACAAAAGAATATATTTATTTTTATCTGTAAACTAGCTATGCCCGCGGCCCCGCTGTGCTGTTCCAAGACCTAAAATACCAATATACCAACATTTAATCAAAATTCCTTCAGCCGTCAATAATATGTTATCGATTACTCGGGTTCTACTCATCGGATTGAGATACCAAGCACCCAGTTTGTAAGTCAAACCCTAAGCTATCCAACAGTAAAAACCGCATCGCGATCGGTCCAGTAGTTTTTACGTGATGCGCGAACACACATACTGGCAAACAGAAAGACACGTTTTTTATAGCTTTTTTTAAGTGCATAAATATATAAATAAATAAATATATTCAGGACAATTCCACACTAATTATCTAGCCCCAAACTAGGATACCCTGTACTATACTATGGGCACTAGATAACGGATAAACATATATAAATACGAATATCAACATCCGTGACTCGAAAACAAACATTTATGCTCATCACACAAATGATTGCCCCTTGCAGGATTCGAACGCGCGACCATTTGATTTAATTCCTAGGGTTACTAGCCACTAGACCAACAAGCCGCCAAAAAAAGAAAAGAAAACGTTTGTCAAAGTACCTTTGGCCATTTATTTTTAATTATCTTCTTTGTACAGACTTTTACGTACTTATTGTTTTATTATTCTTAAGTACAGAGTATACTCAAAATCACAAATATACTTTACAAGTCATAAATTGAGTGGTCCGTAAGTTTATTACCAGGAAGGGCTAGTGTGTTAAGGAGGGTACTCGCTAGAGCGTAAAGAGGGGACAGTATGACAATAAAGTTTACAAGTGGCGTGATTGCTTGACGTCCCGCTAGAGTGAGCGTGGTGCCCTCGGGCGCACGGTTGTCAACGGGTTAAGCCGATTTTATTAACTATTTTGCGGGTATGAAGTTAATTTAAATTAGAGCTGATATGATATGTATAAGAATTGGCTGAGTCTGTTCGGGTCAAATAAGTCATAATTATTGTTACTCAATTGAAGAGATAGCGTGACTAAAGATATATGTGAGTAGGTACTTATTACAAAACTGACTCACTTCGTTATCGAATGAATTGATACTTAGATGCTGAACTGTGCTGTCCAATTTTTGTCTAGACAGGCAGGCGACCGACGACGCATCAGTTTTCGACAAACTGTCTGCAATATTTTTACTATTGTCTGTCTGTAAATGAAATCTCAATAAAGCAATAAGAAGAGTTTTCAAAGTCTTTTTTCGTACAACAATTATTTCGGGAATTTCCAAAAAGTCCTTAGAAAGTATGTGGATAATAAACGATGAAGTTAATTGTCGATTTGTTGCTGCTCCGGTAGCGATGTGCGACAGTTCGAACTTGTCACAATATATCAAGCGTCTCTTTTAAAACGCTCCAAGATTTATACACGCTTGTTAATCTTTAAGAGTGATATACATCACTTCTTTTTAGGTCGGTAATCGAGGATATAAAGCTCTTTGTCAGCTTCGGGGAAATATGGGCAAAGGGTCAGTTACAGAGCTTACAAAGCTGATATTCGTACGTGACTCCACTCTAAAGTTTGTTACCTTTTTAGTTGAATCAAAGATGGCGTTGAGGTTTTGATAAGTAGCTAGAGTTTGCGGTTGAAAACGGCATGTTAGGAATAGCATTTTGAGAAATGCTATGATTGTATTTCGTACAGTTCAATATTTACAAAACAGAACCTACTGAAGTGCTGTTATCGGCATTATGCTTAGCGATTCCACGAGCCACTTAAGTAATATTTTGGTGATGTTAAGATTTCACTTGAGAGATTTTAAATTATACTCTTTTGTAGTGTAGGTATGTGCTGTGTCCTAAATTTAATTTAAATTGTACTAGATTTTTTCCAATCGGCAATTG
The DNA here is from genome assembly GCA_946251855.1 of Alsophila aescularia. Taxonomy (NCBI): domain Eukaryota; kingdom Metazoa; phylum Arthropoda; class Insecta; order Lepidoptera; family Geometridae; genus Alsophila; species Alsophila aescularia. Next base: position 23,624,281 of record OX276373.1, on the reverse strand, counting down.
TATATATTTGCGTTATGTTTACACCCTACATGATTTACGATAACGCATAAATGGTCGTCTACCTACCAAAACATCCAAGTAGAAAAGCAGTCAAGAACGACAACTTAAATTATCATTATTATTATAAAGTAAAATCAAGACTTAAGAACAAGACATTAGTTCAAAAACTAGAACTCAACTACGGTCGGGTAAAAATAGCATACCTGTGGCCCAATTCCATAACTTGGCTACAATCGGATTATGACTTTTTTCATAGCAAATTCGACTCTATCGCAAGGCATTAGTGGCTGCGATACTGAGAATTCGATTGAACCCAAGTTATGGAATCGGGCTGCTGAAGACGAATCGATTGATACCACACTTGTCAAAATCGGCAAAATGGGCGACGAAAAAAAAACAAATGGATGGATGGTGGAACATCCACATACCCACATATACCCCGTACCCGTACCCGTTTGTTCCGAGTTGACGTAGGATCAACTGCGCGTTAAATAAAAACTTGGATAGCGTGAGCGTTTGTTAGACAGCTAATTGACGACACGAGCAGGTCGTTTCCCTGCTGGTAAGAGACACGCCTGCAATGCCTGTAGAAATTGCAGTTCAACCCACAAGACTAGGAGGTTGAAAAATATTGCTAAGCTTGAAAAATACGAGTATACACTTCCAAACAAAAAAAAAGTTTCAAGTAACTGACGTAGAAGTCGGTGAAAAAATAAAAATAAAAACATTCAGTCGAACATAGAACCTCCTCCTTTTGTGAAGTCGATTAAAAATCATCTATAATACATAAACATTCTCGAAAAATATGTTTTACAGAAGATCAGTGCATTTCTATGTAGCAGCTCCAAAATATCTATAAACGTGTCTCAACTACAAGCCTACATTAATATTCTCTGAATAAAAAAGCTGTGACATACGGAACTATATATAAGGGTATGTTTGGCTACGGAACCCAAAAAGGCCCATAATTATATAGAAAATCTCAGCAAAACTGTAATTTCCTGCGAGAGGACATAACTAGCGTCCCTTTAATTATGAGCCGGATACAGTGCGGCCCTAATGAGACCACGCACGAGTGACCCTACGAAAATCAGTGAATTTATGTACCTAATTACTACATAAGAACATTATTTAGTACGTCCTAACTATGTATAAATGTTGATGGACCTGATTTATAAGAAAGAACTGGATTTGATATTAATGCCGAGTAAACATTATGAATATTTATGTTCTGACGATTTCATATACACAAGTTTAGAATTACTAGACAAAAAAATAAAAAATAAAACTAAATGACATTAATTATTTTAAGTTCGAAACTTTTTTAATATATTCATTTCCTTAGAAGTTGCCTAACATAAAAGTGTTTACGTTCTTTTTAACGACGGACTTGATAAGGTGAGGTTGAAGGTTGAATTTAACAAACAGAAAAAAGTAAAACTTCAAAATTCAAGTTTCTGTCATTGTGATGTATGTATAGTTTCAAAGTTTTTCAAATGCAAATTTTCACTATATACACATGTAAGAAAGGAGATTCGGACCCACTTCCAATAGTCCTAAAAGTAGGGTATAACTTAGTCTGTTAAGATAAGGTACCTACCTATTCGTTACCCCCACGAATCTTCAACAATCATCATCAGAATATAATTCAAGGAAATAACCCATTCGTAAAAAGTTCCGACACTTTTTCGTCGCAGTGAACTAATGTCGAAACTCATTAGTGCAGCTTAGCGTCAGTGTCACGGGCAAGTTTAAAAATAAAAATTAATAAGTATACACTATGGAAGGCGCGGGATCTTTGAAATAGGAACTCGGTGTGTTTTCGTAGCACTTCGCTAGCTGTTGATTGATTGTTACCCCGCGCGGGCTTTGGTGTATCAAAATCATATCAAAATACTACATTATTTCTTGTAGGAAACTTGTAGGTTTCAATAGCAATAGCTCTTTACAAAATTAAATAGCGATCATACTGCAGAAGAATTCCTACTAAATAATGACTTTTGATGTGTTTGAATACTGTTTTACTTTCAGATGACTCTTCCTGCAAAGAAGTGAATACCGATCCGATTTGCACAAGTAGTAAACTGAAACTACTGTGTGTGTGGCTCACGATCTTGGCCGTACCTATTGTATAAATTAAATATGTATATCGAAATAGGTTGTACCAACATCAGGTCTCATAGTTTGTCAGGGCGCCCAGGGTTTACGACTTTTTACTGATATCAATTATTATTGTTAGCAATGGGGATAGACGGCTTGGGTGCTCCCCGTAACATTACCGTGTCTCCGTGGTATTGTCAATTCTTGTATTCAATTCAATTATTAGCTGTATCCGCGGATTTGCCCGAGTGGTAATTTTTCTGGGATTAAAGTATCCTATAATTACGTTACTCCAGGACCAAAAGTACCTTGACATTAAACCATGCATTACGTTCAGCCGTCAAATACACTCTCGAGCAATGAAATCGACTTGGCTCCTGCGCGCGCAGTCATGAGATCTTCATGAAAAAATAAATGTTATAATCTGACACTTATTAATGAAGATATGTACAGTTATAATTATTACATGAAAATATTGCTTTCCTCGTTACGACAAGTTTAGTGCAGTAAAAGCCTATAAAAACTCCGAAACGGAACGTAATTAATCATTATCCTAATTATTTTTTATTTTATTGTTTTTTCTCATAGCTTTCTTTAAAACTTGTACAAAATCTCGTATAATTTCATTAATATCTCATAAAATACCTACTGAACTGATGTTGACTACAATTAATAAAATTAAAAAATTTACCTTTACAATAATAAATACTTTACCTTTACAATTGTCTATCGGTTTTATTGTTTGTTACATATTTTCAGAATTAGAAAAACTCGATTGTGCGCTCAAGTTGAGGTCTTGGAAGATTTCATTGCTCGCGAGTGTAGTTTTTAGAGATTGTTCGGCTTCTACTCTGATCTTTAGATTGAGATACCAAGTACACCAGTTTTTAAGTCAAACCCTAAGCATCAGTGTCTACCGCTCCGCAATCGGTCCAGCAGCTACGCGATACGCGAACAGCAACATGCATTTTAAACGTTATTTTCTTGTTCTGTAGCTCATTATAATTAATAGACCATTTTTTTATATTATCTTCTTTGTACTGTCATTTTAACACTTACTGCTTTATTATAGGTAATAGGTTTGCCCGCGGCTTTGCCCGCGTGGTTATGTTTATGGGATATAAGTTTAGTACGCTATGTGTTATTCCAAAACCAGAAGTTCCTACCAATATACCAAATTTCACTAACTTTGTTCAGCCGTCAAATAGTTTTTTATCGATGGCTCGGTTTTTACTCGTCGGATTGAGATACCAAGTCGTCGGATTTAAGTACACCAGTTTTTAAGTCAAACCTAAGCTATTCAACAGTGAAAACAGCATCGCAATCGGTCCAGTAGTTTTTACGTTATGCGCAAACAGACAAATACCATTTAAAATAATGTTATGTTCTTGTTCAGTAGCTTATTTTAAGTACGCTAGACCATTTTTTTAAATTATCTTCATAGTACAGACTTTTTGTTACTGACTGCTTTATCAAGACAAATAAATAAAATTGAAGTGTCTGTTTATAATGTCAAAATACCATCTATTTCTAAATGCATAAGTTTTTTGTATGTCTGTCTATTTGTTCCCGCTAATCTCCGAAACGACTGGACCGATTTTGATGGGACTTTCACTGGAAAATTGCTGATGTTATGCCACTATTATTTTAAAAAGAGTATTAAGGTACCGCGCAAAAAAATACATGAATTTTGACCACGCGGGCAAAGCCGCGGCCACAGCTAGTTATATATACAAGCTCGCGCACTTATTTACAAGTTTCATGTATGGGCGGCATTGTTTATTATAGAGTACCTGCCAATAATTTTTACAATACTTTGGATTGATTTTACAGATCTTCCATTTATATCTTTTATTTACGTATAGATAGATAATGTGTAGGTATTATGTTTGATAAATGTCACGTGGAACTGATACGAGTAAGTGCATCACTTACAAGTTTTATATCAAAAGCGTACATTGCTGGACAAAAATACTTATGTTTTCGCTAAATGATTTATCAAACAAATTAAAAGCGCAATCGTTTTGTTATCATTTAGTGTAGATATGTATCTACTTACTACCTAGTACCTGTACTTGCCTACTTGTGGTACTCTATACTGGGATAAGCTATTAGGGATATATCGGTCGCGGGTTCGAATCCTGCAAGGTGCAATCATTTGTGTGATGAGCAGAAATGTTTGTTTCCGAGTAATGGATGTAATATTCGTATCTATGTATGTATATCTAGTTTGGAGCTAGGTAAACAAAAAAATGATAACAGCCCGTATGAATCATTCAAACGTGAAGGGATATTTCAAAAAGTTAATACCGTTAATAGTTAATACCGTCAGTAGGTAAGGGAATGACCACAAAATCCCAAAAAAGCACTTAAATTATTACCCTTATCCTCTCTATTAAACATTAAAAACGTTATACAATTCAGACAGATACACCTTTAGCGTGCTACACCTTTAGCTTCATCGTCACTTCCCATCACTGAAACTCTAGCTAAATTGTTGTAAAAATACATATGAAACGGGAAACCATATAAACCAATATACATAAGTAAGTATAAAAGAAGATCGCGTGTCAAATAAGAACAAAAGTGGACAAAGACGGGCACGGTCGGGTGCGCGGGCGCACTTCCGGAGGGTGCCACCACGCCACCAATACCACACGACAGCGTAGACTGTCCCCGACCACAAGACAACCAGATTACTTGTGTGTGAGAGGTCAGTCTGTCCTGTCACCCAAGTGTGACACAGAATGGGGCTAAAATATCAACCTTTCACCCCATTTCCTTTTTACACGACTGCCCAAAGAAAGGAGTGTAATTTTTTTTAGGATTCATGTATGTTTGTATGTATGTGAGTTTCTTTATTACACTATAACTTTTAAATGCCTGAACAGATTTAGACGTATGGGGTATCGTTAGAATCCTTACATCCCCTCTAGTAACAGAAACTAAATTTTTTTTTTAAATATTTCTGTGGTATGGCTCCATTTTCAAAGGTTTTTTTTTTTTTTTCTAATTTTACAATATGCGTATCAAATTGAAGGCTTTGATAAGCACATTCCAACAGTATACTTTATTGGCACAAGTTCATTTTTGGCATGGCAGGTGTGTTTTTTTTAGCTTTTAAGCTATTTGAACCATTTGAATGAAAGCTCGATGGGCTAAAAAAGTATAAAAGCCTCACTTTAAAAGCTTCACAGGGTGGCATATAGTGGTTTATGCAATACGCATTTGTATAAGCTTCTGAATATTCGCGTTGCTCGTTACCTTTTTACACGACTGCCCAAAAAAGGAGAGTAATGTTTTTAGGATTCATGTATGTATGTGAGTTTTTTTATTCCACCATAACTTTTAAATGCCTGAACAGATTTGGATGAATGGGGAATCGTTAGAATCCTTACATCACGCCGAGTAACATAGGCTTTAATGTTCCTTTTTGACATGGCAGTCTTGTTATTTTTCTCTTACCTTGATGATTTACTTGTTTATTGGAGTAAATGTTGATTGTATGTACATATGATTATGATAGGGTTTTTTTTGTTTCTTCGTAGTCCTTATATTCTATACCTACAGTCTAACATAATTATACATATTTTGGATGTCTAACCGATTTTCAGACAAACACTACTGGTTTTCTGAAAAAGATTATGTGGATTCGTGCTGATGTTTAAAACTCAAGATCGATTTAATAGAAGAAGAAGAGGGTTATTTCAAGTTAGATAATGACTATTTCCAGTTATATAACGGGAAAGGGAGTTGGAAAAAGGCAATAGGTTGGTATTAGCATTACCATGCAGGTAACGTCAGGTCAGGTTACACTGCGCGGGTTTCGAATAAGAGTAAAAACCTAAGGCATCTTATCCGATTGAAATTATAAGCAATTTTACAGACTGTTTAAAATTAATTTCATCTGAATATTACGCTATACCTATTAAGTGTGAGTAAGCTGGTCATCACTTGATTGAAACCATTTCCCTCGGGTTGGCTTCGTTCGATCTACCTAATGAGTTCGCTGAAGTGAAATACTGGGAGCAGGTAGGCAAGCAAGCGTACTGCACCTTCGACCACATCATCGCTTTCCATCAGGTGAGATCGTGGTCAAACGATTGCCTAGTCCGTAATAAAAAAAATAAAAAAAAGGTATTTAATATTTTCGTAGTGAGCTTACTCGTGGTACAGTCAGCGTCACCGACTTAAGTTGCTAAATATCTACATTGTCCAAGCTTGTGCAGAATTGTTCAATGTTGTAGAGGTTTAACTATTTTCCAAGCTTGTGCAGAATTTGTCAATGTTGTAGAGGTTTAACTATTGTCCAAGGTTGGTCATAATTTGTCAATGTTATAGAGGTTTGCCTATTGTCCAAGGTTGGGCATAATTTGTCAATGTTGTAGAGGTTAACCTAATTGTCCAAGGTTGTGCAGAATATGTCAATGTTTTAGAGGTTTAACTATTGTCCAAGGTTGTGCAGAATATATCAATGTTGTAGAGGTTTACCTATTGTCCAAGGTTGTGCAGAATATATCAATGTTGTAGACCTATTGCGAAAAATGTTTAGAAATATTTGCAAGGATTGCAAGTAAAAGTAAAATGAAAGCTTGGACACGGTCATAGTCTGCAACTTTTGCCGATGCATGTAGTACTTACAATGTCATTTCACCAGCCCAGCATTGGATCCGAGTAAATGTGGCAGTAGCTCGGTCTCGTATAACCAGTTGTGAACATAGTTATTACAGTGACAAACTGCTGTTTCTATTCAAAGCGAAACTTGTAGGAACGACCGGATAACTATAGTGATTGTAGAGATTAAAGCAGGTATGGCGAGGTTTCTAAAGTGAATAGTGATGATCAGTGGAAAGTGCAGACAAAGTTACTAAATATTATGTAGGAAGGAAAGAGTCAAGCGTAAATACAAATTTTCTGGCAAATACCTACACAAGTACGTATTCTAAGACGAAATATGCTTCAAATTTTACGATTCGTCCTTACGAATATTTAAAGAAATAAAAAACGTACATACATTCGAACATATAACCGTCTCCTTTTGTAAAGTCGATTAAAAATAGATATTTGGATAACGGTTAATGGTGTGATAAATGTTCACATAATACTTTATCCGGATGTGTTCACCATTAATTAAATTTGGCTCGATAGAAAAAAAAGCATAAAGTTTCCTAAAAATCACCCGTGTTGACGTTCCCGTCGACGGAATGAATCAACTTCATTTAGTTTCTGTCGAAGATAATTATACAAAAAAAACCTGTGTGTAATCCGAACAAAAATTCAAATTCTTCTGTGAACTCAGATTTTTGGAAAATCTTGTTATTATTCAAAAAAGTAAAAATATTGAGAATATTAACTACCAAAATTGTAGACAGCGCCTTGCTTCATTTGTTTTCCTAAGTTTTAACGAACTTTGGATCCTGACTTTTTATTATTCGTAGATCCTGACATATTGATTTTGGACCCTTACAATACAATACAATAAAAAATTATTGACACCCAATTACACCAAAACACAAAAATAACACAAACAATAGATTCAGTGGGCGGTCTTATCATAGCGATAGCTATATCATAGCGATTTCTTCCAGACAACCTAAGGATCGAAAGAATTATATTGCTAAAAAAGGGACGGTAGTGTGGCAATATCAACTTAATATACAAAATGTAAATACAAGTAAATACATTAAATGTTGGTTTGTTTTTTGTCTGATTGTCTACCTACGGTATTTATTTAAGAAACAAGGAGCCCAAAGCTGTGAGGTCTACGGTGACCGGTAACGACAACTGACATATCATTCGGTCGTTTTTCTATAAGTCGGTCGTTTGTCTACATGTCTTTCAATAACCAACAACGATTAACATATAATTTTGCAACCACAGACTTGAATAAAAAATATTGGTAGTTTTTGAGAAAGCCATTATGTATTTACAAATACTCATATCTTTCTACGACCAATTTACAATCGAAGACTATCTAAAAAAAAGTATGGCAGCATACCTAAAGCTCCTTTTGAATCCGATGTATGTTTACCTCACAGCATAGCCTAACTTCCTGTACTTCTAATACCTTTGCCGATGGCCTACTCATATTCTAATAACAATCGCGTACGGGTATTTTCCAATAAGTACCTAAATTGTTTCCAGTCTTGAATGAAATAAAAATAGAAACGCCTACGGCATATTTCAAGCTGCCAACTACACCAGATGCACTAGCTTTTAGAAACACAGCAATAAGTCCGTTAGGTTTTCCATATGCGTCTGGACTTCCTGCGATTTATTCCAAAGTATGTTGGACATTACAATACAAGAAGACTTTCTGAGTTCCTTTCTAATATAAGACTACTAAACGGAAAATTATATTATACTAGCTATCACCCGCGACTTCATCCGCGCGGACTAAATTTTAACGCGAAAAAAGTATATATAAACTATACTTTTTAAGTTTATTATAAACTTCTTCTAGAATATATTAAAAATCAATGCAAAAGTATAGCACCAACGCTCTTGATGCTGTTTCACAGTATTGTTATTAGTTCGTTTACATGGAAACCGTTCCTTACAGCGAGTAATCGACATTTTCCAATTGTCCCCTGGAAACATACCATTTTCATAAAATGAATCCTATGTTGGTTGGTCTCTATATTGTAAAGTACCTATTTACAAAGTTTCATCAAAATCAAAACAGCAGTTTTGGCGTGAAAGCTCTCCAAACAAACAAACAAATAGACAACGTTTCACTTTTATATATTGGTGTGGATTGAGATCAAATGGCATACATATAGGGTTCAATAATAGAACCAAAACCAACACACTAAAGTAGAATCGATATAATTTTATTAAAAAATTGTCAAAAAAAAAAGTAAAAAATAGTCAATAGATAAAAAGTCTAGTTTTTTAACTACTTACTTATAATATCTACTTGCTTTCATGATTTGAACATAAAATGTGCACTCATCTAATATCGATTCAATAGGCTATTTTGTAAATGAATCAGAAATATGTTTTTCTCTGACTTTCTTACTAAATTGCTTTTGTAGATTTCGTAATCATTCGAAACGTGTCAATGAATATGAAATAGTTTCGTGCAACATATACTGACCTTCAAAACTTAGTATCACCCTTTAATGTCAGTCTGTTCACGCATCACGTTAAAACTACTGGACCGATTGCAATGCGATTTTCATTGTTGGATAGCTTAGGTTTTAACTTAATTACTGGTGTACTTGGTATCTCAATCCGATAAGAAGGAAACAAGCAATTTAATAAACCTATTAATTTTAAAAGTGAGTACTAAGTTTTGAATAAAACTACTGGACCGGTTGCGATGTGATTTTCACTGTAGGATAGCTTAGGTTATGACTTAAAAACTGGTGTACCGATGAGTAGGAGCCAAGAAATACAAATATACGATGTAATACAAAACAAAGGAAGACTAGACAGTTAATATTAAAATAAGAATCTAATAAAGCAGTAGTGTAGACATCAATTTTAAGCTTTTTAATTCATTCAAGTAATTTAAATTCATATCAAACGCTAATTAGGATTAAATATTTTTTTCATGAATGAATTCTTATCAAAATGCTATCATTGCAAAACAAAAGTAATGTTAACATAAGCCTGATAATATCACCACTTTAGATTACAAAAGAAAATAATTACACTGAAATGGTAAATGAAAGACTTGGTGCCAAAATACGTGTGCACTGTGTACACGCCTCATAGAGAAGGCTGTAAAGCATAATCTGGGGACCGAAGTCTTCGTCCTGCAACTCAGGAGGCCCCATCTGACTAAGCCAAAACATCGGGCTGGTAATTCACCTCACAGCCGGAGATTCTCGCCGAAATAGAGAATTTATATAGCTGATTGTACGACTAGCACGGTCTGCGACCCGAACCCAGCAATGAGGATTCCCGAGCCACACTGACCCGCCACTGACCGCGATGATATGCCGGAACTAAGCAAACAGACAGCTTAAAAATGGAAAAGCCCCAGGGGAAGACGGAGTTACTTCTGAACTTTTGAAAGCGGCAGGAAGACCTCCAGACATTGTTTAACTCTGCTCTTAACGATACTAGAACTCTAACGGCATGGAACAAAAGCATGGTAGTTTTTTAGCGTGTTAACTTCGACCGTCGCGACGTCCTGCTACTATTCGCCATTGCCTGACAGACTTGCTAGCTTGCTTGGCGTGATGTGTGTGGCCTTATGTTCCAAGCGAATTCACAGACAGACAGAGAACTTCCACAAAATAGGTTGAGCCAACTTGAAGACCTTAAACATGCGAAGAGGAAAGTATATAGTCAAAGCTGTAGTAAGTAGTATAAACAATACTGCAGTGGACATGTTAAAGATAGACTGTTTCTTTTTGAAATCGCATTACTCGTACTATACACATTTCATACACCTAGGTTCACCGCTAAGGTATTACTCACCAGATCTAGCCTGAGGCTGAAAGACACATGTTTCCGAGGCGGCGGCGCGATAGCCGGTGGGCCCTCGTAGAAGCCCGCCTCTTCGAGCCCATAGTCGGACTCACTCTCGGCCCACTCCAGCTTCATGCTGGGACTGTGAACAACGAGAAAAAACACTTAGTTGATATTTGCGTAATACCTTAAAATTAAGGATCATCGTTTAACACACTCAGGGCTATGTATCCCAGATAATGTACGAAGCTAATAGTATGATATGTGGGTTATTGTGGAAGGCAGGCGGACAAAACTAATGCCTATTATTATACATAGTTCAATTAATTAATTTACTAGCTGCGCCCCGCGGATCACCCGCGAGAGTGATGATGATGAAAAGTATTCCATGTGTTATTCGAGGGTGTAAGCTATTTCCATTCTAAATTGAGATAGCTTAAACAGCTGAACGGATTTTGATGAAATTTGGAATGGAGATACATTCCAAGTTTCATCAAAATCCGTTCAGCCATTTGAGCGTGAAGCGTTCAAACATACACACATACAAACTTCCGCCTTTGTAATATCACTGGCTTGGAAATACGTTTTAGGGCGAACTAACCTAGGTTTCGTTAGAGCGTACTCGATGCTCTTCCTCAGGAGACGAGATCGCGACGCACACCATGCGTGTGCGAAACTAAAATAGACAAATAGAGTAAGTATACTCAAATCAATGTATTGCAGAGTTAGGTTCTCTGCTTAGTAATCTTAAGCTATAAAGAAAGATCCTTTAATTAAAATGATGTTATGAACAATTTTAGAACCACATTAAGTATGGACCAATGAGTTCCCACGATAGGAATAACTGATATCCTTTCAACAAAATAGAGAAGACGAAAAATACAAATTATCCATTCTAGAGGTACAAAAATTAACAAAAAGGCTTCGCCAACCGCAACCGGGAATCGGATCTATTCTAGTCAATATATTTCTATCTTCTTCTCACACCATAGTTACGAGCAAGAGGGCGCGAACTGAAATAAAAACTTTCCTGCAAGCTTGAGGATCTTGAACCTGTTCCTCATTTCTTGATTCACCTTTTGTTTTTTGTTGGGAAGCGGTTTCTTGCCTACAAAGTTTGTCATTTATTTTGAAATTGGACGGCTTCTATCAGGTCGATTATGTGAAGCAATGTTCCCATTAAAATGTTAAAAAAATTTTTTTTTTTAATTAACAGCTGGATTAGCAGTTTTTTTCAGAAGATATCCAATATATTCAAGAGCATCTCAAAGGGTTAATTATACAGTTTGATTCTTTATTTGTCCTAATCTTCACTTATAACGTACCCTCAAGTAAATATGTTGCCCATAACACAAAATAAATTGAAAGTGGAGTGACAAAGGGGTGCTCATCATTAAACCACAAATCCCTGACACCCCAATCAAGTACCTACCCATCAAAGCAATTGGAATTAGTTAACACTTTTGGAACTAAAGAGTTGATCCGCCGGAAGCGATCCTCGATGTCACACCCCAAGAACTTTACCAAATTAATTGATGACCTTACCACGTCTGATATAAGAGTTACATTTAAATAGCATATTATGGAAAGATTGAAAAGTAAGTTTGTTTATCAGAATGGCCAGAAGCGTCGCGATGCGGTAAAAGTGTCGTCGGCAGAAATCGGCGCGTCTGAAGCCGGGTCGGTTTCGTGTCGTTACGACTAATATCCGCCGGATGCGACCGACTCTTCGACACCGTGCGACATTATTGGCTTGTACTTGAAACGGCGTGACGATTTGTAGCTCGTTTGTTGTATTTTTTTACATCGTAAGGGGTGTGGAGTCATTGAAAATGTAAATATTGTAAAAACTCAATAAGCATCCCGTAACTGATTTGTTCAACAGAGCAAAGCAACTAGCAACGGTCGACCATGAAACTCGAAAACCAAACATCTGAAGATGTCTACTGCTCAAAACAGGCCTCGCTCATAATATAAGGGGGGTTACCATAATCATCACAACTTGGCAGGAATCTCAGTGATCCCAGATTTGCTGTTTGTTTTTTTATCGTATGAGGTAGTGCAGGCTTCTAGTGTCAGAGTTTGTCAGGCCACCCGATGGCCTCTGACGTGGCTTAACGACTGCTATTAATCAATAAGTAGGTAGATATTTATTCTTACACATTTCCTGAATTCCCTTTGTTGATTTCTACAGCACCCGTGGGATGATAAGGGATGGATCTATTATTAAGTCGGGCCGGCACATCAAATATAATTATTATTTATTTAATTAAACGGCAAGTAACTTATGCAAGGCTCTTCAATGATATTTGAAGCAATAACTAGCTTAAAAGCTAAATAAACAAGATTAAAAAAAAAAATGTTACTCGGGTGATGTAAGGATTCTAGCGATACCCCATACGTCTACATCTGTTCAGGCATTTAAAAGTTACGGTGGAATAAAGAAACTCACATACATACAAACATACATGAATGCTAAAAACATAACACTCCTTGTTTTGGGCAGTCGTGTAAAAATATTGGTAGATGTACTAAGATTTTGCCACCAATTTGGCCGAACCGTTCAGCATAAGAAATAATGGTTATTTTCCAAAATGTAAGAGTCGCTGAGTCGCTGAGCCATCAGAGTTAGATAAGGTACTTTTTCAGAAACTTTCCATTCAACTGAAACTAACTCATAAGTTTTTGACTTAAGTTTCATGATTCAAACGAACGATTTAGTACAAATTTGGTAATATTTCCTTGAACACGATATGGATGTATTGCGCTTGAATATGATATAACTATTCAGAATATTGAATAATTCCACGCAAGAGCTTGCCTGTGGATATAGCAAAATAACCAAAAATAACAGTCATTGCTATCTCCGTACTGGGTATCTAATCAGCGTGATAACATTTCCAAGAACGTACCTAGGTAGGTACTTAATAAACACATGATTGTTTAGTGTACGCGATCCTGCGATTGTGTACTTACCGATTCTAAAAAACTTCACTTTATCGAGGGTTTAAACTTTTTCTTTACGCCGCGGCTCCTATCAGTGCGAACGTACAGGTACCTTGTATAAATACCAACTATAAATAATAAAAGAGATAGCTATAGATTAAAAAAAAATGATATAAAACGAGATAAATAAAATAAAAAGATATCATTACAATAATATTACAAAATGCGAAAGTTTGTGAGTGAGTGAGTGCGTGTGTTTGTTAATTCACTTTAGGCCTTATTATAAGTTAATATTATGACACATATGCTACTTTTTATCATCATCATCATTATCCACACGGGTAAAAACGCGGGACGCAGCTAGTAAAGGCACAGAATAAATAATAGTACAAGGTAAAGGCCAAATACATGATGGTGTTGTGCATGAAACGACTGTTACGACCACGAAATTTTAATTGCGTTTTGACACATCAGCCTATGTTTATCTCTGCAAGAAGCTTCAAGCTTCGAGCACAAAACCAATTCCGATTGTCCAAAAACACAAAAATGGAGAATCGAGAATCGTCAAATTGTGCTATAAAAAGAAACCGTACGTAAAGACCTGACGATTTTTCCAGGTAAACCCAATTTTAATAAGATTCGCAGCATTAGGATTCAAAAAGGGATTCAGCCTGTTTTCCTGGAACCCTCCACAAAAATCAAAAGATTCGTTTCAATGACCTCCGGCGCTATTTTGAAAATGACATTCAACTCAGTAATTTGCATCACAATATTGGGTTCCCGACCTACGTAACAGCATGGCAACACACCTCACGCAATTTCGCATGTGGGTGGACTCTTGGTCGAGTGACGGTTAATAATTGACGTATTATGCCTGAATTCATTAGAAAGCCTTTCTTTTCGGTCCGCTGGAACAATACCTGCGGTCCAGGTAGTTTAGTCCTATATTGTCAGCTTGTGCGATCCAATGTAAAGAAAGAGCATGAAGTTGTAGATACGTAATTCAATAATGAAGAAGACTGATTTTAGGAAGACTTCCGAAATTGGAAAAATGGTATGCATGTTTAAATATCAAGCTAGTGCCCGCGTGGTTATTTTTTCAGGGGTAAAAGTATCATAATATGTCATTCCAGGACCAAAAATATCTACAAGGTACAATATACCAAATGTAATGTAGCCCTTAAATACATAGTTGTTATCGATTGCTCAGCTTCTTCTCATTGGTTTGATATACCAAGTACACTAGTTTTTAAGTCTATCCGCTATCCATCAGTGAAAACCGCTAAGTCCAGTAATGTTTACGTGATGCGCGAACACACAGACGCCATTTTTTTAGAAGGTCTTAATTAACTTGCTATGTTTGTATTATGTATGTCTGTATGTATGTTTGTTTAGGTCAAATGTTGCAAGCTGAATTAGAACCACTTCCTCTTATCCAATGGATTTGATTTTTTACGTTTTTGTTCAGTTCCGATGACAATGCATTTTTATGGTAAGCATGACCTGAATCGACATCCAGGAACAGCTCCAGATAAAGGAACTCCTCAACGGTCAACAGCACAGCCACGAAATTTTGTGTACGCATTCTAAAATGATAGCTGGTTTGAAGTTTCACGATGAAATGTCTGCTGCACTCCGGGTTGCCTCCTGAGTAGGGAACTCCTCAACGGTTAACAGCACAGACACGAAATGTTGTATACGCATTTAATTGTGTTAGCCCGTTCTAAGTTTCATCATGATAGCCATATCACTGCATACTGCATAAAAGTTTTTAAATAAACTTGTTTAATGTTATATTATTTGAAGTCCTCTAGACCAATTATTGTTTGTTTATGTCTTTGTACAGACTTTTTGTTACATATTGTTTTTGTTATATAAACTAACGTGAGCGTGATTCATTATATATAGATATGTTCGACGAAATAACTCGTGAGTGACAGTCGTAACATATCTACATATTGTTTTTATTATAAGTACTAGCTGCGCCCGTGACTTTGCCCGCGTTGTTTTTTCTATAAGTTTAAATTAATCTATGTGCTATTCCGGGGCCAAAAGTATCTTTAGAGTAGGTACAAAATACCAAATTTCGTTCAGCCGTCAGATAGTTTTTTATCGACTCCTACTCATCGGATTGAGAAACAAAGTACCCCAGTTTTCAAGTTGAAACCTAATCTATTCAACAGGGAAAACCGCATCACAATAGGTCCAGTTTTAATGTGTTGCTCAAACAAACAGACGTACAGACAACATTTAAAAAAACTTGTTCGGTAGCTTCAGTTCAGTTCAGTTCAGTCCTCCAGACCATTTTTTTTAAATTGTCTTCTTTGTTGCTTACTGTTTTATTATAAGTACTAGCTGTGCCCGCGGCTTTGCCCGCGTGGTCATTTATGTGGGTTAAAAGTAACTTATGTGTTATTCCAGGATCAAAAGTAAAAATATACTAAATTTCTTCAAAGTTCGTTCAGACGTCAAACAGTTTTTTATCGATTGCTCGGCTTCTACTCATTGGACTGAAATACCAAGTACCTACACTAGTTTTTAAGTCAAAATCTAAGCTAGCAAACCGCATTGAAATCGGTCTAGTAGTTTTTACATGATGCGTGAAGAGAGAAACAACATAAAAAATAAAAATAAACTTCTTTGTTTGTTTATAAGTGCCCTAGACCATTTGTTTTAATTATCTTCGTTGTACAGACTTTTTCTTACCCACTGCTTTATTATAAGTATAGAAGATAGATATAGATTTATAAAGTGCCACCAAGCCATGAATGCATGTCTCTTTATTCCAAAGAATTTGGATTTTATCTGTGTTATTTGTTCATCGTTATCGTGGTACATTTTTTTTTTTACAACTGTAAAGGTTTCATTTTGCGACAATTTACAGATAATTTGACTAATAGTTAATTATAAAGTTAATTTGACTGGGTTTTTTGAACTAATCAGCAATTATATTTTCATTTGTGAACTCTATCGTTATATTATAAATAAAAACTCATGGTACACACAGTTGTCTTGGGAGTTGTTGTGGAGACCATCCTGGTACAACCAGGTGGACCACGGGTAGGGCACGAAATTAATGAATAAATATAGCGTATTATACATTCTGAGTATTCAACCTCATTGGTTATATAAAACCTTATTCGTGTTTACATATCATTTTATTTTTGATCCTAATTTTGACATGTTTTTGACCATGTTCTGTCTATGTTTCGTACGTAGTATTCTCTTTGTCTATGTTAGTCTAATCTATGGTTAAATGAAATGTCTTGAAAAAATCAGAAGAAGTATTTACCGCGTTTTTTTAGTAAATATTTTCTGATAATTATCCTGAAATTATAATAACAAGAAATGGCTAAAAGGTTCACAAAGTCCACTGTCAAATGGTCGGAACTGATGAAATTAGTGCCTCCAGAGGAGAAAGACAAATTTTTGGCGTTCAAAGGAAAAGCGGATGCTTATTTGCGAAGGCAATTATTTATTTTTAAAAACTTACGCGGGCTGTGCGGAATTTGAGAATTTACTTTTGTAGTTTATAATCTCAAGGACACACAACTTATCACTTGCGTTTTGCCTACTCAGTACTCATGATCACATTTCAATTGAATTACTTATTATCAATGCAAAGAACATACTCCTCGTCACGGCTCCCCGTATACGTATACTTTTATCTATGAACGTGCTGATCATGATAAGTGGCCCAACTAGTTGCCAAACTGCAGTTTGTCAAACTAGTTGAACTACGAAGAAACGCCCACTTCTCTCCTTCGAGCAAATAACCAACTCCGATTTGAGTTGGTTGCTTGCTCGAAGTTTCTGTATAATGTGAGAAAAATATAGCAGAAGTGTAACTAACCTTATTTGTATCACCATCGTTTCATGAACCGCAACATATAGATGTTTAGTGTGGTAAAAGGAAATGTTGAACATAAAAAAACATGCATAAGTATTTGATATTCATTGTGAACATGTAAAGTAGGAAGTATAATCATTTTCGAAAAGTAAGTTTCAAGTTTCTTAGTCAAACTGTTGCACTAGAAGCAGCAAGAGCAGAAGTGTAACAAAGGCCGGATAATTCCGGATCTCTTCCAGGCAACCTTTGGATGGAGAGGGTAGGAAATTGGAACAGGGATACCTTTTGGAACTTAAAAAAAAAGGAAAAACTAAAGGTTCTTGTACATGCATAAACTAAAAAAAACAGGTCCATTATTTGTTCTAAATTTTAATTTTGATTGAAGCGTTAGATACTTATCAATGTCAATATTTATTAAATGTTTCCTGGTTTCAGAGTAACATCGAACCCGGACACACCTCCCAAGATCGACTGGGAAGCGTACGAGAAGTCGGTGCCGGTGAAGGGGCTCGTGGAGAAGCTGAAATCATCGTACGAGGGTTTCAAAGTACCGTTTCCCGCTGACACGATGACTGTTAAAGTTGACGAGCAGTGGAAAGATTTGCAGGTCAAGATTAAGGCTTACTGCGATGAGCAACAAAAGATAGCTGATGCGTAAGTGTCGTCTTCCCCGATGCCCAATTACTGGTACAGGCTGATTATCCTGTAGGCTGGTATCTAAAATCGCGGATCATACGAGGGTGATCCCGGTAGGCCTTGTGGTCATCTACTTCCCATTTTCATTTATAGATAGATAGATAGATAGATAACTCTTTATTGTACACCACATAGAACAAAAAATACAATAATAACTAAAACATTTATACAAAATAAATGGGACAATGGGCGGTCTTATCGCTAAAAAGCGATCTCTTCCAGACAACCTTTGGATGGAAAGGAATTATTATACGTACCGTACCGTACCGTGTTATACCGCATTTCTTGGAACGACCGGCATAAGATCGCGTACCTATCACCAGTACAGCGTTTTCACGCAAACGGCGTGCTGCGGCTTTTTTAGCTTACGTGAAATCTTGGACACATCCACTAATGTGGATACTGAGACACGCGGATCGACTGTAGAGGCTCGTACGAGTACATTTACTCCATCCTCCGGTGACCCACCTCCGCTAGTGGTTTTGATAGATTTCATCAATTTACTGAACTGAAATTATATGAAAACACGGACAAGGGACCCAGCTCAGTTTAACGCGAAATTACGATATTTTTCCATATGATCACATAACAAGACTACCACTAGGTACGCGATAATACGGGTTTTCACGAAACTCTTCGTGTTTACGTGAAGATAATAACGCGATCTTACTACATCGATGCCTTGCCTTGCTTTGCCTTTTATCACTTTTTTCTTGCCTATTACGAGTGCCGTAGTTGCGATAGTGTGCATGAATACTTTGAATTTTCATGCACTCGGGCTCCAGCCAGTCGAAAATCTAATGTGTAAAACTAATCTTTATTGCATTTTCAGGGCTTCAAACGAACTAGAAAAACTTAACGCTCTGCCGGCGTTCGACGAAATCACCATGGAAATGTTCTACGATTTGTACCCGGAACATGCACTAGACCCTGTGAACAAACCAACTTTCTGGCCACACGATGAAGAAGAACAATTAGGCTACAAATCTTCGGAACAAATAGGTCATTAAAAGTGTCTTCATACAGTGGAAGATTTCAGAAAGTAAATACATATAATTGCTGTTTGATTTGGTTAAAATTCAATTGCTTTTTTTACATCACTTGTAACTATGTACGTGTTAAATTTTTTTGCGATAATAAAGTTATGAATGATTTGAGATAAACATGATTTATTGTAAGGTATCTGTTTAACGATAAGAATTGCGCGAATGATCAATTACGCTATATTAGATTCTTATAACTTTTTACCTATGAGAATTACAGAACAACTGTGACGCAAAATATGTTGCAAATATTGTCTTCTTTATACTTTTTATAGATACTGTTGCTATAAAGCTAATTGTTAAATAACTATTTAGGATAATAGATGTTGGCCCTTTCAATTCAAGATGGGAGCGCGAGCGGAAAATATAGGAGTTGGCAATATTGAAATACGGAAGGAGCACATCTAAATCTATAAAATTATCAATTTTCAAAATTCCCGGAATACTTTCCATGTAACCTCATTTTTTAGAACTATTAAATGACTATAACTAGTGCCGTGCAAGATTTGGCGATACAAAGTTCTGGATGGCACTGCAATTGTTATGGGCAAGCATGACGCTTAGCGACCTGCTCGCTCGTCTCGTCAATCAAATGAATTAAAAAAGGCGCTCATACCTACCCTATACCTTTTTCTATCTATACTTATAATAAAGTAATAAGAGCGAAAAAGTCTGTACAAAGAAGATAATTTAAAAAAAATGCTTAAATTATGCCACAGAACAAGTTTTTAACACGCTTTTATTAGATTCACCTGTATATATGTTTGTATGTAACGGAATCTTTGAACTCTATTTTTACCCACTTTAAATGGTCAGATTAATTCAAAATTTTGCACACTTATCAGGGCCTGTTGACTATACAAAAAAAATGGTTTTAGAGCGAGTTTTTTAGTTTTTATAATCCATCATTTTATTTTATTTTATTTTTATTAATTGTGATCAAATGGTATTTTGGTATTTTATGTCCCGGAATAGGATACTTTTAACCTTGAGAAACGAAGCCGCGGGCATCAGCTAGTTCTAAATAAAACCCAATTTGTCTGTCACACAAGTCCACAACATAGCACATCTCGATATTAGCGTCGTGTCGTGGTCACACTAGTATGACAAAACGGTGTGACCACGAGTCCGTCGCCTAAGTTTTAAGGCCTGCCACCGTGTTTGAACCGAAAGCTTATGAAATTCCTCGCCAACGTTTGAAGTTTTAGCGATCAACAATACGACAAGCGTACTCTCGACGAGTAATTGTTCAAGACGATGGCATGAGTCGCCGCGGGCCACGTCCAAACATCGAATGAGTTATTGTCTCCGAGTGCATTAGGAAGGGCTGTGCACTAAATATAGCCCAGTTTGAAGCACCACGTTCAGGGTCGCCTTGGGGACATCCGCCAAGAGCGCGCGCGGCAAATTATGATTGATGATTCGGGTGTGCTGCACGGGATTTTATTTAAATATTTAGTAGCCAATTAGACAAATTTTATTCAGGCTTGGAATAAAATTTAAAGTGGCTGTGATTTCAGAGAAGCCAAAGAACGGCATAATACGGTTGTTAAAAACTATATTGTAGACATTCGTCCGTATTTCTCAATAGACATTTTTGGACCCAGTCTTAGAAACGTGTCTGTATATCATCATTGTTAGGAACAAGAAACCCAGGTAAAGCATCAAAATGATTCACATTGACAATTAACCTCGATGACCGTAAGCAGCATTCTCGAGAATTCGCGCGACTGTACATATGGATGAGATATTTTTAATCTGCGTGCAACTATCTATACTTACTGTAAATATGTAATATTTTGTTGTATTGAATATGTATACATAATATGCGCCTGGCGCCTATCCCAACTGACGCTGCACCGCGCTTTGCGAGTGTCTCCTCCGGCTCGCCGCCCTGGCGAATTCTCGAGAAGGCTTGAGAATTCTCGTGAAGACCCACGTTTTACCCGACTGCGCGACGCAAAGAAGGGTAATGTGTTTATCTGTCTAAGTATGTATGTAACATAACTTTGTGGCGCTCTAGAGACCAAACGCGTGGGTCGATTTTGATGATTATTACGTCAATCGATTTAGCAAAATCGTGCGAGTGTCATTAGAGACAAGACAGTAATCAAAATTCAATAGGTATGGCGACAAAAAAAGACTATATTTTGAAGAAAAAAAAAGTACGGAATCCTTTAAGAGCCTTTCATAAATAATATTATAATTTACTTTTTCTTTTTTTTTAAATGCCTTGAAATCGAATTGTGAGCTACCCTGAAAGTTCCAGCCGGATAGCTAATAGAAGTGCTCGTAATTTGAATTGCAAGATTTGAAGATTGCAAGACAGACGGAATACATAGATAGATATAGATACATACATACAAGTGAAGAAACATAAAAGTCGAAAGTCGACTAATTTATTTATTTTTAAATAGGTATTTGAAATTCATATGTAGGTTTCTTTTATAATTAATTCATTTCGAATGACCATTTAGGATCTATATCTAACGATTAGTTGGTTAGCAACCATTCTCACTTAAAGTTTTGCCTCTTTTGAGTTTTGTTCGCCGTCGGGTTTTTGTAGAGATGCTCGACTGTGCTTTTTTTGTATTTGCTTAATATTATGTGTGCTGCGCGAGGATGTGAATATATGCAAAAAAGATCTAGTAAATACAACATAAATAATATTATTTTTTTGTTATTGTTTATAATTATTCATTTTTATTTGTGATCATAATATAATGTTGTGTACCTATACCTACATTACATAATGTAGGTAATGATGTCAGTATTCAGGAAAAGGGAAGCAGCATTTCTGTGTACCTATAATTATAACATCTACTGCGATATATGGTTTCTAACATTGTAACAAACACTAGTAGGTACTTAGTATCCATAGTAAATATCCCGTTTCTATGTTTATACTAGGATCTACTGCGATCACCAAGCCGCCTGCTTTGCCCAGTGATGGCAAGCAAAACACTTCTATTACACGCACACACATTTACACACAGCCTCGCACACACGCACACACACGCATTCGCATTTCGCACATTTTACATTTTATGTTTTACCAATGTTTTTAATATTCTTTGGTATTGAATAAATGTTTCTTTTGCTTCTTCTAATAGGTAGGAGGCCCATGTTCAGCAGTGGACTTCTTCGGGCTGATGATGTGATGATGATGATGATTACGAACTTAATGGTGATAATAATGTTGTCCCAAAAATTCGCGTCTACTTCTCTTGCGCGCATGTTTGAATTGACCGTCCGATTTGTATGAAAGCTGATCTGAATGAACTGTCATTGTGTGTCATGCGTCTGTACGCGCGTGGTTTAATTCCGCCACATTCGGAGCATGTGCACTAACTGTAGATGCCAGACGCTCTCTTCCAAGAAACATGCTGCCCGAAGCTCCAGTTAGCCGCTTCGCGCTAAACCGCCTTTGATTCATTTCATGCAGCGATTCGAAACAACCAGGACGGCTGCTAATGGAGTTAGACAGAGATCAGGTTAGCCGTCTGAGCCGTCTCGTTGTACCTACATTGAGGCAGATGTCTTGGTGTTGGATATCTGAGTTTGAGTCTTAAAGTTTTGTTCCAATTTCATGGATCCTAGGATACTTTAAAATTATGTAAGTAATATACAGTTGTCCTACTAAATGCAAAATATTCATTCAAAGTAAGTACCTACCTAGGTATGTACGTGTATGTAAGTATGTGTGTAAGTAACGGGTGAGATATGTTTTTAAATCTGGGAATAACACGTACACCTACGGGAGACTTTTCAGTTCACTGTTGAAGCTGTGTATATTTTTAAATGGTCAAGTATATAAACAGAAATCTCTCTTAGAAAATACATAATTAGGTACTTGCCTAGTTTGCTAACACGTATTTCCATGAGTATATAACATTCCAATATTTTGGACGTCCTTCATTCAGAATCCACTATATTCTCAATGATCTATTAACATCCGGCGTCATCTACCCAATAGGAAAAATTGTCTGAACATGAATCAAGTTCCTTTCTCCTAAAATAACAAACATTTTGAGTGTATCATTAGGATCGTTTAAAAAGTATCTCGACTGTGGATAGTTAAAAATAAGAAGGAGTAACATCCTTTTCCGTTTCCGCGCTCTTAGCGGGGCGACACGGGTAATAGCAGATCAATCGCCGACCCGACGGATTTCGGATAATCCGGATCCATTCATCGCTTATACCTCGTAAGATTTTAAAAAGCAGAAAGGTTTTCTCAAACATTAAGCACTGGCGCGTCATGAATTTGTAGATTCAGAGAAAACTTTACACCGCGCTAATTTAATGCACTTTCCGAAGTAAATTTGTATGGCAACTAGCTAAGAGCTGCATTTGCATGATGCTAATGCTATCCAGCCGGGAAAGCAACCGCGAAAGTTTCACTTTCCTCACCCTGCCGCTGCATACGAAGACGTATGTGTACCAAGTTCCCAAGTCTTGACTTTTGACTCTTCGAGCGTGGGTGTGGAAGGGTGGGCATAGACCACCTGTTGCTGACTCTATATTTAGCACGGTTACCCTCCCGCGTGCGTGCCTCGCCCCCGCCAGCCATTCATAACTCTGTGACTAATGTGTGAAGCAAAAGTTAAACATTGCTGACTTGCTAGGGGCTGGTACGCGCGAATTTATTTTGAAACTTTGCAAAATGTAGACTGTACATTCATAGGAAAATTACTGGGAAATAATTAAAATTTGTCATCTACAAGAACCGATAAACAAACTAAATCACATGTAATTCCAAATGATCCTTTATCTGACCCATTGTTATGGTTACCCAGTTTGTCTGATGATGATGATGTATGTGCTAAAATATGTCGTCTACTAGAGACAAAGTGAAACACTTAGAATTCCGAAAAGCGTCTTTATCCGAACCACAGATAACCAGAAACAATGAAGCAAAAAAAAAACATTCCCGCACTATTGCATAACAGTTCTTAAAACTCCACAAGAGATCGAGAAGGCACCTACCACGATAGTTTACGTATTCCAATGTCACGTCTTGAGAATCTTCCGTCGGATCGAATCACAGAACTTCGAAGCCTTGGGCTACACGTGGTGATGTGACACCCACTTACGACGCAACACTTATGATGTGTAGAAAGGAATGCCGCTAGATAAACAGAAGGTATTTGCCAACAGTCCGATGTAATCGAAGCGCGACTGACGTGGATGTAAACAACACAAGCAACCATCCTTTGAATTTATAGGTGTAGAGGTAGAGCAATACCATCTCTAGCCCGCAGGAAGCGCTTGTAGAGCAAAGCTATTTGAGTGTTCGTAGCATTGCTTATTATTTGCGTCCCTTTCTTGCTCTTTGAAATTTACATCTATTGCTAAGAACTAAGTTATACCTTGTTAAGTACCTACACCTTAATAAATACCAAGAACAACGTGTTCCTTGCAACATTTTCTAGGATTAGGTACTTTCGTTTATGTAAGTAACAACAATAGAATGGTTGAAATCTTTCTGCCCAGGAATATCGAGAATTCGAGATGATCTCAGATTAGTGCAACCTAACTGCCCTGCCTATTTTACTTCTGCTAGTTTTGGAAGCAAAATTATTCAAATTGTGTGTGGGCTGGGATGCTAATAGATACGAAGTCGGTAGGCAGAGCATTATATTTTAATAATATTTATCGGAATGTCGTTGACCTCAACATATGGGCGAGTACAAGCACGGACGCATACATAGTTTCACGTCCATACTTATAAGGTGCATTACTTACCTATTTAACTGACACACATCCATACACACAACACTACATACACATAGGTACATACATTAACACTTTCTCCGCATAGTAGGTATATTCCAACGTTTATTTCTATCTTCACACAGTCAAATATAACAAGTTCACACATTTGATTCAACAATGGACAAGCTGATCTCGTCTAGCCAACGCACATTTGAATATAACGAAAATGAGCAATCGGGATTAGGCAAGCTTATGTTGTTGATCGTTACTAATTAATGCATAATTAAAAATTCTGGTGCGCCCGCGCACACAACCGCTCGACCAATTACGCTGCCCACGCGGCACAATTAAAACTAAACCCTATTTTTAGCGTCATAGGGTTGATTTAATTGTTGACAGGGTAGTTTTAAATGAAGGGCAGAGACATTTGTTTTATTTTTGTACTATATTTAGTGTCGGACTGAATTGTTACTGTGCCAGCTCCGAATGGAGCGCGCTGTGCGTTTGGCATGCTTTATGACCGTGCGATGTCATTTTCATATTAATCCAGGCTAAGTACTAGTTTTATTTTAGTACTTTGTATGTAGTTATATCAACATTTATGTACCTACTTAAACGCTTGCGTACAACAAAGATGGAAAAATGGTTCATAATGATATACAGAATGGATTTTTGAGATGGGACAGTATGGGCAGGTACCTTAACCGTTATAGTTACAGGCAAAGGTTCCTAGGAGACAATCCATAACTTTTTGAGTTATTCTGAACTGCATTCACAGATTTTGGAAAAAATGTACAGGCAGCAAGATAATGGTCACTTTACACAAACACTTTTTTTGATGCCTTCGACCCTGTTTCTTATAAGGATTAAAAGTCTCTACGGGACCGAAACCCTAGAAATGACAGAAATTGCGAAAAACTTTTTCTATACATTACGTAAGAAATTACTTTAACCGTATAGATAGATAGATAACTCTTTATTGAAACACACAAATAAAAATCTTACAACTAAAAAAACAAAATTAATAATAAAGTGTCACAATGGGCGGTCTTATCGCTCAGAGCGATCTCTTCCAGACAACCGTGCGTGGAAAGGAATAACGGAGGTAATAGGGACGGTGGTTTCAACCAATAAATAAATACATAAACCATAAATAAGTACTTAAAAATTACAAAATAATAATGTATTAGCTAGAGGAAAACGTTCTTATGAGGCTGTCCTTAACTTTTGGATATATTTTGACCTGCATTCACAGATTTTATTATAAAATGTTCAGTCATCAAGAAAATAGGCAATTTACACAAAACATTTTTATTGATGCCAATCGATTATGTTTCTTGGATCAAAAGTCTCTGCTGTATCGAAAATAACAATTAACAAAAAACGACTACAAATCGTAACAAACTTAAAAGAAATAAATAATTCTAATTTCTTGATGTCTGTGCCAGTGAGGTAAGTGCCTGTATTTATTAATTATTATTTTTTGCGCTTAGCACAGACCTCAAAAATTTTGAATTATTTCTTTCTTTTAAGTTTTATAAGTTTTGTAGTCGTTTTTTTAATTAGTTTATATTTCTTACTTTTTAGTTTCGTTAAAGTAGGCCTAAAAATGAAGCGATGTACCATTAATGGTACTAGTGACGTAAGGTCGTGTCAGTAGTACTGACCAATGGTACGGTACCTACTTCTGACATAAATGGTTATTCCGTTCGATAAGAAAAAAAGTACCAATCAATCGTTCGAAACTAAGCCACAAATTTCGTAATCCGGGATAAAAGTACGACCTCCTGCGACCTTATCAGAAACAAAACGCTACTGGGATGGAGTTAATAAAAATAATTTTGCATAATTAATTACAATTTGATTGGTATATTTTCTATTTCATTATGTTATCTGAGATTGAATGAAGACATAATCTTTAACTATTATTCTAATTATCACCATAAAAATTGACATCAATGTTAAATAATGTCATGTTTGTCTGATATTACTAGTTGGTTTGATTTTCCAAATTAAAATTACTAAGTCGAATTATTTCGGCTCGTACTTTAATATTAATCAATTGGTTAATATTTGAAATGTATGCTAAATATTTTAAAGTCAATACAAGCTGTAGGCAGGCCTTAAAATTACATAAGATTATTATTCGGTTAATATTCGGCACATCGACCGAATATTCGGCCGAATATGCCGAATACGAATAATTAACGAATATTCGGCGCATCTCTAGTATATATTGTTAAGATAGGTACCTACTCATATAGACTACTAACATATGAATACTAAGCATTTTTGACAATATTACATAAATACACGAAATTGGTAGATATGCATAGACACTCATGTGGACTAACAATATGAATATTACGCATTTTCAACAATATTACATAAGTACACATACATCAACTTGAGGATCTTGTTTTTTTTTTGTCTTTTAATAATATAATATTAGTATGAAAGACGAAATGGACAGAAACAAAGAGATTTGAATGCTACATACTTACTAATGGCTTGTTTTCTGTCTGCGATGGTTCAATATCTATGTCATAAGTAGATCATTATCTGTGTTAGTCATCGATTGAACTTGTCCCACAGAATACCTAATAAAACTGCTTACTTGTGCAGTATGAATGACGAAGAGCAAGCAATTAATTAAAGAGTCTGTGTCATAGATTTTGTTTTCATTTCAAAATATTTTTCAAATAGTATTTATATTTGGAACTGTTCTGCAGTGCCGTTTTACTGATAAAAAAGTTATAGCAAAAAGTTAAAGTTTTTTAGTAAATCATTGCTACTGTTTCTTTTGCACCTTGTTGGGCAAGCAGCAATAATAATATTCATCTAATTAAATTAAATTCATCTTCATTCATTTCATCAGCCATAACCTAAACAATAATCGCAATAATTAAGATTTACACAAAATATATCCATCCCTTGGTTGAGACTCTTCCAAAGAACTCTATACCTATGTAGAAACCGATGGATTAACTCAATTAAGGTACGACTCTACATCTCATATAACAGTTTGCAACAGAGAAACCTTACCTTGCATTTAAAATCTAATTATTGTATTATACCCTGGACTATTTTGTAAAAGCTATTCGCCAATGCATATCCATTTGACTTGGCGTGTTCAGAACCCATATTCGCATCGAGAAAGTGAGATCCGTCCCAAATCATGTCAACGGGCGACCGTCTCTACCTGCTCGGGGTCCCGTTGCGTGCAAGGTGTACTGCACCCTTCAGGCACACACCCACATCCTAATAAGCGTCACGCACACACGCATGCCTGCGCCCGCGCAGATGGCGGCCCCGCGCACCGCCCTCACACCCACGACGCCCGATAGTGCACCGAACCTCAGCTGTGCTGTCACTGTGACTATTCCTCTCTCGTCAGATGTCGATCGACTGACTTTTTGTTCGATAAAACGAGCACCGGGAGCTTAGGAACAATGCCGTGCAAGGGTGGAATTAACTCGCCGATTGGCCTTTCTGCTCCACCGGTCAAACGGGTGTTTAACTTACAGTGTAATTGACGCTAGAGGCTGTTCATTTTAAATTGAGATCCAACAATAATCCTAACCTATGTAGAGTGGGGCAAATTATATGGCTACTCTCAAGTGGCGTATATGAAATGAATTTGAATATTGAACCTGTTTTCTTGAAAAAAATAGAGATTACAGTATACTTTCCCGCTCTCGTATCATCTGGTGTTAGTTCTATCGAGCTAAAATTATCTCGGAACATAACCTTCGTTTCGGCCGAATGCAAAATATTGAAGTTAGTTGTACAATTGGCAGACGTTGGATCCGCGTGTGACCTTCAGTGGCTAGATAACGGCGGGTAGGTAGCTGATAAAGTGATAATAGCATAATGCGGAGTATAAGTGATTTTTTCCATGGAACAAAATGAATATCATCTGGTTTGGCGCATGGAAATGTACGCTATTTCATGTCGTTTACAAGGCGGAAATTATAATGTATACGAACAGTAGGTAGAGTACCTAGTTGTTCTTATTCTAATGCATTTTGATTCCAGTTACACGACTATTTTTAGAAACATCTTTTGCTGCGGTTAATACGGTATATTTATGAACAAACCGATGTAAATTTTGCAGTTTCCGCAATCCCGTGCCGGCAGCCGCACTGGTTAGTTTGTCCATAGAGGCCTCTATCATAGAGCAAACAATCATGTCCTTTCAAACGGAGTTGGTTGTATGCTCGAAGGAATGTGATTATTATATAAATATTATAAAAATAACTATCATATGTATATTTATCACTGGCTGACCCAAAAATATTCAACGTTCTGCTTCAAGCTTCAACCCACTTACACTAGAAAAATATATTTTGTACAGCACAAGGGTTACATTTCAAAACACATCGACAACGCCAAAAATAATATCAAAAACTCCACCCTGAATGAGTCCTAAAAAGGCCTTTTTCCTCACCTACAGAGTACGCTGACTTACAACTTCAGCAGATCTAAAACAAAACGAAAAGTCAATTAGAGGAACCAATATTCACGGCTAGGCTCTGCCATCAGGTGTAAGGATTTTTTATATCGCCAATAACTATTGCAGTTTTACGGCGATGCAAACGTAATCGAAAAGCCTTCGATGTATGATGGAGAATGTTAGGTTTGTAGCTTGTGTTCGGTCGACTTCTACAAGGAGATTCACCTGGTTTTATTTATTATGTGTTACCTCATAATATGATATTGATAAGTTCAGTTGTTCATAGTTCCGGAATTTTTGTCCCGATTTGGATATTATTTTTGTTTATTTGAGTAGATCTTCAGTGTTGAAATGTGATCAAAATTGGTTAAGTAGTTTTTTATTAGTATATATTTTTAGTAAATACATTTGTTTTCGTGTTTATATATCTACAGTATTTGATGATTGTAGTTTTATTTAAATCGGTAGGCGATCCATATACTTAGTTTAAAATATATTTCATCAATTTTTTTTTATTTTTTTTTACTGTGTACACCTTTATTACTGTGCTATATAAAGTTTATCACAAAACACAAAAACAGTAACTAGCTTAGTAACAGTAACTAGCAGTAACAGTAAAAGCTAAAGAAACACTCCTGCCCTGCCAAAAACGAACTTATGGCAATAAATTATATAATGTTGGAATGTGCAAGGCTTTTAAATTGATACCCAAATTGTAAAATACGAAGAAAAATATATTTTTTACTTGAAAATGGTGCCATACTGCCACAA
Source organism: Alsophila aescularia (assembly GCA_946251855.1). Classification (NCBI taxonomy): domain Eukaryota; kingdom Metazoa; phylum Arthropoda; class Insecta; order Lepidoptera; family Geometridae; genus Alsophila; species Alsophila aescularia. The sequence goes on along the minus strand of OX276373.1, from coordinate 23,594,280 downwards.
TTTTGACTTTTACAGACATTCAAAGTCAAAGTATTTTATTGTAAATAGGCAAAAATAATAGCACTTTTACAAGTCAAAATTAACATCTCATGAACAAAGAGATATACATAAAATATTATAAAAAGATCAAATCAATCCAAATTTAGATAAACTAAGTATTCTTTGAGTTTGAAAAGGAAATTTCCCTTTCATGTGCCAACAGAGTTAAATCTCACACTGGAAAAGGAAATACCCTTCTGACTCTACTGGTGCTTCGGAAATACTCATTTAAAAGTTATGGTGGAATAGAGAAACTCACATACATACAAACATGCATACATGAATCCAAAAAACATTACACTCCTTTTCTTGGGCAGTCGTGTAAAAACGGCAAAATATGAACAAAAATAATATGAAACGTCCAAAGAAAGCTATTTCATATGACACCTACTTATACAGATTGCCTCACTTTTAACTCATTACTTTTCTCAAATTACAAGCAAACAGACAGCCGGTGATTTTTAAAGGTATATAAATAAAATAGCAGAAGATAAACCGGTATCGAACTTCCGCAGACATTTCATGAGTTCAAAAAACTTGTGATATAATTTAACAAGTAATTATAATAAACATAACGGCAGTGAACGAAATCGTGAATCTTTTCAAAATACTCGTGGGAATGTTTTAATCTCATTAAGCACCTATTTCATGTACAGGGTGAGTTTTTTAACAGGGATCTCTAAGGCAGCTATCACAACCGTTGCAGATCAAAAAATGAGTTTTTAGAAATCTATCTAAAGGTTTTCAAATGTATCTAAACTGCATTGCTAAAAAATAAGTTTTTTATGGTTTAGTACCTCGAAAGGAAAAAAGAAACCCTTATAGGATCACTTCGTTGTCTGTCTGTCTGTCAAGACCCTTTTTCTCTGAACGCGTGGAGGTATCAAGTTAAAATTAATATCAAATACTCAAGTCTGAAATCCCTCGGAGCTGTGACAAAATCAAACTTCTAAGAACGCAATCATAGATGCAGCATACGTTCGTTTATGCTGCATCTATACTGCATATTTGACACTCGCAAGGGAATCAAAACCCATACGGGTCAACTTCCTTTTGAGCTACAATAATGAAATTTGGCAAAAAGCAATGTTTTATAGCACAAGAAAAAGGGATAATCCGAAAACCGTAAATTTGTAGCTACATCACAAACAAAAAAGTTTGTACGGAACCCTGGGTGCAAGGGTCCGACTCGCACTTGGCCGGTTTTGACCCCGACTGAGCGGAGGGTATTGTGTTTATCTATTCCTTTGTAGCGCTATACTGCCCTCTTAATCTGAAAAAGCACAAGTAACAAAAAGTAACTACGGCGTAAATCGTAAAAAACTTTACGTACTTTTTTAATTAACTTAGACAGAAGCTTCAGTCTCGGTGTTTTAGTAACAAATAAAATAAATACTAATTTATTTTATCTATATTTAGTTGCCTGGATTTATTGATTAATTAATAAGAAAAAACTAATTCGTAAATAATTACTTAGCAACTTGAAATATACAGAGCAAAAAATAAACAAGGAACCACATATGCTTCATGCGCCTACAAACTTATTATAATAAGAAGCTAAAAGAACACAATTACACACTTGTGTTTTATGACTTAGTATTTTTTAAATTATTTATTTAATATAAATTATATACTCGTACGAGGCAGAAAAAACATAAGTTTGTACTTGTGGTTTTTCAGCTTACTAGCGTAATGTTTACATTGTATTATTGCTAAGATGAAATATCTCATTTTAACATTTATGTTGATTTTGCTTCGAAGTTGTACCTTATGTTATTTTATGTTCTGAAATTTCTTAAAGCCCTGAACAAAAATTAGTAAACAAGATCATAACTGGCTACATATGGAGTTTTCTGTTTCCGATTACATCTTTGTGTGTTTTCTTCCTATGAAGAAAACACACAATATGCCTTTAAGACAAAAAACGATGTACTTATGCAAAGCTAAATCGAGTAATGTTAGATATATCGCTATGGCTCCGAGACAGAAAAACATATTTTTCACTGATTCCGAGAATGTTCCTAACTCAATTTCGCAAAAAATGCTACTTGTGCTTTTTCTTCTTAGCAGGGCAGTATACAGGGAGGACTTTTGAGACGGGACAGTAAGGGCACCTAACTTAACTGTTATAGTTACAGGAAAACGTTCCTAGGACTTTTTGAGATATTTTTAACTGCCTTCACAGATTTAGAAAAATATATACAGTTAACAAGAAAATGGTAATTTTACACAAAAACTTTTTTTGACGCCAATCGATCTTTTTTCTTATAAGGATCAAAAGTCTCTATCGGACCGACTGAGGGTTCAGTGCTAGAAATGTCAGTAATTGCGAAAATCTTTTTCCATACATTTTGTACGAAATTACATTATAGCTACAGGAAAACGTTCTTAGGAAACTCTCCTTAACTATTGGAAATATTTTAACCTGCATACCCCGATTTTTGAAAAAAATTTACAGTCATTAATAAAATGGCCAATTTACAACAACAAAAAATGCCAATCTATCGTGTTTGTTATAAGGATCAAAAGTCTCTATCGGACCAACTGAGGTTAGAGCCGCCAGTATTTTTGAAAAGTTGTATTCGGACAATGTTAGAATTTTATTTTATTCATTTCGTACATAATGTATGGAAAATGTTTTTTTTTGCAGTTTCTGGCTTTCTAGTACTCTAACCTCACTTGATCCGGTAGAGACATTTAATCCTTATAAAGAACAGGATCAAAAGGCATTTTTTTTGAGTAAATTGTGTATTTTCTCGATGACTGAACATTTTTAACAATATCTGTGAATGCAAGTCAAAATTTAAGGAGAGTCTCCTAAGAATGTTTTCTTGTAGCTATAACGGTTAAGGTAATTTCAAAATGTATGGGAAAAGTTTTTCGAAATTTATGACATTTCTAGTACTCAAACCTCAGTCAGTCCAGTAGAGAATTTTGATCCATATAAGAAACAGGATCGATTGGCATCAAAAAAGTTTTTGTGTAAAATTACCATTTTCTTGCTGTCTGTACATTTTTTCCGAAATCTGTGAATGCAGTTCAGAATATCTCAAAAAGTTAGGGAAGGTCTTCTAGGAACGTTTTCCATTTACTATAACGGTTAAGGTACACGCCCTTATTATCCCGTCTCAAAAATCCATCATGTAAAGACCAAACAAGTGCACCGATTTTGATTATTCTTACGTCAACCGATTTGTCCTAATCTTGCGAGTGCTACTAAAGACATGACTGTAATCAAAATTCAATATGGCGCCAATCAGACGACATATAGTCACAGAATAAATAATAGTACAAGTACAGAAGGATAACTGAGTAAAGTCATTTAAATACATAGCAACTCTCGCTACAACGCAATAAAGTGCAATTTAACTCGCACAGCGCTGCGATCTTTCAATTATATTTACCTAGAAGGCGCTCACCCATTGCGTGCATGCTAGAATGGACCGTATCGCAACGCGCGAGAGCTTCCATTGCTCTAACCGTTTCAGAATCGCTGTGTCCTTTTTTCGCTCGGCAGGGTTTTATAAAGATATAACTAGGTACTTGTAATTATTCTCTGTTATTGTAACAGAATAAACAATTATGTAATAATGTATTATTTTTTACTTATTATTATAAATGTTGAAGTTCTATTAACTACATAATTATAATGACATTCTTATCAGCATAGACCTAGTACCTCATTATTTGATTGTAACTTAATAGGTATTGAACTATTTGATGAATAAAAGGTGCCTGTCTGAATTCCATGCTTAATATTGAATGAAAAAGAAATGGCTACGTAATAAAATGTCAGTATGTAGGTATTTTACGAGACTTTTCAGACCGAATGCTATGCAGTACATTCTAGGTTTCTTCTTGGTACTCACAATTAAGAAAATATTAAAATTTGTCAAAAACTTTACGTAAGTAGGTACTTTATCGTAAGCACACGGCGCGCGACTCATCGAGCGTACTCTTGACACTCTACTGAATTAACCGCAATATTGCGGCCGCAAAATGTAGGTATAATATTTGTACTTGTTGCGGAGTGCGACTGGCCTGATATAGAGTAAAAGAAAAAAAAATGGACGACTTAGTTAAGTGGCGTATCATTGAATAGGTATTTGAAAATCATCTTTAGGTTTCTGTTATCATTTTTCATTTCGAATGACCATTTAGAATCTAGAACTATTTAAAGTTGGTTAGCAACCATTCTCACTTTTCTTTTGCCTGTGTTTTGCCTAGTTTGAAGTCGAGCTAAAATCGATTAAATTGAAAATATAGTTTTTTTCTAAATTGCATTCTGCTGCTTATAACGAATAATAAAATGTTTAAATATGTTTTTTACAACATTTTCAAGAATATCAAACATTTTTGTGTTCATATATTATGATAGGCAAGAGAAAATCAAGACGTAGATTTTGATGAAGCCATATCAACTTTAGAAAAAAAACTAAGCATATTGTATTATCATAGCTGCCATAGAGATCCCAGTTAAAAACACTTCCTGTATAATTAATTTACAATCTCATCGAGATCGGCTGCAGGCACGTTAGTTCTTATACATTGACCATCTGTTCTCTATCAATAACTGAACCAATTTTGATCCAGCAACTCCTTAAAAACCTTAACTCCTTATTATCTTGTTTTACAAGTGCTGTTCAAAATACCATGGTACAAAAATCGACTTCAAATGGATTAACTAATAACAAGAAAAAACTACTGTCCAATTTTGATACAATTTATATGGGACCAATCTGGAGGTTTATTCTTTTAAATAAAAAAGGGTTTTGAAAATCAGTCGCCAATCGACGGCGAAATCGGTTTTTTTTTTTAAACATACTGTCTAACATAAAACCTCCTCCTTTTGTGAAGTCGATTAAAAGGTATGGATAATGTTTTTGATTTTCTGAAAATAAGACAGCACAGTTCTTTTGAGTGATTATGGCTTAAGCCTCGTATTTACTAGGCGATAAATGCCCCGTTAGCCCGAGACCTCTGATCTCTATGGATTTGCTGTGCATACTTTCGTTTGTGCCTATTCAAAGCGCCCCACCGAGCGTCCATGCAACTAAAATTGACATTGGTTCATCTCCTGACGTTAGTCATAGAATAAATAATAGTACAACACCTTAGTTCCGTGGACCCTCACTACTGCTATCAGCGCCAAAATGGCGATAGTCAAATGCTCTCATTGCGACGTTCGTCAAAAGCCTGGCTAGAGTACGTGAGTAAATAGTAATAATGTAGTTGTCTATGCTAAGCGATAAATTCCCCGTGTCACATGTCGCTAGAGATGTCGGACGAACAGTGTATACCAGGCTTTACCGTTTTAACAGCCTTCGAACACATCTTCACTTAGTACCAGGTCAGATTGTGGTCACTAACCTTGTAATATGTCAACAATAAAATAAAACACCCAGTATCTGATTCTCTTTGAAATGTTCAAAAATACCGAAAAACATTGATAACACTATTATGTTAGTGGGCACGAAGGTCAGTGCCGCGCCAAGAACCAATGTCAAGAATCCAGCCACAGCCACCACACCCTTTTCTGGACCTGCCCTAAGAAACTTTATCCTAACCAAAGCACGTCATCTTCAAGTTTATAAAGATCTTGCTAACCAGGATTAAATGCCCCAGTCCACATTATCCCTTGAAAAATAATATGACATAAAAAAACGATAGTCGACATGGTTGGATGACTCTTTCTAAGTAAAAAAATTACTGCACACTTATGATTCATATTATGACTTTTAAGTGAACTAACGATTTAATGATTAAATGATACCTATTCTACGATAAATAAATCTGTGGTTTCCAATGTTTACCGTGCCTTATTTAATTAATTATGATAACGAATGTATTTCTGTCTCTTGCCTATCTTTATCTTATAAGTTGTAAACGATTTATGTATCTTTAAAACTACTTGCCAACGTCTCTACTACCTTTTTACCTATTTAATAAACCTTCCTTAGTTTAGTGCCATCAAAAAATTGATAATATGTGAAACGAAATTCTGTACAAACTATTAAATAAACACGAATTGTACGAATTGAGCTTTTGTCCGGATGGCGATGCTTTCAAGCTTTTCGCAAGGATCTTATCTTCTTTAATAAGTGTTTTTTTTTCAATTAGTAATAAGGAAGCTTTAACGCCTGCTTTGTAGGATCAATCAGCTTTAGTATAGAAGTTATAATATTACACCGTACGAGAACTTTGAACTGTTCAGTTACACCGACAGTAAAACCTGAGGTTGTATAGAATGAAAACTGTTAGTTTTTCATACATAATTATAACGTCAGTTAAAAGTGATCATATGTGGCAGGTGTTGGTTAAGCTTCGTCGCAAAACAATGCATTAGTGTGTGATTATCAGAAACAGATAAGATAAAAACGTTTTTAATGGAATATTGGGTTGAGAAAACTTGGTTATAACAAAACTAGTTTTATTGTTTATTTTTTATATCTTTTGGCGCTTTTGATAAATGAAGAAGAATGGAATATTTACGATTAAGTTCTTTAGTCCAGTCGGGTCACCTAGCGATGAATATGCCTAACGGTCAACATCACGCTGCTTATCTTATCTGTACTGATGCTCTTCGTATAATCAAATACCTATCATGCTTGTGTACTTTCTGAATTAGAGGTTTTCTTATCACGATGTTGATACACACAACATTATGAGCATGTGATAATTTTAATAACTTACGTCAATGTAGTCTTAGTAAGCTTTGAATAATTAATTCCGAGTACCGCTATGTTCTATTATAGATAGGTCAATAATGCGGAGGAAAACTGCCGTACCTAGGAAGTACAAACAGAATCGTAAATTTTGATTAATCGTCCTTTATCTTTGCGTCGCTTTCGACGAATGCAATTTACAATGAAATTAATTATTGCAACATAAATTTTATATGTCAGTATGAAGGTGTGTGCCGGAGAACTGAATATCTGTTCTAAAAATAGGTAGGTACAAAGCCATCGTAGAATCGCAAGCGATCGAGGTGTGGTGTTGCGCGCGGTGCCATTACTGGGATCGACTTGCGGCGAGACGGCACTCGAGCGAGCAGGTAGCAGATACCGGCTCCGGGATAAAAACGCCACTCGAAACGAAGCGGACAGCTTCGCCTCACCTAGATAACGCCGCCGACTAACCGCTTACCAGACACCCAGAAACCTAACAAAGTTAACCTGGCTCGTATCGCCGTGAATCAACACCCCGGCGAGACGCCTTAATCACCCATTCACATCACACGTACGCCGATAATAATATAAATAGACCCTAACGTCCAATGAATGAACTTATAACATGTAAATTCGTCGCTCACAAATCGCGACACGGCTCGGAGCGTAGGCGGCGGGCTTGAATGAAAATAAACATAGTTCTCGCCGAGGGCTTACCTCTCGATTTTGATATTATCCAGATTAGCGATATCGTCACGGCACTCTGTTAAATCGTTATCAATGTGTGTTACACTGAACTTGTGGGCATGTCACTGCGGGCGCGGACGCGAGGGTGCGGCGGTGCGGCCGGCCGTGCGAGCGATACTGAGCGTAGGTGCGCTGCGCCCGCGACGCGACGCACACAACCATACGCGCTTCATTCAACAGCGGCGCTGTGGAGGGGGATCTTATGAATGGACGTAGTGAAGCCGCAACGTATAGATACCGCTGATAACGCTCCGCACCATTATACAACATGATAGCTCGCGCATACACCGAAATTGCTTCCAGTTAATTTACAATCGCCACAGATTATGCGCGTCGGCGAAATTAGATCGAGTTTTTTCGGTGCGGTTACGAAATCCATTCGGTCGCTCAATGTCAGTAACCCAGATAAACTAATGTTTGTATTAGCTTTGTTTGGGATCGTGTCACTCTGACATGTCTTGCATTGACCGGGAAACGGGATGAATGAATAGAAAAAGTTTATGAAGCGCCCTACTGTTCCGAAATGTGGCCTTAGAAACTTTTGCGTATTTCCACACCAATATATAAAACTGAAACTTTGTCTTATTGGGGAGCTTTCACACTAAAACGGCTGATCCGTTTATATTGAAACTTTTTAATTAGATAGTGTACAATATAGAGACCAACATAGAATACTTTTTATCCCAGAAAATAAGTTGCTACGGCAAAACTGGAAAACGTCGATTACTCGCTGTAGGGAACGAAATAATAACAAGTCTGACAAAAATGTGTTAGTGCTATACTTTTGCAAAGGTTTTTAATATCGTAGATGAGCATACGATGCCTTTTTCGCGAAAAACTGTAGTCCGCACGGACGAAGTCGCGGACGAAAGTTAGTACAAAATAAATATGAATATTTTAAAGAATGATATCATCAAATTGGCACAGCAATTCAGTGGAGCAATGCCACCAGCATTTTGGGTACGCCGTTAAAGCCTATATAAGACTATAATAAATAAATAAATTAAACCAAATAATCAATAAATATAAATTACCTAGCACCAATCTAGGGTACCCTGTACCACAGAATAAATAATAGTACAATACAGAAGGCTAACTGAGTAAAGTCATTCAAATAAATAGCGACTCTCGCTACAACGCTATAAAGAGCAATTTAACTCGCACGGCGCTGCGAGCTTTCAATTATATTTACCTAGAAGGCGCTCGCCCACCGCGTGCAGGCTAGAATGCACCGTATCACAACGCGCTAGAACTTCCATTGCTCTAACCGTTTCAGAATCGCTCTGTCCCTTTTTCGCTCGGTAGGGTTGTATTGAGATATGACTAGGTACTTGTACTAATTATTCTGTGATATGTTATGACTTAGATATTGTAACAGAATAAATAAGTAATAATGTATTATGTTATTACTTATTATTATAAATTAAAATAGTTCTATTACATACAATGACATTCTTATCAGAATAGACCTACTACCTCATTTTTACTACCTACCTATTCCGTTTTCAGAACGCCGATAAGTTTAGTGAGATACCTACCTACGTGTCGTTGGTTGATTATGATTATATCCTATAGGTATTGCACTTTGATGAATAAAGGTGCCTGTCTGAATTCCATGCTTTTTAATGAGTGAAAAATAAATTGCTACCTACGTAATAAAAGGTATTAAAAGTATGTAGGCGACTTACTAAGTCAGCACAGTAATTCATTTTCCGATCAACAATACCTACTATAATCAATTATAAAATTACGTTGATCGATTTAATAAACAACTTTACTTCTGCGCGGAAAAACCTTAAATATAGCTTCGGTATGGAACACAAATGAAATAACATAAAACTATAGGAACCTACGTAATAAAAAAATATCAATATCTAACTACATAACTAGGACCTATTTATTATAGGTATTACAATTTATTACCTTTCAATATCCTTTGGAAACGTAAAGAATGACAATTCGTAATTTCTATCACTATTCAAACAGCCGAATGCTATGCAGTACTTTCTAGCTTTCTTCCTGGTACTCATAATTAAAACACGAATAAAGTTTGTCAATAACTTTACGTAAGTAGGTGCTCTATCGCTAAGTACAAGGCGCGCGACTCATCGAGCGCACGCTTGACACTCGACTGAACGGACCCGAATATTGGGTCCTTGAATTTATTTGTACTTGTTGCGGAGTGCGACCGCCCTGCCTGTACTATGGGTTCTAAACAACTGATAACCATACGTAAATACGAAGAAAAAAAACATGACTCGGAAACAAACATTTGTCTGATCCCAAGAATAATAATATCTGTTGCCATCACACAAACGTTTGCTCCCTTGTAGGATACGAACCCACAACCGTTGACTTTGCGGTCAGGGTTACTATCCATTCGGCCCAACCGGTCGTGATTGCCAACTGTTTGAATGTTGATTTAATGTAGTAGTTGTGTTTTGTAGTACTTAGCTAGAGGCATTTGCCCTTTAAAAACAAGGATTTCAATATTTTTACATAATTTTAATGCTTACAATACTGATATAGAATACGTAACTGATATACAAAGCTTAAATATCTTATTGATAAGTGATTACAAATAATAAATAAATACAAATGTAGACCTTTAACACCTAGGAGACCAGTCCCTTGAGGAACGTCGACAGTTTGGAGTCTTGTAGTCCGCTCGCAGTTGTATGAAGTTGTCCTGTAACACCTAGGAGGCCATTCCCTTGAGGAACGTCGACAGTTTGAGAGTCTTGTAGTCCGCTCGCAGTTGTATGAAGTTGTCCTTTAACACCTAGGAGGCAATTCCCTTGAGGAACGTCGACAGTTTGTGAGTCATGTAGTCCGCTCGCAGTTGTATGAAGTTGTCCTTTAACACCTAGAAGGCCTGTCCTTTGAGGAACGTCAACAGTTTGTGAGTCTGGTAGTCCGCTCGCAGATGTATGAAGTTGTCCTTTAACACTAGGAGGCCAGTCCCTTGAGAACGTCGACAGTTTGTGAGTCTTGTAGTACGCTCGCAGTTGTATGAAGTTGTCCTTTAACGCCTAGGAGGCCAGTCCCTTGAGGAACGTCGACAGTTTGTGAGTCTTGTAGTCCGCTCGCCGTTGTATGAAGTTGAGAAGAATGGAGTGGTCCAACTCAGCCTGTTAATGGAAAACAAAACATTATAGCAAACGACGAACTCAAACTCATTATTATTTATTGTAAAGGCAGGCAGCATATAGCACTTTTTAACCCCCGAACAAAGAAACGGGTATTATAAGTTTAGGGTGTGTATCACTGGTGTGTGTGTGTGTGTGTGTGTGTGTGTGTGTGTGTGTGTGTGTGCGCCTGTGCGCGTGTGCGCGCGTGTGTGTGTGCGCGAGTGCGCGCGCGCGCGCGTGTTTGTGTGTGTGTGTGTGTGTGTGTGTGTGAGTGTGTGTGTGAGTGTGAGTGTGTGTGTGTGTGTGTGTAGGGGGTAGGTGAGAAAAGGGGTGTGAGAATCATAGCTTTCAATCCAATGGGCCTATTTAGCAGCGATTTTATTAAAGCAGGGGTAAAAGATATTACCACACAAAAGTTAGTCCATTCGTTTGGAAGCTAAGATTCTCACCCCCCCCCCCCCCCCTTCCCTCTATTATAGCTAAGAACTATCTCGTTTACGCCAGCTTTCAAAAATAAAAAACCGCAGGTAAATCGGTCCATTCGTTTGGAACCTACGATTCTCACCCCCCCCCCCCCCCCCCATCTTTCCCCTCATTATAGCTAAGAACCATCACGTTTACCCCAGCTTTTAAATTTTAACAGATAATATAAACTTTGACTATGCCCAGTTACATCAAAATCAGTCCAGTAGTTTCAGCGTGATACGTGTTCTTTTCAATAACTTTCAACCCTTATCCTAAGGGTACCCTTTATTTTTTCAGGATAAAAAGTACTCTAAATGTTAATCCATAAAACATCAGCTGTGATTGTGCCAAGATGCATCAAAATCCGTCTGGTAGTTTCAGCGTGATGCGTGTTCAAAGAGACAGACAGACAGACAAAAAATAAAAGTAAAACCTTTTTGCGCTCCATATCGATTTTGAAGTTAATCTCAATTATAATTTTCAAAAATTCTTTAATGAACAGATTTAGCCCAGTTACAGTTTTATTATAATATAGATGGGGGAAAGAGGGGATAGTGAGAAAAAGGGGGGGGGGGAGAATCGTAGCTTTCAAACGAATGAACCTATTTTGATGAGATTTTTATGTTTGAAAACTGATGTGATCGAGATGCTTCTTAGCTATAATGGGAGTGGGGGGTCGAGGGTAATATAATTTGTGCTTTAACAAGTCACAATCTTAAATGTCTCCAGAACAAGGAAAAAAATAACGAATAAATTTGGTAAACCATACATTAAATTTGAAAAGGAAACTTTCCTTTCATGTACAGACTCGAGTTAAATCTCGCACAGGAAAAGGCAGTACCCTTCTACTCTACCGGTGTAGAAGGTTATTGCTAAAGAAGGAAGGTATACCAATCCCCACAAGCAGCACCTGTTCCCGAGTATGACTTGTGCACCAGAGGGAAGGGAATGACCCGGTACACAGGCAACTTTCAGATAATTTAGTGTAGTAGTAGAATTAGTAGTTTAGTGAGTTTAGTGTAGCAACCAATAACCGTTGAGGACCATCCACACCAATATATATAAAAGTGAAACGTTGTCTGTTTGTTTGATTGGGGAGCTTTCAGGCGATAAAGGCTGGACGGTTTTTGATGAAATTTGCAATGGAGATAGCTTATACCCTGGAATAAAACATGGTATACTTTTTATCCCGGAAATGGTAAGTTTCCACGGGAAAACTGCAAAATGTTGATTACTCGCTGTAAGGAAAGGTTGCCATGGAAACAAAATAATAACAAGTCTGTCAAAAAACATCAAGAGAGTTGGTGCTATTCTTTTGCATTGGTTTGTAACATTCTAGAAGAACATGGGATGCTTTTTTTTGCGATAAACTGAATTCCGCTCGGACCAAGTCGCGGGCGAAAGCTAATATTATGTAACATAAAATCACGCGATTCTCTAAAGGAACGATTAAAGGAGATCAATATTCATACAGTGGCCAAAAATAATAAAAATATAATAATTAAAATATAATGTATGTTCGGAAGAATATTACGTTTGTTAATAATTAGCTTAAAAGCTAAAAAAACACGCCTGCCCTGCAAAATAAGAGCTTTTGGCAATAAATTATATAATGTTGGAATGTGCTTATCAAGGTCTTCAATTTGATACCCATATTGTAAAATAAGAAGTTTTTTTCGAATTTGATTATGGAGCCATACTGCCGCCATACTGATTGTTTTCAATAGCCTATGTTACTCGGGGAGATGTAAGAATTGTAACGATACCCATACGTCTAAATCTGTTCAGGCATTTAAAAGTTATGGTAGAATAAATAAACTCACATACATACAAACATACATGAATGCTAAAAACAATACACTCCTTTTTTGGGCAGTCGTGTAAAAATAGGGATGTTCATATTTATTGTAATACTAGAAATAAGAAGCAAATGTAGGTTAAAAAACCACTAAAAACCACAAATCTAAATCTAAAAACCATAGACCTAAATATACCTTTGCCGTGCCTTTGATATTTTTTAGCGTCCATTGTAACCAAATGTATTTTCTATGATATTAGCATTAACGTCTGCATAGCGAGAACATAACATCTAATCTTTTTCGTGACCACTACCCCGCCATTCTAATTTTTCCTCCATTTTCTAATATAGTAGGAACCAATATTTATGGCGGCTGTGAAGCGCTCTGCGAGTGCGACTTCGCGCTGGTACAGTAAGGTCACAGAATAAATAATAGTACAAGTACAGAAGGCTAACTGAGTAAAGTCATTTAAATAAATAGCGACTTTCGCTACAACGCTATAAAGTGCAATTTAACTCGCACGGCGCTGCGAGCTTTCAATTATATTTACCTAGAAGGCGCTCGCCCACCGCGTGCAGGCTAGAATGCACCGTATCACAACGCGCGAGAACTTCCATTGCTCTAACCGTTTCAGAATCGCTCTGTCCCTTTTTCGCTCGGTAGGGTTGTATTAAGATATGACTAGGTACTTGTACTAATTATTCTGTGATATGTTATGACTTAGATATTGTAACAGAATAAATAAGTAATAATGTATTATGTTATTACTTATTATTATAAATTAAAATAGTTCTATTACATACAATGACATTCTTATCAGAATAGACCAACTACCTCATTTTTACTACCTACCTATCCCGTTTTCAGAACGCCGATAACTTTAGTGAGATACCTACCTACGTGTCGTTGGTTGATTATGATTATATCCTATAGGTATTGCACTTTGATGAATAAAGGTGCCTGTCTGAATTCCATGATTTTTAATGAGTGAAAAATAAATTGCTACCTACGTAATAAAAGGTATTAAAAGTATGTAGGCTACTTACTAAGTCAGCAAAGTAATTCATTTTCCGATCAACAATACCTACTATAATCTATTATAAAATTACGTTGATCGATTTAATAAACGACTTTATTTCTGCGCGGAATAACCTTAAATATGTGTAGCTTCGGTATGGAACACAAATGAAATAACATAAAACTATAGGAACCTACGTAATAAAAAATATCAATATCTAACTACATAACTAGGACCTATTATAGGTATTACAATTTATTACCTTTCAATATCCTTTGGAAGCGTAAAGAATGACAATTCGTCATTTCTATCACTATTCAAACAGCCGAATGCTATGCAGTACTTTCTAGCTTTCTTCTTGGTACTCATAATTAAAACACGAATAATGTTTGTCAATAACTTTACGTAAGTAGGTGCTCTATCGCTAAGTACAAGGCGCGCGACTCATCGAGCGCACGCTTGACACTCTACTGAACGGACCCGAATATTGGGTCCTCGAATTTATTTGTACTTGTTGCGGAGTGCGACCGCCCTGGTAAGGTTCACAATTATTACAGTAGTTTTTTACTAGGTACTACTTGTAGAACATAATAATAATATTAAACACTTTATTAGACCAGAATTATGAAACAACTAATGGAATAAAAGTACATACCTATAATGGAATGATAAAAGAATGTTAAACTATACCTATAGCTATATTTTTAGTAACTAAATTTGCGTCGACGCTTAACGCTTAAACTAGTCATTATTTTTTAACCAACCAATTTTTTTTTCTTTGTTTTGCTTGGTAGTTTTATCAGAATTCAATAGAAATTATGTTAACATACGTCAACACAATAATATTAATATCGGAATATGCTGATATTGTGTTGGTGGATTATACTGGTTGGTAACAAACAACTCTAATAACTAACTAGACTGTATTTGAACAGAATCGTACGCATGTGTGCAGCGTACGGATGAGCGTGCACACAAGCACAACCACGGCAGGCGCGCGCGGTAAGCGGTGGGCTAACGGGAGGGTGTGCCCCAGCCTCTCACCTCTCCATAGCCCGCTTACACCTAAAATTAGCTATTGCGCAGCGCCTTGCGCCTAACTTCACAGCCGCCATAAATATTGGTTCCTACTCTACCTCTTACTGTCTTATTGGTTAAGGCGTGCCGCGCAGAGGCACGGATGATGCGGGTTCGAGTCCCGTCCGTGATCCGTAACTGAGTCGAGATGAGCAGGTCGTTTGCCTAATGGTGAGCTTTCGGCCCTTTACTGCTTACGTCTGCCCATTTCAGTAACTAATAAGAAATCAGTCTGTCGTTTCTACACACGTTGTGAAGATCCTACTACCGATCCGAACAAAGCCTACTCTTTTCTAAGAACTGAGAAACGCTGTTCCAAATTCTCTGTTTCCACTAAAATATAATCGTAGTTACTCATCTCAGGGCAGGCATGCTCCAACTTAGACCGCATCTTCAGGCGAGTTGTCACACACTCTAATAACGCGTCAAAAAGAGAAAGCGTATGTTACTTACCATCGTCTCTGCCTCACACGCTTGGTGCAAGTTCTCCAGCTTCACCAGCAGCAGGTTGCAGAGTGCGTCGAACAATGCGTGCGCAGGTGCAGGCGCTGCGACCGCACACCACTGAGCGGCACTCTTTTCTCACACTCTAATAACGCGTCAAAAGGAGACAGCGTACTCGTATGTTACTCACCAGCGTCTGTCCATCGCACACTTGGTGCAAGTTCTCCGGCTTCACCAGCGCAGGTTGCAACAATGCATGCGCGGGCGCTGCGACCGCACACCACTGAGCGGCACTCTTTTCACACACTCTAATAACGCGTCAAAAGGAGACAGCGTATGTTACTCGCCAGCTTCTCTCCATCGTACACTTGGTGCAAGTTCTCCGGCCTCACCAGCAGCAGGATGCTACAAAACATGCGCGGGCGTTGCTACCGCACACCACTGAGTGGCATTGTTTTCACACTTTCCAATAACGCGTCAAAAGGAGACAGCGTATACTACTCACCAGCGTCTCTCCCTCGCACACTTGGTGCAAGTTCTCCGGCTTCACCAGCAGCAGGTTGCAGAGTGCGTGTAGTGCGTCGAACAGCTCGGGCGCGGGCGCGGGCGCGGAGCGGGCGCCGCGGCCGCACACCGCCGAGCGGTACTCTTTCACGTCGCATATCGCTATCATTGCACCTGGTCAATTGAAGATTTACATTTAAGACTTAGTACTTGAACATAACGTACGATGTGAACGATGGTTGTTTTTTCCGTTCCCTTTATTTTGTGAATAGTTTCATCATTACATCCAGCCTGCATTAGTTTACGTCTGTGCCGTTTAGTTTTTGCTGTGATGTACAAATTCGAAATCAGGGGATCTGACGAGTCAAAGTGCTATGTGTGGTCAAAAATCTAAAGATTTAGCAGTAGTTGTTTCTCAATGCGTGCGATTTAGTTAGAATAGAGCGCGCCAGGCAAAAAATAACTATATTTGTTAGATAAATAGGAGAGTATGTATGTTCATCATCATTTTTCAGAGATTATCAGACCCCCAAGTGCCTGATAGTCATCATCATCATCATCATGAAATGAAAATCAATCCAAATTTAGATAAACTAAGTGTTCTTTGAGTTTGAAAAGGAAATTGTTGATATGGCTTAAGAAGGTTCTATAGCGCCCTTGTCCATACAAAAAGAAATAACACATATACCCTTAAATAAAATCAGATTTCTACTTTTTTTTTGCTTATATTGGTTACAGATTAGTCTACGTTTTTCTAAAATTTTCTATAACTTCAAAGTTATAAGCATTTAAACTGGCGGTTGTTAGCACTAAAACTATGACAAATTGAATTAGTTGTTGTTCAAAAACAAAAAGCTTTCTTTAATCAAATTAAATTTATAAGCGTATATTATATTCTACTCAAACGATTAACACTTATAACAAAAGATTCCACCCCAATTTAGAGGGGGGAAAAGTGCTTTCTCCCTAAATAAAAAACTGTACCAGTAACATTCACAACAAGCGACTCTCTCTATAGCTCGTACATAGAGGATCGGGGGAGGAGGCGAGTTAGCAATACATTTACTAAATACCTACTTTGCAAAGATTACCAAAAGCTACTATCCTCCTAATAGAATCGTAAATACAAAGCAATTTAGTACGTAAAAACTGCTTTTTCATCTTATCGAAAAAATATATTAACGAGTACTTATACATACTCGTTAAAAATCGTGCTCTTTAAAAGCTCGATCCTAATTCAAGTATTTACTAATAAATTGTTGAAGGAATGTATTTTTTCTTCGAAGAAGGAATATTTTTATAATCTGTTCAAACACTTTGATTGGGACTGTACTTACCGGCAGAATTGAACTGGAAGTTCTGCAGATGCTCGTATATGACCCGGTGCAGCAGGATGGCGAGCTCCAGCGTCACCGCCTGCAAGTTGTCGCCCTCAAGGCCGCCGTGGATCTTCTCCATCGTACCGTTGAGGTAGTTTACCACCGCCACGCAAGCCTACGGGATGTGTTTATTACTTTATGCACAAGCACCTATAAAGTTATTATTATTTAGTTAGCTTTCCCCCAGGTGAGATTGTGGTCAAACGACTGCATAGTCAGTAATAAAAAAAAACATTATACTACATTTCATTAAAGTTTTTTAACGATTGCTCGGCTTCTACTGATCGGATTGAGATACAAAGTACACCAGATTTTAAATTAAAACCTAAGATTTGCAACAGTGAAAACTGCATTGCAAATTGGTCCAGAAGTTTTTAAGTGATGCGTAAAAAAATGTACTGTATGTACATTTTTTTAAATGTTCTGTTCTTGTTCAGTAGCCTATTTTAAGTTCCCTAAAGTAATTATTATAAAACTCGTATACAACGTGTCACTCAATAGCCTTATAAGTAAGCTGCAGGTTTGTTTCGATCAAGCATAAAAATTCGTTTGTATGGGAATGACGTATTTAAAATTCCCTTATAAAATTTTGTTACAATTTTGCGACAACCCTAAATGTTTGTTTACTTTCTATCACGTCGCATCCAAAAGTAGGTAACATATTGCTCCATCTGCGTGTTCAGGTTGCTAGGCTTCTCCTCGCTTGCGCGCTGGTGGAGAGACCCCGTTGGGTGGAGACGGTTCACCAGTTCGAGCCGAAGTGAGGCGAGCAAGCCTATTGACTCTCTGCATGTACATAATTCGAGTAAGTAGTGTTACTTATAGGCCAGTCATTGTGGAAAATATAAAGCTTAACCTTACAAATGGTGGTGTAGAAGATGTTTTAATTTGTATTGCTTAGTTATGAGGTAATTACGAAAAAAACAAATTTTCAACCTCGAGGGTTGGAAGCGTTAGCCGCCATATTGAATTGAAGGGGAAAAAATTTGGTTTTTTCTAAACAGCTCTTTAACAAAAAAGAAGTTCCATCCTCAGGAACGTCTTTAACGTCCGAACACCGGTCGTAATATATCTTTAAATAATGAATCACGCTCACGTTAGTTTATATAGCAATATAGTTCTTTAACAATGAGCTTTATGGCAAAAGTGTCAAGAAGACTGTATTTGCAAAACTTTTGCATTCATAGTTGTTCTGTGAGTCTCATAGGTAAAAAGTTACGAGAAGCGAAAAACACAACTTTACTAAAAATGGTCCAATGCGGAACAAAGTAAATTCTTAATTAACTGCTCAATGTCACACTGCAGACAAAGATCTCAAATATTAGGGGCAAAATATACTGCAGTGGTGCTCGCATGATTCGTAGATCGTGTACACATTTATCCCATTGCGTTGCGATATTTATTATAAGCACCACCCCATTTCTCGGTGGCCTACGCCACGGATATATCATTAGTTACAAAATACTAATAGGAATTCGTACTCGGTATACAACATCACATTCTTCACATACAGAGGTGCAAATCGGAAATGCGATCAATAACATAAACAAGAATGCGTTGTTGTGTAGAAAACTCGAAACATTCCCACGAATAAGGTACACAAAAACATAAGGGGACAGATTCGGTTACATACTTGTCATTGCTGATTATTTTATGAATAGGATTGTATCGGCTCTTTAACACATTCACACGTGATAGAAAGTGGCAATGTTTGAACATGCTAGCCCGAAAGATACCGGTCATAAGGTACGATCATCAAACTTGACATTTGATAATCGTACCTCTTGTCAGAAAATGTATCTTGTGGGTCCTTTGTCGACAGATGAGCTTGTCACCGAAAAAATGCATACTTGTTAGCACTGTTAATAGCTACACTGAGCCCTAAAGCAAACTTTGTTTATTACCAACAGATACTTTTTTAATCCGAGGCGTTTAGTCGAGGATACCTGGCAACACGAAACTGCCAATAGATTGATGGTAAAAACTGACTGAGCAAACCGGGCCGCGGCCGAATAGGTAGCGAGATACCAAGGCGATTTAGTCGAGGATACCTGGCAACACGAAACTGCCAATAGATTGATGGTAAAAACTGACTGAGCAAACCGGGCCGCGGCCGAATAGGTAGCGAGATACCAAGGCGATTTAGTCGAGGATACCTGGCAACACGAAACTGCCAATAGATTGATGGTAAAAACTGACTGAGCAAACCGGGCCGCGGCCGAATAGGTAGCGAGATACTAAGGCGAAGGACCAACTTGTCTTGTCACTCAGTAGTATAAAAAAGTTATGATAGGACGAGCTTGACTCTGCACACTGGGCCCAGCGCTGACTTTATCATTCTGTTACTACTTGATTCACTTCACACAACCACTATGTTAATGCACCCTGCAAGAGCGTTAGTGCTGTTATTGTTACAAAAACAATGTATAAATCACAAAGGCGAAAGTTTGAAGTTCTACTAGGTCTGAAGAAGCAGCTGACTACAGCGAAGATGGCGCGTTCCAAGCCAGTGCCTTGCTTGTTTTCAAGCTGTTCGGTGATGGTGCTATTATTCTCACCAGTGAAGCCAAAGTATCAATATCGCATAGTTATAATAATATTTAAACGTGACTTATCGTGCTGAAAACTTTTTATTTACCTCGACGTTACGATCAAGTTGCATTGATCGTGGTCACGAGAAGACTAATCATTACCGCCTTCGGGTTTGAAGTCGAAAATCTGCTAGGTGAAGCTGCATCTTCAAGATGCAGCTTCACTCAGCTGACTATAGCGAAGATGACGGGTTCCAAGCCAGCGGCCAGCTTGCTTTAAAGCTGCGCGGTGATCGTACTTATTCTTACCGATGAAGCCAAGGTATCAATATCGCCTTCGGGTTTGAAGTCGGTTTTCTTCTGCTCAGTCTGAAGATGCAGCTTCACCCAGCTGACTATGGCGACGATAGCGCGTTCCAAGCCAGCGTCCAGCTTACTTTCAAGCTGTTCGGTGATTGTGCTCTTCTTTTGGATGCACTCGTGCTGTTTCGATGTTGAACTAAAATGAAATGGGAGCAAAATGAGCTAGTTCCTTCTTACGTAAAGAAACAGGATCAATTGTTTGAATTTGTAAAGTCGAATTGAGGTGCGTTTTTAACGGGGATTTCTATGGCAGGAACGATAATCCATACCAATATATAAAAGTGAAACGTTGTTTGTTTGTTTGTTTAGGGAGTTTTAACGCAAAAACAACGGGACGAATTTAGTGAAAATTAGAAAATCAAAAATAAACGTTTGCATACTGTACCGTGTGATATATCTAATGTATGGCTTGTAGTGAGGGTCTCAAATATATGTTTTTTATAACTTTTTTATTAAGGTTATTTTAGAAAATTGATGCAAATTCACCAAGGGTGGGGACCCTTTATCTCCGAGTCTACGCATCAGCTCGGCTACTCCGCCAGTACGGGGCCGAGGGAACAACCAGCCGCCACACCACGCCGACACTCATCACATGTATAGGGCTCCGGCGCCGCCAGCGCACACTTGCCCCTGCGCCTCCCTTATCGTATTGTAATCATATACTTACCTTAAATTGCATACATTTTGTTCATACCGGTTATACCACACCTCTTTAATACAGTCCATTCGTTGTTTTATTCACCATCCACTAGTCTCATTAAAACTCAGAAAATAGTTCATTACTTATAAATTACAGGAAACCCTGAGCGATGGTGGCCTAACGGTTCTATAGTGCAATTCAGAATCCAACAATACAGGGTTCAAAACCTAGGCTTGGTGCGGACCAATGACTTTTCTAAGTTATGTGCGGTTTTCCATGGCTCCGTGCTTCGGAGGGCACGTTAAGCTGTCGGTCCCGGCTGTTACTGATAAATAGCAGTCGTTAAGCCAGGTCAGAAGCCCTCGGGCGATGGATGTAATATTCGTATCTATGTATCTTTATCCGTTATCTAGTGCCCATAGTACAAGGTATCCTAGTTTGAGGCTAGGTAATTGGTGTGGGCGGCCTGACAAACTCTGCCATCAGAGGCCACCACTATCTCATACGACAAACAAACAACAGGAAACCCTAGAAGAACTCTATGATATTAAGAGGATAGTGAACCCACGCAGCTTCTACAGGTTTTGCCTCAAATTTTCCGTGAAATTAGCGTTTTGTGAGACAATGTCTCTACTCTAACATACTAAAACATAACAAATTCCAATAATTCTGGTATTTTTTACTAATCACAGAATAATATAAGATTGTAGCTTTTTTATTTTAATAACTAGCTGATACCCGCGGCTTCGCACGCGTGGTCATTTCTCTAGGTTAAAAGTACTCTATTTGCTATACCAGGTCCTAAAATACCAATATATTAACATTTGATCAAAATTCCTTCAGCCGTCATATATATTTTTATCAATTGCTCGGCTTATACCCATCGGATTGAGATACCAAGTACCCTAGTTTTTAAGTCAAACCCTAAGCTATCCAACAGTGAAAACCACAACGCAATCGGTCCAGTAGTTTTTAGGTGATGCGCGAACAAACATACATACAAAGTAATTGAAAGTAACAAACAGACATACACTATTTAAAAAATGTTCTATTCTTGTTTAGTACCTTATTTTAAGTACCCTTAACCATATTTTTTTTAAATTATCTTCATTGTTCAGACTTTTTCATTCTTATTGCTTTATTATAAGTAGAGATAGATAGAGAATTTGTAAAGAATTTGAATTAATGAGTGTTTAAATACTGATATTTTCATAAGATATCTCTCAAGTTCGTGTATTGTTTAAATGACAAATAATAATATATTAAGAAAATATAAAAGCTATAAATGTACTTTATTCTGTGAAGAATAAAAAAGGACCAGAATTATTGGATTTTGTTATGTTTTACTTTGGTAGAAACGTTTTCTCCCAAAACGAAAATTTCACAGAAAATGTATGGCAAACCTGTAGAAGCCGCATTGGTTCCCAATCCACATAAAATAGAATGCTAAATCTGTCAATATGCTGAGATAATATAAGATATCTATCTACAGAACCCTCTCCACGCAAATTCAACAAACAGTTAAAAAATACTGTTTAATTAAAACTAATGTGTTCATACAACTTTTTGTTCTTAAACTATGTTTACTAAAAACTTAATTGTTTTAAAATTGAAACTCCTACACTGATTAAAAAAAACGAATGTGTTCATACAACTTTTTGTTCTTAAACTATGTTTACTAAAAACTTAATTGTTTTAAAATTGAAACTCCTACACTGATTAAAAAAAACGAATGTGTTCATACAACTTTTTGTTCTTAAACTATGTTTACTAAAAACTTAATTGTTTTAAAATTGAAACTCCTACACTGATTAAAAAAAAACGAATGTGTTCATACAACTTTTTGTTCTTAAACTGTTTACTAAAAACTTAATTGTTTTAAAATTGAAACTCCTACACTGATTAAAAAAAACGAATGTGTTCATACAACTTTTTGTTCTTAAACTGTTTACTAAAAACAATAGTTTTAAAAATGAAACTCCTACACTGATTAAAAAAAAACGAATGTGTTCATACAACTTTTTGTTCTTAAACTGTTTACTAAAAACTTAATTGTTTTAAAATTGAAACTCCTACACTGATTAAAAAAAACGAATGTGTTCATACAACTTTTTGTTCTTAAACTGTTTACTAAAAACTTAATAGTTTTAAAATTGAAACTCCTGCACTGACCTTATACACGGCAAGACAGATTCCTGGAAGTGTTCGCCAAACATCCTCACAATCTTGTTCGCTTGCTTCACAATGTCGAAAAAGTATATCTGAGGACAAACATTACACATAGTTGTTCTCAGTATTGTCGCTGTGAGTTGAATGTTAACATAAAGATCATTGTACTAGTTATAACAGATACTTCTGTTTATTAATATCATTTGTTTCGTCTCTCTTAATCAGAATTCGGAAGGCACGGCGACTAAAAACTCGTCTAAAGAAATAATTATTAGAATGAAATCTTCATAAATCTACATATAAATTCAACTAGTGACTCGCCCGGCTTCGCACGGGTAGCGCTCACACCGCGGCATTTTCTAACTTTTAGCATTTTTATACCCGTCATAACTTCTAAAAAAATAACGCCAGTAAGCGTAATTCGAAATCATCAGCAGCAACAATCTTTTTACTGCATTATTACTCACGCACTTGACAGACTTGTAATTATTTCGTTTCCACGGCATCTGTCATTCAGTTCCTTACAGTTTTGCAAATTTTTGATATCTTGGGTCACATTATTGCAATTTTCGTAGGGCCTCTAATTTTTTGTAAAATAAAATGCATCCCTTGTTACTCGCTGATAATGAAGCTACAATAGGTTAAACATTTTTTTAAATCGGGTCTGTATTTTTTGAGTTTATCCATTACAAACAAACACACTAACAAAAAATCTATTTTTTCCTCTTTATAATACTGGTGTAGAAGTGGTATAGAAGTGTAGAAAAGGTTACACATTTTCTACACTTATAACAAAGCACCAAAGAATATGTACCACAGAAGATATTTTAAAAAAATGGTCTAGGGTACTTAAAATAAGCTACTGAACAAGAATAAAACATTTTTAATGTTTCACTTCTATGTTTGTAACCGACTCCTTTGGACGCTATTTTGACCCCCTTTAAACAATCTAAATCTAATGAATAAAATAATCTAGTCTAATCTAGTCTAATGTTTGGCTGTCAGTCGGTATGTTTGTTCACGCATCACATAAAAACTACATGACCGATTGCGATGCGGTTTCACTGTTGGATAGCTCAGGGTTTGACTTTAAAACTGGTGTACTTGGTATCTCAATCTTATGAGTATAATTCGAGCAATCGATAAACAACCATTTGACGTCTGAATTAGGTTTGATGTTTTCGTATTTTTGGTTCTGGAATATCACAGCATCCTTATAGCCCACAAAAATGAAAACGCGGGAAAAGCCACGGTTACAACTAGTCTAAAATATTTGTTTTTTTGTTTTTTTAAACTATTATTTATTTTCTAGTTTTTTTTTTCGAATTATTGCATTGTCATCGGTCTTTGACAGGTGTGCAAAATTTGAATGAAATCTGACCGTTTAAAGGGGGTCAAAATAGCGTCCAAAGGAGTCGGTTACAAACATAGAAGTGAAGCTAATATAAAGCGTATAAAAATACACTTCAACCTGAGAACCTCCTTTTTCGGTTAAAAATAACAGTCGAATTGAGAAAGTCGTTTGTGGAAGTCTATTAAAAAGGGCGTAGACTACTTCTACATAGAGCCAGGATATCTGAGGCGGTGACTTGCTTTCTGCGATCGGTATGGACTGCAGTCCGAGGTGCAAAGCATAGTCCACGTGATGAATCAACACGCAATGTATCACCACGTCCAGTAGCGCGACGGAAGTGCACGGCAGCTCGTTCAATGTACACAACTGTAAAGTATTATCTATCTATCTACATAGAGCCAGGATACCTGAGGCGGCGACTTGCTTTCTGGGATCGGTATGGACTGCAGGCCGAGGTCCAACGCGTAGTCCACGTGATCAATCAACACGTGATGTATCACCACGTCCAGTAACGCAACGGAAGTGCTCGGCAGCTCGTTCAATGTACACAACTGTAAACACCTCATAATTAAGTAAAGCGATGGTATCGTATACCAGTGCGAGTTAGAATTCAACGATACCGGGTTCGGTTCTCAGGTCTGCACTAGGGCATGAATCCCGGAATATCGCACTCCGGAATCTCGGAACATTAGTTCCGATATTACAATTCCGATACTGATTGATGATTGATTCCGATGTCCAATCGCAACATCGGAATCAATCAAATTTTCTATCTGAGTTTTTAAATATAGTATATTATGTGCATAAAGAGAACCGACGTGCGTGGTTTAAACGGGGTATAACATTCAACTATTATATTATAACTAAATAAAAAAACGAGCTCAAAAATTATTTTAGTTAGACTACATTATTTCCGAACGGACTCTTATTTAACTCTAATAATAATAACTCATTACTAGCCAACGCCCCTTGCAATGCAAAAGCTATGATGGTTTTGTCCCTCTTACTCTTTTAGTGCGTATTCTGTATGTCTCTAATATGTCTGTATATTGCGCAGTACTGAGCGCATACATGCGCGTGCGCGCGTGGCAAGCAACTGGCTATTATAGTATAAAAGTAGGTTTAATTGTTTACTATTGCTATTTTAACTTACAGTTACATTATTTAGAAGTTTTATTTAAGTTAATTTTGAGTTTTATAATTTAATTAGTAGAGGATAATAATGAGAAATCTGTGATTTGTTACATGTAATAAAATAGTTTTTCATTCCGTAGTAAAGAAAAACTATTTTTGTGCCAAATTGTAAGTAGGTAGACTGATTTAGAAATAAGGTCTTAGTTCGTTCAGTGAGACCTAATGCATTAGGTTGCACTAAGTTCGGTTGAACGAAAAAAAAAATTTTAACGTTGATTTTTTGTATTATTAAAAGAGTTTAATTTAAAACATCGTTTTTATATCCGATTCAACTTTTTAACAAATTAGTGCAATTCCGATATTAATAATTTAATCATTGAGATCTAATATCGGAAATCAGTCTCGGAATTCAAAACCTTCCGATATTACATGCCCTACTCTGCACCAAGTTATGTACGGATTCCTATCGCTGTGCTTAGGAGCACACGTTAAGCTGTCGGTCCCGGCTGTTATTGATCAATCTACATTAGTGAGGCGTTCGGGCGGCCTGTCATTTTTTTATACTAAAGGCCAGCAATTTGCAAAACAAAAAATAAGGGAAGGGGTACTAACATTTTATTTAAGTTGATCTAGGTTGATGTATGTCATATTTTAAATGAAGACTTCATTTAAGGTAAGGGATAATAAAAAAACATAAGCTCGATTTGATTTTTAAGGATTTATTTCCGAAATTCATTGGCAATTGTACTAATTAAAACACCCCGCCACCCTCCTCCCTTATTTCCCCCTTCCCCCGCCTCCTCATGCCACGGTTGCTTTTATAGCCTGCTAAGGGAATACAGGACATGGGCAGCAACATTCCTGTGTACCATCTACTATAATATCTAAGAAGCATGCCAAGCGTGCGTGGTGAGGTGATTATGGCAACAGCCTCCCCCCCTTATCTATGGGGGAAGTCAATGTTGCTGATGATGTACTACTTTTGTATTTATTTATTTAAAGATTCATTGCAAACGACTTTTAACCAACAAACTTGTACAGTAAACAGCAAAAGTTATATTAACAAAAAAATTAAACATATTCTGTAATCCCTGTAGTACTCGAACTGTTTCAACTTTCGCGAATTGAATTTACGTTTAATTTTAGACGAGGCCCGCGTTCAAAATTTGACACCCCCTTTATAAAAATACCACGTTTGTGTAAATATTAACTCCAAATTTCAAATAACCACTGGTTTAGGCTGTGCTTTGTCTGTCAGTATGTCACGGTACTGTTATACAAAGAAAAAGAGTTTATTCGCGCACAAATTAACATTAATATAGTCCAGTAGAGTCATATAACCAAATGACGAGTAATATTCCTTACTCACAGTTTTGCACCTAGTAAAGGAAGTTCTAGCATCTTGCAGCATCTTCTGCACGAGCGACTCGCTGAGAAACGTCTCGCCGCCGTAGTTCTCGATCTGCGCTATGTTGATATTAGCTCGCGTGCCTATCGCGGCTTGTATATCGCGGCGCAGCTCTTGAAACCTGCAATCAATTCATTTAAGTCGATCGGTTTGTTTTTCAGTATAATCATAATATATTCGGGACAATTCACACCAATTACCTATACCCAAAACTAGGATACCCTGTACTATGGCATATTATTTATTAGCTGTACCCGCGGCTTAGCGTGGTCATTTCTCTAGCTTAAGAGTACCTAAAATACCAATATACCAACATTTGATCGAAATTCCTTCAGCCGTCAAAAAGTTTTGATCGATTGCTCGGTTTCTACTCATCGGATTGAGATACCAAGTACCCCCGTTTTTTAGGCAAACCCGTCACTTATTCAACAGAAAAACCACCCTGAAAAACGGTTTGCCTGAAAAACGGGGGTACTTGGTATCAACAGTGAAAATAGTATCGCAATCGGTTTAGTGTTTTTTACGTGATGTGCGAACAAACATACATACAGACATGAATTTTAAAAATGTTACTTATATTCTTTTTCAGTAGCTTTCGTTCTTATTGCTTTATTATAAGTATAGATTCATTGTGCTCATCACACAAATGACTGCACCTAGCGGGATTCAAACCCGCGACCGTTGGTTGACTGCGCAGTCGGGTCACTTACCATTCGGCCAACCGGTCGGTCGTTATATTTAATTATGGGACGACACGAGCAGGTCGCTTGCCTGATGGTAAGCGTCACTTCTACCCATAACAATTGCAGTACCACCCGGAATTTTGATTGCAAAATTTCGTGCTTCTTAACTTTTAATTTGTTTAGGAACAGGCTGCCCAAAAAAGGGAGTGTAATGTTTTCAGGGTTCATTTTTGTATGTATGTGAGTTTATTTTTTCCACCATAATTTTTAAATTCCCGAACAGATTTGCATGTATGGGGTATCGTTAGAATCGTTAAAATTTGTGTGCATGAAAGCCGCAGAGCGAATCTAGTTCGTTCTAGACTACTTTGCAAAGCGTGTACGCAGCTTCACTCACCCTCCTCCCTGAATCTGTTTCTTGACGTGTTGTTTCTCCGCATAGTATGCGCTGAGTGCGTTCGCGAGCGCTGCCTTCAGCCGGCGAGTCTCCATGGCTGCGTAGCCCTCGTGCGCACCCGCCATCGCGCCGCTGACGAGCGCCTCTCGCCGCAGGTCGCCCGTGGTAGTGTTGCCTTCCGCCGATATTATGCCAGCTACGACTAACTCGTCACATACGCGCTGGGTGCTGAAGGGAGAAATCGTTATTTTTTTGTTATCTGTGAGAAGGTAAAATGTGCCAAGCGACAAAAACAATAGTTTTTTGGTTAATCTCCCGCTGGAACTGCTGCAGCAGTATTGTAAGACATTTCACAAGGACTCCAATTTTCGCTCCGCGCCGCTAATAAATAACCCGTAATTTTTGAACTCTCACATGTGTTTGTGTGCACGCCGGCTTGTGGAGTTTCGTCATTTCTTGGAGAAAGTTCGAGCAAGCAACCAACTTAGCTGATTTCCTTGCTCAAAGAGTATAGGATACGACAGTTTTCTTTGCACTGGTTTCACTGAGCGACAGCTCGCTTCGTACAGGAACATGATTACCGACACCCACTTTACAACCACACGCTATCGCAAAGTACATTGAAAAATTGTAAGAGCTTTCTACGTGTGACATACCAGGGTGTCCACTGAAAATTCTAAAAAAAAACCCTGACTTATCATGACCATTTTTACAAATTTCCCTGACCAACCATGTTCATTTTAAAGCAAGTTTTTCATCAATCGTCATAAAATAACGAATAATAATGTAATCTAAATAATGAATCATTTCTTATCCTACATATTGTTATTAATTTTATTATAGGATTAATTTTAAAAATAACTTAAATAAAATTCTAAAACTACTTAGCTACTTATACTTTTATTAGAGTAGTTATATGAAAATAAGTACAAATAAAAAATAAAAAAAACCTTTTGCCATTATAGTTAAGACCCATCTCCATCTCATCAGCTTTCAAACAGAAAAAAACGCATCAAAATCGGTCCATTCATTTGGGAGCAACGAGCCAATTATATCACGGCGTGAGCGTAGCTCGTTATTCCTTGAAGTGTTTGTTAAAAACTACAGGAAAACAAGATCTGCCTTATCCTTCATTCAATAGGCAATAACAGAACAAGGGTGTCAGTGCAGCGAGCACGAAAATTTGGATTTCTAATATTAGTGTAAATGTGTGAATAAATGAATGTTGTTAATAATTGACCTACTGTGTTTTCTTAAATACATAATATTATTATGAAGGCGCGAGCGAAGCGAGCGCAGAAATTTCGAGATATTATTTATTTCAGTGAAACAAATAAACATAATTACATAACATAGTCAAACTAGAGCATGAAATATATCGCTCATTTTAAAATCACTGGGAAAGTGTGGAACAAACAGTATAATAATTATTTTTTTGTCGGACTTTCCAGGTGACCTCTTCGATTTCCCTGACCACCTTGAGCTTCCCTGACTTTTCCCTGACTCTCCCTGACTTTCCAGAAAGTGGACACCCTGCATACAGATTGGCTATCCGGTATCCGGCCATTTTCTTAAAATTATAATTTTTAAATAGCTATTCTTGGAACAATATAAAAATATAGAATTATCATTGATTAAAGCCTGTCCCATGTTTTGGAGTTGGGTGAAAATATCCTACATAGTCACAACAGTTATTCTCTATTTTATTTATATTTCAATCTGCTACTAATACATATTTTTATTCTGGAAACATTATTCGTCTATGGAATCCGCCATTTTGCTGCCACGCTTTTCTATAATGCCAAAACCCGTGATGACAAGTTTTGCATTTGGTGTTTTCAGAAAAAAAAACCCACCATAGTGACAAGTTTTTACGCAAATGTAAGTGTTGTTCGTATAATAATCTGATATTTATGTTATTATTTATTTTGTCAATGTGATGTAAACAAATGAACTACGATAAATCTACCCGAAACAGTTAAAAACTAAGAAATTGTTTCCCAGGTATCTAAAACGTCACATCCGTCACTTAATTTGGTAAAAATTTGGATAAGAAATCGTAATTCCTAATCATCACGTAGGCAACTTTTCGCGAAATTACCCCTCTATGTTGTCTTTTCCTCCGAGTTTAACTTAGGTAGAAGCATGCATTTGTATAGAATATTTGAATACCTCGTGTACATCTCATACAAGTTCCTCAAGTACTTCTCAATGTCGTTCTTATCAGAGAGCTTGGTCTGGATGTACTTCTGCAGCTTCAGGTGGAAGATGTTCAGCACAAACTTGCTCATCACCTGGTCGGGGTTCGGGAAGACATTGCTGATGATGGTGTAATTCTTCTTGCATAGCGGCAGCACGGCCGAGAATATGTCCTTACCCAGAAGGGAATTCTGGAATTCAGTTTTATATAAATGAGTATCAAGACAATTGGGTTGCTCATCTGACCGTAAGAGTCATTGGAAATAAGAATAATTTAAAAATGTAATTAAAAAAAATGAAGCTTTCACAGTTATTTTTTAATGAACGTCACTTTTTTTTGTTGCTTTGTAACTTTTAGCTTTCAACTGTTTTTTTTTTCTTTTTTTTTGCATTGTCTTCGGTTTGTGAGCTACCCTGAAATTTTCAGCCCGATAGCTGATCCGGAAGTTGAGTTGCCAAATTCCAGGACAGACAGAAATACATAGATAGATAGATACATACACACAAGTGAAGCTAAATAAAAGCTTTTAAAAAAAAACTAAAGGAGATGATATATCTTACCATTTGACTAGTCTCAATAAATGCATCAACACACTGTGAGTAGCCCTTGAAGTTTGTCATAATGTTTGCTATGTCTTTCATCCGCGCCGTGTTGCTTTGGTTCTGAGCTTTCACAAACTCCTCAATCAGATTCCTCTCTATCTCATCATATTTAGCTTCGATCTTCTTCTTTGCAACTTCAAACTTGTCTGGTGGTAGCTCTTGAGAAATTGTGTGAAGTTTTTGTATTACATCTGCTGCTTCATTTAACTGAAATAGAAAAATAAGACTTGTGTTTTATCAATTGCTAAAAGAATTTTCGGAAAATCCATAATGGTTTTTGCCTAAACAGATGAATGCTCTTTAAATTACACACTACTTAATGTCGAAAACATTGAGGTAAATAAAAATTAAGTTTTCAGCGCGACTAAGTCCCGTTTAAATATATAACTATAGCTAGCGGCACATAAGTCTAGCGTTGAACGAAACGTGGCGGGGATCTTGTCACAGTCAGTCACGATTCGTTTAACGCTAGACTTACGTGCCGCTAGGTATACACTACTTATTGTTTGTTAAGGCAGTAATTTAAATGCACATCTAATCTGGCAACAATGTAATCTTCTATACTTAAGATAAAGCAGTAAGTAACAAAAAGTCTATACAATGAAGCAACTGAACAAGAATATATAATTTATTTAGCTGGTGTCTGTCTGTTCGCACAACATGTGAAAACTACTGGACTGTATGCAATGCGCTTTTCACTGTTGTAAAAGCTCAGGTTTTGACTTAAAAACTGGAGTATGATAAAAAACTATTTGACAACTGAAAGAAGCTTTATTGTAAGTATAGATAAAAAATGTACTAAACTGAAAACCAGAAATATTGGAAAGCTCACTAACAATGTATTCTGAAATATATTTGTTTATTATAGTGAGTCAGTCCGTCTAGCTAGATTTTGAAAGACAGGAATAAATACTTCCTTAATTAAAAGATTTTACAAACGCACATACCTTATTAGGATCACTAAACAGGTCGGTAAGCACTGGTCCTGGGCTTAGAAAGTGAGCAAGATGTGACAATAAGTCTCTTGCTGCAGCAGCACGGGCACGAGGTGCTCGAGCTGCTCCCAGCTTCTCCCCTACATCTAGGGCTCTGCCTCCACAGCGAGACATACGCTCATCTAATGTGCTGAACACGTTTACACATTGCTGGGAAAGAAACCACCATATTGATTAACTAAAAATATATATACAGGTAATACGGAAGTTATTTCATCTTTTGCCATTTATTACTGCCGACTTTTGCCATTTTCTGTGCCTACTGCAGTGTTTTGGTAATTTGAATTAACTACATCCTTTGTAATTTAATTTAAATGCACAGTATACACATATTTTTTTACTACAAAACAAACAGACTTATTGCATAGAAACAATGACAAAATATAAGCATCAGGGCTAACAGATGGTAGATGCACATGTGAAATGGCAAGCAACAAACTATCTCGACTTATCACATAAAAGGATGAAAAAGTTAAAGAAACTTTAGTATAATTTTGGAATTTGACCCAAACTTATGCATATATTTGAACCAAATGTTAGGCCAAATTTGAAATTTGGTGCATTACTAATGATTATATATTTTTCTTTACTATACCACACAATGTTCATAGACCATAAACATCAGGTGAGAGCTCCATCAAAACAAGGTGACAAGATGATATATAATTATAGGTGGTGATATATAACTTGCTCAATGTTTGTTTTCATGATTACTACAGTTTTAATTTTAGTTCTTCACACTTACAGTATGTTGATCCATAATTTCAGCAAGTTTAGCACCATACAGTTTTTCTTCATCTTGCACAGATTGTTGCAGTCTAGCACACTTCCTCTCTTGTCGCTCTTGTAAGACCTTAAAATTATAAATTTAGGTGTATCAAATTATGAATTAAGGCTGCTGAGAAGTCATATTAGTGAACACCATAGATTTTACTAGATTTACTAAACTCTAAAGATATTATTTGATAGGTACCTATTTAATTTGTTTGGGGAATTTGTTAAACATGAATTGTATAGGGGTGGAAATCCGGGTTTCTTACTTTTAGGTCTTGAATTGCTTGGGTGAATATGTCGTGGATCATTTCAGGATCAAACTGATCGTCTTCTAGCCGAGACTCTTGCATGCTACGCCTCACCATCCTCTCCACAAACTCGTCTGGATCAAAGGGATCCTGAAACAGGAGTTAATAAGTTAAACCCGCTTTTACTCTCCACAAACTCGTCTTGATCAAAGGGATCCTGAAACAGGAGTTAATAAGTTAAACCCGCTTTTACAGTCAAAGAAAATACAATGAAAATTACTTGAACTTACTTGTTCTAGCTCTTTCATATATTGGTTCATCATCTTGAATTTTTC
Organism: Alsophila aescularia; assembly: GCA_946251855.1. Taxonomy (NCBI): domain Eukaryota; kingdom Metazoa; phylum Arthropoda; class Insecta; order Lepidoptera; family Geometridae; genus Alsophila; species Alsophila aescularia. The sequence continues at coordinate 23,561,176 of OX276373.1, read as the reverse complement.
TGCTGTTTATACCGTGCAGTTAGAGAAAAACACACTGCATTTAATTAAACATGAAAGAACAAAAGTAAAGTTTACAGCAAACAATAATAAATAAAACGCCCCCTTTTCCAAAAAAATAATGTGATAAATGACTGACTGACTGACAAATAGACAAAAATGACATCGAAGGGGCCGTTCGCTTTGAAGCTAAATGATCGAAAATAACATTTTTAAATAAATATATTCGGGACAATTCTACACCAATTACCTAGCCCCAAACTAGGATACCCTGTACTATGGGTACTAGATAACGGATAAACATACATAGATACGAATATTATAACATCCATGACTCGGAAACAAACATTTCTGCTCATCACACAAATGAATGCACCTTGCAGGATTAGAACCCGCGACCGTTTGATTACGTACCTAGGATCACTAGCCACGAGACCAACCGGTCGTCAAAAACGTTAAATATGTTTCGATCAGCGTTCGCTTTGGACATGACAGTTAAATTTGACATCGGAAAAGCGACTTTATATGCTAGGTTTTAGGGTCGTTTTTCATTCGGTTTGGAAAGGATCATTAGTGTCAAAACTGGCAACTGAAACAGCCTAAAACGCCACTTCATCATCTCGAATGCAGGGCAAATGATAACAACGACGATTATCCCACGAATGCTGATCGAAACATATTTAGCGTTTTTAACTGTTATTTTCTATCATTTAGCATCAAAACGAACGGCCCCAATCTATACAACAACAACCAGCAGTGCGATTCCGTATATCGGTTTCAATCAGATTGTCACATGTTTTAATCAGATTGACACTTTCTTCATAGCAATTTTGACTCTATCGCATCCCATTAATGAATTTGACGGATTGAAACCGATATGATCAATATTGCGTAACAGTAGAACAACAAACGTGACGTGATGCCACTCGGTGAGGCCACGGGAGGCCCAAGGAAGTTATAAGTACACATAAGTACATATAACTTCTTTGGTGAGGCCCACAGGTGAGGCCAAAGCACTATTATTTATTCTGTGGCCATACTTAGCAAAAATAAAAACTGGGGAAATGTGGGTAGATGTAGGGGAAGGTTTGGGGAAGTGGGGGAAAGTGAGGGGAGGGTAGGCGGAAGTGGACGAATGATGGGGTATATCGGGGAAGGGTGGGTGAAGTGGGGAAGGTGGTGCGAAGTGTGGGAAGACTGAAAGGAAGGGTGGGGGCAGAGTGGGAGAAAGGGGGAAGGGTGGGGGGAAGTGAAACAGGGTGGAGAAAGGTCCCAGGGAAATAAGGGAAGGGTTGGAAGAAAGAGCGAAGGATGAGGGGAAGTGGGAGAAGAGTGGGGGAAGGACGTCAATTTCACTTTCCCCCTTCACCCTTCCACCCTTCACCATACTCTTCTCCCACTCTGCCCAAACCTTTTCATTCATCTTCCCACATTTCGCACCACTCGCACAACCTGCCCCACTTTCCGTACGCTCTCCCAACATCCACATCCCTTCGGTTTGGTTAGAAATTAGCATTCTGAAATGTTTTCGATCACCGTTGTCCATTCGCTTTGCATGTATTGTCCAAAGAGGTTGAATTACCCTTATGAGGGTCAATGTGGAGTTGTGGAATCCGTCTACTTCTTGTCTACCAACGTAAAAGGAAAGCACGAAGGGAGAGCTATATAACTATTTTCATCATCATCATCATCATTTCAGCCTTTAGAAGTCCACTGCTAAACATAGGCCTTCCCCAAAGAGCGCCATGACATGCGATCTTGTGCCACCTCCATTCAACGACTTCCTGCGATGGCTACAATGTCGTCGGTCCATCGCACCGGGGGTCTCCCTAAACTTCGCTTGTTCGTGGTTGCCTTTCGAGAACCTTTATTCCCCAGCGGTAGTCGGTTCCGCGAACTATATGGCCTGCCCATTGCCACTTCAACTTGCAAACTGAGAGAGCTAACCTTGTTTCTTCTACGGATTTCCTCATTTCGGATTCTATCACGTAGTGAAACACCGAGCATAGCTCTCTCCATTGCACGCTGCGCTACTTTGAGCTTGTGTATGAGACCATAACTATTTTATCTAGGCTTGACTTCCAGCCCCCCGATCGTAGTACGTCATACCTACCTTTGCCCCGAACAAGCCGGATAACGAAAAGGCTTAATATCCTTTAAAATAAATAATAATTATAATCATGCAGTTCTAGCATTTGTAAACTACGAAAAAAATGCGGTGCTTCAGTATCTTCGGTGCCAAATCGACTACATGTAGGTATATCCAAGTATGGAAGTGTGTAGATAAGAAAGCCACCAATATCAGTTAGACTGCAAGATCAGACCTCGGAGGAGAGAGGCGTGAGACAGGGAGAAGTTATTTCTCCGAAACTGTTCACGAACGCATGGGAGGAATTTTCAAGCTTATGATCTGGAACGACATTTGAATTAACATCAATGGTGAATATCACTTTCGTTTTGCTGATGATATAGGTAGTGATATGGCGAAGACGCTGGATGAAATCAGTAGGTACCTACGCTTCGAGCATATATCCGAAATATGCTCGAAGGTACCTACGTGATACCTCTGAGAGTCTCCCAACAAAGAACATGGGCAAGACGAAAATCATGTCACTTAAAATATTATGTGGTAGGTTAGGTATATATATTATACCTGTAATTGTTGCGGACGATAGATAGATAGGTAGAAAGGTAACTCTTTATTGTACACTAAAAATAGGTACACACTTGTTTTTACCAAGTATAACTTAACTTTATTGTACGTACAATGGGCGGTCTGATCACTAAAAGTAAAAAGTTATACTCTCTCTCGAAGTTGTTAACTAGTATCTATGTTTACGTAGGTAGGTACCTAGGACTAGGACTGACTGTCCAACTGAGTAGGTCCTACACAACATACTAGTAGCTGCGTAATATTTCTCGTAGAAAATACCTCAGAGCCTAATGACGAAACTGTGGCACTGAAACGTGGTCACTAACTATTGGACTGTTAAGCTCTTTGCGAGATAAAATCCGGAGTGTGGAAAGAGAGCTAAAGTGACTGATGTAACTCGCAGAATTATCAAATTGTAAATCAAAGTGGCAATGGGCAGACCACATACCTCTTAGAACCGATAACCGAAGGAGAAGAAATATTCTCGAATGACAACCACAGCCACCACCGAACGACGAGCGTAGGGCGGCTCTCCCCCACGTGGTGGACAGACCATAAATATGTGACGAGGGCGCGGGGAGCCGCTAGACGCAAAAAATGGTAGCGAGCCACCTCGTTGTGGCGTTCTATAGGGGAGGCCAGGTAGATATCTAATGGGAAGGCCTATTAATATGATGAGTTCGACAGTGGACATTTCCCGGCTGATGATGATACATGGCCGTATCATTGTGAACAAGTTTATTCTGTGAACAACAAAGGTGATTATAAATAATTTTAGGGGCGGTTGTGGGTAGTTTTATGTTTTGATAGCCATATAAAGTATGTGTACGCTTGTGCAAAAGCATGTCTATCAAAAAGGTTTAATTAATAAAAAATAGTCCGAAAAAATAGCATTTTGATTTTAGAAACAAAGGAAAACGTCATCGATGTAGCAGAAACGTCTTTTTGGAAGATTTCTTACTACAGATAGCGTTTTTTAAATCCAAATTCTTTGTGATGTCGTAATATTTATACAAAATTGTGTGCGTGCTATTAACGTTTTTATATTTATTATTTGATTACTCTCCAAAGAGAGAGTTGTTTTGGAAAGTTATAATACTGAAGAAGATAACATTTTGACAGGTGGGACTTTGAAACCTTGTACATACGTGAGACGTGAGATGTCCAATGTATCGTAAACGGGTAAGGATAAAGTCGATAGAGCTCAATGGCTGAGCGCCTCAGCCCTCGAAGCTCCGAGGTCAATGCCTTGGAACAACGAGGTTATCTCATCGGCAAAAAAATCGGACAAGGGTCCTACGCCACCGTTCACCTGGCGGAATACTGCGACACATCCAGCCCCAAACGCATGCACCTTGCCTGCAAAATATTCGACAAGGAAAAAGCACCACGAGACTTCCTTGAAAAGTTTTTCCCTCGCGAACTCGATATCTTGACAAAGATTGAGAACCCTCATATCATCCAAGTGCACAGCATTCTGCAGCGAGGACCGAGAGTATTTATATTTATGAGATATGCTGATAATGGAGATTTATTAGATTTTATAAAGCGTAATGGCGTAGTACCCGAGAACCAAGCAAAACTCTGGTTCAGACAAATGGCGAGCGGCTTGCAATACCTCCACAGCAAAAACATTGCACATAGGGATTTAAAATGCGAAAATATACTGCTTTCTAGACGCTTCAATGTGAAACTGGCAGACTTCGGGTTCGCGAGATTCTGCACAGATGGTGAAAATAGACGCGTACTAAGCCAAACTTATTGTGGATCCGCTGCATACGCCGCTCCGGAGGTGGTGAGTGGCACGCCTTACAACCCTAAGCTGGCAGATGTCTGGTCGCTTGGGATAATCCTTTTTATAATGCTGAACGCATCCATGCCGTTCGACGACTCAAATCTTCGTAAGCTCCTCAAGGATCAAATGTCGCGCAACTGGGTGTTTAGATCTAGGATAAGGGATACGGTGTCGGCAGCGGCGAAGTCGATCGTGCGTCATATTCTTGAGCCTGACATTACACTCCGGCTGACCCTGGACCGGGTGCTATCTCACGAGTGGACTAGACCGCGCAAAGACAAAAGCGCGAGCCTGATGGGACGACTGGTGCAATCGGCGCCGTCGAGGCCGCACTCCCCCGGCAAGCGAGATCACGATGAAGCTGGCACTTCGGCAGGTGCGCGCGTTTCTGGCGACCATAGAGAAATGGAGCGCGAGCGGCATGATGACATCAACATGCGCTCCCGCGACTGACAATAACTATGCCCAGTAATATTACGCAAAAGTGTATAAATAATCTAAAACGTTTCGACCTTCAAGTATTGGAAATTTTCTATATAATTTTTATTTTATTTTTTTACAATTGACGACTTAACCTATTGTTAGTCGACAATAGTGAAAATAAAGTTTTGTATATAATCCATCACCAATCTCTTTTAACGTATAATTTTAAGCTCCAACAGTATAATGAAGGTAAGTACTGAGTTGCATTGGTTTTACGTGAGTTTGTATATTATGTACTCTTACTAGCTGTGCCCACGGCTTTGCCGCGTGGTAATTTCTCTGGGTTATGATTAACTTATGTACCTACCTACTATTCACCTAAAATATCAATACCTACTCAAAATTCCTTCAGCCGTCAAATAGTTTTTTATCCAGGCACGTAAGCGCCGCATTCCTGGGCCAGGCCCCGCCGCCGATCTTCGCCTCTAAAGCAGCCTCAACTAAAATAAGTTTATTTATCTTTTATAGAAAATTCATAAAAAAACTTCTAAAAATACCTTCATATCACTGATTGATCATCATTATAATCATCATCCAGCTGTCCTACGTCCAGCAGTAGACAAGCATATTATCATCATCATCATCCACAGCAATTATCCTTCCATTACTATCTCTCTTTTATCATGCCATGCACATCGGTTCTGTCAGCCCTGTCTGTGTCAATCAGATGCAGTTTCAGATCAGATATCGTCGACCCTCCTCGCTGCTTGACGACCGAATTCGTTTCTCTGTCTCAGCCACCACTCTATAACCTTTCCACCTATCGTCACATCGTCGTGCTGAATCTCTTCCCCAGCTCTATTTAAGATTTTATTTACTTAACCACTTAACTATTGATTATGACATCTGAACTTTATTCTTCACCGGTTTTTGAAATCAGTCAACATTCATTAATTGTCTTGTCAAAAAAAAAACTTAGTGTGAGCAATTTCATAGCACAGCTTCACTAATGGACATTATAGGTAAATGAGCACTTTTGCAATGCCTTCCTCAAGGGGACACACGCCTTGACAGCCTGTCCTAATGAGGCTCGACACAAACTGGCAGGATATGCACTCACTCACCACCCAACACCCGCATAGGCAGGCACTACATAGGAAGTGCCTGCCGAGAAACTCACAGCTCTGGTGATGACCTCCCGTGGTCCACGTGGAAGTCGCTTAACAGACTCCTCCACTGTAGCAGCAATAATTATGAGCAAGTGGTGTTTCATCGAACTAGACGGGACACAATGTGACCGCGGTGCTCCTACACCAACAATAGAGCATTTGCTGTCGTGCCCTCAGGGGTCAGGGATCTCTCTTGGGTTAAAAGTAGCTAAATACTGTGCTAAATTTATTTAACCCACTCATCCCCAATCTACCTATATTATTTATTGAATCTGTCGTAAAAATAATCTGTCCTAACCGGAATATGTCGTAAAACGTATCTGTTCTAACCCGAAATCAGTAAGTAACAAAAAGTCTGTAAGTGCAAGATAATAAATGAAGGCCTAGGGTACCTATTTAAAATAAGCTACTTAGTAAACTACTGAATAAGAATACAAGTGCGAACAGACTACAGGAGTCTGTTCGCGCATCACTACATTGAAATGTGGTTGAAATTCTGGTTTACTTTGTTTCTCAATCCGATGAGTAGAAGCCGAGCAATATATAAAAACTATTTGACGGCTGTCTACTTTTGGTCTTGGAGTAACAAACACACCACCACCAAATAATTTACTACGCGGGCACAGCTAGTTCGACACGACGAAGAAGCACTAGTGCTAATTATATTTTTCTAGCTGATACAATCCTAATGACAAAGGAAACTAACTTCCACTAAAACTAATCTGAATTAATTAATCAATCACAAGAGTAATATAAACTTCCAGAATAACCCTCTGAGTCAAAAACGAAATAATGAAAAGAAAATTGAACTAGATGCAGTTATACGCATTGATCTGAAAGTAGGCATGGCGTAGCGTTTGTCTTATTTCTTTATTGTATACATAAATCACATAAACAGTAAATAAATTTTATAGAAGACTAGCTGTGCCCGCGGCTTTGACCGCGTGGTCGTTTCATTTAAAAGTAGCCCACACGTGTTATTCCAGGACCAAAAGTACCTACAAAGTACAATATTATACTAAGTACTTTTCTTCAAAACTCCTTCAGCCGTCAAGTAGTTTTTATCGATTGCTCGGTATCTAATCATCGGCATAAGGCTAGCGCACTGCTTTGCGTTTTTATAACGCATATTCTGTGAAGTACGGAGTGTCATAGAAGTGCACGTATTGCGGTGAAATAAACGCATATAATACAATATGAAATAAACGGTACAATAAACGCACCACGTACCACAGCAAGGCAGTGCGCGCCATGCCCTAAGATACAGACAATTAAGATACTATAATATTAAATCAAACCTTAATTATCTTCTTTGTACAGACTTTTTTGTTTAAAATGCTTTATTATAAGTACAGATACTACGCTCTCTAGTGTAGAGGTCCTACAATAAAAATACACCCGTGTTAAGGAAGAAGGATACTCCATTGTGCTATAATCGAACTGTAATATATACCCGTTAGACTCTTTATGCGTGATGCCTTGAGAATCTATCTGTGTTGCATTGCAGTAGCGTTGTGTGGACCTCCACAGAACGCAAATATATATTTTCAAATTACACCTCGCTAAATCTTAAATTACAGAGAGTATACCCGAACTCAACTCGTCCAGTGACTCACGTTGCTCGCCCTCACGCACGGCTGTGACAGTTCAGTTAGTACACAAGCACATTTTTTTTTTATTAAGCCCGACTATAGCTAAGAAGCAATTTGATCACATCCGTTTTCAAACTAAGGAGCTACGATCCTCACCCCTCTCCCCTCCTATTCCACCATTATAGCTAAGATCCATCTTGTTAAACGATAATTTATTTCTTTTTTAAACATGCACTTCAGGTAAAACTAACAAATTTACAACGTAAAAAAATAAACAAAGTAATGTTAGCCGAATTCGAAAAGTTTGCAGATTTGAATTTAGCGGTACCCTTGGTTGCAGTGAATGAAATGCTTGCGTGTTTTAAGGTCAATCAGCGCCATCTAGTTAAATTGGACGCAGAATTTTGATTTGTTTGGTTTATGCGCTGGAGTTGTTGACCATCTCAATCACATTAGCTTTCAACCAAAAAAATAACGAAAAAGCACACACACACACACTCACACACATACAGTGATACACTCCCTAAACTTATAACACCCGCCTCTTTGTTCGGGGGTTAAAAAATGTAAAAATAACGCATAAGATATGTAAATGCTTTTAATTATGGAGCAAAAAAAACTCGAAGCGCGTGGTTTTGATCCTCAGACGTCTGGATTATAAATCCACGTATGTTACCGCATGGCCACTTGTTACGTGAAGCACACAACGAAATTTGGTACCATTATTTAAACGGATGTTTAATACTTTAATTTAACATAAACTTTGGACCCTTATCCCTTAAAAATCCTTTATTTTTTCGGGAGTAAAAGTATTCTAAATTTTAACAGATAATATAAACTTTGACTATGCCCAGTTACATCAAAATCCGTCCAGTAGTTTCAGCGTGATACGTGTTTTTTTAAATAACTTTCAACCCTTATCCTGCGGGAACCCTTTATTTTTTCGGGATAAAAAGTATTCTAAATGTTTATCCATAACATCAGCTATGATTGTGCCAAGTTGTATCAAAATACGTCTGGTAGTTTCAGCGTGATGCGTGTTCAAAGAGACAGATAGACAGACAGACCGACAGACAGACAAAAAATAAAAAAAAAACTTTTTTGCACTCAATAACGATTTTGAAGTTTATCTAAATTAAAATTTTCAAAAAATATTTCATGTACAGATTTAGCCCAGTTACAGTTTTATTATATTACTAGCTGTACACGCGGCTTCGCACGCGTGGTCTTTCCTTTAGTTTCAAAGTACCATAATGTGCTATTCCAGGACCAATGTGCCAAAATTTGATCAAAATTTCTTTCGCCGTCAAAAATACTTTTATCAATCTTCTTTTTTTTTTTTTCTTTTTTTTTTCTCGGCTTCTAACTCACCAGATTGAGATATCTGGTGAGTTAGAAGCCAGCTATCTAACAATGAAAACCACATTGCAATCGGTCCAATAGTTTTACATGATGCGTGAACAAACAAACATACAGACAAACAGACAGAGGGGACACGATTAAAAAAAAAACATGTTTAAAATGAACAAAATAAAAATATGTAGCTTACTTCCGCCAAAACTGTAAGTCAGACAAATGATAAATGGTAAAATTAACACAAGTAAAACCCCACGCTAAACAAAACCCTACCCCAGATTGAACTAATGAAAAATATAAATGAAAGAAAAGCTAAGGCCAGAAAAAACACTTATATACAAATGATATATATAAATATATATACACAATAAAAAACCCCCAAGCTAAACAAACCCTACCCAAATACAAGTATCGAAACACTTATATATTCATATACATATAATATAAAAAACACAATAAAAAACATATACCTCGAACCAAATACCAAACGTCTGACATCAATACGACACGTGTTTCGCCTCTGCACGAGGCATCTTCGGGTGATGTTGACTCGTCGAATGCTGGACTGAGAGTGCCTGAGCAATGGTGACAAATTCCCTTATATAGGCCACGCGCCTGAGCTAGTGCGACTGCACTGCTGCATCGCCGCGAACCAGTTTGAGCCAGAATGAATCGCAATGAATCCGCAAGGTCATGCCACTATTGCACCATATTTACGATTACGTCATCGCCGCCTGTTACTTGTGACGCATTTCCAGTGAAAATACGCAACAAAGTTGATGAAACTAAGTGGGTTTGGTCGTTCAACAATGTATACCCATTATTGCAATGTCTTAAAATTTCTTATTGTTCCAATACACACAAACGGAAACCCTTGTCACAAACATGTAAAACAATATACGTATTATCACTCCGCAGAGAGTGACCGGACTCAATTAAATGTTTAGCGAAATGGGACTGCTCTGGATGACTATTCCTATACGCGGCCTTATGTTCTTTAAACCTAGTTTCAAATTTGCGGCCAGTCTGACCCACATACACCCCGTCACACTCATCACAAACCAACTTGTAAACACCGGATTTTTTGTGGTTCTCCATCCGGTCCTTACCATTACAAAGATGACGCAGATTGTTATTGGTTCGAAACGCTACATGAACGTTGTTTTTCCTAAGCAAGTTTGCGATTTTATCCGAAACTGGGCCCATGTATGACAAACTACCCACATATTTGTTGATTTTATCCCGTGGACCCGCAAAAAGTAATGATCGAACCCTATCTTGTAGTTTCCTTTTTATCAAATTATCTACCACTTCCTTATTGTACCCGTTTGAAATAGCAATTTGATAAATAATATGTAATTCATTATTATAATTCTCAGAAGACAAAGGAACTGTCAATAACCGGTGTACATAACTATGAAAGGCTGCTAATTTATGTTGAATGGGGTGACAAGACGAAGAAGGAATAGCAATATCCGTGTGTGTTGGTTTACGGTAAATTTGAAAATCTAGTTTATCAATTACCCTCGTCAAAGTCAAATCTAAAAAGTTAAGAGACCGATTTTCTTCTAGTTCTAATTTAAACTTAATTTTGGGGTGGATATTGTTGATCTCAACAACAAATAAATCAATTTGACGGAGAGTACCTGTCCAACAAATAATAACATCGTCCACATATCGAAAGTAAAAAAGAATATTGGGATCGTTAACTAAATGTTGACATTCAAAATTGTCCATAAATAACTCGGCCATCAGAGGACTCAAGGGGGAACCCATTGATAAACCTTCCCTTTGTCTAATATATTGATTGTTAAATCTAAAATAATTTTGTTCCATACAAATACTAGTCAAATTAATAAGATCATCTGTCTCACCAGGGTGTAACCGTTGTTTCTCAAAATGAGAACCCAATACTTGTAAACACTCTTTATAGGGAACATTGGTAAACAAACTGTCTACATCCAATGATAACAATTTAGCATTCGGTGGAATAATAACGTCTTTAACTTTGTGAATTAAATCTAAGCTATTTTTCAAACTATACTGTGGCTTGAAACTCGCTTTGCTTCTTAAAAGAAAATTAAGATGTTTAGCCAACTTGTATGCTGGAGCTCCAATGTTCGAGACCACAGGACGTATAGGGATATTGATTTTATGAGTCTTAGGTAAGCCATACAAACAAGGTGAACGTGGATTCATGGGCACAATATTTTAGAGAGGCCCTGGTGGAATATACGTTATGTTTTTTATGGCCATTTTCAAATCTGATGTAAACTTATTAGTTGGATCTGAATTCAAAATTTCAAATTCCTCACCCCGAATAACCTCGTAGACCTTCTGGTTATATGAATCCCTATCCAATATTACTAATGTATTACCTTTATCGGCTTTTGAAATTACCAAATCATTTTGACACAATCTCTCCTGCAATGATTTATAAAGCCTAAACTCTGGTACCTGGGGATTATTATTATTATTGAGAGTATTGGACTTCTTAATCTGAGATGCTACGAGATGCTTAACAGCAACATCCTGTTTACCTAAAAAACACGCAATTTCTGAATCTACTGCCAAAGTTTCCAATGATTTTTGAGATAGTTTTGAACTAAGATTATATTTCAAACCTTTGTCTAATAAAGAAATTTCTGAAGTTAGAAAATCAATACTAGTCAAGTTTTTAACACGAGGGTAAAAGGAGTGGCTGCTAACGGGCACGTCCGAAACGGAAATAACATTTGATCTGTTATTAATCAACCTATCCAACTTCCTAGACTGAGTCAAGTATTTCTCGTGAGCCAATCGGTTAGCCAAATCCCTAGCCTTAAAATCCAAAATATCAAATTCTATATTATGTAATCTAAAACTCAACTCTGAATATAAAACCTTTAAATGAATTTTGAGGCTATCTCTGACTGAAAACCAATGCCTACACTCTTCATTTAACCAAATGTTCTTAGCTTTCGATAAAGCGATAGTACTAGCCCGGTTGTGTGTACTGGTACGAATATTGATGTAATTAGGAATAACATTTAAATGTTTACACTGCTGATTAAACCAAACGTTCTGAGCAGCTAAACGATGGAGTTTGGTCAACTTGATGTAAAGTTGTGCCTGTTCGGCTATGCTTGCCGATTTGATATAATTGATAGATTCAGGCGTTACTTTGAGTCAACTACTACTACTACTACAACTACTACTTTGAGTTACTTTGTTCAGGGTCTTCTGAGAATTATAATAATGAATTACATATTATTTATCAAATTGCTATTTCAAACGGGTACAATAAGGAAGTGGTAGATAATTTGATAAAAAGGAAACTACAAGATAGGGTTCGATCATTACTTTTTGCGGGTCCACGGGATAAAATCAACAAATATGTGGGTAGTTTGTCATACATGGGCCCAGTTTCGGATAAAATCGCAAACTTGCTTAGGAAAAACAACGTTCATGTAGCGTTTCGAACCAATAACAATCTGCGTCATCTTTGTAATGGTAAGGACCGGATGGAGAACCACAAAAAATCCGGTGTTTACAAGTTGGTTTGTGATGAGTGTGACGGGGTGTATGTGGGTCAGACTGTCCGCAAATTTGAAACTAGGTTTAAAGAACATAAGGCCGCGTATAGGAATAGTCATCCAGAGCAGTCCCATTTCGCTAAACATTTAATTGAGTCCGGTAGGCTCTGCGGAGTGATAATACGTATATTGTTTTACATGTTTGTGACAAGGGTTTCCGTTTGTGTGCAGTCGCACTAGCTCAGGCGCGTGGCCTATATAAGGGAATTTGTCACCATTGCTCAGGCACTCTCAGTCCAGCATTCGACGAGTCAACATCACCCGAAGATGCCTCGTGCAGAGGCGAAACACGTGTCGTATTGATGTCAGACGTTTGGTATTTGGATCGAGGTATTTAGCGTGGGGTTTTACTTGTGTTAATTTTACCATTTATCATTTGTCTGACTTACAGTTTTGGCGGAAGTAAGCTACATATTTTTATTTTGTTCATTTTAAATATGGATTTCCGCAAAGTAACGCCTGAATCTATCAATTAAAAAACATGTTCTTTTAAATAAATTTCAACGCATATCCTGCGGAAACCGGGATTAAATATGTCCTACCTCGTAGTATGAACTCAAATCATACCAAGTTTCATTTAAATTCATTCAGTAGTTTTGGCGTGATGCCTAGCCAAGATACAGACAGACAGACAGATAGACAAAAATGAAAAAAAAAACACAGTTTTGGCTTCAGAATGGAATATAGTACCCTCCAAAAGAAAATTTCAAAATATCTTCAATGTACAGAATTGGACCCGTTAAAGTTTTATTATAAGTATAGATATGCGCAGAGTAATTTGATATCAACCGGACGGTAGGCAATTCAGCAGACAGACAACTACCAGTCGCAACTCTTAAGGATTTAAGAGCTGGAGGTAGTGCTGAGGCAAAGCGCTAAAGCTAGTGTGAGCCAAATTCAAAAACTTTACAGATTTGAATTTAGTGGAACGATTGGTTGCAGTGAATGAAATGCTTGCGTGTTTTAAGGACAATCAGCGCCATCTAGTTAAATCGGAGGCAGAACTTTGATTCGTTTGATTTATGCGCTGGAGTTGTTGATGCTGGCAAAAATTTGATGCTGGCTTTCTAATAATCTTTGATGCTGGTAAATTATGTAGTGTCTTTTTTGTTCTTATTGCTTTATTATAAGTACGGATACTACGCTCTCTTGTGTAGAGGTTCTACAATAAAAATACTTACGCCGTGTTAAGGAAGTAGGATACTCCATTGTGCTATACCTACTCGTTCCTTAATATCTAAGAACCATCTCGATTACCTCAGCTTTTAATCATAAAAAACCGCACCTAAATCAAACCATTCGCTTGGAAGCTACGATTCTCACCACTTTTTCTCACCTCCCCCCTCCCTCTCCCCATATAGCTAAGAACCATCACAATCACATTAACTTTCAACAAAAAAAAAAAACGAAAAGACACACACACCCACACACTCACACACATACAGTGATACACACCCTAAACTTATAACACCCGTCTCTTTGTTCGGGGGTTAAAAAATGTAAAAATAATGCATAAAATATGGAAACGCTATTAATCATGGAACAAAAAGAAACTAAAAGCGCGTGGTTTCGATCCACGGACGTCTGGATTAGACTTCCGCCCATGTTAACCGATCGGCCACTCGTTACGTGACGCGGACAACGAAATTTGGTACCGTTCATTAAACGGATGTTTTATTACTTTAATTTAACATAAACTTTGGACCCTTAACCCGTAAAAATCCTTTATTTTTTCGGGAGTAAAAGTACTCTAAATTTTAACAGATAATATAAACTTTGATTATGCCTAGTTACATCAAAATCCGTCCAGTAGTTTGAGCGTGATACGTGTTCTTTTAAATAACTTACAACCCTTATCCTGCAGGAACCCTTCATTTTTTCGGGATAAAAAGTATTCTAAATGTTAATCCATAACATAAACTATGATTGTGCCAAGTTGCATCAAAATCCGTTCGGTAGTTTCAGCGTGATGCGTGTTCAAAGAGACAGACAGACAGACAGACAGACTGACAAAAATAAAAAAAAAAATCCTTTTTGCACTCTATATCGATTTTGAAGTTTATCTCAATTATAATTTTCAAAAAATATTTAATGTACAGATTTAGCCCAAGTACAGTTTTATTATGGTACTAGCTGTGCCCGCAGCTTCGCTCGCGTTATCAACTCTCTAAGTTAAAAGTACTTTTTGTGCTATTTCAAGATGTAAAATAAACATTTGTACTATTCTTATACCCCAAAATACCAATTTACTATATTGAACTACTGCTTACTGGTGGTTTTCACTTACTAGGAGTATGAGTAAAAATGTCCAGAGTCCAAAATAGCACTGAGCTATTTATTAGCACAGTTCACAATACAGAAAGTTTGAAGAGTTCAGAAAGTTAGTATTTCACACACACATAAGGTAGGCACAGATTAGAAAAGCGAAGAATAGAAATATGTAAGATATAGCGAAAATGAAATCACGATATTTAAGAGCGATTTAAAGGATAAGAAAAACGGGCGTGCATTCGCCGTCGGATTTCGAAACGGACTGGCGTGCGCGACTGAGCGCCAGCGGTTTATAAGACGGAACAATAGCGGCGCGTACGCCAAGCCACACAAGTTTCCATTTCGCTAGCTAACTTCGCTCACTGGATTTGCTTGTAACAATATTATTAATATATTTATACTAAGCTGACATTAGAATGGAATTATATTACTGAATGCGTTTGGGTGAATTTAACCGAAAGAAAAATACATTAAATTATAAAACATAATTGGAAGATTTTAGATAACCATAAAATTAAACTTTTAGTTTGTGCAAGGTTCCTACTATACCAACATTTGATCAAAATCCTTTCAGCTGCCAAAAAGTTTTTATCGATTGCTCGGCTTTTACTCATCGGATTGAGATACCAAGTAGCCCAGTCTGCTCAGTTCTTAAGTCAAACCCTAAGCTATCCAACACTGAAAACTGCATATCAATCGGTCTAATAGTTTTTACGTGATGCGCGAATAAACATACAGACAAACAAACAAACAGACAGACACGAATTTTTAAAATGTTCTATTTTTGTTCAGTAGCTTATTTTAAATACCATAGACCATTTTTTTTAAATTTAACTTCTTTGTACAGACTTTTACGTTCTTATTGCCTTATAGCTGTGCCCGCGGCGTTACTCGCGTGGTAGTTTTTCTGGGATATAAGGACCCTATGAGTTATTCCAGTGCCAAAAGTACCAATATAGGCACCTACCTGTGTTAACAACCTTCAGTGGCGATCTGACATGGTCCTGATAGGTTAGAAGACGAAGGCAAGAGCGAAGCGTATGATGCTGGCTTTCTAGCGCACCCACCTTCCCCCCCCCCCCCCCCCCCCCGCCCATTATAGCTAAGAACCATCTTGTTTACCTCAGCTTTGAAACATAAAAAAACGCAGTTAAATTGGTCCATTCGTTTGAAAGATACGATTATCACCCCCCCTTTTTTCAACTCCTCCCCCTCCTCCCATATTGCTAAGAACCATGATGAACCATCTCGATCACATTAGTTTTCGAACATAAAAAACTGCGTCAAAATCAGTCCATTCGTTTGGCTGCTACGATCCTCAGCCCCCCCCCCCCCCATAATAGCTAAGAACTATCTTGTTTACCTCAGCTTTGAAACATAAAGAAGCGCAGTTAAATTGGACCATTC
This sequence comes from Alsophila aescularia, assembly GCA_946251855.1. Taxonomy (NCBI): domain Eukaryota; kingdom Metazoa; phylum Arthropoda; class Insecta; order Lepidoptera; family Geometridae; genus Alsophila; species Alsophila aescularia. The sequence continues at coordinate 23,544,938 of OX276373.1, read as the reverse complement.
GTTTGAAAGATACGATTATCACCCCCCCCCCCTTTTTTCAACTCCTCTCCTCCTCCTCCTCCTCAGTTAATTATGTCCTCCCATATAGCTAAGGCTATATGAGAGGACATAACAAACTAAAACGTAAAAAAACTGCATCAAAATTGGTCCATTCGTTTGGGAGCTACGAACTTCTACATATTCCCCCCCCCCCCCGTATTATAGCTAAGACAAATCTTGTTTACCTCAGCTTTGAAACATAAAAAACCGCAGCTAAATTGGTCGATTCGTTTGAAAGGTACGATTCTCACCCCTTTTTTCTCGAAACTCCCTCTTTTTCTCGCCCCACCCCCTCCCCCTCCCCACTCCCTCCCCTTTCACCCCGCCCCATCCCCATAATATCTAAGAACCTCGATCATATCAGTTTCAAACATAAAAAACCGCATTAAAATCGGTCCATTCCTTTGAGAGCAACGATCCTAACTCCCATCTCTACCTCCCCTCCCCTCTTCCATATAGCTAAGGACTATCTCGATCACATTAGCTTTCAAACAAAAAAAAAGCATAAAAATCGGTCCATTCGTTTGGGAAATACGATGCCACGGACAGACACACACACACAGACACACACTCTCACACACAGTGATACACACCCTAAACTTATAACACCCGTCTCTTTGTTCGGGGGTTAATTCTTTTGCACATGCACTTCAGGTAAAATTAACAAATTTACAAAGTGAAAAAAAAAAGAAGTAAATTGACAGAATTCTTTTCTATTTTTATTTTTTTTCTAAATTAACCGAATTGAAATTATTGTGAACTATTTTGTTGAAATGATTTGACGGTTTACTTCAGGAAATGACAAAAGCCTTAAAAATATCAATGAAAATGTAAAAAAATAACGCATCAAATATGTAAATGCTTAAAAATATGGAGCAAAATATTTTAAAGAGCGCGTGATTTCGATCCCGTACCTCTGGGTTGGAAGGCTATCATTCTCCGACTTCACCACAGCGGTTCATGGTGAGTTGGTCGAAATTATAATACCGTTTTAATTTTAATGTCTTATATTTATTACATTCAAATTAACATAACGTTTAACGCATAAAATATGTAAATGCTTAAAAATATGGAGCAAAATATTTTAAGGAGCGCGTGATTTCGATCCCGCACCTCTGGGTTAGAAGGCTATCATTCTCCGACTTCACCACAGCGCTTCATGGTGAGTTGGTCGAAATTATAATACCGTTTTAATTTCAATGTCTTATATTTATTACATTCAAATTAACATAACTTGGAACACCTATCCTGCAGGAACCCTATATTTTATGGGGATGAAAATAATCCGTAATTTTAATACATAATATGAACTTTGACTGTGCCAAGTTACATTAAACTCTGTCCAGTAGTTTCAGCGTAATAGGTGTTCTTTCAAAATAACTTTCAACCCCTATCCTGCGGGAACTCATGTTTTTTTCGGGATAAAAAGTATTCTAAATGTTAATCCATAACTTAGGCTATGAGCGTGCCAAGTTACATCAAAATCCGTCAAGTAGTTTCAGCGTTATGCGTGTTCAAAGAGACAGACAGACAGACAGACAGACAGAGAAAAAAAAAAAAAATATCCTTTTCGCACTCCATATCGATTTTGAAGTTCATCACAATTATAATTTTCAAAAAATATTTAATGTACCTACAGATTTAGCCCAGTTACAGTTTTGTTATAGTATAGATATATAGATATAGATAGATAGATAGATAGATAGATAGAAGATAGATAGATGTACAAAGGCGAGCTTAACCCTAAAACGAGTTTTCTTCCAGCAAACCCTTGAAGAAAGAGAACGTTCAAACAAACGTAGGTTTCTGTGTAAATGAACCTAGTTAAATCAGCAATAAAATCGCAACAAAATATATATATAATAAATTGTAAAAGGAAGTCAATACTTATATACTATACATAACAAATATAGGTATACGTGTTATGTATGGCAGCTCCACGTAAAGTGCTACCCTGCATTATACTTCCGCTGAACCAGTGACCTCAATGCAGACCACGAGGCGCTGATGCAACACGCGCTGCGCATCTCCCAATTCTGCCACTTCGGTACCTAGCATTGGGCCGGTAGTACACATTACTTTAGGTTAGAATGTAAAATGTTGTTTAAATATATTAATAAACCTAGTTATAGAACATTTGGGTTTCTTTGCATCCTCCGGCTGCGGCGTCCGTAATTGGCGCAGTCGGTAAGATGTTCAAAGATAGGGTCGGTAAACAGGGCCTCTTCGAGCATCCAGAACCTACGGGAGACGCACACTCGAGGAGCATCCTAAAATCGACGCAGCAAAGATACCAAAAATGTAAATGTGAGTACTATATATAAATACTATGGTTGCTCTCCTCTATTTTAAGTCCATTACATTTTTACCTTCAGTGTTAAAATGTAATTCCTAATTTAATTCTAAGATTTACCAATCGAGGCAATCGCGGATTCTCAGATATAGATTAGATAGATATATTTCTCCCTACTATACGAGTATAAGTCTTCTTACATTTAACATTCTATGTTAATATGTAAAACTCCAAGATTTACCAATCGAGGCAATCGCGGATCCTTAGATATAGATTAGACACGAATAGATATAGTTCTCCTCTTCTTAAATTTGACCTTCTGTGTTAATATGTAAGAATCCAAGATTTTCCAATTAAGGCAATCGCGGACACCTAGATTAGATAGATATAGTTATGACTGTAAAATGTTACATTTAAAACGTATTCATATTTTCTACAAATAAATTATTATTTTTAATAGATTATTCAGACCAGTTACACAATAGAACGTCAGTAGTTCCAACTATTTCAAAGTATTTTAATGGCTTTATATAACCAGCATCTAATTATCAATCCAATATAATATTTTACTATTTTTTTAAATTTCATATCTGTGTCATGTTTCCTAGACTGTCGTAGGTAAACTTAGTAACACGGCGCCACTGACGATGCTCTTTGTAACTATTAATTATTCTGTGACTAAGTCTAGTAGCAAAGTCATCGTTTTTATGAGTGACTGTGATATTGAAAGCATTTTTAATAACCGTTATTAAATAGGTCAATCCAAACATCATAAATTAAAGTTATTCATCCAGTTAACGCTTGCTACATAATCATAATATACCATCACAAGATATTCGAGATTTTCGTGATTTTTTTGTGTTAAAACTATAGTAGAGAATGAAACTTTTTATTAATAAAAAATAATTGTAGGTACCTAACTATAAAAGTAGATTTCAAAAATGTAATTCCTGATTTAATTTAAATTTTATACTGATATATCTTCATAGATTATAATATGTCCATACTAGTTAATTTTGTCAAAAAAAATACATTGACGTTTCTTATGCTCTCTTTTAATATGTTAACACATATTCATTTGTAAGATGAGTTTTGCAATAAGTGTAGTTCAGGCTCTACTTTAGATTTTCACTCTGAATGGCACAGTTTTGACCTTGAATAGTTACAGTTCATAAAATAGTTATTACTAGTTTTCATATCTCATTGCATTACACTATCTCATATGAAATATTTTAAACCAGACTTTTTAAATTCAAATTAGATTTTGCTAAAATCTTATAATGCCACTTAACCCAAGACCTCAAATTACATTGTTGCAATAGTTTTACTAATCAGTGATTCATTCACATATTTATAAAGGTAGTTTAGTCAGTACCTACCATTATAGCACATACTTGTAATTTATTCTGTGAGTATAGATAGTCGTCAAATTGCCGATTTCCTTCTTGTCCTTAATATAAAATGTATACAAATTGTCAGTATTCTTTCTATAATAAGAATCAATCTTTAAGCCTATATCTACCTATCCCACCCTTTGTAGCATGAACAACCTATAGTACTGATTCTTCGTTCACTATATAGAGACAGAATGTCCGAAGTTCAATCCACCTGGTATCTCTAAGAGAAGAAATTAAGTTCGAGATTCATTACCATCAAGGACGTGTGAAGTATGAACCAGCTGATCACAAAGCAAAAATTTGATTCGTCCTGCCCAGCGATCCTGCCACCAAAGCCAAAGGAATAAGGAAGACCATACCTAAAAGTAAACTGTCCAGGAATATCGAGTTCAAGATCGCCTCGCTGAACAAACCATCAAGACGCACCGGTTATCAACCTCGTCACACTTTTGGTCAACTTATAAAACTGCATCAAGCCTACTAAAAATCGCCACTGAGTCTACACTCAAACTTCATCAAGCCAGCGTTCAAACCTTATGAAGCCCGTCAACCTTTATCAAGCCCGCAGTCAAACTTCATCAAAAACGCTATGAAACATCATCAAGCTCGCCATTAAAGTTACAATACAATTAAAGAAACCCTTCAACATTATATTCAGTAGATGCGCAAATGAGCATAAGAGCTATCGGATTACAGCACTGTCCACTGCCTTTGAAAAACCTGATCTCCAGAGAACACTTGCTGCAGATGTATGCTGTTCCCGATCCTCCTGCATGAAGGGTTGGCACGAGTCAACCACCAGCTTCGTTCACGAAGAACTCCTTCACTCGCTGTTCTACGGGGGGAGGTGTTATGTATGGCAGCTCCACGTAAAGTGCTACCCTGCATTATACTTCCGCTGAACCAGTGACCTCAATGCAGACCACGAGGCGCTGATGCAACACGCGCTGCTCGGCGGCGCATCTCCCAATTTTGCCACTTCGGTACCTAGCATTGGGCCGGTAGTACACATTACTTTAGGTTAGAATGTAAAATGTAGTTTAAATATATTAATAAACCTAGTTATAGGACATTTGGGTTTCTTTGCATCCTCCGGCTGCGGCCTCCGTAATTTACGAGTACATACGGGTTCATATAGATACTTACATAAATAAATAAATACAAATTAACATGTCAAATATATCGGGTAAGATAAGAATAGTTTATTTAGAAAGAAAATGCTCTTTTATTTTCACTTTGTAGACTTCAATAGAGGGACTAGCACGAATAGAATAAGGAAGGGAATTCCATAACTTGACTGCACGTACAGTGAACGACTTACTGCAAGAACTAGAAGAGTGAGTGGGTATTTTAAGGAGGAGTGATTTTGTAGTCCTGCATTGAATGTCGCGGGGCACAAGATAGTCAAAACGCTCGCGAAGGTAAGGAGGAGAACGCGGATTAAAAAGGATAGAGTAAGAAAAAATAACACATGAGAGTCTCGACGCTTGCGGATAGGTAGCCATTTAAGTTGAGATTCTGATTCTGAATTCTGATACATGATCAAACTTACGCAGAACGAAAATAAAGCGCATGCATAAGTTTTGGAGGCGCTCTAATTTGTTCAGAAGTTCCTCAGTGACGTCAAGAAAACATACATCAGCGTAGTCAAGGAGAGGAAGTAGAAGGGCCTGAGCCAAAGTTACCTTGGTTTTAAAAGTTTATCTTATCTTTCGGGATACTGAACTGGCACAGAATAAATAATAGTATAAGACACTGGAAGCTGGGAGTCGTGCCCGCCTGTACCTGCTGCGGACCTGTCGTCCGGTCCGGTCACTTCTCTTCTTGGACCCCCGTGCCTCTGTTCACAAAATATTCATGCTCAATTTCCCCTACCCGAACTGCTATCCCACTTATTATTACTGACCAGAAGTTTTTAAATAACACATAAAATGAATATATAAAAAATTTGTTTAAGTTAGTAGTATTTTATTTAACTAAATTTTCTCAAAAGTAAGTAAGGCTCGCTTTCATTCTGGAGACAAGCTCGGGGGTTTCACTATAGTGTTTAGCCGAGAATATCCAGTTATTCCAAAATGGGTGGCAATAAAAGGGTATTTAACGTGAAAATAAAGGATTGAAGACTCTGCATCGAAGTTGATGTTCACATGTGATATAATATTAAAGTAGTCTACCCGGAGATACGTAAATTCTGGTTCACATTCTACCCGCGTATGCTGCGAAGAAAAAATATCAATTATACATCTATGTAAATAAACATACTTAGGTAATATCAATTTGATTAAGTGCAAATACTATAAGCTCGTCAGTATGACTTGTTTCTGATCTTTTATTTTGGAACTAGCTGTGCCCGCGGCTTTGCATGCGTGGTCATAGTAATCTACTTATGTGCTATTCCAAGACATAAAATACCAATATACCAACATTTGATGAAAATACCTTCATCCCTCAAAAATATTTTTTTCGATTGCTCGGCTTCTACTCATCAGATTGAGATACCAAGTACCCCAGTTTTTAAGTCAAACCCTGAGCTATCCAACAATGAAAACTGCATCGCAATCGGTTTAGTAGATTTTACGGGGTTGCGGGTGCAGCTAGTAGATTATAAGAATAGATATAGATTATAACTACTACCTACTATTTCAGGAGTCGCATTTCCGTAACGTAATAATCCATACCAATATACAAAAGTGAAACATTCTCTGTTTGTTTGTTTGGGGAGCTTTCACGCGATAACGACTGGACGAATTTTGATGAAATTTAAAATGGAGATAGCTGGAATAAAACAAAGGAATCTTTTTATCCCGGAAAATTGAAAGTTTCCACGGGAAACTGGAAAATGTTGTTTACTCACTGTAAGGATTGGTTGCCATAGAAAACATCAAGATCATTGGTGCGATCAATGATGTTATATATAAACTGAGGAAGATACGTTGTACTCCGCTCTGCGTGGCAAAGCAAACACAAGCTAATCAGCTTGTGTCGACTTAGTCTCACTGGTTCTAACGGGGGTAAGAATTAACTTACCTATTATCGGCAAACGATAAACGTTATAATCGCGATATTCGGTTTCCCATCACTATTTACGTCACCGAACGTATCCCGACTCTTCAGTTGCCGCCCGATCGTCGCTTGACGGTATTGTGCGCAGCGAGCCTGGATTAACAGGTAAACGAACTTTTCGTGGTTTGCAATAATTTGACTCAAGGCTTAGTTATTCAGTCAATCGAATATATTACTGCCCGGAATTAGGCTTCATTTTATTGATATGTATACTGTGCTATGCGTTTGTTATAATTCTGAATGATTTATTTTCTGTAGTTAATTACGTTAAAAAAGTGGAATTGGGGCTACAAGGAACAAATTGACCGAGGTATTAACAGACCATATTCGAGGATAATGAGTTCATTAAACGTGTTTTTTTATTGAATGAGGAAATACAAAAGAAAGAGTATGAGAGGGTCAACTTCTCAAGAAGTATTTGAGCTGGCAGCTCAAGAAGTGATGGAAAGGAACAGAAAATTCAGAGTGTTTGCTACAGAATACAATTTCTGCCATGTAACTGTTCAAATATGTCAAAAAAACGAAAAGCGTTCATATTGAAATTGGATATAAGAAAAACCGTTTAGTTTTCAAACCTGAACAAGAAGCTTTGATGGCAGAATACCTTATAATATGTGACAACATCTATTTCAGATTACTTCCGTCGATGTCAAGAAATTAGCCTATGAGGTTGCCGTTGATAACAATATAGAAAACAGAACCACCCAGAATCTTGGAAAAAGGAGGGAAAGATTCTTATTTATTATAAACAAAAACAACAATAACAATATTATCGCTTCATGAAGTGAAATCCTACATTGTCGCAAACACAAGTTTTTATTGTTTCTCCTACAAAGTCCTGAGGCCACAGCTTAAGCAGGGTAACATCCTTTAACCGTACTAATGTACATTAATTTTTTGAGACATATCAGGACGTGCTCCATAGATACATTTTTTCTCCGAGTAGAATCTGGAACGTAGACGAGACTGGAGTTACGACGGTTCAGAAGCCAAAAAAAGTTGTAGCCCAACGAGGCTCTAAGCAGGTAGGAGCTGTCACATTGCCGAAAGGGGCACTTTAGTAACAATGGCAGCAGCGGCAAATGCAATTGGCAATTTTATACCCTGCAGGTTCATTTTTCCGCGAATGAGATAAAGCGATTTATTCGTTCAAAATGGGCCAACCGAAGCTGCAGTTGCAGGTGACATTTCCGGATGGATGACCGAAAAATAATTTTCCAAATTCATGGGCCACTTAATAAAACACGTCAAACCTTCACAAGATGATCCAGTTTTGCTGATTTTTGACCAACATATTTCCCATGGAAATATAGAAGTCGTCAACAAGGCAAAAAATAACCACTTCGTTCTTTTGTCATTCCCATTTTTTTTTAAAAAAATAAGATTTATTTTTATTATTTAATTGAAAAAGTGCCTTGTTAATAATTACCCCATGCGTTAATACTTACCTCAGCCCTGTTAATACTTACCCAGATACGGGGTATGTATTAACAAACGCTTTTTGTTTAAAAAGCTTCTGTTTCTGAAAGAATCGACGTTATTGATGTGTTCTATAGCTATAATTATAGCTGAATAACTAAGGTATGATATGAATTAAAAACAATGTAGAAGGTTTATTGCGTTTGGAAATATAAACCGACACCGACAAAAATTGTTAGAACCCACCCCGCTCTCCCCTACACTGGGACGACTGTGAAAGACAGGAAGGATGCTAGGGGATATTGGGGCTTACCAACGGCTGACGATCGTAAGACTGCGCTCCGACCCGTAAAGACCACGGCTGACGATCTTCATTCGGGGAGTCTACTCAATACTCAATCTTTTATTGCCATAATATGTTTACAAAAGATCTTAATAATTAATAGGTAGAATGACACATTACCCTCTTAGGGTGTAGCAATGTAATGTAGGAGCGGACCAAACCATTTAAAAACTCATTCCTGATGAATAATGTATTAGACTAATTTAGTCATTCATAAAATCATTTAAAACATAATAACATTTTTTATTATTTTTTTATAAAAACGAAGTTAACTAGCGGAGTTGCAACCCTATTTATATTGAACTAGTGATCTAGCGGAGTTGCAACCCTATTTGTATTGAATTAGGATAGAGTATTGTATTTGTGTTACATATATTTGAAAACAGCTTGAAACGAGCAATTTTATTGGATAATAAAGTGGTTTGGCCCTAATCGGTTTTTTTTTGTGAGTGTCCTAGTGAGATCATCGACCGCGTAGTGATTGTGTTATTTATTTTTTATTACTTTCTAGGCAATCCTTTGACCACGATCTCACCTGATGGGAAGCGATAATGTGGTCGAAGGTGTAGCACGTTTGCCTAGTAGATACCTATATATTTTGTGTTATTACGTCTAATAATACTGTAAGGAATTAAAATAATTTTGTGTTTAGTGTCCCGCGAGTGACGATTCTCACAAAGTACTTCAAAGTGCCGTTCGTCACTATTGGCGGGAAAATGTTAACGTGAGTAAATTCTTGATAGTTTAATAGTATTTTTTTCGAAGTTCTTTATTGTTTTAGCTATAAAATGGTATTATGTAATTTATACAATAAGAAAATCACAAAAAAAAGGTTTTACGTGCGTGTCTCAAGTGTCCGGTTGTGCAAGTGTTGGTATTTGTTTATCAATAAATTCATTTCATTTTCGGCTTGAATAAACCCTTCTATCTATTTTGCCCCAGTTTACTCTAGCTGCTGTCGTGACTTCACAGGCCGTCATCGGCGGTGATTGGCGATCGGCCACTCACTGCAACTGAGAACATATGTTTATCTCTTTCTGACGACGCGGTTCTGTATATTTCTGTGATCTTTTAGCCTCTTCAGTGATGCAAATATAGTTGCTTGTACACAGGTTAATCATCATCATCATCATCACCAGCCTATACTTTTCACTGCTGGACGTAGGCCTATCCTGATGATCGCCACTTAGCTCGGTCTTCAGTTCTCCGCATCCACTTTCTGTTTCGCAGGCCGTCACTCCACCTGGCCACAGGCACAGAATAAATAAAAATAATATTACAAGTACAGAAGGATAACTCGTCATTAAAATACATAGCAACTCTCGCTGCAACGCAATAAAGTGTAATTTAACTCGCACAGCGCTGCGATCTTTCTTTTATATTTACCTAGAAGGCGCTCACCCATTGCATGCAGGCTAGAATGTATCGTATCACAACGCGCGAGAGCTTCCATTGCTCTAACCGTTTCAGAATCACTGTCTCTTTTTGCTGAGTAGGGTTGTTAGTATTAAGATAATATGACTAGGTATATACTTGTACCTTGTACTATTAATTATTCCGTGATAATTATGATATGACTTAGACATTGTAACAGAAGTAATTACTTATTACTATAAATTTTGATATTTTTATAACATACAATGACATACGCATCAGAATAGACCTAATACCTACCTAATTTTTACCATCCCATTTTCAGAACGCTGATATGTGAACGATACGTACCTACGTATTAAATGTCGTTGACTGATGATATCATAATAGGTATTGCACTTTGATGAATAAAGATGCCTGTCTGAATTCCATGGTTAATGAATGAAAAATAAATGTCTACTTAAGTAATAAAATGTCGGTATGTAAGTATTGAAAGTAGGTAGTTATTCTACGAAACCTATCATCCATAACTGCAGCATGAACAGACTTGCCACGACTTGCCGATTCTGGCGCGCGGTCATTGCGACCGTATGACGTATAGCAACGAGACGCATACATAACTAGAATAATTACTTATATACATATAGTAGGTAGTTATTCTAAGGAATTACAATTATTACCTTTTGATATCCTTTGGTTTCGTAAAGAATGACAAGTCGTGTCGCATGTATCATTCGGCTGTTTAAATAGTAATATAATTATATTACTATTTAAACAGCTGAATGCTATGCAATACCTTCTAGGTCACTTCTTGGTACTCATAATTAAAAAAGAACAAAATTTGCCAAAAACTTTACGTCAGTAGGTACTTTATTGCTAAGCATACGGCGCGCGACTCATCGAGCACACGCTTGACACGCTACTGAATTAACCCTAATATTGCGGCCCCAAAGTGTAGGTATAATATTTGTACTTGTTGCGGAGTGCGACCGACGCGACGCACTGTTGACGACTTTTGCCATCGACGGTAGGCAAAAGTCGTCAACAGTGCATCCTACCAGTCATGACCTATATAGCCGAAACGTGGACACTCATGGGCAACATCGACCATCGACGGTAGGCAAAAGTCGTCAACAGTGCGTCCTACCAATCATGACCTATATAGCCGAAACGTGGACACTCATGGGCAACATTATTGTCCACAAACTGAATTACGACTTTTGCCTACCGTCGATGGCAAAAGTCGTCAACAGTGCGACAAGATGTGTGGTATGGGTTATAAAACATACCTACCTTTATTTCCATTTTGTAGTTTGGTTTGAAACCGGGAATAACTCCGACGTAAGCATATGAAACTTTATTTTCTTTTCGGTTATTGTCGTCAATACGAGTTCCTTGAATTTAAGAATTATGTAAATAAGTACATAAATAACGTTGATTGCAGCCACAATCAATCACATTTATTTTAGCTTAGCCCTACAAGAGCATACCTACCTATTATGCGCATAAAATATTTTACTAGTAGCTCTATGAGCTGTAACCTCGCGAGCACAAACTTTTTTGCAAATTATCTAGCGGTGCACAGTAGCGCCATCTAGTTACCTTATTGTAAAACTAACATTAATAACCAATCTGCTCCATCAACCTATTAGGTAAAGGGCTAAATACACTGGTAGAAACCTAAAAGTGGGCAAATTACTGCATTTTAGAAGCTATTCTGCTCATCACGCCGAAGATACTCGTCAGATCTTCACCAAATTTTTATGAGGCTTACTTGAAATTACTACCTTTCAAATAAAAATAACTATAACTATCGATTTTTATCGAGCCCCTTTTTGGAGGAAGAAAAACTCAAAATTCGTCAAACCTGTATGCCAAGTTTCGTCTTGATCGGTTGAGAAAGGCTGTAAAGGAGAACAGCCGGACATATGAATGATTTTTTGACGGAGACGCTTCGCGCTCGCTCGGTCAAATAATACTTAGTTGATAGACTCAGGCGTCACTTTGCGGAAATCCATATTTAAGTTTGTATTGTTGGGTTTCTTTTATTGATTACTAGCTGTACCCGCGGCTTCGCACGCGTGGTTTTTTCTTTAGGTTCAAAGTATGTACCATAATGTGCTATTCCAGGACCAATATACCAATATTTGATCAACATTTCTTTAGCCGTCAAAAATAATTTCATCAATTGCTTGGCTTCTAACTCACCAGATTGAGATTCCAATTACACCAGTATTAAATCAAACCTTAAGCTATCTAACAATGAAAACCGTATTGCACAATCGGTCCAATAGTTTTTACGTGATGCGTGAACAAACAAACATACAGACAAACATGCAGAGCGACACGATTAAAAAAATAATTATATTCGTGTTCAATACCCTTTTTGAGCACCCAAGAGCATTTTTTTATTTTCTTCTTTTTACAGCCTTTTTCGTACCTGTTGCTTTATTAAAAGTATAGATATAAGACCGTGTCAATTTGCCTAAAAAAACCGTCCAGTAGTTTCAGCGTGATACGTGTTCTTTTTAATAATTTTCAACCCCTATATTCCGAATACCCTTTAATTTTTCGGGATGAAAATTATTCAAAGTCCTACTAGTATGAACCCAAACCATACCATGTTTCATTTGAATTCATTCAGTAGTTTCTGTGCGATGCGCGGTCAAGATACGGACAAACAGACCGACAGACAGACAACAATAAAAAGTAAAACTGTTTTGGCTTCAGTATTGAATATAGTGAACCATCCAAAAAATATTATTTATTACTTAAATATTAACATAGCTTAGGACTCATATCCCGCAGAAGCCGTTTAATCTTTCGGGATAAAACGTGTCCTCAATTTTAACCCCTCATATAAATTAAGACGGTGCCAAGTTGCATCAAAACCCGTCCATTAGTTTCAACGTGGTACGTTTTCTTTTTAATAAGTTTCAACCCCTACCCTGCGAGATCACATTCATTTTTCGGGATGTAATGTATCCTATGTCCTACCTCGTAAGTTTATTTTTAATTCATCCAGTAGTTCTGGTGGCGTGATGCGCGTCCAAGATACAGACAAACAGACATACAGACAAAAATGAAAAAAACATACAGTTTAGGTTTCATTATCGAAGATGGAATAAACTCCAAAAAAAAACACAGTATCTTTAATGTACAGAATTTGGACCCATATCTTGCAGGAACCCTTAACTTTGTCGAGATAAAAAGTATCCATAATTTTCACCCATCTTATAAACTATGTTTGTGCCAAGTTGCATCAACATCCGTCCAATAGTTTCAGCATGGTACGTGTTCTTTTAAATTATTTTCAACCCCTAATTAAACCCATTAATTTTTCGGGATGTAAAGTATCCAATGTCCTACCTCGTAGTATGAACTCAAATAATACCAAGTTTCATTTGAAATCATCAGTAATCAACAACTAATCAATCAGTAGTTCCAGCGGCATAATGTGCGGGCTAGATACATACAGACAGGCATACAGACAGAAATGAAAAAACATACAGTTTAGACTTCATTATCGAATATAGAGAAACCTCAATAAAAAACCACAATATCTTTAATGTGCCGAATTTGGACCCATATCCCGCAGGAACCCTTTATTTTTTCGGGACAAAATGTTTCCATAATGGTTAATCATCTTATAAACTATGTCTGTGCCAAGTTGCATCAATATCCGTCCAATAGTTTCAGCGTGCTACGTGTTCATTAAAATAATTTTCCACCCCTATCCTGCAAGAACTCTTTAGTTTTTTGGTTTTTTACCTCAAAGTATGAACTCAAATCATACCAAATTTTATTTGAATTCATTGAGTATTTTCGGCGTGATACGCTGCCAAGGTACAGACAGACAGACAGACGGACAGACAGAGAGACAGACAAAAAAAAACAGTTTTGGCTTTAATATTGAATATAGAACGGCCTCCAAAAAAAATTACACAGTATCTTCAATTTACAGAATTTGGGACATTATCCTGCAGGAACTCTTTATGTTTTCGGGATAAAACTTATCCTCAATTTTGACCCATTATATAAACTATGACTGTGCTAAGTTGCAACAAAATCTGCCCAGTAGTTTCAGCGTGATACGTGTTCTTTTAAATAACTTTCAACGCCTATCCTGCGGGAACCCATTAATTTTTCGGGATGAAAAGTATCCTACCTCGTAGTATAAACTTAAATCATACCAAGTTTCATTTAAATTCATTCAGTAGTTTCGGCGTGATGCCTAGCCAAGATACAGACAGACAGACAGACAGACAGACAGACAGACAGACAGACAAAAATGAAACAAAATACAGTTTTGGCTTCAGTATCGAATATAGAGTATCCTCCAAAAGGAAATTTCAAAATATCTTCAATGTACAGAATTGGACCCGTTACAGTTTTATTATAAGTATATAGATGAAGGCAACATCTCCTGGGATGTTTATATATTTTATTTTATTTCATTATTATTTCATCTGTCATTAGTTTGAATTAGGTACAGTATGGGGGTACTAAGATACGTAGTTTGTCTTCATTCATTTTATCAATATAGGTACCTGGTCAAAGCCAAAGTATTTACTGCAAAGTAGGCAAAATAGTAGTACTTTTACAAGTCAAAACCTTTGATCACACAACCAACTCCGTTTGAAGTTCGATGCTGTCTCGAAGGTCAAAACAACGTCTCATGTAAAAGGAGAAATCATAAAAAATATATAGGAATATAAATAGATCAAATCAATAAAATGTTTCGAGTTTGAACAGGAAATTTCCTTTTCAAATTATCATGACAAGCATGCCAAAAAAAAGTTTTTTTTATTTGTTTTATTACGGTCTATGCAATCGTTTGACCACGATCTCACCTGATAGAAAGCGATGATGTGGTTGAAGGTGTAGCACGCTTGCCTAGTAGATACCTATTCACTCTTGGCTTGAACACACCTGGGTTATATTTTACCAGAAACACCAGGGCAGGGCATTCAGTGTAATGTTTTCAGGGTCCATGTATCTCTGTATGTATGTTATTATGTATCTATTTCTTTATTCTTTACTAGCTGTACCCGTGGGTTCACACGCGTGGTCACTTCTCTAGGTTAAAAGTACTCTATGTGCTATTCCGAGACCTAAAATAACTACGGCTGAAGGAATTTTGATCAAATGTTTATATATACATTTGATCAAAATTCCTTCAGCCGTCAAAAAGTTTTTTATCGAGTGCTCGGCTTCTACTCATCGGATTGAGATACCAAGTACCCCAGTTTTTAAGTCAAAACATAAGTTATCCAACAGTGAAAACCGCATCACAATCGGTCCAGTAGTGATGCGTGAACAAATATACAGACAGACAAACAGACAGACACGAATTTTTAAAATGTTATATTCTTGTACAGACTTGTACAGTACCCTATACATTTTTTGAATATCTTCTTTGTACAGACTTTTTCGTACTTGTTGCTTTTAAATAACTAGGTACCTGAACAGATTTGGATGTATGGGTTATTGTTCGAATCCTTACATCATCCCGAGTAACATAGCCTATATATTATTTTTTAAATCTATGTGGCCGCATAGCCGCATGGCTCATTTACAAATGTGAAAAAAATAATGTTGGATTCTACAATAATTGAAGGCCTTGATGAGCACATTCCAACAGTATATAATTTACTAGCTGATGCCCGCGGCTTAGCACGCGTGGTCATTACTCTTTGTGCTATTCCAGGACCAAAAATATTACCAACATTTGATCAAAATTCCTTCAGCCGTCAAAAATATTTTTATCGATTGCTCGGCTTCTACTCATCGGATTGAGATATAAAGTACCCAGTTTTTAAGTCAAAACATAAGCTATCCAATAGTGAAAACCGCACCGGAATCGGTCCAGTAGTTTAACGTGATACGCGAACAAAGATACGGACAGACAAACAGAGAGACGATTTTTTTAAATGTTATATTCTTGTTCAGTAGCTTATTCTATGTACCCTAGTCATATATAGTCTATATGGGTGCCTGAATGTAGCCAGGCTCCCAATTCAGAACCTTTCGATAAAGAACCGAATCGATTCGATTCGAGATTGTGAATGATAAATGTATTGAATTGAACGATTTCAAACCAAATCCACAGAATAAATAATACAATACGATCGACAACTGAGTGAAACGAGCCGGAGCTATCCCTAGCGGAGTAATTTTTTTCATGTTTGAAAATGGAGCCATACTGCCGCCATATTGAAATAAATACAATATGGTGGCATTATGCTCCATTGCCAAACAAGAAAAAATACTTCTAATTTTACAATATGGGTATCAAATTGAAGGCCTTGATAAGCACATTCCAACAGTATATAATTTATTGGCATAAGTTCTTTTTTTGGCGTAGGTAGGCGTAGGTAGGCGTGTTTTTTTTAGTTTTTACGCTAGTTGTTCCACGACTAATTTTAGTCCTCGAGGTCATGTCGGTGTGAATGATTTCGAGGGCATTTGCAATTGACTGACTGTTGGTGATAATCACTGGCAAATCAGGGGCAGGTTCACAATTTGACCATAGCGATAGAATCGCAGAAATCGGATACCTATATATAAAACTGTACTTCCATAGATATTAATTATTAGAGACAATCAAGTAATGTTTACACATGAACAAATAAAATAACTGGCATTAATAGGGGTAGGGTTTGCACCCCCCTCTTTTATTTATTTCATCGGTTAAGCTAAAGTCTCCGGGTCTTGCGTCCAGACACATTGCATGTTATCATTTGTAATTAAGTAGTATCTAATCTGCTGCGTAGTAACTACCTAATATGACTGTAATTGTGGTCTTAATCAGGCCAATTACAACTTGATTGTATTACATAATTCGGATTTGAAGACAAATATAGAATTAATTAGTTTTTGGCTACGGACTTACCATATTCGTAACTTTTCAGTTTTAATTCTCCAAAACTACATTGGCAGCACAGCAGCATTAGAAAAAATGCAATCAAATAATAATTAACTATTATTTTACCCATGTTTAACTATTACTTAAAATTTAAACTATTAATGTTCACATGTTTACAACGCGATTCGAAATAGTTAATAGCTTATCAAAACGTTTTAATATGCTATAAACTATATTCAATCACAATTAAATTTTATGGTACGGACTGTTCCTCTAATTTATGGAATACCTACTTGTCTGAAGCCAGCGCGCGCGCGCGTTAAGGCGGAGATATATGTGAATTGGCCTCAATTTGGGGACATTAAAACCTTTTTTCTCCGTAATCTTTATAGAAAAAACTTCAAATAAAATATATGTTAATTTACATCATACAGATCCTCTTCAGCTTAAAAAATTGAAAATACAATTTTAAATATCAATAATAAATACGCAAAGTACCCTCTGTTTTTGTAGTTATTACCGTTTTTCTTCTAAACTAACAATCACATATTTTTTTATTTCCTTTAGCATATTCAATAATGAAACGCTGAGGGAACCTTGGAATTAGTTTTGCAAATATCTTCTCTATTTTTTACGTAATCTATACTCGCTAATCGCTTGGGCAACCCCTCTGTCGCCCAGTAAATCAGTGCGGGACGAGACATTGTGCTGAACGGACCTGCGACACTTTTCTCCGCAAAAGGCACCTATTATTAATCTGTGGCTTGGCTTGCGCATATCCAATTTGAAGTTGTCACAAAAGCAGTTGTAGATCAACTGAAGCAGGCGGAGTTTACGGTAAGCGACATCAGTCGTTGCCACAGGATGGGGCGTGCCGGGAACTTGGGCAAGCCTAGACCGATCTTGTGCAAATTCCGGGATCTCAGTTCCGGGGACAAAATTTGGTCTGCTAAGACCAGCCTGAAAGGGACTGGCGTAACTGTTTCCGAGTTCTTGACGAAGGCCCGGCGTAATGTCTTCATGGCAGCTCGTCTGAAGTTCGGTGTTAGCAAGTGTTGGACGAGAGAGGGATTCGTCTTTGTTCTCCGTCCCAACGGTGCTCGACATCGCCTTAGCTGCCAGGGAGACCTCGACGGGATCTTGCAAAAGGATGCGCCGTCGCCGAAACCTATTATTGCGGCGAAGGAGACCGTGGCGCCGACCAAGATAAAACGAGGCGTAGCCAAGAAGTAGTGGAGTGCTTATGGTTTATTGCGATCCCTATTTCAGTTCTTGATGTTTGCTAGCTTTTTATAGTATCCGACTGTGAATGGAAAAGGAGAAAAATGTAAACAGTTTTTTTTATCTATCATAAAAAAAAACACTTCTACCTTCATTTTGTTTTCAACCAACCTTGTTTTTTTCGTTTTGTCTATATTCTCTTTGGTTTAATTATTACGTCAAACGCGTTACGTCAGTTTACATTAATTTGGATTAATTTAAATTATATTTTTAGCATAACTCATTCCTTTCATTTTATAACGCACGCAACGTTTTGTTATTGCAGTATACCTAGCCAAACCAGTCGGAAATATTATAAAATGACTAACTTTCGTGTTTTGTCTTTACATAATATAATGCGTAGTTTTGTCTTATTCGTGAAATATTAGTATGGAAATTTTACATGGATCGTATTGATACGTAGTGTTTTTATTCTCATAATGTTTTATGTTCTTTCATTGTATTTTTTTTTCTTTTGTTGTATAATTTGTCTCTGTGAATGCACAGCTGGAGGGTGGATAGATTAGTTTAATTGAGTAGTTGCAGTCAACATATTATAGTATTTGTTTTTTTTATTTTTATTTATTTACATATATACATTTTATTATATATTTTTTGTTTTTTTTTTATTGTATTATGAGTTATGACAGCAGTGATGATGAGTTTCTCTCTGTTTGTTCTTCTAATAGTATAAATAGCAGTAACGATAGTTTTTGTAGCATTCCCAGTCTATCCAATACAATTGAATCGGTTCTAGTTGATGTTTCGGAAAATTTTAACGTTTTTCACATCAACGCCCAAAGCATTCCGGCTCATTTTGCTGATATGTTGGCGTCTTTCGAGCATAAAAATATTCACGCTTTACTCATATCTGAGTCATGGTTAAAACCTTGTCTCCCTTCTTCTTTATTTACTTTGCCAGGCTTTAAACTAATCCGTAACGACCGTACTGGAAGTGGTGGTGGTGGTGTTGCCATATATCTCCGAACACATATTCCTTTTCCCTTAGTGAGTATGTCAACGCAGCCGCCCCCACCCAGTGCCAGTGAACATCTTTTTATAGAAGTCTCTATTAATCACACTAAGGTGCTCCTTGGTGTTTATTACTGTCCTTCACTTCGTATTAATTTTTTTTCATCGTTTGAACAGCTTTTAGAAGAATTCTCCACGTTATATGATCACACCATAATTATGATTTTAACACCTGCCTTCTTAAGCAATATTCTCGGTCAACTACTTTTGAAACACTTATAAGGGCTAGCAACCTGACCATCCTTCCACTAAATGCAACACATAATTTCCCAAACTCTACACCTTCTCTTCTCGATTTGATGCTTGTGTCATCCATAGCTCACGTTAGTAAGCATGGTCAGTGTGCGGCGGATGCTTTCTCGTATCATGACATGATCTATATTTCCTACAAAATCCGTCCACCTAAAGCTAAGCCCAAAATTCTTATGCAGCGCAATTTTGGTGGTATTGATATAGAGACTTTACGTAAAGACGTTTGTAAGGTAGATTGGTCTGACGTAGTGAATGCTTGTTCTTTAGATCAGAAAGTCAATAGTTTTAACTGTATCCTTACTGGTTTCTATGACGTCCATGCGCCCCTAAGACCCGTCAAAATGAAGCATCTGCCGGCACCTTGGCTCACGACTGAAATACGAACTTTAATGAATAAAAAGCTCACAGCCAAGGCTAGGCTTAAATGTAAACCAACCGATGCTAATAAAGCAAAATATGTTGAACGTCGAAATCACTGCAATAAGGTTTGTAGGGATGCACAACGCCGGTACATTCATAGTTCACTGGAAAATGGAGATCCAGCAAAGATCTGGAAATTTCTTAGGACATTAGGAGTTGGAAAGTCACGACAAGAGAATATACCTAAAGATCTTAACATTGATGCGCTTAATCAACACTTCTCCTTTTCTGCGAACTTTGATAGGCTCACAAAAGCTGCTACACTAAAATATCTATCTACAATTACTACTCCTGGTCACTCTTCTTTCATTTTTAAGCAATTTACCGATTGTGATGTTAGGGAGGGCATAGAATCCATTTCGTCAAATGCAGTCGGTAGTGACTCTATCAGCCGTAAAATGATAATTCCAATACTTGATGAAATTCTGCCTATCATACAACATATCCTTAACGCTTCCATTTCCAGTGGTATGTTTCCCTCCATTTGGAAGGAAGCTCAAATCACTCCTCTCCCTAAAAAAACTAATCCTTCTTCTTTTTCAGACTATCGTCCCATTTCTATTCTTCCTTTCCTCTCAAAACTTCTCGAGCGTCTCTTACACCAACAGCTTACATCCTTTCTTATCCGAAACAACCTTTTAAACCCTTTCCTATCTGGTTTCCGTCCTGGACACAGCACTGTGTCAGCATTGGTAAAGATTACTGACGATATTCGGTATGGTATGGAGGACGGTCGGTTAACGGTTTTATCACTACTTGACTTTAGTAACGCATTTAATAATGTAGTGTAGATTTCGACGTCTTATTAGGACTTCTGTGCTCTCTTAACATATCTCCAACGGTAATTGAATGGTTTCGTAGTTACCTGTATGGTCGCTGGCAGCGTGTTCGCATTGATGACATCTTCTCATCTTGGTGTAATACGGCAGCAGGTGTACCTCAGGGCGGCGTTCTATCTCCTCTTCTATTTTAAATTTTTATTAACTCAATTTCTTGTCAGCTCTCTTCTTCCTACCACCTTTATGCAGATGATTTACAAATTTACACACAGGCTCCTTTGCAGCAATTACCAGTAGCCATTGACACGATCAACGATGACCTTCAACGAATTTCAGAATGGAGCCACTCGTACGGTCTCAGGATCAATCCGGAGAAAACACAAATCATAGTGATAGGTAGTTCAAGGATGATTTCTAAAATCGATTGGTTTTGTCTTCCCCAGGTATTTTTTGAAGGAACCAACATTGCAATCAGCAATACCGTCAAGAGTTTAGGGATATTTATTGATAAGCAACTTTCATGGGTACCCCAATTGGCAGAGACAAGTCGCAAAATGTTTGCTTCGGCTTCTTGTCTCAGGAGGTTGCGTAATTTTCTGCCTATTACCACCAAAATTGCCCTTGCACAATCACTCTTACTCCCTATACTTGATTATGCAGACGCCACATACCTAGATTTAACCGAAGAACGGCTTAATAAGGTTGAACGCCTACAAAATTTTTGTATTAGGTAGAAATAAAATATTATATATATATATATATATATATATTTTATGTCATATAAACTTTTTATATAATTAAGTATTGTTAAGTAATTCATAATTATTCTTAATTGTACACCACCGTCTATTTCTGCTTCCTCTGATACTGTCCATCCAAAGGTTGTCTGGAAGAGATCGCTTTAAGCAATAAGACCGCCAATTGTATTACCTTATTTAAGTTTTGATATTGTTTGTTCTTTGTTTTGGTATACAATAAAGTATTTCGTATCGTATCGTATAATTTTACTTATTATTGCATCGGGATAGAATATTGAGGACTATTGCTGCATTCACGGAAATGAGCCATCAAAATATTCTTCACGATTTAAAATTATCGTACTATAGCGAGAGAGAAAAAAACTATTTGCGCCTTATTAAAATTTACGAGTTATGTTAATTTTGAATTCACTACTTATTTCTACCCGTGAAGTACCTACTCACTGCTTTATTATAAGTATAGGTATAAACCTCCTTGCAAGTAAAGTTGGTTGGATATGCAGAAATAAAAAAAACTGTAAATAAATCGCACTAGCAAGGTAAGATAAAGTTTCAAGACCACAAGGCCTTAACAGTACAGATTTCAAGCAACTTTATTGAAAATTTACTTTTTCATATTTACTGGAAATGCAAAAAGAAAATTTCGTGGACTTAAAGGCTCGCGTGTTACATGGGGCGAGACACTTGCTCTTTACTGGCATCATTCGCCTACTGTAACTCTTTCGCTCACACTTATGAAAAGTAGGTACTACGGGAACCAGTTTTATAACCTATATAAGATACCACTTTATTAAGTGGTATTACTTAATATGTTTGTTAAAATATCAACACAGTACAGGTACTGTCCCAAAGACAGTGGAACCGGTTTAAAAAAATAGCGGTATTTCAAGCCCTGATTCCAAGTTGACTAAAATAATTTATATCCAAGTCCATAAGTCTCAGGAATAGTGGAATGTAATAGTAGTAGATATAGTAATAAACTGTAAATAAATCGCACTAGCAAGGTAAGATAAAGTTTCAAGACCACAAGGCCTTAACAGTACAGATTTCAAGCAACTTTATTGAAAATTTACTTTTTCATATTTACTGGAAATGCAAAAAGAAAATTTCGTGGACTTAAAGGCTCGCGTGTTACATGGGGCGAGACACTTGCTCTTTACTGGCATCATTCGCCTACTGTAACTCTTTCGCTCACACTTATGAAAAGTAGGTACTACGGGAACCAGTTTTATAACCTATATAAGATACCACTTTATTAAGTGGTATTACTTAATATGTTTGTTAAAATATCAACACAGTACAGGTACTGTCCCAAAGTCAGTGGAACCGGTTTAAAAAAATAGCGGTATTTCAAGCCCTGATTCCAAGTTGACTAAAATAATTTATATCCAAGTCCATAAGTCTCAGGAATAGTGGAATGTAATAGTAGTAGATATAGTAATAACTTATTGAGTCAATTACAATGCCAGTAATGTAAGAGAATGCGTGTTTTATATGTGTTTAGGTATAGATATGTAAGAAAGCATGATTCATATGTGTAAAAAAAATACTACATAACGCTATATATTGTAAACATAATAATTAGGTAGGTACTATTCGATAGAGTATAGTATGCTATCTAAAAAAGCTGTGGTAGAGGGCGCGCGGCTGGCGTAACTTTTGTCAGGGGGCGCGGGGCGTGCGCGGGGCATTTTCATCGGTAACGCCCAATCGAGCAAGGTCAACGGCGTATATCCCCACCTTAACTTTTTGTGTATGTCACTTCTTTTTACTTTATTTTTAACTTTTGGGTGAACCAAGATGTGACAAAACGGTGTGACCACGAGTCCGTCGCCCTTGTTGGAGTTTATATTTAGCTACTATTTTTCCCACCCGCGACTTCGTGCGTGCGGACTACTGTTTATAGCGAAAAAAAACATCCTATGTTCTTCTAGGATATTAAAAACCAATGCAAAAGTAGGTGTCTTGATGTTTTTTGACATACTTGTTATTTCAACCATTTCTTACAGCGGGTAATCAACATTTTTCCAGATTTCCCGTGGAAACTTACAATTTTCCGGGATAAAAAGTTTCCTATGTTTTATTCCAAGGAATAAGTCATCGCCATTCCAAGTTTTATCAAAATCCGTCCAGCCGTTATCGCAAAAACGCAAAAAAGAAAAAAAAAGCTAAAAAAAAAAAAAAAAGGTTCCAAAACAAACAAACAATCAGACAACAGACAACGTTTCACTTTTATATATTGGTATGGATAAGTAGAGCACTAACAGAAAATAAGTTTTATTTTGGCTTTGCCGAGTGAATGCAGGATTGTTGCATGTCGCCCAGAAAGCATTTTTTTTTAATAGTTCATTGATAGATAGTATGTAGGAAGGTACTACACAAATAAGCAAAAAAACATACCTTGTCGATTTAGATTTAGAAATAAAATATTTTTACTAAGAAAAATGTAAGTTGACAGAACAACATATATGGGTACTCCCATATTTGTTGTTCTGTCAACTTACATATTTTTTTTATTAATAAACTACTGCATTAATAATAATAAAAACACTTAAATCAATTTGCCTGGTCTGCTACCTATCCAAAAATGCTATTCCCTAAACAAACGGACCTTCTGAAGTGGTCATAAATCTTGTCTGTTTATTTTACGGGCGACCTTAAGCATACACGCAGATTTTTCCCTCCATAATTCGTACGCCTTGCAAACGGCCGCCATCTTGTTTTAAAGTCCAGCCCCTCCTATTCAGAGCCTTTCGATAACGAACCGAATCGATTCAATTCGATATTGTGAATGAAAAATGTATTGAATTGAACGATTTCAAACTGAATCCACAGAATAAATAATACCATATTGTTCGACAACTGAGTTATTGAAAGGTTCTGAATCGGGGGGCTGGGACCTTACTCTGTATTGCCACTCGGCCACGTAACGCGCCGCGTTAAGATATCTGCGTGGAATTGTTTGTGCATGTTCGAGAATTGCCGTACTTTTCTGAACGATTCCATAGCGAGACGCGTTACGCGTGTGACTGTTCATAGAGAATAATGGCCATGAACTGAATCGTCCCACGCACAAACTTGACCACCTCCCCTTAGCGATGGAATTTTAAAAAGGGCGTTGTCTGGTATACTGGTAGATAGATAAATAAGTAGATAAACTCTATTGTAACACCACAGAAACAAATAACTTATAACAAGAACAATAATAATCTAACAATAGTGTCGCAATGGGGTCTTATGGCTCGGAGCAATCTCTTCTAGACAACCGTGAACGGAGCGGAATAACTAGAATTAACTGTTCCCTAAGTTGAACGATACTAAAACTATTACAAAAAGAGTTATTGCAATCAGACTTTCCTTAGTTTCCGAGAAATACGTGGACAAACATACATAGCATACATAGTATACATAGCGGTTCACTAGTGGAATGATACTGGGTTCGGCAATAGGCTCCGCACGAATGACTTTTCTAGGTTACGTGCGGGTTCGATCGCTCCGTGCTTCGGAAGACACGTTAAGCTGTCGGTCCTGGCTGTTATTGATTAATAGCAGTCAGAGGCCCTCGGGTGGCCTGACAAACTCTGACACCAGAGGAGACTACCTCATACGACAACAAAGCAAGTTGTATATTCCTTATAATTGAGCTAAATAAATCAACCAAATAATACAGTAAGTGGCTAAGTGGAGCTAGGTAAACAGTGCACATGAAAAAAAAACAGAGCTGTGAAAAGAACGTCGTATTAGCATTACCATAAAAGAACTGAAATCATGATTTTTACGGTGCCATCACTGGTCATCCCTTTACAACAATATTGTATGTGGATACCGCTATTTGAGTCCAGGTAAATTTCATACTTATCTTCTGTAATGAGTCGTCATAGTAAACCTTCGGAGGAGAGAAGGAGTCTACTGTGGCTTTGATATACGTGATGCCATAGTAAACCTTCGGAGGAGAGAAGGAGTCTACTGTGGCTTTGATATACGTGATGCCATAGTAAACCTTCGGAGGAGAGAAGGAGTCTACTGTGGCTTTGATATACGTGATGCCATAATTTTGTGGAACCTGCAAACATATTCATGTTATATACGACGTCGTCACGTCATGCGGACATAATGTTAGGACCTATTTGCGATAGGGCCACTACGCGAAAGAGCCATTACGCGAAAGGGGTGTAAGGGGCTACCTGAACAAAAGAGTACTAGTGAGGATCGTAGCTCCCTAACGAATGGAACGATGGATGTGATTGAGATGCTTCTTAGCTATAATGGCCCCCCATTATAGCTAAGAAGCATCTCAATCACATCAGTTTTTAAACATAAAAACCGCATCAAAATCGAAGGGGGTTATATATATTTTTAATTTGGCCTTTTTAATAATTTATTTTTATTTTACCTAATAGTCCTAAGACACTTCCTTCCATACTCCGTTGGCATGTTCTCCGTTTCTGTATATATATTTCTTAGGGACATGAACCATGTCTGAAATCCGTAGGTTAGACATGGGAGGATGCAAATATCAAAATTATGTTACTTATAGTTTCATTATTACGTTTTTTACTTACTTACTGGAATTTCGACTTCCGTATCGTATTGAAATAAGGGTATGTTGCCATCTTTGGAGTAAATGACTTCACCCTCATCGGCGGCGCCTAAAAACATATTTTTGCAAATATACAAAAAACCAACGCAGACCTAATTAAAACCGTAGGAAGGCTCAGATAAGGCTAGAGAAAAATGTAATGTCTACTATGATTCATGAGTAGTCAGAGGATAGAATACAATATGGGTAAGTAGGTACCTACTTAATAATATTCAAGGCTTAGCCTTATTTATTCTGTGGTTTAGCCTATAAAGTTTCACTTCCAGCTGCCACTATCCAGCAACATGAAAAATAAAATATTTCTGTAAAGTAAATACGTAGGTAATTGGTACATACCGAATTCAAAAACAACTTCGACGCCATTAGTGAATTTTATCAAAAACAGACACAGTACTATTACTGAAAAGTCCCTCATTATTCCGTACAGTCTCGACCAATTGTAAATAAATTGTAATTGTTACTGGTTCTACTACTTCTTCAGTTTTATACTTACCTACCTACCAAATGCGTTAGTGCAATCTTGATGGTAATTAGTCTAAAATTATTAAACCCATGAAATTAGTGAGACTAATAAAAACTAATTTAAAATGAAGTCGATTATTCAAAAACGGTAACTGAACATGGTCGGGTAACCAATGACACTCTTGCAATGAAGATGAATCGATTGATACCTCGCGTGTCAAAATCGGACCAAGTTTTTAGTGTAAACACATAACCCTTCTTTAGCTTCGCCGTATTCAGCTAAAACAAATTGCCTATGATACTGTATAAATGATGACGAATAGATTGATTTGATACCTCGTTTTTTTTTAATTCGGACCAATAGGGGGACGCTATGGTGGAACATCCACAAACATACAAGGACTGTAAACCCATTACCCTTTCCTTGCTTCGCCGTACTCGGGTAAAATATTAAACGACTAGAAATACTTAGTACAATACTAATTTAAAAAATTAGATGTCTGTGTTAGGTATTATTATTATTACCCCGAGACCTGTACTGGTGTACCTCTTGAAGTTGTTCAGGAATATGTCTACCTCGGGCAAACTTTACAATTAGGTACAAACAACTTCGAGAAGGAAGCCGATATAGGAGAATTCAGCTGAACTTCGTCAAGTCTTCTCGTTGTCCACAGTGCCTCAACACGAGTCTTGAATGCGTGCGTCCTACCAGTCATGACCTACGGAGCCGAAACGTGGACTCTCACGGTGAGACTGGTCCATAAGTTCAAGATATATATACAGCGAGCTATGGGAGAGCCATGCTCGGAGTTAATCTGAAGGACAAAATCCGCAATGAGGTAACCCGACAGAGAAATAAAGTAACCGATATAGCTCAGAGAATTAGCAAGCTTATGTGGCAATGGCCTGTCCACATCTCTCGAAGAACCTACAACCGTTTAGGATAAACGAGTTCTAGAGTGGAGACCGCGTGTAGGCAATCGTAGTGTAGCGCGCCCCGGCCAGGTGGAGTGACGACTTGCGAGAAACGTTTGGCAGTAACTGGTTGAAAAGATCCGAAAAGATCGGCCTCAGTGGCGTTCACTAGGAGAAGCCTACGTCCAACAGTGGACAAATATGGGCTGATGATGAATGATGAACTAAGTAAGTAGGTATGTGACGGAACCTTTTAGAAGGTAAAACTGACATAGTCAAAAATTATTTTATCAGAATCATTAATAACTTTCGGAAATTAAATTTGTAACTTAATGTAGGCAAATGTGAGCTGTATCTGCTGCAAATGTGAGCTGAGTGTGTATGTCTTTAATAAATTCAACCCAAATGATCGAAAATTAATAATTGCACAAATGATTCACTATACATACCTCGTAGGGGCATAGCCCCGATACTCGAGAAAAGCGTTAGACAACTTTTAGGAAAGAAAATCAAAGTATTTTCAGACAACATCCACAGATTATGTTTACTAAATTGTAATATCGCTTAAACCATTTTAAAATATTGCTTTTTTATACAAAAATTCACATATAATATTTATATATTTTAATTTTAGTGTTAATTTTTTCGTGAACCTGATACATAACCTTATAATATCACTACCGGCTATGACTCACGTGTTTATTGTCAAAAACATCGACCTAGGTTTCGAGCGTATCCGGTGCTCTTCCTCAGGAGTTCACATCGCGAGATCCCGAGGTGCACGGCGGGTTGCGTTGCGGCCCGCTGCGAGCGGCGCGTGAGATGCGGCGGCGACTGGGAACGGGGACGCTCGGTGCTCGTACTGCGCTGTACCGCCATCGACGGAGATTGAACTCCTGCTGGCAGGGGCGATGGAACTCCAACTCCATTGCATCATCGCCAAACGTGCCGCCACACACAATGCTGACCGTGTCACACCCTAGACTGCTTACCACTTACTGCGTCGAGGGACCGCAGACTAGATAGACTCTGCCTCCAGCTTGGAAAACTGGAGGCAGATGCATGTATGTATATTATATATGTTTATATGCATGTTATCTATGTTGTATGTATGTTTGAAGCTGAATTAGAACCACTTCCTCTTATCTTTCGGAGTTGAATTTTTACATGTTGGTTCGTTTCTGATGACAATGCATTTTTATAGTAAGCACTAGCTGTGCCCGCGGCTTTGCCCGCGTTGTCATTTCATTTAAAAGTAGCCCATACGTGTTATTCCAGGACCAAAAGTACCTACAAATTACAATATTATACTACACTAGCTGTATAAATATCTTCAATGTACAGAATTGGACCTGTTACAGTTTTATTATATGTAGAGATATAGATTATACGTATGTATATTTATTACTTCAAAATTAACAAAGCTTTGGACCCCCTTTCCCGCAGGATACCTTAATTTTTCCGGGATAAAAACTATCCTGAATTTTAACCCATTAGATTTATAAACTATGACTGTGCCAAGTTGCATCAAAATCCGTCCAGTAGTTTCTACGAGTTACTTGTTCTTTTAAATAGCTTTTCAACTCCTATCCAGCGGGTACCATTTATTTTTTCGGGATGAAAAGTATCTAATGTTCTACCTCATAGTATGAACTCAAATCATACCAAGTTTCATCTAAATTCATTCAGTAGTTTCGGTATGATGCGCGGTCAAGGTATAGACAGACAGACAATAATGAAAATGAATGTTTTGGCTTCAGTATCGAATATCGAGTAAACTTCCAAAAAATATTATTAATTACTTCAAAATTAACATAAATTTGGATCCCAATCCCGCAGGAACACTTTATTTTTTTGGGATAAAACGTATCCTATATTTTAAGTCATCATATAAACTATGACTGTGCCATGTTGCATCAAAACTTTCAACCCGTATCCTGCGGGAACCCTTTAATTTTTCTGGTCAAAAAGTATCCTATGTGCTACCTCGTAGTATGAACTCAAATCATACTAAATTTCATTTGAATTCATTCAGTAGTTTCGGCGTAATGCGCGGCCAATACATACAGTCAAAAATGAAAAAAAAAAAGTTTTGCCTTCAGTATCGAATAAAGAGCAAGCTCCAAAAAAATATAACAATGTACAGAATTTGACCTGCTACAGTTTTATTTTAAGTATATACTCATAGATAATAAATAAAACCACCATCCATAAAGGTCGCGTCATGTAAAAAGAACGCTGGAGGAAAGTGGAGGAGGTGTGTTTGCGCATGGGTACACTCGCGCACAAAAGTACTAGGCCTATTGTTTTAAATAATTATTAATTAGCCTTTTGCTACCAAATGAACCACCAA
Organism: Alsophila aescularia; assembly: GCA_946251855.1. Lineage (NCBI taxonomy): Eukaryota > Metazoa > Arthropoda > Insecta > Lepidoptera > Geometridae > Alsophila > Alsophila aescularia. Next base: position 23,515,311 of record OX276373.1, on the reverse strand, counting down.
ATAGCCTCCAAATAGATAGAATTAGCCACCGAATAGAATGATAAATCGCTTAATGTGCAGCCTAACCACCAGCTTTCTTTTTACATGACGCGACCTTTGATTATATACCTGTCAAGATAGAACGTTGCGCTGCAATCGCAACAAAAACAACAGGCCAGATTTGAAGCGCTTGTTTGCTTGTTACGCACACAAGTATGCGTAACTACTATTTTTTGACAAGCGCGCTGCGTCACTGCTGAGCGGGCTGTTAAAAACAAACAATTAAAAATACCTCAAACGGACATTTGAAAAACCCAGTTTCCTTTTTCTAAAGTTCATTATGCTGCCTTGAACGGTACAATAGCAAAAAGCTTTACTGTTTGATGATACCAGTTCATGAATATGTTCCATACAAGCACAAATTAAAAATGTATATATATACCCCGACCAAAGAACCGACCGACCCAAGCTAAGAAGTATCTCGATTATTATTAAGTAGCAGTCCATTCGTTTGGGAGCTACGATGCCATAGACAGACACAATGATACATGCGAACCATACACTTATAGCACCCTCTCATTTGGAGTTCGGGGGTTAAAAATGAAATTGATCATGAACATGCGCTTAAGCAAGGTGATCATAGATAAGTTAAAAAATAAAAGACACTAGACTTGATTGAAGCTTGAGGTATAAGTTTTTGTTTTAGAGAACTAGATGCTCTGCCCACGGCTCCGCCTGTAGAAAAAAGAGTAAAAAGACAAGTAAAAAGTAGCCTATCCATTTGGAATAGTGTAACATTTAATGGGTCACACCCATTATAGCTGAGAACCATCTCATTTACCTCAACTTTGAAACATTAAAAACTGCAGCTAAATCGGTCTTTCTCACCCCCCTTTTCTCAAATCCCCCCCCCCCCCATCTCCTATATATCTAAGAACCACCTCAAATTTCATCCAAATCCATTCAGCCGTTTGAGAGTGAAGTATAACGATGATGATGATGATGATGATGATGATGATGATGAAAAGTATCCTATGTGTTATTCCAGGGTATAAGCTATCTTCATTCCAAATTTCATCAAAATCCGTTATGCTAATGCTCACATGTTTTTTTTTTAATTCAAAGAACAGGCAACACTATTAAAATGGCTATAAATGGCGTTACATCTTAGGATAAAATTAAATTTTATAAATTTAATTGTTTCTTTAACTTATAGTTATTTAAAGTTTACTTACAGATGATAGGTAACTTTTTTAGTTGTTTCCAATCATCCTTTATAGTTCCTGCACACTTTTTAAGGTGACAGTGTCGCCACTGAGCGGGCTGGACAGCATAAGCACGCATAAGAGCCAACAGTTGGCTGTTTTTTTTTAAAGTTTAGACGTGCGTCCTATCTAGACAAGTATATAATCAAAGGACGCGACCTGTACCTTCCATTAAAAATATTTATGTACACATGGCAAAAAAAAGGTTAATATGAAAATTTTAGTCAAAAGTAAAGTTTTGTGTTTTTTATTTTCTATGCTACTGCAGAAACTACACTATAAAGATGTTTTTTCCGAATGATACTGATGTTTTACTTCGAATGATAGCTTACAATCTCTTCTACGTAACGACACTCCAGTTCAAGTTCTCAGAATGTTAGTTTATGAGCTATTGTTCTTTGAACACGACCCTTGCGCGAGTGTCACAAACAATGAAAACAGGTAATCCTCTGCGCGCATAAAAATACGGCAATTAATATCTTTATTAAAAGGAAGATATAATAAAAAAATACATACCTAGTTGATAACAAATGGGGAGATGTAGGTAATGGCGGCACTTAAGCGGGAATTGAAATAAAAGCAAAACTATTAGTTAACTATTTATTGCTAAAGCCTTATTAGAAACTTTAGTTATTATACTACTCATTGAGATCACCTGTAATCACTTTGGCTTATTCCTTTAGGGACAATAATAATTAAAAAAAAAACAGCTTTGACCACCATTGTCCACATCGGTTGGCAATGGTGATCAGCATGTCGACAATGGTGGTCAACACAAATAGCACACATACTTAATTGCAGGCTGAGCCCCACCCAGTGCAATCTGAATGAGCTCAAAGCCCACAAGAAGTGCACCGTAACCACATCTCATTGTCTCGCCCGAATTCTCCGCATACAAGACAATGGCTGCCTGGATCTTCTGCATCATCTATGTTGTTTTTTTCTAATTATATTTTTCAGTGATTTAAATAAATATAAACAGTAGGTATTCCCTAAGTTGACTGCAACCACCAGCCATAGCCGTCGCACTCCAAGGCAAAGGCATCCCTTCCTTCCTTCCATTCTTTACAATTAAGAGCTTTAGTGATCCAGTTATGACAGTAGGAGTCAAGCTCGTTCTGCCGTCTCGTCCTGACATCTTCTCCTGGGCCTTCCGCGACTTCTTCGGATGTTCTGTGGCATCCACGTTCTTGTGATTTTTACCCAGATATCGGCCATATAATACATGTGACAGATGTGTCGGCCCGTTCCATGTTAGGCTGGCAACTTTCAGTCCATCGTCAGCGATTTGAGTTTTGAAGCGCAGTATTGTGTTTCTAATATGGTCTAATAGTCTGACAGAGAATACAGCGCTCCATGGCTCGCTGGCACATCCCGAGTTTGGACTTACATATCTATCATTATGAATATATATTATTACAATTTGAGATGAGAATATTTTCTTTTTTCATACTTTTTAGAGCGTGATTTTTCAGTAGTAGGGTTTTAGTTTTTGAACTTACTTTTTATTTCCTTTTCACAAGACGAAGGTTTACAGAGTGCCTCACCACCAATCTGAAGTATGTACCTACTGAGTATTTAGGCGCAACGCAAGATAAGCTACCTAATTAAATCATGCCTTATAAGTACTATTATTTATTCTGCGATCGTGCGTCTGTGTGATGTAAAGTTCACAGCGTTATCATTTCAACGGTCAGTGCGCGATTGTTCATCATTTTCCTTGTTAGTGGGCTATCAACAACATGGCGAATATTTACTTTTCTGTGTTATTGCTAACTTTTGTGGTTTGTTCGAACGGGTCATTGAAAAAATATAATTCCCCTCCTCATTGCACACAAGTGACAAAAGGTGAGGCACTATAAAATTAATTATGTGCACCTTGGTAGGAACCTATACTTCATACTTGGGTAGGGCCTCATCGCCTAACGCACTTAATTTATTGGTAGGGTACTTTAACTATGTATTTTTCTATGACATTATTTGAAACTATGGCTTTCAGATACTGATTATGTGTCCCGTTACAAATTCGACTATCCCGTGGCATACCTCATACCTGGACAACGTGAGGCGTATCAAAAGGTGAGTTTCATACTTTGTTTTCAATGATATAACATTTCTTTCTTGAATACCTAACTAGTTGTAGGTAGGTAGATACCTACCAGAACTTCTTTCCAATCTATTTTTGGACTTCTTGGTGGGGAGGACGAGTTTTTTTTATATTCCCAATGTCCCTAAAGCACCTTCTCCCCTCCAATTAGAAAGGATAATCTAATCACAGCCAATAAGCAAGCTAGGCACTTTAATTGGGTACCTATTCTGAAAACCTTACCTACATACCTATAGATAGATGTACCATTTTATTAATAACTAGCTTTTGTTCGCGACTTCGTCCACACGGACTAAGTACAGTTGAAAGTACCTACCTACCCTATGCTCTTCCACAGGGATCAAACTATCTCAGTACAAAATGTAGTCAAGATTGGTTCAGCCGTTAAGTCGTGAAAAGGTAACAAACACACATAGACATAGGTACTTTCGCTTTTATAATATTAGTAAGAAGTATGGATGGGTATGGATGGATGCCTTGAAAGTTATCATCCTGGACATTCAGTTATAAGTAGGGGAGATGTGTCCATAACGATCTGATGGAAAATTGAAAGTAGGTACGAAGAAAAAATTCAATATTTATTTTATATATGTATGTACTACGTATGTATGTATGTATGTACTGTACAGTTAATATATGTATGTATTATCTCACTACAAAATGACATCAAGATTGTGTGTAATTAATTTTTGTGTATTTGTTGGTCTATTTTTTGTATTTTTCCAGTAGCCTACAAAAATACCATTTTATACACAGGGGTGTAAAAAATGGGGTATGGGTAGAATTTGGTGAGCAAAATACATGGGGCTTGGATGTTTGAATTCATTCCACCCGCGACACGTGGAATCCTAGGGAGTATGAGTATGTTTATGTAAACGATCTTGCAACAACCCCTGCCATATATAAAGTGTACCTAATATTTGTGAACAAGCTGAATTTTTCACATGACTAGTGCTCATTGTCAGGGCTCGACGCTCTTCCTGATCCTAAAATGAGGCATTGTGCCTACAAGGCGGAATCCTATAGGGTGTTAGGGGAGGAAATTATAATTATATATTTAAACGGGACTTAATCGCGCTGAAAACTTAATTTCTAACTTAATTTCTTCTTAATTTTTTTATTTATTTTTATATAACTAAGTATGTGTTCGAATCGCGAAAGCTTAAATGTTACAACGACATTATAATTGTTATTCTAATGGTCATACGGACAGGATAAGCTAGGTTCGGACTATAGTGTCAGAAATGTAGTCGTTGGGTAGATTTTGGAAAGCTATTTTGTCAGTTGATATTAAGTAGGTACCTACCTAACCTAAATACCTACCTAGGTGCCTTACTCATTCTTAATTCGTGCTAAACAAAAGCATCGGCAAAGTTACATTTAATAAAACCTACTTAATGTGAAGGTAAACTTCACCTAATATTAGAAATGGTGTAACATTCCAGCTGTTCTGCGTGCATCCAGCTGCCGTGAACAAAGCTATGACGGTAGTGTGCGACTGGGCGGCTCCTCCGCAAGTGGCATTCACTCTGGGCGATGACTTCGTGAGCGTGGTGCGCCAGGACCCCTCTGGAAGGTTCCTCGGCAATGCGATCATCACCACCTTCCAGCTCTGCAGCCATAACAATATATCCAAGAACCATATTGCTGATGTTTTTGTATCGGAAATTATTAATTAAAGCCAATATAAATTTGTTTAAAACTTATTTTACCTTTTTACTTCACACATTACTATAGATTACTAGTACCTAACGTTATTATATTTACCTACACACCTAGGTTATCATAGTTACTGCCTTATCTAAACGATTACTACTGCATCTTTGCCAATTAGATAAATAATTAACATGTTCACTTCGTGGTCTGATCTGATCGGATTATTACCGAAATCCCCACCAGACCGTCCCCACCAGTGGGGATTTCGGGAAAAATCTAAAAAAGTTTTCCCGAAATCCCCACTATCTACTGACTTTCCTTTGGTTTGTTCATGACCAAATGGACCTGTCGCTAGACTTGGCAGATATGCGTTGTCCGGTCGAATATATCGGATTGAAAGGTTTGCGTCTAGATGGAATTAATTCATATATTTAAAATTATATTGTTTATCTATTGATTTTAAGTTGTTTTTAACGAATTGCCTGAATTTCTAAAGAAGTGGTAACTAAATCTAACTAGTTAGTCTACAAAAGTATAAAGATAATGCGTTTCAAAATCCTGGCAAACGCACTGAAAGATAATTAATTTAATCAATAAATTTCTATGGCTGGGAAAAACATCATAATCGGTTTTAACTGCATATATATTCATTAAAAAAATATTAAACAATATTCTAAGCAAATTTTTTGTTGTAACTTAAATGAGATAGTGTTTTTATACAGACTCTTTTGCACCCGCACCACGGGACAGTTACACACCAGGTTTTATGACCCGATAACGCAGAGAATATATGTTAGGTAAACTGTAGATATATATGAATAATTATTATAGGTACCTGCAACATTATAGATTTTATTGAAAACTATAAGTAAAATTCAATTTAAGTTGGATTTATTTTCCGAAATACTTATAGATTTCCTGATCAATACCTAGGTAGGTATTCTCGACATCATTGGGTTTAGTTTTGCTACAGTAGCAAACAACTCGGCGTGGTAAAGGGAAGCAGTTTCTACTTCAAGCTCCGCGGCAGACTCTGTTAAAAGAATTAAGTAGTATAATGTTAGGCACTATGAAACTTTTCTTAGAAGGTTAACCTAGTAACCACTCCTGCAGGTTTGTACATACTTCGGCACTCTATTAGTAAGTCGATGTTCGTTTTGACTCGTGATAAGTCGATGTCAATTTCTTCTCGCACTAAGTTATGAAAGTCATTGGTATTCATATCAATATTTTTTTTCAATTCTTGGTCGGTCTCCATGACTTGAAAGTTAGCTCGGAGTTCGTAGGATTGGACTGAACTTGGACTCAACTAATATTTTTTCTAGTCAAAAAGTTGCACCAATAATCTTACTTGCTTGTTGCAAAGCAGTTGATATAACTGTCACCGTAGTTATAAGTTATAATAATATTCTTTGTTCTAACCACTTCTTGTAGCACAGACTTACAGACGGAAAAGAAGAGAGCGCAGTATTTGTATTCTCAAAAACAATAGAGTTTAAATTTGGAACGTTTTATTCTTTTGTTTTGAAACTGTACCTATAGGCTAGGCCTCTGCGCTTCTTCCTTACGCCAGTAAACATTAATCATATCTAAATCAACCTCTTTGGTTGATCAGCTTTATCTAAATCTGTATAGTTTATAGAAGACTACAAGAGCATTTTTGAGAGAAAAAATTATGGATGCTTAGTAGGCTACCTAGGTAAACAGGCATATAATTCAGTTCATTCGAATTCGTTTTAATTCCAAAATTATTGTTTATTTGCAAGAAAGGGGACCTTACCATTTTACTACGTACTAACAACAAGTACGTACTACAAGTGAAAAAACCGTTAAGTTGCGGCCACTGATCAAACCCAATAAATCGAAAGTCGACTTCAAAGCAAACCAAAAATTTTAAAACAGATAGCACAGAATAAATAATAGTACAAGTACAGATAGTGTGTAATTATATAGCTAACTATTTATTAACTACTATTATTGATTTTGTAATTGAGTAACAAACATATATATATATATATATATATATATATATATATATATGAATATATGTTTGTGTGTGTATATATATATATATATATATATATATATATATACACACACAAACACACACACACACACACACGCATACACACATGCACTTTCTCCTTTATAATAGTAGTGTGATTTTATTTATTTATAAAAAAATACGTTTTTTTGTACCTATATACAATAAAATAATTAAGTAGGTAGGTAGTTACTCCCTTTTGGAGTCATGTTTACATCACGAAGTTTAATGTGACGTTACGTATCAGCATCAACTATCGAGGTATCAAGCGAAGCAAAGCGTACGCGACGGCCACGATCACCTGTACTCGACTGATTGTCGGTATCATGCATGCACCTAGTACATGAAGTCCATCGCGTACCGTATCGTACCTAATCTACAAAGTCCATGAAGTCGATCGCGTACCGTACCTAATCTTCAAAGTATTTTACTAAAGTATCGGAGCAGTGCATATATAGACAGGTTGCCAATATTAGCGTTTTAGAGAAAGATAGCATATATTTTATGAGTTTCGACACGAGACGATGGTTGCCGAACATCCACGACCGACAGTCCGCATGCGACGGGCCGCGAGCGAGACTTCCGAATTTGGTGAGTGCTACCTCTCTCACTTGATATAGGTACACTACAAACTTCGTACTTCGTAGGTACTTCACCGCAAGATAGCGCGGTTCATGATATCGTGATACTAGGTGGACTAGGTAGATGGGACTAGGTGCCGCCTAGTATTAAAATATACGTGATCTCTGCACCTGTTCTAGTATATACGCTTCACCTCTATAATGTACTCTGTGGCAACTGACGACGCTTGCGTGGCGCGGGCGGCCCAGTGGGCGGCGATGGCGGCGCTCGACTATATTCGGCCTGCACAGTCACTTCGTTGTCTGTCGAGGAGTTATCACTGTCACTCACTTCCGTTAACTTTGATTGTTGGCACACAGCGCTCGTTGTGTCCGGCTCATGACCCCACATTGTGGACCCAGTGTCAGTCGCATAAAGAACTGTACCCCTAGTACAAGTTTTTATAGTTTTTGAAAACGAAATGTAGTTTCGCCTAGTTCCATACATTTACTGTCAGCGCCTCTTGCGGAAACTTGTAGGAACTAAAATTGGTAGGACGGGTTTTATCAAATGGTAGTATTCGAATTCGAAATAAAGTTTTCGAGTATTGTTTGCATTTTAGCAGTACGACTTGCCACTTTGACAAGTTAGTGGTAGTAAACGTTGACGAATTCGATCATTTTCGAGGTATTGTTACTCGTTAGATAAATTTTCGTGAGAGCTTCATGAGATCTTGCGATTTTTTATTTTATTATGATAACGAGACGGTATATTGCGTAGAGGTTAGCCTCGGAGGCTGTAGGAGCTGACCGTCGTGAAGGGGAGCGACAGGAGCTTAAAGTAGGCGGAGATTAATTACACCCAGTCACATCTGTTACACTAACTTTGTGCAACGGTATCGGCTCACGGGCTCACTAAAGAAGGTTTTGTCTATCTCTTAATACTCTGCGGGAAAATACAAATCTCAGAAACTCTCAAAGAATCTCTCTAGAGACCATCTAGAGACCACGGTAGTTAATAGTTAGGTACTTATATACCTACTCATATCTAGCCGACCAAAATACTTTATCTTATTTTGAACTTGTATTTTGTATTTTTGTAGCACTTATGTACCAACAATAATACTTCCAAAAAAATTACATGAATTGTAGTGCGAAACACTACCAATCTACCTACTTTACAATTTCAATGTCGTGATGACGTCACGTCGTGATGTCGTCATTTCTATTTCGCCAAATATGACTCAATTGATGAAACAAACACCTAGTTCAGGATTCCCAACTAGTAATTATCAAAAATCAAGTATTATATCGAAGCTAGATGTCGTAGTTGAGGCATAAAATCAATATAAAATAACTAGGTTGTGTTGGATTACTTTGGTTCGTAACTTCGTTAATACTGAACGAAATTAAAGACCAAAGGTACCGGAAGAATCAGAAAAATACGTTCTTTCCATTTATCACATGAATTAAACGTAAATCAATTATCATTTTTTCGCAATAAAACCACAGATAAAAACGACATACGAAAAACAAAACGTCAAACACCGGTGGACTATATATTTTTGTCTCTTTTTTTGCTTGCGGGGAAGAGAGATAGAAATATGTAGTGTGAAATTCGTTCAATCGAGCTGTTCGAAATTTTTTCTCGTGTGAACTTCATTTGAAAACATCAACTCGTCCTACCGATTACACCCAAAATTGTTAGTTTAGCGAGCTCACGAAACTTTTTTTTTTACTTTCACTTTTAATGTGCAATCCCGTACTAGGTGTACTAGGTCTCCACGCCGAAGGTTTTAGTGACTTTTTCATGAGTTTTTAGCCGTTATATTTATATTTACTATTATTGAAATTACCTACACTAAAATAATTATTGAAAGTCGATAGAGAATATTTACCATGAATGTATTAGTCATTTATGCAATATTTGAATCAATATCTCAGATAAGTATGAAATATGAAAAATTTGTGCTTTTTTTCAAACAAGCACAAAATTTTCAAACATTCGTATCGCATGCGTACCGTGTTTACCAGAGCAAGGATAGCCTTGCTCTGGTAAACACGGTGGTGGTAGTCGCCATCTCAACACTTTGCGTATGACTTGCGTACGACTAGCGTCCTAACGTTAATGACGTATTTCTATTTTCATTTTTCGTATGTAAATATGGATGAGCTCGGTTCAACGAAAGCCGGCCAAATTGAATGAACAAAGAACGAATAGTTTGTTTGAAAACCTAATAATATAATGTATGTTCTGTGAAAACTCCTTTTTTTTTTTACAAATTGTCTATGAACGACTCCTCTTGACATTTCTTTCGTGGACTTATTTTGTTGCGATATTATTTTTTCCAAAAACGAATTCATTCCCTTAATTTGAATGCAAATTAGTTTAAACGCCTTCGGAAATACCGAATTTGTTAACAAGCCACTTCCAAACGTGATCTTATTGGATTGGAATCATGGAAAAGTAAGTAGCTACTACCTTCCCATATTGTAGATAATTCAGAAAAGGTACTTGTGTTACATAAATGTAATTACATAATTGAATTTATATTCTATCTACGGAGATTTATCCAAATCCCCTTTGGTATCTCATGGCCGACACATCCTCCAAGAGAAGTGAAAGGAGCTGACACTAGAATAACTAATAAAACCATACTACATAAGTGTCGGCGCCGGGGCCTAGTTCAGTGGAAAAATGGCAAATGATGAACAAGCTCCACCACAGAAAGTATGTAAGTAATGTGACAAGCAAGTCATTCACCTGATGCTAATCATCAAACTTGCCCATGACGGTTGTATTTTCACTTAAAATATCAAGCTGTAAAGTTTTGCCCAGCACTGCACTGAGCTTGTCGCAAGGCAGTCATCCAAAGGAATGGCCTACCAGCTCAAGGGAGATACTCTCAGCAAACAATAATATGGTACTGGAACACGGAGAAGTCTACCAAACAAACCAATAAACACCTAGTGCGCAAACAGCACCACGTTCTGTGCCGGCTCCTCCATCAATGGGCAGCGGAGGCTTCTCAGCTGCAAGTCTTCATATGATCATTCATATGTCTGCACAGCTACATGGCATAGCTCCTGTCTACTACATAATATTATATACACTGTTCCTTCAACTACATTCAGTAAACTTTGATTTTAAAATTTAATGTATTATAAGCAGGTATTCATTTCGTTTAAATTCTGTATTAGTAAGGTTTTTACAAAGATAGGTAAAAACATAGAGTTTTTTCCAATTATACTGTTTATTAATTCAATGGTTTTATTGAAGTATCTATTGCTCTAGTCAGTGCAGTGTAGTTCTAGTGCTGGTAGCGCAGGGTGGGGGACAACACTGGGATTGCAATGGATTCCTTCACATGTTGGCATACAAGGTAATGAGGAGGCAGATAAACTTGCCAGAGAGGCAATAACAAATGGTACGGAAGTTCATCTGAAACCGAAATACTCCGAAGTACTTATCCAATACAAAAGTTATATTACATCGCATTGGAAGGAGTATTTTGATATTGTCTCTCGAGAAAGGAATATGGTACAGAACAATGCGAAGTGAGCTTCCTAATATACCATGGTGTGCCGATGTGAAGCTGAGTAGGAAACTAATTGTGATTGCTCATAGATTGTACTCCAGACATATGCCTTTAAACATTCAATGAAGAGAATCAATAGCCCTAACTGTGATCTAAATGGTATATCGAAAGATGCCTACCATTTTCTGATGGAATAAGTCCGGAGTGCACCTATGAGAGAGGAATTATTTAAGGTGGTAAATGGAAAAAAACTTGATGTGGGTCTGTTCCAGAGCATCTTAGCTGCGCAAACATCTGGCACAGCAGGGATGCTCAATGAGTCCACATGTAGGTTGGTCAAAAGCGGTTGTTTGTAGACGAAGAGATTGATTGGTTGGTTTGTTCTTCTGATCCAGGTAATCCATAGATATGTTTGAAAGTACCTAACTAGCTATTTCCCTACTTTTAGAGAAATAAGCCAAAGCCCTTCCTTTTCTCCCTACTTACAAGCACCAATCATTATTAAATCGGTACCTACAACAAATGTACCAGTAACTAGATTTATTTGCCTTAGTTTACCTAGAAAAAATAATGAAGGAGATAGGAATGATGAAGTAGTACACTTTTCTTTGAAAGTTTTTTTTTCGTTAAATTTGTTTATTTAAATAATAATAATATAGTCTTTTATTCAGATCTATTATTGACATTGTGTTTCTACTATTTGCTTCTTGCTTATTTTCTGTAGATCTGTTTGCGAATCGGCAAAGGCCTCCTCCAACCTTTTTCATTCGTCTTTCCTGAGCCACTCTGTTCTACATCAGGCGAAGCGAAGGCCCTGTCACTTGTAACAGTGAAGTGCAAAACTACTTTAGCTTCTTCTTCATACCTCATTACTGTTTTCTTTAAAAATGTTAGGAGGCGATGAGACTGATTGGCTTGCTTGTTCTTCTGATTCGGTTATGTTAATATCCATTGATATGTTCAGACCTTTCTCCCTTTGACTAATATCTCTGAAAGTAGGTACATAGGTAATTAGGTTAGGTACTATTGCAGTCAAAGAAACTTATATAGCACACTGTGTGCAGTAACACTTCAATTGCTATGTCTAAGTACTTCTTACTTTTTAATAGTGTAGCATTGATTCAACTAAAAAGAGTGTTAATGACTTTTTAATGATAAAACTCTTAAATTTAAACGCCCTGCATGCTGCAACATTTGACGGTTTAATTTTAAAGTTGACATAATTTAATGGCCTGCTCGGTCAGCAGATATGAACCTGTAGAGGTAGTACAAATCAGTAAGCATAATTCTATATCTGTGTATGAGGTTATAAGGTTTTCTATCAGGTTTTCTTATAAGCTTTCCTATATTTATCGTAGACAACTATCTTGAGCTTAGAGAAACGATTATAAGTACTGGCGTATCTTGAGTGACTGATTTTGTATTGATAAAAAAATGATGCTCTACACTAAGATCTTGAATTATATATTATACAAAGCAGCCATTTGCTATGCTTCACTCGTTTGTTTAGCGGAGTGGAATCCGTCATGTTTTAAACATTCTTGGTAGGTACCTAGGAGTTAATACTGAAAAAATGAAATTTTTGTTCACATTCTGTCTCTTTCTTCTTCTTGTTTTCAATTTATCTTGTAGCGATTTAAATAATAAGTCGCCCCCCATTCCGTTTTCAGTATCTACAACAGTTTCTAAACATATAAAACACAAGTTTTATAGGCCATAACATAATCTCAACTTATGATCAACATCTTCATAAATTGAAACATAGGGCAACAAAAAATGTTATTTAACTTAGGTACTTATATAACAAACTATAAAATACTGGAATTAAACTATATTATTGTCTTGTATTTAACATTCTTGGTACCTAGGTGCTTATTAAAAATATGAAATTTATTTTCACATTTTATCTCTTTCTTCTTCTTGTTTTCAATTTAACTTATAGAAAATTAAATAATAGGAGGCCCCCATTCATCTAAAACAGTGGCCACAAAAAATGTTATTTGACTTAGGTACTTATATAACAAATAATAAAATACTGGAATTAAACTATATTATTGTCTTGTATTTAACATTCTTGGTACCTAGGTGCTTACTAAAAATATGAAATTTATCTTCACATTTTATCTCTTTCTTCTTCTTGTTTTCAATTTAACTTGTAGCAAATTAAATAATAAGAGGCCCACATTCATCTAAAACAGTTTTTAGACGTATAAACACCCAAGTTTTATAGTAGCTTAAAGTCGACTTTTGCTCAGTAACATGGTCATTAATATGTTCATATTTTAAGCTACAAAAAATGTTATTTAATTTATGTACCTACATAAAAAACTATAAAATACTAGAATTAAACAATATTATTGTAATTTAATACCTTACGATAGTATTTTCACTGACAAATTGTACGTGAATAAATTTGCGTACGTTAACCGTAGCAAGACGTGAGCCAGCCTGCGTGCTCATGTCAAAAAAATATTCGTGATCGCTGTTTTGGTACAAAATGTACTAGGTGACGCTAGGCATGCGATACGAAGGCAATACGCGGGCAATACGATAGTATTTCTGCTGCCGAATTTAGTTCTGTTTAACGTCCGGTAGAGGCGCTTATCAAATCTCATACAAAATGGCTACGCTAACGATACGAACACTTTCTCGCAAATATTCGTGATTGGCCTAATACCTATATATCCGAAAGGATATCCTCTAGACTAGTCAAATCACATTGAGAAAAGGGGGGGGTGAAAATCGAAGCTTCGAAAAAAATTGACCGAGTATGAAAGTGGGGCAAGATTTGCCTGCATGCTAAATTGCACTTAGATGCCTCACATTGGCTGTGTTCACCTACACGCTCGAATCATCCGTGCGATTATCGCTCGATCATCCGGAGATCGTGAACGACTTTGGACGTCCACATACAACTGAGAACTGTCAAGTGTCAGTTTCATACTATTCCTCCCCTCCACTACTATTTTTCGGATGACCCAGGCGAACGCCCGGACGACGCCGTGAACGATTTCGAGTGTACGCGCGGGTGATCCGTGCGTCCTCGAACGTTTATGTAAACAGGCCCATTGTATGCTTGATTAACTTGCGCTAATAATGAATTGCTTATTGCAATTTTTATGTAATAAGATAAGGCTACTGGCGTAAGAACTGCTATAGCTGTTTTCTTTGGCTTTGCAGATTTAACATTTAGCCAGTGTGTACATAAAGGTAATATAAATTTTCATTTCTGATTTGGTTCCGGATAATTATTACTGAATTCAAATGTTACGAACAAGAAGTGTAGGAGTTTTTAAATAAACTAGTACATTTACCTAGTCTTTTAGTCTTTTAGTCCTAGTCATTCCAGTTTTTTCAACAAATAGCTTTTTTGATTATATGTTGAAAAAACATCTTGTTGAAACTGGCTTAATGCACTAGTCGTGCGGAACCAAACCAAATTAAAACTAATGTTTAAAAAAAACATTTTCATGTGTCATATTAATGTCATTGTCATATTGACATTTTCATGTCATGTGTTTTTCTATATTTCTATTGTTCCCGGTTGTTGGTTGTGCTCGCTCAAATTTGTAAAATAAACAACTAAATCTAATTTTTGGCTAACTTGTTATCAAATTTCACTAATGATTGTTTACAAATAATTTCTAGGCTTGCTGATTACTGAACAGATTCAAGATGATGAGCGACGACGATCGCGACATTGATATCGAGAGTGATGTGGGTGTTTTCCCCTGGCTGACAGGTTACTTACTACTCGCTTCGATTATTTTGATACTGATTAATGTTATTATTTAATTCAGGCCGAAAATGACTCAGATTCGCGGATGCACTCGAGGAACAGTTTGGGAAGTGGATATTATTCGCAGGTTTGTTTGTGAATCGCGCTATAACAATGGTAACATTTTGTATTGATTATGTTAATGAAGTGTAACATCTGCTCACATAAATACTTTTAAACCAGTACCGTGACATACCTATTGACTGACAGACTGGTGGACTAGAGATTTAAAACATTTCTATCATAAAGGTACACTAAGGATAGATTTTATTAATGTCCATCTCTCATTGGTTCTTCAGGGGGTGATCATTTGGATACAGCGAACCTGGCAAAGGTTGCACTTAAGTGATGCTGTGGGGCGCAGGTAGTTAGTAATATATTTAGAGCTGTATTTGTGACTATGTTGTTAGGCTGAGAAACGAGCTCACCACAATGCACTGGAAAGGAAACGGAGAGACCACATAAAGGACAGTTTTACTTCATTGAGGGAATCTGTACCGGCATTGCAGAACGAAAAAGTGGTATGTAGTGTTAGTATACCTTGATGTTATTATTATAGTAATATGATATTTAGCAAATAAATACAGCTAACTCATTTTGATAGCATTTTAACACTATTATCTATCATAATAATATAAGTTCAGTAATGCATGACCTTGTAGGTTGCTTTCATAAATAATTCAACATTCATATACTTTACACGTCAACAACTGCATTTTACTCTATGCTCTGGACAGGCTCTTGACAAACGTCACAATGAGAGCATTTGATTACTGCCATTTTGGCTCTGAAAGCAGTAGTGGGCGTCCAGGGAACTAAGGTTTCTGTACTATTATTCATTCTGTTACTAATGTCAGGAGATGAAACTATGTCATTTTAAGTTCCGTGGATACTTGGTGGGGCGCTTTGAATCAGCACAAAGGAAAGTACAGCACGGCAAATCCATAGAGATCTCTGTCTTTACACCACAGATCTTTATATTCATCTGTTCTGTACTCAGCAATCATTTATTTCCATATTTGCATGATTAAATCACATATTCATAATTATGTTATAGAATTTCAAAGGAAACTTTGTGTTTTTCAGGCAAGCAGAGCTCAGATCTTAAAAAAAGCGGCAGAATACATTCAGTTTATGAGGAGGAAAAATAACTCTCACATGCAAGATATTGAAGACCTCAAAAGACAAAATAATCTTCTGGAAACTCAAAGTAAGTAGTATCTTTGTTGGTGTAAGAACTCGGTGTACAAGCCCCACAAAATTGAGAGGATTGTTTGGTTAAAAATTCTTTGCATTTGCAAATGTCATTAAAGAAACCCACTTCCATGATTCGGAACATCAATTAGAAGTTTTTAAAGTGGCATGAACAATCTATAATTTTAATACAGCAATAAGTCTGTAGAAAAAAGATAAATAAAAAAAATGGTCTAGGGTACTTAAAATAAGCAAAGGAAAAATTATTTAAAAAAATAATTGTTTGTGTACTTGAATTTGTACATAGAGTACTTTCAACCTAGAAAAATGACAACGCGTACGTAGCCGCTAGTTGCTTTACTATAAGTTTACATAGATAGTTATATTGTGAAAACAATTATTGCTTAACAAGCTGTGGCCGCAGCTTTGTCCGTGCAGTAATTTTTCTGGGATATAAGGATCCGATATTGATCGATATTAAGGATTCGATATTATTTATTTGTTCTGTTATTCCAGAACCAAAAATCATCAAACATTGTTCAGAAGTCAAATCTTTTTTTTATTGATTTTTCGTTTTCTTCTCATTTTGAGATACCAAGTACACCAGTCTTGTAAGTCAAACTCTAAGCTTTCCAACATTGGAAACCGCATTGCAATCAGTCGAGTAGTTTTAACGTGATGCGCGAACAAACTACAGACAGACACAATTTAAAAAATGCTATATTCTTGTTCAGTAGCTTATTTTAAGTACCCTATACCTTTCTTTTTTTAAATGTCTTTTTTGTACAGACCTTTTTGTTCATATTGCTATAATATAAGTATAGATAGATGTATTATTTTGGTTGTAAGATACTGAAAGAAGAATTTGGATTGTGATCCGTAAGCCACCATAAGCCACCTTAACTCTTAAGAGTTACGGTGGCTTAATTGGCGAAAAGTGTTGCGCAGAGGCATGGATGGGTACGTTCAAGTCCCATACATAATTGTTAATTTTCCTTTACAAAAAATATCAGATATATTTTCACTAAGCAGATGTTGTCGCTGCTAAAAGTCAAATAGCCTTTAAAATAAAAAAAAAAGCTGTCATCTCATTTTCCAATCAACTTCTTGATTTTGACTGCACTATGACAAATACCCAAAACTTGCGTTACACAGAAACAGGTGATGCTGTTCATCATCATCATCATCAGACTATATTTGTCCACTTCTGGACACAGGCATCTACTAATGCACGCCACTGAGCTCTGTCTTACCCAACGGTTATCAGTTCTTCGGGAAATATGACCAGCCCACTGCCGCTTTATCTTGCTTATCCTTAGAGCTATGTCGGTAACCTTGCAGAGTATATCTTCATTACGAATCTTGTCCTTCAGAGAAACTCCAAGCATAGCTGTCTCCATAGCTCGCTGATCTTAAATTTGTGTACTAGTTTGACCGCGAGTGTCCACGTTTCGGCTCCATAGGTCATGACTGATTGCATAATTTTGTCTTCAGGCACTGTGGTATGGACGACGAGAAGACTTGGCGAAGCTTGCCAAATGCTGCCCAACCTAGCTGAATTCTTCTGTTGGCTTCCTTCAAAGTTATTCCTACCTAATTGCAATATTTGCCTTAGGTAAACATATTGTTGGACAACTTCAAAGGTACACCATTGACTGCAATCGGTTCTGGTCAATAAGATCATGATCTTGGTCTTATCTATGTTAAATCCGAGACCGATGCGTCGATAAGCTTCAGCTAGGCTGGTCAACTTACTTTGAAAGTTTTGCAGCGACTCCGCCACTAGGACCATATCATCAGCAAATCGTTAGTGTGAGATGTTCTCGCTATTGATATTAATGCCCATTCCTTTCCAATCCAGCATCTTAAACATATCTTCCAAGGCATTAGGGAACAGTTTCGGGGATCTAACATCCCCCTGCTGCTCGTTTTGTACTTGGACACTCGTAGTCATAGACCTTAACCATCCAAAGGTTGTCTGGAAGAGATCGCTTTTTAGCGATAAGACCGCCCATTGTCCCATTTATTTTGTATAAATGTTTTAGTTATTATTGTATTTTTTGTTCTATGTGGTGTACAATAAAGAGTTATCTATCTATCTATCTATCTATCTTAATAAATTTATTGAGGACTTCAATATAAACCAAAAATGTTAGAAAACTGGTATCCTCAAGTGTCGCATTTCTGTTATATTGGACCTCAAAGATAGCGTATTAGTTATTGAGCTATAAAAGAGGACGAAAACCTCAGAAACGCGACACTAGGATACTAGTGTTCCAACGTTTATTGTTTGCATATTCAATGCAAACAATAAACCTCAATCGATTCGTTAAGTTTTGCATTGAATTCCTCTATAGATTCGTTAAGGTTTGCATTGAATTCCTCTATCGATTCGCTAAGGTTTGCATTGAATTCCTCTATCGATTCGTTAAGGTTTGCATTGAATTCCTCTATCGGTTCGTTAAGGTTTGCATTGAATTTCTCTATCGATTCATTAAGGTTTGCATTGAATTCCTCTATCGATTCGTTAAGGTTTGCATTGAGTTCCTCTATCGATTCATTAAGGTTTGCATTGAATTCCTCTATCGATTCGTTAAGGTTTGCATTGAATTCCTCTATAGATTCGTTAAGTGTTGCGTTGAATTCCTCTATCGGTTCGTTAAGGTTTGCATTGAATTCCTCTATCGATTCGTTAAGGTTTGCATTGAATTCCTCTATCGATTCGTTAAGGTTTGCATTGAGTTCCTCTATCGATTCATTAAGGTTTGCATTGAATTCCTCTATCGATTCGTTAAGGTTTGCATTGAATTCCTCTATAGATTAGTTAAGGTTTGCATTGAATTCCTCTATAGATTAGTTAAGTGTTGAATTGAATTCCTCTATCGATTCGTTAAGGTTTGCATTGAATTCCTCTATCGATTCGTTAAGGTTTGCATTGAGTTCCTCTATCGATTCGTTAAGTTTTGCATTGAATTCCTCTATCGGTTCGTTAAGGTTTGCATTGAATTCCTCTATCGATTCGTTAAGGTTTGCATTGAATTCCTCTATCGATTCGTTAAGGTTTGCATTGAGTTCCTCTATCGATTCATTAAGGTTTGCATTGAATTCCTCTATCGGTTCGTTAAGGTTTGCATTGAATTCCTCTATCGGTTCGTTAAGGTTTGCATTGAAATCCTCTATCGATTCGTTAAGGTTTGCATTGAATTCCTCTATCGGTTCGTTAAGGTTTGCATTGAATTCCTCTATCGGTTCGTTAAGGTTTGCATTGAAATCCTCTATCGATTCGTTAAGGTTTGCATTGAATTCCTCTATTGATTCGTTAAGGTTTGATTAGGGCAGCTACTTTGCGAGTTTTTCACGTGGATCTATGCCACAAAGGTTAGAAGGCCTTTCAATGATATCTTAAGCTATAGTTTTCTGTATCACAGAACTCCAAAGGCATAGAACAAGAGAGTGCTCGTCCTGTTTTTAAAAAAAGGTGACAAGACCCTTTTGAAAAACCATCGGCCCATTTCCCTCCTGAGCCATGTCTACAAGCAGTTGTAGAGAGAGAGAGAGAGTCATCACGAATCGTCTTGCGCGGAGATTCGACGAATTCCAGCCAACAGAGCAGGCCGGGTTTCGGGGAGGATACGGCACCATAGACCACATCCATACAGTGCGGCAGATTATACAGAAGACAGAAGAGTATAATCAGCCTCTTTGCCTGGCGTTTGTGGGCTATGAGAAACCCTTTGACTCTATCGAGACATGGTCTGTTTTTGAGTCCCTGTAATGATGCCAAGTCGACTGGCGCTATATCCAAGCGTTGAGATGTCTGTATGGCACCGCAACAATGACCATCCAAGTATCCAAGTGTTGAGATGTCTGTATGACACCGCAACAATGACCATCCAAGTATCCAAGTGTTGAGATGTATGTATGACTCCGCAACAATGACTGTCGAAGTACAGAACCAGCAGACTAAGCATATCTCCCTGCATCGAGGTGTGAGACAAGGGGACGTTATTTCTCCGAAATTGTTCTCAAATGCATTGGAGGATATGTTTAAGCCTGGACTGGAAAGGATGTGGCATTAACATTAACAGTGACATCGTCATTGTGGCAGAAACGTTGCAGGACTTGCAACAGATGTTGGGCAACCTAGCTGATTCGTCTCAACGCATTGGTCTCCGGATGAACTTGGACAAAGCAAAGGTTATGTTCATTGAACATGTTGCTAACATGATGTTAACGGAACTGCTCTCGAAGTTGTTCAGGAGTATGTTTATCTAAGGCAAACTTTGCAACTAGGTAAAAACAACTTCGAGAGAGAGACCCGCAGAAGAATACAGCTGGGCTGGGCAGCATTAGCGAAAGTTCGTCGAGTCTTCTCGTAAATACCGCAAAGTTTGGAGACATAAGTCTTACCAGTGTGTCCTACCTGTTATGACATACGGAGCCGAGTCGTGGATACTCACGGTACGACTTGTCCACCAATTTAAGGTCGCTCAGCGGGCTATGGAAAGGGCTATGCTCGGAGTTTCTTTGAAAGATCGTATCCGGCAGAGAACCAAAGTTGTCGACATAGCCCTTAGGATTAGTAAGCTGAAGTGGCAGTGGGCTGGTTATATCTGTCGAAAGACTGATAAACGTTGGGGTAGACGTGTTCTTGAGTGGAGACTGCGACTCGATAAACGTAGTGTAGGCCGCCCTCCAGCTGGTGGTGTGAAGATATATGCAAAGTCACTAGCAGCGGTTGGAAGAGAAGAGCCGAAGATTGGGCTCAGTAGCGTGCTTTGGGAGACGCCTATGTCCAGCAGTGGACTGACACGGGCTGTTGATGATGATGATGAATAGGCCATCAACCACAATTTTTCAAAATGTGTTTCTCCCTCATCTACGCTCATAGCTAATATAGCAGCTGTAAGCCGCGATATTATTTTTCTTGACACTACATTTATAATATAGCACTCTCGTGATCAAGTCGAATCCGATGATACCTCATCTATCAAAATCCATCAAGCCGTTAAGGCTATAGGACGCGCCTAAGAAACGTACAAACAAACAAACAACCCAAACACACATCCCTCCTCAGTTGGGTAAAAAATATTAAAAAAAATATAGTAAATATCCTGTTTCTAATGTTGACTGTACCAAACTTGGCTAAATATGTTTATAATTTATCTAACCTAATGTTTTGCAGTACGGGCTCTAGAAAAAGCGCGGCAGACCGGTAACTACCTAGACGCCCATGAACTAGGCCTCGGCATCAAGTCAGAAGGCAGCTCCCACGACACGGACAGCTCTGACGGAGAGGGCACCACACGCCGGGTCAAGAAACTTAAGATCAACGGTGTTAACATTTAACCTGCAAGCTGAGAAACTGTACCCCTAGTACGAGTATTTAGTTTTCGAAAACGAAATGTAGTTTCGTTTAGTTCATGCAAGTTTCCGCTAGAGGCGCTGCCAGTAAATGTATGGAACTAAACGAAACTACATTTCGTTTTCGAAAACTAAAAACTCGTACTAGGGGTACAGATTGTAAGATAATCATATTTGCAAATCATGACATCAAAAGCTAAACGTACAGAAATACTTTGAATTCAGGGTGTGAGAGGCTGCAAGCAATACAAATTTTATTCTCACTGTTTGGTTTGACAGCTCTTTGCCATAAGGCATTACACAAACATCTGAATCCCTTGCCCCTCTAAGCCTTGAACTCATAGCCCCAGACCTCAAAGGGAATTCATTTCTGAGTACATGATTTAATTGCATTTACAGCAAGCTTGTAATAGCATAAACGACACTACAACACAACTGGGCAGTTGCCATCAAGAGTCAAAGTGATTTTAAATTAAATTTAGACAATGTAAATGTTAGGTAAGACCGTAAAAAGTATGAAATTCCACCCTTTGTTCTAGACTAAGTTGATCCAAATACAGAACTATAGAACAGTAGTTACTTGCCTGCCAAACTTCTTGGACAAGCGATACTTCTGCCTGTGCCCTAGCACCCATACTGACTTTTGCTGGCCAGATATCACTTTCACTGCTGACCTTAAAAAGCGAGCATAGCTCCGAGTGACGCGATGACGTCACTCGGGTCTAAAACACGCTGGGCGTGTTAGGGGGGCGTCGTGCTTTCAAAAACTCAACGTATGTGTTTTCAGTAGTGAAAGAGATAAGAAACATTTAGATTGGTGATTCAAGTGCCAGCACATGGTGCAGTGGTCGCGCGGAACATGTAAAAATTGTTTTTCTTTTCAGAATGTATTTGCGGTTTTTGAAATTTTCTGTATTTAATGCTAAATAACAATGGTAGTCGATGTAGAAATGTCGTGTATCTCCAGGAGGAAGCAGGAGATTACTTCAAAACTCAGTGGACTACATAATATGTAGTCCGCGCGACCAATTACGAAAGTATTTTATCCAATAGAAATAATGTATGAGAAAAACATAAGTATTTTACTTTTTTATTATCTAGTATTATTTAATTAAATTATGATATACGTTACATTGGCATTAGAAAAAATGGAGAACAAATTCGAAGGCAAAATGTATTGAAATTTAGTTGTGTATTCACATAAAAGCCAATATCGAGCTAATTCAAGTTTGTTACAAATACCTACTCGGGAAAAAATATAGATTTTGTATTTATATATTTATTTATTTAATAGAATACCACATTCAAATATGTAATCGCTCTATTAAATAAATCAAAGTCAAAATGGACTTTCTTGCGCGACCACTATAGGGTTAAATCTATGTTGCGGCGGGATATCAGATTATCTTATTAGTTCTTTTGTACTAAAACTGTCAAAAGCCCGACACTTTATTACTGTTCCTATTAGGTCACTCATTGGGGGAAAATATTAAGCTTTGCCCTACAAATGGTGGTGTAGAAGATGTTTTGATTTATATTGCTTAGTTATGAGGTCTTTACAAAAAATCCAAGTTTTCGAGCTCGAGAGGTGGGGTGGGCTCGCGTTAGCCGCCATCTTGAAATGAAGGGGCCAAAATTTGTTATATTTGGAGAGTGTGTTTATAAAGGAGGTAACAACGTACAAGAAACAATTTAAGAAAATGCATTCAAGGGGTTTATAAATGGGGTCAAACTTTTAACAAAATACCTCTATTTTCAAGACACTGTTGACATTAGACAGTCGAAATTTTAAATGTAAGCTTCCGAAATAAAATAAACTTACACGTGTTTCAGGTATTTTCAAAATTTTGGAATATAAAAGGTCAGGCTCAGTTTTTCATAAAAAATAGGATTTTTTTGATTTTTCATGAAAAACTAAAACCTAATTTTGGACCCTTCAATTCAAGATGGTGGCTAACGCCAAACTTGTGAATGTGTGAAAATCATTACAACACCTTTTGCATGGCAAATTTCTCAACTTACTGGCCTATATATTATTGAGACAGTTGGTCCATTTGACCGATAACGTCAACCGATTTGTCTGCCCAAATGGCGGCCTATTCATTTATTTTTCGGCCGTACGAGGTCGCATGGACAGACGACCTTTCAAATGCATGGGCCGCCATATCGGACAGATGCACGTATCGGTTGTCGTTGTCGGTTGTGGTGAACAACGGCCTTATCTGAGTTAAGCTTGGAATTACTTTGACTATTTCAGCTACTTTTAAAATCCGCCGCTAGGTGGCGCTATTCATAAATGTTATTGTAAACTGCACTCAACTATTTTTGTACATTCTGATAGCCTTTATGTGATTAAGAAGTTTGATTGTATGTATATTAGAACATGTTTTTAAACACCATGGTTTTTGCTGATTATGATGCATCGTTTTAATTTTTACTTTTGAGCATAATATTAATTTTAATTTTAAGTGAATTTTGTGTAAAATTAAAGTCAGAGTTAAATATACTTTTATTCAATTTTAATATTCTTGCTTTAGGACATACCTTTTTTTTTAAACTGACAATATTACAATATTACCTTTTCATTGTAAAAATGTAAGTTCAATTGTTAGAATATTGGATTGAATAGTTTAATGAATTTAAGTGTTAGTCTTCTCGAACAAACTCAATTAGAAATTAATTAATTTATGTCGATAATTTTATATTTTGTATCCATACAAATAAATAAAATTGAAGTGTCTGTTTGTAATGTCAAAATAATAGTTTTTTTACTAAATGCATATGAAATTTTAAAGTTTGTTATATGTACATATGAAAGGTACATATAATAAAAAAAACATTTGTAAAAATTTTGTCTGTCTATTTGTTCCCGCTAATCTCCGAAACGTCTGGACCAATTTCTACGGACTTTCAATGGCAGATACCTGATGTTATAAGGGGTAACATCGGCTACTTTTGTTGTTGAAAAATAATTAGGGTACCGCGTAAAAAAATTAAACCCATGAATTTTGACTGCGCGGGCAAAGCCGCGGGCACAATACAAATAGCTAGTACTAGACTAGCAATTTGTATTGCGGCGTCTACCTTGCAGTCTATTCTGTCTACTGATGGATAATTCAAAATTAATATCACATTTTGAAAATAGTAATCTTACTGTTTTTTACCGTTTATTGGCAACGACACTATAGCTAGCGGCACGTAAGTCTAGCGGTGAACGAAACGTGGCGGGGATCTTGGCACATTCAGTTTTCGGGATAAAAAGTATTCAACATTTTAACACATTATATGACTGTGCCAAGATCCCCGCCACGTTTCGTTCACCGCTAGACTTACGTGCCGCTAGGTATACCAGTAGTGCTGTTGCCAATAAATGACACTGCCAAGCCCATTTTGTATAAAATTGTACAGACAACACACAAAACTACAAGACTTATAAACTATTTAAAAAAATTAATCACAATTTTAAAATAATTTTGGAACATTACTGTTTAATGTCTGTGAAAGGTGTAAATAATCCAAATAAGGTTATTTTATTTCCTTTTTTACAAAGGCATACATAAAGCATGTAACATTGCTAAAAACATTCCGTTTAAAAGTTTTGTGCTAAAATACATTAAATTTACTTTGTGCTAATTTGTAATGTGCAATATTATTGTTTCACCTCTTTAGGTGTATTTTTGTTGTTTTAAGGATTGTTCTTTGTTCTGGAAGATTAAACTAGTTTTAACGAATAAATTGAAATACTCTGTTAAATTTGTTTTTTATTAATCTCCGAAATCCAAAGAAAGGGGTGTTACAAGTTTAGGGTATGTATGTATCACTGAATTATCGAAGCTGTTGATCACTATGTCTACTTGGGTCGGATGATCCAACTGGGTAGATCCAACTTCGACAAAGAGGTCAACCGACGAATCCAACTCGGATGGGCAGCGTTCGGGAAATTACGCCATATCTTCTCGTCGCAGATACCGCAGAGCCTCAAGACGAAAGTTTATAATCAGTGCGTGTTGCCAGTGATTACATACGGCACTGAGACGTCGCTAACTATTGGTCTCATACAAAAGATCAGAGTTGCGCAGCGTGCAATGGACAGAGCTATGCTCGGTGTTTCACTACGTGATAGAATCAGAAATGAGGAAATCCGTAGAAGAACGAAGGTTACCGACATAGCTCTCAGAGTTTGCAAGTTGAAGTGGCAATGGGCAGGCCATATAGTTCGCAGAACCGACAACCGCTGGGGAATAAAGGTTCTGGAATGGCGACCACGAACAAGCAAGCGAAGTGTGGGGAGACCGCCCACACAATGGACCGTCGACATTTTAGCCATCGCAGGAAGTCTGTGGATGGAGGTGGCACAAGATCGCTCGTCATGGCGCTCTTTGGGGGAGGCCTATGTTCAGCAGTGCACTTCTAAAGGCTGACATGATGATGATGTATCACTGCGTGTGTCTGTTTGTGGCATTGTAGCTCCAAATGAATGGACCGACTTTGATACGTTTTTTTGTTTGAAAGCTGATGTGATCGAGATGCTAATGACCCCCCCATTACAGCTAAGAAGCTATAATGGGAGGGGGGGGGGGGAGTTATACCTCACTTCGAGAACCTTTCTTGCACAACGCGGTTATCACCAGCATGCCCATGTTTATTTCCCGGCAAATAAATATTTTTATACAGACTTAGAGCCCGTGACTACAGTTCTGTTTTGTTGTGAGTTGGATTTCGGAATATAAGTATTTCACGCGGCAATGTCTAAGTAAGTAGCTACGATATTTCTTACGTAGTATTTATATACTCTTTGTTACAGTTGTTCAGGCCCTTAAAGAAAAGCGCCAACTCATCTCTCACTAGGGGAGGTTAGTTCGCCTTGTGTTGATTCGTGACAATGTGGTCAAAAAGCTAAAAACGCTTTATGTAGGTAGATACCTCACACTAGAACAGTACTAGCACTCAAGGACTAGGATAAGAACGTTGTTATACCTAGAACAGGACTAGCACTCATGGACTAGGATAGGAACGTTGTTATACCTAGAACAGGACTAGCACTCAAGGACTAGGGTAGGAACTTTGTTATACCTAGAACAGTACTAGCACTCATGGACTAGGATAAGAACGTTATTATGCCCAGAACAGGACTAGCACTCAAGGACTAGGATAGGAACTTTGTTATACCTAGAACAGTACTAGCACTCATGGACTAGGATAAGAACGTTATTATGCCTAGAACAGGACTAGGATAGGTACTTCGTTATACCTAGAACAGAACTAGCACTCATGGACCAGGATGGGAACCTTGTTATACCTAGAACAGTACTAGCACACATGAGGAAAGGTAGGTACGTTGTTATACCTACAACAGTACTAGCACTCATGGACTAGGATAGGAACGTAATTATACCTAGAACAGGACTAGCACTCATAGACTAGGATAGGAACATTGTTATACCTAGAACAGGACTAGCACTCATAGACTAGGATAGGAACATTGTTATACCTAGAACAGGACTGTAGCACTAATGGACTAGGATAGGAACTTATACCTAGAACAGGACTAGCACTCAAGGGCTATCTACATGTAGGAAAGTTGTTGTACCTACCTTTAATAATTCCTGTCTGGTATTGTTGATTAATATGACTAACATGATAGGTATGTAAATAAAAAAAAAAACATCATGCCAATATTTTTATTTCAATTTATGCATAGCAAATGGTCATTTTAGTTATTTAGCTCATTTTAGTTCCATATAATTTCAATTTTTAGCATAAGAATAAATAAGTACATAACATATTACATACTCACATAGTAAAAAATGTAAAACCAAGCTTAAACTAAAATCGATTTATTTCTAAGCAAGTAATTGATATTGTATTTCAATTTATTCAAGTTGCCTAGATAAAAAATAGGTAGGTAGTTAAGTATGACTCGCTTGTCACGTTCATCAAATACCTCCTAATCAAAAATGTATCACACCTTAAAATTTACTAATATAATATTGCAGCCAGCCAATGTACAATTATAGAGAAAAGCTAATAGAGACTGGATTCCGTCCTTTGTATGAGATATGAATCACTTGTCGCGTTCATCAATTATCTACCTACATAATTAAAAATGCATCACACCTTCAAATTTAAAAGCTAATAATAACTAATATTGCCGTTCTATTGCAGCGAGTCAATTTAAAATTATAGAGAAAAGCTAATAGAGACTTCCTTTCTTCCTTCCTTCCTTTGATTTGCTGAGGTTGCCAGCCTTGACTTGATTGAATCTGAAAACGCAATAAAAATAAATAAGGTTTCTGTTGAATATAGCTGACCAAAGGGTTTGACCAAGGCCGTAGCCAGGAATTCACTTCGGGGAGGGTTGAGCTTTGGACCAGTTTTTTTGCCCGAGTATGGCGAAGCAAGGGAAGGGTAATGAGTTTAACAGTCTATGCATGTATGTATGTATGTATGTATGTATGTATGTATGTATGTATGTATGTATGTATGTATGTATGTATGTGGGTATATAGATATCATAAGCAATTTTTTTTACTCAACTATGTTGAAACTAAAATCTGAATCAGTCTGAATATGTAGGTATTCAAACTAAAAACTTGGTAAAATTTTGATAAGCGAGGTACCAATCGATTCGTCTTCATTTATAGAGTGACTTATTAATAGAGCAAAAAAAACGACTACGGCGAAGCACTTACACGACCGTAGGCGAGTTTTAGTTTTGAACTTATGTCTTGTTTATATGTTAATCGCTTTTAGCAATAAGACCGCCGATTGTGCCTATTTTTAAAATATTATCCTTTATATTTGTATTTTAATTTGGGTCTCTATTGACACCAAACAGGATTTTTTTAAATTATAATGAACACTTTATTAAAATATTATTATTATGTTTTTAGGACCCATGTGACTGTTTATAGGTAGTACCCAGGTTTGGAATACTGAATATCTTGTGCTACTCCCGTGGTACCTACTCGAAATTGTGCCACTTGTATCGTTTTTTTCAAAACAAAAACATTAAGAGTGCGATTTTCGGGTATCCTTAATCTACACTTTTGTGAAACTAAATTTTCTACAATTTTGAGCTCAACTTGAACTCTGGCCCATTGGAGATACAGCCAGTCAAAAAAGGGCAATTATTTCAAAAAAATGTGTATAATTATGATCATTTCCAAGATAAGTACTGGCAATTATTTTTTTATAGAAATGTAGTTAGAGAGAAATTTGTAGAGAAATTAATTAAGTTAAATTTTATTCAATTAGCTTTAAAACGGTGCCTCTACGCCTCGAAGTTTCCTCAAAAACTACAAGTAAAGCTATGTACCCGAAAACGCTTCCATACAGTATTTTTTCGAAATAACTGAATCAAGTGCCAGATTTTCAGGTAGTAGCTCAGTGTTGCAAACTTGGATATAAACTACTCTCGCTCATGCGTCCTAACAATATAAAAAAACGTAGATACATTGCAATATTTAATGGTTTTATTGACTGGTGTTATTCATACAGACATTAGTTTTAATTGAAAACATCATTTGGTATTTTCGCGCGTGAGCAAGGTATTTCGGGGGAACCCCCAAAACCCCCCCTGCCTACGGCCTTGGGTTTGACTACCACAATCTGCATTTGTAGAAGGTAAATAAAAAACGTGATAAAAAACGCAAACGCGAACTGATAATCGAGAAGTGAAAGAACGTAGTAGAGAGTAGGTAGGTACCTTTCTAGCTGATGATTTCCAGCTCATCTATACTTATAATAAAGCAATAAGAACGAAAAAGGCTGTACAAGGAAGACAAAAAAATGGTAATATCGCTCTACTTATCTATCTATTCATAAAATAAAGCAGTAAGTACCAAAAAAAAACAGAACAACGAAAATATTGAAAAAAAATGGTCTTTGATACTTAAAATAAGGTACTGAACAAGAATATATCATATTTTAAATCGTGTCTGTTTGTTTGTTTGTTCGCGCATCGCGTAAAAACTACTGGACCGAGTGCGATGCGGTTTTCACTGATGGATAGCTTAGCGGTTGGTTTAAAATCCCTGGTACTTGGTATCTTAATCCGATGACTAGAGCAATCGATAACAAACTATTTGACGGCTGAACGAATTTTGAAGAAATGTACATTATTTATGTACTTTTGGTCTTGGAATAATACGTATGGGCTACTTTTAAATGAAATGACCACGCGGCCAAAACCGCGGTTACAGCTAGTTTAAAAATAAATGTCTTGATAATCGTAATATCGATCAATTAGATGCATATAACTTCACCTACTTAAACCATATTTATAAGATTATGTGATTTTGTCAGTTGAGTCCACTTCAATTACCTATACAAAACTTCTTACCTAGACCATCGTGTCGTGATTGTCGTCAAAGCTGATGAAACTAAGACCGCCGCACACCGCACCTTCCATCATTTCCGTCTCTCTTTCAGCTGTTGAAAGATTAATAAATTAGTCACGAAAATACCATTAGGTAATAAAAAATTTAGGTAGATGCCATCCAGCCCATGGCCCAGGGCTGGGGAGGGGGGGGGGGGAGGGGGGGGGGGGATATATACATATATATTTATTATTATTTTATTATACATTTCAAATTTTTAAATGGCATGGATTGCTAAATCAGAAACTATGAGGAATAGCGCAAAGTACTCAAAGGCGTCTCGGGCCCGATTTTGATGAAAACTAAAACTGCATCTTTGGATTTTTGAAAAAAAAAAGAATCGAACACGTTGATTTTGAAAAAAAGCACACACTGTATTATTACACTATTCGATAGTGTTGCTAATAAGGATTGAACTCTGGGAAGAAATGACATACGGCAAACAAACATTTCAGTACCTAGCTTATTTTTAGTACCCTAGTTTTTTTTAAATATCTTCTCTTTACAAATTTTTTAGTACTTACTGCTTTATTATAAGTATAGATGCCCCTCACTTTTGGGCAGAATAATAAAAATATTACATTATTTTAATCATGCCTATACAACAGTGCCGTGACATACCTACCGACTGACTGACTGACTGACTGACTGACTGACAGACAACGCCCAGCCTAAACCGGTATTTGAAATTTGGAGGTATATTTCTTGAGTAACCTAGAGGTGAACTACGGAAGTAACTATAAACCGTAAAACATGAATACCAACTCCAAATAAAATACCCCTATCCTGCAGGGACCTTTAATTTATTTATTTACACACAAATGTAATATTACAGAAATCCAATGCGTTACATTGCTATACCTATATGAAAAAAAATATACAAATAAACTTTAGGGCAGTCCTTGATAAAATAAACATTAAAGGCTTAAAGACTAAACAAATAAGAACGGTAAAATTAAACAAAACAAGGAATAACAGAAAGTAAACACCATCTAAAGGGCTGGGTAAAAGCACAAATCATGTGTATCTATTACGTATTAACTTGCTCACAGTACAAAAGAGAGCTCCTAAGAAATATAGGCCACCTGTCATTGAATATATCGCATTGTGCTTGTGAGGTGAAAAGTGTGTTGAGGTGACGTTGCGCGCGGCACCAGGCTCTGCTTTTTAAGGGTTCTTTCGATAAATATGCTAGATGTGAAACTTAATATGATGAGATCTTTATCTCTCTAAGACTAAGACAAAAACATGATTAACAAAATTTAATTCGATACATTTTCTTATCAAAAACTACGTTATTTTCAGTAATATTTTCATTTTTCTACTCAACGGCTTAAGATTTATCTCTAAAATAAATCTCACAGCAAGAAAATATAGTTTATTATCTACTGCTTAGACAAAATTTACTTAACTTAATAAATAACCTGCCAATAAAATAAATAACTTTCGAGACATACGTCATTTAGTTACAAGCTAATTTGTGTGTTCAAACAGCGCTCGTGATATTCAACCTTGTTATGCAGGCACTTTAGTGCTTATTAAGGGTAGCGGGTGGCAGAGTTTAGGGGAGGTGGCAGGGGAGTGGGAATATGTAACCTTGCAGCTTGGCCTTAATTTACCGGTATGAAAAGTATCCAATGTTTGGTAGTACTCATCTTTTAAAAAGGGGATAAAACCCTTTTAAAGGACTACAGCCCTATTTTACTCTTAAGCCACGTCTATAAGTTGTTTTCGAGGGTAATTTCAAATCGTCTCGCAAGATGACTTGACGAATTCCAGCCTCCTGAACATGCCGGGTTTCCAGGAGGATTTAGCACCATAGACCACATACACCAGTGAGGCAGGTAATACAGAAGTCTGAAGAGTATAACCAGCCCCTGTGTCTTGCTTTTGTGGACTATGAGAAGGCATTTGACTCCGCTGAAACCTGGGCGGTTCTGGAGTCTTTGCAGCGTTGTCAAGTGGACTGGCGATACATCGAAGTGCTGAGGTTTCTGTATGAGGCCGCATCCAACTGCGCGGAAATGTGGCAGGGGGATGTTACATCCCCGAAATTGTTCACTAATGTACTGGAAGATATGTTTAAGACGCTGGATTAGAACGGAATGGGCATTAATATCGATGGCGAGAATATCTCACACCTACGATTGCCAATCGTCCTAATGGCGGAGTTGCAAGACTTGCAAAGTATGCTGACCAACCTAGATGAAACTTCTCGACGCCTCGTTCTCGGAATGAATATAGATAAGACCAAGATCATGTTCAACGAACTTATTGACTCGGAACCGATTGCAGTTAATGGTGTGCCTCTTGAAGTTGTTCAACAATATGTTTACCTTGGGCAAAGGCTAGCACTACCTCATACGACAAACAAACAAACCTTGGGCAAATATTGCAATTGGGTAAAAACAACTTTGAGAAGGAAGCCAATAGAATAATTCGGGGTT
This sequence comes from Alsophila aescularia, assembly GCA_946251855.1. NCBI lineage: Eukaryota > Metazoa > Arthropoda > Insecta > Lepidoptera > Geometridae > Alsophila > Alsophila aescularia. The sequence goes on along the minus strand of OX276373.1, from coordinate 23,482,997 downwards.
TCAGCTGGGTTGGGCAGCATTTGGCAAGCTTCGTCAGGTCTTCTCGTCGTCCATACCACAGTGCCTGAAGACAAAAGTCTTCAATCAGTGCGTCCTACCAGTCATGACGTACGGAGCCGAAACGTGGACACTCATGGTCAAAGTAGTTCACAAATTTAAGTTCGCTCAGTGAGCTATGGAGAGAGCTATACTTGGAGTTTCTCTGATGGACAAGATTCGTAAATGAAGATATCCAACGGAGAACCAAGGTAACCGACATAGCTCAAAGGATACGCAAGCTAAAGTGGCAGTGGGCTGTCACATTTCCCGACGAGCTGAAATCTATTGGGGTAGACGAGTTGTCGAGTGGAGACCACGTTTAGGCAAATGTAGTGTAGGATACACACTACATTTGACCTGTGTGTGACCACAGGGTCAGGTGGAGTGACGACCTGCGAAAAGCGGCTGACTGAAAATGGATGAGGAGAGCTGAAGACCGAGCTCAGTGGCGTGTATTAGGAGAGGCCTACGTCCAGCAGTGGTCTGATATAGGCTTATGATGATAGTGATTATTAAAATTATTATAATTAATGCACATAATTATGTTTTTTACTTATTTTAGAAAGAAAATATTATATATTAGAGAAAGCGATAATAATAATCATCATCATTATGTCACCTTCTAGAAGTCCACTACTGAACTTAGGCCTCCCCCAAAGAGCGCCATGACGAGCGATCTTGCGCCACCTCCATCCACCGACTTCCTGCGATGGCTACAATGTCGTCGGTCCATCGTGTAGGGTGTCTCCCCACACTTCGCTTGCTTGTTAGTGGTCGCCATTCGAGAACCTTTAATCCCCAGCGGTTGTCGGTTCTGCGAACTATATGGCCTGCCCATTGCCACTTCAACTTACAAACTCTGAAAGCTGTCGGTAACCTTGGTTCTTCTACGGATTTCTTCATTTCGGATAGTGAAACACCGAGCATAGCTCTATCCATTGCACGCAGCGCGATTTGAGCTTGTGTATTAGAGCAATAGTTAGCTACCACGTCTCAGTGTCGTATGTCATTACTGGCAACACGCTCTCTGTGGTATCTGCGATGAGAAGATATGGCGTAACTTCCCGAGCGCTGCCCATCTGAGTTGGATTCATCGGTTGACCTCTTTGTCGAAGTTGGATCTACCCAGTTGGATCGTTTGACCTAAATTGACATAGTGATCAACAGCTTCGATAATATCGTTCCCAACATAAACCGGCATGGGTGCGATATGGGCATTTGACATGATGTTCGTCATATCTATGTTCATTTTAAGACCCACCTGTTGGGGAACAATATTGAGGTCACTGAGCATTGTGCTTAGGTCTTCCAGGGTTTTTTTACGGAGTATGCAACGATCTTCACCTAATGGAAAGCGATGATGTGGTCGAAGGTGTAGCACGCTTGCCTAGTAGATACCTATTCACTCTTGACTTGAACACACCTGGGTTATAAATAAACACTGACGAGGGCAGGGCATTCCACTCCTTTGCAGTTCTTATAATAAATGAAGAAACGTAACGCTTCGTTCTTGTGCGAGGTATTTCAACTATAAAAGGGTGGTGCTTTGCTGATCATCTAGTCGTAAGGTGATGGAAAGGTGATGGGGGAATCAGGTTGTGCAGTTCTTGTGCACACTCTCCATAGTGTAATCTGTAGAATACCGACAGGCTTGCTACCTCACGTCGATGCGCGACTTTGATGCTTACTCTTTACTAGAGTGTCATCCCCAATGAGCCTGATAGCACGTCTTTCAATTGAATCGAAAGACTAGAGCTGATACTTGGCAGAACCATCCCAGAGGTGGCAGCAGTACTCCATACGAGATCGGACCTGTGCTTGATAAAGATTCAAAAGCTGTCCCGGTGTGAAGTACCGCCTTAGACAAAATACGAAGTTTTTTTGCAGCTACCATGGCTTTGGATTCAATATAAGACCCAAAATTCAGGTTTGATGTGAGTTCGACACCCAAAAGTTCCAGATGGTCGCCTATTGGTATTGTTACACTTTGGGTTTCTACCATGATGATTATATCATCAGCAAGTCGGAGGTGAGTGATGCATTCGCCATTCATGTTACCACCATATCCGTTCCAGTTCAGAAGTTTGAATATATCTTCCAGTGCAGAGTGAACAGTTTCAGAGAAATAATAATAGCCAATCGCTGACCGCTTTGGTTCCGCTGTCCAAATCTAAACTGCCCCTCCAAACTTTCAGTTCATGCCATAGTCACCACGTTTGGCCGGCGGATTGGTGACCGCAGTGTTACAAATATGTACTTGGAGGACGCTGCTGCCCATCTTCAAGTGTGTATTCCCTTAGTCGCCTCTTACGACATCCACGGGAGGATTGGGAGGGTTCTTATTCTAAGCCGAGACCGCCATGACAAAACCGAACCGATAATATTAAAACAAAATCTAAAAAAGGGCTTTTTTATAGAAAAAGACATTTAATTCCAAAACTAACAGAGTTTTTCATGTACGTATTTTTAGCAGCTGCAGTTAATAAAAGTATTTTTATAGGATATTTCCATCGCTCCGTGATTCGGAAGGCACGTTAAGCTGTCGGTCCCGGCTGTTATTGATTAATAGCCATCGTTAAGCCATGTCAGAGGCCTTCGGGTGGCCTGATAAACTCTGACACCAGTGGCCAGCACTACCCCTACCTCCCACCCCTTGGCAACGCCCTTGGATGCCATATAACTTACCGAAAAGACTCGTAAAGCTAAAGTCTAAATATTTGACAAAATTATTACGAGTGTCATTCTCGCTGTTTGCAGCCGGTTTGACGTCGTGGATTGTGCTCTCTTCTCTTGGTTTGAACTGAAAAGAGGCAGACAATTTTTGTTCACAAAAGTTAAATTACCAACAGGATTCATTGTATTGTACTGGATAGAAAAATCATTATGTAGTTAAAAATCAACTTTAATTCCATTTACAAAAACCTAGTGTTTTTTGACAAATTTTACTGTACCCTGTTTCAAAATCTTAGATATTTTATGTAACCAAACGGAATAACAGTGCAAAAAAAACCGCCCTAAAATCGTGAAATCCATAATTTGAGATAAAAAATTGTTTTAAATATATTCTTGAATTATTGAACTGTTTTTGCTTTTACTTTTGTATGATAGTATTGATAGTCATTCTAAACAAATTTAGACTGAGCCAAAGTTTTTTTCGTGCAATTATTTTTCTTAGACTGTGAACAATGCAGGCATTCAAAACATTTCGCGCAATCGCTAGCTACCATTTTGTTATGTTTTTTCTATGTTTGTGAATTTGATGCTTTACTCCCCGTCACTTGGTTACCTGTCAATGCCCTCACAGACACAATTGTACAAAACTTCAGCTGATCTATGTTTTAAATTCAGGTAATTTCTATAATTTTTTACCAATAAAAGCCTCGTATAAATTTGTCGAACCTTAAATTTAATAAATTTACAAAATAAATTGGATAGCTATGGATAGCTTGACCAGAGGGCTGAAAGCTCCAACAGGAAAGGGCAGACTACTAATAATAAGCCATATAGGCAGCAAAGATTGTGGTTTTGTTGAAGGTGGTCTGCTTGTGTTCCAGTCTAAAACAAATAGTGCAGATTATCTCCAAGAAATGAACTCGGAGTGCTTTGAAGAATGGTTACAGGAGATTCTGCTAAAGTTCAAGCTAGATTCTGTTTTGGTGATGGATAATTCCCCGTACCACAGCCGAAAAGTGGAGCTGATCACTACTACCGCCTAGAAAAAAGCCAATATCCAAGAATGACGTTGGTTTTGTTTTGTAGGATTCATATCCTATTGGTATGCAAAAGTTTGAATGTTTGTATGTTTGTTTGTTTGTTAATCAGTAACGTCGTAACTCTTAAAGGCATAGAATAATAGAACAATTAAAATGTCTTCCCAAAAAAGGAGTGTTATGATTTAGACTTTATGTAGGTATGTCTGTATCCATATGGGAGAGTTAGTTTATTCCACCATAACTTCGAAACGCCTCAACCGATTTAGATGTTGCAGCATTGCTAGAATCCTCAGATTTTATCAGTTGACATAGGCTATCAATCTATAGCAGGGGTCGGCAAGTACATTTTAGTGGGGTCCGGATAATGTTGTTTTTTTTTACCGAGGTCCAGAAAAAAACTGATAATGATTAAGTAGGTACTATTATTTATTTTGCTTTCAAATTAAATTATCAATACGTAAAATTAATGCGAGAATTTACACTGAAGGTCTTGAGCAAGTTAGTTTATTCACGAAGGGAATATTAGTATATGTTAGTTTGGTTCACGAAGGGAACAGCAAAATTAAATGCGAAGTGTGTCTGTAATGTGGGCGTCCGTAAATAGCAAACTATATTTTTTCTTCAAAAAATTCATCTTAAAAATATTCGCAAACATATGAAGAGCCAAACATAGTGGCCAGATTCATAGCTAGTTTCTTGAAATTTTCATACTTTTCTGAAACACGTTTAGGTACCCCAAAATTCTTTAGTGGATGCAGTTTTATACAATTGAAAGGAAATATCTTCTTGAAAGTCAATTATCTCCATTTGAAGTAAAAATCTTTTCAAGTCTAATCAAAGCGTGTGCGTATAGGCCACATACATAACTAATTAAATCACTTGTAAACTACTTGTAAAATAGGTACTATTAGGTAACTAGAATAATTACTAAGTGAGATTCTACGTGGCTTTCAAACGTATGAATATAGGGCTAGTTATATGAAAATATTATTTAAATTAATATATTTAACAATATTTGGCGGCCCGAGGTTCGACCGTCCGCGGTCCGCCTGTTGCTGATCGCTGATCTATAGAATTGGCAAAGACAATTCAATTCATTACGGCCAAGGAAGTTATATGTACTTACGTACAACTGGAATGATATCTCTCATATAAAAAAGTGGTCTCACCGAAAACGTAATTTAAAAAGAAAATGCGAGAAAAGGAAGTATACGGAAGATCGGAAGTCTCTTTCTCTCTCGTACAAAGTTTCAGAGTTTTCGCACAGACTAAAATAAACTTGCGAAATAATCATCACAAAGACACCTGTACCAAAGAGGTCACCTATTTAATATATTTACATAGTACATCCTCTTTGGTGTCAGATGAGATTTTATATACTATTCTGGAAATTAAAGAAGTTCTTGTCCTGTTTAAATCGTTTTCAAGGTCAAATAATCGATACCCCGATTTTTCTTTGAAGATATCGTTCCAGTTGTACGTAAGTACATATTACTTCCTTGATTACGGCACGGCAGTCATATTGGTTTTAATAAAAGGGTTTATAATAGTGCTGTGCGAGAGCAAAGCCGGGAGAAATAGAAACAAATAATATTTTGGGCAACTGGCATGTCACTTGTCAGTGACTTTTTGAGACATTTTTTTGTTTACATAAAATATCTAAGATTATGGAACAGCGTATAGACCTGTTTTCCTGTTAGTATTTGATTGTAAGGCCTGAAAGTCTGAATTAAAATCTAGGTACTTACGTATTTGGTGGGTCTTGTGTCTTCCCTACTGCTGCTCTCTGACACTCTACTGCTGCTCTCTGATTCTGACACACTACTGCTGCTCTCTGATTCTGACACACTACTGCTGCTTTTTGATTCTGTCACACTACTGCTGCTTTTTGGTTCTGACACACTACTCCTGCTTTCTGAGTGGTCCTCAATATCAGACTCCTCAGATGAAAATGAGTCATCCGAGTCTGTGTTCAGATTTTCTCGCTTTGCAGGATCTGCTTCTATACGACTTTGCAGAATACTGACTGTAAAAAAAACAATACATGAGCAGATAGGTATGAAAATACTAGCAACAATAATAAATATACTTTAAAATAAGTTAATTAAAAATCATTTAAAAAAAGCTTTTATGCAGTAGCCATGTCATGGTGAAACTTAGAACGGGCTATCGCAATTAAATGCGTATACAACATTTCGTGTCTGCGCTGTTAACCGTTGAGGAGTTCCCTTGTCAGGACCCAACCCTGAGTGCAGCAACCATGTTATGGTAAAACATAAAACCAGCTATCATAATAACAAGCTTATAAAAAAAACGTGTTTGTGCTTTTGACCGTTGAAGAGTTCCTTTATCTGGAGACCATGTCATGGTAAAACAAAATTTTGTGTGTGCTGTTAATCGTTGAAGAGTTCAATTGTCCAGCTATTCCTGGATGTCGATTCAGGTCATGCTTACCATAAAAAATGAATTGTCATTGGAACTGAACCAACGTGATAAGAGGAAGTGGTTCTAATTCAGCTTGCAAGATTTGACCTAAACAAAGATTCATACATTGCAAGTTAAATAAATGCTTTTAAAAATAACACTATACGCTACGCTTAGATACGTGTAATATATATGAGTGATGCTTACTCTGTCTTTCTAAAATATCGTTTATTCGTTTAATATCCTGAATATTTGCAGATGCTGACGCACTCTGTAGCCTACTGATTACTGTGGCCAACAACTCGGGTTTAGCTATCTGAAACAACATAACATAACATGATATGTTACATAATTTTATAAATTATATTATAGGTAACATATTAGATGCGCCCCCCGCTACCGTTTCACCCGCGTGAGGGATGATGATGACGACGATGATGCTGAAAGTATCCTATGTGTTATTCCAGAGTATAAGCTACCTCCATTCCAAATGTCATCAAAAACCGTTCAGCAGATATCGCGTGAAAGCTCCCCAAACAAGCAAACAGAGAACGTTTCACTTTTAAATATTGGTTTGGATTATAGGTAAATATTAAAATTGAAAAGGTATGAACACATAAAAACAAGATCTTCGCAACAGGAAAATTAATTTATCATAGGCCATAATAAGTACCCATACATACCTGAGCATCACATCCTGCAGCTTCTGCCAATTCAGCCATCGCATGTGTCGTCTCATTTCGTCGCTCCTTTTCGTATAGAGCGTTACGGGCTCGGCGTTCTTCCTATGATAAAACTTGATAATCATTCAAAACAATACTAAAATGTATAACATACTACTATTAAGAAAGTATTGGAAACTCACAAAAGAAAGCGGAACTCGGTTTTTCCCGGCAGGTCTACCGCGTCTCCTGTTGCTCTTATTCGTAGACGGGATTTTGATGCATTGTCCCTATTGAAAAAACGGTACAGTCTGTAGTAACGAAAGACTAAGATAATATTTAACAACAAATGAAACGAGTCAATACCTTAAGAGCCATGACGTTGCTTTTAAAATATATTTGGAAATACTAAAAGACACAGAGAACTCTTCTAATTTCTTCACACTTTTTAACTGAACTGCACTTGACGGTTGCAAAATGTTAACTAAAAAGTTAAAATGGGGACGAACCTCTAAATACCATCCCTTGTACCAGCGTATACGCATTTACCCCGAAATGCACCGGGGGATTACTGTATTGTCTTCAGTAGGTAATTAGGGCGTCAGGTAGTCGGTCGGTGTAATGATAATCCATGGTAACTATTTGCACTTGCAAGTACCTAGGTGTATCAAATTAATAAATTGCAAAATGATTATTACTTGAAATAATCCATACTTATAATAAAGCAATAAGAACGAAAAAGTCTAGGTATACAAAGAAGTTTTTTTAAATCGTGTCTTTCTGTTTGTCTGTATGTTTGTTCGCGCATCACGTAAAGACTACTACTACATTTGACATTATTTTAGTAGGTACAGAATTATCGATTTACAGTAGCGTTTAGCCTCGACTTCTATTCTATAACCGTATCCTCCGAATTAGTTAAAGACTATATAATAATATTTAAGAGTACCTGCGTGTCATTGAGGGCAGTGTCACATACAAATAAAACTACGTAACAGCTAGTCATCCATCTTGTACATTCTGTCTGTGTAATCATAGGTAGATGGTACCTACATAAAATATTAAAATTAAAAAAACAAGCAATAGATGTACGTATTCCACACTTAACTAATTAGTTGGCGAGACAGAAACGAAAGCTAATGCTTTTAGCTTTCGTAACCATCTGCAGGTACTTTTGTTGCCAAACTCGCAAATATGTGTAGTTATATTATAATCTCCACTAGCCTAATACTTAAATTAGACATCTCTAAATAGGATCACATTTTTTTTTATTGCTACCTGATGGACCGCAATAACAAGGTCGTTTTACCCCTAGATATCATTGTTGGAAACTCCGCATTGCGCCGTAACAAACTTTAACTATGACACCATAGGGTGTCCTAGAGAGTTTCACCTTGCACCGTATGGCATTCAACCTTTTTTGTACCTAACTACTGTTAAGCTCTGGTATACTGTGACATACAGACAAACATTGAACACATTTGTGTTCCTTGTTACACTTAGCTCTACAATTTGGCTTCAACATCTATTTTATTTTGTAAAATCATCTGTCAATAAACATACAGGCTACCTTTTATATTAACCTATTTTATTATAATACAAGTTATGCCCGCGGCTTTGCTTTGTTAAAAGTTACCTATATGTAATTCCAGGACCAAAAGTACCTATTTCGTTCAGCCGTCAAATAGTTTGTATCGATTGCTTGGCTCTAATCACTGGATTGAGATACTAATCACACCAGTTTTTAAGCTATCTAACAGTGAAACCCCCATCGCAATCGGCCAATAAAAACTGTTTTATGTAATACGCTTACAAACAAACAGACGGAAACGATTAAAAAAAACTTATTCAATAGCTTATTTTAAGTGCCCTAGACCATTTTTTTATTATCTTCATTTTACAGTTTTGTTTGTACTAACTGCTTTATTATAAGTATAGATATTTTTATTTATAAATTAATAACGTGTAAATTGAATAAAAAAATAATAACACGATAATGAAACAAAATGCAGATGACTTGAATAGGTTGGTAAGTACTAGGTTATTAATATACCTACCTAGGTATAAGAATATTATTATTCTTTCGCGTATGGGCCATGCGTTCATGCATTTAGTCAATTGGTTCAAGAACTAATTAGTTACACTTATCTTACTTTTACCCACAGTCTAACTCTGATCCAATTGGTCTTATTGAATCTGGGTGGTGTGTGTACCTATTTGGACAGCACGCCACACGAGCTTTCTGCTAGGCCAACGTCACGTCGATACAAAACCTTGCAAGGTAATAGAAAGTTTTGCTCATTTTGCGAGGTTGATTGAGTTGAACCCTCGCTACCCTCGACCTGTGGCGTGCTGACCAAACACACACGCACACCACTGGTCAGCACACACACCCACCAGTTTTAATAAGACCAATTAGATCAGATTAGATTACTTTGTGCTTAGCGACTTTGTGCTTCCCCAAGCACAAAGTAATCTAATGACACGATGTTCTGGCAGATGGTCCTTGAGAACCAGTTCCATGTCTTTACCACCTTCGACCACATCGCGCGCTAGCAAGTAAACATTTTTCATGTTTACTGGCCTCACTCCAACGTCCATCATCAGATTAAGCAGCTGGCAATAGCATTAGGACAAGAAACAATACAAAACAATCGTTTTATGACGCCCATGATCTACTTGTGAGAATTTTGCAAGCCTTTTTAATTCTATCGCATTAGGGGTCTGGTTTAACTTTTACCTGAACCTTGCTCGCGGCTTATCTCTGACTAAGAATTACCCATTATTATGTACTCGTATCTACTCCTCGAATCCTGACCTTGTTATGTTTTTTGAATTTGCCTCATTAACTTTATTAAGTACGGTTTTTATGCCCTAGTTAGGAACTTGGTTGTAAGTAGGTACCTATCTACTCAGTGATAGTTACGGTTCTATATTTCAAGAAAATGGTTTAGACTTCTGCAGGTTTATCTATTTTCAATATGCTGCGAATCTTATTGTAAATGTAAGCAACACTAGCTCTCGGCGGTTTTTTCCATCGGGTATCGTATCGGTTCGTTAACGGCACCGACATTAGATACCTACGATGTATGAGGAGTGTCACAAGTTAAAAGAGGCAAGTGCCCAATAACATCTCTAGAATCTTCTTGTCTAGAAATTATAGTGCGTCTTAATTATTTACTAGGTTCTCAGTTGATAGCTTTTGACAATAACTGTCAAAGCTAACGATTGTCATCGGCCGATTTTGGTTGTAAAGCAATCACTATGTCGCGACTGCAGGCCCAGCATTGTGGATTAACCTACTTATTTTCTATCTGAGATGAGATGGTGACTGAGATCAAAAGTGTATTTCTCAAACATGTTCTCATCATCGCTGAAACGCGCTAATACTTTCATCTGTCTCCTTCGATGGCAATCGAAGTTCTCAAAAACTCGCATCCTTTCATTGATACTACATAAATAATAGAGCTCAATGCATCCTTTGCCTTGTTTTACCGTTTGTAGTACCATACAATAAATAATATGGTAGTACGTACAAAATTCAGAGGCATATTACGCTCCGCTGTAGTTCATCACGCAAACTTTGCCGTCACGGTTCGTAGTGCAACGATCGCTAACAAGCGTCCCTATGAGAACGCTAGAAATAAAAATATTTTGCAATAGTCCCACCTACTAGCAGAACAAAAATGTAGGACCACGAGAAAATACCCCAAATAATTGCAATTTATTTTGAAAAGTAACGGTATACGGTGGACGCAAAATGCAGCGGGTGTGTCACCATTGCCACATCACATTTTCACTTTGTTCAGAGATTGGAAAACTTGAACCATAATACAGGTAGACGACGGGAGTAAAAAGTGCCCCCGGTATAGCCAGATGAACTAAGGTGGACCATTGAAAGAAATAAAAACCTCTGGTACACCCAGTTATCTTGAGGTGGACCACGGGAAGATAAAATTGCCTCTGGTTCAGCCAGGTGAACTAAGGTGAACCATGGAAAGTGATAAAAACCTCTGGTACACCCAGTTATCTTGAGGTGGACCACGGGAAGATAAAATTGCCTCTGGTTCAGCCAGGTGAACTAAGGTGAACCATGGAAAGTGATAAAAACCTCTGGTACACCCAGTTATCTTGAGATGGACCAAGGGAAGAAAAAAGTGGAGATAGCTCGTATTTATTTTATTCTTACGATTGAAGTACCTACATTTGTTTTTTTTTATGGATCACTAAGGTACAAGTAAGTATACCTACGCTATTATCATTGCGCTCGCTACTATTAATTACTATACACGGGCGTATGCTAGGTACCTACCATGAATAGCCTATTAATCACATTTGTGTTTTGTAAGTAGCGCACTAGCCAGTCCGGGTACAACAGAGTTGCAGTAAACAACTAAACTATAACATTTTGTCATGTTAACCAAAGTGTTAGCATTATAAACCAAGTATTTAATTTGAAAATTTCAGCACAGTTGCTGGCGCCATGATCACGATATAACTATGCTCTTGCGTCCGGGGAGTTTAAGGACAGACTTCTCGATCTACCACATTCTCACTCGTTTGTACGATACATTAGTACCACCGTTCTCACAGTCACTCAAAACTCGAACTTGTTGAATTGTGTAGAATTGCAGGTACAAAATAAAACGACTCTCTAATGCACACCAAAATATACATAAAGTACTTAAACTTAATAACAATAAAAACATATATACGTATATTTTCATCACTTGTACAAACAGGTTCCTTAAGTTAATTGCTTAGGTAAGTAAGTACGTCTTCATTGAAAACCTGTTTTGTGTGAGACTGGTGCCTGAAGTGGGATTCCGAAGAAACATGTAATACATCCACTCCGTAATGGAATACGTAAGTACCTAAATTATTTAGGAATCGAAGATAATGTAATCTGAAGCGAAACGGAAGGCATGATGAAGAAAGAATTAAAAAAAAGTAGTAGCTTTGTGAGCTGTGGACCTCATATCGAGTCTGTTTTTGCACAGCCACAGAATAAATAATAGTATGGCTTAAAACTGAATATATGTTCACATTTATAAATATGGGCTCCATATCTCCGCCATTTTGAAAATATTAGAAATACTGAATCGACAAAAATAACATATAATCATCGAATTGCTTATAAAATTTCACGAGAATCGTTTGAAAAATGCGAGCTGTAGAGGAGAACAGCCGGACATACGAAAGCATTTTTGCCTAAGCTGAAACGGAGAGGCTTCGCTCGGTTAAAAAGACAACTCAGTTTTTTTATTTGTTCGTTTTCAAATACACTTACACAATTATATCAAGCTAGATTAGTAAGCGTAGAGAAAACCCACAATTACTTGATTCGAAACAAAAAAATAGTCAATTAAATTAGAATTAATAAAAATTATATATTATATAATATTAATATATTCGGGACAATTCCACACTAATTACCTAGCCCCAAACTAAGATACCTGTACTATAGATAGATAGATAGAAAATTCTTTATTGCACACATAAGATAGGTACATAGGCGAACTTAAGCTAGCAAGCATTATCTTCCAGTTAACCTCGGTGTACTATGGGCACTAGACAACGGATAAACATACATAGATACGAATATTACATCCATGACTCGGAAACAAACATTTCTGCTCATCACACAAATGATTGCACCTTGCAGGATTCGAACCCGCGACCGTTCGATTTCGTACCTAGGGTCTCTAGCAACTAGACCAACCGGTCGTCAAATAATATCATCTGTGAATTCAGAATACCCCCACAGATGCAAAATTTAAAACTAGTACAGGTAAAATGGATGTCTTATTGCTAAACAACAATTTCTTCCAGGCAGGTATTGCTTATCCAAACTGACTGGTCATACCAACTCCGGCCTGAATCAACCAATCCAAAAGTTTAGGGTAGTCTTGACCGTTATTGATGCATCTATTCTCTTCAGCAGTAGGCAGGGTGTCTATCAGTGTTTTTGAAAAGGTCGTTAGGATCTCCGCCTGGTTGGCATTCTGAAAGAGATGAAGATTATTGAACGACTTTCAACACGACACGAACGAGTTCTCAATTCGTCTTAATTTTTGTTTTTACGTGTGCTTTTCACTCAACGGGATTTCTGAATCAATTTCGATGTTTTTATTATTTGTGTTTGTATGAGTAGGCATATTTTCTTAGTTCAATACTCCCCAACTTAGTTCAATACTCCCCAAGTACTCAATGGCAACTGTCCAAGCCGAGGTTCGTACCCCCTGGGTGGCCTTGAGCAAGTGGCCAAAAACTTAACTTTGGCGTGCGCCTTCTGCGTCACGCATTGTGGCGGAGCGCTTTCGCGCCCGCCCCACCGTGACGCTGTAGAGGTCAGCTATAGAACAACAGCACATATACTATTTAAAAAAAAAAAAATTTGATTCAAAGAATTAGTAATTGTACTATTATTTATTTTGTGGAATTAGTTAACTTTTCCAGTGCTTGTGACACCGATAATAACAAAATATAACTTCGACTACATTGTATCAGTCACATCACATTATAGAGTTTCTAGCGACCGCCCCGGAACCGCACGGGTGAAATTTAAGAAAAAAAATGAGGGGGAAAAATTTATCTCATCTTCGCTGTCCGGCTCATCACCAAATGTGCCATGGAGGCTGCCAATAATTTGTTTATTTTCAATCCCTGCTTTCCTTTTTAGGAAAGCAGGCTAGCCTAGTCATACTTACTCTGTAGGTAGTGATAGCAGACTCCACAACTCGCCCCAGCAGCAACATTTCACACCTGTCCACGTGCCCACGGATGCTATCCTCCAGCGCATGCACTGTCCGACCCTCGCCTTCCAGTACCTGGACTGTCTTTACTTCACTGGAAGAACAAGCGCCTAGAGAGTCGCATCCTTCCACCCAAATTTCCGTTCCTGTAGTACCTGTACATAAAATACTTGTTTAGGTCAATGAGAGTACCTGACAAAGATTTCACAAGTTCGTAAGAGCCTTACCAACATACGGCAAGAAGGACTCAATGGCCAGATGCTCCAAGTAAGACCCTAGCATTAGAGTGTCATTGGTACCAAGACTGCAGTAAAATGAGTACCGCAACGGACTGTCAGGATCTGTAGCTGCGAGGGTGCTGAGGCGAAACACAGTTTCCATAGCTGTTCCATTTTCCGGCGACACCTATAAAAATGTAGATTAAAAAAATTATCTAGGCCCATTTTTTTTTTGGATCCATTGTCTTATTTTTGCGAGTTATCCTGAAAGAGTTTCAGACGGATAGCTGATCGATAAGTGCTCGAAATTTGAGTTGCAAGATTCCGCCCGGAACGACAGACAGATAAGCAAACAAGAAAGTGAATAAAAACGTGGTAACGTGGCATAATGTTTTTCAGCTCATTTTGTTTAAAATGTGTCATGCTAATCTTCAAAACAAAATGGCGATTGGCAATTTGTGAGAGACAAAATATTTCTTTTTTAATGGCTTCCTCGCGACATTTTTTTGATGAAAAATGGCCAGAAGATGATGGTGTTAATGTAATGGAATGCCTTCCGCCTCATTTGAAAATTTAATTGAAACGTTTAATGTGTTAAAAGAATTAGATTTGCTTATAAACTTTCGCGATTCGAACACATAGTTATATATTTAAACGGGACTTAATCGCGCTGAAAACTTAATATTTATTTACGTTCGATCAATGCATTGAACGGGACTTAATCAATGCATTGATCGAAACGTCGATGTAAATAAATATTAAGTTTTCAGCGCGATTAAGTCCCGTTTAAATATACCTATAACTATACATTTGCTTACCTACATACTTTTAATAAATTTGAAATATGACAGACACACACACTCATATATTATACCTATAGCTAAATCAATAAGGTACAAATGTATCTACACTTAGATCCTTATTATATGAAAAAATAATATGAGTTATGCTTTACCTTGATTTCAGCAACTTTAGGACCTTCATTCAACTCAAAATTGATATCCCCATACACGATTCCCTGAGTTTCGCAACCAAATGTAAGGGAGCATTCACACTGCGCGACGAAACGCGCTCTGCCGGCCGCTGCGTGCATTTCAGCGGTCACCTGCCGCCACTCTGTCTCGTTCGTAAAGTCCGTGAGTTCATTCAAGAAGTTCTCTTCTAGTGAATAAATGATTACAGAGTCTGATAGGGCTTGGCCGTGCTGAAAAGCGAAAAAAAACAAGCTATCATATACTTATCTGAAGCTTATTTATATATTATAGAATATCGTTGATCTGAAGGTACATTTTACTGGTTCTTAACCCATTCTATACCTACTCTAAACAGTTTTAGAATGTAGTTCAATTAGCGCTTAAAGATTTCGATGAAAATCACAGATTAAGGTTTTAAAACATGTACCTACTAAAGCCGAGTCCGCTGCGGCATGTTTTCGTGTTAGCTAACACACTAACATGTTACTAACACGAAAATAGGGCGTGGCTTTGGAGTTATAGCAAGCTAACACGTTATCGGTTGCGGATGGCAAAACATCACACGCGTTCGCCTGCTGGGGGGTTTGTAGTCGTAGTTCATTTTGTGTTGGTACCTACTCGTGCCGTCAACATGTCTGCTGGATATTTGAAAATCGTAACCTCCCTTTGTAGCATAAAATACTTGTAATTGTATATTATACAGAGACTAGCATTTTGTGAGTCGGATCAATGGATTGGAATCAAAGCTAACACGTCTTCCTCGTCGGAACTCATTTGGGAGAATGATGATAATAATAATTGCTAACAAAAAGCTTATTCGCAGTGGACGGGCTGGTTACTAACATGTTGTATAACATGGTTAGCTAATAACATTTTATTAGTAACATGTCGCAGTAGACCCGGCTTTACACAGTATAATAAGTTCGTTAGTTTCGTTACTATCACATTAAGGATGTTTATCATATGAAATAAATTAATTTATAAAACTCCCCTAGAAACAGATTTGAATACATCTGTGTCAACTTCGAAAAAATTGGGGGAAACGAGACGAGAGTGGGAGAGGGAGAGGGAGAGGGAGAGGGAGAGGGAGAGGGAGAGGGAGAGGGAGAGGGAGAGGGAGAGGGAGAGGGAGAGGGAGAGGGAGAGGGAGAGGGAGAGGGAGAGGGAGAGGGAGAGGGAGAGGGAGAGGGAGAGGGAGAGGGAGAGGGAGAGGGAGAGGGAGAGGGAGAGGGAGAGGGAGAGGGAGAGGGAGAGAGAGAGAGAGAGAACGAGTGTATAAATTTATGTGTGTAACCCAACGCACACATGTGGCAGTTGTGTGTGTGTGTGTGTGTGTGTGTGTGTGAGTGTGTGTGTGTGTGTGTTTGTGTGTGTGTGTGTGTGCGGGGGGGGGGAATAGAGAGAGGGATCGTGTGCGTGTGTATGCGTGTGTGCGCCTGTGCGTGTTTGTATTATAATTATTTTGCTAAAGGACGACGCTAACAAATCAAATAGGGATTTTAAAACGTACCGGAAAGTCATCAGAAGTATTATAAGAGCTCAAGGACGCCAAAAAACGATCATTAGCGAAGTACCAAGTGAGAGTACAGGCCGGAGCGACATTGGTTGCGTTGGCAGTCAACGTTATTTTACTGTGCTCGTTGACCTTCCGTGTCTGAGGCTGTATCTGCAACAACACATGCTATAAGCCTGAGAAACTAACCCATTGACCAGTATATGAAACAGGCCGAGTAGCCCTACAGTATATACCAAATTTCATGAAAATCCGTACAGTGTTGTTCAGTTTGAGTGCTGAGTGGTATAAAGTTTAACATAACATACACACAAACTTTGACATATATAATATTATTGTAGCATAGCAGGATAGGATTATTAAATTTAAGTATTATAAACTAAAAAATAAGCAGACGTTGAAGATGTTTTAGTATGATAGGTACTTTTGTAAATGAATATCTTGCCCGCATTCTTTGAAACATTATGAATAGCAACAAAGCTTAGTTAGAAAATTCCTGGGAACCAAAACATATTTTCTAGAATTACGGATTAGCTTCAGACGATTTCCAACTAAATAGATTAGGGTATTCCAGTTGTACTCACATACGAAACCGCAGGTAGCTAACACTGTAAATAGGAGTGGGTCGCGCCGTTGTTTTGATTCTCTACCATTGTGTAAGGAAAGGTGTTGGTTGCTATCTAATTAGCAGAAATTGTAATTACCTCAATAACAGGTAGGTTAGGTTCTACAACATGTATGGTGGCATTGGCTCTCGCGTGCTGCTCTTGTATGGTAACTGTTAGAGAGATTTCATATCTGTTGAAAAAATCAAAATTTTACTGGAATATTTCTTGATTCTGTAACCAATCACAACAACAAGCATTGCTTATGTCAGAATTTTATTCAAAAAAACTAATATTGGTTTTAACATTTTCGTCTATTCCCGTTGTCCCCCACTTCACATTGATATTAAAGGTATCTATGTGCCTTTAAGTATATATAATTGTAATGACTGTTTGTTGTTTGTTTGTCGTACCTACTAGTGCTGGCCTCTGGTGTGAGAGTTTGTCGGGCCGCCGAGGGGCCTCTGACATAGTTTAACGACTGCTATTAATCAATAACAGCCGGGACTGAGTTAAACGTGCCCTCCGATGCTCGGAGCGATGGAAAACCGCACATAAGAAAAGTCATTGGTGCGGAGCCTAGGACCGAACCCGGAATCGTTGGATTCTAAGTTGCACTATTGAACCGTTAGGATTCCATCGCTCATCACTGTTTTGTCCCAATGTACTTATACCTATATTTTAAGAGGACGCATTTATGATACCAATAATCGCATTAATTGGGCATATTTTGATACACACACACACAGAATAAATGTCAATACTTACCGTCCTAAATTAGGGAGTCCGTTTATTATGGACAAAAGTTTATCATCAATACTTTCAAAGTTTTCACAAGGTTCATTTTCGTAAATACAGTCCCAATCAAACTGAAATGCAATTAAAACTAAAATTACATACGAAAAGTTGCAGTCAGAACGGATTTTTATTCAGTTGAAGACTATTTTTTCTCTGTTTACTCTAAATCATAATTATGTGTCTTATGGTTAAGCATCATCATCATCATCATCATCGGCCTATATGTGTCCACTGCTGGAGGTAGGCCTCTCCTAATGCACGCCACTGAGCTCGGTCTTCAGCTCTCCTCATCCATTTTCTTCCAGTCGCTTTTCGCAGGGCGTCAAACACTACGTTTGCCTAAACGTGGTCTCCACTCGAGAACTTGTCTACCCCAACGGTTATCGGTTCTTCGGGAAATGTGACCAGCCCACTACCACTTTAGCTTGCTTATCCATTTAGCTATGTCGCTTACCTGGGTTCTCCGTCAGATATCTTCATATCTTCTTTATGAAGATATCCGACGGAGAACTAATATAAGCAGCTTAGGCATGAGTAAATAATTTAAATTAAAAATAATGTATAAGAATGTGCCAGAATGTGTTTTTTTTACTGGTTTGGCAATCGTTTGACCACGATCTCACCTGGACCATTATTCTCTATGAACAGTCACACGCGTAACGCGTCTCGCTGTGGAATCGTTCGGAAAAGTACGGTAATTCTCGAACATGCACAAACAATTCCACGCAGATATCTTAACGCGGCGCGTTACGTGGCCGAGTGGCAATAGAGAATAAGGTCCCTGATGGATAGCGAAAAGTTGATTTATAAATCAACATCAACTTTTATCAACATTTTCTAGGCAATGTAAATCTTACTATAAAACCTTATAATGCAGTTTCCAGCGGCGAAAATGTTTGAAATATTATGTTCGCAAATAAACGTTAACTCTTCTTGTCATCTAGGCCATCATCACAGAATAATACTACCCATTATTAAACTACGGGGTACTTGCAACATAAAATAGAGGTCAATTAAACATAAATGAGTGATGGCAACATGTTCTACCTGATCATCTACTAGTTTTCCCGCCCGCGACTTCGTCCGCGCGGACTACTGTTTATAGCGAAAAAGCATCCTATTTTCTTTTAAGATATTAAAAACCAATGCAAAAGTAGGTATAGCACCAATGGTCTTGATGTTGTTTGACCACAGATTATTAGGGGGTAATCTGTGTGTTAGACAGACTTGTTATTTCTTTTCCATGGCAACCACAGACCATTCTGTGATGGAAACCGTTCCTTACAGTAAGTAATCAACATTTTCCAGTTCCGTGGAAACTTTCAATTTTCCGGGATAAAAAGTATCCTATGTTTTATTCCAGGGTTTAAGCTATCTCCATTCTAAATTTCATCTAAATCCGTCCAGCCGTTATCGCGTGAAAGCTCCCCAAACAAACAGACAACGTTTCACTTTTATATATTGGTATCTATAAGATTGGTATGGATATTTTATTCGTTTATGACACAAACTGTATTCATGAAAATTTTACGGGTACTTTCAGTAAGAGACTAAATTATAACATATCATTATTAATACTAAAGTTCTTGACATATCCCTTAGGATTAGTAACCTGAAGTGGAAGTGGGCGAGTCATACCTTTCGAAGGACTGATAACCGTTGGGGAAGACGTGTTCTTGAGTGGAGACCGCGACTCGGTAAACGTAGTGTAGGGCGCCCTCCGGCTAGGTGGAGCGACGATATACGCAAAGCGGCTGGCAGCAGTTGGAAGAGAAGAGCCGAATATCGGGCTCAGTGGCGTGTTTTGCGAGAGGCCTATGTCCAGCAGTGGACTGACACGGATTGATGATGATGATGATGATGATGGTGATGATTATTATTATTGATAACTAACTTGAGCAACATCCCCATAATAGTCGTGATTCTCAACCACCGCATTGAAATTGAACCCATTGTTCACAGTCACAACCAAGACGTCCGAATTGAGGCTCACTGCCAGTCCTCTAAACAAAACTTGAAAAGGCAGGCCGGTCTGAAAGCCAACTGGTATTAGACGCCATATATAAAAGTTTAAACTTTGAATTGATTAAAGAGAAAAGTTCGATGAAGTGGACAGACATTAATTATTAACTGCAACCTTGATTTATTAACGGCAGTGATTTTTCACCCGACTGTGGAGGGTGACGTTTTTGGTTGTATGTATATTTGTTTGTTTCTTTGGCGCATCCTACAGCCCTTGATGGATTTTGATAAATCTATATCTATACTATAATAAAACTGTAACTGGGCTAAATCTGTACATTAAATATTTTTTGAAAATTTTAATTGAGATAAACTTCAAAATAGATATGAAGTGCAAAAAGGTTATTTTTTAATTTTTTGTCTGTCTGTCTGTCTCTTTGAACACGCATCACACTGAAACTACCAAACGGATTTTAATACAACTTGGCACAATCATAGCTGATGTTACGGATTAACATTTAGAATACTTTTTATCCCGAAAAAATAAAGGGTTCCCGCAGGATAAGGGTTGAAAGTTATTTAAAAGAACACGTTTCACGCTGAAACTACTGGACGGATTTTGATGTAACTGAGCATAGTCAAAGTTTATATTATCTGTTAAAATTTAGAATACTTTTACTTCCGAAAAAATTAGGGATAAGGGTCCAAAGTTTATGTTAAATTAAAGTAATAAACATCCGTTTAAAGAACGGTACCAAATTTCGTTAACGAGTGGCCAAGCGGTAACTTGCATGGAATTGTAATCCAGACGTCCGTGGATCAAAACCACGCACTTCTAGATTTTTTTTGCTCCATAATTAAAAGCATTTACGTATCTTATGCGTTATTTTTACATTTTTTAACCCCCAAACAAAGAGACGGGTGTCATAAGTTTAGGGTGTGTATCACTGTATATGTGTGAGTGTGTGTGTGTGTGTGTGTGTGTTTTTTCGTTGTTTTTTTTGGTTGAGCATTGAGGGCAAGGTCGACATGGAAGAGTAGTATCAGCAACATATTATTCGAAAAGAATCGTGCAACGAAGAGAAAAGAAAAGACAAAGAAAGAGCAGAAAGAGAAAAAGAATTCGTCTGAGTGACATTTCATCTCCAGGCTATCTTGCATATTCCTAGCGATGAATTGATGATATTTCATCCTAATCCTATTTCATGGTAATGCATTCTCAAAAAACCACAAAAAATATATGTAAATATGTGATGTGAAAATATTTGATGTCAATATGTGTGAAATTTCACGCGTATTGACTGTTTACAACCTAACCATTTACGAGAATGCATTACCATTAAAGCTTATGGTTTTGCTTGGTCAGAATTAAACGGAAAGAAGGGAAGTTCAGAAATTGTATCGATTATCTACCATTATCTATCTCAATGCATTCCGGTACATGTGAATGAAGGACAAAATTGAAATCAATTTGTAGCTTAACTTTTGTTGTGGGCTGTCCATAAAATTGTTAACATTAAAGTCATAGAACACAATTTTTTGGAATCTGGACATTCCTACATGGAAGTCGATTCGATGCACAGTAGTATAGAGTCAGCACGGAAACATACATCGATTTACTCAATGTCTGAATAGCTTAATGTGTTTCAGAGAACGCGTTCTTCCCGAGCATCGCAACACCAAGTGGCAAAAAAGCCATACAAAGTCAGAGAAATTAAATTTAATGACTAATGATTTTTTGATCTAAAAGAGTTGGCAGCAAATATAATGACGAACAAACTGAAAAATACTTAAATGAAAAGAATTCGATATCTGAAGGGTGAAATGAAGATTTATTACAATTACAACATGTCTAACAACTTGTTTGTTATAGATCTCGTACCTCAAAGCACAATAACGCTTGAGGCTCAGACTCTGACTGATTCACCTCAAGTACCTCAAAATAACTACGGGACCACGAAAAAGAAAATAACTGCAACTGTTGTGAATAAGGTGGTGCAGAGTACAGAGAATTATCTACCCAGGCTTTCTTGTAGTTTCTCAGTTATACAAGGAACCACTACCGATTTCAGTGGCAAAAAAATATGATTTGCTCAAACTATGCCAAAAATGGGTTATTCTCGAAGATTTCACGCCTGGTTCCAAAACATTAAGACGGATAAATCGAGTGTCGACCGCTTAACACATGCTACGGCATCAGATTCTTTGGATGATGAGTAGCAAATATATTTTTCTTCAGCCTATTTTATTTTCCACTGCTAGACATAGGCTTCTCCTTGTGAACGCCACTGAACCCGATCTTCGGTTCTCTTCATACAGTCGCTACCAACTGCTTTTCGCAAGTATACAATAAATTTTTATTATTTTCCTTTGAAATTGTTTCTTTATAAATCTTGCAAATCTATGATTAAGAAATAGTTAAAATTATAGTAAATCCTAAAATACAAACAAGTCAAAGGCTTTCTGTAAGATGTATGTTTGCTTAGTTCATGATCAGATTGTAAAATTTAATGCGGGTTTTACCGTATTTATCCAGGAAAGTTTAAGTATTATTAAACATCTTTATAAGTACTTAGGTTCTAAGCAATCTGTGCAGACTAAGCCATGGGCAAAAGCTGTTTTTTATAGATCAAATGTTGCAAAGCGCTCGTCCATTCAACTGCAGGTTCTTGACTGTTTCAAAGAGAGAGAAAGAGAGAGAGAGAGAGAGAGAGAGAGAGAGAAAGTGTGACAAAGCTGTTTTCTTTTGTACCCTATTACATTTAAGAGTTTTTTATGTTGCGAAATATTTGATTAATAATACTTTTCTGTAACTAATTGTGAGATAAAAAAAATTATGTATGAATCGGGAGCAGATACTGACAAAATTTTAAGTTTTTCCCTTATTAATCAAATTGTAGAAGATTAATGATCTTCAATGTCTGAAGTATGCTTCTAAATAATAAACCAAAATTAAGCACGTTATCAAAATCCTCCATACACTCTTAGTTTTCGAACTACAAGATTTAGGAAAGACTAAGCCTCAGTGGACAACTTAAAAGTTCAGGAACTATTGGAGCATTTGGTGATTTCCATAAACAGTGGCTTCAAACAAAACGAACACTAACGACGGAATTATTATATATATTTACAAGTCTCCATTTGTAATTAACTTATTTATGTATTTTATAATATTCTTTCGAAAATTACGGTTTTGCTAATGCAATCAATGTCCGAAATGACAGGTTATTTGTATGTAGAATGAATAATGGCCAACTATCAAAATGAAAAGAAATGGATTATGAAAGAATTAAGATATCAAAAGAGTATTATTATGAAAGAGGTTTGGACCTCGTCACAAACTTGCCATAACTCAAAAGTTCAATTTTGCTATTTAGTTGGTTCTAGCAATAACTCGACGATATTTGATGGAGGAGGCTTATCGGTCTGTAATTACTTTATTACTATTGAAGTTGTTAGCGAGACATTGGAGATGTCCTATCTTGGACTTTGTTTATGTTTTAGGAGATAATATAGGCACAAATAAATCACTAGATGTATCCAGATGGGATGGGCTGTGTTCGGCAAACATGACGACGTGCTCAGGGACCGAAAAATGCCGCAATGCCTGAAGACCCGTCTGTATAACCAATGTGTCTTTCCCACAATGACGTATAGTGCCAAATCATGGAAGCTACTCAGGAAACTATGCACAAGATGTGTGTCGCAAAACGGGCCATGGAGTGTGATATGTAAGGTATTATCATGTTGAGCGACAGAGTTAGAAATACGGAGATCATTCATGTCAGTAATTCCACTTTTGCTACACAACTATTAAAAAAAAAGTACCGTAACCGAAAATGACGTTTTTTTTCTTTCTAATAGGTATAACCCTAACGTATAAGAAAAAGTTTTTTCTCATGGTTCCTACCTTGCTCATGCTTGAAAAAGCTACCACGCGCACGACCACGCGCATACTGCGCACGCGTAGCAAAAAGTGATTTTCTCATTTTATTTTTTATATCGTTTACTGTCGTGATTTAGTTAAAAAACAGAGCCAAAGATTATTTGGCATATAATTTTAATATTTAATAACGTTGATTATTATTTCACCTTTATTTTCATTTATAGATCCCAAATTTATAATATAAGTGATAAGTTTATACGAATTATATTTATTTTACTTTTTTGTGTTTTATGATGTACAATGTACGATTTACTTTTAAGTGGTATGCAATAAAGAGTTATCTATCTATCTATCTCTAAGTATTTTTAATAAAACTCAATATTGTATTTTCGGCCTCTCAAGTCCCTCATCGGTACTTACGTTATAAAAAAACACGTCAGTAGCTAAAGGTTAATCAGGAGAGTGATATAGAATATATGAATTATCAAGAAAACTAATATGGTGGCTTACGTAAATCTGCTTTATAGTATCGGAACAACAAAAATTACCAAAACTTATCGAGTAAGGTATCAAAATGAAGGTATTTTTAAGATATTTCCAATAATGTATAAATCATATACATATTAGATAAAAACAGGAAAACAAGCTTTGGTATTTTGATTTTGAAATATAAGATGCAGTCGGAGGCGTGAGGAGAAGCTCGCCAGATTCTAACTGATCCTGTCAAAGGAGAATTGAAATGCATGATGCCTTCGACTGCATCATATGCATACATATATCAAAATCAAGAATCTAAAGATTGATTGCCTAATTTTAGTTTAGTTTGCAGTCGGGGTTTTTGTTTTATTATAATAATTTAATTTTTATTTGTTAACGTGTAAACAACTTTATAATCTAATTCTGTCCTAATACTTAGAAATACCTTGCCCGATTTTGATGTGACGGATACCTATGAAGATTTTGCCTAAGCAGCATTTTTCGTAAAAATATCATTTATGACTTTGTCACGAGGCGGTCCTTGGGTTTGGGTTTGTTCCACTAGCCCAGGGACCAAACCTCAGTGGACAACATAAAAGTACAGGAACAATAGGAGCACACGGAGATGTTCATAAACAGAGATCTTGCACTCGACTAGACTATTCAGTCTTCTCCCAATTTAATACATTTGGTAAGAGTGTGCTCTAGTATTGTTATTATCACAGACTTTTCGTACTTCAACGATACAGATTAAAACAACCATGAACGAAAGTACTATCATATATATTTAAAGGACTCCAGATATAATAACGTATGTAATATAGGTAGGTATGTAATGTAGGTGTACGTGTGTATGTAGTACTTATTTCGGTATTTTATAACATATTATTTCGTAAAATTGCAGTTTTGCTAATCCCATGACAATATGGGAATGACAGGTTATTTGAATTTAGAATTAATAATGACAAACTATCAAATGGGTATGATTATGAAAGAATTAAGAATTTATGAAAGAGGTTTCACATCGTCACAACTTTAGAAAAACAAAATTACCTTTATATGGTTATCCTATTCAATATCACTGTCCCTGTGTCGGGAGCTCTCTATAATTAAATAATTGTCTCATGTACACCTTGGCCAATTATTGAGCTTCTGAAATACCTACTACGAATACCACAAATCAATAGCGCTATGTCACCAACTAAGTAGCACTTATTTCTGTACACTCGTATATCATAAGTTAGGTAGTTATGTATAACGATTTGTATGGTATCCACCGACAATTCTTAACAATAAATAAAAAATACTATTCGTAAGAAATAATTTGAATTAGTAACATATTATATTCTGACTACCATTACATTTTCTGATTGAGGGAAGGAAGGTACGGATTATTTAGTCTGTGGGCCAGGATCAGAATTACATATATTTTTTGCTTTTAAAAAATGGGGCAGAATCCATCATCCAACTGAAGAATATATTAGATGTTGATCGCCAACGCGATCTATCCGAACCTTTTCTTGAACTTTATAAATAAAGAGCTTAATGTTTTAGGTTGTCCTGTAACTAGCATTAAGTATTATTATTGTACATAATAATACAAATAAGTATCAAAATAAAAATAAAAGTAGTGAGGCGCCCGCCCGCAAAGGTACCGAAATATCAAGAACTCAAAACAAACAAAATATAATATGCTTAATATCGCTTTACTTTTTTTCTTATAGTACTAAAGCAATTACATAGGAGTCACATTATGAAACTTAAACTCATAAAATACTGAACCTACTATTTAAGGACCATCTTGCTGGATTTAGGTATATTTTTGCAATGACAACAACGCAACGATTTAAAGAAAATCACGGATTAATGGGCTGGGTCTATAAACTAATCTGCCTAGGTTCTAACTTTATATGGGAAACAATGAAGCTCGGTGTACCATGTAGGTACTTATTTGTACCTGAGCACGGTATAAATACCTGAGTTACAAACTCGCCACTTTTTCTGTACACCGTACATCTCAAAAAGTAGCTCGCACCGGCTTGCAGCGTATAAGGTGCTATTTCCAGCCTAGATCCAGACGTTTCGGACATGTTCAATGGACTAGCTGATACGCTTTGGGTACTCCAAACAAACTGCAACAGGAATATAGTTACTGTGGTTGAGATACAAATACTCCACATCATGCACATTGTGTGTAGAACACACAATGTGCAAGATGTGGAATGAGGCTTGAGCTTTTCCGAGGATTTTCCAAATTCAAATATGCGAAAATAAACGGATCAGCATGACTCAAACTGAATGGATGTTGAAATGAGAAATATATAGAAACGAGGGGCAGGAGTTGAGGGGGTGGGTGGGGATGGGGGTGGAGGGGGAGGAGAGGGCTGCCCCCTAGTGTCTTTTCCCCCCACAAACGACGCTTAGTTCATGAGATATTTCAGTGTTAAGTTTATTAAAAATCGGTAAAAATCGGCGACCAAACAGCGGTAAGTTAACTTGGCGCTCGCTGGCCGCTGCCGTGGCTAACCTAACCTTATTTTTGGGGCCATACATATCATTTTCAATCTTTCTGGCGAAAGCAGCCGAAAAGAAATACATTCAACTAATTTTTTTTTTATTTACGGCAAACAAACAGTTGATTTTTAATAAACTTAAAACTAAAATATCTCATAAACTAAGAGTCTCCGCGGGAGGAAGAGGGGTAGCAGGGGGAAGGCCACCACCTCCTCCACTCCCCCCATCCCCTGACTCCTGCCCCTCGTTTCTATAGCAAACCCTATCTCATGGGTAAACATAGCGTCGCCGCGGGGGGGACGGGTATCTGGGCCACCACCCACCACCTCCCCCAACCAATCCACACTCCCCACCCCCCCAACTCCTACCCCTCGTTTCTATAGCCAACCCGTTGAAATTAATCTTTTAACTTACATAATAATCTTGAGTAGGAGTACAGGTGGTCACTTCAGCCTCCATGACATATTCCATGTCTACATACACTGTCTGCCCTCCAACGAGGAGCACCGAGAACTTGTCGGACCGGCCTTCGATCATAACAGTCTGGTCCCCTTTGATGTTGTCTATGGAGAATGACCTGGTCATTCCGTTGCCGGAGTCAGGCTCCAATGCGGTAACGTTGAACATGTACACTACTCCTTGTAGCAGCTGAAATTACGCAAGTGAGGCGTTGTTGATACGCTAGTGCTATTTGAGGTAAAGGCAGGTCGGTCTCATTCTTAATGTTTATGTATGAAGTTGAAGTTTCCGGTCACCGGAAATCGGCACTTTTTCTAACGGAGTCTTCTGTGCGTAATATTATTATTTATTATGTGGTTAATAAATATTCAGGAGAAGTCGCCAGGAATACAGCTTAAAGAACATTATAAACATAAATAAAGCAAAAAAAGTGTGTCAAAAAAAAGAAGTCTATGGGACTTAAAATAAAGTACTGAACATTATAACTTTCTTTTTAAATGGTAGAAGTCTGGCTGTATGTTCAGAAATCACGTAAAAATTACTGAACCGATTGAAATGCGAGTATCACTGTTGGATAGCGCAGGCTTCGACTCAAAATCTGGTTTACTTTCTATCTCAATCCGATGAATAGAATCCGACCCATCGATATAAAACTATATGACGGCTAAACGAATTTTAGTACCTACATATTGTATACCAACTGTGCCCGTGGCTTTTTTAAAGTTCTGGGTTAAAAGTTATCTAGGTATGTGTTATTCAAGGGTCAAAAGTACCTATGAAGAAAAAAATATAAAATTTCGTTCAGCCATCAACTACTTTTTTATCGATTGCTCGCTTCTACTCATCGGATTGAGATACCAAGTACTTACACCAGTTATTAATTGAAACCCTAGGCTATCCAACAGTGAGAACCGCATCGCAATCTATTACGTACATAATTTTTGGTAACTACTGCTTTATGATAAGTATAGATAGATTATGGGTGTACTTTTGGTCCTGATATAAACACATATAGGATACTTTTTTTACCCAGAAAAATAATCACTCGGGTAAAGCCGGCGCAGCCACACATATATACACAGCATATACCACATGATTCTATAGTCATTGGTAGGTAGGTAGGTAAGATAGGTAGTTAGGTATATTTTAACACGACTGCCCAAAAAACGGAGTGTTTTGTTTTTAGCATTGATGTATGTATGTATGTATGTTTGTATGTGAATTTATTTAATCCACCATAACTTTTAAATGCCTGAACAGATTCAGACGTATGGGTATCGTTAGAATCCTTACATCCCCCCGAGTAACATAGGCTATATATTTTATTGAAAACATTCGGCAGTAAGGCACCATTTTTAAATTCGAAATAAAATTATTTCGTAAGTTACAATATGGGTATCAAATTGAAAACCTTGATATGCTTATAATTTATTGGCAAAAGCTCTTTTTTGGCAGGGCAGGCGTGGTTTTTTAGATTGTAAGCTAGTTATACTTAAAACTCAATGCAGCATTAATCAGGCATTTAATTACCTCATCATGTTGAATAACATAGACGAAGGGTTCAGGTTGCGGTGCGTTTAGCTTGGCTTCCAAAGCACGGACCGTCCTCCAGATCAGCAATGTGAACCTTTGCGAGGGTCGGTCGAGGTGTGCCCAGCGAGCAGTCCACAAGAAATGAAGGTCAGTGGCGTCTGTTATGATACTTTAACAAAATATTGGTTAATCCTATATCTATACTTACCTATATAAAGCAGTAAGTACCAAAAAAACTGTTTAATGAAGATAATTAAAAAAATATGTTTTATGGTACTTAAACTAGGCTACTGACAATGAATATAACATTTTTTAAATCGGGTCTGTTTATCTGTTTGTCCGTTGGTATGTTTGTTCAAGCATCACCTAAAAACTACTGGACCGATTACGATATGGTTTTCACTGTTGGATAGCTTAGGGTGTGACTTAAAAACGGTACAACAGTGGTATCTTAATCTGATAAGTAGAAGTCGAGCAATCGATAAAAAAAATATTTGATGTCTCAACGAAGTTTGATGATATTGGATCTTTTGGTTCTGGAATAACACATAGATTACTTTTAACACACAGATATGACCACGAGGGCAAAGCCGACTTAGTTCGCAATAAGACGAAATAAGCTGGTACTTTTTTTAAATTTAAGCTCAATTACATAAATCAGTTGGAGAGCCTTTGAGCTGTTAATAGGCCTTTAGATATCCCAAGCCATACTTTAAAAACAACTATCATATTAAAACTATAAAAAAACATGTCAACACAATAGTAGATAGATCTCAACTACCTATATTGAACTTCACTGAAACTTGACAAATACAATGGGCATTAAACATGTCAATTTAATAGTAGTGGATCTGTGAGCTGTAGTGTAGACCTCGCGAGCACAAACTTTATTGCAAACAATCTAGCGGTGCACAGTAGCGCCATCTAGTTAACTTATTGTAAAACTAACATTAATAACCAAGGTGCTTCATCAATCTCTAACGGGCTGATTCCACTGGTAGAAACCTAAAAGTGAGAAATTTACTGCCTTTTGAGGAGCTATTCTGCTCATCACGCCGAAGATCCTCATCAGATCTTCACCAAATTGTTATAAGACTAATTTAAAGTTACTACCTCTCAAATGAAAAAAAGAACAATTGAAATTAGATTTAATATGGCGGATATATTCAGTAACCGCCTTTTTTACCCTTTTTTGGGGGAAGTACCCCCCAATCAAAAATCCCCGAAGACTAAAAATTCAAAAAAATTGCTTAACCTGTATATCAAGTTTCGTCTAGATCGGTTGAGTAATGCGACATATAGAAGAGAAAAGCCGGAAATCCGGACAGACATCCGGACAAACAAAATAATTTTTGCCGAAGCTGAAACAGAGACGCTTCACTCGCGCTTCGCGCTCCCTCGGTCAATTATGTTGAACATATGTATCGGAACTTACACTTACAATACAATACAACAACTCTATTGCACACCAAGAAGTAGATAATATAGACATATAATATAGCAATACGAACGAAAAAGTGTGTACAAACAAGATAATTAAAAAAATGGTCTACGGTACTTAAAATAAGCTAGGTAGATACTGAATAAGTCTATTTTAATTTTTTAAATCATGTCATTCTCTTTGTTTGTATGTTTGTTCGCGCATAACGTAAAAACTACTGTACTTAGTATAAAGGATATAGCTTAAACTTATAAAACGAATGGTGCAATGGGCGGCCTTATTGCTAAACTAGCTGAACTCACGTATAGCCCGCGTGGTCATTTCATTTAAAAGTAGCCCATACTTGTTATTCCAGGACCAAAAGTGCCAATGAAGTAAATTATACTACATATCTTCGAGATTCGTTCAGCCGTCAAATAGTTTTTATCGATTGCTCGGCATGTAATCTTCGGATCTAGATACCAAGTACCAAACCCTAATCTACAAAATATTGAAAACCACATCGCAATCGGTCCAGTAGTTATTACCTGATGCGAGAACAAACATACAGACAAACAGATAAACGGACAAACAGACACACAGTTTAAAAAAAAAAAACTTGTTGATTAGCTTATTTTAAGTACCTAGGGTATAACTAGGTATGTATATACCATATTTTTAAAATTATCTTCTTTGTACAGACTTTTTCGATCTTATTGCTCTATTATAAGTATAGATAGATACACTTGCACTAAATTATACTTGTACCTTATTTGTGACCAATACGATAACCGAAGTAGGCATTCTGTGATTAGAATACTTTTACAATAGACATAGTTGTCTATTTGCAATTACATGATGGTGCGACCTGATGTATGGTGGTTTCAAAATGTTGGCATTGTGCTATCGATTACTTGAAAATATTTAAAAGTCAACCAAGGGTGATCGTAGGCATCGTGCTACGAAACCAAATGAGCTGTATTATATAATTATACTTATTTGAAATGTGACTTATTTAAGATACAAGTATCTGAAATACAGATATAAGATACAATATACGTATTTACGTCAAAAATCTAAAATACTTTTATAAAAATGCATTTGTATCTTGTATTTAGATACTATTCGTTTGGTATCTTAGTATTTCATAAATACCATGTTTGCTAAAATACTTTTTAATAATTACCTATACATTACCTATGCAAAAAGCCATCTATTGTCATTTGATGAAACTCTAGTCTGAGGCCAAATTGATAGACTCTATCTTTCTACAAATGTCCTCGATCACCGGCTATGAAGTGTCCCTCACTGGCCCGGGCCATATTTTATTGTGTTGTGTAGGTCATATTGCCTTTCTTAAAGTTTAGTGTGAAAGTTAGTGTGAAAGTTATTAATTGAAACGCTAACATGGAAATGTAAGTATACATTTGATTATATTATAAATATTTCTCGACAGGGACAACAGGAATGTGTATGTAACTCGCGAACGTAACAGTTAGAGGTTAGAAAAACAACAAACAGAATAGACCATCAATGGTCTTGTATATCTTGTATTTTGTATTGCAGATACTTTGTATAGGGTATCTTGTACATCTCTGGTTGTAGCCTAGCGGTATACTATAAATGCGACTTAGGATCCAACAATACAGGGTTCGGACCTATAGGCTCTGCATCAAAGACTTTTATAAGATACGGGTATGTGCGGTTTTCCATCGCTGCGTGCTTTGGAGAGCACGTTAAACTGTCGGTCACGGATGTTACTGATTAATAGAAATCGTTAAACCATGTCAGAAGCCCTCAGGCGGCCTGACAAACTGACACCAGCCAGCACTACCACATATGACTAGCAAGCATTGTGTTGTTCTTTCAAACGACATCAACAATTTCTGTATGTATTACTGGACAAAATAAACAACTCAACGGAACATAATATGGCTTGGCTAGTACCTAGTCTAGATTGAGAAAAGTTTCTGTAACAACCTCTATACGATACATTTTTACCTTCTCGTAGCTCGTAGGTTTCTCCGTATAGGTAAAAGGTATGTAATTTCATTTTTCCTATATCACTCACGTATAGTTTTATATTCGGTAACGTAACTAAGTGCCTTCCTACCCACGCAGACAATAAATGACTGATGAGCCGAGCGAACACGCCCGTCTTTTCCCACGGGGGCTCGGTATACATTGCGTTCTTTATATTGCTTGGGCGGGGAAATAAACCTGTTTTCTTTCTTCTGCTCTAATAAGCACATTTGGGAAATTTGTTTGTTTTTCATTAGAACTAAGTAATATAATTAAAGAATCACATATATGCGTGTATACTCTGTGTACACTAAAAATATACATAAACCAATCGAGTAAAACTAAAGTAGCAAAGTCACACTTATCAGTCCCAGTCTACAAAGGTAGCTTTTTTCATACATACGTGATAACAGTGCTGTCTGGTTTTTCGACCACAGCTTCTTCATTATTGGGGCAAACAAATTCTGGAGCTAGAACCCGAAAGTTAGGAGAATCTCCGACCTGTAAAAAGAGCTGGACTTAAGTTTCCTTCGCGCAGTACCTTTGAGCCTCTGTGGCTCCGGTTATTTCCGGTTTAGTGCTACTTGGTTTATCGTTATATCGTCAACTTCAACGTTTTCAACCGCTCGGTACACTGAAAAAATCTTGGCTAATTAAGTTCAAAATTTGCTTGATTGGAAACAAATTTGTTAAAGCATTCAAAAAGTATCAGAAATGAACGAACATTTGTTGCTACAATAAAGCTAACAAGATGAAATGTCTAACAAGTTTTTCATATTTAATTCTACTTATTAATTTGGCGAACATAGTATATCATAGTTCTATCATTTATCTCATACACTCCAATCAAGAAACATGATTGAGGCACTGTAACAATTGCACTTTATAGTTAGTCAAGTTGGATTATCGATGTTATGATTACTGAATTATTTATCTAATAATGCTGCCAACAAGCTACAAGTCCAATGAATGTCTATTTTGTTTGAGTCCTGGACCTCGCACGCATTTAATTTCATTAAAATGTAATAAAGTAGGTAAGACTTTCATAGTGTTCTGTGCCTCTCATGGTTTTCGCCGCGTTTTATACCAGGGTATTATTGAATGTCTATGTATTGTGTAGTGAAGAGTAAAGTTCAGTGAACGGAAATAAAATTAACTCAACACAACAAATGGATGAAGTGTGCGATCTACTCCAGCTTCGGGGGCTGCCAGAGCTTATGGGTACTTGTATCATTAAGTAGACCTACCTAAGATTAAAGGAAAACTGAAAAAAACATTGAACCTATCTACTTTGATTTCACAACAATATCTACTGTCATGGCTATAATTTTGCAGATAATGGAATAAACATACAAGCACTGGCTGTTATTTCCCACCTTGATGGCCGCTAACTTTTTTTATTAATTTTATCATATATTTTTTTTCAGTCTACCAGAGTCCTCTACCGCCATCGATCTTTTAGCAAATACATAAGGCTCTAAAAAGAAATGCATCATCTAGGTAATTTTGTGCATTAATGAAGTGTCACCAACCCTTACTAGCATTTTGTGGGTGCAGTCTGAATCTGAACAACACAAAAAAAACAATCATAGATTTTGTTGTTCGCTAGCTTCGACGGATTGTCGCGAGTTATGATAACGTAAGATTCTTAACCACATACAGCTTTTATGTGACTGTTCCTTATATCCAAATCAACATCATCAACAACAGCTTGTATTAGTTCACTGCTGGACATAGGCCTCACCTAATGCGCGCCAATGAGCCTGATCTTCGGCTCTTCTCACCATCTAATTGCTGCCAGCTACTTTGCGTAAGTCGTCACTATCTGACCGGAAGGCATATACTACGCACACGAACACGAAGAAGCTATATAAATAGACTTAACTTTTAACTAGAATTATACGCATTACTATCGTGGTTTTTATAAACCCGGCTATCTATAAACAAACTGAGAAGAATCGGCTTACGTTGAATTGGTTATCGATCTGCTATGGTGTGTCGTCGATTGGAAAACTTTTTATTTTTTTGTATTGCCTACTATGCCAACTACAGATATTAGATTTGCATTTGTTATTTGCCTGCAATATGCGGCGTTTCTGGTGCAGAATAATTTATAAGTGAATACATTGTTGTAATCCCGCGTGCTTTTCTCAAAATTTCAATGTTCAATTATTGAAGCAATTAATTTGCAAATATGGAGACTACTTTTGTAAGTCGCGATACTTACATTTAAAATTATTTGTAAATGACACAAATACTCACCACACTCCTAAAAGCCGTATCGAATACAATTAATGCAGCAATTGTATTTCCGAAAATCATTTTTCTGTGATTCACAACTGAACTATTAAAGCACTAATTGATTTTTTTTGCGCACATAAAGCTGTCGGCTCGTTTGTTCACAAATGAAGAATAAATTGAACAGGTTTGTGCAGTATTTACGATAGCATGTCAAATACATGTCGATTGTCCGGAATTTATGCTGACGTGTAGTGCAGTGCGTTTAATAATAAAAAAATACTTAAGTACTTTAATAAATTACTTAATTTATTATATATTACCTATCTAAACTGCCACAGTTGTAGGTGCAACAATTGACTCCAGGTAGGCCGGACCGTGTACCGGACACGGCTATGATTTTTGGCTCCGTGAGAAAGAAGATATCAGCAGAGTAATCCCGAGTGATATATTTAAAAGGGTTAGGGCTCTGTACTGCGGCGTGTGTGCATCGACTGCAGCAGTAACGTGAAATAGGGATAATCTGCGTCGAATGAATCGGTGCGAGTAGCGATGGGTTGGACGTATTACCACGCAAAGCCTGAAAAAGGAAAAGATTTCGCCTAACCTCAAGAGATCTGTATTCTACCATAACAAAGATACGGAGTAGAGTACAGATACGGTTAGTAAACTACCTTATATAGTAGCCGAAGAAATGATTTTTGTATTTTTTCTATCATACTAGTATAAATTTTATGATGCGGATTTCATGTAATACCACAGGTAATATTCTAGTCTGCTGCGAACATAAGTGGTGTACAAAACACAAAGCGCGCCCCTCGCGGTAAATTGCTGCGTTTGACGCGTTACAAAACCCAATGCTTTTCTGGCCTGTTTGCAGCTCAAATGTGTTGTGACAATTGCGTATCAAACCAAGTCTCTAGATCACGCATTATATATACTCAGTATCGGGTCATTATTCACGTAGAACTGGTTCTCTAGATCGGATGTAAGACATAACTGCACATTTGGCCACATTCAGATCGAGGTTATTATTTCGGCTCCAGAGGACAAATCTACTAACAATGTTTTTTATATTGATCGTTACTATCGGCGAGCTAGGATGCAAATTTTTTTAAAAGATTTTTTGAGAATCCGTCTTTTGCCATTTTAACCAAGTGTGCCATTATTTACGCGATCAAAGCCTTTTTTATAGTCCAAGTAAGTGAGGTCTACTTGAGTTTTGACAAGTTCCAGTTTCTAGAACGCAAGTTAGCGAAAAAATTACTCAACCACCTGTTAATCTCTTGGGTAAATATTTTGGGTTACTGAAAATTTCATGTGACTGTCTGTTAACGCAATTATGTCGAATCTCCAATTAAACGTCAATCGAAACGATTTTGTTTTTCCGGAAAGCTTTTTCGGAAGTATAAGGCTTGTTAACTTTCAATGAGTTTATATTGCACATTTTGGACCAACTACCCTTAAAGTGTTAGCCCCTGGAATACGTTACTGAAGGGTATTGAATAACTACTGAGCTATAAAATATAACTAGGATTAATGAAACATCATATTTCAATCCTTCATAAACCCTTGGTTCATGTTTTATTCAATACATGTGACACGCGTTTCAAAAACCGGCGGTACAATTTTGCTACAATCAAAATTTAATGATGTAAAAAACAAAATCACAACACAAGACAGATCAAAAGAGACAACGATACTACAGGCACAAAAAGCTAATGAGTGAACGAATCACAGAGAACGAACTAATCAAATGTAACCATGACAATAAAAAAAAAGTTAGTAATCAATTAACCAATTTTTAAGATGAATTGCGTTTCAGAAACCCAAAGAGAGTTAATAGACAGTAAATGTGATAGCCTGTTAGCTGATTCTTGATGTGACACGTGTTTTAGAAACGGGATGTAAGATTGGCAGTCAGTAGAGTGGTTAAATTTATCAATTTAGTGGACGTGGATCGCGCGGGAAACCATGCTGTTCGTGGCAGACCCAGTTATGAATTTACCATTGCTTGACAGGATATACCAAACTACTATTTTACAGTGACTGTTGCCTTTTCGGACATTTTATACGAACAATTACTACTATATATAAAATATTAGAAATATTTTCTCTATGTTAAATAGATCCAATTACCAGCATAATACAGGACAATTTGGATACCTACTCTATCCTGCTTTAGTAATTTATTTCTATAGTACTCTAAGGTTTTTAATCTAACTTTTACAATGAACACAATTTATATGAGTACGTTCAACTGCATCATCATAGTTAAACTAATAGAAAAATAAAACATAAAAATTTAAACAATCAATTATTTTTGAAATTATTTGTTACCCACGTGATTGTTGAATGTTCGATGGGGGCAAACTGATATTACTTTATTGCACGAAGACAAAAATAATTTATCATTTATTCAATAAATATGCTGATTCTCATTCTGATTCAACTATGGTGATTTAGTGAGACACATTACACTGCCTAATATGAAACATGTAAGTACCAAATTGTACTTTAGTATATAGCAATATAAAACTCAATTTACAGTATAAAAGCATAAAGAACCAGTAGTAGTTTCATAAAGTACCTACCTAGTCCCAGAGTGAGAGGACCTTCACTTACGAGAAAGAATGGCGCCAACTCCGAACGGTGGAGATAGATGGAGACACAGGCGAGGTTCAACGGTTTGACCCAACCACGAGACAATAAACATGGGTTAGGAAGGAATGGATTTTTCCGTTTATTATTTTGGGTCTTTTAACACTATTGATTTATTTTTTATTTTGTTGTGATACGATATTTGTAAATGGTAGACACTATACATTAAATATCTATAATTGTTTTAGAAAAGAATTCTCGTAGTGTAACACTGTTTTAAGACTATAATCAGATTTTGATATTTACAAACTTAGAATAAGTATTTGTTACCTTACCATATCTAATCAAAAAGAAATAGACTGAAATTATTTCGAGCATTCCACAATTATATAGTACAAAACACAGCCGTCCGTCCTGAAATTGGTAGAAACAAATCATTACATCTTACATTTCTGATCATAGAACTGCATAGTATTTTTGGGAAGTCTTTGGTACAAAACAAACAATTATACATAATTATTAATAAATGTATGTTTTAAAGTAGTTAAAATGGTAGTTGAAAAAATATATACATATTTGTCTGGACACGTATGTATATATTTTTACAAAAAAAAGATGTTTTTGTCGTATTTCCGTAGACTTCGACCAACTTCACAAACTAAACTCTCGCCTCTTAATTTTACTATAGACTTGTTGCTACAGTGTCGTAAGTTTCATGAGTGCTACGAGCGCTACGAACCTACAGCTACGCGTCAAGGACAAAGCTCTGACGTAAGACGTTGCTACGTCCTTGCTACTCGTAGCACGTAGTAGACGTAGCGATATGTGTATACAGTTTACAACAGGTGAAGTGTAGTCCCAAGGTTGTTAACAATACAAAACATCTGCTTTATTTACATCTACTAATTAAATAGTGTACATCTACACAAATATTATAAAGAGGAAAGATTTGATTAATTTTGTCTGTTTGTTTGTTTGTTTTTATGTGTGTTTAGTAAAAGATAAACTCAAAAAATAATAAACCAATTTAAAAAGTCTTTCACCTATAGAAAGCTACATATCAGCGAGTAGCATGGACTGTATTTATTTGTTCAAAAAAATAAAAATTTAAAAAAAATTTAATAGGTATCAAAAATTTGCCTATAAAGACTTGTACAGCTGTCTACTTGAAAGTGCTATTATTTATTCTGTGCTATTATTAATTAATAAATGAAAATCTTAGAAATCTCAAAGGACGTAAATCTAAAGTTGTTCGCCATGATGTGTGGAATACCCCACCCCGTAAGTATGTTACAAGCTTTAGCAGCGAATAACATTCAGGTGACATTGCTGAATTGCAATGCAAATTTGATGATGTCAGTGTTTCAAATATTCATATTTATCTACTCTAATATTGTAAAGACGACAGATATGTTTTTTTTGGTTCTTTGTTAGTAATAGAAATTAATAAATTCATAAAAACCTGATCCGATTAAAAAATATATTTAACCCATAGAAAGCTACATCATCAGTGAGTAACACGGGCTGTATTTTATTTTTCAAAACATTAGCGTTCCCTGCAAAAATTGTAATAATTTAAGCAAAGGTAGCAAAAATTTGCCTTCTAAAATTTCTATTACTCGCTGTAAGGAACGTAATCACATGTTGCCGTGGAAACGAAATAATAAAAAGTCTGTCAAAAAGCACTACGAGCGTTGCTGCTAATTTGAATTACACTTACTGGCAAATATTTATTTTGAATGACTTGTTTAAAAATCCTATAAGTTATAATTTTATGAAATATTTTTCTTAAGGAAAAATTTGGATTACGTAGGTAGAGGGATGATGCGCGTTCGAATTCGAATCCCTTAAATTGTTAGGGTTCATCTCACTAAGCAGGCGTTAATGCTAAAATCATAAACAAGCTACACATTATTTTCTTAAAGTTCGTAAACTCGGCCTGAATTGTGAATATGTACGTGAATTATCTAAACAAACTCACTTTTTTATAATTAAATATACTTAGCCCCTACATACAATACTTACTGATTTTACTTCATCTTTATACGGTAGTTATATCTTGTTAGCTGAATTTACTCTGTCTATCTCCTAGAGCAGTTACCACTATCTATGAAACTAGTACTAACCCCAGCTTCCCTCGTCGCCTGTAGCGCAATTAGGCGAGTAAATTCCTTTGTAACCTAATAAAGGGTAATACAGAGTGCCCCCATTACGATTTAAAACCTAATATCTGCGTGAGCTGGATATTTCATTAGCATTTGGATTTCAAATACTGTTAGCTTTTGAGCAATGAAATATCTTACAGTTATTTTATTAACTTACGTTATTTACGGTTATATGGCTAAACATACTTTTGAAAATATATCAATCTAGCTGCGCTCCGCGGTTTCATCCGCGTAAGGGATGATGATGATGATGATGAAGAAAAGTATCCTATGTGTTATTCCAGGGTATAAGCTATCTCCATTCCACATTTCATCAAAATCCGATCAGCCGTTTGAGAGTGAAGTATGACGATGATGATAATTATGAAAAGTATCCAATATGTTATTCCAGGGTACGAGTATAAGCTATCCCCATTCCAAATTTCATCAAAATCCGTTTCGTCGTTTGAGGGTAAAGTAAGATTATGATCATGATGAAAAGTATCCTATGTGTTATTCCAGGGTATAAGCTATCTCCATTCCACATTTCATCAAAATCCGATCAGCCGTTTGAGAGTGAAGTATGATGATGATGATAATTATGAAAAGTATCCAATATGTTATTCCAGGGTACGAGTATAAGCTATCCCCATTCCAAATTTCATCAAAATCCGTTTCGTCGTTTGAGGGTAAAGTAAGATTATGATCATGATGAAAAGTATCCTATGTGTTATTCCAGGGTATAAGCTATCTCCATTCCACATTTCATCAAAATCCGATCAGCCGTTTGAGAGTGAAGTATGATGATGATGATAATTATGAAAAGTATCCAATATGTTATTCCAGGGTACGAGTATAAGCTATCCCCATTCCAAATTTCATCAAAATCCGTTTCGTCGTTTGAGGGTAAAGTAAGATTATGATCATGATGAAAAGTATCCTATGTGTTATTCCAGGGTATAAGCTATCTCCATTCCACATTTCATCAAAATCCGATCAGCCGTTTGAGAGTGAAGTATGATGATGATGATAATTATGAAAAGTATCCAATATGTTATTCCAGGGTACGAGTATAAGCTATCCCCATTCCAAATTTCATCAAAATCCGTTTCGTCGTTTGAGGGTAAAGTAAGATTATGATCATGATGAAAAGTATCCTATGTGTTATTCCAGGGTATAAGCTATCTCCATTCCACATTTCATCAAAATCCGATCAGCCGTTTGAGAGTGAAGTATGATGATGATGATAATTATGAAAAGTATCCAATATGTTATTCCAGGGTACGAGTATAAGCTATCCCCATTCCAAATTTCATCAAAATCCGTTTCGTCGTTTGAGGGTAAAGTAAGATTATGATCATGATGAAAAGTATCCTATGTGTTATTCCAGGGTATAAGCTATCTCCATTCCACATTTCATCAAAATCCGATCAGCCGTTTGAGAGTGAAGTATGATGATGATGATAATTATGAAAAGTATCCAATATGTTATTCCAGGGTACGAGTATAAGCTATCCCCATTCCAAATTTCATCAAAATCCGTTTCGTCGTTTGAGGGTAAAGTAAGATTATGATCATGATGAAAAGTATCCTATGTGTTATTCCAGGGTATAAGCTATCTCCATTCCACATTTCATCAAAATCCGATCAGCCGTTTGAGAGTGAAGTATGATGATGATGATAATTATGAAAAGTATCCAATATGTTATTCCAGGGTACGAGTATAAGCTATCCCCATTCCAAATTTCATCAAAATCCGTTTCGTCGTTTGAGGGTAAAGTAAGATTATGATCATGATGAAAAGTATCCTATGTGTTATTCCAGGGTATAAGCTATCTCCATTCCACATTTCATCAAAATCCGATCGGCCGTTTGAGAGTGAAGTATGACGATGATGATAATTATGAAAAGTATCCAATATGTTATTCCAGGGTACGAGTATAAGCTATCCCCATTCCAAATTTCATCAAAATCCGTTTCGTCGTTTGAGGGTAAAGTAAGATTATGATCATGATGAAAAGTATCCTATGTGTTATTCCAGGGTATAAGCTATCTCCATTCCACATTTCATCAAAATCCGATCAGCCGTTTGAGAGTGAAGTATGACGATGATGATAATTATGAAAAGTATCCAATATGTTATTCCAGGGTACGAGTATAAGCTATCCCCATTCCAAATTTCATCAAAATCCGTTTCGTCGTTTGAGGGTAAAGTAAGATTATGATCATGATGAAAAGTATCCTATGTGTTATTCCAGGGTATAAGCTATCTCCATTCTACATTTCATCAAAATCCGATCAGCCGTTTGAGAGTGAAGTATGATGATGATGATAATTATGAAAAGTATCCAATATGTTATTCCAGGGTACGAGTATAAGCTATCCCCATTCCAAATTTCATCAAAATCCGTTTCGTCGTTTGAGGGTAAAGTAAGATTATGATCATGATGAAAAGTATCCTATGTGTTATTCCAGGGTATAAGCTATCTCCATTCCACATTTCATCAAAATCCGATCAGCCGTTTGAGAGTGAAGTATGATGATGATGATAATTATGAAAAGTATCCAATATGTTATTCCAGGGTACGAGTATAAGCTATCCCCATTCCAAATTTCATCAAAATCCGTTTCGTCGTTTGAGGGTAAAGTAAGATTATGATCATGATGAAAAGTATCCTATGTGTTATTCCAGGGTATAAGCTATCTCCATTCCACATTTCATCAAAATCCGATCAGCCGTTTGAGAGTGAAGTATGATGATGATGATAATTATGAAAAGTATCCAATATGTTATTCCAGGGTACGAGTATAAGCTATCCCCATTCCAAATTTCATCAAAATCCGTTTCGTCGTTTGAGGGTAAAGTAAGATTATGATCATGATGAAAAGTATCCTATGTGTTATTCCAGGGTATAAGCTATCTCCATTTCACATTTCATCAAAATCCGATCAGCCGTTTGAGAGTGAAGTATGATGATGATGATAATTATGAAAAGTATCCAATATGTTATTCCAGGGTACGAGTATAAGCTATCCCCATTCCAAATTTCATCAAAATCCGTTTCGTCGTTTGAGGGTAAAGTAAGATTATGATCATGATGAAAAGTATCCTATGTGTTATTCCAGGGTATAAGCTATCTCCATTCCACATTTCATCAAAATCCGATCAGCCGTTTGAGAGTGAAGTATGATGATGATGATAATTATGAAAAGTATCCAATATGTTATTCCAGGGTACGAGTATAAGCTATCCCCATTCCAAATTTCATCAAAATCCGTTTCGTCGTTTGAGGGTAAAGTAAGATTATGATCATGATGAAAAGTATCCTATGTGTTATTCCAGGGTATAAGCTATCTCCATTCCACATTTCATCAAAATCCGATCAGCCGTTTGAGAGTGAAGTATGATGATGATGATAATTATGAAAAGTATCCAATATGTTATTCCAGGGTACGAGTATAAGCTATCCCCATTCCAAATTTCATCAAAATCCGTTTCGTCGTTTGAGGGTAAAGTAAGATTATGATCATGATGAAAAGTATCCTATGTGTTATTCCAGGGTATAAGCTATCTCCATTCCACATTTCATCAAAATCCGATCAGCCGTTTGAGAGTGAAGTATGATGATGATGATAATTATGAAAAGTATCCAATATGTTATTCCAGGGTACGAGTATAAGCTATCCCCATTCCAAATTTCATCAAAATCCGTTTCGTCGTTTGAGGGTAAAGTAAGATTATGATCATGATGAAAAGTATCCTATGTGTTATTCCAGGGTATAAGCTATCTCCATTCCACATTTCATCAAAATCCGATCAGCCGTTTGAGAGTGAAGTATGACGATGATGATAATTATGAAAAGTATCCAATATGTTATTCCAGGGTACGAGTATAAGCTATCCCCATTCCAAATTTCATCAAAATCCGTTTCGTCGTTTGAGGGTAAAGTAAGATTATGATCATGATGAAAAGTATCCTATGTGTTATTCCAGGGTATAAGCTATCTCCATTCCACATTTCATCAAAATCCGATCAGCCGTTTGAGAGTGAAGTATGACGATGATGATAATTATGAAAAGTATCCAATATGTTATTCCAGGGTACGAGTATAAGCTATCCCCATTCCAAATTTCATCAAAATCCGTTTCGTCGTTTGAGGGTAAAGTAAGATTATGATCATGATGAAAAGTATCCTATGTGTTATTCCAGGGTATAAGCTATCTCCATTCCACATTTCATCAAAATCCGATCAGCCGTTTGAGAGTGAAGTATGATGATGATGATAATTATGAAAAGTATCCAATATGTTATTCCAGGGTACGAGTATAAGCTATCCCCATTCCAAATTTCATCAAAATCCGTTTCGTCGTTTGAGGGTAAAGTAAGATTATGATCATGATGAAAAGTATCCTATGTGTTATTCCAGGGTATAAGCTATCTCCATTTCACATTTCATCAAAATCCGATCAGCCGTTTGAGAGTGAAGTATGATGATGATGATAATTATGAAAAGTATCCAATATGTTATTCCAGGGTACGAGTATAAGCTATCCCCATTCCAAATTTCATCAAAATCCGTTTCGTCGTTTGAGGGTAAAGTAAGATTATGATCATGATGAAAAGTATCCTATGTGTTATTCCAGGGTATAAGCTATCTCCATTCCACATTTCATCAAAATCCGATCAGCCGTTTGAGAGTGAAGTATGATGATGATGATAATTATGAAAAGTATCCAATATGTTATTCCAGGGTACGAGTATAAGCTATCCCCATTCCAAATTTCATCAAAATCCGTTTCGTCGTTTGAGGGTAAAGTAAGATTATGATCATGATGAAAAGTATCCTATGTTTTATTCGAGGGAAAAAGCTATCTCCATTCGAAATTTCATCAAAATCTGTCCAGCCGTTATCGCGTTAAAACTCCCAAAAAAACAGACAAACAGACAACGTTTCACTTTTTATATTGGTGTCGATTATACAGTAACTATCACCGTAACCTTTTATTTGTTTTAAAGCACTGTTCTCTATTAAACATCATTATTTTTATCTTTAGTGAACAATGGCGTGCCTGGAAATAAACCCCTATTATCTGTAGGTATTTGTGCATAATCTGTATTAAAAGTATGCAAAGCCCGCTTTAAGCCCCCGATAACAATCGACTGCATATACGAGTACCTTCACATTTTTTAATGAAACTATATTTTATACTGGGACACGCCGCAACTGAAATTTACGTTTTTTGCAGCGGATGAAAATAAATTTAACGAAGGACTAGCATGAAAACAGTGTATTTTTCAGGGGTTTTTCGGCGTTGAGTTATATTTGTGTGTAATTTAGTTACATATAGTTTAGATTTCA
The DNA here is from genome assembly GCA_946251855.1 of Alsophila aescularia. Taxonomy (NCBI): domain Eukaryota; kingdom Metazoa; phylum Arthropoda; class Insecta; order Lepidoptera; family Geometridae; genus Alsophila; species Alsophila aescularia. The sequence goes on along the minus strand of OX276373.1, from coordinate 23,438,679 downwards.
AAATGTTTTAAAATATTGCCGGGATTTGAAAACGCTGAGGTTTGGTGGCACAACAATATTTATATAGATCCTAACTCTTTGGTGCTAAGTGAAGACAAGATTCGACACATAACAAAGTAATATTGTGTATAAAAAGATAATTACTAGACACAAGCGTTACTTTGCGGAAATCCACATTTAAAATAAACTAAGTATATAGTTTACTTCCGCCAAACTGTAAGTCAAACTAATGATAAATTGAACAATAAATATAATAAAATATATACACCGTTAACCCACGTTAACCAACCCTTTATCAAAATTGAAAAATAAAAATGCTCTATGACCTAATTGGCCATATCTATCTATTTTACTTCCTACCCAATAATTATGTGAAACCCTACTAATAAAATAAGTTAATTAAAAACATGAAGAAAAGGTGTTTATGCAGTAGCGGTTGTCATCATGAAAGTTAGAACGTGCTATCACAATTAAATGCGTACACAACATTTCGTGTCTGTGCTGTTAACCGTTAAGGAGTTCCCCCCTAGTCAGGAGCCAACCCTGAGTGCAGCAATCATGTCATGGTAAAACTTCAAAACGGCTAGCATAAAATAATCCCAAAATTTCGTGTCTGTGCTGTTAACCGTTGAGGAGTTCCCAAGTCAGGAGCCAGCTCAGGGTGCAGCAACATTGGTAAAACTTCAAACCGGCTATCATAAAAAAATGCGTACATAAAATTTCGTGATTAGCACAATCCGTTGACCGTTAAAGAGTTTCTTTATCTGGAGCTGATGCTGGATGTCGATTCAGGTTATGCTTACCATAAAAGTGCATTGTCATCGGAACTGACCCAACGTGCAAAAATTCAACTCATTAGGATAAGTGGAATTGGGTTTATTCAGCTTGCAAGATTTGACCTAAACAAACATACATATAGACATACATACGTACATACAAACATTGCATATTCAATAAAAGTTTTAAAAAAAAACATACAAGTTTCCATATAAGCTACATAGTTTTTCTTCGTTCATTTTTTGTATATAAAGAGTTTTATACTCTTCTTTCTCTTTTATAAATTGGGTGTCTTTTCATATGAAATGTACCTATTATGTACCTATTAGGTAGGTACATATCATATGATAGATTGTCATGAAAATATACTTAGCCATGTTTCAAATGATTTGTTGGCATGCTGCCAGCATTTTGGGTATACGCTGCAAACTGGTAGTGAGCTAAACTCTGGCCCAGTCTAGAATCTAGGTCTGACCTGTAATGAGATAATGGTGTCCTATTACATGTAGTAGTTAAATTCTGTATCAGGTAGTCAATAATGTTTAAAATAATTGGATCAAACTAACATTATTCCGTTTCAACTAAATAGCTGGTCTGCATTGTTACTTAATTTCTTTACAATTTCCTACCTAAGTAGTCCAAGTACCTACCAATACGCTGGATTACAACAAAATCACGAGATTAATTCGGACGGCCGACCAATAGAACGGATAAAGGAAATAAGAGGGGAAAATACCCGAACCTACAGCAAAGTATCTGGCTCCTATATTCGGCTCTCGATTGATCCCGATACGTGACTTGCCTTCGAGTTTAATGAACTCGCACATGGGCGCCCGACGTCATTGAATAGGTAAGAGTACCACAGAAGTTACGCCTAACCATTATAGGTACATAGATAAACTTTTTTAATTGTTTTTTAACGCCATAAAACAAAGGAAACTTAAACCACAGACTATATATGTACTGTGCTTAAACTTAGAACAAAGAATGTTAGGTTCTGTGTTCTAATTTTAAGTTACCTTTATTTTATAGTGTTACAATGAGTGGCACAATGGGCAGTCTTATAGCTCACAGTGATCTCTCCCAGATAGCCGAGCACGGAGATGAATAGAGGTTGAACAGCCAAAGAATGGAACACCTTACCAGCGTCTTTATTTCACGAAAAATACAAACCTTTCGTGTGTCATAAGGTCTTAAAAGTGCCTGCTTTGTCACTTACCATAGTTGACGTACCGATTACATGACTCTGCGTAGTCAACTATCAGTTGCGGGTTTGAATCTCGCAAGGCGCAATGATTTGTGTGAAGAGCAGAAATGTTTGTTTCCGAGTTAAAAAATATAAAAAAATGGGACAATTCCACACCAATTACCTAACCCCAAACTAGGATACCTGTACTATGGGCACTAGATAATGGATAAAGATACGAATATTACATCCATGACTCGGAAACAAACATTTCTGCTCATCACACAAATGATTGCATCTTGCAGGATTCGAACCCGCGACTATTTGATTTCGTACCTAGGGTTTCTAGCCACTAGACCAACCAATATGAGTCGGTCGGAGTTATGGATGTATAAAGTATAATCTATGTATGTTTATCCGCTGTTCCCATAGTACCCATATGTCCTAGTTTGGGCTAGGTAATTGCTGTGAATTGTCCCGAATATTTTGCTTTAATGCTTGGCCATCTTGCACAAAGAGATTGAGTTACGCCTACTGGCGTATCTTAACAAAAAATGTAATTTCGGTCAGTAAATATTATAGTACCTACTTTTATTATAAATACCGTACTGTTTATTGACCATGAAAGTTTTTTTTGATACCGTTTATATCCCAAAACCGATCAGTTTTTGTTATTTTTAAAGTTCGCACTAAAATGTGACTTTTTTAAATAAAATCAAGCAGAAAACAAAGTTTTACAAAGTTCGTGATTCGGAAGCAAACACGGCATCAAGGACGCGCACAGGCCTCCAGGGTCAGTCCCACTTGGCCACTTGGTGATATAGTGGACAATCGATAACCCATTCGAGAAAAAATAGATCGAGTAATACATAGATAGATAGATAGATAAATTCTTTATTGCACACACCACAAACAAAATCAACTAAAAATAAAGGAACAATAGCAGAAGAAGTGTACAATGGGCGGCCTTATCGCTAAAAGCGATCTCTTCCAGGCAACCTTTAGATGGAGAGGATTTCTTATAGTTGTGAGGGACGGGGTGCATTATGATATAAAAAATACTACTTAGTGAGAAATAGTAAATCAAATTTCTAATTATACTAAAACTATTTTATGATTAATAATAGATATTATTTCAATATACATTCAAATATAAATTTCCAATATATACATACATATATAAATGAATATATATTATATGAATACATAAATACCCAAATATAAATACGAGATGATAAAAAACAAAAAAAAACTGTAATACAAGCAACATGACAAACGTGATAATAAACATAATATTAGCTAGACTTCCAAGTAAAACCTCTTCACTTGACACTTAAAAACTTCCAAAGATGGCGCACGCCGTATAGAAACAGGCAATTTATTCCACAGACGAACAGCTTCTACCGTGAAAGAACGTCCGTAAAAAGTGCTGCAATGCAAAGGTAGCTTGAGGGTGAGATTTTCGGATGATGTAAGATGGAAGGTGTTGGATGTGTAGAGGAAATCAAAGCGTTTTTTAAGATAGCTCGGGGTAGAAGGATTAAACAAGATATTATAAAGAAGGTTAAGGATATGAGCATTCCGGCGAAGGCGAATGGGTAGCCACTTGAGCTTTGCACGAAAGTGAGAAACATGGACAAATTTGCGCAAGCCAAATATGAACCTTATAGCAACATTTTGTAAACGCTCAAGCTTATTCAGCTGTTCTTCGGTGAGATCGAGATAGCAGACGTCAGCGTAATCGAGAATGGGAAGCAAAAGAGATTGCGCGAGAACAACCTTAGTGGCAGTAGGTAAGAAATTTCGGAGGCGCCTTAAAGAGGCTGCCGCAGTAAACATTTTGCAGCTAGTAGCTGCTACCTGAGGGCTCCAACTGAGAGATCTGTCCATTATAAGTCCAAGGCTCCTGACTGAATCGCTGTATGGTATAGTAATTCCATCAAAAATAATATTTGGAAGAGTTAGCCAGTTCACCTTAGAGATCATACGGGAGCTCCCTAAAATAATGACCTGCGTTTTACTAGGATTTACTGTTAATCCGTAGGATTTACTCCAATCATTTATACGACGCAGATCACAATTTGTGCTTGTAACAGCTTTATCTAGCTCATTAACTGAGGCCTGAGAATAGATTTGAAGATCGTCTGCGTATAAGTGGTAAGAAGAACACATAATTACTCAGGTAACTTTAATTACAATGAAACAGAGAATTTTCTTATTCCACTAAGAAAAACAAGCACAAATTAAAAAATATATATCCCCCTCCCCTCTCCCCCACCGCCCATTATAGCTAAGAAGAATCTCGACCACATCAGCTTGCAAATATAAAAAAAAACGCATCAAAATCGGTCCATTCGTTTGAGAGCTAAGATCCTCCCCCCTTCTGCTCAATTATAGCTAAAAACCATCTTGATCACATCATCTTTCAAACATTAAAAACCGCATCAAAGTCAGTTCATTCGCTTGGGAGCTCGATCCTCACCCCCCTATTAATCTAAGATCTATCTCGTGATCTATCGTAGATCTATTTCGATCACATCAGCTTTCAAACAGAAAAAATGCATTAAATTCGTTCGGGAGCTACGATGCCACAGACAGACACGGATACAGTGATATATACAATGATACACACCCTAAACTTATTACTTATAAGTAACTCTTTGGAATTCGAGGGTTCAAAATAAACATGATAGTCAATAAAATTCATATTTCCCCCCCTCATTTTCACTTAGGTACAACCAAACACAAGCTCATAAAGTCTTCCACAAATACATTTACAGCATCATAGAATACGAAAGGAACACCTAATTTTATTATAAAATGTTAAGTTTTTATGTAATAGGTTTACTTACTAAGGAAAATTTTGTTCTCCGACGAAAGACGCCTACTCGTAATTTAGAAACCAGGTGCTCCACTCGTATATTGTTGTACATGCCTTTCCTCATAATATTATTAAATTAAAATTACATTTAATAAATGATTACTTACATAGGTCGCAGGTCTACAACCGCGGATTTGATAAACTTCTAAGAAAATCAGATAAGAAACACCTAAATATCTTAATTACGAAGAAATGATATAGTGGTTGAGAACATAAGGTTTTAGTGGCTGGCATATAAAATATTAATAAGTTCCACTGCTTTCAAGGTCTCTAACTCAAAGCCCTATAGAAAATTGGAAATCGAACCGGTCTTGTGTCAATACAATACGGATCTAAAAGATAAACATAATAAAAGATCTCGTTAGTGTGTATTTATTTAGCTGAGTGGGTCCAGGGTTTGAGGACCCTCATCTTAATGCAGGTACCTATTGCTTGCCGTTTACTTAACCAACTTGGACATTGGACGAACGGCTGTAGCGCCACAGTCTATTTATTACACTGTGGTAACGCCATCTACATGATTATTAAAGAACTATTAACTAAACTCAAAAATATTATAATGTTATGCCAACACAAATTAAAAAGTAATTACACGACAATAATTATTATCCTTTTCGTAAGTCTCAATAGTATATAAATATTTTATTGACCAGATTTATATTGCAGTAGGGTAATAAATATTAAGTCAGAAAAATCGACGCGGAGCATCACGCATGTGCCGTTCGAGCCCAGAGTGAAGTTGCCGCTAGCTGGCCCGGTGCGCCATGACCGCCGACATCCGACGGAAACGCCCGAGCAGTACCGAACCGGCCACTTGGAGGGATTCACGTCAGTCGGGCCAAAGAATTATTGACCATTTCCTTTGATAATTCCGCTAAAACGAACAGCGTGCCGATAAAAACTGCCCGCAAAAACTATACACAGTGAACGAACAGTGATAAAGTGACAAATAACGATACCTACAATAATTATATTTGCACGTATTGTGTAACAGAGCCTATTATGTTAATAATAAGTGTAGCATCGCTAGCAACGACTAATATTATACGTTAATTAGCATAAACAAAAGAAAGAAGTTGCAACTGACGGGGTATCTTTGTGAAAAGTTAACAGGCCGCTGTTAATTACCTAGTGGAAATAAAAACATTCAATTGCATTGATGAGAACGCCCTTCAGCGGATTAGTAAGAAAAATGCCGACGACAGTGCAAGAAAACATAGCTCTCCTCAACATGATGTCTTCAGACAACCTGGAAGATGACCTAAAAAGTGTCCAGCTACATTTCCCGTCGGACCGCCGATTACAGAGCGACGGCGCATGCGTGGAGGAGCGGGTGAGGACCTCCCGCGGGGACATCCTGGTTGCGGTGCGGGGGGACCGCACCAAGAGCGCCATCATCACCTACCATGACCTTGGCCTCAACTATGCCGCCAATTTTCAAGGTTTCTTCAACTTCGTTGACATGCGAGCCATTCTGGATAAATTCTGCATCTACCATGTCAACGCACCCGGCCAGGAGGAGGGGGCGGCCACCCTTCCGGAAGATTTCACCTATCCGACAATGGACGTTCTGGCTTCCCAGATCGATTTCGTCCTCGGCCATTTCGGCATAAGGTCCTTCATAGGTTTCGGCGTGGGGGCGGGGGCTAATATATTGGCGCGTTACGCAATCGCGAGCCCCCAGAAAGTGGACGCGCTCGCTTTGATAAATTGCACGTCGACGCAGGCCGGCTGGACTGAATGGCTCTACCAGAAAATTAATACAAGGCAGCTGCGATCGAGCGGCATGACTCAGGGCGCGCTAGACTATCTCATGTGGCACCATTTCGGACGAAGCACCGAGGACCGCAACCACGACTTGGCGTACGTTTACAAGGAATGCTTCTCTCACGTCAATCCTATCAACTTGTCGATGTTCATCGATTCGTACCTGCGTCGTACTGATCTGACTATAGCGCGGGAAATGGAGACTATCAAAGTTCCCGTGTTGAACATAACCGGCTCTTTGTCCCCGCACGTGGATGACACAGTGACGTTCAACGGCCGGTTGGAGCCGTCTAAGACCTCGTGGTTGAACATCTCTGACTGTGGAATGGTGCTGGAGGAGCAGCCGTGTAAGATCGCGGAGGCTTTCAGGCTGTTCCTGCAAGGCGAGGGTTACTGCAGGTAGTCGCGCTGCCGACCCTCAGACGCTGCGCAGCTGCCCTTAGAATGCACATGTTGCTTTCACGCGAGCTTTAACACTGTTGTAGACACATTGAAAATGTAGAAGGAAAGATGTTCCTTGTTTTAGATATTTATGAAAATAAATTATTTTGAGGCTTAACTGGCTTTTTAAATCCTTCACGTAGGTAAAGAAAATGTTCATACGAGCATTTTCTATGTTCATTTTCGTAGTTACCGAAACCTGTAGAATAGTCAAAATTATATAGTAACATGTCGTTGTCTAGTCTACCTATCAGTATTTAAAATAAATCTTACCTAGTACGTAGGTCCTTAGCTAATCATTTCTTACAACCAATGTCTTTAAATTCTGCACCCTTTTCTAAAATTAATTTAATGGGTAGGTATGCACTGTGATGTTAATTCATTATTAGCAGTTGAAAAGACTGCCTAAAATAACTCGGGCTTTATTAAAACTTTTCGGTAGTTTAAACAAAGGAGGTTTCCATATTCAATTAAATCAGAATTGAGCCCGCAATAATCTTGATTGAGTTATCTCTGGACATGCCTAAACGACTTGCGCGATGGCGAAACAATAGCTAGTACCGTGCATCAGCAATCAGCATCTAGTCAGTCGTACCCACTACGACCGAAAAAGTAAAGGTACAGTAGTTCAGTAGAATGCAGGTATTAATTATAGCCATCACCATTGATTTTGTTACCTCATTTAGCTGATTAATTATATACTATTGATATGTATAATTTTTTATTTATATCTATGTATAATTTAAATTCATAATTTCTATTTCACTGTCTATATCTCGAGTATACACATCTTTCTTGCACAACAAGGTAGACTGGCCGAAAATGCTGTTATAGCATAATAACCACTTGTACGTGTGCATGTTATTAGAGATCTTGGTGTCTGTCTCTATAGTAAGCTTTCGTATAATGTTCATATTGACACCATTGCTAAAAAAGCGTTATCAGCCTTAGGTTTTATTATGCGTAACGCGGGCACATTTAAATTATGAAAGCTCTGAAAATTTTATACTGTGCTTACGTACGTAGCCACTTGGAGTACGCAAGTCACGTTTGGAACCCTAATTAAGCCATCCACGATCATAAGTTGGAACGAATTCAGAAAAAAAAACACTAGGACATAAATTTAAAACTCCTTGCACTGATTATGTGAACCGATGTGCCCGTTTCCACCTGCTACCTTGCTAGTCGTATTATATCCGACCTTAGGTTGCTAATGAAGATAGCACAATCTAAGATCGATTGTCTCGATTTAGTTAGTAAATTAAGTTTATATGTTCCTCCAGCTCACGCTAGGCCCAGAAAGCTGCTCCACACTCCATTTATTCGCACTAAATATCATAAAAACATTTTATATTACGATCGTCTTTAGCTTTTAATAAGTTTATTAAATCAGACCATTCCTCTATTGATCTTTATACTGGCAAGCTGTCTTCTATTAACCAAGCCTTTAGCAACAAAATAGTATAAAAAAAATAAAAATGAGGGTAAAGTAAGAATGTCTTTCTTGTAGCTTTTTAACGCGCGGGTATGTACGTCTATTATTTGCCTACCTATTTATTTGTATAATTATTGTTTACTTTTTCGAATGTACTTTTCTACTACCTGTGGAGACTTGTTAATGGCTTTTTCTAAATTATTTTGATTTAAGACTATTTTGCAACGAAAGCTGTAAGCCCCCCAAATATAATAAAAATAAAATAAATAAGTCTTCCTCTGTACACTGTTTTTGTGCATGCATAAATAAATTAGGGCTACTATGCGCCTACTGCGCTCATAGCGGGGATTTTTGGGGAATTTTTTGTTAATCCCCGAAATGTTTACTTGAAAAAGGGGCTTGGTCTGGTTGGGGATTTCAGAAATAATCCTTATAGTGCGGATGAAATAGGCAACCTCATTCAGCAGTGCGGTTTTAGCTTCATCTGGGTGGCGTTTTTGTTTCGCAAAGTCAAAGTACCTATTTATTGTAAATAGGCAAAATAGTAGTACTCTTACAAGTCAACACTTAACATTTTATGAACAAATAGAAAAATACATTGTTAGAAATAGATCGAATCATTAAAATTATGTAAAATGAAATTCTTTGAGTTTGTAAAGGAAATTTTCATGTGCCGACTCAGAGTTGAATCTCGCACAGGAAAAGGAAATATCCTTCTGACTCTACCAGTGCTTCGAAAATATGCCTGTTAGAGAAGAGAGCACCAATATACTCTACGGGGATGTAATTTTCTCAATTTTTGTCAATTATTCATTTCTTATATATTTTTCAGCTCTCATAGTTTACAAGTTGAAGTGGCAATGGGCAGGCCATATAGTTCGCAGAACCGACAACCGCTGGGGAATAAAGGTTCTCGAATGCCGGCCACGAACAAGCAAGTGAAGTGTGGGGAGACCCCCCACACGATGGACCGATGACATTGTAGCCATCGCAGGAAGTCGGTGGATTGAGGTGGCATAAGATCGCTCGTCATGGCGCTCTTTGGGGGAGGCTTATGTTCAGCAGTGGACTTCTAAGGGCATGATGATGATGATGATATATTTTTTAAATGACAGCAATTACGCATTCGTTCCGTTCGCTTAGGTATATCCAAAATTCAAAAAGACCGTAAAATGATGAGTGGTTTCCAATTAGTGCCGACTTGCGGACCCGTTGGAATTAATCTGTTTTGCTTTTATAGAAATATCTATTTCATTTAATTGTTACAAAGAAATTATTTAAATCATATGAGCTTACCAGCACCATCAGGCGAATGACCTGGGCCCCTATTCGCTATGACCATTCACACACGTAACGAGTCACGTTACGATATCATCGTGGAATCGTTCGGCAATTGTCGTAATGACGTCACACGTTTTCTGCAAGGAATTTCGAGTGGCAATCTCGTCAATTATTTGTATGGAAAAACTGAACGTCGTCTAATAGGTTGAGAAAAAAACTGTTACACCGATGGTATATCTAAAGTCTAAACAGTCACAGCTAGTTAAACTAGTTTAGTTATTAGTCTATAACAATAACACAAAGTTGTATTAGTGGGCCATTTTCAAAGAGGATGTCGGGTTTCTAACAATGTCCGTTTAGTTCCTGAAAGTCTTAAAACTTGGTCCACATCCATTCGGTGTATATACGAGGCGTGAAAATGTCCCGGATTTTGTTCGTTTTTTGCGGTTTAGGTGTCGCGAAAATTCAAAATGAATGCAGCGAATGCACACTCATGTTTGCGGGCGTTAAAGTGGAGTGGGCTAGCGGATAAGCGAAATCCAATTTCAGCTAGCTAGCAATACAAATAAAGTGAATCTGGACGCAAACAAAGACATCCTTACTACCAATGAAGTTATATATAAACTGAGGTAGATACGTTGTACTCCGCTCTGCGTGGCGAAGCTAACACAAGCTAATTTGCTTGTGTCGACTTAGTCCCAAACAACGACGCAACACGTAAATACACGCGACTTCCGAAACATGAAAAATTAATCAAAAATGCCATCTTGTATGTTTAGAAAGCGCATTACATACACTGGGACTACTGTGAAAGGCAGGAGGGATGTGTCATTTTTAAGTACTGTTTACGATATTGAAAATGGAAAATAATAAATTTCATTTTACTCTAAATCAACTGTTGCGATGCTGTCACTTCGCCACTTACATGAACGAGACAAGTAGTGGGTTACTTGTAAGAGCGACAGAGAGAACGCGATAATGGCTCGCAACGTTGTTAGTTCGTATGATGCTAGGGGATGTTGGGGCTTACCAACGGCTGTCGATCGTAAGTCTGCGCTCTGACCCGTAAAGGCCACGGCTGACGATCTTCATTCTTTCAGTCTAGCGGAGTTGCAATCCTATTTGTATTGAATTAGAATAGAGTATTGTATTTGTGTTACATATATTTGAAAACAGCTTGAAACGAGCAATTTTATTTGATAATAAAGTGGTTCGGTCCTAATCGCTTTTTTTGTGAGTTCAGGTTATCCTATACCCTGTTCCATAATCTTAGATGTTTTATGTAAACAAAGGGGATAAAAGTGCAAAAAAACTGCCTACAAATCGTGCAATTCATAATATGAGATAGAAATTTGTTTTACTTATATTGAATTATTGAATTGTTTTTAAGCTTTTACTTTTGCATGATAGTCATTCTAAAAATATTTAGACTGAGCAAATACTTTTTTCATGCAATTATTTTTCTTAGACTGGGAACACTGCAGGGATTCAAAACATTTCTACCATTTTGTTATTCGTAGGAGCCCACTCCTCTTCTCCTCTCCTTTTTTAGTCTTTTGTGCGTAATCGGTTGAACGCAGTTTCGTGTTTAAGCGTAACTAGTTTCAAAACTACTTATTTTTGTAACTAGTTATTTTTAATGGCACATTTGTTACTTTGAGTAATGATTATGATTGAAAGAATGAAGTATTTTTTCTGTATTATGTTCAATGATGAATCAAATTGAACTTACCTTCATACTTTTTGCAGGCTTAGGAATGGCAGCTAAATTTAATCATAATAGAATTACTTTGCTATCAGATCTTCTTTTTGTTAAGTTGAGACATTTGTTATTATTCTTGTCAAATGGAAACGGGTCCATCAACATCAAAGCACAATTTTTCACAGGTAAAATAACGTGTTCGCAAAAGTATGAGTGTATCGGAAAAAGTAATGGTGATGAATGCCTATAGGCAGACATATAAGTCGTGGTCTAAAGACAAATATTGGCCATTAGCAGACAGTGTCCAGAAAACTGCAGATATTTTTGGAAATATCTGCAGTAACTGTGAGTAAGATTTTTACTGAAACCAGCGATGAATCTGAAGACTGGGACAATAACAAACATTATGGTAAAAATTTGATGAATTTACCTTGACTGCTGTAAGACAGGTTGTTCATCGTTTTTTTCAAGACAATGAGGCTCCTACTACAGCAAAGGTGCCGTGCGAGAGCAAAGCCGGGGGAAATAGAAACTAAAATATTTTCCACGAGTGTGAAATGTTTTGGGCAACTGGCACGTCACTTTGATAGTGACTTATCGTGACATTTCTTTGTTTACATATAAATATCTATGATTACGAAACAGGGTATAGTGAGATCATTGATCGCGTAGTGAGTGATTGTGATTTTTTATTTGTGTTGTTTTTATTGACTTATAGCTTGTATTTTGTGTTATTACGTCTAATAATATTGTAAGGAAGATATTAAAATAAGTTTGTGTTTAGTGTCCCACGAGTGACGATTGTCACAAAGTGCTTCAAAATGCCTCTCGTCACTTTTGGCGGGAAAATGTTAACGTGAGTATATTTTTGATACTTTAATAGTATTTTTTTCGATGTTTTTTATTGTTTTAGCTATAAAATGGTATACAACATTATGTAATTTATACAATAAGCAATTCATAAAAAAAAAGTTTTACGCGCGTGTCTCAAGTGTCCGGCGAACATACGGGTGTTCTCCGGGATATATATAAATATTATTATGAAAGCATTTGTTTTTCAAAAAATTCATTTTGTTTTCGGCTTGAATAAACCCTTCTATCCATTTTGCCCCAGTTTTCTCTAGCTGCTAGCCGACGCACGTTACTTCACAGGTCTTCATCGGTGGTGATTGGCGATCGGCCGCTCACTGCAACTCACTGTTACTGAGAACATATGTTTATCTCTTTCTGACGACGGGGTTCTGTATATCTCTGTGATCTTTTAGGCTATTCAGTGATGCAAATATAGTTGCCTATATTCTGTGTAAGTTTGTAAGTAGCTATAGTACAATTTCGCCGTGTTTTTAGTGTTTTAAAATGGGTATGACGTCTCTATTGGTAAAATCTCATTGCTTACTACATCAAGTTTAAGTTTGGTTGACCCAAACTCCCTTGAAACTTTCATGTTGATTTAAGACCTTTGCCCTGCAGTGGGATACTACAGGCTCATAATAATAATAATAATAAATGTTTAAAGCGTTTTATGCGTCCTGATGAAATGTTGAAGAACTTATTAGGTAGATAACACTTTACTGTAAGTACAATTCACAAAAAATAAAGAGGATTGGAACACTATTAAAACTAAAGTGCAATGGGGGACTTTTCGCTTAAAGATATTTCCAGTAAACCTTTTTTATCACATCTATGTATGATTAATTAGCTAATGGTACTGCTATACAAAAATATGTACATATATTATATACTAGCTGTGCCCGCGGCTTTGCCGGCGTGGACACTTTTCTGGGATAAAAGTGCCTTTAAAGTACGAAACACCAAATTCCAACAAAATTTGTCCAGGCGTCAAATAGTATTTATTGATTGCTCGGCATCTTTTGATTGGATTGAGATATAAAATACACCAGATTTTAAGTCAAACCCTAAAATATCCAACGATGATAACCACATTTCAATCGATCCAGTAGTTTTTCCGTGATGCGCGGACATACAAACAGATAGACAGTTATACAGTTTTTTTAAATTATTATATCCTATATTTTATGTCTCCTAGACCAATTACTTTTTTATTGTCTTCGCTGTACATACTTTTTGTTACTACTTAAACTACTTTATTATAAGTAGGTATATATAGATAGAAATAGTATATTGAAGAAATGTACAGCCTTGGGCAAAATTATTAGGCACTTTTCATAAGAAACCTCGCTAGTTTTCGGCATTTTCTAATCTCAAGAAAGTCTAGTTGATACACGGAGTCAACCAGATAACACGCGGAAGCTCCTTTTTTCATAAGAATTCCAATAAAAATAAAAATAAAAATTGTGTTCCAGATGTGGTCGATAAAAAGAGGTTTTGTTTACATTTGAAGGTGCTGACTAAGCTTTTGTTCGAACAATTTTGAATGAATGTGAACACTTTTCAAGATACGAGTATAAGTATTTTAATACTAATACTTGGGTGCCTAATACTTTTTGCCAATAAGCAATGGTAAATAAAATACACGGTAAATAAAAAAAAATTAGAATGTTTGCTTGAACCTTTAGTAGAAGGTTCTTTCAACCTTCATTAAAGTTTTAGAAAGCTCGGTCCGGGCTTTACTTTACGATTTCTGTGAGAGTTAAAAATAATAAGGGGGAATGCAATTACCGCTCCCCGAGAATTTTTAAACACCACTCCGGCTCTACAAGTGCTGCTTCATATTTATTTCACTGAGCATGTTTCTTTACAAATGTTGGCGTATAGTTAGAGTATAGTCATACGTTACACAAATGATGTTGTAAATTCGGATAATTCCCGAAAACCACACCAGACAGTCTCCAGTAGGGATTTCGGTAACAAGCACAAAAAAGTATTTTTTCTTCCCACTACACAGCAATATCACCATTGTTCACATAAAACGTCAGCAGAAAGCACCTCATTTCTGCTCGCCCTAAAAAGATTGCAGAAAGCAAGTATGGGAAGCCATTACTGCACAGTTTTTGTGTTTTATAAAAACAGTGCGGAAAGTCAGTCCATTACGGCACTTTATTTTTTAGAATTGTCTTTTGTGTCCTAGTTCTGTTTTTATTTTTTAATTAAGCAGAAACTATAGAAAACGATTTATTTGTTACATGTTAATGAATGCATTCGTACAATAGAGATTTAAAAATAGAATGTAGGTAGATACTATATTTTAAAAAGAGTGCAACGGAACTGGCGTGTATTCAATCTGACGGAAAATTGTAGGTACTGCTTAAAATTACAATTACTAGGTACGTAGTACAAATACGTAGGTATTTATATTTGTATTACCTACAAATACAAATACCTGCCTATTTTGGTGTACTTTGTAGTGGAAAGAAAATCGGATTACTGACACTCGTTCAAGTGACTTCTTGCTGCACTCTGTTTTAGAGCCCTCGCTAAAGCTCGGGTTTCAATAAAACACTCGGTGCAGCAAGAATTCACTATACTATAATATACTATATTCGACTATAGAACTACAGCATGTACTATAGCTGTTTGTTTCAAGATTACTACCTTAGCTTTACAGGAAACGGCAATTCAAGAAATATTTTCTAGACAATATTGTTAAACTGCGCCATTACCAACCTGAAACATACCTAGTATTTCTTTTATTCTATTTTACGAGTATTTTATTAGGTCCCAGTATTAAATCTAGGTCGCAGTCATAGTCACAGAACAGCACTTTACTAATTTTTAATCGACTTCAGAAAAAGGGACGGTTATTTATTATAGACTCAGATGAAACAAAATATAGCAGTTATTGAATAACAAATAGTACTACAGCATTTCTGTTTTCGTGTTTTCTGTCATGAGACAAAAGTCAACAAAAAAAGATGTCAAAATAAAAGAAATAAAAACATGTATAAATTACATTTCTTGGTGCTGTCTCCTCGGGGCGTATTTATGAAACTTCTACGGTAAAGGCAGAAAGGTGTTTCTTTATCGTGCGCGATTCAATTGTGAATCTGCACAT
This sequence comes from Alsophila aescularia, assembly GCA_946251855.1. Taxonomy (NCBI): domain Eukaryota; kingdom Metazoa; phylum Arthropoda; class Insecta; order Lepidoptera; family Geometridae; genus Alsophila; species Alsophila aescularia. The sequence goes on along the minus strand of OX276373.1, from coordinate 23,423,236 downwards.
GAAAAGAAACTTCAAACTAGAAGTATAGTTTACTTTATTTTTCGAATTGGTATATTAATAATATTGTTTTATTTTCTCCTTGTTTAAGCGACATATTTATTTTTGACATCTACAAGTGCTTCAGTTTCCTATTTAATTAATGTTAGCTTACGGATTGCAATGCAACGGAAGAATGCTTTGATACCTATAGAAAACTGGTTCATCACGTCTGCAAACATCGTATGATGCTTTGACACCTATAGAACAAGTTCATCACGTTTGCAAATATCGTATGATACTTTGACACAAGACTGGTTCAAGTTGCATAAAGTATACATAATAACCTGAGTACAAGACTACCATTATAACAGAAAACAAAGCGAGGCGTGATCACGAGTTCATATTTGCCATGACTTGAGACGCAATACCCTCACTTCACTTTATTTTAGTGGGTATGTACCTAATACGGGTTTCTTTCGGATAGAGACAATAAGACTACACTAAAGGACAAAAATTAAAAGCTTATTATATTGCAGTTTACATAATAGATGTAACTATATAAAGTTTACTTAATTGGAAGCATAATATTATGCTTGCGATCAAACTCATCGTACAATTTGAGATAGGAAACGGCAAAGAAACAATATTATGTACAAATAAAAGAGCAATTATTCCGAACAAAGAGAAATTTGTTGTTCCAATGTGCATGTATTAAATCTTCTTAAATCCTCGTACACCAAAGCGACGCTTTACAGTATAGGTACCTACACCTACCTACCTACTGACACGGAAATGCAAAAACAAAACGTTTCAGTGTTGTAATTAATTTTCGAATCCCTCAGTTCTTTTTTTTGTTAGCGAGCGTTTTTCAGTTTTTCCTGTACAAACGTGGACGGCCACCACCTCCCCTTGAGGGGCCGCTAGTTAAATGGACTCGATGCACGAAAGAGTTGAGCTTACCCCCTGCCCACCCTCTAGCTGACCGCTGGATGAACGGATAATGAAATATTTCATCGAAATATAAGCTGAAAAAACATACAGCCGTCTCTAGTGGTGATCTTCAACAGGGCTAGTTATAAATTTCAATTTTATCTGCAAAGAGCATGAGAATATTCTAAAGTTATGAGAGGCGATGAAGCTCAGTAGGTATTGGTAGTTCATTAGCATTCACTTGCACAGCGCCGAACTCGAAATGATGACGTTAGTAATTTTTTCCTTAACTAGCGACCCGCCCAGGCTTCGCACGGGTAGCTGAGTAGCTACGACGAGCATCCGAACCCTTTGCTAAGGGTTCCACTAAATATTTCTGTGTAGAAAACGTTACGGCCAGGCTGCACCCGCGTCTCTATAGAATAAAGTAATAGTAGGCACGACAAATAGACAGACAACAAACACGATTTAAAAATATTATGTTATATTCTTGTTCAGTAGCTTATTCTAAGTACCGTAGACCAATTTCTATTTAATTAACTTCTTAGCTCAGTCATATTGATACATAGTGATCAAAAGTATAGATAGGTACCTAAATCTCATTTTTAAAAGCATTTATTTAACTTGCAATGTTTGTATTATATATGTCTGTATGTATGTTTGTTGAGGTCAAATCTTGCAAGCTGGAATAGAACAACTTCCTCTTATCCTATGAATTTGAATTTTTGCATTTTGGTTCAGTTCCGATGACAATGCATTTTTATGGTAAGCTTGACCTGAATGAACATTCAGGAACAGCTCCAGATAAAGGTACTCTTCAACGGTGAACAGCACAGTCACGAAATTTTGTGTACGCATTCTATAATGATAGCCAGTTTGAAGTTTTGCTATGACATGGATGCTGCACTTCGGGTTCTAACTAGGAAACTCATGAACGGTTAACAGCACAGACACGAAATGTTGTATATGCATTTAATTGTGATAGCCCGTTCTAAATTTCATCATGCCATGGCTACTGAATAAAAGCTATTTTATAATGTTTTTTAATTAACTTATATCATTATTAATTTTATCTATGTCCAAACAATTATATATAAAAAAAATGGTGTTGACTGTACAACCTGTAGGCCACATTCACATTAAAAGCACTGACGATAACTGAAGTAGGTAAACTGAGATTAGTATACTTTTAATAAGGGACACATTTGTCTATAAGCAATTATAGGCATAGTGCGATCTAACGAATGGTGGTTTCAGAATGTTGGCGTTGTGCTACCGATAACTTGAAAATATTGAAAAGTCAACTAAGGATTATAGTAGACACCGTGCGTGCTACGAAATTCAAACAACAGAATTAGTTGATATCCGATCATTAAAAAAAAACGTGATAAATTTCAAACGACTCGTCATAAAGTATGATGTATAAGGCAAAACAAATTCACTTGAATTGAGAAAGGGTGATTCTTCGGGGCTCCGATTTTTAATATTCGGGGGCTTATTTCAAAAAACTCTTTAGTTATTTTTTTCAGATTTAGGTTATATTCGTATTTAATCGAAATATATCGGTTTTTATATAACTGATTCTAGTTATATACAAAAAAAATGTCGTGTCCGTTCTTTATTTTCATGAAAACATATGATAATATCTTAAAATCAGTCAACTTTATTAACAAATTATGACAAATAATTTTTAGATACAATATTATTCGCATAGCTGAGGAAATAAGATGCGTCTGCCATAAAATTCTTATTACTCTGGAGTGCGCTTCATTCAGTTGTATCATATTAAATTATAAGGAACTGGCGATACGTCCACTGGCCCACTACTGGCCCACGCGGAAGGTTTTTAGTCGCGTTCCGAGCGTGTCAAGTAGTAGACGTGTCGGCTGGTGCGATTTGCTCCGGAGTTACGAAGGTAAATATTTGGTTTAGGTAAGGCTAGTAGAGCTTTTAAATTTTTGAAATTGTACTTGGTTAACTGCTTTAAGTACCTACTACCTTTCTGTAACCTTCCAGTATGTTCGTATTATGAACCATACGCATTTTTTTAAATGTGTCTATATTCCTCTGTCCTTTATTCCTATGGATATAATTAAGGATAGTGAAATAAAAAAAATTATAGCTTTCAAAGTTTTTTTTTACTTTCGAAGTTAAGATATTTTTTTACTGTCAAAAATAAGAAGCAATTAATTAGTGACACATTAATTATTTTTAAACCGACTTCAACTTTTGATCTCTCGTCAATTTCTGATTCCCTGGACACAAAAACTAATATGTTAATTATTTTCTGAATGAGTACAAAAAAAATGTGCCAAAACAATATTTATGTTTTTAAACAAGTCTTTTTTCTTGAGAGCATACATTTTTTTGTCAAACAAGTAAAAAATAAACAGATTCATAAGTTAAAAATTGCGACCTCGAAGAATCACCCAAAGATTATTGTGATATTTAATTTGATAAGGATTTATATAGTTTAGCACAAAGAAAGAAAATTAAGGAAGTAAATTATTATTTTTGTTACTGAAAAGCGCTTCTTTTGAGCTCCTAGGTAATATGGTATCGCGGACATTTTCGCCGTCCTCAGAAGCGGGGTAAAGGTCGAGTGTGCGATAACTACATTATTCACCTCTTTTTTTCTAAATTACACCTGTGCGAAGCCGGGGCGGGTCGCTAGTCTTGGATATAAAATGAAACATCATGATAAATACTACGTAAACGACGAAAGACAAATTCGATGGCTTGTACGCTTGGGAAGATGTAAGCAATTGATTGCAATTTTTTTCTTCTCTTATCAAGTGGTTTATTATAAGTATAAATAAAGACAAAATGTTACCAATTTAACAAGATTATTAATATACATACTGACTCTTATGGTAACGTATTATGTATATAAAAAAAAAACAAAAAAACAAGCGTTCATTTTATAATACATAAAAAAATATATATAGAAACAAGCTATTCGTTTTCGGAAACTTTACAAATGTCATAATCTTTACTCAAAATTTGATCCGTGAAAAGTATTAAAAAAGTTCATTTTTTTGTGAGCCCCACCCATATTGATTTTAGTGCGAGTAAGTCAAGGTCCGCCCGCAACCTAAAAAATACATTCTACCACTATTTGAGAGATATTATTTAAATGCTGATTCCACCACTGGATTCAGAATTTTCCACCATAGAAAAACCGGCAAGAAACTATGTGGCAGATAATCTTTTAATCATCAATTTTGTTACAGTTAGCATAATTTTATGGCACAGAAAAACATTAAAGCCCCTTTATCGACATCACAATACATTATTATTACATTTATTATAATTTGTGGTACAGCAAAATGCCAGAACCCCCTTTTCCAATAGATAACACTTATCATAATGTGTGGCACTGCAAAATGTTAATACCCTTTAGCAACATAAGAACATTAGGTAGGTATTGATAATTTATATGTTTCACTCATAAGATTATGCTAATAATATTACTAATACGAATTATTAATTACTTCATTTAAGTTTATTGAATGAGGGTGTACACAAGTACAAAGCTACAATCAACCATTTCTAGAAAAAATAACAACCATTTCCCCTTGACAGTAATCATCAGTCAAGTAATCATTGAAATTATCAGTAAACCCAAATTTATATTTAATTCCATACAAAGATAAATGAACCCTTGCTGATCTTGTTCGAAATTAAAAATCTAATATGTACCAATACAAAAATAGAACAGAATTCATGAAAGAGATTTTTCAGCAGTCGGTGCTAACCCTACCTCTAATTTTGTATATGCTTGAGCTTATTTATTTATAAGTTACTTGACGTGCTTTTTCAAAGTTTAATAACGTATTATACTAATTTAAACTAAAACTCTATCATTTACTAGACATACGTGTCAATCGGCTTGTTGACGATTGAAACCCTAATATACACGTCAACAAGCCGAACGATCGCGAACGGTCGCGTGACTGCAGTCTCGTGTTTTGTCTCTTCTGCGTTTTGTGTTTTGTATGAGGGTGCATAGATAAGTGTGTCGGTATGTAAATTTACTCAAACAAGGTTGTATTTTGGTCATTATTTCGACAAGCTTCTTTGGACAAAGTCGACCTTGTTGCGCTTCTTGAATAGGTGTCAGCAAAGTTATATGGAATTTCATTTTTTTTTTTTGCGGCCAGCAATTTCCTTTGAAAATGCAATTTATTTTGAGTGGCCTAAGCAAATACCACAAGGTATATTATAAGCTAGCTAAAATACTTATAGTGACTTTAAGGAAACTTTATCAGTATGCTTCCTTGTTTTTTTTTATGCATACTTTTACAAGCACTAAAGACGAAAGAACTTATCGAGACAAATCAAATGTGCCCAAACTCGAAGTGGCTTAATCATTTGAATGTTGTGTTTCTGTGACTACCTTCTGGCTGTATCATTATACCAGCTCATTGGTACCATAATATTGTATTAGCATCAGGACTACATAAGTGTGCAACATTTCAGCTTCATTGGACGTCGTTAAGTAGTTAACAAAATTCACTTCATTCATTGAGTTAAATAAAAGCTTGTAATAAAGTACTTAACCAATTTTGATGAATTTTATACAGTAGATGATTATTTAACTTACAGTAGGTTTATTATTTAAAGCAATAAATAATTATCTAATTCGGTTCAGAAATCCCGAAAATATGAGAAAACATTAACACCAAAACAAATCGACTTACTAATAAATATCTAAAGATTTTTTGATGAAATTGATATGGGACTACAATAAAAGGTACCATTTTAAATAAACTAAGAATGATTCAAATCGGTTCATAAAACCTGCATACTAATCTTCCCAATAAAAAATAACAGAAAAAAATTGATTAAAAAAATATGGGACCTAATCGGAGTCCTACCCTTTCAAATAAAAAAGAATTATTCAAATCTGTTCTAAAGTTTTAGATATATGAGGTAACAAACATACAACAAGCACAAATTAAAAAATCAAACAACCTCCTTCTCCACCTCCCATTAAAGCTAAGAAGCTTCTCGATCACATCAGCTTTCAAACATAAAAAAACCGCATCAACATCGATATGGACACATACACTCAAACACAAAAAAAGAAAAAAAAAAAAAATTGTAAACACTGGCTTTTGTGCAAAAAATCTCACCAACATAATCACCAACCTTTGACGGTTTGTACTCAAATTTGTATCAAAATAAAACAAAGTTTTAGGAAACTAGAGTTATTTTATTACTTAGTGACTTGACTAAAAAAACAGTCAACAATATTACTTGGTTATCCCAACTTTAGGTGAGGCTACCTAGCTACATAAAAAAGATTCTGTGGATACTTTCTGGTTAAAACAACCAAAATATTGCCTAACGTATCTTTTTTTTTCCAGCATAACACAAAAAATAGTAAACACCGTCTTTTGTGCAAAAAATCTCATCACCAACCTTTGACGTTGAATTACGATGACAACTGACATTTCTGGAAAGAGAGATGCCGTATTTTTTATTGTCTGCGTTCAGAAATAATTGCATTAATTTGGCGTTAAACGACCATTTATGAGGTGGGAAGCATATCACCCAATAATTTATAAGGGTTAAATACGCTTGAGACGAGTCGTTCTGGCGGTCCACTACCTACTCTATTTTTTTTATGTTACTCTATAATAAATATGTAAACCTTTAAATTTCTTGCTCTATTTATTTTTTAGGACAGGCAAAATGCCTGAATCTCCGGGATTCTCGGCAGGGCAATATTGGGTTGGGCCGGGATTCCGTTCCGGGGACGCGTTCCCGGAATGCTTTATATTGGAATCTGCGATAGTAGCCAGGATCTAGTCTCGGTGTCACAATGTTGCGTTTTTAGCGAGAAATTAAGAAGATCGCTTTGTTCCTGATATTAAACCTGCTAAATTGTTAATAACTGTTCGGAATACTTAGGTACCAATGCTGCTAAAAAATGTTCAGTAATTTTCAAGTACCTTTGTTGTTTAATAGGAAATGGTAAGCCTTTTTAATCCACTTCTAAAAGGAGGAGGTCCTCATATCGTCCGTTTTTTTCTAGATTTTCTTTTTTGATTGTTTGTTACCTCATAAGGTAAAAAACAAATTGGTTCAGAAGTTTTAGAGACATATCTCTATATACATATCTACGATTTGTTTTTATTTGTTTGAAATGCTAGGAACACGATTAGGTCCAATTTATTTTGTTTGAAATGCTAGGAACCCGATTAGGCCCAATTTATTTTGTATGAAATGCTAGGAACCCGATTAGGCCCAATTTTTTTTTTATTGAAATGCTAGGAACCCGATTAGGACCAACTTATTTTGTTTGAATTGCTAGGAACTCGATTAGGCCCAATTTATTTTGTTTGAAATACTAGGAAACCGATTAGGCCCAATTTATTATGTTTGAAATGCTAGGAACCCGATTAGGCCCAATTTATTTTGTTTGAAATGCTAGGAACCCGATTAGACCCAATTTATTTTGTTTGAAATACTAGGAACCCGGTTAGACCCAATTTATTTTGTTTGAAATGCTAGGAACTCGATTAGGTCCAATTTATTTTGTTTGAAATGCTAGGAACTCGATTAGGCCCAAATTATTTTGTTTCAAATACTAGGAACCCGATTAGGCCCAATTTATTTTGTTTGAAATGCTAGGAACTCGATTAGACCCAATTTATTTTGTTTGACATGCTAGGAACACGATTAGGCCCAATTTATTTTGTTTGAAATGCTAGGAACCCGATTAGGCCCAATTTATTTTGTTTGAAATGCTAGGAACCCGATTAGGCCCAATTTATTTTGTTTGAAATGCTAGGAACCCGATTAGGACCAACTTATTTTGTTTGTATTGCTAGGAACTCGATTAGTCCCAATTTATTTTGTTTGAAATACTAGGAACCCGATTAGGCCCAATTTATTTTGTTAGAAATGCTAGGAACCCGATTAGACCCAATTTATTTTGTTTGAAATGCTAGGAACAAACACGATTAGGCCCAATTTATTTTGTTTGAAATGCTAGGAACCCGATTAGGACCAACTTATTTTGTTTGAAATGCTAGGACCTCGATTAGACCCAATTTATTTTGTTTGACATGCTAGGAACACGATTAGGCCTAATTTATTTTGTTTGAAATACTAGGAACCCGATTAGGCCCAATTTATTTTGTTTGAAATGCTATGAACCCGATTAGATCCAATTTATTTTGTTTGAAATGCTAGGAACCCGACTAGGCCCAATTTATTTATCTTATTAAAATTGGTTCATTTAGTTATTCAAAAATAAATAGATTTTTAGAAAAACTATTCTATTTTGTGTTTATATTGCCTCATATCTCTAAGATTTCTTAATCGATTTGGATGATTCAAAAGTGTAGATTTTCAATGTAGTCCTATATACACTTCATCAAAATTGGTTCAGTAGTTTTTTATTATAAAAAAACTATTTATTTTAATGTTTACGTTCTCTCATATCTACGAGACTTCTGAACTGAATTTGATGATTAATTTTACTTGAAAAATAGACCTTCAGTGTGGTACTGCTTAAATTTCATCAAAATTGGTTAAGTAGCTTTCTACAAAATTTTATGTAATTCACTGGGCGATTATGCTAGGGATAAGTATGCAAGTCAACTTTGAACCGTTTAACGACGTCCAATGGTTTTATGAGGTATCCAGGGTCTGATTATGGAGCCGGAAGTAGTCAAAGGAAATAGACAGTCAAATGAGGGAACTACTTCAAGTTTGGGGTCATTTGGTTTGTCTTGATGAGTTCTCTGGTTGTATGTGGTATCCAGGGTCTGATGATAAAGCCAGGAGGTAGACACAGGAAGCCATTAATGAAACTCCTTCGAATTTATGCTCATTTGATTATCATCGAGAAGTTTGAGAGCCATTCTGATCTCGTATAGGCTGACGTCCGGGATATCTTCAAACGGGCTCTTGCACCGCTAGTCGTGCTAGGAGCACTACGCGATAAGGTGTATAATTGCCCATAGAACTTCTCGAGATCACTCAAAATCTCTGGCTTCGACGAAACGATGCTGCCACTGTCGGTCTTCAGCTTCGTCAACAGGCTTTGCCCAATAGACAGATCTCTTGCAAACACTTTGGAGCCGTTGTTCCGCTCTATTGCGTTCTTAATACAATAATTAGTATTATAGGAACGCGGAACGCATCTCGTCTCGCATCGACTTGGAAATTGAAAAAAACATTTATTATAAGCACTTTAAAATATAAACATAACTGCTTAAATACATAAAATTTAAAATTAAGTTACAAGATTATATATTATACATGTTCTATTGGGTGCCCCGTGTGAAGCGCCGGGCCGCTGAAACAGCCCGCGAAGTTGTTATACCAGCGAGTTTTAAAAAGAGGCATGGACTTAAGAGCGTATTCCTTGAACATAACGGGTATTATGTAATTTTCTAAAAAAAAAAGAACCATTCTAAAAATTATACAATAATAATTGTTTATTGACATAATAATTTTACAGAACAGTAATGAATCCACAGGCTCCCGAACTGTAAGAACTGTGTTTCAGGAGCCAGTTCTGTTTATTAAAAGCAAGCTGTAACTTGACATATCCACTGAAGACTGCAGCCTCATCTCGCCTCGTTCTGCCATAAGTTTGAGTGTATGCTCAGAGAGTTTCTGTGTTCTATTTTTGCGGTGGGTCTTAAAGAACTCCGACCTGACCGCGAGAACAATTTCCACCAGCTCGAAAGTTTTAGTAACTGTTACTATTCACAGTTATAAAACATTTGTAAAAGGCATAGTAAAGAATTTACTAAAAAGTTATGCTAAAGTGTGGTCTCTCAGTGCTCACGCTGCAATTTCCAAATCTGGTAAGTACTCGAATATAGTTTACTGGCATGTTTTGTACACCGACATCTAATAAAACCAAATTTTAACGTATTTACAAGATAACAATACACAGTGCAATCTGTAGAATACCTACAGGCTTGCGAGCTCACGTCGATGAGCCAGACATTGAAGCTTACTCCTTACCAGAGTGTCATTCTCAATGCGCCTCATAGCACGTCTCTCAATTGAATCCAAAGCCTCGGCTGATACTTGGCAGAACCGTCCCAGAGGTTGCAGAAGTACTCCATACAAGATCGGACCTGTGCTTGATAAATATTAAAAAGCTGTCCCGGCGTGAAGTACCGCCTAAACATAGACAAAACACTAAGTTTCAAATTACTATTCTATAGCATCATCATAAGCTCGTATCAATCCACTGCTGGACTTATTTTTTATTGCGCCACTCATTCTGGTCCTGAGCCAGCCTACACCATGGTTCTACGGTTTATAACCGTAGCGTCGAGCCTCTCTGCGTCGACATTATGACCCTAGTTTGCGGCCGATAAAAGTATTGTTGGAAATAAAAGTGAGTTTAGACTCCTGATCTTCATGTAGAACCTGCAATTTGAACGATATCATCCACTCATCGACCCATTAATAATTTATGTAACAACTACCACCACCATGTCACCAGCATTGTGAAGGTTAAAACATTTATTAGAGGTAGTAAAACTAGCTTTTATTGTGATAGATATATTTTACACCATAGTTTCACATCGAATGGCTTAACATACATATTTCGTTATTTATTTACACATACAATTATATTGTCATTAAAAACATTCAATAAAAATTGACTAGAGTTCGTACAATATCTACAAAATGTATTTACAAATGTAAGCTCCGAATTAACGTAGATATTACATATCAGTCAGACTAGGAGTTAAATATTTACAATTATATATTATTGTATGATCAATCAAGTACCTACATTCGAGTTAACTATATATAGTTACGAGTTATTGACTTAGCTAATGATTTGTTCAGACAACACTCTCAATATCCTTCCATCAGTAGGTATATAAGTTTGTGGCAAATATTATCAAGTGGTAATGGAAGATAATGTAAGCACTAATTGTTTTCATATAACAGTGACGTTATTAACAATATAGCTTATCTACAATTCAGTAATTTTCGATTCGTATATCATTTTACAACGGTAAATAAATAAGCTGACTTGAGCAAAGACTAAGAGGATATAAACTGAGGCACTGAGACTGAGTGCAACTTTGAGTATGCATTACTAGTAATGTATATTCAAAGGAGTGCAACGATTGACGGCATAGCGAGAACGCAACGAGCTGTAAGAAACAGGCTCGAAGTATCGAGACTTCCGATGAAAGATTCGACGTAAAGTGGCGCGACTCGAGAGATTCGACGTTTCCGGGACTCGGCATGTCGGTATCAATTCGATCATTACCTCCGTTTTAACGATTTAGGATTTAGAGCGTAGGGCAAGTCTACCTCAGTGTTTGTAGAAGTGTTTGGTTTGAGTGCGTTGCATTCGTCCTTGGCAATTTTGGCCTTGCAACATCTGAGGCAAGTTGCAACATTGCAACTTGCCTCAGATATATACTTGTTATAGTCCTTTGTGGACGACCGCTTTGCCAGATATCCTGTTGCCAAGCGTTTTCGTGTTCCCGATGAAGGGAACTAAAGCTAGTTAAAAGGCAGGACGCTACTGAAATAGGTGCCAAAATACTAAGAATTCCAGGTTTACCTACCATTGAATTACGCTTGAATTTTTTCAATTGAAAATGAATTAGAGTGTTATCTGACAAATAGGAATTAGATATTATAACAAATTAGTTGTGTTTATGTATGAAATGTAAGTGTACTTGTATGTATAGGTACTTTAAGGTTTCAGGTTTTGAATTAGATATCTACAGATTAGATGAAACTCTACTGATTTGTATTTATTTTTGATAATTTTAATAGTTATCTTATTGTAGTATTATACCAGAATAATTGAAACTGCTGTTCGAAAGAAAATGGCAGTATATAATGGCTTAGATAAATTACTATAATATTACTATCTAACTAAATAAAGTTAGGAATAGTTGCACAACTTTGAATTTGAGTTTTTTTCTAAATGTTAGGGAATCTTGAAATGTATTGTATAGTCAATACATTGTAGGTTGCTAGTATATTAGGCACAATAAGTGTTTCAAAAGTACTTCTATTAATGTTATCTCATAAATGCAATAATTAATTACATATTTGTGATTCGTTGATTAAGTGGTCCAGTTAATTTCATGTGATAGTGGGTAATTAAATTGTGAGTAATTCATGTCTGAAAACAGAATGCCAGTTTGTTTATTTAAGCGCACACTTGAATAATGAGATGTCAAAGTAGGTAGGTACCTACTTCAAATGTGAATTTCATTTAACATAAAATGCACAACTGCGAGTAGACATGCTACTACATTTTCTCGTTAATGACTCGCATTTATACGGCCTCCTGAGGATTGACGAAGTTTATATAAACAAATGGATGTAAACAATGGAAGCCACTCGCGATAGATTGTACCGGCTGTGGGTAGACAGAACTAGCTGTGAACAGGTCAAACAGTAGGGGTGCTTTTTACAAGCGAATTTAATATATCCATAACATATTCCGTTGATTAATTGTCATTTAAAGCCTTTACTTATCCAATGCGCAGGCTACATAAAACTTGAATAACCAAACCATACATACATAACTTGTTTTATCTACACTCATATCGTATAATCCGGATTATGGGCTCAAAAATGGTGGCATAATGACAAACATTACGCACGGCACTTTTTTTTTATTATTACCTTGTTTTTGCACTAAACATTGTTATAATATATAGTTTTTCCCATAAAAGCCCTGGTTTGGCCCCGCACTACGGTGGGTTTCGCCATTTATTATCTATGGTGGCGCGTGTTACACCGTATGGGCACGAAATCGATGTGGACTGGATTAAGGCGCCATATTTTACTTTATTTTAGTAAGTACCTGACCAATTTAATGTGTTATGTGTTATTTTTGATGAAAAGTCTTATCCTGATTAAAAATGACCGACAGCAGTGTGAGTGAGGCGAATTTGACTCCACCTGACATCACGGAAACAGCAATGAACACAAGTACCTAGGCAATTCTAAATGGCAAAGGATTGCGATATCAGGGCCTCAATTCTGTTAGCTATTGTCAAAAATCTTTGCTAATGCGATACATCTGCGATTCAACTGTCTACAGTGTCAAATTTGGTAGTCTGCTAAATCAACTACACTATCGCAGTTTATAGCAAAACTAATGCAGTAGTATGGATGTTCTACGGCTTCCGAAAATCATTATTATGGTTTTCTAGTCAAAATCTATCGCTATCAGCCAGCCATCGAACCTAAATAGCAAGCCAATAGCGAGTAGACTACGAAAACTGTCAAAATATGCGATTTTCATGCAAACGACTTGCCTTATCGTGGTTCAATAATTAACAGACCTGAGGCCCAGTTGCCACGACTCACTGCGATTCGTTGACACTCCAAACGGACGCGCGATCGGTTGGTACAAATCCGGCCTGAGGCGAGACGCATGGTAGTGTGCGAGCCTATAACTGCCACTAAATTGTAGTGACCCTACCAACTGTTCATAACTGATTGTACTATCAACCCTGACCGGTGGCACGCAAGAAACAGGGCACGGCCACAATGGGTCAGAACTATCAAGGGTGACTCCAAGGTGAGCTTTTGTCTTTGTAAACAATAACAGGTCTGTGGAAAGACTAACTGGAGTAATTTGGTTTTATTGTTTGTGGGTAAGTAGTAGGTTTGGATAGTATTTACTATAAACTAAATATAGAGCGGAGATCATTGTGCTCACAAAGAACAAACATGCTTTTCACTTTAGAAACTAGACCATCAATGTGGATGTAGCTTTGAATATATATTACTGGAATCAGCTTTGTTTTTCATTGACGCCTTTTTGAAAACAGATTAAGTATATAAAAGGGTTAAGTATATTTTGTCTATAAGTTGTTTTCGAGGGTCATATCAAATCGTCGCGCAAAAAGACTTGACGAATTCCAGCCTCCTGAACAGGCTGGGTTTCGCGGAGGATTTAGCACCATAGACCACATACACACTGTTAGGCAGATTATACAGAAGTCAGAAGAGTATAACAAGCCCATGTGTCTTGATTTTGTAGACTATGAGAAGGTCTTTGACTCCGTTGAAACCTGGGCGGTTCTGGAGTCTTTGCAGCGGTGTCAAATGGACTGGCGATAGATCGAAGTGTTGAGATTTCTGTATGACGCCACGACTATGAGTGTCCAAGTACAAAACCAGCAGTCTAAACATATCCAACTGCGCAGGGGAGTGAGACAGGGGGATGTTATATCCCCGAAACTGTTCACCTGTTGGCCTTGGAAGATATGTTTAGACGCTGGATTGAAAAGGAATGGGCATTAAGATCAATGGCGAGAACATCTCACATTTATGATTTGCCCATGACATAGTCCTAATGGCGGAGTCGCTGCAAGACTTGCAAAGTATGCTGACCAACCTAGTTGATGCTTCTCGACCCATCGGTCTCGGAATAAACATAGGTAAGACCAAGATCATATTTAACGATCTTATTGACCCGGAACCAATTGCAGTTAATGGTGCACCTCATGAAGTTGTCTAAAAATATGTTTACCTTGGGCAAACACTGCAGTTAGGTAAGAACACCTTTGAGAAGGACGCCAACAGAAGAATTTAGCTGGGTTAGGCAGCATTCGGCAAGCTTCGTCATGTCTTCTCGTCGTCCATACCGCAGTGCTTAAAGACAAAAGTGACAGACAATAACAAAACACAGTGCGTCTTACCAGTCATGACCTACGGAGCTGCAAAGTGAACACTCACGGTCAAACTAGTCCACAAATTTAAGGTCGCTGAGCGATGGAGAGAGCTATGCTTGGTGTTTATCTGAAGGACAAGATTCGTAATGAAGATATCCGACGGAGAACCAAGGTAACTGACATAGCTCAAAGGATATGCAGTCTAAAGTGGCAGTGAGCTAGTCACACACAGAACCGATAACCGTTGGGGTAGACGAGTTCTCGAATTGAGACCACGTTAAGGCAAACGTAGTGTAGGACTCCCTGTGGCCAGGTGGAGTGACGACCTGCGAAAAGCGGCTGGAAGAAAATGGATGAGGAGAGCTGAAGAGCGAGCTCAGGGGCGTGCATTAGGAGAGGCCTACGTTCAGCAGTGGACAGATATTGGCTGATGATGATGATGATGATATAAAAGTGAAACGTTGTCTGTTTGTTTGTTTGTTTGTGTGGGGCGCATTTATGCGATAACGGCTGGACCGAATTTGATGAAATGTTGTATGTAGATGATGTACATACCATATAGACCAACATAGGATGATTCCGGACAATGTTCAACGCGGGCATAGCCGCGGGGCAAGCTAATAACTTATAATTATAACATAGGCCGAGCTAAGGGTATAATTTTGTGTCGTTATTCATACTAAATTAGTGAAGACCTTGCTAATATAGGGGCAGGGGGTGTCCCCCGAATCCACTAAGTTGTGTCGAAACGTCTTTGTTATACCTACTCAAGGGCATAACCAACTTTTTAGTTTTGGTGGAAACCTGAGAAGTACGTAGTTTGAAAGTAATTAGCTGAAATAATTAGATGGTGCTATGTAAGATGTCTGTATTTTTCATTGAGCTCAATTTTTACCCTATTTTGATTTCATCTCCTTCATTAACTGTATCCATCTCCTTTAGCAGATAAAAGGCTGGCGAAGAGTGTCGCTAGCTGTGCTCGTGGTGAGTGCGTGAGGAGAGAGACCCGGGGCCAGACTCGGCGCTGGAGTCGCCAGCGTACACCTCGGAGAACCCACCCCCGCTGCCGCCGCCCCCGGCGCTTCCACCCCCGCCACCTGTGGAGAAATTAAAGTATTTGGAGGTACTAGAAACAGTAGAAGCCAATAGAAACTAAAAACTTAACAAAGAGTTTTTTGTAGTAAATTACGGTTAGATCACGCACCATTATGTAAAGGAGACGTATTTTTTACCCAAGTACAGCGAAGCAAGGGAAGAGTAATGAGTCTAACAGTCTATGTATGTATGTATGTATGTATGTATGTGGATGATCCACCATATCGTCGCCCCTATTGGCCCGATTTTGACAAGCGATGTATCAATCGACTGTCAAAGGCAAAGACTGGGTCTTCATTGATAGTCTAGTCTTATAACCCGACTACAGCTAAGGGTTACCTATGTGTTCAAATTAAAAACTTGGACCGATTTTGAAAACGCGATGTATCAAACGATTCGTCACATTTATAATTTTTAAATTTTTCGCCAGACGCTATTTTTTACCCGACTATGGCAAAGGAGTAGGTAGGTAGGGTTATGTCTTCAAACTAAAAATTTGGTCCGATTTTGACAAGCGAGGTGTCAAGCGAAATTCCATGTAAGGGTGGCCAAACCTATGGTCGTCGATTGGTCAGATCCGTTGCAACTCAAATATATATTATATTTTCTTTTCATCGGATCTCGAGATCCGTTGTATTTCAAATAGATATAATTTTGTCTTCCCTTGGATCTCGAGATCCGTTGCAACTCAATTTTTTTTTTCCATTTTGTTCTCGAGATCCGTTGTTTCAAATAGACATTATTTTTTCTTCCCATTGGATCTCGAGATCCGTTGCAACTCAAATTAATATTATTATTTCTTTCGATTGGATCTCGAAATCCGTTACATATTGTTTTAGTTGACGTACAACTTGCACAAATATATGTATAATTCTCCTATTTTTTTTTATGTTACGGACTGGGCAATTGTTTGACCACGATCTCAATTGATGGAAAGCGATGATGTGGTCGAAGGTGTAGCACGCTTGCCTAGTAGATAGATACCTATTCGCACGTTTATTTCTATTATAAAATCTTTAAACGCGATTGGTAACTCATAAGAATATACCCTATTATGGGACATACCTACAGATGATTTCCCAGACGCAACGGTCGCTTGAAGTTTTGCATGAATATTTACATTGAGAGACAGTCGTGACGCGCCCTCTCTAAATGAAAAAAAATAAGAAAATTAAAAAAAAAAATACTTTTGTCTGCTTTTTTTTAATGAATGTCTCTTTTTATGTTTATTTTGGGTTTTTTATTGGCTTTTCACTTTTTACGTTATTTTTTGTATTTATTTTTATTTCTTTCTCATCGGTATGAGAGCTACCCTGAAAGTTTCAGCCGGATAGCTGATCGGGAAGTGCTCGAAATTTGAATCGCAAGATACATAGATACATACGAGTACCATACAAGTTAAGTTAATTAAAGGCTTTTAAAAAATTAACTACCTATGGATATCATGGAGTTTAACCAAATGAGGGGGACATATTCCCAGACTTGAGTCACAGTTTCAAAGAGAAACAGAAGGTATATAGTAACAAATAGCGTAATGCTCACCGTGATGTGCCATGGGCACGCAGTACGAGGTCCCTGCGCAGTGCCGCGGCCGCACTTTCTCATAGCGACTCAACTGTTGCAACTCGCACTCCGAGTGATGCTTCTCCACTGCTGCAATACATTTAAGAGGTTAGCCGCTTGACGAAATCTTCACAAAGTATGTATTTAGTAAATGTATTGCTATCTCCTTCCCTCCCCACGACCCCTATACGAGCGACAGAGAGTTCTTGGTCTTGAGTTTTATTAGTTGAGTTTTAGTACCTACTTAGTACAGTTTTTGATAGAATTGGTTTAGGGGGAAATTATATATGCGTAGTTAATTATCAAAATAAAACCATGCAAAATTTTTTTTGGGTGATTTATATTTATTTCTTTTTACTCTTCTTAAGAAAAGCTCGATTCATATCTGCAGACTCCGTAACCTTATCAGCACAGAAGTACAAATATTATTACATACATTAACTTTGGGCGTATTCACATCTAATGAACGGGAATGTCCGCACAGACATTTCGTTTTCATGTTATTTTGTATGAAAACTTGCACAGCAGACACCGCAGGTATGCTATGTTACGTGCTGGTAAATCAAGCTTTATGAGTCATTTATTTTGATAGTAGAGTATTTTATTAGTCGAATCTTGCCTGTGGCTGAGCACAATTTATTACGTGGAATATTATCTAACAGTAACAACTTGCTATTCAAACTAAAAATCGACATGTCGATACGATTTCCAAATTGGTTCTGCGCCAGACATGCCACAGATTAATAAAAAGTACCTTTTGCGGAGAAAAGTGTCACAGGTCCGTTCAGCACATCGTCTCGTCCCGCACTGATTTTGGGCGACAGAGGGGTTGCCCATGCGATTAGCTAGTATAGATTACGTAAAATATATGTTAGAAAACATATTTGCAAAACTAATCTCAAGGTTCCCTCAGCGTTTCATTATTGAATATGCTAAAGGAAATTATAAAATCTTGTGATTGATAGTTTAGAAGAAAAACGGTAATAACTACAAAACTACTACTTTACGCATTTATAAATTGTATTTTCAATTTTTAAGCTGAAAAGTAGATGCTCTGTATGATGTAAATTAACATATATATTTTTTGAAGTTTTTTTGATAAAGATGGAGTAAAAAGATTTTAATGTACCCCAAATTGAGCCCAATTCACATATAGCTCGGCCTTAAATCTTATCGACTTCAAAAAGGAGGAGGCAGGTCGACTATTTTGTTATCTGACTATGTTACCTCATATCTCCATAGGGTCTCTGAACCGATTTAGATATATCACTGACTGTTTATTTTTAAGGGGTTTTCTAGCGTGGCCGCCGCCGCCCACCGCGAACGTCGCGTACGGACTTATCTGATGTGATATGTGACAGTGGTTACCGTCCGGTCGGACGGTCGCAGTGCCTCTGCGGGTGCTTGCGGCAGACGCGGTGCGGCAGCGCGTCGTTCTCGCAGTGGCCGAACGTGCGGAACTGTAGCTGGACCACAGGCACCCGCCTGTGGTCCAGCGTGGCCGCCGCCGTCTCGGCGTCCACCGCGAACGTCGCGTACGGACATATCTGATGTGATATGTGACAAAGTGGTTACCGTCCGGTCGGTCGCGGTGCCGCTGCGGGTGCTTGCGGCAGACGCGGTGCGGCAGCGCGTCGTTCTCGCGGTGGCCGAACGTGCGGAACTGTAGCTTGTGGGTGCGTATGGTCCAGCGTGGTTGCCGCCGCCTCGGCGCCCACCGCGAACGTCGCGTACGGACATATCTGATGTGATATGTGACAAAGTGGTTACCGTCCGGTCGGTCGCGGTGCCGCTGCGGGTGCTTGCGGCAGACGCGGTGTGGCGGCGCGTCGTTCTCGCGGTGGCCGAACGTGCGGAACTGCAAGGTGTGGTCCAGCGTGGCCGCCGCCGCCTCGCCACCCACAGCAAACGTCGCGTACGGACTTATCTCGTACACGTCTGTTTTTATAATGTTAATATTGCAATCAGTATTTTTTTATTAACAGAACAAAAAATGCAATCACAATGATACCACTAATAATTTATCTTAAATTGAAATTTGTACTATGAGACGTTTCCAATAAGCTGGCAGCATGCCACGTTGTATGGCAATGTATAATCTATCAATCAGCAAAATAAAATCAATCAGTTTGGTCACGTCATGCTTTGATCAGTACCCCTCCCCTAGTACGAGTTTTTATAGTTTTTGAAAACGAAATGTAGTTTCGATTAGTTAAATACATTTACTCGCAGCGCCTATAGCGGAAACTTGCAGAAACTAAAATCAGTAGGACGGGTTTTAGCAAATGGTAGTATTCGAATTCGATAAAAGTTTTCGAGTATTCTTTGCATTTTGGCAGTACGAGTTTCCACTTTGACAAATTAGAGGTAGTAAACTTGGTCGTATTCGATTACTTTCAAGTATTGTTACTAGTTAGAAAAAAATAACGATTTTTTCATTTTATTATGTTAACGAGACGCTATCTTGCGTAGAGGTTAGCCTCGGAGGCTGCAGAAGCTGACCGTCGTGAAGGGGAGCGACAGGAGCTTGTAAGTAGGTGGAGATTCATTACACCCAACACTCACACGTCTCACACAACGTTTTCTGACACTCACATTGTGCAACGGTATCGGCTCACTAAAGAAGGTTTTGTCTATCTCTGCAATACTCTTCGGAAAAATACAAATCTCAGGAATTCTTAAAGTATCTCTATGCAGACCAAGGTAGGTAGTTAAGTAGGTACCTATATACTTTATCTTATTTTAAATTTGTATTTTCTACTAGCTGATGCCTGCAGCTTCACACGCGTGGTCATTTCTCTAGGTTAACAGTTCTCTATGTGCTATTCCATGATCTAAAATACCAATATTTGAAAAAAATACAATAGAAAAAAGAAAATTAGGCCCCATTTTTAAAATACACCGTAATATTCGCTATCTACACAACCTATCAATTCTGTTTTCATGAATCTGTACTGTCGAATAAATACACTAAGGCATTTATCCCCGCTCTTGTCCTCAGTGTTTTGTGAAGCTCACTTAAACCTGAAAACATTTTCTCCGAAAGAACCTATTCACCTTAACCTTACCTAAGCTGCCTACAAAACTAGACAGAATCTCTATATAATAGCATTATTACTCAGAAATATAAAAGAGTTACCCGAATGTTCCTAATACAAGCCATTATAAATGACTGTCAGACATTAGGCCCGCGGGGAGCCGGGCGCGCCGCACCGCATCAATCAACTACGTATGATGGAAATGTTAAATTACGCACTACTATATGATCCTAATATACCTACATCCATATATTTGTTTGTTTACAATAATACCGAAACAGCGGAACCTAAGTGCATTAATTTTGCACGTGTTGATTTAAGTTCAACATCTAACCTGCACCAAAGAAAACATACACTATGCGAAACCTGCACTGTGTTAGCGTGATGGTACTGCCACAGAATAAATAATAGTACAAGGTACTGCCTAGAACCATCTACGGTCCAGACTCTCTCTCTCTTTCTCTCTTATTTATTGTAAACTAGCTGTGCCCGCAGCTTTGCCCGCGCGGTTATTTCATTTAAAAGTAGCCCATACGTGTTATTTCAGGACCAAACACTACATTTCTTTAAAATTCGTTTTGTCATTAAATAATATTGTATCGATTGCTCGGCATCTAATTATCTGATTAAGATACCAAGTAAATACCCAGTACCCAAATACCCAGTAAAAGTACCCAGTTTTTAAGTGAAACCCTAAGCTATCTAACAGTTAAAACCGCATCGCAATTTTCTATGTGAATTAGTAGTTTCTACGTGATGCGCGAACAAACAGACAGATAAACAAACAAACAAGCGGACAGACACGATATTTAAAATATGTTAAGTATATGCTTGTTCATTAGCCTAGACCATTATTTTAAAATTATTTTCTTTGTACATACTTTTTCGTTCCTATTGCTTTATTGTAAGTGCTAGCTGATGCCCGCAGCTTCGCACGCGTGGTCATTTCTCTAGGTTAAAAGTACTATATGTGCTTTTCCTGGACCTAAACTACCAATATACCAAAATTTGATCAAAATTCCTTCAGCCTTCAAAAATATTTTTATCGATTGCTCGGCTTCTACTCATCGGATTGAGAAACCAAGTACCCCAGTTTTTTAAATCAAAACCTAAGCAATCCAACAGTGAAAACCAGTAGTTTTTACATGATGCGCGAACAAACATACAAACAAACAAACAAATATACAGACAAACAAACAAACAGACAGACACGATAAAAAAAGAAGTTATATTCTTGTTCAATAGCTTATTTTAAGTACACTAGACCTTTTTTTTTAAATTATCTTTTTTATGCTGTCTATTTCGTTCTAGCCTTATTATAAGTATAGAAGATAGATAGGCAAAATAATAGCACTTTTACAAGTCGAAACTAAACATCTCATGAGCAAAGCGAAATACATAAATTATTTTAATTAGAACAATACTACTATGTGATAGAATCAGAAATGAGGAAATCCGTAGAAGAACGAAGGTTACCATTACTATTGGTCTCTTACACAAGCTCAAAGTCACGCAGCGCGCAATGGAGAGAGCTATGCTTTCACTACGTGATAGAATCTGAAACGTGGAAATCCGTAGAAGAACCAAGGTTACCTACATAGCTCTCAGAGTTTGCAAGTTGAAGTGGCAATGGGCAGGCCATATAGTTCGCAGAACCGACAACCGCTGGGGAATAAAGGTTCTCGAATGGCGACCACGAACAAGCAAGCGAAGTGTGGGGAGACCCCCCACACGATGGACCGACAACATTGTAGCCACCGCAGGAAGTCGGTGGATGGAGGGGGCACAGGATCGCTCGTCATGGCGCTCTTTGGGGGAGGCCTATGTTCAGCAGTGGACTTCTAAAGGCTGACATGATGATGATAATGAGAACAATACTATAAAATTAGGTAAAATAAACATGCTTTGAGTTTTAAAAAAACCCTCGCATCTGCCGACTCGAGAGTTATTTCTCACACAGGTAAAGGAAATACCCTTTTGACTCTACCGGTGCTTCGGAAATACGCACGCTACATACCATGAATCTCTCTCTATTCGTCTACAAGCCATCGCCCTCCCCCCAACCATTTTAGAGGGAATACTCAGAGCCGCCACAAGTCAAAACATTTTAGTGCGCATGACCATAAAAACTAGTTTATCTAAACCCTTACTTTCTCTCTCTCTCTCTCTCTCTCTCTCTCTCTCTCTCTCTCACTCCCTCTCTGCGGCTATATACAAATAGATCATTTTATCAAGACCATAGACTGAACACATTTGTAAAATAAAAAGCACAATAAATCTGATGTGAGATAAAACATTGAGGCATGAATTTAGTGTTATGGTTATCATGGGGTAAAACTACTCAATTATACTTATGATGTAGGTTCTTTGCGGAGCATTTCATAAAGAGCTACTGCAACAATATTTTAAAATTTTCAAAACCTCTGCCAAGCCAAATCATAGCTACATTTTTACATTACGAATTCCTACTATATGATCATTCAAATGCAAAGAAGCCAATGTTACAAGCATACAAAAATGTAATCTTGGCTTGGCAGAGCAAGTCTTGCGAAATAATATTTGTAATTTGCAAGCTGCTGGCACGTTCAGCCTTAGAAGCATAATATTTTCAGCTGAAAAATTCAGCGCAGCATCTTGTTGCTGCGTGGTGACGGAACTGTAGGAACCTTAGTTGAATCTGCGAGGTGACCGGTGTGGTTCCATGATTATACCGTTTGTAACAAGACCTCATCGAATGTGCTAGAAAACCCGACTGCAAACAAAACTTACAAAACATAATCTAAAACCCTAATGCGAACAGAACTGAAATGAGGCAAAAATTTAAGTGAGAACAGTTGCTAACCAAGTTTAAATCGTTATACTTAGATCCTAGATAGTTATTCGAAATGAAAAATGATAACAATGCAATAGTTAAACCTAAAAATGATATTCAAATACCTATTCAATGATACCCCACTTAACATAGTTCGTCACCTTTTATTTTTCATATTATGGCGTCTGGATGTCGCCATATTGAATATTGATTACTGTTATGCCTTTAGTAGCACTTCCAAGATTAAAACAAAGCGATTGACGTAAGAATCATCAACATCGGTCCACGCGTTTGGTCTATATAGTGGCACAAAGGGACAAACATACATAGCCTGATAAACACATATACCCTCCCCTCATTCGGGTAAAAATGGTTAGGATAAAATTAGTTTTGTTCTACGATAAATTGCGGAGCCGTGGTGCGACACAAAATATATTTCATAGCTAAAGCTGGTGCGTTGTGGCCATAGACAACTGCATTATTACTCGTATTCACAGACAGACATGAATCTGTAATTAGAGATCAGTGGTTGTAGCGCATCTTTCTCAATTTTCTCACTTCATGTATAAATTATTGTTACCAGCAGCTTGCATTCTTTTTCACCCCCGTTCCCCACACTTGAATTAATTTAAAAAAAAAACATGTCACTGTGCTGTTCTAAAGGTAAATATAACGATAATTCCCTCTAGTTAAATGAAATTATAAATTAAATATATTTTTTGCACAAATGGAAAACATAATTGTTTCTATACCGGGAATCGATTCCGTAACCATAACATACTATCTACCATATACCTACACCCAATGAATAAACACAAAACAACCACTACCTAAACCAGGAAAGTTAAATAACAAGTATATTTCTATATTAAAATATTCCCAACAATTTAAAGTTATTGAGTCATGGATGTAATGTTCGTATCTATGTACTATGTTTACCCGTTGTCTAGTAGGTACCCAAGGTACGGGTAGGTATCCTAGTTTGGGGCTAGAGTGTGAATTGTCCCGAATATATCTATTTTTATTGCTTACACAAATAGAAACACAATCAATAATAATATTTAGAAAATCCATACATTACAAGTAGAAACATACATTTAATTGTTCGTAACTGCTGCACTAATAATGCTAGGGATACAGTTACATTGTCTGTGTTGGCGAAGAAGTGCCAAAAGCGAGTTATACCTTCATTATTAGCCAAATCTTTGGCAAAGATTACATTATTTGTACAAGTGTACTCACCAGAAGCAGGCGACAACTTGTCGTGCTTGTAGTCGTGCTGGCAGTTCCTGATGTTCTGCTGTTCGGGGCACACGGACTTGTCCGTGCTCGCGACGGAGTGACTGCAGCGCCTCGTCTCTTCGTCAGCGGCCGGGGGGCACGGCCAGAGCGTGCTATACATTTATTAAGTAGTTAAACAAGACATAAGTTGAATAACTAAAACCCGACTACGGTCGGGTAAAAAATGGCCTATGACACTCTTGCGATGAAGACGAATCGATTGATACCTCGCTTGTTAAAATCGGACCAAGTTTTTAGTTTGAACACATAACCCTTCATTTGCTTCGCCGTAGTCAGGTAAAACAAACATATGACACTATAAATGAATATAAATCAATTGAAACCTCGCTTGTCAATAGGGGCGACGCTATAGTGAAACATCATCATATATACATACAGATATATATATATATACATAGATCGTTAAACTCATTACCCTTCCTTTGCTTCGCCGTAGTCGGGTAACAAAGCTTTTGTGGAAAAGTAGCTGTTCATACAAAGTACTTTATGATTCAAAAACTACAAGTCAGATTAAAAGTAAACTTTGTAGATAAATGAAGCTATCATAATTAACAATGTTTCAAACCGTTTTTGTTTTATAAAAATCGAGCACGAAAAGTTAGCTGCTTTCAGTTTATACTGAAAGTAAAACTGGGTCTAACCACCCGACTACAAACCAGGAGGGTTATGACTTTAGCAGCCTATTTATGTATAACTGTGTGTTTGTCTGTTCCCTGACAACACCTCAAATACATAAACGATTTCCACTTTTAAGGTACCTACAGTGGGGCTATTTAGGATTCAAGGGGTTACTTGGGACAGTCTGAATTATAAGTTGTAACCACTACTATTTATGGCAAAAACCTTGGTAGAATATAAAAACTATTTCTGGCAGCACTATTATTAAAATGTCAAAACGTATTGGCAGTTATTGAAGACTTACGGACACGGATTCCAAAAACAAATAAAAAAAATAAAAAAATGTGAAAAAGTTGAGTGTTTTGGTACCTGTGCTACTTTCATATGGATTTTGTATTATATAAAAGTGAGTGAGTATTTTATTTGCCTATCAAAACAGATTTCCTTGATTTTAATGCTACATTTCAACCTAGAAATTACTTCGAAATGATTGTATTCAAGCATTGATTTGTTGATTTGTCAGGGGGCTATTTGGGACAGCATATGGGGGCTATTCTGGACACTTTTGCCGGTACATTTGGAAACGGTTTTTATTTTTATAACCGGTTTTTTGCTTGCTTTTTTTTTTAGATAATTACTAACAAGATGGTTGGTGCTTATAAAATATCATATCGCCATCTAAGAAAAGGCAAAATACTTACATATGCCTTATATGGCTTACACTAAAGAAACTTGGAAAAAGCTGTTGCTGATGTGAAAGCAAAAATACGAACAATTCAAGAAGCATCGATTAAATACAATGTACCTAAAAGCACAATTGGCCGACACTGCAACGAAAATACCAAACCTATTCAAAGTCAACCTGGGCATCCTACCCTATTCAGTAAAGAGGTGACTTTTATTGAATACTGCCTCGTAATGTCAGAATGGGGTTTTCCACTAGATATTCTCGATTTGAGATTATTCGCTCAGAGATATCTCAACAAACTTGGCAAGAATATCTACAGTTTACAAGAAAACTTACCTGGAGTTGATTGGGCCAGAAATTTCTTAAGAAGATACAGGGATAAGTTTTCTAACAGATTTGCTGCTAATATAGCTACTAACAGAGCGAAAGTCACTTCAAAGATCATTGAATGTTTTATTGAAAACTACAAAAAAAACAGTTGAAGACGTCGGCCCAAAAAACATCATAAACTATGATGAAACAAATTTACGTCATGACCCGGGTGCCAAAAAATATATACAGTCCCGGCATTATCTTTGGGGTTAAGAGTATCGAAACCGTTAAAATGACAGGTAAACCTGATTATATTATTATGCTGGAAAACTCGGCAGATATAAATTATTTCTAAAAAAATTGTTCTTGATAAACATTGACAGACGTTTTCGATTTTAGAGTATGTTGTTTATTTGTATTTTGATACATGTTAAATGTTAACGACATTGTAAAGACATGTTTTTAAGCAATGTTAGATGTAAGAAACAGGTTTAAAAGCTTTTTTTAATAAAAAATACTTAATTGTCTCAGTTTTTTTAGTATTTTCGAATAAGTTTTTAAGAAAACGGGCTTATTTATTTTTTACCGGTTTTTTTTAACGTTCCATAGAAGTGTCCCAAATATCGCTTGGGCCGTACAACTTGAGTTGGCAAGAAAATCTTATAGAAATTCGAACACGAAAATACCTGTTCCAATTAACACCAACCATGGGAATATATGGGACAGCTATTAAAAAAATAATATTGAACGTATCTATTAGAAAGGAAGTAATTTATGTAAGCTATGTATTAAAGCTAGTTTTAATGAATAAAACATTGATATAGGTCGTAACTTCATCAGAAAATTTACGATACAATTTTTTCCTTTAAAATTGTCCCAAACAGCCCCACTCTAGTAGTACTGTTGAATTCGTCTTAATTATTCGCGTAGCAATAGGCTAGTTAGTTAAAAAGAACAATAATACGTCCGTGGTACTGAAAAAGGACTATAGTACGCTATAGTATCATAAGAACAAAGATTGTTAAAAAATAAAAATGAAAAATGCCTTCTTTCGACTGTATTGTACCTACTTCTGCACGCCTAATTTTCCCGTAATTGAGTAGAATATCGCCACTGAGCAGCACAGATAGCCGTATTCAAAACCGTTCACAGTACCGTTCTGCATAACAATCGTTCGTTTAAAAATGGCGCTATTGAATATTTTTTCAAATATTTTATAAATCATGGCTGGCACATGAAATACATACAATTGTGCCTGGAAATAGGTCGCACGGGTGATTTACGTAGGTTTCGCGCTCTCAATACCGTCGTCGTTTATCTTCATTTATTATTTTGTATTTGAATGAATTTTGCAATAAATATTTTGAAGGTATCTATCATTTATAGAGAATTATTGGTGACTTTGGGTGTGGTTGGCTTCTTTTTGAGAAATAACGATGTTGATGTTATTGAGCTATTGATCGGCAGTATTCGGCAGCAATTTTAGGAATGAACAACATTTTTTACAATAATAAAATTGATGGAACCATTTTTAATTTTTAATCGTGAATTAAAAATGTGTCCTTAAATTTTTAGATATGATATCAATCTATACTTATAATAAAGCAGTAGGTAAGCAACAGTCTGTACAATGATGATCATTACAAGTGGTCAAGGGTGCTTAAAATAAGCTCGATTACGATGCGATTTTCACTGTTGGGTAGTTTAGGTTTTGACTTAAAACGAGTGCACTTAGTACCTATCTCGCGGCTTTGCCCGCTTTGTCATTTCTCTGGGTTACCTATGTATTATTAGCCTATGTATTATTCCAGTAGATACCAAAAGTACCTATAAAGTACAATAATACAGTACATTTCATCAAAAATCGTTAGCTGTCAATTATACGTATATCAATGCATTGTACTTTTTACGTGATGCGCGAACAGATAAAAAAATGACACAATCTAAAAAAAGTTATTTTATTGTTAACTAGCGACCCGCCCCGGCTTCGCACGGGTAGATATATAAAAAGATAAAATTAGTAGGTACTTTATTTGGACAAATAGAACAACAACAATTTATTTTATGTTTATAGGTTTTATACTCACGTACCATTTTGTCTATAGTATTATTCTGTTTAAAGCAAGGAGGTTGAATTACGGTTACTGTTAAAATGTTTAACGCCAGTAAGCGTAATTCAACCTCCTTTGGTTTCAAAAACCGGGTGGGAAGTAAGCGTACTTAATTCAACCTCCTTGGTTCAAAATCATTGGCAGCAGTACTTTTGACCAGAGACAACTGCTTTATTACTCACGTACTTGACTGACTTGTTATTATTTCGTGTCAAAGAGTATATAAATACTACGTAAGATTTCGTGTATTATTAGGCATGGTTAAACGAAGTACCATAATAAAGCTAATCTAATCTTTAGCGTCTCTCAGTGACATCAATTAACTTTTAACTTTCAAATCGTTATTTTTGCATGGACATTGACATAGGTACATAATATAATGCAAATAAAATATAAAATTGACGTTTCTTGCTTCAGTGCTATAGTAGCTACCTAATTATACATATTAAGAAGATAGGTACCTAGCTACCTAGTTGATTGTTTTACCTAACTTCCTGATAAATATATACCTAAGTTTCGTTATGTACTTACTCACTTTAATTTTTGCAGGTATAGCGAAACATTTGTTACCTCCATTCAAAAAACTCTTATACCAGGCCTAGGCTCGTCGTTAGTATCGTTATATGTAAATTTGTGCTTAGGCGAGGTGAGGGGGTGGAAGAGAAAGAGGGGATAACCCTCCTCCCTGTAACCTTGGGGGTTGCGGAAACCCATAATTTTTGAGAAAAAGCAAGAACACATTTGAGGCTAAGTATGAAAAAGAGTACGTAATAAATCATTAATGTAGGGAAAATTCGCGAAAGCATTTGCCTTCGTGTTTTTTTGCTTTGGGTACATAATATTTTTTTTATCGTTTTTACATAACTTAACATCAAATATATATTTTGCTTTTTTAAAAAAAAACAGTTTTTCGTCACCCTTCCTTACATTACGTAGGGTCATTCCCCAACCCTCTCCCACTCCATCCCCTCCCCTAAGTACATATAGAGATATAACAATTCTAAAGTCCTTCCCAGGCCTATATGGCCTCTACCAGGGCCAATGTAAGATCTTGCGTTAGTCGATACTTTCCGATAAATACTTTGGTAGAGGATGTGAATTCGTTCGATGCATCCCGCAGTGAATGTAACATAAGTCTACTCTAAGTGACAAAGCGAGGTGTCCACGCTCTCAATTTCTTCTTGGCGACGTCTTCGTCTTCAAGCTATGATACCACTTTACATCGTGCTAAATCACCTAAATACAAATTATACAATAGTTTTGAACCAAACAAGCTACCTAAAGCGTTATACTTCTAAATTTACAATACAACATTATTAAATGACTATAATATACAGGCTATCGAATGCTCTGTTGCTCTCGATAAGTTACCGAAGTTGTCCGTGCACCGCGCGCGTTTTTGTCTGAGTTTTGGCTACCGCTGCAGCCGCGGGGCGTAAAGTAGGTAGAGTATCTCTATTTAGTTAATGGTTATCGAAAAAATAATCGAACGTTCGGTAACTCGGCTTCGATAAACTACGTTTTGAATAGCGTTTAATAGCCTAGCCATAGTTTTAATCGTGTGATATGACGTCAATTCGATTCGATTTCAATTTCGACAAACTCTTCTTCGATTCTACTAAATCGAACGATATCAAACCGAATCGATCGACAACTGAGTTGTCGAATGGTTCTGAATCGGGGGGCAGGTACAGATCCGACGATGCAATGCTCGAATATGTTATAAAACTTAACTCTACGTTATCGTTTTGCCAGCAATTCTTTCGGTATCGCCACCGGTACGCTATTCGATTGGAACGTTCTGAAAAGATGTTCAATGAAAATCAAACCATGCGATACCTCATCTTAGGATTTCGGCGGGAAAACGAAATCGAGACGTAGTTATGCTTTGCACTATTTTCTCATTACTGTGTTTCTTCGAGTATTAAATCCATACCAATATATAAAAGTGAAACGTTGTCTGTTTGTTTGTTTGTTTATTTGTTTGTTTGGGGAGCTTTCACGCGATAATGGCTGAACGGATTTTGATGAAATTTAGAATGGAGACAGCTTATAGCCTACAGCATATACCCTAGAATAAAACACAGGATACTTATTATCCCGGAAAATTGAAAGTATCCGCGGGAAACCCTGAAAATATTGATTACTAAGTCACTGTAAGGAATGGTTGCCATCACAGAATGGTCTGTGGTTGCCATGGAAACGAAATAACAAGCCTGTCAAAAAACATCAACTACTTTTGCTTTCTTGATTGGTTTCTAATATCCTAGATGACAATAGGATGCGATAAACAGTAGTCCGCGCGTACGAGGTCGCGGGCGGGAAATCTAGTGTGTAATATTGTTAGATTATTAACCATTATGTGCTCGTTAAGGTGCACGAGTATAGGCAATTATACAAACGCAAAAAAACGTGCCATTACGAGTTCCCTCTGAAACTCCTTATAACCGCTTTGTAACACTCAAGTGGCTAGAAAGATTCAGTAAAGCTCCACTACTTTACTAAATCATGCGTTAGCTGTGACGTGACTACACTTTTGACTACCTGACTGACTGGGACTGGACACTATAAACTAAACTTGACATTGGCGAAATTGCTAGTAGGCCAGTGCCTCCGCAGAAGCCATTAAAATAAAAAAAGAAGAAGAAGACTATTTAGTGAAAAACAACATACAACTTTTAATATTATTTTACTTTTAATTTATTTTATTTTAATATTATCATAATTACTTGACGCTATCTAAATGCACTACTTAGTCGTGTGGAGCCAATCAAAATAGTAATATATTAAAAAATAAACTCCTCTTACAAACCAACTTAAGAAGCAAAGCAGCTATTGAGATAATCGCCAGTCCTGCGAATGCCAGCACTGAACCACTGACTGAACTCTCCCTCGGCGTCGGCGATGCCGTTCGAGTGGACACCGGCAGCCCGATTACATAACTTGGCTTCAATCGAATTCTCAGTATCGCAACCACTAATGCCTTGCGATAGAGTCGAAATTGCTATGAAAAAAGTGATAATCCGATTGTAGCCAAGTT
Organism: Alsophila aescularia; assembly: GCA_946251855.1. NCBI lineage: Eukaryota > Metazoa > Arthropoda > Insecta > Lepidoptera > Geometridae > Alsophila > Alsophila aescularia. The sequence goes on along the minus strand of OX276373.1, from coordinate 23,392,090 downwards.
CTGTAATCGGGCTGCTGGTCACCGGTGCGCCTTTTCGACTAGAAAGTTTTGTATCTTCGGAGATCTTCTCGGGCCTTCTTTCCGATTAACCTAACCTTAGTCTATGGTTTTTTTTATACTTGCTGCTATCAGCAAAGTGGCGAATGCCAGCGAGATGGAACGGAGCACTCTCGTTGGAGATGGTACAGTGCAAAGTAGCCACCGGTGCGCCCTCTGACTGGAAAGCTGTGATTCTTTAGAGTTGTTAATATAAATTAACTTACCTTCTCTTAGCAACCAACACGAGCAGCAAAGCTGCGACTGCGAGCGTCGCCAGTCCCGCGAACGCCAGTGAGACGGCACCGAGCACTCTCTCGGCGTCGGCGGTGCCATTAGAGGTCGCCACCGATGCGCCCTCCGATTGGAACGCAGTAGGCCTTCGGAGACGTTCTGTCCAAATTACAGCAAGAGAGTCAAATTTCTTTGTATTTCCAAACTTTATTTTAAAATTGGTATTTCATTTTCGAGCCTTGTTCTGCAACATGAGCATTTCCAAAATTTGCTTCATCGCAACATATTATGTATTAGTAAAACCGTTTAACAGTATATAGGTAGCCCCCGCAGCGCGTTTACTATTTTAGAAGGTTTTTAAGTGCAAGTATCACAAACAAAAGTTGAACATATGAAATGAAGGAAATTACTATAGAATGATTCGGTACTCACCTCCAGAATGAGTGGTAGTGGCGGCGTATATCACAGCTTGGTGGCGGGCGGACTCGGTGGCTGTCCATAGGCGCAGGCCGTACCACGCGCCTGCTGATAGACCTCCAACAACGACCTTGGCAAAGAAAACGGATAGAGTCAATACAATCTCATTACCTTATATCCAGACGATAACATATTGTGGTCTAGCTAAGACCATTAAATAAACAACATTGATTTCCTGATCGCAAAACCTCGCTCCATTAACTTCGCCAAATTGATATCTATCAAGAAACAAAGGGCAAATTAACGATGAGCTGACTAAACATCATTCAGTTCAGCAGCCTATAAACAATTCACCCTAAGATTCCTTCGTATCGTATCACGAACAACAGATTCAATTTATTACAGAGGCCACGTATACTCCTTTCCCGGACCCTCCTAATATCTAATCCCGGAATTCACCGAAGCACGAGTGGTGCGAGTATGAAACACGTTTCCCTTTTCCTCTCCTATCTTAATCAACATATATCTATTTTCTACCTGCATGGAATTTTCCTCGAGGAGCGTGCTTGTTGGAAATTTTGCACAAAAAAGGTATTTTATTAGACCCAGCGGCGGATCATAACCCGGAGCGGGTATGGGTACGGTACGGACCGTGCGTCCAATTTCCAGTTTCAATTGTTACGATGTTTTTGTAAATAAAAGTAGAGCAATGTGTTCGGGATTTATGATTCCTAGAAGAGGATTATTGAACTTACGTAACAATGTTGTGAGGCTCGGGGAAATACTAATTTAACTTATTGCTGAAGAAATAACTCTGTTAGAACATTAAATATACGAGGATTAAACGTCTTAATACAGAGCATCACCTTCATCCCCAGCCGAGTTTTTCCTCGAGAAAACTAATTACAGGTAATCTAGGTACGATGATGATGCAATAAAGTAAGGTCCATGTCTACACAACTGACCAACTCTTCTGGAATGGTGCTGGACTGGTGTTTAAAGTAAATCTATACTTATAATAAAACTGTAACAGGGCTAATAATGTACAATGAAGATAATTTGTCAAAAAAAATTGGATGTTGTTCTATATTCAATATTGAAGCCAAAACTGTATTTTTTTTATTTTTTTTGTCTATCTTTCTGTCTATATCTTGAACGAGCATCACGCCGAAACTACTGAATGAATTCATTAAAACTTGGTATGATTTGAGTTTATACTACGAGGTAGGACATAGGATACTTTTCACCCCGAAAAATTAAAGGGTTCTCGCAGGATAGAGGTTTAAAGTTACTTAAAGAACACGTATCACGCTGAAACTACTGGACAGATTTTGATGCTACTTAGCACAGTCATAGTTTATATGATGGGTTAAAATTAAAGATACTTCAAACATCAAAAAAAGAAAAGGTTCTTGCGGGATAGGGGTCCAAAGCTATGTTAATTTTGAAGTAATAAGTAATATTTTTTGGAGGGTACTCTCTCAATACATAAAAAAGGAAAAAATCGCGATTAAAACCACACATACTAGCCCAACTCACGCCGTGGTCAATTGGCGGCGGCGGCGGCGGCGCGCCGATACAACACGGCACGGCCCATGTCTACACTATATTCAATACTGAAGCCAAAACAGTTTTATTTATTTTTGTCTATCTGTCTGTACCTTGAACGCGCATCACGCTGAAACTACTGAATGAATTCAAATGAAACTTGGTATGATTTGAGTTCATACTGCGAGTTGTCCTAACTCGCAGTATGAACTCAAATCATACCAATTGATACCACTGGATACCATTGGATAATTTTCATCCCAAAAAATTAAATGGTTCCCGCAGGATAGGGGTTGAAAGTTATTTAAAATAACACGTATCACGCTGAAGCTACTGGACAGATTTTAATGCAACTTGGCACAGTCATAGTTTATATGATGGTTTAAAATTGAGAATACTTTTTTATCCCGAATAAATGAAAGGTTCCTGCAGGATAGTCGTCCAAAGTTATGTTAATTTTAAAGTAATAAATATCTACACTTATAATAAAGCAATATGTACGAAAAAGTCTGTACAAAGACAATTTAAAAAAGGGGCGTTAAGAAAAGGTCTAGAGTACCTACTTAAAATAAGCTACTGTTAAAGAATATAATATTTTTTTAAATCATGTCTGCCTGCTTGTCTGTATGTTTGTTTGTTCGCGCATCACGTAAAAACTACTGGACCGATTGCGGTTGTTGCATTTTTGGATTACTTAGAGTTAAACTTAACTAGCTTAAAAGCTAAAAAAACACGCCTGCCTTGCCAAAAATGAACTTATGCCAATAAATGATATACTGTTGGAATGTGCTTATCAAGGTCTTCAATTTGATACCCATATTGGAAAATCCGAAGAAAAAATATTTTTTTTTGCTACTGAAAATGGAGCCATTTTGATTTTTTCCAAAAATAATATCGCCTATGTTACTCGGGGGGGAAGTAAGGATTCTAACGATACCCCAGACATCTAAATCTGTTCAGGCATTTCATGGTGGAATCAAGAAACTCACATACAAACATACATGAATGCTAAAAACATAACACTCCTTTTTTTGGGCAGTCGTGTACAAACTGGTATACTTAGTATGTCAATCCAATGAGTAGAAGCCGAGCAATCGATAAAATATTTTTGACGGCTGAAGGAATTTTGATCAAATGATAGTATATTGGTATATTAGGTCTTGGAATAGTACTTTTAACCCAGATAAATGACCACGCGTGCGAAGCCGCGGGTACACTACCGCTTTGTAAGAAAGCTCACCTCCCGATGATGATGCAGCGACGTCAGATCCGCGTCTCTCCAAGCAGCCGCGCTGACTGCCTCAGCTCGTCTCCACTGGAGCCTCACTAGCCTGGCTCCACAGCGGACCGCTTTTCTGGCGTCCACGGCAAGAGCACTACTGTTGGACCAAACAGCTGTCTCGGCGGCTTCTTCCCGCCTGTCTTGTTCTCCCCCTCCTTCCCATACTAGCACTGAGCGATAAAAAAAACAAATGATTACTCCACATTTTTGAACCAGGTAGGTCCAAATACCAAATAGGTATTTACCAGGAGGTTTCGTCTTGACCAACAGCGGCACAGATACGGGCGAAGATCCTGCTCTAGAATGCGCCACCGCTTTGACCGAGTAGGTAGCCCCACAGGACAAAGCTCGTAGCACCACGCTGACAGCCTCCCCGCCCGCTTCCAGTCTCCTCTCCTCTTCACGGATAGCGGTGGGTTCCAATCCATCGGCGGAGTCGTCCCGGACGCGGACCCACCATATTGTGAAACCTGTGGAAGATGGTTAAAATAACACGCGAAGGTGATTGTGGAAGAATGTGCAATGTGGAGGAATCAGCTCGCGCAAAAATGTACAGATTTCGCTTAATCATGGGGATTGTTTGTTTATTTTTATCACTAAATCCACATATATTAAATACTTACAAATAGTACAAAGCTTATTTGTAATTCTTACATCTAATTATAATTTTAACATATTGTTACGAGCTGGGGTTGGGATAAAATTAATGTACCTACGCCAATTACACCAAAAATTAAAACCTTTATTCGAAAAACCACAAAAAGAAATTAAATCAACTAATAACACTCAAACACTTTTTAACTTGACTGTAAACACTAATCAATTATCACTTTGATCGTTTCGTGCCAAGTCAATACTGTCCCAGGCAGCCAATGCGCGCCCTAATTATACCGCGACGGAAGTTTACAGAAGGTATTCGTACGTACTCGTATGTACTAGCAGTAGTCGGTAGGTATTTGAACTTTGAAGGTTGGCGGTGCCGTTGAAGTTGCCGAGCCGCACCGATCCCGTAGGTACCTAAGGCCGGCGGCACCTTTGATGTTGCCGCGCCCGTAGGTATTTAACTACCGCGCGTTCTGGAAACTTCTGTAGGTACCTACGCTCCACTAGTAAGTTTCAGAAGTTTCCTGTAGATGTAGGTATTGCGTTATCCGATCGCGGCTCATCGAACGTTTTAGTACCTACTGTTTTTCTAAGAATCGACCGGCGTAAGAATATGTTTATATAATACAAAGCAAGTAATATGAACAGCACTTGTAATAATTATTGTATTTAAGTATATTTTGGTAAAACGTACAAAATAATGTACAAATCTTGTTAGGAACTTAATCGTATTTGATTATGTCTATAACAAAGCTTTTAAAGCATTGCTTTTTACAGTTAAAAAGGTCTACAGAGCTGAAATGTATGTTGAAGCTTTTTTGCGTCCGAGAGAACTTTTTTGAGTTTTTTTTGTGTTCAGCCCCCGTGTTTACCTTTATTTGCAGAAAATAATCACGAGATCTGATTCGGTATTTATCTTCTTACTTCCAAATCCAACTTGAATCATGGGGACAACATTATTTTCAGAAAAAAATATGCCATTTTATTCACATGTCTAAAATTTCGAGCTGAAAATACGAAACGTAAAAACAGTTCAACAAAACGGTCGTACGGAAACTTTCAAGTTTACCCGCAATCAATACCGGATCGGATGCACGAGGAAAATAAAGGCACGTACTGACAACAATCAAAACTTGTACGGGACGCGAATGTAAACACCCTTTGTCCCATATGCTATTACCTACATCCATTTACATAATACCCCAAAAACGTTTACCAACTATTTTCGCGTTCCCAAAACTATTTGCAAAGCAAATTGATCGCTCAAAAGATATAGGGCCCACTGGGTTCGATATTTTCCAAAGGTACGATTCTAAAATGTATATTCAGAACAGATCGCTATCACTAGCTTCGATCCGGATAAGTCCGGAGGGTGATCCGTTCTATATGATCCCTCACGTCATTCGTGATATTTTCTACCGCGATATCTTTGCCTTTTGGGGCAGAAGCTAATCTGATAAGCGAACGATTGCTAGAACGTGTGCGTAAAGTAGGATACTGCCTAGAGTAATAGTACGAAAACGAATGGCCATCGATCGTTTGCAGAAATCACGCAGAATTCGCATATTTTCCGACATCTGATCAGTTGATCGGACATAGTGAGTAGAGGCTAAAAGCATGCGCTAAAGGTTCGGTCAAACCAACGCGTCCAGCTTGCGATCACTGCAAGTGTACTATGTTAGTAACAACGTGTTCAAACCAAACGCTTCGATCGCCGTGTCCAGTCGCAGGACGCGTTTAGTTTGAACACGCTCGTTACTAGTAGGTACATACTGATCGCTACCGTGCACGCCACCGCGATCGCAAGCTGGACGCGTTGGTTTGACCGAACCTAACCTAACGCCTATTTTTGTAAATAGAACCATTATGCGTGGGCCGGATGGAAAGATTGATAGAATGTGATATGAAAAAAATGGTTTCCTAAGGTTTGCCCTACGATTTTTCTTCAGACGAAAATAGAAAGCACCGTGCCTTTTATAAAAGCCTGGGTTTGATGGGAATAGAATATTTATGTTCGGTGGATATCAAAATACTGTTTGAATAAAATATCGTTATGAGAAAAATAACTAAGTATACCGACTTATAAAATCTTTCAAAGTTAGTTAGTAATACTTTTTAGATAATAAAGAAAATAAAGTAAAGAAGATCAACACATTCTTACAGTTCGTCAGATATAAGCTTATGAGGTACAGTGTAGAGTAAGTATTAAATTAGACGAAGTGGTGGTGGTATGTATGAAGATAAAGTATTAAGACCTAAACAAAATTGACTTGCTATCCAGTTTCATTCGCTCTCCTTCCACGTTGTGTCTTGCTATTTCTAAGAAAGAAACATACTAGTCATCATCATCATCATTTTAACCTTTAGAAGTCCACTGCTGAACATAGGCCTCCCCCAAAGAGCACCATGACGAGCAATCTTGTGCCACCTCCATCCACCGACTTCCTGCGATGGCTACAATGTCGTCGGTCCATCGTGTGGGGGGTCTTACACTTCGCTTGCTTGTTTGTGGTCGCCATTTGAGAACCTTTATTCCCCAGCGGTTGTCAGCTCTGCGAACTATATGGCCTGCCCATTGCCACTTCAACTTGCAAACTCTGAGAGCTATGTAGGTAACCTTGGTTCTTTTACGGATTTCCACGTTTCGGATTCTATCACGTAGTGAAAGCATAGCTCTCTCCATTGCACGCTGCGTGACTTTGAGCTTGTGTATGAGATCAATAGTTAGCGACCACGTCTCAGTGCCGTATGTTATCACTGGCATCACGCACTGATTTTAAACTTTCGTCTTGAGGCTCTGCGGTATCTGCAACGGGAAGATATGGGGTAATTTTCCGAACGCGCGAACGCGATCCGAGTCGGTTGACCTCTTTGTCGAAGTTGAATCTACCCAGTTGGATCGTCTGATTTAAGTAGACATAGTAATCAATAGCTTCGATAATATCGTTCCCAACATAAACCGGCATGGGTGCGACATGCGCATTTGACATGATGTTCTTCTTGCTCATGTTCATTTTAAGACCCACCTGTTGGGAAACAATATTGAGGTCACTGAGCATTGTGCTTAGGTCTTCCAGGGTTTCTGCCATAATGACTATATCATCAGCAAATTGAAGTTGACATACTAGTAGGTACAAAGTTATCTAAAGATAATTGTTTCAATGAATGACTTGGCTAATGCGGCTGCAATATGACGATTCACAAGCCAAGTAAAATCACTTCGTAAGCTGTAACGTGGTGCAAGTTGCAAGCGGTTTGAATATTCCGTTGAATTTTAATGTAGCCAGCCAATTTTAAGAGTGAAAAAAACCTTTGTTATCGTTAAACATTCATACGTACATTACTCGCGCAGGCCACGCTTCGGTCCACGACCACGGTTGGTCAAAAATTCGGTCACCTAATTTTTTATTATTGATCTCCATGCTTGTTTGTAACTAATTGACTTCTTTTAAACTTACCGTGAGGTGGGGCAGCAGGGTGATGCGTGGTCCTCCACGTCAACTTCACTTCTTTATGTGCCGCGTGGTCTAAAGCAAGAGTGGGAGCGGTCGGCGGCGAGGCGCATTCCACGCGATATGTCACTTCTTCGGAACCAAAGGCGTTTCGAGCTGAACATGTGTAGTTACCGCTTGTGGCTGCGTCTACTTCTGCACAAATAAAAGCAAATACTAAAACTTCAGTTCCGTATTTCGCCAAAATTCTGTATAATAGTACCTACGGTGATTATTTTTGGAATGTGATTACATTATGACTATATCTAAACTCTAAAGTTCAAATTGTCATTAGTCCTCGTCGCATGCCACGTGGATTTTACTTACGCCATTCCACTGCTTTGTAAGATGTTATTTTTATTAAATTGAGTGATGAGACCAGCAGGTTGTTTACCATATGGTAAATGATACGACTGCTGATAACAATTGCAGTGATAGAATTTTGCATTGCAGTGCGCTCGTCACTCGGAGTCATTTATTTAATGTCTTTTAATTACTGTGCCCAATAATTTGAAACTGAAAACAATGCCTTTAATAATATGTAGTAAGCCACTATTGAATATACGAGTATCTAAGAACGTTATCTTATTAAATTGAGTGATGAGACCAGCAGGTTGTTTACCATATGGTAAATGATACGACTGCTGATAACAATTGCAGTGATAGAATTTTGCATTGCAGTGCGCTCGTCACTCGGAGTCATTTATTTATGTCTTTTAATTACTGTGTCCAATAATTTGAAACTGAAAATTGGCCTTTAATAATATGTAGTAAGCCACTATTGAATATACGAGTATCTAAGATAACGTATCATTCATACAGGTACTTCAACAAACTAACTTACTTGACTTTGTTGTTATGGCGTCTTTATCCTTATCCTTGGCATTTATCCTTAAATTATATAGTTTTCCCGCCCGCGACTTCGTCTGCGCGGACTACTGTTTATCGCGAAAAAAGCATCCTATGTTCTTCTAGGATATTAAAAACCAATGCAAAAGTAGGTACAGCACCAATGCTCTTGAAGTTTATTGACAGACTTATTATTTCGTTTCCATAGCAACCGTTCTTTACAGCAAGTAATCAACATTTTTCAGTTTTCCCGTGGAAACTTACAATTATCCGGGATAAAAAGTATCCTATGTCCAAATTTCATCAAATTCCGTCCAGCCGTTATCGCGTGAAAGCTCCCCAAAACAAACAAACAAACAGACAACGTTTCACTTTTATATATTGGTATGGATAACCATAATATGGCGTCAGATGCGTCCATAGGTCGTGAGTGACCGGCCGTCTCTCCAGATACCTTACTCACGGTGACGGCTCACCACACCTCACGAGCTCTATGCAGCAAGGAAGCCGGAAGTGTCCTTACTGAAACCTTACCTATCCTTAGTAAATTTGACTCGTAAATTTTGCTCACCATGTATAGCCAAATGTCCATGAGGCGTCAGATGCGCCCGTGGGTCGTGCGTGACCGGCCTGTCACCCCGCAGCCACCTCGCTCGCGGCGCCGGCTCTCCGCGCCACACGCACGCGAGCCGCAGGGAGTGTCCACACTGGACTCTCGCCCACACTCCGAATGAGAGGAGCTTGGCTCCAGCTGTCGAAAGAAATAACCCACTACAGTACCTGCAACTGATATTTTCCAGTTAAAATAACAAATAGATTTTTTATTTTAGCTGGAAAATACTAGCTGTACCCGCGGCTTTGCCCGCGTGGTCATTTCATTTAAAAGTTACTCATACGTGTTATTCCAGGACCAAAAGTACCTATAATATACAATAATATACTACATTTGTTCAGCCGTCGAATAGTTTTTTATCGATTGCTCGGCATCTAATCATCAGATTAAGATACTAAGTAGCCCAGTTTTTAACTCAAACCCTAAGCTATCCAATAGTGAAAATTGCATTGCAATCGATCAAGTAGTTTTTACTTGATGCGCGTACAAACTTACATACATACCTTCAGTAGTGACCCGACATGGCCGTGATAGGTTAGAAGACGAAGGCGGGAGCTCGCTAAGCTTCGCTAAGCTTCGCTCTCGCCTTCGTCTTCTAACTATTCACGGCCAAGTCGGGTTGCCACTGAAGGCTGTTGGCAGAAATCTATCTGTGTTGCAATAGCAAACAAATAATTAATAGGTTGGTCTAGTGGCTAGTGACCCTGGGAACGAAATCAAACGGTCGCGGGTTCGAATCCTGCAAGGTGCAATCATTTGTGTGATGAACAAAAATGTTTGTTTCCGAGTCATGGATGTGATATTCGTATTTATGTACGTTATCTAGTGCCCATATTACAGGATATCATAGTTTGGGGCTAGGTAATTGGTATGGAATTGTCCCCAATATATTTATGATTATTTATTAATGTTTGTACAGCCACCAAGACACTTTGTGGAATAGAATAGAATTAAATAGCGTTATGTGGAGCGTTATTCGAAACTACCTATACCCGATCGCAGCTCGGTCAGTGACGTCATAAATGTTCGAATGGTGATGTCGATCGCAGCTCGAGTGACGTCATAAATGTTCGAAACCGGTGTACTTTCGAAGAATACATTTTCGCTTTCTGGATATTAAAACATACTCGATGCCAACCACGAACCTCTACAGATTCATGATGCCAACACGATCTTTGACGTCAAGAGCGTTGTGTACGTAATGTATATTTTCGAAATATTATGCAACGACGTCGGCTTTCTTTTAGTTAGTGCATCAGACAGTTCTGTTAGTACAACATGTAAAACATTAAGGATTCTGGCACAGAGTACTATGTATATACGGAAATAGAGGCCTATCTTCGCGCCCAATAGGGGTAAAGCTCAGTGGCGCCTCTGTATTTAGCTAATGGAACTATTGCTTCATGAAAAGTTTTTGTTGAGTGCAAAAGTTTTTGAGGCTACTCGGATACGAACCTGGGAATAATGGCACGTCAGTTGGGTACTGACACCACTGTGCCACAAAGGATCTTAAACACTGGCCGAAAATTTAGTGTCCGCTTCTGTCTTTTCACTTTGTTTGTAAACAATAAAAAGTGCGAAAAAGTCTTTAAGGCTACTCGGATTTGAACCTGGGTTTGACGGTACGTAAGTCGGGTTCTGACACCCTTGCGCCACGAAGGATCTTAGACATAAGTTGAAAATTGGGTGTCCACTTCTGTCTTTACATTTTGTTTGTAAACCGTAATAATTAAAAAACTACCATCTGCAATATTACGTAATAAAACTTGACGGTTTACTTCAGGAAATTACATAAGGCTTAAAAAAAAACAATGAAAATGTAAAAACGCACAAAATATGTAAATGCTTATAAATATTGAGGCAAAACATTCATAGCAGCGCGTGGATTCGATCCATGTGCCTCTGGGTTGCAGCCCAGACACCGCTTCCACTGTGCCACTCTGACTTATGGCATAGGTGCCGAATTTACGGTACCGTTTTATAAACGGATGTGTAATTATTATTCCTTTCAAATTAACATAGCATTAGACTCATATCCCGCAAAAATCCCGTATTTTTTCGTGATTAAAAGTATCATTCATTTTAACACATATTATAAACTTTGACTGTACCAAGTTACTTCAAAATCCGTCCGATAGTTTCAGCGTGATATGGGTTTTTTTTTAATAACTTTCAAACCCTATCCTGCGGGAACCATTGTTTTTTCGGGATAAAAAGTATTCTAAATGTTAATCCATAACATAAGCTATGATTGTGCCAAGTTGTATCAAAATCCTTCGGGTAGTTTCAGCGTGATGCGTGTTCAAAGAGACAGACAGACAGACAGACAGACAGACAAAAAAATAAAAAAAACCTTTTTCCACTCCATATCGATTTTGAAGTTCATCTCAATTAAAATTTTCAATAAATATTTAATGTACAGATTTAGCCCAGTTACAGTTTTATTATAGTATAGATAAGATATTCACTGTATGCACGAGACATTTCAATTATGAACATTAAATGGGTCCTTGGTTGCTTTTTTTCTAATAATGAAGTAATGATCTAGGATTTACCTAGAAATAAAGTCCCAAGTTTTACCCTTACCTCTAGAAGTAGTAGTAGCTGGCTGTGGCGCAGAAGGTTCACCTTCTCCGGCCACAGAATGGGCAGCAACCCAGGCTTCATAGGTAGCACCTTCAGACAATGATCGCAGTTCCGTCGACCCTCCCAAACCTACTGAAGGATCGCCGTCTTCCGCTTGGACAGTAGTTGTTTGTGGAGGCCTATCCCTAAAAGAAAACCTGCTATTTACTAAACACTATCAAACAATGTCGATCAAACTACCTAGAATATATTTCTACAAAACCATAGGTACCTGCCAAGTTCTCTGTAGAAGACGGTATAGTAAAGGATAGGTCCATTAGGCCTGCTTGGTGGTAGCCAACTGACAGCTAAAGAAGTCACCGATGTCGCCACCACTTTGACTGCGGCTGGTGGTCCTGGTGCTAAAAACAACAAAAAAGTAAAATATTACAAGGTTACATAGTGAAGCATACAAAAGTAAAACATTACAATGTAACATAGTGAAGCATGCAAAAGTGAAATATTACAAGGTTACATAGTGAAGCATGCAAAAGTGAAATATTACAAGGTTACTTAGTGAAGCATGCAAAAGTAAAACCTTACAAGGTTACATAGTGAAGCATACAAAAGTAAAATATTACAAGGTTACATAGTGAAGCATACAAAAGTAAAATATTACAAGGTTACATAGTGAAGCATGCAAAAGTGAAATATTACAAGGTTACATAGTGAAGCATGCAAAAGTGAAATATTACAAGGTTACATAGTGAAGCATGCAAAAGTGAAATATTACAAGATTACATAGTGAAGCATGCAAAAGTGAAATATTACAAGGTTACTTAGTGAAGCATGCAAAAGCGTGACATAATAATAAACTCATAATCTGAACACAAGTAGATCTTACAATCTTGCTGAGTGGTGCAATGTATCGGATGAGCAGGCACGCCATCTCCCGCTGCCGTATACGCCAACGCTTGCACCGTGTAGTTGGTGTGTGGTCTAAGTGCAAGCAGTAGAGTTTCCACGCCCGATACTCGCTTGACCTCCGCCCCCGCTCCTGCACTCGGGCCACCATTCCCGCGGACCTCCCATTCGAGCCAGTCTGCCGCTGCCGACAAACAACTGCCATCATTCAGCTTAGACACAGAATATACAAGAGTAGTTTACACAATGTAGGTTATATCATGTAGGTAACATGAAAATGTAAAATAGAGCTCGCCCCAGGGTGGGGTGAGCTGTTTTATAATATTTTTTATTTATTATCTTGTTGGACATTCGTGATATATGAGAGCTAATGAAGGCTCCCTTACAAGAACAAGGGTACCACAAAGATAAATGAACATATCAAAAACTTTATGCTTTCAATGTGGATAAATCTAAGAAATTCAGACTTCAATAACTTTAATAGGACACCTAATAATAATGAGTTGATAGTTTGTCAGGAAGAATGGGCCATAGCTTAACGAATGTCAGCCACAAAGAGATAAATAGTCAGTCAGCTTTATGTCAACAGAAACAGATTTGTGTCTGGTTTAAGTCATTGGTAAATAATGGAGCGATGGTGGCCTAACGGTTCTATGGTGCAATTTAGAATCCGACTATACCGGGTTCAAAACCTAGGCTACGCACCAATGACTTTTCTGATTTATGTGCGGTTTTCCATCGCTCCGTGCTTCGGAGGGCACGTTAAGCTGTCGGTCCTGGCTGTTATTGATAAATAGCAGTCGTTAAGCCATGTCAGAGGCCCTCGGGCGGTTTGATATGCTCTGACACCAGAGGCCAGCACTACCTCATACGACAAACAAACAAAACAAACTGGTAAATAATCACAAACGTAATCTTTCCCAAAAAGTAATTGCTTTCCAAAACGACAAAATAAATAGAGTAATAGTCGGTGTTTGTATATATAACAAATAACAATATTAAAAATATATTAATAACATTAAAACATAATTTAAATATTTACTAACTATGTTCCGGTCGATATAAAAGTTTATATCCTAGCAGAGCGCCATGATGGGAGTGAGCGGGAGGTGGTGACCATTCCACCTTCAAGCTCTGCGGAGACACCGCCCTGCAGCGCACTCCTCGAGGACCTTCCGAAGGTACTAAAAAGAAAAAAAAGCTTTGAGAATATATAAAAAAAAGGGACAATGATAGATACGATTTGGGTACTCGTAAAAACGTCTGAGTTTCTGATTTCTCTCAAACATTAATAATATCTAATTACCCCTTCTATCTACTGCAAAAGATAGCATGAAACAATGACAATAAATTGGGATGTACGTAAGAATGTACCTAAACTTAACTAACTACTTAGGTACTAAATTATTTCTTCAATGTTTTTATTTTGTGTACTTGTTTTTTGCCATAAATAAAGCTATGTCTATGTCTATGTCTATGTCTATGTCTATATTGCAGAAGATACTTGCCACTTTCTTGTGTTACTGTGTTAACTGGCGCTGATGCTGGTCCGGCTCCAGCACTGTTGAATGCTCTTACACTGATCGTATACCTGCAAAACAGTAGAAATTGAGAAATCTAAGAATGGAGAAGTTTCTTTAGGAATAAAAACAATTTATTCTAGATACATCGATAGATAATACAATTACAATAACAGTGGTGAAGTTATTATTTAAATATCTTGAAAAATTAGGAAATTATTCCACTTTTGCTGCAGCCTTTTCTATTGCAAAATTATTCGCGGGTAGTACGCATTAGTACAGGCGGCCAAAAAGACTCGTGACGTCACACCGCATACGATCTGCGAGTTATGTTTCTTTCGAAAGGCTGCAGCAAAAGTGGAATTAGTGCGTAATTTTTCAAGATATTTAAATATTTCTTTCACCAGGCTTCATTGGAAGCTTAGTGTGATTATTATAAGCATAAAAAGAAAAATTGAAACTTCCCCATTGCATTTAATTACGCCAGATGGGGTAAAAAGCTTCAAGTCATTAGTTGAGGGATAGTTTGCCTTGAGTAATACTTATTGAAGATTTGATTCATATAGAGACTCATAATGATACAATGTAAATCAAAAACGAAACGGCTTGCAATGGCTAGCAAAATTCAATAAGTCGATACTGTTTTTTTGCTACGATTGAACGTGTTCCTGTCTCACCTTGTATAATGTTCGAGCCCTTCTATAGTATACTTGTTGATCTGACCCCTGACGGTAGCAAACTCCATGCCAACGTTGGCGCCTCCTGCTAAGGACCCGTCAGCTGATGCCCACCACCACACGGTGTACCCGAGAAGCTCCCCATTCCAAGACATTGGAGGTGGAGCCTGGATTAACGAAAATCGATATTGAGACATTTAAAAATAAAAACAAACAGAAAACACGAAACAAATAAGTTAATTTAAAAATATTAAAAATAAACCTTTTTCCTTTTTTATGCATTTGCCATGTCATAGTGAAACTTAAAACGGGCGATCACAATTCAATGCATATACAACGTTTCGTGCCTGTGCTGTTAACCGTTGAGGAATTCTCTAGTCAGGACCCAACCCTGAGTGCAGCAATGTTATACATAAAACCGGCTATAAAAATAAAATGCCTACACAAAAATTCGAGACTGTGCTGTTGACCGTTGAAGAGATCCTTTATCTGAGCTTATTCGGGTTATCGATTCAGGTCATGCTTACCATAAAAATGCATTTTCATTAGAACTGAACCAACATGTTAAAATTCAACTCCGTAGGATAAGAGGAAGTGATCATATTTCAGCTTGCTAAATTTGACCTAAACACACATACTTACATACATAAATTGCACGTTAAATAAAAGTTTTTAACATAAAAGCTTCTTTTTTTATGCAGTAGCCATGTCATGGTAACACTTAGAATGGGCTATCTCAATCAAATGTGAATACAAAATTTCGTGTCTGTGCTGTTAACCGTTGAGGAGTTTCCCTAGTTAGGAGACAATCCTAAGTGTAGCAACCATGTCATGGTAAAACTTAATACCGGCTATCATGATAAAATGCGTACACAAAATTTCGTGTATGTGCCGTTGACCTTTGAAGAGTTCCTTTATCTGGAATCCAACTCTGAGGGCCGTAGCCATGTCGTGGTGAAAATTAGAACGGGCTATCACAATTAAATGCATATACAAAATTTCGTGTCAATGCCATCGGAACTGAGCCAACATTTTAAAATTCAACTCAGTAGGATAAGAGAATGTGGTTCAAATTCCGTTCGCAAGATTCCACCTAAACAAACATCCATATGTCGTGGCGATATCATAGACTTGATCATTTCGTGAAATAGTTGAAGAATATGTGTCATGAAATAGTTGGAAGATCTATCTCATGAAATTATCATTGACATCATGAATTGGTTTGGCCAGAGAAATGAATGATCAGCGTTTGACGATATGAACAGCTAAACGCTACTTCATAATATGGTCAAACATTAGTTTGACAACCGGTTGGTCTAGTGGCTAGAGTCCCTAGGTATGAAATCAAATGGTCGCGGATTCGAATCCTGCAAGAAGCAATCATTTATTCGCTTATGAGCACATTACCTAAAAATTAAAGACGCCACTGCTGCAATTATAACGCTAATTGACTAAAAGCAAATTGCCTAACTGCCAATGCCTAAACTTGGTTATTTTTATTTGTTTTTAGATGTTATTTCGTCTACAAATTGAAAAGCTATAGCAGCATTATGTATCTCCAATGCCTAATGCGCAGATATCACTCTTCATAAAATGAAAACTCTTAGTGTAACTCGATTATTTATTTATTTATTTATTCGATGTATTATTATACAATTTATACGGTTACTAGCTGCGCCCTGCGGTTTCACCCGCCTGAAAATGGAATCTCTCTTTAGTATAGTGTGAAGTTTATTCTTATTTATTAGTGACTAGCTGTACCCGCGGCTTCACACGCGTGGTCTTTTCTTTAGGTTCAAAGTGCTATAATTTGCTATTCCAGGACCAATATACCAACATTTGATCAAAGTTTCTTCAGCCTTCAAAATATTTTTATCAAATGCTCGGCTTCTAACTCACCGGATTGAAATACCAATCACACCAGTTTTTAAATCAAACCCTAAGCTATCTAACAATGAACCACATGGCAATTGGTTCAGTAGTTTTTACGTGGTGCGTGAACAAACAAACATACAGACAAACAGACAAAAGGCACGATAAAAAATAAGTTAAATTCTTGTTCAGAAGCTTTTTTAGGTAGCCAAAACCATTTTTTTTATCTTCTTTGTATAGGCTTTTCCGTACCTATTGCTTCATTATAAGTATAGACAGATGACTGTGTCAATTTGAATCAAAAAACCGTCCAGTAGTTTCAGCGTGATACGTGTTCTTTTTAATAACTTTCAACCCCTATCTTGCGGAAACCCTTTAATTTTTCGAGATGAAAAGTATCCAATGCCCTACCTCGTAGTATGAACTCAAATCATACCAAGTTTAATTTGAATTCATTTAGTGGTTTAGGTGCAATGCGAGGTCAAGATACAGACAAACAGACAGACAACAAAATAGTTTTGACTTCAGTATCGAATATAGAGACCCCTCCAAAAAATATTGATTATTACTTCAAAATTAACATAACTTTGGACCCCTATCCCGCAGAAACCTTTAATTTTGTGGGATGAAAAGTATCCTATGTCCTACCTCGTGGTATGAACTCAAATTATACCAAGTTTCATTTGAATTCATTTGGTAGTTCCGGCGGCGTGATGCACGGTCATGATACAGAAAGACAGATATATAGTCAAAAATAAAAATAAAAACAGTTTTGGCTTCATTATCAAATATAGAGTAACCTCCAAAAAAAATATTCACAATATCTTTAATGTACAGGATTTGGACTCATATCCCGCAGGAACCCTTTATTTTGTCGGGATAAAATGTATCCATAATTTTCAACCATCTTATAAATTATAACTGTGCCAAGTTGCATCAACATCCGTCCAATAGTTTCAGCGTGCTAGGTGTTCCTTTAAATCATTTTCCACCCCTATCCTGGCAGCAATCAGACGAACAGACAGACAGAAAAACAAAAATGAAAAAAAAAACAGTTATGGCTTCAGTATTCAATATAGAAAAGCCTCCAAAAAAATACAAAATATCTTCAATGTACAGAATTTGAGATATTATCCCGCAGGAACTGTTTATTTTTTCGGGATAAAAAGTATTCTCAATTTTCACCCATTATAATAATATAAACTATGACTGTGCTAAGTTGGATCAGAATCAGTCCAGTAGTAAGTCAGTAGTTAATCTTTAAATAAATTTAAATCCCTATCCTGCGGGAACCCTTTCATTTTTCGGGATGAAAAGTATCCTATTCCGTACCCCGTAGTGTAGCATGTTAAATCATGACTCCAAGGGAGATTTTGTTATAAATCCCGATTAAATATAATATATTGGGTACAACGCCATCTGGCGAGGAGGAGCGTCTTCTCTATTAGATCAAGGTGCGTTTTCTCCTTAAGTGGAAGCCAGACACCAAGTTTGTTAAAAAACGCCGAACGACCGTTCGCGGCGCCACTTCCTTCGATAAGGAACAATGAAAGCATTTCTTTGTTGAAAATTAAAGATGATTTCGCCTTTCTAAAAATCAAGGGATAGTGGTTGAATTTGCCTCTGCAAGTGGAAGGGCAAAGTTTTCATCTCATGGCTCAAAATGGTTAAAATGGTAAATCCACGCAGCGACAGCTAGTGTCGAGAGACATGAACTGGAAGAAAGGTGTAAACAATGCGGAAACCTCTATCAGGAAGTAGCACAACTCTTGAGTGATACCCTTAATAATCGTTACATGAATAATTCCAGGCCCTGGATAGCTTCAAACAAAGGGCAAAATGTTTGAAAAATCCGGAATAAGTCGTATCTTTGAGTTGGCTAACAAATCGGAAATTCAGGGGGCAGCAATTCATATGTCGAAAATAATTTACACCATGGAATGGTCTGGTCACTTGCGATGGTCACACCATGGAATGTTTTGACATATGGAGTAGAACACAGAAAAGATCAAGATTATTTGTTTTTTTTATATGAAGTTGAGAGGGTAAATAACCTTATCAGACCGGAAGATGACTGGAATGTACCAAAGCTGGCTGGAGGACAGTGACCTGTATAGCTAGGCCGACAGGGTCTGAATTACGATGCAAGCTGCAGAGTAGTTTCCAGAGATTTCTGGAAAACCGGATGTAAGATTTCGAAGTAGCCTGCTACTCAACGTAAAGCCAGAGTTCGTATATATACAAAAGAAAAGCCGCTGGGAGCATTTTAATACGGACAGTGAATTAGTTGGTTTCACATAGTTGGCACGTAATTGAGATCGGGGCAGGTGAGGAGATTGTTTGTTTCTGGATTCTAGTAGTTTCTGTGCGTAACCGACTTTGTCTTACGGGGTTTAAATTCGCAGGCAGCAGAAGAACACGCAGTCTCTTGTGTGGACAAAACGACCGAGACACGCAGTCCAGAACGAAGCGCGGAAACCGTGACTACTTGGTAACCGGCGAAATAAGTATACGAGTGAACAAGCCAGGTTAGTGAGATATCCTGTGATTCAAGGATTGTTCTAACGAAATATGTGTTTTGATTTTGCGCCGCGACCATCTAAGGCGGGCACCTTGAGACACCATTTAAACACAGAGGAACTCACAGCTCGACTATAACCTGAAACCCACGTTGGGTTTCAGGTTATAGTCAAGCATCGACGGACGGCCGCTGCCGTCACCACTGCGAAGCTGCTGTGCGCCGATCTCCCGGGGCTCACCAGCCGTTCGTGGAAGAAGCCGATCTCCTGGGGCTCACCAGCCGTTCGTGGAAGAAGCCGATCTCCCGGGGCTCACCAGCCGTTCGTGCAAGAAGCCGATCTCCGGGGTCACCAGCCGGTCTCCAACGTACCACCTGTCCCGTAGAAGACACCGATCGAGAGAGACACCAGACACCGACCGTGGGAGATGCAGAAACCGTTCGAGAGGAGCGGAAGGCACCGTTCGTGGAGAGCAGGAGGAGCTGAACGAGTGGAGTAAAGGAGGCGATCTGCGGCGACATTGGTCCACTCCAATTCATTTTCGAGTCAGCGAGCTGCGGTAGGGAGGGAAGCCTTTGCCTACTTGCGTGTTAGAATACTGTTGAAAGATACTTCCTGTTTTACAGTTTTACATCCCTTTGGGAAACACAACTTTACACACATATACACTCCTGTTTGCACAAATACATTTGATTTAAAACGTGCTAGGGCATACATGACAATATTCCGTTGCGTTGTGACCAATATATGATGAACTGCTGACCACTATTCTCTCTAAGTTTTTACTACAAGTAGCCTAGGATACTGCAGTTCTAATGTACAGATTCATATCGTACAGGCCGAATTTATGTACTATAATATATATGTTTGAGAAAATTGTAATCATATTTGAGAATTTGAATCTTATTATAAGCTGTTTAGAAATATTTTGATGCAGAACAAACTTAGTTAAGTGAAAAAAACTTATTTTTGAATTCCTCAGTAAAGGGGAGAGTACCAAGCTTTGATAACTATTTTTTGTTTTTTCTATTTTTGTAATAAAGCCCTTTGTTATTGAATTAACCATCTTGTTTTAATTACCTCGCCTTTATCTGAGAAGAAGGTCCGTTTCCTTAGCCACGGTCTTTCAGTAGTATCAACTCAAATCATACCAAGTTTCATTTGAATTCATTCAGTAGTTTCGGCGTGATGCCTAGCCAAGATACAGACAGACAGAAAGATAAAAATGAAAAAAAAAAAACAGTTTTGGCTTCAGTTTCAAACATAGAGAACCATCCAAAAAAAATATTTAAAAAAAATTAAATGTACAGAGTTGGACCCGTTATAGTTTTATTATAAGTATAGATGAAATCGTTAAATAGAAGGCGAGGGCGGAAGCCCGACTTGGCCGTGATATCGAGCTCCCGCCTTCTTCTTCGTGTTTTTTTAGGTGTTTGATCACCTTTGGTATCATGAAAACCCTACTTTAATTATATGGCCAAACGTGGATTGAAATATCATTAAACGTTGATGTTTCAACGATATGGTCAGTTTTAGATGGCCATTTCTTGAAATAGAACCATTTTAAGATATAGCCACGACACATAAATTGTAAGAAATCTAACGATACCGGGTTCGCTTCTAGGCTCCGCACCAATGACTTTTCTAAGTGCGTTTTTTTTTATAAATGCGACCTCAATAATATAGATATACATTGGAACAAATCAGTGATTACACTATTAAGAGCGATGGTAGCCTAACGATTCATTAGTGCAACTTAGAATCCATCAATACTGGGTTCGTTCCTAGGCTCCGCACCAATGACTTTTATTAAGTGCGGTTTTCCATAGCTCCGTGGTTCCGTTTAGTAACCGTGGTACCACTAGTAGTACCACCAGTGGTGTACTTCGGAGGGCACGTTAAGCTGTCGGTCCCGGCTGTTATTGATAAATAGCAGTCGTTAAGCCATTTCTGAGGCCCTCAAAGCGGCATAACAAACTCCGACACCAGAGGCCAGCACTACCTCATACGACAAACAAAAACAGTATAGATTACTTTAAATATTTCAAGAACTCACTATGAATTTCTTACCTAAAAACATGCATAGGTCAGGACTGTCAACGGATGAATAATGACACAAATCACTGTTCTTAAGCTAGAACTTGTGACGTTGTTGCTAGCACTTACTTGCCAAGTAAGTTCAACAGTAGTTGCTCTCGGTGCAGCAGCACGCACACTAAGCGGCGCCCGCGCAGGCGGCTCGTGTAACGTCAGCGCCAGCAGTGCACGAGTGTGGGAAGATGCGAACTGTGCAGTAACGGTACGGGCTCGCACTAAGTATGCTGTAGCTGGCTCTAGCCCTGATAGTGATGCACCTTCCATCCTAAGAAAATGTATAGAAAGTGAACAAGACATAATTGAAAGTGCTAAATAACCCGACTGAGAACAAAACTAAAAAGAGGCAAAAATTTAAATGAGAATGATTGCTAACCAACTTTAAATCGTTGTAAATCCTGAATGGTCATTCGAAATGAAACCTAAAGGTGGTTTCAAACTCAATGATACCCCACTTAGGATAGTTCATCGACTTAATTTTTGTCTTTTTCACTTTATGGCGCCTGGTTGTCTCCATATTGAATTTTGATTACTGTCTGTTTTGATTACTGTGTGTCTGTCTATATTTAGTAGCACTCGCAAGATTGAGACAAATTGACTAAAAATTATCAAAATTCGCCCATACATACATAGGCTGATAAACAAATTACCCTGCGCAGTCGGGTAAAATGGGTTTTGGTCCTTGTGCAATATTTATTTAACCCGCCACTCGTGACGTAAATTTGACTTACATCTTTGGTGACGCCGCGGCCGGTCTTACGCACCGGGTTTTTCAATCTAAGATTTTCCTATTAAGTGTCCGTTCACACAGACCGGCTCGGAGAGGAGAGCAGTTTTCAATCGCGTTTCGAATAGAGTTCTGGATTATTTAAATAATTTTTTTTTACTTTTCACTTCTTTTGTTATATGGGAAAGCTTGATAGTCGTCCAAAAGAAGAGAAATGTAAAAAAATAACTTATTTAAATAATCCAGAACTCTATTTTAAGAGCGATTGTAAACTGCTCTTCTCTCCTAGCTAGTCTGTGTGAATGGACACTAAGGAATAACTCCATGCTACTTTTACTTGGTGAAATATTTAAAAGTTTTTTTTATCAATAAACAAAGATATATCATAAATCACATATCGTTTATTAATCTTTACACTTATGTACATAGAACACAAGAAGTTACCAAGTTTTTCTAATGTTTATTGAAAAATATCAAAACTTTTGACAATCATCTTTATTTCCTTTGCCAGTCTTTATCACGCTAGGAACTACAAAAAAAGGTTACGCTTTTTCAATCAAAAAAATTTATCCTATATTAGTTTGTGACCACGGTCTATCGCCGTGTCCGAGATGTGCAATATTTGCATCAACGTCACCAGCCCGGGTTGGTCTAACGGTGGGGGACGTGCAATGAGGACAGTAAAAATCCCAGCTCAATTTTACATCATATACAAAGTTATTCGCCTTTTTCGAACCACCCGGTCTTACAGACTTATACATCACAAATGGCAGGTTAAGTAAACATCCCTTTCAGTTCCTTTTCTTCATATTGAGGCTTAATTTATGACTGAAGCATTTTCCTGGTCATATCTTGATATAAAAAAATACATACTCACTCAGAAAATGAGTCCACAGGATGAGCAGACACTGAAACGTTGTGTGTATCAGCATCTCTCCAAGAGTCCGGACTTGTAGAGTCGTGTTTCCGGTACTGCACCACATAGCCCAAAACTGGAGAGTTTCCATCGTACGGCCTCCGCCACTGCAGCCTTACAGACCTAGATGTAGTTTCTAGTACTCGAAAATTTGCTGGTGGTTCTGGTGGCTCTATGAAAAACAAGTGCTAAATCAAATAAGATTTTTTGTATGCAATCCTACTTGTGAAGCCAGTAGAAGATACGTTTAAAAAAATTGCAAACCTACTGACAGAGAGGTTGGTTTTGATTACCTTGAACAGACAAATGTACAAAATGGTCAGATCTTCCGTAAGGGTTTGATGCTTGGCATCGGTAAACTCCTGAGTCTCTCCTGTCAGCACGCTCTATAACCAACTCGCTTCTTAATCCTTCTGCACTTCTAGTTTCTGATATGCTCATTCTAAAACCATAAATAACCAGAAATAAACCGTTAAAATCAAGGACAGACCTTGATTTTGAACAAACACAAATAAATCCGCTATCAACTTTCTCGGTGATTTATTACCTGTAATCAGAGTTGGGCAAGCCTCGTCCTGAATGGCTCCAGGATGTAGACAGTGGAGTGTCACCACGGGCAACACATACTAATCTCACGGTTTCACCCAGTTTGGCTGTCACGTTGGCTGACTGTGTTTCAAACCTTGCTGGTTCTGAAAACGTCAAAAACTAATAGTAACCATAGCAACATTAATCAATCCGCTCGTTGTCAAAGTATCATGAAATGAACTTTACCATTAACATGTATGTTGAGTGTTTTGGAAATGGGAAGTGGGACTCCATTATCAGCTCTACAGCGATACTTTCCAGAATGTTCTGCTCTTGCAGACTCGAGTCTCAAAGAGCCATTGCCAAGCACTACTGGATCTGACACTCCGCCCAGGGTTGTCTCTGTGCTACCTTTAAAATTTACACCATGAGCATTTTTAATTCCTGACACGAAAACGTGTTAGTTGAAATAACAGTTGGACCTTACCAGAAAACTTGGTCCAATAAATGGCAGGAGTGGGATGACCACGGGCTTCGCAACTTACAGTTAGCGAACCGTTTAGTAGAACGGCAGCGTCTGAAGGTTCCAGTTGCCAAAATGGAGGAACTGCAAAAAAACGTGTCTGGTATTTATTTTTTACCATTTTGGGCTGTACCGGTATTGGAAGACCTTAAAGGATGTGTAGGAGATAAGTTGAAAGAGAAATGTTGTTAGGTACCTTTGATAGCCAGTTCAGCAGACGTGTTTGCTTTTCCAGCAGTATTCGTAACAACACATGTATAAATACCACTGTGCACTGCTGTTAAGCTTTTAAAAAGGAGCATGCTGTAAAACTCAGCTCCACGCTCGTCTACCTAAAAATTTAAAGAAGTTTAGAAAATATTCAAAGAGTCTTCATTCACAATCTTTTTAGTCGTTATTACCTGGAGAGCGCTGGATATTGGCATCTGGTCCTTCAACCAAGAAAAGTAAACGGGCATGTCTCCAGAAGTCACTGTACAAGTTATTTGAGCTCGATCTCCAGATCTTAACCCAGGGGGAAAGACGAGTGGCGATAAAACCGGTGGCGATACTACAGTTACCTGAACCTGTAGTAAAATATAAAATTTACTCACCAAAGTTAGTGGAAACTAGAAAAATCACTTTAGGAAATTGCTCACGAGAATTCAAGTGGCTCATTGTTATTTCTATATGGCCAAAAGCACCGTAACTTGCAGAATGCATTGCTTCTTTTCAAATTATTACTTGCAACGACGAAGAAATAGCACGGTTATGTCGGTAATGGCCGTTTAGTCTGTAGCTTATTCCGGAGTAAATGGAAGGACTCGAGAGACTGTACCTGCATTGCCAAGGTGGTTCAACTGAATAAAAGAGTCAGCTGGGGTAAAATTAAAAGAAACAAAAACTGTTTAACTATTTATCGGCACAGCGCACATTACACCAACAGTACAAAATAGCATGTACATAATAAATTACATGTGAAGCGATAGTTGCGAGTGTACCAAACGGGCCAGTGCTCAGTAAAAATGATGTCTTAGTACGTAATAAGTATAATTTAAGAATAAAATTAAAAATAAGCTTGCACTTATTTCTTTTTTTTTTAATTTATTATCATCGATTTGTGAGCTACCCTGAAATGTTCAGCCAGATAGCTAATCGGAAAGTGCTCCAAATTTTAATTGCAAGATTCCAGGACATACAAAAATACATACAAGTGAAGTTAAATAAAAACATTTAAAAAATAAACTTTGAAAAACATGTATATTAAGTAAAAACTTTTTTAGATAAGTACCTCTCTTTTAGCCAGTTCTCCTCCAGGTGTAACCACAGAGCAAACCCAGCCACCTTTGTCCCGATTCTTATCGACGTTGGTGATCGTTAATTGGCCATCAACTTGGTGGTATCGAGATTCGGTGCCTGCGCCGCCTTCCCATTTTACTGAACTAGGAAACATAAGTCCAACATTAGTATTTCATTGCCTAATGTCATCGTTGTGAAGAGTTCTCAAATTGATGGCAAAGTTGGGTGTAAAAATCACAATAAGCTAGCATTCACCAACATTTGGAACACAGTTAACTAAAAACTAAACTAAATGCATGAACATTTCAGATTAACTGTGGTTAAACCAATGTTATGGTGAACTTCAACTTTAGAAACTATTAGTGTAGGTATGTGATTGCAAATTTGTTCTGCACAAGTGGAACTTTCATACCTACAGCAAACTGAAGTTTTAGCAGTCGTCGGTCGTAGAGAAAACAACACGAGATGGCGCTTCAAGTCACATGTAATAATGATATGTGAATGTACGCCCTTTTGTAAACTTCCAATAAATAAAAAACTGCATTAGCTAAAACAGTACAGTATCGAGGTCAAAATAAGATAGACATTTTCGTCATACGATTCTTCATGCAACCTATAATCATAATACTTTATGGAACTATCTAACGGGCAATGAGACAAAATCTCACAATCAACGATTCATAATATCACCCGAGAAACATCAGCATTCGACCCAACCTCTCAATTTCCCTTTGGTAAATATTGCAAACACAATAACAGCGGTCGTACAGCGTACGTAACGATAATAGGTGGCCGACTCCTAATGCCGAGTCATACATATTGTAGCGAGGCAATGCGGGAAGTGAATTTTTATATTCCTGCGGCCATTTGTTTGCCGGCAATGCTGTGGGTAGGGAATACTTTATAGGGCATTTTAAGAGTTACATAAAAAGGAATGGAAGTAAAGTTTAAGTGTCAATTTAATGGCTTCAGAAGTTCTTTTGCTTTGCAGTGATGTCGCGGAATGTTGAATAACGTTTAAAATACCTTAGTACCTACAATTAAAGATATATACTGAATGACTGTAGGACATTATCAGGTCGATTCGCGAACTGAATAAAACCATAAACAGTCCTCTCGTGACCGCAGTCAGTCTATGCAACTTGATTGAAACGTCAAGTTTAGTCTATACTTGTTATTAGACCCAATAGCACAGCCGATAGTCTTCTAGTTACGAATAAAAGGGGATAAAACCCTTTTAAAGAACTACCGACGTATTTCACTCTTGAGCCACGTCTATAAGTTATTTTCGAGGGTCATCTCAAATCGTCTCCAGCCTTCTGAACTGGCCGGGTTTTATCGGAGGATTTAGCACCATAGACCACATATATACAGTGAGGTAGGTTATAAAGAAGTCTGAATAGTATAACCAGCCCCTGTGTCTTGCATTTGTAGACTATGAGAGGGCCTTTGACTCCATTGATACCTGGGTAGTTCTGGAGTCAGCGTTATCAAGTGGACTGGCGATAGATCGAAGTGTTGACATTTCTGTATGACGCCACGACTACGAGTGTCCAAGTACAAAACCAGCAGTCTAAACATATCCAACTGCGCAGGGGAATGAGTCAGGAGGACGTTATATCCCCGAAACTGTTCACTAATGCCTTAATTGCTCCAGAGTCTTAAAAATACCTTATGTTTAAGATGCTGGATTGGAAAGGAATGGGCATTAATATCAAAGGCGAGAACATCTCACACCTACGATTTGCCAATGATATCGTCCTAATGGCGGAGTCGCTGCAAGACTTGCAAAGCATGCTGACTAACTTAGATGATGCTTCACGACGCATCGTTCTCGGAATGAACATAGATAAGACCAAGATCATGTTTAACGATCTTGATGACCCGGAACAGATTGCAGTCAATGGTGTACCTCTTAAAGACGTCCGAACATATGTTTATCTTGGGCAAATATTGCAATTAAGTAGGAACAACTTAGAGAACTCCAAGCATAAGAAAAAGGAAGGAAGCTTACAGAAGAATTCAGCTGGGTTGGGCAGCATTCGGCAAGCTTCGTGAAGTCTTCTCGTCATCTATACCACAGAGCCTAAAAACAAAAGTCTTCAGTCAGTGCGTCACCAGTCATGACTTACGGAGCCGAAACGTGGACACTCACGGTCAAACTAGTCCAAAAATTTAAGTTCGCTTAGCGAGCTATTGAAAGAGCTATACTTGGAGTTTCTCTGAAGGACTTCATTAGTAATGAAGATATCAGGCAGATAACCAAGGTACTGCAACTTCAGCTTGCTTATTCTTAGATCTGTCGGTTAGCTCTAAGAATAAGCAAGCTGAAGTTGCAGTGGGCTGGTCACATTTCCGGAAGAACCGATAACCGTTGGGGGTAGACAAATTCTCGAGTGGAGACCACGTCTAGACAAACGTAGTGTAGGACCCCTATAGTCAGGTGGAGTGAAGACCTGTGAAAAGCGGCAGGCAGAAAATGGATGAGGAGAGCTGAAGACCGAGCTCAGTGGCGTGCATTAGCTGAGGTCTACGTCCAGCAGTGGATAGATATAGGCTGATGTTGATAGAAGTTGCCAATCTATTATCGCTTCTATGGCGGTCTGTGTATGACTTCGGCTATCCGTTCAATCAACTGAGCGCTTGGCTACCAACCATATAGAGACATATTAGATCAATACAATTAATTATAATTATTTTGGAATTTATTACTTCAACACTAATATTAAAACGGAAAAGATTTGATCGTTTGTATGTTTGTTTGTATGTAATGGATAAACTCAAAAAATAAAGAACCGATTTTAAAAATTCTTTCTCCTATAGAAAGCTACCTTATCAGCGAGTAACATGGGCTACATATTATTTTTCAAAAAAATTGTGATTGATTCGTAAATTGAGGTATTTTTAAACAAGCTACTTAACAAGAATATAACTTTTTTAATGGTGTCTGTCTGTTTGTTGGTCTGTCGCACATCACTTAAAAACTACTGGACCGATTGCGATGTTACTTTCACTCTTGGATAGTTTAGGTTGTGAGTTAAAACTGGTGTACTTGGTATCTCAATCCGATGAGTAGAAACTGAGCAATCGATAAAAAAGTATTTGACGGCTGAACGAAGTTTTATGAAATTTGCTATATTAGTACTTTTAGCTTTGGTATAACACATTATTACTCCGGCAAAGCCGCATGCACAGCTAGTCATAAATATATAAATAGAAATAAGAATAACTGATATAATCAAAACTACTTACTCAATAGGAAATCCATAGTATGGGCACCAGATAGTGACTTCAGACCCAGCAACGGCTTTCACAGAGTTCATGGCTCGTATGTAGGGCGGACCTGTGGACATGATAACATTATATATGTATGAAGTTTTCTCCATTTCTTATCATCGAGCCTGCCGGGGAATAATGTATTGAGTATATGACACAGCGATAACGACCTATTTTACGAGTTATACTTAAACTCAAGGATCATTTACCCTATATAGACGGTAATTCCAAAATTTTACCAAAAGTAAATGTAGGTATATTATTAGCAGCCATGGAAGTAATACTTTCTTATAAACATGTCTTCATATTTAAAATTGTACTTAACATAAACCTGTTTTAAAATTCAACGGGAGCCAATGTGAAAACGGAGATACTATAGTATTGGAGCAACATTTCCCTACATCTACATCTATTTTGAATAAACGAAGATTCGAGTATTCGTTATAGTTAGTTATTAGCTCTTTACCAAGTTAATAAATATTCCAGTTGGTGATATGTAACTATTAGTCTAAGGAAATGAAAAAGTAGTCAGTTTCCTGGTTGCACTAATTGGTCGAAATGTGGGCAAACTGAGAAAGTTGGCAAAGGGTACGCAGATCACCGACGTTGGGCAGTCCCATGCAAAACATACCATAACATTTACTCAGCAATTATCATACTAGGAAGAAATAATGAATACAGGTACGCGATTAGTTGGTTAGAACCGCGAAATAACTTTAATAAAACCAGCTACTTTTGCGAATGATAGTTCAAGCAAGGACAATGAAATAAAAGTAATATTCATTCAGTATTTAACTGTGTAATTACAATTTTATATATTTTATAATTTGTATTCACTATATAACACAAATTATAAAAGCCAAACCACTCTAGCAAGAATTCAGACAAATTAATATATGTCCTGTAAATGGCTCTTGGCCCATGGCCCTGTATACCGAATATAAAAGTTTAAGAAACAAAAAAAATAAAGAAATAAAAATTAAAGAAACAAAGAAAACAAAAGATTCATTTCTTACAACACACAACATCAAACATAATCAAAAACATCAACATAAAATAGGAAAATAGACAAACAAAAATTAATGCTGTGTGTTGCCAGAAATAGTTTAAAAAAAAATTATTCAGGCTATAGTATGACCGTCATTACAACGCACACGTGTGTCGAAGTAAATCCAAATGCAATACCTAACTCACACACGAATGAAATTTCAATTTTCAACGCTTGCTGTTCCTGTCATATGCAGATCAAGTATGCTGTGATTCAAAACGACGATGTTAATTTTATGTATTTCCATTTTTGTAGAATAACATGCTTTTATATTTAACTAAAACTAATAATCATGGTTAATAAATATAAAGCATTTATTAACCACTAGCTGTACCCGCGGCTTCGCACGCGTTGTCTTTTCTTTAGGTTTAAAGTACCATAATGTGCTATTCCAGGACCAATATACCAACATTTGATCAAAATTTATTTAGCCGTGAAAAATACTTTTATCCACTGCTCGGCTTTTAACTCACCAGATTGAGATAGCAATTACACCAGTTTTTAACTCAAACCCTAAGCTATCTAACAATGAAAACCGCATTGCAAACATACAGACAAATAGACAGAGCGACACGATAAAAAAAACGTGTTAATACCCTTTTTAGGCACCTGTTATTTAAAAAAATAATTATCCCTATCCTGCAGGAACTCTTTCATTTTTTCGGGATGAAAAGTATCCAATGTCCTACCTGGAAGTATGATCTCAAATAATACCAAATTTCATTTGAATTCAGTGAGTATTGTCGGCATAATGTGCTGCCAAGGTACAGACAGGTAGACGGGCAGACAGAGAGACAGACAGACAACAAATACAAAAATAAAGTTTTGGCTTTAGTATTGAATATAGAACGGCCTTCAAAATATCTTCAATTTACAAAATTTGGGATATCCCGTTTGGACGTCCCATTATCCCGTAGGAACTCTTTATTTTTTCGGGATAAAAAGTATCCTCAATTTTTACCCATTATATAAACTATGACTGTGCCAAGTTGCAACAAAATCAACAATAATAATAACAATGTTAATATATTTCAACGCCTATCCTGCGGGAACCCTTTAATTTTTCGGGATTAAAAGTATCCTATAACCTACCTCATAGTATGAACTCAAATCATACCAAGTTTCATTTAAATTCATTCAGTAGTTTCAGCGTGATGCCTAGCCAAGATACAGACAGACAGACAGACAGTCAAAAATGAAAAATAATACAGTTTTGGCTTCAGTATCGAATATAGAGTATCCTACAAAAGAAAATTTCAAAATATCTTCAATGTACAGAATTGGACCCGTTACAGTTTTATTATAAGTATAGATAGATGATAAATTATTTTTTTAATAATCATTAGGTGGATACCTATATTCAGAGTTATGATGTTGATATTTAAAACTCAATTCCGTACTCAATGCAATTTGACGTAACGTTAACTGTTCAGCCTCTTTAATATAATGAGATACCGTAGTGAGATACAAAACAATATTTAGAGACAAAAACTTACAGGTACTTAGTTTTTATTTTTAAAGACTCAAAGCGAGTGCTAGTGTATAACCGTTTTTTTGTATCATGTAACGGTAAGTGTTCATATACATGAGCGGCACGATTCCAACGGCAGATGCAACTGCACCCGTCGGCGGCAGCCATCGACATGTCAACATCGAAGCTCTGCGGCAACCGCCGCCGTCATTCGCTCTTTTTGTACAGGAGCCAATTGCAAAATGTTTTCCGAAGCAGAAACATTGTTACTTTTACTCAACAAAAAAGAAAAACAAATTCACTGTGGGCTCAAGAAATATTAATGAATACATAATAAATTATCATTTGTTTTACACTCTATCAACTATTACGAAGAAACGAGCAAACATTTTTCAATTATTCTTGAATGTCCATTGCTTCTTTTAATGAGCTATCGGCACTCCTGAAAGATTTGGAGTATACTAACAAAATGACGAACGCGGCACGCTACAACTGCAAGGGTCGCTATAGTCCGACGGCTGCCGCCGATGCGTCGACGGCTGCCGCCAACTGATGTCGACGGCTGCAGTTTTCTCTGTTGGCAACGTGCCGATCGTGTTAATGAATACTAACCAGAGCTACCGCTCGTATTTATTCTTTAATAATACCGAATGCAATTATTTAAAATTTAATTAAATAAAAATCAGATATGGCACGATAATTGGGCCAATCACACAAAATACGAAATTACGAATGGTGAGTAAGCGTCCACAGTTTCACACCATAATTCAAACTAGATATTGACCTAAATGGATATTCCTTAGTCTTACTCAGGCTGAAATCTGTGCATACATAATTTATACGGTGATATCGTCCACAGGCTACGAAACGCAAGGCTCTATTTCTAGGAACTTGAATTATTCGTTCAGCTCAAACTAGTTACCGTTCCGACACGTACAGTTTCCTAGAATGTCAATATTTTTCAGCCAATGAAAGTTCGAAAGTATGTAGGTACGATCTTGTATCTAAGCATTAATTCCCACTTATCATCGGAGCGACGAACTATGCAAATCTTTTTTTTTTTTTTTTTTTTTTTTTAGAAAGGATATGTGCTGTTGGTCTATAACTGACCTCTACAGCGTCACCGGACGGGGCGGGGCGGGGTGGGGCGGGCGCAAAAGCGCTCCGCCGCAATGCGTGACGCAGAAGGCGCACGCCAAAGTTAAGTTTTTGGCCACTTGCTCAAGGGCACCCAGGGGGTACGAACCTCGGCTTGGACAGTTGCCATTGATTACTTGGGGAGTATCGAACTAAACACCCCTCGATCACTACTGTTAGGTAGTGATCGAGGGGGCCCTCATGAAATGGCTGGAGCCCTTTAAATGAATTGCATAACTGACCACCGATTCGGAATACACCTTCGAGAAGAATCGGCAAGAAACTCGAAGGCGAATAAGTCGACATTAATTACGGGACCTTCGACCTCGCATCCGGCGAGGTCGGTGTCTGTGTCTAATTGTGTTGAAAGATGGTGAAGATGACGGAGTGGGCGAATCCATCGCTGCCTGCACTGCGGCAGCGATTTCATCGTCCGGATCGCTCAAGATGTCTCTAGGGCGTCTACGAAGGGGCCGTGCGTCTGTTGTCGCGTCTGTCGTGTAGTCAGAGGCCTGAACTACTAGAGGGTTGGGGTGATGAGGTGCCGCGTCAAAGTAGCGGCGAGAGGCATTTTTCATATATTGAACTATCGAGGGAAGCTCGAGATCACTGTGCAGGTCGATGTTCCTCTGATACCAAGGGGCATCTAATGCACCGCGAACGAATTTATTTTGTAAAATCTGAAGTTTCTCTAGGGAGATGCGGGAGGCGTGAGCAAATGCTACGGACGAGTATGTCATTGTCGGTCGGACGCAGGGCTATGCAAATCAGCTGGCAACAATTACATGAGAAGAGCTGAAGAGCGGGCTCAGTGGCACGCATTAAGAGAGGCCTCTGTCCAGTAGTGGACTAATGCAGGAAGTTGATGATTAAGTTTATTATATGTTTTTAATATATTTTTATCCGCACTACATTAAAGTCAACGATTAAAATAGTCGTGTAATCAATCATTGCTGTTTAAAATATTCTTACACAAGACATTGGCCGTAACCACCTGCGTTATGCCGACAAAAAACATACAATTGCGGATTAGGTACATGTATATTAGATTAAGTATATTATTACTTACTGCATACAACACATGCGCAAATGTCATTCCATCTATGCAACACAATTATTATTGTTATGTGCTATAAATTATTCCCACCTTTCCGCCTGGTGAAGTTTCCTAAAACAATTTTTTTGCTAAATTCATGCGTTTGCTTGAAATTCATGTTTATTTATTTTGCGAATGTTTATTAAAGGTAGAAAAATAAAATTGTAAGGGACAAATATGACTAGACTTACCATGCACCATATGACTAGGGTTTCTGCTCGAGAAATTTGGCTACATTCGAGACAAGAAAAAAATTACTAACACTCGAGAATTCTCGAGCTCCGCATTTTCAGATTTTTGCAGTTCTGTTTTGTTATTATCCTTTAAGTGCACGCGTGTTCGTGGCTTTTGGTGATTGATTGATTCTTCTTATTCCTAGCACTTTGTCCTGTCGCCCTTTGCCTTTACCTTGATCCAGGATTAAGGTTTTTTTTAATTAGGTCATATTGATATTCACGCCCATGGCATAATAACATATAGTTAAAATAAAATGTACATCTATGCCCCAAATGTTGTTGCTTGCTTGTAGTGTGTGGTAGTGCTGGCTAGTGTCGGGCTGTCTGAGGGCCTCTGACATGGCTTAACGACTGCTGTCAATCAATAACAGCCTAAACCGACAACTTAACGTGCCCTCCGAAGCAGGAGCGATGGAAAACCGCACATAATTTAGAAATGTCATTGGTGCGGAGCCTACGACCGAATCCGGTATCATTGGATTCTAAGTCGCACTAGTAAACCACTAGGCTATCAGCGTCAAATGTTGTTAACTCGCGTGCATATAGTAATCTGTTCTTCTTAGTAGATGACTAAGTTTTGATTCTTATCTCAGAAGATTTTTCATTTTTGATTTGTATTTCTTTACCTAACTAAGATATACCTAGCAAATACTAAATAATGGTGCAATAAAAAATATTACTGATTATAAAATTTGTTTTTTAAATTATTTTCAACAACATTGAATGGTATAAAAAGACTCGAGACCCGAGAAAACTCGAGAAATCGGGCTTGAGAATAAAAACAGAACGAGAAAACAGGAAACCTATATGTGACTTATGGTCAGCTATGGTTAAAATTAAATTTCTCTGCGTTATGAAGTTGGTAAAGATAATCTGAGATTCTCTATTTTTAGATCTGGTCTCTGCATTCTTAATCTTAGATCTTTATTTTGATTAGTCTTATATCTGCGCCCTAAGACACTATAATATTAAGGACAGACTTTTCCAGCAGTGTCAGCAGTTATTTTCAGTTCTTTCTTAAATAATGTCGGCTTCTGGCACTTTCGGTACTTTACTAGTACTGGTAGCTGGTTATGTAATATTTTTGTAAGGAACTAAAAGTTGAGATATTCTTCAGAATTATACGGAACATAGCTACTCGAAGGATTAAACTTGACGACTTTAAAAATATCCTGATGAATTTCAAATAGATGATGACGTTTCAATTAAATTGAGCTTTTATGATTGCTATGTTAGCTTATACTGAATCGCATGCACTTTCAGTATAAAGTTATCCCGCTAGTTTCATATCTGTGTCTGTATCCTACTTATGTTACACCGTTAACTATTATGTGAGGAACTGTATGATTAAAAATATTTAGGAAAATTGATGAAAAACTTGAATATATTGGGCATTTTTGGATTGTCATGGACAGGCATGGCAGCGGCGAATGCACGACAGTCGTAGGCGGCATACGAAACGACGCGTGCAATTTTTACGCGGGTTAGCATTGACGATAAAAATGTTGTCAGCGGAATCACTGAACAGAAATAAACAAATGTTAAAATTCAGTGTTTCGACCGATTCGGGCAAAAACATTTAGATCGAAACGCGAATGACTCGGGTTTTCATACAGTTTGATGCCGTCGCCATCCTCCGGTGCCACGCTAGTGTAGCTGGTGGAAAACAGACAATTCTGATGCGCTCGAGGTGACTCACCATAAACATTAAGCCTTGCGGCATGAGCGACGCTGCCATGCGTGTTGGTGGCTCTGCACTCGTATCTTCCTCCATGTTCCACTCTTGCACTGTTCAGTGACAACGTAGACAGGACGTAGTTCGCACTTGAACCGAGGCCTGTGGGACCGCTTTCTCGACCTTCGGTTATTATGGCCCTGGGAAAAGTTAGCATAAAATAACATTAGGTAAAGCTTCATGCTTCGTTTCTTATCAATTTTTTTGAGAAATTTATAGAATCGAGGGGCAGGAGCTGAGACGGAGTTGGGGGAAGGGCCTCTGGTACCACCCCCCCCCCCCCCCTCTTTTGGAAACGAATAGTTATTAAAAATTGAATGTAACGGCGACCACCCAGTCGCAATAGTTTATTTAGAGTTCATATAATAAATTAACGATGTATGACTACACATTGTATGACTACATATGTATATATAACCTAACTATGAGCTTTTAAAACTGAAATATCTCATAAACTAAGCATCTCCGCAGTGGGAGAGGGGTAAAAGGGGACAGCCCCCCTAACCCCTACCCCACGCCCCCAACTTCTGCAACTTGATTCTATAGCCAACCATATCTCATAAACTAAGCGTCTCCGCGGAGTGGGTGGGGGGGCTACCGGGGGTAGCCCTCAACCTTCCCCACCACTCCCCACCCTCTCCCCCACCCCCACTAACTCCTGCCCCTCGATTCTAAAGCCAACCATATTTTTTGTGTGTTACTTTCGCTTTTCCTTTCTGATAGGCCTGGCCATTCCGTGCTTGCGAGAGTCTATATTTTCTCAACTATACGAGCACTGCGATCATAATCGACAACACGAATCCACAATAAGCCAGCGTTGGAATCAAGGTAATGATAGGCTTTCGGCTAACAATAGGGTAAGCTCCAAGTAACAAATGTTAGTCATATAGATACAAGCCTAAAAAGGCTTGTAAAAACACGACTGCCCAATAAAGGAGTGCAATGTTTTCAGGGTTGTATGTATGTGTGTATGTATGTGAGTTTATTAGTCCACCATAACTTTTAAATGCCTGAACTAATTTGGATGTCAGGGCTATCGTTAGAATCTTTACATAATTCCGAGTAACAAAGGCTATATTTTTTTGAAAATATACTGTGTGGCTGCAGTAAGGCCCCAAATTAATATGCGAAAAAAACAACGGTGAATTGTTATATGGGTATCAAGTTGAAGGCCTTGAAGAGCACATTCCAACAATATATCATTTATTGGCATATATCGTTCTATTTTGGCAGGGCAGGCGTCTTTTTTATTTTGTTTATTACTGTAGTTATTAACTAACACTGAATAACTAAGTACCTAACTTCCATAGCTAACAGAGCATTAAATCCGATCCATTATTAACAATAATAATATTTTCACAACACATAAAACAGTCGTTTGAACTCTAAACAGGCCTAAACCAAGGAAGTTGGAAGTTGGACAGAATTTTCTCTTGGCAACCTTACAAATGTGAGGAACTTTGAAACAATCCGAGATACTGATGGGTAAAAGTAGCAGCGTGAGTAATAAATAATGACATTGGCATTGAACCTATTCAATGGTTTAGGAAAAGTGAAGGTTTAGGATTTTTCAAACCTGTCCCTATTTGTTACTAGTGTCATCATGTGATTTATCTGATAGTAAAAGTTCGCCTCTCTTCTAATTGCTGTGCCTGACAGGTTCCATAACAACCTGTATTTTAAAAAGCTTTTTCATTTGCAATGTTTGTGTGTATGTATGTTTGTTTAGGTCAAATCTTGCAAGCTGAATTAGAACCATTTCCTCTTATGTTACGGAGTTGAGTTTTTACATATTGGTTCAGTTCTGATAACAATGTATTTTTATGGTAAGCATGACCTGAATCAACATCCAGGAGCTCCAGATAAAGGAACTCTTCAACGGTCAACAGCAAAGACACAAAATGTTGTGTAAGCATTATATTATGATAGATTGTTTTAACTTGTACTATGACATGTTGCACTCAGTGTTGGGTCTTCCTGACTAGGGAACACCTCAACCGTTAACAACACAACGTACACAACGTACGCATTTAATTGTGATATCCCGTTCTAAGTTTCACCGTGAAATGGCTGTTGTATAAAAGCTTTTACTTTTAAATACTTTAATTTAACTAATTTATATATTACCATATTTTTTTACTAACAAAATGGAATAAAAAATTGAATTTATTTTGTTTACTTGTTTTTTTGTTGTTCTTGCAACAGATGTTGGACAGTCTAGCTGATTCGTCTCAACGCATTGGTCTCTAGATGAAAATTAACAAAACCAAGGTTATGTTCAACGACCATGTTATTCCAGAAACATTCGCTGTTAACCATTTGCTCTCGAGGTTTTTCAGGGGTATGTTTATCTGGTGCAAAGTTTGCAACTAGGTAAAAACAACTTCGAGAGAGAGAGCCCGCAGAAGAATAGAGCTGGGCTGGGCAGCATTTGCGAAACTTCGTCGAGTCTTCTCGTCGCCAATACCGCAAAGTTTGCAGACAAAAGTCTTCAACCAGTGCGTCCTAACTGTTATGACATACGGAGCCGAGTAGTGGACACTCACGGTACGACTAGTCCACCAATTTAAGGTCGCTCAGCGGGCTATGAGAGATATCCAGCAGTGGACTGACACAGGCTGATTATGATGACTTTTTTATATAAAGTTACGCAATTAACTCTGGCCCTAACTCCAAAACAGAGAAATAGTAGAAGTATTGCAACGCATAATTATTATACTGAAACCCGAGTAGACAGCATGGTGACAGAATCCGTGGCGTCTGTGGGTTATGTACAAGGCTCATTTAGTCCCTGAGAGTGAACACGTGGTCCGACAGCTTAGTCCGCTCGATCGGACGACGTGTTTATTTTTCCTGGTGGTCCGATTCGTGACGACTTGCGAAAAGCGGCTGGAAGAGAATGGATGAGGAGAGCTGAACACTGAACTCAGTAGCGTACATTAGGGGAGGCCTACGTCCAGCAATGGACAGATATAGGCTGATGATGATGATGATGATGATATTCTATCATTACTTATGAGTTACAGTTTTTTTGCTGGCAGCTTTGCCACAAAGCCACAAAGCTACGTCTATTAGAACTATTATTAAAAAATGCAACAGTATCCCGACACATTTTTTCCACGTTAATATTGAACATTTTATTGGAAATCCGGATAAAAATTAGCTTACGCTGAATGTAGGTACTTGATATTTAATTGTAAAATAACAGCAAGTTAATAGCGAGAAGGAGTTGCAATTTATCTTGAAAATTAACTCCGTAAAGTGTACCGATACGACTCTAGAGCAATTCAATACCAACTTTACAACTTTGGTTTAATTAATAAAGTTTCAAGCTTTGTTATTGAGTCAGTCGTTCAACACCGGTCACTTAAAACTTTGCTTTGATTGCTCATATAGTATGAAGTTTATATAAAGTATGATACTTACGTACCATTTAGTTATGTATGTCGTGACGATATCGTAGAATTGTCGATAATTTCATGAAATGCGCCTATTTCATGAAATGGCTAGCTAAAACTGACTTTATCGTTTATACATTAACGTTTATTGATATGTCAATTCACGTTCGGCCATATCATTGATGTAGGGCTTCCATGATACGAAAGGTTTAACAAGTGTGCAAACAGATAGGTTTCAAGGCTAAAAAACACGAAAACGAAGGCGAGAGCAGTATTATCTATTAGTCCAGTCAATAAAGAAGTTGTAGAGTGCGTGAGCAGGTACCTGAGCGATTCCTTCAGAAATTTGTTCAAGGTGCTTAAGAAGTGAACATACTAAAAGTCTTAACGTCTAGGAGGTGAGCCGGAGTGGGGAAGTGGGAACAAAGTTCCCACTTTTGGGTTATCCACTCACAAAAACAGTGCGTTGTAGGGAAAAGGTTTTAAAGACTAATTAAAAGTCCATAAAATTTTCTACAACTTGTACACTTTTTCCGAATTCTAAACCGTTTTAGAGAAAAACCGGAAAGAAAAAAAAGAAAAAAGTTTTCGCTTCGGAAAAGAGAAAATAAAAGTTGTTCAACATGATGAGTATTAATTACCTGATGTGAAAATTAGAATAAAAAACTCAACTTTTCCAAAGCATGTAGCTCAAACACGGTTAAAAATTCGGAAAAAGTGTATAGATTAAAAGTTGTAGAAATTTTTATGAGCTTTCAATTAGTCTCAGAAACTTTTTCCCTACAATGCACTATTTTTTAGATATAAGTGGAAAACCCAAAAGTGAGAACTTTGTGTCCCCGTCCCTACTCCGGCTCACCTCCTAGATATCAGGACTTTTAGTATGTTCACTCTCTGAGTGAACATACGCGCGAGCTCACGCACTTTACTCCTTCTTTTGGAGCATTCGTTGATCGAACTACGAGTACTATGGGCGGGAGCTCGCTACCTTTATGCTCTACCGGTGGATAATCTAACTATTTTACGATATGATCACTAATGTTTGACCATATCATGAAGTAGCCATGCCTTTAGCTGTTCAAACCAGGCCAAACCATTTCATGATGTAGCCGACCATTTTAAAATGTGGCCAACCATTTTATTAAATGTTCAATTCTACGACATATAAATCTGAGCTCATCGTATCATACTGCAGGTAAAAACTTCCGTTTTTCCTTTCATCTCTGCTGTGTTTAGTAATAAACCAATCCTAAAGTAGTCTAGGCAGTCCCACTCGCCACCAACGTCTGTGTCTGTCACATTGTCATATTTGACAATGTGCGGGATTCTGCCGTAGATACTATTTTCTTCCGAAATTGGACAAACTTGGCCAGCCACCCGTCCTCAAAGTTACATTTTAATCTATGCCTGTATAAAAAGCCTCTAAAGTACAAATTCCTTTTTTAGTTCCATGGACGCTCGGTGCAGCGCTTTGAATCGGCACAAACGAAAGTACGGAGAGCCTATCCATAGAGATTAGTGATAAAATCCCAAATTTCAACATTCAGCAGTCAAATAGTTTTTTATTGATTGCTCAGCTTCTACTCATCAGATTGAGGTACCAAAAGCACATTTTTTTTATGTTAAAACCTGAGCTATTCAACAGTGAAAACCACATCGCAATCGGTACAGTAACTTTTATGTGATGCGCTAAAAGACAGACACCATTATTAAAAATGTTATATTCTTTTACAATAGCATAATTTATGTACCTTAGACATATATTTTTTATTTATCTTCATTGTATAGACTTTTTAATACTATACTGCTGTGTTATAAGTATAGAGATCAGTGTCCGATGCATTGACTCTCCATCATCGGTAGCCTGAATGTGCCAATTTCTCTTCGCAGCAATCAATGCATTTAGAGCTACGCACTTATTTACGACAGTTCTATTCAAGTCTGTTATAGCACCATCAGTCTTAATATAACACTAGCTTTAATAAGAGTGTCTTGCTGCTCATAGACATTCGATAATTTCACGTCCCGGGAGGGTTATATTATGTTTGCCAGTCTCATTTTGTAGATTACTTTTCATAATGGCATCGAGTGATTCAAAAGTAGATACCTAATATAATTAGTTCTCCTTCAAACCTCACATGCACATCCACTAGGGTGTAACCCTCGGGCCTTTTATGAGGTTTTACAACACGCTTAATAAATATTTATACTCCTATGCTATGTCCTACAACGTTCATTATGGCTTTGGGAATCTAAAGTCTCTCTCGTAGCGGAAAGGTATCGAACGACAGTCTATTAAAGATTGGCCTACATTCACATTTGTCTACGTGAATTTAGAGGTGGTCAAAGAACTTTGTGTATACCTATACTTTGTCAGCAACTTCTACGATTTGGCCACTAATAGTTTTTGCCATTTGTACACTTCAGCCCGGTTCGGATCAGGTATCTTATGAAAATATTTCATAGTACCGCATTGTCACCTGAAAGAAGAGTTGTTAATGACCCATTGACTGCTTTACTACAGCGTGAGTTCTCCAGCGATACCTATGCTCCCAACTGCACAATTTATTCGATGAGAGTATAAGAGGCCTGAATGTTTTAAATGTGTTAAAACATGCTTAGTTAAGTATATCCACTAACCCATGATGCGAAGGTATGGACTGCCCATCCAGGCTCCACCTGAAGCGAGGTGGGGGCTCCCCTACTGCTGAGCACTTCAGCGCCACCTGTGCTCCCGGCTGCACAGCTTGTTCTATAAAAGTATACACCAACTCCGGACGGGAATCTGCATAAAATAAAGAAAATGTTGAATGCCAGTCGTCGCGGTGGAGTTCCGTAGGTGGTGCTTTTATTTGCTTGATAGCGTACCTTGAACTT
Source organism: Alsophila aescularia (assembly GCA_946251855.1). NCBI lineage: Eukaryota > Metazoa > Arthropoda > Insecta > Lepidoptera > Geometridae > Alsophila > Alsophila aescularia. The sequence goes on along the minus strand of OX276373.1, from coordinate 23,350,600 downwards.
TGCATTTCAACAGGGGATTAAATTAAGAATAATTTAATAAACAAAATGAAGCGAGAACGTTACAATTAAATGTATATAAGATACAGCAGTGTTCCATGCCTAGCAACGGCAACTAAGGCTGATGATGATGATGATGACTCACTGCTGAAGACAGGACTCATTTTGCAAAATTTCCTACAAAATATATTTCACAGGGTCCGTCAAACGTAAATCAATAAACAGAGAAAATTTTAAAACAAAACCTAAGTAGCATGTTTCAGCATAATATAATATGGCAAGTCTTGCAGTTAGTTGAACGGGTCCCTAAAATCTAAGCAAAACTTTACCTGTAAAACATAAAAATAATAAAACACACTTACCAGAGGAGCGTTTTAAACGTTTTCGTTTGAACGGGCGAACAGAGCGCGTTTGCCTCACTAACGAGCACCATATTACTGGAAAAACATAACTGGGTAAATGGAAAAAATATACGCATGAATGTACGTAACAAGAAGGGGTAGGAGTTTTTAGGGACACGAACCCCTTCATGCTAAGTTTTTCAGAATGTTTAATGATAATAGGATCCTGCATAGCAAAATAGTTTATATTATATTCTCACAAACATACATAACAAGACATTTTATTACACAATTCACCTTTTCATACATTTTATTTCCTATGTCAAAATCGGTCTACTATTAGGTATGTAGGTACAACCTGATTTCATCGAGAATTACAAACTGTTACGGGCTGGGGTTCAGTTAAAATTAATGCCATTTAAACCAAAAATTAACACTATTATTGACGATAGATGGCGTTGTAGATATTGACTGGCGTAACAATATCTTATACACACAAATAAACATATATACGAGTATATAGTATATTGATACATATATATATGGTTTGTTATTTTTTGACGTTGTTGAAAACAAGAAATTCCGACCAGCTTAAATAGATAGTTATTATTCTAAGCCTACCCACATAGTTTTTGAAAATATCGATGAAATCTGAAAACCCTCAATTCGAAATCTATACCTCAGTCAACAAACAGAGATTCTTGTTTTTATTAACTCCCTCCCTAACTCCCCCAGAAAATCTAATCCTCGCTACATACACTAAGCAAATTGCCTTTGGCGTAATTGTCTTTATGTTTGTAAATGAGAATATTTTTTTTTTGAAAGCAACGCCTGTCAGCTCTAATGATCGTTCGTTAAATGCATTTTAGATAGCAGTACTGATGCTCAGAAACTGTTTCTTACATCATTTAGTTTTGTATTTGACTGTTTTAATTGTACATCTTGGCATGTATTGTAAATCGAGGAATTTGAAACGGTCAAATACTAGTTGATACATCTTCTATACCTTTAAAACAGTACCGTGATATACCTTCTGAAAGACTGAGTGCCAGCCAATGCAAAGCCTAAACCAGTTGACCTAGAGATTTGAGAAATATTCCTTGAGTACCCCTAGAAGTGCACTAAAGAGGGTATTTTTTGGAAATTCCATTCCTAAAGGGGTGAATAGGGGGTGGCAAAGTTTGCACGCGGGCAAAGAAGTGGGGCGCAGCTAGTAACTGTATGTGAAGTCGAGGCCTCGTTGAAAAATTCACTCAGCTCCCCGTTTTACTATTCGCATTCGTTCCGAATTTATAACATCGTAAATCGTAAAACCGGGTAAAAAATTTACAACTTTGTAGAGGCATGAATTGCAGGACTAACTGAAGCTGCTTCAGCACCGCGGCTTATCTCATCTCATAAACAAAAGGATATATTATATAATAAACCTAGGACACACTACGATGTAACACAGACAACGGCATGTGTGTTGGAAACTACTCCCACAACGGTAATTTACACCAGACATCTGTAGATTCATGAGCACAAGGAAAGGTCAGTAGCTAGGTACATTTGATTTAGGTAGATCTGCTTGCTAAGACCTTTTCTTGGCAGCGGTATATAATTGTGTTGGGGGAAATAATGAAGTTCCGTACTCGCGCAGCTGTTTCGGTTAACCAAGGGTCTGAGGGTCAACCAAATTAGGTCTTTCTGAAATCCTTATCATTTTATGAAGTTACCGCCTTGGACATAATCAAAATAAAAGGACCATAGGGGTAATTTTGCATTATTATAACGAACGGTAGCTTAAAAAATTCTATCCTTGTTATTTCACTGTAATTTGGATCCAATAAATGTACGATGCTTAATAAAAAGAATTCAAAACTTTGTGATTAGTGCAAAAAAAACCTGTACGAGAACTTTTCAGCACGAGATTTCCATCAAAGCTCAAATACAAATAGGTTATTCACAAAGCAAGTAAGTATTCGCGTACGAAAAAAACAACTTCCCACACAGCAAACTACCCCCACCCGCCTATAACCCGCCCAGTGACACCCTCCCTCACAAAGATGGATGCCAACGCGCGAAATATCCACCAAACTATTCCAATTTAAAAAGTTTCCATTTGGTGAAGCAACCGTACTTGGTAACTGAAATGAAGTCCGAAAAATGTGGTCGCAGGCTGCCACTTGTGTGATGTTCGATCATTCTTCGCCAGAGTAATAAATACAGTTCGCGTTGGAACAAAGACGATATTGGGGCTCAACCGATACCAAAACCGATATTATAAAACCGATACACACCGATATTATGATATCAAACTGATACCAAAATCTATCTGATACTTATCTATACATAATAAAAATGTAACGGGTCCAATTCTGTACATTGAAGATATTTTGATATATTTTTTTGGATGATACTCTATATTCGATTTTCATTTTTGTCTGTCTGTCTGTCTTTCTATCTGTCTGTCAGTATCTTGGCTAGGCATTACGCAAAACTACTGAATGAATTTAAATGGAACTTGGTATGATTTGAGTTCATACTACAAGGTAGGACATAGGATACTTTTCATCCCGAATAATTAAAGGGTTCCCGCAGGATAAGAGTTAAAATTTATTTAAAAGAACACGTACCACGCACACGTGAAACTACTGCATAAATTTTGTTGCAACTTGGCACACTCATAGTTTGTATACCTAATGAGTAAAAATTGAGTATACTTTTTATCCCGAAAAAGTAAAGAGTTCCTACGGGATTATGTCCGAAATTCTGTAAATTGAAGTTTTTTTTTTGAGGCTTTGCTATGTTTAATACTGAAGCCAAAACTGTATTTTTATAAATATTGTCTCTTTGTCTGTCTGTTTGTGTATCTTGGTAGCGCATCAGCCGAAAATACTCAATGAATTCAAATGAAACTTGGTATGATTTGAGTTCATACTTCGAGGTAGGACATTGGATACTTTACATCCCGAAGTACACGTAGCACGCTGAAACTATGGGACGGATGTTGATGCAACTTGGCACAGACATAGTTTATATGCTGAGTGAAAATTAAGAATACTTTTTATCCCGAAACAATAAAGGGTTCCTGCGGGATATTAGTCCAAATTCTACACATTAAAGATATTGTATTTTTTTTTGGATGTTTCTCTATATTTGATAATGTAGTCTGTCTGTATTTTGGCCGCGCATCACGCCGTCAGTACTACTGGATGAATTCAAATGAAACTTGGTATGGTTTGAGTTCATACTATGATTAATTTAAAAGAACACGTACCACGTTGAAACTAATGGACGGGTTTTAATGCAACTTGGCACCGTCTTAAGTTATATGATGGGTTAAAATTGAGGACACGTTTTATCCCGAAAAAATAAAGGGTTTCTGCGGGATATGGGTCCAAAGTTATGTTAATATACCATGCATCGCACCGAAACTACCGAATGAATTCAAATGGAACTTGGTATAATTTGAGTTCATACTATGAGGTAGAACATTGGATACTTTACATCCCGAAAAATTAAAGGGTTTTCGCAAGATAGGGGTTGAAAGTTATTAAAAAGAGCACGTATCACGCTGAAACTACTGAACGGGTCATTATTCTATACTTATAAGAAAGCAATAGGTACGAAAAAGGCTGTACAAACAAGATAAATAAAAAAATGCTCTTGGGTGCTTAAAAAAGCCATTAAACAAGAATATAACATTTTTGAATCGTTATTTTCTGTCTATTTGACTGCATGTTTGTTTGTTCACGCATCACGTAAAAACTACTGGGTCGATTGCGATGCGGTTTTCATTGTTAGATAGCATAGGGTTTGATTTAAAAACTGGTGTGTAGATATCTCAATCCGGTGAGTTAGAAGCCGAGCAATTGATAAATGTATTTTTGACGGCTGAAGAAATGTTGATCAAATTTTGGTATATAGGTCCTGGAATAGCACATTATGGTACTTTGAACCTAAAGAAAAGGTCACGCATGCGAAGCCGCGGGTACAGCTAGTACCTAATAAAGTAGTAACTAAACGTCCTCTCTATATAGAGGCAAATAGAATAACATCAACTATACGGCGGGTTGGCAAATATACAGTTATATTTTAACAAGATAAGTTCAAAAACTAAAACCCGACTACGGTTGGGTAAAAGTAGCCTTTGACACTCTTGCGATGAATGCGAACCGATTGATATCTAGCTTGTCAAAATCGAACCACGTTTTTAGTTTGAACACATTACCCTTGCATTGCTTCGAAGTAGTCTGGTAAACAAGTAAAAATTATTATAAAAATCCAAAAACCCGACAGCGAACAGAACTATTGAATAATATTTTAAACTCACGTGCTGTGTAGAGCGGTGCAGGTGTGTGGCGCGGGAAGCAAACATATTATGCTTAGGTTTTTGCTTTTCAGCTGCGATAGCGAACGGACGCACCACCCGCAAAAGTAATAGTAATATAATGTTAACGTTTCTTATTTGCTTACATATTATTCTTTACTATAATATTTATTTTTGATTTTTGCCTTTTGCTCGAGTACGTTTTATGTACTACCCTATTTCCCTCAGTACTTTATTCTGGAAGCATTGTAGTAATAATATGTTGCTCTTTTTGGTGCAGCCCCACAGCTGTATACCATAAGTCCACACTGGCATTAAGACTAGTTTATATAATAAAAGTTTGTTGTGCGTCGACTGTGTTGCGTCTCCCAAACAGCCATACATTCTCTTAAACCGTAGTTCTAATTTTTTTTCTTCATGACATGAGTTTTCCAGCAGAGCTTAGCGTCAAGCGTCATACCGAGGTACTTTGCTGTATTCTCATAAGGGATTCGCTTATCATTAATAAAAATTGGTGAATAATGATGCTTTTTGTAACTAAAGTCTGTATGGATTGATTTAGATTCATTCATTTTAATTTTCCAATATTTAGTCCAGTCATAGACTTGATTGACAGCCATTTGGACCTTTTCTGCTGCTTCTTTATGGGTACTTTAACAGCCATTATGCCAGTGTCGTCAAGAAATTGCCATAATGGTCAAGGCAAAGGCCCCAATGATGTTATTTTCTATTTCAAGTATATCACAAGTGTATTGCAGGTACAGGACCGGACCTAAAACATTTCCTTGTGCTACCCCTGCTTTTATTTCCTTTAGTTCAGAATAGGCATCTTCTTGTCTAATACAAAAAGTTCTATTTGATATATATGATTCTATAATATCTGCGTACTGTTTTGGCAGCTTCATTCTCAATTTGAATATGAGGTCCTCATGCCACACTTTATCAAAAGCTTGCGCAACGTCTAGGAATAAGGTGGAGCACACTTTTTTATCTTCAATAGCTTTTTTCGATAATGCTTGTCATTCTGTGTACTTGGTCTATGGTTGAGTGCTTTTCTCTAAAACCAATCTGATGCTATTTATAGTTGGTTTTATTCTTTTAGGCAACAGTTTAAAAAAAAGAAGACATTACGGTAACAGAGAGATCGGTCTGTATGAAGTTCCTTCATGAGGCGGTTTTCCAAGCTTTGCTATCATTATAACTTCTGCAACTTTCCATAAATCGGATACACTCTTTAGTCTCAGTGAGGCATTTTTATGGATTGTTAGCATAACTATACCCTTTCTTGGTAGATTATGTAATATTTCCCCTGATATCAAATCATAGCCAGGTGATTTATTTGGGTTTATACTTGATTTAATTTCTCGTTCAACTTCTCTCGGTGTGACTAATTTAATATCTTCTTCATATCCATGTAGCATCATACTATCGTCTAAGGTAAAGGCTTCATTTGTTCCACCCTCGTTCGGTTGAAAATTGTTTTCTAAGCGGTAAGCAAACCTTCTAGCTTTTTGGTCATTGTTGCATGCCCATTTCCCGTTAACATCTTTTAATGGTGGAATTTGGGTAATTAGCCTTTTTATATTCTTAGTAGCCTTCCATAATGTGTAGTCTTTACTGCGCTCACTGCTAAGGTTCTGGAGATAGTTGTTAGTGGAGTAATCGTTAAAATTTTGGATTTGCCTCTTAAATTTTTTCGTAAGATTGTTTAGCTGTTTTTACCCTACAACAGCAAAACAAGGCAAGGATAATGAGTTTAACAGTCTACTCGTATGTATCTATGTATGTGGTTATGTGGATGTTCCACCATAGCGTTGCCCCTATTGTTTCGATTTTGACAAGCGAGGTGTCAATCAACTCGTCTTCAGGTATAGAGTGGCTATTATTTTTTTACCTGACTATAACATGTCAAAGTAAGAGATATGTGTTCAAATCAAACTAAAAACTTGGTCCGATTTTGACAAGCGAGGTATCCATTGATTTGTCTTCATGTATAGGCTATTTTCGTTTACGGCAAGGCAAAAGAAGGCTTATATGTTCAAATTAAAAACTTGGTCCGATTTTGACAAGGAAGTATCCATCGAATCGTCTTTATCGCAAGAGTGTCATAGTCTATTTTTTACCCGACCGTAGTAGGGTTTAAGTTTTTGAACTTATGCCTTGTTTGTCTTAAGGGGACCTAGACTGATGTAATTCACAGAGGGTATATATATCCCTTGACCTTATGAATGTCTGGCGTATTTTCCCATGCTGTTTGTTGGATGTGTCCAATAAACTTTTCTAATTCAATGTTTAAGTGTTCTTGTGTATTGAGTAAACCTTGAGATCAATACGACTATCTAAATTTATCTTATAGCTCTCCTAATCTGTTAACTTATTAACTAGGGTCAGAGCTTTTTTTCTATTTAAAACGTATTTACTTACTTTTAAATATATTGCAAAGTGACTGTACTCATATCGCGATCATAGCTATGTTCCACTTTTAAGTAGTTGGATGATAGATTCTTAGTTATGAAAAAATCTATGAGGTCGGGAATTTTATTGGGATCTGTTGGCCAGTAAGTGGGCTTTCCTGTAGATGTAACATTGCATTTTGCCTCTTTTATGACATTTAATAGTTCTTTGCCTCTAGCAGTAGTTAGTCTAGCGCCCCAATACGTGATTTTAGAATTGAAGTCTCCTCCTAAGACACATTAATTACCAAGGCGGTTTAGAAAGGTAATTATATTGATCTTTATTTATCATATATCGAGGCGGACAATAGATAGCAGTCACAGTAAGTTAATATTTCTTGGTTTAAAGACATATCGCTACAGTTTGCATATCTTTCTCTTTGTGATATTGGATGTTTTCTTTTACAATTACGGCACTGCCGCTTCTTGCAGAATTATCAGGGTAAAGTGCATGATGCACTTTCTACCCTAACCCCCTGTAACTTAATATAGGACTGCTTTGTGAAGTGCGTTTCAGATATTACACAAACACCCACATTTTCTATATCAAAGACTACTTGTAACTTCTCTTAATGTCTTAATGATTATGTAGCCCATTAAAATTTCACGCCATATTATTTAGGGTGGAATTCATTTTTTCGGCTTCGTTATAGCTTTGTTGGTGCTGTTCTATGTTTTAGAGTCGTTCATCGAATGATGTCATGAACTTCAAGATATCACCCAATTTTTTTTATCACTTGCATGAGGTGTTTGATTGTTCTGTGCTGTGTCACTCGGGCCTCTCGCAGCAGCTTAGGCGTAAGAGAAGTTATTTATTGTATGTTTACTAGTTTTATATTTGTCTTGTTTTGACTATAACTATCATGTCTTTGGACATTTTGTTGGCGTATCTCAGCCTGATTTTTCATTTTTTTATTAGGAATCAGCTGAATTTCTTTTGCTGTGACACAACCTCTGTACTTTTCTAGATGTGGGGCTCTACACTTGCACTTGGATGCACTTTGGCTTTTCTTCTCTTGGTTTTTTGCAGTCCTTTGTAAAATGATTACCGATACATTTTACGCACCTTGGTTCTTTAGCGCAGTAATTTTGAGTGTGCCCATAAGCCTGGCATCTCTTACACTGCTGCTGTTTGCTGGAGTAATGCTGCACACCAGTTTGCTGGTTTTTATTGCTTGTATTTCAACTTTATTCATTCTTCAACTAGATTAAAAGCTAAAAACAAACACGCCTGCTTTGTCAAAAAAGAGCGTTTGCCATATAATTATATACTGTTGGAAAGTTCTTATCATCTTCGATTTGATACCCATATTGTAAATTTCGAAGAAAAAATAGTATTTTCGTGTTTTATAATGGTGCCATACTGCCGCCATATTGAATGTTTTCAAAAAAAAATATAGCCATATTACTCGGGGGGATGTAAGGATTCTAACGATACACTATACGTCTAAATTTGTTCAGGCATATACAAGTTATGGTGGAACAAAGAAACTCTCATACAAACATACATGCATTCATACATACATACATACATGAATGCTAAAAATAATACACTCCTTTTTTGGGTAGTCGTGTAAAAAGCAGCCCCTGAGAAAGTGGACTTGGTAAAAGCCCAATACTGTGACTAAAAATGAGATCGACTTCATCATGACGGACTATAGGTAAGTACATATTCAGGGATGTCTCAGAGATCAGGAGGTTCATTACCGGTAATGAGCACCGATTTGTCTGAGGCTCTGAATATCGACCACAAGCTTGAAAGATGCCGTCTGGCGAAGTCTACGCTCCGACCCAACCTGCTCCAAGCCACTGTTAGATCAGAACAGTTCCAACTCAAGTTGGAAAATCGATACGCTGCGTTGGAAACAATAAATGACGTGGATGAGGAACTCCAAAAAGTTGTGGGAATCCTTAAAGAAGAAGGCTCTAATTTTTGTCAGCTGCAGCGTACGGGCACGAAGTCTTAAATTTCGGATGAGGCTCTTCGGATTATGGACAAACGATGGGAACAACAGTAAGCCACATCGTCAGAAAAAAACGGAGCTCAATCAGAAGATCAGTAAACTGGTGCGACTTGACCTCTGGTGCTCCAATACCCGCCAGACAGAAAATTCTATTTAGCAAAATCGGGGGTCAAAAGTGTTCGCCCAGCAATTAAATAGATCCCATCAGACGAAGCTCAAGACCAATAATGGCACAACCGTCGTCTTTAAGCCGGAGATCCCTTCTGAGAACGAAGACTTCTATGGCCTATTGTACGACTCGCATGCTTCTAGACCCGAGTCCAGCACACAGGATTCCCACGCAATACTGACCCGCCACTACACTGACAAACTGCCTGACGTCAGCCTAGACGAGATTGAGATGGTGCTCAAACAACTTAAGAATGGAAAGGCCCCTGGAGAGGACGAAATAACTTCGGAGCTCTTAAAAGCAAGGGAAAGCCCGTGCTTCGAGAGCTTTAGGGATTATTTAGCACCGTTATTTACACTGGGAGAACTCCAGAGCCGTGGAGCAGGAGTTTGGTAGTAATTTTCTTTAAAAAAGGGGATAAAACTCTTTTAAAGAACTACCGACCTATTTCACTCTTGAGACACGGCTATAAGTTATTTTCGAAGGTCATCTCAAATCGTCTCGCAAGAAGACTTAACGAATTCCAGCCTCCTAAACAGGCCGGGTTTCGCAGAGGATTTAGCACCATAGACCACATACAGTGAGGCAGATTATACAGAAGTCCGAAGAGTTTAATCAGCCCCTGTGTCTTGCTTTTGTGGACTATGAGAAGGCATTTGACTACGCTGAAACCTGGGTGGTTCTGGAGTCTTTACAGCGGTGTCAATTGGATTTTGCGATAAATCGAAGTGCTGAGGTTTCTGTATGACGCCGTGACTATGAGTGTCCAAGTACAAAACCAGCAGTCTGAGCATATCCAATTGTGCAGAGGAGTGAGACAGGGGATGTTATAACCCTGAAACTGTTCACTAATGCCTTGGAACATATGGTTTTAAGACGCTGGATTGGAAAGGAATTGTCATTAATATCAACCTACCAGTAATGACCTACGGAGCCGAAACGTGGACACTCACGGTCAAACTAGTCCTCAAATTTAAGGTTGCTTAGCGAGCTATGGAGAGAGCTATGCTTGGAGTTTATCTGAAGGACAACACTCGTAATGAAGATACTTAATGAAAATAGATTCGTAATGAAAAAGGCATCCTATACTCTCATAGGATATTAAAAACCAAAGCAAACGTAAAAAAAAAGTATTGTAAAGTATTGTATTCTCTTTGGCATCAACGCTCTTGATGCTTTTTGACAGCCTTATTTTAATTTCGTTTCCATGGCAACCATTCCTTACAGCGAGTAATCGACATTTTCTAGTTTTTTCGAAGAAACTTACTATTTTCTAGGATTAAAATTAACCTATGTGTTATTCCAGGATATAAGCTATCTCCATTCCAAATTTCATCAAAATCCGTCTTGTAGTTATCGCGTTAAAACTCCCCAAACAAACAAACCAACGTTTTCACTGTTAAATATTGGTGTGGATCTCCATTCCAAATTTAATCAAAATCCGTTTAGCCATTTGATGATGAAAAGTATCCTATTTGTTATTCCAGGGATATAATCTATCTCCATTCCACATTTCATCAAAATCCGCCAGCCGTTATCGCTTGAAAGCTCCCCTAACAAACAAACAAACATACAACATTTCACTTTTATATATTAATGTGGATTTTAACTGAATGTATAATAATAATGTTTTTTGTGTAGGTCAAAATTTGTGGTGATAAAAAACTCACTTACTAAAAAAATTGCCTAAAATTAGTAAATTCCTTCTTAGAACACAATATGTCTATTCTCACGACCATAGGGCTTATGTGGTGCACTTCCTCAAATTACACACATTTCGAGATCGGCTCTATGTATGTACCGCATCAACGCACGGGACTTGTACTAAGTATTTATTCTGTGGCACGGGCCCCTTTGGCTGTGCCTCTGTGATCCTGCTGTGCAAACAACATCACACTGTCCGTGCGGACATATGGGTGAGGTGACGGGCATTGTGCGTTGTTGTCATACTGCTCCGATTACAATTGGGCAATTCAATTATATCTTTGGGATTTACTTGTCCTGTACCTACCTGCTGCTCATCGTCTGCTGTCATTTACCGTTCGCTTATTCCGGAACGTTGGAAGTAGAGATGGGTCTAAGACAGTTTTTGTGGCAATGTAATGTAACCGTTATTTTCGCTAAATAACAGTTGAAAAACAGTATCTTTTCAACAGGTTTTAAAAAAGCTTCATTTATCGTTTTGTTAATATTTATCACGTTTTTGTGTTTAAAACAGTTTAATTTTAGCAACGTTCCGTTCCGAGTAACGTTCCGAGGAACGTTTTTATTTTTGTAATTTTTTTATGAAAAATAAAACAAATTGAAATTATCATTCCTTCATTTTTTGCCAGGATTTGGACTACATGGCTAGGTTAGGTAGTACATGGACAGAAAAAAAAACCCAGCCGTATTCAGAAGTTATTTTCATTTATACATATTATACCTATTCTATTATACAGTGCGACCTTTGTCCTTGAACTAACTAAGCAACGAACTCTTGTCGCGTGAACGAGCGCAAACATAAACACTTCGTTCGTCATTCGTATTATTTCGTTTTCAATCGGTAGAGATCGGTAGTAGAGCGCAAATGTTTCTTAAAAAACTGTTTTTACACGTTGAATTAGACTAATTTGTTTTTTTGAAACAGTTCGTTCGTCAATGGAATACAATGCATTGGTTTTTTTAAACCAGTTCGTTAGTCATTTTTTTAGCAACCTGTTTTTTTTTGTCGCTTTTAGTAACCTGTTTTTAGCCATGAAAACCAGTTTTTTTATTTTCTGAGTAAAAACTGTCTTCAAAAACGGTTTGTTGATTTAACACCCACCTCTAGTTGGAAGCCGGTCCCGGTCCGTCAAACCGTCCTAAATACCAGCATTTCATAGAGACAAAGGGACATTGATATATAAAGATCTATAGTGAATAATACATAATTATTTTCCCAATTCAATACGTAGACATACATATATACTTAATTATTAGGTATCTAAATCCTCCACTGATATATACTAGCTTGAATACACGCACTACCCTTGGGTTGAAGTAGCGATTAGAAAATGTACATAGGCCCCGAGTAGTATTGTCAGCGGCACACGACGTGTATGACGCGTGTCATGCATAGGTATGTATGACACGCGTGCGGCTGACGATACGCTCGACATACATAAAAAGTACTTAATTTAATGAAATTAAAATGTATACTAAAAACGGGATGTTGTTATTCTTTTATGTTGAGTTTGTCCGTGATCATGGCGCTTGTAACAGTGCCGAAACATCGTTAACATGCACAAATTAAAAATGATATTACTCCCTCCTCCTTCCTCTCATCCCATCCCCTTATATCTAAGGAGCATCTCGATCACATCAGCTTACAAACATAAAAAGCCGCATCAAAATCGATCCATTCCTTTGGGAGCTACGATCCCGAGTCGCCCTCCCCCCATAATAGCTAAGAACCACGTCTATCACATCAGCTTTAAAACAAAAAAAGCCGCATCCAAATCGGTTTATTTGTTTGGGAGCTACGATGCCACAGATAGACACAATTATACAATGATACATATACAGCCCTAAACTATAACACCCCTCTCTTTTGGAGTTCGGGGGTTAAAAATAAAACGAATAACATGGTAAATCTCCAGTTTCATGTCAGTTTAAAAACTGTTGGGCTTGTTTCTGAGTAGTGCGTATTAATATGCGGACTGTCCGCGCGGAGCTCTACATGTGAACATCTTTTTACAGCGACGCGGATTCCTCCGTACAGAACACTCTGTACAGATTTTACGGGTGCGGACGGCCCGCAGGTGGACAGTACATGCGGGCCATACGCATTGCTCTAAAAGCAGCCATAGGAAATTAATTGAATTAAAACTGACAGCTTTTTATTCCTCAATTCATTGCTATGCTTAATATACAGAAACGTTTGCAACTGCCGAACGGAACGTCCAAAATGCCTGCGCGGTCGTAATTAGCCCAAACGCTCGTATTATTTAGCGCGGTTAACTAAATCGATGGAGCCAGGAATGCACAGCCGGACCACTGGACAATATGAATGATTCAATTTGAAATTACAGCAACTGGTACAATAAATTAGTGGAAAGCGTTTGACTGTAGCCTCTAACATGCGTTATTCGATTAACATGTAGTAGGCTGTATATTTGTATGCTTGTCATGAATTATATTATGTAGGTATAGGTACTTATCTAATATTTCTCTCTAGATCATTTTCTTTTGTATTATTTCCAGAACTATATAAACAGCGTCTAAATCTGAGCAGAAATAAAGATACATGTTTATTGCCTTAGACAAACTCCATAATAGGCAATTACCTGTAATATCACACACGACCTCAACAGTGCTCCGCACCGATCTCGTGTGAAATGACTGCCAGGCTTATGTGATAAGAATAAACTAATACGAAATTTTCGCACCAATTTCTCCCGAGGCCCGGTTAGACCTTATTTTTCTCTCTGAGTGAGCGCGGAATTTATGAGAGACCCCAAAGCAATAAAATACCTTCCGAGAAAATGAAGGAGCAAATCGCAATATATTTGTTTCTTGGTGGCTAGAGGGGAGCCATTTTAGCCATCTGCGGGTAAAAATGTATTTTATGGGAATGTACCACTGAGCCTTATGAAGCCCATTCATTATTTTAGGGAATGGAAAATTGGCTCGATCTGTTCTCGCGCCTCCTATTTGTTTGAATTACTTAGATAGATTGAGACATATGTCAACACTTGTTGGAATGAGAACAATAGTTTGTATGTGTTTTATTTATGGGACCAATATGTAAATAAACATCTGTTGATAGTAATGCATAAACTGGAGGAATAAACCTCATCAAGGCCAATTTGATATCCATATTGTAAAATTATTTTATTTATTTTCGTTTTTGAGTGACGCCATATTTAAAAAAATGCCTTTGTACTCGGGATAATTGAAGGATTCTAACGATACCCCATACATCTAAATCTGTTCATGCATTTAAAAGTTGAAAACATTACACTCCTTTTATGGCCAGTCGTGTTACTCCTTTTATGGGCAGTCGTTTTTACACGATTTATATGTTTTTATTAGCTTCACTTGTATGTGTGTATGTTTGTAACCGACTCCTTTGGACGCTATTTTGACCCACTTTAAACGGTCACATTTCATTCAAATATTGCACACCTGTCAAAGACCAATGACAATGCAATGATAAAAAAAAACGCTCTTATAAATAAACCTAAAAGTAGAAAATAAATAATAGTTCAAAAAAACTAAAAAACACGCTTTATATAGAAAACCAAACTAAAAAATAGAAAATAAATTTTAATAATTTTGAATTAAGAATAGTGTAAAAAATTCTAATAAATATAAATGATTAATAATTTTGTTTTTACACTTTATTGAGTTTCTGTTAATATATTTAAATTTGGTTCATCGCTCTCAGAGCCTCAAGATACAGGCTCCGGCCTAGTTTGAGACTCGCTATTTACTTGGTATTTTTATTCTAAATTGTTTAACTGTGTGTTTATAATGTGTACCTAATAGAATAAGTGTTTTTTGGAAATAAAAACTTATTATTATTCACTTTATTTATCTCTTTATCTTAAATTTTTTTTTTACAATATTTCTTTAAATAAAAGCAGATAAAAATATTATAAAAAACCTAAACCTAGGGTACCAACGGTAGCGGAGCAGGGCCCAAACTACCAGTGGCTAGGGCTGCAGAGTGAGGAACCTCCTGACTATACGCGCCGTGTCAAGGAGTACTGCCTTCTGCATCTGACCCTTAATCCAACCATCTAGCGAGAGCCTCTTAAGATGTTGGTCGAGGCTCTTCGCTATAAGGCCGTTCGCCGAAACAACTATCGGGACAATGATCGTCGAGTCAACATTCCACATGGCGGTCACCTCATGAGCCAAGTCAAGGTACTTGCTGAGCTTGTCCTTTTCGGCCTTCACGAGGTTCTCATCGTGTGGAATGGTGATGTCGACGAGCACTGCCCGGCGTTGGGACCGGTCTACCAGCACAATGTCAGGCTTATTGGCAACAATAGTCCTGTCCGTGATGATAGAGCGGTCCCCATAGAGCAATGCACGACCATTTTCGAGAACTGGCGCCGGTACGTACTTATAGTACGGCACCTCAGACTCGACAAGGTCATACCGAAGGGCAATTTGCTGATGGATGATCCTGGCTACTTGGTTGTGTCTGTGCAAGTACTCTCCGTTAGCAAGATGAGAACAGCCGGAAATTATATGCCTGAGGGACTCCCCGGGACGGCGGCATGCCCGACAAATGTCGACCGTACCGTCCTTCATAATATATTTCCGGTAGTTATTCGTCTTGATAACTTCGTCCGCAATTGCACAGACAAAACCCTCGGTTTCCCCAAAGAGGTCACCAAAGCGTAGCCAGTTCACCGACGCGAGCAAGTTCACATCAGGCCCTGTTAAGGCCCGATAGAACCGCCCGTGTAGCTCCTTGCCCTTCCATACGTCCTTGCGGTCATCGGTACTCAACACCGATGGTTTGCGCCAATTCTCGTTTGCCAAGGAGAGCGGTTGAGAGTCTTATCAACTGCCACCACGATGCAACCCACACTCGGTGTTTAGGAAGTACTCCCTGAGACTGCACACTTCACGGTTGTGGAGGTTCTTGGCATTTAAAAAGCCACGACCCCCCCACTTCCGTGGTATGTACAATCTCATAACAGACGAGCGCGGGTGTAACATACGATGTGACGTAAGCAGTTGACGGACTCTCTTATCCAAGGCGTCAAGCTCAGTTTGAGTCCACTTTAGTATGCCAAAAGAGTATATGAGCAAGGGCATCACCCAACCGTTGAAGGCACGCGCCTTATTGCCACCTGACAAAAGACTGTTAAGTACTTTGGTCAGGCGGCAGAAGAAGCGCTCCTTCACCGACTGCTTAATCTCCCTGTCCATGATACCCAACGATTGTGACATACCAAGGTATTTGTAGGTCTCGGTCTCAGAGAGAGATTTGAGTGTCATTGTCTCAGAAAGCTGCAAATTCATAGAATTTACACCTTTCCCCCGCTGCACATGCATGACCGCACATTTGTCCACACCGAACTCCATGTTGATGGCTTTACTGAAAACTTCTGTGATTTTCAGTAACTCCATCAAGTCTGGATGTTTCAGTGCAAACAACTTGAGGTTTATTATTATTATTATTATAATAGTATTATTATATTATTATTATTATAATAGTATTATATTATTATTATTATTATAATAGTATTATTATATTATTATTATTATAATAGTATTATTATATTATTATTATTATTATAGTGTAAATAAGAAAAAAATGTTTTATTTAAAAAAAAGCGTGGGGTGCTTTTTAACATATTATCGAAATGATAATCCTTCTTCTCATATATGTCAATGAAATATTTATAACTATTGACCCATGCACCCCACGTTTTTTTTTAAATAAATCATTTTTTTCTTATTTACACTATTATTCATTCATATTTATTAGTTTTTTTTAACTATTATTTTTTTAAACACGACTGCCTATAAAAGGAGAGTAATGTTTTCAGGTTTCATGTATGTATGTGGGTTTCTTTATTTCACCATAAGCAGCATATCAGCAGTCGTTTGGGCAGTTGTGAAAATCACGACTGCCCAAACGACTGCTAATATGCTGCACAACTGGCATATAGTCGCGGCCTTCTTGTTAATAATTTCATAAAGCATTATGGCTTTTTACAATTACAGTCTAGCAAAAAGTCGTACACTACACTTATAAATGTACTAAGAAACAGCGACCCAGCGAGAGATATATATTTAAGTCCCAAGTAAGCCTTGCAGAATTAATGTTTTATCACCCGTGATGAATAACTTTGTAAGAAATTATAAATTATTTACCTACGCCAAGCCCCGAACACGCCAAGCTTCGTTTTATTTATTCACCGTTTTGAATCGTATCAATCGCGTGTTTATTGGTGCGTAAAATATTAAGAGAACAGGAAATTGTTAACATTTTCGTTTAATATGTAAGTAGGTATACTTAGGAATTAATCTATTATTATATCTACAACTAGCTGTACCTGCGGCTTCGCAGCGTGTTCTTTTCTTTAGGTTCAAAGTACCATAATGTGCTATTCCAGGACCAATATACCAACATTTAAACAAAATTTCTTCAGCCGTCAAAAATACTTTATCAATTGCTCGGCTTCTAACTCACTGGATTGAGATACCAATTACACCAGATTTAAATCTTTTCCTAAGCTATCTAACAATTAAAACCGCATTGCAATCGGTCCAGTAGTTTTTACGTGATGCGAGAACAAACAAACATACAGACAAACAGAAAGAAAGACTCGATTAACAAAGAAAATATTGTTCAATACCTTTTTTAAGCACCCAAGAGCATGTTTTTTGATTTGAATTCATTTAGTAGTTTGGGTGCGATGCGCGGTCAAGATACGGACAAACAGGCAGACAAAATTAATAAGTAAAACAGTTTGGCTTCAGTATCGAATATAGAGAACCACCCAAAAAAATATTTTTTATTACTTAAATATTAACATAACTTTGGACCCATATCCCGCAAAAACCCTTTACTTTTTCGAGATAAAACGTGTCCTCAATTTTAACCCATCATATAACTTAAAACAGTGCCAAGTTGCATCAAAACCCGTCCATTTTTTTCTGCGTGGTACGTGTTTTATTAAAAATAAGTTTTAACCCTAAATAATACATTGGAATTACATTGGACCCGTTACAGTTTTATTATAAGTATAGAATAGATTGTAATACAGAGTACCTATCTAAGGGTAAAGTTTTTCCTAAAATTTCTTGAATGAAGACCTACTTTGAAATATATTTTCTCTACAGGGCTGTGGGATATGCTGTTTACCGCCTAATACTGCCACTAAGCTTAGCCATTTGCAATAACATGTTGTCTTAGTAGGGTTAGGCTTGACATATATATCGATACTTTTAATCGACTAAATAATACAAAAATTATAATCACTTGCTTGTAATTGAATTGTTTTCTTAGGTTACATACGCTTCTTTATTTATTACTAGCTGTGCCCGCGGCTTCGCTCGCGTGGTCATTTCTCTAGGTTAAAAGTACTCTATGTGCTATTCCAAGATCTAAAATAAACATTTGATCAAAATTCCTTCCGCCGTTACAAAGTTTTTTATCGATTGCTCGGCTTCTAACCATTGGATTAAGATACCAACTACCCCAGTTTTTAGGTCAAATCCTAAGCTACCCAACACTGAAAACCGCATCGCAATCGGTCTAATACGTTTTTACGTGATGCGCGAACAAACATACAGACAAACAAACAAACAGACAGACACGAATTTAAAAAAATGTTCTATTCATAGACCATTTTTTTTTTAATTATCTTTTCCAGTACCAAAAGTACCAATATAGGTACCTACCTACCTGTGTTAACAACCTTCAGTGGCGATCTGACATGGTCGTGATAGGTTAGAAGATGAAGGCGGGAGCGAAGCGTAGCGAGCACCCGCATCTCGATCACATCAGTTTTCAAACATAAAAAACTGTATCAAAAAGTTCATTCGTTTGGGAGCTACAATCTTCACTTCCCCGCTTCCCCCAATTATAGCAGAACCATCTTGTAGCAGCTAAATTGGTTGATTCGTTTGAAAGGTACGATTCTCATCTCCTTTTTCTGGAAACTCCCCCTATAGATATAGAAAATATAGAATAAAGATAATAATAATATCTAATAACTACAAATAAAATAAACAAACATAATTCAAAACAATCTACCAAATCAACCAACGAATCTAATTAGAAACCGCAAATACTTTCGAACACATTCCTGTTTTTTTTTCCTATACTGTCCTACGACTGTCAACAACGCCTGCCTTCGGGTCAATCAAATACTTAGCGATGTTCCGATCCCCGCCACACCGCACGTTTATTCCCCCGGAGCCCCTGCCTTGGCGCTCAGCCGGGCGGTGCGGGCGGCGGCACGCAGAAAGTACAGAATAAATAATAATAGCACCTGATACAGTAGGTAGGTACATCGCGCGAAAACGAATGCTTTATAATAGCTTTGAGCTGTTTAATTTCATTTTATTACGTTATATTTATTACTTCATAATATAATATACCTTTCGACCCCTATCCCGCAGGAGCCCTCTAGTTTTTCAGTATGTATTCTGAATTTTAATAATTATTATAAGTTACAACTGTGCTAATTTGCTTCAAAATCCATCTGATAGTTTCAGCGTGGTGCGTGCGTTTTACCATAACTTTATTAAAAATATCAAGGAAAATGTAAAAAATAACGCATAAATAATGTAAAAAGCTTTTAATTATGGAGGAAAACATTTCTACTGCGCGTGATTTCGATCCACGTACGTCTGGATTACGCACCCATGCATCTGTCTTACTGGGCCAGTGAGCCTCGTAGTGGAATGACGAAATTCGGTACCAGTCGGTTCGGTATAAACGGATGTAAGATCACTTTAAATTTAACACAACTTTGGACCCATAGGCTGCAGGAACCTTTTAATTTTTCGGGATAAAAAGTATTCAACATTTTAATGTTGAATACTTTTGAATACTTTTTTTATCCCGAACAGTCAAAGTTTATATAATGTGTTAAAACACATTATATAAACTTTGACTGTGCCAAGTTACATCAAAATCCGTCCAGTAGTTTTAGCTTGATACGTGTTATTTAAAATAACTTTCTACCCCTATCCTGCGGGAACCGTTAATTTTTCCGGGATAAAAAGTATCCTAAATGTTAATCCAGTACATCAGCTATGATTCTGCCAAGTTGCATTAATATAGTTTTATTATAGTATAGATTGAAGATAGATAAGAACTGCAAAGGAATAGAATGCTCTTCCCTCGTCAGTGTTTCCAATAAATTATATTATAACCCAGGTGTGTTCAAGTTAAGAGTGAATAGGCATTTCCTAGGCAAGCGTGCTACAACTTCAACCACATCATCGCTTTCCATCAGGTGAGATCGTGGTCAAACGATTGCCATGTATGTACGTAATAAAAAAAAATACAAGTGCGTCCAGCGTCCAATTTTTTTATATGTTATAGCTTATTTTAAGTACCCTAGACCTGTATTTATTGTCTTTGTAATGACTTTTTCGTACATAATGATTTATTATAAGTATAGATTTTGTATAAAGTGATTTGTACCAATAAACATATAGGTTTTAGAAAAAAAAACGCTTTATATTACAATCATCAGACCAAAAAAAATTTATGAAACGTCGCTATTATTGTGTTTAATATTACAATTTAATTAATGTCATTCCAACGGGATAAGAAACCCAAATTGATCTTAAAAGGTACCCGTTTTTAGACGTGTGAATTATATGTAAATCGTTATTTCCTTTAAAAAACTGATAGATGCCGCTGTAAACTTTCTAATATTTGAGCATTTATTAATTACCATTGTTTTTAAATATTGGTATCGAGTAACAGCTAACGCGTCCCATCCCTACGTCTTGCAGCTTAGTTCGACTTCCCGCTGTTCGCTCCGTGTAGCCTAACCATTATATTTATAACCTGTCTCATTATACTAACTTGCGGGCAAGTTAAATTCTTTTTAGAGCTCATCTGATATTTTATGAGCGGTGGAGAGCTTAGATAAGTTTTAACGAAGATTTAAGTGTTGTGATCCCTGTTAACTTGTATCTTACTAGAAAAGGATACATTATACAGTCACTCGTTCAGTACTGGATTTTATTATCATAACATTTACGTTTTTATGTGTGCTTTGTCAGACGTCTAGCGTCTTCATATTTCTATTTCACAAACCTTTTTATGGTAGAAGGGGCCATAATAAAGAAAATTGCTACTTTTCATTTCGTAGAGCAAATACATTTCTTTGTTGAAGATGGAATCACTTGTAAAAGCCTCATGCGAGGATTGTAATATCCTTTTCATTACTGGTTTTATTACTACCTATCTAAATGAAAAGTCACTTCAAACAAGAAAAGGAAAACTACAGAATTATGGTTTCAATTTACCAAAGGTCCGGAATAAGCCCCTTTTCCTCTGCCTTCTTCAATTTGTTGTTTTTCTTTTTGTCATTGGGATCTACTTGCTTGTGGACAGCTTTTTGAATCCGTCCGTTATATTGAACTAGTTGTGTTCGCGGCTTTGCCCACGTGGTCATTTCATTTAAAAGTAGCTCATACGTTTATACGTGATGCGCGAACAAGCATACAGACAAACAAACAAACAAACAAACAAGCAAACAAACAAACAAACAGACAGACATGATTTAAAAAAAATGTTATTCTTGTCCAGTACTCTATTTTAAGTACCCAATTTTTTAATTATCTTCTTTGTACATAATTTTACGTTCTTATTGCTTTATGTTATGTATAGATTTATTATTTCAAGTTTATTTTGGTTTACCTACTTTATCTTTACTACTAAGTAAGTAACTGGCACTTACCGCCATCCGTTTTGTATATTTCAATGCGAACGTCTGTCGTAACTGCGCACGTAATCTTCGTGTCTCCTGCCTTATTTCTTTTGCTGTTATTATCCCTGAAAAACAAATATCATCAAAAACAGATTCAATTAATTCTGTAACTTAGTAAGCGTACGTATAAATTAATGATTATCCATTTTACCCGAATATTCAATTCAAACATGATCCGCAAGGGTTCGATGATTCGTCAAACAATCGAAACGAGCTGGATAATCACCGAGGGTGGTTAAAACTCAAAGAAAAATCATTGAATGTAATAATTGTCGTAAATTAAAAGGCGGTAATTTGGGCCTTGTTTGATGTACAGCCCGCTTTGGGACAAGAGGCAACCAATTACGGGCCACAGAGGACCGGCTCTAACCGAAATAATTTTCTTCCTGGCCTGCCCTTTATTCGAAACCTTGGCTAATTGCTTACGTAGGGGTACGTGCGCAGGAAGATTGAAAAGGTAAAATTAAATGATATGTCACGGAATAAATGGATATCTTTGGTGGATGTTCGGCTAATTCGGCTAGTAGAGTCGAGCGCAACTTTTTCCGTACCTTGTTATTTGCAGTTGTTATTATGCCAAGTAATTTATGACTTAATACAATGCTCAGTGTATACTTTTTCTGTACGTTATTTTAAAAATCATTCCTAACAGGCGAATTGATAATGCATGTTATAATTAATTATAGCAACTGATGTTGAATAGTTTACTTTTTGACTATGAAATTCGCCGTTATATTCGTAGTTACTTCTATTCTGATACTTCAAACAACTCAAAAAGTAATTTAAGTAGTAAAATAGACATGGTTTCCTCCATTGACCTTACTCCAAGGCGATGGTTTCCTCTTTGACTTTACATGGGGACCTATTTCCTTTCCTTTCAGTTTTTTTTTAACAACTAAAGTTATATCCTACTTATTATTATAAATGCGAAAGTAAGTTTGTTTGTTTGTTACGTTTTCACGCCTTAACTACTCAACCGATCATCATGTACTTTTGCACACACGTTGTCAGGGGTACAGAAAAAGACATAGGGTACTTTTCAAACCGATTTAGGAAAAAAACGAAATAATCGAAATTGCTCATTTTTATCCACTTCAAAGTCAAAGTGAAAAGTGATAGGTGTCAAAGTGACAGATGTCAAAGTGATAGGTCAAAGTTACACATGTCAAAGTAACAGATGTCAAAGTGACAGGTTTCAAAGGAACAGATGTCAAAAATGTTTTAAAATTTATTTCCTAAAGGAGTGACGGATGTGGCAAAGCTTGCACATTGGCAAAGCTGCTGGGCGCAGCTACTTTTGATATAATTGTGCACGAATAGACCCAACCCGTTTCAGTCTTATAAACATTCCTTTCAAAGGACTAAATAAAGTTTTCTCCCTAAAAAAATATTCTCTTTTCAATTTAGATGTATTCACACTGGATTGGAATAGACGTTTTTACTGAAACATTAATCAAACTTCGATTGGCATCGTACATACCTATTTTTTTCATGGAACGAATGAAATAAAGCAGAGAGACAATTTATTTCGTATCTGCCCAGTAATCGATTTCGCTTGGGACGCTGCAAAATTAAATTCCAATTCCATCGAGGGATACAACTGTAGTAAAATAGTTGGTGGGTTTGGAAATACCTAAGTAAATAACTTTACAGCCATTCGATCAAAAGCTATAACAGAACGCATACCAATGCATTATTAGGTAGTTTGTTTAAATTCTATATTACTGTGAAGGTTTCCATTTTTTTTTTGGTTTATTGATTTAAATTCGTGCAGTAAAGTGCTACAAAAATCCAGTGTATTGATCGATTTTTATATGTAGGTTAGATTGAAATTAATGATATGTATCTGAATCTGACTGAGTTGTAAATACTTTTATCTACAGTTTTATCTACTCGTACAGATTTGCCTGTAGATTTTAGTTCAATTTGAACGTTTAACTTTTCACCTCTACCGGGATAAAATTGACACTTAAAAATACAACGCTACTCTTCTTACAAACTTTCTGAGTTACGAGGTTATGACGTGTATTTTAAATGAAATAGTTCAACAATAAGCAGGCATAAATACGACAAAGTTTTCCCACTGAAGATTTGAATAAGAACAAGTTTGAAGGCCAACCTTATGAAGGCGGGAGCCGTAGACACAGTTCTGCTCTTGTAATAAAACTTTTATCATGATTTTATATTGCCTCACGGAATTTAAGATGAATAGTTACTTTAGCCTTCGAATAAAAATCATGAATAAAACATATTCATGACCTCTGTTACTCTGTTAAAAGTTAAGTGGAAACTGGTAAAGGCTTCCAAATGTAATTTTCAAAGGTTCGCTACATTGAATACTCAGACAACAAACCCATTATTTTTCCGCCTATGTAAACTTATTTCTATGTATTAAAATGTAATACAAAGAAAACAAACGTGTGGGCGTGTAAAATCTGCAAAATATAACCTTTTTTCCAACCACAGAATGTTGATCATCCCGCCCGCCCTGCTAGGAAACCCACCAAATCATATGTTATGGAATGAAAACATAACGCTGAGGATAAACTTTAGTGGAGACTATATTGAGAAAATATTATCTCGGAGTGTATATATTTACATCTTGTTTGTTTGTTTGTCGTATGAAGTAGGTCTGACCTCTGATGTCAGAGTTTGACAGGCCGCCCGATGGCCTCTGACATGGCTTAACGACTGCTATTAATCAATAACTACCGAGACCGACAGCTTAACGTGCCCTCCGATGGAAAACCGCACATAACTCTGAAAAGTCATTGGTGCGGAGCCTAGGTTTTGAACCCGGTATCGTTGGATTCTAAATTGCACTATAAAACCATTAGGCCATCATTGCTCTATTTAAATCTAAAGTACTTCAATTTTACAGTTTTTCGTGAAAGTTGTGGTAGGTACTATGTGCCAATGTTGGTGATGTGTTGGATTTTAATCATGTTTTTACCTTGTATTACCCACATCAAAGCAAATAAATAAATAATCATTATCACAATCGTTAATGCTGTATCGGGCGAAGAAATTTTAGTATATATAACATTACACGAATTATAATCATATAATATATAATCATCTCAACCTATTTCAAAGTACTATGTTTGGATTTCAATTCGTCATTTTTCTTGTTTATCTTTGGCGCAAAAACTGGTGTTTTGATTGAAAATATTACGTATTTGTCAATAATGTTTAAAACATTCTCGGTTTTTCATAAATCTGGAACCGTTAGACGACGTTATTTAGCCTCACATACGAGAACAATGGTTTTGTCAATTCCTCAAATTCATTCTTTAACCGGATCGTAGGTAAGCACTCGCTGCGAATATTAAATTATTATAACATTATTATATTATTATATTAATAATGTTATTATTTACATCATATAAACTGTAGCCGTAACCAAGTATTGGTTTTTATTATAATACTATCTGTGCCCGCGGCTTTACCCGCGTGGTTATTTCATTTAAAAGTAAGTAATTCCAGGACCAAAAGTGGCTATAAAGTACAATATACTACATTTCTTCAAAATTCCTTCACCCGTCAAAAAAGATTTTTATCGATTGCTCGGTTTCTCTTCATCGTATAGAGATACCAGGTATCCCAGTTTTTAAGTCTAACCCTAAGCTATCTAACAGTGAAAATTGGATAACAATCGGTCCAGTAGTTTTTACGTGATGCGTGAACAAACATACAGACAAACAAAGAAACACACAGAACGACACGATTTAAATAAATGGTATATTCTTGTTCAGTAGGTTATTTTAAGTACCATAGACCCTGTATTTTTTAATTATTCGTTGTACAGATTTTTTGGTACTTACTTCTTTATTATAAGTAAGTGGTATTGATAAGTACATACGTACGTAGAAAACTTTTAGAGATAGGTATGTACAACCCTTCGTATCCGGGCTAGAGTAGGCATTTAAATGATGCACGGGCCTCGAGTTGACATACTTTTCTGTTTCTAATGCCACTATGATAAGTTAATTCACAAAGTATTTTTTTTATAAAATATCAGAATTAGGGGTTGATCTTGATTGTTGGATTTTATTATTAACAGAACATTAAACATTTTCCGACAAAAAAATAATATAAGTTATTAGTTTTCAAGTTGATTCGCCGAAGAAAAATGGTTTTTCGTAACAAGTGACACTGACACGAATCTATAAAAGCCCAATTTAATTTAATTTAATGTAATTTTTTGCTTTATATTCTTGTATGGTTTTGATAAAATAGTTATTTCACCTCACAAGCTCGGAAAGATTCTGTTTGTCATTCGAAATCTGCGTGCAAAATTGTATTTTACCCGCTAGCGTGGAAAGAGTTTTTAAAATTCGAACCTTCTATCCTACTATATTCTACTCTATCCTACTATATTCTACTCTATTCTACTCTAATGTACTCTATTCTACTTTATTCTACTTTATTCTACTTTATTCTACTCTGTTCTACTCTGTTTTACTCTATTCTACTCTGTTCTACTACTGTGTTCTACTCTATTCTACTCTGTTCTACTGTGTTCTACTGTGTTCTACTGTATTCTACTCTATCCTACTATATTTTACTCTATTCTACTCTATTCTACTGTATTCTACTGTATTCTACTGTATTCTACTCTATTCTACTCTATTCTATTTTACTCTACTCTATTCTACTCTATTGTACTCTGTTCTAATGTATTCTACTCTATTCTTCTCTATTCTACTTTACACTATTCTACTTTACTCGACTCTACTCTTCTCTACTCGACTCTTATCGAATCTAATCGACTCTTCTCGTTTCAATTTGACTCTATTTGTCTCTTTTAAACCCTATTGGACTCTATTCGACTCTTTCCGATTCTATTCTATTCGATTCTGTTAGACTCTATTCTATTATGTTTACACATATGCCAGGCATCCCGCGACGGCCCATTTATTATTATTATTATGAACACTAATTTAATATATTATTTTAGCTGTTTTTCTTCCACCTAGCATTTTCCTCGCTGTAGTGAGGTGAAAAGTTTTGTGTTGCGCATGGCAGCAAAGTTATTTGGCGTCTCGTACTTTTGAAACCCTCGCTACGCTCAGGATTCTATATTTCAATCCTAGAATCCTTCGCTTGCTCTGGTTTCAATACAAGTATTCTCGCCAAAAAAACACTTTGCAGCCTTGCATAACAAATAACTATTTTTTATTGCCATCACGTATTTACATTTCTCAGTGTGTAGGCACTAGGTTGTAGGTGGGAACTACTGGGAACTGCATATACCCAACAAACGCGAAAATCATACAAAAAGTTCTTATTTGTAAATAAATATCTGAACAATGTTCTTTTTCACTGGTCTTGAACATGGTTTATGAAGTTCTAAACGAAACTCTTCGATTCGAAAACTCATTATGATCAACTCAAGTTTGAACAAGCCTCCGCAATTCACCTACACCTCAGAGTTGTAAAGCTTATAGACAAAGTAGTACGCAGAGGGGTGAGACGCGAAAATTAGGGTAGAAACTGGGTCAAAGTCGAGCGGGGTCGTCGGCCGACCAGCCCCGAGCGTCTAATAATTACGTAACGGGGATGTCGCGACGAAACAACTTCCTGCATCACACTAACAGCCTTGAAAACAAAGGCAGAAGGTTCAAACTGGCGTAGCAGGAGCGGTAAAATGTGATAAACGTGACGTTATGACTGTCTCAGACTTCTCTCAAGAAACGCAAAGTTGGAAGTTATCCCGACGCAAACAAATGTCACTCGGTCTCAGATTTTATATACTAGAAGAAATATATTCATTTTCAGAGATTAACTTACTGGTTTGAGTGGAAGAGTTGGCACTTTACGAAGCTTCCGCAGTTGGGTGTTGCCTTTATTGCGGTACATCCTGTAAAAACAAATTTGAGTTAGCAAATGTCTTATCAATGCAGATCAAAATAATTGTTTAATGATATGAATATGTTTTATCTCTCCGGCTCATAATTATAAACTACTAGCTGTACCCGCGGCTTCGCACGCGTGGTCATTAGTACTCGTATGTACTATTCCAAGACCTAAAATACCAATATCAAAACATTTCATCAAAATTCCTTCTGTCAAAATGTTTTTATCGATAGCTTGGCGATACCAAGTACACCAGTTTTTAAGTCAAACCCTAAGCTATCGAACAGTGAAAACCGCATCGCAATCGGTCCAGAGTTTTACGTAATGCGCGAACTATCATACAGACAAACAGATAAACAGTCAGAAACGAATGGAAAAAAAAACTTGTTCAGTAGCTTATTTTAAATGCTCTACCCTTTTTTTCTAATTGTCTTCGTTGTACAGACTTTTTCGTTCCTATTGCTTTATTATAAGTATAGATTATACAACTTAGATCCGTAGTTTTTTTGGGAAATTCTACATTAATATTATAATATATATTTGTATAAAAAAAACGAGAGGAATGATTTGTTTTTTTAATGTTTGTTTGTTTGTACTGGATAAACTAAAAAAATAATTAAACATTCCTTCACCTACAGGAAGTTAAATTATCAGCGAGTACCATGGAGAGTAAATTATGTAAAAAAAAATGAGTTCCCTACGAAAAATGCAATCTTGTAACCCTAGGTATCAAAAATTTGCTAATAAATGATTTATTTATTTATTTACAAAACTTACAACTACCATTACAGGATTTCACCTAATGCGATAGTGCAGCAACAATTGACAAATAACCCTCCTCAATCGCTTAAAAAATAACCTATGATTTAGGCATAACATAGAACTCCTAAAGTTACCTTTGTAAATTCACTCAGAGTACAACCAAATGATTACTCGCAGACTGACATGAACGGAATGACATGTTGCCGTGGAAACGAAATAATAACAAGTCTTTCAAAAAGCACCACGATCGTTGCTACCAAAGATATTGAATTACGCTAACTGGCGTTTTTTTTAGAATTTTCGACGTCTATGAATAAGCTCATAGAAAGAAAAATTCTGCGGTGTGAGCGCTACGCGTGCGAAGCCGGGGCTCTCGAGTCACTAGTATTCTATAAGAACATGACTGTGTGTATATTTATATTTTATTCAGTATGCGCTGTTTAAAACTTTACCTACATTTGATGAATTATAACCTATTGAAACCGGCGTTCCATTCTTGCCACAGTGTACCCTGATAATATTATAAGTATCTGATTGACTATCAACTAAGATAATTCTAGCAGTGTTGCCTTTATCCCTTCAGTTTCGTGTATTGAATAGTGGCTATGTCCCCGAACTGCACGGCTATTAAATCAACTGGCACTTCCGTGCAGCGGCAGATTCCATTTATATTTTCGGGCGTGCGCAATAAAATCAATACTGTGAACTTTCCAAGAGTACAGTGACCTAGTCATACGCTCCAACTGAATAAGGCCACACATTGCATAAACTATTTGTAAGTAAGCCCTGCAACGTTTTGAGCTGTACAATTAGCTTGATAAGGCTTTATTTAGATGGCAATAAAACCAGCTCCGAGATAAATAAGGCCCGCCGTTCCAAATGTGTGTATTTAAAGCAAACTCGTCTTCCTTTGTCGGACGTGCCCCCACCGCCTGCACGTACATAAATTCTGAAGGTAAGATGTCCTAAGCACACAGCGACGGGTAAAGGAACCAAAATTACACCCCACACGGCTGTATTAGAACCTTTTTATTGGAAAGGTACTAGATAAGCATGTTAAAGATTTAAGCCGTAATATGAGGAAATGAATTTTGTAGCATAATATGTATGAACACGGAAAATGGGTATGTCATAGTGACAAATTACGACAGACTCGTTACCGGCATACTCTCATGTTTCGGCATTATTACGGCTTTCCGGGTCACAAAGCTTTACATAAGCGCACATACTCGTACACACGAGCAAGCGAGTATAAAACATATCGGAACACGTCGCCCGCAGCACCAAGCGTAAATAGGCTCTGAAATAATGCGAGTGGAGTACACAGCTAAAGCCTACCACTTGAAAAGCGATAAAAATCCATTTTGAATGCGCATATTTTCCTGCGAGCCGCGCCGTCCCTCGCGGGCGAGACAAAGGCCTGTGAAATTACAGTCTTGCTTTTAAATGCGAGAATGAATCGCAATGTCTCTTCCCCTCAAAGCTTTGCGACTCCGCTGTGGAGTATGGCGTTGTGTAGTTCTTGAATAACAAAAACTTTCTGCGTGTACATAAACTTATTATGATTATTAGCAATTCATGTGTGGATTTAAATCTGTAGCATTTATAGCGATAATAACCCACGTGGTCATTTTATTTAAAAGTAGCTCATACGTGTTATTCCAGGACCAAAAGTACCTATAAAGTAGAAATACTACATTTCTTCCAAATTCGTTCAGGTGTCAAATAGTTTTTTATCGATTGCTCGGCATCTAATCAAATACCCCAGTTTTTAAGCCTAAGCTATCCAAAAATGAAAACCGCGTCGCAATTGGTGCAGTAGTTATTACGTGATGCGCGATAAACTGACAAACAGACAGAAACGTATTAAAAAAAAAAACTTGTTCAGTAGCTTATTTTAAGTACCCTAGACCATTTTTATAAAAATAACTTCTTGCTGTAAAAATAGCTGTACCTGCGGCTTCGCACTCGTGGTCATTTCTCTAGGTTAAAAGTACTCTACGTACTATTCCAAGACCTAAAATACCAATATACCAAGATAAGCCAATACAAGAATATCAAATAAGCAATATACCTAAACTACCGCAATATATCAAATAAGCAATATATACCAGCAATCGATAAAAATATTTTTGACGGTTGAAGGAATTTTGATCTGGTAGGTATATTGGTATTTTAGGTCCTGGAATAGCACAAAGAGTACTTTTAACCTGCAGAAATGAAAACGCGTGCGAAGCCGCGGGCATCAGCTAGTATTATATATTCTATCAAATGTCAAAATTTTAACG
This sequence comes from Alsophila aescularia, assembly GCA_946251855.1. Classification (NCBI taxonomy): domain Eukaryota; kingdom Metazoa; phylum Arthropoda; class Insecta; order Lepidoptera; family Geometridae; genus Alsophila; species Alsophila aescularia. The sequence continues at coordinate 23,320,000 of OX276373.1, read as the reverse complement.
ACTTGATCGCAATAAGCGTCTCTGAGTGAATTTTTCGCAATCCCTAAATCTCGGAAGACGTACGTGACCCGAAGCCGGATCCCAAATAGTTGGGATTGTCGCGAGAGCGAAATTAAAACGAATCGTTACCTACTAGCTCTGGAGGCCACTATGTAAGTAGTCTCGTGTGATTCGAATACTTGGCTCGAACTCTCGTCTAAAATGTAGTTGGCCAGCTGCCACCACACCATGCGAACAAAAGAAGTGGAATGCGTTTAGGTAAATCGTCCATTATGTTGCCAGCGCGAGATTTGCAGCGAACGGACCGACCACCACTGAGGAATTTAAAAATGCAGCAGCTCGCTTTGAATGTCGGCATCTTTTCATTTGTAGGATGTGTAGCCGCAAGACAAAACCTCCGGGAATTACACTCTTGTTCCTCAAATACGAGCCGCCGAGCGCAATATCTCTCCCTTTGAAATCTAGGGAAACTCATAAACAGACAAAGCTGGAATGCTTACATTTATGTGTTCCTCTTAGTTGCACTACGTGACGAAATTGTTTGTCCTTATTGACTAGCTGTTCCCGCGGTTTCGCAACTACTCCATGTGCCATTCCAAGACCTAAAATACCAATACTTGACGACCGGTTGGTCTAGTGGCTAGTGACTCTAGGTACGAAATCAAACAGTCGCGGGTTCGAATCCTGCAATCATTTGTGTAAGGAACAGAAATGTTTGTTTCCGAGTCATGGATGTAATATTTGTATCTATGTATGTTTATCCGTTATCTAGTGCCCATATTACAGGGTACCCTAGTTTGGGGCTTAATAATTGGTGTGGAATTGTCCAATATAAAAATAAATAAATTTGGTCAATCATTCAGCCGTCATTCTTATTAATTGCTCGGCTTCTACTCATCGAATTGAGATACCAATGAGCCCAATTTTTAAAGCTCCATCGCAATTGGTCTAGTAGTTTTTACGTGATGCGCGAACAAACAAACAGAAAGACACGATTTAAAAAAATGATATATTCTTGTTCAGTAGCTTATTTTGAATACCCTAGCTAGACCATATTTTTTTTTATTATCTTGTACAGACTTTTTCGTACTTATTAGTTTATTACAAGTATAAAATAGATTTACGAAGCTAGCTTAGAACGAATGTTTTGACAAAACTATACCTCATTACCACGCAGCAGTAATTACAGTAATGACTAGTAACTAAACTGATCATGTATACGAAAAAATACACATTACTGTCTACGTCACATACAGAAAGCCGATGGCCAGACAAATGTTCATTCAATAGTGAACAGACGGCTCCGTAGGTATTAATCACTGAGTTTTCACCACTAATTGTTCGTGCCAGTACCGTGTCGAGTAACTAATGATAACGGCATCCTCGCTACGACTCGAAAACAATGAAAAACGAAACTGCGCCTCTGTTTTCTCATTTGTCTGTGACCGGGTAGACGGCAAGCAATGGAGAATGGAGACAAAGTAGGGCAAAATTGCGGGCATGTCGGTGGGGCGCGAGCGAGCTTGAGGTTCGTCTATTGTGCTTGATGCGTACAACTTGTTTTATAAACGCACATTACGGACAGTGGATCTCATTAGGTCTGCTATTTGACTCATTGTGTACGGACCCTAAATCTTAGCTGGATAAAATACTTTGAGCAAGAAGTTTTGGTTTGAAAATAATTTAGTCACGGAACACAATATTACCAGTTATCACTCTACTTAGAACCATATAAGTGCAACATTTTTTTAATATGGCAAAACACTTTCTCTACAGAACATTATTCTTCTTATGTGCCAAAGATTCAACCCTGAGATGAACTGTTTTGGTTGAACCATCGTGGTAACAGGGTTAGCCAGGTTAACTACGATGACGCAGTGATAGCTATAAGTTGCTGCCCAGAGTCTGCCGCAGTTTTTCAGAATCATGGGGATTGATTTATTAAAACGTCACCGGGGGAGGATGTTGTTCTGTTTAATATTCGCAATTCGAACACATGTTAATTATCCGTTATTTTATTTACCTCGACGTTTCCATCAAGTTGCATAGATCGTGGTCAAAATAAGACTGAAGCGGGTGTCAGCGTCGAAAAGGGCGAGCGTTGTCTCCAACTACCCGCATTTGGTTTTATATAAAATCAGAATTGCCATAAAATAACGTTTTTTGCGCGATTAAGTCCAGTTTTAATAATCAATTGCTGTTGTTTTGTCTAACAAGATAGTAGGTTCGAACACATTTTTCTTACCCCTTGTTCAATATTTCCACCGCAGGCTAGACTGTACTATACTTGCTCAGTGTATCTTTGTAAAACTTTCTTTACAAAGGAAGTTCGAAGAAAAACAATAAATCAATGTTTTCACTTTAGAAAAACTTCCCGCGGGAAGTTCTTGAGATATTTTTGTAGTAAGTTTTGTAGCCCCGGCGTGATGATGATATAACGATATTTAAGGTAACTTTGTATCTTACTCACCCGTCTTCTGAGAACTTTGAAGTGGAAAGTCTTTACCGGAGTTGTTTCTGGAAACATAAAGATGAACCTACGTTCAATTTGGTAAAGGAAAAAATCGACCACGGGTAAGTAGGTACTCGAAACGACCTTCCGTGTAGGTTCACGCCAAGCATTATCAAAAATTATGTTCTGCGTTCATTTTCAAGATAAAAACCAGATTAACTCACGTATAGCAGTTGAATTATTCCATCTATAGTTTCAACCACATCCGGTGCTCTTGCTCAAGGGGAGTGCAGAACGCTCAGGAGCGTATCTTGCCTCACACAAGAAAGTGATAAGAAAAAAAAACATGTTTTTCTTGTTTTGAAACTATAGTTGGAATAATCCTACTGATATACGTAACTCCCGTTTAAATCTCTAATATGTATAAAAGTAGCAGTTGGATTATTCCATCTATAGTTTAAACCACATCCGGTGCTCTTTCTCAAGGGGAGTGCAGAACGCTCAGGAGCGTGTTTTGCCTCACACAAGAAAGTAATAAGAAAAAAAAACATGTTTTTCTTGTCTTGAAACTATAGTTGGAATAATCCAACTGATATACGTAACTCCCGTTTAAATTTCTTATATGTATAAAAACCTCGTTAGTTTTCTATGAGAATATTTACAGCTAAAGCACTTCTATAATAAGGAAAAATGAAGACAAGCAGCAAATGTAGATTAAAAAAACTAATCTTAAAACCACGTCTTTTTACCGACCTTACAGACAAATAAGAATGTGACTAGTTAAGAACGTGGTAAAAAATGCAAATGTTTATTATCTGTAAAAATACAAAACTCTTGTTAAACTTATAACTAAAATATGTAAAAAAGATAGTAATTATTTTGCAGGCTTTTGTTCTTTTCGTAGGATATGTTATGGATATCTATTACTAAAAATAAATTACTACTATTTTTCCTCAAATATCAGGCACAGTAGTTATTTAATGAGGCTCATGAATAGATCAGGCCGTAAAACACTTATGTATATTCAGATCCCTCGGCTTACCTCTTAATCTTGCCCTCTCTATATATTTTCAGCGACCATTTTTTGTCCTTGCAATCTTCTTTCATAATATTATAGCGTCTATAAAAACTAATTAAAAAATAATTTAACCGACATCAAATCGTATAAAACTTAAAAGAAATAAATAGTTAATTCAAGTTTTTTGAGGTCAGTGCTACGCCCAAACCGACTAAAATAAGTAAGTAGGCAAACCTGGCACAGGGCACAAAAAAAAACTGTCGTTTAAGTTTTATACGATTTAAAGTGTTTTATAATATATATTTTTCTTACTTTTTAGTCTCATTAAAGTAGGCCTAAGAAAATGAAGCACTTATTTCGATAGCTAAGAAAAAAGACATACTGGAAACAGTTAACAGTCCATATATTTTGATGATACTTTAACTATTCCCTAATTTGAAAGATACTGAAAATAATACATGAATCAAACTTGTAGTTTCCGAGAAATACGTGGAAATACACACACACAAACATACGCGAAATTTGGTATTTTTCTCCAGATACTCATTTAGACTAACATATATAAATATTAACAAAAAAAACTTATTATTATTATTATTAAACATTTTGACAATATTATTTACATACATATCAACTTGAGAACCTTCATTTTTTTTAACTCGGTTAATAATTAATAAATTCCAGTTGTATTAGAAATCGTTGGCCGTAAACACGGACCCAATATATTTTCAATTGATAATGAAAGCTGTTTTCAAAGTACTACGTACAACCCTTCAGAATACCATTTGAACAGTAACAAAACTTTATTACCTGCTTTCGTTAAATTCCCGTGTTTCCTCGTAGTACAGGCAATGTGTGTAAAGTTTCCACCCGCGCGCGGGCCAGACACCGAAAACTTCCTTGTACACGGCACCTGTACGGAATACATACGTTATTATGCGTGTAACTTCTCTGTGTACATGTTTTTGTAATAATACAGGAGCGCAGAATAATGAATAGTATCTAAGAGTTACGGGAAAGGATTGAAAGGCTGCGAACCAAATTTTGTATAAAACATAATCGCATGTTGCATATTCGATTTTGTATGAAACCTAATCGCATGTTGCATGTTCGATTTTGTATGAAACTCGCATGTTGCATATTCGATTTTGTATGGCACCTAATCGCATGTTGCATGTTCGATTTTGTATGAAACCTAATCACATGTTGCATATTCGATTTTGTATTAAACCTAATCGCATGTTGCATATTCGATATTGTTTACTCGACGCACAAATTGCACAAACATAAATTTTACTATTCGTCACGTTTATAACTATTTCAAAAGCTATAAGCGCCATTTGTAAGTCTTAAGAATATCTATCTATCTATCTATACTTCTAATCCATACCAATATATAAACGTGAAACGTTGTCTGTTTGTTTGGGGAGCTTTCACGCGATAACGGCTGGACGAATTTTGATGAAATTTAGAATGGAAACAGCTTATACCCTAGAATAAAACATAGGACATACTTTTTATCCCGGAAAATTAAAAGTTTCCGCGGGTAAACAGGAAAATGCTGATTACTCACTGTAAGGAACGGTTGCCATCACAGAAAGGTCTGTGGTTGCTATGAAAACGAAATAACAGGTCTGTCAAAAAACATCAAGAGCATTGGTGCTATACCTACTTTTGCATTGGTTTTTAATATCCTAGAAGAAAATTTGATGCTCTTTTTCGCGATAAACAGTAGTCCGCGCGTACGAAGTCACGGGCGGGAAAACTAGTAAAGCAATAAGAACGAAAAAGCCTGTACAAAGAAGATAATTAAAGAAAAAATGGTCTAAGGTACTTAAAATAAGCTACTGATTAAGAATATAACTGTTTTTTAAATCGTGTCTTTCTGTTTGTCTTTATGTTTGTTCGCGCATAACGAATAAACTACTGTACCGATTGCGATGCGGTTTGATTTAAAAACTGGAGTACTTGGTATCTTAACCCGATGATTAGATGCCGAGAAATCGATAAAAAAACTATTTGATTGCTAAACGAATTTTTGAAGAAATGTAGTATATTGTACTTTATAGAAATAACACGTATGGGCTTCTTTTAAATGAAATGACTACGCGGGCACAGCCGAGGGTACGCTCTTAATCTGGAAGATACAGATGATTTCCCTACGCGTCTTTACGAACAGTGCTTGTCACTTTTCTTGATTATGTACATTGAGATGATATACCTAATAACTACAATTTATATGGGACCAACCTAGAAGTATACACTAACAAAAAAAAACGAAATCGAACCGCAATTGACGGAGAAATTGGTGACAATACTATAAATAAACATACAGTCGAACATAGACCTTTAGTGAAGTCGATAAAAAAATTGGAAATGTTATCATACTTTCTTAAGGGTCCGGTGGAGGATAAATTGTCCATACATACATAAAAACCTAGATAAATACTATCCGAATCCGAATAATATAAAATCATGGTCGAAATATGCTTCAATTTCAATTGATTTTGTATTTTTTTTGTACGGACCATTCATCCTCCGCTGAACCTGCAGGGCTGCCGTACTTTGCTGGTATGCGTGTGTTATTTTCTTTATGGCAGAGCACGGATTGTGCATTACGACGATGTCAATTTGATTCGCTATTTGACTTGGGTTCGAACGATCGGACCGCACCGAACGCTCAACTTTGCCCTCTTATCCGATATGTACGATGACACTTCGATATAGAATATAGACACTTTGGACACTGGTTGCACCCTCGTCAGCTTTGACAGCTATTGTCATAACTTCTTTTGTCACGTAAAGCTATTTTGTGACCAGCAAAATGTGAAGGACCACTGTTTTATTGGAAAATCGTGGTGATGTAGACAGGGAAAACATGGTCATGAGCTTTCAATCCACAAAGGACTTGAGGAAGCAACTTAATTTAAAAAAAACATATAAAAAGCTATTATGCACTAGCCATGTCATTATTATTATTATTATTACTTTTATCCATATTCGTCCCACTGCAGGACAAAGGCCTCCCTTCCTTCCTTATGTCATGGTGAAACTAATAAGGGGCTATCACAATTAAATGCGTATATAACAGTTCTTGTCTGTGCTGTTAACTGTTGAGGAGTTCCCTAGTAAGGAGTCAACCCTGAGTGCAGCAACCATCAAAGCAAAACTTCAAAGCGGTTAGTATAACATAATGCGTACACAAAATTTCGTGTCTGTGTTGTTGACCGTTGAAGAATTCCTTTATCTGGAGCTATTCTTAGATGTCGATTCAGGTCATGCTTACCATAAAAAGGCATTGTCATTGGAACTGAACCAACATGTAAAAATTCAACTCCGTAGGATAAGAGGAAGTGATTCTAATTCAGCTTGCAAGATTTGACCCACACATCACTCACACTTACAAGAAAACTAAATAAAAGCGTTAAAAAAATTATCGTTCAGATATCCATACCAATATATAAAAGTGAAACGTTGTCTGTTTGTTCGTTTGTTTGTTTGTTTGGGGAGCTTTCACGCGATAACGGCTGGACGGATTTTGATGAAATTTGGAGTAGAGATAGCTTTTACTCTGGAATAAAACATAGTATACTTTTTATCCCAGAAAATTGCAAGTTTCCGTGGGAAAAATGGATAAATGGAAAATGTTGATAACTCGCTGTAAGTAACGGTTGCCATTGAAATGAAATAACAAGTATGTCAAAAAACATCAAGAGCATTGGTGCTACCTGCTTTTGCATGGGTTTTTAATATCCTAGAAGAACATAGGAGGTTTTGTTTTTCGCTATAAACAGTAGTCCTCGCGGACGAAGTTGCGGGCGGGAAAGCTAGTAGATAATATTGATGCTACGTAGTACTATTATTTATTCTGTGGTATTTAAATTGACCCCTATGTCAATGATAACTTATTAAATTATATTGATTCATCCGCGCGTTTAAAATGCAAAGTATTCATAAAGTGATTTTTGTTAGTGAGGTACTGACTCGACGTCTTGAGCAGTAAGACCGAATATTATAAAAATGATTAAAAAAAAGGTTTTTGTTATAAACTTAATTTGTTTATATTCCCATTATTATTTTTGTAATAAACTTAAATTGATTTGGCTAATAGCCCGCACAACCAAATATACGTCAAGCGGCCGCCTCAACGTGGCATAGGTACTACTGCGGCAAGCGCAGCATCTTCACCCCTTTCACCACTGTTGTTAGTCGCCTACGTTCCCCGCAGTCGCACCAGCAGCGTGGCTAATTTCAACATTACAACCACTGCGCGCAGCGTGAACGCGCACGCATCCGAGCTGCTCCAGCTATAGCATGTTTATAGATAAACACTGAGTTTATTCGACTGGTCGTCGCAAGTCAAATTAACGTAGAAGAATTCAATTTATTTATTTTTACTAATTGAATTAGAAACTACTCGACAGCTTCTATATTTTTTGAATCACCTGTTCAAACCACTCCAGAAGATAATTTACGAATTGAATGACACGCAACGGATAATCTCCGCAATCGGCTTTCGTTTAATAAATTTTCGATTGCAATTAAATTCGGTGCGAATTGAATCGGAATGGATCGGGCGACCAAGTGTTCGGCAAATAGTCGTTCCCTTCGTTTCCAATTTATTCCATCGCACATAATGAGATACGGTTTCGAATGAAAATGGGTCAGAAGCATAATTCTCTTAGGTATTCAAATTCCAGTTCCGACCTACCATCAATCTCATGAAAAACAAACGTTGCTCGATATGCCAATTTTATTGTCTAGTCTCGCGGTGTGAACTCCTGAGGAAGAGCGTCGAATACGCTCGATACCTAGGTCGATGTTTTCGATAATAAACACGTGAGTACATAGCTGGTAGTGATTTTATAAGGTTATGTATCAGGTTCACGAAAACTTTAAGCTGACTCTTGACTAACCTAAGCGATCATCGTGATTACGAAGTAATATGTAGGTATTATATATTCTGTGGTAAAAACGTATAGTATAGTGCGTCAGGAAGTCAGCATGCGTAGAGTATAGTGCGTCAGCAAGCATGCGTAGAGGACAAAGATAATTAGGTTCCTATAACCGTTGGGGTCGACGAGTTATCGAGTGGAGACCACGTTTAGGCAAACGTACGGAACGTCACTATTTGTTTTCCGAATATCCTCTGCAGCACATTTTCTAAGGTTTCTAGAACTAAATAATATTATATTTTATTGAATTAAGTGTTTTCAGAAACAAGGAAAGTCGTTTTCATCTTAACCTTGCCTCATTCATAATCGTTAACTAACGCTAATCAATCATTAAATAAAACCAAACAAACAAGTGGCTTGATGCTTGATTAGAGTTAATTGGCGAATATGAGTACGGTAGATTAAATCAACAAAAAAAACTAAATACTAGGTATGTAAATCTAAAATATGACCGGAAAGTCGCCCTTTTGTGTAGTTATAACTTGTTAATAACACGCCCTCGCATGTGTTTTGTCTTTTATTGTTTTTTCGGCACAATTTTTGCCTTAGCTAGTGAATGCAGGTATTTTTCACTACATATTCATATGCAATATGGCAATTCCCAAAATTAAGTACATGTGTCATTCAGTCAAAAAAGACGAACCCTGGCCCAAAATGCTGTGTCATATTCGTTCCTGGGCTGGTCCTTAATGTTTGACTTGTCGAATAAGCAAAAGAATTCAAAAGGGCAATGCCGCCAGCATGTTGGGTGGGTACGCTGCCAATTTAGAGCTACATACATACCTACAGTGCTTGAGTTACCAACAAGCCTTTTATGCTCTATAAGTTGTACAACTGTTATACGATCGCAGTAAGTTACTGAAGTTATTAAAGGCACTTGCCAGATAAAAGAAGAAACAAGTAAAATTAAAAGACAAAAGAACACGACAGTGAACAAAATGATTGAATACAAGCTGACCGCCCGCAAAAATAATCACACTAACAATATAAAGGCGAAAGTTTGTATGTATAAGGGTGTGTGTGTGTATGTTTGTAACTTCTTCACGCTTAAACGGCTAAACTGATTTGGATGAAATTTGGTACGGAAGTAACTTATAAGCTGTATTAAAACATAGGCTACTTTTTATCCCGGAAATGTGAGGTTCCTGAGGGACGCGGGTGAAACTGCGGTGCGCAGCTAGTATTTATATAAATTTAATGTTTATATTTTACTAACATATTTTTCTTCACTTTAATCGTTGCAATTGCTACATTAGACTATAGTATTTACATTAACTTGAATAAACAAAAATTTAAAATGTTCTAGGAAGCTTAAAAGAAAATAGCTACTGTAGCGTTTACATATAAACATGTTTGAAAAAATATATTTTTTTGTATCTTTAATCCTGATGATCCTTTTGACAGGATAATAGGTCATTTTTTTAAATTATTGTATTTTCATCGGATCCCGCTAAGTGTGCTAAATTTTGAATTAAAGTAGGTCAAAATCGGGTTCAAAGATTCCGTTACATACAAACATACATACAGGTGAAGCTATTACAAGCGTGTGTTATAAATTAAATATAATAAAAAAGCTGCTATAACTTTTTTTATGCACTTTTTTAAAAGCTTTTTTGTATGATTGTATGTTTGTTTAGGTCAAATCTTGCAAGCTGAATTAGAACCACTTCCTCTCATCTTACGGAGTTGAATTTTCGCATGTTGGTTCAATTCCAATGACAATGCATTTTTATGGTAAGCATGACCTGAATCGACATCCAGGAACAGATCCAAATAAAGGAACTCTTCAGCGGTCAACATTATCACGAAAATTTGTGTACACATTCTATTATTATTGCCAGTTTGAAGTTTTACCATGAGATGGCTGCAGCCTTTTATGATGTCTCCTCAACGGTTAACAGCACACACTAGTGATGTAACGAATGTCATATTTTGGACATTCGCGAATGCGAATGCGAATGCGAATATCTGCTGCCAACATTCGCGAATGCGAATGCGAATATTCGTTACATCACTAGCACACACGAAATTTTGTGTACTCGTAATTTTATGATTGCCGATTTGTCGTTTTACAATGACATGGCTGCACTCCAGTTGGGCTCCTGATTAGGGAACTCATTCACGGTTAACAGCATAGACACGAAATGTTGTATACGCATTTAATTGTCATAGCCTGTTTTAGTTTAATCATTATATATATATATATATATTTTCTGCATTGTCTTCAATTTGTGAGCCCTGAAACCTACCTGAAAGTTTCAGTCGGATAGCTAATCGGGAAGTGCCCGAAATTTGAATTGCAAGATTCCAGGACAGACAAAAATACATAGATACATACATACAAGTGAAGATAAATAATAGCTTTTAATAAAATGAGTTTGATATCTTGATAAATATACAGAAACAGGTACTTACCCCTTACCGCATACTGGTACAGCTTCACCCCATGCACGCCCGCGCGTCGACATCTGCGGAAAATAATACCTTAAATTTCTCTAAGAATAACCCGCGGAGAAGGTATTTTAATTTAAATATTAAAGGAGCTGGAGAATCTTGACGTTGTTGGTTGAAGGGTGTCACGTCAAATTTTAATACGACCTTAGAACAAAGTATTTGTATGAAAGTCCTGTTTTTAGATAAGTAGGCCAAGAACCACAGTTCTTCAAAAATTAATCCCTCTTTGTTGGTCGGAACAATGAATTATACTGACGTGATCATAGACATGACACGCGATGAAATTACCTAACTGTGTATTTAGTTTATTGCTCGAAGAATGTACCTACTTGTCGATAATGGCAAACAAAATGCATTAGCGGTTAAAGCTAAAGTCTCAGTGCACTGACGCAGTTTTCAGCACTTGACAACTCAAAAGTCAAAAAGACGCGAAATGTATTCTTCTTCAATGATACATAGGTGCAATTTCAGTCAAAATAATATAATATACAGAATGTCCCAGGAAGTAGTGATAAATGAAGGTGCCGAGGTGGAGCCCCCTAGGGGAGCCGAGAATGTTCCGCGATTTTATTTTAAGAGTTATTCCATATATTTTTTTACAAATCTTTAGGTTTCGAAACAAACTTTGTAATTTTGACCTAACTTACACTAGCATTCTGGACTTTTTTTTATTTTGGTAGTCCAGTATTGACGCTTTTATAAGACACCAAAATCATACTGTAGATATTAAAAAAAAATAGTTTTCCCGCCCGCGACTTCGTACGCGCGGACTACTGTTTATCGCGAAAAACAGCATCCTATTTTCTTCTAGAATATTAAAAACCAATGCCAAAGAGTATATAAATATGACGTAGCAATGCAAAAAGCAACAATGCTCTTGAGGTTTTTTGACATACTTGTTATTTTCGTTTCCATGGCATCCACAGACCATTCTGTGATGACAACCGTTCCTTACAGTGAGTAAACAACATTTTTCAGTTTACCCGTGGAAACTTAGAATTTTCCGGGATAAAAATTATCCTATGTTTTATTCTTGGGTATAAGCTATCTCCATTCTAAATTTTATCAAAATCCATGCAGCCGTTATCGCGTGAAAGCTCCCCAAACAAACAAACAGACAACGTTTCACTTTTATATATTGGTATGGATAATAAGAAAAGTAAAAGAATTACTCAAAATTTTGTTCAAAGCAAAATATTTCTTCGAAGATTAGAGGTAAAAAATATTTACGGAATATTTTGTTGTTGTTCCTTCCTATCTTAGAAAAATCTTCAATTCACTGGAAATATAATATCAGTTACTTAATTGGCATAAACTTATAGAAACACAACATAAATTGACTTCAAAGGTGGAATGGTCGATTTCTAAGCTATCCAACAGTGGAAACCACATCGCAATCGGTCCAGTAGTTTTTACGTGATGCGCGAACAAACAAACAGACAGACAGACAGACATGATTTTGTAAAATGTTATATTCTTGTTCAGTAGCTTATTTTAAGTAACCTAGAGCATATTTTTTAAATTATCTTTTTTGTACAGAGGTTTTACCTACATATTGCTTTATTATAAATACAGATAGATTCGTGAATCGTTCCAATGTGGGGTTAAAATAAGTTTTCCAGGTGGCAAGTGCATGGACTAAGTGAACAGAATACTAGTGTAAGTTTGGTCAAAAATACCTAATAATGTTGTGATATCCAGATATCGACACAAATATATTAGGTTTTTTCTTTTTTTTTTCTTTTTCATAAATATCTGGAAAAACAAAAATGGAAGAACTCCTAAAATATAAAAAATGGTGGAACATACTCGTACAGTAGTCGCAGCCAATCTATATGTTTGTGAAGTTAGGCTCTGTGATCTATTGCGTAGGTATAAATGTGGGTATAAATCAGCATAAAGTAAAAACGAGATAGAATATGCAAAAAACGTAAGTGAGGCAGTTATACAACGCTGTCCTTACCTTGGGATTGTGCCTGAAAAAAGCAATTTGCGCAGCGACTAGCAGATAACTTCCGAAACACATACTTCCACTGCGGCTACTGTACATGGGTAACCCCATGTACAGTAGCCCAGTAGCAGCGGAACCCATTCGGGTCCCATCGGGAGTGCTCTACCTAGAGACCTCTAACTACAATAGTTACTCCATAATCTCTCCAAAATTCCCGTGCCTCTTCTTGGAATTCCAATAACTATATGACAATACTTACTAGACACTCTCTCATAGTGCTTTATATTCTTCAAAAACATGCATGCGAGTTTCAATATGAACAACTATTATTGCTCATCGCAAGCATATAAGTGGCTCTACGCTACCTACTTCCCGTTAATATTAAGAAAGTTGAGCGGGTGCTCTCAGAGGCAACAATACATTGTCACCACGAACGTGAAGTACCTACTACTCATGCCACTTACGCCTTGGTATACGTTACAGTAAAAATCAATGTCCCTATAGATTTTGCCACGGAAAAGGCAAGAGGAGAGCATGCTTGAAGATGTACCCCGTTACTTTTTTATTAGGACTCCATAGTCAAGCCACACTTAAAAGGGATGAAATTTGGCACAAATTATCTCCACTAATATTATAAAGAGGCAAGATTTGATTGTTTGTATGTTTGTTTGTTTGTTTGTAATGGATACACCCAAAAAGTACGAAACAATTTTTTTGATTTTTTTCACCTAATAGAAAGCTACATTATCAGCGAGTAAAATGGGCTGTATTTTATTTTTCATAAAATTAGATATGATGTTATGTAATGTAATTGTATTGACAACTGGTTTGTACTGGATCAGTTGTCAATACAATCCTTATCACATACTGGCGTCTTTTTTTTTAGAATATACTAGACAAAAATGCGAGGCAAGTCAATAGCCTATCTATATTTATAATAAAGCAATATGTACGAAAGAGTCTGTACAAAGAAGATAAATTAGAAAAAATGCTCTATGTTACTTAAAATAAACTACTAAACAAGAATATCCTCGTATCATTTTTCAAAACCGTGTTTGTATGTTTGTTCGCACATCACGTAAAACTACTGGACCGATTGCGATGGGTTTTCACTTTTGGATAGCTTAGGGTGTGACTTAAAAACTGGGGTACTTGGTATCTCAATCTGAGGAGTAGAAGCCAAGCAATCGATAGCAAAAAATTTGATGGCCTATGGAATATTGATCAAATGTTGGTTAAGTTGAATTTTAGCACATAGAGTAATTTAAACATAGAGAAATCAACACGCGTGCAAAGCTGCGGGCACTGCCAGTACATAATATATGTAACCTCTATACATATAGTTATATTAGTATACAATTAAAAAACTGTGTAGGTACCTGTCCCATGAAAAGCTAGAACGAAAACACATATACGGGTACATATACTTACTCAGTAGTAGCGTAGTGTCTCGTTGAACAAATATATTATAATCGACAAGAGGTTTGAGATTTTTAAAATAAGGACGTTCACGAAATACGCGGAGTTACGAAGAAATTGGGCACTATGGAGGATGTTACAATTCCACCCAAGAGACCTCTAAATACTAAAACACTGAAAAATGTCATGACTGCCTAGGGCCAATTAGGCTAGGTTTTCACGAGCTTTAAGTTAATCAGAACAAATTCTATACGGTACATAGAAATAGACCGCAAATATAATTTTGTTTTTTGTAATTTAATATTCTGGTGTACGCTTGATATCATATATTCCCAGTTGTCGCCACTGGCCCTCTCTGAGATAAGGGTTGTGACACAGTTACATAACCGATTTTTTTCCCCATTAACTCTTCGGTGTGAAGAACAGAAGGGGGACAGGGGGGAACAGGGGGGGGGCCTGGTGATGATGATGATGATGATGATGATGATGATGATGATGATGATGATGATGATGATGTTTGAAGGACCCTATCCTTAAGCTACATGTCGCATTTCTTAACCGATCTAGATGAAACTTGGTATACAGGTTAAACGAATTTTTAGAAATTTTTAGTCTTCGGGAATTTTTGATTGGGGGATTTGGTGCGTTATCGAAGGTTCTGAGTCGGAGGTCTGGTAGCTACATTATTAAAATAGGGTAAAAAGGGGCTTCTGAATATCTCCGCCATATTAAATCCGATTTCGATGGTTCTTTTTTCATTTGAAAGGTAGTTAGTAACTTTAAGTTATTCTCATAAAAAATTGGTGAAGATCTGATGAGGATCTTCGGTCAGAGTGTACCCTTAGGGGCTCTATGGGAAAATAGCTCCTAAAAATGCGGTAAATTTCTCACTTTTAGGTTTCTACCAGTGGAATCAGCCCTTTACCTACTAGGTGGGGATTGAAGGAGCACCTTGGTTATTAATATTAATTGTACAATAAGGTTGGCACTACTGTGCACCGCTAGATTGTTGCAAAAAGGGGACGCGGTCGAAACCTGGGGGCAGCTAGTATTTATATACATTTAATGTTTCGTTTATACTTACATAATTTACTTTACTTTAAAGTTGCACTCCGTGCGGATGGTGCCTCGGTGCAGTCTGTGGTCGAGGAGTGAGCGGAAGCACAGAGTAACTATTAGACATTTCCTTCGCCATTGAGCGGAAGAGCGTCAAATCATCTATCTATGAGTACTTCCGTCAAAAAGCAATAGATGGTAAACGTTGGAAGGGTGGTATTTCCGTCGAGGCAGTTGGCGCCCTTGGGAGCGCCAGCCAATCAGCGTGAAGCATTTTTCCACCTTGTAGAATGGCGCCAGCAAGGCAACCTGTTAGATCTTCAACATTTTTTGGCTCAATCGTTCTTGAAATTTAGAATCAGCTGGATTGGCATATGTTTAGGAATGGTTATAAGTGTGGCCAAGGAGTATATAAATACTACGTAGTGTGGCTTCTATTGTATTGTGTAAAGCTAAGTATTTTATGTAGAATTAAATGTGTTTTAGATTATGATTTAGGTTCTTATAAAGTGAAAGGATAATAATTTGCTAAATTTTAATGATAATGTGTCTGTGGTCATCCTTTGGAAGTTATTTGATTGAGTTTTAAGATTTTTATTGTAATAACATGTGCAAAATGTGGAAAATATAAATAATGGTTGGATTTACTGTTTTATACTTATTTTCTATCCTAATACGTGTAACACTATTGTATTAACATTAACTTGTAAGCTTAAAATAAAATTGCTACTGTTTAGTTAGAAGAATTATATATATTTGAAATGGTATTTTCAATACCTGTATAGCTCACTCGATAGGTTTTGGTAATTTTTTGTTCCGTATACAATATGGCAGCTATCAGCCACCATATTAGTTTTCTTGGCACTTTATATATAACTCTCGTGATTAAGACGATTCCAATGATACCTCATTTATAAAAATCCATCAAGCCGTTTGGGCTGTCCTGCCTAAGAAACGAACAACCATACAAAATAATTTGCTCTAACATAAAAAACATCAGAACTAAGTTATCCATATAGAAGAACTGTTGAATAATGTCCTAACCGAACGCAGCCTTGTTACTATAGTACCTTATCATCATCAGCCCGTGTCAGTCCACTGCTGCACATGGGCTTCTCCCAAAGCACGTCACTGAGCCCGATCTTCGGCTCCACTCTTCCAACTTCTGCCAGACACATTTGGGTATATCGTCGCTCCACCTAGCTGGAGAGCGCCCTACACTACGTTTACTGGGTCGCGGTCTCTACTCAAGAACACGTCTACCCCAATGGTTAGCATTCCTTCGACAGATATGACCAGCCCACTGCCACTTCAGCTTACAAATCC
Source organism: Alsophila aescularia (assembly GCA_946251855.1). Classification (NCBI taxonomy): domain Eukaryota; kingdom Metazoa; phylum Arthropoda; class Insecta; order Lepidoptera; family Geometridae; genus Alsophila; species Alsophila aescularia. The sequence goes on along the minus strand of OX276373.1, from coordinate 23,303,369 downwards.
GGACAACGTTGGTTATCTGCCGGATCACCCCATTCCGGATACGATCTTTCAGAGAAACTCCAAGCATAGTTCCATAGCCCGCTGAGCAACCTTAAATTGGTGGACAAGTCGTACCGCGAGTGTCCACGACTCAGCTCCATATGTCATAACAGGTAGGGCACACTGGTTGAAGAATTTAGTCTTCAAACTTTGCGCTATTGGCGAAGAGAGACTCGACGATGTTTCGCAAATGCTGCCCAGCTCAGCTGTATTCTTCTGCGGGTCTGTGTTTTTGCCACAGATAAACATACATACCTATACCTGATGTGATATGTTAGTATGTAGTCACAACACAACACTTCGCGTCTTGCCACTTGTCGTTCACTTACTGCTGACGTAAAAACATTGTAGAGCACTTTCAATATGCAAGCTATCCTCTTACTTCGGCTGGCTTCTCGAATAACAAAATAGCTTTTTAGATGTTAACGGAGGCATGGCCTTGTCGTGATATGTGTCACTTTTGTGATATTCTATTTTGATTCTAATTCCCACATGGTGAAGATGTAATTTGCTTGGTAAGCCAAGTAAAATATGTAATACTAATATTAAAGTACTACTAAAATATATGCAACTCTATCTTCCTTGACGGGAATCGATTATGAATCGAATTGAAAGTATTCAATAACTAGCTTAAAAGCTAAAAAAACACGCCTGCCCTTCCAAAAAGAGCTTTTGCCAATAAATTATACACTGTTGGAAAGTGCTTATCAAGGGATTCAAATGGTACCATACTCACCAGAGTAGAACAGAGTAGAACACAGTAGAACACAGTAAAACACACTAGAACACACTAGAACACAGTAGAACACAGTAGAACAGAGTAGAATAGAGTAGAAAAGAAATGAAAATTAAAAGAGACGGATAGAGTCGAGTTGAGTCAAATAGAGTAGAATCGAATCGGAAAATAATATAGTATAAATTAGTAATAAAGTATTTTCAGTGAATTGGCGCTAAAGAAAAAAATAGAATAGAAAGGTTCTCATATCAAAAACTCTTTCCACGCTAGCGGGTAAAATGCAGTTTTGTACTCAGATTTCGAATGACAAACAGAATCTTTCCGAGCTTGTGAGGTGAAAAAATATTTTAACGATACCCCATACTTCTTTCTTTAAATGCCTAAACAGATAAACAGATTTATCTGTTTAGGCATTTAAAAGTTGTGGTGGAATAAAGAAACTCACATACAAACATACATACATACATGAATGCTAAAAACAATACACTCCTTTTTTGGACAGTCGTGTAAAAAGAAGCAGTGAACTGGCACTATAAGCAGATTTTGTTACGCTAAAAGCAATTATATTAATCTTTTGAGGCGTACCAAAACTTGTGCATTCAACGTTGTAATCTGATTATAAGAATCGCTCCCATGAGGCACAAACCCAACAATTTTCTACCAATCCATTGGCCCTTATGAAATGAGATTTCATTTTATCACTTTCCTTGTCAGTTGAAACATTGAATGAATTGTTGTTTAATATCATACTTCACACTTATATTACAAACTATCTACTATTGTTAATCGAGAAAAAAAGTATCCCATGTTCTTAGGATATGAAAAAACAAATGCAAAAGTAGTTAAATCACCAATGATCTTGATGTTTTTTGAAAGACTTGTTATTTCGTTTCAATGGCAACGTCCCTTATAGCGAGTACTCAACATTATCCAGTTTTCCCGTGGAAACTTACAATTTTCCGGGATAAAAGTATACCATGTTTTATTCCAAGGTATAAGGTATCTCCATTCCAAATTTCGTCACAATCCGTCTCACCGTGATTGCGTAAAAGCTCTCCAAACAAACAAACAAACAAACAACGTTTCACTTTCATATGTATATTGGTATGTATGTGGAAGTAAGACGCTTTGTTTGTTAAATTTTAACTAAACTGATCTTGATGTGTGCATAAACCATGTGTGTCCTTCAGCATTATAACAAATCCTCTCCATCCAAAAGTTGCCTGGAAGAGATCGCTTTTAGCGAAAAGACCGCCTAATGTAACACTTCTTCTACTATTGTTCCTTTATTTTTTATTTTTGTTTGTGGTGTGTACAATGAAGTATCTATCTATCATGAGTAGATAAATGAGTGAGGAAGGAAATATGCTATTTATTTTTTATTTATTGCCTCGAAAATTGTCCACACGCACAAAACTGCAGGCGATGCTAGTTTTAAAGGCTCAGTATATAATATAAGTTTTAGTTTTAGTTCATTTTAGGTATACAATAAAGAAGTCTTCTGACTGTGCTGTAACTGACAGCTACGCCACACGTTTCTTTGAGCTCCCGTTGGACTTGAACACCGGTGAGAGAACGATTTCTCAGCGAAGTGCTGACGATGAAGCGATCGTTTTTCTCCGAAGTGCATCGTTTTCTGCCGAAACCTCTTCTCCGGTTAAAGCCACTAGTCTCCTGGTGTCTTGTAAATATATGAAACCCCTGACTGGCGGAGATACAGAGTAAGAGCAACTTGACGATGACTAAGTCCTTGTTGTAATAGCGTGACTGCTTGAGCCGCTGTTTCAGGTATAGTGTCCATTTTTGGGAAATGTTATTGCTTGGAGATTGCGAAGATGTGTACCTGTTGGCGTTTCACAGTCAACTGATAAAGGTGCTTTTTAAAAAAAATGGTTGGTTATGTGCTGTTGGTCTCTACCGGCCTCTACAGCTTCACAGGGCGTGGGGGCGCTAGAGCACTCCGCCGCATTGCATGACGTTGAAGGCGCACACAAAAGTTTTAATTTTGATGACCAGCACGAGGGCACCCGGGGGTACGAACTTTGGCTTGGACGGTCGTCTTATTTATGGGGGTTGGACTAAACACCCCTGGATTGCTAGTGTTAGTAGTTAGTAGTGATCCAGAGGGCCCTGAGAAAATGGCTAGGAGCTCTTTGTTTGAATTAATAACTGACCGCCAATTCGTAATACATCTTCGAGAAGAATCGGCAAGAAACTCGAAGGCATATAATCACTGATTAGTTACTGGACCTTCGACCTCGCTGGCGAGGTCAGTGTCTGTGTCTAAGTGTGTTTATGGGTGAAAGGGGTAGGTTACTTTTTATACGTCCTAATATCGCGATTTAGCGACTGGTGTAAACGAGTACAAAATTTTACATTTACCGATCCTCAGCTATTGTTAGGTAGTCTAAAAGATAACACTGCAATAATTGCATACTTTTTATAAACTATTTGTTTGTGATATTCAGTAATTAAATTGAAAATATTCATTCTTACTTATATTTTCACTTCGTTATCTTGATGCATCATCTCAATTAAATTTATACCACTAAGATAAACACAAAATAACCCTACTATATACTCAGCAATCGCTATTTGAGTAGTTGCTTTTTGACAGCTCAATCGCTTGCATTTTAATCGCGTTACCAATCGCAATGCGTTAGCTAATACGAATTTTGGAGCAATTCATACACGATTACAATTACAATCACGATTCTAGTGTCAAAATCGTCCACTAGAGGCGCTACTGTATGTTTACGAGCGGTAGCTTGTTAGCTAATACGAATCAGCAGATAATCGCTTATTTGACAGCTAGAATTGTACAATAGTAGCAATTGCTAGTTAGCTAATAAGCCTGTTTACCTTTACAGTAATCTGTTCATATAAACCTGTCAGTATACCGTTGCGAGTATGGCCACCATTATATACTTTAGGCTACGAATACATTTTTGGACTTAAAGACAGCATGCAGTGAGCATTTTTCATGATGACCACATCTTCATTCTCAAGGTTGACGCAGGTTCTCGCAGGTTCCCCCCGTGGGTTCCCGCCTTGACGTGGCGGGGGGGCTCTAGTAGCCGTGGTTATCCTCGGACCACGGTGAAGCTAAGAGGAACCCGGGGCCGCGCTGGCAGGGTGCTGCTGGCCGGCCCAAGGAGGGGCCGCTTCGCTGGGCTTTCCTCCACAAGCCCACGCTGAAGTGGCCACAGTAGGTTGCGGTGCTGTATGGTGTTTGCAGCATCGCAACTGAGGTGGGGCCCGGGTGCTCGGCACTGGCTCGAGGAGGGGGGGCCCGGGCACTTTGGTGCAGGCTCGAGGAGGTGGGGCCCGGGCGCTTCGCGCAGGCTCGAGGAGGTGGGGCTTGGGTGCTCGGCACCGGCTCGAGGAGGGGGGGTCCGGGCACTTTGGTGCAGGCTCGAGGAGGTGGGGCCCGGGCGCTCGGCGCAGGCTCGAGGAGGTGGGGCTTGGGTGCTCGGCACCGGCTCGAGGAGGGGGCGCCCGGGCACTTTGGTGCAGGCTCGAGGAGGTGGGGCTTGGATGCTCGGCATCGGCTCGAGGAGGTGGGGCTTGGGTGCTCGGCACCGGCTCGAGGAGGGGGGGCCCGGGCACTTTGGTGCAGGCTCGAGGAGGTGGGGCCCGGGCACTCGGCGCAGGCTCGAGGAGGTGGGGCTTGGGTGCTCGGCACCGGCTCGAGGAGGGGGGGCCCGGGCGCTTGGCGCCGGCTCGAGGAGGTGGGTCTTGGGTGCTCGGCACCGGCTCGAGGAGGTGGGGCCTGGGCGCTCGGCGCCGGCTCGAGGAGGTGGTCCGCTCTCAGCACTACTGTATTGCAGTAGTGCTCGGAGTGTGACGTGCTCCATGGTCTTTCAAATCCTGACTCACTGCTCGGTACTGCGCTGGACAGAGGACGACTGTAGCTGTGCGGTGCTGGGTGGTGACAATGGATGTGGGAGGCCATGTGGAGCTCAACGCCGGGAGTCGGAGGAGGAATTCGTTCCCTTCTGACCCCCCTGAGGCCTAGGTGGTGGACACGGGGGTGTCTGCCCCAGCATAAGGCCTCGAGGTGGCGCGCACGGTGTTCTGTGCGCCCCTTAATGGCGTTCATGGGATGGGGAATGGCTCAGCTCCATCCCAACCAGGAGGAGGACCAGCGCCGTCGGGGCCGCGGACGAGTGCGAAAGCGTACCCGTAGCCCCGGCACAAGGCGTACTGTGGAACACCGTGGGGTTTTAGTCGGTAAGAGTCCGACATAACCACCTTGCTACCCCCGCAGCTTGGTGGTATCCATGAGGATTTCCCCACGTAAAAAAAAAAATAAAAAAAAAAGTTCTCGCAGGTGAGAAGGGTTAGAAACAAGATAAAAGTTCAAAAATTTAAGCCCGACTACGGTCAAGATATGATACTCTTGCTAGGAATACGAATACCTCGCTTATCAAAATAGGACCAAGTTTTTAGTTTGAACACATAACCCTTCCATTGATTCGCCATAGTCAGGTAAAAAAATACATGATATCTATAGACCTATGACACCTATACCTGAAGTAGAATCGATTGATACCTCGCTTGTCAAAATTGGATCAATAGGCGCAAACGCTATGGTAGAACATGCTCATAAATAGACTGTTAATCTCATTACTCTTCCTTTGTTTCGCCGTATTCGGGTAAATGCAAATGCCACTTATGGCATTTGCATTTGCAGCAAAAAAAAAGTCATTGTCTTATCACTTTGCTCTAAATAAATAAAGAATCGGTATAAATTGAAATAAGTATAATTTAAAAATCATTATATGTAAAAAATCAAGTCTTATGCAGTAGTCATGTAATTTCACGTTTATTATTGTGTTTCGCTCATCAAGCTCTTTAGTTTGATACTCATATCATAGGGGTTACTATGGATCACTATTAGTCAGTGGTATCGTTTAACTTTAAGGCCCACCCTACTGGGTATGGCCGGGGGTACGGTGGTACTGAAGCTGAAATTATAAACCGCCATTTTGTGACGTCCGTAATATTGTATTTAGAATGTCGTCACTTTACTTATTGTGGTCGCCATATTTTATAAAAAATAGCGGCATTTAAGTCATCGTGCATTGTCACGAGAACCAAACGTGCGTGCCAAGTTTTAGCCCGATAGCTTCAGTGGAAGTGGGTGAAATATAGATTGCAAGTGAAGTTAAATAAAAGCTTTTAAAATGCCAATAACTTATACGCTCGCCACACGAAATTCCGGGCATTTCCTCGTGGCCTTAACTAGCTTACCTAACTGATTAGGCTATGAGAAATATTTTTTTCCTCACTGTTGCGTCACAGTGAGATAACACATAATTAGCTCATTCTTTGTTTACGAGTACAGTCGAGTAGTCAAATATTATTGTAATTTTATTAATTTTCTTTAATTGTGAGGACCTAAACAATAATGTAATGATGCAAACTTATTAACTTAACTACTTAAAAAGGCGTTATCTCGGAAACTATTGATCCTAGACTAGTAGTTTCTTTACAGAAGTGATAGATCGCATCGATATCTTCGTTTTGGATTACAGCTGTAAAATTGGCAGGTGACACATGTCAAACCTCAAAACATCCAGTATTGGTTGAGTTTGACAGCTTTCATCCAAAACGGAGATATCGATGAGATCTATCACTTCTCTAAAAAAATTACTAGTCTAGGATCGTTATTTTCAGAGTTATAGCCCTTTTAAGTTTAACAGCTGTCGTCCAAAATGGAGACATCGATGAAATCTATCAGTTCTGTAAAACAAATACTAGTTTAGGATCATTAGTTTCAGAGTTATAGCCCTTTTAAGTTTGACAGCTGTCATCAAAAATTGAGACATCGATGAGATCTATCACATCTGTAAAGAAATTGCTAGTCTAGGATCGTTAGTTTCAGAGTTACAGTCCTTTTAAGTTCTACAGCTGTCACATGAAATTAAGATCTCTAAGAGATCTATCACTTCTGTAAAGAAACTACTCGTCTAGGGTAGTTTGTTTCAGAGTTATAGTCCTTTTAAGTTTGACAGCTGTGAACCAAATCGTTCTATAGTAGCAGTGGTGGAGAAAAAAACGTTGTTTCTTCCCGAAATCCACTCTGCAGATCCTGGTTGGAATTTCGGGAACATTATTCAGGGTTTTCCAATAGTTTTCCCGAAATCCTCACCAGTGGCGCCGGTCGGGTGGGGATATCAATCCTAAATAAAAAATAAATAATCCTACCGAACTATTTGTGTAAATTGGATGTCGCCAGAACTCTTGCCTATGGCTCTCCATCCCTGTTCCCCTCAATATCCTTTCTTTAAATTGATCCCAACTTCGTCCACCCACTCCATACCCTCCCCACACTTTACCTCACCCTCCCTTCACTACCCAACCCCACTCCTCCACTTCTTCTCCTCCCTCCCCTCACTTCCACCTCCCTTCTTTACCCATTCCCCCTTCCTGCTCTCTCCCTCCTCTCACTCCCTTCCCCTGCTTTACCCCACTCACTTTTCTCATTCCCCCCTCCCTCCTCACTTTACCTTCTCCTTCCCTTACCTTTCCTTTCTCTTTACCCACTCCCTCCACTCGCCTCTAACACGCCTCACTAACCCCCTCCCCGTCCCGTCACTTCCCCCACTGCCTTTCCCCCATTCCTCTCCCTCCCTGCACATCCCACTCCTCCCTCCCCTCAACTTCCTCTCCTCTATTCTCCCCTCACTGCCCCTCCACACTTACTCCACTCCCCCCCACTCCACACATTCAGCTCACTTTTAATCTTTGACACCTGCCACTTTGACACTAATTAATTAAGTCCGTCACCTGTATTTATGCGTATGACTGTACTTATCCCATGACAGTACTTTATACAAGTCTATAGATTAATGACAAGCAGTTAGGACACGAAGAAAAATTATTCCTCGTGGCCTAATCAGTTAGGCAAACTAGTTAGGCCACGAGGAAACGCCCGAAATACCTTGCAGGAAACGTGTGACGTCATTACGACAATTGCCGATTGATTCCACGAAGATAACCATCCTATCTGCATGTCATAGCGAATAAGGATGTACTTGCACAGCAATGTGCTTATTATTACGACGTCATACAGTGAGCATTGTTCATTGCCGGCGCGTCAGTATTGGCACGATGATGGATGAGGCAGCTGGGAGCTCCGCATTGGAATATTCTAATGCCGACGACATGTCAATTTATCACACTGATTATATACGGTTCCTCGGAACATGGGTCGGGATAAACGGTTTATTGTGGGATATATTGGTTCCGATGTCAATACAGATGCTTCCGTAAATAACCTTCCTATACATTTATGTATCTATCATAAAAGAAAATCTAAAAAAAATATTTGCTGTTCCTATAGGTGGATAAAGCTTCAGGTCGTGAACTAGTGATTTAGTTTTAGAATCTAAAATCTATCTTTTATCTATTTATCTGTTTAGATCATACACCACAAAATATTTTTATTATATTAGAAATATCTTCAGCATGCTGAGATAAATCAATACGTCAGTTCAATAAATGGTATGAGATACTCTCCCTGCCAAAAAACGTATATAATTAATATGTTTATTGAAATAAAATACAGTTACGTATATTCTCGGTTATTGATGTGTTTATTTCAATAAATTTAAGGCTGTAGCGATTTCCCGACAGCAATAAGTTATCCTTAGGCTTAGGTTTTACGGTAAAGACAGCTATGATAGATGACGGGCAGAGAAAAGGCTAACTTATTCCGGTTTCTCTTGGGTAGTGCGCGCTGCCCACATAACATTATACATATTTATGCCCGGAAACCTACCCAGTTGTATAAATGTTATATTAACTTCTGTTTACCGACATCTACATACAGAGTCGATGTTTATAAATATGAAAGATGCTAGAAAGTAATAAGTAATAGACAGTGTTTAGGTATCACATCAAAGTTTTACATATCATCTCGTAATATAAACACAGAAATATGATTAACATGAATTCACTCGATAGATAATAAAATCAAAGGTAACACTACTTTATGCTTAGAACATTGATTGGAAAGAGACCTCGGCACTAAAATATATCACAGATAGACCTTGAGAAAGAGCTTATTATGATTGAGAAAATGGCTAGACACTTTTTATTTCAAAGCTTTAGTTTTCCTAGAAATAAACAAAAACCGTAAATTTTGCTCCTGAGATGTATCATCTTTCCCGCTCTACTTTATCACGGATGAGAGGGACATAAAACTCACTGACACCCGGCCTTAAGTTTCCCCTGCACGGTAGCTCTTTTTATGGCAAATCTTTCAGTATCCAAGCTGTTCGATTGTGGAACACGCTGCCACTCACGATCAGATGTGCACACTTCCTAAAATCGTATAATAATAAAGTTAAAAAACTATATGTTGTAATATGATTTCATTTCCCCCTGGTTGGTTGATTTTCTCTCCATCCAAATGTTGTCTGGAAGAGATCACTCTTTAGCGATAAGACCGCCCATTATACAATAATATTTATTATGTTTTATCCATTTCAATTTGTAAATTTTTGGTGTACAATAAAGAGTTATCTATCTATCTAACAGTTGCAGTGCCACCCAAAACTTTGGACTGGAAAATCTAACGCGACACTGCATTGCGCTCTTCGCCCTGAGAAATTGGTTTATAAGTCTCATATACCAGTAATTTCATTGGAAACAGTGACCTTCAAACCAGAATAAAATAACAAATATTCCCCCATCACCTTTCCATCACCGTGCGACTAGACGATCAGCAAAGCGCCACCCTTTTATGGTTGAAATACCTCGCACAAGAACGAAGCGTTACGCTTCTTCATTTATTATAAGAACTGCAAAGGAGTGGAATGCCCTGCCCTCGTCAGTGTTTCCGGTAAATTATAACCCAGGTGTGTTCAAGTCAAGACTGTATAGGTATCTACTAGGCAAGCGTGCTACACCTTCGACCACATCATCGCTTTCCATCAGGTGAGATCGTGGTCAAACGATTGCTTAATCAGTAATAAAAAATAAAAAAAAACATACTACTGCTTGGCTGTAGTATGTATCTAGCAATGGTTTATTACTTCTGAGGCCTATCACTACACGCCACTACCAGTTGACGATATTTCATCGACTATCGACATCGGAACAGGATCGACTTCGATAAAAAAAATTGAGGATACCACGTGAACTTTTTCGTCGACTAAAGGCGTGAACTTTTTCGTCGACTAAAGGCGTGAACTTTTTCGTCGACTAAAGGCGTGAACTTTTTCGTCGACTAAAGGCAATCATTTCGATCAATTACCAGAAAATATTGTGGGCAAAATACGCAACAGATGAACTAATTCTACAAGGTGGCAAAAGTATTCACCCTATCGGGAGATATTCTCATTATTGCAAATGACGTCATATGTTTTCATGATTTTGTCCTTTGTGAAGTAAAATACACGTTGACAAATCATGGATACTACTACTATTCTACATTAAGGCGGAATAATTGACTAATGGTTTTTAATCCAGGCGTTCCCAAAATCGCTCGATTTGACCGCTGGGCCATTTCAGCGAAGATGACACCACCAGTCAATAAAATAAATTACAAAATTTGAATTTATGACTAGAGTACAGCCAATAAACTAATTCATCTGAAATCGATAAAATGTTATATTAATATTGACTGATTTAATTAGTAAGCACCCGTTTCTTACTGCATAACATTCAAGCCAAATAACACGTGTAAAAAAACAATAACGCTATGTTATAATCTAATAATAATTAGTTTATTCCTGTTACAGGAATAACACTAAAATTAAATTAGATTACACTAGACACTGCCAAAGCAAAAAAATAATAAGAATAGGAACAATAGGTACCTACTTGTTATCTTAAAAACTACACAAACATCCTATACCTTATTAACCTCCGAACTCGAAAAGTGAGGGGTGTTATAAGTTTAAGGTGTATATCCGTAAATCTGTCTGTGGCATCGTAGCACCCAAATTGTACCGAATTGAAGCAGTTTTTTTTTCTGTTTGAAAACTGATATTTACAAAGTCAAAGTATTTTATTGTAAATAGACAAAAATAATAGCACTTTTACAAGTCAAAATTAACATCTCATGAACAAGGAGATGGTTCTTCGCTATAATAGGGGGGAGGAAGGGGTTCAGGATCGTAGATCCCAAACCAATGGACCTGTTTTGATGCAGTTTTTTATTTTTAAAAGCTGATGTTTTGTAATGCTTCTTAGCTATAATTAATTGGGGGAGGGAGTTATATTTTTATTTTTTATTTTTCTTGTTACACGACTGCCCATGTAGCTATATTTCTATGTAAGTTTCCTTATTCCACCATAACTTTAAAAAGCCTGAACAAATTTAGACGTATGGGGTATCGTTAGAATCCTTACATCCCCCCAAGTAACATAGGCATATATTTTTTTTGAAAATTTATATTTTTGCTTCAGTATGGCTCCAGTATCAGTATGGCTCCAGTATCAAGTATGGCTCCAGTATCAAAGGAAAACAACTATTTTTCTTCGTATTTTACAATATGGGTATCAAATTGAAGGCACATAAGCACATTCCAACAGCATATAATTTATTGGCATAAGTTCATTTTTGTTTGTGTTTTAGATTCTAAGCTAGTAATTTTGGTATTGTTTTCAATGGAAAGTCCTTACACTAGCGGGACATAATACGATAGGGATCAAATCGTCCTTACCCTAATTTTCAAACCTGCAATTCGAACTTAAACATCTTATTTAAATTAACATCTTATATATATATATATATATATATATTTTTTTTATCTAGGTATGGGTATTAAGCTATCAGGCTAACCCCGGTGTGTTCAAGTCAAGAGTGAATAGGTATCTACTAGGCAAGCGTGCTACACCTTCGAACACATCATCGCTTTCCATCAGGTGAGATCGTGGTCAAACGATTGCCTAGTCCGTAATAAAAAAAAAAAAGAAAAAGTAAAATATTGAGTTGAATAAATGTCTCGTTACGCGACAGCATCTATCAAAGCTCTCTATGCAATGTAGAGTGTATCTATGTGAAGCTGATTCGCTTTTAGAAGGACTGCAGAGCCGCCTCTCGGCTTGTTTGAACATACGTGTTTACACTTGCAAACGGCTTTTGAATAACGTGAAAACATTTTCAAGTTCGTATTACCCGGAATAAGGTTAGTATGGAAAAGTTTATAATTAATATATGTAGTCGTATACACATACGACTTTCATTCAAAAATTGATAGCTAGGTACTGGAGCTACCATAATATTTTTGTTGAAAATTATGGTAGAAATGATGTCGTACAAAAGAGAATATATGCATAGAGATTATGTCATACAAAAGAGAATTGCCCCTAGCGTTCGGCTGGTGACAATTTACGTAAACCTGTCAATGTACCTAATAGAGTGCAAGTATTTCTGCCCAAAATCAAAGAGTTCTGTGCCAAAATGCAGGCGCATTTTAAAACAAAAATATAAGAGTACTTGAGCCTACATGCATAAAACATGTATTTTTTTCCACGCGCTGGCCACCACAGGCACACACCACAGCCCATTAAAAAGGTATATTTACGAGAAATTATCTCGCCGCTTGACTCCCTGCGCTCTGAAATTTAAGTTTTTTACCCGAGTACGGCGTAGCAAGGGAAGAGTAATGAGTTTAACAGTCTCTGTATGTATATATGTATGTGGATGTTCCACCATAGCGTCGCTCCTATTGGTCATATTTTGACAAGCGAGGTATCAATCGCTTCTTCTTTAGGCCAAAACTTCAGGTATAGAGTGTCATAAGCTATTACTTTTACCAGACTACGGCGAAGCAAAGGAAGGGTTATGTGTTATAAGTGTTAAAACTTAAAACCTGGTCCGATTTAGAAAAACAAGGTATCAATCGATTCGCCTTCATCGCAAGAGTGTCATAAGCTATTTTTTACCCGACCGTAGCCGTTTTTTCTTTTTTTTTTTTTTCTTTATACAGCACGTACTACTTACATATTTTATATGGAGTAGCAAACTGTTTCAAATACCTAATACGAAAAACATTAAACCTGAGTATGTTTCCGTTGGTATCCCTTTGTTTCGCATAACTTTAATAATACTAAATTAAAGTGGCATAATGAGTTAGGCGTAACTTTTAAGGACATAATATTAATTTTACATAAACAGTATTTGGCAAACTGTTAAGGTAAGCATAATGATCTTTTGGATTCTATATTATTTTGGACTATTATGGAGTCGCAAAATATAATCTAGATACTATACTGTGACAGTAGGATAAGGTGCGGCGGGGTGACCCTTGGGCCACCCGTAAGCCCAAATTTTTTTGCTACCAAATAATATGCTTGTTTATCGTTATGCTAACTTTAGATATGGTAAACACGACTATGCCTTAACATTTATGCGTAATTATTATTATACTAACACATGATTAAGATAAGTAAAATTATGCCACACTAAATTATGACATTATATTTTATGCGTATCGATACAGAACCGTTTCCATAATGTTATTAATTTTCAATGGATATTTTACCTGTCTAGCAGTGTCTAGGCTTATTTCAGAAAATTGTGCTGTTAAAATGAACTAAACTCTCTTTAAACGAGCTCGAACTTTTCCTCTGCAGGACTATAAACATATTCAAATTAAAATAAAACACAGATAAAGACAGATATTACGACATAAAGGGCGTCACAGACGACTAAGATACGATAATATTTGATGTTACGATATCTGCATATAAAATATTATCACATTACTCATATTTTATCACCCTGTATATAGAAAGCGGTGAAGAAATACGTGTGGCACCTAGGGCGGCCTGCGAGCGAATGAATAATTTCAATATATTATCGTATCTTAGCCGTGTGTGATAATCACACACGGTTAAGATATATACAGGCTTTCTATATACAGGGTGATAACATATGAGTAATACAGTTTCACTATTAGATTTATTAGATATCTCATCAGACGACGATTCTGATTTCGAATTTGATATTCAAATTGACAAAAAAAAACAATGAAGATAATTAAAAAAACAGGGTACATTAAATAAACTACTGTAAGTACAATAATATACTTTTTTTAAATCGTGTTTTTCTTTCTGTTAATCTGTCTGTACTTATGTTCCTGGAATAACACGTAACTTTTAACCTAGAGAAAAGCCATGGGCACAGCCAATTAAACCAATAACAAGCACTAATTAAAAATGTATATAATCCCCCGACGTCCCACCCCCATTATAGCTATGAATCATCTTGTTTACCCCAGCTTTCAAACATAAAAAAAACTACAGCTAAATCGGTCCATTTGTTGGGAAGCTACAATTTTCACCCCCCTTTTCTTTCTCACCTCCCCCTTCCCTGTCCCCAAATGTCTAAGAAACATCTCGATAATATCAGCTTTCGAACAGAAAAAACCGCATCAAAATCGGTCCATTCGTTTGGGAGCTACGATGCCACACAAACACAAACACACACACACACACACACACACACACACAGTGATACACACCCTAAACTTATAACACCAGTATCTTTGTTTAGGGGTATATTAATATATATTTTGTATCTGTTACGATATATTTCGTATCTTAAGATGACATCTTTTAATAAATTCCATATCGCTCGATATCTTAAGATACTGTAAGATGCAAATATATATTATCTTCGCCGTTTGTGATGGTTCATATAAATTGTATAGCGAGCGATATTTTATCTTAAGATAAAATATTATCGTATCTTAGCCGTCTGTGACGCGTTTTACTCGTTAGTAAAGCGATAAGCCAGCATCGCGGATATTCGCGCGGACCGCAGACACGATATAAGCATAATAATGAAAGCACATCGGACATTCGAACCCATGTACTTTGCCGCAGTAAACACAAAGTAGATAAACTATTACTAAAGGAGCAATTCAAAAGCAACTTCGAGGTAGTTTTTACTGCCGCCGCTTCAGCAGTAAACCGATAAGCACCGACAACACAGTGCCAGATATAAGCACATGAAAGCAAAGCACATTGGAGACTCGACATTCCATTTCCTCAATAATTTGGCACAATTAACAAAAGTAGATAAACTAATTAAAGGATAAATTCCAAACCAACTAGGTCCTATGCCACTTAATCAATAAACCGTTTCCCCGCGCTTCCGTCAACACAGTTGCCGAAATTCACGCGGACATGTGATAAACACATAAAACCAAAGCATATTAGAGACCCGACATTCCATTTCCTCAATAATTTGCCACAATTAACAAAAGTAGATAATTAAAGGACAAATTCCAAACCAACTAGGTCCCATGCCGCGTCATCAATAAACCGTTACGCCGCGCTTTCGTCAACACAGTTGCCGAAATTCGCGCGGACATGTGATAAGCACATAAAACCAAAGCACATTAGAGACCCGTCATTCCATTTCCTCAATAATTTGTTACAATTAACAAAAGTAGATAAACTAATTAAAGGACAAATTCCAAACCAACTAGGTCCCATGCCACTTCATCAATAAACCGTTACGCCGCGCTTCCGTCAACACAGTTGCCGAAATTCGCGCGGACATGTGATAAGCACATAAAACCAAAGCACATTAGAGACCCGACATTCCATTTCCTCAATAATTTGCTACAATTAACAAAAGTAGATAAACTAATTAAAGGACAAATTCCAAACCAGCTAGGTAGCTATTACTGCCACTTCATCAATAAACCGTTACGCCACACTTCCGTAAACACTGAGCTCGGTCTTCATTTCCCCTCATCCATTCTCTTCCGGCCGCTTTTCGCAGGTCGTCACTCCACCTGGCCACAGGCCGTCTTACACTACGTTTGCCTAAACGTGGTCTCCACTCGAGAACTCTTCTGGAAATGTGACCAGCCCACTGCCAATTTAGCTTGCTTATCCTAAGAGTTATGTCGGTCACCTTGGTTTTCCGTCGGATATCTTCATTACGAATCTTGTCCTTAAGAGAAACTCCAAGCACAGCTCCGGGTATAGGCTATCTACAGTAGTCGCAAGGAACCTTTGTGGTTGTGAAGTTAGGCTCTGTGAAAGATTGCGCAGGTACTGTAGTGAGGATAAAACAGCATTAAGTAAGAGCGAGATAGATGATGCGAAAAACGTAAGCGAGTGAAAGAGGCAGTTACACAATGCTCAGTTAAGAGGATAAAGCTGCATAAAGTAAGCGAGATAGATGATGCGAAAAACATAAGCGAGTGAGGAATGCAATTATACAATGCTGTCTTCACTTTCAACATAGGGATTTGCGCCTGAAAAATAGCAGCTTGCACAGCGATTTGCAGACAGCTTCCGAACCACAAAGATTCGTTGTGCCTACTATACAATAATATTATAAAAAGGAAGGATTAGTTTTTTCATGTGTTTGTATGTGCGTTTGTTTGTAATGGATAAACTCAAAAAACAGTGAAACGATTTAAAAAAAAAAATCACTTAAAGAAAGCTAGATTATCAGCGAGTAACGTCGAACGTTCATTATTTTTCAAAACTTATATATCCCTACGAAAATTGCAATAACGTAACGCAAGGTTTTATCAATTAGCCTATAAAATTGACAATTACTCGCTTTAGGGAACGGAATGACATGTTGCCAAGGAAACGAAATAATAACAAGTCTGTCAAGTACTTGAGCAATAATGCAGTTGTTTATGGTCAAAAAGCACCACAGTCGTTGCTGCTAAAGATTTTGAATTACGCTTACTTGCGGTTTTTTTAGAAGTTACGACGGGAATAATAATACTAACAGTAAGAAAAATGCCGCGAAGTGAGCGCTGTCCGTGCAAAGCCGGGGCGAATCACTAGTAATGCATAAAAACAAAAAATACCGTAACGATACAAAAAAAAACTTTCATCTATAGAAAGCTACTTTATCAGTGAGTATAATGGGCTGTATTTGCATTGTAACCCAAGTTATCAAAAATTAGTATATGAAAATGACAATTACTTGATGTAAGGAACGGAATGCCATATTGCCTTGGAAACGAAATAATAACAAGTCTGTCAAAAAGCACTGCGAGGGTTGCTGCTATACTTTTGCATTGGTTTGTTTTTTCTTCAAATTAGTCAATCAAATCACGGGTAGAATCATATACAAATAAAAAGAAGCCCTTAGCTACCCGTGCGAAGCCGGGGCGCGTCAGTAGTTGGTGATAAAACTAATAAAAACCGTACCTGAATAGGGTCAATAATCTATACTAATATTATAAAAGCGAAAATAACATTTTCACGATGAAACGGCTAACTGAATTTTGGTATGGAGATAGTTGAACCCTGGTTATGTTATATTTATGGACTGCACAGCACAGGTTTTAACAAAAATATATTAAGACGGACTGAACTTACTTTATTAGGATTATCCCTAAAGACTCTATGTCCATATTCATGTCATATGCTTATTCACAAATGACCACTTGACGATAGCTAATTTATCAACAGCTTTGTTAATCGCGCGCGGGCGCCACCTGAATGTTTTCAACGACCAAGGCAAAGATTTTGTTTTTCGCTTACGACCAAGGCGACGACGCCATCTTGTCAATAGTAGTCAACTCGACAGACGAACTTATTATTTTCAATTAAAAACTGTGGATGTTCCCCGCGATTCTATCCCTTGGGAATGATTTTTAAAAAACTATTAGGCACATTTTGTTTTATTTTAAGGCACTGATGTAGTAGGTAGTTTTATAAACAATGTATTTTTTTAACCATCATGGGTTGTTTTATTGAATAAGTTTGCAAACTAATAGTTAGGTAAGTACAAAACCCCTTCGCAAGGGATAGTCGAAGTGGATTTATGGAATAATACCTTCTTAATAAAATTCAACAAATGCTGTTAAACATGTTAGAAGAAAAAACAAATATGACTGATGTAAGTCCAATGTCTGAAAAAGAAAAAATATATATCGTATAGTAAATTCAGAAGTCTGTGATACGAGTATGTCTATGATAGGATACGAAAAACTTTAGCTAGGTATTATTTTAAATTACCTTGGGATTTCCACTCGCACAAATAATTCAACTAGCTGTGCTCGCGGCTTCGCACGCTTGTTTATCTCTAGGTTTACTACTAACTGCGATTTGAATGAAATGCGTATTAGACTAAGCGCTATTAGATCGTCTCATGTACCTAAAATACCAATATACCATCATTTGATCAAAATTCGTTCAAAAGTCAAATAATTTTTTATCAATTGCTCGGCATCTAATCATCGGATTAAGATACCGAGTACACCAGTTTTTAAGTCCATTCCTAAGCTATGCAACAGTGATCCGCACCGCATCGCAATCAGTCCAGTATTTTTGACGTGATGCGCGAACAAAAATACAGTCAAACTAACAAACTATCAAACAAACAGACAGACACGAGATACAAAAATGTTATATTTAAGTACCCTAGAGCTTTTTTTCTTATCTTCTTTGTTTAATCCTATTCGTTCTTATTGCTATATTATAAGTATAGATATGTTTTTGAATAATACGTGTTCTCTTAGTTTGTAATGAAGAGGTAAAACTGTAATTTTTATGACTGAAATATGCCTTTTTGCTGATTGTCTTTTTCATCCCTTTAGCATCAACAGTTTGAAAAACGCTGAACACTTTTCCTTGTTTGCAATGGAAAGTCTATACAATAATTTGGAAATCTGTAACTTGAACTGTTTTGGAGACATGTGGACTAATCGAATTTTATTACCAAAACTATAGATTATTTTCACCCACACACGAAAATCGGGCGTCGGACTATCTAATATTTAATGTGAAATTCCGTTTCAAAATCTCTTCTTATCCTACATATTTAATATAATAGGAATGACAATTTCAAGTTCATAATAGCTCTGGCGGTTTGGCCTGTGCGATGATTATTAGAACCGAGCTACTTTTTGATAAGTATAGATAATCCAAAATGTGAATAAATTGGAACATCGAACTCAGTCGGACAACTTCGACTAACTTGTCACAATATAACATGGTCTATTATTTAGGTTTTTAACAAGCTTATATCTTAAAATATATAACTTATAAGAAGATAGAAGCTTCTTGGTTTTTAAACCACTTCAAACAAGTTTGTTTTATTTTTTATTACCTACTAGGCATTCGTTTGACCACGATCTCACCTATGGCTATCCACATCATCGCTATCGATGATGTGGTCGAAGGTGTAGCACGCTTGCCTAGTAGATACCTATTCACTCTTGACTTGAACACACCTGGGTTATATTTTACCAGAAACACCTGGGTTATATTTTAACTATTGACCCATGCACCCCACGCTTTTTTTTAAATAAATCATTTTTTTCTTATTTACACTATTAAAATTTATTTTCTATTTTTAAGTTTGGTTTCTATATAAAGCGTGTTTTTTAGTTTTTCTAAACTATTATTTATTATCTACTTTTTTTTTTCGAATTATTGTATTGTCATCTATCTTTGACATGTGTGCAAAATTGCGTCCAAAGGAGTCGGTTACAAACATAAAAACATACAAACATACAAGTGAAGCTAATATAAAGCGTATAAAAAAGGTCTGTACTACTTAAAATAAGCTACTGAACAAGAATATAATATTTTTTAAATCGTGTCTGTCTGTTTTTTTGTCTGTATGTTTGTTCACGCATCACGTAAAAACTACTACACCGATTGCGATGCGGTTTTGGATAGCTTAGGGTTTGACTTAAAAACTGGTGTACTTGGTATCTCAATACGATCAATAGGAGCCGAGCAATCGAAAAAAACTTTTTAGGAATTTTGATCAAATTTTGGTACTCGTATATTGGTATTTTATGTTATGTACTTTTAACCTAGAGAAATGAACACGCGTGCGAAGCCACGGGCATCAGCTAGTACCTAATAATACTTGGATCGGCACAGCAAATCTATAGAGATCAGTGTGGCAACTGCACTAACATTTGTTTTTCAGTCTGTACGGTCGTATTTTATTTGCGTCGTCCTTTTTAAAAGTTTTTTTTAACTTTGTATGTATGTATGTATGTATGTATGTATCTATATATTTTGTCGGTCATCTTGCAATTTAAATTTCGAGCACTTTCCGATTAGCTATCCGGCTGAAACTTTCAGGGTAGGTCACGAACTGATGACAAAGCAATAAAAAAAAGAAATATATAAAATAAAATAAAAAACTTTAAATCGTAAAAACACCATAAAAATAATAATAAGAAACTTAAGAATGTAAAAAGTGAAAATGCAATTAAAAAAACAAAAAAGTAATAAAAAAATAAAAATAACATAGAATATGACATTCATTAAACAAAAAGCAAGCAAAACCTTTTTTTTTTTTTAAATCTTTCTTATTATTTTGTGTACGTAGCTGCACGTACATATTTATTGGCATTCGTATCAACTTACTTATGAATATCTAGAGCGAGATGATAGCACTACTGGTATGTGGATCGGACACAAATCTTTTGTTTTGTGGAAAGGACATAAGGCGTTTTTACACCATTACCTAAAAAAAGGAGTGTAATGTTTTTAGAATTCATGTATGTTTGTATGTGTGTTCCACTATTAATTTTAAATGCCTGAACAGATTTGGACGTATGGGATATCCTTAGAATCCTTAAATATGGCAGCAGTATGGCTCCATTTTCAAATGAGAAAAATATATTTTTCTTTGAATTTTACAATATGTGTATCAAATTGAAGGCCTTGATGAGCACATTTCAACAATGTATAATTTATTGGCATAACTAAAAACATGTCACTAAAAAGTATACAATAAAATCAATACACAATAAAACAAAATAATGTACTGACATTAAATGTCGTTAAAACTATGTATATCCCGTTTTCCTTGAGGTCAGATTTTCTTCCACCGTCGACCTTATCCATAACCGCCCATGTTTGTGATCCAGGATTTCCTAATTGCTCCTGTCCTGCTCTTCAAAGAACTGACAAAATGAAATACCTAGGTGTTATTATAGATCACACACTTACCTTTAAGCCGCACCTTGACAACCTTGTGACCAGATTACGTAAACTCATTTATATTTTTAAGGGCTTGCGACATACTGCTGACCGTAAAATTGTCAAAATGGTATATTTTGCCCTATGTCAGTCTCTAGTTGACTACTGTATTGTCTCTTGGGGTGGTGCTGCCAAAACACATCTGATTGAGGTTGAGAGAGAGCAACGTGCGATATTAAAAGTCGGAGCTTGTCTACCCTTCCGATATCCTACTGTTGACCTTTACAAAGAATGGGAGGTCCTAACTGTCAGGCAACTCTTCATTTTTCACACTGTCCTCAAAAAACATTCTCAACTCGAATACAACCCTGAACTTATGAAAGACAAGCGCAGAAAGGGCACTGTCTGTCAGGCACCTTTACAAAATACAGCCAGGTCACATAATTTCTTCTGCTTCCAAGGTCCTTATCTATATAATAAGCTAAACAAAATTCTAAATTTATACCAGCTACACCGCCATAGTTGCAAACAAACTCTCTTTAAATATCTCAAAACTTTGGACTATGATGAAACTGAAAAACTACTGAAACCTTCAGTTTAATAATAATTATAGTTTTTCCTCTTTTTGTCTAATAGTTTCTTTAGCGTGCTTCAATTTGATTTGACTTATAATGATCTCATTTTAGGATGTCAACCTCTTTACACCGCAATGGTACCATTCTTCTAAATTTCATAATGATCCAATAAATGATCATTATTTAACATTTTATAACGCCAACTTTCGGTACATAACGATGTAAATAAGCCTAAGCACCTCTAATCTACTGTTTGTAACTTAATAGTTCCATTGCTTGCCTTTTTTCTCATCATTAGATGTATTTTAATGTCAATTTTGAGTCTGCTTGTAAGAAGTATGAAATCACTTGTAACTTTACTACTGACTCTCATTTTATATCTCGAATACACAAACACGGACACGTTCACCACGCGCACCACAGCTACACTCACATACATATCACTACACAACACTCACACAGCCTTCTCGCCGCTCGGAACAAATATGTAGCTATGTTTATTATTTTTCTTCTACCCACAAAATTAAATAATTGTTTATTTAGGATGGAGATGCCAAGATAATTTTCTTCCCACGGGAGGGGATCCTGGTGACCTGCAGGTTTTTTTAAACCTATTTCAGGCACCAGATCCTCACAAAGCTGGGTTTGTTTTTTACTTCTGTCTGATCGCAATTACCGTGTAACCATTTGTGAGGAAAAATAAATAAACTTTTGATTTTTTGAATAAAAATATATATAAATATAATCAATAAACATATAGACTGCCCAGCCTACAACGACCTAAAAAGTCAAAAACAAAAGATAAATAAAAAAACCATTGCATTGCAAACCTCTTACATTAAAAAAAAAGTGTGCAAACCTCTTACATTAAAAAAAAGTGTTCAACAGAACGGTCCCCCAACAGTAATGATAATTTTATTTGTCTCTTGCTCTTGTTTTTGACTTTTTAGTTCCTTTTTGGCAGAGCAATAGTGTTTTTTTTTCAGTATTGGTCGAAAACGGCTCGACACCAGCGACGGCACATGAAAATCTGCCGGCCAGTGGATAATAGCCGTCATTTATTTGCATATATTTATTAACGCCCCTATTATCGTGCCGTCGCCATCCAATGGTGGAAAAAGTTCCATTATGGTTAAATAAAACCATACAAGTCACTGTTATTGCTCAATTTATAACATTAAAAAGCTCGTTGTAAAATAAAAGCATATTAGAGTAAGTAATTAGGGAGGTATCTAGTAATGTAATACTTTACAAATCTATTTTTTCAAGTTTAATAGATAGATAGCTATATTTAGATACTAGCTTTCCCGCCCTCGACTTCGTCCGCGAGGACTACTGCATATCGCAAAAAAGCAACTTGTTCTTTTAGGATATTAAAAACCAATGCAAAAGTAGGTATAGCACCAATGCTCTTGAAGTTTTTTGACAGACTTTTCATTTCGTTTCCATGGCAACCGTTCCTTACAGCGAGTAATCAACATTTTCCATTTATCCCGTGGAAACTTACAATTTTCCGGGATAAAAAGTATCCCATGTTTTATTCTAAGGTATAAGCATCTCCATTCCAAATTCCATTAAAATCCATCCAGCCGTTATCGCGTGAAAGCTCTCCAAACAAACAAACAAACAAACAAACAGACAACGTTTCACTTTTATATATTGGTATGGATGAGATTCTGCTGTATATTTCACTTGGTTGTTGGATTTTAGTACATATGTTTATTAATTCTCTCTTTCTTTGGCGTATTGCCTCTAAAGCTTCCCCTGCTTTTATTTATATACTAGCTTTACCCGCGGCTTTGCCCGCGCGATCATTTCATTTAATACGTGTTATTCCAGGACCAAAAAGTACATTTCTTTAAAATTCGTTCAGCCGTCAAATAGTTTTATTATCGACTAGCAGTACCCGCTTCTTCGCACGCGTGGTCTTTTCTTTACGTTCAAAGTACCTTATTGTGCTTTTCCAGGACCAATATACCAACATTTGAACAAAATTTCTTCAGCCGACAAAAATACTTTATCAATTGCTCGGCTTCTAACTCACAGGATTGAGATACCAATTACAGCAGATTTAAATCAAACCCGAAGCTATCTAACAATGAAAACCGCATTGCAATCGGTCGCGTAGTTTTTACGTGATGCGTAACACGACGTGACGACGTCAACTTGAAGTGGCTTGAAGATCTTGCTCTTGGTTACTCAGTATTCTCTCGATTTTATAACAACTTCACAATATATACAAAACTGTTCAGGAAATAATTTATTATTAAGTATTGTCACAGAGTTTTTATACCAAAAATACGGATTAACACGTATGAAATTATTATCAAATATTTAAAGATATAATCAACTTATATTTAAAACAGGTCGGTTTTTAAAATTCGGTTTTGCTAATCCAATCAATATGGGAATGACCGGTTATTTGAATTTAGAATTAACTAGCTGTACCCGCGGCTTCGCACGCGTGGTCTTTTCTTTAGGTTCAAAGTACCATAATGTGCTATTCCAGGACCAATATACCAACATTTGATCAAAATTTATATATCCGTTAAAAATACTTTTATCCATTGCTCGGCTTCTAATTCACCAGATTGAGATACCAATACACCAGATTTCAAATCAAACCCTAAGCTATAGATAGCTTATCTATAGTTTAGATTGTTAAAACAATGAAAACTGCATTGCAATCGGTCCAATAGTTTTTACGTGATGCGTGAACAAACAAACATACAGTCAAACAGACAGAGCGAGAGGTTTTTTTTATATTCATGTTCAATACCCTTTGTAAGCACCCAATAGCATCTTTTTATTTATCTTCTTTTTACAGCCTTTTTCCTACCTATTGCTACCTATTGCTTTATTATAAGTATAGATATATGACTGTGTCAATTTGCATCAAAAAATCCATCTAGTAGTTTCAGCATGGTACGTGTTCTTTTTAATAACTTTCAACCCCTATATTGCGGAGACCCTTTAATTTTTCGGGATAATAAGTATCCAATGTCCTACCTGGTAGTATGTACTCAAATCATACAAAGTTTCATTTGAATTTGAATAGTTTGAATAGTTTATGTGCGATGCGCGATCAAGATACGGACAAACAGACAGACAGAAAGACAAAAATAATAAGTAAAACAGTTTTGGCTTCAGTATCGAATATAGAGAACCATCCAAAAAATATTATTTATTACTCAAATACTATCATAACTTTGGACCCATATCCCGCAGAAGCCCTTTAGTTTTTCGGGATAAAACGTGTCCCATCATATAAATTAAGACGGTGCCAAGTTGCATCAAAACCCGTCCATTAGTTTCAGCGTGGTACGTGTTGTTTAAATAAGTTTCAACCCCTATTTTGCGAGAACCCATTAATTTTTCGGGATGTAAAGTATCCTATGTCCTACCTCGTAGTATGAACTCAAATCATACCAAGTTTCATTTTAATTCATCCAGTAGTTCCGGTGGCGTGATGCGCATCCAACAAAAATGAAAAAACATACAGTTTAGGGTTCACTACCGAACTTAGAGTAAACACCAAAAAAAAACACTAACTGTAATGTACAGAATTTGGACCCATATCCCGCAGGAACCCTTTATTTTTTCGGGATAAATAGTATCCATAATTTTCCCCCGGACATTGCAACAATAGCCTTGGTCTGGTGCGGAGCTTTATCTTTTACCCTTCTTATAAGCTATGTCTGCGCCAAGTTGCATCAACATCCGTCCAATAGTTTCAGAGTGCTATGTGTTCTTTTAAAGAATTTTCCACCCCTATCCTGCAGGAACTCTTTAATTTTTCGGGATGAAAAGCTACGAATGAAAAGTATCCAATGTCCTACCTCGAAGTATGAACTCAAATCATACCAAATTTAATTTGAATTCAGTGAGTATTTTCGGCGTAATGCACTGCCAAGGTACAGACAGACAGACGGACAGAAGACAGACAAAACAAAAATTTCAAAAATACAGTTTTGGCTTTAGCAATAAATAAAGAACGACCTCCAAAAAAAATTACATAACATTTTCAATTTACAGAATTCGGGACATTATCCCGCAGGAACTCTTTATTTTTTCGGGATATAAATTATTTTCAATTTTTACCCATTATAATTATAAACTATGACTGTGCCTAGTTGCAACAAAATCCGTCCAGTAGTTTCAGCGTGATTCGTGTTCTTTTAAATAACTTTCAACGCCTATCCTGCGGGAACCCTTTAATTTTTCGGGATTAAAAGTATCCTATGTCCTACCTCGTAGTATGAACTCAAATCATACCAAGTTTCATTTAAATTCATTCAGTAGTTTCAGCGTGATGCCTAGCCAAGATACAGACAGACAGACAGACAAAATGAAAAAAATACAGTTTTGGCTTTAGTATCGAATATACAGTATCCTCCAAAATAAAATTTCAAAATATCTTCAATGTTTAGAATTGGACCTGTTACAGTTTTACTATAAGTATAGATTGCTCCGCATCTAATCATTGGATTAAGATACCAAGTACCCCAGTTTAAGTCAAACCCTAGGCTATCCAACAGTGAAAACTGCATCGCTATCAGTCTAGTAGTTTTTACGATATGCGTGAATAAACATACTATTTCGTTCATATTGCTTTATCTACACTAATATTATAAAGAGAAAAGATGAGAGAAGAAGAACAAACAAACAAACAAACAATCAATGTTTGTTTGTTTGTAATGGATAAACTCAAAAAATACAAACCCAAATTTTTAAAATTCTTTCACGTAAACAAAGCTAAGTTATCAGCGAGTAACACTAGAAGGATTTTATTTAAAAAAAATATATAATTTCCTTCGAAAACTGCAATAATGAAACCCGAGGTATTAAATTTTGCAAAAAAACTTGATTACTTTGTATCACAAACCAAAGAGTATATAAATACTACGTAAGATCACAAAATACGAAGGAGATACGGGTCTTTGTATATTGAACGTTACCATGGAAAAGAAATCATAGAACATCTAATAATCATTGACATAGGAAATACTCTATGCTAATACGACGGCTACTTGACGGCTGGTTGGTCTAGTGGCTAGTAGTAGTAACCCTAGGAACGAAATCAAACGTTCGCTTGTTCGAATCCTGCAAGGGGCAATCATTTGTGTGATAAGCAGAAATATTTGTTTCCGAGTCATGGATGTTGATATTCGATATGTTTATCCGTTATCTAGTGCCCACAGTACAGGGTATCCTAGTTTGGGGCTAGGTAATTGGTGTGGAATTGTCCTGAATATATTTATTTATTTATTTTAATAATACACGAAATAGTAACCATAATTCAACCTCCTTGCGTTAAACAGAATAATACTATAGACGAAATGGTACGTTAGTATAAAACCTAAAACATAAGCATTTTGTGTAAGAAATTGTTGTTGTTCTATTTGTCCAAAGAAAGCACCTACTAATTTTATCTTCCTATATATCTACCCATCCGAAGCCGGGGTGGGTCGCTAGTTATTAGTATAGATAGATTACTCAACAACTCTTTTATCTAGGCTAGGGCAATAAAGTCGACGCAGCCGAGTCGACTCTACGGTAATAAACCATAACAAGCCCTTCATTTTATCCTAGAACAGTAACAACAATTAAATTATGTGTATAGTAGACGGGAATCGTACGTGCAGATCCATTTTCGGAGCAGACTGTATAAATTAATCGAAAAGACGGAAGAAAATTTGAATTTCCTTTAGCTGAATATGCGGTTTTAAATTTAGGCATTGACTTTCTTCGTGCGATTGCTGACTTCTTTACTGCCTCAACTTTTATTCGGGGTAGTTTTTTAGGGGTTTTTTATTCAGACAAGTTCTTACATCTGACTGCTATCTGACAAAATGAGATCAAGTTAAGATCACAGACTATCAGGATACTACGTGTGTCTTGACGTGCTTTGTTCATTTAAAAAAAAAACTGAATGGATTTAATTATTTTAAATCACTGGCTGATCACTTAAGCCCACCAATCTGGAACAATCTAAATGCGGACCAATGACTCTTCCATCCCCCATTTAATAATTAGCTAAACGAGATTCCGCAAACATTATCAAAAAAATATGTATCTTACTAGGTTTCACCCGCCTGGATTATTATGATGATAAGTAGCCTATGTGTTAATCCAGGATATAAGTTATCCTGGTACTAAATTTTATCAAAAACGGTTCAGCCGTTTGAGCGTGAAGGAGTAATAAACACAGTCAGTCGCTTCTAAAGATAGATGGCGCTAATCGGTTTTTATCTATTTTATGTCGTTTTGTATGGACTGTCAGTTCTAATGAATGGAGTTCAGCATCGCTATCAATATGATAGTATTAATTTTAAAAACTCTATGCTCTGATTGGCCTGTTTACGACAGTGGCTACAATTTAAACATTAACCCTTTTACTTATAAAAAGTTATGCAATCGTTATGCAATGATTAGTAATTCTGCGCAGTACAATATTGTACACTAATCAGTACTTAAACATTGCATACCTTTTTATAAGTAAGGGGGTAAGTGTGAAGTGTGATGATCATCTATCACTTCACACTCTCACCTTTACACTTCCTATAATGATAAAAAAACACTACGATACAGAACGCTACTCGCACATTTTTCTCGTAGTTATGGCAGAACCATTAAGCAGTGACAAAAACAGAACATCGTCCCGCTGGCATTTATCTTCCACGGAGAGTTATAAAGGGCATAAATAAAGCAAAACCTATAAGGCTTTAAAGCAACAATGAAAAATACGAACCGTTTTACGTCGAGCAGGGGGGTGGGGGGCGGCACGGCGGGCGAGCAGGAACAATGCGTCGCTGGCGAGAGCACCACTGCACAGATAAAAAAATACATGAACAACCGTTCCAATTATTGACGTGGCCAGGAGACGAGACCGAGTTACGCTCGTGTGTCTAACTTTTGCGTTATGCTTTTTGTTGAGCGTATCCTGTGCCTAGCTTAATATAGACAAACTTTTTATAGGTAGATCTGCAGTCACCTGCGTTAGATGTATGAATAGGGTGGGCTTCTTGCTGGGTAAGAAGTAGGGAATGCGTGGTAGTTTTCAGTAGAAATAATAAATTACAGACTTGAGATTTGTCCTTTGTTGTTACTTCTTGGCAGTTTGTTAAATGGTACGAAGAGAGTAAAGCAGTTCAGATTGGTCCAAATAGAGATGGAAAATGCAAAGTTACGTTAAATAGTTTGACATGAAATAAAAATACCTACGTTAGTACAAAATTAGCGCAGTTATTGTTTTAAAACATTCAGTTCATCATGTAACAATCAATTGAATCCCTTTTATCTATCTAGCTACCAAACCCTCCACAATGACCTTCTGCAGTAGATCAGACTTCTAATAAAATATAAGGAAGGAATCCCAGAAATCGATTCCCGCCGGAAATGCAAAGGCTCTGAGATATATTGCTTTCGAGATATTCCAATATTACATTATGTAGTGGCGTCGGGCGTGAAATGAAAATCATAAGCGCGTCCTGACTTTAAATTGAGATGAACGAACATCTACAATAATAATTCTAATATTAGTTACTTTATATAGTATTGTGACTTCATGTAAGCTGTCTCTACTCATCTATATCCATACTCTATGATTGATGTATAAATTACTTTACCTCAATGTACTCTATACTTAAAATAAAGTAGAAAGCACCAAAAAAATGTGTACAACGAAGATATACTAAAAAAAAGTCTAGGGTACTTAAAGTAAGCTACTGAACATGAATATAACATATTTTTAAATCGTGTTGTTCTTTTTGACTGTTTGTTCGCACATCACGGACCGACGACACGATCACGAATCGACACAAATGACACGAAACTACTGGACCAATTACTATGAGGTTTTTCCTGTTGGATAGCTTAGTTTTTGAATTAAAAACTGGTGTACTTGGTATCTCAATTTGATGAGTAGAAGCCGAGCAATCGATAAGAAAATATTTGACGACTGAATGAAATTTGGTATGTTGTACTTTTTGTCCTGGAATAACACATAGGTAAATTATAACCCAAAGAAATGACCACGCGGGCACAGCTAGTATTGAATAAATAAGAATTATTAAAAAAAAATAATAAAGAAAAGCTTTTACTGGTTCTTTTTTTTTGTTGCTTTATAACTTTTACGTTTTTAAATACATTTTTTCTTTGTTTCCTTGCTTTTTTTCTTTTTGGCTTTTCACTTTTATTATTTATAAGTTTTTTTGCAGCATTGTCATCGGTTTACTACTTTTCGGCTACCCTGAAGTTTCAGCCAGATAGCTAATCGGGAAGTGCTCGAAATTTGAATTGCAAGATTACAGGACAGACAAAATACATACTTAGATAGATACAAGTGAAGTTAAATAAAAGCTTTTAAAATAAGTTTGCTCTCTTTTTGAAGACTCTAAGATCGTAACGACTTGATACAATGGCAAACATTTTATGTTACGTAGCAAAAATAGAATATTCTTAGTATAATAGACAAGGAAAAGCTAGCTTTTTTTAATTCAAAGAAAAATATCACCCCATCTTTAACATAACAATAAAAATCTTTTAATTACGCGGTTTACATCCCATTTTAGATTCAATTAAAACATTAACATACCATTTTAAACCTACGGGTAAACCTCTTTCATGCCGAG
Organism: Alsophila aescularia; assembly: GCA_946251855.1. NCBI lineage: Eukaryota > Metazoa > Arthropoda > Insecta > Lepidoptera > Geometridae > Alsophila > Alsophila aescularia. The sequence goes on along the minus strand of OX276373.1, from coordinate 23,273,484 downwards.
CTTGTTTTACATGACTGAGCACGAATCAGGGTGAAAAAAAGAATCTGAAAATGTGGGCTCATTTCATTATACCGTATAGACGGAATATCTTGCATATGTGTGTGGAGACGGAGTCTATAGGCACAGTACACATATTTTGTGGTATAGGTTGACTTTTAACACACTTGTCCTTCATGTTCTGCTTAACGGCTGGTAGTTTTTACTGGAAGGAATGATTTAGTTCTAGGCGATATTGAAATGTCCACTTCATACCTGTGGTTGGCAATTTGTTGAACTCGTCTGTTTATAAACGGCGTCATGTGTTTATAAATATTCGTAATTGAGCCTAAAAAACGCAGTAGATTAGTAAGATTGACATGAATGCTTTTATATAAACATTTGTATGTTTGCAAAATTCTATAATTGTTAGAATTAAGCCTAAAAAAGCAAAGGTTAGTTAGATGGACATGAATGATTTTAGTACTTCGTCAGTTTACAAAATACTATATTTGATAGAATTGAGCATAAAAAACGCAGTAGATTAGTTAGATTGACATGAATGATTTTATATAAACATTTGTATAGTTTGCAAAATACTATAATTGTTGGAATTAAGCCTAAAATAGCAGTATGTTAGTTAGATGGACATGAATGATTTTATATAAACATTCGTCAGTTCACAAAATACTATATTTCATAGAATTGAGCATAAAAAACGCAGTAGACTAGTTAGGTTAACATAAATAATTTTGGATAAACATTCGTCTTTTTACAAAATACTACATTTGATAGAATTGAGCCTAAAAACGTAGCAGGTTAGTTAGGTAACATGAATGATTTTAAATAAACATTCGTCTGTTTGCAAAATACTATAATATTTTGATAGAATTGAGCCTAAAGTAGGTTATATAAGTAGGTTTTAGAGAGTGCGTCTATAATTTGCTTTCGACATGTGTACATGGGCGAGCGTTTATTAACAGACGACACCGTTTGTAAACGGGTGAGTTTTACAAATTGCTTGTGATATATCTACCTAATATGAAGTAGATAGATTAAGTAAAGATTTAACAAAAAATATCAGCTTCATGTTAACTCGCAGTTTGTTTAACACAGCATCCACTCAAATAATCAAAGCATCCACTCTATATTTTATGTACGGAGGTATAAAAAGCATTTAAATGCAGGTGCTCATCGTGTAGTTACATATTAATAATTCGTATAGTAGCTAGTTATATTGCTTTTCTATAGACAATTTCATAAAAGATTAGTTAGAGTTAATACTTATAAGAGACGTGTGAGAATTTAAAAGTTGATATATCTGTTGAACAAATTTTAAAATGAGTGAAAAATCTACGCCTGTACCACAATGAACGAAGGTTAAAAGAAGGATCAATGCTTTGCCATTTCAAAAAATCGTTTCATTTCCTAAGCCCATTTAGGATAAGCGTCAAAAGTTTTAAAAGTAACTGATTGAAGCGCCCTGGCACGGGCCCTGGCGCGATCAAACAAAGTGGCATGGGTCAGGCTAATCCTTGAGCGAACTGCCAAGCCGTGAAGCCTCTCTAAGGGTCCTTCATAAGATAAGGCAGAAGATATGAATCGAAAAAGGTAGACCGCAAATTGTTTTTCGTTACTTTATAGAAGGTGACCTATATAATTACAAATACATTTATTTACATTTTATATTCAATGAACATAAATTATATTAATGAACTTAATATACTTATTAAATGCTTTAAGACATACACACTAAAAAATTCCGGAATGAATGAGAAAAAAATACTAAGAATGGTCAAAAATTAATTTATTGTTTCTCAAAACATTCTCTCATTTCATTGCGTAAATGCAGTTATTCATACACGAATAAACAAATTTTGAAAACATTTATGCGTCCGTGGTGGCCTCGGAAACATGTTTTTCATACTCTTCGACATCCTCTTTTGGTGATGAAATCGCTGACCGCGAAATTGGTTCTTAAGGTGAAATGGGCTCCAAATTTGACGATTCGTCCTCACGAATATTTAAAACTAGTTCTTTGAAAACGGTTAATTGACTTTAATTTTTTATGTGTAATAAATGTACACAAAATACTTTATCCGAATGTGGTCACCGAAACACGATTAAAAAATTTTGCCTTTATAGTTTTTTTTTTTGAAAAGTGTCCTAAAACCACCTGCTTTGACGTTCTCGTCTATGGAATGAATCAACTTCATTCAGTATCCATCTAAGATATTTTTACAAAAAAAAAGTATGTATTTCCAACAAACATTCAAATACATCTGTGAAATCAGTTTTTTGAAAAATCGTAACGTAAAAAATGTAAAATAATATTGAAAATATTGACCAAACCCAGCTATAAATAGACATGCATGGAGCGTCATCGCCAAAAGTAGTTTGAAGCCGAACGAGGCTCTGCTGAGCTGTCAAATTATACTCGTAAGTAAAATCGCAGAAAATCATACTATAAAAATTTTCACGAGTTAAATCCAATGGTAAAGTAAACACGCAATTTTGAAAGAGAAACAGTCTCTTAACATTATTGGAAAGGACTAACTTCGAAATTAGTCCTTTCCAATAATAAAAACAACTTACTCTCACTCATTCGCGATCTAATAAAGTAAAACAGTGACGCTCCGCAGTTACAGCTTCCACTAGTTAAACAACAGCTGTTCTTAATGAAGCAAATACAAACAACAAACCTAATCTCCACCCCTATTAAAGAACAGCCAGCGCTTACCCCAGCCACATTTCTATGCCCAGCCATAATCATGGTAGCTTATTTGGCAACTAAATAGTTACGAATTATATCACAGATAAAATAATTATTATCATTTCTACGGTATCGTATACCCATATTTTTCTCCTGTAAGCTTTCGTCCAAACATCGGGGCCTGATATACACCGTCCATGTATGTTTCTAAAACATTATTTATTTACTCGTATTATGAAAACTTAAAACCTATATTTTGTCAACACGTTTCTGATTCCATACATTCTACAATCACGCAGATTCTCAAAGTGGGCTTGTTACTTAAGATTTGAAGTGATGAGTTTTGGAACATAGTCTCAGCTAAAATTCCAAGTAACACTAAAACAGATTGTAAATGTAGGTATAAAGCGTTCCATCAACGAAATCGGCTAGAGGAACTAAATCCATTGACGTGCCAAGTGGGTTACACTACATGTGCCGGCTGCCGGCAACTTATGAAACAATGGCGGCACTCGGCGCCGGCCGCATGCTTTCAAGTGCCACATTTTTGTCGCTACCCTCACTCTTGCCGCATGTGCACTCCCGCCATATTAAAAATGTTTTGACGGCAATACTTGACCCTGTTTGAATTAAAATAATGTACTATTCTTGATTGAAGTTACAATAATGAACAAAGAAACAATATCGTTTCAAGACACAGTAAACCAGACGGGGGGTTCCTATCACAATATCCTACTTAAGAAGGTCCCTAATGACACATGAAATCCGAAAATTGCGAAGATGAAATGGAGTCGCCAAACTAAACAGTAATCCGGTCGGCATCACACCACACTACACACACGTAGGTAAGGCTGAAATAACCTCAATTTCACCAACAAGATCCTCGGTAATGTGTTGCGAATGGTACGGGTTGATAAGGAAAAACGGGTAAATAAGGAATCGTGCGAATGCGAGGCCGCTAGGGAAGGGACAGTTGGGGGGTGCGGGGAGTCCATCCGCCGGATACACTACCGGGAACTGGCCGGGAGCGCTCCGGCCGTTTTTCATCGCTGGAGGCGACTCGGACTGAAACCGGAGGCGAGGTCGCGCGCACTGTTATAAAACATTGAAACTGTACAATCGCCAATAAGCAACTTTGTTTGCCGCTAACATAAGTTTTAACAAAAGCTGGCGCAGAAACTTCGCTTACATTCTCTGCGAAAAAAATATTGTTCTGTCAGCTTTGTAGAAACTCTACTTTTTGGTAGAGAACGTTATTACTTTACGTACATTGCGCAGTAAACAAACTCTATCCGGCTGTGGTAACACAAAATTTTCTATTTCCTCGATCTCATATGCGATGTAATATTTGTAGGTATAACCAATTCCCGACCAAACGAAGTCTCTCGAGATAGTGCTTACAAAACGACTTTGATTTCCTCCCGGTATAGTCAAAGGAGCTTACCGAGGAAAAGCGAGAAAGAAATAAAAAAATGCACAGAAACACGGAGGTCGGCGTTTTTCCTGTCACCGGGCACAAACAATGCCTCCATTCTAGGGCTGCGCGCCGTGCCCCTGCCGCACCCCGCAGGCTCTCCTCGGAGCCGCCGAGGAAACGAGCATCTTTTGTTTCCAACCCCGCGTCCCCGCGGAAACGAGAGCTTTGAACCCGCGGTCATCTGTTTACATCACGCCAACTAGAAAAAAGACGTCCGATTATTTCTCCCCTCTTTTCAGGAGTCATTTCGATCCCAACAGTTGCTGAGGAAAATCCTTTCGGCTTCAATGAGTTTGATGAATGGAAGACCCTCATCAAAATCTAGTCTGTATCGACGGACTCAACTTCAACCCTTTTGTAAAGCAGATAAACAGTCGTACTAATTGTCCCCGACAAACAATAAAATTCGGGCTTCTAATTAAGTCTTTGTGCACAGGTACGTAACAAAATAACACGTCATGGGAGCGTATTAAATTCCCTTTACAATATACATTTTCAAATGAATAAAAGCCGGCTTCTGCGACTGGTGATGTACTCAGAACCCTCAACGGGACACCCAGTAATAAATTACAGCTTTTCTTGGTCCCTCCGTTTTGTTATGAAAAAAGAATACGAAGAAAAGGGCTTTCTTTATGTATTTCAAATGACTATAGCGTGACTATCTATAGGTGAACTGAAGTATCAAAGGACAATACAACAAAGGTAACTTTTTTGTAATGAAATATTCTTATCTTACAGAACAGTTAAAAAAAAACTATGATGGCTTTAACTGCGTCACAATGATAATAGTAGCACAGAACACCTAATAATCCCTGGTGCACATATATAAAGCTGCCTGAGAATGATAACAAATTTCTGAAGAACCCCCATGCCACCTTATTATGACGTTGACAGACTTAAGATGTTTAGACTACTGAGATACCTCATTAATTTTACTATGGTTATATTTTCCAACAACATGAACCGACATGCTACATGTACATGTAGCAGCACCTCATCTAACAACACATGAGCAAAAATGTACATATTTATTTAGGAAGCGGGTATGGCAAACTCTCCCTTACTTTCGAATTGTTTTTTTACGTAAGGTGACCTATTTTCACTTAATTTGAATGTAGGCTGAGGGTGGATAAATATTTATGTCTAATATTAGAATTTATATTGCAAATATGTATCTATTCTCCATTTATGGTAAAATAGACGTCGTCGGACTTCTGTCCCTTAGCTTGAATACGATTATAATACAATTAAGAGGTGGTATTACTTAGAGATCTCAACACTGGTTCATGATTTTGAACTTCATTTAATGACCATTTTAAGTGCTACATCAAACGAAGCTATAAACTGCTGCTGATGCTTTTATAGACCTACATAAACATGCGAGTAAAATGTAAACGTTTACTCGGAAAATGATGTGGTCGACCGAAATTAAAGATCCAATTCCATCCAGACCAGCTAAGCGAGGTGACGCAAGACAACAGACAAATTATTTTTCAAGTTTGTCAAAGACGAAGAAAAACAAAGCCTTATTTTCTTCGTTCATAAAAAAAAACAAAGTAAGAATAATTATTTTAAGCGGGCGCTATACTCTTCCATGCTTCACTTCAAGATTGTTGGAGATGAAGATTAGGAAGAGCAGCGAGGTCGTGGGTATAATTTTTGAAAAGAAAGAAGTATTTTTTTTTAATACCGACAATATGGCTCCCATTTCAAATCAGATAAAATAATAATAGAACAATGAGTATCAAATTGAAGGACTTGATGAGTACATTCCAACAGTAAGTATACAATTTATTGTTCTTTTTTGGCAGGACAGGCGTGTTTTTTTTGCCTTTAATGCCTACTCAGCTCCCCATTTTCTACTATTGATGGATCAGACTTACACACAATCACTGTTGGAATCTTTGGAAACATCGCTGTAAATATGATGCCAATTTTGCCAAAGTTCCTCAATTACCGAATTAATATGTGTTTTGCATATGGATCACCTTTTGCAATTGAAAAATGACACTGTTTAGAACAAAGAAGAAGCTGTGGAAAAAAAAGAAAATACCGTACACTGGCAAAAACACGAAAAGTGTGAAGCCAAATCCTCGAACGAAGAAAAAAAACTTGACATACATGGCAGAAAAAAACAGTAAAACGTAGAAGTACCTATAACCATAGTTCAAAATCTTAGCAGTAAACACACTAGTAGCACAATAAAACGTCAATATAATAACTTTTGCTTTTTTTTTCTTATCAGGGCTATGAGGTAGTGCTGGCCTCTGGTGTCAGAGTTTGTCAGGCCGCCCAAGGGCCTCTGAACAGCCGGTACCGATAGTTTAACGTGCCTTCCTAAGAACGGAGCGATGGAAATCCTCATAATATAACTTGCGAAAATAATGGCGTGGAGCTGAGGTGCGAACCCGATATCATTGATTCGATTCGATATCAATATCGATTTTAACGCACATAAGTAAACTCCTCGGCTACCATCGCTCTTAGAAATATAGAATATTACGCAGTAAAGTGAGCGATTTCCACACATTTTTCAATTCTTCCTTGCACCACATCGCTCCCAGAGGAGTTTTACCCTAAATGACGTAAATTTTCCGTGCAGCCCGTTCTTTTATTGCACGCTCAAATTGGATTTTCAGCGTACAGACTCGCGAATTTCATATGTTGCTCAATTTACCCCAAATGTGGGTATTAACGTAATTTTTACCGCATGAACTCTCATTTACCTGAGCGCTCCTACCTATTAACTAAGCGCATATTGAATTACGTAATTATTATGTCCACTCTACGGGAAAATACTCGGGGTAATGGGAAAATAAAATAATTATTAAAATTTCACTCATTACATGTTTTACAATGTTGCCTGTTTTATCAATAAAAGTTATCTGCAATCTAGCCTCAATCAAAATTCTAAACCAAAATACTGAGTTATACATTAGAAAGCGTATATTTTAGCTGTGTACACAAGGCATATTTTAGCTGTGTACACAAGGCATATTTTAGCTGTGTACACAAGGCATATTTTAGCTGTGTACACAAGGCATATTTTAGCTGTGTACACAAGGCATATTTTAGCTGTGTACACAAGGCATATTTTAGCTGTGTACACAAGGCATATTTTAGCTGTGTACACAAGGCATATTTTAGCTGTGTACACAAGGCATATTTTAGCTGTGTACACAAGGCATATTTTAGCTGTGTACACAAGGCATATTTTAGCTGTGTACACAAGGCATATTTTAGCTGTGTACACAAGGCATATTTTAGCTGTGTACACAAGGCATATTTTAGCTGTGTACACAAGGCATATTTTAGCTGTGTACACAAGGCATATTTTAGCTGTGTACACAAGGCATATTTTTCTCAAAATTTATTATTACTCATAACAAGGCCCGAAGACGCAGATATTGCTTGTTATTCTTGTAAAATGTACTAAAGACTTATTGGCTAAAGTTATAGGTTGAATAAATATTTTTTACTAGCTGTACCCGCGGCTTCGCACTCGTGGTCATTTCTCTAGGTTAAAAGTACTCTATGTACTATTCCAAGACCTAAAATACCAATATACCAATATTCGATCAAAATTCCTTCACCGTCAAAAAGTTTTTATCGATTGCTCGGCTTCTACTTATCGGATTGAGATACAAAGTTTTTAAGTCAAACCCTGAGCTATCCATCAGTGAAAATCGCATTGCAATCGTTCCATTAGTTTTTACGTGATGCGCGAACAAACATACAGACAGACAGACAAACAAACAGAAAGACACGATATAAAAAAAACTTGTTCAGTAGCTTATTTTAAGTACCCCAGACCTTTTAATTTTAAATTATCTTCATTATACGTTTTCGTTCTTATTTGCTTTATTATTAGTATAGATAAATTATTCTTTTTTTTAGATAATAGAAAATCTTTTTAAACAAATTTTCTCATGGGCAATTTTGCGCCTTCCTGTTTTTATTGGTCAAACAGTGGAAATTAACTGTACTTTAATTTACTTTAAGTGAAAAAATCTAGAACTCGCAAAGAACCTTCAAATAACACTGAAAGAACCGAACTAAACAAATAACATAAAGTCCCCAAGAAAATTCAATTATTTAAACACAAACAAGAAAATTGGGACAATTTAAGTAAGACAGATTATTTTCAGGGTGAATATTTGTACGGCCAAAAAGTAGATAAAACGGAACCTTATGCCATTAAAGCATAATGTACGGAACAATAAACCCACCTGGATTATATTTCTATAGGAGATGACAATATTAAAAGAACAAATACGAGGGTACTCGCTAAACAGTTATTATGCTTCCATTAGGGAGGCTTTGCTCGAAGCTTCCATCTACTTAAGTGGGATGGATGAACGGGTGACCTATGTGTAAGTAGATCATGGAAGTGTACTAGAAGAGATATTAAAGAGATTTACCATTATTTATCCATCATGTTATCTTCGCCTTCAAGATTTATTATTTTATTTACTTGTAGAAGGTTCTCTACGCCTCGTCAAGTCGCACAATTATCTTACCTTCGTCGAAGGTATTTAAGATATTATCAATGTTATACTTTCCTTTTCTCTAAAAATAATGAGATTGCAACAATAGTGCCGAGTCCGTGTGATAGGTTTTTCATTTATGCTCTGAATGCTTGTGCGACTGGACGAGGTGTAGAGAACCTACTACAAGTAAATAAAATAATAAATTTCTTCGACGAAGATAAAATAATAATTAGCTGTGTACACAAGGCATATTTTTCTCAAAATTAATTATTACTCATAAAAAGGCCCGACTCAGATATTGGTTGTTATTATTGTAAAATGTACTAAAGACTTATTGGCTAAAGTTTTAAGTTGAATAAATATTTTTTACGAGCTGTACCCGCGGCTTCGCACGCGTGGTCATTCCAAAACCTAAAATACCAATATACCAATATTTGATCAAAATTCCTTCAGCCGTCAAAAAGTTTTTTATCGATTAGTCGGCTTCTACTCATAAGGTTGAGATACCAAGTACCAGTATTTAAGTCAACCTCTATGCTATCCAACAGTGAAAATTTCATCGCAATTGGTCCAGTAGTTTTGCATGATGCGCGAACAAACATACAGACTGAATTCTAGAAATAAGCTCCACACTTCCTAAAAAAAACCTATTCATACACGCACAGCAATTAGTTCTACCATCGAATGAGCGAACGAATTACTCAAGGAGTCTCAAGTCGAGAAACCCCCGTTTGACCTGTAACACTATCATGATACCATTCCGTGAGAATCGATACTCGATTGTCCGCGCCCTGTCAGCCAAAAGCCAAAACAAATAATGGGACACCACTTTTGCGAAAGTGACGCAAATGGAAAAGAGGGAACCCAATTTGTCATCGAACACGAGCGAGTAACTTGATAGATTACTGTGTTAATATACCTTCGTAAACAAGCAGGAAATAGAAAAAATATTATTTGAATCTAGAAGGTTTAAATAACTAGCTTAAAAGCTAAAAAAACACGCCTGCCAAAAAAGAGGTTTTGCCAATAAATTATATAATGTTGGAATGTGCTTATCAAGACCTTCAATTTGATATTGATCCCCATATGGATCGTTGCTCCCAAACGAATGGACCGATTTTGATGCGGTTTTTAATGTTTGAAAACTGATATGATTGAGATAGTTCTTAGCTAAATGGGGGGGAGGGTTAAGAAAAGAGGGGTGAGAATCGGTTTTTTTATGTTTCAAAGCTGAGGTAAACGTGATGGTTCTTAGCTATAATAGCGGGGGGGGAGGGGGGGGGGGGGGGTATGAGGATCCCAGCTCCCAAACGGATGGACCGATTTTGTTGCAGTTTTTATGTTTGTAAACTGATGTGATCGAACATCTTCTTAGCTGTAATGGGAGTTACATTAATTTTTAATTTGTGCTTGTCTTATACATTCTTGATTTGAGTGCGTCTTCTGCTCGCAAAGTAGTTAGTGTAACAAGTTATTAGTTCATCTATTATTTAATGTTTACACATGAAATATATCTGGTCATTTTTGACTTATTTCCAGTGTGATCTCAGGACCAAGGAATTCTAAAACACGCCTCGACGATAATCACCAACATTTACTCGTGTTTAAGTTGTTGCATTGAAGACCAATATGTTGTGCAACATTAATTAGTAAATTACTATTTAAATAACTACTACGTATACTGTAAGTAAATACTCAAAAAAATTGCCATTTTCAGCGTTCTATTATTGCCCGCAGTATTTTACTCATAAAATCAATGACGAAAACGTTCTCATTGCTAAATTGTTTCCTTGTTCAGAAATATAACGGCTCGGCGTCGAGAGGCAATTTGTCGCCAACGATCGTTTCTCCGCTCCCGTTATAACTGCTATATATTGTAAAACTTCATGAAAGTGTGTCTGTACGTTAAATAAATTTTTAAATGTGAATCTATGCTAAATACGTTTTTAGCTAATAATTTTAAATGTCCATTGCATTGAGCTACTAAAAGTACTTCTAAAGGAGACACTACACTTGTCGCCATGGTGTGTTAAATAAGATACTACACTAAACCAGAAATGGCTCACGACGACGCCGATTCTCGTAGCATCGGAGTTGCAGGCTGCACTACGGCTTTAACGATCTACGAGTGCTACGAAAATCGTCTATTGTGCGAGTTGGGCCCCTAGACCCTTATTCGCTATAACCGTACCGCGTCGCGTTACGATATCTTTTTGGAATTGTTCTTAAATTGTCATGATGTGATGCAACATTTCAAGTTAATAATATTATATTCAGGATAATTTACACCAATTCCATAGTCCCAAACTAGGATACCCTGTAAAGGTTACTGGACAATGGCTAAACATAAATACTACGAATAAATAACTTATTCGTACCATAGATACGAATATAACATTTCTGCTCATCACACAATTATTTGCACCATGCGGGATACGAACCCGCGACCGATGGTTGGCTTCGCAGTCAGAGTCACTAGCCATTGGGTCAACCAGTTGTCAAGATTCTAGCAATATTGTCAGTACTTTGAAACATTATATTATATAATGAGATGATGATACCTAAACCATCAAAAATCCGTAGGCCCGCGAACGGAGTCGCGGGTAAAAGCTATCTGATATACCTAACGAAGTACGTATAACGAACACTTACCTGAGTTTCAGTTAATTATATTGCTGTAGTAAATGAAAATTACTGATATTCGTTATGAGTTCACGTATTACACGTGATGAATGCTCGGCATTCAACGGCCACGTGAGAATTTGTAACAGAAAATTAAGCAAAGTGGTACCAGTAAATTTTTATGTTATTTTAAATCAACGGGCACTATTATTAACATGCTAGTTTAGGTCCAGCATTCATTTAATGCGAGTTATTATAATGAAATCTGAGTAGCTCGTTTAGCTTCTTCGTTTATAACGAAGCAGGCAATCTATCTATCTATACTTATAATAAAGCAATAAGAACGAAAAGATCTGTACAAAGAAGTTTTTTTTTTAAATGGTCTAGGATACTTAAAATAATCAGCTGAACAAGAATAAACATTTTTAAAATTCGCGTCTGTCTGTTTGTATGTATGTTTCTTCACGCATCACGTAAAAACTACTGGAACGATTTCGATTCAGTTTTCATTGTTGGATAGCTTAGGGCTTGACTTAAAATCTGGGGTACTTGGTATCTCAATCTGATGAGTTGAAGTCAATAAAAACTTTTTTACGGCTGAAGGTTTTTTTAATCAAATGTTGGTATATTTAGGCCTTTGAATTAATATTTCAGGAGTACTTTTAACCTAGAGATATGACCACACGTATGAAGCCGCGGGTATACAGCTAGTACTTATAATAAATCAATAGGTGCGAAAAAGTCTGTACTTAGAAGACAATTTAAAAAACAAAAGTTCTAGGTTACTTAAAATAAGCTACTGAACAAGAATATATCATTTTTTTAAATCGAGTTTTTCTGTTTGTTTGTATATTTGTCTGTATGTTTGTTCGCTCATCATCAAAACTACTGGACCGATTGCGAAGAGGTTTTCACTGTTGGATAGCTTAAGGTTTGACTTCAAAACTGGGTTACTTGGTATCGTACCCGAGGAGCAGAAGCTGAGCAATCGATTGATCAATTCAACTTTTTGACGGCTGAAGGAATTTTGATTAAATGTTGGTATATTGGTATTTAGGTCTTGGGATAGCACATTACACTCAGATACTTTTAACCCTGAAAAATGACCACGCAGACAAAGCCGCGGGTACAGCTAGTATAGTTAATAATGTTGTAGGAAAACAAATAATTTAATCTACCACAGTACAGTGTACACTCACGGCTACAGATCTAATCGTTGTTTTAAGGAAAGTCTTTTCATCTTCAATTCGTTCAAGAACCCCTTAGGAACGTAATCTAGTTCATGATTACGGTGAACATTCCCATCGAAAATTCGAAGAGCTCTTCAATCTCACAAAGCATACGATCTTATCTCCTGTGCTTACAGCGTCGGAGCCCACTCGTTAAACTAGCTACAGAAGATCTACAACACCCGAGATTAATGTCTAGAAGCGACACCGAACCCAATCTATTGACTATCACGCGCCAATGAGCGTTTTATTAATGTAAGAACAATTGTTCGCCCTAAACAAAACATGACAAGGGTAAAAATGTATGACAGTATCTATCTTTGGATACCAATAATTAAAAAAAGGACTAATTTTAAAGATATTAATATGAGGTTTACCTAATAGTCATCCAAATCAGTTCAAAATCTCAAAGCTACGAGGGGCGGTCACAAAGTTCGCGGAATGGCAAGGAAAGAAAATTAAATTAAACCAAAAATTATTTTTCCTTTTCAATATACTCTCCTTTAACTCTAATAATTTTTTCTGATCTGTCAAATAATTTGCTTAAACCATTGAAAAAAAATGTTTTGTCGAGGCCTTCAAAATAGGCCCAAATCGCCGAGTTCACTTTTTCATCGTTAGTAAACTTTATTCCTCGGAGTTCTTTTTTCATTTTCGGGAACCAATAATAATCCGACGGGGCCAAATCTGGACTATAGGGTGGGTGGTTTAAAGTTCCAAAGCCACGCTTGTGTAGGGCAGCCATCGCAACGGCGCTCTTGTGAACTGGTGCGTTGTCGTGCAAAAGCAACACACCTCGAGTCCATTTTCCCCTTGCTTTTTCCTTGATGGCATTTTTTAGCCTTTCGAGTAAGCTGGCGTAGTATTTTCCGGTGATGTTGACGCTTTTTTCTTTTTAGTCGATCAACAAAATACCTCAGAATCCCAAAAAAACGTGACCTGGGCGGTCATCGTCTTCAATTGACCTTCTGTTCCTTGCTTGAATAAGGAATCGGTATTGCAGGATCGGTGACGCGGCTCCTTCTCGATCCTTATTCTCCATAATGATAACACTTTGTTCGTAATATTGATTATTTAATTTTTAAACACTTAACAATCACACTATTTAACAAATAATTTAAAATATATAACATCACTGTGATTCAGGTGCGAACGTTTCACTTTTAAGACGGTCGGTCAGAAGTCCGAACGAAGACTGGCCGCACGCTGAGATGAGCGCGCCTCCGAGCCCTTTTTTCCCGCCAACGTGCGCCGTCATCACGCCATCCGCCGCCTGATTCACGGAGCGGAAGGGACCAAAGTAGTCTCACGAGTCGTTTCACGACCGTTGTAGACGTCAGCTTCTAGTGCGCCGACAGGCCATGCCATTTGTAAATCATGTTTTTCCCAGGGCAAGAGTAAGATAAGCAGATGATATCTCTTCCATGATGATCTGCGGCGTTTTTTCCCAGCATGGTGAGGAACTTTATTACAGAGCGAAACTCAATTTTCTGTATAGTTGACATTTTCTTCCCGATTGACCTGTTGACTTGGCTATCTATAACTCGAACATGAGTGACCAGATTTAGCCAAAACTTGGTATTTATAGTGAAGTTGAGTCATCAATTAGTCCTATGTATACGAAAAAAAAAACTGTCTCTTTCTAACCCTTTCATTCCGCGAACTCTTTGACCACCCCTCGTAGAGTGAGAGAAATTACCCAAAAAATACACTATCTTTAGGAAACTCCAACTCCTAAAAACGATCGAAAAAACAGTCGAGCTTAGAACCTCCTACTGTTTGAATTCACTTAATGTAAGACAATGCAGGGTTACCAAGTTACAAAGGTATTCAAGTCGCCAAAAAATTAAAAAATATAAGAAAATAGCCCTAATATACATTTAAAGAAAAAAACCTTTCTGTTTATGTACGGCCTTTTTCATTAAAAAAACAATACTCAAGTGTATCTCCATAATTGAACTAAACCTAAACCATAGAATAAATATGTGTACTCCTATCTTAATGATTCGAGCTCTTTATAAAACAAAATTAGGATATTTCATACGAATAAAACGTGTGCTTTAGTAAACCCACAAATAATTAAGAAGGCTATTTAGACAAATAAAATTGCGTTGCCAGGCTGCTCGAATAAATAACCACCCTGACGACAACGCGATTAGTCGAGCGATTAAGAGTGTCGTGTATACTCAATTAAATACGCTTAAGATAGGTACCTATAGTACCCATGCAAGTTAGTAGACAATAACGGGTTGTGGCCTGAAACTTGACGAAACTAATTACTAACGAAAACTTTAGCATCAGGAAATATATATAACATAAAAGAGTTATCTATCTATCTATTACTTATGCACGACTGCCCAAAAAGCACAAATAAAAAAATATATAACCCCCGGCCCCTCACCCCCTATTATAGCAAAGACATATCTCGATCACATCAGTTTTCAAACATAAAATCCGCATCAAAATAGGTCCAGTTCATTCGTTTGGGCACTCCTATCCTCACCCCCGAATTTTACAATATAGGTATCAAATTGAATGCATTGTTAATCACATTCCAACAGTATATAATTTATTGGCAAAAGCTCTTTTTTGGCAGGGCAGGCGTGTTTTTTTAGCTTTTATTTATCACTGTACACATGGCAAAGCCACAGGCCACAGCTAGCAATACTGAAGTTGATCCTAGCTACGAGCCTGTGTCCATCTAATATGTTGTGTCTCTTGGATTATACCCACGTATCCTCTCATCGCACCTGCTCAACTGTCGGATTAGTTTAAATCTCATTTTAATTCCGCTCCATTTCACATTGTTATTTATTTGCTGGTTTAGAATTTAGATACATTTTGTGTTACATTGGGCTGGAGCCGTCAAACTTTTTCACGTTTCAGGGTAATGGAATCAATTATTTTAAATGATTTTTATTTACAATATTGGATAGAGTATAAGGCTCTAACAACAAGTAAAGCGTAGGTAGGTAGGGAACTTAGGAACAAAATTGTTTATATGTGTAAAGTCTATGGTTTCCATGACTACACATTTAAAAGCAGCATCTACCACATGACCATAACATAAATAGTATTTCATTTAAAATGTACTTCTTCTATAGGTCAATTATCATTTGAATTATTATTGGGAGGCAAACAAATGTGTTCCGTATTGAACTGACCACAGACTGACCAACAACTGCGTCACATCCAGCTACTGTAGGGGCGCGTAGAAAGGGAGACAGCAAACAATTAGCTCGGGGAAGTGACTCGATCAACATCGCCTTTGGCTCGGTGACGAGGATTATAGAGACACAGTTCTTTGAGCTTTGCTTCATTCTGATTTATCTAGAATGTGAATATAGTACGTTTGTATAAAAAAACTATCTTCACTATTTTACTACGGCGAAGCAAGGCAAAGGTAATGAGTTTAACAGTCAATGTATTATGTATGTATGTATGTATGTATGTGTATGTGTATGTGTATGTGTATGTGTATGTGTATGTGTATGTGTATGTGTATGTGTATGTGTATGTGTATGTGTATGTGTATGGATGTTCTACCATAGCGTCGCCCCTATTGATGTGATTTTGACAAGTGAGGTAGCAATAGATTCGTCTTCAGGTATAGAGTGTCATAGGCTATTTTTTTACAGACTTCGGCGAATCAATGGATGGGTTATGCGTTCAAACTAAAAACTTGATTCGATTTGGAACATAATTATTGATAATTTACGAAATTTTCTTACTTACCAATGATGGCGATGAAAAGGACTCTTTTCATTTTATCTGAAAAAATAAATATATACATTATGTTGACAACTATTTAGAAGGCATTAAAAACAGGAGCACAAGAGAATGTACATGTGAAACACATACAATTTATGAGATACTGCAGTGTTCGTAGGATATCTAGTATCTGCAGAATCCTATGTGTATAACGGATAAGACAGTTTACACGGACGATCATTCATACAACGCGCTTTGTTGGCTGAGCATAATCTGGCCTAAGCCCCTATAAACTTCGTTTTATTCTGCATAAAGGATATATGTCCTTCATATGGAGGAGATATTCCTGTTGTAGATTCTCGGTACAGAATGCTTTGTTCATGGCAACACTGACCCTTAATGGCCTCTAAACATCAGTTAGGACAGCTAGTCTCTACGAGGTGTTTAACCTGTATGATAATAACTTTTTGGATAAAAATAGAGTTCCAATTTAAAAAAAACGTCCATGTGTGTCAGCCACGCATAGATTTAGGGTTCCAGGGCCAGTACCCTAAGCTACCCAACTTTAAAAAAAACATTACAATCGAAGAAGTATTTTTTTACGATCTATGCTAATAATTTTTGTTTTTACGGTTGGATTATGTCTCTTGCTGTGCAATTTGTCAATGATTATTACAGTGTTTTTTTAGTTACCGGATATTCGTAGCTACATTGTGACGATGTCAAAACTTTTTTCATAATAATACTCATTTGATCTCTTAATTCTTTCATAATCCATTTCATTCCATTTGATAGTTTGTCATTATTAATTCTAAATTCATATAACCTGTCATTCCGATATTGATTTTGAGCAAAACCGAATTTCACAAAATAATATGTTATAAAATACCTAATCAAGTTCATTACAACTGGAGATTTTAAATATATATGATAATACCTTCGTAAGCCGCTGTTCATCATCATCTCCTCCTGTTCCTGTGCTCCTAATTGTTCCTGAACTTTTGTGTTGTCAACTGAGGCTTGGTCGCTGGGCTAGTGGAACAAACCCAAACCCTGGACCGCCTCGTGACACTGGCACCCCACGTTGGGCGCCAATTGTCACGAGGCGGTCCAGGGTTTGGGTTAGTTCCACTAGCCCTGGGACCAAACCTCAGTGGACACAAAATTACAGGTATTGTTCCTGTAATTTTGTGTCCACTGAGGTTTGGTCCCAGGAGTACATGGAGTACATGGAGATGTTGGTAGACAGAGATCTTGCACTCGACTATTCTATTCAGTCTTCTCTCAATTTAACTTCAACGATACGCATTAAAATAACCACTTGCGAAGGTATTATCATATATATTTAAAAGACTCATATATATTTGTAATAAACTTATTTAGGTATTTTATATAATATTATTTTGTAAAATTTCAGTTTTTGCTAATCCAAAAGACAATATGGGAATGTCAGGTTATTTGAACATAGAATGAATAATCAAACTATCAAATGGAATGAAATGGATTATGAAAGAATTAAGAGATCAAATGAGTATTATTATGAAAGAGGTTTTGACATCGTCACAACACTAATTATATTTATGTGATACTATTCACTAAAACATGTGTGTTAGGTCTCCTAGTATGCGCAAAATCAACTTGCGCTATCTGAAGAAGTGTTGAAGTCCAATTTTTTTGAATTTCGCGCCTTATTTTGAACATCAGTTTTTTTTTTATTTGTATATTTTTGTGACATACAGGCGGAAGGACACACGGACATGGCGAAACTATAAGGGTTGTTTGACTACGAATCCCTAAAAACTACGGTGGCGGTGATTTCTATTATTCTACTGAACAAGAATAATAGAAATCACCGCCCAAGTTTCGTGAAAAAATTCACCTGTGACACATCAAGCTGTCGTTTTAATGAGAAGACGAATGTATTTCTTTTACAAAGAAACAGCACGTTTCTTATTATTTCTCATTATAATTGATCCTATATTCTGCCATCTCTCAGAGAAAAAGGAGGCGTGTTTATTTACGGAATTATTGGGCTGTACAATTTTAATGAGGTCTTGAGAGCCGGCCGTCTATTATGTTTCTCCACACCAGCCGGAGCTGTTTCCAAGTAGAAACCTTTTCTCCGAATTAACATATAAAATGAGGCGTGTACCTCAGTTATAATCATTATTTTTCATCGTCGTCCATTACTATGGCATCCTGTATCAAGGAAATCAGGCTGTCAGTGACCGTGACCCGTGCATATCAGACACAATAATGACTTGCAGTTTCATGTCTGCGCGTAAGTTTGCAAGCTGTGTAAGTATTTGCCCATAAACTTTAACCATTTTACCGCAAAAAATGGCAGCCGGTGTTCAGAAGCTGAAGCGTATGTTCGGCCAGTATGTATTTTTTTCTCTTTGCGTGTTTCGAAAGCACATCAAACCGTTGACATAAGTCATAAATACACATGAAGAAACGGGACATTTACAGCCTAACCAAGCAAATAAGAAACCTGTCATGATAGAATTGAATTTAGCATAGATAGATTCAAAATCATCATGACATTGCGCTTTACCTACCCGCTTCTAGTAACCAACCAACTCCGTTTGATGTTAGACTTATTGGTGCTCAAAGATCTTGCATTACGCTTACTGAATTTCTCTAAGTTGGTGCTCGAAGCCCAGCCATCAACGTCATGCAAGTTTTGACACTGTTGATGAAGTATTTTGACACCATGTTGTTATAAACATAAATTTAAATATTTTCCGGAACATGGCGAGGTGTTTTATATACCTGGCCATTACCGTAGGTATGATTTGATTTGAGTTCCAAGTATTGCATATGAAACCCTTTATGTGGCGGCTGTTAAAAATCGGCTGTCAGCTTTTGTATGGTGGTTACCCATACCACCGTAGTGGTATGTCTGGGCCTCCACTTTTTTAAAAGAAAAAGTAAGAGAACTTATCTCTTGAAAGACAGTAAGTAGAGCTGGTACAGAAAGACAGCGAGCAAATAATTAAATATTATGGTGAATCCTGTACCGCGAGCAAGATGTCTAATTTTGCACATCATTCCCGTAAATTTTACTTATTTGAATCGATAAGTTTAATTATAACAATTTATGTAAAGTTAAAACGATCAATATCGATTTACGAGTCTAAAGCTCATTGTTACTGCGTTTTCAATAACCATTTTCAGGATAGATATTTATTTCAGTAGAGTCATTAAATTGCAAAAACTCTGTTTTACAAAACATTACATACATTACATTTTTGAATTACGATTTATGTAGGTATCCAATAATTTTTAATATATATTTTACAGATACGTGCTAGAGGTAGGTATTTTTTTATTATAAGGAGGTTGACTGAGGTAAACGGAAACACTTCCTTCTTTAATTCTTATTTCTGTTAAAGTGGATGTTTTTATGTTCTTTTTTTAAATAAAATAATGATTTAATATCAGGTTACTTTACTGCATCTATTTGTCTGGATATTAAAAAACCTTAAGAATTTATTAAATAATAACTGATTAATAAAGTTATTCCTTCCGCAATCAACTTAAAATTTATACGGTGAACTCTGTGTTGCTAGTTTTTTTTGACAACTTGAACACTTTTTTAACTAATTGCTTGAGTTCACCACCAGCTCTTTTCAAATCGTCTGGTAAAATAAATTTGACTCTTACCGCGAAAGACGATTTCTTCTGGACAACCTAAGGATAGAGAGAATCTAATTCAACAAAGACAGTTTAACTTGCCTTCCTATTCAATAAAGACTAAGACTACATACTTTACGTTACTTTTATTTCTAAACAAACTTTTTAAAACTCACCGATATATCCTCAAAGTCCAATTAAGTGCCACAACTCAAACTATCACCACTAACACGGACTTTGACTATCTGTTCCAACATTTTGTTGTAAGTCTTACTGTTGATAACAAATTTTAAGTTGTTTAAAAGTCGCGACTGTACCGAACTCGCGCC
Source organism: Alsophila aescularia (assembly GCA_946251855.1). Classification (NCBI taxonomy): domain Eukaryota; kingdom Metazoa; phylum Arthropoda; class Insecta; order Lepidoptera; family Geometridae; genus Alsophila; species Alsophila aescularia. The sequence continues at coordinate 23,253,298 of OX276373.1, read as the reverse complement.
AAAATTCGGAGGCTGCGAGTGTGAGAGGCGCGGAGCGTGGCGAGGTTGGCCCGCGACTGAGAAGAGAACAGGACTGAGCTCAGCACCCAGCGTACTCAACCGCCCGCGTTCTTCCATCTATTTTATACAAACGCCCATATACCGATTTATATATTTACCCGCACTCATACATATTTAACTTTTTTCTCATTTCGCGTCGTTTATTCTCCGTATGTGAGGCTCGCGGGCAGTGTGGAGCGAAGGTGCGCGCTTGTGTGCGCTATCCGAGCCGAGCGAACGTTTCGCCGCGCGTCTATTTACGTGTTTTAGAAGGGTAAAGCTTTTATACCTTTCCTTTCTACTATTTCGCTCTGTAGTTGAGCGCGATGCTCCAAATGTAGGGAGAAATATTTCGCTTCGATTTATGAGTTTCATTTGTCCGACTCGTATTTTTTACGGCTGGAATGTTTTACCAATTTTTGCGTTGTTATCGTGTAACATAACAACGTAACACGACAAACACACAACAGGTAACACTACACAATTATGCTGTTGTTATGAAATAATGGGGACACTATTTTTTTTCACCTTTACAAAATTGTGGATATTACTTATGATGATTGTACGTTTATCATGTTGACTATATATTGAAAAATCGATAAGAACATTTAGGGTATGAATGTTACTCTAGAAGTGGACGAAGGCATCGAAAGACCACCAACCCGATGATGTTGTCAATGTTAGTCGGAGGGCAACTGATGAAATTTGCATAGGACCGAAAAGTGTGGCGTCAACGAGAGTAGGCATGTGGATGGATACAGACTTATTAGATAGATAGATAAGAAAAATATATTGAGTTGGAATTTTGAGCCGTGTTATGTTTTGATTAATATTAACATTTAATTAAAGATTGTAGAAACCCGGGTTTCAGGAGTCAATGATTACAAATAAAAAAGTCAGATTTATAAGATAGAATTTTTAAGATGTATATGATACTTTTCATCATCAGCATCCTTCATCATTGTCCACGCGGGTAATGACCGTGCGTGTGTGGGTGGACCGCGTACTGCATCCCGCGGTAGCTATTATAATTATCATATACTAGTTTAGTTTTCCCGCCCATGACTTCGTCCGCGCGGACTACTGTTTATCGCGAAATAAAGCATCCTATGTTCTTCTAGAATATTAAAAACCATTGCAAAAGTAGGTACAGCACCAATGCTCGTGATGGTTTTTGACATACTTGTCATTTCGTTTCCATGGCAACCATTTCTTACAGCAAGTAATCAACATTTTGCCAGTTTTTCCAGTATTCGCGTGGAAACTTATAATGTATAAAAAAGTATTCTATGTTTTATTTCAGAGTATAAGCTATCTCCATTCCAAATTTCATCAAAATCCGTCCAGCCGTTATCGCGTGAAAGCTCCCCACAACGTTTTAGTTTTATATATTGCTATGGATAATTTTAATAGCTACCGCGGGATATAGTCCTAGTCCTTTTAGCATCGTAACAATTTGTCGTCAAAAAGAACAAGTTGCTAATCTGTCAAGGACAATATTTCAAGTCTCCTAATCCGTGCCTAGAGCAGTAAACAGCTGATGCGGGGTCAGATAATGTTATTAATGCGCATAGCATCTCCCGCAATACTGCCGCCGACCGCGCTATTTCGGATTTACGATGTTCGGTGTTAGTAGTACGCGAGGGAACGTATACGATACACGGTGACATCTTACGCAATAACTTCTGCGAGATGTCTACTACGATGAAGCAAATGATTCGATCTGTTTTCTGATATTCTCTAATCTGAGATCGAAAGTGGTGCTATGAAAATTGTGCTATGACATGCTGACCACTAAGTTAGACAAGTAGTAGACCGCTTCTTCTTTTTCTTCTTTGACCTCGCCTTTTCCCGTTATTCGGGGTCGGCTTTCCCAATCATGCGGCGCTATCTATCTTGCTGGTAGGCATCATCTTAACTAAGCCTATAACCTCTTCAACTCTCTTTTCTTTAAGTGTGCCTTTTGATTGGTATTTTATTATGGCTTAGGATTTAATGCGCTAAATCGATTAATTTAGTATTCGTAAATATGTTGTCATTTTTTACAAAAATATATTTTGTTAACAAACTGTATATTTGCAGAAAATAAACACGTTTCCATTGGGAATTTGAACCTTCTCGAACTTGGCTACTTTCCCTAGCGTATCGAACATACAAATAGGCCCACACGATATAAAATTCAAATAAGTTGGGGTAGATCGCAGTTCTTTTATTTGAATTTATTCTATAAAAGTGTCTACTCGAGTTTTTCTCTAACCGCTGCTAAAGTATGATACATAATATGAATTCATTCATACTGTTATCTCTAACAAACAGGGCAGCTGTTATGTTCCTTTTGTTCTCTTACATTCTAGCTACATCTGCATGCATACGTAACTACAATGTGAGCATGAGCAATAGACACTACTATAACCTCAAAATAAATAATAGTACTACACTATAACTATTATACTAGTGGCTCTGTGAGCTGTAGACCTCGCGCGTACAAACTTTATTGCAAACAATCTAGCGGTGCACAGTAGGGCCATCTAGTTAGTTACCTTATTGTGCAACTAACATTAATAACCAAGGTGCTCCATCAATCTCTACTTAGTAAGCAAAGGGTTGATCCCACTGGTAGAAACCTAAAAATGAGAAATTTGTATACTTGTTACTCCTTCGCGCACAAAATGGAATTAAAAAAATGGAATTTTAATTAAATTTCATCAAAATGGATTTGGATAAAATTTGACTATATTTGATTAACACATAGGCTACTTTTTTCCAAAAAAATACACGGTTGCCGAGAGAAGTGGGTGAAACCGCGGGGTGCAGCTAGTATTTATATAAATTTAATGTTTCTTTTTTACTTACATATTTTACTTTACTTTAATAATTGCAATTGTAACATTAGAGTATAATATTTACGAGTACTTTATATTGAATAATATCGGATTGAAAATTTTGTAAGAAGCTTAAAAGACAATTGCTACTAAACAGTAGCAATTGTCTTTTAAGCTTCTTACAAAATTTTAAATTTTTATAATGGTCTTATAAGAGACCTTCATTTTGATACCTCGCTCGATAGGTTTTGTATTTTTTTTGTTCCGACGGAAATACAATATGACATCTGTAAGCCGCCATATTAGTTTTCTTGACACTTCATATTTCATAAAGCACTCTCGTGATCGGCAACCTTTTAATAGCTGAAAAAAATTGCCGAAGCTAACGAACGAAGACTTCATCATCATGTGAACGTCGAGGCTATCCAGCTCCTCGACAACACGGGCATCGTGAGAAGACTCAAACGGGCAGAACCATTTGAGTTAGTTTAGTGATATGATAGTGACAGTGTAGTATCAAATAGTGCAAATCAAATGAATACAAGAACAAAGTGACTTCCCCTTAAATAGTGACATTAAGAAAAGTGTTACTGGACATATTCTTAGTATATACTCTACTTAGCAGCTTAGGTTAAAGTAAAATTACTTATTAGTCTTAAGGCTAGATTGTAATTTTAATGAGGCACCACAATACCGCGGTAAGTCATAAAACATTAAAAGAAAAGAAAAAAGCTCTCGTTATCAAGACAGCTCGTTATCGTTAGCAGTTTAGCTTTTGCTATAAAATCAATAAAAAAAATACATACATTTCCACATTAACCATTTTTTTGCCATGATGTGTAAATATTTTTAATAGAAAGTTGCTGTTTATCAAACTAAAGACAGTAGAATATTTGTCAGAAAACTATCGTATCTTAAAAACTGTTAAAGTTTAATACTTACGTCTAATTACAGTATCCTCTCCATTACAAACTAGTAAACAAAACAAATCTAGACTTTACAAAAATCATCTCCTAAGAAAGTTAAATAAATATCGAAAATCGAATGTTTTTTTAAATAAAATAACTTTATGATACATCAGTGTCATTGAGCTAGTTGGTAGATAAAACTCAGGTGACGTGCGGATTCAAGACCGGTTTTTTTATTTACTGTCGGCCCGAACCTTTGTTTTTTGATGCTTGTAGACGCAGTAGGAATCAAAAGTATCTGACGTCACCGATTTCGAACGAAACATCCAGCACCAAGGATGTTTATTGACGTGAAAGCACTATTATTTATTCCGAGGTTGAAGTGCTATTGGAGATTATATAGAGTATGGATATTGTAATAGTAAACTAACAACTAGTACGGTCGTTAGGGATCTTGGTGTCTATTTCGAAAGTAAGCTCTCCTATGATGATCACATTGACACCATTGCTAAAAAGGGAGCATCAGCTTTAGGTTTTATCCTATGTGCCTACGTGCCTACGTTAGGCACGTTTAAAACAACGACGACAAGATGAAGGCAAAATGTCTGGATCATTCCCGTTAGATCCAGAGCTAAGATCCTAGGATCTATCGAGTTTTTATTTTCTCATACGATCCGATCATAAACATATACTCGTATATGTAAAATGGATCTATGGAGAGTATGTTTTCTCATTAGGATCTTCTACCACATGACGCCCGGCGATGCAGTTAAACTATGAATAATAATATCTGTATATCAAGAAAAAAAAAGTACGATTCAATAATTTGGTGTGTTGTTTGATGTTAGATTAATTCAAAGTTGTTTTTATTGCGATTAAAATAAAAAAATAAAAATAGCCTCTGTAAATTAACGACGCCAAATTGCAGAATATTTACTTACGCCGGTGATACTGCTCTGCTAGTACATGGTGATACTTGGGAGGATGCTCAGGTACACGCAGAGCATGTTCTTAAAATAGTAATGGAATGGCTGAGTGATAACATACTGACATTAAATGTTGGAAAAACGAAGTACATAGCTTTCTCGTCGTAATTGTGTACAGTACACTAAGCTGGAATGGGCAACTACAAGCCTTGATACCCCTTGTAAGAAAGCTTATGTGTGTCTTCAAAAAGCTTCGATCGGTTCTATCTGCAGATGTCTTGAAGACAGTATATTTTGCCTTAGCTCAGTTAATCCTCTCATACTGCATTGCAGTGTGGGGGGGGGTACCTATACCACGAATATGCTCCGAGTTGAAAGAGCTCAGAGAACAGTGTTAAAGGTGATGGGAAGTAAACCGTACAGATATCCGACTACCCAGCTGTACAAGGAGTGCTCGGTGTTGACCGTACGACAACTCTATGTGCTACAAGTGATTCTTCGCAAGCACTCACTAGTTACGTACGACCCTATTGCACAAAATATTAAAAGAAAGACGCCTCGCGTATGTTTGGTTGAGCCGCACAGGACGGCACTAGCTGGGCGTCATTTCGAAATAGTGAGCTCCCGCTTGTATAACACTGTTAATCATAGTCTGGACGTTTTACCCTTATCCGCTAATAAATGTCCTTACATTTATTTTATGTGGTGGCCATGGTGGTGGTGCCATGGCTCCAAAATCTAACTAACCAGGATACTGAAGATCTCCTTAAAGTAGCTCAGTAATAAAATTAAGTATTAATATTTTATCTATGGGCTTTTCATATAAAACCTATTATATCTTGAGCGCATGCGTAATGAACACACACTCATACATAAATATACACACCCTCATTCCCTTACACGCAAGTACACCCTCACACACATGAAACACACACCCCCTAACACAATGTTCCCTTACAGAAAAAAACAAGATTAAGTATAATTTAAATAAATAGCAAAACTGTGTAAAATATTTTTTTATTTTAAAGTTTTGATGTCTAATATTATTGCTAATATTTATTATAATACTATTAAACCAATTTGATAATGATATTGTTGTAATATAAATATATAATATATGTTATAAAATTTCACATCAAATGTTAATTACATTTATATTGGAATTGTAATGTTGTCAAATTCTAAGGTAAAATTTGTACCAACTACTGGGAAGCACTAGCTACCAAGATACGGGTGTTCTAGTATCCAGTTTGGTAGATACACCAGTGCGACCACGAGTTTACACCAGTATGACCACGAGTAAATAAAATTCCTCGTGGTCACACTAGTGTGACAAAACGGTATGACCACGAGTCTGTCGCCTAACTATCACATATTGAAAAGCGCCACAATGACGTTCGGAATAAAACTCAAATAGCTACATGCGATTATAAAAAGCAGAGCTACATTTTGTTATAGGCTATATTACGCAGTAAAGTATATTTTAACGTAAGCGGCGGTAATACAACGCAACAATCCGCAAAATATGGCAACATTACAAAAGCAATGTCTTTAACCGTTTATTCTGCCGACCGTAGCAGCGTGTCGCGGTTTTGGCAACCACCCGGGTGCCTTTTGATGTTCCAACTACAATACGTTAGAAAAATACTGTAAAAACATAAAGGATTAAGTTTTAATTACATAACTTAGATAGTTTGCGTATTTGGAGCATCTATTTGCTTAGTGGGAATTGACTTTACCTGCCAGGGTTTCCAATATAAACAATGGCAACATAATACAAATTATTTATTTACACAGAAATGCAATATGATGGTTTAAATACTAGAGCGTTACATTTCATACACTAACATACACTAAAAATGTACAGTAACAAAAATAAACAATAAAGATAATAAACAAAATAAAAAAACACACAACTGTATTCTGCCCAAAAATAAATATAACAGGAGATAGCATTTTTTTTTGTTCAAGTTAATCCATACCAATATATAAAAGTAAAACGTTGTCTGTCTGTTTGTTTGTTTGGGGAGCTTTCATGCAATAACGGCTGGACTGATTTTGATGAAATTTGGAATGGATATAGCGTATACCCTGGAATAAAACATAGAATACTTTTTATCCCGGAAAATTGTAAGTTTCCACGCAAAAACTGAAAAATGATTGTTTTGAATAAGGTTAAACAAGGCAAGTTCAAAAACTAAAACCCGACTACGGTCGGGTAACAAATAACCTATGACACTCAATACATGAAGACAACCTACCTCGCTTGTCAAAATCGGACCACGTTTTTAATTTGAACACATAACCCTTCCTTTGCTATGCCGTAAACGGGTAAAATAATAGCCTATTACATCTATATATGAAGACAAATCGATTAATGCCTCGCTTGCCAAAATAGAACTAACAGGGGCGGCGCTATGGTGCAAGATCCACATACATACATAAATACATATATAGACATTTAAACTCATTACGCATCCCTTGCTTCGCCGTAGTCGGGTAAAAAATAACAGTACCTAGCAAGGAATGGCCAAATTTCAGGCAAATATATCAACAAATGGTACCAAACTGTTGAACTCGTCGCAAACGTAAATATAAGTAATGAATTCAAAAATAGGTATATCAACAACATTATGCGAACTAAATTCCCAAAGCCGAAAAAAACATTTCTTATGATTTGATTACACCGCTGTGAATATCTTATACTCGTGAAAATATGTTATTCTTTCGACACAAAAAAATGCTCCCGAGTTCGTTCTAATGAATAATTCTTTCAAGGACTTTTTATATAACGTTGTACTTCAAGGCATATTTGAGGTATTATTCATGTAGAAGAATTCTAAACTACAACACGGTTACCACGAATGTTTCAAAAAGTACGCAAATTTACACCGCCAAATCGAAAGTGAAGCTCCCAAGATATGCCGATCCACTTGTACGCACAAGCCTCACGCACATACTTACACCGTGTTATGCCGATCAGCAGCCACATCGCAGCAAGATATTAACGTTGAAGTCGTATTAATTCTGTCAAGTTCTCACGAAAAAACAAACACTATGCAGCCTTTTGTTAAGAAATTGTCTGAAAAAACTAACACCACAAATTATCCACTCACGCATACATACGCAGCCGCCGTTTGCTATGCATCACTCGTTCGTTAGGCGGTGTAGACTCCATATTTTTTATTCAATCTTGACGGTAACGACATAAGTTAGCATCTGGAAATAGTGATTTTATTTCCACGTTTATATCTACACGAGCTGTGCTACGAATATTGAAGTCTACGCCGTAGCACTACAATAGCTACGAGTCGCTACACGATCTACGTAGAGGTACGGAGTGAACTTGAAACGTGTCTACCGCGTAAAAATATTTTACTTCCAAATGAAAACAAAGCAAGCAGAGGGGAGCCTTTTGTAACTCTAAACAACTAGTGATGTGACATTTGAGCATGTCATCCCTCGACGTTGTATGTCTGTAAATATAATGTATATATGGAAATATTTATATCTAGTATCTTATAAGTAAAACTATAAAACTATTCCTATTTTTACACTTATAAGAAAGTTAAGTAAAAAAAAAACAATTTCGTCAAAAGAAAATCGTAGCAAATGGTGTTCTAGAAAATAACGACGCCCAAACAAATGGCAAAACACTCGTACACACACTCTCGAGGCACGAACGAGTTTTTCATAAAAGCCTTCAATACTGGAGGATCCTTCAGCTATCCTTTCACAATAACACGTTTCGTTCCATGTAATGGTTCCAATTTGGCGTAAAGTGCTTCTGAACGAAATCAGTCGGCCCGAGGAGGTCGCATCGCACTGTTTCACCCACTTTAGAGGTTAGTTGTTTGTTCTGTGGAGCCTATCGACGCTAAATGGGTTTTCAATAGTGCCTTGGAATATATTATTTCATTACACATATTTAGCGCTTTTCACTACAATTTTGTTATGTTTTCTGTAGATGTGATATTTTGCTTTCAGCTACGTTAGTACTACGCGTATTCTGTGCTTCAGCTACAAACAATCAAACCCACATATAGCCCGGTGTCCGGTAATGGGTACCATGCCTTCGCAGCTTCACAACTGAGTGTTACTTTTTACACGACTGCCCAAAAAAGGAGTGAAATGTTTTTAGGTTTCATGTATGTATGTTTTTATGTAAATATGTGAGTTTCTTTATCCCACCATAACTTTTAGATGCCTGAACAGATTTAGACGTATGGGGTATCGTTACATCCCTACGAGTAACATAGGCTATATTAAGTGTTGAAAAAAAAATGGCTGCAGTATGGCTCCATTAACAAATGCGAAAAATCAAAAAATCTTCAAATTTGGGTATCAAATTAAAGGCTCTGATAAGCACATTGCCATCATCGTGATAAGCAAACGTTAATGTGATACTATCTAAAACTTCAAACTTGGATCTTACCATGAAATCCAATTTAACCAACTATTTTTCTAGGAAGAAATGTAACGTTTTTATTATTCGTCTATCTGTTTGTCTGTATGTTTGTTCGCGCATCACGTAAAAACTACTGGACCGAGTGCGATATGGTTTACCTGTTGTATAGCTTAGGGTTTGACTTAAATACTGAGGTACTTGGTATTCAATCCGATGAGCAGAAGCCAAGCAATCGATACAAAAACAATTGACGGCTAAAGGTTTTTTATCAAATGTTGGTATATTGGTATTTCAGGTCCTGTATTGGTTGCGGAGCCACAGACACAGCTAATTATAAATAAAATAACAGACCGTCAGACGTACTTTCCTAACTTCTTCATTATAAGTAAGCGCTCGTTACCACAGAAATTAGATTTATTATATCCCAGCAGAACGAGAGCAGTAGATATTTATTAGTGAAACCAACAAACTTGCGAGAGAAGTTTATCACTGTTGTAAAAACTTCTCAGAAAAAGGAACATTTTATTACCCTCTGTAAGAGCACACTACACATAAATTAGGGGTTGGAACTTACACGTTTCATTAGTTATTTTTAACGGCCGAATGTTTTTAGTATCTAAAACTATATCAATAGTACAAATGCTAGCGGCATCGTGTTTTGTAATTGCAATGCTTGTTCGTTTTAGGAATTGGTCTTTCATGAGCAAGGCAAACTAGCTGCATCATCACGCGTCAAAACATGTCGTCAAGAACACTCATCAAATTCATGAATAAAAACTTTTAAAAGTGAAGGTTTTATGCAGTAGCCATGTCATAGTGAAACTTAGAACAGACTATCATAATAAAATGCGTACACAAAATTTCAGTCTGTGTTGTTGACCGTTGAAGAGTTCCTTTATCTAGAGACCACGTCATGTAAAAAAATTAAAACCGGGATTCATAATAAAATGCGTAAACAAAATTTCATGTCTGAGCTGTTAACCGTTTAAGAGTTCCTTCATTTAGAGCTAATCCTGGATGTCCATTCAGGTCATGCTTACCATAAAAATGCATTACCATAGGAACTGAACCAACACTTAAAAATTCAACTCCGTACGATAAGAGAAAGTGGTAGAAAAAAAGCAAGCCTACTTCAGAGAGCAAGACTCCTACGGCGTCGAATTCAGCTTGCAAGATTTGACCTAAACAAACAAACATACATACAAACATTGCAAGTTAAATAAAAGCTTTTAAAAAATATGAGTATTGTTGTGGATCACAGCCATGAGCCGGCGTGACATACTCCCGACATTCGCTAAATGAAAGTTTTGTATTGTATAAAATGATAAAAATCCAATTGTGTAATTGGTTGAAATTAAATTTAAGCGCTCCAGGAGCTCGTGCTAGTCCTAACCGCAAATCTAGTCTAGATCTAGACAAATAAATAAAATTGAAGTGTCTGTTTGTAATGTCAAAATAATAGCTTTTTACTAAATTCATATGAAAGTATACGGTACTAATAACAAAAACACGGTTTTTTAAGTTTTTGTCTGTCTGTTTGTTCCCGCTAATCTCCGAAACAGCGGGACCAATTTTGATGAGGTTGAAAGATTGCTGTTGTTATAAGGAGTAACAAAGGCTACTTTTATTTTTGAAAAAGTATTAGAGATCCGCGCAAAAAAATAAAATTCATGAATTTTGATCACGCGGACAAAACCGCGGGCACAGCTAGTTTAGCATATAAGTAGAGCTAACTGGGGGAGAATTTGTAGTAGAGTAGTAGTAGTGGCAGTAGTGACCATCTCTACGACCCCAGCTGGCAACCTGAAACCAGAAAGCCGAAGAAAATCAAAGTACACAGACCACATATGGTCTTTGTACATAAAGTACTAGCAGTTCACAGACCATATATGGTATGCTGTGGACGTGAGGATGGACTTGAACATGGACTTAGCAGGACAAAAACAACATAATAATTAAATAAATAATAAAAAAATATGATGGTTGAAAGATGTGGGACAGCCTAGCTCATTCGTCTCAACGCATTGGTCTCCGGATGAACTTGGACAAAACCAAGGTTATGTTCAACGAACATGCTATTGCGGAACCAAATGCTGTTAACGGAACTGCTCTTGAGGTTATTCAGGAGTATGTACTGGGGCAAAGTTTGCAACTAGGTAGAAACAACTTCGAGAGAGAGACCCTCAGAAGAATACAGCTGGGCTGGGCAGTATTTGCGAAATTTCGTAGAGACTTCTCGACGCCAATACCGCAAAGTTTGAAGACAAAAGTCTTCAACCAGTGTGTCTTACCTGTTATGACATACGGAGCCAAGTCGTGGACACTCACTGTACGAGTAGTCCACCAATTAAAGGTCACTCAGCGGGCTATGGAAAGGGCTATGCTTGGAGTTTCTCTGAAAGATCGTTTCCGGAATGAAGTGATCTGGCAGAGAACCAAAGTTGTCGACATAGCCCTTATGATTAGTAAGCTGAAGTGGCCGTGGGCTGGTCGTATCTGTCGAAGGACTGATAACCGTTGGGGTAGACTTGTTTGCGTTGAGACCGCGACTCAGTAAACGTAGTGTAGGGTGCCCTCCAGCTAGGTGGAGCGACGATATACGCAGTGTGTGGCAGTAGTTGGAAGTCGAAAGATCGGGCTCAGTGGCGTGCTTTAGGAGAGGCCAATGTCCAGCATTGGACTGGCACGGGCTGATAATGTTGATGATGTATGAAAAAAAACCGACTTTTCACAAAAACACAACTGGACGTGTGGGACATTCCCACTCCTGGAGCTTGGACTATGAACCTATTAATACCCGTACCCCACAAGTAAATTACCAGTTACCGGAAGTTTTTATTTAATAGTTACATTCTGCTAGCAACTACATTTTATGTGAAAGGAAATCGTAAGTTTATCGAAAGATATATCAAATAGATTATCAGATTTATTGGAGAATGTTTCCTCATAAATAAATGATACAAAAAGATTGTACAGAAGCTCTTCAAGTGGTTCTTACTGAAGTGGTTTGTGTTCCGTAAGATATTTTACGAGACCCTCAATATTAGTTTTTGAAGATATGTCGATGAAAACATTAAAATTTTAGTTAGAAAAACACAGAATAACTTACTAGTATGCAGCGGTTACTACTTCACTCTCTGCACTCGAATACTAGTGCACTTCTTTAGAAAAGAAACATGAGGACATAAAAAGATTATTTTAATTTCAAAGTACCTAGGTACATTTTAAGTGTAACAAAAGAAACTACAAGACAAAGCTACTCCAATTTGCAAGAGCTTTGTATAATGCTGCAAACTTTTGCGCTGTTGTTTGAGATGATTTTTCTTGATTTTTATACAGTTCCTTGTTTTTCATGCAGACTATGTTCTTTTCTGTAGCGTCATATAGTAAAAAGTTGTTATTGTTGTCACAAGAGTTTCATCACAACAAAACAAGCGATGTTGTTTGTTTGTTACGTTTTCGAAGGGATAAACAAACCTCCAACGTCGATGTCGGCGAAACAAAGTCTGGCTGACACGTTTTCTAGCGCAAAGCTTTTGATCCTTTATTACAATATCTATCCTGTTCTGTGGACCAGAAGGAATCTCCGAGAGAACAGTCTCATGTTTAGGTAGGTACTATTGCGAATAGAAATAGATTTTACTGGAATATTTGTTTATACATGGTTACGTAGAATACGGCCTGAGTATTTTATATTACACGGGCTTTGTTATTATATTTCAATGCTAGAATGTACTTGAGTTAAAATACTCAAGTAATTAATAATATTACGTATCGGTACCTCTACGTATCTTCCGATAATCATTTTGATAAAATCATAGTTATGCAATATAAGGAGAAGAATATGGGCTCTTCAAATTTTGTTAATTTCGGTAGATAAGCACCGACTAAGGCAGTTAGCGGTATCAATTGTAGCTCTCATTTTGTTGTTGTTATTTATTATTATTATTAGTATTATCCGTGCAGCTTCGCTATGTTCGTGCACCTAAAATGCAGACGTGATTGGTTTATGTAATGCGTATCACACAAGCCAATTGCTACCAAACCTATTAACACTGCACTTTTTTACAGAACACAGACAGAGATACTTTCTCAAGTTACGTTTATAAATATATTTTTAGTTTATCCGTTACACACAAACAAACAATCATACAAAAAATCAAATCTTTCAAATAAAATTTCTCGGAATAAATAAAAACAGATTTCAAGTAAAGATGTAATAACACAATTACATGGGCCTATCCTAAAGATCAATACTTATTTCAAACTAGCTGTACCCGCGGCTTCGCACGCGTGATCATTTCCCTAGGTTAAATGTACGCCATGTACTATTCCCAGACCTAAAATACCATCATTTGATCAATATTCCTTCAGCCGTCAAAAAGATTCTATCGATTGCTCGGCTACTCATCGGATTGAGATACAAGTATCCCAGATTTTTAGTCAAAACCTAAACTATCCAACAGTAAAATCCACATCACAATCGGTCCATTAATTTTTACGTGATGCGCGAACAAACATAGAGACAAACAGACAAACAGAAATACACCAATTTTAAAAGTGTTATATTCTTATTCAGTAGCTTACTTTAAGTACACTAGACCATATTATTTTTAAATATCATACATACCAGTTAAAATCATAACCCTCCTTTTAGCTTCGCCATAGTCGGGTAATAAAAGCATCAACACACAGTCCTTATCACATTATCATCAATATACATAGTATATAACAAAGTCGCTTTCCGCCGTCTGTCTGTACAAAAAATAAAAGTAGCATAAGTTACTCTTCATAACATCAGCTATCTGCCAGTGAAAGTCCCATCAAAAAAGGTCCAGCCGTTTCAGAGACTTTTTATTGCGGCGGAGCGCTTTTGCGCCCGCCCCACCGTTCGGTGACACTGTAGAGGTCAGTTCCACCAGCACATATCCTTTCTAAAAAAAAACAAAGATTTTTATTATTTAATATTGATATAGATAATACGAGCATAAGAGACCTGAACGTAACGAGGGGGCGAGCGAAGCGAGCCCCCCGAAGCGGAGTGAAGGAAGAGAGGGCGAGAACAAAAAAATACACCTCATTTTTATTCTTAATTTACCTGTGCGATTCCTGGGCGGGTCGCTAGTTATAGGTATCTACTTCTCTATCTTTGATACCTAAAGGTTACATAACCAACTCACATACACTACCTTTATTTCTCGAAACCGCACATCTCCTCAAGTCCATTAGGCGGCGAGCATTTTTCGCAATTTCCTCTGCGAGGACGGAGCTCGCGACCGGAGACTAAATTTTTCACTGCCGCAGTAATCTCGTATAGCTCTGTTTACGTCCCCTGAGTCTCAGAATAGTACAGTACTTTCACGAGGGTCGATTTGTGACCCTGGGCTTGAAGAATAATAGCAGTACTGTTCAAATTATAGGAATTTAGATTGTTGAGTGCCAAAAACTTTTTTGCTCAACGCTCCAAGTGTCGGAAACCCAGGATGACAAAGCTTATTTTTTAATAGAACTAAAATAATTTTAATTTTAATTTAGTCTAAAGGTAATAGAATAATTTATTAGATTTTTTAAATACTTTTCTAAATTGTTACATTCGTTAGTGACGTTCTAACGTTCCTTAATTAACGTGCCCGTGATCCGTTTAGGATGTAGAGTTCTTGTGCTTAAAAGGATCATCAGTGTTGAAGCTTCATATAATTTTAGCTGTTTAAAATTAGTATCGCGGTTAAGACTTTGTCATTAAACATACGTCCTAATGCTATGCGAGACTTTAAGATCTGATCATTTTGATTCTGTTTCGGGGTATCATGTAGAGATTTATTTAGTCTTTGAACTTTTCATAAGCGCCCTTTGTCAGGTATTATAGTAAAGCTAACGCGCAGAACAAAAACCTGTGCTGTGCCACACAATCCGCTCCTCAAAGTATTGTGCGCTGGGCAAAGAGATGGGAAGACCGAATGCTCCATGCTCGCAAATGGGTGGCCTAGTAAAAAGAAGAAGTACGAATATAGTGCGTTGCTGTGCTGTATAGGGTGAGTTTTAAAAGGAACCTCTATAGCTGCTAAGGTAACCCTTAAAGATAAGAAGATGTATTCTTAAATATCCCTCTAGAAGTTTTCAAACGTATTAAAACTGTAATGAAGAATTTTTGATCATTTTTCTTTTTCTACCTTAAACCGAGCATATGTTTTTTTGTGATATTGGGTTCTGCTTTTTATAACGAACAATAAGTTTAATGTTTTGTTTTCATACATTATGCTAGGAAAACCAATTGTCAAAAAAAACAATTTCACATATAAATATTTTTCACATATAATCGATTTTAGTTTTTTTTCCAAAGTCCTATTGCTGTTCTAAGAACATCGCCTGTATTTAATGGTTAACATATCTGCCGGAGACATCCCTTTTAAAAACATAATATGTATGTATGTTCATTGCAATACTCTACTGTGTTTTATGCCCGGGGATTTGGAGGAGATATTTCTTCGGTTGACTTATTGAATTTGTATCGGAGCTCGAGAGATTAATGGGTACGTGCAGAGGACGCTCTAATATTGTTGTATTGTATGTATGTTGTATGAAGTAGTGCCGACCTCTGGCGTCGGAGTTTGTCAGGCCTCCCAAGGGTCTCTGATGCTACCAATTATTAGCAACCGGGACCGGCGGCTTAATGTGCGATGGCAAATCCACATGGATGGCACATTCAAATAACCTATTAAAAGTCATTGGGGGTCGAGAATCAAACCCGGTGTCATTGGATTGCAAATCGCACATGTTAACTGCTTGCCTAAAGATAGTTATGGTATTTTACAATGATAATTATTCCCTTAGGTTTATATCATTCTCAAAAACCATCCCTTCTGACCCATCTAACCACTTCTACTAAATTAATTACCCCAGTCCAGCGCCCTATTCTCTAATAAGCTCCCAACGTTCCCCTGAATAATTAGCCGCTCCCAGAGGTTGATAATGAAAAGTACCCTCCGCAAGAAGCAGACAAATTGGGGCGATAACTTGCCGACAACGGACAAGAAACAGTTGCAATAAAAACGGCAAAACGTTAGTTACTGTGTGTCCACTGACCTAGAGGTGCTGGCAGACCGGAGCATTCACTGTAACATTGGAAATTCACTTGTAACACAACAAGCACTTGTAATAATACATCCCGTCCCATCCGTGAACCAAATTTTTCCTTTAAAAAATTACACTATCCATAGGAATATATAAAAGTGAAACGTTTTCTGTTTGTTTGTTTGTTGGTTTGTTTGTTGGTTTGGGGAGTTTTAACGCGATAACATCTGGACGGATTTTGATGAAATTTGGAATGAAGATAGCTTATACCCTGGAATAAGAAATATGACAAATTTTTTTCTGGATAATTTCAAGTTTCTACGGGAAAACTGGAAAAATGATGATTACTCGACGAGACTTCACTCGAGGGGGTACAAAACTTCACTTTTCACTTTTATCATAACAAAAAACTGTTTTTTTTTTTTACAATATTTTTTATTCACCTATGTAGCGATTTTAAACATTTTTATATACATATGTCAAACAACTTCGTACTGTTATAGTTTCTGAATAAAATGTCTGTGACATGCAGACTGTCGGAGACGGAAAGACGGACGGACAGACAGATATCTAAGACTATGCCGATGCCTGCTGTCTAGATCTTACTGAGGACCAGCTAAACAAACTTGAGCGTCTTCAAAACTTCCGCATTTGATTTATATTTGGTTTGCGCAAATATGATCATGTCTCTGAATTTCGCACTAAGCTCAAGTGGCTTCCAATACGCCTTCGCTGGAATACTCATATACTCTCTATTCTTTATACTTTATATCTTTATATTCGGGACAATTCCACACCAATTACCTAGCCCCAAACTAGGATACCCTGTAATATGGGCACTAGATAACGGATAAACATACATAATACGAATATCAACATCCATGACTCGGGAACAAACATTTCTGCTCATCACACAAATGATTGCACCTTGTAGGATTCGAACCCGCGACCGTTTGATTTCGTTCCCAGGGTTACTAGCCACTAGACCAACCGGCCGTCATACTATTCTGTTTAATCCCTCCTCCCCGCGATATCTTATGGAACGTTTCAATTTCCTGTCTGATTCTAACAAGTTGTCACTCAGGTCATCAGAAAATTAAGCTTTGAAGATTCCTCTTCATAGAAGCTTTTTTATGGCAGTCCATTTACCGTCCAAGCAATTCGCCTGTGGAACGCTCTGCCAGTTACTATAAGGCGAGCCCAGTCACTCTCTGTTTTCAAGTTCAAGTAAATAAGTTTTATCTCTTTGTTTAATATCACTTCTGGCTATTTTGTTGTTATTCTGTTGTCGTTTCACTGTATATAACTTGTATTATGTTTATATATTTTGTATAAACATATGTAGTAAATGTTATTAAGTTTATTATTACCACGTATAAATATATTTATGTGTAGGTATATTCGAATATGTGTGTATATTTTTATTAATATATTTATTCAATGTATTTAGTTTTTTATTATTTATTTATTATATTATATGCACCTCCGCCTTTGCTTTATATTAATTCCTCTCCATCCAAAAGTTGTCTAGAATAGGTCTCTTTTTAGAAATAAGACCACCCATTGTACCATAAATTTTGTGTAAATGTTCTATATGGTGTACAATAAGGAGTTATCTATCTATGACGAAACTATAAAGGTTCCTTGACTTTGGAACCCAAAAAATACGAAAGAGATTTACGAAGAATAGAGCCAAGTGGCGTTATTTTGTAGAGATGCCTTCTACAAATTGTAGTTAATATAGGTAGGGGAAGTACAAAAATGTATTTTGATTTCTGTTGAGCTTGGCGCTTCAAGTAGGTACTTGTCTCTATCAGAATGATGTAGCTCTTCACATGCGGTTGGTTCAAGTCTGTCAGCACCTTTGCTCACCTACTGTGTACCCTCACACCTAATGTTAAGCTCCTTGGGAGAGTCGTTACTCGTACTTTAGAATCCTTTAATGACTGGAGCACTTACCGGGGCAATAAAATAAAGTTAATTTCAGAGAGTTTTCTGTTACCTTTTGACTCGGTAACTTGTAAAACTTGTTTGTAGCTATCTCAACACTCACCGGAATTAGAAAAGAGCCGATTAAATGTTTTGTAATGATCTATTCCATACAAAGATGACAGCTAAAACTCCGTGCCCGCCTTTAAAATAAATCAAACAAGTTTGATATTGCAGAAACCTG
This sequence comes from Alsophila aescularia, assembly GCA_946251855.1. NCBI lineage: Eukaryota > Metazoa > Arthropoda > Insecta > Lepidoptera > Geometridae > Alsophila > Alsophila aescularia. The sequence continues at coordinate 23,234,951 of OX276373.1, read as the reverse complement.
TTTAACGTGTTTTTTTATTTAAAAGCATGCTAGTTTCAATAACAAGCTACTTCTTGACATTAATACATACCAAAATGTAAAAGTGAAACGTTGTCTGTTTGTTTGGGGAGTTTTAACGCAATAACTGCTGGACGGATTTTGATGAAATTTGGAATGTAGATAGATTATACCCTGGAATAAAACATACGGTACTTTTTATCCCGGAAAATGTTAAGTTTCCACGGAAAAAATGGAAAATGTTGATTACTCGCTGTAAGGAACGGTTGCCATGGAAACGAAATATTATTTCGTTTCCATGGCAACCGTTCTGTCAACAAGTCTGTCAAAAAGCATCAAGAGCGTTGGTGCTATACTTTTGCATTGGTTTTTAATATCCTAGAAGAACATTTGTTTTTTTTTCGCGATAAACTGTAGTCCGCGCGGACGAAGTCACGGGCAAAAGCTAAATATAGAATAAATATGATATAAAGACATAAATGGACCAAATGCGTGTCAGACCATGCAGTGTAGAATTCCAAAGTGACAATACTTTTCTTGTAACTCAAAAAGTTTGATCACAGAATTCTCGAAATAATTTCCATTGCTAGTTTCCGATATAATCTGTAATCATGGCTGTAGTTTAGATACACCAGAGACCAATAAGTTTATAAACAAATACAAGGGGACGTTTTTAGACGACTTTGGCGGGGTGTATGTAACACGCAGTATGACTAATAAAACATGGTTTAAAAAAACTTCTTCATTTTAAAAGACCTCTTGAACAAAATGGATGGAGGGGGGGAAATGTGGGTGTCACTATAGTGTTATTGTGTTTTGTGTTGATTTTATTTTCATACAACAACACAAAACAATATTTTGCATGAAGTTATAATAATTTTAATAAATGTACACATTTTTGTTTATCATAACATAAGTACTTACCAGATAAAAATTGTGACGAGAAAAAAACTAAGACCATCGATTTTTTTCAGTTTCAAATCATTCAATGAAGCTATTTGATTGATCAAAAAATATATATGATGCAGTTTTAATACAATTGAATACTTCTACATGGATTTATAAGAACAAATCTTGCTAGATAGGTATCTTTAACGGCTAGCGTAGCTGCCGGTGAACGTTATTTGCACACCTTTTAGTACATATTTTTCTCTAAAGGCTTCACCACCTTTTGTTGAGTCCATTGTTTAAAATTGACTTTTTATTCTTTGTGAAACAATGAAACTTATACTTAAAAGGCGACGAGGGTTTTTGCAAATTCATTTAAAAATCTTGTTAAACAATATAGCGCTTAAAAATCTTTGCGAGGTAGAATAATAACGTAGATGGTAGACCTTCGTGTTGTTGAATAGTAAAACCTTTTTTGTTTTCTGTTCCGTAGTCAAATAAGGAGCCTTATAGTTTCGACATTCCGTCTGTCCGTCCGTCCAAATGTCTGTACGTCATAGACATTTTATTCAAATACTATACACAGTACAAGGTTGAAATTTGGCTCATGTATAGATATTTATAATCACTGCATATATAAAAATTAAAAAAGAAATTGATTGTCTGCCATACATGAAAACTGCAGCATTTTTTTCCTCCTTCGAGTGGAGTCTCGTTACACCTCCAACTCATAAAGTACTGTTTCCATTATTTATTTTAATCTAGTGTTTTAAGCACTTAATACGAATATACTAACAAAAAATATCATCGCCATCTAGAACTAATACTCTACTTGTTCAGCTTAAAGATAGTTTACGAGATATAAGCTGAACAAGTTAGATCAACTTTGTTGGCATGTCACGTAAAAACTAATGGACCGATCGTAATGTGGTTTTCATTGTTACCCGCTTGGATTCTTAGCAACGGAACCTTAAGTCATGCGCGTCCGATACGCACGGTTTTTTTTTATTTTATATTTTTCTATTTTTAGTATTTGTACTTAAAGTAATTATGTCGTATTAAGTGTCGGAGAACTAAGGTAACCGACATGGTTCAAAAGATAAGCAAGCTAAAGTGGCTGTGGGCTGGTGACATTTCCTGAAGAACTGATAACCGTTGAAAAAAAAAGAGTACTCGAGTGGAGACCATGCTAAAGGCCTCCTCACACCTAAGAAAAATCAGCTCGCTTACTCCTTGACATTGCTAGTGATGTGGTACATCTGAACCTAATTAATAGGTGAAAAGCAGATGCAAGAACACGTTTTTAATTTAAAAACTCATGTAAATACCTCTTAGCAATCGCGAGGTATGCGGATTGAAAATAAATTTTAATACGTTGCAATATGGTATAATATTCCATCTGACTTATTTGGCTTGTTTTGCACTAAGTTTCTACATATTTTTGATAAATAGAAAAATAAATGTTATCTCGTGGTAATACAGTTCATTGTCAATTATTTGATAACTCATTTAGTGAAATAAAATCTGAGAAAATTTGAAAAAATTTAGATCGATTTTCTAAGCCGCACTTACTGATATTTCCCATTAGAAAATAGATCTTATTAGTATATTAGCAAAGCATATTTTAAAAATAGCACAAAAGCAGTAATTTTTAGGTCGAATTTAGCAATTTCTTCGGCATGCATTGTTCGTTATGTTTAATCCGTTCATAAAATTATCAGCACGAGGCGCGCAATGTTTACGTTAGTTTATTTAAAATAGCGTAAATTTCAACAACATGTATCATATACATCACGCGATATCTAGACCTATTTTATGTGAGTTATTATAAAAAGAAAGCCTTGAAACTCCAGGTATTTGCTAAGTTCCTTCCTAATACAGTAATACAGTTTATTCTCAATTGTTTAACACCACAAAAAGTAAAATCCAAATTGTGAAATTTTAGATCGATTTTCTTAGCCGCACTTACTGATATTTCTCATTATAAAATAGATCTTATCAGTATATTATCAAAGCATATCTTTTAATAGCACAAAATTGCCAAAATCTAGGTTGCAGTTAGCCGATTGTCAGATGTACATCGACTCTTTTCTTAAATCCGCTCAAGAAATTATTAGCACGAGGGGAGTAATGTTTAGGTTACATAATTCGAATTGACACCGATATTTTATACTCTAATGTTTCATTGCGCTATTAATACAAGTAGCTTGTGAAAGACATTTAATAAATCGAGCAATGGAAAATGTGGAAAACTTACCTACGTCAATACTTTGACATAAGTAAGTAAACGCCCATTTTATGTCATCAAGCTCCGCCTTCAAATATTTTGAATTACGCTTACTGGCCGTGACGTTCCGCCTTTCTTATAGTTTTGAGCCAATCATACCAAATGAAACCTTATGGGCGGTCTTATTTGGTATAATTGGCTCAACGTCATCGACACATAAAAAGAACACATGGAAAAATAAATCATATACTATGGTTATACAGTTTATTATCGATCATTTCATACCAAATTAGGTGAAATCAAATTTTCGAAAATATTCGCATCCACTTTCTCAAATAAAATACCGTCATTGTTCATTAAAAAAAATAACTTATCACATTACATTAAATCACAATTTTCAAATAGCACAAATAAATGGTTATTTTTAAATATTTTGCTAAGAAAACCTACAAAACCTTGCAGACGAACGGCACTTATTGATGTCAATTGCAACCAGCATCAGTTGGGGTGACGCCAATAGAATGTTAACTTATTTAAAGATAAACAATAATAAGCTACATATTCTTCTACACTAATCAACTTCAACACATATATTTTAGAGAGGAAAAATTTGATTGCTTGCATGTTTGTTTGTTGGTTTTAAATAAACTCTAAATATCCAAAACTGATTTTAAAAATTCTTGCATTTATAAAATGCTTCATTACTTGCGAGTAACATTTTCATCATTCAAAAAATAGAGATCCCTACGAAAATTGCAATAATGTAACTCAAGGTATCAAAACTATGCAAAAATTATGATTACTTGCTGTATAAGGAACGTAATGACATGTTGCCGTGGAAAATAAATAATAACAAGTCTGTCAAGTACGTGAGTAGGCAATAGTCTTTCGTTTAAACTCACTACTGCAAAAGATTTTGAATTACACTCATTGCTGGGTTTTTAGAAATTACGACATATAAATGCAAAAATGAGAAAATTCCGCGGTGTGAGCACTTACCGTGTAAAACCGGGGCGAGTCACTAGTAAACCTATAAAACAGAACCGTAATGTACCTGATGACTAACTTACTGATTGACAGACAACGCAGAGTCTAAACCGGTGGATCTAGAGATTTGAAATTTGGAGGGTAAATTCTCTGAATATCCAAGAGGTGTATTCAACTCAGCTCTATGATGTACCGAATATATATTGTTTGTCAAAAGACGGAGTTTAACGTGGCAGGACGCACAGAGGATAATCAGAAAAACATATGTTTTTGTGATCTTTAATTCGATATAACTCACGATTTGTACGTGGCGTATACGTTTCACGACAAACAAATGGCCATGTACCTAGACAAAGCACCAACCGCTTTTATATTATTAAATTATGATGATGACACTTTGTAAATATAGTCTTAAACAAGTGCTGCACAAAAAACTATGGTACAAAAAAATCGACTTCAATTGGATTAACTAATAACTAAAATCACTAATCTAATTTTGATTCAGTTTAAACATTACTATACTGGAAGTCTTGTTTCTCAAGTAAAACCCATCATCTAATTCGGTTCAGAAATCCTTATATATAAGAGAACATAAACTATAAAACAAATAGATTTTCTAATTAAAAGAACTGAACCAATTTTGATGAAGTTCATATGGGACTACACTGAAAGTTTACTCTTTTGAATATAAAAAAAAAACAAAATCAAAATTCAAATCGGTTTAGAAATCTTAAAGAGGCAATATAAACACAAAATCAATTGGATTTACTAAAAAAAAAACACAATTTATTGTCGAACAACTACTGAACCAATTTTGTTAAAATTTATATGAAATCACTTGGAGAGTATAAAAACAAAGGTTTCAAACAATGTTTTTTTTTTGGTATGCTAATAAATCGGTGTACATACATAAAAAAAACATACACGGTCTCTTTTTGTGAAGTCGATTATAAAAACACTTGTTTAATAATATTTGAAAATTCATCTTTAAAGCGGTGAACGGGGATGGCAAAGTTTAAATGAAGAAACATATTTGTTGAAAGTAGAGTACGGATTTAAATGAAATTTGATATAATATATTGCAAGGAATATCACGCTAAGAGGCGGAACCTAGCAGCTGGTGGTGAGATGGCATGAAAAGATGGCGGCAGTGAAACGCCACTATTTCGTCGGCAGTCAAAGGTGTTGAATTATCTCCCAATTGCGTTCCATAAATTCCCCTTATTTAATTTCTAAAAGTATTTCATGTGTAATAAATTTGTTTTGTGAAGTATAATTGACTGAGCGAGCGCAAAGTGCGAGCGAAACATCGTTTCAGCTTGGGTATAAATGCCTTCGTATGTCTGTCCGGATCTCTGTTCTCCTCAACAGGTCGCATTTCTCAATCGATGTAGATGAAACTTAGAATACAGGTTTGATGAGATTTTAGAATTATTTAATATATTTAGCATTTTTGATTTACTTCCCCCAAAAAAGAGCAAAAAAGGAGCTAATGAATATCTTCTTCTTATATGATCCGATTTCGATGGTTCTTTTTTATTTGAAAGATAGAACTTTAATGTTAGTCTCATAAAAAATTGGTGAAGATTTTATAAGGATCTTTGGCGTGAGTAGCAGAAGAGCTCCTAAAAATGAAGTAAATTACTCACTTTTAGGTTTCTACCAGTAGAATCAGCCCTTTACCTACTAGGTAGGGATTGATGGAGCACCTTGGTTATAATGTTAGTTATACAATAAGGTAACTAGATGGTGCTACTGTGCACCCTTAGATTGAAAGAAAAAAATATTGTGCACGCGAGGTCTACAGCCCACAGATCCACTAGTATAAAATTGTGTGTGATCGTGTATACTTTTTAATAAACCGGCATCAGTCCTGCGAGCATGGATCTTATCGATCGATAAAATTCGATAAATTTATCGACCGGTAAACAGTTCTTTTTTTATCAATTTTATCAAAATGCGGTAGCATGGATCTAGCCTCTCGGTAAATTTTATTGATTCGATAACACGTCGTGAGTTTATCGATTTAAAAAATGGCAACTCGTGGTCTATACCATATATCAGATAGACGACTAATAGTCTAAAAAATATTTTTTGACACAATTTGGCAGATTTTTATTATTTTGAGTTGTTACGGAGAAACTTCTGTCATTTGGAATTCTGCCTAACTACCATAAAGTAGTATATTCCTTGTACGTAACCCAAAGTATAACTAGCCATAACTCGTTGCACAATTGCTTGAGACACCTCCCTGACAAGTCTGACAGTGCGCTGTCTTAGTGCTATATTATATTCCTGGCCGATGCATCGTTGGTGCAACTGCCCTCGGTGAAAAAGCGTATAGCTGATAGAATCTACAACAATGATTACACAGGTAGTTTTTTAGACTGAGTACCTACTAGGTACCATAATAATTAGAGCATTAGACACAATCACAACAAAAGATAATTTCTGGAAATAGAAAAAACGTAACTAAGTATTTTGGTATTATTATGTAAAGTAGATACTACAACATACGCAGGCAGTCCATTAGATCGACTCCTTCTCAAACGCTCTCAACATCTTGAATGAGGGCGAGGGAAATTTCCTTATAAATTCTAAAAATAATCTTAAAATTCTGTTCCAGATCGAAAGGATCATTGGCATCCCTGAAACTTGCCTCACGATGTTCTGACACCTCCATGTTTTGGCTTATAATCCTAAAAGGAATTTACAAAAATAAAAGTTTGTCGTGTAATTTTGGAAAGCCGATAAAATTCGATAAATTCGGTAAAATTACCGACATTATATCGACAACAATTGTCAAAAATAAGATTCATGCTTCCTTTTGTTGATATAAATCTATATATTAAAAATGATTTATCGCATTTATGTCGTTGTCGATAAGTACGTTCCGTGCTACTGAACTCGTATTATCGAATATTAACGTGAACCTTAATTAAAAAAGTCGGTATATTTATCGATTGATAAGATCCATGCTTGCACTGCTGGTTGCTAATAATATAATTTACTAGCTTTTGCCATTAACTTTGTCAACGCGGACTACGGTTTATCGTGAAAAAAGCATCCTATGTTCATCTAGGATGTTAAAAACCAATGCAAAAGTGTAGCACCAACGAACGCTCTTGTTTTTTTTTTGACAGACTAGTCATTTTTGCGTTTCTATGGCAATCGTTTTTTACAGCAAGTAATCTACATTTTCCAGTTTCCCCTGGAAACTTATCATTTTCTGGGATAAAAAATATTCTATGTTAGTCTCTATATTGTACAGAATTTATTTACAAAGGTTCATCTAATCGGATCGGCTGCTTTAGCGTTAAAAATCCCCAAACAAAAAACCAAACAAACAAAGATACAACGTTTCACAGAAATATTTAGAAAAGCCTAGTCATAAAGGGGCTGTAGCGGGTCGCTAGTCGCTACGGCGTTCTCGCTATTCATATGGTGTCATAGTGCAACGACGCTGGAGTGTTGGTGAGATACGAGCGGTGCACATACTTTTTATTCATATAAATATTTAGAAAAAGCCTAGACTTACAGGAGCTGTAGCGGGTCGCTAGTCACTACGGTGTCGTTCGCTATCCGCACACACACACACACACACACCCACATATATATAAAAAATATGAAAAAGTGAAGGTGTTTGTTTGTTTATTTGGCGAGTTTTAACGCTATGGATTTTGGTGAAATTTGGAATGGAGATAGCTTTATACCCTGGAATAACACATATGATACTTTTTATGCCGAAAAATAGTAAGTTTCTACGGGAAAACTGGAAAATTTCGATTACTTGCTGTAAGGAACGGTTGCCATGTAAACAAATAAAAAGTCTGTCAAAAAGCATAAACAGCGTTGGCGGCAAAGAGAATACAATACGTAGGTGGTTTTCTTTTCCATTGTTTTTCAATATCCTACATGAACACAGGATGCTTTTTTCGCGATAAATTGTATCCCATGCAGATGACGTCGCGGGCGGGTCGCTAGTTTTAAAATATTTCCAGACACGCGAAGAGTTCGCGGTTTGCCCATCAACTCGCAGCTACTCTGTCGACGGCATTGTGCCGTTCGTCTGAAAGAGCCCTGTGGCATCATCAAGGTCGAATCAAGTCGGACCATGTTTTCTTCACATTGCCACTGCCACTTACTTGGTGTCTAAAGATACTTGTACACTACCTTATTATTGTGTAATATTAGTTATTTTATCTAACAACATGTTATTATGGACTTTGTGTCGTACAAGATAGATAGATAGATAGATAGATAATATTTTATTGTACACCAGTTTCCAAAAAAATACTACAAATAGGAACAATATTATAACTAAAGTACGGGCGGACTTATCGCTAAAAGCGATCTCTTCCAGTCAACATTTCGATGGAAAGAAATAATTGAGTGAGTGAGACAAGCAACAGCCCTATAGGTGAACAGATGGTGAGCATGCCCCAGGATGATTATGACAATGATGAAATGAAACTGAATTTGTTGTAGTTATATTACTTAGATGATGTTGCTATAATAATTACTATCATCATCATCATCATCATCAATATCAGCTTCATTCTCCCAATGCAGGGCATAAACCTTCTCCCTCTGACACTATCATCTCTGCTTTCAGACAATCTTTGCCAAGGTCATATCAAATTTAGCTCGACCCCTCGTTGTTGCACTGGTCTTCTACGGCTGCGATTTTCCATGCGGGGCCACCAATCTATCAGTGACCTACTTCACCTGCCATCAATGCAAGATGCCAAGAGTCCTTCTCATCGCCACTTGAGGTTTATGTACTTATGTCTTCCACAATGCAGGGCATAAACCTTCTCCCTCTGACACTATCATCTCTGCTTTCAGACAATCTTTGCCAAGGTCATATCAAATTTAGCTCGACCCCTCGTTGTTGCACTGGTCTTCTACGGCTGCGATTTTCCATGCGGGGCCACCAATCTATCAGTGACCTACTTCACCTGCCATCAATGCAAGATGCCAAAAGTCCTTCTCATCGCCACTTGAGGTTTATGTACTTATGTCTTCCACCTTGGTTTTTCTTTGGATCTCCGTCTTTCACACTCAGACGCTCAATGTGAGCTTAGAAACAGTTCCTACTTAAATAAAATAAGAAATCACATGGTGCAGTATTGGACCTACTTACCTAGAGCAAAATAGAGTTCTGTTCAAAATTGAAACAGTGATATCACTTTCAGATATCGTTACAAAAAAGAACAGCGGGAAAAATGTTTTACCCGTTCTACAAAATAATTGTTCAGTTTGTTTTTTCCGTAACAGTTCCAACGTTTCCTTTTATAATACCTCCATAACTGTTATTTTGGACTGTTTCTATAAATATTCCTCAATCCTACATTGCAGTAGTACCACATCACTGCTTAGCAAGGTGGTGCAGGATGAATTTTAAAGAGCTAATGTAAAGCCGGCTTTAAGCAAACGTAGTGTAGGACGCCCTGTGGCCAGGCGGAGTGACGATCTGCGGAAAAGGGCCGGAAGAAAATGGATGAGGAGAGCTGAAGATCGAGCATAGATTAGCCTATATTTGTCCACTGCTGGACGTAGGCCTCTCCTAATGCACGCCACTGAGCTCTGTCTTCGGATCTCCTCATTCATTTTCTTCCGGCTGCTTTTCGCAGGACGTCACTCCCCCTGGCCACAGGGCGCCCTACACTACGTTTGCCTAAACGTAGTATCCACTCGAGAACACGTCTACCCCAACGATTAACGGTTCTTCGGGAAATGTAACCAGCCCACTGCAACTTTAGCTTGCTTATCCTTTGAGCTATGTCGGTTAACTTGGTTGTCCGTCGGATATATTCATGACGAATCCTGTCCTTCAGAGAAACTCTAAGCATAGCTTTCTCCACAGCCCGCTAAGCGACCTTCAATTCGTAAGTGTCCACGTTTCGGCTCCGTAGGTCATGACTGGTAGGACGCACTGATTTAAGACTTTTGTCTTCAGGCACTGTAGCATGGACGACGAGCTCGACGAAGCTGAATTCTTCTGTTGACTTCCTTTTCAAAGTTGTTCACAACTTCAAGAGGCCATTGACTGCAATCGGCCCCGGGTCAACAAGATCGTTAAGCATGATCTAGTCACACTAATACTATAAGTGCGAAAGTTTGTGAGTGAGTGAGACACACACACGTGTGTGATACAGTAATGAATGCAGATTTACAAGATATCATATTCAATGTGGATAGGATACATTTCATCATTATCCATCACTATTATCCACGCGAGTAATGCCGCGGGATGCAGCAAATATTTAATGAATAGAAAGTTACTGTTTCGAATATTGTAGCCTTTTTCCTTGACAGCAAAACCAATTTCAAACTCGTGCCTGAAAGTTACAAGCTCTTGAATCGGTAAATATATACTTCAGCCACGTACAGTTTTAATTAAAGTGCTGAAATGCTGAATTGTAGATATATTACGAAACTAGCTGTACCCGCTGCTTCGCACGCGTTATCATTTCTTTAGATTAAAAGTACCATAATGTACTATTCCAGGACCTAAAATACCAATATTTGATCAAAATTTCTTCAGCCGTAAAAAATATTTTTATCAATTGCTCGGCTTCTAATCGCCAAATTGAGATATCAATTACATCAGTTTTTAAGTCAAACCCTAAGCTATCCTAAATTGAACCGCATAGCAATTAGTTTAGTAGTTTTTACGTGATGCACAAAAATACAGACAAACAGATAAAAAGACACGAAAAATTGTTTTGTAGCTTATTTTAGGGTACCCTAGACCATTTTTTTTATATGACTTCTTTGTACAGCCTTTTTCGTACCTATTGCTTTATTATAAGTATAGATAGATGACTGTGCCAAGTTGCATCAAAATCCGTCCAGTAGTTACAGCGTGATACATGTTCTTTCAAATAACTTTCAACCTCCATCCTGCGGGAGCACTTTAATTTTTCGGGATGAATAATATCTAATGTCCTATCTCGTAGTATGAACTCATATCATACCGAGTTTCATTTGAATTCATTAAGTAGTTTCGACGTGATGCGCGGTCAAAATACAGACAGAATGACAAAAAAAACAGCTATGGCTTCACTATCGAATATAGAGTACCTCCCAAAATGCATCATTAATTACTTCAAAATTAATATAACTTTGGACCCCTATCCCGCAGGAGCCCTATATTTTTTCGGGATAAAAGGTATCCTCAATTTTAACCCATCATTTATACTATGACTGTGCATCAAAATCCGTCCAGTAGTTTCAGCGTGATACGTGTTATTTATCGGGATGAAAAGTATTCAATAACCTACCTCAAAGTATGAACTCAAATCATATCAAGTTTCATCTGAATTCATTGCGTAGTTTCGGCATGATGCGTTGCCAAGATGCTGACAGACAGAAGTACACACAGACTGAAAGTCAATAAAAAAAAAATTGGCTTCAATATCGAATATAAAACAGACTCCAAAAAAATATTACTTAATATCTTCAATGTACAGAATTTGGACCCCTATCCCGCAGGAACCCTTTAAATTTATAGGATAAAAAGTACTTTTAATTTTCACCCATCATATAAACTATGACTGTGCCAACTTGCATCAAAATCCGTCCAGTAGTTTCAGCGTGATACGTGTTCTTTTAAATATTAAAAAAAAAAAGGAAAAAACCAAAACTATTTTCTTTTTTTTTTACCTTGTTCTTTTAAATACTTTTCCACCCCTATCCTGCGGGAACCCTTAAATTTTTCGGAATGAAAAGTATCCAATGTCCTTCCTACTTCGAAGTATGAACTCAAATCATACCAAGTTTCATTTGAATTCATTGAGTAGTTTCGGCGTGATGCTATGCCAAAATACAGACAGACGGACAGACCGACCGACAGAAAAAAAAAAAAAAAACAGTTTTGGCTTCAGTACCGAATATTAAACAGACTCCAAAAAAAATAGAAAATTTCTTTAATTTACAGAATTTGGACCCCTATCCCACAGGAACTCTTTTTCAATCATCATATAAACTATAACTGTACCAAGTTGCATCAAAATCCGTCCATTAGTTTGAGCGTGATACGTGTTCTTATAAAAATCTTTGAACCCCTTTTCTGCGGGAACCCTTTAACTTTTCGGGATAAAAAGTATCCTATGTCCTACCTCGTAGTATGAACTCAAATTATGCCAAGTTTCATTTAAATTCATTCAGTAGTTTCGGCATGATGCCTAGCCAAGATACAGACAGACAGACAGACAGACAAAAATGAAAAAAAAAAAACAGTTTCGGCTTTAGTATCAAATAAAGAACAGACTCCAAAAAAATATTACTAAATATCTTCAATGTACAAAATTGGACCTGTTACAGTTTTATTATAAGTATATATAGATAAGCGGTAAAGAACCCGTTTCTTTAGCTCGTCCTTTGAGTGCAGCTGATTGTAATTTACTTCGCTGGCAATGAGGTAACAGCTGAATGGAGGAGAAATGGGAGCAAATTAGATTTAAGGCAATTGTTTTTATGGGTTGCGTAACGGTCGTTTTGGGAGATTAATATTTAGTTAGTTATATTTATAACAAGCAACACTACCCGGCTTCGCACGGGGAACTTAGGGTTTCTGTAAATATTTATTTGTACATAACATTACATTGACCAAATGACCACGCACCCATTATTTCCCTCGGCAAAGAAAAAATTAACTACGCGTACCCGCGGTCTGCCCAGCCCACAGAATAAAGTAATAGTAAGTACGAAGAACGGGTTAAGCAGATTTTTTTGTAGAATATTTTTGAACAGTGAAAAGAACAATCCTTTCATACATTACTTTTATATCACACTTATGTTATACGTAACGTACCTACGCAAAAGACGCTTGCGATCGGCTGATTTTAAAACGGTTTTTCCTGACTTTGTTGAGAAAATTCGCTCTACATCGGCTAAATTTATACAAAACACTTATGAACTATACCTTAAAACCTTGCTTTTATCAACCTTCCACCTAGGTGAAGTATTTACTGAGATTTTTGTGGACAAAAAGACAGACAGACGCATTCAGTGACTTTCTTTTATAATATTAGTAATGGTGCGTGCCAATTCAACTGTCACAAACTTTTTTTGTCACCTTTTTGTTGTCATTTTCAAACCGTATGAAAACAAAAGAGTATAGTGGGTAGGGTTGGTATATTGGTGGAATGGTGGCAGTAGGGAGGGAGCGAATTAACCAGGTACAAATTATACCTACAGTCACTTTTTTACCCTCTGCGTACTTTCTTTATTACAGTAGAAAATAAACAAACAAACAGACAAAATATTCTAAACGCCTCATTTTCTGGTTCATTTAACAATAAATAAGTTTTTAAAAAAATCTTCAATGTAGGTACAAACATGGCTCAGTAGATGTTCTAGTATATTACCACGTTGCCACGTTTTTATTAAGTCACTTTCTTGTTTGTCTGTCCGTCTGCCTGTTTGTCTTTGGTTCCGGTACAGAATACCCAATACGTTCCGGGTGGAATCTTGCAACTCAAATTTCGAGCACTTCCCGATTAGCTATCTGGGTGAGACTTTCAGGATAGATCACACACAACTCGATGACAAAGCACTCTAAAAATACTGGTTTTTGGATAAGTTCTTTAATACATTTGCTGCTTGTTTCTCTGCTATGTTGACAGAATTGGACAGCATATTAAGTCTCCGTTGAGTTATTTGGTCAACGCCGCTGGCATCACTTACCGCTTTTCGTTGAATTTTGCTACCGACCACGTAATTAAGGTTCACTAGTGAGTGACGGACAGCGTTGCCCGAGTTGCTCAAAAATACGAGGATTGGATGAAGCCGTTTCAAATTTCATAGACTGGTGTAGTTTGCTTCTATTTTGTTTATTCTTGGAGCACTTTAACGAGCTTGTACTTAGGTTAGGTATTTTGATAATTTTTATTTGTATAACTTCATGCGAATCCAAATAGACTGTAAGTAGGTATATAGTAACAAGCAATCTTGAAGCTGGAATGTAAGGGGTCTACTACCATCTGATCTAATACACGTCAACCTGCCCAAATACCTGGCCATGGTGCATCCTGCCGAATAACAAACGAGGCTCTGACGACCGACTGATGGCGGAATAACCATCACAACAATTGCGTAGTTAATTCCCACAGGCCGGTGAACAGCAGCAGCGGTACACAACAACGACAACTACGGTCTGCGGTCGCCAACCCTGATCTCCTCATCCAGATGCTGCCAGCCACCTTTTGCTATTCGTCCTGCCACCTGGCCGACGAGCGCCTAACACTTAGTTTGCCTAAACGCTGTCTCCATTCTAAAACTGGATTACCCAACGCGCGCTTAGCGGTAATGATGATGTCCTATGTTATTTATCGCTGCTCCTGTCGCTGTCCTACCGCATGGTCCACGATGGTCCAGTCAACAGGACTGTACTACGGGCAAGAAGCGTTAGTGAACAAACGCACTTGGTACTATTGCAGCTGTCACTGGCAGGCGAGCTGCCTTAAATAGCTAGAAAAAATACTTTAAGCGAACTATTATCTACTCGTATGTAATAGTGCACTGATTGTAATCAACACATTGACGGACATGCAGTACCGGCCACCATGCGAGTGGAATGGTACACGCTAAACAAGAATCTCGCAAAAGGACATGCATTCACTGGCTTCCTGATAAACACGCGTTGCACTCGGTTTCAATAGTCCATTGTGCCTGGCCGCAGCGGCAGACGAGCTGCGTTTAATGGTCGTGATAAAAATACACCAAACTATTATTGTTGTTAGAAAATTGTTTACACTTGTTTACTTGGTTGCCACAGCGACCGCGGCGCGGTGTGTAGAGTCTTTAAAGGTATTTAAATTCCTAGCTACATTAAATCTTGATCGATCGCATTGTTGTGTGATCAGCTTAGTCTATTCAAAATCAAGGAATCATTTAAGTTTGTCTATGGTTACTTGTATTAAGAACGCAATAGAGCGCAACAATGACTCCAAAGTGTTCCCGGAAGTCAGCCTATACGAGATCAGAATGGCTTTCTAACAGCTTAAGAGCAACAAAGCACCAGGGGAGGACGGAATAACGACAGAGATACTGAAAGTGGGTGGAACACCGGTACTTAAAGTCCTTCAGAAGCTGTTTAACTCTGTCATCCTCGATGGTACTACGCCAGAGGCGTGGCACAGGAGCGTAGTGGTTTTGTTCTTTAAGAAAGGTGATAAAACCCTCTTGAAGAATTATAGGCCCATTTCGCTGCTGAGCTATGCTCGGTGTTTCACTACGTGATAGAATCCGAAATGAGTAAATCCGTAGAAGAACGAAGGGTACCGACATAGCTCTTAGAGTTTGCAAGTTGAAGTGGCAATGGGCAGGCCATATAAGTCGCAGAACCGACAACTGTTGGGGAATAAAGGTTCTCAAATGGCGACTACGAACAAGCAAGCGAAGTGTGGGGAGACCCCCCACACGATGGACCGACGACGTTGCACACCTTAGTTGTCTCATCAGCCACACCTATGGTTTCGCAGAGGCTTGTCAAATACTTGGTTGGTCAAATCCTGCACAAGTCAAAAGCTTAAATTACCGCTAATAATATTGAATGTAACTGTTGTTGACGGCATGTGTTTGTTTCCGAGTCATGGATGTGATATTCGTATTTAGGTCTGTTTATCCGTTATCTAGTGCCCAAAAGGTGATACGAGTATTCGTATTTATATAATGTTTATCCGTTATCTAGTGCTCATATAGGGTATCCTAGTTTGGGGCTAGGTAATTGATGTGAATTGTCCCGAATATATATTTATTTATTTATTAATGTAGCTATACTATTTTCCAAAGGCAGAGAGGAAAAAGTGATTAACAATGTTAACGTCTTTAATTCAAAGCACAATTTCTATGACAACTAGTTATAAAATTAAGTCATTTTTGAAAAGTGTTTTTTTCGAATATTAATCTTATTCTTAATAGATTAAGCTGACTTTTGCATAATACACTACACAATACGGTGAAATTCTCACTGCATTTTGAACAGAGCATAGCAGCGTTAATGCCAGCTATATGCTAATGGTACTTATCAGTCAGCCATTCAGCTGCCTCACTCATTCGTGCTCTTTATCAAACCAATCGAGATGGATGGCAGCAGACAAATCATTCACGTTCTAATTATGTCAATTAACTTGATGTGTCCTGCTACACGTATGTTTCACGTATCTAATAAATATCCTGTCTGAGTCAGCTACTCCGCGGCATCGCTACGAACCATTTGCCAAACTCGACCTGCAGTTCTAGTTACGTCAGTTCTCTATATACAGTTACCCACGAAAGTACCTAAGTAAAACGTAGCCCGTCTATATTAGCCACTCAGCGGGCGGCATCGCGACGAGCCATTCACCATAGGTACCTACTTGACTGGCAATTCCAGTTATGTCAGTTTTACCCACGAATGTGGGTACATTCGTGGTATTTGGGTAAACATTGTAGCCCGTCTATATCTTGTAGCGGCGTCGTTATGCAACCAGACAACTTTGTCGCATTTTAAAAATCGTTAACATTCCAGTTATGTCAGTTCCCTGCACTTATTACTTCTTATATGCAGTAAGTAAAATGCTGCCCGTCTATTAAAGGCACATAGCGGCGTCGTCGCTACGAGCCATTCACCACACGCGACTAGCAGTCTGGCAGCTTCTCAAATGATTAACGTGTAAATTAACTCGCTTTAACGTATGAATGAAGATAACGTAACTGGCTAAACGAACCTAAGTTTTTTTAAGATACCTTCCACAATAAGATTTCCTAGAAGTATGTGTAGCCCACTACAGTAATCCTTCTCCGTTCTCTCTCACGCTCATCATCATCATCATCATCAGCCTATATCTGTCCACTGGTGGACGTAGGCCTCTCTTAATGCACGCCACTGAGCTCGGTCTTCAGCTCTCGTCATCCATTTTCTTCCAGACGCTTTTCGCAAGTCGTCATTCCACCTGGCCACAGGCCGTCCTACACTACGTTTGCCTAAACGTGGTCTCCACTCAACAACTCGTCCAACGGTTATCGGTTCTTCGGGAAATGAGACCAGCCCACTGCCACTTTAGCTTGCTTAGCCTTTGATCTATGTCGGTTACCTTGGTTCTCCATCGGATATCTTCATTACGAATCTTGTCCTTCAGAGAAACACAAGCATAGCTCTCTCCTTAGCTCTATGAGCGACATTAACGTTTCGGCTCCGTAGGTCATGACTGGTAGGACGCACTGATTGAAGACTTTTGTCTTAAGGCACTGTGGTATGGACGACGAGAAGACTTGATGAAGCTTGCCGAATGCTGCCCAACCCAGCTGAATTCTTCTGTCAGCTTCCTTCTCGAAGTTGTTCTTACCTAATTGCAATATTTGCCCCAGAAATTTGCACACTTTAATAAACACCAACAACGGTGCAACTAAAATGTTAGGTAGGTACTGGGGTATGTTTGTGTTGGAAATGTAGCTTATTAAAAAAAAATTGAATATTTTATTTTTAAATCTCTATTGGACGAATGCATTCATTCACCCGGCGCCCCGCAGCATTTGCGCCCCGTATTTTCACACGCTTGATGGATGATGATGATGATGATGATGGTGATGATGTCGATGACGATTATGATGATGATGAAAAGTATCAAATGTTTTATTCCAGCTATCTCCATTCCAAATTTCATCAAAAGCCGTTCAGCCGTTTGAGAATTAAGTAAAGTGATGATGATGATGAAAAGTATCCTATGTGTTATTCCAGGGTATAATCTATATCAATTCCAAATTTCATCAAAATCCGTTCAGCCGTATGAGAATGAAGTAAAATGATGATGATGATGAAAGTATCATATGTGTTATTACAGGGTATAATTTTCTCCATTCCAAATTTCATCAAAATCCGTTCATCCGTTTGAGAGTGAAGTAAAATTATGATGATGATGACGATGATGAAAAGTATCCTTTATGTTATTCCAGGGTATAAGCTAAATAAATACAAATTTCATCAAAATCCGTTTAGCCGTTTGAGAGTGAAGTAAAATGATGATTATGATGATGAAAAGTGTCCTGTGTGTTATTCCAAGGTAAAAGCTATCTCAATTCCAAATTTCATCAAAATCCTTTCAGCTGTTTGAGCGTGGAGGAGTAACACACATACACACGCATACATGTACATACTTCGCCGGCGAAGTGTGTATATGTATGTGTGTTTAGTTCCATTGAACTAAAACAACAAAGCAATGGATTTCAATACTTACTCCGTCCGAGTGATACATTCTACTTTTCATCCCCGTCTATGAGGGGAAAAAAGGCGCTTGAGCTATATTTTACAGCTATATTTAACGAATAGAATCGCATAGAATCGAATAGAATCGCATAGAATCGAATCGAATAGAATCGAATAGAATCGAATAGAATCGAATAGAATCGAATGGAATCGAATAGAATCGAATAGAATCGAATAGAATCGAATAGAATCGAATGGAATCGAATAGAATCGAATAGAATCGAATAGAATCGAATAGAATCGAATAGAATCGAATATAATCGAATGGAATCGAATAGAATCGAATGGGATCGAATAGAATCGAATGGAAACGAA
This sequence comes from Alsophila aescularia, assembly GCA_946251855.1. NCBI lineage: Eukaryota > Metazoa > Arthropoda > Insecta > Lepidoptera > Geometridae > Alsophila > Alsophila aescularia. Next base: position 23,216,283 of record OX276373.1, on the reverse strand, counting down.
TAGAATCGAATGGAATCGAATAGAATCGAATCGAAAAGAATCGAATAGAATCGAATAGAATCGAATAGAATCGAATAGAATCGAATAGAATCGAATAGAATCGAATAGAATCGAATAGAATCGAATAGAATCGAATAGAATCGAATAGAATCGAATAGAATCGAATAGAATCGAATAGAATCGAATAGAATCGAATAGAATCGAATAGAATCGAATAGAATCGAATAGAATCGAATAGAATCGAATAGAATCGAATAGAATCGAATAGAATCGAATAGAATCGAATAGAATCGAATAGAATCGAATAGAATCGAATAGAATCGAATAGAATCGAATAGAATCGAATAGAATCGAATAGAATCGAATAGAATCGAATAGAATCGAATAGAATCGAATAGAATCGAATAGAATCGAATAGAATCGAATAGAATCGAATAGAATCGAATAGAATCGAATAGAATCGAATAGAATCGAATAGAATCGAATAGAATCTAATAGAATCGAATAGAATCGAATAAAATCGAATAGAATCGAATAGAATCGAATAGAATCGAATAGAATCTAATAGAATCGAATCGTCTCGATGGTTGGGTTGGTGCATAGTTCGACTTTCGATCGTTAGTATCCGAGTTCAATTCCCAACTGGAGTGTTTATATTCTGCACATAAAAAAATAATTGATGCCGTATAGGCCGAGCTGAGGCAGAAAGAGCCGACGAGCCAAATAAATTCATTACTGCACTCTGATAGTCACGAACAGAAAATACCTACTTTGCTCCCTCTTTTCGAGGAACCAATCAGTGTTTTTTGAATAGATGGGATGAAAAGATACCTTTTGCATTGTATTTCCCACAGTTACACTGTTTATTCCTTTTGTTTACATAAAATAGCTACGATTATGGAACAGAGTATAGAAGTGTTCAAGTCCACGCGGATAAGTTTGTGTCTAAAACGACCACTAGGCTTTTTAGAACCTACACGCATGAATTTATAGGCAAAATTACTCTACATATATGATATGGGTTTTTTTTGAAGTCCGCACAGATAAAGTCGCAAGCGACCGCTATGCTTCTTTGAACTATTTGGATTTTTGGCTTTTTACCACTACATACCACTACATACCACTACATACCACTACATACCACTACATACCACTACATAACACTACATACCACTACATACCACTACATACCACTACATACCACTACATACCACTACATACCACTACATACCACTACATACCACTACATACCACTACATACCACTACATACCACTACATAACACTACATACCACTACATACCACTACATACCACTACATACCACTACATACCACCACACCACTGTTGATATTAGTGAGTAGATTTTTAGTCGTCGGGGATTTTTGATTGGGCGTTCTTGAAAATGACAGGAGTTACAAACATTCAGGACTCTCAGCCTGGAAATGCAAATACCAAAAAATAAGCTATCATCAATGAAATATACATTTTAGATTGTGTAGATAAGTGTATTAAGAATTAAGCACATATTACATTCCATACTCGTACACTTAAATAAATATAGAACCTGCCGCTCCGAAAACATATAAATGTGAATCCGATAACAAAGGTACGTGCACGTATAATGATCCGTATTCATTATAATAAAAAAGGGAAAGGGATAATTAAAATAACAATCCTTTCACTTTGTCCAACGCCACGCATTATTCATCAGAATAAAGGTGGCATTTATTGGAGGATTTATATAACAAACATACCTATGTACATTAAGGCGAAATGGGCTCCAAATTTGTCGATTCGTCCACACGAATATTTAAAACTAGACCTTTGATAACTGTTAATTGACTTAATTTTTTTATGTGTAATAATTGTTCACAAAATACTTGATCCGGATGTGGTCACCGAAACACGATTAAATAAATTTTGCTCGATAGAAAAAAACCGTAAATTTTCCTAAAAAAAAGACCCGTTTTGACATTCCCGTCGATGCAATGAATCAACTTCATTCAGTATATATCGAAGATAAGAAATAAAAAAAAAGAAGTTGTTATCCCAAGAAACATTCAAATACTTCTGTGAAATCAGTTTTTGAAAAAACATACCTAAGTTTATTAAAAAAAGTAATATTACATTGAAAGTATTAACTGAAATCGGCTCCTGAGATGCATCACCCGTCCTGTTTAACCTGCACCTTGAAGAGCATGATAACAATGTTGTCTCCCATAGCTTATCATATTTTTTCACAAAGTTAACACTTTGATCGTAATATTTTTACCGTAGGTATGCGTGCAGACAGAGCAGAAGAAGTAACGATTAGTTGTTGCAACTTTTATTAAAACCACTATATATCTATTTTATTAATGGAATAAAACAGATATATAGTGACGAGTCGAGCAGGTCGCTCGCCTGATAGTAAGCGTCACGCCTGCTCATAACAGTTGCCGTGCCACCCTGAACTTTGGTTGCAAAATCTTGCGCGTCACTGCATTGCGCTCGTGGCCTGAGACAGTCGCAATTTCGTCCGGATTGACGGCTTCCTTGCACCGACATTGCTTCTAAAAGTACTAGGTAAGAAGACAGACTGCTATTTCATCATCTGTGTAGCCCTCTTCTGTCTGTCTCTATCATTAGGAAAATAAAATAAAACAAAGCGATATGAAATGTAGAAAGCAGCAAATAAATCCTGTTCATAAAATGTTCTAGAATACTAGATACACTTCAACAATATGTTTATGACGTCATAAACCCGATAACTTCAAAACTCTTGAAATAGGTACAAAGTTATCACCATCAAGAACAAAGTAGCTGAACGGCTTCTCTTCTTTCGAAGCAATTTACGATATCCGTGTGGGCCACAAACAACCGAGTTGTTTCCTGCCCGCTAACATTGAGTGATGTGGGGAAACCTCAAGAATATATTAATAACTTATTCAAAATATCAGAGAGAAAAACAGGTGGCAACACGAATAAAATGTATCGGTTTTGTTCAAATATCTTAGTGCAAATTCGACTGCAAAGAATCGAAATTGTTACGAATCTAACAAGGTTTAAATTACATTTGAAAAAAATAGGTTGAGTTTAGGGGATGTCCGAATCGCTACCAATTCCAGCATACGAGTATAAAAGCACATTGTTGAGTGGAGCTATGTAGCATAGGTCGTGGATTGGACAACATCTCGTTGATATCGAAACGGATTTAGTTTTATTTTACAAGGAAACTGTTCCAGCGAGTAGTGCCGATCGACAGCTTATAACATTACCTACGTGACTGAGAGAAATGAGTTTTTAAATGAATTCCAGTCGCGTGCCCCGACGGCAATATTTCTCATCCATCCTGAATGTACACAGTCTATACAGCAACGAAGCTGTTTTTCTTCCTCTACCTACCAACAGACGTTGTAAGATAAAGTTAGGTTGAAGTTCACCAACATTTGAACCATGGTTATAATGGACAATGTATGACAATTTTAACTTTACCCATGGTTTAAAACTCCAGCCCTAAAACAAAGACCACATCTCAATACGAGTTTGCTTCGATGAAAATGTGAAAATACCCATAGACAGAAACACCAAGAAGCGACGGGCACAGGGCACGTCGCTTCGCTAAAAGATAAAGCTGTCGAATATCCGCGTCGCGTTAATCTGCGTCAAATGCCGAAAGATCATAAAGGAAATTTGCATAAAATTTAGTCTATTCGGAGTGAATTCGTGGCCGGCGGGTTTTTTATGCGCGCACATTAGGCGACATTACGATATGCGCCGCCCGCCCTCGCCCACGCTCACTGAAATAATATTCTTCAAGCTGTTGAGTTGCTTTTTATTTCAGCCTCCGACTGAAAATGAGTTTCTAAGCGTAAATAAATCTTTTACTGCCCACGGTCGGTGTGCGAGCCTTTTATTTTCTTAAAAAGTAGACCTCGCGCGTACAAATTTTTTACACGACTGCCCAAAAAAGGAGTGTAATGTTTTTAGGATTCATGTATGTTTGTTTGTATGTATGTATGTATGTTTTTATGTGTGTTTGTATGTATATTTGTATGTATGTTTCTATGTATGTTTTTATGTAGGTATGTATGTTTTTTGAGTTTATTTATTCCATCATAACTTTTAAATGCCTGAACAGATATAGACGTATAACATAGGCTATTTTATTTGAAAATATAAGAATTGCGGCAGTACGGCTCAATTTTCAAATGCGAAAAAAACTTTGAATTTTACTATATGGGTATCAAATTGAAGGCCTTGATAAGCACATTCCAACAGTATATAATTTATTGGCATAAGTTCGTTTTAGGCAAGGCAGGCGTGTTTTTTTAGCTTTTAAGCTAGCTTGCAAACAATCTAGCGGTGCACAGTAGCGCCATCTAGTTACCTTATTGTAAAACTAACATTATTAACCAAGATGCTGAATAAATCCCTACCTAGTAGGTAAAGGGTTGATTCCAATGGTAAAAATCTAAAAGTGAGCAATTTACTGTACTTTGAGGAGCTATTCTGCTCAACACGCCGAAGATCCTCATCAGATCTTCACCAATTTTATATCAGACCAATTTAAAGTTACTACCTTTCATATTAAAAAAGAACCATCGAAATCGGATCTAATAAGACGGACATAGCCCCCATTTTGCCCCTTTTTGGGTTAAGTACCCTCCCCCCCTAAAATTCTGTATTTTTTTACCTGTTTACCAAGTTCCGTCTAGATCGATTGAGAAATGCGACCTGTAGAGAAGAACAGAGATCCGGATAGACATCCGGACATACGAAATCATTTTTGCCCAAGCTGAAACGGAGACGCTACGCTCGCACTTCGCGCTCGCTTGGTCAAAAAGGACCGCAAAACAGCACGGTTGGTAACCGGAGTTGACATTGCGATAATAGCTGCCAAACAGATCCGCCATCGGGAAACGTAGCTATATTATGTTATACTAGCTGCGCCCCGCGGTTATTATGATGATGGATGATAATGATGTTAAAAGTAGCCTATGTATTAATCCAGGATATAAGCTATCCTGGTACCAAATTTCATCCAAATCCGTTCAGCCGTTTGAGCGTGAACGAGTAACATACATACATACACACACACAAACACACACACACACACACACACACACACACACACCCACACACACTTCTAATGATAAAAGTAGATAGATTATCGGGTTTTATGCATAGTTATAAAGTTTTGTATGGACTGTCAGTTCTAATGTATGGAGTTTTGCATCGCGCATACGAAGTTTTCCGCTTCATATGAGAGTATTCATTTTTAATTGACCTGTTTGTTGACTTTTGTTAATATTTTAATTTGTTTATTTGTTTGTTTGGGTCAAATCTAGTAATTGAAATTTTACCCCCTTTCTGTTGGCCGATTGATCTGAAATTTGGTACACGCCTTTAGTTCTGATGACAAAACAATTATGTTTATTCAGTATCATTGTAAGTCCAAGATGGCCGCAGCCACAAAATAGCGGATTACATTTCTTTTTTCAATCCTCTCAATAAGCTAGGCTAAGGCTAAAAAAGGGGCGTAGCGTACCCTGAGTAATAGAAATTCGACTAGCCACACTTTTTTTTTAGCTTTTAGTATCTATAAACCCGTTTAACTGTTTTTTTCTTATTTTATTTATTTAAACTCGAAGCTCTGATTGGCTTGTTTACGACAGTGGCTACACCTCCTTGATTTATAACATCAGTGTGATATCGAAAATCAAATAAGTTATTTTAGAGTTACTTCTCCAACATACTCGGGTAGATCAATAAAGTAAATTAACGTCATTTTTTTTTAAGTACAGCAAGTTTAAAAAACATATAATAAAAAACAAATGATATACGACTTACTGCATTGTTTAGAAACTGGTTTTCCCGCCGCGACTTCGTCCGCGCGGACTACTGTTTATCGCGAAAAAAAGCATCCTATGCTTTTCTAGGATATTAAAAAGCAATGCAAAAGTTGGTATAGCACCACTCTTTATGTTTTTTGACATACTTGTTATTTCGTTTCCATGGCAACCGTTTCTTACAGCGAGTAATATTTTTTTCCAGTTTTTCAAGTTTTCCCTTAGAAACTTACAATTTTCCGGGATTAAAAGTATCCTATGTTTTATTGCAGGGTATAAGCTATCTCCATTCTAAATTTTATCAAAATCCGTCCAGCCGTTATCGCGTGAAAGCTCCCCCAAACAAACAAACAAACAGATAACGTTTCACTTTTATATATTGGTATGGATAACTAATGCCACAGAATAAATAATAGAACAAGCTAATGCACAGACTACCTTAAGCAACATAACAGCCACATTCATCGAGTGACATCTAATTCCGTCGCGTGGGGAGCGTCAAATCCACCAGTCTGCCCCAACGTCCCAATATCCGGCCACGCCATATATCAACATCCGCCCGATACATGCCGATGATGCCATAAAATATAGTACTGCCATGAAAATGCAATGAACCGAACGAAGGCAATGTAAGATACCCATGAGATGAGTTAACAAGGCTTGAAGTATTAAATTACTTCAAGCCTTAACGGTTTGCCTTGCACATGTATCTATGTTGTCTATTTTAACCCCCAAACGTGAACAAAAAGGGGAAATTTATTAATTTGGGGCTGTGTGTGTATGTCTGTCTGTGGCATCGTAGCTTCAAAGCGAAAGGACCGATTTAGGTGCGTAATTTTTTTCTGATTGAATGCTGATGTGACCGAGATGGTTCTTAGTTATAGTGGTTGTTTATTTGTCTGTTACTTTCACAGGTTCAAATCAAATGGTTTAAGAATCTTCATCTTGTAGCATTGAACGCGCATTTTCATAACAACCGTTGTGATCAGGAAATAATAATTGCTCTTTTATAGGGGTCATATATACCCAAAGGGTCCAAACGTAACCCAATTTTTGTGGGGACGTTGACTGTCTGTCCTTTGGTTTGTCTCCGACTTAGACCTTAACGGATTGACTTATAAACTTAAAACTTTTAAAATATTTTCAATATACTACTTCAACGTACTATCACAAACATATTTTGCGGTCAATGAAGTGGGTTTACAGCTATACATGTATTTCTGAACATGGGCGGTATGTTTGACAACTTGTTTTCCGCGCACAAACATATTGTGTCCTCTAAACCTCAATATTGGTCGAAGTTTGCCAGCATCTATACTTATAATAAAACTGTAACAGGTCCAATTCTGTACATTGGAGATATTTAGTAATTTTTTTGTCTGTCTGTCTGTCTATATCTTGGCTAGGCATCACGCCGAAACTACTGAATAAATTCAAATTAAAATTGGCATAATTTGAGTTCATACTACGAGGTACGACATAGGATAATTTTCATCCCGGAAAGTTAAAGAGTTCCCGCAGGAAAGGGGTTGAAAGACTTTTATAAGAACACGTATCACGCTGAAACTACTGGACGGATTTTGATGCAATTTAGCAAAGTTATAGTTTTTATAATTATTGAAAATTAAGAATACTTTTTATCCCGAAAGTATAAAGAGTTCCTGTGGGATAGGGGTCCAAATTCTGTAAATTAAAGTTTTTTTTTTTTTTTTGAGTCTCTTGTATATTAGGTACTGAAGCCAAAACAGTTTATTTTTTCTGTCGGTCTGTCTGTCCGTCTGTCTGTATCTTGGCATAGCATCACGCCGAAACTACTCAATGAATTCAAATGAAACTTGGTATGATTTTCATACTTCGAGGTAGGAAGGACATTGGATACTTTTCATCCCGAAAAATTTATGGGTTCCCGCAGGATAGGGGTGGAAAGATATTTAAAAGAACAGGTATCACGCGGATGGATTTTTATACAAGTTGGCGTAGTTTATATGATGGGTGAAAATTAAAAATACTTTTTATCCCGAAAATATAAAGAGTTCCTGGGGAATAGGGGTCCAAATTCTGTACATTGAAGATATTATGTAAAAATTTTTGGAGTCTGTTTTATATTCGGTACTGAAGCCAAAACTGTTATTTTTTTCATATTTGACTGTCTGTTTGTGTGTCCGTCTGTCTGTCTGCATCTTGGCCGTGCATCACGCCGCTGAAACTACTGAATGAATTTAAATTAAACTTGGTATGATTTGAGTTGATACTACGAGGTAGGACATAGGATACTTTTCATCCCGAAAAATTAATGGGTTCTTTATCAGGATTTGTGTCTTGCTGTCTATTTGTCTGTATTGTTGTTGCATCACGCGTAAAAACTGCTCGACCGATCGCTATGCGGTTTTCAATGTAGGATAGCTTAGGATTTGACTTAAAAACAAGTGTAATTGGTATCTCAATTTAGCGATAAGAAGCCGAGTAATTTTTGATGGCTGAAGAAATTTTGAACAAACGTTGGTATATTGGTATTTTAAGTCCTGGAATATAGCACATTATGGTACTTTTAATCTAAAGAAATGACCACGCGTGCGAAGCAACGGGTACAGCTAGTATTCAATAAAACGAGCGTTCGTATGACTGTGTCATTGGATCACTACCAACTCCACGAAGGTTGTCATGGTAGTTGAGTATTGTCTACCAAATAGTTTTACAAACTCGCCCTTTAAAAAATATTGTATGTTACTTGACACCAGTACCTACTGGTAGTGTTTCAAATTTCTTACAATGCGTCGAAATATACGTATTCCAAGATCCCTACAACATGGCGCACACGGGAGCAGAGTAACTGCCAATAGTTGTAAACTATTTTGTATATCATTGTTGCATTTGAGTGTGAACACAACGAACACAGCCGCAAACCTGTTTTTTTTTGTCTTATCTACTTACATTTTCGTAATTTTGCAGAATGTTATCTTATTAATAAATATCGGGTGCATCCACCTGGTGGACAAAGGTTACAACTATTTCACAACACAAAGCCGAGAATAAGAGATAGTAGAAAGAGTGGACAAGATAACCGACTCATCAAGAGCTGGCGAATGGCGTCATTGTAATACACTTGCAAGGATTTGCGCTGGTTGTTGCCCGCCATTGTAAAAGTTTGTGTATACTTAACAGTGCCTGTTGACTGTGAACTGAGAAATAAGTAGTTTGTGCCTATGATCCGGTATAGGAGAGCCTTAAAAAGATATAAGGCGCCCCGCCGCCACCTCACTACAGCCTACCGACTGCACACTTCCAAATCGTATTTGTGCCGAAATTCTACTCGCGATACTATCGTCGGCACATCGCCGGTTTTATTACCTACACACGCCGTATACCTTATTTTACGTGTCACATTCGAATTTTGCCATAAAATACATTTTGTAGAGAACTCTACCACTACAGAGCTGTAAATAACAGAAAGTTTTATTTTCTGGAGGCTTTCACATGAACAAGTACAATTAAAAGAAAAAGAAGCTTTTACGACCTTTTTTTTACAAATGTCACATTTTATGGTTTTTTATCATGAGATTTTTGTTGATTTGTCGTCGGTTTATGAGCTACCCTGAAAGTTTCAGCCGGATAGCTAATCGGTGTTTGTGCTCGAAATTTGAATTGCAAGATTCCAGGACAGACAAAATACATAGATACATTCAAGTGAAGTTAAATAAAAACTTTTAATAAAAATTGAATCTGAAACTTGTAATAAACCTATTTTCGGACCTATTGCTGTTCCTTTTTTTTAGAATATACTAAGAAGTTATTAACAACGGATACTTTTACCAAATCACACTGGTTCGCTGGCCCGGTGGAAGGCTGCCGCAGAATACAAATCCAAGGTGATACCATCCCAATTTACGAAGACCTCTCCTACCTTTTTAAAATACTAACTTCCATTTTAAAGTGTTAAAAATATCGACGGCGAAGGAGGCTCTTTAAAGGCTGGTCGTACCACCAGCCGGGCGAGTCGACCACCTGAGATTTCAATTTTGCGACGCTGAGTCAATTTATTCGTATTTCACCGTCTTTGTTAAACTTAGCGACATAAAGCAATATCGGAAATTGTTCTGTAAGTAATACATTTACCGTCTGAGCATATACCTAATTACTTATTGTATACTCCAATGTAGGTAACATTGGAGTATAACAGTTATTCTTTTCCTACATGTAAAGTAAATACAGTCTCAGGAACAAAATTGTGGAAATGTTGACTTACGAAATGCCGAAACGGGATATCCAAACTTCAGTTTTGCGTACGTAATACGTATGCCAATTTAATTTAATTTTCCGCCAAAAATGTGGTAATACAAAGCTTCCAATATGAACGCAATTAAGTAACATGCACATTACAAAATGAGCATCATAAAAGCTGCCCAGTTTTTTGAAATGCGCCATATTGTTTGGAAGTGCGCCAAGTGGCTCTGTCGGGCTGGCACGTCGGCCGCGGCCTACCAGTACATGACGTCGGGTACTTTAACAGCCTACAAAAAGTATTTTTATAACATTTTTTTTCGGAGAGCTTCCAGACATTTCCATTACATTACTCCGTGCCTCTCTCTTATCTGAATAATTCAAGATGCCCGATGTGAATGACGGAGAAGGAATGATAAGGCAAAACCCATTAGCGCGATTGCAACAAAATATTCTGTTTCTTGCCCAAACAAAAGTTTGGTCTGAGTTTTCATATTGAAAACTTGTTATTCTGAATGTTGTGATTTTTCGCCTTCGCCACTCGCGGTCGCGTTTATGATTCAGCGGGGATCTGAAATTTTACCAGGCTGAAGCCAGAACACAATTTGCCGATATAGCATTGGAATTTTATCGGTTCCCTTTTCTTTCATTCTGCTTATTTATGGCATCTGAGAACAATGAAGAAGTTGTATGAAAAATTACTACGCTGTCCTTGTTTACGTAAATTTTACTTATTTTAATAAAAGGGTCGCTTGACACGCGAGGTTCTACAGTAATTTCCAGCTGAACTCTGTCAAGTTCGCTCACAATACTCATAGCCAGAGAAGCACTGGGTGCAGGGAAAAGTTCGCGGGATCATCGATCTCTCGCTCCATATTTAAAATGTGCAGTGTACAAAGGGCGCATATTAATTAAAACATATTCAGATGTTTTAAAGAAACACCTTTTGTAATACGTTACGAATATAAAGCAACATAAATATTTATTTTGTTAGAAAACTTCATACAGGCGATGTTAGCCTGCCGAGTCATTCGAACTTTAGATAAATACTGGGACTTCGTCCGCGCGGACTACAGTTTATCGCGAAAAAAAGCATCCATGGCAACCGTTCCTTACAGCGAGTAATAATCGAAATGAAATAGTAATCGAAATTTTTCAGTTTTCCTGTGGAAACTTACCATTTTCCAGTATGAAAAGTATCCTATGATGGTCTCTATATCGTCCAGTACCTATTTACAAAATTTCATCGAAATTGGATGTCGTTTTAAGCCGTGTTAAACTCCCCAAACAAACAGACAACGATTCACTTTTATATATTGGTTTGGATAAGTACTTGACTGTGTCTCGTAATTATTGTGATTTTCATAATTTATGTATTATCTTTGGAAAACCACAAAGAACAATCTCTTGCCCCAACTGTCCTCATATCGTATCGCGAACATTTTGACGGACTCAAGTCGACAAAAAACAAACAAACAAACGTCTTCCTAAATTGTTAAAAGCTCTCAGCCCAGCAAATATACAACGTCTATTTTTCAAATCCATTTCGGTTACTGAAATGTATTTTCGATACGGACCCAGAAGCGAATCTATCGCGCACAATCCCGCCGCGAGGGGGCGCTCGGATAATCCACACCTTATTCTCGAGCACAGCCCGCTGGTGGGTAAGTGAAATGACTTATTGAGATAAATTGTTTGCCAAACGCTCCAAACCAAATTTCCTCACCGAAAACGGTTTAAATGTGGTGAAATTACAGATAAATCTCTATTTTTGTGTGTTATGTAAATTGATTGTGGGCGACCGTGAGTTTTCTATCTTTACTGAGTTCATCAAATATTTATAAGAAGGAATGCTTGCGAGTGTGAGGAACTCTTCACGGATGACTTGTAACGCTGTTTTCTATTCATATGGAATAAAGAAAAGCTCGAATCTTGTTGATATTCGTTTTACTGTTAACTTCCGTCTGATTTTGACAGTGTTGTAAGCTGTGCGTGTGATTCATATAACTATGGAGAATGAGCGGCCAAACACACGCTTTATTGATGGTAACCATCAATCTCTTTCTAGCGGTATTGCACTCCGCACGCTCGTGACTCTTACAATGTTCCACAAACATTGGAACGTACGAATGATCGTACATACCGTATGCTCGAAATGTGATTTTCTGGCAGCAGAATAACTATGTACCAAAAAATCTAGCTGCTCTAAACCCAATGTCTAGATATATCAACCGTCTATCGATACCTTTTGTTTTAAAATATATTATGTTGTTTAAACAAATAAGTAGATGACTGAAACCCGGCTTCAAAATGTATATTTTTTTATCATTATTTCACACGAGTACCTACCCCAAGGCACCTAGTCCAGTGGCACGAGCTATGCGAGCAAACATCGAAAGCTTCTGTGATTACGCTCCCTGGCTCCTTGGGCACGGTTCACCAGAATGCAGAAAATGTGTTGTGTTTTATTACAGGCCAATAAATTCCGTACGTGAGCAACCCATCGGATACCGGCTATGAGATCACGACACACGTGGAAAACGTTATTTTCCTAGGTGTAGAGATAAAAGTTTGGAATTGATCCTCTAATTTAAAGCTTCTTTGACTAACGACGAAGGTTAAAATATGCAAATACTTTCTTTTATGTAAAAAATATGAACATAATTGAAATCTATACTTATAATAAAACTGTAACAGGTCCAATTCTGTACATTGAAGATATCTAGTAAAAAAAATTGAAGGCTGTTCTGTATTCCATACTGAAGCTAAAACTGTTTTTTTTTCATTGTTGTCTTTCTGTCTGTCTTACTATCTATATCTTGGCTAGGCATCACGCCGAAACTATTAAATGAATTTAAATGAAACTTGGTATGATTTCAGTTCATACTAGGACACTGGATACTTTTCATACCGGTAAATTAAAGGGTCCCTGTTAACGAGCGCAACAATTATGACCTAACTAGCTATAATTAGACATAGGGATAGATATACGATAGGCAAATTAGAAATGTATAAAATCATTAACATTTTAAGTTGCGCTATTGAACTTGCAGAGAAGAGGCACATAGGTAGGAAATAAATGACAACACACGATGATAGACTATAGTGTTAGGAACATTATGCCATAATCCGCATAATGATAGGCCAACGCGTTAGCCAGCAATATAATATTTAGTAACAGCTTAGGAAAAGGCAAACGTAGTTCTGAAAACTGCTTACCATCCCGTATGACCACTATAGCATACGGGATGGCTGCGTAACGTTATAGGATAGTCAAAACAGGTCACGCAGCCACAGAGGGATACTGGAGTTCTCTGTAGTTTAGGTACAGGTTCTGTTCAGGAACTGCCCCGCTTTGTAAGGGTATAAATTTACAACGCGGGGTGGACCTGAACTAGATCTATAAATTTAAGGTAACTGACTATATCAGCGGTGAGAGCGAGAACGAGCTAGGAAAGCTTCTCTAAAAACTGTCAAGCTTGTTGACAAACAATGAGTCATACTTTGGAATGTCATGATTCTAAGACAGACATAGGTTAGCTATCTCAAGTATAGGTGCCGTTTCTGTACGAGTGCGAAAAGCTTGAAAGATCGGAAGATCCCTCGCACCCGTAGCCCGACCATATTTTTTGTGCCTATTTCTTGAGCGTGGGAAAGTTCTTGCCTAGAACAAAGGCTCATATTACGTCATGGAAAATTTGTAGTTGGTCGCCCAATGGAAGAGCTTTAAACGCTTCTGACAAAAGTATAAATACCAATACTTGCTAATAAACGGTGTGCATTATCCGATCGACGTTCAAGCAAGTCAGAAGTTCTTCTATACGTGACCAACATAAGTGAAAGCACCACCCAGTGTATTAAGGGCTCCGTAGCCAAAGTTTGTAAATCGGTAGCATAACTAAGTTCTTATTCTAACATTGTTTTCGAATGTGACAATAAATTAATTCGAACCGTGAATCAAGTGCGTTTCCGTTTCGTCCCCATATCCTGAGCTCATTGAAATCTCATTTCTCTGCTACTGGGACCCCGCACCTATGCGAGAGTCTGCAACAGTCCCCAAGGAATATTCCTCCAAATTTCAGCTAGCTCTGCCGGTTTAGGCTGGGCGTTGTCACTCAGTCAGTCAGTCAGTCAGTAGGTATATCACGGTACTGTTTTAGAGGCATGATTCAAATAATGTAATAAAACACATATTTTTATTATTCTGCCCAAAAGTGAAGGGCTCCTTTACTTATAATAAAGCAGTAAGTACCAAAAAAACTGTAAAAGGGAGATATTTAAAAAAAAATATAGGGTACTAAAAATAATGTACTGAAAAAGAATAAAACATTTTTAAAATTCGTGTCTATCTATTTGTTTGTTCACACTTCACTTAAAAACTACTGGACCGATTGCGTTTCTGTTCACTGTTGGATAGCTTAGGGTTTGACTTAAAAACTGGTGTACTTATTATCTCAACCCGATGGATAGAAGCCGAACAATCGATAAAAACTTTTTGACGGCTGAAGGAATTTTGTTTAAATGTTGGTATATTGGTATTTTAGGTCTTTTTTGGTATGTTGGTATATTGGTATTTTTGTTTGTGAGTTTCTTTAGATGGCCACGCGTGCGAAGCCGCGGGTACAGCTAGTTTTAAAATAAGTACCATGAGAACTCAGTTCAAATTCAAAGTTTGGAATTTCAGGACCATCAACTGCATCTCTAACGTAGCAAACCTGTGCTTTTTGCACTGCATCTCAATTTTACCTAACTAGATACCTATACAAATTGAAAAATCTCATTAAAGTTGCATCTGATCTGACACAGCTCGACTAAAAAAACACGTTAACACCAACAAAGTCATTGTGTCGCGTAATAGAATCCACCTAATACGGAATAGGTGTAGACGGTGTCTGTCTGAGACACGTTCGTTCCATCCCAGGGACATATTTTGCAATTTCATTTCCCCCGGGACGACACCGGGCCGACGCCGACACGACACGGTTCGCGACACCTCATTCTTCGGGAAGTTTAATATTTCTGCTTCGTAATCTTCGGACCTGTCCGAAACGGAGACGGCTCGAATAGATTACGTCTCGCCGATAAGTGAAACGGAAAATAGGACCTACTGAAATGATACCTAAAGGGTAACGGTAATATAACAAATAAGAATATAATATGTTATAACAAATAAGAGTACCTACTTGCGTTTACCAGTAATGACATACAAAGTCGAAACGGGAACACTTTCGGCTCTGTATGTCATTAGGTACCTAGAACGTACGAATTTAAAGTCGCTTAGCGAGCTATGGAGAGAGCTATGCTCGGCTCTGAGTTTGTTATAGGGCAGAATCTATTATCCATACCAATAATATATAAAAGTGAAACGTTGTCTGTTTGTTTGGGGAGCTTTCACGTAATAAAAGCTGGACGGATTTTGATGAAATTTAGAACGGAGATAGCTTATACCCTAGAATAAAACATAGCATACTTTTCCCGGAAAATTGTAAGTATTCACGGGAAAACTGGAAATTGTTGATTATTCGCTGTAAGGAACGGTTGCCATGGAAACGAAATAACAAGTATGTCAAAAAACTTCAAGAGCATTGGTGCTACCTATACCTACATTTGCATTAGTTTTTAATATCCTAGAAGAACATAGGATGCTTTTTTCGCGGTAAACGCGAAAAAAACGAAACGCGCGCGGGCGAAGTCGCGGGCGGGAAAGCTAGTAAACTATTATAAGTTAATTATTGCACAGAATCCGAAATGAGGTAATCCGCCAGAGAACTAAGGTAACCAATATAGCTCAAAGAATGAACAAACTGAAATAGTGATGGGCCCGTCACATAACTCGAAGAATCGACAACCTTTGGGGTAAACGAGTTCTCGACTGGAGACTGCGTTTAGGCAAACATTGTATAAGGCGCCCGCCGGCCAGTTGAAGTGACGACTTGCGAAAGTCGGCTGCCAGTGACTGAATGAGGAGAGCCGAAGATTGGGCTCAGTGGCGGTCACAAGCAGTGGACGAATACAAGCTGATGAAGATGACGAAGAACATGTAATAGAGTCGGGGGAGTCCTATGTTCATCAGTGGAAGCCTTCTGGTTTATGATGAAGAGTTCATAACATCGATGTTTGCAGGCGCAACGTGAAATCAAAAGCAATTATGTACATGATTATGCTAGTCCCTGGCAAATGTAGATACCTGCTAACCGACGACAGTGAGTATAATATTGTTTATATCCGCTGAAAGTTGGTCTGATCCATCATAAGGCAGGAGTGAAAATACCCAACCCAAAAACCAAAGAGATTGAATACCAATATGGGTGAATATTTTTAGAATATTCTGAAGAAATAATTAAAGAAAAACTCACACACAGACATTTTCATTCGATAAATTATTCTGCCTCAGTGAACAAATAAATCCTTATAATAATTATCACACGTTTTATAAAATACGGAGCATGGCTACTCTCACATATTCGCTCAACTCCTTCCACATACTAGAAAAATAATATTTCAATTTAAAATCCTAATGGGAATTTACATCTATTCTGTGCGCATTAATTCCGCCTATGAGGATTAAGTCAGGAGCAGCGACTAGAGGTCGCTGGGACGCTGGCGAATGCTGCGATTTTTCCAAGAGGACCCATTACCACGTTAATTAAATTCTCACTGTTTTAATTTGACTTGGTAAGGTAAAATTACCGGCACAGTGAAAAATGAGAAAATACGTAATCTTCATACAAACGCTGCTTTATTCTACATCTACACTATAATATAATATAATAAAGAGCAAAGATTTCATTGTTTGTTTGTTTGTAATGGATAAACTCAAAATAAAAAGACCCGATTTTAAAAATTCTTTCACATAAAGAAAGCTACATTATCAGCGAGTAATTTTATTTTTCCAAAAATTTGTGTCCCCTTCGAAAATTGCAATAATGAAAGCCGAGGTATTAAATTTTGCAAAAAAACTCGATTACTTTTGTATCACAAACCAGAGAGTATAAATACTACTACGTAAGATCACAAACTAAGAAGGAGGTACGGGTCTTTGTATATGGAACGTTGCCATGGAAACGAAATCACAGAACATCTAATAATCATTGACGTAGGAAATGCTCTATGCTAAAAATACACGAAATAGTAACCGTAATTCAAACTCCTTGCGTTAAACAGAATAATACTATAGACGAAATGGTACGTGAGTATAAAACCTATAAACATTTTGTGTAAGAAATTGTTGTTGTTCTATTTGTCCAAATAAAGAAGGTAGCTACGAATTTTATCTTTCTATATATCTACACGTGCGAAGCCGGGTCGGGTCGCTAGTTTCTTATACTTGTATACGAGTATGCGTTTTTAATGCCTAATTAGCAGGTACCTAGTTAGTTACGTATTTATTATATTAGTATGTATGTTTGTTTATTATATATTACGTAGGTATTTATTTATTTACTGAAAACCACCGTCCCGTTATTCTTCTCTATGCAGTTTTCTGGAAGAGACCGCTCTGAGCGATAAGATCAACCAATATAACGAACATACCTCAGACCAAAATGAAATGCACATTTTTGCAAAATACTTACACCTTTTTGTGTCCACTGGAGATTAGGTAGGAGGGTGACTAACAAAAAAAACATGGGTCACTTGACCTGTGGCCTGGTTTGTCCACAGGGAAACAAGTAAATCAATACATACATAGTATAAAACATGGGTCACTTGACCTGTGGCCTGGTTTGTCCACAGGGAAACAAGTAAATCAATACATACATAGTATAAAACATGGGTCACTTGACCTGTGGCCTGTTTTGTCCACAGGGAAACAAGTAAATCAATACATACATAGTATAAAACATGGGTCACTTGACCTGTGGCCTGGTTTGTCCACAGGGAAACAAGTAAATCAATACATACATAGTATAAAACATGGGTCACTTGACCTGTGGCCTGGTTTGTCCACAGGGAAACAAGTAAATCAATACATACATAATATAAAACAAAGTCGCTTCCCGCCGTCTGTATCCTTATATAATTTTACCCGACTGAGGGTTATGTGTTTGGTTTTTATGTATGTTTGTATATTTGTACGTTTCTTAGGCGCGTGCTACAGCCTAAACAACTTGATGGATTTTGATAAATGAGGTATCATTGGATTCGTCTTGATCACGAGAGAGCTATAGGATATATGAAGTATCAAGAAAACCAATATGGCGGCTTACAGCTGCCATATTGTATTTCCGACGGAACAAAAACTTACTAAAACCTATCGAGTGAGATATCAAAATACAGGTCTTTAGAGTTTTTTTTTATTGTTTAATTTAATTTAAATACTACTATATCATGTTCACGTTACGTTATTGTTCACGTAAGGTTTATATATATCTACTATAGTAGTTATAGTCTAATGTTGCAATTGCAACTATTAAAATAAAGTAAAATATGTTAGTTTGTTTGTCGTATGAGGTAGTGCTGGCCTCTGGTGTCACCCGAGGGCCTCTGACATGGCTTAACGACTGCTATTAATCAATAACAGCCGGGACTGACAGCTTACGTGCCCTCCGAAGCAAGGAGCGATGAAAAACCGCATGTAACTTGGAAAAGTCATTGGTGCGGAGCGTAGGATCGAACCCGGTATAGTTGGATTCTAAGTAGCACTATAGAACCGTTAGGCTACTATCGCTCTTGTTATCGCTATATTAGTAAAAAATAAACCTTCAATTTATATAAATACTAACTGCGCCCCGCAGTTTCACCCGCGTCCTTCAGGAACCTCACATTTTTTCGGGAAAATAGTAGCATATGTGTTAATCCATGTTATAAGCTACCTCCGTACCTAATTTCATCCAAATTCGTTCAGAAGTTTAAGCGTGAAGAAGTACCAAACATACACACACACACCCTTACCCCTTACATACATACAAACTTTCGTCTTTATAATATTAGTCTGATTATTTTTGCGGGCGGTCAGCTCGTATTCAATAAAAAAAACGCAGTTAGGTTTTTGTATTTTTATAATAATAAACTACGCAACGGATTTTTATGCGATTTTCGCCATAAATTAGATTATTGTTCACGTAAGGTTTATATATAATTAATTATGTCGTCAGCTAATCGTTGAACTGGGCCGATCGAGATTTGCCTGGACAGAGCACGATATGCCGGCATTTCTTGATTAGGCCGATTATATCATGATGTGCCCAGTATTAAGTTGGGCAGATCGATAAGAGCAACCTATTTATAGATTTGTCCTTCACTAGTAGATAGTCACTTGGCCACATCGAGATATTGGCTGGGCGCATTGTTCAACCTAATAACTTTTGGTTGAACATGAAAACTGCACCCTACCTATTATT
Source organism: Alsophila aescularia (assembly GCA_946251855.1). NCBI lineage: Eukaryota > Metazoa > Arthropoda > Insecta > Lepidoptera > Geometridae > Alsophila > Alsophila aescularia. Next base: position 23,196,893 of record OX276373.1, on the reverse strand, counting down.
AATTTTGTGATCCTACAGAATCGATTTGCCCAAGCATGGCCAGGAAAATCGGCAAACGTTATGCTTTGAACGATATGGCGGTTATTAGACAGGCAAATCAAGAAATGCCGACCTAGTTAAATATGTAGCCCACGATATATATATATATATATATATATATATATAATACGAGCATACGATACCTGAACGTGGCGAGAGGTGAGCCGACGAGCGAAGCGAGCCACCGTCCCCCGAAGCGGATTGAAGGTCAAGTGTGCGAGAACTACATTTTTCCCCACTTTTTTTTCTTAATTACACCCGTGCAAAGCCGGGCTGGGTCGCTAGTAACATACTCGTATACATAATTTCAACTAAACTAACTAAAAACAACCTAACATAAATGTAATCTAACAAGACGCTAACAGATAGACAACGTACCGAAATTGCAGCATTGCAACGTTGAATGTCAATGATTAATCTTTGGCCAAAATAAAGCCGAAGTAATTTAAATTAAATTTTAAATAACTCCCGACACCTTCATAAATTATAGCTAAGAACCAATTTGATCACATCATCTTTCAAACAGAAAAACACATTATAATCGGTCCATTCGTTTGGGAGCTACGATGCTACAGACAGACACAAAGATACACAGATAGACACGTTTAACTTATAACTCCCCTCTTTTTGCATCGTGGCTAAACATTATGGCACCATAATAACATGACACTCAAACACTTTTTAACTTGACTGTACACACTCATTAATTATCACTGAATATTCGCTTTGAATCACTCTGATCGTTTCGTTCCGAATGCCAAGCCGCCCTATTTATACCGTGACGGAAAGTTCTAGAAGGTAAAGGTATGTACTCGCAGTAGTCAGTAGGTACATGAATCTTCAAGGCCGGCGCCGGATTTAATATTGCCGCACCCGTAGGTACATAAGGCCGGTGCCGGAAATGCTTAAAGGGAAAATTCCTTACTCTATGGTAGATGTAGGTATTGTGTCTAGCCATAGCTTCTCGAACATGCAGGTACCTAATGTTTTTATAGGAATCGACCGGCGTAACTTTACTTTCTGCCTTAATTATTTGACTGTGTCCTGTAATTCAGCGAGCCACATAAATGAGTGAACGACCACCGAATTGTTTCAGATTGTTACCTGTTTAATGGCCGTTTGTAATTATATTTATGCACAGGTTTCGTAACAAGGCTGTATAATTATTTTACAATTTGAATAATTGTCGCATTACCTCAAATTGATTTAGTGAGTATTACAAATGAATACTCAAAAGTTATTCATATTTGGTTTACAGATTCGATAGTATTTACGGGTCACTCAGAGAGCTATGCGTGGAGTTTTTCTGAAGGACAAGATTCGTAATGAAGATATCCGACAGAGAACCACGGTAATCGACTTAGCTCTAAGTATAAGCAAGCTAAAATGGCAGTGGGCTGGTCACATTTCCCAAAGAACCGATAACCTTTGGGTTAGACGAGTTGTCGAGTGGAGACCACGTTTAGACAAACGTAGTGTAGGACGCCCTGTGGCTGTGGCCAGGTGGAGTGACGACCTGCGAAAAGCGGCTGGCAGAAAATGGATGAGGATAGCTGAAGACCGAGCTCAGTGGCCTACGTCCAGTAGTAGACAAAAATAGGCTAATGAGGATGAAGACGACTCTATATTAGGTATATCCCCTGTACAAAGGGTTAGAGGCTGAAATTCTGCTATCTATTATTATCTATATACATCTGTGTATCTGTCCTTTATACACATTGTACATGTAGTATAGGTACAGTTTGAAGGCTTGCATCCCCAACGACTGGGTGTGACAGGGCGGACGAACACGCTACGTAAATTTTTCACGAAACAAAAAACACTGAAACGAACTGACGATTCAGTTTTAGAGAAAAAACGAAAATGGATTTAGAAAAATCGTAAGCCCACCGTGGTCGTTAAAAACTATGGAATTTTATCTAACTATAATACCTATTATACCTACCTGTTTGCTATGCCTGGGTAAAGTTTGATCTAATAACAAAAATATTAATAACGACAGCACAAGTAAAGCATAAGCCTTCAATTTATAACCATAGCTTCCTTAAAGTTCCGTACACCTAAACCTATTTTCACCAATTTTTTTTTGTTCTTTATAAACCTTATTTGCCTACACATCAAATCCTTTTCACGGCAGTACCTCAGAATTCATGATTTTAAAAAACCAAGAGTCACTATGCACGAGTCGTAATTTTCCTGGGATAAAGGTACCTAATATAAAATTTCATCAAAATTCGTTTAGTTGTCAAATATTTTTCGCGCCCTTTCCGTGGTCCACCTACATTTTTGTATCTATTGCTCGATGTCTCCTCATCGCACCGAGAGTAAAGCTGAATTTAAGATCCAACAGTGAAAACCGCATTTCATTGGTTCAGTATAGCTTTAACAAATATCCACACTGATAGACACGATTTTAAAAATGATATATTCTTGTTTAGTAACTCATTTTACTGTCTTTTTGCTACATACAAGGAGTATGTATATAAGTATAGATCCAACGTAAGACTCAAACAGCTATTTCGTGTGCGCAGTCCGAAGTATCTCCCGTAGTCCAGAAGAATAATAATTTAGGCTGTATTTTTTGCTGCGGCCAGTGGCCGCCGGTGCTCGCGTTTTATTGCACACTATTCCGGTGAATAAACGCGCCGAGGGGGTTTAATGGACCGGCCGAAAGGAGGAGAGGGCGCATCCCCCTACTCGACCCCACCCAGTATATTGGCTGCGAATATTGAATAATTTTGCTGCGGTCCGTTCTGGCTAACACTAATCAGTAGCTCGGTGGAGTACCACAGAATAAATCCAAGTAAGTGCTGCTCTTTGACGCAAACTTTATCTTACTTTGTACGGAAATCTTGAGCAGGTAAATATCGAGCCAGAACTTTTCAAAGGTTTCTACGTTCCAGAATTAGTTTTGCTACTTTTCACAAACAGAAATGGCGCAGGTTTTCAACCTACGTAATTACATATTTGCATTCAGCGACTAAGTTCCTATGCGATGCCTTTTGTATAGGAAAAGCACGAGATCAAGTATCGACACGAGACAAAGTAAATATAAGTACGAGTATATGTCTATGCGAGACAAGCATTTTTAAGGCGTCGTGAAATTTAAAGCACGCCTCCGCGCGCCGTCGATTTTTGGCTTTTTCTATAAACAAGAACAACAAAATGGCTGTTACTATTTTTTATTCATTACACATACTCAGATACATAAGTATAAATAAATAATGAAATATTTATTATGATACGATTATGTTTTTTTTATTTTTTGAAAGAATATCGTCTGTCGCCCAATAAAAAAAAATGTACACGTGTTCGTGTCGTACTGATTTATATACCTACTAGCTGTGCCCGCGGCTTCGAACGCGTGGCAAGGCGTGGCAAGGCGTGGCGTGGCAAGGCGTGGCAAGGCGTGGCGTTCTCTAGGTTATAAGTACTCTATGTACTTTTCCAAAACTTAAAATACCAATTTACCAACATTTGATCAAAATTCCTTCAGCCGTCAAAAAGTTTTTATCGATTGCTCGGCTTCTACTCATCGGATTGAGATCCTTAGTACCCCAACAGTGAAAACCACATCGCAATCGGTCCAGTAGTTATTACGTGAAGCGCGTACAAACATACAAACACACAATAACACAGACAGTCACGATTTAAAAAGAACATTTTCGGTAGCTTAGTACCCTAGACCTTTTTTATAAATTATCTCCTTTGTACAGACTATTTCGTTCCTATTGCTTTATTATATATACGAGTAAATAAAATGACGACGACCACCATGATACTTTTAAATTTTATGTAATGAAATCCCCTTTCCGATCGCTCGAACTACTGCACTTGTATTGTTTTATGTAATGAAATCCCCTTTCCGATCGCTCGAACTACTGCACTTGTATTGTTTTATGTAATGAAATCCCCTTTCCGATCGCTCGAACTACTGCACTTGTATTGTTTTATGTAATGAAATCCCCTTTCCGATCGCTCGAACTACTGCACTTGTATTGTCTTATGTAATGAAATCCCCTTTCCGATCGCTCGAACTACTGCACTTGTATTGTTTTTGTATGCGTAGCCATTTACTGCATTGCAGTACCATTCAGTTATTGCCAGTGATATGAAATATCGCTGGAGTGGAGATGAAATAATAAAATAAATCAAATTGCATTTTTATTATTTTCGATATGTGCGTCCGTTCGTTTGAGAGTGGTAACATTGGTAACATAAATGCTGGAAAATAAAAAAACGTGTTAACGATATGGCAATCAGCAATGAACACAAGTTATTTATATATATTGAAAACAGAAATGCACAAAGTTCTATCGAACGTTCAGACCAAAGGAAATACAATACTACATAAGAATTCTGACTTGACTCTGTTAGTTTGTCAGTGAGAGCAGAGATCGCACAGCTGCACAGACATTAACCCTATATACTATGAATACCTGGAAAAAAGTACTATGACGATCTATTCATGGTACATGGTTGGGATAAAGATGTGGCAAAATAAGATACGTTTTCCACTTTTTAGTTAGAAGCTTAGTTTTTAGTTGTTCTTTTTTTAGTTAGTAGCATTCGTTCTTAGGAAACATCGGACGATTTTAAAGAAAAAAAATAACGACTTTTTTGGATTTAAAAAAAAGTAAAGTCGGTCTAATAAAATACAGTAAATGAACAAGTTGGTCTCAAACAACTCTATTTCCCACCAGAAAAAAATAAACACTTTTTTGGATTTTCAAAAAAATACAGTCGGCCTAAAAAAATACAGTAAATGAACAAGTTGGTCTCAATCAACTCTATTTCCCACCAGAAAAAAATAACTACTTTTTTGGATTTTCAAAAAGTACAGTCGGCCTAAAAAAATACAGTAAATGAACAAGTTGGTCTCAATCAACTCTATTTCCCACCAGAAAAAAATAACTACTTTATTGGATTTTCAAAAAGTACAGTCGGCCTAAAAAAATACAGTAAATGAACAAGTTGGTCTCAATCAACTCTATTTCCCACCAGAAAATAATAACTACTTTTTTGGATTTTCATAAAAGTACAGTTGGCCTAAAAAATACAGTAAATGAACAAGTTGGTCTCAATCAGTGTAATGCGGTAATGCCTAGTGCAGTGGCATTAGGCATTAGGTGTGAGGTGTGAGGTCCTTGCATATCATGAGAACAATTACAACAGAAATTGTGTTTTTTCAATTGTTTTTAATTAAAAGCTTTTATTTAACTTTCAATGTTTGTAGATAGATAGATAGATAGATAGATAACTCTTTATTGTACACCACATAGAACAAAAAATACAATAATAACTAAAACATTTATACAAAATAAATGGGACAATGGGCGGTCTTATCGCTAAAAAGCAATCTCTTCCAGACAACCTTGGATGGAAAGGAATTAATATACGGCAAAGACGGTGGTGCATTATAATATAACAAATAAATAATAAAAACTGAATACAATGAATAAACATATATACACATATATTCCAATATACCTACACATAAATATGTAAATATATAGTACATAAATATATATCCATATACATAGTATATACATTATAATAAATTACATTTACTACATATACATTTACAAAATATATATATGTATATTTTGTATCTATATATGTTTGTTTAGGTCAAATCTTTCAAGCTGAATTAGAACCACTTCCTTTTTTATTTAATTCTAAAGAGTTGAATTTTCACATATTGGTTCAGTTCCAATGACAATGCATTTTTATGGTAAGCATGACCTGAATCGACATTTACGATTAGCTCCAGATTAAAGGAACTCTTCAACGGTCAACAACATAGACACAAAAATTTGTGTACGCATTTTGTTATGATAGACGCTTTTAAATTTTACCATGGCATAGTCTCCAGATAAAGGAACTCTTCTAAGGTCAATAGTACAGACATTAAATTTTGTGTACTCATCTTATTATAATAGCCGGTTTTAAGCATGTCTTGGTTGCTGCACTCAGGGTTGGGTCCTGTCTATGGAACTTCTCAACGGTTAAAAGCATAAACACGAAATGTTGTATACGCATTTAATTGTGATAGCCCATTCTAATTTTCACCATGACATGGCTGAATCGGGCATGAATCCCGGAATCTCGGAATATCGCAACTCCGGAATCCCGGAACATTAGTTCCGATATTACAATTCCGATACTGAGGGTTCCAATATCGCAACATCGGAATCAATCAAATTTTCTATTTGAGTTTTTAAATAAAGTATAGTCTGTACATAAAGAGAACCCATGTGCGTGGTTTAAACGGGCTTAACATTATTCTATTATCTAGCAAATTTGTAACACTTCTTGAGTTGCAAAAATCTACAATTAAAAAAAAAAAAATTACAAAATTGTTTTAGTCAGACTAAATTATGTACGATAATAGAGGAGAAAGAGGAGTGTGTCTGACACAGGCATACACATATCTTACATCAGTTTTGCCTACCAGTGAAAACTTACTGAGCGTGTTTTTTCGTCAGCTGGATATTTCTGTAGCAAAATTCGAAGCTCACTCTCAGATAGACACTAGACGCTTTGTAATTTTTAAGAACACATTTACCAAGAAAAGCATTCTAATATGTCTATGAAATAGATATTACCCACCTATAGTATATATAAGTTATATTAATTGTTGATTATTGATATTTTAACTTACAGTTACATTATTCAGAATAAACTCATAATAAACTTCAATAAATTTTAGTTTTATTGATGTTTATTATGAGTTTTATAACTTAGTTAGTAGAGGATAATAATGACAAACCTGTGATTTGTTACATGTATACTACATTCCGTAGTAAAAAAAACTAACTATTTTTGTGCCAAATTGTAAGTAGGTAGACAGATTTAGAAATAAGGTTTTAGTTCGTTTAGTGAGACCTAATTAGGGCTTGAATATCGGACCATTTTTCAATTCTGGAATTGGGTTTCGATAAAGCAATTCAGTTCCGTAATTCCGGAATTCAGGAATTCGAGGCTTCTTTAAAAACAAAAATATTGTGATATACAAAATGCATAGTATTTATTGGTTATTTGATAATTTCGAAATGTAGGGCTACTATTTTAAGTAGGAAAAAATAAAACCCATGAAAAAGGTATTCAGATTCAGAACAATGTGTAAAGAATATTAAATAGAAAAAATAAAGCCAATGAAATAGCGAACCTACTCAGAACTTTAATTATAATAAGAAATTAAGAAATTAATCTATGATCTAGGACTTTTGTTTGTCAGGAAATCTCAATAAAGTCAGTCAGAGCATACAAGCTCTAGTCCTTTAGAAAACTTTTTACATGATTGAAATTGGAAGAAGCTGCTGAAAAAGCACGATCTGCTTCGACACTAGATGTGGTATTGTTTGTAAATATTGGAAGTATTTTGTAAGATATTGTTCTCTATCACCGCCGTTTTCGAAAACTGCCATTTCCACTTTTATCAAACTTTGCAACTTAAACTGTCTCAGCTGTTCGTTTTTTCTTACTTTCCATTATCAGTTTTCGTTGAATAGTTTCGTTTTGTTAGGTTTCACACTTCTTTTTTTGAGTTTCTCTATTTGCGTTTTCTTCATCAGAATCACGGATTTCTTCTACCGGGTTTAGTGAAAATTGCAACCTTCTAACGATTTTTATAACTTCCGCATTTCACATTTCCTCGCTTGTCAGTTTAAAAAATGTCTCACGATCAAACTTGTACTTTGTGATAATCTTCTGGATCGTAAAGAAACGCCAACACAGACACTATATGAAGATGTCTTTCCTTATGCAGTTCTGTGCCAGATTTTTGCAGATGTCACAGTTTTGGTATTCTAAAAACTTTAATATGTACTTTAGGACTGTATCAGCCGTCATCCAATCAGCGTTTCTCTGATAAAGTGACTACGTTTATTTTGAGCTTTCGCACCTCAAGCTGCGACATTTTTTTTTGTTTTCTTCATCCAAATTCCGGTTTTAAACACACAAATTCCAGAATTACAAACGATACTGAAATATTTCGTAATTCTGGAATTTTATTAAAACCGGTATTCCGTAGCTCAAGCCCTAGACCTAATGCATTTTAATGCATTAGGTTGCACTACGTTTGGTTGAACGATTGATTGATTTGAAAACATCGTTTTTTTGTATTCAATTCAACTTTTTAACAAATTTGTTCAATTCCGATATTGAGATCTAATATCGGAAATCAGTCTCGGAATTGAAAACCTTCCGATATTACATGCCCTAATGGCTACTGCATAAAAGCTTTCTTTTAAACATTTTAATTAACTTTTTATTATGTTTATTCATGGCAAAAAAGTCTTACTGGTAAAATAATTTGTTGTAGGTATTTAATTACTTTATTGGTACGTGTATTGTACTAATAGCTCTTTATAGAGAATATTTATTTTTTAAATCAATCATCTTATGGTACAAATTTGATAAATCTAAAAATTTGTTTTATGTCACTTATCACTTATTACGCCATTCGTTCGCCGCATCATTATGAGGTCCACAAATTCAACGAAACATTGTGATCTATATTAAAATTGACTTGTATGTATTACATGAGTATTCAATTTGAATTAATAAATTCCCTATTTGTATCAATTTGGTAATAATATATTAGTTTTTCAAAATTTAACGTTTGGATATACTAAGTTACTCTGGTGGAAAATAGAGTTTATTGAGACCAACTTGGTTTTTAATGTATTTTTTAGGCTGATGGTTTTTTTTTTTTGAAAATTTAATAAAGCTTTTATAATTTGCTTTAAAATATAACCGATGTTTCCTAATAATATATGTGGTATATTATTATTATTATTTTGTATAATTATACACATTTGTATACATACTTGGATGTTGTTGACATGTAAACTGATGTTTATTAATAAAATACTTATGACTTATGACTTAATAAAAGCTTCTAACTACAATGGAAAAGGTACCCTTGATACCCTATTATTTTACCACACCATGTATGGGATCTCTGCGTGGTTCTTTAGATCTATGTCTACTACACATACTAAGTATAAATACCTCGGGCAGCCTGACAAATTCTGACACCAGAGACCAGCACTACTTAGCTCATACGACAAGCTAGCAGTTATGAATGCAGTTAGCATTATAACTACCTTCGAGCTCAGAATAAATAATAGTACAGATAGTATTTAGCAACATTTATTTTGTATTAGGTAGTTAATTGTTAGTTAATAAAGGCACTTGCACTTATTAGAATCTAGTTTTTCCGCTCGCGACTTCGTCAGCGCGGACTACTGTTTATCGCGAAAAAAAACATCCTGTGTTCTTCTAAGATATTAGAAACCATTGCAAAAGTTGGTATAGCATTGATGTTTTTTGACATACTTGTTATTTCGTTGCCATGGCAACCGTTTCTTACAGCGAGTAATCATAATTTTTCCAGTTTTCCCGTGGAAAATACAATTTTCCGGGATAAAAGTATCCTATGTTTTATTCCAGAGTATAAGCTATCTCCATTCTAAATTTCATCAAAATCCGTCCAACCGTTATCGCGTGAATCTTCGCCAAACAAACTAACAAACAGACAACGTTTCACTTTTACATATTGGTATGGATAAATAAATATTAGAATACATACAAGTTGAAGAAGCATATGTTTCTCGCAGTTCAAACAGACATAAATATTTTAAAAACAGCTCCGCTGAATTTTAACATACGGGATGAAACTCATAAAATATTCCGTTGGTAAAACTTGTAGAACTAACGAAACGATGTGAAGCAGATGGCGACTAGTAGTGTGTACCCGGGGTTACTCGCGCGCAGTCTAAGGGACGAAATAAATGGTAACCTTTCGACAATTTAATTCGTTATTAAGTAATTCTGTATGCGTATATATGCATTAGGTGAGCTTTCCGTTAGTTTTCGTATTTAAGAATCGAACTCACAAGTGACCAGAAGGAGCACTGAGAAATAAGTGTCCTCAAAGGATACAGAATATCCATAACCATTGCCGGTCGTAGTTAGTCTACATTAAGTGCTCTATCATATTCGTTCACTAAGTACGCCTGCATGCGTAGCGACGAAATAATACATTACCTACATATACTTATAATAAATCAATAAGAACGAAAAAGTCTGTACAAAAAAGATAATTAAAAAAAATGGTCTATGGTACTTAAAATAAGCTACTGAACAAGAATAATAACCTTTTTAAAATTCGTGTCTGTCTGTTTGTCTGTATGTTTGTTCACGCGTCACGTCAAAACTACTGGACCGATTGTGATACGGTTTTCACTGTTGGGTTTGACTTAAAAACTAGTATACTTGGTATCCCAATCCGAGGAGTACAAGCTGAGCAATTGATAAAAACTTTTTGACGGCTGAAGGAATTTTGAACAAATATTGGTATATTGATATTTTAGGTCTTGGAATGTACTTTTAACCTAGAGAAATGACGAAGCCGCGGGTTCAGCGAGTTACATAAAATTATGTGCACAGGAGAGTGCAGAACAAAAGTTATGAATTGCATGCTAGACAATATTCCCCGTCGAATGTGTTGTTTATGCAAATCTATTGTGTTTTAATTGTTAAAACGTACGTGCAACAAGCGAGGGTCCATGTAAATCTATTTTATACTATTGATAAGTATAATATCAGTGGTTATTTATTTGCATGTTAATATGAAAGGTCTTTGGAACCGTACTATACTCTACTCTACCCCTACATTTTAATTTTAAGGAGATTTTCTAAAATATTTTAGCAGCCATTATATTTTATGGGTTCCCTTCCCCGTTAGTGCCCACGGAATACTTTGCCAGTTGACATCGAGTCGTTCACTTCTTGGTTTGTTCGACTTTGTTCGTGCTACCTCCGGGCTCCGGAGCTATTTTTACGTTTTCTCGTCTGAAAACTTTACAAACAACTCGGTTGGACAATAGCTTTTACGCTAAAAAGATGAATAATTCTGTATACTGAAAAGATTTTTGTTTCTAGTTAGCAAGCGAAGCTTTTCCGTTCTTATAGAAAACCCAGTAAAAACACTTTTTCGTCACAATGTTAATTGACTTCTTTTGAAATTTAGATGTCGAAGTTAGCTGTTTTCTGCTTTCGGCTGAATTTCGTTGAAAGAAAACAAAAGCTTGATAATCAAAGGCTGGGCCTATTCAGACGTACCACAACCACACCACACCACAACGACAAAACGTGGCGAAGCAGTGGTTACGTGTGAATAGTGTCGCTCCGGCTTATTACACGACTGCCCAAAAAAAGGAGTGTAATGTTTTTAGGATTCGTGTATGTTTGTATGTATGTATGTGAGTTTATTTATTCCACCATAACTTTTAAATGCCTGAACAGATTTAGACGTTTGGGGTATCGTTAAAATCCTTACATCCCAAGCAGTTTTTTAAAGTCAGTATGGCGACAATATGGCTCCATCTCTATGTGCTAAAAAAAACTGAATTTTACAATATGAGTATAAATTTAAAGGCCTTGATAAACAAATTCCAACAGTATATAATTTATTGGCATAAGTTCTTTTTTGGCAAAGCAGGCGTGTTATTTTAGCTTTTAAGCTAGTTATTGCAGTTGCATTGTGGTTACTACAAAATGTCAATGTGGCTGCGTTGTCGTTAGCTGTTGCGATGTGGTTACGCTGTGGAACGTTGTGTTTGCGATGTGGCCGGCAGCTAGTGCGCAGTGTCGCTGGTGGTTGTGATCCGTGTGAATTAAACAACCCATTTTCATACAAATCAGCACCCGCCTGCGTGTTGTCGTTGTGTTGTGGTTCATGTGGTTGTGGTACATGTGAGACGAGACATATTTGTAGTTTATGCTTTTCTGCTGAAACTGAGAACCGTGTTTACATGATCATGAGCTAATTGAGGGCGGAGGGAGGTAACTAAAATATCTACATAAGCATACATATATGTAGTTATACATTTCCAGTCAACTGGTACCTACAGCATTACTATGGAACAAGCCCTCGTCGCATTACCTATGTTATAATTAGTGGAATATTTTTAGACGAAAATTAAGTTTCTGATTTCTAAGAAAAATCCTTATTATAAAAAAAGCATCAGCGCGTTCCTATAAATAAATCCGTGAAGCTTTGGTAATGGAAATGTGAATTCTTACTAGTACCGTCTTCCCCTGGGACTACCGCCATTTCTTAGAAGATATACATAGGTAACTAATTAGTTCTAATACAGCGTAACATTTTAACTTTAATAGTAAGCTTTGATGCAATCTTTTATTGAAATTATATCACGCGAAACGAATTCTGTTTCATACGGTAGTTTTCAAAAAGGATGTTCTCGATTCGATTGTTTTTTTTTAATGGAGATTTTGCTTGTCTAACGAAATAACGAATAATCCATTTGAATGCTTTTTTTATACACAAAACCTTCTCTAGAGTAGGTAGGTCATCTTCATGAAAATTGCTATAGTATTATTTAAATAAATACGTTTGAAGTCGGGTTGTGGTAAATATGGGTTTATCTGAAAACCAGCGTCTAGTGTAATGCACTGGGCATTAATTTATTTGTGCTGAGAATAAGTCCCTTTCAATACACTCACAGGCAAATCTATGTTTTATTATTGTAGTTGTGTTTTGAATAAATGTTTTTCTTCTGTCGTACACTGAAAACATGTCGACTTAACATGTATTATACCTTGGTCGACTTAACTTTGCTCTATTTCACATTATTTTCGTTTGTTTATTTGTCGTGTGAGGTATTGCTGGCCTCTGGTGTCCAAGATTTGTCATGCCGCCCGTGGGCCTCTGATATGGCTTAACGACTGCTATTAACCAACGGACATATCAACTCTCTTCTCTAACGGGCGTATATCCGCAGCACCGGTAGAGTCTGAAGGGAAGGGTGGCGCTCTTTGGGGGGAAGCCTATGTTCAGCAGTGGACTTCTAAAGGCTGAAATGATGATGATGATGATGATATTTGACTAGTAAAAATGCTATTACTTTGCCTATACTTATAATAAAGCAATGAGAATGAAAAAGTCTGTAAAAGAAGATGATAAAAAAATTGTGTAGGGTACTTAAAATAAGCTGCTGAATAACTTTTTTTTTTTAATAATGTCTTTCTGTTTGTCTGTATGTTTATTCGCGCATCACGTAAAAACTACTGATTGCGTTGCGGTTTTCTGTGTTGGATAGCTTAGGGTTTGACTAAAAACCTGGGTTACTTGGTATCTTAATCCGATGATTAGAGGTACCATCGATATTATATCTTAATCTGATGATTTTTTGCCGAGCAATCGATAAAAATATTTTTAAGGGCTGAATGAATTTTGATTAAATGCTGGTATATTGGTATTTTAGGTCCTAGAATAGCATATAGACCACGCGTGCGAAGCCGCGGTTATCAGCTAGTATATATATCTATACTTATAATAAAACTGTAACGGGTCCCATTCTGTACATTGAAGATATTTAGATATTTTTTTTTGGTCCTTACTCTATATTCGATACTGAAGCCAAAATAGTTTTTTTTTTTCATTTTTGTCTTTCTGTCTGTCTGTCCGTTTGGCTGTCTGCACCTTGGAAGTGCATCACGCTGAAAATACTCAATGAATTCAAATGAAATTTGGTATGATTTGAGTTCATACTTTGAGGTAGGACATAGGATACTTTTCATCCCGGAAAATTAAAGGGTTCCTGCAGGATTGAAAGTTAAAAGGACACGTATCACGCTGAAACTACTTGACGGATTTTGTTGAAACTTGGCACTGTCATAGTTTATATAATGTGTTAAAATTGAGGATACTTTTTATCCCGAAAAAATAAATAGTTCCTGCGGGATAATGTCCCAAATTCTGTAAATTAAAGATATTTTGTAATTATTTTTGGGGGCCGTTCTATATTCATTACTAAAGCCAAAACTGTTTTATTTTTATTTTTGGATGTGTGTCTGTTTGTCCGAAAATACGTAATGAATTCAAATGAAATTTGGTATGATTTAAATTCACACAGTGTTCCTGCAGGATAGGGGTGGAAAATTATTTAAAAGAACACTTAGCACGCTGAAACTATTGGACGGATGTTGATGCAACTTGGCACAGACATAGTTTATAAGATAGGTGAAAATTATGGATACATTTTGTCCCGAAAAAATAAAGGGATCCTGTGGGATATGGGTCCAAATTCTGTACAAAAAAAATATAGTGTTTTTTTTTGGATGTTACTCTATATTCTATTTATTATGAAGCCTAAACTGTATGTTTTTCCATTTTTGTCTGTCAGTCTGTATCTTAGCCGCGCATCACGCCGCCGGAACTACTGAATGAATTCAAAAGAAACTTGGTATGATTTGAGTTAGTACTACGAGGTAGGACATAGGATACTTAAAACTTAATCGAAAAATTTATGGGTTTTTATTTAGGGGTTGATACTTATTTAAAAGAACACGTACCACGCTGAAAGTAATGGACGCGTTTTGATGCAACTTGGCACTGTCTAAAGTTATATGATGGGTTAAAATTGAGGACACATTTTATACCGAATAAGTAAAGGGTTTCTGCGGGATATGGGTCCAAAGTTATGTTAATATTTAAGTAATAGAAAATATTTTTGGATGTTTCTCTATATTCGATACTGAAGCCAAACTGTTTTACGTTTTAATTTTGTCTGTCTGTTTGTCCGTATCTTGACCACGCATCGCACCCAAACTACTAAATGAATTCAAATGAAAAAAATGCTCTTGGGTGCTTGAAAAAGGTATTGTACAATTTTTTTTTTGTTAAGCGTGTGTTTCTTTATGTTTGTCTGTATGTTTGTTTGTTCACGGATCACGTAAAAATTACGCGACCGATTTCCATGTGGTATTCATTGTAAGATAGCTTCGGGTTTGATTTAAATCTGGTGTAATTGGTATCTCAATCCGGTGAGTTAGACACCGAGCAAGTGATAAAGTATTTTTGACGGCTGAAGAAATTTTGTTCAAATGTTGGTTTATTGGTCCTGGAATTATGGTTATTATGGTACATTGAACCTAAAGAAAAGAACACGCGTGCGAAGCCGCGGGTACAGCTAGTATATAATATATAAGTACTTAACTAAGTACTAGGTAATAGGTACCTACCACACATGACCTACATGAATTACTCAATAAATAGTGTTAGCCACTCGAATCAAAGGGCAAATATCTAGAGTTTTCGACGTTTTTCTTTAAAACATCTGCCGCGACGAAAGCTACTATATTTTTATTATTATACGAGCGCCAAGTTTATTTGCCGTTGTAAACACAAAATTACATTTCTTTATTGGGTACGTAAGTAGGTACTTTGCGCAATCAAGCGTTCGTAGGTAAGTATACTAGGATATTGGGAAAGCTTACAACACGTAACGTAACCAGTAAAACGGGAGGCTGTAACTATTTTAATGAGTCTAGAAATGTTTATCCCGTACATCTAAGATTACACAAGTACAGATTTGCACATAAATGCGTTACAATATTACATAGGTACTTAATACTATCCTTATTACCATTAATTACTGGCTTGGGTCACAGAATAAACAAGCACAAGTAAAAAAATATGTATAACTCCCGATCCCGCCCCCCACCCTACTATTATAACTAAGAACCATCTCGATCACATCAGCGTTCAAACATAAAAACCGCATCAAAATCGGTCCATTCGTTTCAGAGCTGGATTCCACCCCCCTTTCCCACATTAATTCTTATAAACATCTCGATCACATCAGCTTTCAAACATAAAAAACTGCATCAAAATCGGTCCATTTGTTTGGGAGCTACAATCCTCTAAGAACCATCTCGATCACATCAGTTTTCAAACAAAAAAAACCGCATCAACATCGGTCCATACACACCCACACCCATGTATACATACACACCCTAAACATATAACATAACTCTATTCGAGTTCGGGGTTAACAATATGCGCACTTGCGTTGCGTAATTGCGTCACCTATTCTTACTTAGTAGGTACTTCAAATAAGAGCACAATATTTCTATTCAAAGAGCACATACACAAGCACATACCTACTTCCCTAGATATGCATATCTACCTATTTGTATACGCAGTTTGTAGGTACCGTCTGGGATAGCTCTTCAAGTTGTTATTTCTATACCGCACTCGGTCCACAGTCCGTCTGGGCCTTCACTCGTTATTTCTCGTATTCATGTTCACAGGTTTCCAGTTCACGATTTTGCTTTCAGTGCACTGCATCATCTCATTTTATGCAGCGCTACAACGCCGAATCTGCTGCAAAGCATTTTTATCGTAAAACTATTCGAATACGCGTTCGATGCGCTAGCTCCAGTTTACCGATCTCGTTTATATTTTTCAAACATTTTGTGGAGGGAATTTGAATGCAAATCGCCAGAGCGATTTTGACTCTCGCATATCCATCTATCAGCTTTTTGCCATTCACTCGTAGATATTCATAAATGCGTGATTTGAAATATCGATATTGGCGTCGGGTTGATTTGATATGTTGGTAGGTACTTACATATTTTGTATGAACATACAAGTTTAAAATGTTTACATTTCGTTACACATGATAGTGCAAAATATTATGTTTGATCAAACCTTTACTAAACAAAGCATGAAACGTTTTGGTAAACATTCATTGTAAGTTTCCATCAATTTTAGTGCACCCCCAAATAATGAAACGAAAAATTCTTCGTGTTCATTTCAAAATCCTGTTGTAACCTATCCAATATTGTTAACCAGGCAAAAATGAATGTTCGTTACTTTCTGAATAAACCGAAGATCAATGAACTAGTACCGAATGTTCTTAACAAACAAAAGTTCAAACAATATATTTTATTAGCTGTGCAAAGTAGTAGTAGTAGTGTGAAAAGTATCCCATACGTGTTATTCCTGGGACAATAACGACATTTCTGTAAACTTCGTTCAGCCGTCAAATAGTTTTTAAGTCAAACCCTAAGCTATCCAACAGTGAGAACCGCATCGCAATCGGTCCAGTAGTTTTTAAGTGATGAGCAACAAACATACAGACAAACAGACGATTTAAAAAAATGTTATATTCTTGTTCAGTAGCTTATTTTAAGTACCATTATTTTTTAAATTATCTTGTTTGTACAGACTTTTTCGTTCATATTGCTTTATTATAAGTATAAGTACATGTACTCGACAAACTGCTGTAACGAATATCACTAGAATCGCAAATTAACCGGAATAAAATACATTGTTCCCAAACCTCGAATGCCGTCGCTAAAAAGATTTCTATTAGTCACGGCTCACGTCACCCGAGTTCCGAGACCCAAAAATCGCGGAAGCGGGGTTCCCTCAACTTGCCCCTCCTTAATATTCACGTCAGATCACAGAGCTTTTGATATCTCGTATTCGTCTATTTCCGTACCCCACAGCATGATTGCGATGGATGACGGAATAGGAAGAACCAATATGTGATCAATATCACTTTTTGGTGTCGGAAAAAATATACCGAATCGAGTGCTGAACTACGCCAAGAAAGTAAGTGTTTTACTTTTAGTTCCATTCGCGTACGTTTGTCGCAAACAACACGTGAAGACTACGTAGCTCATTCTTGGTTTAGGTACATAAAAAAGTACAAAAAAAATGTGTGAGAGCCGTATGTGGAGTCGGCCCACTTCAATCTTGTAAACCACTTTTTAGGAGATTAAATTAATCAATTAACCTTAACAGGA
This sequence comes from Alsophila aescularia, assembly GCA_946251855.1. NCBI lineage: Eukaryota > Metazoa > Arthropoda > Insecta > Lepidoptera > Geometridae > Alsophila > Alsophila aescularia. The sequence goes on along the minus strand of OX276373.1, from coordinate 23,179,223 downwards.
TTGTCTGTTTTTCAAGTAGGATGTTTTGTTAGAGAGCACTCATCGCTTTTCAATCAATGCAAGGACAATACGAAATCAAAGATAAAAAATAGAGATCCGACTCGATTGTTGTTGCCTGCTTGCAGAACTGCTTTATTTAGAAAGAACTGTTTTGTCAGTAGAAATATTCAATAAAATACCTCGAGATCTGAAAGAATTACCAACAAAGCAATTTAAGACAAAGCTGTATAAGTGGCTAGCTGAAAAATGTTTCTATGACTTAAAAGAATTGCTCAATTGATAGTTAAATTAAACTGACATGTATTAAAAAAAATATGATTTTCTTTGTCATTTATAAAATAAAATAAAAATTGTAATTAAATTCATTTTAAAATTGTATGTAAATTAATGTGCATGTTATTGTTATAAATATTGTACGTCCTTAGTTGGACAAACTGTTGAAACAAACAATATTGCATAACAACGCTTTATAACACAGTTTCTGGAATAAATACATTTAATTTCTTTTTCATTTCATTTCATAATCGTGATAATGATGTAAATGACTGGATAAACTGTATGACTCTCTGGCCCAGTTAGTAGTCACCTGTCTTCTAAGCTTTAGTGTCCCAGGTTCGAAGGGCAATCATTAGTGAGATGGGCATAACGTTTGTCGGATGTTTATGGTGTGTTTTTGTATGTGCCCATGCCACCCGCGACACAGGGAATCATAGTAACGGGGTATGTTTAGGGGTAAAGGTTTTTCTTTTATGCTGCTTCTTACGCCTTGTAGCCACTAAAGACACATTTTTGGTTTAAAAACATAATGAATTAGGATATGGAAGAGGTTCGCTGTGAACATGGCGTGAACTTGCCAACGCTAATGCAAAAATATAAATTTTGTTTTTGAATATATTAGTCTATTTATATTAAATACATAGTTTCTCTAGTTACAATAACAAAACGTGAAGCACATGTAAACGAGGCCCGACAATGAATAGGTACCCACACCACACGCCCCACAGGAGTTTTAATACCAAGTGCAGCCACAAAGGCCGGCCAGTTGTTACACTAGCACAAAAGTAGTCAGTTAGGGACTTACACCACGCGTATTTCGACACGATATCTCCACAGTATATTCAAGGCTTACAAAATCAGATAAATATTAGATATACGGACAAAACCTATGTCAAGACTGGAAGGTCAAAGGTGGACCAAGGCAATATTATCATGGATGGCAAGGAGGTGCGCGGAGTTCACGGGAAAGTCCACCAGTCTATTGGCGAAATCTTTGTACTCAAGAATGGCTGGACTGCATGAGATTTGTACACGATCTGAATAACTGGCGTAGGAAAAGGAGGCTTATGCACTTAGCATTGGTTGAATATACTTACGGGCTGATTTCAATGTAATATACTCGTAGATACAACTCAACAAAAGAGAATTCATAGTCAGATCCGCTGCTCGGTCTACAAAATACGCTATCCGATGCCACAGAAAAAATAATAGTTTGCGATACCCTCCGTCGGCGAAGCGTCCAGCCGAGAAGGTAAGGTTTTTCTACGGCACAGCTAAATTGCAGTCCTGAAAGAAATCGCGTCTTTACAAACACCTTCTACGCTGCTTCTACGTAGTCGTTACTGCCGCCATAATTAGGTACTAGCTGTGCCTGCAGCTTCGCACGCGTGGTCATTTCTCTAGGTTAAAAGTAGGACCTCTATGTACTATTCCAAGACCTAAAACACCAATATACCAACATTTGATCAAAATTCCTTCAGCCGTATAAAAGTTTTTATTGATTGCTCGGCTTCTATTCATCGGATTGAGATATCAAGTACACCAGTTTTTAAGTCAATCCCTAAGCTATCCACCGGTATAGGTTGTCTGTTAGTGAGTCAGTCAGTAGGTATGTTACGGTACTGTTTTATAGGCAAAATTAAAATAATTTAATGAAACACATATTTTTATTATTCTGTCCAAAAGTGTAGGGCAGTGAAGGGGTATTTATCTATACTACATGTAAAGTAAAAAAAAAACAGTATGTACCAAAAAAACTGTAAAAGGAAGATATTAAAAAAAATACTACTAAAAAAGAATAAATCATTTTTAAAATTCTTGTCTGTCTGTTTGTCTGTTAGTCTGTTCACGCATCACGTATAAAACGGTAGGTATTTGAAATTTGGAGGAATATTCCTTGAGTATCCTAGAGGTGGTCTACGGAACTAACTATAAACCGTAAAATATGAATACTAACTCCAAATAAAATATACCCTTATCCTGCGGGGACCCTTTAATTTACCGGTATGAAAAGTATCCAATGTCCTACCTCGTAGTATGAACTCAAATCATTTATCATATTTCATTTGAATTCATTCAGTAGTTTTGGCGTGATGCGCGTCCAAGATACAGACGGACAGACAGACAGACAAAAGACAAAAATAAAAAATATAACAGTTTTTGGCTTCAGAACAAATAATAGAACAGCCTCCAAAAAAAATGTTACTAAATATCTTCAAAGCACTTGACCCATATCCCGCATGAACCCTTTATTTTTTCGGTATAAAAAGAATTCTCAATTTTCACTCATCATATAAACTATGACTGTGCCAAGTTGCATCAAAATCCATGCAGTAGTTTCAGCGTGATACGTGTTCGTATAACTTTTAATCCCTATCCTGCGGGAAACCTTTAATTTTTCGGTATGAAAAGTGTCCAATGTCCTACCTCGTCGTATGAACTCAAATCATGCCAAGTGTCATTTGAATTTATTCAGTAGTTTCGGCAAGATGCACGGCCAAAATACAGAAAAATAAACAGAAAGACAAAAAAAACAGTTTTGGCTTCAGTATTAAATATATAAAAGCCTCCAAAAAAAAAACAAAATATCTTCAATGTACAGAATTTGCACCTCTATCCTGCGGGAACACTTTAATTTTTCGGTATGAAAAGTATCCTATGTCCTACCTCGTAGTATGAACTCAAATCATGCCAAGTTTCAATTGAATTCATTTAGTAGTTTCGGAGTGATGCGCGTCCAAGATACAGACAAACAGACAAACAGACGAACAGACAACAAAAAAAAGAAAAAAAACAGTTTTGGCTTCAGTACGATATAGTACAGCCTCCAAAAAATTTACAAAATATCTTCAATGTACAGAATTTGGACCCCTATCCCGCAGAAACCCTTTTTTTGGGATAAAAAGTATCCTCAATTTTCACCCATCATATAAACTATGACTGTGCCAAGGTGCATCAAAATACGTCCAGTAGTTTCAGAGTGCTAAGTGTTTTTTTAAATAACTTACTACCCCTATCCTGCAGGAACCGTTTAATTTTTCGGGATGAAAAGTATTCTATGTCCTACCTCGTAGTATGAACTCAAAGTAAAAAGTAGTTTCGGCGTGATGCCTAGCCAAGATACAGACAGACAGACAGACAAAAATGAAAAAATACAGTTTTGGCTTCAGAATGGAATACAGTAAAGACTCAAAATAAAAAAACTTCAATGTACAGAATTGGACCTGTTACAGTTTTATTATAAGTATAGATTATAAGTGTAGATAGATAAACTAGTTCTCTGCTGTCTGCATCTGCCACACACTTCAAGCCGCTAACGAATGAAGCTCATTTCCGCGAGTACAACCGCAAACGAAAATATTTCGCTGTGTCCTACTTATGCAAACTGTACGCGAACGAAGAGCGACACATCAAATGAAAAGGCTTATTGTGAGGATCTCAAATTATATGTCACTGTGCCCTGGTCCGTCACAGATGGCAACGGATTGTTCGTGAAAAAGTTGGTCGGGTGCGTCACGACGCTCAGCAGTGAGCAAACGACTGAAGGAGGAGGAGGAAGTATCTAAGTTTGTACTAAATATTATGTTCTCACAATATTTGTGAAAAACGACAAACAATATTGTATTGTTCTCAATGTTCGTGTGCTACATCCAAGTAAAATCCGCAAGGCCCGGGGATTTATTTACGCAGAGCTCTCCCGAATGATCCCTGATTTGTTCCCCGATCACGGAGGATCAATCAAATACATATTGTAACTTTGTGTTATATAAATTCGAAGAGCTGCACCCAAGTTTAGCTCTTAACTCGACGTGATAAGGTTGTTTAGGTCCTTAACTTTATTGTTCATACGTTAGTGACAAAAGCAATAAGATAACAAAAAAAATACTTAAAAAAATGCTGAACCTTCGAGACGTAGCGAAACCTAGAGATAAGAATAATCTTTAGAAGCAGCAAGACAACTTAGACAAGGCAAGTAACAAAGCGTTCAGAGAAGGGCGAACAAATAAGCGAATATTATTTTAAATAATCGCATTCGGCTTTTGTCGAGAAAATAAACGTTTAATAAGAAGACCGCCTATAACCTTCGCCGTTTATTTTTATTCCGGCTGGCTTTTGTCTTGGGCTTTGTATTAAGGGCCCACGTTCTCCCATAGCTATTTTTAAAATGGGGTTTTTATACGAAATGTTGCCTCTAAGAGTACCGCGATGGTTTTCAAAATGGGGAATGGCAGTGCCTGCTCTTTATCTGACAGAAACTTGGTAACTCTTTGAAATTCGCATTGACTGTGTACTTTATGCCAAAACATCGCTGCGAAAGCGCTTAGACAAACACATGACATGTTATATTTGTTCGAGCAATGCTCTAAATAAAGAGAATTAACAAAACTTGTTGTTACCTATTTTTACAATCTTTTATGTTGCATCACATATTGGAAAGCGAATTTAACTTGATGGTCAACTAGAGTGAGCAGGTACACCTGTTTTTTTGTTTGCATGTGGTGTGAGGGCCCGCAATTTAAAAATATTTGAAACTATACTTAGGTTTCAGTGAACATCCTGAAAGTGTTGTGTAAGATTTTGTGAAGGTTTAATAAGCGAGCTAAGAGCTGAAAACTTGGGCCCTCAGTTCTCACATAGAGGATTCACATTTTGTTTTGTGAGGTTAGCAGTAGGGACGCCTGCTTAGCGAAACAATAATTGTATAATTTTTGAAATTGTGTTACGGGCTGGCATTGAACCCGCACTATCCGTGCCTCTGCTCTTTTCTAATTAAATGATTGCAATACGCTTGAAACCTAGCTGGATGATGTCATCCCAAAAAAATAGTTTAAAACTTTATCAACAGATTTAAAGCAGAGGAAAACGTCGACCCTATCAACTATCTAGATTGATTCCAGAATCTAGAACCTAATAACATTTTACCTAAGCATTAAAGACCTGGTGGATTCTTAAAGGATATAGTCCCACGCGTCAAGCGATTGTTTTATGATTGGAACAACCATTGACAGATATAAACAATACGCACGACGAGTTCTTGACGTACTTATTACAACTAAAAATATATTATACTTATGACTATATATCAATTATATAGTTAAATATATTAAATGCCCTATCCTTAATTGTAATTTGTGAAGGTCCATGAATAGTTATGTTAGTATAGTCAAAAATAAAAATGGTGTCTCATATATATGGGCGGTTTTATAGAGATGCCGAATATTCGGCAATGTAAGCAACATTTTGAAACATTTACAATTCTAAAAGACGGTGGACGTATTTTAATTGTGACAGTTTACACGGTAATGAAGACAATATTTGAAAACAGTCTAAAAGACGTCTATGTGCTTGGATTTTCCGTACATTACACACAACGCACTCACGCATTCAAACTGCAAAAAAATATACATAAATAAAATATGAATAAATTCTCAGTTTTTGTAGTTGGGACGTTTTTTAAAAATAACGTTTAATGTGATAATTTTAATATCTACTAGTTGTGCTCGAGCCTTTGCTTGTTTGGACATTTCCCTGGGATAAAGGTACTCGTATCTATAAAGTACAAAATTCATAAAATTTTGTTCAGCTGTTAAATAGCTTTTAATCGTAACTTTTAAACTTTCGCGATTCGAACACATAGTTAAATATTTAAACGGGACTTATTCGCGCTGAAAACTTAATATTTATTTACCTCGACGTTTCGATCAAGTTGCATTGATCGTGGTCACGAGAAGACTGAAGTAGCGGGTGTCAGCGTCGAGAAGGGCGAGCGTTGTCTCCAACTACCCGCATTTGGTTTTGTAAAAATTCAGAATTGTCACGACACACGACACTAACGACATCTGCAGATATCTTCTGACATAAACAGCGACGCGAACACTTGCTTATCACGGGATTCCAGGACGCAGCCAACTTGAAACCATCCTCTCGGTTGAAATTGGGATACTTTTTAATTTCAACCGCTTTACGTACAATCCTGGAGTAGTAGTGACGTTCCGTGGAGAGGATCTTCGGGTCATGGAGTTCAATCCAGTGATTAGGGCCCGATTCGAGCAAATGCTCAGCAATTGCAGATTTATTTATCTGGCGGTTCTTTACAGCTGCAATGTGTTCTTTGACCCTTTCCGCTATAGTACGCTTGGTTTGTCCAATGTAGGAACTACCGCAGCTGCAATATATCTTATATACGCCAGGAGTTTGAAAAGGTATGACATCTTTCGGTGTTCTAACATGCCTTGCTAACTTGGAAAAAGGAGTATAAACGGTCTTGATAGAAAAGTCCTTTAATAAAGCACCGACTTTATCCGTCACTCCTTTTACATAAGGCATGAAAGCCAGCTGTCTATCGACATCAGACCTACTCTTATGATATCTGCGTCTAGGACGCCAACGTCTGGTCACCACATATCCGTTTCGCTTGAGTACCTCCTGAACATGAGACACTTCGGCATCCAAATGTTCAGGGTCACAGAGGGCATGAGCTCTGTCTAAAAGTGATCTGGCTACTGATTGTAAATGCCGCGGGTGGTGATGTCGAGGTAAATAAATATTAAGTTTTCAGCGCGATTAAGTCCCGTTTAAATATTTAGCTTTTAATCGATTGTTCGGCTTCTGCACATCCTATCGATATTTCAGGTACCCACATCAGATAAGGCAAAACCTAAGCTATCCAACAGTGAATCGACAACGTCGGGTACCTCGGGACTTCCGATTATCATTACTTACTGGGACAACCTGTAGGTAAATGCTGTAACTTAAACACAAAATATTATTGATCTCTATTGTTAGTAAGTAATCATAAGGAGAAGTCGATTTTAATTCTATATAAGTATATAACCTAGTGAGCATTCAGCAAGCTTCGTCAAGTCTTCTCGTCGTCCATACCACAGTGCCTCTTCAGGCAGCTTTGGTCCTTTTTTTTCAGGTACTTATCCTCTTAAAAGTTTTTGTGCCCTACCAATACTATTAACCTACGGAGCCGAAACGTGGACACTCACGGTCAAACTAGTCCATAAATTTAAGGTCGCTCAGCGAGCTATGGAGAGAGCTATGCGTGGAGTTTCTCTGAAGGACAAGATTCGTAATGAAGATATCCTACGGAGAACTAAGGTAACCGACATAGCTCAAAGGGTAAGCAAGCTAAGTTGGCAGTGGGCTGCTCACATAGAACCGATAACCGTTGGGGTAGACGAGTTATCGAGTGGAAACCACGTGTAGGCTTGGCCCTGAGGCCAGGTGGAGTGACGACCTGTGAAAAGCGGCTGGAAGAAAATTGATGAGGAGAGCTGAAGACCGAGCTCAGTGGCGTGCATTTGGAGAGGCCTACGTCGAGCAGTGGACAAATATGGGCTGATGATGATATAATCTTAACTCCATTGAGAGAACTCTTTGCTGCGATTTCAAGTAGACTGGCGATACATTCAAGTGCTGAGATGTCTGTATGACGTTGCTACGATATCCGTTCATATCCAGGACCGGCAAATAGGACCTATCCAATTGCTCAGAGTGGGTGGTTTGTATTCCACCGCCTGCAAAGTATACATGGATTTAAATTTAAGCTGACAAGATATACGCGCATCAAAAAAGCGAAGAACCTCTAAAATACGATACCAGTGCTTTTTAAATTCCTTATACTTGTATTTTCCGTGTAAGCATTTTTTTATATACATAAGTTTTGTTCTGTAAACCATCAGTTTTTGTCTACCAACTTTACTTTATTTTGCTGTCTGGTCTGTGGGCACATTAATACCTCAGACCATTTATGATATATGGAATATGCCTCACTTCCACAGACTATATAGGAGATGCTCACTTCATATTATTTTATTCTGTGCTCACTTCTCTTCTAGTTTTTGTGTGGAGTAGTGTTGCCAATTTATATAATAATTCGTTTGTTCCAATTCCTATTTACTTTATATTGTATTTTTGTACCTAATATGTAATTTTTATTATTGTTAGTTTTTTATTTTATGTGACATTTCCGTGCGTGACGTCACCTGCCGTTCCCAACGGAAGACCAGCGCTGGTTGTTATTAACCAGCATTATGCTGAGTTGGGGCCGGCTTATGGCAAAAAACCTAACTAACTATTTAGGTACTAAATTATTTCTTTAATGTTTTTATTTTGTGTACTTGTTTTTTGCCATAAATAAAGCTATGTCTATGTCAATTTCGAGGGACATAATTTCCTGCGTTTTTGCTCATAGCTCAAAATTAGCTTTTCTCTTAACGGCCTTTTAGTCGGACGGCAGAAATGTGTACTCAGCATATACTAGTTGCATCGCTACATTATTAATCATAATCGAGGGTAGGAACAATACACTAAAAACATTTGTTGAATTATACCATTTATTTAATAAGCCTTATGGCCATAACAACGAATTAATATTATTTTAAACACTAAACACTGAAAGTATCTTTGCTCAAGGAGTTTGGCCTAACTAGGGGCAGTATATTATTCCAAACACAATAATGCAACAACACGTTGCAGAAATTGAATTGTACGTAAGAAAGTTAGGTGGACTTTCTTGGGATGTTATTGCCTCGGTAAATCTGTTGGCGGCCAGTTATTATAGACTAAAATTGCACAATATTTTAGCAGTATGACTGAAATACAACAAGTTTTTAATATTTTGTAATGCACTACAATTTGTTGTATTGTGGTGTATTGCATCGTAACACTGCCATGACTTTGTATTTATGTTAGTAATCACAATTATTTCTTTATTTAAATTGAAATGCTTGCGTTTTTGGGCGGCGATCGTGTCGGATGTATGCCTGATAACATGTTTAACAATGACAAGCAGGAAATGAAGATTAAAAATCTGTTTTTTTTTGTTTTGAATGCTTTTCTTTTTTTTTCAAATTGTCATCGACTAGTGAGCTGCACTGAAAGTTTCGTCCGGATAGCTATTAGATAATAGGGAAGAGCTCGAAATTTGAGTTGCAAGATTCCACCCGGAACAACAAACAAGAAAGTGACTTAAGACCAGGGCCCCGATTCTGTAAGCTATTGAACCGCGATAACGCAAGTCGATCGCTTGAAATTTTTTGAGCAATTTTCTTATTTACCACTTAAAAGTGCTAGAAGTGTTTTTTTTTTGAAAATATTCAAAAAAATAAAAAATGAAAAATAAAAAAACAAAAAGTGAAAATTTTAGCAAAATTTTCGCTACCAGCACTTTTAAGTGGTAAATATGAAAATTGCTCAAAAAATTTCAAGCGATCGACTTGCGTTCTCGCGGTTCAATAGCTTACAGAATCGGGGCCCAGGCTCCAATATTTAAAGGTTTTTTCCATAAATAGGCTGGGTCAACCACAAACCTGATAAATGTGAAACTTGACATATATGTTATAGAGATCTTTATCTCTCCGTGATCAAGACAAAAACATGATTAATTCGATACATTTTCTTATCAAAAATTACGTTCAATAATATTTTCAGTTTTCTACTCAAAATCTCACAGCAGGAAAATATAGTTTATTTTCCACTGTCAAGACAAAATTTACCTAAGTACATTATTATACATTAATATATTATATATGATATTAATATATTATATATTATTTAGTATTTATATAACATTATTATTAGCCTGCCAATAAAATAAATAACTTTTGAGACTTACGTCATTTAGTTCCGAGTTGAATTTTGTGTTCAAATAGCGCTCACGATATTCAACCTTGTTAAGCAGGCCTTCAGTGCTTGTTACGGGTAGCGGGTAGCAGAGTGTAGAGGAGAGGCGAGAGTGGGAAAATGTATTAATGGAGTCTGGCCTAAAAACGTGGTAAAAAGGAGCTTGCAGACCGCTCGCCTCTTAACTGTGCAGGCTTATACAATGCATTTAAAATACTACCCTATATTTTTGTGGAATAGTGCTTGCAACTATAACTTTATTAATCTTTATGGCAAATTTTCTGTTTTTATTGATGCCGCGAGCACATAACGATTGGATTATAGAATCGATCCATAATTTACCATGTAATTCTCAAATATTATGTTTCTGTAATCACTTTTGTGCACCTAATAAATATAAAAGTATAATTTAAAAAATTAAATTAAAAAAGAAGAAACTTTTACGGTATTTTTTTAATGAAGGTCATTGACCTTCATTATATATTTTTTCATATATTTTTTGTTGCTTTTTAACACAAAGATAACATTTATCTAGAAAAATTACCAGGCGGGCACAACTAGTGACTATCATTACTAAATGGAATTAATTTAAAAATTACCAGGCGGGCACAACTAGTGACTATCATTACTAAATGGAATTAATTTAAAAATTACCAGGCGGGCACAACTAGTGACTATCACTACTAAATGGAATTAATTTAAAAAAACGATCAATAAGATGGAAACAAGATGAACATTGATAGTCCCCACTATATCCTACTAGTAGTTTAGCAGTAGTCTAGAAAGGCTTCTTTTTTTTTCTAACAATATGGCGTCTAGCGGCCACCATAAAGGATTTTTTAACACATGCATGTAAATATGCCACTCCAAGAGGAATCCAATGACACCTCTTTTATCAAAATCCATCAACCCGTTCAATCTATAGGATGCGCCAAACGATAATACATACACCCGAAAAAACATGACTGTCCTTCATTTCTCTTGTCCTTTTATAGGCAGTCGTGCAAAAATACTAAAATAACACAGATAAATTCAATAATAGAAAATAGTGAATGTACTGTAGTATGACAGGGTGTGAGGATGTGTGTGCGTGTAGTGTACAAAGTCACGCCTGAGTCCATCAACTAGCTCAGTAATAGAACATCATATGTGGATTTACAGGCTCATGGCTAGATAGAGTATCTTCCATTGATGCCTCCAGCGCTTCTAGAATAACTGGCCGTCGTACTCTTGGCCCCAACTGGGCCGAACCGTTGTTTCGGTTGGCCCGCGCGAACCGTCATCTTAACACCAACTTGAACTCGTATGGATGTCAATCGCTGTGGATCTTTATAGGGTCTGTGAACTGGGCCGTCAGGATGTAGAACAACGCAGGAGCTGGCACTAGAGATAAGTACCTGAAAATAATTGAAAAATGTGTGGGTTAATAAGCTTCTTCATTATGCCTAGTTTAAGTTTCTACAATTTGTAGTTTTTCTAATTTCTTCTAAGATATTAAAAACCAAGGTATAGCACCCAATGTTCTTGATGTTTTTTGACAGATTTGTTATTTCGTTTCCATGGCAACCACAGACCATTCTGTGATGCCAACCGTTCCTTACAGTGAGTAATGAACATTTTCCAGTTCTCCCGCGGAAAAAAGAAATTTTCCGGGATAAAAAGTATCCTATGTTTTATTCTAGGGAATAAGCTGTATCTTTTCTAAATTTCATCAAAATCCATCCAGCCGTTATCGCGTGAAAGCTCCCCAAACAAACAAATAAACAGACAAAGTTTCACTTTTATATATTGGTATGGATGTAAGCCCTCTGATTTAAGCGGAGGCAGAGACTCCCGACTTCGCCTTCTAACCTATCACGGCCAAGTTGGGCGTCTAGCGCCTCTAACGGTGGATAATGTAACTATTTTATGACATGATCACTAATGTTTGTTTGACCATATCATGAAGTAGCCGGGCGTTTAGCTGTTCATAACGTCAAACGCTAATCATTCATTGATCTGGCCAAACCATTTCGTGATGTCATTGATAATTTAATGAAATAAAATAATTTCTTGACGTGGCCACTCATTTCATGGAATGATAAATTTTTCAATATCGCTACGACATAGATACTCAAAGGATAACATTGGTAGCGATTTGGACATACCATAAACTAAACTTAATTTCTTTAAATGTAATTTAAACTTTGTCGGCTTCGTGAAAAGGTATTTTTGCCCCTGGCATCTATGCCACACTCACTAAACTATCACTAAAGCCTGTCAGCATTAAATCAACTTTGTTTCTTTTGTTAAAAACCTGTTTTAATTACGTTATTTTAAGCGGTGCATCTTAAATTGACGTAAGTTTAGAATAGATGCCAGGGGCAAGAAGACCTTGTTACGAAGTCGACAAGGTTTAAATTACATCTAAAGAAATTTAGCCTAGTTTAGTTTAATAAGTAAAATGACCGAATTGCTGCCAATGTCTTGTTAACAATGACAGAACTTACCACAACTCCTTAAATCCAGTCAAAGATATAATTCCGTATGCATGCACCAGCCAGTGTCCAACCAAAATTATTAGGTTTCTGGGATCCATAACGGACGACATGAGTAACGCGGGAGCGGACTGTTCCAGCTTGATGGAGAAATGGGACGCTGACGTCATCATTGATATTATTATAATTATGTAGGGGAAGGAGCAATCTGAAAAGTAAACAACTATTTTAGTATCTTTTTGTAAACAGTGTTGACAAAGCAGCAAACCTGACATGGCTTTAACTGCCGCACTCGGGAGAATCAATTAAATCTAATTAAATAACCCATCCAGAAAAAATAATTTAAGGCTAGTTAAAAGTTTGTAAATTTAAAATCTCCGAGTAATCAGACGTCATAAAACTGCCTTATGGCAGGTAAGCGGCATTCTTTTTTAAATATTGCATAATTAGTTTTTATAATAAACAATTGGATTCACTTAAAAAATAATGAACATATTTTCATAAAATACTTTACAACTATAAAAAACTAGACAAGTACGAGTTGAAATCGCATGGAGAGGTTTCTATATGATGAATGTATTATCTAGCAATATTGAGAGATTTACCATGTTATTTTGACCAGACTTCTCAGAATTTCCTGTAAAAAGGAAACAACTATTTTCTGTGTTTATTTCAACATTTTACGCCCAGTTGTTTCGGATATAAGGAAGAGAATGGTCAATAATTGACCATTCTCTTCTTTTGTTTTTTTTTATAAATATGTAGTTTAAAAAATATTTAATAAAATAGAAAAAAGAAAATAATGTTCATCTATTTTCTTAAAAAAAAACTCACAGGAGAATATAGAATAGTTATCCTATGCTCTCACAATGAGACCTTTCATTTGATATCACACGGCACAGTACTTATTTACACCCCAAGCGGGACGTCAGAGCTAAGTAGTACCAGTAAGAATAAGTACTTTTTTTTTTGCCCCGCTAGTATTCACACACAGGGTCACAGTAAGTAATTATTGTACCATATTTAATTTTAATCGGTTCAGTACATTTGAAACAAATTGACTATGACAGACAGACAGACAGACAGACAGACACAAATGATCCTATAAGGGAACCCTAAAAATAGTGTTGATAACAAAAAACAAGCACACAATAGTGTTAAATCTTCTTGTTTGCTCTTAGAAAAACACCCACATGCTTTTACTTCAGATTTTGTGTGGTTGTGGTGCTTGCAACAGTGGCGAAATATCAGAAACTTAAAAGAAAACATACATGGTAAATATCCCGTATCTAATGTTGACTTTAACACTTACAAATCAACCCAGCAGCAACAGTATGTATGAGCACCAGTATGGGATAGAAGTACAGTGCACAGTAAATAGCCTTTTTGCCGGCATTGCCCGTGTTCCAAGCCAAGAGCCACGGCCTTAGTGTTAGCGTCATGAGCAGGCTGAATGCATACATCAGGAGTACTACTGTGTATCTGGAAAATGAGAATAACCAATTGGTTATACTACATCGGCACAAACAGGTTAAAATAACCTATAAAGCCCTGAAGGAGGTAGTCTCTGATCTTCTAGTCAACCATTTTTTGTGAAATATCTAATTTGTGAAAGTTTGGTCCACAGCTCCGCACCAATGACTTTTCTAAGTTATGTGCACTTTCCATCGCTCCATGCTTCGGAGTTAAGCTGTCGGTCCCGGCTGTTAGATTAACAGCAGTTGTTAAGCCACATCAGCGGCCCTCGGGCAGCCGGACAAACTCTGACACCAGAGGCCATGCCCTGAGATCTGCACTCCAATATAGCACTTTTTAGGCTTTTATCTCAACAACTACGACTAATAGTATTGAACAAAAATAGTTTTGAAATAAACAAAGCCTTTCCATATGATATCCTGCTCGACTTGATTGCCTCACTTTGAAATGTTTATTTTTGGGCTCTTAGACCCTAAAACACCAAATTTATTTAGTTCAACAGAACAAACATCAAAATAAAACTAATCTACCAAATTTCATGAACATCAGATCAACAGTTCGCCACAATAGATGGTGACAGGAATTTCTGGTTTAATACAACACAACTGTATTTTAAGATTTAATAATAGATGGTATAGTATATATGGGCTATTTTCTCTTCAGATACTTACAATGGATACACCGCCTCCTGTGTACAATGCAGCGTTTCCTTATAATCTGGCTGAGGGTTGTGGAGCAGTGTATACCAGTCGGACAAGGCTTTAGGAGAGCAGACATACAAGGCAAATGTTCCCGTTGGAGGAAGCACCAGTACAGCAGTCACAATGCCTGTTATGACTTCCAGTGTGGCACAGATGTGTTGGAGGAAGATGTTTTCTTTGCTGAAATACAAGCTAACATTTTTTTTTTATATTGTTCTAAATTTAAAGTTACATTCCAGGAACATAATGCTAATATTGTGTTTTATTTTGAAGTGCAATGGAGTGTTTTGGGTAGTAATGTAATAATAAAACCCTAACCATTTGTCGTGGCACTCAATGGGGGAGGCCTATGTTCAGCAGTGGACTAAAGTGGTTCTAAAGGCTGAAATGATGATGATGAACAAGATGGGGAGATCGGTTTTGTTTTGCTAATCTTACTAACATTTTCTCTAAAACATTGGTCTATCATTTGAAAATCTTATTTTACAAAGTTACAAAGGGACATTTAGAAATCCATCAACATACCCATTAGAAACCATGTCAATAAAGAACCAATGTAACACCATTGGCAGCAGCACCATGAAGCCTAAGTACTGCCAGTCGTACAGCGACAGCTCATCGGTGCACGGCATGCAGTAGCTAGAGGCGTTTGTACGGAATCCTCTCGGACAGGCACCGCATTCACTCCAGGCTCCATCTTCGAGCTCTGTTCGCCCGCAGTAGAGGCCGGGGCAAGATCGAACGACAGACATTTTAAGTAGTAGCACGATCGTAGTTGTTGAAGCAGCTACGATGTAACAAGCTATGGCTAATGCATTACAATTTGTTGCACTGTTACGTGATCTGATGAATAAACTTGATTAGCTTAGGTCACAGATTAGAGATATGTAGCAAGCTAGATTAGGTCATCTATTGCATGTATATAACTAACTAAGACATGTATATAACTATATCTTGTTATCAAGAAAAAAATGAGAAATTGCTTTGTTTTGACTTTTTGACCATGTTTTTGTTTGAAAATTTCGCCGACTTGCCTAAACGCACCCCATGTCGGTCGTGTCAATTAAAATGTCAGCTGTCATGTGTGGTGACATGCCAGCTGACATTGGGCCGTTCGTTTTGTAACAATTGGCAATTAACAATAACTGTTAAAAACTCTAAATATGATTACAATTATTGGCGTTCCCTTTGGCCACTTGAAAGCGAAATTAGCGTTTCGATCACCGTTCGTTTTGCAAGTTTCTATGACATGTTGACATAGGAAAATCGTCTTTATTCCTTCAGAGATAGGGTCGTTTTTCATTCAGTTTGGAAAGGATAGGTAGTGTCAAAAGTTTCAAAAATGACAAAAGGGTTGAAAACGTTTAAAGAAAACCGCTTGTTAAATATTTATATTTCGAAACTGTTCACAACGTCATCTCATCATTTCGAACGCAGGGCATAAGACATGTCTTATGGGCCGTTTTCTTTGGAACAATTGGCGAAAATAACTGTTAAAACCTTTAAATATGATCACAATTGGCGTTCCCTTTGGCCATTTGTGGGCGAAATTAGCGTTCTGAACGTTTTCGATCACCGTTCGTTTTGGAAGTTTCGATGACATGTTGACATAAGAAAATCGACTTTAGACCGTGAGAGATAGGGTCGTTTTTCATTCAGTTTGGAAAGGTTTGGAAGTGTCAAAAGTTGCAAAAATGCCAAAAGTGTTGAAAATGTCCAAAGTAAACGGCTTGTTAAAAATGTACATTTCGAAATTGCCCACAACGCTAAATCATCATCTCGAACCAGGGTTAGTGTCGTTGGTCACCACCAAAAACCGTAGCCAAAAACCATCCAAAAACAGAGTACTTTCGCTGCGTTCGAGATGAAGACAAATGAGATGGCGTTGTGGGCAGAAAAAATCGAAATTTACATTTTTAACAAGCCGTTCGCTTTGAACATTTTCAACACTTGCCATTTTTGCAACTTTTGACTTTACTGATCCTTCCAAATCGTTTTCAAATTTATTTTTAACCCCCGAACAAAGAGACGGGTGTTCTAAGCTTAGGGTGTGTATCACTTTGTGTTTGTGTGTGTTTGTGTGTGTGTGTCTGTCTGTGGCATCGTAGCTCCCAAACGAATGGACCGATTTGAATGCGGTTTTTTCTGTTCAAATGCTGATGTGATCGAGATCGTTCTTAGATATATGGGGAGGGGGGAAGGGGGGAGAAGGGGGAAGGGGGGAGAAGGGGAGAGGGGTGAAGGGGAGAGGGGGGGAGGGTGAAAAGCGTAACTTTCGAACAAATGGACCGATTTAGCTGCGGTTTTTTATGTTTGAAAGCTGAGGTAAACGAAATGGTTCTTAGATATATGGGGAGGGGTCGGGGGGAGGGGGAGGTGAGAAAAGGGGGGTGAAAATCGTAGCTTCCAAACAAAGTCGGGGGTAATATAATTTTTTAATTGTTGCTTGTGCTTGTTTTCTTCTAGAACTCTTTTCCCGCACGCACTCATCATGCAGAAGACGACAAGCCAGTTTTCTGTAATTGTTGACCGCAACCAAGTTTTTACTCTGCGTATATTACTGAATGAATGACCTATCGATAGTGCCTAAAGATAAAGTGCAATGAATTTTTTCTACTTAGAAAGCGCCTGTTTACGGTTTAATGGCGGTACAGAACAGTTGTGATTCTATAACTAGCGCCGGTTGTGTTACCCTTAACAGGGCAAAGGACAATTGCTTACCACCTCAGCTTTTTGACCATAGATCATGAGTAGTTCAATATACACCTTTTATTAATTGTTTATAATGTGCCCCTTAAAACTGATTAGTACTGGCAATTACGCTAACTGCAAAAGTTTTCGAACTATCAATATTATACAAAAAAAGCGCCCTGTCTTGAAAATCGAAGGTGTTTTGCGCTGCTGCTGGGTAACCTGTCTCCACTCAGGTGTTCGGTAGTGGTGCGGGGAATGTGACGTGGAGGGGGAGCCCGGGCGCTTTGGCGCAGGCTCGAGGAGGTGGGGCCCAGTGCGCTCAGCGCAGGCTCGAGGAGGTGGGGCCCAGTGCGCTCGGCGCAGGCTCGAGGAGGTGGTCCGCTCTCAGCACTACTGTATATTGTCAGTAGTGCTCGGAGTGTGACGTGCTCCATGGCTTCTCAGATCTGGCGTCTCTGCTCGGTGCTGCGCTGGACAGAGGATGGCTGTAGCTGTGCGGTATTGGGTGGTGGCAATAGATGTGTGTGTCCATGTGGAGCTTTACGCCGGGAGTCGGAGGTGGAATTCATTCCCTTCTGACCCCCCCTGAGGCCTAGATGGTGGACACGGGGGTGTCTGCCCCAGCATAAGGCCTCGAGGTGGCGCGCACGGTGTTCTGTACGCCCCTTAATGGCGTACACAGGGTGGGGAATGGCTCAGCCCTATCCCAACCGTGAGGGGGTCCTCAACAGGACCAGCGTCGTCGGGGCCGCGGATGAGTGCGAAAGCGTACCCGTAGCCCCGGCACAAGGAGTAGTGTGGAACGCCGTGGGGTTTTAGTCGGTAAGAGTCCGACATAATCACCTTGCTGCCCCCGCAGCTCGGTGGCATACATGAGGATTTCCCCACGTTAAAAAAATATAAATAATGCCTCTCTGTGGGTCCGTCCATGTTTATGTCCCCTGACATTGCTCACTTGCAAGTCAGGCGTAGGTAGGGACTTTATAGGCGGATCAGTGGGTGGGGTTGATTGATGCCTGCAATCCAAAGAGAATACAATACGTAAAACTGCAATCCACCATTTCCACTGCGATGATTTCTCTTGTTACGCGTGCGCACGCGCAGTATGCGCGTGGTCGTGCGCGTGGTAGCTTTTTCGCGCGCGAACAAGGTAGTAGCTAAGTCTCAATGCTTTTTCTTGAATTTTGGTGATACCGTAGGTACATGTAGAGTGCTTTAGAGAAAACGGGTAAGGTCCACACTCATGGCTGCATTATTTGTTGTTGTTGATATCTTTTACTTTATATAGAGTTTATTCTGCAAGAATATGTCACCTTATGCTCAATCAAAAAAAATTGATCCTTATGATCTAAGATTAATTGCTGATATATATAAAACAAATAGCTTTCTGGCACCAATTGATTGTGGTTGCAACAATAGTGCGTTACCTACATCCTCAAATTTGCCAGTAAGCGCCACATTCCATAAAGATATGAAATATATCCTCTAATTTAACACTTACCTCATCGCAATTTGGATTAAAAAAAAGATAGGAATTCATAGGAATGCATAGGAATGTGCCCAAATCGAAGGCTTGGAATAAAACTTTTGTATAGTAAGTACCGAAGTATTTATTAAAAATATTCAATAATAATTTACTTAAGTTAATAAAATTATAACGCCTTGAACTTTCCTTTTGGAACATCGGCACGTTTCCTAAGAGAAAAGCGCTCACGAAGTCGCCTGGCCATAGATCGTAACATCAGATACGTTAGGTAAACGAGAAACAGGATACCTAAGAGGACGTAGGTGAGAACGTCTAGCAAGTAGTATTGAATGAAGGATACTCCAATTGCTGGCGAACGGAGATGACGAGCGCCTCCATGTTTTAACACGTACTGGGTCCACCACACAGCGACCTCTGGGCCAGATATGATCGGATCTAATACCTGTTCTTTCAGCTTTGAAATAGATTGCTTGTACCTGCAACGAAATAAAGTTATTTTATCATAGAGATAGAAGAGATACTAGGTTGCTTGCTTGCTTGTCGTATGAGGTATTGCTGGCCTCTTTTGTCAGAGTGTGTCAGGCGAGGCCTCTCCACATAGACTGACATGTTGTCTATCAATAACAGTCGGGACAGATTCCGAATCACGGAGATAGAAATACGACCATAACTTAGTAAAAACATTAGTGCAGAGTCGAGAACCGAACCCGGTATTGTTACGCGCAATAGTAAACCACTCGGCTACCATCACTCTAGGTGGGTGTATAATTAGTTACCTAACCAACCTACTTACGTAGCTAAAAGATTGTTACTGTTGTAGGTAAGTACCTACCTACCGTTTAAGATTTTCCAGTAGGTAGGTACTGAGTATAGGATAGGTGCAAATCTGAGGCTAAATACCTTCGGAAAACGTATTCTCAAGTATGTAGTTAAATTAGTAAGTATACAGTTTACACCTACTTAGGTATGTATTAGGTTTGTTGTTCTTAGGGAATTGATATAGCAAGCGCCCCGGGCGCGCGCCTACAGTTCAGCGCGGCCGCGCGCCCGAAGCGCTCGCTATATCAACTCTCATATATTTATGTAAGTAAATTTGTTTGTGCAACAAAGAATTTTCTATCAATCTATCCATAAATATAATATAGTGTACGCATCTTTCACAAACACCGTGCCAGCGCTAGATTACTACCTCCTGCCTACCTGAACTTTTTGTTCTTAGCTACCTTAGATGAGGCGAAAGCCAAGATGGATTTCACCTTTAATATCTGACTTACTTTGGGTTGCCAATAACATCCAGGATAGCTTTTTTCACAGAATTCTTGTCCAAGTAGTAAGGATCCAAGATTTCACCAGCTCCATGCATAGTAATTTGTTCAATGAACACTTTCCTGGACTTTACCAGTGGAAGCCCTACGATCGGCACCTGGTAGAACAGCGCTTCTTCGAGAGAACGCGCTCCTCCGTGGGTGATAAAGGCTTTGACGTTAGGATGAGCTGAAAAGGAATGAATCGTTTTATAAACTGGTTAGATAGATGATGGCGCGTGTTTTCACCCGACTACGGCGAAGCAAGGGAAGAGTAATGGAGTTAACAGTCTTCATTAGCGTCGCCCCAATTGATCCGATTTGGACAAGCGAGGTACCAATCGATTTGTCTTCATTGCAAGAGTGTCGAAGACTATTTTTTATTTGACCTTAGTCTTGTTTTAGTTTTCTGAACTTATGTCTCGTTCTAGAAATATTATTAGATGGCTGAATGCAGGGTAGGTCCCTACAACTACGCATAGGTAACACATGAATAGGTGTATGTTCTCAAGTGGAGACCACGTTTAGGCAAACGTAGTGTGGGACGCACTGTGGCCAGATATAGTGACGACCTGCTAAAAGCAGCAGGAAAAAACTGGATGCGTAGAGCTGGAAGAACGAGCTTAGTGGTGTGCCTACGTCCAGCAGTGGACAAGCATAGGCTGATGATGATGATGACGTGTGATTTGCTCCACTTAAACATGTGGCGCCATGTGCGTATACTTACCCAAAATTTGCTGCTGTGGGAACCAAGGCAAAGCATGCACATTATTGTTCATGTTGATCATAGTGGTATTGGCGATCTTCCATAGCACGGTAAATGGGAGATCCTTGAAGGCTGCAGTAAGGGTCTGCAGCATGGCCGGCGACAGCTGCTCGCTGTCCTGAACGGCACCCAAACTGAAGTACACTGCTCCTTTTGTTGCTGAGTCTAGCAAAGCTTGCAAGTTCTGAAAAGACAAAACAGATATAATTAGCATAATTACGTATGTAGGTAATGCTCCACGTAACAAACTAAGATATAGTTTAGATTAGTTAAATTCATGTCTTACCTGAGGTAATTTAAGTCCAGGCTTGATATGCAGCCGATCAACGTAAGCTGTAGCCGGCACCACTGGTCTGTTCCCAACTAACAGTGGATTACTAGCAATGAACAGCATATCGATATCATGCTCCACCTCTTGAAGATCCCTCTTCAAGCCAAATATTTTCTTTGAAGCCAGATCACAAAGAGGTAAATAGTTATTAGAAAATTCCTTCTTAGTCTGAATATGACGATAGAACTCGACGACATTCTGCCAGCTGGTCAAATGATTTTTGTAGTTCAGGGTGTTTACGTCTGGATACAGGATAGGGTGGATTGGGTTACCCTTAGCTTCGTGCTGATGTATTTTTCCACTAGAAGTCGAGATGGCGATATGTGGCACTTTATATTTATCAGCGGCTCCGTACAGTACTGGGACATCGGCTTCTGTGATGACGAGATCGAACTTAGCATTCGGGTTGATGAACAGCGCTGTCATTTGCTTAGACTTCAACTGCGCTATCGCCAGCTTTAGGGCATGTTCGTTCATGGCTCTAAGCCTCGGATAGTAGTCGTCTGTATTAGACATGAGCATTTTGAATTCGTCCCAGAACGGAGCAGATTCTTGACCAACATCCAGCTCTACGATTCTTTCTGCTTCTGGATATTGGAATTGTCCTGGGAACGGTGTCATCACCACGACTGTGTGTCCTTGTTGTGTAAGTAGTGAAACATACCCTCTGAAGACTAAATGATCCGCAAATGATAAGGAGGAGAATAGTGCAAGTATTGATGCCCCATCAACTGCATTGTAGCAGCACGCTAAAACGAGCAAACCGCAAAGTTTTCGTAACTCCATTTTGAAATTATATCACTCTCGCCAGCTGCGAAGCTATGACTGCTCTTTTCCAACGTGGACTCCTTTGTAAAGTAAATAACCAGACTTGTTGGCGCTATTATTCATAATAGACATGATAGCTATATGCTGCAGCTGTGTAAATATTTAAATTCATTGTAAATAACGTTCACCTCTAATAAAGGACATTGTTGCAAAGATCTGGGAAAAATAAACTAGGTCTTAGGTAGAACTATAGGCAAGATTACCTAAGTATTGTGTAATATAATGTGTTGTGTAATTTTAATGCTCTTTTGTTAATATATGATTTATATATTTCAATGCAAATAATATTAACATAAATTCTAGATGGCAGTGGTTCAGGCAAGTTACCCATATTGTCACCGAATAACTGAATTTTAGGGCTACGTTATCCTACTCTCTAAAGGTTCTCGAATGGCGACCACGAACAAGCAAGCGAAGTGTGGGGGGACCCCCCACACGATGGACCGACGACATTGTAGCCATCGCAGGAAGTCGGTGGATGTAGGTGTCACAAAATCGCTCGTCATGGCGCTCTTTGGGGGAGGCCTATGTTCAGCAGTGAACCTCTAAAGGCTGACAAGAGAATGATGATGATGATGTTATCCTACTTGGAACCCTTAGAAGATCTTCCAGTCCGTTTGTCTATCCCAGACAGTCACAGAATCTTTTAGAGTTATAAAACGTTTAGAATTACTTTTAGGTAAAGGTACGTAAGGTACGGTTTAAGCGATAAGACCGCCCATTGTACTCGATTTAAGTTAAATGTATTTTCTTGCGTTTGTTCTCTTTGGTGTGCAATAAAGCGTTTATCTATCTATCTATCTACATACATCTATACATGCATGTAGGAATGATAATATTGTTTTGTGTGCGTTTTTGGGATATACAAGTGTACCTACTCCACCAACCCAAAAAAGGATTTGAACTAGAATCTTGTAACCACCCGTGTATCCCATCCTCGATTGCTCATGCTAGGGAAACTTATTTCAGGTATAGGCAACCTGAATTGAATACTTTTCGAGTTATGAAGAAATAACCACGGAACCCTACACTTGTGACGATGTCAAACCTCTTTCATCATAATTATCATTATTTGTCTACATTTATTCTAAATTCAAATAACCTGTCATTCCTACATGGTCATGGCATTGGCTCATCTCGATGGTTACCTACGACATGTTTTAAAAAATGCGTAAATGAGTTGATTATATTTTTAAACATTTGATAATAATTTCATACGTGTTAATCCGTATTGTTGATATAAAAATCATCAATTATTTATTATCATCAATTAGATAATAAATAATTTCCTGAACAATTTTGTATATATTGTAAAATTGTTATGAGAATCGAGAGAATTCTGAGTAACCAAGAGCAAGATCTTCAAGCCACTTCAGCTGCGAGCCTATTATCTGCTTTGAGAGAGAATCTACAATCCAAAGGTAAAAGGATGGCTCGCACTACGAAGTTTCCTCTGCACCTACTAAGTACAATTATATTATTGTGAGCTAGGAGTCCCTTTGAGCTGGTAGACACCCTCGGGGGGCTCCCGCCTCACACTAAAGTATGGTCCGACATGCAGCTGGCCAGTTAGGTTAAACATTTATTTACTACTAGCAGTACCCGCACGCGTGGTCATTTCTCTAGGTTAAAGTACTCTATGTGCTATTCCAAGACCTAAGATACCAATATACTAACATTTGATCAAAATTAGTTCAGCCGTAAAAAAGATTTTTATATATTGCTTGGCTTCTAGTCATTGGATTGAGATAGATAGATAACTCTTTATTGTACACCACATAGAACAAAAATACAATAATAACTAAAACATTTATACAAAATATATGGGACAATGGGCGGTCTTATCGCTAAAAAGCGATCTCTTCCAGACAACCTTTGGATGGAAAGGAATTAATATACGGCAAAGACGGTGGTGCATTATAATATAACAAATAAATAATAAAAACTGAATACAATGAATAAACATATATACACATATATTCCAATATACCTACACATAAATATGTAAATATATAGTACAGTATATATATACATATATAAATATATATCCATATACATAGTATATACATTATAATAAATTACATTTACTACATAGGTATACATTTACAAAATATATACAAACATAATAAAAATAATATACAGTGAAACCACAACAGAATAACAACAAAATAGCAAGAAGTGATATTAATTAGAGAGATAAAACTTCTTTACTTGAAGTTTAAAAACAGGGAGTGACTGCGCTCGCCTTATAGTAACTGGCAGAGCGTTCCATAGGCGAACTGCTTGGATGGTAAATGAACTGCAATAAAAAGAGCTTCTATGTAGAGGGATCATCAAAGCTAAATTTTCTGATGACCTGAGTGACAACTTGTTAGAATCAGACAGGAAATTAAAACGTTCCATAAGATATCGCGGGGAGGAGGGATTAAACTAAACTGTATAAAGAATAGAGAGTATATGAGCATTCCGGCGGAGGCGTATTGGAAGCCACTTGAGCTTAGTGATTCCAATTGTACCAGTTTTTAAGTTAAACCCAAAGCTATCTAACAGTGAAAACTGCATTGAAATTGGTCCAGTAGTTTT
Organism: Alsophila aescularia; assembly: GCA_946251855.1. Classification (NCBI taxonomy): domain Eukaryota; kingdom Metazoa; phylum Arthropoda; class Insecta; order Lepidoptera; family Geometridae; genus Alsophila; species Alsophila aescularia. The sequence goes on along the minus strand of OX276373.1, from coordinate 23,154,668 downwards.
TACATGATGTGCGGACAAACAAACATACAGACAGACAGAAATGTTTTAAATAAATGTTATATTCTTGTTTAGTAGCTTATTTTAAATATCTTATACCACTTCTTTTATCTTTTTTGTACAGACTTTTTCGTAATTATTGCTTTATTATAAGTATAGATATGTAGTACATAACTTTAGACCCCTATCCCGCAGGAAGCCTTTATTTTATCGGCATAAAATAGCCTTAATTTTAACCCATCGCACATACTATGACTTCAAAATCGGTTCAGTAGTTTCAGCGTGATACGTGTGCTTTTAAATAATTTTCATCCAATATCAATATTTGTATCTTATGTCCTACCTCGTAGTATAATCTCAAATCATACAAAGTTTTATTTGAATTCATTCAGTAGTTTCGGCGTGCAAGCTACAGACAGACAGATAGTCAAAAATGAAAAAAAAACTGTTTTTGCTTCAGTATCGAATATAGAATAGCCTCCAAAAAAAATTTGCAAAGTATCTTTAATGTACAGAAATGGACCTGTTACAGTTTTATTATAAGTACCTATAGATAAAACCATAAGTATGGAGGTATGCCCCAGCCAGCAAAGAAGTGATAAAAAAATATAGTTATCACTAAAGAGTGTTAGAAAACTGATTTATATGCAACGCGGTGACTACTTGTCATAGCGTTGCTGTATATTGATGATTCGTAACATCATTTAGCTGTATAGGCTTATACAGTCAAATAGTGATAATAAATGATGACATAAACGTTAACACGACCGCCTGGTACAGTATTTATAACACAGCTGTAAAGCGGTTCTCACAACAACGATTTAGAGCAAAAAAAAATGTTGTACAACATGTTTTGACGTTACATTTATACAGAAAAATTGATCTATTGTGGCTTCCAACTTCCAAGTCGCTGTATTAGCGCTGGTGATATATCTGGCGCGCATGAATCTAATCCGTGATATAAAAGAACACACCGTAGCTGATATGCATCTAATTTATCGTATATCAGTGTTTCCTTAATGCTTGCGCCATAAACATCATAAGAAATCTACAATAACACTAAGAAGTTGCAAATATACTTTTGCTTGATCAATAAATCACCAGTTCCATATAAACATTTTTTGCTCATATATAACTTTAAAAGGGCTCATTATAGATACAAATGATTTTTGTCTGGAAACATAATGCTCTCTGAGAGAACTTTGAATACCTAGTTATTACACTAAATCATATTTTCTTAAAAACAGTCAACGTCTAAATATTCCACCAGTTTCATTTCACTAAAATAAACTGAAAAACGTTCTGCCCAAGCGAATAAAGTAAATACAGCCCTGAACGATACCTGCCGAATAATAACCGGATGCCTCAAACCCACACCCCTAAACCTACTATATCCACTGGCAGGTATAGCACCACCCGAAACACGCGTGTGCCGTCGAAAAATACAAAAAGGAACATGACCACTGACACCCACTTTACAATCACACGTTATCACAAAGTAGATCGAAAAGCCGTAAGAGCTTCCTACATTTGACAAAAGGTTTGGAGAGGTTGGACCCACCCAACACGAGGCTTAGCCTATGGGCTGCTTAGCACCCTGTTCCCACCAACTACATAATGCCAGCAGAACAACAGCTGGCCATAACCTTCAATGGCCGCCTTGGAAATCCTTGAATCGGCTCAGGACCAATGTCGGCCGTTGTAAGCATAATATGGCCAAATGGGGTATAATAGGCGAGTCCCAAACTGCATGTAATTTCTGTGGAGACTCAAGAAAGACTATGCATCATCTGCTTTCTTGCCCGTCTTGCCCCACTGCCTGCACTGCGGAAGATTTAAATAAAGCAACCCAAAGAGTTGTAGACCTGGCAACATATCTAGCAGCTTTTATCTATCTATCTATCTATCTATCTTCTATCTATCTATCTATCTATACTATAATAAAACTGTAACTGGGCTAAATCTGTACATTACATATTTTTTGAAAATTATAATTGAGATAAACTTCAAAATCGATATAGAGTGCAAAAAGGATATTTTTTTAATTTTTGTCTGTCTGTCTGTCTGTCTCTTTGAACACGCATCACGCTGAAACTACCGAACGGATTTTGATGCAACTTGGCACAATCATAGCTTATGTTATGGATTAACATTTAGAATACTTTTTATCACGAAAAAATAAAGGGTTCCTGCAGGATAAGGGTTGTAAGTTATTTAAAGGAACACGTATCACGCTCAAACTACTGGACGGATTTTGATGTAACTGGGCATAGTCAAAATTTAAATTATCTGTTAAAATTTAGAATACTTTTACTCTCGAAAAAATAAAGGATTTTTAAGGGATAAGGGTTCTAAGTTTATGTTAAATTAAAGTAATAAAACATCCGTTTAAAGAACATAGTACATTATATAGAACGGTACCAAATTTTGTTGTCCGCGTCACGTAACGAGTGGCCGAGCGGTTAATATGGGTGGAAGTCTAATCTAGACGTCCGTGGATCGAAACCACGCGCTTTTAGTTTTTTTTTGTTCCATAATTAATAGCTTTTACATATTTTATGCGTTATTTTTACATTTTTTAACCCCCGAACAAAGAGACGGGTGTTATTTTTTTTTTGTTGAAAGCTAATGTGATTGTGATGGTTCTTAGCGATATGCGGAGGGGGAGGGGGGAGGTGAGAAAAAGTGGTGAGAATCGTAGCTTCCAAACGAATGGTTTGATTTAGGTGCAGTTTTTTATGATTGAAAGCTGAGGTAATCGAGATGGTTCTTAGATATTAAGGAAGGGTAGGTATAGCACAATGGAGTATCCTACTTCCTTAACACGGCGTAAGTATTTTTATTGTAGAACCTCTACACAAGAGAGCGTAGTATCTGTACTTATAATAAAGCAATAAGAACAAAAAAGACACTATATAATTTACCAGCATCAAAGATTATTAGAAAGCCAGCATCAAATCTTTGCCAGCATCAACAACTCCAGCGCATAAATCAAACGAATCAAAGTGCCTGCCTCTGCCTCCGATTTAACTAGATGGCGCTGATTGTCCTTAAAACACGCAAGCATTTCATTCACTGCAACCAAGCGTTCCGCTAAATTCAAATCTGTAAACTTTTCAAATTTGTCTCACACTAGCTTTAGCGCTTTGCCTCAGCACGACCTCTCAAATCCTTGCGACTAAGTTGTCTGTCTGCTGAATTGCCTACTGTCCGGTTGATATCAAATTACTCTACGCATATCTATACTTATAATAAAACTGTAACGGGTCCAATTCTGTACATTGAAGATATTTTGAAATTTTCTTTTGTAGGGTACTATATTCGATTCTGAAGCCAAAACTGTTTTTTTTTTCATTTTTGTCTATCTGTCTGTCTGTCTGTATCTTGGCTAGGCATCACGCCGAAACTACTGAATGAATTTAAATGAAACTTGGTATGATTTGAGTTCATACTACGAGGTAGGACATATTTAATCCCGAAAAATTAAAGGGTTTCCGCAGGATAGGCGTTGAAATTTATTTAAAAGAACACGTATCACCCTGAAACGACTGGAAGGATTTTGTTTCAACTTGGCACAGTCATAGTTTACAAAATTGAGGACAATTTTTATCCCGAAAAAATTAAGAGTTCCTGCTGGATAATGTCCCATATTCTGTAAATTGAAGATATCTTGTAACATTTTTGGAGGCTGTTCTACATTCAATACTAAAGCCAAAACTGTATTTTTTAATTTTTGTTTGTCTGTCTGTCTGTCTGTCTATCTGTCCGTCTGTGTATCTGTACCTTGGCAGCGCATCACGCTGAAAATACTCACATAATTCAAATAAAATTTGGTATGATTTGTGTGCATACTTCGAGGTAGGGCATTGGATACTTTTCATCCCGAAAAATTAAAGAGTTCCTGCAGGATAGAGGTAAAAATTATTAAATTAAATTAATTAATTAAATTATTTCAAAGAACACGTAGCACGCTGAAACTATTGGACGGATGTTGATGCAACTTGGCACAGACATAGTGTATAAGGTGAAAATTATGGATACTTTTTATCCCGTAAAAAAGGGCTTCTGTGGGATATGGGTCCAAAGTTATATTAATATTTAAGTAATAAATAATATTTTTTGGATGGTTCTCTATTTCGATACCTACTGAAGCCAAAACTGTTTCATATTTTATTTTGAAATAAAAAGTAACACAATAAGTAAGTTAGTAAGTTTTTTTAATGAATTCAGTAGTTTCTGTGCGAAACTAATGAATTCCTTCAATTTTTGTAATATAGGTTGTTTCCACAATATAAGTGTTGAAAGTTATTAAAAAGAAAACGTATCACGCTGAAACTACTGGACGGATTTTTGGATGCAAATTAACACAGTCATATATCTATACTTATAATAAAGCAATAGGTACGAAAAAGGCTATAAAAAGAAGATAAAAAATGCGATTGGGTCCTTAAAAAGGGTATTGAACATGTTTTTTTTTAATCGTGTCCCTCTGTCTGTTTGTCTGTATGTTTGTTTGTTCACGCATCATGTAAAAACTATTGGACCGATTGCAATGTGTGGTTTTCATTGTTAGATAGCTGGTTTGATTTATAAACTGGTGTAATTGGTATCTCAATCTGGGAGTTAGAAGCCGAGCAATTGATAAAAGTATTTTTGACGGCTAAAGAAATTTTGATCAAATGTTGGCATATTGGTCCTGGAATAGCACATAATGGTACTTTGAACCTAAAGAAAAGACCACGCCTACGAAGCCGCGGGTACAGCTAGTTTAATATAAAATCGTACCAGTGATACGATAAGAAGAAGAACTGAAAAGACAATGAGCATTTATTACAATAGGGTAGCAAGATACGCCACTAGGGTTTTACCTCTGATTTCTTGAGGAATCCAATTTTTTTGTTATGGCGGAACTAAAAAACTGTAAATCAGCGATATATCAGTAACTGAAACACGTATAGGCAATGATGTTATATATAAAATGACGTATAGGGCATATTGTGGTGACTTCAAAATAATTTGATAATTTAAATCATGATTATTTCAACAAATATAAAAAAATTGAGGGGGGCATGAAAAAAAACAATTATATTGCAGTATTACTTCAACAATACAACTTCAAACACAATAAAAATATACTTCATATTTACGCACATCTCAGTTTGATACAGCGAGATAAAATATTAAATCTTTATTTATTTACTAATGTTTAGATATTCCTTAAAAAAATATGAAATAAGAAATAAACCTGTTTTAAAACCTTCAAAATCACAGTACGCATGAAGTATAGCTGAGCACTGAGAAAATGTGATAAAACAGAATCCTAATCAACAAAATAACAACAAAAACTTTTATATCAGCGTCGAGGTCGCTATTATATCATCATTAAGTGTTATATGTGATCAGAATATCATTGATATAACATCAAACAGATTCAAAGAACACTGAAATATCTCGGATTTGTAACAATAAAGTAATAGGCGGTTGTATGTGATCAGAATATCATTGATATAACATCAAACAGATTCAAAGAACACTGAAATATCTCGGATTTGTAACAATAAAGTAATAGGCGGTGCTAATAAACATACAATATATAATCAAACAGCTGTAAAACTGTGGCCACTTTCCAGTGATAGACACGTATCTATCATGGATATACGACTGCTCGTATCACTGATGTATATCTATATGCTAAATCTGATTTCTTTTTGCTGGCTGGGGGATGGATGGATGTTCCAAAGAGTACCTAAATAAATTTATACGATGTCTTTCTAACTTTGCCCAAAGAGTATATAAATACTAACTGTGCCGTGCAACTAAACTTTGTTGCCATATGGTTTCTATAGCGACGAGGAAAATGCAAACAAAATGTCAAAAGCTATTTATTTTGTGTCAGTAAAATAAATAAATACGCGGAAAATCAATAAAAAGTAATTGTAGAATGCGTTTTCCCCGGTAACAAGATTGCTTACTCATGGATAGCGACATAAGCAACTACGCAGTGGTGGGGAGGATAGGGGAAGGTGCCCATGGTCTAGTATTTAGGGCAAAACACTTACCGACCGATCGAGAGGTTGCACTCAAGAAGATCCTGATCAAGAACCTTGAGGATGGAATCCCGGTGAACGTGATGAGAGAAATCAAAGCTCTGCAACTGCTACGATGTAAATATGTTAGTATTTGTTACTGTTCCTAAAAGAAAACGCCACCTCCATTGTACAAGGCGAAATGACAAGCTTCGCTTGCCTTTTAATTTGGATGAAGCAAGGTGATTGTTATTCCAGATAATAAAACTGTACGACATGTTTCCACGCGGTACGAGCCTGGTATTAGTCCTCGAGTACATGTGCTCAGGGCTGTGGGAAATGCTACACCAGAAGCAGCAGGAGCTGACGCTGCCGAGAGTCAAGACTTACGCCATGATGCTGCTGAAAGGCACGCGGTACATGCATGCTCATTATGTGATGCACAGGGTAGGTTGTTCGTAACATTAACTTGATATGGATAAGCGCGACCAGCGTCCCCAGGTCTTCTGGAAATGTGCATCTTGTTTCCGAAAGTAGGTACCTAATCATTCATCATATCCTCAGCTTGTCCCCCACCGCTCATGTTAATATAAGCCCCCTCTCCCTTCTTTTCGTCTCTTGACTGTGCCAACTTCTTCCTGGTCGTAATCGAAAGGTCTTATTAAAAGTCGTTCTAAGTTGCTTCTGGCATGAAGAGGTCAGGGCGAGACAATGTTAGGTACTTTATTCCACGAGGATACATCACATTTTATACTCTTGTCTGTTTTCAATAGGATCTGAAGCCGGCTAACCTGCTTATAAACCACGAAGGGATTCTGAAAATAGCTGACCTTGGACTTGCAAGATTATACTGGCCTGACGGAGGAAGACCATATTCTCATCAAGTAGCGACGAGGTGCTTAATAATATGTTTTATCTTTACTTTGATAGCAATTAACTCAGCTAAAAAGCAAGAGCGATGGTAACCTAGTAGTTTACTAGTGCGAAAGAATCCAACGATACCGGGTTTGGTCCTAGGCTCCACACTAATGACTTTTCTAAGTTAATGTGCGCATTTCCATCTTCGGAGGGCAAGTTAAGCTGTCGGTCCCGGCCCGGCTGTTATTTATGAACAGCAGTCGTTCGGCAATTTCAGAGTACCTCGGGCGGCCTGACCTACTCTGACACCAGAGGCAAAGCACTACCACATACGGACAAGCAAGCTAAAACACAGCACTAGCCAGTAACAGATACAATGGCGTACCTATCTATTTTTCAGATGGTACAGAGCTCCAGAACTATTGTACGGCGCAAGATTTTATTCGGAGAAAGTTGACCTTTGGGCGGTCGGATGCATCATTGCGGAGATGATTACAAAAAAGCCACTATTTGCGGTAAGTAGACGAAGTTCCACAAAGACAAGAAAATGATGACTGGCGATATCAAATCTGTCAAATTAGAATCCATTGCGCTTTTACGTTTACACGATTCAATTTAGTTTTCGTATCATCATCATCATCATTTCAGCCTTTAGAAGTCTGCTGAACAAAGGCCACCTCCAATTAAAGAGCGCCACGACGAACGGTCTTGACGGTCGGTCGGTAACGGACGGTAACGGTCTCCATCCAATGACTCCCTGCGATGGCTACAATGTCGTCCGTCCAACGTCTGGGCGGTCTCCGTACACTTAGCTTGCTTGTTCGTGGAAGTTTTCGTATACCTAGATAAAATTTGTTGGGCCGACGATATTGTTAAGATCACTAGTCGAACCTGGATCCGATTAGCACAGGACCGAGGCGAGTGACTTACTAAATGTTTAATTCAGGGTGAATCCGACATCGAACAACTAGCGATAGTACTACAAAACCTCGGCACGCCAACCGAAGACACGTGGCCGAGCCACACGGAGCTGCCGGACTTCCACAAGATCACCTTCCCCGAGTCCGCGCCCACCCCGTGGCCAGAGTTGCTGCCCGGAGTAGAGCCGGACGCAGCTGAGCTCATCAAGTCTTTCATCATGTATGATACGAATAAGAGGATATCAGCTAAGCAGGTATCGTCACCTTTTTCTAGAGCTGTATGGAATGGAATGGCTAGGAATTATTGAGACACTACTTCTACAATAACTTTCGTACGCACCATACGAATCCATACCAATATATAAAAGTGAAACGTTGTCTGTTTGTTTATTTGTTTGGGGAGCTTTCACGCGTTAACCGCTGGACGGATTTCTATGAAATTTGGAATGAAGATAGCTTATAACCTAGAATAAAACATAGGACACTTTTTATCCCGGAAAATTCCATGAATTCCGTGGAAGTTTCCACGGGAAAAATGGAACATGTTGAATACTCGTTGTAAGGAACGGTTGCCATGGAAACGAAATAACAAGTCTGAAGTCTGGTATAAAGTCTATACCAACAACAAGCCACAGAGGCCATAACCAAGAAGTCTTAAGTCTACTTTTGCATTGGTTTTTAATATCCTATTAGAACGTAGGATGCTTTTTCGCGATAAAGTGTAGTCCGCGTGGACGAAGTCGCGGGCGGGTAAGCTAGTGATTAATAAAATAGAAAAAAATAACTGCGATCAAAACTAAACGGAGGACAAACAAACTTGATTTTGAAATATAAGATGCAGTCGGAGGCATGCGGAGTAGCTCGCCAGGATCTAGCTGATTCTGTCAAAAAAGAGATGAAATACATTATGCCTTACCTTGTTTGCCTCTGTTCAGTTTTGTTTCATAGGTTTTGGTAAAATCTTGTACCGTCGGAAATACAATATGGCAGCTGTAAGCCACCATATATGTTTTCTTGACACTTCATATAAGTATCCTATGTCACTCTGGTGACTAAGACTAATCCATTGATACCTCATTTATCGAAAACCATCAAGCCGTTTAGGCTCTAGTACGCGCCAAAGGAACATACAGACATGCAGCCAAAACACATAACCCTTCGCAGCCGGGTAAATTACAAATGTCGAATACCCTAAACTGATGGAAACAATATCAAAATCTATCAAGCTATAAGCTAATAAGATGCGCCAATGGAACATACATATAGCCGAATAACATAGCCCTCCTTTTAGGCATTCGGGTAAAAATGCGGTCCCGCATGCCGGACACAAAGTCACAACTGAGTGAGGTAGATCAGTTTGAGCTTGTACTCAGCTAGTGCGGCCAGCCACAATAGTTGTTTATGAAACGGTTGCATAATGAGGGGAATTAAAACATTAGAGTGAGTTTAAAAAACGAGCCGTAGGCGAGTTTTTTGATAGTATTAAAATATTGTTTTAATACCTAGTTATTACAGTAGTCGCAGCGGAAGTATGTGTCTCGGAAGTTGTCAGCTAGTGGCTGCGCAAACTGTTATTTCGCAGGCGCGATCCCAATGTTGAAGGTGAAGGCAGCACTGTATAACTGCCTCGCTCACTCGCTTACGTTTTTCGCATATTCTATCTCGTTCTTACTTAATGCTGTTTTATCCCAACAGCTGTAAGTACCTGCGTAATCGTTCACAGAGCCGAACTTCACAAACATATAGATTGGCTGCGACTACTGTATGTGGCGTTTCATACACTACTTTATCTACACTCATGCAACAGTAACTTACTTTTAATGAATGACGTGAACGTGATGTCAGGTGGAGTCAAATTCTTCTCACGAACACTGTTTTCACATGTTTAACACAACTTTGACACATTTTTAACAAGACAAAACATTTGATCAACATAATAAATCACGTAAAGTTGGTTAGGTACTAATGTAATGGCTAGAGACCCTAGGTACGAATACTAAAAACGGTCGCGGGTTCGAATCCTGCTAGGTGCAATCATTTGTGTGATGAACAGAAATATTTGTTTCCGAGTCATGGATGTAATATTGGTATCTATGTATGTTTTTCCGTTATCTAGTGCCCATTTTATAGGGTATCTTAGTTTGGGGCTAGGTAATTGGTGTGGAATTGTCCCGAATATATTATTATTATTAATGTTAACTAAATTATGGCGCCAAAATCCAGTCCATAGCGAATTTGCGCGCATACGGTCTAACACGCGCCGCCATAGATAATAAACGACTAAAACCCTCGTATGTGCAGAGCCTACCGGTGCTTTAATGGTAAAAAATATACATTATAACATCGTTTAGTTCAAAAAGTCCGGAACTTAACTCAAAAATATTGGCATGATGATATAAATCATCACGGCCATCACTAATAAGACAAAAAAATATATAATTTATTTATTTTTCTTTTCTAATTACGTGCGGTGCGTAATGTAAATCAATATGCCACCATTTTTGAGTTCAGTTCCGGATTTTACGTTATGAGTGTAGATAAAATACTTTTGTGCATTATAGCATTGATTAGTAGACGGCCTTCCTGAAACAATTCTAATGCAATCATTATGGTATGTGAAATTAAACCTTGTTTCCAGGCAATTCGACATCAGTGGTTCCTAAACAGACCTGCACCAGCTTCTTTGGAGGACATGCCCAAACCTAACGTTCCAAAAACTAAATAAACATACGTCAATTAAATAATAAATACAACATTAATATGTAAGTTTTTTATTTTATAATTCAATCACCTATGAAAAGATAACATCAATAATAATTACACGAGTTGTACTTTTTTATCGTATTAATACGATAGGAATACGAGAATGTTACCAACAGAAGGTAAAAAGGTCAGTTTTAGGTTTTTCTTTGTCCACTTTTTTTCATGGTTGATAATCGAAAACTTTAATAAATAATATAGGAAACTACTTAATAATATAAAATCATCTTAAAAATATAACTTAAAAAGATGAATTCCGTGACCATAAACATATTACACGATTCATTAATAATAAAAAAGTTTGGTTAACAAGTACATTGTGACACTTCTTCTGCTATTGTTCCTTTATTTTTTGTTGATTTTGTTTGTGGTGTGTGCAATAAACAATTTATCTATCTATCTATCTACATCATAAAAGTAAGAGAAAATTATTTAAATTAAATGTTATGCAGTAGCCATGTCATATCACGAAAACCAAACGTGTGTACCAAATTTCAGCCAGATAGCTTCAGTGGAAGTGGTGAAATATTCATTGCAAAATTAATAAAAAAAAACTTTAAAAAAAATCTTAAAAAAATACTATTTTACTCGGGATGATGTAAGGATTCTAACGATATGCCATACATCCAAATCTGGTTATTGTGGAACAAAGAAACTCACTTATGTAGTACATACAAACATACATGAAAACATTACACTCATATTTTGGGTAGTCGTGTAAAAAGAAGAGAGATCCAAGTGCACATGGCATGATTTAATTTTATAATGTGAAAGTGCTCGTTTAATTTGGTTCATTTATTTAAGCTTAAAGTCAGTAAATCGTGTAATATTGCAATTAGCTCAAAGAAACAAATACAAAGCAACTGCATCAAAAATGTAAGCCGAACTTTGAAAAGCAAGAGCAGCTGGACTGCCCCCCGATTCACAAGCTTTCGATAACGTACAAAATCGATTCGATTTGATGTAGTTCTTGAATAGAATGTTTATTTCGAGCTATTCCGTACCGTATCGATTGCATCGACATGACTGTGATGCAAACGATTCCGTACTGTAATAAAGAACGAATCAAATCCTCAAGTCGATTGTTCTGAATAGCTCGAAAATAAACATTCGGTTCGAGAACTATATCGAATCGAATCGATTCGGTCCGTTATCGAAGGGATCTGAAGCGCTGCCTTGGAAATGAAGTGAGAAAATGGGAAGAGGCAGATGCGTTGTTTCATCTCTTTGGGCTTACAAGTGCGAAGAATATGGCAACACCGAATCGGAAATATCCCAACAATTATCAATTATTCTCCTTATATTTAGGGATCTAATTGAGACACCTTTTCTCAAAAGTGTGAAATGCAGACAAAACATAGTCTCATTTGAAGTTACAAAATAATAGTGGCATTAACGAAAACTGACATCAAAATTTAAAAAAATATGTATGTACCTAACCTTAATTATTATATAAATATCTGTTTACTCTTTTTGAAACTTCAAAGAGAATTTACATTTAAAAGAGATCAAATAAAAACCGCCTAACTCTACATATAATTAAAAATTAAAACATTAAAATGTGTATATATATATATATTCATGTCTTTAGGCATGTATAGGCAGGCACAATATATATATAAAAATAGCAGTTAGGGATCGTACAAATTTAGTATCAATCTAGGGACCAGTGTAACATATCTGTTTTGCTAAACGATTTAGGTAAAAACTTGTACCCATTGGCATCAGTGACTATACGGCTTTAATCCCGACCTCGCCACGTCAAACTGACCCACATACAACCCTCAATATAACTTGGTTCTCTGAACTTAGTAACGAGTAGTAGTTGTGTTCCGAAATGCGCTCACTGAGCTCATATGAGCGCGAGCACTGTTAAGGCGGGGTAAGCTCTCGAATGTTTGTCCTGCTCGTCCAAGTGAAGTGTGGGCGGGAGAGGTGATGCAGCTCGGGAGTCGATTTTAGATAAATTTAGACATAGACATAGCTTTATTTGTATCAAAAAACAGATACACAAAAAAAACCATTAAAGATATAGGCAAGTAAGTAAGTACTATCTACGTAATTATGTTTTTTGCCACAAGCAGGCCCTAACTCAGCATTTTGCTGGATGATAACATGATATTTTTTGTTTCGCATAAAGTTGTTTCATTACGTCGTACTCGATGTTTTGCTATTCGTCTTTTTGCTGATTTAGGGACTGACCCCGCCTTAATAAAAAAACATAAATAATAGCACGCCAGTAGCCATTTTTAATCCCATTCATACGGTTATAACGTGCCGTGCTACAGTGAATTATAACAACGGCTTATTGGTGAAGCAGACTAACCGACCGTTATTATAACTAGTCTGCCCCGAAGTTTGACCGTTTGACTGCACAATGTTTTTCGTGAATTTAATTGTCTACTGCGCAGACAAACGGCTAACTTCGGGGCAGTCTAGTATATAACAATAATAACGGTCGGTTAGTGTACTTCACGAAAACTTCAGGGCGTCATAGGATAACAGCCGTAGTGTACTAGCGGTACAATAAGTATATGCAATGTGAGCGCATCTCGGAACATCTCCACTACTTTTAGCTAAGAGTTATATTGTGAAGTTTATATTGATGGCTTCTCTACAAGTCTACATTATTGGAACACAAACCGCCCCCGCTTCAAATAAAGTACAACAACGCTTATGTTTCGGAGGAAATCAAACAGATTTCAATCTAGGTCACATGTTTGTTGCTTCAAACTTAGCATTTGTATAATCCCCAATTGAACTGTGAAAATGGTGTACCTATGCCACAACATACATACAGTGTACATACATTGTCATTAAAATTACATAATTATTGTATACAGTGATATTTTACAAATAAATCTAAACACAGCCATTGTTACAAAAACAATAAGCTAGTAACATTGGACTTTGCTTGTTGCGAACTCTTCCTATTGAGGCTAATTTTTTAGTCATTTTTCCAATAATTATAAATAATTTGCTATCATTTCATAATTAATCTGGACTATTTAGGTTATTTGAAAATTAGCCACTAGCTCTAAGAAGATATCGTTAATATCCTACTTAATACTATTTCGGTGCTTGCAACACTTGTTAAACAATATAATCCGCGCTAGTAAACTACCTAAAAATGGTTTCCAAATTCATGCTGTCTCACTCATTTTGTATCAATATGAGAGAGACAGTATGTCGTATACAATGAAGCAAGCGATAATTGCAAATCGTCTCTGTGACGCGGGTAAGAACTTTGGCGTTGCATTATCTTCGTGCTTATAAATATTATACATTTAAATAATTATTTATCTACATTTAACATTTGGCAACAGATGCGGTGAGAATCCTTAAACATGAATTCTAGGTTAGAAAAAGTATGAATCGACTTATTTCTCATTTGTAAGGCAACTATTGTTTTGCGACATTTTTCACAATGTAGTTTGTGCATGAATTTTAACCTCGTTTTTAATGTTATCCGTCTAACATTTGTAAAATAGAGACTTTATAATTATTAGCATTGCATCCCTCTCGTTTCTCCTTGCAAATGCTACCTAGTTAGACAAAAGTGACGAGCCAGCTTTACCCAAAGCCTACATGTACCAGGGAAATACAATCATACGTAAAATATGTATAATTCATTAATACCTAGTATTTATAATAATATACAAGGTAGTACATGCATGGGTACTGTAAGCTACAAAATAATCGCGCCAAGCTTTCTTAAATATTTCGACATTTGGCGATTTTTCCTACCACTGAGTAACAACGGCGGGAAACTCCGACGAAGAGAGGAAGGCTACAATGTTAAATCAAGGTACAAATATGGTAAGATCACCACGTGACAACTACACACCAGACAGTTCTAACAGACTTAAAAAAAAAAGTTCTCATTGTTGTATATGTATGTAATATTGTTGGAAATGCGTAATATTCATAAATGTTAATCTATATGGGTGTCTAAGTATATGTAACAAAATTTAATGTATGAAAATGCTTAATATTCATATATGTTAGTCTATTTGAGTATCTGAACAAATATACAAAATTTCCCGAATGTATGTATGTTTGTTTGTCCACGTATTTCTCTGATTGCAATAATTAATTGGTAATAGTTTTAGTATATTTCTTCAAAATCGGTTCAGTACTTTAAAATATATAGACTCTTTAACGGAATAAGTACGTAATTTTCTTAGGCCTACTTTAACGAAAATAAGAAGTAAGAAATAAAAACTAATTTAAAAAAAAACTTCAATTCGTATAAAACTTAAAAAAAAAATTTTTAGGTCTGTGTTAGGTAAGTGCCTACTTAATTACTTTAGTCGGTTTGGGCGTAGCACAGACCTCAGACAGGGCCTTAAAGTAATTTGTGTAATGATGTAGTCTCGGGAAAATAACTATACTTTATCAGCATTTCAAAGAAAATTTATAACCGCTTTACCGATCATACAAATTTAGTATCAATCTAGGGACCAGTGTAACATATCTGTTTTGCTAAACGATTTAGGTAAAAACTTGTACCCATTGGCATCAGTGACTATACGGCTTTAATCCCGACCTCGCCACGTCAAACTGACCCACATACAACCCTCAATATAACTTGGTTCTCTGAACTTAGTAACGAGTAGTAGTTGTGTTCCGAAATGCGCTCACTGAGCTCATATGAGCGCGAGCACTGTTAAGGCGGGGTAAGCTCTCGAATGTTTGTCCTGCTCGTCCAAGTGAAGTGTGGGCGGGAGAGGTGATGCAGCTCGGGAGTCGATTTTAGATAAATTTAGACATAGACATAGCTTTATTTGTATCAAAAAACAGATACACAAAAAAAACCATTAAAGATATAGGCAAGTAAGTAAGTACTATCTACGTAATTATGTTTTTTGCCACAAGCAGGCCCTAACTCAGCATTTTGCTGGATGATAACATGATATTTTTTGTTTCGCATAAAGTTGTTTCATTACGTCGTACTCGATGTTTTGCTATTCGTCTTTTTGCTGATTTAGGGACTGACCCCGCCTTAATAAAAAAACATAAATAATAGCACGCCAGTAGCCATTTTTAATCCCATTCATACGGTTATAACGTGCCGTGCTACAGTGAATTATAACAACGGCTTATTGGTGAAGCAGACTAACCGACCGTTATTATAACTAGTCTGCCCCGAAGTTTGACCGTTTGACTGCACAATGTTTTTCGTGAATTTAATTGTCTACTGCGCAGACAAACGGCTAACTTCGGGGCAGTCTAGTATATAACAATAATAACGGTCGGTTAGTGTACTTCACGAAAACTTCAGGGCGTCATAGGATAACAGCCGTAGTGTACTAGCGGTACAATAAGTATATGCAATGTGAGCGCATCTCGGAACATCTCCACTACTTTTAGCTAAGAGTTATATTGTGAAGTTTATATTGATGGCTTCTCTACAAGTCTACATTATTGGAACACAAACCGCCCCCGCTTCAAATAAAGTACAACAACGCTTATGTTTCGGAGGAAATCAAACAGATTTCAATCTAGGTCACATGTTTGTTGCTTCAAACTTAGCATTTGTATAATCCCCAATTGAACTGTGAAAATGGTGTACCTATGCCACAACATACATACAGTGTACATACATTGTCATTAAAATTACATAATTATTGTATACAGTGATATTTTACAAATAAATCTAAACACAGCCATTGTTACAAAAACAATAAGCTAGTAACATTGGACTTTGCTTGTTGCGAACTCTTCCTATTGAGGCTAATTTTTTAGTCATTTTTCCAATAATTATAAATAATTTGCTATCATTTCATAATTAATCTGGACTATTTAGGTTATTTGAAAATTAGCCACTAGCTCTAAGAAGATATCGTTAATATCCTACTTAATACTATTTCGGTGCTTGCAACACTTGTTAAACAATATAATCCGCGCTAGTAAACTACCTAAAAATGGTTTCCAAATTCATGCTGTCTCACTCATTTTGTATCAATATGAGAGAGACAGTATGTCGTATACAATGAAGCAAGCGATAATTGCAAATCGTCTCTGTGACGCGGGTAAGAACTTTGGCGTTGCATTATCTTCGTGCTTATAAATATTATACATTTAAATAATTATTTATCTACATTTAACATTTGGCAACAGATGCGGTGAGAATCCTTAAACATGAATTCTAGGTTAGAAAAAGTATGAATCGACTTATTTCTCATTTGTAAGGCAACTATTGTTTTGCGACATTTTTCACAATGTAGTTTGTGCATGAATTTTAACCTCGTTTTTAATGTTATCCGTCTAACATTTGTAAAATAGAGACTTTATAATTATTAGCATTGCATCCCTCTCGTTTCTCCTTGCAAATGCTACCTAGTTAGACAAAAGTGACGAGCCAGCTTTACCCAAAGCCTACATGTACCAGGGAAATACAATCATACGTAAAATATGTATAATTCATTAATACCTAGTATTTATAATAATATACAAGGTAGTACATGCATGGGTACTGTAAGCTACAAAATAATCGCGCCAAGCTTTCTTAAATATTTCGACATTTGGCGATTTTTCCTACCACTGAGTAACAACGGCGGGAAACTCCGACGAAGAGAGGAAGGCTACAATGTTAAATCAAGGTACAAATATGGTAAGATCACCACGTGACAACTACACACCAGACAGTTCTAACAGACTTAAAAAAAAAAGTTCTCATTGTTGTATATGTATGTAATATTGTTGGAAATGCGTAATATTCATAAATGTTAATCTATATGGGTGTCTAAGTATATGTAACAAAATTTAATGTATGAAAATGCTTAATATTCATATATGTTAGTCTATTTGAGTATCTGAACAAATATACAAAATTTCCCGAATGTATGTATGTTTGTTTGTCCACGTATTTCTCTGATTGCAATAATTAATTGGTAATAGTTTTAGTATATTTCTTCAAAATCGGTTCAGTACTTTAAAATATATAGACTCTTTAACGGAATAAGTACGTAATTTTCTTAGGCCTACTTTAACGAAAATAAGAAGTAAGAAATAAAAACTAATTTAAAAAAAAACTTCAATTCGTATAAAACTTAAAAAAAAAATTTTTAGGTCTGTGTTAGGTAAGTGCCTACTTAATTACTTTAGTCGGTTTGGGCGTAGCACAGACCTCAGACAGGGCCTTAAAGTAATTTGTGTAATGATGTAGTCTCGGGAAAATAACTATACTTTATCAGCATTTCAAAGAAAATTTATAACCGCTTTTATGCGGTTTCAGTCCTAGCCGTTTCCTCGGAGTTTCTCGCTGAGTATGTGTATACAATAAATTGAGCTATTTACATCTATCTACCGATAATAGTTTATTAATTGTAACTAGAATGCTTTTAGCCCTGAATCCACTAAATTAGGTACAATTATTTCTAGTTAATGTATTTACAAATTCATTATTACAGATACATTATCAAAATAGCATTTTGAAGAATCTCGATATTATACATGTTCAGAATGATAATGGTTTGTTACAAGATAAGAAAAGAAGGACTCTTCACCGCCAATCCAGAGAGTGAAGCATATCGGCTGCGTAAGTATGTGTGAGTGGATAATTCTTGGTGTTTGTAGGGCTTTAAAACGTTATTCAGAATACCGGAACCCAATCGTTATATAGTTGTGGCAAAACAATGGGGCATTAAGGGTAGGAACCTTTTCCTTTGTTATTAGAAGATTTTATTATTAGGAAACATCGTGTCTATTGTGAAGAAAATATGTAAAAATGTACATTAAAAAGTACAGTCCCCCTAAAAAATACATTTATGAAAAATATTTATAAGTTTTTTCAAAATTTCACGATTTGATTTAATAAGTTACTTTGGTTTTTTTTTCCTGATCTGAGTTAATGAAATGATGCCAAATTGTTTTTATTTATTTATCAAATAATGTTTTTTTTTTGTCTGGGATTGAGTTTCTTTGAAAAGCCAAAAATGCATTTATTTTTTTCTTCAAAATAGACCTAATGTTTCCAAAGAACAAAAGCTAGCTACAAAGCAAAAGATACCTACTCTTATGACCCGCGTGACTTCTAGACATCGAAAAAATAACGTAATTTTGAAAACGGTACCTAGAGATAGCGCTATTCGGGTATTCCTTGCCTTTCGAGGAATAACGGTAGTTCTATATCGATATATTTTGGACAAACGTTATAACCAATTCTTGCGATAGCATTATATATTTGTACGATATTTGAAGCCCTGGTTTTGTGGTGATACACAAATTC
This sequence comes from Alsophila aescularia, assembly GCA_946251855.1. Lineage (NCBI taxonomy): Eukaryota > Metazoa > Arthropoda > Insecta > Lepidoptera > Geometridae > Alsophila > Alsophila aescularia. The sequence continues at coordinate 23,135,874 of OX276373.1, read as the reverse complement.
AGCACAAAATACGGCATTGTGTCTTCGAACGAGGTCATGCTGCCACAGAACATACTATGTGGCGGCCGATCGGCATAGCATGGTGTAAATGTGTGCGTGAGGCTTGTGCGTACGAGTGGATCGGCATAATGCTTTACTCTTGGATTTGGTAGTGAGCCAACAATATTTCTTAAACGAGTTTGATTACCAACTTTTAGTATAAGTAGGTATAATACTAGTAGAAAATTTGTTGTATAGAACGATCACAAATAGATAGGTACGTACCTACAAATAAAGATTGGCTAGATCCGAAATATTCCGGACTCAAAAGATTAAGTAATTGGATACTAACTATTGATAATTCTATTTACAACGCTCTTATAAGAGCCGGCTTAAAAAAAACTTAATTTAATTTCCGCACAAGAAACCAGACCACAGAGAAAAACTCAGAGATAATCAAAGATCAAAACCAATAACATATTTATTACAGTTTATTTAATGTCTTTTTAATTGATTTTTGTTTATAAAATGGTAGTGGTTTTGTGAGTGATACCAAAGGGATGTGTACTTACATATACCGAAGATAATGTGCGACAAATACGCAAGACAGCGCTCTTCACGCCCAAAAGCCTTACACCGAAAAGATCGCGTCTTTTTTGTGTTGGTCGCCAACATTCACGCCGTCAAATTCAGAATTCGGAAAAATATATTATGTTAGTATGATTAGAGTACCAACTGAACCGAAACTAAGCCCGATAGTTCGTACTTGTGAGTCAGAACAGGTCCTCATTGCATCATATTTAGTAGTAGGCTCCCAATGCGAGTGATCGCTAAGAGCGAATGGACGAATATATACGACTGAAGATGTCACTCAGAAGAGAGTAGGAGTACTACAGGATTACTAGAAAGTTCACTAGGGAAGGGAATTACCAGTAGCAGTTGAGAAATGACCCGTGAGTGACAGTCGTAATATATCTTTAAATAATAAATCACGCTCACAGTTTAGTAGCAGTACAGCTAGATATAGGATTGAGGGCTAGTTCCACAGTCAGCCCACTGATAATTCCGATTAATTGAAGGCGGGCGCTCTTTTTTAACAGCACCATCTTGCATATGTCTTTGAGAGTCTCACATCTGTGTAAATAGATCCCAGCGTACAAGTAAACATTTCTTGTTGCTGTGCGAATGTTAGTCTCGAAGTCCCACTAAGAAAATTACATGTTTAGACCTACTAGCTGTAGCCGTGTGCTCCTACCGATAGTGTATAGTAAATCCTTTCTCAGCGAGTTTCACATTGATTACTTTCTTGTTGCTAAGTTCATGCTAGTTCCGGAGCCAGCCTGATGTGTGAAGATAGTGACGTATGGAGACCTCCAATTGTCAGAGGACGCTCGTCTTAACATCTCCGTCGAGTGGTATATATTTCGCCTCAGCGATTTCACACAATAAATAGATTTACAAAATTACCACTTTCTTGTTGCTAAGTTCATGCTAGTTCCGGATCCAGCCTGCTGTGTGAAGATAGTGACGGATGGAGAGGTCCACGTCGCTGTCAGTGGGCGCTCGTCTCAGCAGCACCCCTTTCATAGTGATGTACTGAGCGGGCGCTAGGCTCAGCGAGTCGCACAGCTGTGTAAATAGAACAACACTGTGTAAGCGGTCTGAGTAATGTTGAATAGAGACAATCTATTATAATCCATTATTTTTATCGTCGGTTATGTAATAGTGTGTTAGGTAAGAATACTTAAGGTTACGAAAATGAGTGGAAAAATATTCCGGCAGACATTCTACATGTAGGGACAGTATAGTAGGTATGTTGTGTTTTATTCTATTTCTCGACTGTTTATTAGTTTCACGTGGCCTCTGGTGTCAGAGTTTGTCTCGACGGCCTCTGACATGGCTTAACGACTGCTATTAATCAATAACAGCCGGGACCGACGGCTTAACGTGCCCTCCTAAGCATGACGATTTCTCTACTGTAAAACTGATACAGCTCAATTTGATCAGGGTCTTAGTTTTATAGTATTAGCGTTTTTTTTATAGAAACTGTACAACTTGGCTGTAGAACTTTTGATAGTTTCAAAATAAAATATAGTGGTGACCACATTTTTAATTAGGGCTAATTAAAAATGTGTTTCTAATAAAATTACAACTTACCAAAATCATAAAAATCTATCTATTTATAATAAAGCAATAAGGAGGTACCAAAAAATAAACAAGGTGATTTAAAAAAAAAGTCTTAGTGTACTTAAAAAAAGCTAATGAACAAGTTTTTTTATACCTGTCTGTCTGTTTGTATGTTTGATCGCGCATCACGTTAAAACTACTGGAACGATAGATGCGGTTTTCGCTGTTGGATAGCTTAGTGTTTGACTTAAAAACTGGTATCTCAATCCAAGCTATTGATAATAAACTATTTGACAGCTGAAGGAATTTTGAATAATTGTATTTTAGTTCCTAGTATAGCACAATGGGTAATCATAACCCAGCAAAATGACCACGCGGGCAAAGCCGCGGGCACAGCTAGTAAATAAATAGCCACACGTACCTGTATTTCGTTATTGGTCAGCAGATGCTTGGAGCATGCGCCGCTGCATGAGCTCTTTCTGGAGCATCCACATGCGGTACTTCCGTCCCGTGTGCACTTTGGGCTGGTGGAACTTGAGCCGCTTTCGCCGTCTCTGGAGTGCACAAACTTGTTTTGAAGCCTCTAAAGTTTAGTTTATGTGAACTTTATAGACTGATAGAAAGATCTTAGGTGAACAAAAAAATTGTAGGTACATAGGCGAGCTTAATGAAGCATTATCTTCCAAGTTAACCTTGTTGTCGATAGGTTGTCAGGTTAGCGTTGCGGAATTTAAACTTTTGTACAAACGTAGTTCTCAAACTCCCCTTTCATTCAAAAATACTACTCTGATCGAAACCAAACATTTTAGATTCACTGTTGTGCCAAATAAAGGCTGGCATCGTTTAAAAAATACAACTCTGATCGAAACGAAGCTTTGTAGACAGATTGAGAGCAGTGCCATTTCAAGGCTAGCATCGTTTAAAAATACAACTCTGATCGAAACGAAGCTTTGTAGACAGATTGAGAGCAGTGCCATTTCAAGGCTAGCATCGTTTAAAAAATACAACTCTGATCGAAACGAAGCTTTGTAGACAGATTGAGAGCAGTGCCATATCAAGGCTAGCATCGTTTAAAAATACAACTCTGATCGAAACGAAGCTTTGTAGACAGATTGAAAGCAGTGCCATATCTAGGATAGCATCGATTAAAAAATACAACTCTGATCGAAACGAAACATTGTACTACTATTTATTCTGTGACGAAACTTTGTAGATACTATTTGACGTCTGAACGAAGTTTGATGATTTTGGTACTTTTGGTTCTGGAATATAACAGGATCTTTACATCCGAGAAAAATTACTTCGCGAGCAAAACTAGTCTTTAAATAATTTTGTTAATATCCATCTTACCTTCTTCTTAGCTGCTGCGTGCTGCTCAGCGTTTGATCTTTTGTCTGGTTGGTGTCCTGGCACCCACTGCTGCCCTGGCGAATACAACCGTTATACGGGATCAAACTCAACCACGCGCGCACATTCATGGTATCGGGGATTGGAGGTTGGTCGTGCGAACATTGCTGTTTAAACGTTACTAGCGAAATGCCCCCGCTTCGCAAGGTTTTTGATACAAACTACTAAAAAAACACGCGCCGAAATCTGCTTAAACAATGATGAAAACCGGAACAAAATCGGTTCAGTTGTTTCTGAGATTAAAGAGAGCGGATAGACGTGACGTGACTTTGTTTTCTAAGTAGTTATACCACACAAACGCGATATTTGATTTTAGTAAATTTTGTATTGGAACTCGTGCAATCATACACATAGCTGCATTTTTACAACTAGAATCTCAATTCAAAATGTACTAAGATCATTTTGATTTATAATTCACCTGTGTGGTACATCTGTTTTTGTATAGGCTTAATCTTATTATGAAATTTATCTTCTTTTAGGTTTAATAGTTCCCTTTTTTAGTTTTCAGTGCCCAACATTTATAATTATAACGTTATTTGAATATACTTTATAAAAAATAACGGCATATTTGCGGGGCGCTTTACTAGATTTAGAAAAATAAATTGATTGGGCCGCAGGCACTCGTAGGGAGCCGCGGCCCGCATGGTGTACAGTATTTCGCACAACCCACCTCCGATCTAAACAACAAATATAACAAACAGCACGTATCTAGTACGTGTCACAACTTCTACAAGTCATGCATTCCTTCAACCTATAGAAGAATCTCATACACCGCACGAAGCGTAAGCATGTTTGTATGAAGCATGAACTTCTTGTAAAGCCATGCACAATAGTGTTGTATGGGTGTGAATAAAATTATAAAAAAAACTGCTTAAACTTAAGATACAAAAGAAATTATACGAATCGGTACATTTTTGTCAAGCAATGCCCGAATATGGATAGTTGAAAATGACTTCGAGGAGAATCATCTCCGTTTTTTAACCCCCGAAACCGAAAAGAGAAGGGTGTTATAAGTTTAGGGTGTGTATCCGTGTCTGTCTGTGGCATCGTAGCTCCCAAATCCGATTTTGATGCAGTTTTTTATGTTTGAAAGCTGATGTTATCGAGATGCTTCTTAGGTAATAAAGTGTGAGGGGGGGGGTCAAGGGTTATATTATTTTATTTGAGCTTGTTTTTAATTCTGTCACAAGCAATTATGATTAAAGTAAAGAGTAAAGGATTATGTTAAGGTCCTTACGCACGTTGAGTCTTTCTCGTTCGTTCGTAGTTTCGAGTAATAACTATAATGTGTGGAATTACTCGTACTTCGTGGCTTGACTACATCCATTTGTCTCACTTCGCGTTGATGACTTTTCAATATTTAACGAAACACTCAAGGCGAGTTTTCGAGCCCACATGTTCCTAGGTGAAATTCGCAGCGCATCCACAGTAGGCGAAAATCCATACCAATATAATAATATAAAAGTGAAACGTTGTCTGTTTGTTTGTTTGGGGAGCTTTCACGCGATAACCGCTGGATGGATTTTGATGAAATTTAGAATGGAGATAGCTTATACCCTAGAATAAAACATAGGATACTTTTTATCCCGGAAAATTTCCACGGTAAAACTGGAATATGTTGAATACACTTTGTAAGGAACGGTTGCCATGGGAACGAAATAACAAGTCTGTCAAAAATCATCAAGAGCATATGTGCCACAGATTAAGTAGTTAATGCTATACCAACAACAAGCCACAGAGGCCATAACCAAGAAGTAAGTGTACTTTTGCATTGGTTTTTAATATCCTAGAAGAACATTAGATGCTTTTTTTCGCGATAAACTGTAGTGCGTGCTACAGTTTACGAAGGACGAAGTCGCGAGCGGGTAAGCTAGTACTGAATAAACATAATTGTATTGTCATCAGAACTAAAGGCGTGTACCAAATTTCAGATCAATCGGTCAACAGGAAGGGGGTAAAATTTCAATTATTTAATTTGACCCAAACAAACAAATAAACAAAAATTAACAAACAGGGGCCCGCGTCTGCTTATCCGTCTTATTTATTAAAAGTGAAACGTTGTCAGTTTGTTTGTTTGTTTGTTTGGGGAGCTCTCATGCGATAACGGCTGGACAGGTTTTGATGAAACTTGAATGGAGATATCTTATACCCTGGAATAAAACATAGGATACTTTTTATCCCGGAAAATTGAAAGTTTCCACAGGAAAACTGGAAAAATGTTGATTACTCTGTGTAAGAAACGGATGCCATGGAAACGAAATAACAAATATGTCAAAAAACATCAAGAGTGGTGCTATACCTACTTTTGCATTGGTTTTTAATATCCTAGAAGAACATAGGATGCTTTTATTCGCGACAAACAGAAGTCCTATAACTAGGTATAACTAGTTTTAAATTAAATTGTCATCTAAATGCCATTCCAGCGACTGTCCATGATCATGTATAACAAATTTGGTATTCTGCTCAAACTTTAGATGGCTTCCATGACTGTTCACTTGCCTGTCGATTCAATGGATTGAACGAACTTCACACTACATATTTCTATCTCTCTTCCCTATAAGCAAAAACAAGAGACAAATATATTCCACCGTGTTTGAAGTTTTGTCTTTCGTATATCGTTTTATAAATAAAAATTGTGAAAAATATGATTATAGATTTACGTTGAATTGAGGTGGTAAATGGAAATAACGTATTTTTCTGATTCTGCAGATACCTTTGGTCATGAATTTCGTTCAGTACTAACGAAGTTACGGACCAAAGTAATCCGACAACACCTAGGTATTTTATATCGATTATATGCCTCAAGTACGACATCTAGCTTCGATATACTGCTTGTTTTATGATAATGGTTAGCCGGAAATCCTGGACTATTGTTTTATCTATTGAGTCGTATTTGGCGAAATACAAATCGTTACGATGCGGCCACGTTGAAATTGTAAAGTAGGTAGATTGGTAGTGTTTCGCACTACAATAATTATGTATTTTTTTGGAAGTATTGGTGTACAGAAGTCCTACAAAAATGCAAAATACAAATTCAAAATAAGATAACTTAAAATAGGTATACTTACACTTAACAACTAACTTGCCTACCTTTGTATTATATTTGCTTAACTGACCTTAACCCACTTGGCCATTCTGTCAATTTACATCATTGAAGTATATGTTACTATCCTCAATGATTTACATACAATACTCGGAGTAATAATTATTGCAATATCTATTGTATACTGTAGTATCGAATTCGCAACGACGTCAGTTAATATACTGAGTAAAGGCCTCTTTCACAGTAACGTTTCTCTGTTCCCTCAGATTTTCCCTGCAGTGACGGGGGATGATTGAGTGCCTCTGTCACTTATCTCACAGCTCTCGAAACAAATTAAAATCTCAAGCGTATCAAAGAAATCACACAACTTACTTTTGTTCCATGACTACTCAATTGTAGTTCGATGAAAAATAATAATTGAAACTAATGTCAAAGTAACGTCAAATAAAGATGAGACTACCGTTTAGATAACTATCGAGAGATCACTGATTGTCCATGTTATAGCCGAATACCAAATAAGGACCATTGCAATTCGATGGAAAATCACTGAACGATCATGTATATTTAGCTACCATGTATCTTATTTAGCTAGCAGAATAGTAAATGTGTAAAACTAGGCCATCGACATGCCAGCGAGATTCCATGGAAGCGTTCTTAAATTAGCAGACTCGAGCCCCAGGTCAAGCTAAATAAACCCGTTTAATAAACACCGTTTAAAAACACGAGTGCCCTGTCTAAAATTAACTTATATGCCAACTTATTATAAATAGTCTGGCCATAAATACTATTACATAAAACTTTTTAATTATTTCGAATTTGGAACGCGTTTATTTATTTTAAAAACTTCTTTCGATTTCGCGCCATTTCACATAGTTTTTCGTGTTCATTATCAAATTACAATACGGAATGGGGTGTTAAAGAAAATAGGATTCCAGACACTTCAAAAAATTGGTATCAGCCGTATGTTCGTATATCGTACTATCAACAGATACAACAACACTTCCTCTGTCGAAGACCATAAAAGATCGGTGCGGCCGCGTGCTGTTAGAACTATAAAGGCTGTTAATGCTGTTAAGAGGATAGGGCACACACGCGGCTTCTACATGTTTTGCCATACATTTGCGTTTTGGGAGAAAACGTTTCTACCATACTAAACCATAACCAAATCCAATAATTCTGGTCTCTTTTTATTAAATTTGTAAACAATTTGAATTAATTAATGATTTAATACCGATATTTTCTCTCGAGTTTGTGTACCTACTGTTTAAATGAAAAATAATAATAAATAAAAAAAAATCTACAAACTTAGTTTATTCTGTGATTAATAAAAAGAGACCTGAATTATTGGATTTGGTTATGGTTCAATATAGTAGAAACGTTTTCTCCCAAAACGCAAATTTCACGGAAATGTAATGCAAAACCTGTAGAAGCTGCGTGCTGGTGCCCTTCGGTCTTAAAGCCAGAATTCGTCGAAACCCCATTACGAAGCAAAAAATCTTATCGCGAGAAATGAAGATTCCCGCTAGGACTCTGTCGCGTATTATAAAACAAGACCTGAAGCTCGGTGCTTATCGTCGATATACAGGACATGCCCTAAATCATTCTTTACAATTAAAGAGTGGATCGATCAAAACGCCTTGAAACGCAGGTGAAAGGCACAGAAATATCCTCTTTACAGATGAAAACATTTTCACGATTGAAGAGCACTACAATAAGCAAAATGATAAAGTGTACGCGTGGTCATCCTCATCATCAGTGGGGCGTGTCTTATCAAGGCGTCACAAAGCTACATTTTTGTGAAGGAGTGAAAACTTCAGCCAAAGTGTATCAAGAGACTGCCTTGGATCGTGTTGTGAAACCTCTCAGCAATACACTTTTTTAAAATGTACCGTGGACTTTCCAGCAGGACTCTGCACAAGGCACGAACTACCCAAGCCTGGCTTGAAACCAACGTTCCGGACTTTATAAAGCTGAAGACTGGCCCTCATCTAGCCCAGACTTCAACCCTTTAGACTACAAATTATGGTCAGTTTTAGAGAACATGGCCTGCTCTAAACGACACGGCGACATTGAGTCTCTTAAAAAATCTCTGGAGCAAGCAGTGGCGAAATTTCCCATGGAAACAGTGCGTAAATCCATAGATTCGTGGCCAGACTGATTAAAGGCCTGTATAAAAGCCAGAGGTGGCCATTACGAATAGTTTTTTTTTATTTTTTTGCTGAGACTTTAATAAATATGTACATATAAGTTTTAGTAATACAACATTAATTCATTAAAAAAAACATTTGTAACAGATCTTATGGCCGGACTATATATTGTTGGAATGTGCTCCGCATGCTATCCGATACCCATAATTATTGTAAAATTCCAAGGATTTTCGCCTTTGAATTAGTAGCCGTTTACTCGGGATGATGTGAGGATTCTAACGATACCCCACACATCCAAATCTGTTCAGGCATTTAAAAGTTATGGTGGAATAAAGAAACTCACATCCATACATACAAACATTCATGAACCCTGAAAACATTACACTCCTTTTTTGGGCATTCATGTATAAAGAGAATAGCATCAGTGTAAATCCTTTGTTTGTGCTTTGTTTATCTTTTTATCCCCGAACTCTTAAAGAGAGGTATTACAAGTTTAGGGTTAGTATGTATGCATCAGTATGTCTGTCTGTGGCATCGTAGCTCCCTAACGAATTGACCGATTTTAATGCGGCTTTTTCTGTTTGAAAGCTGATGTGCTCGAGACGGTTCTTTGCTACGAGTATAATGCGGGGGTGGGAAGGGGAGGATCGTAACTCCCAAACTAATGGACCAAATTAGGTCCATAAAGCTCAGGTCGAAAAGAGAGGGGTGTTATAAGTTTGGGGTGTGTATTCGTAAACGAATGGACCGATTTTGATGAGTTTTTTCAGTTTGAAAGCTGATGTGATCGAGATAGTTCTTAGCTATAATAGAGAGGAGGGGGTTGGCGAGGGTCGTAGCTCCCAAACGATTGGACCGATTTTGATGCGGCTTTTTATGTTTGATGTGATCGAGATGGTTCTTAGCTATAATGGGGGTGAGGGGTTAGGGGTTTCATAAATGTTTAATTTGTCCTTGTAGACAAATGTTTATAACCAGTTTTCATGTTCCACCTAACTAGTTTATTATTCGCAATCAAACGTAGTATTTTGCAAACACGTTTTTTTTTCGCCGGCTTTATTATTTAACTGGCTCGGTTTAGTATTAGAATATCCCATTTTTAAAACATCTCCCTCTTTTTTTATCGCTCGATTAATAATAAATACTAAAACAGGAAAAAAATAGTTATTTTTTAAATTTTATTTCTTTCTAGCTTTTGCCCACATCTCTCAGTGATCAAAGAAAATTATACACTAGCCGTGGTCAAACCGCCTAGAATGTGACTGGCAAAGAGAATATAATCACGTTTGTGACTGCCTTAGCGTTGTATTCTTGCGAGATCACAGATTGAGATACTTGTACATATATATCAATGTATTCTTGTTGGTTTTTGCTACAGCAGCAGCCGGAAAAATACGAATGTGTCGCACGCGGCAGTTGGTAGGCAGTATGGTTGGCAGTATGGTACTTAAAATAACCTACTGAACAAGAATATAACATTTATTTAAATCGTGTCGTTCTGTTTGTTTCTTTGTTTGTCTGTATGTTTGTTCACGCATCACGTAAATTACGTAGTATTTATATACTCTTTGGTTGGGACTAGTTCCGTGTTTTAGTACCCACCGATTGAACTAGATGGCGCTGGAAACCCTTAAAACACGCAAGCGTTTTGTTTGTAGTTTTAGGTATGTTTTAATTCTTTTACACCTAGGTGGGCTTTCATATTCCGTTGAAATTTGAATGTTTCTTCTAATTTTTTAAAGCGTTAATTAACTACGAATAACAGTAGAATAACGTTGTGTATTACTGTTGTGGTAAAAATGCAGTTGGCGTTGCGAGTAGCGGCAATCTGGCAACGCAGCCAACATAACGAACAAATCAAGTGAAATGGAATGAGTTAAAATTGACGTCTAAAAATGGATTGTACACGCGCTAGACGCGTTGGTTGGATGGTTACGGCGTGATCGTGCTTTCAATGTGCTTTTGCTTTGTGCATTTTAGTAACCTTTGAACATGCTACCGATGATACTGTTTATTATGAAAAAAACAACAAAGTTGTAATTAAAAAATGTATTTAAAACCAACCTAAGAAAATGTATATACTAGTGGCTCTGTAAGCTGTAGACCACGCGCGTACAAACTTTTTTGCAAACAATTTAGCGGAGCACAGTAGCGCCATCTAGTTACCTTATTGTAAAACTAACAAACCAAGGTGCTCCATCAATCTCTACCTAATAGGTAAAGGGCTGATTCCACTGTTAGAAACCTAAAAGTGCGAAATTTACTGCATTTTGATGAGGATCTTCAACAAACTTTTACGAGACTAACATAAAGTTAAAAAGAACCAAGAACCTTTCAAATTAAAAAAGAACTATCGATATCGAATTTAATATAGCGGAGATATTCAGTAGCCCTCTTTTTACCCTTGTTTTGGGGAAGTACCCACTCAATAAAAACCCCTGACGACTAAAAAAACTAAAAATTCGCTTAACCTGTATACCAAGTTTCGTCTAGATCGGTTGAGAAATGCGACTTGTAGAGGAGAACAGAGATCCGGACTGACATTCGGAAGGACATAAGAAAGAATTTTTGCCCAAGCTGAAACGGAGACGCTTCGCGCTCGCTCGGTCAAAAATGAACTTTTAAATACGCCTACATAATAATACTCTAACTACTACCTACTTTATTTATACAGCCAGTCTAAGCCTGGAAAAAATATGAAGAAATGTTCATATTATACACGCATTGAGTCAACATGAACATAGCAATCTAAAAACGTAACATTATTGTCAATAAATGTTTGTTAAAAACGTAAACCCCTATCATCTAAAACATTTATCGAAAAACGGACATCGTTTTGAGAATAAACCTTTAGGGACGGTTAGACGGTTGTGAAATAGATCGTTATAAAATAGTCGGTTTGGAAAACGTTATCGAGAATCAAAACGCGTTTCGTTTTGTTATCTAAAAATCACACAACGACACATGACTAGTTAACAGAATGTTACTATTGTAACATTTTACGTTACTTTTGACCCCCTCATGTTACTTTCATGTTACACGACTAAAAATTAGTCATGTGTTGTGGTGTGATTTTTAAATAACAAAACGATACGCGTTTTGAGTCTCGATAACGTTTTCCAAACCGTCTATTTTATAACGATCTATTTCACAACCGTCTAACTCTCATAGAGGTTTATTCTCAAAACGATGTCCGTTTTTCCATAAATGTTTTTATATGATAGAGGTTTATGTTTTTAACAAACATCTATTCACAATAACGTTATGTTTTTCGATTGCTATGTTCATGGCGACTGCATGCAAATTTTTTGTCATACTTTTTACAGGCTTAGACTGGCTGTATAAATAAAGTAGGTAATACTTAGTTAGATTAGTAGTAGTTTAGTAGTAGTAGTTAGAAGCAGTTAAAATTAAAAGGTATTAATTATGTAGGCGTATTTAAATGTTAATTTTATATACATTTTCTTAGGTTGGTTTTAAATATATATTTTTATTACAACTTTGTTGTTTTTTCCTAGTAAACAGTATCATCGGTAGCATTTCAAACGTCACTATAATGCACAAAGCAAAAGCACATCGAAATTACGATCAACCGCCTCTTTCGCACCCACGCACAAAGAGTATACAAATACTACGTAAGACCCACGCACACCAAAAGAGATGGTTCCATTTCTAGACGTCAAATTCAAATCATTCCATTTCACTTGATTTGTTCGTCATGTTGGGCGAACTTGGCTGCGTTGCCAGATCGCTTGCATCTCGTGCGACCGCTATTCGCAACGCAAATTGTTTAGCAAAGTAGGGAATAGACGTTTTGAGATATAGATCGTTGTGGAAGTAAAGTGAGTAAAAGCATTTTGCTAAAAAAATCCTAATTTCTCGTGTGAACTTTAATTTTTCCGGGATAAATGTATATTATGTTGATCTCTTTATTGTTCAGTACCTAGAGTACCTATAGCTACCTATATTTAAAACTTCATCATAGCTGTTTCTGTGTGAAAGCGAGTAATCGACATTCTCCCGTGTCAATTTTTCCTTTTCCGGGATTAAGTACCCTATTTTGGTCTCATTCGTAAAATAACACGAGTAAGACTCTACGTGCGTACGGACCTTTAAGTTTTCTTTTCATTGTTAGTTTTTTGTGTAAAGAAAATAACGAAAATATAACATGATAATGCCAATGTAAACACTACGCATAACGCCAACGTGTTATTTTCAAATTATTTTGGGATAGCTGGATTTGGTCTACCCAATAATTGGGTATATGCTAAAAGCTGATATCTCAATTATTGTGATATCAGCTTTTAGCATTTTACAAGCATAATAGATTTGGATTGGTCCAGCTTATAAAAATCATAGGTAATTATAATACCAACATTTATATTAAAAATATTTTTAGTAGTACTCGATGTTATACGACTAACCGTTAGCTTAGTCACGTCAAAATATGCGCTTTTAGTAGTACTCGATGTTATACGACTAACCGTTAGCTTAGTCACGTCAAAATATGCGCTTTTAGTAGTACTCGATGTTATACGACTAACCGTTAGCTTAGTCACGTCAAAATATGCGCTTTTAGTAGTACTCGATGTTATACGACTAACCGTTAGCTTAGTCACGTCAAAATATGCGCTTTTAGTAGTACTCGATGTTATACGACTAACCGTTAGCTTAGTCACGTCAAAATATGCGCTTTTAGTAGTACTCGATGTTATACGACTAACCGTTAGCTTAGTCACGTCAAAATATGCGCTTTTAGTAGTACTCGATGTTATACGACTAACCGTTAGCTTAGTCACGTCAAAATATGCGCTTTTTTTGGCAATTTTGTTATATTCGTGACAATTCACATCAATTACCCAGCCCCAGACTAGGATACTCTGTACTATGGGTACTAGATAACGGATATACATACGCATACGCATATTACATCCATGACTCGGAAACAAACATTTCTGCTCATCACACAAAAGATTGCACCAACCAAAATGCAGCACATTGCATTTCTGAATGCAGCCAACCGGTCGTCGTAATTAATATCGGCGCGCAGTATATTCATATTAATTTACCGTTTTCATATTCATTAATGCCTTCGTCGTATCTGAAGTAACGCTATTCATCATCAGCCTATACCAGTCCACTGCTGGACGTAGGCCTCTCCCAATGAACGCCACTGAGCCCGATCTTCGGCTCTTCTCATCCAGTCGCTGCCAGCTATCATTCGCAAGTTGTCTCTCCACCTAGCCGGCGGATTATTTAGTATACTACGTTTGCCTAAACGTGGTCTCCACTCTGAAACTTATTTTTTTCCCAACGGTTGTCGGTTCTGCGAGAGATGTGACCAGCCCATTGCCACTTCAGCGGACTTATTCTCTGGGTTATGTCGGTTACCTTGGATCTGTCGAGGATCACTTCATTCAGGATCCTGTCCTTCAGAGATACTCCGAGCATAGCTCTCTCCATAGCTCGCTGAGCGACTTTAAATTTGTGGACCAGCTCCACCGTGAGTGTCCACGTTTCGGGTAAGTCAACTGGTAAGTAACGCTATTAGGTAACTGAATTTTTCTTTACATATTTTTTTGTAGAGTGGATATAACTACAAAGATTAAAATTGATTGACGACCGGTTGGTCTAGTGGCTAAAAACCCTACTACAAAATCAAACGGTCGTGGGTTCGAATCCCGCAAGGTGCAAACATTTGTGTGATGAGCAGAAATGGTTGTTTCCGAGTCATGGATGTATATTCGTAAGTATGTTTAATTAAGATTTTAATTAAAATAAATAAATATTCGGTACAATTCACACCAATTACCTAGTCTCAAACTGTACTATGGGCACTAGATAACGGACATATCTATGCACTAGACCAAAGTCTAGATTATTCAGTAACTTTCGTAATAACTGAGACCAACAATTGTGTCTCGTTGCGTATGACGCGTATTAATTAAGATTTGTATTTATATTGCATTATTGATTTGTTCTTAATGTCCGTATGATCATTGAGATCATGAACATACACTATAATTCAATTGTTGAAAGCTTCCTGTCACAACCCCATGTTACACCTTCGACAGATACAAGTGAGACCAATCCGAACCGGCAATAAACAACAATAGTTAGAGAGGCGTTACGCGCGCGTCGCAGGGCTAGAAGCGCATGGAGTACCAAGTAGCGGGGTCTCACGTCGCCGTGCTGGTGCGCGTGCGGGTGCTTCCGGTGCGCCGCGTGCTGCTCGTAGTGCGCGCACTCCTCGAGGCGCGTGACGCCCGCCAGCCGGTACCGGTGCAGCTCCGCCAGGCGCACGCGCAGCTCGCGCTCGCGCCACAGCCCCGCCACCACGCCTTGCTGCTCGGTGCGCCCGTAGAACTGGGCCGTCCAGCGGAGCCGCTCTGTGAATTCTCTGGAATAGACATGTTCAATAGTGAAAACATTCATATTTCAATTTACTTTGTCTACACTCATATCTTAAAATCGGGATAATGAACTCGGCTCGAATCCGCGACTCGGTAAACGTAGTGTAGGGCGACCTCCAGCTAGGTGGAGCGACGATATACGCTAAGTCGCTGGCAGCAGTTGGAAGAGAAGAGCCGAAGGTCGGGCTTAGTGGCGTACTTAGGGAGAGGCCTATGTCCAGCAGTGGACTGACACGGGCTGATGATGATGAACTCAAAAATGTTGGTATAATGACATACTTTACGCACAGCACGTCGACAATAAGAAAAAAATACATTATAGGAGGGTTTTCGCCATTTATTATCTACGGCGGCGCGTGTTAGACCGTATGCGCGCGAATTCGCTGTAGACTGGATTTAGGCGCCATGATTTACTTTACTTTAGTACCTAACCAATTTAAAGTGTTTTTGTCGATCAAAAGTTTTATCCTGATTAAAAATGTCCGACAGAAGTGTTAGTGAGGAGAATTTGACTCCCTCTGACATGAAGCTCTGACTCTGACTCGTTGCTCTGACAGAAACAGCAACGAGCATGACGAACGAGCTTTTACCAGAAAAAACAATAAAATATTGCGTCATATTTTTTTTCCCTGTTACATGAAATGAAATGAAATCTTTATTTGCACAGAATATAGGAAAATGAGTATAAAGTAGTGTATGAAACGGCACATAACTAGGTATTAAAACACTCGAGTGATACTATAAAAAAACTCTCCTATTTTAATAACCCTCGTTATGCAACAGTTTCATACACTACTATTACCTACACTCATATCGTAAAATCCGGATTAAAAACTTAAAAATTGTGGCATAATGACATACTTTACGCACGGCACGTCTCTAATAAGAAAAGAATATATACTATGGCACTGTTTTTTCATCGAAACATAACACTCGTGTGTGCACAAAAAATGCGTCACACATAGATCCTGAATTTTAACAAAGGCGCTACCTCTACGGGCGGGGATATCGCGACGATTCGGCCCTCTATATCGTCGAGTTCCACGATATGACGCTAATTCCGCCGTTGCGTCGTATCGTCACGACTCGCAACGGAACACCGCGTGACCGCAATGTCTCGCCATTGTTGGAAGACCTCAGTTTGGTGTTTGGCGAATGCGGAGTACCTAACTTGTATTATTGATTGTTAGTTTAATCACGCGATTTTTGACGAACAACGTTTTGTTGGTCAAAAGCCCCTCGTCGTCGTCTCGCCGCGATGATATCGCCTTGTGGAGATTGACTCGTATAGTTTCTATTGAATTTTATGGCATGTCGAGACTATCCCCGCCATCACCGCGATACATTCCGATAAGCTTTCGCGTACCCCATTTCCCAATTTTATTTGTAACTAGTGACTCGCCCCAGCTTCGCACGGGTATCGCTCACACCGCGCAATTTTCTTACTTTTACCAGTAACAGTCCCGCAGTAACTTCTAAAAAAAAATACGTCAGTAAGCGTAATTCGGAATTATTGGCAGCAGTGCTTTTTGACCATATCATCATCATCATCATCATCATCATCATTTCAGCCTTTAGAAAAAGGCGTGTTTTTGACCATACACAACTGCATTACTACTCGTATTTGACAGACTTGTTACTATTTCGTTTCCACGGCAACACATCATTCCGTAATCGTCATTTTTGCAAATTTTTGATATATTGGCCCCCTAATTTTTTGAAAAATAAAATTTTCCTCAATTTACTCGCTGATCGTGTAGCTTTCTATAGGTGAACGTTTTTTTTAAATCGGTTCAGAATCTTGAGATTATCCATTACGAAAAAACAAACAATCAAATCTTTCCTCTTTATAATATTACACACGTAAATTTGAATAACAAATTTCTGATCTACATCACAGTACGCTTGTTTCCTTATCAGACCAACATTGCACTTAGCACGTGTTGTTATTGATAACGCAAAGCTGAACACGTCACTCATCATGCCGGACCACACAAATCTAACATCATACGCATTATGTGACGCGTTTTCTAAGTGTACCCACGTTCAGCGCAGAATTACTTGCAACGCTTTTTAAACAATCTTTTGACCGTGATTGTACCTAATGGTATGTGACGACTCGGTTGAAAATTTAGCATGCTTGTCTAGAAGATACCATTTCACTCTAGACTTGCTTGTTTGTATTATACGGCAGTGTTGGCCTCTGGTGTCAGAGTTTGTCAGGCCACCCGAGGGCCTTTGATATGGCTAGAGACTGCTATTAAATGAATAGCAACTGGGAAAACCGAACATTAACTTATAAAAGTAATCGGTGCGGATACTAGAACCGAACCCTGTATCGTTGGATTCTAAGTCTACCAGATAAACCATCGCTCTAGACTTATAAACACCCTGGTTGTATTTGTCACGAAATAAATACTCTGGCGACCGACTAATGGCGGTTTTATAATAACAAGTCGGGCTTCCACCTAGCGCCTTTAATGGTGGGTAATGTAATGGTGTAATGTGTGTGTGTGTGTGTTTTACGATATGATAACTAATGTTTGACCATATCATGAAGTAGCCGTGCGTTTAGCTGTTCATATCGTGAAACGCTAATTATTCATTGATCTGGCCAAACCATTTCATGACGTTAGCGATAATTTCATGTAATAAAAATGTATCATGATGTGGCCAAACATTTCATAAAATGATCAATTTTACGATATCGTCACGACATATTCATTCAGAAATCTGCGCAGCTAAATGGCACAGACCGGTGACGGGCAGCAGGTACCGGTAGGTCACCGGTGCGAGGAGCTGCGCTCTGCGATCGCCAACCCCAGGCAGGTTGTCGATTACGGGCATTTCCTCCAAATTACAGACACCACAAAAAAACGGTTCCCAATTCCCGGCAGCTCTGCTATTCCTGACATGGCAACGGCAGGGCAGGGGGTGCTAGAAATCCCCGGATTACTGAAGGCCACCAACAACCATTGAACTTGGCTACGTTTAATGGACGCA
This sequence comes from Alsophila aescularia, assembly GCA_946251855.1. Lineage (NCBI taxonomy): Eukaryota > Metazoa > Arthropoda > Insecta > Lepidoptera > Geometridae > Alsophila > Alsophila aescularia. The sequence goes on along the minus strand of OX276373.1, from coordinate 23,117,755 downwards.
CTCTACGGCTGGACGGACACATGGCACAGCTGTCAGTAGAACTGGAGAACATCAGGTGGCACATTTAAGGATTGTGTGAAATCCGGAGAGCGGATTAACCTGAAATCGGGCCATCTGAGAGGGAGACCACCAATCCCAAGGCGGCGTTGGGTTCCTCGTTCATAAAGTCCTCGCTAACAACATTGAAGAAGTCTGTAGTATGTCGACTAGCGTAGCGTGCCTCATTATTAAACTCACCAAGAGATATTAGATTATACGTCGCACTCAGATAATGAGGTTGAAGATATGTATGATGACCAACAGGAGGGCTCACTTCAACGTTGTTATGTGGGACTTCAACGCTAAAGTGAGAGTACAAGACTGCAACGCATCGAGGATGGGACCACATGGGTTTGGCAGCAGTAACGCCAGAGGACAAAAATGCTTGTTAACTTTCTGGAGAGGGAGGGGCTCTTCTTAATGTTTTTTTTCTTTAAGAAGCAGCCCCAGAAAAAGTGGACGAGGCGAAACCCGGATAGAGTTACTAAAAGTGAGATCGACTTTATCATGACGGACAAAAGCATTATATTAAGAGATATATATATCTCTGTGATTAACAGGTTCAATACCGAAAGTGATCACCGAATGATCCGAGGCACTCTGAGTATCGACTTTAGGCTTGAGCGAATCCATATGATAAAGTCCACGCTCCGAACTTATCAGGAAAAAAACATAGTTGGGCCCGAAAAATTTCAAGGGAATCTGGAGAAACGATTCGTTGCCGTGGACACCACAAATGACGTTAACGAAGGAGACAGAATAAGAGCCAGACGAGACTCTCCGGTTAATGGCACAAAGACGGGAAAATGCTAAGGCCTCGCTGGCAGAGCAGATGACTCTCAACAAGAAAATCACGAAACTGACAGACGTGACCTTTGGTGCTTCAATACCCGCCTAATACAAAAGGCAATTGAGCAGAACCGAGGGTCCAAGGTTTTCGTGCAGCAACTTAGGAGGAGTCATATTCTGACAAAGCCGGATATTCTCGCTGAGATCGAGGCTTTCTAAGGCCGATGATATCATGATACATGCTCCTCGACCGGAAATCCCGGGCTTAGATAAATAATATAATCTATGATTTATCTATGTCCCTAGTGAGAATTCAAGAGCCGCAATGAACCGCCATACACCGATGCCTTGAGGCAACTGAAAAACGGAAAAGCCCCTGGTGAGGACGGTATTACTTCTGAGCTCTTAAAGAAAAAAGTACTCCTGTCCTCAGAGAGCTATACAGACTTTATTTCATTCCATCATCAAAGAAAGGGGATAAAACCTTGCTCAAGCATTCTAGGCCTATCTCACTCCTGAGCCACGTCTACAAGTTGTTCTCAAGGGTCATCACCAATCGTCTCGCGTGTAGATAAACACAATACCCTCGGCTCAGTAGGGTAAAAATAGCTATAGCATAAAGGTACGTACTTTTTCTCTTTGGCAAGTTTAGCAAGCATCTTCTGCTTGTTCCTCTGGTTGTTGAAGAAGACGGACACGAGCTGGAAGTCGCGCACGAGCCGCTTCCGCCGCGTGCGCTCGCGCAGCCGTCGCGTGTAGATGTCCACTTGGGACAGTTTTAATGCTGGAAATGGGACAAAAAGTATTATAGTAAGAAATCACTGTGAAATAAAGATTTAGGTAATGGTTCGTCACGCAAAATCAGTGCTGTTTGGAATATACTAAAAGAAAATGAGATATTGGTGTTCTCCCAGAATGATAGAAAATAAGAGCTGGGAAAACTATAATGATAAACAATTATTATTATTATTATTATTATTAATTTTGTTATTTTTCACTTAATCTAAAGAGTATTTTAAGAGGCTCATTAATAGACTATACATGCAGGTGAGTTTTTCTTGCCAGTATGCGGAAGTCCTAATCTAAAGCACATAGTACAAAATACTGAAAAGAACCACGGGCTCAATATTAAACAAATTAAAAGTGACATTAATAATTTTGTTAAAAATATTTATTTTCAGAAACGCATTTAAAAAAAGAACTCTTTATTGAATTCTGCTGCTTTTAGCGAGAATCTTAGAGATAACCTATATGTAGGATTACCACCAATAAATTTGCAAAGAAAATCATTCTGACTCACCTATATCTAACTCATCGTCTTCTGGATTGAGCGCTAGGGCTGATATCAACTGTTCAGCCTCATGATCATGCTCCTAAAATAACAATAAATTAATGAACAATTATTAAAAATTTATCTTTGACTGGTCATCAGAGGTCCACACTCAGGGTTTGCCAATGTGCAATGGAACGCAGTATCCTCGGAGTAAAGCTCACCGACCGTGTTAGAAACACCATACTGCATTCCCAGACGCAAATAACTGACGTGACTGACAAAGCGGCCAGCTTGAAGTGGGACTGTGGGACTGGGCCGGACCCCGAACTCAATGGACCCCTACAAAGCATCGTGGCAGGCCTTGATGGAGATGGCGGGATGATCTTGACTCATTCATGAAAGACTGGACTAGTGTCGCACAAAACCGTGTTATGTGGAAGAGGGAGGGAGGCCTTTGCTCTGCAGTGGGACGACCCAGGCTAGATATAATAAAAATAAAATATTAAAAATTCCCCCAACCCGTAACCCTCATCATTGGACAACTAATGACATGAAAAGACATTCAGCTTTGGATGATCCATTTACAGTTGACATCCCTCCTGTTTGCACTTAGCGTTTTGTTCAACTTTCACATCCGGAGCAGACGCATGATAAAAAGACTGATTGGGTATCATGAGTTTCATACCATAGAAGTGAATAGACAGACACTGGATAAGACGAAATTGTTCACGCAAGTGTTACAAAACAAACAAGAAACACACATATACACTTTTAATTTACTAGGTAATGTTTTTTTTTTTTTTTGTTACTTTTCCGCAAATGCTTCAATATCAATAGTACCATCAACTGCCTCATCGCTGCACAACATCATATTGTGGACAAATAAACCTAACTAAAATAAACGATAATTGTATTAAAATTAACTATAGTAGTTATTATTATTATTTTTACACTACCAGCTTCAAGCTGATGCGTGTATATCATATCAGTGCATTTTTGATTATGTTTGTCAAATCTATTCTTAAAATAGTAAAGGAGCACTTATCACATTTGTCATCATTGAAATAATTTTAAAGTCTAAATACGAGCCGTAGCTCTGGTAACCGTTACACTATACAAAAAACCGGTACTGCTCACGTTGATCATTTAATTATTATTTTTTTAATTTATTTAATTATTTATCACATTTTTACATTTATGATGTACTAAGGAAACAAAATGTTTCTACAGGTACACACATTCACGTGAGCTGTTTCATTCATAAGTTAATTGAAAAATATTTAAAAAAGCTTTTATGCAGGTATGTTGTAGCCATGTCATGGTGAAAACTTAGAACCGACTAACATAATAAAATGCGTACACAAAACTTTGTGTCTATGCTGTTGACTGCTGAGGAGTTACTTTATCTAGAGCTAATTGTGGATGTCGATCCAGGTCATGCTGACCATAAAATGCATTGTCATCCAAACTGAACCAACATGTAAAAATTAAACTATGTAGGATAAGAGGAAGTGGTTCTAATTCAGCTTGCAATATTTTACCTAAACAAACATTGCAAACTAAATAAAAGCTTTTAAAAACTACTAATTATTATATTGAAGGACTGCTAACAATTTAAACTATATTAAGTAGGTATGTATTTTAGTACATCAACAAAATTAAATAATGCAGGTATAATAATTAAAACCGAACAGAAAATTAGGTAAACAAATTATTATGTTTATTTTATCTTTCAATATTATTTTTACTTTATTATTTTATTAGTAATTTCTTACAAAGTACATTACCCTTTCAAAATCATCTCTATTAGGCATGTAACCGAGCTGGGATGCCTCTTCTCCAGAAACAGCGAGGTGGGGTAGTCGGGATACTGCGCTGGGACCGAGAGGCCCTTCATCGCGGTCTGCGCAGTGCAGTGAGGGTCGCGTCGTGCTCTCGACAATGCCCCATGTGGCACGCCCGATACTGCCGTCCAGGTATCGTGTGATGTATTCATCTTTTGCTTCTGCATTTGTTAATATATAGATGGTAAATTTATCCACAACAGAATCAGTATGAGTAAAATACACATTATAATAAGCAAAGTTATTCAATCTTCGATATTACATACAATGAAGAAAATTATCATTACATTAGTTTATATTTTATGCCAATCTATGTTCATTACCTTCTGGAGTCCGTGTTTCAATGTGTTTTGCTATATCTTCCCAATTTCCAAATCCAAATTGTTCTATGGCATCTAATAATCTAACTTCTTCATTGGCTGACCAACTACTGCGACCAGAAAATATGCCAAATGCTCCAGAATCCTAGAAATAAATATATTTTTTTGTATATTAATTCTAGCTAGTACAGAACAAATTTACAAGATTTAGTTAATTACTTACGACAAACTGATAGGAATGGTCATTTTTATGTTGGCCGATTTCAGCCCCTAAGGAAAAACACTGAAAATAAATAAAATTTTAGTGCAGTCAAGTGGAGAATACCATGACAATTTTAAATTTTGCGCCAAAACTTAACTCAAAAATGGCGACCAAGCTACTTTACCTGCAAACAAATATCAAAGTCCGGGCATTCAGCGCATTTAACCCGCACACCATTATTTTCTTCTTGGCAATAAGTACAATTAACTTTGGCATATAAATCTGTAAAGGACATGATATGAATTAAAATAGTAAACGTAAACAAGTTGTACGTTGGCAGAATAATCTACTCACCAGCCATTTTTTCAATTTTTGATGGCATGATCACAGACTACAGAATACATGACATGACCGTAGACAAACCACAAATCCTAGAAACCACACCTAGAGACCACAGACTACACTAACCTATCAGAGTGCTGCCAATATAACAAAAACCAGCGACAAGACAATATGAAGATTGTCAGTGGCATGGGATGGTTTATACGGCTCCAGAAATTATACTTTAGCCATACAAATTAGTGACTAATACCGTGTAAACAAATATTTTTTTACTAATAGGATGGGCGACATATAAGAATATTCAATATCGTTTAACTTAATTGTTCTAAACAATGAAACTCGTAATCAATGGCAGCGTGGAAAGATTAAACTTAGTATATTCGATTTTCTATAGCTCTCTGTAACAAATTGACAAACTTTACGAGCTCTAGAAAATCGAGTAATGTGATATTTATTGTTTCTGAATGCTATTCAGACACAAAAAATACATGCTCGTTATTACCATTTTGCAATTTATCACTGGTGATTGTAATGGTCGCCTCTGTAGGTATTTAAGTATTGGCGAGCATGTTGGCCAACAATCCGCAGTAGTGTCTGTTTTTCAACGAACATCAAAGGGCGTTAGGCCGAATATAAATCAGTACCTATATTCAAAGTATTAACTTGATAGTATGTAGCATAAAAGGTTGTTCATTAGTCACCGTTTTCAACAATCACCATTACGATCGATTTCAAAGCCGCGAAAGCTTTTGCGGTACCCTTTTTTTGTAACAACTGTCATTTCGTGAAAAATCTTTCGTTCAATAGTTTTCCACCAAAAGATTTTTCGTAATAGTTTGTCAATGGTAAACGTGACAGTTTGGCGGTACTAAATTAATGGTTTATTGTTTTAAAATGTCAAATTGAAAATGTTTACGTTAAATTTGCGTATCCGTGGTTGCCCTGCAGTTTGTTCAGCAATGGTATTCAGTATGCCGTTGATACTGCCACGAGTTTTGCTTAAGAAAGATGCCGCCTTTTTTCATGTGATCGCGTAAAAATCATCAGTGCGTGCATCTGCGAATATTACAGACGCACTGCAGAACCCAGGCAGGACCAACAGCACCCTGAATCCATTATTATATATTGGACTAGCAGAGCGCATATTTCCAAACAATTGGCAATATGCCATATAAACAGTAATCTTAACATCGGCGCTATAGCGGGCAAACCTATGAGCCAGCAAGTTGCATCTGACCGCCCGCGCCAGCGCCCTGCGATCCCTCTCAATGTCCTGATCGTCCCTAAGATCGTTTGTAACTATATGACCCAAATATTTAAAGTTATTGAGAATATTTAAAGGAGTTCCACTTATGGTGACAGGGGGAACATGGTTGGGTAACTTATTTCCGTCTTTAAAAATCATTATCTCACTTTTTTTACATTGTATCGTAATCCATGTATTTCTGCGTATGATTCACAGTCAATTAATTTTCTTAGACCGTCGATTGAGGGGCTCATAATGTTTAAGTAAAAATACCGCCTATTGTTACCTACACTTATTTTTCTAAGCCAACTTTGTATTTTAATGTTATTTACTGTGTTGTTTTAATAAATACTTTTATCTACCAATACATATTTTGTTTAAATGCAATTAATAGTGTGATAATAATATAAGTTTCCCAATTACCTATTGAGCTATTTTTTTTTCTTACGACTTCAATGTAACTTTGTCAAATTATATTAATTTAAAAAATACCTTTTGTCAAGGTCACAATACAGTAATTAAAACAAATGAGCTCAATAATTAGGAAAATAAAATTAACAAAATACCTATAGCTGTAGGTAGGTACTATAGCATTAGTTCTTGTTAAAAAATCTAGGGGCGCTTCAATTTTATATGCACGTGGATGCCGCAAGAGGGCACTCTTTCCCCCCTATATTATTATACTCTTTGACAACCGTTGTAAAGAGCAAAACTGTCTGCTTTTAAAATCGTGTGTCTATGGAAAACACTACGGAGGCTGGCATCGACATCGAATAGGTTGGATGTGTTTTCCTCACAAACATAATATTGCCACCTCCCAATATGTCTTGACAGAAAAAACAAGATAATGTTCGATTACACAAAAGTCACAGAGATCGTGTTGTAGGTGAAATATTGAAAAATAATTATCTTTTTTCCTGATTTTAAATATTGATTTTAGTTCGTGATATGTTACATAACAAATTTTTTTTTAGATATATCTTCTCGTTGTAAACCACATCTTACTTCAAAATGCTTGATAGGGCAAATCTGGGCATTTTTCGTTTTAACAAGCCTTTCGCTTTGAACATTTTGAACACTTCTGCCATATTAGCCTGTAACAATATTTCCCGAACCGAATGAAAAATGACCATAGGGCCATTAGAGTAATACTACTGCAGAATAAATTCGATTTTTATATATAAAATTTAAAAGTCATGTCAACTAAAACATGCAAAACGGTGATTGAAGACATTAAATTTCAGAACTCTAATTTCACCCACAAAAAGTCAAAACCGAATGGCAAATGTGATCATATTTGGCATTTTAACTGTTATTTTCGATCACCAGCTTCGACATGAACGTTTTACTAATTATGAACATTTCACCAACTACGCAAAGAGTATATAAATACTACGTAAGACAACTACGTTCGAGAAGATTGGAGATGGCGTTTTAGGCACTTTGGAAATTTACATTTTTCACAAGCCATTCACTTTAAACATTTTCAACACTTTTGCCACTAACGATCCTTCATAAACCAAATGAAAAACCAACCTATTTACTAGTTCAAAAAGTCGATTTTTCTAAGTCAAGATTAACTGTCATGTTATCTAAACATGCAAAACGAACGGTGATCGAAAAATATCCAAAGAGAAAGGCAAACGTGATTATAACAATTATTTTCACCATTTGCTTCAAAACAAACAGCCTATAATAACGAATCAATCATTCGTTTCCCGTCGAAAACAATCAAGAAGTTTTTATTCAACCATTTATCATATATTTTTTGGGATAGCCTGCTTCGCCTGCTTCGTTAACTTTCCGACCCGATACGTTGGCCAGGCCATTGTACTCAACTCACCAACATGCTGGCAAGCAGGCGAGCGTAATAGCGAGTAATTTGTATCTGTCCACACGCAGGCTTATTAGCTAAGGAACAGCAATTGCGACTGATCGCGCGATCATCGCACAATCGATTGTAAAACTGATTGCTAAATTGGTATTATGTAACCAAACGTCAAATAAATTGTGATCGGAAGTATTTGTATAAACGCTGGTGCCACTAGCGATTGATTGCAGTGACCGCAAACAAAAAACAAAGTTTGCCTGTTTGTTTTGTAATCTCTTATTTTCGAGCAGAGGCAAAAATCAAATGGAAAAATGAACAAATATTAACTATAGCTTCATATTAAGCGAATCGTGGTTAAAAACCAATAGTGGAAATGTTTTGAAGATGTGTCAATAGGTTAGGAATATCCTAGCAATGCGTTAGCTAATACGAATTTTGGAGCAATTCATACATGATTACAATTACAATCACGATTCTAGTGTCAAAGTCGTCCACTAGATGCGCTACTGTATATTTGCGAGCGGTAGCTTGTTAGCCGCTCGGTTGTCCACGCGCTGAAGACCGCAGGACCAAACTGATAACCCAAATAAAAAATTGGCGACGCGACACATCTAACCTCAAACTGGTAATTGATTGTATATGCGTTGAGACTACAGGTACTTGATGGTCAACCCACAAAAAAAAGAAGGTCGACGCGACACATCTGGTCGCAAATTGAGGATTTATTGGGTACGGGTCGAGATCACAGGTATCTGATTGTCAACCCACAAAAAAAAGAACGTCTACGCGACACATCTGGCCGCGCTGACTTTGCGTAAACAAACAGTTTTTATGACCACTTCATTGAGCGCTTAGATAAACAAACTGGTGATTTATGGAGCTAAATAGGTACGGCACATATTTCAAGTGTTTATGTTGTGGGTTTCGAAGCAAAATAATTATATAAACACTTAGCTTAGATTTGAATGATTATTGAGGTCAATAATGTTCAAAATCGAGTGGCAAAATTTACGTCGCTATCGAGTGGTCCGATGATCGATGAAAACAAAAAATGTGACTGTAGCGTTAGTTGCGATGATCAATGAAAAAAAAAGTGACTGTAGCGCATAGAATCAATCGAGCGGTTATCTAATACGAATCAGCAGATAATCGCTTATTTGACAGCTAAAATTGTACAATAGTAGCAACTGCTAGTTAGATAATAAGCCTGCGGTGTAGGCTTGTGTCGTTCGTTCATTCACGTAGAACCATTTCATTCATGACCTGTTGTGAAAATGAACCGGTTCATATGACCCGCAGCCCGATTCCATAACTTGGCTACAATCGGATTATCACTTTTTTCATAGCAAATTCGATTCTATCGCAAGGCATTAGTGGTTGCGATACTGAGAATTCGATTGAAGCCAAGTTATGGAATCGGGCTGCAGTGGCCCAATTCCATAACTTGGCTACAATCGGATTATCACTTTTTTCATAGCAAATTCGACTCTATCGCAAGGCATTAGTGGTTGCGATACTGAGAATTCGATTGAAGCCAAGTTATGGAATCGGGCTGCAGTGGCCCAATTCCATAACTTGGCTACAATCGGATTATCACTTTTTTCATAGCAAATTCGACTCTATCGCAAGGCATTAGTGGTTGCGATACTGAGAATTCGATTGAAGCCAAGTTATGGAATCGGGCTCCCGATCATTCAAATGAATGTGCGACCCGCTTTTTATATCATAGATTGAAGACTGAATAAGGGTTTTGACAAGAGTTGAGATACTTGTTTCATCTCAAGTTAATGACAGGGTTATGGGGAAACTAACAGCCTTACTTATAAATGCTTATTAATTTCTTATTCAATGAATAGGAGTTGTTTAGGAAAAAACTTTACTTATTAACGCTAAATAACTTTAGCCAGTCGCTATTCATTGTGTAAAGTAGCTGTCAAATTAACCATTGTTGTACCCATGTTTATACAGTGAATAGCAATAATCAACAAGATGGCGGTTGTGTCACAGCTGATTCAGATGACCCTGAGCTGTGTACATATACTTAATGTACTCGGTTTTTTTTTTGCGTGCGCGCCTTTTATCATTTACAACAATTTTATGATGGATTCTGAACCCGAAGACGATGTCTTACGAAGCTTTCGTGCTGAAATTGAAGTAATAAGGAACATCCGAAATTGCAGTGCCAGAGTCAGAAGCAGCAGTAAGCAAAAAATATACAAAAATAGGTTGAATCCCATGGAAGAGTACGATGAAGACGAATTCAGGCTACGATATAGATTTTCAAAAGAAAATATGAATAAAATCATTGATTTGGTTCGCAACGACATTAAAGTAGATCGTCGAGGTGGCAGTATATCCATGGAACTGGCAGTAATGGCAGTGATAAGATATTGGGGTCGACACGAGGTATGATATTGATACCGTAGTCACATGGTGTGGAGAACAGAAAAAAACTTTTTTACTTACTTGTAGGTACCTATATTTACAGATTCAAGAAGACTGTGCCGATATCCATGGCATGAGCCATCAAACTTTGTCTCGCCTCTGCAGGAAGGTGGCTATAGCATTGGCCTCAAAGTGCCCAATATATATAAAAATGCCCTCTACTGCAACTGAGGAAAGTAGGGAAATTCAAAAATTTGAGGCTTTTTGCGGCTTTCCACACATTATTGGGGCAATAGATGGAACGCACATCAAAATAAGAAAAGTTGGTGGAGACGCTGGCCAGTTTTATGTAAATAGAAAAGGCCATTATTCAATTAATACCCAGGTTATCTGCAATGCAGATTTAAAAATATGCGACATAGTTTGCCACTGGAGGGGGAGCACCCACGATGCCCGAATATTTAGAGAAAGCTCAATAAAAAGGAGGTTTGAAGAAGCTGAATTTCTGGGGAAGTTTATAGGGGATAGTGGGTACCCATGCACCCCTTATTTACTCACTCCTGTACTGAGACCGAGAACTGATGCAGAACAACGTTATAACCAAAAGCATATAAGGACCCGAAATGTCATTGAACGTTGTTTTGGTGTATGGAAACAAAGATTTCGGATTTTGTTGGAGGTTATGAGAGGTTCACTCGTTAATATTAAAACAACAGTAGTGGCTTGTGCAGTATTGCACAATTTAGCCATTGATTTCAACGATGTAACAGAACAAGGTAAGTAAAATAATAGAATTTGTCATTAGCTTAAACTAAATAATTATACTTACCATTCCTTCTGACTCTTGTCATCTCATTATTTTCTACTCTGTTTTTAATACAAAATTGATAAGATATGGCAGGGTCTGATCATAAACCTGGCTCCGGATGCATGTTTTTTAAATTAAATAATGTATTATTTCAGATTTGAACCACATAGAGACGGAGAGAGATGTTAATATAGAGGGAGAGCAAGGCAATAACGAAATAATAAGAAATATATTTATAGAAAACTATTTTAATTAAATGATTTCAAAAGGAGATTATCAATTTTACTTATTTTTCTTATTTTCAGAACCGATATAAATGATTAGCACAAAATGCTTTTGAAGCTAACATTATCTTTGCTGCTACTGATAAAAACATTCATCAAAAATGGTTATAAGTGGTAATAAGTCCTACCTAAATTTTGTTGCAAAACCAGTAAAAATTGTGGTTTTGGTTATTATTATTATATTATTACTATTCAGCTCTTTTTCAAAAACAATTTAACAGACAAATTTGAAATTTATTTTCAGAACTATGCATATTTAATACTCCTTAGACAGCAAGTAATACTAAAAATTTGTACATCTTTAACACTTTTTGAGATATTTTCTATTAAGTTCCAACCAACTTGTTTTTGTGGTTCATGAAATGAGACTTACAGCTATAGAAATATGTATGATAAAAAGACATATGCATGGAATACAAGATTCGCAACTGGGCCAGCTATTCACTCCGAAGCTTTTTTCAATTTGAAAGTCCAATATTGTTTTTTAATTTCCAGGATTTCAATTTTTTTCTATGAATTTCCTCTTCACGCTCCATTGCCCTCTCTTTAGCGCGTTTACTAAGGAGTAATAACTCGTTTTCATAGCTGATTATATCGCACGTTTGCTTTACCTGAAAAATAAATGTATATTGTTACCAAGGCAAAGGTATCTTATTTATTTAATTAATGCAGTATGGATCAACTTATTAACTACGTAGTGAACAATGCAAGGCATAATAATAATATATTATTTTATAGTTTGAGACTATTACTAGGTTTTACGGTTTATTGGCCATACTAGTAGGAAATATTTAGTTGATAGGCTGTTGATTGGCTTGTTACAAGTATACGTATAAGTATACTTGTTACACATATTAATCATGATGGAAGTGAGAAATACTCACTTTTTTTTTTAACTTGCTTTGAGTTATCATTTGCTGATCTTGCAGTTGGATCACAAGTTTCCGATATAGTTTGCAACTGAAATTATAAAAAATATCTTAAAGTACCTGTATATATAATAAGATAATAAGTAACATAGTGGGAGTGCAGAAGCCTCGCATCTAGATGCTTCTGGCAAGACACCTTCCTGCCTTCCTCATTGCGGGGTTTTTATGCCCGAAATTCGCATTTGCCAGAAGGAGGTTCTCAGAACGCTTCGAGCTCTAGATGTGAACAAGGCCAGTGTGACAGTGGTCCTGATGGTATTCCAGCGATTGTGTTGAAAAACTGTGCGCCCGAATTGTCTCCCATCTTAACGCGTTTGTACCGCCTCTCTCTTCACTCAGGTAAAGTTCCGAAGAGCTGGAAGCTTGCCAATGTACAACCAGTACCAAAGAAGGGTAGTCGTGCTGATCCGGCCAATTATCGTCCCATCTCGATTACCTCCTTACTCTGTAAGTGTATGGAGCGTGTCATAAACATTAGGCTCTTGGCATACCTTGAAGCCAATGATCTTCTCAGTGACCGACAATACGGATTTCGCCAAAACCGGTCTACTGGGGATCTTCTCACGTATGCCACTCACGTACTGAGCAAAGCCATAGAGATGCATGGTGAGGCGCTTGCCGTCTCCCTTGACATATCGAAGGCATTTGATCGGGTCTGGCACGATGGCCTTTCAAACAAGCTTCCCTCATATGGTTTACCTGTTGGCTTATGCAATTGGATAGTTGATTTCTTGAGGGAACGATCTATTCCAGCAGTTTTAGAGGGCTGCTCGTCTGATCAAATGGCTATCAATGCCGGTGTACCTCAGAGATCGGTTCTCTCGGCTACACTGTTTTTACTGCACATTAATGACCTTCTGAAACCCGGTACCTTTGGGTATGCTGATGACAGTACTGTAGTTGAGAGATACACTTTCAATGCTCAAGCCAGCTGTGACGCTGTCCAGTTTCAGAGAGAGGCTATGGTAGACCGTTTAAATTTAGCCTTAGAAGCCGTGTCCAATTGGGGCGATGCTATCCTGGTTAAGTTTAATGCTACTAAAACGCAAGCGTGTTTGTTTTCTGCTAAAAAGAGTCCTCTACGCCGATCTCCGTCTTTCCAAAGTGTAACAATACCAACAGGCGACCATTTGGAGCTTTTGGGTGTCGAACTCACATCAAACCTGAATTTTGGGTCTTATATTGAATCCAAAGCCAAGGTAGCTGCAAAAAAACTTGGTATTTTGTCTAAGGTTAGGCGGTAATTCACACCGGGACAGCTTTTGAATCTTTATCAAGCACAGGTCCGATCTTGTATGGAGTACTGCTGCCACCTCTGGGACGGTTCTGCCAAGTATCAGCTCGAGTCTTTGGATTCAATTGAGAGACGTGCTATCAGGCTCATTGGGGATGACACTCTGGTAAAGAGTAAGCTTCAAAGTCTGGCGCATCGACGTGAGGTAGCAAGCCTGGCGGTATTCTACATATTGCACTATGGAGAGTGTGCACAAGAACTGCACAACCTGATTCCCCCATCACCTTTCCATCACCGTATGACTAGACGATCAGCAAAGCGCCACCCTATCATGGTTGAAATACCTCGCACAAGAACGAAGCGTTACGCTTCTTCATTTATTATAAGAACTGCAAAGGAGTGGAATGCCCTGCCCTCGTCAGTGTTTCCGGTAAATTATAACCCCGGTGTGTTCAAGTCAAGACTGAATAGGTATCTACTAGGCAAGCGTGCTATACCTTCGACCACATCATCGCTTTCCATCAGGTGAGATCGTGGTCAAACGATTCCTAGTCCGTAATAAAAAAAAGTCCATCTTCGGTCTGAGCTCTGGCTCTTCTGTATTGGAAATCAGCACTTTTCAACTTGTTTTTTGTGCTTCGCCACTGGTTCACCAACTGAATCATATCTCTTTTCTTTTTATTTATACTATTGAAACTGAAAATACATTATTGTTAAGTACCTGCATATGATTTAAAAAAAAAAAAAGTTTTAGATAGGTACATTAAATATCAAGCAACACAAACCACAACAAAATTTCTTTCCATGCAGCTTTCTTCGTTGCATTCGTGTTTGTAGAAGTATTTTTATTTTCAATAATGTCTACTCTGTCGACCACCAGCTGTCTCAGCAACTTCTAAAACAAACATACGAGTTTCTTCACTGCGACAACTAAAATTACCAAGTTATATTAATAATAGTTTGACGCACGCCTTGCAAATAGTTATTTAGTTAGCTAATTAAATACCTTTTCTTCTTCTTCCCAATTACAGTTCCGGACTCGCTTGGTAACTGTTGGAATTTCCATTGTAAATAAAAGAAATAAATTACACAAGCACAACTCAATTAGGTCTCACTCTTATTTTTATTCCGTTGACTACAAATTACAATTTAAAATACGATGAAACCGACCAACGCTTTATGTATTAGTCAAACATTTTCAGATTTTCGTTGCGATCGAGCTCAAAACAAAAAGCGCCAACATACGAACATTTTGGCGCTTTTTGTTTTGATATGTTGCATTTATGGTAGGTACGTTTCGCCATCGTTTCGCGCCCAGGCTTCTTCTTCTTTTTTTATTAGATGGCTTCTGCGGAGGCACTGGCCCACTAGCAATTTCGCCAATGTCAAGTTTAATAGTTTAAAATTAAGTCATGACTTATTCGCGCCAATGCTGACACTTTCAAATTGAAATGTTGTTTTTGACATATGTCTGATGGTAAAAAAGAAAACTAACGAGAAAATTACAGTCTATGGCTCAATAAAAATCCTCCGAAATACAATGTTGTCAGAGTAAAATATTCAAATGCTTACTAGCGACTAATTAACTATTTAGGCTCTAATTTAGGTTTATAAGTAGGAAATATTTATGCACTGAATAAGGATTTATTGAGTGATTAGCTTATAAGTAAGGCTGTAAGTCAAAAAAGGCTTGTCATACCTGCAAAATGAACAACTTATTAGGAAGGCAATTTAAAAAAAAGAAGGTATTTCGTAGAAAATATAGATAATAGAGAGGAAAGTGACATATAAATAGATACAATCAGAATATTAATATTTATTTATTTAACTCACATTTTATGCCTGATTTGTGACAAACTAGACGGTGCGGTTCGAACAAAAATTCACGTTACAATCGAATCCTAAATAAATTACATGGAAATTATCATTTTTTTATTAAAGGAATATGTGCTGCCTTTTCCGGCTTGAGCCGGCTACTTAAATGTACTTGCATAGACAATAATTGTCATCATTACTCACAACAACGGGACAATCACCTATCTTGTTGCAATCAGATTTACATTATGACGTGCACTTAATTCGGCGTGGGTTGATATTGCTTTGAAAATCTGATTGCAACCGATCACATTTGCTAACGGAATTCCACTGCAGCAGCCCGATTTCATAACTTGGCTTCAATCGAATTCTCAGTATCGCAGCCACTAATGCCTTGCGATAGAGTCGAATTTGCTATGAAAAAAGTGATAATCTCGATTGTAGCCAAGTTATGGAATTGCTGTGCTGGTCACAAGGTCACTAAACAAGTACAGATATTTTGTGATACGGATTGAAAGTAATGTTCTTAAATAATCACATTATAATCTTCTATCATTCGTAGGTCATAAGCACAAGGTAAGGAATAAGTATATATTGGCTTAGTAGCATTCTGCAATACTCTATTTGTGTTATCACCGATATTTTTTCGTCCGTTTTCGTCGCACGCCTCACCTACATGGTATCCTGTAGTCTGTGCCACTCTGTTCCTACACCTCACCTACACATAGCCACAGAATAAATAGTAGTAAAACGCTCTCGCCCACGTCGATGTAGTGCACCTGCACTGAGGCTACGAACTCGCGAGAGCGAGATGCAGTGGCGGCCGATCATCGTTCTCAAGTCGATCATTCGTTTAAATTCGGTACCTACATGGCGCATAGTGCGTGATTGGTTAGCCTTGCGAGATCGGCAGCCCGATTATATAACTTAGCTTCAATCGAATTCTCAGTCTCGCAACCACTAATGCCTTGCGATAGAGTCGAATTTGCTATGAAAAAAGTGATAATCCGATTGTAGCCAAGTTATGGAATTGGGCCACTGTTAGGCGGTTATTTATTCGTAGTTTGGCGGTACTAAATTATTATTATTATTATTATTATTATAGATATTATTTGGCTCTGCACGACCAGTGCATTTAGCCAGTGCCAAGTAAAGAGATATAGCATATTGTAAAATTATGATTTATTATTAAATTATGTTTTATCTATGACGGACAACATATTTTACAATGTTTGGAAGTAGCAGTGATAAGCAATGTTGAAGTAAGTGCAGGTTGTTTTTTATCAAACTGCTGACAGGGCAAATTGTCCTAGAATAGAATGAAACTATGTTAATACTAAGTATAATAAATAACATATATAATTAAAATATCTGAAACATTTTTAAAAGGCAATGTGGATTTTCAAAGTTTTCATTAGTTTTATTCACCTGGTAAATACAGAGATGGCATTGCTAATGCATTCAGGTGTTTGTACTGATTCCTATGTTCATCAGCGAAGTGGATGTCACAAATCCATTTCTTCTTGAACAAATCATAATCTGATGTTGTTTCCTGCTTTCCCCCAATAAGATTAACCCAAGCTTTGAAACCGTTTGAAACGCTCAGGAAATTTGACAAAATCTGGAAATGAATGCATCACAAAATCACCTGTACCTTCTTTTTTTTCAATTTTTGACACTACCGGTCCTTTCCATACCGAATGGAAAACGGCCCGGCCCTATGATGGACGGAAACAAAGTCGATTTTTCTACATCAATATGTCAACTAAACATGCAAAAGGAACGCTGATCGAAAACGGTTCAGCAGCTATTACGCAATGTTGATCATATCGGTTGCAAGCCGTCAAATTCATTGGTGCGTTGCGATAGAGTCGAAATTGCTATGAAAACAGTGATAATCTGATTGATACCAAGTTCCACGATACGATACGATACGGCCCCAGAACGCTAATTTCGTCCAGAAATGTCCAAAGCAAACGCCATATGTTATTTAGCGTTTATAACCGTTACTTTCGTAATTTGCTTCAAAACGAACGGCCGCCACATAGGTATCTCATTGCCTAATTCGATACTCCCCAAGTAATCAATGGCAACTGTCCAAGCCGAGGTTCGTACCCCCTGGGTGCCCTTGAGCAAGTGGCCAAAAACTTAACTTTGGCGTGCGCCTTCTGCGTCACGCGTTGCGGTGGAGTGCTTTTGCGCCCGCCCCACCGGTGCCGCTGTAGAGGTCAGACCAACAGCACACATCCTTTCTAAAAAAAAAAAAAAACATTACAATACTTGACTTTGGCTAAATGCACTAGCCTTGCGTAGCCCAACCATAAAAATAACTTCTTCATTGCCATTCTTCTTGATTTGTGTGTTTATATTTTGTGCAAAAATAAAAAGATTGCGAAAACCCTAGATAGTGGCGTGTTTCCAATAAAAACTCGATTAAAATAATCGCTTGATAGTTTATTTTCATACAGACTACATGTGCGAAACGTAATGTAAAGAAAAACAGTAGCCTTCTGCTCGTCTCCTTTAGACCATGAAATCGAGCAAACGCAGGCTTCAGGCCCTCACAGAAGGCTCTGATGGAATCCCTAACTATCTTAAAATGGAAGACTCCGAAACTTCAATCCCGCCAGTGTTTAGATCTCGCCTCCACGAACTGTTTTCCCAGATTGAAAAGGAGTTTGACCTTCTCTACACTGAAAATCTGAACTGTGAGTAAATCAATATAGTCGGTAACTAAACTAATGCTTATTCTTCTTTAATGTATTCAGTCCGAGTAGCAAAGTTTCTACAGTGTTTAATATTACACAGTCTACTTTCTTTTTTCTTTTTTTATTACGGACTAGGCAATCGTTTGATCACAATCACACCTGATGGAAAGCGATGATGTGGTCGAAGGTGTAGCACGCTTGCCTAGTAGATACCTATTCACTATTGACTTGAACACACCGGGGTTATAATTTACCGGAAACACTGACGAGCGCAGGGCATTCCACTCCTTTGCAATTCTTATAATAAATGAAGAAGCGTAACGCTTCGTTCTTGTGAGAGGTATTTCAACCATGAAAGGGTGGCGCTTTGCTGATCGTCTAGTCGTACGGTGATGGAAAGGTGATGGGGGAATTAGGTTGTGTAGTTCTTATGCACACTCTCCATACTGCAATCTGTAGAATACCGCCAGGCTTGTTACCTCACGTCGATGAACAGACTTTGAAGCTTACTCTTTACCAGAGTGTCATCCCCAATGAGCCTGATAGCACGTCTCTCTATTGAATCCAAAGACTCGAGCTGATACTTGGCAGAACCGTCTCAGAGGTGGCAGCAGTACTCCATACAAGATTGGACCTGTGCTTGATAAAGATTCAAAAGCTGTCCCGGTGTGAAGTACCGCCTAACCTTAGACAAAATACCAAGTTTTTTTGCAGCTACCTTGGCTTTGGATTCAATATAAGACCCAAAATTCTTAGGTTTGATGTGAGTTTGACACCCAAAAGCTCAAAATGGTTGCCTATTGGTATTGTTACACTTTGGAAAGACGGAGATCGGTGTAGAGGACTCTTTTTAGCGGAAAACAAACACGCTTGCGTATTAGTAGCATTAAACTTAACCAGGTTAGCATCGCCCCAGTTGGACATGGTTTCTAAGGCTAAATTTAAACGGTCTACCATAGCCTCTCTCTGAAACTGGACAGCGTCACAGCTGGCTTGAGCATTGGAAGTGTATCTCTCAACTACAGTACTGTCATCAGCATACCCAAAGGTACCGGGCTTCAGAAGGTCATTAATGTGCAGTAAAAACAGTGTAGCCGAGAGAACCGATCCCTGAGGTACACCGGCATTAATAGCCATTTGATCAGACGAGCAGCCCTCTAAGACTACTCAAATAGATTGTTCCCTCAAGAAATCAACTATCCAATTGCATAAGCCAACAGGTAAACCATGTGAGGGAAGCTTGTTTAAAAGCCATTGTGCCAGACCCGATCAAATGCCTTCGATATGTCAAGGGAGTCGGCAAGCGCCTCAACATGCATCTCTATGGCTTCACTCAGTACGTGAGTGGCATACGCGAGAAGATAGACCCAGCAGACCGGTTTTGGCGGCAGTGGAGTACTGCTGACCCAGAGGTGGCAGCAGTACTCCATACAAGATCGGACCTGTGCTTGATAAAGATTCAAAAGCTGTCCCGGTGTGAAGTACCGCCTAACCTTAGACAAAATACCAAGTTTTTTTGCAGCTACCTTGGCTTTGGATTCAATATAAGACCCAAAATTCTTAGGTTTGATGTGAGTTTGACACCCAAAAGCTCAAAATGGTTGCCTATTGGTATTGTTACACTTTGGAAAGACGGAGATCGGTGTAGAGGACTCTTTTTAGCGGAAAACAAACACGCTTGCGTATTAGTAGCATTAAACTTAACCAGGTTAGCATCGCCCCAGTTGGACATGGTTTCTAAGGCTAAATTTAAACGGTCTACCATAGCCTCTCTCTGAAACTGGACAGCGTCACAGCTGGCTTGAGCATTGGAAGTGTATCTCTCAACTACAGTACTGTCATCAGCATACCCAAAGGTACCGGGCTTCAGAAGGTCATTAATGTGCAGTAAAAACAGTGTAGCCGAGAGAACCGATCCCTGAGGTACACCGGCATTAATAGCCATTTGATCAGACGAGCAGCCCTCTAAGACTACTCAAATAGATTGTTCCCTCAAGAAATCAACTATCCAATTGCATAAGCCAACAGGTAAACCATGTGAGGGAAGCTTGTTTAAAAGCCATTGTGCCAGACCCGATCAAATGCCTTCGATATGTCAAGGGAGTCGGCAAGCGCCTCAACATGCATCTCTATGGCTTCACTCAGTACGTGAGTGGCATACGCGAGAAGATAGACCCAGCAGACCGGTTTTGGCGAAATCCGTATTGTCGGTCACTGAGAAGATCATTGGCTTCAAGGTATGCCAAGAGCCTAATGTTTATGACACGCTCCATACACTTACAGAGTAAGGAGGTAATCGAGATGGGACGATAATTGGCCGGATCAGCACGACTACCCTTCTTTGGTACTGGTTGTATATTGGCAAGCTTCCAGCTCTTCGGAACTTTACCTGAGTGAAGAGAGAGGCGGTACAAACGCGTTAAGATGGGAGACAATTCGGGCGCACAGTTTTTCAACACAATTGCTGGAATACCATCAGGACCACTGGCCTTGTTCACATCTAGAGCTCGAAGCGTTCTGAGAACCTCCTTCTGGCGAATGCGAATTTCGGGCATAAAAACCCCGCAATGAGGAAGGCAGGAAGGTGTCTTGCCAGAAGCATCTAGATTCTGCAAAAAGAGAAGCAAATAAATTCGCTTTGTCTCCAGCAGTGTGAGCTAGTGATCCACCAGGTTTCAGCAATGATGGCAGTGAGGGGCGGCAGAAGTTTACTTCGACCGACTTGGCCAGAGACCAAAAAGCTTTGCTACCCGCGGTGTATGAAGCCAGTTTGGCCCCAATTTGACTTACATGATCAAAATGGGCATTCCTAAGTATCTTCTTGCAGGTCTTAGCTGTAACGTTAAATTTTCTCTTCTTAGCCCGAATATCAGAAGACTTGCGCTTTCATCATTTCATTTCAGCATCAGCCCAGTCTAGATATGCCGCACGCTTTAGAGCCACAGCATGCCCACAGCTGGATCCAAACCGAGGCTGAGCTTTGCTGGAAAGAGTCTTATCACTGAATGGAATGAAATATTCCATTGCCTGACATATTACCTCTGTAACAGCAGATGGTGCTGGGAGATGAAACATGTTTGCTGCCAAGGGTATGATGCAAGGAATTGCCGCATCTCGTCCCAATCTGCTGAGTTGTATATCCACACGCGTCTATTTCCCTTAAGGCTAGGATCAGGTGGGGAATACACTGAGACGGACTTAACGAGGCAGTGATCAGAGCTACTAAGAGGTGGGGATACTGATACGGAGTATCGATCTGGTTCAGTCGTCATCAACAGGTCGAGACAGTTGGCAATGTCACTGTCACGATCAGGTACCTGTGTCAGCTCCTGCACAAGCTGAGAGAGATCTAACGCCAGAGCAAGCTTCCGCGTCTCTACCAGCGTGGTCGGTTTTTTTGGTATGGGACAAGCCACTCCTTGTGGTGGGCATTAAAATCCTCCAAAAACACCAATTGAACAGACGGGTAACGCTGTTGGGCCACACTTGCCGCCTCACCTAGATAGTCTACCAATAAAGTCGTCCCCCGATCTCCGCTGTGTGAGCGGTACACACAAGCATACATAATTTTCTCTATGCCCGTGTCCACCAGCACCCAAATCACTGAGAAGTTAGGGTGCTCAAGATTTCGAAGACGCAGACAGCAAATGTCATCATGGGCTTATACACAAACGCCGGCATTTGGGATAAATAGATGCTCCAAGATAAAGCCTGGGTAATCCAAGTACGCTGTATCAGCTGGACATCCTATCTGCGTCTCCGACAAGAAGAACAAGTGGGGCTACTTTTCTTTGTTCAGCAGCAGTTTTTATTATTTAATTATTTCCTACCTAAATGTTTGTGTATTACTCATTCTTAGATACTCTAGAAATTTCTGATGTCAACACTGTGTGTGGTATGTTGAATAAGATAATGAAGACCTCCTTTGTTAAAATTTGACAGCTCGCCCCATTCCTATAAAAATGAAAGGAGTAGTTTTCCAATGTCTCGTTACTTTTTGACGTTTTTTGTATGGCGTTTATGTCAAAAGCCTACGAACAGTAAGCGAAAAAGTTTCATGTTAAGATATAGGAACCGGCCATAAGTCAACACTGCCGGCAAAGGTCTCCTCAATTTTAGTCCAGACCATCTCTGACTAGCCCTCCTTTTATGAACCCAGATTGTCCAGACACCACTTCTTGGGACGATCTACAATATATTTTGGGACCACTGTACAAGCTTGGCCCACGATTTTAGGGGAGGAGAGGGTGAAGGGGGTGGGGTTTAGGATGTAGAACCCCACCTGAGAGTGGGGGGGCTAGATCTGATTAATATATATTTTTTTGCTATTTTTTCTTGTTTTTGGACATATTATGGTAATGGATGTGGTGGGGGGAAGGGAATGCTGCCCCCTGGTACCCCTCCCACCCGCAGGCAACTCTCAGTTTATGAGATATTTCAGTTTTAAGTTATAAAAAATCAGATTTTTGTTAGCCAAAGGCAACCAAACAGCCGTAACAGTTTATTAAATATTGTCTATTTGATCGCCGAAGGCAATCAAACAGCCGTAAGTAAACTTCGGCGCTTGCCGGCCGCTACCACGTCACGCTCGCTTTGCTCGCTCGGCTCGCGCTGAGTGTAGTCATGTTCAAACCTAACCTACCCTAGTTTTTGGGGCCATACATAACATCTTTAATCTTTCTGGCGAAAGCAGCGACATTCTACTAGTTTTTTTATTTTATTGACGGTGACCAAATTGATTTTTAATAAACTTAAAAATGAAATATCTTATAAACTAAGTGTCTCCGTGGGAAGGGAGGGGAAACAGGGGGCAATCCTCCTCTCCCCCCACCACATCCATAACCCTGCCATATATGTCCAAAAACAAGAAAAAAAGATATATTTAAAAATTCATATCTCAGAGGGGAGATCTAGCTCCTCCACTCTCAGGGGTAGTTCTGCTCCCTCCCCTCTACCCGTCCCCCCCCCCCCTTCCCACCCCTAAAATCGTGGGCCAAGCTTGTACAGTTGAGCCTATATTTTTACTATGTGTTTTTCAATAACTTTACAGAAATCAGCTCTCACTTACTGTTTCTATGGCATGATAAGAACACTTAAAATGCAGTGAACATTGACACCTCCTGTTTTTTCCATATATAACCCATAAACACCAATGTTTATTGTCCAAGATTACATTCTTAAAATTTAAAACTAATGTAATGACCTGTTAAAAGTTTAATGCTGCTAACAGCATTAAAGTTACATTAGTTTTAAAATAATATTAGCTAACTTGGTACCTAATAAATATAAAATAATCGTAATTTATTGTAAATTATTTTAGTGCAAGAGAAAATAGACATCCTAAGTGAGAAACTGGAGAGAGAAAGCTATGTGGGAGACAAGCAGAACCTAGATTACATTGAGTTTGATGCCGCAGGGAAAACCTCAAAACTTAAATGTGAGTAATTAGGCTTAGAGTCAGTTGTCCATGTGCACAATTTAGTAAACTAGTAGACAAAACCTGTGGACAAAACAACCACTACTTAAGACCGAAGGGCACCAGCACGCAGCTTCTACAGGTTTTGCCTTACATTTCCGTGAAATTTACGTTTTGGGAGAAAACATTTCTACTATATTAAACCACTACCAATAATTCAGGTCCCTTTTTATTAATCACAGAATAAACTACGTATGTAGATTTTATTTTTCCTTAATTTATTATTATTTTTCATTTAAACAGAACACAAACTTGACAGAAAATATTAGTATCTAATCACTAATTAATTCAAATTGTTTACAAATTATGATAAAAATAAAAATCTACAAACATAGTTTATTCTGTGATTAATAAAAAGAGACCAAAAATATTGGATTTGGTTATGGTTTAGTATGGTAGAAATGTTATCTCCCAAAACGCAAATGTATGGCCAAACCTGTAGAAGCTGCGTGTGTTCCCGATACTCTACTACTAAGTTATCTTTAATAATATAAATATAAAACACTTTTTTTTCCTTAACCTGTGGTCAACACTAACTATTTGGCCTGTGTCTTTACATATTCTATTGTTTGCAGAAATTGCAAATAATTCTTTTTTTTGTTTCATTGAGCATTTCCAAATGCAGGTTGTGTATTTGGAAATGAGTAATGAATCCCTTTGATCATCTGTGTTCAACAACAACCCAAAATCTCCAAAAACAAGCATAGATGAAAGTTGAGAAGATATGTTTCCATGAGGACATTAATACAAAATAGGTATGCATAAGTTACCCCCATTCCTATAAAAATTAAACAAGACTTTTTTCCAACATCTCGTTACTTTTGAACGTTTTTTGTATGGTGTTTATGTCAAAAGCTGACTGACAGTAGGCGAAAAGGGTTTGTTTTAAGGTATAGGAACCGACCATTAGTCAGCAATCAATAATGCACCATTTTACAAGGATGAAGTTATAAACTCTCTTTTACCACATAATTTACCTGCTATGTATCACCAAAATTATGATGTTGTTAATATAGTTATACAATGTGACACATTGTATAACTGTATTGACAACAACATAATGTAGAATAAATAATATAATGTATATTTATACCATTGTTACAAATAGATGGTTACCTATTTAGACAATTTGTTCATTTTTAGGTTTCTGTAACTCAAAAGGAAAAAATGACCCTAATAGGATCACTTTGTTGTCAATCCTTATGTCTGTCTGTCAAGACACCTTTTCTAAGGAAAGGGTGGAGGAATCAAGTTGAAATTAATATCAAATACTCAGGTCTGTAATCCCTTGAAGCTGAGAAAAAAACAAACTTCTAAGTCAACGCAATCAAAGATACGGCTGTTTACATATTTTGACACTCACAAGGGAATCAAAACCTCTAGGGTACTTTCCATTGACCTAGATTCATGAAATTTGGCAAGAAGCAATGACTTTTATAGCACAAGTAAAGGGGAAAATCCGAAAACCTTAAACTTGTAGTTAAGACCAGGCTCTGCTTTTTAAGGATTTTTTGCATAAATATGATGGGTCAACCACAAACCTGATAAATGTGAGACTTAAGATATATGTTTTTGAGATCTTTATTTCTCTAAGGCTAAGGCAAAAACATGTTTAACAAAATTTCATTCGATACATTTTCTTATCAAAAAATACTTTATTTTCGGTAATATTTACATTTATCTACTCAACGGCTTAAGTTTTATCTCTAAAATAAATCTGACAGCAAGAAAATATAGTTTATTATCTAAGGCTTAGACAAAATTTACTTAACTAAATTATTAGCCTGCCAATAAAATAAATAACTTTTGAGACATATGTCATTTAGTTCCGAGCTAAATTGTGTGTTCAAACAGCGCTCTCGAATTCAACCTTGTTACGCAGGCACTTAAGTGCTTTTTGCGAGTAGCGGGTGGCAGAGTGTAGGGTAGGTGGCAGGGGAGTGAGGAGTGGGAAAATGTAACCTTGGAGCCTGGCCTTAAATCACAAAAAATAAAAACATTTATTAAAAATACTTTGAGACTATTCCCATGATGTACAAACTATTTACATACCTACAAGTTTGTATGAAACCCTCGGTGCACGAGTTCGACTCGCATTTGGTCGGTTTATTTTCTCATATTATTACTTACTGTTAATAAATTTGAGTTTTTTTTCATTTTAGTATCCCAAAGCAACTCACAGAAGGTAAAGGCGAGCCACAAGCTGCGCGTCCAAACCAGCAAGATTGTGTCCAGTTTCAAAGCACCTACATACAGCTGCCAGCTCATTAGAGAGTTCTCGGGGCACAAGGATGGCATTTGGGATGTTTCCTCTGCAAGACCTGGCCAAGCTCTCATAGGAACTGCTTCTGCAGGTAAAAATGAAATGAATGTATCTAGATACCTGCTGATTTATCCGCTTGGATAATCATAAAAAGTATCATGTGTATCTCACGAACCTTTGTTAAGTGTTTATATACAACTAGTGACTCGCCCTGGCTTTGCACGGGTAGCGCTCGCACCGTCGCAATTTTCTTACTTTTAGTATATTTTATAACCGTTGTACCATCTAAAGAAAAATTTGTCCGTAAGTGTAATTCAAAATCATTGGTAGCAGTGCTTTTTGATCATAGACAACTGCATTATTACTCACATACTGACAGACTTGTTATTATTTCGTTTCCATGGCAACGTAATTCCATTCATGTTACTCGCAGAGAATGTAGCTTTCCACATGTGTTTTTAAATCGTTTTTGTATTTTTTGAGTTTATCCATTACAAACAATCAAATAATTTAATAATCAATCTTTATAATTTTAGTGTAGAAATGTAAAGTCGAGGGTTTTAATAGATTAGCATTTTGATGTTTCTTAACACAAATATTTTACGTAATGTTATTGAAATAACATTACAGTGCGCAATTTTTATAGAAATAGGTATGACAATTCTAATATAAAATGAAAAAAAGTCATAATCGTAATTTTGATTCAGTTCTTTGACCGTTTTTCTCTTCCTGATACTCGCCTAGACGCCTACACAAACGAGACATCAAGGAAACATTCTTTCTTTGTTTATAGTTGGCATTGGATTATCGGCCGTGCCTTAATGGTCATACAAATTCTTCACAGGCTGATATTTTTCATCCAATTATTATATAATTATTGGCTGTGCATTAACAACACGGACTGGGCCATTAAAGCCGGCCGATTAATTCGAATCGATGTACAGGTATGTATCCACGTCATGGATAATCAGGCCATGCATTATCAGCCGTACAAGCTTGGCTGTACATTATTTGGGTCGTACATAATTGCCTCCCAAAGCACCACGGGCACACTAAAAGACAACACAGAACATGGTAAATGATACAACAATACATTACAACAACACTATATTGCAAACCAAGAAGAAGGTTATATATAGGATAAACTCATTTACAACCTAACCCACTCATGTGGGATGCTCTGTGTTGCCATAAGATTTCATCATTAATGAACGAAATTTCATTCCTTTTCACAGATCAGAAGTGAATAACAATACAATAAACAGCACTTTATTGCAGACCAAGAAGAAGGTTATATATAGGATAAACTCATGAAATTATAGGTACAATGGGCGGCCTTATTGCTATATAGCAATCTCTTCCAGGCAACCTTTGGATGGAAAGGATTACTTAGATATTAAAGTCATCGGTTGGTGGTGCGTAATAATTAAAATAAAATACAAAACATTAATAAACAAGAAATTATACCTACTAAATAAAAATACATACCTACACACAAGAAATATACTATTTACACATAAATAAACATACATATATACAAGTTCAATAATAATAAACATATAACTATAATACCAGCTACACTACACACACAATAAGTTCTAATCAACAAGTTCAATAATAATAAACATATAACAATAACTATAATACCAAATACACTACACACACAATAAGTTCTAATCAACAAGTTCAATAATAACAAACATATAACTATAATACCAGCTACACTACACACACAATAAGTTCTAATCAACAAGTTCAATAATAATAAACATATAACTATAATACCAGCTACACTACACACACAATAAGTTCTAATCAACAAGTTCAATAATAATAAACATATAACTATAATACCAGCTACACTACACACACAATAAGTTCTAATCAACAAGTTCAATAATAACAAACATATAACTATAATACCAGCTACACTACACACACAATAAGTTCTAATCAACAAGTTCAATAATAATAAACATATAACTATAATACCAGCTACACTACACACACAATAAGTTCTAATCAACAAGTTCAATAATAATAAACATATAACTATAATACCAGCTACACTACACACACAATAAGTTCTAATCAACAAGTTCAATAATAATAAACATATAACTATAATACCAGCTACACTACACACACAATAAGTACTAATCAACAAGGCACGTCTTCAGATAAGTACAAGTTTTTAACCAGCAGCTTGAAAGTTGTCAGAGACTGTGCTCGTCTTATTGGAAGTGGAAGGGCATTCCAAAGTCGTACAGCTTGCACTGTGAAAGAACCGTCGTAAAAAAACAAGTTCATCAATTTAAATGATCATATTTAAATTGATGAACTTGTCAAGAAATCATCGATTTGCTAATAATTATATTGAAATAGTTAGTGTTTGGCAACATGAATTAGGAAAGATGTCATGATGATGAAATGGGACGTTATCAGATAACAAGCATAATATTTAAAAAAAAGAAGAAGATTTTATGCAGTAATATCATGCGCCATATTATTGTAAATGACTCTAATATCATGCGCATTTTAGCAATGTAATATCATGCTCCTCAAGCCCTCTCATTTGATACCCATAACATAAGGGGTTATCATGAAAATTATAAATCGCAATTTTGTGACTTTCGCCATATTGAATTTAGAATGACGTCACTTTACTTAATGCGTTTCGCTCATCAAGCCCTTTCATTTGATACCCATTTCATAGAGGGTTACATTGAAAATTATAAATCGCAATTTTTTGACGTCCGCCATATTGGATTTAGAATGACGTCACTTTACTTAATGCATTTCGCTCATCAAGCCCTTTATTTTGATACCTCATAACATAGGGGGTTACTATGGAAATTATAAATCGGCATTTTGCGACTACCGCCATATTGGATTTAGAATGACGTCACTTTACATAATGTGTTTCGCAAACCAAGCCATTGAATTAAATATTCATATCAAAGGGGTTGCTGTGGAAATGAGAAATTGCCATTTTGTAACGTCCTATAACGTTGGATTAAAAATAGCGGCATTTAAGTAATCGTGCATTTTCACGAGACCCAAACGTGTGTGCTGAATTTCAGCCCGATAGCTTCAGTGGAAGTGGGTGAAATATTGCAAAATTCCAGGACGTACATACATACAAGTGAACTTAAAAGCTTTTAAAATACTTTAATAGGTGTAAGTTGATACAATAGTATTGCATGATAATTCGTTTCTAAAATCAACTGATTCATTGACAAAACTAGCTGTGCCCGCGAATTTGCCCGCGTGGTCATTTCATTAAAGATTAACTAAAATGCTATTCAATTCACCCGGGTCTGTGGGAGCGAGAAAAAGGGAATTCAGGCTACGACTACCGAAGGGAAGTTGATTGTTTAATAAATCCTCCGTTGTACCTAGTTTCTGTAAAATATTTGCTGCTAAATCAGCTCCTACGGTGGAAAAATGTGCATTACAAATGTTGACTGAATCTATGGGATTCTGTGCGTTAACCAAAAGTTGATTGGAATCATTGTTTGGACGAGGGATATGCCATACTTCTTTTATGGTTTTCCATAGTTTCTTGGGGTTTTTGTGATGCTCTGTTAGCTGAGCATTATCATGATGGGTCTTAGGTAGTAGATTATTACAGAAATTCTTGTAGCGGATGTAGGTGTTTTTAAGATCTTCATTCTTAGGGATCTTTCTAAGCCGAAGGTGCAGATTATCACGATGACGCATACATTTTATCAGGCCTGGAGTTATCCAGGATTTTAGGTTGCGTTTTGAGCGGCTGATTTTGGTGATATGTGTGTGGTTCCTAATGCAGTCAGATAATATTATATTAAAAGCAAGGACAGCATCATTTACATTATCCTTATCAAGAACCTGGCACCAATCTGTAATATTTAGTACCTTGGCCACTTCATGATAATTTAAGATATCCAACAGTGAAAACTGCATCACAATCGATTCAGTACTTTTTACGTGATGCGCTGACAAACATACCGACGAAAAGACACACGATTATAAAAAATATATTGTTCAGTAGCCTATTTTAAGTACCATAGAGCATTATTTTTAAATTATCTTCATTGTACATGCAGTTTTTTTGGTACCTACTGCTTTATTATAAGTATAGAAGATAGTTATATTACCGACCGAGCGAGCGCGAAGCGTCTCCGATTCAGCTTGGGCAAAAATTCTTTCGTATGTCCGGATGTCCGCCTGTCCGCCTATCCGGCTGTCCGAATCTCTGTTCTCCTCTACAGGTCGCATTTCTCAACCGACCTAGACGAAACTTGGTATACAGGTTAAACGAATGTTTGGATTTTTGATTGGGGGGAATACTTCCCACAAAAAGAGGGCTACTGAATATTTCCGCCTTATTAGATCCGATATCAATGGTTCTTTTTTTATTTGAAAGGTAAGTACCAAGTTACTTTAAATTGGTCTCATAAAAATTTGGTGAAGATCTGATGACGATCTTCGGCATGATGAGAAGAATAACTCCTCAAAATACAGTAAATTTCTCACTTTCAGGTTTCTACCAGTGGAATCAGCCCTTTACCCACTAGGTATTGATGAAGTAGCTTAGTAATTAAGACCAGGCTCTGCTTTTTAAGGGTTTTTTTGCATAAATATGCTGGGTCAACCACAAACTTGATAAATGTGAAACTTAACATATATGTTTTTGAGATCTTTATCTCTAAGACTAAGACAAAAACATGATTAACAAAATTTCATTCGATACATTTTCTTATCAAAAATTACGTTATATTCGGTAATTTTTACATTTTTCTACTCAACGGGTTAAGTTTTATCTCTAAAATAAATCTCACAGCAAGAAAATATAGTTTATTATCTAAGACTAAGACAAAATTTACCTAACTAAATTATTAGCCTGCCAATAAAATAAATAACTTTTGAGACATACGTCATTTAGTTCCAAGCTAAATTGTGTGTTCAAACAGCGCTCGCGATATTCAACCTTGTTACGCAGGCACTTCAGTGCTTATTGCGGGTAGCGGGTGGCAGAGTGTAGGGTAGGTGGCAGGGGAGTGGGGAGTGGGAAAACGTAACCTTGGAGCCTGGCCTTAATGTTAGTTGTACAATAAGGTAACTAGATGGCGCTACTGTGTACCGCTAGATTATTTGCAAAAATGTTTGTACGCGCGAGGTCTACAGCTCACAGAGCCACTACTATTTATTGTCGCTTTAAGATCACGCCGCTAAACAAAGGATTTGAGATGGCTTGGGTAGAGGCTGGCAGGGGAAATGCACAACACACCCCAACCAGGGTGACAGTGTGGGGCATACCGCCCACATCTATCTATCTATCCCCCATCTATCTTGGAATAGCACATAGAGTACTTTTAGCCTAGAGAAATTACCAAGCCGCAGGCACAGCCAGCTTCCAATAAGAATAAGAGTGTGATGATAAATGTCTTCACTTCACTTATTTTTTTTTGGCATTTGTACCATACCACAATGTACTTTGAAGTTCGGTACCTGCCGGTGTCCTCTCTATGTTCTTGATAACCTTCAAAACACATTAATGGTTTGCATAGCGATGCACAGGTCACGGTAGCCGAATTGGTACAGGCATGTGCTGCGCTGAGGCACAGTATGCGAGTTCGAATCTCGTCCGTGATCCAAATTTTTTCATTATAAAATTATTATATAATTACGTATTCATGAAAATTGGATCAAATTGGTTATAATGATATTTTTGTTTCAGATCACACAGCCTGTGTGTGGAGCGTGGACTGGGGCAAGTGCCTGCTCCAGTACACAGGGCATGCGGGCTCCGTGAACTCGCTTAGGTTCCATCCCAACAGAGACATTGCACTCACTAGTAGCGGCGACAACACGGCGCACGTGTGGCAAGCTGCTGTCAATTGGGACCTGCCAGTAAGTCGACACATTACTACTGCGGCAGTTGTAACTAGACCGTTTGACTGCGCAATGGTTATTTACACGACTGCCCAAAAAAGGAGTGTATCGTTAGAATCCGTACATCATCCAGAGTGACATATTTATTAATTTAATACTATGTTGCACCAAAAAAAAGAAACAAAAGGAGGATTTAATGCATTTTCTACCAGTCATCCACATATGGTACATAGAAGGGATGTAGGCGAGCTTCAAAAATTCATAACAAGAAAACAAGAACAAATTTACTGCGAAAATAGAGAATAATAGTAATATAACTCTACATACTCGTAATCATTATAATATGTAATAGGTAGGTACATATATCTATAAAATCCATTATGGTTACTATTATAATTAGATAATGTTAATTATCTATGTAGATGAAATAGACACATTACTTATTAAAATAAAAAACTATAATAACTATAATTACAATAAATTAGTTAATACATAAATTACATTATAATATAACAATATGAGTGACAAACTTTTATGATGGCAATCATCATCATCATCAGCCTCTATCTGTCCACTGCTGGACGTAGGCCTCTCCTAATGCACGCCACTGAGCTCGGTCTTCAGCTCTCCTCATCCATTTTCTGCCAGCCGCTTTTCGCAGGTCGTCATTCCAAAGTATGGGATGTATGGGAGCGAAAATAATCTTAATGCTCCAAGCCAACCTCACCTGCACGCGATCATCCTGCTGGATAACGAACGAGGCTCTGGCGACCGACAGATGGCGGTATAACCATCCCAAAACAAGCGTAGCCAAATGACAGGCACAGTGACGGCGAGAGTGAGGCTAGTGACGGGCAGCAGCGTCACCGGCGCGAGAAGCTACGCCCTGCGTGGCGAATATGGGCAAAACCTCCAATATGAACGGCACAATTAATGAAGGCAATGTAGACTTGTAATAGTGTTCTCTGACAAGTCGTCTAAAAACATCCTTGGAAGATGCTTCTTGAATATTAGCGGGTAGTTGGTTCCACAGCCGTACTGTAACTACTCCAAAAGAGTTGCCAACAAAGAAAAAGGATGTGGTGTGTTTGGGGATACACAGGCGGAGGGAACACACACGTAGGCTGTTAATTTTTAAGTTGTTTATTCCTGGGCGGTCGTGTTTTTTCTCTTACTTTGATAATGTACTTGTTTAAACATACTTGCATGTATACTTATGAAATTTTTTCTATATTTAGCGCGGTCAATCATCCGAGGAAGAGCTAGAAATCGGCGGCGAAGAGAGTCTCGGCGAAGGCGGTGACCGGCCAGAAGTTCTCCGTACTCCGCTCACCGAGCTCCTCGGCCACCAAGGTGTGGTGGTTGCCGCTGATTGGCTGGCGGGCGGCGATCACGTCATCACCGCGTCTTGGGATAGGACGGCCAACTTGTACGATGTCGAGACTGGGGACTGCTTGCAGATTCTCACTGGTAAGTAGTTGCACACTCCTAAATATTCATATCTTATCTCTTCGGAAATATTTATCTTCTTTCACCAGCAGCAGATTAACAATGAGGTCACTCATTTTCTACTGGAACATCAAATAAAACCGGAGACGATGCTGTTTAATTATGCTGTTTAATATCACTTAATTTGTATACAATTATAATTATACAATTTGAAACTGCTTATTTTAGTTAAAGTATAGTAATTTTAGTAAATTGTAAGCCTACGTATCTTAGGACTTAATTAGGAGGTCTTGTCTGCTCATTCCATCGACCCACCGTGGTCTTGTCTGAAGCAGGGTGGTCGATGGAATGAGCAAAATGTACGAATGTCGATAGAATTATTCGAATTTAAGAATGGAAGTGAGAAAAATATGTGTACTGTGAAATGAGGTTATAATACATAGTTATATATTTAAACGGGACTTAATTGAGCTAATAACTTAATATTTATTTACCTCGACGTTTCGATCAAGTTGCATTGGTCACGAGAAGACTGAAGTAGCGGGTGTCAGCCTCGAGAAGGGTGAGCGTTGTCTCAAATACCCGCATTAGGTTTTGTAAAAATTCTCAATTGTCACGACACACAACACTAACGACATCTGCAGATTTCTTCTGACATAAACC
Organism: Alsophila aescularia; assembly: GCA_946251855.1. Lineage (NCBI taxonomy): Eukaryota > Metazoa > Arthropoda > Insecta > Lepidoptera > Geometridae > Alsophila > Alsophila aescularia. The sequence continues at coordinate 23,083,978 of OX276373.1, read as the reverse complement.
GCAACGCGAACACTTGCTAATCACGGTATTCCAGGACGCAGCCAATTTGAAACCTCCTCCCGATTGAAATTGGGATACTTTTTAATTTCAACCGCTTCACGTACAGACTACAGTCCTGGAGTTAAGTGACGTTCCGTGGAGATGATCTTCGGGTCGTGGAGTTCAATCCAATGATAAGGGCCCGATTCGAGCAAATGCTTAGCGACTGCAGATTTATTCATCTGGCGGTTCTTTACAGCTGCAATGTGTTTGTTGACCCTTTCGACTATAATATGCTTGGTTTGTCCAATGTAGGAACTACCGCAGCTGCAATCTATCTTATTTACGCCAGGTGTTTAAACAGGAATGAAAAATAATGTAATGTTGATGAAAGAGGATGATTTCGTCACATAGTCAAGTCAACCAGTCTATTACAAGATGAAGTATTATTCCGCAGGTCATGACCACGAGCTGACGCACGCCTCCGCCCACCACAGCTCCAGGCTGGTGGTGACCGCGTCTCGTGACACCACATTCCGGCTGTGGGACTTCCGCGAGCCGATACACTCCGTCTCTGTCTTTCAGGGGCACACTGAGTAAGAGAAAAATATAGTTAAATATCATTTCCATGTCATTATTAGCTTTACCCTTTTTATGTCATTATTAGTTTTACCATATTCATAGCTTTACCCCTTTTATGTCATTATTACCTTTACCATATTTATAGCTTTACCCCTTTTATGTCATTATTAGCTTTACCATATTCATAGCTTTACCCTTGTCATGTCCATTGACAACATCCTTTTCATGTCAATATTAACTATTTTTATTTACCGCCCTCCAGCGGCCTGACAAACTCTGACACCAGACGACAGCATTACCTTATACGACAATCAAGCAACTATTTTCTTGCCATGATTATCTTTACCCTTATCGTGTTATTATTAACTTTACCATTCTCATGTCATTATTAATTTTACCTCTACATGTCATTATAATCAACGTCGTTAATCTACTGTAATCCCATTGCTGGGACAGGCTTCCTCTCAGAGAGTGCAAGGGCCATATTCCATCTCACTTGTCCAGTGAGGGCTCTTAGATATAATTCACACACTTCATATGTTGTATAGCTACTAACTCATAGATAAATAGGCGCGGGGCTGCGTCCCCCGCCACCCGCACGCTGACAATAAACCAGTGTTAAAATGGCCATCGAGTAGTTATTGCTCTGCCCCGTCTAAATATTAATCATCAGGTATTCATCTTTATTTTACAGGAGTGTTACCTCAGCTGTTTTCACAAGGGAAGACAAAGTGGTTTCTGGCTCTGATGACCGCTCAGTTAAGGTAAGACTTTTCTCAGTGTCTCAGTGTCAAATATTTAATATTATACATAATAGAGACGAGTTTAGAAACAATTCGAGTTTGTACTCGGTACCTACTCCACAATATCAAAAACCTATGACATATTCTAGTAGTGGTTATAAGTTGGGTTTGAAGCATAACTAAATCCTTGATATTGGAATAAAAACTAACCGCCAAACTAGCTTCATTCACATATGTCAACTCTTCCATAGGTGTGGGACGTCCGCAACATGCGTTCAGCCCTAGCGACCATCAGATCAGACTCGTCTGTGAACCGTGTGGGCGTCAGCAGCGGCGGGCTCATCGCAATCCCGCACGACAACCGCCAAGTGCGCCTGTTCGACCTGCAGGGACAGCGGCTGGCGCGCCTGCCTCGCTCCAGCAGACAGGTATGTAACGTTCAACTGTAGCGACATCAGGTCAGACTCGTCAGTGAACCGCGTGGGCGTCAGCAGCGGCGGGCTCATCGCCATCCCGCACGACGACCGCCAAGTGCGCCTGTTCGACCTGCAGGGACAGCGGCTGGCGCGCCTGCCTCGCTCCAGCAGACAGGTATGTAACGTTCAACTGTAGCGACATCAGGTCAGACTCGTCAGTGAACCGCGTGGGCGTCAGCAGCGGCGGGCTCATCGCAATCCCGCACGACGACCGCCAAGTGCGCCTGTTCGACCTGCAGGGACAGCGGCTGGCGCGCCTGCCTCGCTCCAGCAGACAGGTATGTAACGTTCAACTGTAGCGACATCAGGTCAGACTCGTCAGTGAACCGCGTGGGCGTCAGCAGCGGCGGGCTCATCGCCATCCCGCACGACGACCGCCAAGTGCGCCTGTTCGACCTGCAGGGACAGCGGCTGGCGCGCCTGCCTCGCTCTAGCAGACAGGTATGTAACGTTCAGCTGTAGCATCAGGTCAGACTCGTCAGTGAACCGCGTGGGCATCAGCAGCGGCGGGCTCATTGCCATCCCGTACGACAATCGCCAAGTGCGCCTGTTCGAGCTGCAGGGACAGCGGCTAGCGCGCCTGCCTTGCTCCATCAGACAGGTATGTAACGTTCAGCTGTAGCGACATCAGGTCAGACTCGTCAGTGAACCGCGTGGGCGTCAGCAGCGGCGGGCTCATCGCCATCCCGCACGACAATCGCCAAGTGCGCCTGTTCGAGCTGCAGGGACAGCGGCTCGCGCGTTTGCCTCTTTAACATTTGGAAGTGGATGTATTTAAATCTCCCCATGGTCGACTATCTGATATCTGATCACTCGCCCGTAGATTTGATATCGATGATGTATAACCCTACTAAATATGATTCAACTTACTTCTTGGTGAATTAGACCTCGCAAACCAACATTCAATGATCTGTCTATTCTATAACTATAACCGTTCATCCGCAGGGTCACCGGCGCATGGTAACGTCGGTCGCTTGGGCCGAAGACATATCGTCGAACATCAATTTCTTCAGCTGCGGCTTCGACCGACGCATCCTGGGCTGGTCCATTCAACCGTCTAAAGAGAACTAGATGTAGGGGGACATAAGGAAATAGGTTACGGTGATTACTAGAAAGATAAAAAACGGCGAAGAAAGTTACGAACAAATTGTGAACTAAACCCAAAAACCAAACTGAAAAAATCTATTGTTACGAGTATAATGCTTTGATATACAGCCAACTTTCAGAAGGAGCTTAATTTATAAAGCCGCAATAGCTTTTGATTTCGCTCGTATTTCGACCGCAAGCCGTTATGTACGTGCATCTCGCTCTCTCCTACAACTTATCAATAAGCGGGAATGAGAGGTGTAATGTAGTAATCACAGCATTGCTCCGCGTCGTTTGACATACATCAAGAACATCGGTTATTCGATAAATAATTCTGTTTACTGTATATTATTTCGAATTATTAAGTATGTTATTGTTATATTATTGTGAATACCAACGTGGTTTTGATAAATTTTAAAGGTAAAAACGGGACTTACTTATTAGTTGAATTATTCCAACTGTAGTTTCAACCGCATCCGGTGGTCTTTCTCAAGGTGAGTGCGGAACGCTCGCGAACGTGTCTCGTCTTGCGCCCAAACGATATGTTCTTGTTATGTTTCTTATAACAAAACTAGCTTTCCCGCCCGCGACTTCGTCCACGCGGACTACAGTTTATCGCGAAAAAAAGCATCCTATGTTCTTCTAGGATATTAAAACCAATTCAAATGTAGGTATAGCACCAATGCTCTTGTTTTTTATTGACATACTTGTTATTTCGTTTCCATGGCAACCGTTTCTTACAGCGAGTAATCAACATTTTTGCAGTTTTCCTGTGGAAACTTACAATTTTCCGGGATAAAAAAGTATCCTATGTTTTAATCCAGGGTATAAGCTATCTTCATGCCAAATTTCATCAAAATCCGTCCAGCCGTTAGCACGTGAAAGCTCCCCAAACAAAACAAACAGACAATGTTTCACTTTTATATATTGGTATGGATATTGCACCCATAGCATGTTGTTGCAATCAGTCAACCTTACATAATAATCTATAAAAATAAACTTTATTGTTTTACTTATTATTTTTATCAATCATGTATAACCAACCGTAATTTACACCAATGTTTTTACAATTTCAAGATACTGGCTACCTACCCCTAGAAACGTAGTGGAGGTGTGAGGAAAGAGAAAAGTCGTAAGAGGGAACTAACATAAATATTTTAGTATGGCAACCCAAACCAATCTATTCATCGGTCAATACAACAAGCACAAAATAAAAGTTTATATAATATATCACTATATTATCTAAGAAGCATCTCAATCACAAAATTTGCCATTCGTTACGGAGCACAGACCTCTCGTTGAAGTTCGGGAGTTAAAATAGAAAATGATGGTATATTTTTCAGGTATTTTTTATTGGTGTTGTTTAGTATTATATTTCTATATTATTTTCAGCTATAGGTAGTTCGTCCAATAGTCGTAATTAATTGGGGGGGAAATAAAGGTGACGTTAGTCGTAATCTTAGGTACATTACTGAGCCAGGAATTGGATGTATAACTTAAGGGTTCTGCGGAGAATGAATTTTCCATACAAACGTAATACCGAAATAATTTGTAATTGGAGCTTATTTCCACAGTGTTATGATATTATTCGGATTCGGATATTGGTTATCTATGTTCCCAACTGTATTTTGTTTCCGAAATGCTTATGTATCTAAAACGAATCTATGCAAATATTGCGTTTTCCCTTTTTGTTGATAAATGGAATATTCGCTTATATTTCGGTCAGGTTATATATATCTTGAAAACAAAATATAGTTGGGAACATAAACACTATCCGATTCCGAATAATATCATAACACTGTAAATATGCTCCATTTACAAATGATTTTGGTATTACGTTTGTATGTAAAATTCACCATCCGCTCGGGCTCTTAAATATTTATTGTTGGTAAATTAACTCTATGTTATGTAAGAATTAACAATCTAGCTGTTTATGTAAATTGTATAGAGATAAAGGTGTATTCGACTTATTGTGATTTAGTAGTGGTAGAAATGTTTTCAACTATATCACTAATGAATTTAGATTTTTAACGTAATGAAAGAAAATTTACGGTGAAAAATACAGGTCAGATCGTACATGCGTTTTTTGTCTTGGGCATAAATATGGGATTTTATGGGATACTAGCTTTCCCGCCCGCGACTTTGTCCGCGTGGACTAATGTTTATCGCGAAAAAAACATCCTATGTTCTTCTAGGATATTAAAAACCAATGCAAAAGTATGTATAGCACATCAATGCCCTTGATGTTTTTGACATACTTGTTATTTCGTTTCCACGGCAACCGTTTCTTACAGCGAGTAATCAACATTTTTCCAGTTTTCCTGTGGAAACTTACAATTTTCCGGGATAAAAAGTATCCTATGTTTTAATCCAGGGTATAAGCTATCTTCATTCCAAATATCATCAAAATCCGTCTAGCCGTTATCGCGTGAAAGCTCCCCAAACAAAACAAACAGACAACGTTTCACTTTTATATATTGGTATGGATTATACTAACTCAGGCCTCATTAAAAATGATGCCGAGAGAGTCAAATTATTGTGCTTTGACTAGTACCTTTGAGTAAAAATGAATGCGACATGCATACAGACAGCAGTAGCAACCTAAAAGCCTACAATAATTTCGCTGTGCTTGAAATGGCCTACATAAAACACCACTCCTAGTGTCTAGATAAATGATAATTTAATCAGTGCATTTTCTTTGCTAGAGATCCAATCTCTTATAGTGCCAACAGCCAACACTGCCAACAGCAATAACTACCCTTGTTTAAAAGGGCGAACTAAACCATAGAATATCTATAGTACTAATCTACAAAATTATAGTAGATGCATAGGTACGTTTTTCAATCGCCCATTACGAATGATTATTGGAAACTGTCGTGTGTAATAACTTGTTCTAATGTGTAGCCTTGTGCTTCAGTTTATTTATATTTGTAACATCTGCCTTTTATAATATGTATGGAATAATTGTGATGTGACATATCTTTAGGTAAGCAATGTAACCGTAATACCTAGTCAAAAGGAACGATTGATAAAACCAAAGAAACCACACGTAAACAAATATTTAAAACAAGTGTCACATTTAACTTCAAAAAGCAAGTAAGTTGTCAAAAAGCCTGTAAAAGCTAGTCAAAAGATTTATCAAGACGACATAGTGTAGTACTGAGTCAATACAAAGATGCGGTTTAAGACCACGCACACCTAATTTAAGAATGGATATTTCTACAGAAATGTAAACGTTGATTGAATTTTTCCAATGTTTCGAAGTCAACGTTCAATACAGCACGCAGACAAAAGGGGTTCGACTATGCATCCGCTCTTGTTTTTTTCAGTGGCTCAAAATGTAGCCTGTATAAATACAGGATAGAGAAACAAAAAATATAATGTCCTGAAGTGTTACGCTACAGAGATAATTTGAGGCTAGATAATTATCTCTGCAATGTGTATCTAATTATATAGCAGAATATTTTATTCGTATTATAATAATACAAGATTTATAGAGTGCCGTCCGCAAAATAGAAAAAAAAAATGCTTGTTTGCCAGGATGCCAGGCGCTCTCGAAATAAAAATCTTTATTTTGCCTGACTGACACATTTCCCTGACTGTGCCCATTTTAAAGACTTGTTCAGCAATATTGTGAAAAAAACATTGAAATGGTAACAACAGTTTTGTTATATTATAGTTATAAAACACGTTTTTTCTGAACAATAAAAATATTTGCTCTTTCATGTATGTATGAGAAAAAAATGTAATTTCAAAGCTTATCGCAAATATCCGAAAGTTTTCCCTATTGCTAAGATATCAGTATGCAAAAGTTACATAATGTATGATTTTGCACAATATTAAATGTTTAAATCATGTAACCAAGCTTGTAACATATCATGTTGATATTTTTCTTGTTATCTCAGTATTTTCCCACATAAATTATTGGATTTTATCCACCATTGTTAGCTTTATAATAATTAATGCTATTGTGTTGTGACTTCAAGGAAACAATCGACTCCGTTTAAGTTGGTTGTTGTCTCGAAGTGTTGTGATGTGGTGTCTGCTTCCCTTTTATTCATATCTCAAAAATCATCATAGTAAATAATAGGTATGGTTATGTGTATGGGTAGTTAGTGGTTGTTAAATAATTATCTATAAATGATCTGAATATTTTTGTTATGCCGAATGTGGTATGAAATAAATATACCTACTTAAAATGTTTTTGTGCTTTATTTTTCATTACGAGACATCTGCGCGATCGTTCACCTTGAGATCCTTAGATTATAAAAGAGACCCTACGCTATTGTATTCTCTTTGTTATGGGAAGGTACCTAGATATAGAAACTCGTTGCACGAATCTAAGTGTCAGAGCAGACTTAACGCCCCGCCATGGAACGGCACCGGACCGCCTCGCTTACGGCTGGTTGACGGCTAGGCGTCCACCCGGCTACGGCGGGGCGACGCCTCCCTTACGGCAAGGCGGCCTGGTTCACGTCTAGACCCAGTGTATTCCCAGTAGTCCCGCTATGGTTGTTCAGTATGTTTTTTTGTAGTTAAGATGTTCTGGGCTACTGGGATTGTAATTCCCTAAACTAATGTATCTCAGAAATGATGCACAGAAGAACAAACGTGTAATTTGATAAAAATAGCTAAATTTATATATTATATCCTCTTTTAATTGTACTCATTTCTTTTGTGTGATTTTAATTCATTTTTCAGGCTCCTTTATTTATGCCTTTATTCATTTTAATAAATTAAGCGTTCGCGCATTGTTCACCTGATTGATATTTATTAATGTTTTTTTTTTTTTTTTTTTTTTTTACGAATTGTGACTAAATGAACACAGTAAATGCCGAATCTTACTAAATCTGATTATGTCAATAAGGGTCAAAATCGTGTCATGCCGCTAATATGATCTTATTGATATGAAGTAAGTACAACAAATTTTGTAATACATATTATATTTTTTACTAACGCTGTCCTTTTAAATTTTTATGTACCTTATATTTCCAACACTGGGCGTGGGCGAACAGGCCGCTAGGAGGAAGTGAAGCCCACCAGCCGTAGCCGCGGCGACCGCGAGACGTAAGCGCGGTGACGGCGGGTTGACCACGCGCCATAAGCCTAGAATATTAAATAGTTACAACGTAACGCCAAGGCGAGGCGTTGCCGATCCGGTGCCGGGGCGTTAGGTCTGCTCTGACCTTTAAGATCCCAGAAAAGTCCCAGGCTACAAGTAAAAAATATTTAGAAATATAGTTTGTATGTGCGTACTGCGCTTGTTACTTACCTACACTGTTTAGGTGTATAAGTTTTCCAAAGAAAAATATTGAATTACGGTCGGGAAACGAACCCGCATCATCTATGCCTCTGCCGGCACATGCTTTTACGCCTATTAATCGACTCTTCACCCTACTATATGTATACTCTATGAATGCCTGAAGAGATTGCTGCTTAGCGATAAGTCCGCCTATTATACTATTTTTTATATTGTTTAATGATTTATCTATCTATAGTTAGTATTTATATACCTACTCTATAAACGATGCGCTACATACATACGCTACATGCGTAGACAGAGAAGCCAATAGACACTTGGTTATTGCGTCACTTGTGAGATAGAACGATAGGTGGGTGTGCCCCATATCAAAACTTTTACCCTGATTTCTAGCAATCCCAGATTCATCATTCAAAAATAGGTAAATTTATATATTATATCCTATTTTAATTGTACTCATTTCTTTTGTGTAATTTTGATTCTGATTATTTTATAGACTATTGATGGGTTATAGAGACATTACAGATTTAGAAAAATGTATAGTCAGAAAGAAACATTGAGATTTTGAATAATTCTAGGTGTTGTAGATCGAATATATAAGGGGCTAATGTGGATAAAGGTAATAGAAACTTCAGAAATCTTTTTTTTTTACAATTTCTACAAACACTTTGTATTGAGCATGCTTACAGTATAATAATATACCATAGTCATCCATGGTGGGCCATCCTTAGCTTAAAATAAATAGATTAAATATGGTGTATCATGCATGAAAAATTGTACATACATACTGGTGACTGCACCATTATATACCATGGTCATCATGATGGACCATGATGCTTCATACAATAATTATTTATTTTGGTGCAACATGATCCATTATGGTGACCATGGCCTAAAATAGTGCGTGACAACATAAGAACGCGGTGTCGGGCCAAAAACATTGCAAAAATACGCCCATAATGAAAATCGTTAATTCCAGCTCTCTTCTTGTCTAACTGCAATAAGTTAGACAGGAAGATAGCTGTTCGGTTTCCTTGATAGTGATCAGTTTTTCTTTCTATTATGTTTATGTGTCACACTTTGAATTTCTGCAATCATTTTGTACTCCATTGTACCTTTCAATATTATTAAACTTTTTTAGTACCTACACTAACCAATATTAATCTCGAGACTTTTGGTCCATAAAAGGAACGCTCATTTTTTGTTAATATTAGATTTCCCACCCGCGACTTCGTCCACGCGGATTACAGTTTATCGCGAAAAAAAGCATCCTATGTTCTTCTAGGATATTAAAACCCAATGCAAAAGTGGGTATGGCACCAATACTGTTGTTTTTTTTTTCCAGACTTGTTATATCGTTTCCATGGCAACCGTTCCTTACAGCCAGTAATCAACATTTTCCCGTTTTCCCATGGAAACTTACAATTTTCCGGGATAAACAGTATCCTATATTTTATTCCAGGGTAAAAGCTATCTCTATTCCAAATTTCATCAAAATCCGTCTAGCCATTATCGCATAAAAGCGCCCAAAACAAATAAACAAACAAACAAACAGACAATGTTTCACTGTTATATATTGGTATGGATTATTATTTTTCTTGGACAATGCACATTTTTTCCAAATTCTTTAAGTTTTAATCAAAACTGTCTCTAAAATCCACGGAAGCTCTTCTCACACAGTTTGTTTGTTTGTTTGTCGTATGAGGTAATGCTGGGCCTCAGGTATAAAAGTTTGTCCGGCCGCCCGAGGGCCTGTGACATGGCTCACACAGTTTTTATGTATGTAGCTCTAATGGTTAAGGCATTTAAGTAGTTGTAGGTGCCCTTGCTCTCTCAATAAACTTTCTATACTGTATACATATTAACAACATCGTACAATATTACATTTATATTGAATTTACTATTGAGACAAATGATAACCAATGCAAATAAATCATTTTATTTAAAAAAAAGTGTAGTTTGGGCACAGAATACTAAAATAGTCTAGGGAACATTCATCTCGAATGCAGGCAATACACCAAGGTGAATATTTTTTTCACTAACTATGGTTTGTGGGAGCAACAGCAAGCCACACCGTCAGAGAAATGGGAGCTCAATAAAAAGATCAGCAAGCTAGTGCGACGTGACCTCCGATGCACAAATACACGCCGAATAGAAAAGGCAATTGAGCAAAATCGGAGGTCAAAAGTCTTCGCCCAGCAATTGAGTAGATCCCATCTGACGAAGCTCAAGACCAATAATGGCACAACCGTCGTCTCTAAGCTGGAGATCCTTTCTGAAATTGAAGACTTCTATGGCCGATTGGACGACTCGCATGCTTCTAGACCCGAACCCAGCACAGAGGATTCCCGCGCAATACTGACACGCCACTATACTGATGAACTGCCCGACGTCAGCCTACACGAGATTGAGATGGCGCTCAAACAACTTAAGAATGGAAAGGCCCCTGGTGAGGATGGTATATTTTCGGAGCTCTTGAAAGCGGGGGAAACCTGTACTTCGGGAGCTTCAAGAGTTATTTAGCACCGTCCTTAATAGTGGGAGAACTCCAGGGGCGTGGAGCAGGAGCTTGGTGGTACTCTTCTTTAAATAAGGGCATAAAACCTTTTTAAAGAACTACCGACCTATTTCACTCTGACTGAGCTACGTCTATAAGTTGTTCATCTCTAATCGTCTCGCAAGAAGACTTGACGAATTCCAGCCTCTTGAGCAGGCCGGGTTTTCGCTGAGGATTTAGCATCATAGACCACATACACACGGTGAGGCAGGTTATACAGAAGTCTGAAGAGTACAACCAGCCCCTGTGTCTTGCTTTTGTGGACTATGAGAAGGCCTTTGACTCCGTTGAAACCTGGGCGGTTCTGGAGTCTTTGCAGCCTGTCAAGTGGACTAGCGATACATCGAAGTGCTTATGTTTCTGTATGACGCCGCGACTATGAGTGTCCAAGTACAAAGCCAGCAGACTAAATATATCCAACTGCGCAGGGGACTGAGACAGGGGGATGTTATATCCCGAAACTGTTCACTAATGCCCTGGAAGATATGTTTAAGTCGCTGGATTGGAAAAGAATATGCATTAATATCGATGGCGAGAACATCTCACACTTTGCCGATGATATCGTCCTAATGGCGGAGTCGCTGCAAGACTTGCAAAGTATGCTGACCAACCTAGATGATGATTCTCGACGGATAGGTCTCGGAATGAACATAGATAAGACCAAGATCATGTTCAACGATCTTATTGACCCGGAACCGATTGCAGTTAATGGTGTGCCTCTTGAAGTTGTCCAACAATATGTTTACCTTGGGCAAATATTGCAATTGGGTAAGAACAACTTTGAGAAGGAAGCTAACCGAAGAATTCAGTTGGGTTGGGCAGCATTTGGTAAGCTTCGTCAAGTCTTCTCGTCGTCCATACCACAGTGCCTGAAGACAAAAGTCTTCAATCAGAGCGTCCTACCTGTCATTACCTACGGTGCTGAAACGTGGACACTCACGGTCAAACTAGTCCACAAATTTAAGGTCGCTCAGCGAGCTATGGAGAGATTTATGCTTGGAGTTTCTCTGAAGGACAAGATTCGTAATGAAGATATCCGACGGAGAACCAAGGTAACCGACATAGCTCAAAGGATAAGCAAACTGAAGTGGCAGTGGGCTTGTCACATTTCCCGAAGAACCGATAACCGTTGGGGTAGACGAGTTTTCGAGTGGAGACCACGTTTAGGCAAACGTAGTGTAGGACGCCCTGTGGCCAGGTAGAGTGACGACCTGCGAAAAGCGGCTGGAAGAAAATGGATGAGGAGAGCTGAAGACCGAGCTCAGTGGCGTGCATTAGGAGAGGCCTACGTCCAGAAGTGGACAGATATAGGCTGATGATGATGATGGTTTGGGTTTAGCACAGAGGTGTGCTGATCTTGAATAAACCGGCACGCGACCTTCAACAAAAGATCATATCGTTCTGTCTCATTTCTTCACAAGTCCTATGCATATAAGTTCTTCTCTGTCTTGTATGAGTGCGATGGAAGCTATCTAGTTGTCTGTTGGTTTCTCTGTCTACGGCTACAGGCCACAGCCACAGAACACCATTTCTAGGTACTTAGGCATTCTGTGACCATACTGCTAGGACTAGAGATGGGCTCTGAGTATAAATAGTCAAACAATAAATACTGAGAAGAAAGATATATACGGGTAAATCCATAGAATAACTCGAGGGGTTCGGTTTAAAGATATTTACTGTCTAAAGAAATTACAAAATTTCACTTAAATAAGACAACATTCAAGAAACTTAAATAAATTATGTTATGTAGTGAGCACGCATAAGATTATAACTAAACTTAATCTGTACCTAACTAAATCTGTTACATACGAAACATAAATGCAGATGCAGTAGTTGATGGTTGATGACTAAGTACTTTTCTTAGGAATAGGGTTTTACTGTAACATATATTTTGTATAATTTATTTATTTATTTGCCAGTCTTAAATTAATCTCTATTTAATTTTAGCTTTTCCGTCTTCCATTATCCACTTCATATACAGGTATGCTTCATAAGAAATATCAATTTTGTAAATATGGGAATAAAACAAAATTTTAATAGAATGTTAGGCACGGCAATGTTTGGCAATGACACTTTGTTCCTAATTATTGCAGTAATTGTTTATAACGTAAACCTTAAGTGTTTTTTTTTAAAAATTGATGATATATCTTTTATAGTTTTAGGCAATTTATTATACAATTTAGCTCCTTCATACATCAAATTATTGTGTCCATATTGGGTTCTGGGATATAAGGTTTATAAGCCATATATTTGTTATGTCGTTAAGATGCAGCTAGCAACCATTTATTCATCATTTATTGATTCATTTTTGAAAATAATGTTGTGACGATTTGATACTCTGAAAATAAATCGATTTTGTTTGAAGATTAATCTGTTATCGATTTAAACAGAATTGTCAAGTGTAAGCCTTGTGTTAGGTCTTAAGTAGATCGGTACATATCTCTGAACCATTTTAATATGTTGTCACGAGGCGGTCCTAGGGTTTGTTCCACTAGCCCAGGGACCAAACCTCAGTGGACAACATAAAAGTACAGGAACAATTAGGAGCACTCGGAGATGTTCATAAACAGAGATCTTGCACTCGACTATTCTATTCAGTCTTCTCCCAATTTAATTTATTTGGTAAGAGGGGTACACTCTTGGGGCTCTAGTATTGTTATGATCACAGACTTTTCGTGCTTCAACAATACGGATCAAAACAACCACGAACGAAAGTACTATCATATATATATATAATTAAAGGACTCCAAAAAAATTTGCCAGAACGTGCGTCACTGCATTCGATTTGAAGAGATGAAACTGTTTCGAAATCTACATATTTAACAAGCCGTTTGCTTTGAACATTTTCAAAATTTATTACATTATTGCCACTAACGATACTTCCCAAACCGAATGAAAAACGATCCTATATCCCTACGGAATAAAGACAATTTTCCTATGTCAAATTTAACTGTTCTGTCATCTAAACATGCAAAACGAACAGTGATCGAAGACATTTCAGAACGCTTATTTACAAATGTCCAAAGCGAAAATGTAAAATGTGATCATATTTAGCTATTTTAAGAGTTATTTGCTTCAAAACGAACGGCTGTTTTGTAGTTTGGTTTTGAAAGAAAATATAAATATTCTCTTTGGGCCATCTTTGGGCAAAAAGTTGGTGAAAAGTTACTCAAATAAATACAACAAGAATAGGCGAAATTATTTGTTTTGTGCGATTGTTGTGAGAGCGCGTGCGTTCTTTCTTCGCATTTTTAGCAGTGACATAGCTCAGTTACTGTTAAAAATGGACGAAGTACGGGCGTTTTTCAACAACCCATGCTCGTCGAAGCCCCAAGTGATAAAACTGCGGGCACCCCTCACAGGCGGCATTTATATTTCAAAAGATGATAATCTCAACGAGTTGAGTAGGAAAGTTGAACATCGTCGAGCGGTGGTTCCTAGCGGTACTGACTATGCTCGCGAAGTTATAGATAGAGAAAACGAGCTTTACCTCAAGGTGACCCATTTTTTGTTATACATTTTCTACTCAAGTATTTGTATACCTACTCATTGGCTGCCATCTGAAACTCGGGGCGGCTAAACTGTAGTTACTATACCGTCGATTTTGGGGGGTGGGGAGGGGTGGATAGGGTAAGGGGGAGGTAGGAACCCCCCCTTTGAAGGAAAAGTTGTGTAGCCCCCACTTCCGAGTTTTTTTTTTCATCCTTGTTTTCAAATTTACTTCTGATGGTTGATGTAAGGTGAGGGGTTGAAAGGGGTTAAGGTGAAGGGCTACCCCCTGGTACCCCCCCCCCCAATGTTAGTCAAACTACTGAAATGCGTTTCATAAAAACCCGACAATTCATACAATGAATATATTATATATTACTAAATGTTTCATAAAATAATAGTAGTGACTGCCAGTCAACCGACAATTGTCTAACAAATGTCAATAGAAAAACATTTATGAAACGGCGGTTGCTTAAAAATTACCACAATTTGTAGAATTGTTGTGACAATTGTGACAGCCGAAGCTCTACCCATCACACTACTATGACTGGCATTGTGAAATGCAATATGACTGACAATCATCAGTCCTGTCGTGATTATTTGTCATATGAAATGCAGGTTTGGCGTATTCAACTGAGATTTGTAGTTTTATTATGATTTGTCGCTTTATAAAATAGGGCACAGAGGGTAGCCCTTCACCTCCCTCTTCTACCCCCTACCTTTAATTAATCGCATTAAAAGTAAATTTAAAAGTAAAGAAGGAAAAAAAAGAAAAAAAAACTCGGAAAGAGGGGGCTGCGCCTCTTTTCCTTCAAAGGGGGGGTTCCTACATCCCCCCCCCCACACCCTCCATCCCTCCGCCCCCCCAAAATCGACGGTATAGCAAGTACATTCCTGCCCTCGGGGCTTTCACAAAATGTACTTCTCCAGCCTGTATCTCATGACAAATGTTATTAATACTTACATACCTAGCAAATTTTATAGGATTTATAGATGTTGTACAACAGAAGCAAAGAAGTCAAAATTACCGAAGTGGGAAAGTATCGAAAGTCTGCAAACCAAACTGTATGAAACCTAGTGTCGCCGGTTGGATGTTCAAACAATATACTGGGTTCAACTGCACAAACTTTTACTGTTGATTTTAGGGGAGTAGGGAGTAGAACCCCCCTGAGAGTGGGGGCTAGATTCTTCCCCCTCTGAGATATTTTTTTTTGATATTTTTTTGTATATTTGAATATATTAACCTACCTGGGTGCCATACAAGTGTTAAAACTGATTGATTTCCAATAGCCAAAATATCTCAGAAATACAATATCTCAGTTTTCTTTTTTATGGTCAAAACAATGAATCCTGCTCACTGTTCTTGCACTGATCTTGAACATTCAGCAAAAGAGTGGAGAATAGTTCTCCCATCATACACTTTTGGCAAAAAAATGGAACACAGATTATTTTATTTTTTTACCAGGAGACTATTGATTGCAGTGAATCCGATTCCCAGCATTAAATACCTATTCCCAGAAATATTCTTTCCATTGTTGTGCTGAGCCTGAGCAACTGAATTTCTATAAAAATATTAATCACTGGTGGTTCGCCCGGCTTCAACAATTTTCTTAATTTTAGCATTTTATACCTGTCCTAACATCTATAAAAAGGAAACACCAGTATGTGTAGTTCAAAATCTTTGGCAGCAACGCTTGCGGTGCTTTTTGAAAGACTTATTATTTTGGTTCCACAAAAACATGTCATTCCACACTTTACAGTGAGTAATCAACATTTTTAAAGGCAAAATTTTGATACCTTGAGTTACATTATTGCAACTTTAATAAGGAACAGAAATTATATGAAAAATAATGTGCACCCTGACCCTCGCTACCTGCTGATAATGTAGCTTTCTATAGGTGAAAGAATTTTTAAAATTGGTTCAGTATTTTTTGATTTTATTCATTACAAACAAACATACAAAAAATCAAATCTTTCCTCATTATAACATTAGTGTGGGTAGACCGTCAACTGCTCAAAATGCTCAAAGTAATTTCAGAATCCCATTTAAGAAAAATAATGTCCTTGTTAATCCGTTAATCGTTAATTAACATAGTTATCATTTTGATTAATGGATTAACTTTTAAGTTAACTTTTAAAAATGTTAATGGACACGTTAACTTCCGTTAATATGCAGAAGTCCGTTAATCCAATGCCTCATAGTTACCGGCGTGTCGGGCGGCGCGTGAAACAAAAACAAAACTAGATATATTTTGCCGGCGCGTGCGAGTGAGAAAGAAAACTGTGAAGAGATTTGTTTCGTTT
Source organism: Alsophila aescularia (assembly GCA_946251855.1). Lineage (NCBI taxonomy): Eukaryota > Metazoa > Arthropoda > Insecta > Lepidoptera > Geometridae > Alsophila > Alsophila aescularia. The sequence continues at coordinate 23,067,502 of OX276373.1, read as the reverse complement.
GATCATTTCATTACTTAGCGCCGGTGCTTAGAGTGTCGAGTGTTTTGTTTATTGTTATTATAAATTACTGTCAGTGAGTTTTGTTTGTTGTTATTATAAATTACTGTCAGTGATCATTTGCGTGTTGATAATGATAAAGAAGAGTGCAGTGTAATTTAGGTTGAACGTCTTTTTTTCCACAGGTAAAGACATTTTAACACCAAAACGAGGCTCGCTTTCAGACGAGAACTTCAACATGTTAATGTTCATGAAGGGGAATATGCACCTTATGCCCGACGTTTAAATGACACCTTTGAATTATACAAGTATTTTGTTTTGTTCCTAACCTGTTAACTTCCAGAACCTAAACCAACAGGTTTTATAAGTTCACTAACGCAACAATATAAAGATGCAATTTTACACATATTAACGGATTAACGATTAACTTAAACTTGCGTTAATCCTTCCGAAATGTAATGGTTTAACGAAGCTAACTTTTTTTGTAGCGGATTAACGATTAACGAAGTTAACTATTTGATTAACGGTGCCCGGCTATGCATAAGCATTTTATTATAAAATAAAACTAACAGCTCCATTTCTGTACATCTTTTTTGGAAGCTGTTCTATATTCATACTAAAGCTAAAACTTTTTATTTGTTATTTTTGTCTGTTATTGTCTGTCTATCTGTATCTTGGACGCGCATCACGCCGAAACTACTGAATGAATTCAAATGAAACTTGGCATGATTTGAGTTCATACTACGAGGTAGGACATTGGATACTTTTCATCCCGATAAATTAATAGGTTCCCGCAGGATAGGGGTATTTTATTTGGAGTTGGTATTCATGTTTTACGGTTTTTAAATACTTCCATAGTCCACCTCTAGGATACTCAAGGAATATTCCTCCAAATTTCAAATCCCTAGGTCCACCGGCTTAGGCTGGGCGTTGACAGTCAGTGAGTCTACAAGGGTGGATTGAAAAGTACTCAGCCTAACACAGCTCCATTTAATTCCAAAAATCAAATCTACCCTCATTATTTAGTTCAGTTCAGACTAGTTAATTGTGTGAAGTTCGAAACGTGTGTGATACGTATGTATCACTTAATAGTGATTTTATAAATTTATTAACAAAGCAATCGGACATAATTTCCGCGAATGGAGCAAATCGAGCATCGTGACGTCATTAAGTACCTCCATAAGAAAGCGCTATCATCAAAAGCCATTCATGATGATATGGCTAGTACATTATCTATAATAATAGCACATTTGTTGCGTTTTTTTACCTTAACTTCTAACTTATTTAAATTGTAAGTTTTGTATTGTATAATTTTTAATTGCAAGTTGTGTAATTTAGTTGTTTTTATGTGTAGACCTTTTTATTTTTTTGTGTATGTGTTTGGTTGTACTGTAGTTTGTTTTTTCTTATTATGATTATTTTCTTTATTTTTTTATGCAGTTGTACTGTGTGTATGTGAAACGTGACATCGGCAAACGGCTCCAACGGAAGACCAGCGCTGGTTAACTGCCAGCATTATGCTGAGTTGGGGCCGATTTGTGACATATCATGCAAATTTTTAATTTCTTTGTGCTGTTTTATAATGTACCTACCTACTTGTCACAAATAAACTTTTATTCTATTCTATTCTTCTATTCTATTACGGGATTCTGCTCTGTCATATTCATCCGTCAAAAAATAGATAGCAGAATTTAGAGAGACTGTGAAAGATGAACCCCGCTCTGGAAGGCCTTTGACGTCCACTATGTACTGACGAAAATATTAAAAAAGTACTTGATTTAATAATGAGAGAACGCAGATTAAAAATTAGAGAGACAGCCGAGATTATAGGCATCTGTTATGAACAAACTCGAAACATCATAGTCAACGAGTTAGGTTTCCACAAAGTGTCTGCGAGGTGGGCTCCGCAACTGCTTTCAGTTGAACAAAAAAGTATGCGATTGACTATTTCAAGCGACTGTTTGGAATTATTTAAAGCCTTTGCAGTTGATTTTTTGAATATATATATATATATATATATATTCCAGACTGAGGGTACTTTGAGAACATTTGATTATAAACTACCTATAGATAGAAAAAATTGTTGTCAATTGGTAAATCGAAAATAAAGATCAGCTCTGTACATTAAATGGTGTTTAATCACTATTTCCTGTGGGACATAATAGTTTTGTTACTATGGACGAAACATGGGTTCATTACTGTATACCGGAAACAAAACAACAATCAAAACAGTGGAGAAGACCTGGTTCACCACCCCCTAAAAAGGCTAAGTCGATTTTGTCGGCAAATAAGGTGATGGCTTCAGTATTCTGGGACTCGAAAGGTGTGATTATGATTGATTATCTTGAAAGGGACTCTCAGACTATAAACTATGATTACTACTGCACCTTTCTACGTCGTTTACGAGAGGAAATAAAAGAAAAACGCCGAGGAAAGAACTCAGAAGAATAGTCATGTTTTCACACGTCTGTGCAGACAATGGCTGAAATCCACAACTGTGGCTTTGAACTGTTACCGCATCCGCCTTATTCACCTAGTCTGGCACCATCAATCATCATCAGACTTCTTTCTGTTTCCTAAAGTAAAAAAGCACTTGGGAGGTCAAAGATTTCCGACAAACGAAGAGGTCAAAGCAGCAAAGATGCATATTTTGACTCTAAGGAAGAATCATTATTTTTCAATGATCTAAATGATTGGAAGGGGAGGTGGCAAAAGTGCATTGAACTTGATGTTGATTATGTAGAAAAATATAATTGATTTAGTATGTGTTTATTTCTTGGCTAGGCCGACTACTTTTCAATCCATCCTCGTAGTCACGGTATTGTTTTAAAGACATGAATAAAATAATTTAATAAAACTCATATTTGTTATTCAGCCCAATAGTTAAGGGCATCTATACTTATAATTTTGCAGTAAGTACCAAAAAATCTGCACAAGGAAGAAATAAAAAAAAATAATGGGTACTAAAAATAAGTTAATACTACTGGACAAGAATATAAAATTTTTAAAACTCGTGTTTGTCTGTATGTTTGTTCACGCATCACGTAACTGGTGTACTTGGTATCTCAATCAGAAAAGCTGAAGCCGAGCAATCGTGGGTTTGGTCCTGGGCCCCGCACCAATGAGTTTTCTAAGTTATGTGCTGTTTTCCATCTCTCCGTGCTGAGGGAATTATTGCGGCTGTTATTGATTAATAGCAGTTGTTAAGCCACAGAGGCCCTCTGACACCAGAGGCCAGCACTCATGCGACAAACAAGCAAATTATAAACTAATGTTATCACTGTGAAAATGTATTTGTTTGTGGCCACTCAACACCATAATGGCTGAATTGATTTTGATGATTAATGTTGTCCATCATCTGACACATAAGTCCTGGTGTATGACACATACTTCATTGAAATTTAACACCTTGATAAAGGTTTTTATTGAAGTTATTTATTTATTTAAATGTATGTAGTCACAGATCTTATACTGCTCTTATCTGATTCCACTTAATTTCTTACAGAATGATATGGAGCGTAAGCAGTATGAGAGCATGGCTGGTGGTCTGGAGTCCTTGGAACGCCTCACATCTATTGGTGCCTCCGTGCAGAACTTTGGAGAGCTGACAGAGGAAGCTATGACAGAAGTCTACAGCAAATACTCATTTCAGAGGAAGGAGGATACCAATAACTTGGCTATCAATGAGTTCAAACAGGAAGTAAGAAGAATGCTAACATATTGTTACTAAAATGTCGTAATTACATTGTCAAGTGTTATGGGAAGATATTATGCTTACCTTAGGCCAACAAACAAACCAACTGCTTCGCTCATCTCTGTTGTAAAAAGAAGATGGATCACACTCACACACCTGAAATGAAATACATTTTTTATATAAAAATGTTTGTACAATCTTATAGGACCATTTTAAAAGTAATACCTACTCAACCTATTTTTTGAAATCAAAGCTTTAAGACTGAGGAGGGTTATGTTTTTGGATTGTATGCTTGTTTGTACGTCTATTGGATTCGTCTTAATCACGAGAGTGCTATAAGATACATGAAGTGTCAAGTAATCTAATATGGCGGCTTACAACTGCCACATTGTTTTACCGACGGAACAAAAAAATTGCAAAAACCTAACAAGTGAGGTATCAAAATGAAGGGCTTTAAAATCGGTTGGATAGGGCCATTCCAAAAATATATAATTCTTTTACCTACACTGTAGCATTTGTATTTCAAGCTTCTTACAAAATTTTCAATTTTAGATTATTCAAGTTAAGTACTATAGTCCAATGCAACTATTAGTAAAGTAAAATATGTTACATTAAATTTATACTAGTACTGTATTTACGGGCGGTCAGCTCGCTTTGCGTTCGTTCGCTATCGCGGCTGAAAAGCTAAAACTCGACATAGCTTGTGAGTTGTTTAAAATGTTATTCAATAGTTTAGGATGCAGACGGTTTTTATTTGTAATATCCTTTTCTTGTCTATACTTATTGTTAGGTATTTGGCTTTCGTAAACATAGTGTTAAGTGACAATATGGTTGAAGGTAGGAAATAAAAACCTAGAATGGTACATGGCTCGAAAAATCATGATCTACACTACTCTCATTAGTGATACCCTTCGCCTCATCCAATGAGTGCTGGCTACCTTGCCCATATAGTCGTTCCATCTAGCCAGAGAGCATCTTACCCTACCCTGTTGCCACTGGAAAAATATCACCACCAAATACTACAACTTCACAACCAAGCAAATAACTAACATCACAATTACAGATCCTCGACCGCATTCGCGGGTTTTCCGTGGTGATCATAGAAGGTCCCACAGGCTGTGGTAAGACCACCCAGGTCCCGCAGTGGATCCTCGACGACTGCTACCAGAACCACAGACCGTGCAAGATAATAGTCACCCAGCCGAGGCGGATCGCCGCGATTTCTATATCTAAACGGGTGGCACAGGAGCGCGGCTGGGACGTTGGCGGACTGGTCGGATATCAGGTAAGGGATAACTATTAGAAGTAGACATGCAACCGATATCCAACAACTATCCGGTCACTTTAGTTAATATCCGGTGTCCGCTGGAATAGTAGGCATCATCTGATAGAAAGAAGAAGAAAAAAAACCCATTCAACACACACACACAAAAAAATATTACAAATAATTACAATGATTGAGTACAATAGAAAAGGAAAAACAAAGAAAAGGTAAATGTAAATAGTAAAAATGGTGCTGAATGGGCCTTCTTAACTCAGCATTAGGCTGTTTGCCGAACGCACGCCGCGCTGGTTTTTAGCTAAATCCCAGAGGAGGCGGAAAAAAGATATCAGACAAGAATAAATATAAAAAATGAAATAAAATATGAACACATTTATTAATACACTAGCTGATGCCCGCGGCTTCGCACGCGTGTCCATTTCTGTAGGTTAAAAGTACTCTTTGTGCTATTCCAGGACATAAAATACCAATATACCAACAATTCATCAAAAATTCCATCAGCCGTCAAACATATTATTATCGATTTCTCGGCTTCTACTCATCGGATTGAGATATAAAGTACCCCAGCTTTTAAGTCAAAACATAAGCTACCCAACAGTGAAAACAGCATCGCAATCGGTACAATAGTTTTTTCGTTATGCGCGAACAAACATACAGACACGAATCTTTAAAATGTTATATTCTTGTTCAGTAGCTTATTTTATGTACCTAGATCATTTCTTTTTAAATTATTTTCTTTGTACAGACTTTTTCGTTCTTATTGCTGTATTATAAGTATATCTATACATATAGGATCAGAGTCAGTAAAAAAAGTTACAACAAAGACAAATTTTGTTGTGATAGATAAAAATTTAGTTTTTGACGTTAGAAGGCAAACATATTTCTATTATTTATAAACACGGACAGCCTAATTTTAGGACTTGTGGTACCTACCCCTGCGATTGTGCCGGAGTTGCCTTGGCCAAAAGATACGGCATGTTTGGGGCCTATGCATAGTTGCATACCTGCATTACGCCGCCGGTGCGGATGTATGTTAGAACTTGAACACTCCCACGCGTCTGCCCGGAAGTCCCGCGGACGGTTATCCGGCTATCCGCCCGTCCTGTTCACCGGATATCCGCGAAACCATTATCTGTTGATTATCTAATTAAAAGGGTAAACAAAGGTACGAAATGCTGATACTGACCACTTTATCTTATTCGGGATCCTCATATCATATATATCATCAATATTTAGAACCAGCTGTACCCGCAGCATTGCCTGCGTGGTGCCAAATCATTTAAAAGTAGCCCATACGTTTAAAAGTATACCAAGGAACCCAGTTTTTAAGTTAAAACCTAAGCTATCCAACTGTAAAAACCGCATCGCAATCGGTCCAGTAGTTTTTACGAATTCTTGTTCAATTTTCAGCACACTAGATATTTTCTAAGCACACTAGAAATAAAAAATAAATAAAATGTAAATATTTTCAATTATGTTCATTGTACGGACTTTTTCGTACTTATCGCTTTATTATAAGTATAGATAAAGAAGTAAGCAACAAAAAGTCTGCAATGAAGATACCAAAAAAATAAGTTTTTTTTACATCGTGTCTGTTTGTATGTTCGCGCATTACGTAAAAACTACAGGACCGATTGCGAGGCAGTTTTCACTCTTGGATAGCTTAAGGTTTGACTCAAATACTGGTGTACTTGGTATCTCAATCCGAAGAGTAGGAGCCGAGCAATCAACAAAAAAAAAAAAGGCTAAACAAATTTTTATGAAATGTTTTATATTATTTTCTAGGTACTTTTGGTCCTGGAATAACACATAGCTTAAAGTAATGAGCACGGGGCAAAGCCGGCACAGCTAGTTCTAACTATGTGAACTTGTGTTACAGGTCGGTTTGGAGAACAGGACTTCTGGAGACACACGCATTATGTATGCCACTACCGGCATCCTGCTACAAAAACTGGGTAAATAGCGTCTCCTCTGAGTTACAATGTTTGTTTACATTTTGATTAAATTCCGCTTATTCATTATACATTCGGGAACAGTAATGCGCCGTTATGCACCTCACGGGAAGCGAAATTTTGATGACGACAGGTATTCATTAGGCAGCGTCTAGTGTTTTCTATTACGATACAACAATAAGACGTAAGAAACCTGATCTATATCTAAACTTAAAATAAAGCAGGAAGTTATTTAGGTCTGCTTACCTCTTGCGGGCCATCCGGGACGTATGTCCCGAAGCGTGATATGCCTAAGACCACGCGCGTGAAACATCGGCCTTGGACTAGTAAACTACTGGACCGTTTTAAATGCGGGTTTCACTGTCAGATAGCTTAGGTTTGACTTAAAATCTGTACGAGTAGAAGATCGATAAAAAACTATCGACGGCTGAACATATTTTGATGAACTGCAGTATATTGTACTTTATATGCACTTTTTCTCCTGGAATGACCCATACGTTACTTTAGAAAAAAAACAAAGGGTAGCACTCCACCACGTGAGGCAAGAAGTCGCCCGACATCTCTAGCGATACGTGTCTCGGGACATTTGTGTGAATACAAGGCTTAAATCTATTTCTGTTTCCTTTTCAGTGGCCGCAAAGACTATGAATGAATACTCACACATAATCCTGGACGAGGTCCACGAGCGAGGACAGGATATGGACTTCCTGCTACTCGTTGTGAAAAAGCTCTTGTTCACAGTCTCGCCTAATGTCAAGGTAATATTTTTAGACTAAATATTAACTAACACTATCGAATATGATACCTTCACTGTGTTCTTCAAGCTGTGAAAGAGAAGGATTACAGATATTTGCAAATATTCGTGTGAACCATATTTATATGTCACCAGATTATTGTAAGAACCGATAATGACAATCTCACGGATTCTAATTCGACGATCGAATATTACCGACCAATCAATGTACAGTTCTACAGTTTATCCGATTTCTACGATTCTATCGCCACCGTGAAATTGTGAACCTGCCCTTCTTTGGTCAGACTCGTGTTTATCACCATAGATTTACATATTAAACAGTCAGTCAATTGCAAATGATCTCGAGATCATTCACATCGACATGATCTCAAGAACTAAAATTGATTGTGAATTAGTAAACGGGCTCTCGCCAGAACTATCACATCGTCGTCCCTTCCCTCCACTCGCACACTCGAACTTCACTCCGCTTATTAGGACGTCGCCGGCTCGCTTCGCACGCCACCTTGCTACGTTCAGGCCTCTTGCGCTCATTTCTCTCAGGAACTCCTTGCGAGCTTCTGGCTCCGCGTTTTGGAATTGCACCCGGGGGTAGGGCAAAGTCGGACAACGTGGGGGTCGGGCTGCTGCGATTTTGTTTCGTGCGCTTCTATTTAATTTGTAGCTCTGGTGACAAACCAAGACCGACCAATCAGGAGATAGTATCGTTAAAATTTCGTAATATTGTAAAACTGCGTACTGATTGGTCCTTCAGCTACAGAATAGCATGTCCATACACGATTATTCGTTATATATGATTAAACTTGGCACAGTCATAGTTTATATAATGGGTAAAAATTGAGGATACTTTTTATCCCGAAAAATAAGGTTTTCCTGCGGGATAATGTCCAAAATTCTGTAAATTGAAGATATTATGTAAATATTTTTTTGAGGCCGTTGTATATTCAATACTAAAGCCAGCACAGTATTTCTTTAATTTTTGTCTGTCTGCCTGTCTGTCTGTACCCTGGCAGCGCACCACGCTGAAAATAGTCATTGAATTCGAATGAATTTTGGTATAATTTGAGTTCATACTTCGAGGTAGGACATTGGATATTTTTCATCCCAAAAAAATTAAGTGTTCCTGCAGGATAGGAGTGGAAAATTATTTAAAAAAACACGTCGCAAGCTGAAACTATTGGACGGATGTTGATGCAACTTGGCACAGACATAATTTATAAGAGAAAATTATGGATACCTTATGTCCCGAAAAAATAAAGGGTTCCTGTGGGATATGGGTCCAAATTCTGTACATTAAAGATATAGTGTTTTTTTTTTGGAAGTTACTCTATATTCCATAATGAATCCTAAGCTGTATGTTTTGTCTGTATCTTAGCCGCGCATCATGCCGCTGGAACTATTGGATGAATTCAAATGAAACTTGGTATGATTTGAGTTCATACTACGAGGTAGGACATAGGACACTTTACATGTCGAAAAATTTATGGGTTCTCGCAGGATAGGGGTTGAAACTTATATAAAAGAACACGTACCACGCTGAAACTAATGGACGGGTTTTGATGCAACTTGATACTGTCTCAAGATTTATGATGGGTTAAAATTGAGGACACGTTCTATCCCGAAAAAGTAATGAGTTTCTGCGGGATATGGGTCCAAAGTTATGTTAATATTTAAGTAATAAAAAGTTCTCTATATTCGATACTGAAGCCAAACTGTTTTACTTTTTTTTTTTTTTTTTTTCTAAATGTTTGTCCGTATCTTGACCGCGCATCGCACCCAAACTACTACATGAATTCAAATGAAACAAATGCTCTTTGTTGCTTAAAAAAGGTATTGAACACCTTTTTTATTGTTTTCGTGTCTTTCTTTCTGTTTGTCTGTATGTTTGTTTGTTCACGCATCACGTAAAAACTACTGGACCGATTGCAATGCGGTTTTCATTGTTAGATAGCTTAGGGTTTGATTTAAATCTGGTGTAATTGGTATCTCAATCCGGTGAGTTAAAAGCCGAGCAATTGATAAAAGTATTTTTGACGGCTGAAGAAATTTTGTTCATTTCAGGACCAATATACCAACATTTGTTGGTATATTGTTCCTTGAATAGCACATTATGGTACTTTGAACCTAAAGAAAAGACCACGCGTGCGAAGCCGCGGGTACAGCTAGTTTACAAAAAAATCTTTGACTTTTATTATACAGAAGACAGAAGACTGTAAACAGCCCCTGTGCCTAGCGTTCTATGAGAAAGCCTTTGACTCTATCGAGACTTGGTCTTTTTTGGAATCCCTGCAACGATGCCAAGTCGACTGGCGGTATATCCAAGTGTTGAGATGTATGTATGATGGCCAGCAGACTAAACATATCCTCTGCGTCTAGGTTAAGGACAAGGGAACGATATGTTTCCGAAATTGTTCTCAAATGCATTGGAGGATAGGTTTAAGACTCTGGACTTGGAAGGATGTGGCATTAACAAAAGCTACTTAATGATGTGGCATTAACGGTCAGTACATCTCACACTTGAGATTCGCGGATGGCATCGTCATTGTGTCAGAAACGTTGCTAAAATTGCAAGGCTAGCTGATTTGTCTCAACGCATTGGTCTCCGGATGACCTTGGACAAAACCAAGGTTATATTCAACGAACATCTTATTCCGAAACCAATTGTTGTTAACGGAACCGCTCTCGAAGTTGTTCAGGGGTATGTTTATCTGGGACAAACTTTGCAACTAGGTAAAAACAACATCGAGAGTAAGACCCGCAGAAGAATACATCTGGGCTGGGCAGCATTTGCGAAACTTCGTCGAGTCTTCTCGTCACTAATACCGCAAATTTTGAATACAAAAGTCTTCAACCAGTGCGTCCTACCTGTTATGACATACGGAGCTGCGTCGTGGGCACTCACGGTACGACTACTCCACCAATTTAAGGTCGCTCAGCGGGCTATGGAAAGGTCTATGCTCGGAGTTTCTCTGAAAGATCGTATCCGGAATGAGGTGATCCGGCAGAGAACCAAAGTTGTCGACATAGCCCTTAGGATTAGTAAGCTGAAGTGGCAGTTAGCTGGTTATATCTGTCAAACGACTGATAACCGTTGGGGTAGATGTGTTCTTGAGTGGAGACCGCGACTTAGTAAACGTAGTGTATGGCGCCCTCCAGCTAGGTGGAGCGACGATATCCGCAAAGTGGCTGACAGCAGTTGGAAGAGAAGAGCCAAAGATCGGGCTCAATGGAGTGTTTTGAGAGAGGCGTATGTCCAGCAGTGGACTGACACGGGCTGATTATGATGAAAGGGGACATATCAAGCAAATGCCAAAAAATGGTGGCAAAAATTCGTCACATACAAATATGTGCATTGTCTTTTGCTCTGAGTTCTCGTTCCCTATCCCAGATCCTGATCCCTCACTATAAATGTATGTGTGATTGTACGTGTTATAATTGTAGGTAGTGCTAATGTCGGCCACATTCAACACCAAGATGTTTGCGGATTACTTCTCGATACCGAACCCCCGCGGCCTCTCGAACTCGTCCTGCATCAAGGTGTACAACAAGGAGCCCATGTTCACCGTCAAGACCTTCTACTTGAACCATTTGAACAAGTTCGGCTCGGTAAGTAAAGCTTCAACAGCGGCTTACTGAGAAAGCTATTCTTATTTCGAAGTCCTTGGATTTGTAATGTGTTTTTTTATTTTAGCATTAACACCTGCTTAGCTAAAACATATCTAATAATTTTCTATTGTTACGCCGGTCGTTTCTTAGAAAAACAGTAGGTACTAAAATGACGCAATACCTACATTTAAAGGAACATTCTGGAACACACTAGTAGAGCGTAGGTACCTACAGAAGATTCCAGAGCGCACGGTAGGTATATACCAACGGGCGCGGTAAATAAAGGTGTTCATTTTTGGTGTAATTAGCGTACAATTATTTTATCCGAACCCCAGCTCGTAACACTATTATCTATATATAAATATAAAACGCAGTAGTCTATATATAAAGCAGTAAGTACAAAAAAAGTATCTACAAAGAAAATAATAAAAAAAAATTGCTGTGTTAAAACATTCTACTGAACAAGAAAATAACATTTTTTTAAGTCGTATCTTTCTGTTTGTCTGTATGTTTGTTCGCGCATCACGTAAAAACTACTGGACCGAATGCGATGCGATTCACTGTTGGATAGCTTGGAGTTTGACTTAAAAACTGATATACTTGGTATCTCAAACCGATGATTAGAAACTGAGCAATCGATAAAAACTTTTTGACGGTTGTTTTTTTTTTTTTTGTAGGTCTTGAAATAGTACATAGTCTTTTTAACCTAGGCGAAGGTTCGTAAGAACGTAATCTTGCTCTAATAATATGAGACAACTAACTTTCCAATGTAAGGTCGGAGCCACGGACCCGAACTTTCCGTAGATCTGTCCCTTTCTGTTGCTCGTAGAGGTCGTTCGGCCGCACGCTTACGCATCAAGATTCCGGCCGCCATCAGTGCTTTTCGTTCTAGCGAACGACACTTTTGGGCGACAGAAAGGGATAGAGCTACAGAGAAATACGGTTCCAGGCGGACCTTCAAAATATGTGAAACAGCTCTTAAGTAACAAACTATCTTTTCTTAGATTCTCCAACAATGCATACCAAAAACTGGTGAGCCGAGCATCCTTACAGAAATGCACCACCTAGTGGTGAAACTGGTGAACGCGTTCGAGCAGATCGATAAACAGGAGGACAGCTACACGGACCGGAGCGAGGCTGACTTACCGTCCGTGCTGATATTCCTGCCGGGAATCAACGAGATTGAGGAGCTGTACAACTGTCTCAATGATACTAAATTACGGTAAGATTTTTATTTATCATTCTAGCACTTTATTTCATCTCATCTTCATTAATATTATCAATCAATACATAATGTAAAACAAAGTCGCTTTCCGCGTCTGTCTATCTGTCTGTCTGTTTGGCCGTTAACTCCACCTAAACCACAAAACGGATTTTGATGCGGTTTTCACCATCAGTTAGATAATTTTTCACGGAAGGTTTATACATATAATACGAACATATAACGCGCATACGAACGCGTTTTAAAAAAAAATGAATTCGCTGGAATGAAATGATTTAAAAATTGATTTTTGAAAAAGGGAAATTTGTCACTACGTAGCAAAAACTATCCTTAGCAGAATTTACGCGTCAGAGGGTGGAGTGGAGGGAGACTAAAGTACCATTTCTAGGACTGAATATACTTGCAAACAATAAATGATGATCTATTAGGTTTGTATGCATATGCTGCACTAATACATGCAGAGGGGAGGTATAAAAGTGCGAAGCCGGCGCGGGTCGCTAGTAAAGATATAAAGATGGTTGTTTGTATTATACGCCTATGCGCCAGATCTGTCATCCTATGTTCATTGTTTATAAGTTATACTCAATTTTCTTTACTACACTGTTAGCTTTCGTCCTACTACAGTACAGCACTGTCGAAACACTAGAGTACTACAGTACCTCTTACTTTGGTTATTTTTCATTTAAAACCCCGACCAAATATAGTTTATAAACGTTTTCCAATTATCTAAACCCCACATAAAAGTTTCTTGGTGCCACAGATCTCCTTGATTCAGGTATTCATATGTTAACCGTCAGACCCGCGAACGATTTTGCGGGGAAATGTGGAGCGGGCTTTGGAGCAAGGAAAAGTACCCAAACGTTGGCACCCCTCCCAAATATAGGCACGTCGCACAACAACGGATATTAAGACTAAAGCCATATTGTTAGGTATTTTAAGAAATAAAGCAGTGTGGCAGGTTTATTTACTCTCGTCGTCACAACACTTGATCTACTAAATATGGCTCAGTCTTAATTTTCGATGAAGACAATATTTTGGAGGTGCCCAACGTTAGGACATCTTCCCCTAAAACAGTAATTCTATGTCGGAGGTTAAAATGTCAACATGTTGTTTGATAGAACCCAGTTAGCCGACGCAGAGTGTGCGCGCTACAACTGGTGGGTGCTGCCGCTACACTCGACGATCACGGCGGACGAGCAAGTGCCCGTGTTCCAGCGAGCGCCGCCAGGACACAGGAAGATCATACTCGCCACCAACATCGCTGAGAGCTCCATAACTGTGCCCGACATCAAGTATGGTTAGTGTTGAACTGTTGTCCAGTTAGCCGAGGCAGAGTGCGCGCGCTACAACTGGTGGGTGCTGCCACTACACTCGACGATCACGACGGACGAGCAAGTGCGCGTGATACCTAAAAAAATATTATTATTTTTAACTTTTTAGTTTCTCTTATATATATTTGGAATGGTCTTTTAAATAATTTCATTTTGATACTTCACTCTATAGTTTTTAAATTTTTTGTTACTTTGATATACAATATGGCAGCTGTGTGACGAGGTCCAAACCTCTTTCATAATAATACTCTTTTCATAATCCATTTCTTTTCATTTTGATTTTCATTATCGATTCCAAATACAAATATCCTGTCATTCATATTGATTTTTGGTAAAAAATAGAATAATATTCCACTTTAGTGCTTTCATTGATTTAATTTGCAAAATATATCTTTCGTCCTTCCTTCGCTAACATTAATATAAAAAATCTGAAAGTCTGCTGCTCTGGTTTGAGGAACATCGTTGAGTTGCAGCGCCCGATCGCGTTGCACTCGATGAACGGCTTCGCGCGGAACTCTTTTAGACAAGAGCCGGACAATATCAGACTCTGGCCTGCCGAGTCTGCTCCCGCCGTGTGCTAGAATCGAGCGGAAGGAAGTTCCTGTAATTCTGTGTCACTGAGGTTTGTGTCCTGGAATAGTGGGAGCAACCCAAACCAGGGGACCGCCTCGCGACACTGGCGCCCTCAACGTGTCCGTACCCAGCCTGCTCTACCTGCCTACAAGTTCCCGATTTCTTCGTGTTTTTTTTTTTTTATCAGTGTTCAATTTTTAAGTCGCCCCACAAAATTCTAAAAGGCACTAGGCCATCTTGATTTAAATTTGGATTGGAAATATTTGGCAAACCCAGAACAGTTTTTTATACTCAAGTGTATTTTATATTTGCATTCCAGTCATTCATGTAAGTAAGACATTTTCATTAATACGTACTTTATTCCAAATTTCACTACCGGCCTACCTAGTTCCAAATTACTCTAAACTTTAAACGCGTAGTTACATTAACGCTATTTTTTTTAATATATTTTTAAAGCGTTACTAACGCACTAAACGCACTAAACGCACGTTACCTACATAGTAAACACTTAGTTTTATTTGCTGGTCTCATATTAAATAAAAATGGACCCTGCGCATCTAAATAAACCAGAATTGATCTATGAATTAAAATGTAGAAATGCTGAAGTTCATACAACAGATACTGCAGAAAATTTACGTTCAAGGTTATCGACCTTACTTGACAGCTCGAATACACAAGATTTTCAAAGTCCGTATACATTTGAACAGGATATAATCGAAATTCAAAAATGTCTAACCATTATTTCTGCACGTTTAATAGCTTACCCGGTACGAAAGGAGAAGAATGCGTCCTATATTCTGCACATTAAAAATAGATTAAATAACATGGATATTACCACCGAACTTACGACAGTACAACTAGAAACATTTAAAAATGTTTCAGAGAATTTCTTCGATTTACAAAAACGTTTCGAAACATTAGAAAATCCTAGCTGCTCTTCTACAAAAAATTCTTCTACACACGATCATTTTCCAGAACAACAAACTCAATTACCATATTTTGACCTACTGACACAAAAGCTACAAAATATTTTGATCAACAGATCAAGTCACGAAATTAAACGGTTTATTTACAAGGGGGATAGTTGTCCAAAAGATTTTCTTGAAAAAGTAGAGGAATTCGCAGTTGCTCGAAATATTTCACATACTGAACTATACAATCATATATACGATATTCTGAAAGGAACTCCTTTAGATTGGTTTCGAGCTCACAAACAAACAATCCCGGATTGGGAATCTTTTAAAATTACATTACTAAATGAATTTGAAATTACAGACTACGACTATAAACTGCGTAAAATCATAGATGCTCGCAAACAAAAATCAAATGAGCGTGTGATTTGTTATTTTACCGAATTAGAATCATTATTTGCAAAATTACGTGAGCCTATTTCAGAAAAAGCTAAGATTGATATTCTTAGGCGTAACTTGCGACCCGAATTCGGTCAAAGGTTATCTCCAAACGATCTCGACTCGGTCGCAACATTATTAAAATCGTGTAAATGGTACGAAAGTTGAATTGAAATTTCCAACTCTGATACCCCTTCCACATTACAAGACTTAGCGAAGCCTTCGACTTCTAATACCCAACACAAAGTCACTGCTACACCTAACATACCACATTATCCGTACAATACCTTACAACAACCACTTGTGCAAACACACCCTTACCCTCAACCTTACCCTGTACATTCAATTGCTGCAGATTCTAAGAAAACTGCACTACCTATATTTTGCCCTCGCTGTCGAAACGACAGTCATGCTTTATGTCAATGTCCCTACAGACATAAAGTTTGTTTTCGTTGCGGTAAAAAAGACGTAATTTTTACCAATTGCCCTGTATGTACAAAAAATTCAAAAAACTAATTAGAGAGGAACTAGAAACACAAAATTGTAATACTAACAATAACTTTGATCAAAATGATTGGAACAATTGGCTTAAAACTATTTCAATATTTTTCAAAACATACAACGTTTCTACACTCCTCTTTGATAATACATCGGACACTGAACGTCCATACCTTAGAGTAAATGTTGGGAATTTAACCCTTAACGGTTTGCTGGATAGTGGCAGTGCCATTACAATTTTAGGTAATAACTCACATAAATTATTACTTGAACGTGGTTTGGAACTACAACGTGACCAAATTATCAAAGGTTCTGTTGCTAATGGTCAAACAATCAATTCAATTGGTACTATTAAGCTTCCAACTTTATTTAAAAATAAGTTTGCTATAATTACTGCCCATGTAATACCCGCTGTTACTCAACCTTTCATATTAGGTATCGATTTTTGGAAAACTTTTAAGCTGGCTCCAGACATACTTAATACGGTCAGTATGCTCAAGAGTTCAGATACTCCCATGTTTATCATCAATAATAATGATACTTACTTACAGTCTTATGACAGACTTACAGATACACAATTGATTCTTGCTAATGCAGTCGTAGAACAATTTCGTAATATTTCTACTGACGTACTTCCTTTAGGAAGAACAAACCTTATTGAACACTGTATTGATACAGGTGACCACCCACCTATTCGTCAACGTTGCTATCGATTATCACCTGAAAAACAGAAAGCTCTTCGAGCAGAAGTTGATAAAATGCTAGAACTTGATGTTATAGAGCCTTGTGAAAGCCCATGGCTAAATCCTGTAATTATTACCCCTAAGAAAGATGGTACTTGGAGATTTTGCGTCGACAGTCGTAAGCTTAACGACATAACTAGAAAAGATGCTTATAAATTACCATTCATATCAGACATTATAGATAACCTTAAAGATTCTAAATATCTGAGTTCAATTGACATTGCTAAAGCTTTTTGGGAAGTGCCTTTACGTTTAGAAGACAGACCTAAGACTGCTTTTCACGTTCCAGGTCGTGGATCTTTTCAATTTAAGGTTATGCCTTTTGGTCTTACTAACGCACCAGCTACGCAACAAAGATTCATTGATAATCTTCTTTCTGATGAGTCTAATAACGACTCTCTTTTTTATTATTTGGATGATATAATAATAGCCACAAAAACGTACGAGGAACACGTACGTTTGCTTAATAAATTACACGCAAAACTTTCAAAAGCAGGTATAACAGTAAATTTTCCAAAATGTGCATTTTTCCGAAATGAACTTAAATACCTAGGCTACGTAATTGATGATCAAGGTCTCCACACAGACCCTGATAAAGTCAAAGCAATCTTAGAAATACCAGCACCCAGGTCTGCTCGCGAGGTGAAAAAGTTTCTCGGTACAGCTAGTTGGTATAGACGCTTTGTACCCAATCTTAGCACATTAGCTGCTCCCCTCACTAAACTTACGTCTACCAGTAAGAAAGCTCCCGCTTTCAAGTGGACTTCTGAAGCTGATAAAGCTTTTAATAAAATCAAACAAGCTTTAATATCAACTCCTATTCTAACTTGCCCTGACTTTTCTAAACCCTTTGCTGTTCATTGCGACGCATCCGCTTTTGGACTTGGAGCAATGCTTACCCAAGACTTCGATGGAGTTGAAAAACCCATAGCTTACATGAGCAAATTACTTACAGGTCCCCAAAGAAACTATTCTATCACTGAACGTGAACTCTTAAGCGTTATAACAGCATTAGAGTATTGGCGTTGCTATCTAGACAATGGTCAAAAGTTTACTATCTATACCGATCATTCTGCACTTCAATGGTTCTTACACTTAGATAATCCTACAGGTAGACTTGCCCGTTGGAGTATACGCTTATCAATGTTTAATTTTGACATTAAATATAAACGTGGCAAGGAACATTTGGTCCCAGATACATTATCTCGTATTAAACCAATTAATGTGATTAATTATGATCCAATACAGACTTCTGATTCGTGGTACACTTCTGTATACTCCAAGTGTAGCACAAATCCCACATCAACTCCTGATTATATGATACGACACAATAAACTCTACAGGTACACCCGTTCTAATACCCTCATAAACTCAGAATTAAGTTGGAAAGAAGTAATCCCATCTGAATTTCGTACAGCTATTATCGACGAAAACCATTCGTTACCAACAGCAGCTCATTTTGGCACTTTCAAAACATACCATCGTATTAAAGAAAAATACTTCTGGCCAGGAATGTACAAAGACATTGCCAGCCATATTTCTAAATGTGAAACATGCCTCGCTTATAAGCATCAGAATCAAAATACCATTGGTCTGATGGGTAAACCCAAGAACTGTTCTCGTCCTTTCCAATGCATATCTATTGATATTGTTGGTCCACTTCCAATGACACGTAAACTTAATAGATTTATTTTTGTAGTCACATGTTGTTTTTCCAAATATTGTCTTATATTCCCCATGAAGCGAGCTACCTCTTCTGTAATCAAACATATACTTGAGAACTTAGTTTTTATGGTTTATGGTATTCCAGAGACCATAATCCTAGATAATGGCCCTCAACTAATTAGTCATGAACTCCGGGATTTATTTCAATATTACAACATACCAAAAATTCATTACACCCCCCGTTACTGTCCGCAAGTCAATACTGTTGAACGTTACAACAAAACAATTATAACAGCAGTTGCTTCTTTTGTTGATAATGACCATCGTACTTGGGATTTATATTTAAATCAAATCCAATTTGCCATAAATTCAGCTGTTAATGAAACTACTAAATTCACACCAGCTTTCTTAGTATTTGGTCGCGAACTTGTAACATGTGGTTCTGTATATAATGCTTTGGATCTAAGTGAAGAATTGATTTTTGCTCCACGCGATGAGTACGCTGACAACATAGGTCAGTTAAGCCCTTTATTTGCTGAAGTTCAAGCACGTTTATTTCGCGCTCATGAAACTAACGCAAAATATTATAATAAACATCATCAACACCTTGAATTTAGCCAAGGTGATATTATATGGAAACGTAATTATCCCATAAGTTCAGCAGGCAAGTATTTTTCAGCTAAATTAGCTCGTAAATTTGTAAAATGTATTATAGCAGCTAAAATTTCACCACTAATTTACGACCTCAGTGATTTATCTGGTAATCCCTTAGGCCGTTGGCATGTCAAAGACATTAAACCTATACCACGTACGTCTTAACCTTAACCACCACTTCTCTACTTACATACTTTATTATAATTATGTACTATGAAAGTTACGTTGCTTTCATATTCCTGTATCTTACCATATATTTAAATATCTACTTATGACCATTGTAGGTTCCCTACTTACAAATAACCTTGTATTTATGTTGTAAATAATGTAATTTTAATATAATTTCCCTTTACGGAGTAATGTCCACATTTCTAGCCTTTTTTTTTTATTCACTTCATTAACTTTTCGGATTCATTATGAATATTGACTTCAAGTCCCTACGTATTGCTATTCAGTGCTATTTTACTTACTACATACTTTAATTATTTGGTACTTATGGTAGCTAATACCCTACTTATTAGCTATGTAATTTTTTATATTTTACAAACATAATGTTCAGTTTAAAAAGAAAACATGTTCTATATATTATTATTTACTAGACCTACACACAAAACTACCAACACTGAAAAGAGCGGCAAATGTGATTACTCTATAAACCAAGCCTAGGTCACAAAACCTGTATTATTTTATAGTTAATATGCTATTACCTACCTACCTTACTTATATTATTTTAACGTTCTAACACAACGTTTACTATGTACATTCATGTGCTACAGGCACGTCGTACCCTAAGGTACGTTTAGCCATTTTGGCAAAATAATTGTAAATAAATATACACATACATATATGTACACATCATACACCATACATTCACCACACATACACATACACACATACACTCACATAATCATTCTGATCAGCGGCTAGTGACTGTATAAATAAGCCTACACTATACTGTATTGGTTCCACGAGTGACCTTATTGATATATAAGGTTCCTCTTTCTTATGAGTTTTATTTCCAAGGAATGGGAATAAGACTATGAATGATGATGAATGAATGTGTGATTTATGAATATGAATGCATCTAGGAATCCAATCAATTGTATATTGACATTGTTAATAAACATTTTCACATAAAAATTGAAAAGATAGCATTTTTTAGCATTTCCATTATTTTAATTAATTATTTTACTATTTTAATTTTATTACCCATATTATATATATTTTTATTATTAACTTCTACTATTATTTTTTTCTTTTGTTCTTAGCATATAATTTTTTTTTTTTTTAAATAAACCTTAAAAAAAAATTTTTTTTTTTACTATCAAAAAAAAAATTTTTTTTTTCTCTGGGGAGACGGGGTATTGTGACGAGGTCCAAACCTCTTTCATAATAATACTCTTTTCATAATCCATTTCTTTTCATTTTGATTTTCATTATCGATTCCAAATACAAATATCCTGTCATTCATATTGATTTTTGGTAAAAAATAGAATAATATTCCACTTTAGTGCTTTCATTGATTTAATTTGCAAAATATATCTTTCGTCCTTCCTTCGCTAACATTAATATAAAAAATCTGAAAGTCTGCTGCTCTGGTTTGAGGAACATCGTTGAGTTGCAGCGCCCGATCGCGTTGCACTCGATGAACGGCTTCGCGCGGAACTCTTTTAGACAAGAGCCGGACAATATCAGACTCTGGCCTGCCGAGTCTGCTCCCGCCGTGTGCTAGAATCGAGCGGAAGGAAGTTCCTGTAATTCTGTGTCAAAGAGGTTGTGTCCTGGAATAGTGGGAGCAACCCAAACCCGGGGACTGCCTCGCGACAGCTGTAAGCCGCCATATTAGTTTTCTTGACCCTTCATATATCCTAAAGCACTCTCTTGATTAAGGCGAATCCAACGATACCTCATATATCAAAATCTATCACGCCGTTCAGGCAGCGCCAAAGAAACATACACATACATACAACACAAACACATAACCCTCCACAGTCGGGTAAAAACACAAACGAAGTCAAATAATAGTAGTTTATAAAACGGTTGCATAATGAGGGCTATTAAAAAAACGAGCCGTAGGCGAGTTTTTAAAGACATTGAGGTCTAGTACGCGCCGCCATAGATAATAAATGGCGAAAACCCTCGAAGGACGGAGCCAAACCGGTGCTTTTATGAGAAAATGTATATAATATTATAACATTGTTTAGTTAAAAAAAAAAGTTTTATTATGTAAAAAAATATCTTATTAGAGACTTGTCGTTCATAAAGTTTGTTATTATGCCACCACCATTATGGGTTCTTAACCCGGATTTTACGATATGAGTACGATAAGAGCGATGGTGGTCTAACGGTTCTATAGTGCAATATAGAATCCAACGATACCGGGTTCAAAACCTAGGCTCCGCACCAATGACTTTTCTTTGTTGCGGATTGACTGAAGTTATGTGCGGTTTTCCATCGCTCCGTGCTTCGGAGGGCACGTTAAGCTGTCGGTCCTGGCTGTTATTGATTAATAGTAGTCGTTAAGCCATGTAAGAGGCCCTCGGGCGGCTTGACAAACTCTGACATCAGAGGCCAGCACTACCTCATACAACAAAGAAACAAAAAACTATATGAGTGTAGATAAAACCGTTTAATAAATCAAATATATGTGAAACTATTTGCAAAGAAACTTTCTCTTTTTTCCGTAGTGATCGACTTCTGCCTGATGAAGACCCTAGTCGCGGACGAGCACACTAACTTCACATCGCTGCAGCTGGGCTGGGCCTCCAAGACCAACTGCGAGCAGCGCGCCGGCCGCGCGGGCCGCGTGCGTGACGGGCGCGTCTACAGACTCGTCACTGACAAATTCTATGTAAGGGCTATCATAATCCCTAGTCACCCCTAGTGATCGACTTCTGCCTGATGAAGACCCTAGTCGCGGACGAGCACACTAACTTCACATCGCTGCAGCTGGGCTGGGCCTCCAAGACCAACTGCGAGCAGCGCGCCGGCCGCGCGGGCCGCGTGCGTGACGGGCGCGTCTACAGACTCGTCACTGACAAATTCTATGTAAGGGCTATCATAATCCTTAGTCACTCCTAGTGATCGACTTTTGCCTGATGAAGACCCTAGGCACAGACGAGCACACTAACTTCACGCCGCTGCAGCTGGGCTGGGACTCCAAGACCAACTGCGAGGAGCGCGCCGGCTGCGCGGGCCGCGTGCATGACGGACGCGTCTACAGACTCGTCACTGACAAATTTTATGTAAGGGCTATCTCATACTTTGATCTGATTCAAAATGATTGTGAAATAAATTGGCGCTTGAAATTGTATCACCTATATTTCATAATCATATATTTTTGGCATTAATAAATAAATCTTTTGATGAAGGGAGTTTTCCTGACAAATTGAAGAATGCGAAAATTAGACCGATGGCAAAAAAAACTAGTGATTTAGGTAACCCAAGCAACTGCAGGCCGATTGCTGTCCTACTTGCCCTATCTAAAATATTTGAGAAGGCAATGGCTAATCGAGAATGACGAATGAATATGAAAAAAAGGTAGACTGTAACTACGAGTAGTTCGGATCCTGAAATATTGTTTTACCACCCTCGCAGTTTACAACTACGTACAGGAAATATTTAATTTTATGAACGACAGAAAATATGCCATTTGGCCCTTTTTTGGTTCCTATATCTTAAAACGAACCGTTTTGCTTACTGTCCGTCAACTTTTGACACAAACTCTTAACAAAAAACGTCAAACGTAAGAAAAACGACGTTTCATTTTAATGAAATCAGGAGTTAAGCCTATGATCGAGTATTTCACAACATCCTGTTACAAAAAATATGTGGTTCAGGAATCAGAGGAACGGCCTTTTCTTGGTTTTAGATCATTCTTTAAATAACAGGACGATACTCGTCAAATTTGACGCTGGATCTGAAACAGACAAAATTTCATGTGACAGAGGTTGAGTTGCAAGCAGTATAGAAGGTACAGTAGGTATTTTGCAACTGAGTTATTTTAATCTTGAAATCGTTATCTTTGAAATGTTTGCCATATACTAACTTATTTTTATGTAATATTTCTATTGAAATATATGCCAAATATTCATTTCCGGTAACTTTAACCCACTGCCTTCACCTAAGAAATAAAATATATTTTTTATCAATATCGATAATTAATTTTTGGAATGGAATAAAATATATTTTTTATCGATATTGATAAATAATTTTTGGAATGCACTATATTTTCCAACCATATTCCTATGTGATATTGAACAAAGAAAATGATATAATTACTATGTTTTGAACATCATATACTAGTCAAACAGCGAATGTTTTACATGACTTACATATCGAGATTCATCACTAATAGGAAATCTTACCATGAAATATCTTTTATGTCCCTCTTTTCTTTCGGTCTTTAGCCCACATATCTCTCACTTTAAATGCTTCATTGACTTTTATTTCATTTATTAATAATAAATTTAAAGCGCTGAACTTAATTTTATCACTTTTTAACGATAATTCGCAACAAATCTCCACCAAAACTTACAAAACATCGTCGAAATTCAGCAACATAAACAAACAAAAGTCAAATCAATGAATGACTGATTTCATGACTTGGAAGAGCGAGAGAGGTAGCGGAAAAGAGTGAAATGAATAGAGTAACCATGAAAGTTTTGCCCCGTTTCATTGTATATTTTTATGTATGAAGTTGCGATAGACTGTTTATATCTAGCTCACTGTAACACACTCTGCAAATTCGTATAATACAGTAGATTATACACCTTTAGGTTATGGTCGTCAGCAGATAAAAAGGTTGGAGAATATTACGTCGCAATTGCAAATAGGGTTGCTTGAAGGTAAAACCAACTGGTCCACCTAGAAATACAAAGTATGTATTCTCTTGAGAAGTATACCAAGTGCAATTGAAGTTATCGAAGGAAAACTTGTACTACCGGTTCCTTTACAAGATGGAGCAGGTGATGCTGATGTCAACAAGTACAAGACTGATCTAGCAGCCTTTGTTAAAGCTGACAGCAATGCTCTTCTTGTATTGACGACAAACATGAGTGATGACGCACTAAAGAAAGTCATGCGTTACACAACCGCTCGAGAGGTTTGGATGGAACTACATAGACTCTATGATGGTGTTAGTGAAGACCGCTCCTACAATCTATGTATGAGTTTCTTTGGATACAAGCGATAATCAAATGATGATATCGCTACTCATATGTCGAAATTGAAAAAATATATGGACCAATTTAAATTTAGAGATGTCGCACGACAACAAGGAGTTACCCGAACTACTGTTGATCTGTAAGATACTAGATACACTTGGTGAGGAGTATTTTTCATTCAAGAGCAGCTGGCTTTTAATTCCTAAGACAGAAAGGAATGTTGAGAATCTTACAAGTCATCTTTGTGCTTTTGAAAGTGTCATGTCTAGTAAAGGAGTACCTGACGAAGAAAGTTAAAGTGCAATTATTGCTCAGAGTTGGGTCATCGAGTCAGAAACTGTCCAAAGTGGATTGAAGATGGCAAACCACCCAAGAAGGAGAGCAAAATGCATACATGATGCTCATGTCTGTAGAGACAGCACAGACAAACACGGCGGTATTTTCTGCAGAACACGACAGAGCTAGATAGCTGGTGGGTAGATAACGGTGCAACGAGCCACATCACACATCGAAATGATCTTTTCCAGAAATTTGAGTATTTTGATGAGAAGTCCACAGTAACCACAGCCAATGGAGATACAATTCCAGGTTAAGGTAAAGGATCCATCATTATTGAAGCAAATGTTAATGGATATATAGTACCGATAACGCTTCAAGATGTTTGGTACGTACCGTCGATCACAAAAAACCTGTTCTCGGTATTAGCTGCTCACGATAAAATTTCGCATAGCAGTTTTATGTCGAATCCGACTAAATGCAGTTTCACAGTCGAGGATGAAACAAAAATACCTCGTTCTTTTTCGAAATATCGCTATTTCCTGATCATTAAAGATGATTTTACGAAATTTCGATGATTTTCTATTTCCTGAAAGAAAAGTCAGAGGTCCCTAGTAAGCGAAAACAGTTATTAGCTGAAATTAAAACGTCAGGTTAGCCAGAGAAATGTTGAGTGACAGAGGCAGTGAATTTAACAACAAGAGTATGAGAGATATACTACAAAAAGAAGGGATACGTCAGAGGCTCGTATGTTCCTATACTCCAGAACAAAACGGTTGTGCCGAAAGAGAGAATCGAACCGTAGTCGAAACTGCACGTGCTCTAATGTATGCACACAAGCAATTACCACTTGAACTATGGGCTGAACTAGTAAATACTGCAGTTTACATACTAAATCGTACCGGCCCAACACAAGAAGATGGTAGAACTCCATACGAACTCTGGTACGGAAAGAAAGAAAGTGTCAGGCATTTACGCATAATCGGAAGTACTTATATCATCATTTACGAAACAGAAGTCATATTACGAAACAGAAGAGGAAAAAGTTACACAAGAAGGCTGCAAAAGGCATTTTGATTGGATACGATCAAGACAGCTATCGTATCTGGGTAACTTGAAGGCAAGAAGAATAGTCTCATTAGATCTCGAGATGGCATATTTGACGAAAACCATTAGCTTCTGCAGAGGTACACTTTGAGACAACTAATGCAGATCCGAGGTTAAACGTGTTTCAAATACCGTTGGACTCGAAGCGTACAGAAATAGAGCGAGACACTCAAGATATGACAAGAGACATTCGAGGTATGCAACCGGGGCAGTCAGATTACATAGGATTGGTCGAATTAGAGGGAGATAGTGTAGAAGTGGTTGATCCTGCAGAAAGAGAATAGGGTCATACAGACTATTCAGTCCATGAAGAAGAACCTCACATTATTGGTGAATTGGATCGTGCTGAAGAGTAAGTCGCACTTAGACTTTCAGACGATGTTGAGATGGATGAATTTCAAGACGCAATCGAACCAAGATTTGATCTTAGAGATAGATCAACACTGGAAAGACCAGCAAAATTCGACGACTATGCTATGTCCGTATTAATTACACCTGAGCCCTCGTCATACAAGGATGCCATGCAAAGCAAAGATAAAGACAAGTGGCATCTAGCGATGGAAAATGAGATACAGTCACTAAAAGAAAATACAACATGAACTTTGCAAGAACTACCCAAGGGACGCAAAGCTATACCTGTTAAATGGGTTTACAAAATTAAAAGAAACCCAGACGGGACCATACAGCTATTTTAAGCGAGACTAGTTGTCAAAGGCTTTTTACAAAGAAAGGGAACTAACTATGAGGAGACCTTTAGCCCAGTAGCCAGAATGGCAACAATCCGTTCCTTGATTAGTGTTGCTGCGAGTGAAAGACTATACCTGACACAGTTTGATGTGGCAACAGCATTTTTGAGTGGTTCCTTAGATGAAGACATTTATATTAAACAATCCGAAGGTTTTGAAGACGGTTCTGATAAAGTCTGCCATCTAAACAGAAGCCTGTATGGATTAAAGCAAGCACCGAGATGCTGGAATATTTGTTTCCATCAAATTTTGAAAGAGTTTGGTTTTGAACAGAGCACAGCTGATGTCTCTACACAAAAGTAAAAGGAATTAAGAAAATAATTCTTACTTTATATGTCGATGATGGATTAATTGCTGCGTCAGATGAGAAATTATCAGGAGAGTTTCTTAGTCAATTAAAACAGAAAATTAAGATAACGTCAAGCCCTGCTACTTTCTATCTTGGAATTGAAATTAAAAGATTTAATTAAGGCAGCATTGTTATTAAGCAGGAAGCTTACACCAAGAAAGTTTTAGAGCGATTTGGGATGAGTAACTGTAATCCCATCTCGACTCCACTGGATAAAGAGACTTTGAAATCAGGGAGAGTTGAGTCTTCTGAAGGTTCTGAAGAATCTTTTCCGTATTGTGAAGCAGTGGGAGCTCTTGCTTATCTAATGGTTGGTACGCGTCCTGATATCGCGTACGCAGTAGGTGTCGTATCGAGGAAGTTAGAGTCACCAACACAAAGTGACTAGCTTAAAGTGAAAAGAATGATGCGCTATCTGAAGGGTACTACTGCTTACGGTATAAAATACAAGCCAGATGAAGTCAAACCTTTAGAAGCATACAGTGATGCCGACCATGGTGGTGATGTTTTGACTGGACGCTCAACAACTGGTGTTGTATGCTGTTATGCTGGTTGAGCAATATCTTGGCTTAGTCAACGACAAGTATCCGTTGCTATTTCAACAACAGAAGCAAAACTGGTTGCAGCCAGTGAAGGAGCCAGAGAGCTTATATGGTTAAAACGTATTTATGAGACGATCACAAAATTAGCTAGCAAGCCTGTACTGTTTGTAGACAATGAAGCAGCTATTCGTCTGGCTCATAATCGCGAGTTCCACAGGAGGACAAAGCACATACGAATAAGGCACTTCTTCGTACGTGAGCTAGTAGCTGAAGGAGCTGTAGAAGTAAAGAAAGTGAGCTCATCTATGCAACTAGCCGATACATTGACGCAGGATTTGCCAAGGCCTAGGTTTATTTGGATAAGAGAAAACTTAAGCCTCACACACAGTCAGTAGCCAATGAGTGAGAGTGTTGAGGATCGAACCTCTTTGTATCTGCATTGAAGTTCCAAGTTTGATTTGTGTAAAAAAGAAGTGTGTGACGTCTGTCACACACTTCTTTTTAAAATATACGAGTTTAATTTTCTTCGGTTTTTCTCTATTTATATCTAGCTCACTGTAACACACTCTGCAAATTCGTATAATACAGTAGATTATACGCCTTTATGAATCCATCAATCTTTAGGCCACATATGAGTCAGGCATGCTTGACGAACAAAACAGACACCTAAATGTTATAAAGTTTCTCCTGTAACAAAATGTGTTTCTTTCAGGACGGCTTGAAGCAAGAATCGGTCCCGGAGATCATCCGCTGCCCGCTGGAGCGGCTGGTGCTGCTGGCGAAGATGCTGGACATGGGCCCACCGAGCGACATCCTCGCTCTAGCCCTGGATCCGCCAGACATGTCCAACATTAGACGGACCCTGCTTGTGCTCAAAGAGGTAATATGTATTTTTAATTTGCTATGGGTCGTAAGGGTTGGAATTACAACCGATTTTACAACCAAAAATAAAACAGATTATATTTTGTCCTTTTTACCCAACTACGGCGAAGCAAAGCAAGTGTTATGAGTTCACACTAAGAGTGTCATAGGCAATTTTTTATCCGACCGAAGAAGCGTTAAATTTTGTTTTTGAAATTA
The DNA here is from genome assembly GCA_946251855.1 of Alsophila aescularia. NCBI lineage: Eukaryota > Metazoa > Arthropoda > Insecta > Lepidoptera > Geometridae > Alsophila > Alsophila aescularia. Next base: position 23,038,920 of record OX276373.1, on the reverse strand, counting down.
TGTCTTGTTATAAAATAGGCGATTAACGTACCTACGCCATTTAGAATTTTTCGTGTCGTCACTCGTCAACATTCTGTCTAGAGTACGGAGTAATGTGCAGTTGTCTATGCTCTTATAGTATAAATCAGAGAAGTGTAGCCACTGTCGTAACTGGCCAATCAGAGTTTAGAGTTTAAAAAACAAAGATTCTCTCAAGCTGAAAACTTTGTATGTGCGATGCAGATTTCCATACATTAGAACTGACAGTCCATACAACACGTAATAAAATGCATAAAACCGATTATGTATCTTTTATCTTTAGAAGGGTGTTATTTATGTTTGTTACTCCTTCACGCTCAAACGGCTGAACGGATTTGGATGAAATTTGGTACCAGGATAGTTTATATCCTGGATTAACACATAGGCTACTTTTCATCTTCATCATAAACCAAGCGGCACTGCCGGGCGCAGCTAGTTATCTATAAATCAACGCTTCATTAATTTGTCAAAAGTATTCCAACAGTGAACTGGTGATCTAACTATAAAAATGACACGAGTCGTTTTTCCAACTTTTCGTTACATTTTGTCGTTTTTTGTATGGTGTTTATGTCAAAAGCCTACGGACATTAAGCGAAAATGGTTCGTTTTAAGATACAGGAACCGGCCATAAGTGTTGATTTTTCAGTCAGTTTTAATTTTAATTATACTAATAAGTAGCGACGTCAACAGCCCTGTCTGTGGTCTTAAAATAAGGTCCTCACGGGTGCAGCTATTAGGGCAAAAAGAGCACAACATCAAGGGAAACATCACGCCTTGCCATTACCCGTGCTGCGATGGTGCCGGCAAGAGGAAAACGCCTACACTAACATTACGTGAAGTACTACCCATAATGATTGTTTTCCCATTCTGAGCTTACGTAGTATATAGTACAGCCCAGAATGTACAAACACAATACCGTTCCTCTATTGGTAGAAACACAAAAAGATGTTTATTGGACAAGTCTTCCTCTTCAAAGTGTTGATAAATTCTTAAAAAATTCCACCAGATCGGAGCTCTGAAGAAGACCGTGGAAGACGAGTGGTGCTCCTGCGACGGCGACATCACGTACCTGGGACGCATCATGGCCAAGCTGCCGCTAGACGTGAAGGTGTCCAAGCTGATCATGCTGGGGTACATCTACGGATGCTTGGAAGAGAGCATCATCATGGGTAAGGGTTTATACTGTCAATACATAGTATAAAACAAAGTCGCTTCCCGCCGTCTGTCCCTCTGTAACGCTTATTCTTTTAAACTACGCAACGGATTTTAATGCTGTTTTCATCAATAGATTGAGTGCTTCAAGAGGAAGTTTTATACGTATAGTTTTATATTGTTTCTTGTTAATTTGTGGAAATTGACGATAAATGTTCAAGATGTCGGAAGAAATCAATACATATCTATAAAACAAAGTCGCTTCCCGCCGTCTGTACCCTTAGATCTTTTAAAATACGCCACGGATTTTAATGCGGTTTTCATCAATAGATTGAGTGCTTCGAGAGGAAGTTTTATGCGTATAGTTTTATATTGTTTCTTGTTAATTTGTGGAAATTGACGATAAATGTTCAAGATGTCGGAAGAAATCAATACATATCTATAAAACAAAGTCGCTTCCCGCCGTCTGTACCTTAGATCTTTTAAAATACGCCACGGATTTTAATGCGGTTTTCATCAATAGATTGAGTGCTTCGAGAGGAAGTTTTATACGTATAGTTTTATATTGTTTCTTGTTAATTTGTGGAAATTGACGATAAATGTTCAAGATGTCGGAAGAAATCAATACATATCTATAAAACAAAGTCGCTTCCCGCCGTCTGTACCCTTAGATCTTTTAAACTATTCCACGGATTTTAATGCGGGGTTTTAATCAATAGATTGAGTGCTTCAAAAGGAAGTTTTATACGTATAGTTATATTTTGTTGCTTGTTAATTTGTGGAAATTGACGATAAATGTTCAAGATGTTGGAAGAAATCAATACATATCTATAAAACAAAGTCGCTTCCCGCCGTCTGTACCCTTAGATCTTTTAAACTATTCCACAGATTTTAATGCGGGGTTTTAATAAATAGATTGAGTGCTTCAAAAGGAAGTGTTATACGTATAGTTACATTTTGTTTCTTGTTAATTTGTGGAAATTGACGATAAATGTTCAAGATGTTGGAAGAAATCAATACATATCTATAAAACAAAGTCGCTTCCCGCCGTCTGTACCCTTAGATCTTTTAAATTACGCCACGGATTTTAATGCAGTTTTCACCATCAGTTAGATAATTTTTCACTGAAGACATATAATTCGAACTCGCTACGAGCGAACAAAACAAAAGATAATACATTTATTCAACACACACAAAAATAAAAGATACAAATAATTAGAATAATTAATTAGGTTCAATAGAAAAGGAAAACAAAGAAAAGGTAAAAGTAGATAGTTAAAGTGGTGATGAGTGAAGGTCGAGTGTGCGAGAACTTCACATTCATCACCTCTTTTTTTCTAAATTACACCCGTGCGAAGCCGGGGCGGGTCGCTAGTCTATTATAAAAGAGATAGTGAAGCGATCTCATCAAATGTATAGGATGTGTGACAGTATACACCAAAGGCTCGAAACCTGCTGTCTCAATTATTTGTGAAGGTCTTTAAAATGTTATTCCAAAAATATATTTCTAGGTATAATATAAATAATGACATAAAAAAATACAAGAAACACGACTGCAAACAAAACTAAAATCAGGCAAACAAGATTTAGATTCTTGAATTTGGAATATTTATAAGATGCAGTAGGAGGCATGAGGAGCTCGCCAGGCTCTAGCTGGTCCCGTCTTATTTTTATTGTGACTGGAACATGCGCGTAGTTCTGGAGGGCCTGATATCAGGGCGGCGGGTTTCAGGGTTTTACTGGGTTTTTTTGTAACATTAATGTAAACTAACGTGTTTGTCGTAGCCGCGGCCATGTCGGTGAAGAACGTATTCAGCAGTCCGTTCCGCGAACGCTTGAATGCTTACAACTCGAAGCTGACCTGGGCGGACGGCTCCACAAGCGACTGCATCGCTTTCCTCAACGTTTACAAGGTAAATTGAGTACTGGTTGAATGTTTAACAAGCACAAATTAAATATTTTATATTAACCCTGGACCCCTCCCCTCCCCCATTATAGCTGAGATCCATCTCGATCACATCAGCTTTCAAATACAAAAAAAACCGCATCAAAATCTGTATTTCGTTTGGGAGCTACGATCCCGACCTTTCCTCCCCATTATAGCTATAAGAATCATCTCGATCGATCTTCAGAAAGGATAAACCGCATCAAAATGGGTCCATTCGTTTGGGAGCTTCGATGCCACAGATACATACACACCCTAAGCTTTTAATACCCGTCTTTCATTGGGGGGTTAAAACCAGAAGGTAAGATCTCCTAGAACTTTTCTATTGACAAATCACTGACGGCGTTTGAAAAACTAGACGTATTTAAAACTATTTACTTTCATCACTTTTGAAAAAGAAGCCGAGGTTAGCCGTGATAGCTTTCGAATCCAACGATACCTGGTTCTTTCCTCGGCTTCGCATATGACTTCTGATTTTTCAAAGTTATGTCACAGAATAAATAGTACAAGTACAGAAGACGCACTTCGCGCAACAACTAATACAAATAGCAACAAAATGCAATTCAGCTCGCATAAGCGCTCAGTGCCTAACGCGATATTCACCTAAACTAACGCGTAACTCTGTCGCTGTCTGGCGCGGAGTGACGCGCTAGCTGTGGCACTAGGGTTGTCGGCTTGCTGCTGCTACTATAATACGATGAATCATCTATCTACCTACTTGACACGTGGTCTATCTTATGCTTATCTTATAACTGCATTTCAATCTATCTTATGTTTGATGCGTATGATTACACGGTCAATTAGGTAGATAGACAATGAATATTAAAGTCCGTCATTTGTAATTAACAAATGAAAACAAACCTTAACTAGTACCTCTTTGTTTAACATTCCTTATTAACTTACAATAATAATATTTTCTCATTTTACATTAATTAAAAAGTTCGTAGGACAAAAACATTCTGGTTGTTTACATTTTCACTATACTAATTCTTAAATATCTCCTAAACACGTGGACTGATTTACATGATTCAAACGGATAAAATGGTTTTAGACCTAGACCTTTCAAATGAAAGGAAATCTAAAACCATTCAAAATGAAAATCGTTAAGAAATCTCAAAAAACAAAAAATCTCACATTTTCAGGTTGCTCTCGTAATTATCCAACATATATGAAACGCGTAACAATTCTTTTAAAAACTATCTTATCAAACGTTAAACGTTAAATTTATTTAAAAGTGGGTCTAAATCAATAAAAATGGAATCAAATTTTATTTGTGAACACACGATAATCTAAAATACTTAAGTAGGTAGGTAGGTAGTTCTAAAATACAACGCAAAAATGTGTGTGACATGACTCATTGAAATAAAAATAAGTTTGAAGTAAGTAATCTTTTTTTATTTAATTTACAAGTTTTGATTAAAGTTAGTAAAAATACACAGATAATAATACCTAATTAGTCGTCTGCGATTAGAAGCACTCGCAATTGCAGCGAGTCTTTCGGGTAGTACAGTTAGCAAAAAAGTATGCATGTATTTTTTTGTTAGTTGTTACTGTTGAAAATCCGTTTAATATAATAATGTAAGGCACGCGCGAGCTCTGCGCGCGAGCGGTGACAATAACAACCGACTGGCGGAGTGGCGTCGGCACCACGCGAAAGTGTTTATCGCTGTAGGTACGGCCGAGTGAAGGGGGCCTGGTTATGTGCGGATTCCCATCGCTCCGGTGTCGGTAGTTATTGATTAATAGCAGTCGTTAAGCCATGTCAGAGGCCCTCGGGTGGCCTGACAAACTCGCCAGCTCAGAGGCCAGCATTACCGCATACGACAAGCAAGCAAGTTTGGAAGATTCAATGAACGTCTGTCCGATTTTCTATTCGCGCATCACTTAAAAACTACAGGACCGATTGTAATGTGGTTCACTGTTGGATAGCTTAGCTTATGACATAAAAACTGGTGTACTTGGTATCTCAATCCGATGAGAAGAAGCCGAGCAATAGATAAAAACTATGTGATGGCTGAACGATATTTGGTATTTTGTCCTTTATAGCTACTTTTGGTCCCGAATAGCACATAGATTACTTTTAACCTAGAGTAATGACCACGCGGCACATCTAGCTATACGTATTTAGAATAATCACAAGCACAAATTAAAAATGTTAAAGCCCCGGGAGCTACGATGCCACAGCCAGACACAGACACACACACACACACACACACACACACACACACACACACACACACACACACGCACACACACACCCACACACACACACACACACACACATACAGTGATACACACCCTAAACTTATAACACCCGTCTCTTTGTTTGGGGGCTAAAAATATATGTACTCAATCTATAATGTTACTCAACAGGTGTGGCGCCATCTACGCCTGCAGAACTACTTCAAACAGCAAGGCAACAGCGAGGTGCAGTGGGCGCGCCGGTTCTACGTGCAAGTGCGTGCGCTGAGGGAGATGGACGATATGGTGCGCGAGCTGAAGAATAGGTTATCGAGGGAAGGCATAGAGCCCGCTAAGGGCACCTCGCCTTGGGCCAAACACGAGCTGCCGCTAGTACTGAAGGTAACTCAAAACTGCTATTATACAGGATGGGGCAAAATAATACCGTACGTACCTTTTCTTTTGTAGGTAGGTGTTTGAAACATTGGCTCTATTTTGAAGAAAAAAAAAACGCATATCTGTAAAAAAAGGTACGACCAGCCAAGGAAATTAAATATTTTTATAAAATATAGTTAGTTTCAATCAACTCTAATTCCCACCAGGAAAGTTTCCCAAAATAACTTGCGAAATCAAATCGTAAAATTTAACAAGACACAATCGAAAGTGCTAAAAAATCCGACAGAACAAAACTAAATCGTCAATTAAATGAAAAATGATACGAGAAACCTAAAGATGATTTTCAAATAGGTACCTGTTCAATGATATCCCACTTACAATAGTTCGGCGACTTCTATTTTCAAATAGGTGTTCAATGATACCCCACTTACAATAGTTCGTCGGCTTTTATATTTTTTTGGCTGGTTGTCGCCATATTGAATTTTGATTACTGTCATGTCTTTAGTGACACTCGCAGGATTAATGGAGTGTACACACCAAAGTCGCTGACGTACCCGCCGACAGCCTTTCACACGGCTTTGTTGTCGGTTTTTGGTGTATAGGGCTTTGGTGTTCGTAAGAGAAATCGATCGACGTAAAAATCGTCTAAAATTACCCACGCTTTTGGTCTCTAGAGCTCCACAAAGGAACAAACATACATATATAATCTGATAAACACAGAACCTAAGCGCAGTCGAGTAAAAATAAACTCAAAAGTATGTTTTCCTACTTGGTTGTTTTTTTTTAACAATCGCACCCACAACAATCGTCGCCCTGCTCATTTCACCTAGTTTAGAGCTATTTAAGGACCGTTGAGTTGGTTATTGTCCACAGATTATAATTGCGGGTGCGTTCTACCCGCAATACTTCACGCAAGTGTCACTGAGCGAGGACCGGGAACGTGACGCCGTGAAGGTGCTCGGAGGGTTAGATCCCAGGAACACGGTAATTTTAAAAGCATAATTATTAAATTAAAAAAACAGCTTTAACAACATTTTTTTTAATGAATTTCACTTTTTATGTTTTTTTTGCAATTTATTTCCCTATTTTTATTGCATTTTCACTTTTTAATTTTTCAAGTTTATCTTGCTGCTGGTTTGTGAGCTAACCTGAAAGTTTCAGCCGGATAGCTAATCGGGAAGTACTCGAAATTTGAGTTGCATGATTCCACACAAAAACATAGTCAAAATACATAGATACATACATACAAGTGAAGTTAAATAAAAGCTTTTAAAAAAACGTGTTTGTTTGTATGTGTATGTCTTTGTTTTAAATGTGTATAACATTGATTGTATGCAACTGCGGCTTTTTACATTTTGTCATTTTTACATACAAACTACACCACACCTTTTCATCACACTATGGATGGAATTTCAAAAAACCCTCCTAGTGCTACGCGAGGAATAATTCCTCCAAATTTGTCCTGTTTTATAGGAATACATTAAAAAAAAAGTTAGAGCGACAGAGTACGGCAGAGCCTCCGTACTTTCATTTGTGCCGATTCAAAGCGCTCCACCGAGCGTACAAGGCACTAAAAAGTTCAAATACGTTAGTTCCGTGAACGCTCTCTACTGACAAACTTCTTCTATCAGTGCCAAAATGGCAATAATCAAATGCGCTCATTGCGTCCGCACACATTGTAAGTTAAAGTTTGTATCAGTGGTGCTTCACTTCACGTTCGTTGCAGGTGTACTTGAAGAACTTCCCCGACAATCAACCGGGAGAGATCTACGCGACCGCTGTGAAGAGCGTGGTGCGACAACACATCGGGGACGAACCGAAGGTCACCTTCGATAAAAACAGCAAGTGAGTGCCGTCACACATACTACTTAACTCAAACTGAAGCGTTGAATAACTAGCTTAAAAGCTAAAAAAAACACGCCTGCCCTGCCAAAAAAGAGCTTTTGCCAATAAATTACATACTGTTGGAATGTGCTTAATTCAAAGGCCTTCAATTTTGATACCCATATTGTAAATTTCGAAGTATTTTTTTTCGTATTTGCAATTCGTGCCATATTGCCGCCATATCAAATGTTTAAAAAAAATAGGCTATGTTACTCGGGGGGGGGGGGGGATGTAAGGATTCTAACGATACCCCATACATATTTAAAAGTTATGGTGCAATAAAGAAACTCGCAAACAAACATACATACATACATACATACATACATACATACATACATACATACATACATACATACATACATACGAGAACATGAATGCTAAAAGCAATACATTCCTTTCTTTGAGCAGTCATGTAAAAATGAGCGTTAATAATGTTACGTACAGAACACTTTACATATTGTTAAATTATTATGTTAATTAACGGATTGCGAACAAAATTATAGTGAGGAAAACAAGCTATAGACTCTAAATTTTCAGATTTAGTTTGTTCACATTCGGCTTTTTCTATAATCTTTTATTAACCCCCGAACCCGTTAAAAGTTTAGGATGTGTATCACTGCGTGTGTTTGTGTGTGTGTGTATGTGTGTTTGTGTATCACTGTGTGGGTGTGTTTATGTCTGTGGTATCGTAGCTCCCAAACAAATGGACCAATTTTGATGCGGTTTTTGTTTGAATACTGATGTAATCGAGATGATTCTTAGCTAATAATGGGGGGTGGAGAGGTCGGGGGTTATATAATTTTTTTGCTTTTTTTATTTTAAACTTTTTCCTTATATATATATGGAACGGTCTTTTAAAGACCTTCATTTTCAAATCAAACGATTAGTTTTTTTATACTTCATATATCCTATATCACTCTCGTGATTGAGACTTCTCCAATGGTACCTCATTTATCAAAATCCATCAAGCTCGAACGATTTGTTGCCCATAACTAAAATCCCTGTTGAATATTGTGAACGGACCGGACAGCCTATAAACCTTGCTTGCTCGCTGTGTTGCAGGAAGGTGTACCTGACATTTGGTGACAACATCGGGAACACGCGCCGTGATCAAGAAAGTGGAGTAAGTACTTTCTAGTTTGCTTAACTGCTTTATTATACGTATGAAGATACGTATAATAAAGCAGTTACACAAAAAGTCGGCACCATAAAGATAATAAAATAAATGGTCTAGGGTACTTAAAATAAGCTACTAAACAAGAATATTTCATTTTTTAAGATGGTGTCTGTCTGTTCGCGCGTCAAATTAAAACTACTGAACCGATTGCGATGCGGGTTTGTTGGATAGTTTAGGGATTGACTTAAAAACTGGTGTACTTGGTATCTCAATCCGATGAGTAGAAGCCGAGCAATCGATACAAATCTATTTGACAGCTAATGTTTTATTATAAAATGTAGTTTATTGTTTTGCGCCTTGAATAAAACAGGTAACTTTAAACTCAAAGAAATAAACATGCTTGCAAAACCGCGGGCACAGATAATTATTCAATAAGATTAAGAAGGATTTAAGCCTCGCTTCGTCTCATTTGTACGTGTTGGCAGCTATATATCTCTCATTTCCACCCATCACTCATGTTAAAGAGAGATAGACATATTGGCCCTGAGCTGATCGAAACGCATGCTATGTGTCTTATCTTGAGATCTATTATAATTTGACATCTTATTCCTGCTATTGCGAGATATGTCTCCTTATGACTTATAATCTTCTTCTGAGCTGACCTTTAAATTTTTATTGAGTTTATTACTTAACCGAACATCTATGCTTTAAATCAGTATAATCTGTGCATCAAAAAAATACTCGATGTCTTGTTTGTTTGTCGTATGAGGTTATGCTGGCCTCTGGTGTCAGAGTTTGTCAGGCCGCCATGCTCGATGATTGAGCTACAGAACAGAATATAATATCACTGACTGGATGTTTGTTCGCGCATCACTTAAAAATGTCTGGACCGATTAAAATGCGGTTTTCACTGTTGGATAGCTTACGTTTTGACTTAAAAATCTGGTGTTCTTCATATCTCAATCCGATGAGAAGAAACCGAGCAATCGTTAAAAATCTTTTTAAAGCTAGAGAAATTTTGATCAAATGTGGTATTTTGGTATTTTAGGTCCTAAAATAGAGTACTTTTAACGTAGAGAAAGGAACATGCACGAGCTGTGCACGCAAAGGTTCCTGCATAGCTCGTACGTTTTAAGTTTAGCCCATAGCCAATTGAAGGTAATAAAATAATGCAACGATAATTTCCCAGGACCCGACCATCCCCGGGCAAGTGTTGCTGCCGGTCTACAAGTCCATCAAGGCGAGGCAGTTGAAGATGGATATCCGAATCCCACTGCTGCCGTAAGTGTCATACAAACATGTTGTCATTAAATCTTCCATTGCGATGCGGGCCCGATATTGTGCCACTTTATACATACATATAGCGTAAACAATTTTGTTTGCTTTTGTGTATCATTTCGCGCGACCGGCGAGAAAGTAATAAATCAGAAATTATTACAATTATAATAATCAGCGCAGCCGTAATTAGCCTTTTATGCACCCGGAGCGAGCTGCTATAAATATTTTGTAATTATAACCGGTTCTGACAATAAAATGGATTCTGCGGACTGTGCCTGTCTGCGCCCTGTGCCTGGGCACCGCTGGCACCGCCCTAGTTACAGCACGTCTAATCAGTATTAATATTATACTAATGAGAGTATATTACTGATCTTTCATAATGAATAGTCTAGGGTGTAAATAGTCCTGTGATTGTTCCTCAAAACCTTTTGGAGATGTTTTTCTTCTGCAGCTGGATACAAATTCTCTCATCAAAAATATTCTATAAATAAACAGACATAGATATAAACCAATATTACATCAATGACTCAGGAACAATCATTTGTGCTCATCACACAAATGATTGCACCTTGCGAGATTCGCACTTGCAACCATTTGTTGACTCTCAGTCAGGGCACTAGCCAATCCATCTCTTACGACCACCTGGGTGAACCGTGACAAGTTTATTCAATTCGATACAAAGAGAACCGAAATATTCTCTTTGTATCGAACTATATATATCACAAAAAACCAGTGAATTTTCTGTTTGACTTTCGCAAGTTTGGAAGTCGAATTTTCGGAGAATTAATGCCTGAAATTAATAAACCGCAATTAATTATGATACCTAGATTACCCCTTCCCTTTGAACTTACGCAAACAGTCAACTTTTAATTCAATAAAACTATAATTTCGTCACAAACTCAAAGCCAGTTGATACGAAAGGTTAGGACAGAGCAACCTTTTTCATTTGACATGTCTCGGTGACGATGAAAATTTAGACAATACCAATATATGTCAAAATATGATGTTTCGTTCATTCATTTCGCTTAAAAACAGCTGATAGTGGGGACTCGGTGAAGATCACCGAGGAGATCACCGGTGGATAGTTAGACAATTCGAATTGGGAGATTCATGTTCATAATGGTGTAAATGAACGTCAGTTTCATTATCACCAGAGTTAGACAATAAGGCTGCTGATCGGTAACAGAGCATTGAAAAATCGAAAGCTTTTATTCTGTGGTTAAATGGACAGATAAATTTATTGCTTTGAAACTATCTGACCGTTTAACTGCGGATTGAAAAATCGCCCCTAATTTCAACAAAAAATATTACAATTATGCTATTACCAAATTATTAATAAATTTAAAAGTATTTTTTTATTATTTTAAATAGATTTCCAGTTCGTAAATGTACTAGTTGCTATAAAAAACAACTGCACAATTCGAAACAATTGAATTGAACATCTTATTACCCCCGTATGCGCAATGCGGCTGATGAAAAGTTCTATTGAGCCTATTTAGTCAAATTTACTATGTCATTTATTTGTATGACAGATTGAAGAAGGCGCAGGAGCTTGCCGAGGCGTTAGAAGAAAGCCGACTGGAACTGAATGTGGAGAATTCGGTGCCGAGGTTACCTGAAGTCGACGACACGCATTTCCCGCTGCGGATTTGTCAGGTAACTGCTTTTACATACACTCATATCGTAAAGTCCGGATTATGAACTCAAAAATAGTGGCATAATGATGTACATTACGCACGGCACGTCTCTAATAAGAAAAATAAATAAATTATTACACTGTTTTTTGAACTAAACGATGTTATAATATTTTTTTTACCATTAAAGTGTCGGTAGGCTCCGCACCTACGAGGGGTTTCGTCATTTATTATCTATGGCACCACGTGTTAGACCGTATGCGCGCGAGTTCGCTGTGGACTGTATTTTGGTGCCATAATTTACTTTACATTGGTACCTAACCAATTTTATGTGATTTATTATGTTGATCAAATGATTTATCCTGATTAAAAATGTGACAAAGATTTGATAAACATGTGAAAACAGTGTTCGTGAGGAGAATTTGACTTCATCTGACATCACGGAACAGCAACGAACATGACGAACGAGCTTTTATCAGCAAAAATCAAGAAAAGATTATGACTTAATTTTTTCATTAAAAGTGCTTATAACTGGGTATTAAAACACTCGAGTGATACTATTAAAAAACTCACTCTCTAATTCCCCTCATTATGCAAATGTTTCATAAACTTCTATTAAATAGCTACTAAAGCAAATTGTGCGAATTTGTGCGAGCGCGACAGCAATACACATTTACGCGCGAGCGACAGAGATAGGTAGTTAGGGGTCATTGTACGAATTTCTTCCTGTATTCCGACCGTGCTTTAGCTACAGCAACTATATCTTTACATTATGCTAAGAACCCTTTCGTGTTCTCTTTTAATACTTCAACATTTTGATGATCACGGCGTAATAAGATGTATCTAGTCGATGGGTATCAAACGAAGTTTTCGAGCTAAGTACAAAGTATTATTTTTTTCAAATTTTTTCTACTGTTCTGCCTTAATTTCAACAGACTTCGAATAAGAGCTTCTCAATTAGACTGTATTTTTATGTGTGTGTGTGTTACTCAATACCCGAGATTTCTGAACCGTTTTATTTTATTTGAAATGTATATCTCCATGGAGATCCCATATAAATTTCATGGAAATTGGTTTTTCATTGGTTCATTAGTTTACGGTAAATCCATAAGAAGTCAATTTTAAGGTTAAGAGAAATTATTCTACTAATAAAACAATGCGAAAGTGTGTATGTTTGTTACCAATCAGCGCTGGAAGGTATGAAGTAGATACTTGTGGAATAACATATGATGGATAGTATTTACATCATCATCATCATACGCTGATGGAATTGCGGGCGCAGATAGTTTTAATTAATGGCAGTATTCAGTGGCCACCATATGTAGTAGATTCTGCTAATCGAACCGATCGTCTGACCCACAGCCGTAGACAACTGCATATTACTGCGTACTCTAGACAGGCTCTTGACAAACGTCGCAATGAGAGCGTTTGATTATCGCCATATTGCCGCTGATAGCAGTAGTGAGCGTCCACGGAACTAAAGTTATTTTACTATTATTTATTCTGTGACTAACGTCAGGAAATGAAACAATGTCCATTTAAGTTCCATGGACGCTTGGTGGGGCGCTTTGAATCGGCACAAATGAAAGTACATTTGTCCTCGAACTCGCAACCATTGTTTCTCGCAGTTCATCAACGTCGGCAAGTTCTGGGTACAAAACGACGACGAGTCGACCGACAGCGAGTGCCAGCAGATCCACAACGCTCTCAACAACTTGCCGCACATCACGTACACGGGGCCGGTGGCGGTAGGCGACGTATATGCGGCGCCGCACACTGACGCCTTGCGGCGCGCCAGGGTGCTCAAAGTGATGCCCAGGGATATGGTGCAAGTGAGTCAAAATACTACATTGTACAACAAGTCCATAAAAAGCCATTTTATCCGAAACATTTATCCGCATGAGTCGTAGGCGATGGTAGATATTGAAGTCGAGGATAAAATGTCTTGATTAAGAAACGAGTTATACACTCTGCTCTTCACTTCGATTGCGAGGAAATTTAACAGTGATATTTTAAATGACCAAACATTTAAATAGGTACTTACTGCTAAGGAAACACGAGGGCTTCTTTCCCGACACTTTTTATTACATACTTTCTAAATGAAACATTAGGCTCGAGTCGGAGACCATAGAGATTAGAGAAGTAAAACACGTTTATGCACTCGAGCATAAAATCTGCTAGTCTGCTTATACCCAGCATAAACAAGAACTTTACGAGCATGAGAAGTGAAATAGTACATTATGATACAAGTGTGGTACAAGAGGCGGTATTATTCTAGGCGAGCGCGATAAGGCAGCCGAGTGTGTAATGATCAATGTACACGCGTTTCATACAACGTTTTTTAACACACTTGCGAGGAAAAACAGACTTATATTGTTATTAACTTTTAATTATTGAAACAATTAGTGAAAGTACAATACTCAAAATGATATCGAATTGTTTTTGTTGGCATTTCTGTCTAGATTTTGGTGGCAAAAGGCTATCGATCACGTTTCGTGCCTAGATTATTATTTCCGGCGGGGCAAGTCTACGTATTGCTCTTCTTCCGTACGTGAAGTCGACATTTTTGATAATAATTAACCACACAACGAAAACGTAACGGTAAATATTTATGGAAAATGGCGCGCTGGTTTTGTTTTCCCGCGTGCCGCGCTAGTGATGCGCGCGCTTGTGTAAATAAAGGCACTGGCAGAACCGCTAAAAAACTAGTTTTCCCGCCCGCGACCTCGTACGCACGGACTACTGTTTATCGCGAAAAAACATACAACTTTCTTCTAGGGTATTAAAAACCAATTTAAATGTAGGCATAGCACTTGTGCTCTTGATGTGTTTTGACAGACTTGTTATTTCGTTTCCATAGCAACCACAGGCCATTCTTTGATGGCAACCGTTCCTTACAGTGAATAATCAACACTTTCCAGTTTTCCCGTAGAAACTTACAATTTTCCGGGATAAAAAGTATCCTATGTTTTATTCCAGGGTATAAGCTATCTCTATTCTTAATTTTCCGGAAAGGCTTTGGCACCGTAGACCACATCTATACGCTCCGGCAGATTATATAGAAGACCAAAGAGCCACTATGCGGCCACTATGTCTAGCGTTTGTGGACTACGAGAAAGCCTTTGATTCAGTCGAGACCAGTGCTAGCTGGGCAGTGCTAGTCGAGACCTGGGCAGTGCTACAGTCATTACAGCGGTGCCAGATTGACTACCGGTACATCGAAGTGTTGAAGTGTTCGTACAGCAAAGCCACCATGACAGTCCGTCTCCAAGATCGGAGCACGAATTCTATCCAACTTGCAAAAAGGGGTGAGACAGGGAGACTTTATTTCTCCGAAACTGTTCACCTCTGCACTAGAAGATTTATTCAATCTTCTAAAACTGGAACGGACATGGTGTTAACATCAATGGCGAATACATCACTCACATTCGATTTGCTGATGATATAGTCATCATGGCAGAAACCCTGGAAGACCTAAGCACAATGCTCAGTGACCTCAATATTGTTTCTCAACAGGTGGGTCTTAAAATGAACATGGGTAAGACGAACATCATATCAAATGCCCATGCCGGTTTATGTTGGGAACGATATTATCGAAGCTGTTGATCACTATGTGTACTTAGATCAGACGATCCAACTGGGAAGATCCAACTTCGACAAAGAGGTCAACCGACGAATCCAACTCGGATGGGCAGCGTTCGGGAAATTACGCCATATCTTCTCGTCACAGATACCGCAGAGCCTCAAGACGAAAGTTTATAATCAGTGCGTGTTGCCAGTGATGACGGCACTGAGATGTGGTCGCTAACTATTGGTCTCATACATAAACTCAAAGTCGCGCAGCGTCTAATGGAGAGAGCTATGCTCGGAGTTTCACTACGTGATAAGATCCGTAATGAGGAAATCCGTAGAAAAACCGAGGTTATCAACGTAGCTTTCAGAGTTTGCAAGTTGAAGTGGCAATGGGCTGGCCATATAGTTCGTAGAACCGACAACCGCTGGGGAATAAAGGTTCTCGAATGGCGACCACGAACGAGCAAACGAAGTGTAGGGAGACCCCCCCACACGATGGACCGACGACATTGTAGCCATCGCAGGAAGTCGATGGCACAAGATCGCTCATCGTGGCGCTCTTTGGGGGAGGCCTATGTTCAGCAGTGGACTTCTAAAGGCTGATATGATGATGATGATGATTCTAAATTTCATCAAAATCCGTCCAGCCGTTATCGCGTGAAAGCTCTCCAAACAAATAAACATACAACGTTTCACTTTTATATACTGGTATGGATTAGTTTTTTTTTTAGTTTCTTTATTTTGTCTAGACACAGAATAAATAATAGTACTAGGGTCTAGAGTTGGTTAGAAAAATATATATTAAAAGCTTTTATTTAACTTCACTTCAATGTATTTCTGTCTGTCCTGGAATCTAGCAATTCAAATTTCCCGATTAGCTATCCGGCTGAAACTTTCAGGGTAGCTCACAAACCGATGAAAAAGCAACAATAACTAATTAAACATAACTACTTAAAAACGTAAAAGTTATATTATTTAAATTATACTTATTTATAAATTCTTTCTGTGGCTGCCTTTTGGGTTGATACATAGTCCCAAAACTGTATAATTTGATTAGACGAATTTTCAATTTTCAATGTATCAATCAACCTGTAGGAAAACCTATTAATTCTATAATTATACGGCAGAAAGATTGAGGGCTAAGTAGACTTAATAAATGTCTCCTTTTGGGCCCTTTGAGTGAAGAATAAAAAAAGGAAGAATAATAAAAATAAACTTTTATGAGTTCTATTTTTTTTTGCGTTTTCCTCGATTTGTGAGTTACCCTGAAAGGTTCAGCAGGATTGCTAATCCGAAGGTGCTCGAAATTTGAATTGCAAGATTCCAAGTTAGACAGAAATACATAGTACATATATGTATATATATACATACAAATGAAGTTAAATAAAAGCTTTAAAAATGCAAATAACCTAAGGAATCTTGCATTACAAAATAGTGCCCACTGTTCTGCACTGATTTATGTTCAATCGAAGACAACTTAACCGATAGATGTTTTAAATATGATTAACACTTCAAATTATTCATTACGCAACTACATTTTGGCTTTGGATTCTATGTAAGACCCAAAATTCAGGTTCGATGTGAGTTCGACACCCAAAAGCTCCAGATGGTCCTCTATTGGTATTGTTACACTTTGGAAAGACGGAGATCGGTTTAGAAGACACTTTTTAGCAGAAAACAAACACGCCTGCGTTTTAGTAGCATTAAACTTAACCAGGTTAGCATCGCCCCAATTGGATACAGCTTCTAAGGCAAAATTCAAACGGTCTACCATAGCCTCTCTCTGAAACTGGACAGCGTCACAGCTGGCTTGAGCATTGGAAGTGTATCTCTCAACTACAGTACTTTCATCAGCATACCCAAAGGTACCGGGCTTCAGAAGGTCATTAATGTGCAGTAAAAACAGTGAAGCCGAGAGAACCGATCCCTGAGGTACACCGGCATTGATAGCCATTTGATCAGACGAGCAGCCCTCTAGGACTACTCGTATAGATCGTTCCCTCAAGAAATCGACTATCCAATTGTATAAACCAAAAGGTAAGCCATATGAGGGAAGCTTGTTTAAAAGGCCATCGTGCCAGACCCGATCAAATGTCTTCGATATGTCAAGGGAGACGGCAAGCGCCTCACCATGCATCTCGATGGCTTCGCTCAGTACGTGAGTGGCATAAGCGAGAAGATCCCCAATAGACCCGTTTCGGCGAAATCCGTATTGCCGGTTACTGAGGAGATCATTGTCCTCAAGGTATGCCAAGAGCCTAATGTTTATGACACGCTCCATACACTTGCAAAGTAAGGAGGTTATCGATCTGGGACGATAATTGGCCGGATCAGCACGTCTACCCTTTTTTGGTACTGGTTGTACATTGGCAAGCTTTCAACTCTTCGGAACTTTACCTGAGTGAAGAGAGAGACGGTACAAACGCGTTAAGACGGGATACATTTCGGGCGCACAGTTTTTAAACACAATCGCTGGAATGCCATCAGGACCACTGGCCTTGTTCATATCTAGGTCTCGAAGTTTTCTGAGAACTTCCTTTTGTCGAATGCGTATTTCGGGCATAAAAGCCCCACAATGAGGACGGCAGGAAGGTATCTTGCCAGCAGCATCTAGATGCGAAGCTTCTGCAAAAAGAGAAGCAAATAAATTTGCTTTCTCTCCAGCAGTATGAGCCAGTGATTCATCTGGTTTCAACAATGGTGGCAGTGAGGGGCGGCAGAAGTTCGCTTCGACCGACTTGGTCAGGGACCAAAAAGCTTTGCCACCCGCGGGGGTATGAAGGCAGTTCGGCCCCTATTAGACCTAAGTGAATAAAATGAGCCTTCTTAAGAATCTTATTGCAGATCTTAGCGGCAACGTTGAACTTTCTTTTCTTAGCCCGAATACCAGAGGATTTGCGCTTTCGAGCATCAGCCCAGTCCAGATATGCCGCATGCTTTAAAGCCACAGCACGACCACAGCAGGGTCCAAACCAAGGGTGAGCTTTGCTGAGAAGAGGCTTATCACTGAATGGAATGTAATATTCCATTGCCTGACATATTACCTCTGTAACAGCAGACGCGTAAGTCGACGGGTCCTGGGAAGTGAAACATGTTTGCCGCCAAGGGTACGATGCAAGGAATTACCGCATGTTGTCCCAATCTGCTGAGTTGTATCACCACACGTTTCTATTACCCTTAAGGCTACGATCAGGTGGGGAATACACAGATACGGACTTAACCAGACAATGATCAGGGCTACCAAGAGGCGGGGATACTGACACGGGGTATCGGTCTGGTTCAGTCGTCATCAGCAGGCGAAACAGTTGGCAGTGTCACCGTTACGGTCGGGTGTCGGGTACCTGAGTCGGCTCCTGCACCAGCTGAGAGAGATCTAACGCTAGAGCAAGCTTTCGCGTGTCTCTGCCAGCTTGGTCAGTTTTCTGGTATGGGACACGCCACTCTTTGTAGTGGGCGTTAAAATCCCCTAAAAACACCTATTGAGCAGATGGATAACGCTACCACACCTGCCGCCTCACTGACACTCGTCCCCCGATCTCCGCTGTGAGAGCGGTACACACAGGGATATATATTTTTTCCACCAGCACCCAAATCACCGAGAAGTTAGGTCGCTCAAGATTTCGTTGACACAGACAGCATATTTCATCACGGGCGTATACACAGATGCCGGCGTTTGGTGTAAAAAGGTGCTCCAAGGTCGTATCAGCTGGACATCCTAGGACTGGTATACAAAACACAATTAATCCACAAATATTCGCAACATCCACTTTAAGTGTGAGGACATGCATCTGCCGTTTAAACTTATTTTTTCTTTGGACTTTTTTCATGATGAGTGTGAATAGGTTGGTTTAACAAATATAGTGAAACCATTAGTTTTTTATGTTTCTTCATATTTAATAATTAATTAAAATGCTTTGTTTCATCGTGTGGACTTACTTACTTGTGGTTGTTGGTGGATTTGCATGTAATTCAGAAATTGGTTTAATTAATATTAATAAGGAATTGTGCAAGTTCGTCGAAGGTCCATAACTATATAAATAACACTTGCGATAGTTTCCTAAATCATATTTAAGGCACACAATGGCAGCAATTCGGTCATTTTACTCTTTAAAACTAAACTGGATTAAATTTCTTCAAATGTAATTTAAACCTTGTTGACTTTGTAACAAGGTCATTTTGCTCCTGGCAGCAATTCTAAACTTACACCAATTTAAGCTGCACTGCTTAAAATAACGTAATTAAAACAGGTTTTTAACACGCTGTCTCACAGCGTTTGGATAAATTCGGACACGTTCTGAGACAGCGTTTGGACAAATTGTGACTCTCGCCACGTGGAAACAGTTGATTTTACGCTGACCAGCTTTAGTGATAGTTTAGTGAGTGAGAAATAGATGCCAGGGGACAAAATACCTTGTTACGAAGCTAACAAGGTTTAAATTACATTTGAAGAAATTAAAGTTTAGTTAAGGGGATGGCCGAATCGCTACCAATATAATATGAAGTCTCAAACTCAAACGTTTTCTGTCCAGGTGCTGTACATAGACATCGGCGCCGTCGGCACTGTGAACACGGGCAACCTGCGCATGCTGCCGTACGGAGAGTGCCGCGAGACGCCGCCGCTGGCCATGCGCTGCCGGCTGGCCGGGGTCGCGCCCGCGCCGCTGCTCGACCCGCACGGGAACTGGACCAGGAACGCCCTGCGCTGCTTCCAGAACGCTGTGTCGAGGGGAGCGCTGATGGGGAAGGTACGACTGTGTTATTATATGTAGCAGATATGGGCATACCTTCCAAATCATTTCATTTGGACGTGTGAAGTTGATAAACAGCGGCTGCGATACGAAGGAAGCCATCTTTAAGTAGCACAACCTTTGTGGATACTGAAGCAAGAATGCCTTGCGCTACGACTAAGTTATTAAGCAATTTTGACTACATTCAGGAGAGTTTTTAATACCCTTCATGACCGACGAATAGTCCATCTCAGGCTCATTATTTTTCACTTTACAATCTAAAGTGATAGTAAAGACAAAGAAAGTGAAAGCTTCAAAGTCAACGAGCTTATTAAAACATATTGTTCATCTAACGTAACTGTAGCGTAGTTGGAAATGCTCCAGATTCGAATCAAGGCAGGGCAAACATTTGTGTGATGAGCACAAAAATAAATGTTTGTTCTCGGGTCTTGTATTTTTGTGGTGTTATGTGTGTCCATGTCACCTGCATCGCTTTGAATCCTACTGCGGGTGTGTGAGTGTGTAAATATAATTTAATTTTAATGTGTTTTTATAGGTGTATTCTGTGGTCCACGGGGTGGTCTCAATCGAGCTTCTCGCTGAAGGTGGACACTTGAACGTCAACCAAGAGCTACTGCGCAACGGGCTCGCCGTGCCCTGCGATGAGAGCTACGAGTCAAAGGTAAATGAAGTGATATTACTAATGTTGCTCAAAATTGTTGGAAGAAAATCGATGTCGATCATTGAAGCAAACCAAGACGTGCAACTCTACTCAAAAACATCTAGCTTAATTAGTTTCTCCTGGTTTCCTGGCTCTAGCCTAAATAGAAGTGTTGTTGGCAACACTTTAAACGAAGTCGCACACTATAACAACTCAACACCACCTAAACTTAAGGTAAACTAAATGTGAGTTTTAATAATTGTGATACATAAGATACAGTTTAGTTTACAATTTAAGGCCGGAGCACACCAGATGCGTGCGTGACGTGAACGTGCAAGCAGCAGTTTGACATATTCCTTAGAATTTCATAAATCACAACCGCTGCTAGACGAGACTTGTGCGTGCGCATGTCTTATTTCGTTCTAGCGCTGTCACACCGACAGTAGCGGTGCTGCACACGTCACGCAGCATACGCAACACGTCGTGTAAAGCATCGGATGCTCGCGTTGCGTGGTTCGTGCACGATGCAGCTCTGCTCTGACAGTGGCCATATTGAGAGTATTTGACGGCTAAAATATGTTAGACACTCATATTTTCTTACTTGTTTGTTAGTTTAAATTTATTCAAATGAACTTCATTAAATTATAGAGATGAACGTGGCGCGCTTCAGCGGCCCTTGCGTGGACATGAATTCCCGTACTGACATCCAACAAGGAACTCCATTATTAATATAACACAATGTCATAACAGCTCTCGCGTGAGCGACGTTGCCAAACCGCTCCGCGCGTACACGGACTCGGTTTGTCAGTTAGGTGCATATCTGCGTGAGCGTGACAGCTCCCGTCAAGCTCCGTCAAGCACACGCGCACCGCAAGCAGGCTGAATGCACGGCATATATTATAATCGCTGCGTACACAGTGACGTCACGCGCACACATCTGGTGTGCTCCAGCCTGATACAAATGTACAGTATATGTGTCTCTATTAAAGCTCACATTTCAATGCGTTACTTTGAATCGAGTTGATGTTACGCCGTTACAGTGTGCGATGGCAGCCGGTTTACAAGTACGACGATAGCGGGTTCGGTCTTAGACTTCGCGCCGATGGCTTTTCTAAGTTAAGCCTTGTTAGAGGCCCTCGGGCGGCCAGACGAACTGACACCAGAGGCCAGCACTACCTCATACAACAAGCAAGCAATGTGCGACAGCCTTAAAGGTGTATGAAATTCTCAGTCACAATAAATAAAACCTGTTGGTAGATAAACCACGACCTGAGACAATCAGCCACAGAACTGAACATGGCGCAGAAGCGAGCTTACAACAAGGAGCAGGCAGAGTCGGCGTACAGCCAACTGCAAGACTTCGAGCCGCCGCCGCCCAGGGAGTGCACTACCGACGTCTGCCTCAAGGGAGCCTTCAGGTATTCCAGTGCACCTCTCATGAAGATAGTCAAATTGTATTAATGAACGGGTAACCATTAAATCGAATGGTCGCGGGTTCGAATCCTGCAAGGTGCAATCATTTGTGTGATGAGCAGAAATGTTTGTTTCTGAGTCATGGATTTATATCTATGTATGTTTATCCGTTATCTAGTGCCCATGGTACAGGGTATTCTAAATTGGGGCTAGTTAATTGGTGTGGAAATGTCCCGAATGTATTTATTTATTTTATGGAGACAGAGAATTTGTGATAACACACGGGAAAATGCTGATGTCCTGAATTCCCTTAGCTGGTCCTCACAGCAACGCGAGATGAGCTTGGTAGACCTGTGCCGGGCACCACACGGCTTCTATGCCTAATAACGACTAGTGACTCGTCCCGGCGTCACACGGGTAGCGCTCACACCGCGGCATTTTCATTAATTTTAGCATTATTATACCCATCGCAACTACTAAAAAAAATACGCTAGTAAGCGTAATTCAAAATCGTTAGCAGATACGGTCTTGGTGTTTTTGACCATAGACAACTGTATTATTACTCAAGTACTTGACAGACTTGTTATTATTTCGTCTCCATGGCAACATGTCATTGCGTTCTGTATTTTTGATATCTTGTGTTACATTATTGCAATTTTCGTAGGAAACTATTTTTTTAGAAAAAAAAAACTGCTCGTGTTCGCTGATACTGATAGCTTTCTATTGGTGAAAGAATTTTTAAAATCGGTTCAGTTTTTTTTAATTATCCTTTACAAACGAACATAAGATTAAATCTTTCCTCATTATAATATGTAGATGTGGAAAAAACTATTTGAATTTCCATAATTATTTTCCCTATTGATGAGGAAATCGTCCTCGTAATTCCGATTCCTAATTGTACTTACAAGCTAGATTGTAGCTTCAGTAAGTCTGTAACTACGAATTGTGAATTGTGATTTATGAAATTTCCTCTCCATCCAAAGGTTGTCTGGAAGAGATCGTTTATTAGCGATAAGACCGCCCATTGTACAATAATATATCTTGGTTTTACTTCATTTGTACATTTTTGGTGTACAATAAAGAGTTATCTATGTATATCTATCTACGAATGTGCGTACATTGTGTAATCCATAATATAAAACCGAATGTAACTCTGTCTGTCTGTTACCTTTTCACGACTAAACGGCTGAACCGATCTTGATGAAATTTGGAATGGAGATAGTTTGAACCCTGAGGAAGGTCATACACTGTAGTCCGCGCAGACAAAGTCGCGTGCAAAAGCTAGTATTAAATAACGAAGTTTGTGCGCAGCCCCCTGGAAACAACAGTGCACACGCTGATGTACGGGAGCCGCGCGAAGGTGGTCAACATCGAGTGGAGCTCCGTCAACTCCGTGCTGCTCGACACGGATCCGCAGCAGACCCATGAAAGGCAAGCTCTGTTTCTAACTATATCATACTACAAGAAAAAATATATCAAATATTTATTATATTCATTATTATATTCTAATGTAGACTGGTGTAACTGCCTTCTTTACTTTAGTGTTCCAGGTTCTAGTCCTGGCAGGGCAAACATTTGTGTGTTGAGCATAAATGTTTGTCCTCCCGTCTTGCACATTAGTGGTGTGTTGGTGTGTGTGTGTTTCCATGTCACTCGCGACACAGGGAATCCTAGTGCGGGGGGTATGAGTGTGTTGACGTCTAACGTGTAAATATAAATTGATATTTGTAAAAAGAAAAATACACATATTAACTGGAACAACAAGTGCCTAAAACAAGCCATGCTATCCGAAACATTTATCCGCTCGAGCCGATGGCGAGGGAAGGTATTGAAGTCAAGGATAAAATGCTTTGTTTTATAAACGAGTTATACGCTCTGCTTTTCACTTCAATTGCGAGGAAATTAAACAGTGATGTTATAAATGTATTTACTTGTATCCCGCTTATTCAATGCATGAAATTGTAATACCTACGTTTCAAAAATATATTTACCTGATTTTGGCGGAAATGTCTGATGGACAACTTTCTTTGGGTGTCTATTTCGTAGGTTTCTTTACATTAATGTTTTAGGAGAAAGTATTATTTAATGTTCACATGACAGTCACATTTAACTTTCAGTCAAAAAGTAAATATTTACATACTGCTAAGAAAAGATGAGAGTTTGTGTCACACCATTCAAAAACTTTCTACATGAAACATTAGGCTCGGGTAGAGACCATAGAGCAGGAAACACTTTTTCTCCCCACTACACAGTAATATCACCATTGTTCACCTAAAACGTAAGCAGAAAGTACCTCATTCCTGATCAATAAAAACGATGCAGAAAAGTTACTGAACAGCTTTACAGTGCGGAAAGTAAGTATTGAAATCCATTACTGCACTGTTTTTTAGTTACATGATTCATCACACTGATATTATAAAGGCGAAAGTTTGTATTTGTGTGTGTGACGTTTGTTACTCTTTCACGCTCAAACGGCTGAACGGATTTTGATGAAATTTGGAATGGATTTTTGGTATTAAATCTCTAATGGATTCGTCCAATAGAGATTTAAAAATAGAATGTACTATTTTTAAATATGAGCGCGAAGGAATTGGCCCGAATTTAAAAGTCATTGTGACTGAAAATTGTACTGCTTTCATTTAGGTGAACAATTATGATATTACTATGTGGTGGAAAGAAAAGTATATTACTGGCACTCGCTCAAGTGACTCCTTGCTGCACTCGTGGTTTTAGAGCCCTCGCATTTTCGGGCTCCAATCTAACCACTCGGTGCAGCAAGGAGTCACTTTCCGCTTGATGCAGTAACCTACTATTATGCACTAGAGTATAATATGCAGTTTTAGTTCGTTAAGACTAATGTATTATTTACACTTCTTTCATATGATTAAATATAATAATAAAATAATAATAATAATAATAAATATAAATAATAATATAATAAAAATAATAATATATATACACATATAATATATATTTTAATTTAATATGTTCACTAATTTCTTTGTTTTTTGTGAATATAGTATATCCTATTGTTTTTAGGATGGTAGTAGCGGCTAACGTGGGTCAGAACGAGCTGAGCAGCTCCCTGACCCTGCGCCACACCACCGTGATGCCGAACATCCCCGGCCTGCCCGCTATCATTGCACTACTCTTCTGTCCCGCGTGAGTATATATTCCATTATTCATCATCATCATCAGCCTATATCTGTCCACTGCTGGACGTAGGCCTCTCCTAAAGCACGCCACTGAGATCGGTCTTCAGCTCTTCTCGTCCATTTTCTTCCAGTCGCTTTTCGTAGGTCGTCACTCCACCTGGCCACAGGGCGTCCTACACTACGTTTGCCTAAACGTAGTCTCCACTTGAGAACTCGTGTACCCCAATGGTTATCGGTTCTTCGAAATGTGATCAGCCCACTGCCACTTTAGCTTGCTTATCCTTAGAGCTACGTCAATATCTTCGTTACGAATCTTGTCCTTCAGAGAAACTCCAAGCATAGCTTTCACCATAGCTCGCGAGCGGCCTTAAGTTTGTGGACTAGTTTAACCGTGAGTGTCTACATTTCGACTCCGTAGGTCATGACTGGTAGGACGCACATCTTTGCGTCCTACCAGTCATGACTGCCCGAGAGCCTCTAACATGGCTTAACGACTGCTATTAATAAATAACAGCCGGGACCGACAGCTGAACGTGGCCTCCGAAGCACGGAGCGATGGAAAACCATACATAACTTAGAAAAGTCATTGGTGTGGAGCCTAGGATTGAATCCAGTATCGTTAGATTCTAAGTTGCACTATTAGCTACCATCGCTATCGTCGCATCGATTATGTTTATGATTGACTATTTGTGATTATGTTTATGTTTGACAATTTGTTACTATGATTATGTATATGATTGACTATTTGTGACCACGATTATGTTTATGTTTGACTATGATTATGTGTGTGATTGACTATTTGTGACTATGTTTATGTTTGACTATTTGTGATTATGATTATGTTTATGATTACCTATTTTTGACTGATTATTTTTATATATGACTATTTGTGACTTTGATTATGTGTATGATTGACTATTTGTGACTATGTTCGTGTGTCATGCAGTGCGGAGCTGCGCCGCGACGTGGGCGGCACTCGGTACGTGAGCGTACTTTGTGGGCTAGGCAGCGACGAGGACGGCGCACCGTATTTCCCCGAGCACGACCTGCTCGTCAACATCGACGCCGAGATGTGTGTCGAGGACATCGGATGGGTGAGTCGAGAACACTTGTAGCACTGGCGCAGTTGGTAGTGTATCTTGCTGAGTTTAGTGTGAATTCTAGCCAAGGCAAACGTGTGTGTGGAACATAAATGTTTGTTCTCGGGTCTCGGATGTTTGTGGTGTGACAGTCGCGATACAGGTTAACCAGTAGGACAATTATACTCCCCGCTAGTGGTATAAGTGTAATGATTGTCATATTTCCTGATGCTGCCTATTCTCATCCCCCCCCCCCTTCCTTCCTTCCCCCCATTATAGCTAAGACCCATCACGTTTACCCCTGCTTTCAAACAAAAAACTGCGGCTCACACACACCTTCACACGCGCGCGCGCGCACACACACACACACACACACACACACACACACACACACAGACACACACAGACACACACACCCACACCCACACATACACACACAAACACACACACCCACACATACACACACAAACACACAACACACACACACACACACACACACACACACACACACACACACACACACACTAACAATAACTGTCCTCCTTAGTGACATCGTTGAGTCGACGATAATCCACACAGAAACGTAAACTGCCATCCTTCTTTTTGACCAGCACCACAGGAGCGCACCACGGACTGGATGAAGGTTCTATTATGCCGTCCTTCACCATCCCGTCAATCATGGTTTCCACCTCCTTTTCTCTTGCAACTGGCAGCCTCCTTGGTCTTTGACGGATCGGTAACTCGTTCCCTGTGTTTATTTTGTGCCGAACTAATCCCGTCTTCCAATGTCAGCATCATTTGAAGAGATGTCCGTGTAACGAATTAACATCTTCAAAGCCGTCGCAACTTCCTCTTTAGAAAGATCCTTTCGGCAATCTTCGAGAAGGTCCGACACATTAAATCCGCCATTATGTTTAACGCCACTGGATGATTCTTGGCACTGTCGCATCCAATCTACTTCCTCGCAGGTACCCATCCACGTCCCTTTGCTAATGAGATGTTCTTCATTAGTTGGGTTCAATACGCGTACTGCTGAAGTGTTGGTGGCCCTCACCAAAGTCCGTGCCACCACCCAAGGTTGATCATTTTTCTAGTAGTACGCATCGATGTTTTTGCGTAGGATCCCGTGGCAGACTCACTGGCACGATAGTTTCAGACCTGGGAGCAAGGACTATTTTCTTAAGGCAGTAGATTTTTCCCGATGTTCCTCCTTCCATGAAGATTTCCTCGCTGCCGCATTTCAAAATTCCTTGCTTCACGTCGATCTCACAATGATGTTCTCTCATGAAATCCAAGGCAAAAATGCAATCATCGACTATGTCGGCCACGATGACTTTATGTCGGAAAATCCTTTCACCGAGTTTCATCTCCACCTGCATTTTGCAGGCTGGAGATGAAACTATTTGGCTATTTGGCTTGCAGTTCCCGTAGAAGTCTCCAAGAAAACTATTTCTAAGCTTGGAACTGATCACGGTTCGAGAAGCACCGTGTCTAAAGTCAGTTTATATGGTATCCCGTTGTCTTCACCCTTGATGATCAGGCTGTTCCCGTCGTGAGCTTGCGAGATTGAAATTCTGGGGGCTTTTTCAATACCAGTCAGCACCCGCCCCACGGTCCTGGCGTTTACTCGTTTCCCTGGGTCGGTTCAGTGGCGTTGCGGACCACCCGCACTTGCTGAGGCCGATCTTCCCTGCCAACAACTCGTCTCTGGCAGTTGAATCTCAGGTGGCCCTTCTCTCCACACTCGTAGTATCTGGGACTAAACTTAGGGCGAGTGTCACGGGGAGGAGAATCCACAACTTCCCTGATGCGGTGAGATCGAGGATCTTGTCGGACGGCCTCCACCTCCAAAGCATGGGCCACGGCATCCTTAAGGGATTCGTGATGCCCAAGTCTTACAGCAGACCTCACTTCCATGTCGCGTATCCCATCGATAAAGGCTTGGATCAAAATCCCGTCGTTGAGTGCAGGTGAGGACTGGTACGCATTTCGAACCAGCTTTTCAATTTCGAGAGCCCACTGTTGTAGGTTCTCACTATTCCGCTGAGCCCTGTCCTTTAACTGAGCACGAAACACGTGCTCCAGGTGTGCGTCACCGTAGCGAGATTCCAATGCTTCAAGCAGCTTTTCGTAGGTGACATCCTTTCCAAGGGCCTCGAGTATAGTAAGGGCCTGGTTACGAAGGCCCAGTGTGAGTGCAGTCATGGCCTGCGCTCTACTCCATCCGTTCGCCTTGACAACGGCCTCTAACTGGATCTTATATGCCGACCACGAAGAGCTTCCATCAAACGGCGGCACTTTGAAACCTCGCGCCGAAGACGCAGTAACAACAGGGGCAGACATTCCGCTTCCAGATTTCAGGACACCCAAAGCTTTCTTCACGTCTGCGATCTGGGTCTCAGTTACGGAGAGGCGGTTTTCAGTTACGGAGATGCGGTTCTCTTGAAGATGTACCCTGCTCTTTTACATCTTTGAGTTCCTGACCAAAAGTTACATGCAGGTCTTTTATGAGGAGAGTCTGTTCTTCCTGTCGGCGAGTCTGCTCCTCTTTGTCACGAACCAACTGCTCCTCCAGGCGTCAAGCCTGCTCCTCCTGTTTGCGAGCCTGCTCCTCCTGTTTGCGAGACTGCTCCTGGAGTAATGCCATTAAGCCCGAAAGATCAAATGAGGGTGGGGCTATAGAAGACGGAGAATCTGTAGATGGACCAGCGGGTGGACCGTCGGCCGCGGCGGCGTCCAACTCGGTGGTTTCTTGATTGTCACCACCACCAGGCGCTTGTAATGGCGAACCAAACCGTCTTTCGTCCACCTCCTTCTCTCGTTGGCTTCTCGTTCTCATGCGGTCTGTCTCCTGCTTTGGTGTAGCCGGCATTATTTTATCCCACTTCTGACATCAAATTGTTACGAGCTGGGGTTCGGATAAAATAATTGTACGCTAATTACACCAAAAATTAACACCTTTATTCCAAAAACCACAAAAAGAAATTAATCCAACAAATAATCCTCAAACATTGTTATTTTAAAGGTAATTTGTATATAATTTTATGTACTTTTAATAAACATAAATAACTCCGGCTCTAACGGAACTGAGTGAATAATTGAAAAATCTTAGAATATTAGTTTAATTCCTATGCTATAACTGAAATATATGGACTCCAATACGCAAAAAAAAAATACAGACAAAATTCTGCCATTGTTCTTTGTCAATGTTACCTCAGTTGTTTTCTTTTATTAGCAAGGAGGTTGAATTACGCGTACTCACATACCACAGTAAGCGTAATTCAAGATCTTTGCCAGCACCATACCACGAGGACATCCAACTGCTATTACATTTATTTGCTGGAGTTAAGTTTGGTACTCTGAATTGGTAGTGGTAAATTTGATAATCCTTAAGAAACGTCTGCGATCCTTACGAGTTTGTCCGCACAGGTGAACCACATCCGCCACCTGATGGATTACATGATCTACTGCGGCGACGGACAGGACATGCCCACCGCCGACGACGAGACGCGCCCGCGCATCCCGCGCATCATCCGCGAGGATCTCATGAAGTATGTACACATTTCTTCCATCCATTAAAGTAAAAGAAATAAACTGCCAGTTCTTTTAGAGTCTATAAAGGTAGATCGGGCGTGTAGCGAGCTCTTTTATCATCTATATCCAAAACTCAAAATATTTAAAAAAAGGTGTTAATTTATTGTTGTCGGAATATGACGAAATCGTTTGTAGCACTTCTTTCCTTATTTGGTGTCTGCAAACCTTGTGACAAAGTGGCATATAGAGACTTGCTAAAGGTACCTGAGAACCAAGCTAGTTTTTCGGCATTTATTGCTGCAATTGTATAGCCAGTGCAATAGGTTACGCAGGGTGTACCCCAACATTGTTGCTCTACGTTGTAGTAGCTTCTTGGCTAGGTGTACAACTGCAGCAATTATCTAGGCCGATTCTGTTGATTCCGTCTCCTTTCAATAACTCCACACTATCTGCCGCAGCCTTCTGATGAAACGACGCAAGCACCGCGAGCCGGAGTCCGTGAGCAAGGCGTGGGAGTGGAAGTCGGTACCCGAGGACGAGGTGCTGGAGATCTCGGTGCCCGACATGGTGGAGCGCGCCGTCGTGTTCCCGCTGCACGCGCCGCAGGAGCTGCGCCCCGTGTCGCGCGACACGCTGCGCACGCTCAAGCACGAGAACGACAACCTCAAGCTGCTAGTCGGCAGGTGGGCACTGTTTTTCGCATGAGGCTGGCCTCTGGTGTCTGAGGTTGTCTCGAGGGCCTCTGACATGGCTTTACGACTGCTATTAATCAATAACAGCCGGGAAATTTTAAGACTTTTAAGAAAAATATATTTAAATAAATATATTTTTTATGAGTGTTAGCCATATTTGAAGAATTTTAATTGAGTTAATTTCTGGTGAAACGTATTAAAAATAGGCATTTTTTTGTAAAATAAACATTTATTAAACAGAAAATTAAATCATAATAATTTTAACGTTAATTTCAGTCTTAATAATTGCTTTGTTAATTTCTTTTAATCACACACAGATTCACTTTTAAGCAGTTAACTCTTATTAAAAATCATACTAATTCTTAATAACTTTACTTTTATCTAGTAATTCTATTATCTAATCATTGGTCATAATCACAGATTTGTTTCATAATTAAATAATCTAAATATAAATAATAAAACAGTCTTATAAATCAGTCTTTTAAAATAATCAACTAACACATTAATTAGACTTCTTTCAAAAAATCAGAGCGTCAACAGCTATGTCCGACAATCTGTTTCTGATTTTTGTAATAATGCCACCGGACAAGGAGAACACTCTCTCGTTTTCAACAGATGTCGGTTTAATTGTGTTTAAGGCTTTATACAGTAGCTCCAAACTTTCTGTACTTTTGAAACTGAAACTCCGTTTTTAATGTTGCTCTTGTTTTTTTCCAGAATCTCGGGTAAATTTTCTTGGGTTTTTTTATTGCTAATTTCATTTGATATACAAAAGACTTGTGTACTTGAGAGCTACTGCGACTAGGTTCAGCGCCCATTATTTCCACATCTGGTGTCCTGATACTAGTAATATTTTCGAAAAGCCTACAAAACAGTTCTTCCGCAAAGCCAATTAGTGCAATTTTACTAATATTTGAGGTAAAAAAGACCGTGTTTTGAGACTGTGAGGTGTGGTGGTCAGTGAGAAAATATAATTTCAACAATCTTGTCTCGTCTCGAGTCTCGACCCGAAAGTCCCGGGACTCGAGACAACTAAAATTACGAAAAGTCCCGGGACTTCGAGACACGAAACGTCCCGGGACCCAAACCCTAATAGCGATAGAAAACCGCACATAACTTGTCATGAAAATTCATTGGTGTGGAGCGTTGGACCGTACCCGGTATCGTTTGATACTAAGTTGCACTATTGAGCCGTTAGGCTACCGCCGCTGGGTACTAGATCACGGAGACAGGTGGCAACAGCAAACTGAACCATACAATAATCACGAACTACTGAGAATGGATGCTGCCCGTTCCCGCAGTAATGGTGCCTTAAGCAGGTTCGCATACAAACTGCGACAAGGCGCACTAATAAACCCCTCAAAACTAGCTATTGTCCGCGACTTCGTCAACGCGGACTACAGTTTATCGCTATAAGAAGTATGTATACTATGTCCTTCCCCATGGTTCAAACTACCTACATACCACTTTTCGTCAAGATCGGTTCAGCCGTCGTCTCGAAAAGGTTACAGACTAACTGACAGATTTACTTTCGCTTTCATAATATTAGCATGGATGTACGGCTCTCCTCTTTCCTGATAATATGTTGGCTTGTGGCACGGAGCGATTAGGGTGGTGTCTCCGCTCTTTTAAGAATGTATCATTAGTTAATTATTCTTTGACTAAAACTCTTTGAAGAACGAGACACGATGTTAGAGACACTTGGTATTGGTATACTCTTTGGAGACACTGGCATCAATTCGGACAAACACTCCGTAAACTAAACTACTGTTAATTTCTTTTAAACCTTGTCGACTTCGTAACAAGGTCTTTTTGCCCCTGGCATCTATTCTTCGATACCACTAAACTGTCACTAAAGCTTGTCAGCGTAAAATCAATGTTGAATCCACGCGTCGAGAGTCTCCATTTGTCCAAACGCTGTCTCAGAAGGTGTCCCCATTTGACCAAACGCTGTGAGATAGCGTGTTAAAAAACTGTATTAATTACGTTATTTTAAGCGGTGCAGCTTAAATTGACGTAAGTTTAGAATAGATGCCAGGGGCAAGAAGACCTTGTTACGAAGTCGCCATCTAACTTCATGTTAGCCAACACCCATATCCACTTCAAATTTTCAAGGATTTTTGCGTGAAAGCGATAATTTGAGTTTGACTCGGATGAAAGCGCAAGCAAAACTAGAATCTTTACACTTGACACTGGCCGAATGTAAAAAAATAAATTAAAAAATAGCGGACGCCACCCGGTTTCTCCTCGTTACTTCCACCATCATGAAACCTCTTTCCCCGCAGGACGTCTACCTCCTCGACGGTGGAGCACTCGTGCAAGCTGTGCGGAACGCCGCCCATGCCGACGCACGCCATGCGCATACATCTCTACAGCAACACACACATAGAGAAAGAGGAAGATCTGCTCGTATTCGAATCTTAAACTTATCCATTAATAATCGTGAAAGAAAAAAGATATTAATTTATATTAATATCCGCTCATGATTTCAAGCCGAACAAAATCGTCAATCAAGCATTAAATAGTTTGTTTAGTTTGGATTTTGAGCAATTGCATACAATTGGTAAAAATTGTTAAGCGTTAATTGACGCTAACGAATTTGGCAGTAAGTCTCTGCTCGTGTCCATTTAATATTGTGTATAAACCTTCCTGAATGACGCCATTTTGTTTAGATGCTGTGCCAACAGTTAACTGTCATGGGAGAAATTATCAGCAAGTGATTCTAAAGAATGATATCGTCGTGAAGTTGCCGCGATATAGTTAAAGGTAGATTGCTGCTATTGCTTGGGGCCATTTTGTCGCTACAATATTGTCGCGTTATTTCATTCAGTTTGCGATGGGTAGAGTCCTTTGCGATTACGTCTACGCTGAGTATCAGTTATGTGCTTAAAAAAAACAAAACTGAAAATAGGTACAGACAGCGAAAAAAGTCTTAAAATGTTCACACATTAATTTTAATCATAAATGCAAAATGATGAAAATCTTGTAAGTAGATATCTTGGATGCGTTACGAATACGTAAATCTTAACTACTAAGTATCCAAGTTATTGCTCAAATAATAGATCTAAAAAATTAATAAGGTAACTCTAGTCTATTAAGCAATCCATAACCATATAATTGAGAAGACAAGAACACTTAAAACTTTTTTCCATTGTCCCGTCCGTATTTTGCGTTTTTTAAATTAATGTTATTACATTTAACTGGATTGCTTTTGTTTTAAGCTTTATTTAGCCATGTTTGGAAGAAATCTAAATATCTCTTTACCAAATAAAAACACTAAGTCGATTGTGATAATGTTGTTGTGCTGCGATCATTTCGTTTGCATTTATTTTGAACTTATAACTTTTAAGTTTTTGTTAATCATTTGAAAAATATATCAACAAGATATAATATTTTTTAGTAAGTAATTTGAAAGAAAGGAATAACCTCAAACTCCTTTACCTCATATTTAGTGTTAAGATTACTGTATGTGTGATCTATTATTGTATAGTCCATACAGTATTAAAAGTTATTATGTTTAGATACAGAAGTGTCTAAACAGAAAGTGATTATCAAGTGAGAGCACAAATCTGCTTTATGTTGACATGACAAGGATGAGACTTCAGAGTGCCAATAACGAGTAAAAGGCTTGTATGTTATAGTTTATAGAGATTACTACATTCCGTCTGTGTTTCTATACACGTAAAACTTGATAAACGTTTGTTAGCAGGATTTTGTATTCACAAACAGTAAACTTTGAGTTTGACTTCTGTAAGTGACTCTACTTCCGAATACTCAAAACGAGCTCAGAAGCTTGCAACACTTGCTGACGGCAAGTTTTTCGACTTGATTTGTCCCAAAGGGAACACTGATATGTATAACAATGTTAAACTATTTTTTACGTGTTTAAATTTAAGTAAGTTGCGATCTTAATTCAGAAATAAATATGAAACCAAGCTCATTCTTTCATTTCTAGCTATTCATATGTTTTGTTGTTTCCTTTATTGTTATTGTGTTAATCTTTAAGGATCTGCAATCTGCATTGTTGCTGTACCATTTTGAACTTTAATCAGTTAAAATAAGGTGCAAAACTTTGTAAAGCTCCAGTTTTTTTATTGTACACGGCTTTACCCTTATCACTACCGTTAATAAATGACTTCTAAAGAAATGTTCAAATTGACCATTGTCCTTTTACGAACGCGATACGTCAATATTAACTAAGTTATAACCTGTTTGTCTAGTTTGGACGCACGGTAAGTGCTTTAGTTCGAGCCACGAGAGGCTTCGTTCCGGGTGTCTCTTGTGAATTAATTATGTGTCGTCGGTAACCTTCGCAGAAACCCTGTTTGTTATTATTTAAATGTCCTTATAACAAGTGTAAAACAGCGCAAGCATGTGGAATTCACCGGAAGATTTAGATTGCGTCCAAGTGTAAGTACAAATGTTTTTTGTATGTTTACAGCTGTGATTTTTGCTTGCTCTCTAGTAAACAAAGCGTCCATGTGTTTAAGCTTAACCTATTCAGATATACCGTGGTGTTTTTGTACTAAAACTTTTCTAAGTTAAATTGTTACAACTATTACTAAATTCCAATGTTTTTTTCTATGAAACGTGCTCTCGTAGTAAACAGTAACAGTGTCTCGTAGTAACAGGTGTTGCGACCTTAACCTTATCAGGTGAACCGTGGTGTTTTTGTACTAATATTCTTGTTATTGTTACAGCTATTTTGTTATTTAATTTACACCTAGATTGTATTGTTTGTTTATTCTTTTGCTGTATGTCTTAATTTCGTGCCAGGCTCATTTTTATCAGTATTTTGAGACCCGCTTCTCAATATTACATAGTAACAATAAAAAATACATCATTATTATTTTACATTGTTCATGATCATCATCATTATTAGACTATATCTGTTCACTTCTGGACATAGTCCTTTCCTAATGTACGCCACTGAGCTCGGTCTGCAGTTCACCTCATCCATTTCTCATGTTCTTCCTCTCATTTTCTTCCAGCCACTTTTCGTAGGTTGGCACTCGCCCTGGCCACAGGGCGTCCTACGCTATGTTTACCTTGACGTGGTCTCCACCCGAGAACTACTGCCCCAACGGTTATCGGTTTTTCGGGATATGTAACCAGACCATTGCCACTTGAGCTTGCTTCTCCTTAGATCTATGTTGGTTACCTATGTATTTATGTGGTTGTATTGTCTGAAATTAAATTACTTGTTTGAGACTCTTGAAAGTTTGAATTATTTATGTCGCAATTATGTCGAGCAACTAATGGAAATAATGGTTGGTAACGAGAGCCTAGAGATGGTTCCACAGAAATCGAAATATGTGACGCTAACTCATGAGGCTTTGCAAAGAATCAGAGTAGCACAGATAGCCATGGAGATCCATGCTCGGCATCAAAATCCAAGTCCGTAATGTAGAAAGCCGGCTAAAAACAAAAGAGCGGGACGTGCGTCGGAACTATTGAAATGGAGCTGGGCAAGACACGTGACCAGACGAAGTGACGATAGGTGGAGTAAGGCGGTGGTGGGTGGCCGAGACGGGAAGTGAAGCGTCACTCGACCGGCAGCGTGATGGGCCGACGATATTGTAGAGATCGCGGGTCGAACCTGGAGCCGATCGGCACAGGACCAAGGCGAATGGCACGGTACGAGAGAGGCCTATACCCAGCAAACAACAAGACAACAAGCTGTGCCCGTGGCTTCACACTGCTGGGTATAATAGGCTGTGGATGATGGAAGATTATGTCACAATACAATGCTATAAAAAAACGAAATTTGATGCCATTGGCATGTTTCTTGTTTTTTAATTATTTATATTTTATACTACGTACTCTAATGTAGATTGTATATTTTAGGTTATAATTACATATCTTTGCACTTAGTTCGCTTTGCATTATAATTTTAGTAATGACAAGCTGTGCCCGCGGCTTTGCTCGCATGTTCATTTCGCTGGGTTGAAAGTAAGCTATGTGTTACTCCAGGCCAAAAGGGTCGCACTGAAAGTTTCCGAAACTGGCTACTTATTCAAAAAGTAATTAACACATTTGAAAATGGAACTCTAGCTGTAGTTTGCAGTTTGTTTCATCTCATTTTTGAAACAATAAAAAAATTGAGAAACAATACATACATTTTTGACCATTCATAGTAATTTTTTTCTTATTCATTACGGATTTTTTTAGTGTGACCTACGTGACTTTTTAGTTTTACGTGATGCGTGAACAGACAGAGAACAGATTTTAAAAAAAAACTTGTTCAGTAGCCTACCCTAGTATTTTTTATGCTCTTCTTTTTACATACTTTTTATAGCGTAGTAGTTGACTAGTTGGTTCGTGAGCCGACTGTGATGCTGCGGCTGCGGTTCGATGGAAAAATATTTTTACTAACCACAGGTATTTGCCCTGAGCTTGGGTTCTTGTAGGACCGTGATCCTTTAGTTCCTGTTTACCTAGATTCAGGGAATCGTAGTTTGAGGACTGGATCTATTTATGTGATCGTGAAGAATTATTAATAAAAGCTTTTATTTAGTTTGCTGTATTTAGTTTATTTGAATTCGTCGAAGACCCGATAACCGTCGGGGTATATGTGATAGCCCCTTCTGAGTTTCACCATGAGATTACTGTTTTTAATTAACTTGTTTTCTATTTACAAGATAGGTACATAAGCCTAACAGAAATTATTTTTATGTCGCAAGTGTTTTTGTGTTTATATTTTTTTATGAATTAATGATAATTTTACATTTTATGGGTACCTACCTAAGGGGTACCGATAAAATGACCATGACCTCTAAAACATCATGACCTCTTTTCAATGCGTATTATTTCGCATTGAAAAGAGGTCATGATTATTTCACATTTTATGGGTACTTACCTTTAATATCGCATTGAAAAGATGTCATAATTATTTCACATTTTATGGGTACTTATCCTTAATATCGCATTGAAAAGAGGTCATGATTATTTCACATTTTATGGGTACTTACCTTTAATATCGCATTGAAAAAACGTCATGATTATTTCACATTTTATGGGTACTTACTTTACAAAACAATATCGTCTTGAAATTGTTATCAATATTTAATTATCCGCGTTAATGATAATGGTTCAGTAATGTAATGACCCTTACTTGGAAGAGTTCAATACATATCGAAATGAAACAGTATGTTTGTCTCTACACAACTGCATCATACTAATTTTGGGTTTTCTAAACATATTTTGTTGTAAAAATATGAATATCAATTTCATAAGAAAGTTCAGTTCTTCGCCTGTTGCAACATTGGGGAATTTTTGCAAGACTTGTTTGAGGTAGGACCAGAAGAGTAAGTCATTGTGAAAAAAAACTAAGTATATTGTTCAAATCTCTTGTCTTTATTTTCTCCACTCTTTGCCCGTAGTAAGGTCCAGTTGTCCGGTCAACCGGACTAAGTTTTTTTTTCTTTGTACAGTGGCCGGACTACAGTAGATTTTTTTCTTTTGTAGTCCGGTTGACGTAAGATCTACTTAGTTAAAACTTTTTGTTGGTTCGACCTTTTTTATTCAACTTAAAGTAACTATCATATAGAAAATATCTATAATATAATTCGATGCGTTATTTTGTATTATTTTTATATTAGAAGGGGTTGAACTTCGCTATAGTTTAATATTTTCATGAAAACTTTGTCAGTAATTTGTATCCCCCTACGGCCAAGCAAAAAGGAGGGCTATAATTTTGACCGGTATGTATGAATGTGGGGTATGTTCATCTGTTCCTTCATAACTTTTAAACTACTTAACATAAAAAGAGGTATCGTTGGAAGCATCCTGATCGTCCGCTGGTTTTAAGCTATGTGACGTCTCATTAAATTGAATATTGAGCCCTCTAGAGGAACAATATTTAAATAAAATATAAGTTCAAAAACTAAAACCTGACTACGGACTTAGTCTTAGTGGACTAAAAAGTAACAAAGAAGATTTTTCAAGTTTTAAATTGAACTTATTAGTAAATCCATTTGAAGTCGGTTTCTTGGCAGCACGTTTGGTTTCATAATATAATGGTGTAGTCTTACGATTTATCTTGGTCTAGTCTTATAATAAATCTTCACAAATTATTGTAACAAAAAATATACTATAATATTTAATCCACCGCGCATCTTGTTAACGACGATGAATTGTTGTTTCATTCATAAAACGATCGCTTGATGCGCAGTTGAGTTGTCTCCGAGTGCACAACTAGTATCTCTTCCCTCCTCTGGGACTCAGAAATATGCGACAAGTTTACTGCCAAATATCAACATAATGGTTTGGCGTAAACACATCAAAACCAGATATTTAGAGTTATTATATTATCAGGGGTTATCATGTCAGGTCATATAGGCTGCACATCGCAAGAGTTGGGAG
Organism: Alsophila aescularia; assembly: GCA_946251855.1. Classification (NCBI taxonomy): domain Eukaryota; kingdom Metazoa; phylum Arthropoda; class Insecta; order Lepidoptera; family Geometridae; genus Alsophila; species Alsophila aescularia. The sequence continues at coordinate 23,000,117 of OX276373.1, read as the reverse complement.
TATGTGATCTGCCAGTCGGGTTCGTACCGACAGTGGAACAAGTACTTTGGTTTCCAACATGATGGCACAACCGATTTCTGGACTTGCTGCAGCGAAGTACATAACTTTTATAAACTTCTCATCTTCCACCTTCATTCATCCAGCTCTACGTAGTTCTATAGAGGTCAATTTTCTGTTTTTTCCATATCTATGATGTAGAATAAAGGTTTTATAAAAAGTTTAGTGGTTTGATGATTGCTATTTCTGTCATAAGTGTTTTGGATTAGACTGAGCTCAGCACCATTATTGCCATTTAACCACTAGATTGATTTGTGTTTTGATTGTTTTGAACTTAATAGGTACACCTCACATAGTATTAAAATAATTGTAATCTTCGCTTTTTTCATGTACATTCTAAAAATGCTTGTCATATTGATGCACTTTTAAAGCGTTTTTTATATACGTGGAAAGGTTTCAATGATGAATGTCATTACTACTGGTATTGGGGTTGGTGTGATACTATCTTGTAACATTCATTTCATCGTAGGTGTTTTCATTTTGATTCGAAAACAATATTCTTAGAAGTTCCGCTAGAATTATAATATCACATATCTATAGAATCATGCTCAGGGTCTGGATTACAAAGACTCCTTCTCATTACAATTTCTCCAAAACTCCTCAGGGCTATAGAAAATGAGCTCCGTCAGCAGGTTTCTGAAGGCAAGGTTAAGCTGGCGAGCTTCCAGCCAAAGTTGGCCATCGTGCAGGTCGGCGGTCGGGAAGACTCCAACGTGTACATCAGGATGAAGCTCAGGGCGGCCGAGAACATCGGCATCACGGCTGAACACATCCGCCTGCCGAGGGACATCACTGAAACTGAGGTACATTACTTATCCTAATCAATCATATAAACAACCTGTGTTTGTCCACTGCTGGACGTAGGCCTCTCCTCATGCACGCCATTGAGCTCCGTCTTCAGCTCTCCTCATTCATTGTCTTCCAGCTGCTTTTCGTAGGTCGTCACTCCACTTATCCTAATGCTTGTAGTGATCGCGAAACTTAAAAGTCGTAAAATTGACTCTATACTCAACTGATTGGGTTTAAAACTCTACTGTTGTTTTTATATTTTTACTGAGCGAAGCGAAATCTCCAAATCAACTTTGACGAATCGGAATATGTATGTTTTGTGAAAGAATTTTTTTGAGGTGTTGATCCGATGTTCGTTGGAAGATATGGGTAATTTAATAACAGTAGAATTTTATCGGTCGCGTGGTTGTTGAGACATAGGGTTAAAATTTCCTATTTATCGGTCGCGTGGTTGTTGAGACATAGGGTTAAAATTTCCTATTTATCGGTCGCGTGGTTGTTGAGACATAGGGTTAAAATTTCCTATTTATCGGTCGCGTGGTTGTTGAGACATAGGGTTAAAATTTCCTATTTATCGGTCGCGTGGTTGTTGAGACATAGGGTTAAAATTTCCTATTTAGGATCAGTTTAAGTAGATTTTATTTAAAAGATATTTTACTAATTACATTTTTAAAATATATGTTGTTTCATGTTAGGATTTCTCGTTTTTGAATTGTGAAGATTCTTCTCCTTGCTTACGCACCTTATAAACTCAAAGCGAACTTTAAAGACTCATTAAAAATTACATATGTATAAATTTAAATGACTTACAAAACCCATAACTTATACGTGCCCATGTTGTTTTTATGCGCCTTGACCTCTTCTGATAACACGATTGTATCGGTCAATAAATTTGTTTACGCGCTTTCGAATGATGTAACTGAGTATAAATACTGTAATGTCACATGTTTTGAAGCAGCAATTTGTTTGTGCAAAATAAAAGTTTTTGTTTTTTTTTAATTAAGGATAGAGAGCTAAGATGTCGCTTTAGTAAAAAGAAGGGTTCAACTTCCCTCTTCAGTCGTCCTTCAAAGGAATCTAATTAGTTACATATTACAGTTTTTCTCTTAAGGAAGAGAAAATGTGTATGTTTTGTACACACAAGAAACCCTGATAGTTTAGTCATGTCTGTCCGTCTGTCTGTATGTCACAGTCATTTTATTCACAAACGATTAATACTATACTATAAAGATGAAATTTGTCTCTGTATATGTATTTATTACCGCTGCTTAGGTGTACAAAAAAAATAGTTTTACTTTTTCGAGTGGCTCACATACAGGGCCGTCTTTAACCTATTGGAGGCCCTGGGCACATTAGGATAATGGGGCCCCTATGATCTTGACACAGCAATATTTAAACAAAGTTCTAGATTTATTTTTACCCGACTGAGGAGGGTTTTGAGTTTTAGTTGTATACATACATACATGTATGTTTGTTTGTTTGTACGTTACTTATGCGCATCCTACAGCCTAAACGGCTTGACGGATTTTGATAAATGAGGTATCATCGGATTCGTCTTAGTCACGAGACTGCTATAGGATACATGAAATGTCAAGAAAACTAATATGGCACCTTACAGCCGCCGTATTGTATTTCCGACGGAATGAAATATTGCCAAAACCTATCGAGTGAGGTACTAAAATGAAGGTCTTTAAAAGACATCTTCAAAAAAAAACCTAAACAGTAGCAATTGTCTTTCAAGTTTCTTTATTCCACCATAACTTTTAAATGCCTGAACTGATATTGATATTTATGGGGTATCGTTAGAATACTTATATCATCCCCATCTATGAGAGAAATGGGCAAATATTTTTCTGAAAAGTTCCTTTTTTTCAGGGCAGTCGTGTATTTTCTCATACTTTGACGATTTACTATTTATTACGAAAACCAAACGATAATGACTGACTACAATACCTACTATACTTACTTGCGTTGTCTGTTGTTGAAAACTAGAACCACAATCCGTTAACAATTAATAATCCGAAAAAAAAACAGTTTTTTTTGTTTCATTTTAAAAAATACAATACATGAATGAAAATTAAATGAAACGAAAAAATAATTTATTGCCGCTAGCATAAATACATAATAATCCATTATATTAGTATTAGTACAATAGAAAAAAAAATGCGTCCAGCTACAAACATCGACGACAATAGGGCAATTGGGTATCTTCAGCTTGTGCTGCGTTCACATTTTCATGTGTCCGCAGCGCTGTTTTTAAATATACCCCTTATTCGGACTGAGGTATTTGCCGAAATATGAGCAATGCGGGTTACATTACAACTAGGTTAACATAATAAAAAACAGTGAAAATAAAACACAAAAAAAAATACAAAATACCACCGACTCAAAACAAATTCCTACCTATGTAGAGGTGTGTGTTTGTGAAGGTTTGTGTGTGTTTGAGGGTGTGTATCAGGGTGCGTATGAGTGTGTGTATGGTTGCATGAAAGTGTACGATTGCATGAGTTTTCTGCCCTTTGTTTCAAAAATGTGGCTTCAAAACTGTGTTTTTGTCGCACTAATAGGTTTAATTTCAGTATAGTTTTAAAAGAACTAATACAATTTTTTCCTCAGAGGTGGCTGGAGTTTATTCCATTTTTGAGGCACTATATTTGATAGAACCCCTAAAACCCTTGCTATTGTGTTTGGGGATGGCTAGACTATTATGGAACTTAGAGCGTGTGTTTAATTGATGAACATCATTGATCCATGTAAATTTTTCAAAAAGATATTCTGGCTTCCTATTCCAAATAATCTTTTGAATCGTACATGCTAATTGAAGCTCTCTTCTGGACTTCATATTAAGTATGCCTTTTTTAACTAAGTAGGGTGTAACATGCTCTCTCCTAGGTATACTAAAACAGAACCGAGCGCATGCATTTTGCACTCGTTGGATGGCACTTTCTGTTTTAGCCCATAACCTAGGCCCGTACACCGCACTGCAATAATTAAGTGGAGAGAACTCTATTGAGTCACAAAGTAATATTCTGCCATGTTCTGAAAGATTTTTCATTATAGTGTATAAGACTTTAAGCTCAAAGAACGCATTCTTAATCTTTTCATTAGTATGTTTGACGAACCTCGTTTCGCTATCCATTATTAGATATTACATAATTAAGTATTGTTTGTTGTCATTAGAGATTGGACTAATTCTGTTATTAAAAATTGGTGTAGTAAAACAATACTTATTTCAATAATTTCCCATAGATAAGTATGTGCACAATAACATTTCTAATAATATACATTTGTAGTTTTCTTCATTAAATTTTGCATTTGTTTTAAAGGTTTTTTTTTATATTAAACATAATAATTGATGAAATGATAAATTTTAAACATAATGAAATAAAACATTTGAATCAATTTAAGTAATATGTACTTTCGCTTCGTTTGCTTAATTCAAATTTGGCGCGAGTCTCAACCGTAACTCTTGACGAAAGACACAAAAAAACGTATGAAATTGTAGTTCACTAATAATGTTTCTTTAAAACAGTGTTCTTAGTATACCATTCAATTGTATTTTTATATATTTAAATTTATCCAAACATGCTGATATCGGAAATCCTGATTTTCGGGCGAGAGTAGAGTAGCTTCGCGCATCCAAAATTTACTAAGCAAGTAGGTACTGTAGTCAGTCATTATCGTTTGGTTTTCGTAATAAATAGTAAATCGTCAAAGTATGAGACAATACACGACTGCCCTGATAAAAAGGAACTTTTCAAAAAAATAATTGCCTATTTCTCTCACAGATGTAAGTATTCTAACGATACCCCATGAATATCAATATCAGTGCAGGTATTTAAAATTTATGGTGGAATAAAGAAACTCACATACCTACATTCATGCACCCTTAAAACATTACACTTATTTTTTGGGCAGTAATGTTTTTCAGTAATAAATATCGGTTATCATTTGGTGAACTGGCAGGAACTAGGGGGCCCCTATCGATCGCGGGGCCCTGGGCAAGTGCCCAGAGTGCCCAGTGGGAAAGAGGGGCCTGCTCACATACATAGGAACATCCATTACAAGGGATGAAGAAAAAATATTTTATGTACTCCTTTGAGTGGGGTCTCGTTGAATAGGTATTTTAAAATCATAATGAGGTGTATCTTTTTCTTTTCGGTTCGGTTTATTAATATTTGTCTCTAAAGTGACCTTTTTACGTAAGTTGCATGTTCCCCTCCCCCCTCTCTAATTCTTAAAGAAAATAACTAAAAACTTAAAATCTAATGCATAATACGAATGTACGAACAACATTATCACTGCTACCTAGTTTACGAGATATAGCCGACCGAGATAACGCATTTTATGCCCGCGGCAACTCTGAACATATTCCATAGTGATTCGACTTATCCCAACCCTCAAAACAACTTTGTTGTCGTATCACGTATAAACCGATTGCAATGCGGTTTTCATAGTTGGGTAGCTATGAAAACAGCAATCTTAGGATCCTAAGTCTATGCGTGTCCGACTCACACTTGGCTGGTCTTTATTGTGGGTATTTTCTTCACTCATGTCTCCGGATTTGTTAAATGGGTAGATTTTGATGATCTAATTAGAAAACAAAAAAAAGGTTTAGATTTGTGTAAGTAATAAATTAATAAAATGCGACCAAACAAATTCGTTATCATGACTTTAAAATTGATTCTGCAGTTTTTTTTGTTGTAAATCCTTTTAAATTCAATGTTTGATTCAAAGAACTATTATTTAACTAATTCCTCTTAGATGTAATGTATCTATCGTGGCGATATCATAATATTCATCAATTTATGAAATGGTTGGCCAAATCATGAAATTATCGGTGACATCATGAAATGGTTTGGCTAGATGAATGAATGATTAGCGTTCGATAATATGAACAGCTAAACGCACGGCAACTTCATGATATGGTCAAACATTGTGATCATATGATAAAATAGTTACATTATACGAAAACCTCATGCGGGTTCGAATCCTGCAAGGTGCAATCATTTGTGTGATGAGCAGAAATGTTTGTTTCCGAGTCATGGATGTTATAATATTTGTATATATGTATGTCTATCCGTTATCTAGTGCCCATAGTACAGGGTATCCTAGTTTGGGGCTAGGTAATTGGTGTGGAATTGTCCCGAATATATTTATTTATATTTATTATCCACCGGTAGAGGCGCTAGGCGGAAGCCCGACTAGGCCGCGATAGGTTATTTATTTTTGCCTTGAAAACCTATCTGTTTTAACACCTTTGGTATTATGAAAACCCTACATTAATTATATTTAATGATATGGCCAAACGTGGATTGAAATATCATTAAACGATACGATTTTTTTGTATCAACGTTATGGTCAGTTTTAGCTGGCCATATCATGAAATATAACCATTTCATGAAATGATCAGTTTAACGATATCGCCACGACATATCAATAAAATTGTACTTACAATATCAAAAGTTTGCTTTTGTAGAAAGAAAAAAGTATTGGTCTCGAGACTGGATCACGGGGCTTTATTTGAGGCACAGTGTTGTACAGGTACTGAATCTTTCAAAATTTGACTTTGGAGACAAGCAGCACAAGCAACTCGAAAGATTACAGAATTGTATGTAACGACCTGAACTTCCCCAGCTCCTGGCGCATGTGACGAGCCTGAACGAGTCTCCCGGGGTGCACGGCATCATCGTGCAGATGCCGCTGGACTCCGAGCACAAGATCGACGCACATCTCGTCACCGACGCCGTCTCACCGGACAAGGATGTCGACGGGTACGCTTGCCGTTTCAACTAATACCAATTACAAAAATAAACGAACAAAATATATGCAGCTTACTTCCGCCAAACTGTAAGACAAACTAATGATAAATGCTAAAACAAAATATATAAACAACCCACGTTAACCAACCCTTTATCAAAATTGAACTAACGTAAAAATATATAAACAATCCACGTTAACCAACCCTTTATCAAAATTGAACTAACGTAAAAATATATAAAGAACCCACGTTAACCATCCCTTTATCAAAATTGAACTAACGTAAAAAATGAGACAACAGAAAACAATGTAACACAATTAAATTCGCATTTTTAATATTATATTGTGACTAGATGTGCCCGCGGTTTTGCCCGCGTCAGGCCAGTCACACTCCGCAACTAGTACAAATATTATACCTACACTTTACGGCCGCAATATTGGGGTTAATTCAGTAGTGTCAAGCGTGCGTTCGATGAGTCGCGCGCCGTGTGCTTACGATAAAGTACCTACTTACGTAAAGTTTTTGTCAAATTTTATTCTTTTCTTAATTATGAGTACCAAGAAGAGACTTAGAACTTAGCAGGTACTGCATAACATTCGGTCTGACAATTCTCGTAAAATACCTACATACTGTCATTTTATTACGTAGGTAGCCATTTCTTTTTCATTCATTATTAACCATGGAATTAAGACAGGCACTTTTTATTCATCAAAGTGCAATACCTATTAAGTTATATTCAAATAATGAGGTACTGGGTCTATTCTGATAAGAATGTCATTATATGTAGTTCATAGAACTATCAACATTTATAATAATAAGTAAAAAATTATACATTATTACATAATTGTTTATTATGTTACAATATCTAAGTCATATCATATCACAGAATAATTACTAGTACAAGTACCTAGTTATATCTTGATACAACCCTGCCGAGCGAAAAAGTGAAAGAGCGATTCAGAAACGGTTAGAGCAAAGGAAGCTCTCGCGCGTTGTGATACGGTCCATTCTAGCATGCACGCAATGGGTGAGCGCCTTCCAGGTAAATATAATTGAAAGATCGCAGCGCTGTACGAGTTATATTGCAATTTATTGCGTTGTAGCGAGAGTTGCTTATGTATTTAAATGACTTTACTCAGTTATCCTTCTGTACTTGTACTATTATTTATTCTGTGCCCGCGTGGTCATTTTTCTGATAAATTTAGTACCTATAATAAGTTATTCCAGGACCACAAGTACTTATACAATATACCAAATTTCATAAAGCCGTCAAATAGTTTTTTTTGTCTATTCGGCTCGGCTTCTACTCGTCAGATTGAGACACCAAGTAGGTACACCAGTTTTTAAGTCAACCCCTAAGCTATCCAACAGTGATATGCAATCAGTCCAGTAGGTTTTACGTGATGCCCGAACAGACCGAAAGAAATTATTTTAAAAAAACTTTCAGTACCTAGCTTTTTTTAATGTTCCTAAACCATTTTATTTTAATTACCTATCTTCTTTGTACAGTTTTTTTATTACTCACTGCTTTAATACAAGTAAAGATTCTGTGGTGTGTCCGTTCTTATAATTATCATTGTCTTACCTACTGGTCCATATTCCGTAGGTTAAACACGGTGAACGAGGGCCGCGTGGCCGTGGGCGACTTCTCCGGGTTCGTGCCGTGCACGCCGGCCGGCTGCGTGGAGCTCATCAAGCGCACGGGCGTGCCCATAGCCGGGAAGAGCGTGGTGGTGCTGGGCCGCAGCCGCATCGTGGGCACGCCCGTCTCCGAGCTGCTCAAATGGGAGCACGCTACGGTCACTGTGTGCCACTCCAAGACTAACAACTTGAGTGACATTGTGAGTTTGACTTAGTTCATTAACAGTTTACATTTTACAATAAGCCGCGGGCTCGATATCGTGCCATTTAGAGTGATGGTAGCCTAACGGTTCAATAGTGCTAATTAGTACAACGATACCCGGTTCGTTCCCAGGCTCCGCACCAATGACTTTTATGCGGTTTTCCATCGCTCCGTGCTTCGGAGGGCACGTTAAGCTGTCCCTCCCTGCTGTTATTGATTAATAGCAGTCGTTAAGCCATGTCAGAGGCCCTTGGGCGTCCTGTCACTACTGACACTAGAGGCCAGCACTAACCTCATACGACAAACAAACAAACAATACATTTTGTACATACCTACATAAAAAACTTTACTTGTAAACACCGATGCTCTGAAGTGGCGACTATGGTATCCAAATGAGGCTGGACTTGACTTTAAAATCTAACTAGTAGTGTAGTAATGCTGGGCAACATTTTGTTCAACTATTTTATTAGTAGTAGGAACCAAAACTTCTGTGCAATAAAAATATTATAAACGAAGTTATTTTTCTCAATTTTATTGGCTATAAAATCGACAAGACCGTTATATAAGTTTATAGAGATATAAACTTATGTACGGATTTATTATTTATAGACAAAGCGATTGTCGTAACTGCCACATTGCAGCGCACGCTGATATGGGCTTTATTTAAATGTAGTTATGTTCTCTAATTGTACCGAGCCGCGCCGAGCTAATTTGGGCCTTATAGATAGATAGATAGATAACTCTTTATTGCATACCACTTAATAGTTAATTGTACATTGTACATCATAAAATATATAAATTGCGGTAACACAATCCGTCCGTGGTCCAAAAAGGCCATAAGGGCCAAAAAGTTGCATCTGGTAAATGCCACTGACTGAAGTCCATTGTTGACGGTAATCTCTTTCCAACTTTTTTTTATGTAGGCCCTTGTCACCAAGAGCCTGCATCCATACCAATATATAAAAGTGAAACGTTGTCTGTTTGTTTGGGGAGCTTTCACGCGATAACGGTTGGAAGGATTTTGATGAAATTTAGAATGGAGATAGCTGGCAAATTTAGCATGGAGATAGCTGACCCTGGAATAAAACATTGGATTCTTTTTATCCCGGAAAATTGTAAGTTTCCACGGGAAAACTGGAAAATGTTGATTACTCACTGTAAGGAACGGTTGCCATGGAAACGAAATAACAAGTCTGTCAAAAAACATCAAGAGCATTGGTACTATACCTACTTTTGCATTGGTTTTTAATATCCTAGATGATAAAAGGATGCTTTTTTCGCGATAAACAGTAGACTGCGAGTACGAAGTCGCGGGCGGGAAAACTAGTAAAAAAATAAAAGCAAGGTGGCTAATAGCAAAATGTATTAAAAAGACGAGTAATAGATTTAGAAAGTCTTTCCATAATACAAAGAACTTGGATTGCAGTGACGTAAATGATCCGAGAGCATTATGACGCCGGCTTCATTCGCATAAAGGGAACGTTGTTCCCTCTAGGTTATGCTCGACCTATCAATCAATAAAACAATTCTACGACGCATCAATTTAAAGGAGACCTATTTATTTACAATTGGATTCCCTACGGGTATTCGAGCTCGCATTGTAACGTAACGATCCACGTTGTCTCGCAAATTGAACAAAGAGCTCTTACGTAGTTTTGCTACCTAGTTGTATGTGTGCTTAGTACTAGTGTGTGTGGTTACTGTATGGTTTTATGTAGCCAATACTTTATCGTGTATGTTGTTCGTTGTAGACCAAAACTGCCGACATCCTGGTGGTGGCCATCGGTAAGCCGGAGCTGGTCCGCGGGTCATGGATCAAGCCTGGAGCGGTCGTTATCGACTGCGGCATCAACCCCATCCCAGGTATACCTATATTTCCCAGATTTAAACTTAGATTTCCGCCTTTCTTGCGCAATTGCAGTGTATAATAGGTAAAATAACTTTAAAGTATTTACTCGTACGAACGACAGTTGAAATTTCTATGTATGATTGCTTACCTACTGGCGAGCACAGCACCATATTGAAAGACGGCACGAAGAAATGATTGATTATCTCAATCAATTACTGTGCGTATTGAGCGAATATAATTTTTCAAATCAAAAGATAAAGTGTGTGAAGCTCATTAACGATTTTTCTTATACTTTTTTTTTTCTTTTTTTTTCTTTCTGTCAGTCTGGCTGGACTTATTTTGACGGGACTTTCACTGGAAAATAGCTGATGTTACAATGAGTAACATAGACTACTTTTATTTCCGAAAAATAATTAGGAATCCGCGCAAAAAAATACATAAATTTGCAAAGCCGCGTGCCGTTCAAATAAAATATGAATGTAGGTACATTTTAAAATGCTTAAGAAATTACTCCGAAAATATTTAAACTGGTTTTATACACATATCTGCCTCAGAAAGAAAGAAAGAAAATACATTTATTTCTGACAACACACAACATTAAACATTATCAAGAAAAAATAAATATAAGAAATTAGACAAACAAACAAAAATTAATGCTGTGTGTTGTCACAAACAGGTCACGACTCAGCAAACGCAAAGGCCAAGGCCTTGGCACTGATTTTCTGTCGGAACCTATTCGTGACATCACGAACGCAGAGTGGCACAATAATGTAATCACAAAAATAAAAAATTAAACGAACACTTAAAACAATAAAATTTACAGTAAAAAAAATGACTTCAGAAATGTCACTTTATAAAGGAAACTTCAAGAAAGCCATCCGTCATTCGGCTTGGGAAGGATCGTTAGTAATAGCTAACTTATAGAACTAACATTAATCAATAAATATATAGAAAGAACTAAAAAACTAACTTCAAATGATTTACTAAAACACATTGAACCAATTATCATCAAAGAACCTCCGGGTTTACATTTACTAAAACACATTGAACCAATTATCATCAAAGAACCTCCGGGTTTACATTTACTAAAACACATTGAACCAATTATCATCAAAGAACCTCCGGGTTTACATTTTCACCTACAAAATTAACATCTAAATCGGTTAAGAAATCCCGCAGATACTAACATAAAAAAAAAACGTAATATCTCCTCATTTGAAATGATTTAAAATAACAACTCAACGGATATGTACGTAATTGCACGGATATGTACGTAACATATATTCAAATATTAGATAAGCAAGCAAGATACACTAATAGACGCTCGTTTAGTCGGCAATTGACAAACAAAATTACCACAAAAGTCAAACAAATTACAAACATTACCGTTGTTTGTAAATCATTACATTTACAATAGGCGGAATTAGTACGAGACCACTCAATATTGATAAAACAATAGGACAACAGCTTCCGCCTTCAAGCATTGCAGAGCTGTTCAAGTTTACATTTGATCGATATTGTACCATGAAATGGAAGTCGTTCCGAAAAATAGTTTGAGTCGTAAATTCAATAATGAAATTATGAGCTGAGTGGAGTTTCTCAGCTTAGTTCAGTATGTGTTTTATTTCCAAGTTTGGTGTTCATAGTAATTTTTCATAAGTCGGTTCGTACACTTACTGCTTTTTAATTGTTTATTTTAATGGTCAATAAAACGGCTTCTATGAACGCTATTTCTTTGCACAGGTAAAAATTATTATAAAAATTCAAAAACCAGACTGTGACTGTACTGTGTGTGTCTATTGCATACAATTTTAAACAACTCACATGCTATGTCGGGTTTTTGCTTTTCACCCGCGACAGCGGACGGACGCACGCACAGCGTTGCGAGCTGACCGCCCGCAAAAGTAATAGTAAATAAATTTAATGTTTCTAATTTACTTACATATTTTACTTAACTTTAATAGTTGCAATTGCAACATTGGACTATAGTACTTACATAACTTGAATAATCTAAAATTAATTTTTTTGTAAGAAGCTTGTAAGACAATTGCTAAGTACTGTTTATATTAAAGACTTATATATTTTTGCAATGATTTTTAATGCCCTGCATTTAGATACCTCACTCGATAGACTTAAGTCATTTTTTGTTCCGTCGTAAATACAATATGACGCCATATAAGTTTTCTTGACACTTCATATATCCTACAGCATTCTCGTGATCAAGACGTATCCAATAATACCTCATTTATCAAAATCCATCAAGCCGTTTAGGCAACAGGACGTAAAAAATAACTAACAAACGAACATACAAACAACCCAATCACATAACCTTCCTTATTCAGTTAAAAAGTGAAATCTAAGCAATAAAAACAATGTATTGTTCACTTAATTTACCATTTTTAATTATAACTCGGATAATAAAAAGGTTTTGCAAGCCTATTGGATATTTTTGTAATTTAACGCCTACTAAAGGTACTTAGCTTGCAAAAAAGTATATTTCTGGAAATTCTTTAAACAATAAGTATAATTTGGAAAATAAACCCATGTTAAATTAATTATTTTTATTAAATCAAGTCGTTGCCGTCGACATGTGTCACGGAAGAATTAATATTTAATTATTTTCAAATTTAAGATTCAACAAAGCAGAGCGGTCAGCGGTTAGTCGGCGACGTCGCTTACCAAGAGGCAGTGCAAGTAGCATCCCACGTGACCCCCGTCCCCGGCGGCGTGGGTCCCATGACCGTGGCCATGCTCATGCGCAACACCGTGCTGTCGGCGCGCCGGCAGCTCGAGCGCTCGCTGCTGCCCGCCTGGCCGCTGCGCCCGCTGCGTCTCACGCCGCTCTCGCCGCCGCCTAGGTAACAACACCGTGGTACATGTTGGTAGCAACACCGTGCTGTCGGCACGGAGCTGCCCGCCTGGCCGCTGCGCACGCTGCGTCTAATGCCGCTCTCGCCGCCGCCTAGACGTGGCCGTTGTGACGTTGTGAGATCTATTTTTATAACAAAAAACAAGTTTTTTTTTCCAAAATATCAGAAAAAAGAAAAACGGAGCTGGTTGCTCGATTTTGATAAGGAGGCTCTAAAACTTACTCGACATTATTATGAAATTACTTCACTAGTATATAAAAAAGCTCCATTTCCTTCCAGTGACATTGTAATCGCGCGCTCCCAAAAGCCGAAGGACATCACGGAGCTGTCCCACGAGATAGGGCTGTACCCTAACGAAGTGTCGCAGTTCGGACGCACCAAGGCCAAGATATCGCTCTCTGTACTGGACAGGCTCAAGCACCAGCGCGGCGGGAAGTACATCGTGGTCGCTGGGTAACGAATAACTTGTTATTATTGTTTTGGCGGAGGTAACATCAACACCGATCAAGTTTCAAACCTTACTGCGGCTGACATACGGTGAAATATTCAATACATAACGTTTAACATACTCATACCCCGCAGTAAGATTCCCTGTATCGCTGATGGCATCTACTGATATGTGTTCATGCCACTTGCGACACAGGGAATCCTAGTGTTTGTGGGATCCACACCACAAATATCCAAGACTTGAGACGAAACATTTATGCTCGTCACACAAATAATTGCCCCGGACAGGGTTCGAATCTAGGACACAAGCTTAGAAGGCAGAAGGCATAAACTGCGCCAGAATTTCGAATAAAAGGGTTTCCATTGTAGCTGTGATGTCTCTTTAACAATCAATATCATAGACGATATAACTTCGAGTCGAGATTCTAAAGATAGTCCACAAGTAATTTCCTCATATATTGTTTCAATGGACTAAGAACAGAGAAAGGGACAGAAAAAAATGACTTAGAACTACAATAGCTAAGTTGGTTCAAGGAAAGAAGGATAATCTATAGTCACTTTTTGATGTGTAAATATCTAATAGCGCGGTACGGGGGTAACGCTGACTCTTAGCGCGGCGCGCGCCGCTTGTGGCTCGTCGTCTCTTTCCACCTCAGCTCGGCCATATTCGATGTTTACACATCTACCAGGCGTCCCGCGAAGACATAATTTTTTTAAACATTATAACAATTTTGGCCAGATCGTAATAGTTACAAATGTGCACATTTTGAAAATATATTTTTTTTCAGTATTACACCGACTCCCCTCGGTGAAGGCAAGAGTACCACCCTGCTAGGGTTGGTGCAGGCGCTGTCCGCGCACCGCGGCCGCAACGCGTTCGCGTGCATGCGCCAGCCGAGCCAGGGACCCACGTTCGGAGTGAAGGGAGGCGCCGCGGGCGGGGGCTACTCTCAGGTAAACGTGCACTATCACTACTGCCTACTGCTCTTTGCGAAGGCAATGGACCACTCTGTTATGCCCCTTTTCCACTTGTCAATAGACCTTTTCATTTTCGATTAGATGTTTAAATCAAAGGTTTCGAAAAGTGTCGGGTTTTTCAAAGAAACTAGTACCATTACGAACCGCAATAAATCCGTTATTAATTAATATTATAAATATTTACTCGAATCGGCTTATGATGTCCTTTTCTAAAAATGACCTGTCTCAAAATGTCCTTTTCCTGGTGTGAAGTATCATCTGGCCTTGGACAAAAATAGCTTATATTTCTTAGCTTTTACTTCGGCTTTCGATTTAATGGACCAAAAACTAAGGCTGGACGAGAGGACTACTCCAAAAAGTTCCAGACACGACTTGAAGCTTTACTAACATGTTTATTTCAGGTTATTCCTATGGAAGAGTTCAACCTCCACCTGACAGGCGACATCCACGCCGTGACCGCCGCCAACAACCTCCTCGCAGCACAAATGGACGCGCGTATTTTCCACGAGCTCACTCAGAAGGACGGCCCTCTCTACGACCGCCTAGTGCCCAAGATCAAGGGCGTGAGGAAGTTCTCCCCCATACAACTGAGAAGACTAAAGAGACTGGGCATCAACAAGACGGACCCTGACTCGTTGACGGATGAAGAGAAGACCAAGTTCGCCAGACTGAATATTGACCCGACTAAAATTATGTGGAATAGAGGTAAGACAACAGTGTAGGATAAGTTGATGCGTATATATATGCGTTGATATATGTACTTACTTTTAGGTATGCTGCGCCGAATTATTTTAAAAGCTTTTATTTAACTTCACTTGTATGTATGTATCTATCTATGTATCTATGTATTTCTGTCTGTCCTGGAATCTTGCAATTCAAATTTCGAGCACTTCCCCAATTAGCTATCCGGCTGAAACTTTCAGGGTAGCTCACAAAACAAAGACAAAGCAAAAAAGAAATTGACAATGAAATAAAAAAGGAAATAAAAAAATATATTACATGACAATGCATTTAAAAAAACCTCAAAAAGGCTTATTTTTTATTTATTTCTTTATATTATACTTATTTTAATGTGAAATTGAATTCTATAATAGGTATTATTCGTAGTTTGATAAAATACAATTGTCTAAGTGTGGCTCAGTTCATCGCTTCGAACCAAAGATCACTCGAACTGTGAACTTGCGTAGTTAACAATTTTGTTTTCGTGTTTTGGCTTATTATTAAATAAGGTAATTAAAAAACAAGGTTTTATGCAGTAGCCATGCCATGGAGAACTGGAAGATGTGTCTGTGCTGTTAACCGTTGAGGAGTTCCCTAGTCAGTTACCCAACCCTGAGTGCAGCAACCATGTCATGGTAAAACTTAAAATTGGCTATCATAATAAAAAGCACACTCAAAATTTATTATCTGTGCTGTTGACAGCTGAAGAGTTCCTTTATCTGAAAACCACGTCATAGTAAAATTGGCTTTAATAATAAAATTAGTTCACAAATAATAATAATAAATTAGTTATCTTTGGAACTGAACCAACATGTAAAAAATCAACCTAAACAAATATACAGACATACATTGCAAGATAGTAAAAGCTTTTAAAAAACAACCATTACGAAACCTAAAATTAATCAAAAAATAGTTTTGAAATGTACAAATGAAATCCTTTCATGTGATACCCCACGTGATATGAACTGATTGTCTCACTTTGAAATGTTTAAAACCCGTTTTAGACTACGAATTACCAACACAGCCCCCAAAGCGATTCAGCCCAAGGATTTATAGGCTCATAGTTCGAACATTTAACATACTTCGTAAAGTTGCTTAAATAACTACCTACCAAACATGAAGATCAGATCAACGGTTCGGCATATATTGTCGAACAAACAAACATACATACGAACACCGATTCGTATTTATTTATGACTAGCTGTACCTGCGGCTTCGCACGCGTGGTTATTTCTCTAGGTTAAAAGTACTCTATGTATACTATTCAAAGTCCTAAAACAGCATTATACTAAGATTAGATAAAAAATCCTTCAGCCGTCAAAAAGTTTTTTATTGATTGCTCGGCTTTACTCATCGGATTGAGATACCAACCACCCCAGATTGTAAGTCAAATCCTAAGCTATCTAACAGTGACAACCCCATCGCAATCGGTCTAGTAGTTTTTACGTGATGCACGTAAACAAATAAACAGACAAACAGAAAGACACATTTAAAAAATGTTATATTCTTTCTCAGTATCTTATTTTAAATACCATAGACCATATTTTTGAAGTTATCAGCTACCTTCTAAAAATAATCAAATTGTTTTCCAGTCGTGGACCTAAACGACAGATACCTGCGCAAGATCACAATCGGCCAGTCGCCGACTGAGAAGGGCTTCACCAGAGAGACCGCCTTCGACATCTCCGTGGCGTCCGAGATCATGGCTATCCTGGCTCTGGGGAACGACATCGATGACATCAAGGAGAGACTGGCGAACATGGTGGTGGCTTTGGACAAGAGTGGAAACTCTGTCACTGCTGATGATTTGGTATGTATCTACCACATCGTGATCTGTTTCGTGTCTACGGTCAATTCTTTAGTTAACTATTTTGCCTATGAACAACAATATTCAAGGATGAATACGCCTTACTGTAGGAACTTAATAGGTTACTTATGATGATGACTATGTCTACTCCACCGGGCTTGCAAACTTTATAATAATTAATAAGTAAATAGAGTAATCGCAACCGAAACGCGGTGAACCAAGGTAACCGGCATAGCTCAAAGAATTAGCAAGCTGAAGTGGCAATGGGCCGGTCACATGACTCGAAGAACCGATAACGAGTGCTAGAGTGGAAACAACGTTTAGGAAAACGTAGTGTAGGGCGCCCGCCGGCCAGGTGGAGTGACGACTTGCGAAAGTCGGCTGGTAGCGACTGGATGAGGAGAGCCGAAGCTCGAGCTCAGTGGCGGTCACAAGGAGAGGCGTACGTGCAGCAGCGGATGAATACGGCCTGATGATGATAAATAAGTAAATCTAGTGAGATTATAAACTGACGACAGATTGTGAACGGAGAGTTAAATTCATGATTAAACGCTTTGATTGTTTATAATTTAATTATTTATTATTATCATGTCTACCCGTCAGATTGTGAACAGACATGCTATTCGCTATCATAATAATATGGAGCAATCTCTCTACAGTTTTGTAATCTTACGGGTTTTTGAGATACTACCGCCTTTTAGATTGGATCACTTCTTCTGATTGGTGGGTCTCGTGTGTGTACCTATATCACAGAATGAATAATAGTACACTAAACACTAAAAAATGATATATTTTAGGATAAGGTTGATGTGATTTTGTCCCATAAGAAACCAACTAATTAAAAACATTGATTTTATACATTTGTATTTTGAATTTAATTATCTATCCAAATACCCTTAGCTATACGGTTTTTTCCTGTCTCCCATACCAATCAGAGGCCGAGAAATATCATTTGTCTTCGAATTCTGACCTTGTAAGGACGTCCGGCACGGATAGTGGATACTATAAACAGGGGTATATCTTATAACTTATTCAGTACATTATATTCGATTGATGGAGAAATAAAATAATTGATTGATGGAGGAATAATATATGAGAGCTACAACCGATAATTATGGCTTGTTTCAGGGTATGACCGGCGCCCTGCTTGTCCTCCTAAAGGATGCGTTCGAGCCCACGCTAATGCAGTCCCTGGAAGGCACGCCCGTGCTTGTGCACACGGGGCCGTTCGCCAACATCGCGCACGGCTGCTCCTCCATCCTGGCGGACAAGATCGCCATGAAGCTCGCGAAGGAGAACGGATACGTGGCCACTGAGGCCGGCTTCGGATCTGACATCGGTTAGTGTTTAT
The DNA here is from genome assembly GCA_946251855.1 of Alsophila aescularia. Lineage (NCBI taxonomy): Eukaryota > Metazoa > Arthropoda > Insecta > Lepidoptera > Geometridae > Alsophila > Alsophila aescularia. Next base: position 22,981,645 of record OX276373.1, on the reverse strand, counting down.
TTGCCTCGCTACACTTTGCCAGACCCATGACACAGTTGAAATAAAATATATTTGTTAAATTATAAGAACTGTCTTGTCTTAACCCTACAGAGTTTACCGTATTTTGAATCAATATGTTATTGGGATGATTTGGGGCACTGGCACGCACTGTAAGGCCAGCTGTATTTTCTATGAAAATCACGACATCCGTTCAATAGAATATTACGTCACTTGTTTTCATACATGTCACCGGTTACCGTGCCGGTGCCAGCCACAGAGAACAACGCAAATATTAGGAACGAGCACGGCACGAGCAAACTTTTCTTGGGTAGAAAGGGCGCGGCGTCAAAAGCGTCATTCTAAATTGTTCAGACTTACCTACACTCCTACGTCCATACGTAGGCTCGAAAAGAAGATTGAAGAGAGTCCAGAGCTCCGCAAACAGCATCTAGCGTAGAGTGCAGGTTGCATCTAATTGGAATCAGAAAGACAGTTATTGGTAGCGATTCGGACATCCCCTGAACTAAACTTAATTTCATCAAATATAATTTAAACCTTGTTGGCTTCGTAACAAGGTATTTTTCCCCTGGCATCTAAGCCTCACTCACTAAACTACCACTAAAGCATGTCAGCGTAAAATCAACTTTGTTTACACGCGGCGAGAGTCCGATTTGCCCTAACGCTGTCTCAGAACGTGTCCGAGTTTATCCAAACGCTGTTAGACAGCGTGTTAAAAACCTGTTTTAATTATGTTATTTTAAGCGGTGCAGCTTAAATTGACGTAAGCTTAGAATAGATGCTAGGGGTAAAAAGACCTTGTTACAAAGTAGACAAGGTTTAAATTACATTTGAAGAAATTTAGTCTAGTTTAATTTAAAGGGTAAAATGACCAAATTGCTGCCATTTTCTCTACTACCTTGCTCGCGCGCGAAAAAGCTACCTCGCGCGCGAAAAAGCTACCACGCGCACGACCACGCGCGTAGTGCGCGTGCGCACTCGTAACAAGGGACTGGCTATAAGTAGTTAGGATTAGAATGGATGTTCGCAGAGCAGGAAAGAGTGAATAGGCTGGGCAAGCAAGCTTCCTTCCAGTGCTTCTTCACTTACCATCAGATAATATGTTTTAAGTCCACTCTAAAATTAAAATTAAGTTGACGGTTGGCAGTGTCAAATTCAAAGTATTTTATTATACATAAGCAATTTATTAGCAGGTAATAAATTGGCCATTTTAACTTAAAAACTCTGAAATTCAACTCTGAGTCGGCACATGAAAGGGACATTTCCTTTTCAAACTCAAAGCATACTAAGTTAACTTAATTTTATTACATTTATAATAAATAGACCAAATCAATAAAATTAAGTAAACTAGAGGCAAGGGACACAGACACACATTTTAGTGAACATAACCATAAAATCTAGTTTCTCTGAACCTTCTTGTCTTTACATTCCTTCTCATTTTTTGCCGCAGGTATGGAGAAGTTCTTCGACATTAAATGCCGCGCGAGCGGCGACCGGCCGCACTGCGCCGTGATCGTGTCCACCGTGCGCGCGCTCAAGATGCACGGCGGCGGGCCCGCTGTGTCGCCCGGCCTGCCGCTGCACGACGTTTACGTGCAGGTACCTTGTTACCTACAGTACTCACTAATGCAGCGCAAGCAGCGACCGGCCGCACTGCGCCGTGATCGTGTCCACCGTGCGCGCGCTCAAGATGCACGGCGGCGGGCCCGCCGTGTCGCCCGGCCTGCCGCTGCACGACGTTTACTTGCAGGTACCTTGTTACCTACAGTACTCACTAATGCCGCGCAAGCAGCGACCCGCCGCACTGCGCCGTGATCGTGTCCACCGTGCGCGCGCTCAAGATGCACGGCGGCGGGCCCGCCGTGTCGCCCGGCCTGCCGCTGCACGACGTTTACGTGCAGGTACCTTGTTACCTACAGTACTCACTAATGCAGCGCAAGCAGCGACCGGCCGCACTGCGCCGTGATCGTGTCCACCGTGCGCGCGCTCAAGATGCACGGCGGCGGGCCCGCCGTGTCGCCCGGCCTGCCGCTGCACGACGTTTCCTTGCAGGTACCTTGTTACCTACAGTACTCACTAATGCCGCGCAAGCAGCGACCGGCCGCACTGCGCCGTGATCGTGCCCACCGTGCACGCGCTCAAGATGCACGGTGGCGGGCCCGCCGTGTCGCTCGGACTGCCGCTGCACGACGTTTACGTGCAGGTACCTTGTTACCTACAGTACTCACTAATGCCGCGCAAGCAGCGACCGGCCGCACTGCGCCGTGATCGTGTCCACCGTGCGCGCGCTCAAGATGCACGGTGGCGGGCCCGCCATGTCGCTCGGCCTGCCGCTGCACGACGTTTACGTGCAGGTACCTTGTTACCTACAGTACTCACTAATGCCGCGCAAGCAGCGACCGGCCGCACTGCGCCGTGATCGTGTCCACCGTGCGCGCGCTCAAGATGCACGGCGGCGGGCCCGCCGTGTCGCCCAGCCTGCCGCTGCACGACGTTTACCTGCAGGTATCTTGTTACCTATAGTACTCACTAATGCCGCGCAAGCAGCGACCAGCAGCACTGCGCCGTGATCGTGTCCACCGTGCAGGTACCTTGTCACCTACAGTACTCACATGAAGGATCGTAGCTCCCAATACGAACCCCATACGAATGAACCGATTTTGAACCGTTTTTTTTTGTTTGAAAGCTGATGTGATTGAGATACTTCTTAGCTATTTGAGAAACTCTAATCTCAAGCGACAAGCCACCACGGGCTGCGGTAGTGCCACCTGTCGAAGAAGATGCCGCAAAATTACTAGAGTTCTATATTTATCTCCGATAGAATTTGCCTACAGTTATTACCACACAGTTTTTATTTTTATTAAATCTTTTTCTTGTTTGTCATTCCGGGTGGAATCTTGCAACTCAAACTTCGAGCACTTCCCGATTAGCTATGCGGCTGATAAAATTATAGATTTTGATGTGTCAAATAATTGTACATATCGTCGTTGGAGAGCAAGAAGTCACTAAGTGTCATTTTTAGGCAAAATGAGTAAATTATGTCAAAGTGTTTTAAACCCATTATCTACCGTATGGAATGATAATAAGAGTTGTTTTTTCAGTATGTATTCCCGATAATACAACAATGTCAAGAAGTACACAACTAGGGGCCATCCATAAATTACGTCACACGAATTTCATGATTTTTTGACCCCTCCCCCGTCCTTTTCACAGCTGTTCATATTTGTGAGACCCCCCCTACCTAGGTGTGATGTCACATATTTTGCAATTTCACATTTAGAAATTTATGAAATTAAAACAGCAGTGTTCCGAAATTATTTTTTATAATTCACGGCAAGTCGCAGTGTGGCGGCATTTATCAAAGGCGGCATTTATTTATCGTGACAATAGTACAGCGAGTGCAAATTTGCCAAGAAAACAAATTAAACCTTATAGCACAGATATAGTCATGCAACTATTTTTATGTTATTTTTACTTTAAATTTAGTGTTGTAATACTTAGATATAAAATATTATATATTGAAAAAATGTGATGTCACAAAATTTGGGACCCCTCCCCGCCCCTTGTCACACAATGTTACACTTGGTTGACCCCCTCCCACCCCCTTACGTGTGACTTAATTTATGGATGGCCCCCTACTTGTCAAGCAAAAAATCACTGTCAGAATTAACTAACTATACTTGAGTAATTTATGACAATCGTTTTACTAATGTTTAATCAAATACTGCGGCAGCACTGCGCTATTAAATGCTCATAGTTATTTCCGGCAGAGGAAAAACATTGAATAAAATGCAATTCTGTGGTTCGGTAAAAGTCACCAACAGATCTTATGTAATTTATATCAAGGTAATCGCACGTGTTTCGGTCTTTAGGCTCTCCGAAATCTAACTAACCAACTCAAATTTTTATTTTTTGGAAATGCTAGATTTATTTTTTTATTATATATCTCAGTAACGTTACAAATATTTTTAGTCTGCAGGGTAAAAATATCAATATTTTGTTCATAGAAATCATTTTTGTAACTATAAGCGTTGATGAGTTCTGCTCATTATAAGAACATAAAAACTTTAAAACGCGATTATCTACAAACTAGCTTTTTGCACTTCATGACTTTTTGCTCGCCAACGACGATATTCAGAATGCATTTGACAACCCTACTTGTCTATGCTCGAAAGCGAGTTGGGGGTAAGAGCTTTGCTTACTTTTGCTGACAAGGGGGAGGTGGTTAATAATTACTAAAATTCTGCTTACTTACGTAATACTTGAAAGGCCCCTTCTTAACATTTTTCGAAAGGAAAAATTTGGATTACGAACGGCACTCGTACCCTCACCATCCATGCGCCTGCGTGGCACGTGCTATTAGCCCGCTTATGAGCATATTACCTTAAATGAACCAATTAAGCTCGAAATTATAAAGGCGTCACTACTAAAATATAGAAGTAAGCAACCAGTTTTTTATAATTATTTGCAGAAAATTAGTAGATACAGCCTGTTACCGAGACTTTTTTCTTGCCCAACAAGGGCAAGTAAAAAGTCTCGTTAACAGCGTACTCGCAGGCAACCAGCGATCGTTCGTGTATTACCATGGTAACATCATCATCCAATATTTATCCACTGCTGGACGTAGGCACTGAGCTCGGTCTTCAGCTCTCCTCATCCATTTTCTTCCGGCCGCTTTTCGCAGATCGTCACTCCACAGGCCACAGAGCGTCCTACACTACGTTTGCCTAAACGTGTCTCCACTCGAGAACTCGTCTAACTCAACGGTTATCGGTTCTTTGGGAAATGTGACCAGTGCCTGCAGTCTCGACATATCGATAGTGATTGCTTTACAACCGAAATCGGTACATACCGATGACAACTGTTAGGTTTGACAGTTATTGTCAAAAGGTATCGATTTTCATTGGTATTTGTACTGGAATCGATCATGATTGACATGGATATTTGGCAGAGACTATCAAATATCGTTATAATCGGACTTTGCGACCGATTTCGGTTATAAAGCAATCACTGTCGATGTCGAGAGTTCGAGACTGCAGGCCCAGCCCATCGCCAATTTAGCTTGCTTATCTAAGGAGCTATGTCGGTTACCTTGGTTCTCCGTCGGATATCTTCATTATGAATCTTGTCCTTCAGATACACTCCAAGCATCTCCCGGCCTCTCCATAGCTCGCTGAGCGACCTTAAATTTGTGGACTAGTTTGAACGTGAGTGTCCACGTTTCGACTACGTAGATCATGACTGGAAGGACGCACGGATTGAAAACTTTTACTTCAGGCACTATAATATGGACGACGAGAAGACTTGACGAAGCTTGCCGAATGCTGCCCAACTCAGCTGAATTCTTCTGTTGGCTTCCTTCTCAAAGTTGTTCTTACCTAATTGCAATATTTGCCTACGTTAAACATATTGTGGGACAACTTCAAGAGGTAAACCATTGACTGCAATCGGATCAATCATGATCTTGGTCTTGTCTATGTTCATTCTGAGACCGATGAGTCGAGAAGTATCAACTGTTGGTCAGCATACTTTGCAAGTCTTGCAGCGACTCCGCCATTAGAACGATACGGCAAATCGTAAGTGTGAGATGTTCTTGCTAGTGATATTAATGCCCATTCCTTTCCATTCCAGCGTCTTAATCATATCTTCCAATATATTAGTGAACAGTTTCGGGGATATAACATCCCCCTGTCTCACTCCCCTGCGCAGTTGGATATGTTTAGACTGCTGGTTTTGTACTTGGACACTCATAGTCGCGGCGTCATACAATAATCACAGCACTTCGATGTATCGCCAGTCCACTTATCTACAGTGCAGACTCTAGAACCACCCAGATTTCAAAAGGGTCAAAAACCTTCCCATAGTCCACAAAAGCAAGACTCAGGGGCTGGTTATACTCTTCAGACTTCTGTATGATCTGCCTCACTGTGTGTATGTGGTCATAGATAAAATGTGGTCTATGGTGCTAAATCCTCCGCGAAACCTAGCTGTTCAGGAGGCTGGATTCGTCAAATCATCTTGCGAGACGATTTGAGATGACCCTAGAAAACAACTAACTTATATACGTGGCTCAAGAGTGAAATAGGTCGGTAGGGTTTTATCCCCTTTTTTAAAGAAACAGTACTACTAAACTCCTGCTCCAAGCCTCTGGATTCTCCCACTGTTAAGAACTGTGCTAAATAGCCCCTGAAGCTCTCGAAGTACGGGCTTTCCCCCTGCTTTCAAGTGTTCCGAAGTTATTCTGTCCTCTCCAGGGGCCTTGTTGTTTGAGCGCCATCTCTATCTCATCTAGGCTGAGGTCGGGCAGTTCGTCAGTGTAGTGGCGGATCAGTATTGCGCGGGAGTCCTCTGTGCTGGATTTGTATCTTAAAGCATGCTTGTCGTACAATCGGCTATAGAAGTCTTCGATCTCAGAAAGGATCTCCGGCTTCGTGCCCGTACGCTGCAGCTGACAAAATTTAGTGCCTTCTTCCCTAAGGAATTCCAAAACCTTTTGGAGTTACTCATCCACCTCATTTGTAGTTTCCAAGACAGTGAATCGATTTTCCAACTTGAGTTGGTACTTTTCTGATGTGATAGTGGGTGGAGCAGGTTGGGTCGGAGCGTAGACTTCACCAGACGGCATCTTTCAAGCTTGTGGTCGATATTCAAGGAACCTCGACAAGTCGGTGATCACTACCGGTATTAAACCTACTGATTACTGATACATCCCTGAATATGTACATTTATTCATCCAATCTCAGTTTTGGTCACAGCGTCGGGGCTTTGCAAAGTCCACTTCATCTGAGACTGCTTTTTGAAGAAATCATCAAAAACAAGCTTTCTTTTTCAAAGCGTAACTAGCATTTGCCCGTGATTCCTGTTTCCATAGCCGTGTGGACCTATTATCGATTCACTACAAGCAAAGATAATCGAAAGGACTACAAATCTGCACCATGGTAACACCCAATAATAAATCAATTATGTTGGCTTCAAGCCAAGCTCAACTAGAAATTGGAATTCTATTTACAGCTCTTCCATGAACTGAACCCATAATGCTTATTTAAACACCCACACCTACACACAAATTGAAATTAGGAAATTTCCCTGGATATTTCGCTAGTTGATGTGCTTTTAGGGTTCTGTTTTTAAGCAAGGAACCCTTATAGTTTCGTCATGTCTGTAGGTCACAGACATTTTATTCAGACTTCTATTAACACTATAAGGATATTTGGCATGTATAATAATTACATAAATTAAAACTACATACAAATTTATAACCGCTTTATAGGTGTATACAAAATATTGAAAAAAGATTTCGTTGAATAGGTATTTTAAAATTATCAATATGATTAACTAATCACATGAGTTATTTTAAAATGTAGTTAGCTAATGACATTATTATTTATTTAATAATTTATGCACAAAAACAGTGTACACAGGAGGACTTAATGCTATGACAGCATTTTCTGCCTGTCATCCTGGTTGTGCAAGAAAGATGTGTATAGGCGTGCACTCGAGAAATGGACAGTAAAATGGAAATAAAGAGAAATTAATTGTAATTAATTCTTAAATATAACAATTATATAACTTCGTATATATATTATAACATTACATACAACATTACTTATAACATTTTAACATTACATTATCTCAGGGTACCTATAAATAAAAACGGTCTAAACATGACCTTTAGATTCTTTTTAATCGGCCTCTACAGACAGTTGTCTGAGTGACGCGACAATGTGTTCCAAAATCAAACACGGAGCTATGATTAAGTTCCTCAATAAGCAAGAAAAAAGTAAAATAAACATCCATGAAGAGATGTTGTCTGTTTACAAAAACTGCTCCTTCTTTGTCACTGTTTTAAAAGTGGTCAAGTTAAGCGATGTATTAGGGAAAGCAATGAAGACCACCCCGCTCGGGGAGGCCCGCCGCCGCGCCGCCCGCCTGCACGGTAGTTTTTTTTTTAGAACATTGTACTTTAAGATGCTCGTGTAAAGATGAAGCAGAGATGACCAACCTATCGATTGGATACACTCTATTCTTCACGAGCATTTTTCAAAAGTAAGTGCAGGACATAGCTCTCAGAGTTTGCAAGTTGAAGTGGCAATGGGCAGGCCATATAGTTCGCAGAACCGACAACCGCTGGGGAATAAAGGTTCTCGAATGGCGACCACGAACAAGCAAGCAAAGTGTGGGGAGACCCCCCACAAGATGGACCGACGACATTGTAGCCATCGCAGGAAGTCGGTGGATGGAGGTGGCACAAGATCGCTCGTCATGGCGCTCTTTGGGGGAGGCCTATGTTCAGCAGTGGACTTCTAAAGGCTGACATGATGATGATGATTATGAAGTGCAGGATGGGTGCCACGAATGCTCACCGCCGTTCTAAAAAGAGTGTGAGTCGACTGTTGTAAGGACTTTTTACAAGTTTTTAGTGCTATGTGGTGTGTGTGATAGCTCTTCGTGTGTTTTTAAGCTATTAGTTATTGGAGATGAAACTTGGGTTGACCATTATGACCATGAGAGCAAACAAGAGTCCATGCATAAAAAGCCCTTGTGCCGTTTTCATAACAATTTTTCATAACTACCAAAAAGGTCGTTTATTTCAGTTTCATAACTGGTTATCAAATACGAATAAAGTTGCCGTTTGCCTCTTTTATAACCAGCTATGAAGGCGTAATTTTTTTGCTTTTGCTTTAGCCAGTTGGCTATCAAATGAGAAATATTTCTTGTAAGTTCCATAGCTCTAAAATACCTCAGTTCACCTGAGTGGAGCACGGGCACAATGTCGGTCACCTTGTTTCTCCGTCGGATATCTTCATTACGAATTTTGTACTTCAGAGAAACTCCAAGCATTGCTCTCTCCGTAGCTCGCTGGCTTAAATTAGTGGACTAGTTTGAACGTGGGTGTCCACGTTTTGGCTCCGTAGGTCCTTCCATCCTTTCATCTTTGCGAAATTGGAACCTAGTGTTATCAGAAGCCCAAAGTCAGATGTTTCTATAATCATGATTGGATGAAATAAGTCTTCGCTTAGAATAGGGATCACATTTAGACACTTGAAGTGGAAAGTTAGAAGAAATAAGGTGGAAAGTATTCTTCTCATGTGTGTTGGTTAAAGTACCTATCATACTGTGTACGACCAATCATTATAATGAAGTGTTGTTCTACTAACTTTTATCCACTGCAATAGGGCAAATTAAATTCACGTACATCGGATACACATATGTTATAAATTATTGATATCACGAGGTACAATCAAGTGCCAGTTGTACAATTGATGGTACTTGTGGAACAAGAGTGCCAATTGTACAATTGTTGGTACTATCTGATGTTACTAGTGGTACAGCGGGGAGGCTGATGTAGGACGCCACCAGGCCAGGTACACCAATCCTATCTGTAGTCTTTACGCTTGTTTTACTATTCTGTACCTTATCTCATCTCGTACTATCCTACCTGTTTGTACTTGGCAACTTTATAGTTTGGCTTGAGCCATAAATATATATTTTAGTAAAACTATTTTATTTTTATTATTATTTTATAACCTATATTTTTCTTATTCCTCGTGTAATATTCTCTCGACTAATGCTCGATTTTCATCAATAACAAATCGGGGAAGTTGTGTAAGTGCTACGCGTGCGAAGCCGGGGCGAGTCACTAGAGTAACATATCTTACGCTTTATTTTTTATTTAAGGCTGGAATTAACTCTAGTGACTTTATGACACGGGAAACTCCAAGAGTAGGTAGTTCTTTTTGGATAAATAGTAGCTGGTATTAACTTAGATCGTTATCAGTCGGATTAATTACTTTATCTTCAGCGTTTAAGCCGAGCACTGGGGAACAAATTAATAGCCAGCTTTTTGATACTTGATGGTCTCGAATAAAATAAATCAGAGATAAACAAGCGAGTCTTAGCGTTGCGTGTGTGTGTGACGTGTCCGTAGTGGATGTAGGCTTCATTCATAAGAGTGTCTGGTTTGGGTAGGGGTGTGTGCGTGCGTGTCGGTGTGTGCGTGGCTGTGCACCTGCCGACCAGTTCTGAGATGCGGAGATTTGTGCATTTCTCCCACGGTCGCTGCCCTGCCTCTGATAGCTGCTCTAGCTCAACCATCGATTTTATTTAAATTTCTAGTTATTCTTCCCGAGTCGTAATCTTTAAAACCATTATTGGTTCTATTTTATAATATTTAAGAACATTTTGAACTCTTTCATAATTTAACATTCACTATAATTATTTTAAAAAACTAGCACATTTTTGTTAATCATCATCATCGCACTATTACGGTAAAACATATACTTCCTTCTATTTTCTCTCTATAAGCCATCTCAGAATTCACTCCCTCCTTACACATATCATCTCTCACACTTATTTTGTCTTCCTCGTTGCTTAGTAACATTTACATTTTTGCTTTTATTATACCGAGTACTTATGTGACTAATTAAAACAGTGCAAACTTTCACTGATTCGCTCTTCAAAGCCAGGGGTGTTCTAAGGGCGAATTAATAAACGTTTAGGATCCACCTGCGCGCCGCGGCAAGGTGCGGAGGATCACGACGTCATTAATTGGGAACAGAGCCATTGTGATTTACTCGCACTTGATATCTGCCGCAGCTGCGCTTGAATCACGTTGATCCGTGGATTTAGCTAAGCAAGGCAACCCATTCGCGATTTATCAATGTACATATTACATCATCAAATAACATTTGAGGGAATATATTTCTGGTACCATATCTTAGACCGTGAGGACGAAGTATAAGTAGCCCTAGCCCACTCAAACCGAAACTATGCACAGAGATTTCGCTTGTCACAAAGCATGAACCCCCGTGGCCTAATCCCAATCACAGTGAAAGATATATCTGACACCACACAGCTCAGCTATTACACCACGAAGCCACTTCTCGGTAATGATAATCAGGTCATAATTATTGGCACGTATATGTCTAAACAGATTATTGCATTAAGTTAATATTAATTAATCATAAATTATTCATAGACAGTTAGTTAACAGGATAAACAAAAAACACAATACAGATTCGTTGTAAATATAGGTACCTACATCTATATTAATGACAATTGTAACATTTTTTGTAATCTTTGGCTTGACTAGTTCTTAAACTAGGACACCCTGTGCTATGAGATACCAGTCTCTTCCAGGGGTTAAAAAAAGTACAGTTATTCAATCATTGTTTTCAATTTATGATGTACTTGAAACTGACTAGTTTCAAGTTATGAATATCAAAAAAATGAGTATAGATTTTAATTTAGGTCTTGTTCCTGTACAAGCAAAGCACGTAAGGGTGGTGATATTTTCGGAGGTTATATACATTTTTAATTTGTGCTTGTTTTCTAAGATTGTCCTAATTTGAAGTACCTGTGTGACTAGCAAAGCTAAATCACTTCCAAGTAAATTGTCATTAACAGAAAATATCAAACCCGGTATATATACAGTATTATCTATCGTTCAAACTACAGTTACGAAAATCTTCTTCTTTTTTTTTCTTCAGTTCTTTTATCGTAGCTAGTACTATTTTCGTAATAGTTAGGAACATGTTTTTATTTTCTCATTTGATAGCTGGTTATGAAAAGGTTATAAAAATGCCAAATTTATTATTCTTTCATAACCAGTGAATTATGAAACGGTGAAAAAAAAGTCGTATTTCGTTTTATGAAAAATAGTTATGAAAACGGCATAAGGACTAAAGAAGAGACCACCAGATCACCTAAAGAAATTCAATGTCGATCCATCAGCGGGAAAATCTGCAATTTATTGGGGTTTCTTTTCTTTTTTTTAATTTAGTACCATTTACAAAATACTAAATTCTGAAGTGTGACCGTGTTTTCGCTTACGACAAGCGAAAACACGAAAACTTTCATGTAATTTAACTCTTAGCTCCTAAGCTAAGAGGACAAAAGACAGGGATATGTAGGTAGCTTAATATCCTAGCTAAGCCTAATCCCACTGATCCCAGTCTTTACGTATCAGACACGCACTTGGCCGTATTTATGTACTGGAGCACTATTCTTAGACGTTGTTACTATCCATCCATTAAAATTCCAGTGAAAACCTGTACAAACATGTTTACGAACTTTAAAAAAATTCTATCTCTATAGTTTAATTTTATTTCTCTCTATTTTCAGGAAAACCTTGAGTTGCTGAAGAAAGGTCTCTGCAACTTGGGGAAACACATTAGCAACGGCAACAAGTTCGGAGTTCCGGTTGTTGTCGCCATCAATAAACATGGGTGGGTACTTAACAGCTATAAATAAATAGTCACTCTTCTTCGAAAAGGTTGTTGGCAAATTATTTTATGTGCTTTAGTTTATTATTATTTTTAAATATCTCGCTCTGACGTAGGTATACATCGTCTAGTCTAAAACTGATCACCCCTCCAATGTATTTGAGCTCACATGCAATGTAGTATAGCCGCAATACCTGTGGCAATACACACAAATTGGTCCTCGTTATTGCTAGTTCAGTCAGTAATTACTAATAATGCTATCGCACCCGAACGGCCGGATCTGTTGGTAAACTAGTGCACAAATGACGCGAACGCACGACAGAGCGGACGTGTCGTTCCATGCAATGCGCGCGCTCCCCATACAGTTCCTGTAACACTGATCGCACGATTAGTTGACCTCTAAGTACGCAGACGAGTCGCAAGTTCGCACTCGCACACAACTAAAGTGTTGCAATGCAATAATTATTTTCTCTGCCACATTGTAATAATAAAGTTTAGTGGGGTTTAGTTTAGATGATCTCTACATTTCTTTATATGTTAATGCTACGCTGACCGATAAATTGTATATGCGTTTCTTTAAGGCATTGTGTTGAGTGCAATGAAAGGTCTATTATCTTATAATGTGTAGAGGCTATTTTCATTGTATGTTTACCCAATTTTCAAGTTCTCGCGACCTATAAACAAGTTTATCCAAAGTGCGTATACAGCGCTATTACAAAGATGAGAAGTGTGTATATGTTCAAATACACAAACTTCTTCGGACAGTGTGTATCGCAAAAGATTGACAAAGCGCCGAGAGTGAGTAGGTACCTTAGGATTGGACTCCACCTGCCCGCCTGGAACCGTTTTTATCCGTAAGTCCTGACGCTTCCTGTCGCAGAAGCGTCTTTCTCTTTAACGAAAAGCACTTATGGTGGACGCCCGTGCTCTGCCGACCGCTGCGCCGTGCGCCACCCTGTTTCTCGTTCTAACGAACGACGCCTCCGAGCGATAGAAAGGAATAGAACTACGGAATAGTGCGATGCCGAGTGGACAGGTCGGATCTGACCCTTACCCCAAAAGTGCGCTATCATTGGAGATTACTATAGAATTTTAAATTACGTTGTTTTTCAGAAACGACTCGCCAGCCGAATTGCAGCTCGTCAAACAGTTCGCTACTGACAATGGAGCGTTCCGCGCCGTCGTCTGCGACCACTGGGCCAAGGGCGGCTTGGGAGCCCTAGATCTGGCCGACGCCGTCATCGCGGCCTGCGAGCAGGAAACCATCTTCGACTACCTGTACCCGCTCGGGCTCTCCATCCAGGAGAAGATTAGGATAATCGCCACGGAAATGTACGGCGCTGGGAATATCGAATACACGGACGATGTCTTGGAGAAGATCAAGATGTTTACTCAGAAGGTTTGTGATTTTTGTTCATTGCTGGAGTGGCGCGGCTGTGGCGTGGTACACGCGCTTCTGCTGCTGATGATTGTAAACAAATTTTAATAATAGGTTAACAATCGGTTCATTATAAGTTAACATACAATTTAATTTTTTATAAATGCGAACGTATTTCTAAAGTAAAGTCGGCATGAATAATTGCATCCATCCATTAGCCATCTGGACTTGTATCTTATCTGCTAACATTCTCATATTACTGCACAGTACAGACTCTGTAGTCTGGTACAGTTGAGCACATTGAGAAAGGTGATTACCGGTGGAGTAATTTATATTAATTTAAACGTATGAATGGAAAATAATATGAATTTATGTCAAACTGCGCCTAACTCGATTTCCAATCTAAGTATTAAGTTGATATTATGAAAAATCAATAATGAAAATACAATACTTAGGTATAGTTGCGCCATAGAAAGGCGACGGACTCGTGGTCACACCGTTTTGTTATTAGTATAACTAATCCTCGTGGTCACACTAGTGTGTGACCACGAGGAATTTTATTTACTCGTGGTCACACTGGTGTCAGCAAATCAGAAATTATATTCTTACGTTTACGATAACACGGGATTGATTTATTATTTAAATTTTAAAATTACTTAACTATTTTTAATCTGTCCCAGTACGCAATCCGCCATGGTGGGACGTCAGTGTGGTAGCAGAGTTGTTTGATCTTTATTTATATTAGATTATTTATTTATTTATATGTCAGCTTGACGTCATCAAACAGTGGCATGGCGGCTTGTATGAAAGAGCCACCGATAGCGACGCCATTTTTTGTAAATTGAAAGATAATATGATCATCATCATCAGCCCGTGTCAGTCCACTGCTGGACACAGGCCTTTCCTAAAGCACGCCACTGAGCCCGATCTTCAGCTCTTCTCTTCCAACTGCTGCCAGTCACTTTGCGTATATCGTCGCTCCACCTTACTGGAGGGTGCCCTACACTACGTATAATATAAATACGCTTTGTGGCGTTGTGTATAATATAAAATGTATATTTTAATAAATTATTAAGAAAATATATTACTTAATCGAGGGCCAAGGGGGCGGAGGCAAATTAATAATAGTACTATCTACTAATATTTATTTGTTTTCAACATTTACAGTCAATTTAAAAATTAGAGGCAAATAACCTATTGTAGCGAGTATATGGATACGAGCCATCACTTCATATGTCAAATATGTCCCATATTTCACGCCGAGATTGTATTTTTTTCGCTATAAACAGTAGTCCGCGCCGACGAAGTCGCGGGCGGGAAAGCTAGTATATAATAATTATCATTCCGTACTCTATAAATATCCTATCTGGTTCATTAAAGCTAAATGAACTGTAACTACTGATGTAAGTGGTTACAGTTCATTTAGGTTAAAAAGAGCAAGGCCTTCTCAATTTAGATCAAAGTAGCTGAAGTCCGCGGTCTCGCCTGTTTGTACCTACGTTTACCGGCAAGTAGTTGGTAACGGTCTCACGGTAAAAGTTTAAAACGATTTGTACAGCAGACTAAATTATTTTTATGCTAGCCAACCTTTTAGTGTTAATGTCTGAATAAATTAGCTGTGACATATAGACAGACACACGGACAGATGGACACGACGAAACTATAAGGGTTCCTTGTTTGACTAGGAAACCCTAAAGAGGCGGTGCTTAAATAATCTTTGTTTTATATTTATCTAATCTCCGGGATTTTAGAACCAATGTGAAATTCTGAATTGGAAGAGTGCAGCCGTGCCTTCAATGCACTCCCATAAAATCAATTTGAATCCGTTTTTTTGATTCGAAGAATTTTTATATTATAAATTTTGTTTTGCCTTAAACACTGTGTTCTTTTTTAACAGGGATACGACAAGTTCCCTATCTGCATGGCGAAGACCTCCAACTCCCTGACCGGCGACCCCGCCGTGAAGGGCGCGCCGACCGGGTTCACCCTCAAGATCAACGGCATTTTCGCTTCCGTGGGCGCCCGCTTCGTGGTCCCAATGGTGGGCGAGATTTCCAAAATGCCCGGCCTGCCCACGCGGCCCAGTATCTACGATATCGACCTCAACACCAAGACTGGAGAGATCGAGGGACTTTTTTAACTGTATATATATTTTTAATGAATATTTATATTTTATGGATTTTATAAATTGACGAGCAAAAACGTTTTTTTTATTTTCTCATAACACCATGTCCCTTATGTTTCTGAATCACTAATTGTGTGGTTTAGTTGGTTGGGAAACAGTTCAATCATAAGGTTATTTAATTATAGACGCGGGTTAAAGACGGAGTCATATCTATATTTGTATTAGATTGTATTTGGTAGCGTTAAGTGGTCACATAATTGTAATTGGCATTGTACCACAGTACATACAATAGCCCTTGGCACTTCATATATTCTATAGCACTCGTGATTAAGACCAATCCAATGATACCACGTATTTTACCAAAATCCATCAAGCCGGTCAAGGCTGTAGGACGTGCCAAAGAAACGTACAAACAAACATACAACCCAAACACATAACAGTCAGGTAAAAAATTAAGGTCATTTTTTTCGGATCCCATTGGCGAGTCAAAAAGATCTTATCCTATCCTGATATATACCTACTAGGTTACTCTTTGATCCAATCAATTTGTGGTACTGGCATCCTACTTGCACAGCACGCTCTGTGTCGTATTTTTACTTGAAGATACTTCATGCGCGGCACTCGCTCGTGGCCGTCTTTTCAAAACCACTCTAAGAACCCTGCCTGCCGGCCCCCGCACCGCGAGCTTCAATTCGGCCGTTTACTCCTCGTTACTCTACTGTCCGTAAGAACTATTAAATGTACTGTGAGTACAGTCTGAAGAAATCCTATTATTAACTCATCACTCAGTCACGTCCAAATAAAATCACATCTTAGCGAGGAAATTCATTTATTAACTTAAAAACTAAGAAAGTATACATTCAGTGGTCGGGCGTTTCTTCGATCTCGTTGACGATCTGCGTGGGGGTGAACTGCGACTGGAGCGCCTCCTCGTCGTCGCTGTCGGCGCCGGCGGCCCCGGGGTGGGACGGGACGAAGTGCTCCGCCTGCTGCGACCGCGCCGCCTGCTGCGACCCCGGCGCGTGCCACGACTTGCCGGACCCCTGGGGAACATGACCACGTCAACATACGAATCTAATAAAATGTTAGCTGCGCCCAACAGCATTACCCGAGTGGGCAATTATGGCGATGCAAAGTAAAGTACCTAAAGTATAGGTGGAAGGAAAATACCCTAAATATTGAAAGTGACTGCAAAGATTCCTTAATTTCAAAAATCTCAGTTTTCAAAAATCTTTAAATGCAGTTATAAATAATTTAAAAATAATAGATTGTTACTTTGAGTAAAATTTGCTATCGTCAAATATAAGGTCAGATTACATCGAATTCTGTTCAGACGCAGAGTGGTAATAAATACACCTTACCACACACAAAGATTTCTAAGATATAAAATGTAGATAGTCCTTTCCAAAAGAACTACCAGTTTTGACATCCGTAGCCAAGACATGGACACTCAGTGGAACAAGTCCTCAAGTCAGCGACCTATGGAGAGCTTCTCTCTTCTCTAATAGATAAGATCCGTAAAAGTCGAAATATTTATTAAAAGAGACCTCCGATGCTCCAACACACGCTGCATAGAAAAGGCTATTGAGCAAAATCGGGGGTCTAAATTATTTGCCCAGCAATTGAACAGGGAAACGAGTTCTACGCGCTTAGGCAACTGTAGTGCAAGACGCCCGCCGGCCAGGTGGAGTGAAGACTTGCAAAAAACGGCTGGGAGGAACTGGATGAGTAGAGCCGAAGATCAGGCTCAGTGGCGTTCAGTAGGAGAGACCTGCATCCAGCAGTGGACGAACATTAGGCTGATGATGATGATGATGATGATGAAAGGAGGTTTTAATTCTGTGAATAATGAATTAATTACAATCATAGGTATTTAAAATAGTTGCTGTTAGAACAATCTTAACACGATCTCCGGTGAGCCCAGTATTGCAACGAGAAAATCATATTTCCATCCATTATGGGGGAGAAAAAAAAAGAAGCTATTTGAAAGGCATACATTTCAAAACTATTATTATAGACTACCTGCGCCCCGCTGTTTCACCCGCGTGAGGGATGATAATGATTGCATTAATGATGATGATGAAAAGTATCCCATGTGTTATTCCAGGCTCTAAGCTATCTCCATTCCAAATTTCATCAAAATCCGTTCAGCCTTTTGAGAGTGAAATATGATGATGATGATGAAAAGTATCCTATGTGGTATTTCCAGTGTATAAGCTAACTCCATTACAAATTTCATTAAAATCCGTCCAGCCGTCATCGCGTTAAAGCTCTCCAAACAAACAAACAGACAACGTTTCTCTTTTATATACTTACTAGCTGTACCCGCGGTACAGTCGTCAAAAAGATTTTAGCGATTGCTTGGCTTCTACTCATTGGATTAAGATACCAAGTACACCAGTTTTTAAGTCAAACCAAAAGCTATCCAACAGTGAAAACTGCATTGCAATCGGTCCAGTAGTTTTTATGTGATGCGGGAGCATACATACAAACATACATACAATACTACAACAATTGTTCAGTAGCTTATTTTAAGTACCCTAGACCATTTTTTTTGTATTTATCTTCTTTGTACAGACTTTCGTACTTATTGCTTTATACCTGTACCCGCGGCTTTGCCCGCGTGGTCATTACATTTAAAAGTAGCGTGTTATTCCAGGACTAAAAGTACCTATAAAGTACAATATACTACATTTCTTCAAAACTCGTTCAGCCGTCAAGTAGATTTTTATCGATTGCTTGGAAATTGGAATTTAAACATTGGATTAAGGTGCAAGTACCCCAGTTTTTAAACATTGGATTAAGGTGCAAGTACCCCAGTTTTTAATTTAAACATTGGATTAAGGTGCAAGTACCCCAGTTTTTAAGTCAACCTAGACCATTTTTTTATTATATTCTTTATACAGACTTTTTCGTACCTATACGTATACGTATTGTTTTATTATAAGTACAGATAGATGACTGATTAAAGTTGCATCAAAATCCGTCCAGTAGTTTCAGCGTGATAAGTGTTCAATTAAATAACTTTCAACCCCTATCCTGCGGGACCAGTGAATATAATCGGTACACACCGGCACCGCTGTAGACTTTTTGACCGATTTGAGTATGCGCGCGCTTCACTCCTTATCTAGCCAGCTAAACTCAAAACAAAGGAACCCATACAATAATTTAGAAGATTACTCATTTGGCGGCATTCACGTCCGTCATGTGCTCTAAAAAGCATATCTTAAGTGCGTCACATATTCTTAGAAAGATTCCTGCTGTTTGAACTAGGTATGCAACATAAGGATTCCAAGACAAAACAAAAGAGTTTCTGGACTGATAAGATCTAATCTAATGATCGCAAATAATCTGTGGACGGGTGTCCACAGATTTACCGTACATTTTCAAGCTTTTATACTGGTTTGAGTCGTTCGTCACGGACGGTCTGTAAGTATACGGAACGGACGACAAAATACAAGATCTATATCGCGCGTTTCCTTGCGTAAGGGACAAAAAAAACATTTATGGTAAGGAATATCACACATAAATATTTTCTGAAGTTCAGCTCGAGCAGGCGATGACGTCCTTGTCGCAACTATACGAGTACACCACGCCTTCCCTTACCCGGAGTTAAAATAGCTTAGAGCCGCAAATGAGCTTGTGAGATGCTGATGCGGCCTGCTCTAAATTCGCGGCGTCAATGTGAACAGTGTGATTGGTTTCATGGTAGGTACTTATTTCGTAATTTTCGCGGCTTCTGATTGGCATCCAATCAAAAGCCGTTAAAATGTCGCGCCGCGAATTAGCTGTCTGGATCTGGCTGAAGCGGCCATTGTCTGGAGCTCACCACAGTAGTTTTAAATACCTACTTCTACTTACTATACTGATAGATATTATATATTATAATATGTATCTTCATGAAATTGGTAGAACTTAATTATATGCCGAACTATCTGTGCCCGCGGCTTTGCCCGCCTTATCATTTTTCTGGGATATAGGTATCGTATGTGCTATTCCAAAACCAAAAGTTCCAATATATGTCATGTCTTTATCAAGCACAGGTCCGATCTTGTATGGAGTACTGCTGCCACCTCTGGGACGGTTCTGCCAAGTATCAGCTCGAGTCTTTGGATTCAATTGCGAGACGTGCTATCAGGCTCATTGGGGTTGACACTCTGGTAAAGAGTAAGCTTCAAAGTCTGGCGCATCGACGTGAGGTAGCAAGCCTGGCGGTATTCTACAGATTGCACTTTGGAGAGTGTGCACAAGAACTGCACAACCTGATTCCCCCATCACCTTTCCATCACCGTACGACTAGACGATCAGCAAAGCGCCACCCTTTCATGGTTGAAATACCTCGCACAAGAACGAAGCGTTACGCTTCTTCATTTATTATAAGAACTGTAAAGGAGTGGAATGCCCTGCCCTCGTCACTCTCGACAGTGTTTCCGGTAAATTATAACCCCGGTGTGTTCAAGTCAAGGGTGAATAGGTATCTACTAGGCAAGCGTGCTACACCTTCGACCACATCATCGCTTTCCATCAGTTGAGATCGTGGTCAAACGATTGCCTAGTCCTGCCGCTAGTTGATTAAAGGGTTACCAGTATAAAAAAATACGGGTTTTAGAAATAAACAGCAAAGTTTAATGAAGATAATCTATTTTTCTAATTTATATTTATAGTTAGAAGAAACAGCTTTTAAAAGCTCTTCATTTTGAGAAGCAAATATATAAAATCTTTGGAAGATAACTTAAGCGTTAGAAGCTGGAATGTATAAAACCAGTTGTAGAATATGTATCATATTTTTGAAGTTGCTGCCATTGCAAGCTTTAAAAAAAGTTGTCCATATGTCAGGCGTTACCCTTTCGCCGGCGGGCTTTTCTTGTACATATTTATTAATTAACGGTGCCCCAATATACAGCAGGAACCGCGCGCGCCAGACAAACGACGAATTCAAAAACCACGCACGCGCCAGCCAGCCAAAACGTTACGGTATGGTTACGCTAGCCAGCACCAATTTAGTTTGTTAAAAATACGGGAGCTTTATTTACCCCGTATTTTATTTTCGAAATTATGGGTTTTTGTATTATCTTAGCCTGAAAAACGGGGTAACCCGTAAAATACGGGGCATCTGGCAACCCTACCAGGTGGAGTGACGATCTGCGAACAGCGGCCGGACGAAAATGGTTGAGGAGAGCTGAAGACCGAGCTCCGTGGCGTGCAATAGGAGAGGCCAACGTCCAGCAGTGGACAAATATAGGCTGATGATGATGATGGGTACTTAGATTATTACTATCTGAAACCGAATAATGACATCATCCTATGGTGGAAATAGAGTAAACCTGGGAGGGATGCCTATAAGGGAGAGACGACCATAAAAATTATGATGCCATTTTAAAAGTCTTGTGCATTCATTTTTATTAATTTAAAACGTATTATGCATCTATCCCAGACGTTTTGGAGACATGCCCAACTTTTCGTGGTCATAAACTTACTTATTTTGTTATTATTATTTTAGATGTCGCGCATAAAAGTGCGGAAGAAGCGGGCCAGAATAGACAATCAATAGAATATCAGTTTTGGAGCATTATGCTCCAAAACTGATCTTAAAAAATTAATAATATTCTTTAACAGACTATTCGCCGAAGATACAAAAGCAGGAAATTTCAAAAAGGGTGTTTGGGCCCTGTTTCTTTATTTGAGATAGGTCAATAGAAAAAGATAATAAACCAAATAAATTAACTACAAAGACTAGACTAGAGGTTTTGCTCTCTCCACTAAGGCTAATTCTCTTATTTTTTATTAAAACTTACAGATAAATATATGATTGAAGTATTTTGTCAATTACTTTCAATCCTCTTTTGACATATAATACAATATACGAGGGCCATTTGATAAGTCGTTTTTACGAGTGCAAAATTTTTTTTTTAAACAATTTACATTTATTTCTCAACATAGTCTTCTTTGAGGGCCAAACACTTGTTCCAGCGAGTTTCCAATTTTTTTATCCCCTCCAAAAAATACGTTTTGTCGAGGTCTTCAAAATAGCCGTTTACACCTGTGATGCAGTCCTCATTTGACAAAAACAATTTGCCCTCCAAGCCATCTTTTCAGATTTAGGAATAGGTAATAATCTCACGGAGCTAGGTCCGGCGAATACGGAGCATGCGGAACCAGCTCGAAGCTCAACTCGTGGATTTTGGCCATTGCAGTAGCTGACGTGTGCACTGGGGCATTGTCTTGATGAAAGAGGACTTTCTTGGGGGAAAATTTTGGTCGTTTATCCAACAATTCGGCATTAAAACGGTCCAATAACTCTGCGTAATAACGGCCAGTGATAGTCTTTCTCTTTTCCAAGTAATCAATCATAATGATTCCTTCGCTATCCCAGAAGACTGTCCGCCATCACCTTCCCGGCCGACGAAACAGTCTTGGCCTTCTTTGGGGCACGTTCACCAGCCGCCCTCCTTTGTTTTGATTGCTGTTTTGATTCAGGTGTATGATGGACCCAAGCAAAGAGTATATAAATACTACGTAGACCCAAGTTTCGTCCACAGTGACAAATCGACTCAAAAAAATCCGAGGATTACGCTTCATCATATCCAAACACAGTTTTGAAATTCGCTTTGACAAAAACTTGTTTTTTTTTTTGCTGAATTTTAGACAGTATTCATTTGAAAGATTGTGCCTGCCAGTGTTAATGCCATTTACCAGAAAAAAGGTTTTATAAATAGTTTTTAATAGGACTTGTCAAACAGCCCTCGTATATTTTTTTCAAACTATAGGCATTTCTCCCAAGGTAACTAACTATATGATTCAATTACGAATGATTTTGGTAATAAGTTTGTTTGCATAATTCATCATCCGCAGATCCCTTAAAATATAGACCAGATATAGACCATGTCGGGCACAGCATTCGGAAAAGACCAGGCCTTATATTTTAAAGTTAAAATAGATTACATATACAAAAGTGAAACGTTGTCTGTTTTTTTTGGGAGCTTTCACGCGATAATGGCTGGACGGATTTTGATGACATTTGGAATGGAGATAGCTTACACCCTGGAATAAAACAGGATACTTTTTATCCTGGAAAATTGTAAGTTTCCACGGGAAAACTGATTATATATTTTGTTCCTTCGAGATAGGTTAAGGTAACCAGACCCACGTGCATTATCAATATATCTCGCACGCGCGGCAACAAGGCGGCGCGGGCGGGCGCCACTGACGCCACCGCTTGAAACCTATTCTATTTCCATCCACCCTTTCACTCCAGTGAGCTACCAAGCTGAGTTCAGCTACTTAGGCTTCACTATAATATTACAAAAGTTGTCTCAAAAACAATGGATTCAAGAATCATAGGAAATAGGACATCTTGAGTAGCTTCACTAGGCGCGGTGTATTTTCGACCAATATAATGATGGATAAAAAAATAAAATATGCTCAGCATAAGTACGTTAAGCAGTAATACGTAAATTTTATAACTGATGTAAAATTTATACTTTTATAATGCCCGGTACTATAGATGTAGCAAAAATTGATTTACATCGAGGATAAGGTAATATGCAAAAATGGATCCCGCCAATTCTTAAGCTATTTCCATCAGCGTAGAAAATACAACAGTATCAAATCATCTTTGATATACATTTTTTGGAACAATCTGTATACAAATTCAAAATTACTACAAACGCTGTACAAACAAAGGCAAGTACTGTGGACAAGCGCGGCGCATTCATTCGAGGTACATACCCATCTACTTATGACATAAGCTCCGAATTTGGAATGTTGTATGACTCAAACTCAAAATGTTAGCTCCCACCTAAGTTTGAGCCAAAAATGGCAAAGTTAGAATACAACCTAAGCTGCCTGTTAACAAAAACAACCTACGCGCTTTTTACGTGAGTCCGTAAAGTGACACTATGCGAGAACGCTTCGAAGCGGGTTTTCGTCGCTTAGAAAAGTTAAGTTTGTGAAAAATCAGCCGCATTAAATTACTATTCGACAATATTCACGAATAAAATGGATGGGATATGTTTGAAGGATTTTTTAAGTAACATACCAACAAAATTTTCACGCTTATGTTTCCTTTAGTAAAAACGAGTTATTCTTGTCAATATTAATCATCAGTATCATTTACTGATGATTAAGATTGATAATTTTTATTTCCGTTAGGGTCATTTTCTAATTTCGGATACCAAAGAGTGTGTCCATCGCAGACTACAGAGACTGACTCTCGACAGAAACAGACGTATGAGGCTCAATAGCTTCATACGTCTGTTTCTGTCATGAGTCAGTGTCCCGTGGGCTCTCGGGCTACAATTATCAAGTCAACAGACGCACGCACCACCACCTTATTATATAGCGTTTGCTGAACCCAGCAGCCCGAGAGCCCACGGGACGTGGGCTACGTGGAAGTCTCTGAACCCAAGACTGGACCCAAGCGGGCCGCTGCAGGAGCAAGTGCAACATGAGCACATGGTGATATATTGACCCAGACAATATGCCACTATGTGCCTTTGTACAAGCGATGCATAATTTGCTGTCGTGCCCTCAGTGCCGCAAAACCTGCACCCTACCTTACCAGTCGGTGAACACGGCTTGTTTGGGGGAGTATTGCCATAATGACTATGCTTGCCAGGCATCTTGGTGATCGCAGCAGATGTTGACAATTACTCTGGAAAATGCTGCTGCCAATTTCCTGGATTCCCTATTCTCGTTTCCACAATACCCGCGGGATGTGAAGGAGTTTTAAGCCACACGACACCTTTTATGGATTAGTATGGATCATCGCCACGAAGAAGGAGAAGAAGAAGATTGTTTACCTCGTACTGGTCGCGCGCCTTGTTGACTCGCTCGAGGTACATGTCGTAGACGACGCGCGCCATGTGCGGCATGTCCTGCGCGCACAGCACGAGCTTGTCGGGCACGCCGGCGCGCCAGCCGCGCTGCGCCGGGTACCGCTCGCCTGGCACTAGCTCCAGTTGCAGCGGACGCTCTACCAGCTGTGGGAAACACAGATCATTTATCAGTTATTCGCGAGCTTGCCCAATGCTGGACAAGCCTCATCAGAGCGCGCCATTCGGCACAAGCTCTTCGCATGCATTTGCTATCAGCTACCTTATTTGCGCAGATCATTTAGTACACTCACTTATTCCTACATGCATTATCCTGCCGACTGCGCCAATCTAATTACTTTAGAAGCAGTTGTAAAATTGTATCCATAGCAGCAACACTATAGAACGGTAAAATCAAACAGGACTTGGGAGGTACTTTGTTTTATGCAACAAAGACAACAAAGCTTTATGTCATCAGATGGGGTAAGATAGGCCATATATATATATATATATATATATATATATATATATATTTGCCTTAATACTATTCTATAATTATCCCTTCCCTGAAATTGACAAACTTTATAACCCATCTGTGAATCAGACCAAGCAAGTTAATAAAAAAAAAGCCCGTAAGACAATGTATTTATAGGAGGACAACGAAGGGAAGGATTTAGTCACAACGCCTAAAATAAATTTGCGTCTCAACGATTAAACTTGAAAATAAAAAGACACATCAATGTAACACAATCAACGTGGCACAAAATAAAGATGACGACTATTCTCGTCATCGGTGTCATCACCGTCGCATCAGTGTCCAATAGTAAACCTTCGGTCTCGCTACGCTTGAAGTGTGACAGCCACCGATTCATCATGGTCCATTGACGCTTCGCTGCTGCCTGACCACGCTTGATGCTTTTTATCAGTTTCATCACCAATTACGTATTCGTTTTCGACTCGCCTTTCAAGGACTCTAGTGCCTAAAGTACAGTATTCTGAAATTAGTTATGTTAACCGTGAATGTTGCTCTTTTTTAGGGTTCCGTAACTCAAAAGGAAAAAGGAACACTTATAGGATCACTTTGTTGTCCGTCCGTCCGTCTGTCTATCTGTCAGGGCCCTTTTTATCATGAACTATCAAGTTGAAATTAATATCAAATACTCAGGTCTGCAATCCCTTGGAGCTGTGAAAATAACAAAGTCAACACAATCAAAAGATACGGCCGTTACTACATATTTACATACCTACAAGTTTGTACAGAACCCTCGGTGCGCGAGTCTGACCCGAAATTGGCCAGTTTTTTTTTAAATTAGTTATGTCCTAATTTTCATAGCAGCTTCGTCTTAGTTGCGTACTACATCGTAGTTTGAACGGAAAGTACTACCAGTCCACAGACCATGTGGTGTGTTCGCCAACAAAATGTTTAGACTCGCTGGAGCTGTGGACGTGAGGAGAACGTCGCATATTTGACGTGGACTTGGCCAGGACATATGCTAGAGAACATAAAAAGTGCTGGGACATGGGAAAAAAACGGGATTTGAAAAAAAAACGCGTTTGAAAAAAAATACTAAAATAACTATATACGGGTTTTTTTTCTTTTCTTTTTTTTACTTTTAGCTAACTCAATAATGGCTTAGTAGAAAGAAAGCATGTGAAATATTGAAAAACAAAATATATATGAAGCAACATTACATATTACTAGGAGCTTTTTGGAAACATACCAAGCAACACGGTTTTGTGCAAATACTGCATACTTGCTATACAAAAACACAACTGGACGTGTGGGACAATCCCGCTCTTGAGGTTGGACTGTGAACCTGTTAATAGTGTCAGAGAGCACGCGTATTTCGTACTTAACACTTGCTACTTCACAATGTGTGACCATGGCATGTCCTTTATATGCATATGGAATATTTTATAGATTTATAAAAAACGGCTAAACATAGTAAACTTAACCTTATTGTAATGTTTAAAACTGAATCTCAAAGTTTATTGATGCCACAGACACTCTCGATTTAGGTATTCTTATGCTACTTATCATTAGACTGTCATATATGAGATGCGATCACAAAATTTGTCAGACCTGAATACGTTGTGAACAGCTGCACTAATTTCTTTCAAACAAAGCTAAGAACCATCTCGCAACAATTAAAAAACCGCATTGAAATCGGTCAATCCGTTTGTGAGCTGCGATACCACATACGGACAAAGGTTTCAAACTTACCACACCCACTTTTCGCGTTGGGTGGGGTGAACAAAAGGACAAGACTGTATCAAAAGCCGTACCTGGTTGAAAGTGGGTTGCAGTTCATAGCAGTTCCTGAAGAGGTTGGCTCTCGCGAAGATGTAAAGTCCCAGTCGTGCTCGAGACGCGGCCACGATCAGACGTCTCAGGTCCCGCACGTGGCCGACCGCCTTCGTACGGACGAGGGACACGAGGGCTATGTCGTTCTGTTGGCCCTGGTATTTGTCCACTGTCGTGACCTGCACAAAAAAAAACAAATAATGCACCTATTTAATTATGGCAATCATAATTTCATAATTACGTACTCAATTTTTTTTCGGCTTTCCCAATTCTCCAAAATAGTATATCAGTAATTATTCGCAATGATCATCGTCAGCTTGGCTCCGCCCACTGCTGGGTGTACGTCCACATACATCCACTGATGAACATAGACAACCTCCATAAAAATAATCCAACTAGTTTCCTAGCTTTCATTTACAAAAAAAGTGTGTTTTTTGGTAGCATTATCAAGCATTTGCATTAGCATTAGTAAGGTAACATTATCTTAGTTTTATTTTTTTAAACTTATATTTAGTCTGTTCATTAATTATGAAAAATAATGTCAGTCAAGTAGCCGTCTCTGGTCATTTTTCAGCAGTTGATTCTTTTCCGTAGGTTTCGGTGGTTATCTCGGCAATAACTTGTCGGATGTTAGCTTTTAGGGGTTCCAACGTTGCGGTTTTGTTGACACAGACGCGACTCTTAAGAAATATCCACAAAATATACACCAGTGGAGTTAAATTGCATGATTTTGGGGCTAGTTGACGTCACCGTGACGTAAATAAATACCTCTGAAAAATCTCGTCAACTTCCTGCTGCTCTAACACCCAATCTGCGTAAATTATCCGCTGTTCAAGGTCGTTGCGCTTCAGTTCTTGGGTTTACTGGATTTTAAAAGGGGGTAGGTGCAAGTCCTAATGCAAAATGCGCCAATGTGAGCCATAAGAACGGCCCATACCATATGTGTAATGCCCATACTCTGCGAACGACGACGAATTGATAATTCCGGGTCTTCGGCCAAACTATCATTCACAGCAGTTATATTATCAGTAGAACGCATGTTACGATGATGCACACGGCCTTACCCTATCTCGAATGCCACTAGATTCCTCAAATTTTTGCACTATATTGCGAATTGTTCGCTCTGTTGGACGCTAAGTGGACCATAATTGTTTCCGTAAAAGTATAGACACAGTTCACACAGAACTGTTATTTCTGTAGAACAACTGAAAAATCTTAACGCGTTGAGCGGTAGTAAAACGATTCATTATCGTAGATTTATTGTTTTGAACTTGACGTTCGGATCTCGCGCCATTATTTACTGGTGTTAAATTTATAGTGTTGCCAACATAGGCAACTCGAATTAGATCACCCATTAGAAGGGAGGCTTTATGATATTATCGCCGCGCTTGGCAAAGTTCTTGGTGATCTCAGTAGTTGGTGATAAATTATCATACACATACTTGCTGCTTCCTTAATTCCCTTTTCTAGATCTCGCAGCACCAGCGGCATGTGAAGGAGTGGTCTTATAATTAGGTTTGGCACCACACGACAAACTTATAAACATAGGTAAAACCGCGATTTTGGCTGATGATTCGGCAGACGGTTCGCACAATTACACCAACGCTATATTCGAGAAATAAATGATATAGTTCAGAACCCTACAGCGACTGACAAGTACGAGAAATTAAAACTAGAAATTTCGCATCAGATCACTCAATTGCTTTCTCACGAGGAATTAGGCTTTAGCGTTCTCAATTTTTGCGACATTTAAGAACGCTAGCAGCGGACTGAGTGACCAAACAATTTTTACGTAGTTTGTGAACGAGTCGTTTATCAGCTCATGTACAGGCTATTATAGTTTCGCAGACCTCCGGCAGCTTGGAAGATGTTGCGGAGCTGGCAGATAAAATATGAGAAGTCGCACCGTCTCCAGTTTACCAAGTCACGAGCACAAGCAGTACAAGTTCGACAGTTTTGAATACAGAATGAGTTAAAAACAAGTAGCACAACTCAACAAGAACTCTCCATCTCCACATGGATTCCGTTATTATTATTATTTATTTAGAACAAACATAGGCACATGGCCTCATACGTCAGATAATTTAATAGTCTCTGCGAAATAAACTAGAACAATAACAAAATAAAATATGCAGCTAAAATGAGGCCAAAGTCCTAAAATTCAAATGTTGTTTCTTAGATTGATGAATCTCTTGTTTGAAATTCTCTTGTGATTTAAATAGGTCATCATGTTGAGTTATGAACGCGATTGATCAACAGAGTCGGACAAAGTGTATCGTGTTTTTTTAGGTACCTATGTATTATCTTTGTGAAACTTAGTCACTACTGTGAATAAGGCTTTAGAAAAAAAGGTACAGCAAAATAGCATATTTTAGCAAAAGGTGTAAAGCAGAGGTTCCCAACTTTTTGCCACGTATAATAAAGGAATATACACGCGGTGCCGTAACTAGGGCGGTGCCAGCGGTGCCCAGGCACAGGGCGCAGACCCTGGAGGGGTCAGAACCGGTTATGATTAGAAAATATTTTCATAGCTGCTCGCACCGGGCGCATAAAAAGCTAATTACGGAACTGTATACACATGGCGAACTTTATATTTTCAGCGCTCCCAAATTCAAGAGCATCCTCCTGATATCCAACAAAAACAGTAAAACACCAGCGCAAAAGTTTTAAGAAATCAAATAACTAATGTCAAATCATAAGAAAAATAACAAGCGCAAGCAAAGCGAGCGCAAAAATGTTGCATTGTAGTAAATTGTTAATTAAAATGTTGAATTGTAGTAACTTATTAATTAAAATGTTGAATTGTAGTAACTTATTAATTAAAATGTTGAATTGTAGTAACTTATTAATTAAAATGTTGAATTGTAGTAACTTATTAATTAAAACAAAACCAAACATGAAAACAGTATACACTGAAATAGTCAGAAAGTAGATGTAAGAAAACGTTGGAGACGCCGTTGGCTTTGGATATGTTAGGACGACGTCAAATAGAAGGAGGATCTCAATTATATTAGTCTGTGTTTTTTTTATTTGTGTTTGTTCATCTCCTGGATTTCTGAACTAATATGAAATTTGAATTGGACTTTCTCATTTTATTTTAAAATATACTAGTTTTTATGTAGTAAATTAATCCACTTAAGGTTTCATAGTGCGGTCACTAAGCATAAAAAATTATAATCATAGACGACATCAATGATGCGGAAAGTCCACAAATTACATCATCAACGAAACACAAAAAAGAGGAACAAAAAATACTTCTGTCTTTGTAAACATGTTCTACGATAACACGGCTCGCATCAATCAGTCGACTTACCTCAGAATAAAGAGTACAACATTATCTATGATAGGATTTGTGTGTTCTTAGATTCTGCGCCAGAAATGCATGTGAAGCTTGGTGGCACATAATCAAAATGTTCTCCAATACATTGATAGAAAAGATGGATTTTTATTTTTCGGAGCTGCCATGTTATGTTATATTAAAAAAACCTATCCCGAATATGGGCACGAGATATTTGCAATGTCATTTTATATAACGTCATAACTTCTCGCCAGTTAAGAGATCAGAGTAACCGCTGGTAATGAATGTAATGATAATAATCAATTACTAATGACTCGCGCAAACTCATCTCTAGTTGTATCAGATTAGTAGTTTTTTTTCCATCTAATCAATAAAGTCGGAGGGCGGATCCCTCCGACCACTTTAATTCTGCTTGACGTGCAAGTGCCTAACTAATTTTGTAATTTTGTATAAGTGTCAGACTAATGTGCATAACATTGAAATGCATCACTGTTATCCGGAAATATGCAGATTCGGATGTATCGGATGTATTCAGTCATACTGAAAATTTGTGAAAAATATATATATGTCGGAGGAAGCTATGAGTCGGGTTGATTGTTGTAGCAATTATAATACTGTTTTTTTACATTTAGATTACTTCTAAAATTCTTAATTTGATTTTATTTAATTTGTTGCATTTTTCTATTACTTTAAAACCTACTAATCTAATTAAAGTCATGAATATTGTAATTTAATTATTGTATCGTAACGACCAATCAGAGCAGAGCACGTGCCTCGAGTGGGGTCGGGTCGCCATCTTTATTTTTTTTTGGAGGGCTGACTGCTTTTGGAAAAAAGAAACACTGTTTTTGGAGTAACGTGAAAGGATCGAGTTGGATCGTTGAAACTATAAAGTTAAAGTAAGATCGGTGCCCTGAACCTGCTGCTCGGTCTTAAGTGTTAATTGTCGCTTCAGTACTATTGTGAAATAATGTTAAATCTCAATTAAATACTGTGAAACTGTGGTCATTGTGTTTTGTGCTCGCATTTTACCCTGATGACGCCCACTAGGCCCGTAACCACTAATGATGATGTCAACGAGAACAATGCTTCTCCGACATCAGAAGTGCGATCGGTGCAGGCACAAAACGTCAGCGAATGTACAACCGCAAACGACGGATGACGCGCGTTATTTGAAGCACAACAAACCAGCATGAAGCTACTCGTAGAGGCGCTAACCAACCCACCGAACATCGAGGATAAGAGCATCACGTTGCCTAAATTTCAACCGGAAGATGCAGACACTGACGCCCGGGCCTGGCTGGCAACAGCGGACATCTGCTTATCGGATCGTGATATACAGGGAAGTAAATTAACTCTTATACTCAGTAAGGCCATGAGAGGCTCGGCCGCCACGTGGTTTTCCCAGATAGCTTTTCCTAATATGAAATGGGTAGAATTTAAAGAAATTTTTCTTTCTCGTTTTGATACGCTTGAAACATGTGCAGCTACGATTTTGAAGATGCTTACTAGTAAACCGCAAGAAGGCGAATGTCTTGCAGCATATGCAAGCCGTTTATTTACGTTACTTATGTCACGGTGGAGTAATTTAGGCAAGGAAGAAATGGTGGTATCTTTAATACTTGCACACATGGGGCAAATCGAGCCAAGGTTACAAAGCAATATTTTTTCTGAAGAAATAACTACCCGCTGTAAAATGCAACGTGAACTAATGGCCTTTTCTTATCGCAAGCGCAGTTACCAAGAGATAACGAAGACCGTTGCAGGCACTACTCAAGACAATAAACGTTCTGTTTCAACAAAATGTTACGCTTGTGGGAAATTAGGTCATAAATATTTTGAATGTTTCAGTCAATTGCGTGACAAGCAGCAAACAACTCCGACTACTGAGCGTCTCAACACAGCCGTTGCTACGCGGGCTCCTGTGACTTGCTACAAGTGTGGTGTTGAGGGTCATGTGGCATCACGGTGCTCAAAAACATGGCCCGTTGCGAGCAGCAGCATACAGCCCGCCGCCGCATCCAGCGTTGTCAGACGAGTGGACGTCTGCGGTATGAAACCTGTCACTGGGATAATAACTCAATTTGGTGAGCAGTTTTCATTCTGTTTTGATTCCGGTGCTGATTGTTCCTTAATCAAAGAGAGCGTCTCGCGTAGGCTTGTTGGTAAGTTGCAGCGTGCAATAGTTACATTGACTGGTGTAGGAAAATCTAGTGTAATATGTGAATCACAAATCTTATCGTGTGTCGCTCTTAGTGGACATGACGTACAAATTTTATTTCACATTATACCCAATGATTACTTAAATAATGATATTTTGATTGGACGCGATTTGTTGGCTTTAGGCTTGTCGGTACACATATCAAGTGATAAGCTTACTATAGTTGAGAAGCCCACTTTAGTTAATATTTGCAACGTAGGTAACGTGGTAGCTGACTTTAATGACGTGGATACCGATATACCTGATGGCCTTAAACCACAACTAATAGAACTTTAAGAACTCATTTGTTGAAGGCACGCCTACCAGTAGAGTAAAGACAGAGTTGAATTGGAAATTAATTTAGTAGATCCTAGTAAAATAGTGCAACGGCGGCCTTATCACTTGAGCCGTGAAGAGCAAGCGATAGTACGTAATAAGTGTAGTGAGCTATTATCTGCTGGAGTCATAGACCAAGCAAATCGCCCTTCTCTAGCCCAATACTCCTAGTGAAGAAGCGCGATGGCACAGACCGAATGTGCGTAGATTACCGTGAACTAAACTCTAATACAGTTACCGATACCCCTTACCTCTAATCGGTGATCAAGTTCAGAGGTTATCAGGCGCGCGATTTTACACGTGTCTTGACATGGCTAGTGGATTTTATCAAGTTCCTATAAACGTAGAGTCGAATTCGATAGAAAAAACTGCATTTATTACCCCGGAAGCTCATTATGAGTTTACTGTTATGCCGTTTGGCCTACGAAATGCTTCTTCTGTCTATCAGAGAGCAATTAATACGGCTCTGGGTGATCTAGCGCACTCTTACGCAGTCGTCTACATGGATGATCTGATTATACCCGCGAATAGTGTAGAGCAAGGGCTAGAACGGTTACGCGTAGTACTGAAAACTCTTAGTGATGCTGGATTTTCATTCAATATGAAAAAATGTGCCTTCCTAAAGAAGCAGGTCCAGTTTTTGGGCTATGAAATATCAGAGAGCAAAATCAGGCCTAACCCCCGTAAAATAACTGCGTTGACTAGTTCTTTACCACCACAAACCGTCACTCAGCTCAGACAATTTTTGGGCTTAGCGTCCTACTTTAGGCAGTTTGTCAATAACTTTTCGCTTAAGATGGCACCACTCTACCGTTTATTAGCTAACAATAATTCTAAAATAATTTGGACCGCAGAGTACGAAGCAATTAGACAAGACATAATATCGATACTGACTTCATCCCCGGTTTTGATGCTTTTCGACCCCGAACTACTTATAGAGTTACATACGTATGCTAGTAGCGAAGGTTACGGCGCGATCCTCTTCCAAAAAGCTGGTACAAAATTACATCCGGTAGAATACTACAGTAAACGTACTACGCATGCAGAGTCCCGGTACCATTCTTATGAGTTAGAGACGCTGGCAGTTGTTAACTCGGTTAAACATTTCCGCCATTATTTGTATGGCAGAACTTTCACAGTCGTTACTGACTGCAATTCCCTGAAAGCCTCGAGAACAAAAGTAGACTTAACCCCTAGAGTGCACCGGTGGTGGGCATTCCTCCAGGCTTTCGATTTTGACATACAGTACAGGGAGGGTAGGAAAATGGCCCACGTTGACTATTTCTCCAGAAATCACTCACCTGAGGCGAACAGCACTGCCCTTAGCGATACTCGTAACTTAGGTATAGAAAATTGTGTAGGAGAAAAACGCGTCAATATAGCCGAGTTATCTTCGAATTGGCTACAAGCGGAACAACGGCGAGACCTTGAATGCAATGAAATTATTAGCAAACTAGAAAACGATGAACTGGACTTAGAAAGTTGTAGACTCTATGAATTACGATCTAATGTTCTCTATAGAAAAATTCAAAGGAACAATCGCAACATTTGGCTACCAATTGTACCTAGAGCTTTTCGTTGGTCGATTATAAATCATATTCATGAATCAATTTTTAATTTAGGATGGGATAAAACTTTAGAGAAGGCATATCAACATTATTGGTTTCCTAATATGTCAAAATACGTCAGAAAATTCGTTGAAAATTGCATTACATGCAGAGTAGCTAAGTCACGAAGTGGTAAACAACAAATAGAGTTACACCCCATACCGAAAGCTAATATTCCTTGGCATACGATCCATATCGACGCTACAGGTAAGCTCAGTGGCAAAAGCGATCAAAAGGAATACGTTTTTGTTCTTGTAGACGCTTTTACCAAATATGTGTCACTCAGGCATTCAACAAGAATTAATACTGAAAGTGCAATCAGCGCTCTTAAAGCGTCCATATCTCTTTTTGGGACCCCAGTACGTATTATCGCAGACCAGGGTAGATGTTTTGCGAACAAAGATTTTAAAGATTTTTGTGCCAGTCATAATATTCAACTACATTTAATAGCAACCGGCTCTTGTCGTGCTAACGGTCAAGTAGAGCGTATGATGAGTACACTCAAAAACATGTTGACAGTCGTAGAAACAAGCCCAAGTAGGTCCTGGCAAGATGCATTAGATGACGTCCAACTTTCCATAAATAGCACAATTCATAGAATGACCAAAGCAAGCCCACTAGAATTGTTAATAGGTAGAGTAGCTAGACCCCTCAGTTTATTAACCGTAGACGATCATTAAGTTGAGGTAGATGTAGAAGAGATAAGAGAACAAGCTAATAAGTTATTGAAACATAACGCATCTCTTGATAAGGCACGGTTCGACAAAAGTAAGGCAAAAGTAACATCGTTTTCTGTAGGAGATTACGTTTTAATCGAAAATCATGAACGGAATCAAACAAAGTTGGATCCTAAATATAAAGGACCTTATGAGGTCATTGAAGTACTAGATGGTGACAGGTATCATCTCAAAAGTTTAAACTGTAATCGTGCATACAAGTATGCGAGAGACCGCTTACGTCCACTCCCACAATCCTATGTCCCAACCGAGCTGGACCCGTGTTTGACAGATGACAATGATTTTCTTTTGTTTAAAATGATAAGATATCAGAGTGTGTTTGTGTGTTGCGAGTTAAGTATGTTTGTTAAGTGTGAGTAAAGCATAGTCAAAGGCGAGGTGGCCTTTGAAAGGCGAGGTGGCCACTGAAAGGCGAGGTGGCCATTGAAGAATGAAATCAGTAGAATAAAAGGCGAGGTGGCCATTTGGATATTGTTGAGAATACAAAATGTTTAACGCGAATAACGGCGAGGTGGCTGTTTCGTTACTACTGACTTAATTTTAGTATGTAGCGTGGAGTCTAAATGAAGTCTAAATGAAGGAAAATGAAATGTAATATTGTACACGACGTCCTTGGTCAGGAGTGGCCGAGCCATACTTAAATATCCCTTTCTTTTCCTCAGATAACGATGATGCGCGGCCTTCAACATCACACGAGGGCGTGTAATACACCGCGATGGCGTTTTTTGTAAAGTCAGGACGGCCGTGTCGGAGGAAGCTATGAGTCGGGTTGATTGTTGTAGCAATTATAATACTGTTTGTTTACTTCAGCATGCAAGTATCAACATCTATGCTGTTTGTTTACTGTTTGTTTATTTGTTAGATTACTTCTAAAATTCTTAATTTGATTTTATTTAATTTTTTGCATTTTTCTATTACTTTAAAACCTTACTAATCTAATTAAAGTCATGAATATTGTAATTCAATTATTGTATCGTAACGACCAATCAGAGCAGAGCACGTGCCTCGAGTGGGGTCGGGTCACCATCTTTATTTTTTTTGGAGGGCTGACTGCTTTTGGAAAAAAGAAACACTGTTTTTGGAGTAACGTGAAAGGATCGAGTTGGATCGTTGAAAGTATAAAGTTAAAGTAAGATCGGTGCCCTGCACCTGCTGCTCGGTCTTAAGTGTTAATTGTCGCTTCGGTACTATTGTGAAATAATGTTAAATCTCAATTAAATACTGTGAAACTGTGGTCATTGTGTTTTGTGCTCGCATTTTACCCTGATGACGGCCACTAGGCCCGTAACCACTAATGATGATGTCAACGAGAACAATGCTTCTACACACACATAGGAAATGTATCAGGCGGCTTGTTAATCGCAGTAGATGTTGATACTTGCATGCTGCTGCCCGTTCCCCTAATTCCTTTTGCTGGGTCCCACAGCACTCGTGGGGTGGGCAGGGGAGGACCTATTACCGGGTCTACACGGCCAAAACAAAGATAATCATCATCATCATCATAATCAGCCTATGTTCGTCCACTGCTGGAAGTAGGCCTCTCCTAGTGAACGCCATTGAGCCCGATATTCGGCTCTTCTCTCCTGCCAGCCGTCTTTAGCAAGTCGTCACTCCACTTGGCTGGCGGGCGCCCTACACTACGTTTGCCTAAGCGCGGTCTCCACTCTAGAACTTGTTTACCCCACCGGTTGTCGGTTCTTCGAGAGATGTGACCAGCCCATAGCCACTTCAGCTTGCTAATTCTTTGAGCTATGTCGGTAAACAAAGATAATGGCACAGAATAAATAACAGTACTACGATAACGACAAAATTTTGAAATTTTCTTTGGATGGCGTTTTTTGTAAATTAGCTCGCGATGGTGGCAAGATAATTCGCTGGTTTAGAGAAATATCTCAGACATTCAATATAAATTACACATACGAAAGTGAAAACTCTCCGGGTTCGTTTCGATTCGGAGCAAGTAGGGAGTAAATATATTTAAAAAAACATACCTTTTCACGACTAAACGACGTAACCAAATTTTATGAACACAGGCACAGAATAAACCCAGTAGTATCCCCCAAAAGTATCCTAATCCTTACGTAAGGTAAGGATTAGGATACTTTTCATCGCGACAAAATGTAGAGCGCGGACGACGTCGCTGGCAAAAATTGTTTAATAAAAGTTCAGTACGCTTTAATCAATTACCAAACAAACAGGTTTTGAATTTTTAATTAATATGGGTTTTTGAACATTGAATTCCAAATTTAATTGGTCTAGAGATACACAAAACAACAGATTTATCGCCAATATAAAGTTATCATTCACAATGACACATCGAACTCGAGGCTAAGATTGAGCATGAAATAGTGTACGGGATCTGGCCAGAACTCTCCCGTAATCGTCAGAAACTCCTTGCGAGCTACTGGGTCCGCGTTTTGGAATTGCACCCGGGGGTTAGGGCAGAGTTGGAACACGCGAGAGTCGGGTAAAATCGAGATAAAAAAAACCCCACTATTTTGTCCATATGAGAAGTGAATACTTTAATGAAAAAATACAATGTGCTCAAATAAAGGTTGCACTTTATTTGAGCACACAGAAGAAAAACTAACTAAACTAACCCCAAAAGCAGGGCCCTCTTTCCCACTGGGGACTCTGGGCACTTGCCCAGGGCCCCGCGATCGTTAGGGGCCCCCTAGTTTCTGCCAGATCACCAAATGATAACCGATATATATTACCGAAAAACATTACTGCCCAAAAAATTAGTGTAATGTTTTAAGGGTGCATGAATGTATGCGAGTTTCTTTATCCCACCATAACTTTTAAATGCCTGAACTGATATTGATATTTATGGGGTATCGTTAGAATACTTAATCCTAATGTGCCCAGGGTGTCCAATAGGTTAAAGACGGCCCTGCCCAAAAGGCATTGTATTACGCAAACAGGCAAGTCATACCGTCCTACACTATGTAACGCATGACGAAATCACTGATTGTTGCTAGTCCATATCGCCTATTATGTACATTTTAAATAAATTTGTCTCGATGGAAAAAAAAACTTAGTTTCCTAAAAAATACCCGTTTGACTTTCCCGTCGATGGAATGAATCGACTTCATTCAGTTCATATCGGAGATATTTTTACAAAAATAAATAGTGTGTAATCCCAACCTACATTCAAATACTTCTGTGAAATCAGTTTATTGAATAAACGTAAAAATAAAAAAAGAAAAAAAAAACGGCTTCCGAGATGCAACACCTCCTGCTTAACCTTCACCTTGACGAGCAGGACAATTTTTTTGGAGCGTATAGTGCCTTGTGGAATGCTATCATAAGCAAGTGTATGTTAGAAGAAATCTGCAGATGTCATTAGTGTTGTGTGTCGTGACATATCTGAATTTTTACAAAACCAAATGCGGGTAGTTGGAAACAACGCTCGCGCTTCTCGACGCTGACACCCGCTACTTTCAGTCTTCCGTGGTCACGAGAAGACTGAAAGTAGCGGGTGTCAGCGTCAATGTAACTTGACAACGTAGACGTAAATAAAATAATATTTTCAGCGCGATAAGTCCCATTTAAATAATCAAAATAAGACTTCTACTCACGGTACGTGGTTTTACAAATGTGGTTACATTGACAAACATAACATAATTTTATTCTGAGACATGTATTTTTTGAATTCGCAGGATACAGTTAAAATGTGTCAGTTTAACAACTCGAGGTTTGTTAGGTACTATCAATGAGATTTTACCAATAGAGACGTCAACCCATTATAAAACACTAAAAACACGGCGAAATTGTACTATATTTGTGCAAATATAGTTGCTTAAGTTCTACGTAAGTAGCTTACGTAGAACTTAAGCAACTATATTTGCATCACTGAAGAGGCTAAAAGATCACAGAGATATACAGAACCGCGTCGTCAGAAAGAGATAAACATATGTTCTCTGTTACAATGAGTTGCAGTGAGCGCCGATCGCCAATCACCGCCGATGACGCCATGTGAAGTCACGTGCGTCGGCTAGCAGCTAGAGTAAACTGGGGCAAAATGGATAGAAGGGTTTATTCAAGCCGAAAATAAAATGATTTTTTTGAGAAACAAATACTTAAATAATAATAGTTCTATATATCCCGGAGAACATCCGTATGTTTGCCGGACACTTGAGACACGCGCGTAAAGCTTTTTTTTTGTGAATTACTTATAGTATAAATTACATAATGAAAAACAATAAAGAACATCAAAAATATACTCACGTTAGCATTTTCCCGCCAAAAGTGACGAAAGGCACTTTGAAAAACTTTGCGACAATCGTCACTTGCGGGACACTAAACAAAAAATATTTTAATATCTTCCTTACAGTATTATTAGACGTAATAACACATAATACAAGCTATAAATCAGTAAAAACAACACAAATATAAAATCACAATCACTCACTACGCGATCGATGATCTCAATAGGACAACCTGACGTAATAACACAAAATCAATCATGTCACTCTTTAGAAGTCCACTGCTGAACATAGGTCTCCCCCAAAGAGCGCCATGACGAGCGATCTAGTGCCACCTCCATCCACCGACTTCCTGCGATGGCTACAATGAATTTGCCGTGGTGGTCCCGGCTTAGAATAAGACCCCTCCCAATCCTCCCGTGGATGTCGTAAGAAGCGACTAAGGGAATACACACCGGAAGATGGGCAGCAGCGTCTTCCGAGCACATATTTGTAATACTGCGGTCACCAATCCGCCTGCCAAGCGTGGTGACTATGGCAAATCCCCCCCCCCAATATGATAGACATAACACAAAATATAAGCTATAAAATCACTAAAAACAACAAAAATAAAAAAATCACAATACTACGCGGTCGATGATCTCACTAGGAGAACCTGACCTC
Source organism: Alsophila aescularia (assembly GCA_946251855.1). Classification (NCBI taxonomy): domain Eukaryota; kingdom Metazoa; phylum Arthropoda; class Insecta; order Lepidoptera; family Geometridae; genus Alsophila; species Alsophila aescularia. The sequence goes on along the minus strand of OX276373.1, from coordinate 22,941,754 downwards.
ACAAAAAAAAAACGATTAGGACCGAACCATTTTATTCTCCAATAAAATTACTCGTTTCAAGCTGTTTTCAAATTTATGCAACACAAATACAATACTCTATTCTAATTCAATTCAAATAGGGTAGCAACTCCGCTAGACTCCCCGACTGAAGATCGTCAGCCATGGCCTTTACGGGTTGGAGCGCAGACTTACGATCGTCAGCCGTTGGTAAGCCCCAACATCCCCTAGCATCATGCGAACTAACAACTCTGCGCGCCATTATCGCGTTATTTCTGTCGCTCTTACACGTAACCCGCTACTTGTCTCGTTCGTGTAAGTGGCGAAGCGGCAGCATCGCAACAGTTGATTTAGTGTAAAATGAAATTTATTATTTTCCATTTTCAATACCGTAAACAGTACTTAAAAATGAAAAGACATATCCTTCCTGCCTTCACAGTAGTCCAGTAGTCCAGTAGTGTATATAATGCGCTTTCTAAACATACAATTGCGTGTATTTACGTGTTGCGTCGTTGCCAGTCACGTGTATTGTTTGGGACTAAGTCGACAGTCGACACAGGCTGAATAGCTTGTGTTTACTTCGCCACGCAGAGCGGAGTACAACGTATCTACCTCAGTTTATATATAACATCATTGGGTACTATAACAAAATATAACATAATAAGCTTTATCTTACATTGACTGTCATTTTTGATGTGTAAACATCTACGCGGTACCTACAGGGGGTAACGCCGACTGTTAGCGTGGCAATCGGCGGCGCGAGCGGTTCCGCGACGCGCGATTTTGTTTTAGTTTTTTTATGTTTACACATCTTACAGGCGTCCCGCGACGGCACTTTTTTTTTGACGTGTACTCTCTCGGTCAAACTAGTGCACAAAAAGGTCGCTCAGCGAGCTATGGAAATTTAAGAGCTAGGTTTTCTTTGAGTTTCTATGAAGGTTAAGATACGAAATGAAGTGATCCGACAGAGAACCAAAGTAACCGATGTTGGTTACTTTGGTTCTCTGTCGGATCACTGCTTGCTTTAAGGATAAGCAAGCTAAAGTGGCAGTGGGCTGGTCACATTTCCCGAAGAACCGACAACCGTTGTGGTAGACGAGTTGCCGAGTGGAGACCGCGCTCAGGTAAACGTAGGACGCCCTGTGACAAGGTAGAGTGACAACCTGCGAAAAGCGTCTGGCAGAAACTGGATGCAGAGAGCTGAAGACCGAGCTCAGTGGCGTGCATTAAAAGAGGCCTACGTCCAGCAGTGGACAAGTATCTATATGCTGATGATGACTGAACTTGTGTGGCCAAGAGCTAGGCATTTTGGATGCTCTGAAAAGGCATAAATAATGGCCATACACGTAATCGTATTCTTAACAAGAATACAGGAGCTGAGGAACTTGCAAAAGTAATGCGTGCGCGTCCGTATCGACCCGTCGCGCCTGGCAAGAGACGGTATACGATTCATAGTCGTGATCCGTGAATAAAGGACCGTGTAAAGAAATTCGGGGATTCTATTAAAATCCGTAGCATTCTTGTCCGTAGCTAAGTGCGGCCGTACAGCGCGTGGTGTCCGTGAATAACCGATTCGTGGAAAAGCGGCTTTACAAGGAAACATATAATCACAGTACATACATATAGTCATACATATAGTTTTGTTGTACGTAACAGGCGCGATAAAACCAAACTTTGTGTTCTACGATCTAAGACGACATTAGTGCGGAAAAGTGACTTCGGCATGGCTCCTACTATTTACAATAAAATACCTAAAGCTTTTAAAGTATTAAATAGTAATTTGTTTAAAAATAAATTAAGTAATTTACTGGCGGACAAATGCTATTAAGATATCAATGAATTCCTAGCTGATAAAAAAATCTGAATGAATGGTAGAATCACTTGATAGAGACTTTATCGCCAATAATCACCTTCCGCCATGCAAAGAATACGCATAGTGGATTGTCGAAAGGGATTTATGGAATAAGCCTTTTAAACGACTGATTTAATTAATTGACACATTTTTATATTATTTGATTTATAAATTGCATTGATTGTTTTTTCATTAATTTGTATTTTAATATTTGTATGTCATATAGGCAAAAACATGTGAACAACTTATTATAATAAGATCTTGCATGCTGATTCGTATGTATACCATGTTTTTATGAATAAATTATCTTTATCTTTACCGGACAGTAGAGTATCGGAGCATTGTTTTCGAGTTTGATGTCGGAGTCCGAGGGTTGCCACTGGTGGGTCTTTAGCCGGCTACTCTAAAACCATTCTGAGACCCCACCCTCCGGCCCCCGCACCGCATTTGTGTCAGGTCTTCATCTTGATGATTCGTCGACCCTAAATCTAACCGCCCCTAGACCCGGCCTACTTGGCATAGGCCAATAGAAACAAATCCACCCCTATTTCTGCCTCCAGTCAGTGCTTCCACTCATAAAACTAAAAATTAGACACAAAAAACAGAGTACTAATATGACGCTCCAGATGCTTACAGGGTTCACAGGGTTCACAGGGTTCACAGGTACACATCACACACCACACACTCACCACACATACACACATACACTCACATAATCACCCTAATCAGCAGATAGTGACTGTATAAATAAGCCTACACTATATTGTATTGGTTCTACGAGTAACCTTATTGATATTGAAGGTTCCTCTTTCTTATGAGTTTTATTTCCAAGGAATGGAAATAAGACTATGAATGATGATGAATGAATGAATGTGTGATTTATGAATTTGAATGCACCTAGGTATAAGACTATAAATGATGATGAATGAATGTGTGATTTATGAATTTGAATGAATCTAGGAATCCAATCAATTGTATATTGACATTGTAAATAAACATGTTCACCTAAAAATTAAAAGCGATAACCCAAATTGGTCAACAACAAAAATTCAAAGGAGCTTGTTTGAAAATTGGCTAGTGTTTAAAAATTCCTTTTCAGCTCAGCATTTCTATTATTTTACTATTTTAACTTTATTACCCTTATTATATATATTTTTATTATAAACTTCTATTAAAAAAAAAAAAACTTATTTTTTTTCTTCTCTTTTTTTTAAAAGGCACTAAGCCATCTAGATTTAATTTTGGAAATATTTGGCAAACCCAGAACAGTTTTTTTTATACTAAAATGTATTTTATAATTGCATCCCAGTCATTCATGTAAGGAAGACATTTTCATTAATACGTACTTTGTTCCGAATTTCACTATCGGCCTACCTAGTTACGAATTACGTTCCGAATTACGTTAAACTTTGACGCGTTATTATGCGTGACGCATTAACGCGTAGTTGCATTAACGCAATTTTTTTATTATTATTTCTATTCTTTAAAGCATTACTTTCGTACTTTACGTAACTTTACTTACAAAGTAAAGACTTAATTTTATTTGCTGGTCTCATATTAATAAAAATGGACCATGCGCATCTAAATAAACCAGAATTGATATAATGAATTAAAATGTCAAAATGCTGAAGTCCATACAACAGAAACTGTAGAAAATTTACAATCACGGATATCGACCTTACTTGATAGCTCGAATACTCAGGATTTTCAAAGCCCGTATACATTTGAACAGGATACATACATACATTATGTACTATGAAAGTTACATTGCTTTCATATTCCCGTACCTTACCATATATTTAAATACCTACTTATGGCCATTGTAGGTTCCCTACTTACAAATAACCTTGTATTTAAGTTGTAAATAATGTAATTATAATATGATTTTCCTTTATGGAGTAATGTCCACATTTTTAGCTTATTTTCCTTTAATTCACTTCATTAACTTTTCGGATTCATTATGAATATTGACTTCAAGTCCCTACGTATTGCTAGTCAGTGCTATTGTTCGTAATTACTACATACTTTAATTCTTTGGTACTAACAGTAGCTAATATCCTACTTATTAGGTATGTATTTTTTTATTTACATTCATCATGTTCAATATAAAGCGAAACCAGTTCCTATTATTATTTACTACACCTACACAAAAAACTTCCAATACTGAAAAGAGCGGTAAATGTGATTACTCTATAAACCAAGCCTAGGTCACAAAACCAGTGTTATCTTATATTTAATATACTATTACCTACCTACCTTACTTATACTATTTTAACGTTCTTAACACAACTTTTACTATGTACATACACGTGCTACAGGCATGTCGTACCCTAAGGTACGTTTAGCCATTTTGGCAAACTAATTGTATATAAATATTAAATATACACATCACACACTCACCACACATACACACATACACTCACATAATCACCCTAATCAGCAGATAGTGACTGTATAAATAAGCCTACACTATATTGTATTGGTTCTACGAGTAACCTTATTGATATTGAAGGTTCCTCTTTCTTATGAGTTTTATTTCCAAGGAATGGAAATAAGACTATGAATGATGATGAATGAATGTGTGATTTATGAATTTGAATGCACCTAGGTATAAGACTATAAATGATGATGAATGAATGTGTGATTTATGAATTTGAATGAATCTAGGAATCCAATCAATTGTATATTGACATTGTAAATAAACATGTTCACCTAAAAATTAAAAGCGATAACCCAAATTGGTCAACAACAAAAATTCAAAGGAGCTTGTACAAGTTTCTTTGAAAATTGGCCAGAGTTTAAAAATTCCTTTTCAGCTCAGCATTTCTATTATTTTAATTAATTATTTTACTATTTTAGCTTTATTACCCTTATTATATATATATATATATATATATATATATATCTTCTATTAAATATTTTATTTTTTCTTTAGTTTTTTTTTCTTGTCTTTTTTTTAAAAATGTACCTAATGTTTTGGGATACTAATAACATCAAAAATTTTACATACAAAATTAAAAAAAAAAACCGGGGAGGCGTTGTAATGTGACGATGTCAAAACCTCTTTCGTAATAATACTCATTTGATCTCTTAATTCTTTCATAATCCATTTCATTTCATTTGTCATTATTAATTCTAAATTCAAATAACCTGTCATTCCCATATTGTCTTTTCGATTAGCAAAAACTGCAATTTTACAAAATAATATGTTATAAAATACCTTAATAAGTTTATTACAAATATATATGAGTCTTTTAAATATATATGATAATACCTTCGCAAGTGGTTATTTTAATCCGTATCATTGAAGTTAAATTGAGAGAAGACTGAATAGAATAGTCGAGTGCAACATCTCTGTCTATCAACATCTCCATGTACTCCTATTGTTCCTGTAATTTTGTGTCCACTGAGGTTTGGTCCCTGGGCTAGTGGAACTAACCCAAACCCTGGACCGCCTCGTGACACCCCTAAACCGACCTTTCTGTTTTTAATTACAATTATTGCAATAAAAGGACGTTACATTTTATGGAAACTTCCTGACCCTAATATTTTTTTACCAAAGGTTCTCAAATCGTCAGTTTGTAAATTGTTAACTTATTTCTCTGAAACTTCTGTACCAATTTGAATAACTCTTTTTTTTGAACGGGTAGGATTCCGAATATGTCCCATTTTTAGGATTCCGTATCACAAAAAGAACCCTTATAAGATCACTTCGTTGTTCGTCTGTCTATCTGTCTGTCCAGACTCTTTTTTTCAGGAACGCGTAGATGTATCAAGTTGAATTTAATATCAAATACTCAAGTCTGCAATCCCTTTGAAAACTAACTTCTAAGTCAACGCAATCAAAAGATACGACCGTTTATGTCGCATATTTTCATACTCACAAGTGTTAAAACTACCATGAGTACACAGATTAAATACCTATTATTCAGTCAGTTTATTTACCTTTTCTGTTTTCAATCAGTTAATTATTCAAGGTCCACCTCGCCACCTACCACATCAGTCAACTGCTACTTAAATAGTGGAATAAAGAGATCAGCTGTTAGTTACCTATATTCATTCTGTTTATTTTTGAATTCTAATTTTGCCACCGGATTTGGAATACACCATCATAGCTACTTAAATAGTGGAATAAGGAGATCAGCTGTTAGTTACCTATATTCATTCTGTTTATTTTTGAATTCTAATTTTGCCACCGGATTTGGAATACACCATCATAGCTACTTAAATAGTGGAATAAGGAGATCAGCTGTTAGTTACCTATATTCATTCTGTTTATTTTTGAATTCTAATTTTGCCACCGGATTTGGAATACACCATCATAGCTACTTAAATAGTGGAATAAAGAGATCAGCTGTTAGTTACCTATATTCATTCTGTTTATTTTTGAATTCTAATTTTGCCACCGGATTTGGAATACACCATCATAGCTACTTAAATAGTGGAATAAAGAGATTAGCTGTTAGTTACCTATATTCATTCTGTTTATTTTTTAATTCTAATTTTGCCACCGGATTTGGAATACACCATCATAGAAGAATCGGCAAGAAACTAAGTGGCGGATAATTTTTTAATCATTCATTTACAACATGAAAACATTATTATAGAAAATTTTACTCTTAACAATTTTCGAATATTACATTAGCATATTTCGAATATTACATTATCATATTTCGTGGCAACGTTAAATGTTAACACACCTTTAACAACATGAAAACATCATTAAGAAGATTATTCATGTCAAGTTCCAATATATTAATCACATTTTTCATAATGTTAGATAACCTTTTTCATAACCTTAAAATGTTAGATCCCTTTAGAAATTTATATTAAGTAATGATTAGTAATTCTGCGCAGTACAATATTGTACTGCGCAGAATTATTAATCATTGCATAACCATTGCATAACTTTTTATAAGTAAGGGGGTAAATGTCCTACCTCGAAGTATGAACTCAAATCATACCAAGTTTCATTTGAATTCATTCAGTAGTTTCGGCGTGTTGCGCGGCCAAGATACAGACAGACAGACAACAATGAAAAAAAAAACAGTTTTGGCTTCAGTATCAAATATAGAGAAACCTCAAAAAAATATTAAAAAAATCTTCAATGTACAGAATTGGACCAGTTACAGTTTGATTGGTCTATTCCACTATGATCACCTGGGTAATCATAGGCAACTCTTTAGTGTCCTTTGATCACCCGTGAATGTAATCACCTAGGTGATCATAGTCGACTCCATTTAAATTATTAATTCAGTATCCTTAAGGCCAAGCTCCAAGGTTGCATTTTCCCACTCCCCACTCCCCTGCCATCTCCCCTGCACTCTGCCACCCGCTACCCGCAATAAGCACTGAAGTGCCTGCGTAACAAGGTTGAATATCGCGAGCGCTGTTTGAACACACAATTAAGCTCGGAACTAAATGACGTATGTCTCAAGTTATTTATTTTATTGGCAGGCTAACAATTTAATTAAGTAAATTTTGTCGAAACATTAGATGGTAAACTATATTTTCTTGCTGTGAGATTTATTTTAGAGATAAAACTTAAGCCGTTGAGTAGAAAAATGTAAATATGACTGAAAATAACGCAATTTTTGTTAAGAAAATGTATCGAATGAAATTCTGTTAATCATGTTTTTGTCTTAGTCTTAGAGAGATAAAGATCTCAAAAACATGTATGTTAAGTGTTACATTTATCAGGTTTGTGGCTGACCCAGCATATTTATGGAAAAAACCCTTAAAAAGCAGAGCCTGGTCTTAAATCCAGATAAGATAAATATAAATTATGAAGAGTGTATATTTTCTTATATATAAATTTAATAATCTATAAAAATAAACTTAGAAAGTAATGGTAATACAGTAGGTTTAAGGATACTGAATTGATAATTTGATTGGAGTCTACTATGATCACCTAGGTGATTAAATTCACGGGTGATCAAAGGACACTAAAGAGTCGCCTATGATTACCCAGGTGATATCACCCAGGTGATCATAGTGAAATAGACCGTTTTATTATAAGTATATTTTTGAAAATTATCGGAGATAGGTACTACTTGGTAAATTCAGTACGCATGTTTTAATTATTTTAATAATCAGAATGAGTTGTTTCAGATAGTACTGAATGATTTTGAACAGTTTCTATAATAAACTCTGTTTTTTTGGTCCTTATTTACTACATTAATATGAACGCAATGCACGGGATGCCGATTGCTGGCCGCGACCGGAAGGGGGCGGAGCTTGCGGTGGCCGCGTCTTGCCCGCGCAAGTTTGAATACTTCTACGGTTGCGAGCCAACACAACTGTACGCCAAGTACGGGTTTGCACATTAAGAAAACGGAAAAAGTTTCGTGAGCTCGCTAAACTAACAGTTTTGGGTGTAATCGGTAGGACGGGTTCTTGTTTTCAAATGAAGTTCACACGATAAAAAATTTCGAAGAGCTCGATTGAACGAACTTCACACTACATGTTTCTATCTCTCTTCCCCGCAAGCAAAAAAAAGAGACAATATATACAGTCCACCGTATTGGTGTTTGACGTTTTGTTTTTCGTATGTTTTTTTATCTGTGTTTTATTGCGAAATAAATGATAATAGATTTACGTTTAATTGATGTGATAAATGGAAAGAACGTATTATTCTGATTCTTGGTACCTTTGGTCTTTAATTTCGTTCAGTATTAACGAAGTTACGGACCAAAGTAATCCAAGACAACCTAGTTATTTTATATTGATTTTATGCCTCAACTACGATATCTAGCTTCGATGTAATACTTGATTTTTGATAATTACTAGTTGGGAATCCTGAACTAGGTGTTTGTTTCATCAATTGAGTCGTATTTGGCGAAATAGAAATGACGACATCACGACGTGACGTCATCACGACATTGAAATTGTAAAGTAGGTAGATTGGTAGTGTTTCGCACTACAATAGATGTAATTTTTTTGGATGTATTATTGTTGGTACCTAGGTGCTACAAAAATACAAAATACAAGTTCAAAATAAGATAAAGTATTTTGGTCGGCTAGATATGAGTTGGTACATAAGTACCTAACTATTAACTTACCGTGGTCTCTAGATGGTCTCTAGAGAGATTCTTTGAGAGTTCCTGAGATATGTATTTTTCCGCAGAGTATTAAGAGATAGACAAAACCTTCTTTAGTGAGCCCGTGAGCCGATACCGTTGCACAAAGTTAGTGTAACAGATGTGACTGGGTGTAATTAATCTCCGCCTACGTCAATCTCCTGTCGCTCCCCTTCACGACGGTCAGCTCCTACAGCCTCCGAGGCTAACCTCTACGCAAGATACCGTCTCGTTATCATAATAAAATAAAAAATCGCTAGATCTCATGAAGCTCTCACGAAAATTTATCTAACGAGTCAATACTTCGAAAATTATCGAATTCGTCAAAGTTTACTACGACTAACTTATCAAAGTGGCAATTCGTACTGCTAAAATGCAAACAATACTCGAAAACTTTATTTCGAATTCGAATACTACCATTTGAAAAAACCCGTCCTACTAATTTTAGTTCCTACAAGTTTCCGCAAGTGGCGCTGACAGTAAATGTATGGAGCTAGGCGAAACTACATTTCGTTTTCAAAAACTATAAAAACTTGTACTAGGGGTACTGAAAGCCACCGCGGCCGCAGCCGCAAGCCGCGCCTGTCTGTGGCACCCTTAATTCTGAACTTTATGAAACGGCACGAAATTCAATTTTCTCAGCAGTGCCTAGTCGACAGTTCTTTCGAGGTTGACTTGTTTATCCAGCGATAGCCCGATTAGGCTAAAACGTAGTACTACTACACTACTACTACCAATACTAGTAGTGCTATTTACTCTGTGCTAAAACTTGATATTTATGGTTGACTTATACTAGTAAGCACCAAGTAAAAATCCCTTGCCAATATCTTAGCCCTTCATTCCATAACTTTTGACCTCTCCATAGTATCATAGTAATATGAAATTTACACGTCCAAGCTCTGTTGTTTTTTTTTACATTTTGCTATTATAGTATTATATTTTTATGGCCCCACAAGGAATGTGACGATAATAATTTTATTGTAGTAGTAAAATTTATTTTCGCAAAGATATACGTCAGTAAAGGTGTAGGTAGGTATAATTTGCTATAAAAGTTGAGTGATATATTGATAATAAAATAAACTTTAGTGTAACATAAACTCTCAGGAATTCAAATTTCAAATTGCTGTTCAAATAAGCGACCAAAGACTTAGCAATTAGCTGGCTCCTGAAACACAGGAGCCAGCTAAGTAGTTCAGGAGTTCTTTTAGTGAGAGTTCGTTCTTTTTTAACATAATCTCTATGGCAGCTAAGATGTGTTCTTAGAAATCCATCTACTCGTAGCTAGAGGTTTGAAGAATAGATTTATTCTACCTAAATAAGAACCGCTTGAGTCGTAAATAAAGTTTTAGTGACGAATCCACTAGAGGTATGTGCGGTTATTCGCGAAATAGGATTCTGCTGCTTATAACGAACAAAAAGTTGTATGATCAATTTTTTTTTTAAGTTACTACTACTTCATGAAAAACAACGTTTTTTTTGATAAATTATGTTAGTAAAAAAAAACCTTAAATGAAGTTATAATACGTTTGATAACCTTTAGATGGATTTTTAAGATCACATCTTCCTATCTTTAACAGTTAACTCAGTTTGTATAGCTGCGCCTGCATTCTTCTGATTTTTAAGATCACATCTTCCTATCTTTAACAGTTAACTCAGTTTGTATAGCTGCGCCGGCATTCTTCTGATTTTTAAGATCACATCTTCCTATCTTTAACAGTTAACTCAGTTTGTATAGCTGCGCCTGCATTCTTCTGATTTTTAAGATCACATCTTCCTATCTTTAACAGTTAACTCAGTTTGTATAGCTGCGCCTGCATTCTTCTGATTTTTAAGATCACATCTTCCTATCTTTAACAGTTAACTCAGTTTGTATAGCTGCGCCTGCATTCTTCTGATTTTTAAGATCACATCTTCCTATCTTTAACAGTTAACTCAGTTTGTATAGCTGCGCCTGCATTCTTCTGATTTTTAAGATCACATCTTCCTATCTTTAACAGTTAACTCAGTTTGTATAGCTGCGCCTGCATTCTTCTGATTTTTAAGATCACATCTTCCTATCTTTAACAGTTAACTCAGTTTGTATAGCTGCGCCTGCATTCTTCTGATTTTTAAGATCACATCTTCCTATCTTTAACAGTTAACTCAGTTTGTATAGCTGCGCCTGCATTCTTCTGATTTTTAAGATCACATCTTCCTATCTTTAACAGTTAACTCAGTTTGTATAGCTGCGCCTGCATTCTTCTGATTTTTAAGATCACATCTTCCTATCTTTAACAGTTAACTCAGTTTGTATAGCTGCGCCTGCATTCTTCTGATTTTTAAGATCACATCTTCCTATCTTTAATAGTTAACTCAGTTTGTATAGCTGCGCCTGCATTCTTCTGATTTTCCCGTGATAAAAGTAATATTATTTTATTGATATCCGTGGTACAATATCCCTAAGCACAAATTCAATAAAAACGGTTCAGCCGTTTGGGTAAAAATATATTTTATTATCTATGTGAAGGCCCATGTTCGCGACATACCTATTCATATTCGCTACGCGAGATAACGCATGCGCGATTTTTAACGTATTTATAATTACAATTATTTTGAGGATTCTTAGGTAGATTATCTATCTAATGACTACAATTCTTCTATCTATCTATTGCAAATTATCTTTAAGCAGCGATTATCTTAAACAGATTTTCATAGACCATATAACCATAGACTATAGATCTACAGTTTTTTTTTGATAAACGTCCCATAGACAACTGCAAATTCCTCCGAGATTAGTGAAAACGCATTGTTTGAATTCATCATGGCGGTTTAATTTCCGATAATTTCCATGACTCCAACACTGGCGACGGTCACCTGATAGAGCAGAGCAATATTCGAGAGAGCGTTGGACCAAATCACGCTCTCTCGAATATTGACACCCACGCTGGCCCTGCCGGTAGGAACAATAAGGGAGACAAGACTGTACCTTGTGCGGTCGTCCGATGAGCGGGTTCTCAGCGCACCTCTTGTCGATGACATCCCGGATGAGATGCTTCTGCCCGTTGTATGTAGTCAGGATGGAGATCCTCTCTGCCGGCCACCCCACCAGGCGCATGTACATAAATACTGCTACTACGTATTCTGCCTCCGCCAAGTTCTGTGAAAGAGTGTAGTTGTTCAACAGTTTGACGTTTATGATCGACTCCAAGAGGTGGAGCTTCACCTGTATTTTTGTGTGTTTGTTTGTAAACTCATCTTCGGGATCAATGAACCTATTTAGTTTATTTTTATTTGAAGGTTAGTCCTCCAGGGTGGACGCAATCAACGTCATCAAAATTAGTTCGGTTGTTTTTTAGAAAATCCGATTGAAATTTCTGGTTCAATGAATTTCTGTGGCTTTCTCTCCTTCTGGTGCTCCCTAACTCTACCAAACCTTAGTTTCGATAGCTCAATAGGTATTATAATTAAATCTTAATGTAAGTTAAAACGAACATAATTTTATTACAATAAAAATTTGTGTTTATTTTTACATTAGTTTTTATTACAATATTTTTTATTACACTATAAACAAAATGTTGAATTTGTCGTAAACTACGTTTTCATCTGAAATCTGGTGGCCTAATGGTTCTATAGTGCAATTTAGAATCCAACGATACCGGGTTCAAAACCTAGGCTCCCGCACCAATGACTTTTCAAAGTTATGTGCGGTTTTCCATCGCTCCGTGGTTCGGAGGGCACGTTAAGCTGTCGGTCCCGGCTGTTATTGGTTAATAGCAGTCGTTAAGCCATGTCAGAGGCCCTCGGGCGGCCTGACAAACTCTGACATCAGAGGCCAGCACTACCTCATACGACAAGCAAACAAACATCTGAAATCTAACTAATGAATGAATATGACATTAATATGATAATAATGAATTTCCAGCAAATCCCAACTTTAACGACACAAAATAGATAGAAATATTCTATGATGTCACAAACTGAGCTCATTGCTCGTGTCATTGTACAATTAGATCGTTAGCGAATAATAAAGTAATTTCTAGAATCGTCATATAGTTCTAATTATTCTGTGGAATCGTTAAGTGTTTATAAGTCGTTATGTAACTAATGTTATGTATGATTTGTCTAATATATAGGGTGTTTATTTTGTGAATCTACATCTATGAAGATGAAGAACCACACAGATGAAGAAGAGTGATACATGCTCATGACCAATCGAATGAACATAACTTGATCATTTAACTCGAGTACGGTGAGTAGTGGCGTGGTAGTGGCGGTGGGAAGGTTAATGAGTTTAACAGTCTATGTATGTACAGTAGTCGCAGCGGAAGTATGTGTCTCGGAAGCTATCTGCAAGTCGCTGCGCAAACTGCTATTTTTCAGGCGCAATCCCAACATTGAAGATGAAGACAGCATTGTATAACTGCCTCGCTTACTCGCTCATGTTTTTCGCATATTTTATCTCGCTCTTACTTTATGCTGTTTTATCCCAACACCAGTACCTGCGCAATTGTTCACAGAGCCTAAGTTCACAAACTTATAGATTGGCTGCGACTACTGTATGTTATCTGTGTATGTGGATGTTCCACCATATAGCGTCGCCCCTATTGGTCTGATTTTGACAAGCGAGGTATCAATCGATGCGTCTTCAGGTATAGTGTCATAGGCTTTTTTTACCCGACTAGGGCGAAGTAAACGAAGGGTTAGATAGATAGATAGATAAACGCTTTATTGCACACCAAATAAATAATACGCAAGAATAGACATTTAACTTAAATAAAGTACAATGGGCGGTCTTATCGCTTAAAGCGATTTCTTCCAGACAACCGTTATGTGTTCAAACTAAAAACTTGGTTCGATTTTGACAAGCGAGGTATAAATCTTCATCGAAAGTGAGTCATAAGCTATTTTTCACCCGACCGTAGTCGGATTTTAGTTTTTGAACCTATGTCTTGTTTCTTGTTTAACCGAGTCATGTCATGTCTAACCAAATCATGATCGACCAAATATATATAGGCTGCTGAATCCAAATCATGAAATGTTTTATTTTTTTGGTATGTTTAGAGTACTTACTATTTCATTTATCTGTTTATTCAGGCAACAGTATTTATATCGAAGAAAAGCTACCAGCGGCCAATAAAAATATATATCTTATCCACTACTTTGCTACGCGTGCGCACGCGCAGTAAGCGCGTGGTCGTGCGCGTGGTAGCTTTTTCGCGCGAGCAAGGTAGTAGGTAGGGACACATACTAATATTAATAAAAACATAAACAAAACAACATTTTAGAGATTTTACTATGTTCAGGCGGACAGTTAGTTTATCTGCTACATAACAAGACATCGCGGGAAGTATTATATAAAAAAAAACATCGCATTTAATTTCTAAAAAATTTAAAACCTTAGTTTATGGCATTGTGTTATCTGAGTTTATCTTTCCAGCAGGCACTGACAAATTTACACGTTTAGGATGTTTGCTTTATAATGCTAATACCCTCTTTTAGCGCCGCAGTGAATCTTCAACGTTAGAAACAAATTACTACGAGGTTTTAAAACATCTTTTTTAGTACCTATATAAAATATGTGGAAAACGATACGTTGAAAACCTCGTAGTAAATTTTTTAGGGGGTATTTTATTTTCAATTCCAATTATGGACACCGAGGTTACGTGTGGAACACAACATCCGACAATCAATGCCCGCTTTGGTTTTTTGGCAAACGTTCACCATTATCACGAAATTTTCGATCAAATGTTGACATTTGTGGTTGAATTTTGTCCGGACAATGCCACCGCCGCCTAAAGTTCCGGCACAGCTCGCACAATTGAACAAGCATGCGTCAGCTGCAGTGTCTACGCCCCAGGGAGAAACTGGCCACCTAAGCAAATTGCCTGGGATCACACCCAGCCAACTTTGCGGCTTGCCCTGTTTTATGGAAATAAATCAGGAATAAGAGAGCGGGTAGCCTGGCTACAACCCTGTTGAACAGAGTCGCCTCGGTCATCCTGACAACAGTGGAGGAATCAGCCTCCCTGCTTTTGATAGCAATGGCAACATAGGATGACCGGGCCCGCTTGTTGTTTGTTTGTCGTATGAGGTAGTGCTAGCCTCTGGTGTCAGTTTGTCAGGCCGCCCGAGGGCCTCTGACATGGCTTAACAGGGCCCGCTACCAACAGACGGAACAGATGCCCACCTAAAAAGATGAAAGCCAAAGGTGAAGCAAAAACTGCCGCTCAGAATCAGGCCAGATCCTCTACCCACCAATATCAAGACACCCTTGGAAGGGGATGGTCCTAGGGACCGTCAATTGGAATGAGCAAAGGCTCGCAACGATGAGAAAACTGCTGACTCTCTAAAATGAAACCTCCATCGGTCAGACGTATCCTGGCAACATGAAGTCAAGTACCTAGATGTCACCCATGAACGACACCTGAGCTTCAGACAGAACGTAAATTACATGATAGGAAAGGCGGATGGCTAGGTCTGGTTCAATTGTAATTATTATTCTTTTTAGTGGTTTAGTGGTTACAAAATAACATTTTAGAACGAAGTCGTTTCTTTTTTGTTATTTCTTGATTTTGAGTGAACTAAGCAAACGTCGGAAGCAATATACACCAACTAAAATACTTAAGTTCACTTAAGGACGAAGTTGGCAAATTAAAACCAAGGATGAATTATTTATAAAACTACTGAAACAGTTTTGATGAAAATTGTGGAACTGTGGCTGATGATGATGACGATGGCGATAGGATACAGTACCTGATAGAAGTACGGGCTCGGCTCGGTCTCGCCAGCACCGTTGAAGTCGTCAACGTTGATAAGTTGGAAATCGAAGCGAAGCCCCGCGTTGGCAGCACGGTACTCGGGAAGCCGCGTCACGTGGCCGAGGTCGCCGAGCGCGCGGTACCGCCAACGGTACAGGTTGCAGATACTGTTGGACAACAAAACATATATTTATTCAAGATACGGAGTGAGATCTCGTGGATCGGGTGCAATTTGCAGGTAAATATAGTTTTTAGTTCTCTTTTTCTCTATGTAGTGTAGAGTATTATTTGTAGAATTTTCTTTATTATTTTGTAAAGAGTGAATCTTTTCGGGATGAAGTAAAGCGGTACTAATACGGCCCGGGAGATTACTTGAACAGAATAGAGCCGAAGCCTCACAGAGACGAGTTCACGTTCGGTACACTCTCTGTACCAAACGTCCGACGACCGACGAGAATAGGATCGTCGTATCGACGAGGATGAGATCATAGAGCCCGTGATTGAAGGGAGGAGGAGGCATTTGAGCGACCGGCAGCGGGCGTTCAGTCACTTGAGGCTTTTGGAGTTCCCTGAAGGTGACAAAGAGAGGTTGTAAGACCACAACAGGGACTACCAGGAGTACCGCGACTTGACTGGGCGGCAGCCCAACAAGTTCCGTCATAGCTTCGCCGAGCCCGTCCCCCGCGGCAGACTCGAATTGAAATGCCATAACAGATATTTAGATTTGTGATCAGTTTCAAGTGTTACACAAAAATTGTCGTTTCTTAAGCCTTCGGTGTTTTTTTCAGCTATAATGTAACGTGATCAGAGACAATAGGCTGGCTCGACCCACATCTGCTCGGACTGGTGAACAATCTCCACTCAAAGAGATATTTTCAACAGCGCTTAAGCAAGGAGAGGCCTAGCAATCTGAACCCGGAGATGGAGCAATATGTGTCCATACATACCTACTTTTTTATGCGACGTGATAACAAAAATTTAGAGTTGTCGCAAATGTTTAATTTTAAATACGATGTATTCAACCATTGCACGCGTAAACGAATTCACATGCTTGATCGAAACAAACCTGATGCGTACCTATAAGGCTATTCAGTACACGTTGAATACTATTCGAAGGATTTACAGAAGACAAAGTGAAACTTGCACGGCCCCACATGGCGTGGTGAGGGGTGACTTTCGATCGATAATACTACTAACACAAAAAAAGGATTCAAATCACGATTTGAAGCAGCGATTTGGAGGTTCAGGCAAGAACTCCCATAAAAGAGAGAAAACAAGTACTTTTAATATATACTGTAGCGCGATTTTCCTCTGTCTAAGACTAAGAGCGTAACGAAATGCGATATTCGTCGCACGCACCGTCTAGACTGAATAAAAAAATGACAGGTCATGTTCGTCTACAAAATGTTTCATTCAACAGTTCCGCGAAGTCATTACAAACTGAAATTTCATATGGCAAAAAGCGTAACTGATTGATTGTGCTTCTTTTCGTTCGCAGAAATATAGTGATCTAGAATGGTTTATCTAATTTAGAAAAATAAGGAAAACTTTGTTCTTTCCACTACAAAACAAAGTAATATCACAATTCTTCACCTAAAACGTACAGAAATACTAGCACAGGGCATCCTAGTTTGGGGCTATGTAATTGGTGTGAATTGTTCTGAATATTATTATTATTAGAAAGCACCTTATTTATGCTCATAATAGAAACAGTGCAAGAAAGTATGGAAATCCTTGTTTTTTTTTTTTTTTTTAGAAAGGATATGTGCTGTTGGTCTATAACTGACCTCTACAGCGTCACCGGACGGTGGGGCGGGCGCAAAAGCGCTCCGCCGCAATGCGTGACGCAGAAGGCGCACGCCAAAGTTAAGTTTTTGGCCACTTGCTCAAGGGCACCCAGGGGGTACGAACCTCGGCTTGGACAGTTGCCATTGATTACTTGGGGAGTATCGAACTAAACACCCCTCGGTCTCTACTGTTAGGTAGTGATCGAGGGGGCCCTCATGAAATGGCTGGAGCCCTTTAAATGAATTGCATAACTGACCACCGATTCGGAATATACCTTCGAGAAGAATCGGCAAGAAACTCGGAGGCGAATGAAGTCGACATTAATTACGGGACCTTCGACCTCGCATCCGGCGAGGTCGGTGTCTGTGTCTAATTGTGTTGAAAGATGGTGAAGATGACGGAGTGGGCGAATCAATCGCTGCCTGCACTGCGGCAGCGATTTCATCGTCCGGATCGCTCAAGATGTCTCTAGGGCGTCTACGAAGGGGCCGCGCGTCTGTTGTCGCGTCTGTCGTGTAGTCAGAGGCCTGAACTACTAGAGGGTTGGGGTGATGGAGTGCCGCGTCAAAGTAGCGGCGAGAGGCATTTTTCATATATTGAACTATCGAGGGAAGCTTGAGATCACTGTGCAGGTCGATGTTCCTCTGATACCAGGGGGCATCTAATGCACCGCGAACGAATTTATTTTGTAAAATCTGAAGTTTCTCTAGGGAGATGCGGGAGGCGTGAGCAAATGCTACGGACGAGTATGTCATTGTCGGTCGGACGCAGGTTTTGTAGAGTGTCAACTTATTTCTAAGAGACATTTTACTGCGCCTGCCTAGGAGTAACGCGAGGCGGTATAGGTAGAATGCCGCCCTTTTGTGGACGGCGTGGATGTGATCATTGAAGTTGAGTCGATAGTCAAGGGTGACTCCTAAGTATTTAACTGACTTTTCCCACGGTATGGGTCGGTCATTGATCCTGACTTGTTTAATTGGGAAATAGCGTTTAACCCCGTGAGTGAAACGCATCGCTACGCTCTTCTCGGGATTAATCGTTATTCGCCACTTACGAAACCATCCATCGAGCGCTCGGAGCGTTCGTTGGATGTCTCTTTGTAGAATAGTTGGATTCCATCCGGTGGTATAAATCGCGGTGTCATCCGCAAAGAGAGCGATCTCTACTTTGGGGATGCGGGGGAAATCGCTTGTGTAAAGCGTGAACAGAAGTGGAGACAGCACGGAGCCCTGAGGGACTCCGGCTCTGATGGGGTGGGGGGATGATCGGTTGCCCTCGACACGATAGCGGAAGCTCCGGCTAGTGAGGTAGTCTTGTACTATGAGCACAAGACGATCTGGCAACCCAAGCTGATACAGCTTGTATATCAGCCCGGCGTGCCAGACCTTGTCAAAAGCCTTCGCCACGTCTAGGAAGACGGCCATCGTGGTTTGGGGTTTTGGTTTCCTATTGAAACCCTTTAGGATGTGTTCCGTGATGCGGTGCACTTGCTGAGGGCAAGAGTGTCTCGCTCTAAAGCCGAACTGCTCATCCGGTATGAGCTTTTTGATTTTCGCGATGGATCGGAGTCGATTCAGAAGGATTCGCTCGTAGATCTTCCCCAGAGAGCTGAGGAGACTGATAGGGCGGTAGCTGGAAGGCTCGGATGCCTTTTTGCCTGGTTTGTGAATGCCGATGACGTCGGCACTCTTCCAAGCGTCGGGGAAGGAACAATTGCTCAAGGCTGCATTGAAGATGCTGACTAAGAGATAAACTAACGGGACAGAAAAGTGCTTAAGGACCCTGTTACTGACGCCGTCAGCACCGGGGGCCTTTCGCACTTGGAGGCCCTTGATGATCGACTCAACCTCTGCGGCTTTAACGGGCTCGAGGGGGAGGGTCGGTCGGAGGTAGAGAATTCCTACGTTCTATTTCGCGGTCCACCGCGGCGATGTGGACAGGATCAACGTGATCGTTAGCGGGGGTGCACTGGGCTGCGAGGCTCTCCGCCAAGCACTCGGCCTTCTCCTTGTCTTCGAATGCTGGCGGGAGATCGATTCTATTGAGAGGGGGCATTACGGTGATGGTGTCGGATTTAAGCTTTCGCGCCAACCCCCAGTAGGCCTGGTGGGTCGGTGTGATTTCGGATAATAGGTCTTCCCAACGCTGTGCGCGCAGCTCGCTAATGCGCGTCCTGACCAAACGGTGGTAGTAGCTCAAGGTGGCTTTGCGTTCAGCGTTGGGGAATGCATCGTGGGCTCTAATGGCTGCGTTTCGTGCCGTCATCAGCCTCTTCACGTCCTCAGGTAGGACCCAGTGGCGGATATCCTCCGCTGGGACCCCCCCCCTAGAGCACTCACCGATAACGGTGTTGAGGTGGCTGGTGAGGGCATCGATCGAGCAAGCAGCGTCATCGGGGGTGATTATGTCGTCGGGGATACGGTCGAGGTCGGGTGAACTGATAGCTTTTAGGGCTTCCCCCAAACGCTTCCAGTCCACTATCGTCTTTGTCGGTGGATGGGACGATGGGTCTGTCGGGTCGGGGCCTAGGCGCATAACGACGGGACGGTGGTCGGATTCTAGTTCTTGGAAAACTTCGATTGAGCGGAAACTAAGATTTATATTCTTTAGGAGAGGTATGTCCAGTATGTCGGGTAAATGGTCGGGATTTTTGGGGTAATGTGTCCACTCCGAGGGTGGGATTATATCAAAGACGAGAGATTCGCTAAAGTCGAATAGTCTAGTGCCGTTTGTGTTGAGTCTTCGGCACCCCCAGATAGGGTTTTTGCTATTGAAGTCGCCAGCCAGAATGACTGCGCTTCCCATGGAGAGGAGTGCCTCTAGATCACTCTTTAGTAAGCTTTTACTGGGGGAGAGGTAGCAGGAGGCTATAACGATTGATTGATGACCGGTCATCGCAAGTTGGCAGCAGGAGGCTTCTAAGTTGGTCAGAGTAGGGGTGTCAATCGGCATACAGTGGAGTGAGTTTTTGTAATAAATTAGAGTACCGCCAAATTTGGTGACTCTATCGTTTCGATGGACGCGGTAATTGGCAATCCCGGGATCGCTGTTACAGGGTTTGAGAAAGGTCTCTTGTATTAACATGATGTCGACCTGATGGGTCTTACAGAACTCGTGCACTGGGGCACGCTGTTCTCTTAGGTCGTCAGCGTTAAAGAACGCTAACACTACGGAGCGGGGTTATGGAAATCCATTATGTACATAACAGTATATATATTTTTCGTTTTTGTGCTAATTTTTTTTAATTTTTTAAGCTTAGGTTTAAAATGTATTCTCAAAAAAGACCAAAGTCACTTACATGAGAAAAATAATTTTGTAATTACAATTACAATATTAATCGTTACGTCGTCGTTCCGATGTAAAAATCTCCTCATCTAACACATCATTTCACCAGAAAATGACTTAAAACAAGTTCAACACAAGCTTAGCAGAGTCTACAGAAAATGTTTTATTAGTATGATATTGAATGAATGCATTAGTCCAGTTTAAAATACAAATTTAAAAAAGAATACCATAAATAAATGTTAAAATATGAGCGCGACGGAATTGGCCCGAATATAAAACACTGTGACTTTAGTTGTTGTTTTGAAAAATTTCGCTGTAGTGGAAAGAAAAGCAGATTATGATCCACGCTCAAGTGACTCATGTTTTTAGAGCCCATCTGACACTCGGTGCAGCAACAAGTCACATTCCGCTCGGTGCAACAATCTACTATCATAATTGGCTTTGATCCACTCCACTATCTACCTTGCTGTTTTATACTAACCCATTGCGGACCCCATTTAATTTAAGACACATTGGTGCCCTGTAATCTCCGTCTATCTGTCCCGAAAGATGTCGAACTCATGACACCATTTATCTTCCTATTGGTCTTGCCTCGAAACGCCCAGCGATCAAAGTTTGGACCTGTTTTCAGCAGGTCTAGGCAATTGTCTCTGTCTCAATATTCAGTATCATAGTTGCTTTCTGTACTAGCCGGGTGAGACTTAACGTCAAGGCTAGCTTGTACGTCTTTCTCGAGCTTGGTCGTCGCTCTGGTATGGGAAAAGCCTCTTCAGAAGACGGGCGTTAAAATTCCCCAGAAGCACAAATTGGTCTACAGTCGCACTTAAATAGGAAATAAGTTTGTTCTTATCCCACTCTTGTGCGATCGGCGAAGATGATCTTCTCAACGCCAGTGTCCTTCAGAACCCATATGTCGGAGGATGACAGACAGCGGAGACAGCTTGTTGTCACGAGCGTACGCAAACACCCCAGCACGTGGCCTGAAATTGTATTGCATGACATGGCCAGGGTATGTCAGGTAAGCCGCGTCGTCAGGAAGCTGATTTGCGTCTCTGTCAGAATAACAGGACTGTATCGATATTTGAAGGTTAATATCCACAGATATTACATATTTTTGTTGAAGGGAGATAACGTGCATCCGCTGTTTAAGGCCAGGCTCCAAGGTTACATTTTACCACTCCCCACTCCCCAGTGGAGAATACTCGCCTGCCTCGCTGGTTCGATTCCCGACCGATGCATTTTTTGTATTTATAATAGTGGCGTAACGATATTTTATTATACTTAACACTTTTAGTGCTATTTAGTTTTTATTAGTCTTAAATGATGCCATTAAATATTTTCTACTTATTTTAGGTTAAGGCCAGGCTCCAAGGTTACATTTTCCCATTCCCCACACCCCTGCACTCTGCCTCCCGCTACTCGCAATAAGCACTGAAGTGCCTGCGTAACAAGGCTGAATATCGCGAGCGCTGTTTGAAGTTTGAACACACAATTTAGCTCGGAACAAAATGACGTATGTCTCAAAGTTATTTATTTTATTGGCAGGCTAATAATTTGGTTAGGTAAATTTTGTCTAAACATTAGATGATAAACTATATTTTCTTGCTGTGAGATTTAATTTATAGATAAAACTTAAGCCGTTGAGTAGCAAAATATAAATATAAATATTACTGAAAATAACGTAATTTTTGAATGTATCGAATAAAATTCTGTTAATCATGTTTTTGTCTTAGTCTTAGAGAGATAAAGATGTATGTTAAGTTTCACATTTGTCAGGTTTGCGGTTGACCCAGCATATTAATGGAAAAATCCCGTAAACAGAAGAGCCTGGTCTTAAACACGAGTGTTTCATTGTTTGAAAACAAGTTAAATATTGACTCTTGGTTGATAAACGGTTAATTTCAAATTAGAAAAAGATTATTGCAACATTTTTAAATCTTTTAGGTATAAAGTTTTTGAGTATGCACTTGCTTGATATAATTTTAATCAACAACTACATTATTTTGATTGAACCCGTAGATTACACGTATTAATTAAAGTTATTACTGTATGTAGTATTCTTATCAAGTTATAGCGGAACTGCGAAAAAAATAACAGCAGTGAAGGTATTTAATGGAGGTCAAAGAAATAATTAAAATTAAAAATGATAAAAATACTTGATTAAATCCTTACATATTGATAAGTATTATCCATACCTATTGATAAGTATTATGGAATATTTGTGCCTAGATATTTTGTTTTGTTTAAACTTGAAAGACATCTCGAGAAAGACCGCATGATATCGCCCTGTTTCTAGTTCTAGATGATAAAAGTGCGAGGAAACAGAAATATGTTAACAAATCCCAACAATTTCTAAGTAACTGCTGCGCATTGTGTGGCCGTACGCTGCCGTCTGCTTACCGGGTTTCATCTTCTTTAGGATTTAAGAGGCTAAGGTCTACTTGCGCAGCTATCGTAGATAGACCCTGGTGTAATAGTAGCTCAAGGAGGTAGGGGAAGCCCTAACTTTGGCACTCCCCCCAAATATAGACTTCTTCGAAAATTAAGACTTTAAAGCCATATTTATATAGTTTCATTGTCTTAACAATGAAACTAAACAAGCACGGTCAAGCACCTTCACAAAAAACCTGACTGCGAACAAAACTAAAATGAAACAAAAATGTAAGTGAGAATGGTTGCTAACCAACTTTAAATCGTTATAGATCCTAAATGGCCATTCGAAATGAAAAATGGTACGAGAAACCTTAAGATGATTTTCGAATACCTATTCAATGATACCCCACTTAACATAGTTTTTTTTACAGTATGGCGTCTGGTTGTCGCCATATTGAATTTTGATTACTGTCATGTATTTAGTAGCACTCGCAGGATTATTACAAATCAATTTACGTAAGAATAATTAAAATCGGTCCACGCTTCTAGTCTATATAATGCCACAAAGGAACAGATACATAAATACATAGGCTGATAAATACAATACAGTCCGCTCTGTCAGGCAAAAATCTTATCTACGCCACTTTATGTCTTAAAATCTATAAATATAGCTTTAAACTGTTAATATTCAGTATTGTGACGTGCCAATATTTAGGTAGGGGTGCCAACATTTGGGTTTACCCTAATTAGCTGGTAGTTTTTTAGCCGAGGCTAGCCGGGCTATAAAATAACAATGTTTCTCCACCTTCTAACAGTTGCATCACGTGATATGTTCAACACAACATTCACAACGCAATTTTAACCAATCATGATGGTGGCGCATAGCATGGTGACAATAATGTATATACTTTGTTGTGCTGTTAGTATTTCTGAGAGGACAACAGTATACAGTATTTCGTTACTGCGATAAACAGACAGCGAATAACGATAATGCTACTGTACGCAATCGCAAAAGAACCGAACTGCGAAAAACAAGCATATTATTTAGTAGATTAATAAAAAACATAACGATATTTTAAAAAAAACATGTTCGGGTTAACCTACTGATACTACCGACAAACCTACCCAACCTTAACCTACTGTCACAGTATACTAACTGCGAATGAGGACTCTAAATAATATGCTTGTTTTTCGCAGTTCCGTTCCTTCGCGGTTGCGTACATTATCGTTATTCGCAATCTGTTTATCGCAGTAACGATATATAGTGACAACATTGACACTACAGTAGTTTTATGGATGGGGCGGCTTGACAAACCCTGACACCAGAGGCCAGCTCTACCTCATACGACAAATCAAACAAGCATGGATGGAAATATATTCAGCAGAGGTTAGATGTAATTTGTTCAATAGACCGTGCAGTCACGGGTGAATTCCGCCGCGCCTTATGGTAATCTTATCATTATAAAACAATGTCGCAGTATAAAACACAAAGGCATGCTTATTGCAACACAGTAGTTAAATTATAGGTACATTTTTAACGATTGATATCGTATCGTAACATACTTTATAGTGTACAAGCTGCGCTCTGCGGTTTCCTCCGCGTGGGTGTTCATGAAAAGTACGAATATCTGTGAGGTGCCATGAGGCCCGCTAAAAGAGAAAAGCACGACTGTCCGGCCTTTTATTTAACTTCACTTGTATCTATCTATGTATGTATGTAACTATGTATTTTGTCTGTCTTGGAATCAATTCAAATTTCGAGCACTTCCCGATTAGGTATCCGGCTGATACTTTCAGGGCAGCTCACAAACTGACGACAGTGCATAAAAAAACCCTTAAAATTGTGAAAAGAGAAAAAGAAAAAAAGAAAGGAATATAACTTAAAAACGTAAAAGTTACAAAGCAACAAAAAACAGAACCCATTTTTTTAAAATCTTTTTTTTTAAATTATCTTATTAATTCTTAAATTTCAAAGAAGCATCCATGTCAAGTTTGAGTTTATACAAAACTCCCACAGAAAAAAGGACGTACAGATTTCCCAAATTTAAAAACATGCAGGGACTTTTTCCCAATTTTTCATATCGTAGAAACCTAATTCGGACTATTACGGACATAAAAAAATAGCCATTAATTTTTATTAATATAGATTGGCGCGCATGTATGAACAGATGTTGCTATCACATTGGTTTTTACGCATCGTCATTAATTCATTTGATAGCCCACCCAGAACGTTCTAGTTACGAGTTTAGATTATACTGCTGATGATGGTAATGAAGTAAACTTACCTAGGCCTCGCACGTCCCTGAGCGTCCAACTCCACATACGGCACTCCTAGCCGCACCATCCTAGTGAACAGGCTCTGTTCCATGTTGCAGTACTTCTGGAACGCCATGTTCTTCACCACGGGAGGCAGCTGGTGATGGTCTCCGATCATTATCCAGCGCTTCAGGCGCGAGCGGCCGTCCTGAGGGTTTTGCAGCAGCAGCGGAATGAAGGTCTCAATCTCCAGGATTTGCGCCGACTCTTCCATGAGAATGTTGTCGTATTTAAATCCTGAAAAGTTACCCTATCTTAGTAACTGGCCTTTTACGCCCCGTCCCAATCCAAACCAATCCAATCTCAAACCATTTACCTAGCTCGCTAAAGAACAATCACTCTGCAGTACCTAGAGACGTCAATTAACTGTTAACTACCATTAAATCGTCAGATTTTTCATCAGATTTTAATGCTGATTATAGCGTTAATTATTGACGACTTCAGATACCACAGTCCCAACAACCAATTTGTAAATGATCTGTCAATGGGAATAATCCATACCAATATATAAAAGTTAAACGTTGTCTGTTTGTTTGTTTATTTGTTTGTTTATTTGGGGAGCTTTCACGCGATAACGGCTGGATGGATTTTGATGAAACTTGGAATGGAGATAGCTTATACCCTGGAATAAAATATGGGATACTTTTTATCCCGGAAAATTGTAAGTTGTTCACGGGAAAGCTGGAAAAATATTGATTACTCGCTGTAAGAAACGGTTGCCATGGAAACGAAATAAGAAGTATGTCAAAAAACATCAAGAGTGGTGCTATAACTAATTTTGCATTGGTTTTTAATATCCTAGAAGAACATAGGATCCTTTTTTTCGCCATAAACAGTAGTCCGCGCGGAAGAAGTCGCGGGCGAGAAAACTAAACTTTGATATCATAGGAATTGGCGATATTTGATCTTTGGAAGCCAAGGATTGGATGCTTTAATTTAAAATAGTGAAGTTGAATATTTTGATGTTCGTTGCTCATCAGACTGTAAATCTGAAAGAAAATGGATGAAATTTGATAGGTATGGCAAAACGAATGGCACATAGGGTAATTGTAACACGCTATACAGAATGTCCCGGGAAGTAGTAATAAGCGGAGGTCCCGAGGTAGACGGGCACCCAGTGGCAACCAAATGTTTGCTCCAAGGGATTGCAGCCCTCTGAGTATTTGATATTAATTTCAGGTTGATACCTCCACGCGTTCCTGTACAAATGACAGACAGACAGATAAAACGACGGACAACGAAGTGATCCCATAAGGGTTTCCTTTTTCCCTTTGAGTTAAGGAACCCTAAATATAACTAAATTTACTTTAACAACACCGTTACCGAGGTCTATTTTGAGAATAACCTTCAGACAGTGTCGGCTAGACTAGAGGAAATCCTATATCAATGGCAAGAGGTCACTGAACCATCTGTCAGCTATTACGTGATCGTAATTATTGTTACAGCTGGCTAAGCAGACTATGTCAAAAAAATTATTACTTATTGTGTTGATTATGTACACAATGGTATTTATTATTTATGGAGCGAAATTAAAGTTTACATGCGGTTTTGAGAAAAATATATCTTTATTTTTTTCCATTATCTGGGGCTACCTGTTCTGTGGGTACTGAATTACCTGAGGCCGCGAAAATAAATAACTATTTATCTTAAGAGGGCCGCCAACAAATTTTCGTAATCCGAGTTTTAGTATTATCCTTGCGATTTTAAATCAAAATGATATGTTTTTAAGAGTAAATAATGATTTAAATTAAATATTTTATTTAAATTCACTTGTATGTATGTATCTATCTATGTATCGATGTATTTCTGTCTGTCCTGGAATCTTGCAACTCAAATTTCGAGCACTTCTCGATTAGCTATCCGGCTGAAACTTTCATGGTACCTCACAAATCAATTACAAAGCAAACAATATATTTTTCTTTTTTGTAATTTGTAGGTACCTACTTATTATAAGTTTCATCAAGAGGTGCCATTAAATTTATAAAAACATGAAACGAGAACTATAATTAATAAAATGAAATGAGATCTATGACCAATCACTAGCTGTGCACTAGGGTTACCATATCGAAATTGGAAAATTCAGCACAAAAAACGGGTCTTCAAAGAAAACAGTGATTTACCCTTTTTTTTAAACTACAGGCAATGAAATTTACAAAATGTTAAATGTTGGGTCAGACACCCAAAAAGCCAGTTATGTCCGGACAAATCCGGATGTAAGCACCAGACATTTGCAAGGCAAATGAGCGATATCCTCAAATTAATGATAACCACCAAAAAGATGCTGTGCTGTGCAAAGATAACAAGATAAATCGATCTTATTGGTGTTTTTCTTTGAGCCTTGCCTGTACGGCAAGCTAGGCTAGGGTTTTCCTCGCGAACCTCCTGGCTTGACAGCCAGCGATGTATCATAGAATTCTGCTCGAATGTCCTGATATAGTATTTTTTCTTTATCAAGACCGTTACTAGCAATTCACCTAATTGAAGAAAGTTTAATAACAATTTCCTAAATTGATAAAGTGTTCTAAATAGGACGTAAAAAATCTTCTACCTACTTGCAGTTTCTATTTTGGACTATGCGTAACCGGTAGAACTGTATGGTAATACTGAGAAAAATCAATGAGCTGAGCGAATCAACACTATAATAAAACAAAGTAGCATTTCGCCGTCTGTCTGTAACTTACTACGCAAAGGATTTTAATGCGGTTTTCACCAACAGTTAGATTATTTCTCACGGAAGTTTTAGATATATATAGCTGTGCCCGCGGCTTTGCCCGCTTAGTCAAAATTCATGGGATTTTTTGCGCGGATCACTAATTCTATTCAAAAATCAAAGTATCCAAGTTACTCCTTATAACATGAGCTATCTGCTAGTAAATGTCCCGCTAAAATCGGTCCAGCCGTTTCGGAGATTTTTTTATTTAATATGGATAATACGAGCATACGAGACCTGAACGCAGCAAGGGACGAGCGAAGCAAGCTTTCGTCTCCCGACGCGGAGTGAACGTACGAAAACTATTTTTTTTCACCTCATCTTTTTTCTTAATTTCACCCGTGCGAAGCTGTTGTAAATCCGGGTAAAGCTACATTAATAATATTTTAATATATAATGGTTATCAAGCTTATGAGCAACAAGGCACCAGCGGAGGACGGAATAACGACAGAGCTACTGAAAGCGGGTGGAACACCGGTACTTAAAGTCCTTCAGAAGCTGTTTAACTCCGTCATCCTTGAGAGTACTACGCCAGAGGCGTGGCACAGGAGCGTGTGTTTGTTTTTTAAGAAAGATGATAAAACCCTCTTGAAGAATCATAGGCTCATTTAGCTGCTGAGCCACGTTTATAGGCTATTTTCGAGAGTAGATACAAACCGTCTCGCTCCGTAGGTTTGATGACGTTCAGCCTCCCGAACAAGCTGGATTTCGGAAAGACTTTACCGTAGCGTATGGATCCGGCAGATTATACAGAAGACCGAAGAGTATAATCGGCCACTACGTATAGCGTTTGTGGACTGCGAGAAAGCCTTTGATTCAGTCGAGACCTGGGCAGCGCTACAGTCATTACAGCGGTGCCAGATTGACTACCTGTACATCGAAGTGTTGAAGTGTTTGTACAGCAAAGCCACCATGACTGTCCGTCTCCAAGATAGGAGCACGAATTCTATCCAGTTACAAAAAGGGGTGAGACAGGGAGACGTTATTTCTCCGAAACTGTTCACCTCTGCACTGGAAGATATATTCAAGCTTCTGAACTGGAACGGATATGGTGTTAATATCAATGGCGAATACATCACTCACCTTCGATTTGCTGATGATATAGTCATCACAGCAGAAACTCTGGAAGGCCTCAGCACAATGCTCAGTGACCTCAATATTGTTTTCCAACAGGTGGGTCTTAAAATGAACACGGGCAAGACGAACATCATGTCAAATTATGAATCCAACTCGGATGGGCAGCATTCGGGAAATTACGCCATATCTTCTCGTCGCAGATACAGCACAGCCCCAAAACGAGAGTTTATAATCAATGAGTGTTGCCATACGGCACTAAGACGTGGTCGCTAACTATTGGGCTCTTACACAACCTCAAAGTCACGCAGCGTGCAATGGAGAGAGCTAAGCTCGATGTTTCACTACACGATAGAATCCGAAATGAGGAAATCCGTAGAAGAACCAAGGTTACCGACATAGCTCTCAGAGATATTTACGCTAAGCAAGCGTTAACTGCTATAAAAAACATAAAAATATAGATTTGTGAGGCGTTATCTTTCAGACACGAAGTTAATCAATATTAAACGCCCACTACACTTTTCGCAAAGTTGATCGAAGTTAAGCGAACACGAGAGTGTAGACGGGCACTTCGGTTCGCTTCGTACAACCTTAGCTCGCCTCAGGCGACTTCCGATTGTTGTCGGTTTTTGTGCCCGAGTCAAAGGACTCGAAGCGTCCCGAAGTTCTATAACGAAGCGTCTCACTACACTACTCGGCCTACTTCGAAAAATTTAAGTGATAAAAAATTATTAAATGTAATGTTAAAATGTAATGTGCCTTGTTTATTCTAATAACATAGTTCTGTTCCAGTGCATTGCAATCATCAACAATTATTATTATTTTTTTCTTGTGGTATATACGTAGATATAATACCTACGCGAGAAAAAAACATTGCAAAAGCAGCTGCCATTCGAACATTATCCATGATGCATAGCGTGCGGGCGCCGCCGGGCGACTGAGCTCCTTGCAAAGTTGCACGAGTGTGTAGTCACGTACTTCGAACTTCAGTCAACTTCGAACCGTACTTTGTCGAAGCAACTTCGCGAGCAGTGTAGTGCAGGTATTAGCCGTGTTTGGTTGGTAGTTCGTAATACGACCAATAGATAGCGTTACCGTCCCCATAAGACGGGTTCAAAGAAGCTAGTGGAAAGATTTGGATGACGACGCATAGGTCTCGGTGGCCGAATTGGTAAAGGCATGTGCTGCGCTGAAGCACACTGTGCGTGTTCGAATCTCATCCGTGACCCAAATTTTTCCATTAGAAAATTATTATATATATATTTACGCTAAGCAGGCGTTAACTGTTATAAAAAACATAAAAATGATAGTAATAGCACAGAATAAATAACAGTACTACGGTAATAGTAGTACTTAGCATACCCATTTGCACAAGTTCAGATCTCTTGAGCGCTGCATGAGTGCACGTCATCGCGATGATCTTAGCTTCCTTCACGAGCAAGTACTTCGACCGGTCCAGTCCTGAACGGAGAAGCTCGAACGCTCGGAACTCTTCCAGCTCTTCGAATATGTGGTCGATGTATCTAGAAACCAAACGTTATTTGGTTACAGAGAACTGAACAACTTACATAAGCAGAGTGAAGCTGGAGACTAATTTAAATTGCGTGTCTAGTATACGACCGGTTTGGTCTAGTGGCTAGTGACCCTAACTACGAAATCAAACAGTCGCAGGTTCGGATCCCGCAAGGTGCAATCATTAGTGTAATGAGCAGAAACATTTGTTTCCGAGTCATGAATGGATGTAATATTCGTATCTATTTCTGTTTATCTAATACCCATAGTAGGTATCCTAGTTTGTGAATTGTCCTTTTTTTTTCTATTGCAACACGCTTGCACGTATATTGAACAAAAACTCTTGGCATGCCTCGATGTAATTGAACTCTTCAGTCACCGGTAATACTGATTCCGCTGAAATCAGTCGACTGGGGATATACAAGAAAGCGTTTGTCGTTTTTCTAGGCATTTCGAATGCATGGTAGGGGTTAAGCAGGATTTGACACGATAGCTTTATTATTCTAAGCAAGCTTCCTTGATATGGCCTACCTACTAGATTATGAATTGGATTATTAGAATTTGGATGTCGGGTTCCTGTCAGATTCGAGTGGTTATTTATTCCTGCTCAAGGCTATAAATGCCGGAGTTGCTCAGGGGTCGGTACTTTCTGCAACGTTATTCCTGGTCTACATTAACGATCTTCCAAAGCTCGCCAGCTTCGGTGGCGCAGAAATCAGTTGTAGAATTATATATCCAATGCATGAGACAGTGGGTCGCAAATCCTATACTCGCTAAAATAGAGCTTGAACTTGTTCTTAATATCTTTCTTCGATTAAAGTGTTGCTAATTTGGTCAAGTTCAATACCACTAAGACCAAAAATAATGTCAAAAAATGGGCACCTTATATCTGAGGTGAAACATTACTACACTTGCGTTGATATGACACAATTTAATTCTCCAAGCCCATTCCATCATCAGACGACTAGACCTAAAGCGTTCTACCTATACGATTGTTTCACTTCCACTTTTATCATGCGTAAAAGCTAACTCCTTGACGGAGTCTGTATTTCCCGATATTTATAGCCTGGGAGTCAGTTCAGCACGGAAACTTCCTAGATATTTGCGTTAAACTTTAGAAAGTTTCCTCCAATTCTGCACCCATTACCTTGATAAAAACACAACCAAATATACATTGACGTTATTTCGTAGAAACTGTATAACGTCAGGGTGATGTTGCGGTTATTCTCACCTGTAACAGCTCTTGGCAATTTCCATGTCTTGCGCGTACGATACAGCTGGAAAAAGGGGCTTCGGTGCATCCTCGAAAAACTCATGGAATGGGAACTCCTTGCCGATGGTTTCAACCGATTTATTCTAAAAGAAGAGCAAAGTTGGTATATAAACTACTGAGGATAGACGTCCGAACACCGGTCGAATTGTTTGACGAAATAACTCGTGAGTGACAGTCGTAACATATCTATATATAAGAGCAAAGTTGTTAGTGGCTGTCCGAACAGTGATATATGTTAATTATTATACTTGGAATTCAATCGGTTTAAGCGGCAGTATAGCCTGCCCTGTTTGTTGTTGTTGTTTTTTTTGGTCAAATTTAGTAATTTAAATTTTTAAATGATTTTGTTTAACTTGCAATGTTTGTATGTATGTTTGTTTGGGTCAAATGTTGCAGGCTGAAATAGAACCACTTCCTCTTATCCTACAGAGTTGAATTTTTACATGTTGGTTCAGTACCGATGACAATGCATTTTAATGGGAAACATGACCTGAATTGACATCCAGGGTTAGCTGCAGATAAAGGAACTCTTCAACGGTCAACAGCACTGACACGAAATTTTGTGTACGCATTTCATGATGGCCGGTGTTAAGTTTTACAATGACATGGTTGTTGCACTCATGGTTGGGTCCTGACTAGGAGACTCCTCTACAGTTAACAGCACAGACACGAAATGTTGTATACGCATTAAATTGTGATAGCCCGATTCACTATGACATGGCTACAGCATAAAAGATTATTTTTTTCAATTTTAACTTATTATTTCAAAGCTACAAGTCTATTTGCTATGCAAATGAATGCTTGGACATACTTTTGATATGTGAGTTATTTTATATGATATCAATGCTGGGTGCTTGACAATAATGATTGATCGTCACTTAATGTCAACCACTTTTACCTGCTGCTCTGATAAGCTTATTTCTAGCTGATGGCGTAATTTTCGGAGAAAGCTGGGCATTAGCGAAATGAGGCATTTCCTGGCTAGTCATGAAATTCAGCTCGATAAGGAAGCGTGGCTTCGTCCTAATTGTATTACAGGACTGCCCAAAAAAAGGAGTGTAATGTTTTTAGGATTCATGTATGTTTGTTTGTATTTATGTATGTAAGTTTATTTATCCCACCATAACTTTTAAATGCCTGAACAGATATAGTCGTATGGGGTATGGTTAGAATCCTTACATCCTCCCGAATAACATTTAAAAAAAACAGTATGGCGGCAGTATGGCTCCATTTTCAAATGCGAAAAATATATTTATTCTTTGTATTTTACAATATGGGTATCAAATTGAAGGTGATAAGCACATTCCAACAGTATATAATTTAGGCATGATGATGATGATGAACATAAAACAGTTTCACACTTTTTAACCAGTTTCTCATCTCAACCAAATAGCATAGCTGGAGAAGCTACGGCTGTGCTATTTGGTTGAGATGAGAAACTCAATGTGGCGTAATTTTCTTAGGACACTTGCCTATATAGTCCCATTTTTGCTGCATCAATCATTATCATTATTATGTTCAGTTTTCCATCGCATGTCAGTTGATGCCAGTCAGCAGGGGCGCTAGTGTATCGTATGTCGTAGTTAACGCAGTCAAGAAATTCTCAAATTTGTCTCAAATGTATGGACTTTGGCAGAACAGTGAAGTTTGTTTTTCAGATCCCAATGAACGAATCAAAAAGAACGAACTATAGAGTCCAATCATGATAATATTACTATACTCTTTGGTCCAATCTCTTTGTGGTACTGGCATCCCACTAGCACAGCACGCTTTCTCTTTCTCGCATGTGTATTGTGAAGATAATCAGCTTCATTCTTTGTTTGAAATTAGCCAGGTAAACAAAATTCAAAATTAGCGTTCTGCGATTTTTTTATTTTATTTATCTAGAATAAGTGCAACCAAGCACTACTCTATCCGTTATGTTATTAGGTTGGTAGCATTGTCAAGATATGCTAACATCTGACCTTTAATATTAGTAATGTTGGATGCATTGATGCCAATAAATTTCTGCCAAGTGCTTTCATTGGCTAGTAGGGAGGTCCCGCCTTTTATAACGTATACGTAGTGTTTATATTCTCTTTGGTCGTAGTTTGGCAGGTGTATTATAGTAGTTTATGAAACGGTTGCATATGAGGGGTTATCAAAACATGAGTGTGAGGTTAAAAACCGAGCCGATGGCGAGTTATTAATAACACGAGTATTTTAATACCGAGTTATGTGCCGTTTCCCACACTACATTATCTACACTCATGCAATAGGAAGGTACGACTAGATGATCAGCAAAGCGCCACTCTTTCATGGTTGAAATACCTCGCACAAGAACGAAGCGTTACGCTTATTCATTTATTATAAGAAATGCAAAGGAGTGGAATGCCCTGCCCTCGTCAGGGTTTCCGGTAAATTATAACCCCGGTGTGTTCAAGTCAAGAGTGAATAGGTATCTACTAGGCAAGCGTGCTACACCTTCGACCACATCATCGCTTTCCATCAGGTGAGATCGTGGTCAAACGATTGCCTAGTCCGTAATAAAAAATAAAAAAAACTACCGACTTTCAAAAAAACAAAATGTTGTAATATTTTCTTGATTATGATGTCAGGTGTAGTCAAATTCTCCTTAGTATCACTAGAAATTTATTCACAGAATGCGACGTCACTTACTCACTTCAGGGCATCCAAAATCTTAGCCGCCCTGAAGCTAGTACAAGTGGCATCGCAATAGTGCAGAGCGTTGGTTGTCACCTAACCAGTGTGTAGTTACCTTGTCTGCAGCGCAGTTGTCGCAGAAGGCCTGCCAGCGCGGCCGCACGTGGTACACGTGGAAGTGGTGCGCGAGCTCGCACGTGGCGCCCGCGTCGCCGCCCGCTTCCAGCGTCCGCTGCAGCCTGTCCACTTTCTCGAGCAGCTCCAACCGCTTTGCCAGCACGTAGTTCACACGACCGTACCTATGCACACATACATAATGTTAACAAGCAAATATTGCTATACAAGTTCATCATCATCACCCACCCGGAAGGCGTCCACTGCTGATATATATTATAAGCCAAAATCTCGTAAAGGCTGATCCAATAGTGGATCGAGCTACAAGATCCTTTTTTTTCCGCCTATCATAATTTATATCCAAGAATTGATCGAGGAGCGATTTAAAATAAAGAAATTTCCAAATTTCAGTCGGGATATTGATACAAGTTGCATGCTTCGCGTAATCAAGTAATTGGGAATTTTTCCCTGTGCGGTTGGTCTTTAGCGCTTATTTGGCCAAACTATTAGTAGTGCACGCCGTGGCCTTGTTTCAAACATCAAGTTTGGGAAGTTCGAACTGACTTCCACCTATCTAGTCTTCTATGCAACCTGCAAAACTGCGCGCAAATCGAGCATGTATTCCAAAAAAATACGTTTTTTTTTAGTTCTATTTAATTTTGTTAATCAGTTTTTTCCTTTGTTTTTATTGCTTTGTCGACCGTTTGTGAGCTACCCTGAAAGTTTCAGCCGGATATCTAATCGGCAAGTGCTCGAAATTTGAATTGCAAGATACCAGGACAGACAAAATACATAGATACATACAAAGATGAAATTAAATAAAAGCTTTTAAAATGGCGAAAGTTTTGTATTTATACTTATAATAAAGCAGTAATTACCAAAAAAAACTGTACAATGAAGATATTAAAAAATATGATACTTAAAATAAGCTACTGTACAAGAATTTAACATTTTATAAAATCGAGTCTGTCTGTATGTCTGTAATTCTGTTTGTTTGTTTGTCTGTACGTTTGTTCACGCATCACGTAAAAATTACCGGACCGATTGCGATGCGGTTTTCACTGTTGGATAGCTTAGGGTTTGACTAAAAAACTGGTGTACTTGGTATCTCAACCTGATGCGTAGAATTCGAGCAATCGATAAACAACCATTCGACGTCTGAACGAAGTTTGATGATTTTGGTACTTTTGCTTCTGGAATATCACAGGCTCCTTATATCCCAGAAGAATGACCACGCGGGCAAAGCTGCGGGCACATCTAGTGTATGAATATATGTGCTTGCGTGTGTGTATGTATCATGTATATGTTTGTTACTCTTAAACGGCAGAAGCCAGAATGAATATGAATGGAAATTGGTATCAGGATAGCGTATATCCTGGATTAACACATACTACTTTGACACATAGGCTACTTTGGCACATAGGTTACTTTGACACATAGGCTACTTTGACACATAGGCTACTTTAACACATACGCTACTTTAACACATAGGCTACTTTAAAACATAGGCTACTTTAACACATAGTCTACTTTAACACATAGACTACTTTAACACATAGGCTACTTTAATACATATGCTACTTTAACACATAGGCTACTTTAATACATATGCTACTTTAAAACATAGTCTACTTTAACACATAGACTACTTTAACACATAGGCTACTTTAATACATATGCTACTTTAACACATAGGCTACTTTAATACATATGCTACTTTAACACATAGGCTTATTTAATACATATGCTACTTTAACACATAGGCTACTTTTCATCATCATCATTAGCCATCATCATCCACGCGGGTGTAACCACGAGGCGCAGCTAGTATGTACATAATCCTAAATTTGTATATTTTGTTGTTACTAACTCATGTGTGTGGATTTAGTTACGCTTACAGTCTGTATTTAGAATTAGCACACATCCGCCTACTCGTATGCTTGCGAGATCGCATGGCAGAACATTCAAGCTGTTGAACGTTAAGTTTGTCACGTATGCAATACATGTGTAGGTAGTATCTCGTTTCGCAACCTTATAAATAGTTTTTGCCACTATGTTTTCTGCAAAGGAATGAACTTTAGATTACTCTTAGAAGTGATTAAGAACGGCATTTTGATGATAGAAGTATGATATAACTTGTCAAGAACATAAAAGATTAAGCACTTCTTATTATTACAGCCGACCTCGAGGTTGTTATATTATGTCATTGTAGGTATGTCATAGACCGAAATATACGAACATAAAAATTATATCAGATCAAAACGTACGGGCATTAAAAAGCTTCACTTTGATATTGGCATGCGACTGCGAGTTTTAATGGACAAATCTTTAATTTTATATATGCGTAGGTAGTAGGAACCTATGTCAAGGCACATCCGACCACAGGGACAGGGGTGTTTAGTCATAATTGGACTTGCTGCAGTGAATGCGACCGATTACTTACATGCCGATATCTAGGTAATTATAATAAGAATGTCAGTACCTACTAGGTACTGACATTTTAACGAACTTATTATAATTATTATCTTACGTTTTTTTTAATTATAGTTAGTTTCTAAAAGTATTCAAACCCATCTAATCAATCGACTGAACCGAACTACTTCGCTTCTCACAAAGGTCTATTGTATCCACTGGGTCGGGTTCAATGACTCCCATACTCACACCACAGTGTAATAAATCCTAAACGGACAGAGCTCGAGATACCTACCTAAATACAAATAATTATTTATTTATTTTTTTACCGAAAAATTATAAAACGTTTAGGCGTGATCGGTCCAATTCGCGGTTAGTCCAATTCACCTTATTCGCGATTGGTCCAATTCGCGGTTAGTCCAATTCACCTTATTCGCGATTGGTCCATTTCGCGTTTCGTCCAATTCGCGGTTGGTCCTATTCGCGTTTAGTCTAATTCGCAGTCAGTTCAATTCGCGTCTAGCCCAATTCGCGGTTGGTCCAATAAAAAATATATTTCTTCCTTACTTATATGATGACAAATAAACATTATCCATTTTGGACTTACCGCTAATTGGACCAACCGCGAATTAGATTAAACGCGAATCGGACCTAATGTGAATTGGATATGTTTTTACCATATAAAAACATATCCAATTCACATTAGGTCCGAATTGGATATGTTTTTTATATGGTAAAAACATATCCAATTCGGACCTAATGTGAATTGGATATGTTTTTATATGGTAAAAACATATCCAATTCACATTAGGTCCGATTCGCGTTTAATCTAATTCGCGGTTGGTCCAATTAGCGGTAAGTCCAAAATGGATAATGTTTATTTGTCATCATATAAGTAAGGAAGAAATATATTTTTTATTGGACCGGACCTAATGTGACCTAATGTGAATTGGATATGTTTTATATGGTAAAAACATATCCAATTCACATTAGGTCCGATTCGCGTTTAATCTAATTCGCGGTTGGTCCAATTAGCGGTAAGTCCAAAATGGATAATGTTTATTTGTCATCATATAAGTAAGGAAGAAATATATTTTTTATTGGACCAACCGCGAATTGGGCTAGACGCGAATTGGACCAATCCCGTCTAAATGTTATAGAACAATATCAACAATATTGAATCGGTGTGACGATCTGCGTAAAGCGGCTGGAAGAAAATGGAGAGAAAATGGAAATGGAGAGCTGAATACCGAGCTCAGTGGCAGGCATTAGGTGAGGCCAACGTCCAACAGTGGACAAATTTAGGCTGATGATATACAATATCGAATAAAATCTTTACCTTAGTTAACTGATTATTCTGCTATTCTTACATCATTAATCGAGATCCTACAGTCTTATATATAAGGATGTACTTAGTTACTCTTTGTTGGACAGAAACTAAATTCTATTATAGACGATTGTATATAATATCGTAATACTCCACTATTATTAAATAGCGTTGACGCACAACCACCTACCACACAGGTAGTACGCATAGTTAAGACCGAAGGGCACCAGCACGCAGCTTCTACAGGTTTTGCCTTACATTTCCGTGAAATTTGCGTTTTGGGAGAAAACGTTTCTACCATATTAAACCATAACCAAATCCAATAATTCAGGTCCCTTTTTATTAATCACAGAATAAACTAAGTTTGTAGATTTTGTTTTCTCTTAATTTATTATTATTTTTCATTTAACCAGTAGGTACACAAACTTGAGAGAAAATATCGGTATTAAATCACTAATTAATTCAAATTGTTCACAAATTATGATAAAAAAGAAAACTACAAACATAGTTTATTCTGTGATTGATAAAATAAGAATTTTTGTATTTGGTTATGGTTTAGTATGGTAGAAACGTTTTCTCCCAAAACGCAAATGTATGGCAAAAAATGTAGAAGCCGCGTGTGTGCCCTATCCTCTTAAACAATGAATTAAATTATCTAGTTGCGTGAACACCAAACACATGCGGGTGATTTCATATATCTGACACACCCAAATTACAGTTAGACAGTACCTCAGAGAAAATATTACTAAATGACAGTACCGACCGGCAGTGTAAGACGAGCTGGCCTACCGCAGACTACGCGGGCAGAGGGGGGAACCCGCTCTCCTTCATACCACTGATCTCTATATTGGTACTATGTCAATGTCTATATCTATGGATTGGCTTTGCCGTACTTTCGTTTGCCGATTCAAAGCGCCCCACCAAGGGGTTACGCCGCACGAAGGGGTATTCGACCCATAAAAGTGGTCAAAAGTCCAAGGACACAAAGTAAACAGTTCCCGGAAACGGTTGCCTGTTACCTAAGAGTACCGCAATGCATGGAGTACAAAAGCCGACCATCATTTTATTTTTAAGGCCAGGCTCCAAGGTTACATTTTCCCACTCCCCACTCCCCTGCCACCTACCCTGCACTCTGCTACCCGCTACCCGCAATAAGCACTGAAGTGCCTGCGTAACAAGGTTAAATATAGCGAACGCTGTTTGAACACACAATGTAGCTCGGAATTAAATGACGTTAAGTTATTTATTTTATTGGCAGATTAATAATTTTGTCTTAACCTTAGATGATAAACTATATTTTCTTGCTGTGAGATTTATTTTAGACATAAAACTTAGGCCGTTGAGTAGAAAAATGTAAACATTACTAAAATAACGTAATTTTTGATAAGAAAATATATCGAATGAAATTCTGTTAATCATGTTTTTGTCTTAGTCTTAGAGAGATAAAGATCTCAAAAACATGTATGTTGAGTTTCTCATTTATCAGGTTTGTGGTTGACCCAGCATATTTATAGAAAAAACCCTTAAAAAGCAGAGCCTGGTCTTAGCTGGCTTGTATTAGTTGCTGTTAGTCGTTCTCTTAGCGTCTTACAGCGAACACGTAAATAAAATAATAAGTGAACGATTTTGAAGTCGCATTCGGAAGACTTTTAGGAAATTGGTGAATTTAAAGGTGGTTATTCTGATAATGGATACTGTTGAGCTAGGATACTGTTGTTAGAAGATCGATAGATAGATAGTTAATCCACAAAACTCACTCGTTATATTTTGTGTCATCCATACCAATATATAAAAGTGAAACGTTGTTTGTTTGTTTGTTTGGGGAGCTTTCACGCAATAACGGCTGAACGGATTTTGATGAAACTTGGATTGGAGATAGCTTATACCCTGGAATAAAACATAGGATACTTATTAATCCGGGAAATTGTAAGATTCTACGGGAAAACTGGAAAAATGTTGATTACTCACTGTAAAAAACGTTTGCCATGGAAACGAAATAACAAGTATGTCAAAAAACATCAAGAGTGGTGCTATATATACTTTTGCATTGGTTTTTAATATCCTAGACGAACATAGGATGCTTTTTTCTGTTATATTTCAGGGAGTTTCCCGGTACATGTTATTTTTTCTTAGGTTAATGTAACTTTTATTCTCTTAGAATAAGTTAAAATTGGGTGCCTAAATTTGCCTATTGTATTTTATTTCTCTTTTCTTCGATAACGTCGTTGTACAAAACCAATTTAACTATTTACTTCATATTATAATATCGGTTTTTTTCTTGTTTAGGTGGATCCGGTGTCCGGATTTGGACTCGAGAATATTTGTATAATATGGGGAAAAAGAGCACAGAAAGAGAATTACCAAAAAATGTGGGATTTTGTGGAGAACGGGATAATTAGAAATATAATTTTATTTTTCTACCAATTTTTTTATATTAAGGCAGAAATGAAGACCAGGTGGCTTGCTGACAACAGGAGTGTACGTGTTTTCTTACAGAAAAATCATGATTGGTTGCAAGGCACAGTGGAAATTCCTTCCCTATGTACAAAAAACCGGGTCGACAAAGACTTTTGATGACTTGAGTGACCGCAGCAAGAGGCGCAAAAGTGAAACTCTGTGAGACGAAAGTGAAGGGAATGAGCTAGTTTATGCTACCCACATGAAACTTAAAGAGTGGTAAGGAGGACGCCGTAAAACTCGTCAAAGACATAGCCACAACTCTTACTGGAGGTATTAAATATCTCAAAAGGTACAAAGACAGCAATATACCACTAAGACCACAAGTAACACCCATTCAAGCGCTATCAATTTTCGTAGAAGCGTCTTTATCGAGAAAACAGTATGAGATCGTAAAAACCGCTGACAAAAAACTATATCCATGCTTTAGTGTTTTGCAAAGAGCCAAAAATTACTGCTACCCAGTTAAATATAGTATTGAAGTAACCGAAATCTGTGCAGAAGTCCGACTGCAAAATTTACTTAATGACACATCTCAACGCTTGTTGTTATACTTGGAGGATGTTCTACAAAGTCTTCCAATAAAATAAATAGCTTAATTGGATCTATTTTACAAGTGGGGTTGTGATGGTTCGCAACAAACGGAATATAATCAAAAATTTGCAAATGTGTCACACTCTGAAGCAATCATTTTTCAGTCATCGTTAATGCCACTTAAACTTGTTTGTCGCACAGTAAAAGGGTAGTTTCGAAAACCCGACATCATCCTCGCCGCGATTTTGCAGACCTATGAGGATTAAATTTGTTCACGAAACGTCTGACATAACTAACGAGGAAATACGATATTGCAATGATCTGATCAGGAATTTAGAAGAGACAAAGGTAGCAAGAGCAGCAGGAGATGTAACCATACAACATACGATGCTATTTACAATGGTCGACGGTAAAGTTTGTAATTCAGCTACCCAAACTAAATCTACAATGAGGTGTTATATTTGTAAAGCAACTTCCAAAGAAAAAAAACAGTCAGTCAAAAGACCAGTTCTTGATGTGACTGACACTGGGACAACAATGTGATGTCACGAGCCGGACACAACGAGCGGAGTGTGCCAACAATCACACTCCAGTGATGACTCCTCGACAGACAACGAAGTGACTGTGCAGGCCGAACATAGTCGAGCGCCGCAGTCGCCGCCCACTGGGCCGCCCACTCCACGCACGCGTCGTTAGTTGTGTGCTGACGTTCGTAGCGCTCGTCGCGGCTTGTCGGCATAATACTCCTAGATGAAGGACTTCAAAATAGTCCGAAACTGGTCGGAGTATTTCCGATCTTCTATTTCGTGAGTCTTTAGCCGTTTTATTTATATTTAATATGAATTTCACTCGCGTTAGTTTTCATAATCAAACTTCCAGACTTCAAGAATTTAGCAGCATTACAAGAAGTGGACTTAGACAATCTTAAGTTTGGATTATCTGTCTTACACGCAAGGATTAGATTTTTTGAAACATTACTCCACCTCTCCTACAAGATACCTGTACAGAAGTGGCAAATAAGAGAGCAGACTAAAAAAGAAATAGTGAAAGAAAGAAAAAAATAAATTCTGGAAAAGTCCAGATCTCAGCTTGGTCTTATTGTTGATGTCCCCAAAGCCGGACTCGGCAACACTAATGATGGAAACACAAGACGAAGATTTTTTTGAGAATGCGCAAATCTCTTCAGAAATCCTTGGGATTGACCTCAGATTGAACGAAAGATTTGCTGCCATATTAGAAGTAATTTTCAGTGGGAATAAGATCCATATTGAAAAATTCACAAAATTTTGCCAGGATACAGCATTATTGTATGTAGAGTTATACTCCTGACACCCCAAGACGCTCACGGTATACAAGGTACTGATTCACGGACCACTTGTGGTTCAACGCCCTATTACCTATCGAAAACTTAACGGAAGAAGCAGGTGAGGCGAGGAACAAACAGTTTAGGCAATTTCGCCAATACTTCCCGCGAAAGTTTTCCCGAGAGCAATGTAACCAAGACGTTTTAAACAGTTGATTTTAACGTCAGATCTTTATATGAGCAGCATAAGACCGAAACCACCAAAAAGATCAAAGCCATTTAGCGCAGTAGCCATGGAAATGTTATTACCGGGTGAAGTTGACGCTTCAAACGAAGATGAAATTACTGAAGATATGGATGAAACAAATAATTCTAATGATGAAGACGGGTGGAACTCTTCCTCTGAGTAATGTTAGTATATAATTATTAAGTAATTAAATAATTTTACGGAAGTTTTTAACTTTTTTTTACACATTTTCCTTAAAAGTAGATGAGAGTAAGTAAAAAGTAGAGATGTCCTCACTCTTAGCTACGGATATTTTACAAAATAAGATATGTAAAAAAGAATATTTGGTATACTTATTACTATTATGGACTTAGAATGTAGAATAGGACAGTAAAATAGTTTTGTCCGTATTTTTGGGTCTAATAACCCTTCGTGTGCCGGTCGAATCTTAGAAAAATAGTAGGTACTAAAATGTTCGAGAAGCGTGGGTGGATGACGCAATACCAACATTTAAAGGAACCTTCTGGAACACACCAGTGGAGCGTAGGTACCTACAGAAGTTTCTAGAGTGTGCGGTAGGTAGGTACAAATGGGCGCGGCGCGACGCGGCAACTTCAAAGGTGCCGCCGGCCTTAGATACCAACGCGCGGCGCGAGGCAGTAACATCAAAGGCGCCGCCGACCTTGAAAGTTCAAGTACCTACCGACTACTGCTAGTACATACGAGTACATACGACTACCTTCTGGAAATTTCCGTCGCAGTATAAAAACGGCGCGCATCGGCTGCCTGGCACAGTCTTGACTTGGCATTCGGAACGAAACGATCAAAGTGATTCGAAATGAGTATGCAGTGATAATTGATTAGTGTGTACAGTCGAGTTAAAGAGTGTTTGAGTGTTAATTGTCAGTCAAATTAATTTTTGTGGTGTTTCGAATAAAGGTGTTAATTTTTGGTGTGATTGGCGTACATTAATTTTATCCGAACCCCAGCTCGTAAGAGTATTAAGTGTTCCTAAATATTTTTAAGATTTTTTTATAGCAGTTAACGCCTACTTATAGTAAATATATTTAATAATTATCTAATGAAAAAATTTGGGTCACGGATGAGATTCGAACTCGCACACTGTGCCTCAGCGCAGCACATGCCTTTACCAAATCGGCCACCGAGACCTATGCGTCGTCATCCAAATCTTTCCAATAGCTTCTTTGAACCCGTCTTATAGGGACGGCACCGCTATCTGTTGGCAGTATTACGAACTACCAACCAATCACGGCTAATATTGATTAACTTCGTGTCTAAAAGATAATGCCTCCTAACGTAATACTGCCAATAGATAGCGTTACCGTCCCCATAAGACGCGTTCAAAGAGGCTAGTGGAAAGATTTGGATGACGACGCATAGGTGTCGGTGGCCGATTTGGTAAAGGCATGTGCTGCGCTGAGGCACAGTGTGCGAGTTCGAATCTCGTCCGTTGTTCCTAAATATATATTTTTTCGGTCTGATGTAACTTGTATGGTATTTTGTTTGTTTAGGTTTCCCGGAGCCAGAACGTGTGCAAGGTTATTGTGTACACACCTGTGTAAACTATTACTAGCATGTCTTAAAATACACGGTAAAATGAATTGAGCGAAACCTAGAGCCAAGTGGTGGAACTAGAGAAATGTACGTG
This sequence comes from Alsophila aescularia, assembly GCA_946251855.1. Taxonomy (NCBI): domain Eukaryota; kingdom Metazoa; phylum Arthropoda; class Insecta; order Lepidoptera; family Geometridae; genus Alsophila; species Alsophila aescularia. Next base: position 22,897,073 of record OX276373.1, on the reverse strand, counting down.
GGCTGTTTGATAAGTCGTTTTAAAAAGTAAAAAAAAAAAAAAAAAAAACTATTTACATTTATTTCTCAACTAGCTGTGCCCGCGGCTTTGCCCGCATGGTCATTTCATTTAAAAGTAGCCCACACGTTTTATTCCAGGACCAAAAGCCAAACCACCACCAGACCAATTGTAGGTTTGGTCCAGAGGACCAGGAGGACCAGGACCAAACCTACAAAGTACAATATTATACTACATTTCTTCAAAATTCGTTCAGCCGTCAAATAGTTTTTTATCGATTGCTTGGCATCTAATCATCGGAATAAGGCACTGCCTTGCCTTTTTATAACGCATAATCGTTATAACACACTTGCACTTCTATGACACTTCATAGAAGTGCACGTATTGCAATGAAATGAACGCATATAATAAAATATGAAATAAACGCATATAATACAATGTGAAATAAACGCTAGAATAAACGCACCGCGTTCCACTGCAAGGCAGTGCGTGCAAGGCCTAAGATACCAAGTACCCCAGTTTTTAAATCAGTCGCAAAGGCTTGAGAGCAGGGCCTGGATTCTGTATGACCACTCACGCCAATTCCACGCCATCTGCGTGGAATTAGGGAAGGTGGGTATTTACGCAACCAGGTTTTGGCTTGTAAGTACGCCGCCCTGGTGCAGACCCGCAATACTTGCAAGACTTTCAAAGTATTTTACGCTCTTTCGCCCCGTCCGCACCTACTTGTACATACTCGGTGGCGGGTTCGGCATGGCCTCGGCTGAGTTCGGCCGCACTCGGCCAGCCGAGTCACAAGAAGCTAGGTGGCCGATATATCGCTCAAAAAACTTGCAAGGCTTCGAAGTTTTTTTAAGCAAACGCAATTGTGCTCTTTATTTACATAAGCGCACGGGTCAATTTCCTATGCAAGTATTTTTTACTTTCAATTCCACGCTTCCAAGTACTTTTTTCGCAAACACGATTGTGCTCCTTATTTATATGAACACGAAGATCAATTTCCTATGCAAGTATTTTCTACTTTCAAGGCTTCGGTTTACAAAGCACTTGAAAGTATTTTGAACCCTGGTTTTCATAATGAAAGATTCATGACATGAATGAGTTAAATTTATTTTTTTAATTAATAAATTACTATTTTACTATAAATAATTCGCTTAATTTCGCTGCGCGTTTTACAACTGAAGTCGACTTATTCTATCAAAAAACATCTAAATACGTTTTAAGAGCCTTTAGGGACCATAAAGTAAAAAAAAGAAGAAAACGTGTTGTTCGAGTTCATTCAACGTTCAAACCACTTCGTTTAACCGCTTGCGTGTTTTAAGGGTAGACAACGCCATCTAGTTTAAACGAAGTAACTTGTTATCATGAACGTCTTGTTAATGAGTAGAGAAAATTATCTCCGAAGGTAAGGTGGCACAGATTAGAGAGTAATTAAGGTGGTGAGGTAAATTGGATGGGGCATCAAGGGTAGGTCATTATTATGAGGTCCATACGAACAAATCTTAATGCAACGAAACATTGTGTTCTTAGTACAAATTATTTTTTATGATGTTTCACAGAACGACGTACTTACTGGCACTTTAACTGGCTCTTAATAATTACCTACCCTACCTACCTACTTTTTGAGCTTTTTCAACACGATATGAGGATTGATTTGAAAAAATAAAAGTTTTCTATACTTTCTCTGTGAAGAGCAATACATGAACCTACCTCTGTATGTACACATTTCAATACCGACAACTAACCATTTTGCCAGTAAGACATTATGAAGAAACCTCCGATATAACTATATAATTATGTAGGTAGTACATTATAATATCTCAATGGAAGAAACAATCGATTTTGAAGTTCATCTCAATTAAAATTTTCATAAAATATTTAATGTACAGATTTAGCCCAGTTACAGTTTTATTATAGTTATAGATATCAAGGAAAATGTAAAAAATAACGCATAAATAATGTAAAAATCTTTTAATTATGGAGCAAAACATTTCTACAGCGCGTGATTTTGATCCACGTACGTCTGGATTACGCACCCATGCATCTGTCCAACTGGGCCAGTGAGCCTCGTAGCAGAATGACGAAATTCGGTACCAGTCTAGTCGTAAACGGATGTATGATCAATTTAAATTTAACACAACTTTGGACCCATAGGCTGCAGGAACCTTTTAATTTATCGGGATAAAAAGTATTCAACCTTTTAACACATTATATAAACTTTGACTGTGCCAAGTTACATCAAAATCCGTCCAGTAGTATTAGCTTGATACGTGTTATTTTAAATAACTTTCTACCCCTATCCTGCGGGAACCGTTGATTTTTCCGGGATAAAAAGTATCCTAAATGTTAATCCAGTACATCAGCTATGATTCTGCCAAGTTTCATCAAAATCAGTCTGGTAGTTTCAGCGTGATGCGTGTTCAAAGAGACAGACAGACAGACAGACAGACAGACAGACAGACAAAAAAAAAACCTTTTTGCACTCCATATCGATTTTGAAGTTTATCTCAATCAAAATTTTCAAATAATATTTAATGTACAGATTTAGCCCAGTTACAGTTTTATTATAGATATTTTGTTCGATTGTCAACAAACGTGGCACCCAACGTGTAGACAGCTTTATCATACCCAAATCTTCATGCAGGATTCTATGTACTCGCTCAGTGGAGATGCCTGTGTTCTCAGCTATTTCACGCACCTTCACTCGGCGGTCGTCGAGTACCATATTTTGGACTTCTTCAACAACATCCTCAGTAGTGACTTCGATTGGGCGACCAGAACGTGGAGCATCAGATGTGCTTGACCGACCACGTTTAAAATTATTTATCCAGTTATAAACAGTCTGCAACGTTGGTGCGTTAGTGCCATGAACAGAATCAAGTTCAGTTTTTATTGTTGCAGCACTGCAACCCTTCATAAAAAAATGTTTTATAAAGGCACGAAATTCGGTTTTTCCATAGTTGTCGAAAATTTACGAGTGATCACAGTTAAACAATGGTTAAACTGACAAAAACTTGTTTTTTTTTTGCTGAATTTTAGAAATAATAAACATAAATGTAACTTGTTTTTATTTTCTTCATTTGAAAGATTGTGCCTGCCAGTGTTAATGCCATTTACCAGAAAAAAGGTTTTATAAATAGTTTTTAAAAGGACTTGTCAAACAGCCCTCGTATTTTACATCAAAAAGTATCATCATCTTCATCAGCCTTTACTGCACTGCTGGACGTAGGCCTCTCTTTATGCGCGCCACTTAGCTCGGTCTTCAGCTCTTTGCATCCAGTTTCTTTTCGCAGGTCTCTCCACCTGGCCACAGGGCATCAGCGTCCTAAGCTACGTTTTCCTTAACGTGGTATCCAACGAGAACTAATGTTTTTTTTCGGTTCTTCGCGATATGTAACCAGCCCTGTGCCAATTCAGCTTGCTTATCCTTAGAGCTAAGTCGGCTATCTTGTTACGAATCTTGTCTATTAGAAAAAAATCAAGGTTAGCTCTCTCCATAGCTCGCTGAACGACCTTGTGGACCAGTCTGACCGTGAGCGTCCAACGTCCACATTTCAGATATGTACTTAGGTCATAACTGGGTGGACGCACTGATTGAAAACTTTTGTCTTGAGGCACTGTGGAATGGACGACGAGAAGACTTGACGAAGCAAAAGTATTTCAATGAAAATGTTACGTAATTACAAAAACTAGCTGAGCACGCAGGGTCATTTCATTTAAAAGTAGCCCATACGTGTTATTCCAGGACCTAAATTAACTATAATGTACAAAATACTATATTTCTTAAAAAAAAACGTTCAGCTGTCAAATAGTTTTTTATCGTTTGCTCGGCATCTAATCATCGGAATAAGATACCAAATACCTACCCCACTTTTTAAGTCATACACTGAGCTATCCAGCAGTGAAAACCGCATCGCAAACGGTCCAGTTTTTTTACGTGATGCGAACAAACATACAGGCAAACAAACAGAAAGACCGATTTTTAAAAATGCTTTTTTTTCAGTAGCATATTTTAAGTAGGTACCCATATTTGATCACCCATGGTAGATCATTTTTTTATTTTAACTTCTTTGTACAGACTTTTTCATTCTTATTGCTTATATATGCTTATTATAAGTGCTTATAGATTAACAATATTATCTCTGCCTCGGTCTCAACAATACACGTTTAAGTTTTCTGCAGGTATAAAAATCCAATGATCCGAAGGCATGAAAAATATAAAAGACATGACTAAGCATGACACGGAGTTATTATTTTCACTAGGAAAGATATACAACTATATTACGGCGACAAACATAACAGGGTTTTAATGCTCACGATCATATACATAAATCTCATCCATAACCAGGACTCCATGTATCTAGGGAATCGGATGGTCCCATAAACACCCACACTCATACTTATGGTTCACACAAATATTTGCCAACATTTTGCCATAAAAATTAAATTAGTTCTCTAAGTAGCCTACAAGAGCGCGGCGTATAGGAACGCGTAATAATGGCCGTCTCCACACGTTGGTTCCAACGTTGGCCCCAACGACACTCGGCCAATATTTGGTCCTAGAAAATAGCATTATTAACCTCAACGTTGGGACGAGCGTTGGTAGTTGGCCAGCGCGTGTCGGTTTTATCAAAGGAATTTGTGCCAACGCTAGCGATTCGTCCACACATTGGTGATTTGCTCAGTCCTGTTGCAACACGCATCTAGTGCGTACGTCGAGCGAGAATATAATCCTCATCCACAAAATTGTAACGCGCATTGATAAATGAAAAAGTCATTGAATTTATAGAACTTTACCAGGCACATCCAATAATATGGAACGAATCTCGGAAGGAACATAAAAATAAAAATTTATCAGCTGATGACGCACCATTCAACAGAATATGGGAATGATTTACTCAATTGAAAAAAATAGCGAGAATCATTGATGAACACATACCGTCTTTATAGAAAGAAAATTAGTTAGTAGTAGGCTTTTTTCAGTACCAAATATAAATTATTATATGCACTCAGTACTGTCAAAGCGCTTAATGCAATTTTGAATTCTGTATCGGACATCTTCACATTGGCTCTGACGGGACAAAACTAGTTTAGTAGCCAACGTGTGTACGCCTCACCAAATTAACCGACCAACGTTGGTACAGTAGTCGCAGTCAATTTATGTTTGTGAAGTTAGGCTCTGTGAATTGCACAGGTACTGCTGTGGGGATAAAACAGAATAAAGTAAGAGCGAGATAGAATATGCGAAAAACGTAAGCAACTGAGCGAGGCAGTTATACAATGATGTCTTCACCTTTAACATTGGGATTGCGCCTGAAAAATAGCAGTTTGCGCAGCGACTTGCAGACAACTTCCGAGCCACAAACTTTTGCTGCGACTACGGTACCGGCATTGGGAGCAACGTGTGGAGCCGGGGTAAAGGGTTCAGGCCCGGTTAGTCACTTTAGTTTTATTGTAGCCTATGTTTATGAATCGCAGATGTGTCGTGTGGCGATAGTTCCCGCATTTGGCCACATGCCTACATGGTGAATACATGATCCCTATTGGAATAAACAACACGTGCTCTGCAGTTGCGTGGTTGGCTGATGGCTGACATAAATTATTATAAATAAAACAAATTTTAAAGCTTCAGATTCTTAAGGAAGATGAATCGCTTGTAAAATTGATTTAATAGCAGACATAAATTATTCTGGATTAGGGTGTTGGATATGAAAACATATCAATTAGATTTAAAAAATAATTTACTGCAACTGAAACTGCCTAAACAAGGCCAACATTGTTGTCACCGTAGACGAAACGCTACTTTATACCGTCCTAAATCAAACGCCGTACTTTTAGGGTGGCTATAAATGTCGTGACCTTATTCCTCTTGATTGAAGGTTCAGTCAGTTCGTAAATTTAATTGGTACGTGCGGTCAACTATGCTAATATTAAAAACCAATATGGCCAAGTTCATTTATTTATGGTTATGGATGATTACTTATACGGTTTAATTGTTTTTTTATCACTAGCTTTCGCCCGGGACTTCGTCCGTGCGGACTACAGTTTATCGCTAAAAAATGCTTCTATGATATTAATAACAATGCAAAAGTACAGCACCAACGCTCCTGATGCTTTTTGACAGACTTGTCTTCATTTCGTTCCCACGGCAACGTTCCGTACCTTACAGCGAGTAATCGACATTTTCCAGTTTTTCTGTGGCAACTTACTATTTTCCGGGATAAAAAGTATCCTATGTTGGTCTCTATACCTATTTTACATTACCTATTTACAAAGTTTCATCAAAATCGGATCAGCCGTTTTGGCGTGAAAACTCTATAAACAAACAGACGTTTCACTTTTATACAGGGTGAATTTTTCAAGTGAGCGTGGTTGGCTAAATCAGAAACTATGAGGAATAGCGAAAAGTACTCAAAGGAGTCTCGGGCCCGATTTTGATGAAAACTAAAACTGCATATTTGGATTTTTGAAGAAACAATATTCCTAGGCAGGAATCGAACACGTTGATTTTGAAAAAAAAACACGTTACTGTATTATTACACCATTCGATAGTGTCGCTATTAAGGATTGAATTCTGGGAAGAAATGACATACGCCAAACTTAAGGAAAGAGCTCATTTTTAACGAAAATAGTTAAACCGTAACTGATTAATTGTTCAAAATGATGACCGTTGTTTTCAATACATCGAACCCAGCTAGGATTCGACGACTCAAGGATTGTACTACATTCAGTATTAAAATATTATTGATTCCGCTTAGAATATTTTCCAAAGTTCGTTTTAAGTCATCAATTGCATTATACGTGTCTTTGTAGATTTCGTTTTTTACATACCCCCCAGAGAAAATTAAGGGGTTAAGATCCGGTGACCTCGCTGGCCACGGCACAGGACCATAAATTGCGATACAATGGTCACCAAACTGCTGAATCAACATCTCTTTTACTATACGACTATTAATACGAAACAGTACGCAAACAGTTGGTAATAATCAACGAAACGTGGAACAAAATCTAAATTATTAGCAAGTATTTACTCTACGTTCTAATTTCAATTGTTTACATTTTTTTCTTTTACTGTGGCCTTTAACCGCGAAGACATAATAAAAATTTGAACATAATGTTGTGAAGATGACCGCGCTGCGGGTCTGTGTTGAGAAAAATATTTAGCATCATTTCGGACAAGGAACAGGTAATGCAGGTATGAATTAAAACAGTACTTTAAAATATGAATCAGTTTATTAAAATACAACATTTTCCTAAAGTTTGCCGTTGTGTCATTTCTTCCCAGAATTCAATCCTTATTAGCGACACTATCGAATGGTGTAATAATACAGTGTGTGCTTTTTTTCCAAAATCAACGTGTTCGATTCCTGTCTAGGAATATTGTTTTTTTCAAAAATCCAAAGATGCAGTTTTAGTTTTCATCAAAATCGGGCCCGAGACCCCTTTGAGTACTTTTCGCTATTCCTCATAGTTTCTGATTTAGCCATCCACGCCCACTTGAAAAATTGACCCTATATATTGGTATGGATACAACACTAGGTATTATCCCTTTTGTCTTCGAATTAACCTGTCTAGAACGCGGTTTAGCTTGTGTGGTCGCACTACAGAATAATTCTACCACAGGACAGACTACCAATCCACTCACGTGCTTACTTTCAGTATCCAGATCCACAGTACTACACAGGTAAGTAATGCATAACCCCGCAGGTAAGTAAGGGCCTCGCGGCCACAAAGGACTTTAATTTTAAATTGTAAGTACTTATTGGATACCCTCGTACATATTATTGGGTACTGTGGCTACAAATTTACTAATTGATTTTATCTAGTAATAACCATGATTGTTTGGCCCCCACAAGTTACTTACCGGACACCCGTACTTATAAGAAATGAAACATGTTTGTACTTATCAATAACTAAACTAGGTCCCGGCACACAAACACGGGTAACGCTTCTATCACAAGCAATTAGATGTCATTAACATAACAGCTGCCTGTACAGTGTCCATAAGTAAGACATCAATAGGTCGCAAAGATGACATCAAGGAGCGGACTGGACTTAGCTATCGATAACTCAAAGACGTTACATGGGACCGCAAGAAGTTTTACCTACTGACTACCAAACTTCAATTTGAAGATGGAGCCCGATGATGATGAGGTCGCAAAGAGCTACAGTGCGTGGAGTTTCCCTGTGATACTTCCTGGGCAGCTAGACTGCATCTTCTGTCACCATGATGTTTCAACCAAAACTACCCATTTCAGGACAGTGGTTGAAACATCAACACGAAGAAAAATATCTATAGTTTATATTCCTTATTACCTGGAGAAGTCTTTGTCCGTCTGCAGCGCCTCTTCTCCGTGTCCGAGACGCAGCAGATGGCGTTCATCCACGTCCAGCTCGGCTACTTTCTCGAACAGCTGGTTCAGCGCCTGGTTGCTGTGGGTCACCACCAGCGTGCGCTGCCACGGGAAGTTGTGGTATATATTGGAGATTATCTGGACGGCCACGTCGGTTTTACCTTTGGACAATAGGATGTGGTTAAAGGTTGGCACCATTCTGTTCAAACACATAAATTATACACCGTACATAGTTTAAAGATCGCAGAGGTTTTGATGTGTGACATTTTTCCGCTCGCTTTCCTGCAATCTATGGGAGTGAATTCGTGAAAAGCGTAACCAATGTGTAACCGGAAGTTAGTAACCGGAAGCAGGGGAAGCGCGCGCTATTTCATTTAACCAATGAGTGTCTCTAGTCGGGAATAGAACTCCGGTACTTCAGATTATCAGCCGAGCGTTTGCCAGCTGAGCTATCCAGACATATGATTTTCTAACGAAAAGTAAGATCTATTGCTATTTAGTTGCTGATTCACAGTAGACCAACGAGCGCGCGCGGTTCTAGAGTATGTTAATATTGCTTATTACCAAGGCGAGATGTCAGATTTACACATCATATTAAGCGAATACTGTAGTAAACGCTCGTTTTTTTTTAATTCAAATGGTGTTGACACGTGGCTAGGAAGAGTGAATCAGGTGGAGTAAAGCATTGACCAAGTGTGGCCGAGAACGGGCAGCAGAAGAGACGGTCAACAATTAGTGATATGGGTCGACGATTTATTAGAGATCGTGGTCGGACATGGGTGCGCACAGCACGGGATCGAGATAGGTGATGGCGTACAAAAAGAGGATCAGCAGTGAGCAAACACGGGCTGAAAATGATGATGACAATTAACCAGTAGTTGAAGGACATCTACACTAGTATTATAAAGAGGAAAGATTTTATTGTTTGTATTTTTGTTTATAATCGATAAACTCAAAACATACTGAACCGATTTAAAAAAATCATTCACCTACAGAAAGCTACATTATAAGCGAGTAATATATTTTTCAAAAAATTGGAGATCCCTATGAAAATTACAACAATGTAACCCAAAAGTTATCAAAAATTTGCCTATAAAAATAGAACGGAATGACGTTGTCGTTGAAACGAAAAATAACAAGTAGCACCACGAGCATTTCTCATAGTAAGCGTGATTCAACCTCCTTGGCGTTGCGTTGCTGCCAAAGATTTTGAATTACGCTTACTGGCGTTTTTATAGAAGTTACGATATCTACACCGATATATAAAAGTGAAACATTGTCTGTTTGTTTGTTTGTTTGCCTATTTGTTTGGGGAGCTTTCACGCCAAAACGGCTGATCCAATTTTAATGAAACTTTGTAAGTAGGTACTATACAATATAAAGACCAACATAGGGTACTTTTTAGTAGGGTACTTACTTCTACAGGAAAACTGCAAAATGACGATTACTCGCTATAAGGAGCGGTTGCCGTTGAAACGAAATAATAACAAGTCTGTCTGTATTTACTTTTGCATTGGTTTTTAATATCCTAGAAGAACATAATTATGATGCTTTTATTCGAGATAAACTGTAGTCTGCACGGACGAAGTCGCGGGCGAAAGCTAGTAAACGCTAAATGTAAGAAAAATGCCGCGATGAGCGCTACCCGTGCGAAGCCAAGGCGAGTCACTAGTCGTTAAATATAGTTGAAGCAATGAGCTATGGAGACATACATAAGTAGAGTAGGTATATATAAAGCAATTGTGGATATTACGTGGCGGTCATACAATTTATATTTATTAAGTACCTACGATGAACGCCCATTCGAGGTAAACCAATTCTAGAGGATACGCAGAATCGACAGGATGGGTGTTTCAGGGCCAAAACAAATGAAGTGAGGAAAAATTCAACTAAATAAATACTTAATTGTGGGCGGATACGGGATGAGTAGGTAGATAAAAAGGTTTATGACTGGCTCATAAGTTATCATATACCTAAATGACTGGCTCATAAGTTAAATTATTGGCTCATAAGTAACTGTTTTTTCAATACACTTGCTCGTAAAGTGACTCTTATGGCAACGTATTTAGGTTCTTAATTCAGCTCATTACACATTAGAGCTTTTTACTTATACTATATTGTACTATGTCTAAAAACAATGAATATTTGTGTGAATAAATAAACAATTTTAGGTTACACATATGATAAATCAATCATCAAAATTATCATCATTTCATCAAAATATGTATTTCTCACTACATAATTTATCTTAATTTGCGTATTTAAACATTATTTTGTGTTTATTATATTTTTTTATATAGGCTATATTATTTTTGTCACTGCCTTTATTTACACTTTTTTTATTTTTTTATCACTGTCTAGGCAATCTTTTGACTACGATTTCACCTGATGGAAAGCGATGATGTGTTCGAAGGTGTAGCACGCTTGCCTAGTAGATACCTATTCACTCTTGACTTGAACACACCAGGATTATATTTTACCAGAAACACTGACGAGGGCAGGGCATTCCACTCCTTAGTTCTTATAATAAATGAAGAAGCGTAACGCTTCGTTCTTGTGCAAGGTATTTCAACCTGGAAAACTGGATAAAAGGATGGCGCTTTGCCGATCGTCTAGTCGTACGGTAATGGAAAGGTGATGGGGGAATCAGATTGTGCAGTTCTTGTGCACACTCTCCATAGTGCAATCTGTAGAATATCAACAGGCTTGCGACCTCATGTCTATGCGCCAGACTTTGAAGCTTACTCTTTACCAGTGTCATCCCCAATGAGCCTCATAGCACGTCTCTCAATTGAATCCAAAGCCTTGATTTGATTGGCCGTGGAGTTATGGGGCTGGAATAGTCTGCAGGTGGTCCGATCTGTCTGATCTTGAAAACTATTGTGTACTCTGAAGAGATTTCAGTTTGTTGAGAGCCACAACTATTCGTTTCTAAGACAAGGTTAAGGATATTTTCTGCGACATATATAACTGTCTGCAACGTAAATAACAAGATATTTCATAAAAACATTCATATTATCGTTGTGTTTATCATATATTTTGTGCAAACTACGAGAGGCCAACGTCCTAGAGGACATTGTTGTGTTTTTGGCATTTATTCTACAAATACCTAATAATTCTCCTTCACCCGCAAGATTAATAAAAACATGTGGTCGAAACTGACAGACAATTAGCCTAAACAGACAAATTAATTCTAACACAATTTATTACATAGCAAGCTGTCAACGACACAATCCGCAGATGTAATAAATTGCCAAATTTTATTTGATTCAATTATTTTTAAAAAGAGTTTTTATGACAACATTATTTAATGATAAGTTATACCAAATATGACACGATATGACCATTGAAATTAGTGACTGAAACGGCAGAAATGATTATAACTGTAGTCTTGGGTTTGTTTGGTAGAATCAAATAGCCGCTGATTCGATTCGCTCGCATCTTCCCGTTTCTCCCCAGCTGCATCACTGGGTTTACTCGTAATAAATGAGTCAGAAAGAGGGTAGGGCGTTTTGTCTGCTTTGTCTGCTCGTATAAGACTAACTACCCGCAGTCGCTTTCCATCAGGTACGATCGTGGTCAAACGATTGCCTGGTCGGTAATAAAAAAAAAAAGTTACTTCAGTTTTCAGTGATCGTGGAAATTTCGAAACGGTGGCGAAATATCGGAACGGTTTTTTGTTTCTTTTTATTTCGTTGTGTGACGAGTCGAGCAGGACGATCGCCTATGGTAAGCATCACGCCTGCCCGTAACAGTTGCAGTGCCGCCCAGAATTTTGTTTGCAAAATCTTGCGCGTCACTGCACTGCGCTGGTCAACCTGAGACGTTGATAAGTCTCATTGCCCAGTAATTTCACTGGAAACATTGCCTTTCAAACTGAAACAATAAATGTTTGCACATCTGACAAAGGTGTGGTACTTCTCCAGGCGGCCTCTTGCATAAGATGCCTCATCATCATCATCATCATCATCATCATCTTCAGCCTATATCTGTCCACTGCTGGACGTACGCCTCTCCTAATGCAAGCTACTGAGCTTGGTCTTCAGCTTTCCTCATCAATTTTCTTCCGACTGCTTTTCGCAGGTCGTCACTCCACCTGCCCACAGGGCGTCCTACAGTACGTTTGCCTAAACGTGGTCTCCACTCGACAACTCGTCTACCACAACGGTTATCGGTTCGTCGGGAAATATGTCCAGCCCACTGCCACTTTAGTTTGCTTATCCTTTGAGCTATGTCAGTTACCTTAGTTCTCCGTCGGATATCTTCATTATGAATCTTGTCCTTCAGAGAAACTCCAAGCATAGCTCTCTCCATAGCTCGCTGAGCGACCTTAAATTTGTGGACTAGTTTGACCGTGAGTGTCCACCTTTCTGCTCCGTAGGTCATTACTGGTAGGACGCACTGATTGAAGATCTTTGTGTTCAAGCACTGTGTTATGGACGACAAGACGACTTGACGAAACCTGCCGAATGCTGCCCAACCCAGCTGAATTCTTCTGTTGGCTTTCTTTTCAATGTTGTTCCTGCCTAATTGCTATATTTGCCCAAGGTAAACATATTGTTAAGATGCCTGCCACTACAAAAACTATCGAAAAAATAAAGAAAAAAAATTAAGCTCGTCAGATTCTAGCTGAACCCGTCAAAGGATAAATGAAATGCCGCCCGGAACTGTGCCGGTGCAGTGCCGGCGAGTGGAAAAGCGCTAATTCTTTGCCGATATCTCGGTTGGTGCGGGATCCCTCGGCTTCAAATGACCTACTTTGCTGGATTGCAATCTCTACTCACACAGTCAAGCTGAATTTGGGCCATTCGTGCCACGTGTTGAATTTCCACAGATGTTGAATGTATATCTGAGGAAATTTTCCATCTGGCACTAATGACCCAAATGCACTTATGACCCAAATTCTGCAAGTCTGCATGACACATAATAATAACCTTGGTACTTCAGTCCCTGTCCCTTCTCTTACGAGTCGATCTAGCCACAGAATAACAAATCGTACTAACTAACATATAGAAGGCTCACTCTCTAGTAAAAAGTAGTTCTGCAATAAAAGTACATACCTACCTACTGATACAATCAAGAGGTTGTTACACGCAAGCGATATTGAACCTAATGTCGGTGTAAAATACTCTTGATCCTCTTAATTGGTTTCCAAAAAAGAAATGAGTATTTTTATGAAATAATAATAATAATTTAATATTTTGAGAACTTATATTTTTCTTACAAATACGTGACGAAACTTGCTTCATCTGAAGAAAAGTTCCACCTTCACTACATAGAAAACGAGCACAAAATTGAGGCGTTTATTGCTCAACGTTAAGGAGTTCCTCTGCTGACTTTCCATTTCCATCATCAGACCAGCTCAATGGCATTACGATCGCTGCAATAAAGACTGTAATAATGATATTTACCAGTGCCCGGCGGCCCTACAACAAGTGTCAGGCCTGGCTGCATGCCCGACCTGATAGCTTCTACTTGTGTGGGTGTGAAGAGGATATTGTTCCTGTAGAAGAAAATGCAGGTTAACATTTTGTTGTATTATTTTTATTGTATTATTTATTTTTATTATATATATTTTACTTATTTTATATTGTATTATTGTATTATTTTTATTCATAGTAGTTTAATATTGAACCCTGAGAAAAAAACGTCAACCGTTTTTTTCCTTTGTTTTTTTATTGTTTCGTTTTGTCTAATCGAATCTGCCGGATAGACGATCGAGTCCACTGTCTCTTCAGCTTGGTTATTTTATAGCCGACGGAAAGTGAAAAAATGGAACATGCTTGCCCTAAACATATACTCTAGACAAATACTGAAGATACTCATTTAGTAATAAACGGGAAATATACACGCTGATAAGGTGTTCCATTTTTTTAGCATTATTTTAGTAGAAGCGAAAGGCTTAACTATACGAATCGGTGGGTATCAATCATATACAAATGCCGTGTTATCCGTAGTCCGAATGGTGGAAGAGAGATTTCCAATGCACTCTCCGAAATGTACCCTGTAAAAACTGATAACCTTACGTCGATGTAGCCTCGGCTTTCTATAAGATCTCCTGTTCATAGCTACATAAATACATTGGAAATTCAAGTCGCAAAGACAGCTGCCCTCTAACCGTACGACGAACCATCTGCCTGCTTACGTCATGTGGAAACAGCTGTTGCCGTACCTGCATTGCATTCGTTACATGTTTATTTAATCCCATACAATGCTAACTAGCAGTATAAGGTATGTATGTATGTCGAATGAGGTAGTGCGACCTCTGTTGTCAGAATTTGCAAGCCGACCAAGGGCCTCGTGACTGTTTGTTTGTTTGTCGTATGAGGTAGTGATAGCCTCTGGTGCCAGTTTGTCAGGCCGCCCGAGGGCCTCTGACATGACTTAACGACTGCTATCAATTGCTAACAACTAGTACTGACGCGACACTTATCTGTCCTCCGAAGCACGGTATATAAGGTGATAATAACCTTAACCCGGAGTGTTGGTGACGATAACCTCTCACAACGACACTTGTTTATCTGCTTGTTCACTCTCGACGCAAGTTAGGAAAAAAAACTGTATCTCTGTGTGTGTGGCATCGTAGCTTTCAAATGGATGGATTAATTTCAATGCGGATTTTCATTTGAAAGCTGGAGTTAGTGAGATTGTTCTTAACTTTGTTTTGGAAGGAATCAGTACCGCCGATCTCATGATATTCAGTTCGCATCACTCTTTACGATATCGGGCACCATTGCAGCTAGAATGTGTTTGTGCTCAAATGGTACATTTGGAAGGAATATTCGCACCCGCATTTATGAGAAGTCTGATGTAGAGTAGCAAATGAAGACTTAAATCGAGAGGATCTGTTGCATAAAGCTACTTTGAAAATACAGTTTTGAAAATTACAAGACGTATAAGCTATGTTTGGTCGGGGGTTTTAAAATACTTACTTCTTAGGTTCGTTGTACAAGTAAGGCCCTCGCTTGGGCTGGACGTGCGGCTCCACCACGATCACCTTCTTGGGGTCATCCTCGTCCATCGCGCTGTCTCCCAACTCTTGCTTGCGGACAACATTCTCGAATGTCAACCTAAACAAGTGCACATAGGCGTGAATTTTACTTGACAGAGATGGGATTATGTTTTACCTGATGATAAATTATAATAATGTTGAAGATGGACGCTTTCCCAGATCTAGATGGAACTAGATTTAGTCTCATGGTTAGTTCGGAAGATCAACGAAGGGAGCACATTCCATTCCTTTGTTTTGTGTACAATAAGACACAATATGAATTTTCCTAGCACGTCATCTAAACCAGGTTGTAGGTTCCTTATATTTTAGGAACTGTTTGTGTTAATCACGTCAGCGTAAAACAAATACACACAATTCAGTTCTGTACGTACAGTTCAGCGCTCCGCCAATTGATTTTAAATTAACCTTCGATTGTCTATATTTATTAACCAAATGGCTCTTAGCCTCTAGCTTTTACGTCATCGTTTCAAAGTTTATCTCTAGGTAGGTATGTACAATTATCCATGCAGGAAATGACAGTATAGTAGGAAATATCAAGAAATGGTACGAGTAACGTAACGGATAACGACGGATAACGGATTAATAGTTGAGTAATTATGACGTCATGTAAACCGAGATGGGGATTGCTTAGCAACGGTCGTTTAGGAATTTCGAGAGTCACGGGTTTTTTTAATATTCGTAGTTTTTTTTGACTAACACGTATTTGCTTGGTTACATGAAGGGTTGTCTTGTACGGAGAAGAAACATGGACGCTTACTGAATTCATTGTAAAAAAGTGGATACATATGAGAAGCCCGAAGTAGGAACTGATGCAGTTGATAATCCAGGGCAAGATAAAGGAAAGTGAAGTGTCGGTAGAAGAAGAACATCATGGCTCAAAAATCAACGTCAGTTTCTTTTTCTCGAAGGATCGCCGACCTTCGAAGATGGCACTACAACAAGAATTGGTGGGTTGGAAGAAGGAGGATCACTGAAACTATGGAAAACACCCAGTCTAGGTTGCAATTTGCTGAACACTTATACTAAACCATGACAGATCGTGCTAAATTCGCATATAAAATCGCTAAGTGCAGTACTGCACTGACTCTGATGTCATTTTCAATTTAAGTGTATTGCAACGATTATCTACAGTGTAGAACGTAGATTTTACACATTAAGGACATTGCTATCCTTTACCTATATCGTAAGCAAGAACGTTTAAAAACGTTCTTGTTCGTATGATCCGTTGAGAGCGCATAAAGAAAATTTGTTTGAGTTGTAACTGACCTAAACATCGGTTGAGAAGAGACAATGTTATTTATTTAAGTTGCAACGGACCATACATCGGTTGAGAAAAAAATAATAATATTTGAGATGGATCTCGAGATCAGATGAGAACGCTGAATGAGATCATTTACACCCACATATTAGGTCATGTTTGATATTATTTCTTGAATGAGCAAACCTGTATACTATAGCATTAGTACCTTCATTAATCACAAAGTACGTTTGCGTCTATGCGAACAAACAGTTGCACGCATGCGCAACTGTGCAACGCCCAACTCGACTAAAGTAAGTAAGTAGGGACTTACCTGGCAGAGATATAAATATAATAAAATATTATTTTTGGTCAATTATACACCTCATCGCGTAGTCCTCCTAGCAGGACTAGCGATGCAAGAGCCCGTTTGACCCGACATTATACCGAAGATATCCCAGACGTCAGCCTATACGAGATCAGAATGGCTCTCAAACAGCTTAAGAGCAACAAGGCACCAGGGGAGTACGCAATAACGACAGAGCTACTGAAAGCGGGTGGAACACCGGTACTTAAAGTCCTTCAGAAGCTGTTTAACTCCGTCATCCTTGAGGGTACTACGCCAGAGGCGTGGCACAGGAGCGTAGTGGTTTGTTCTATAAGAAAGGTGATAAAACCCTTTTGAAGAATTATAGGCCCATTTCGCTGCTGGGCCACGTCTATAAGCTGTTTTCGAGAGTAGTTACAAACCGTCTCGCTCGTAGGTTTGACGACTTTCAGCTTCCCGAACAAGCTGGATTCCGGAAAGGCTTTAGTCATTACAGAGGTGCCAGATTGATTACCGGTACATCGAAGTGTTAAAGTGTTTGTACAGCAAGGCCACCATGACAGTTCGTCTTCAGGATCAGAGCACGAATTCTATCCAGCTGCAAAAAGGGGTGAGACAGGGAGACGTTATTTCTCCGAAACTGTTCACCTCTGCACTGGAAGATATAGTCAAGCTTCTGAACTGGAAAGGATTTGGTGTTAACATCAATGGCGAATACATCACTCGCCTTCGATTTGCTGATGATATAGTCATCATGGTCATCACTACGTGATAGAATCAGAAATGAGGAAATCCGTAGAAGAACGAAGGTTACCGTCATAGCTCTCAGAGTTTGCAAGTTGAAGTGGCAATGGGCAGGCCATATAGTTCGCAGAACCGACAACCGCTGGGGAATAAAGGTTCTCGAATGGCGACCACGAACAAACAAGCAAAGTGTGGGGAGACACCCCACACGATGGACCGACGACATTGTAGCCATCGCAGGAAGTCGGTGGATGGAGGTGGCACAGGATCGCTCGTCATGGCGCTCTTTGGGGGAGGCCTATGTTCAGCAGTGAACTTCTAAAGGCTGACATGATGATGATGATGATGATTAATATTTTTTATTCTTTTAAATTTTGTTCGATTATATAAAAAAAAGAAGTTTTTATACCAGTACCTTGGAGCGTCTACACGCGCAGTATGCGCACAATGAAGCACAATGAGTAAGAAAATCTCGACGCTGATTCCTTAAACGATGAAATGTTCAAAATAGTAGTAGAAACTACTATAAAATATCAAGGTGGAGGCAAAGCCAAAGATAAAAAACATCCAACACGCTATCTCTATTGGCTCAGAGAAGAAACATGCCCAACAATACTGCATCCGATTTAATAAAAATCGAAAACATGACAAAATTATCCGGAAAGCCATAAGGAAAGATCCTAGAGGTCACAAGACTAAAACTATAATAAATACAATTTAAAACCTACCTAAAGTATTTCAAAGCAAATTGTCACATATAAATCGAAAACTAACAAACTTTCCAATAGCTCCGGTAATATTGTGACTGACCGTGACCAAATCATTAGCATTGTTGAAGAGTTCTACGCGGACCTTTATGCGTCGAAAGGGGCAGAACCTGAAAGATCAGAAGCTGGAGACCCTAGAGCTGAGCCAGTGGAACGGTTGGAGGAATATACCTTGCCTCCCATAACGGAAGATGAAATTGGCTTTGCATTAGACGTAATGAAAAAGGGTAAAGCGTCTGGTGAAGGTGGAGGACACGTAGAGATGCTGCAGGCGGGCTGTCTCCTTATACTTAAACCCCTTACAAAACTCTATTTTAACAAAGTGCTATTTAATTGCAACTTTCCAAAATCGTGGCAAACTGTAACAATCTTATTTAAACAAGTAAAAATTATTATAAACATACTAAAACCCGACTGTGTACTGTCCTGTGTGTGTCTAAAATTTTAAACAACTCACGTGCTATATTGGGTTTTTGCTTATCAGCCGCGATAGCAGACGGACGCAATGCGATGCGAGATGACCAACCGCAAAAGTAATCCACACCAATATGTAAAAGAGAAACGTTGTCTGTTTGTTTGTTTGAGGAGCTTTCACGCGATAACACTGGACGGATATTGATGAAATTTTGATCTTTTACTTTTTATCCCGGAAAATGGTAGGTTTCCACGGGAAAACTGGAAAATGTTGATAAATCGCTGTAAGGAACGGTTGTAATGGAAAAATAATAAGAAGTCTGTCAAAAAACGTCAACAGCGTTGGTGCTATACTTATGCATTGGTTTTTAATATCCTAGAAGAACATAGGATGCTTTTTTCGCAATAAAAAGTTGTCCCCGCGGCGAAGTCGCGGGAACATTTTATGTTTCCTATTTACTTACATATTGTACTTTACTTTAATAGCTGCAATTGCAACATTGGACTATAGTTCTTACATAACTTGAATAATCTAAAATTGAAAATTTTGTAAGAAGCTTGTAAAAGATGCTACTGTTTAGGTAAAAGGTAGATATATATTTTTGGAATGGTCTTTTATAGCCTTTCATTTTGGTACCTCACTAGGATAGGTTTTAGTCATTTTTTGTTCCGTCGTAAATACGATATGGCTAAGCTGTTAGCTGTTATAAGCTGTTGTTTGTTATAAGCTGTTAGCCGCCATATTAGTTTTCTTTAAGTTTCATATATCCTGTAGCACTCTCGTGATTAAGACGAATCCAATGATACCTCATTTATCAAAATCCATAAAGCCGTTTAGGCTGTAGGACGCGCCTAAGAAATGTACAAACAAAGAAACAAACATCAAACAAACATACATACAACCCAAACACATTACCCTCCTCAGACGGGTAAAAAGGCGACAGGAGAAAATTAAATAATTATTAGGCCTATAAGTCTGCTCTAAGTTGTTCGCGAAAGTTGTTGTTGAGTTGTTGCGAAGTTGTTGTTTAGTTGAAAGTGTTGTGGAATAGATTATCCCGTACCTTGACCGATGACACCACCGATGACTATCAACCTTTAGAGCAAGCCGTCTTCCGGAGTGGATACTCAACTATAGAGCACATCCATGCAGTCAGGCAGCTGATGGAGAATAGTAGGGAGTATAAAAGCCCATGTGTTTCGCCTTTGTTGATTACGAAAAGGCTTTTGACAGTGTCGAACACTGGGACGTGGATATCCTCCGAAAGCTATACAGCTTTGCAACGTTGCAGGGCGCACAAACTTACCAGCCCCATTTCTAATAAACGGGGTGTGCGGCAAGGTGACTTGCCGCACACCCCGTTCCCCCGTACACACTTTCTCGCCCGCTTGGGCGAGAGAGTGTCGTCAAGAGCTTTCTTGAACCCAACACGAATGTGTTGGAAGACTTTATGAAAACACTAGACTGGAGCGAGACAACAACAGCAGTCGCATGACGCACCTGAGATTTGCTGACGACTTTATACTTCTGGCGGAAAACGTCGACGATTTGACAAGTAAGCATGAACAACTTTAAGAGGCATCTCTGAGGGTCGGCCTCAGGATGAACTTTTCCAACAAAAATTATGACCAATCTTTTACTGCCAACATCTCATGTGCTCTTTAGGTAACAACCAGATTGAAGTTGTAGACGAGTAGATCTATCTTACCTTACCGTTTATCCTTTGGACAAGACTCTCATATTGCAGAAATCAATCGACGTATTCCGCTTAGATGTGTTGCTTTTGGGAAACTTGACGATACGATACCTGAAGACCAAGTCTTTTAACCAATGTGACCTTTCCACCCTCACTTATAGTACCTCACATGGCCACTCACGCTGGAGAACATCCACAAGATTAAAGTAGCCCAAAGAGCAATAGAGAGCGCTATGCTAGGAATCAAGCTGGTGGATCGCGTACCGAATATCGAAATTCGTCGATTCGTCGTATATATATATTAAAAAAAATAAAACAAATTTGCTCACAAATATATTTTTCAATATGTTTTAAAAACATTTGTAGCGGTTGTAAATAATTATACTCAAAGAGTATACAAATACTACAGACCTACTTACATGGGCCAAAATTGAAAATGTGACTAGGATGAAATGAAGCTGGAAATAAGTACACAATACGCATTTAACAGTAGACTATACCATACACTCTTACTAGAGGTCTCACTGAACTTGATAAAGCATTATAAATGTACTTACTTAAAGGGCCGCACCAATTTCCGAGGGTCATCCGTCTGCACTCGGATTTCGTAACCAGGGAAGCTGTTGCGGAGGTGTTCCATGTCTAGGAAGGTATCGTTGAAGTCCAAGGTCGCTATCTCGTTTGGCATCCTGTAGAGTTATTTTACAGTTAAGAGTTTTTAGGAACATTCTTAATAATGATTGTATTAAAGACTAGCTGCGCCCCGCGGATTCACACACGTGTATGATGATGATGATGATGAAAAGTACGAATATCATCATCATCATCATCATGTCGGCCTTTAGAAGTCCACTGCTGAACAAAGCTTTGCGATCGTCCAGATGCCAGCTCAGCGCGGTGATTATGGAAGTCCCCATTTTATAGGGGAAGCCTATGCTCAGCAGTGGACATCTTAGTGCTGGTGATGATGGTGATGATGCAACCACAGGGTCAAGTATTAACGTGAAGTATTCAAGAGATCTGTTGTAATTTCACAAACACTTCTAGAAATAGATTAGACATTTTACGGCCGCTTCGGGTGTCGACACTCGAAAGATTTTAGAAGCCAATTTGAAAAACGGTGCTATACAGTTTAGCTAATGTCCTAATCCTTGCATTTAAATAGTCTCTAATGTGCATCATCGTGTCAGCCTTTAGAAGTCCACTGCTGAATATAGGCTTCCCCCAAAGATCGCCATGACGAGCGATCTTGTGCCACCTTCACCCACCGACTTCCTGCGATGGCTACAATGTCGTCGGACCATCGTGTGGGGGGGGGTCTCCCTACACTTCACTTGCTTGGTCGTGGTCGCCATTCGAGAACATTTACGGTCTGCGAACTATATGGCCTGCCCATTGCCTCTTCAATTTGCATACTCTGAGAGCTATGTCGATAACCTTGGTTCTTCTACGGATTTCCTACAATTAACCTTTTTACACAAGAACATAAACGGCATCATACAGTGTAGCCAATTACTTGAACTTTTCCCCCTGTCAGTTCCCTACAACTATACACGACATCCAATTAACAAAATATTTCTTCCCCCGCCGCACGCACAAATCTTGTATCACGTATCCCAAACGAATACAATGAATTCTTGAAAAAAATAGAAGAATTAGAAATATATTTTTTAACTCATTATCAGTTTTCAAACGCAAAATATTTAAAAAAAAATGTTCCCAAACACTGTGCGTTTCCTCTATATAACATCTTATTTTTATTTTCTAAGTTTTAACCTTTCTATTTTTCTTACTAGTTTTCTTTTCTATTATGTTTACGAGTACATGTGATCGATGTTATACACGCCGAACTTGTCACGCATATCAGCAAAGCATATTGTGTATTATTAGATTTAAGTGTTTTAATATGTGTGATGTGGCCGTGCTTATTAAATAAATAATTAAGGCCTTTCCCGAATCCAGCTTGTTCGGGAGGCTGAAAGTCGTCAAACCTAAGACCGAGACGGTTTGTAACTACTCTGGAAAACAGCTTATAGCAGCGAAATGGGCATATAATTCTTCAAGAGGGTGTTATCACCTTTCTTAAAGAACGACACTATTACGCTCTTGTGCCACGCTTCTGGCGTAGTACCCTCGAGGATGACGGAGTTAAACAGCTTCTGAAGGACTTTAAGTACCGGTGTTCCACCCTCTTCCAGGTGTCCGGGATAACTTCGGTATAATGTCGGGTCAAACGGGCTCTTGCATTGCTAGTCTTTCTAGGAGGACTACGCGATGAGGTGTATAATTGCTCACAGAACTTCTCGAGCTCACTCAAAATCTCTGGCTTCGACGAAACGATTCTGCCACTGTAGATCTTCAGCTTCGTTAAACACTTTGGAGCCATAGTTCCGCTCTATTGCGTTTTTAATACAATTAGTATTACAAGAACGCAAATCGTGTCGCATGGACTTGGAGATCTGCCCCCGAAAATTACCTTTGGATAGCGAACCGAATTGATTCGATTCGATATTGTGAATGAAAATGTATTGAATTGAACGATTTCAAACCGAATCCAGAGAATAAATAACACCATATCGATCGACAACTGAGTTATCGAAGGGTGCTGAATCGGGGGGCAGTTTAGTAAGCAAGCTGTAACTCGACATATTCACAGAAGACCGCAGCCTCCTCTCGCCTCGTTCTGCCATAAGTTTGAGTGTATGCTCAAGAGAGTTTCTGTGTTCTATTTTAGCGGTGGGTCTTAAAGAACTTAAACCCGACCGCGTATACAATTTCCACCAACCCGTTGTTAAGTTCGTCCACTGTATCGCATTCGGTAAGGATTTGGAAGCGATTTTGAAGTTCCAACTAAAAGCTCTCGGGGTTTAGTATTTGGGCAGGACTTGGGCGAAGAGTAGATTTCATCAAACGAGATCTATCCAGCTTTACGTTGATATTCAATGAGCCTCTTACCATGCGGTGATCACTCCCGGTTTTAACCCTGTTGATCACAGATACATTATTGAATATATGCTCAATGGTCGTCAAAATGAAATTAATGTCGCGCTCATAACCGTTGGGGTGCATCCACGTCCATTTCCTGGACGGACGCTTCTTGAAAAAGGAGTTCACCATAAAGAGTCCCTCCTTCTCCATGAAGTCAGCCAATATCATACCCCTTTGGTTCCGCAGTCCATATCCAAACTGCCCCACTCTCAGTTCATCGCCATTCCTCATGCCCAGCCGTGCGTTGTAGTCCCTATCATCACTAAGAAGTGTGTTTTCGGGGAATGTATGGCGTAGCCTCCACTTTATCGTCCGGGCGTTTTGATTGTGGGGGCGTACACCTGTATGACCTTCAACGAATACCGTTCGGTAATTCTGAGTATAAGGTATGTCACCCTGCTCGAAACGCTTCCAATCTTCACAAAGTTGTTGACGAGGGACTTGTGGACGGAAACCCAATACCGTGTTGGACTGCTGGTCGCCCTCCCGATAATAGAGTAAGTTGCCGGAATTGGTCACCGTATCCTCTCCCTCTCTTCGGACTTCTGATAACCCTATAATATCCCAGCGCAACTTACTTACTACTTCTTCCAGCTTTATCAACTTCTCATCGGTCCTCAAGGTTTGTGCTTTGTATGTTGCCAGGTCCAGAGATCGTGGGGGTTGGTAGCTGGGTCTCTGCCGGAGATTCTTAGCACCCCTGCTCCGCCGTTACCGTGGCTGCTACCAGTGCCAGGAATAACGGAGCCGCCGAGGAGTGGGGGCCGTCTTTGCGGTGTGTTTATCATATTGAGCGGTTTGCCGTAGTCACCAAGCTTGGCAGGCGGATTGGTGAACGCAGTGTGGCAAATATGTACTCGGAGGACGCTCTGTCCATTTTCCGGTGTGTATTCCGTTAGTTGCCTCTTACGACATCCACGGGAGGATTGGGAGGGGTCTTATTCTAAGCTGAGACCGCCACGGCAATATCAATCGTTCAAGTACGAATATCAATCGTTGAAAACTTTCTTGTTTATCCATGACGTGCCACAAGGCCCACTACAACAGATAAGCACGACTGTCTGGCGTCTTTTGTTTATTCTTGATATTCAGGTCAAGTTTGAGTTCATACAAAAATCCATCCATCCAAAAAGGATGGGATGAAAAGATTGGTTGCTGAAAATTGGCAAGTAATAAAACAATTACAGTTTTAGTATACACTCAACTGGCGCACCCCCGGCTTCGCACGGGTATCTAAATGGGTTTCTCTTAATATTCGAATTGTTTGTACAAAAGACAAATGGCCTGCCCGGACGCACTTCCGTTACTCTTTAACACCACATAATAAGTAATAGCAGATAAGAGGAACGAGTCGGGCAGATTTATTTGAAATCCGCTTATCAATAACATCGTTATAACTATCAAACTACTCCCTAAGTATGATGTAAAAGGCAAAAATGATCTACCTACATTAAATGAGGTAGGCTAGGTGAAAACTGGAAAAAAACATGGTTTGGTATTTTATGAGATATTGATGCACAGGTAGACAGACAGACAGACAGACACGTTCGGTGACTTTATTTAATATTGTGTTGTGATACTAGTGAACTTGTACTATTATTTATTCTGTGCTAGTGATGATGTTAAAGACGGGTTTATTACAGTGTGTCTATTTACAGTTCAAGTTCGAGATGTCATTACTCTCACTCATTGAAGCCAAAATATCTCTGCGTTTGAATTCGTTACTATGATTAGCAATCTAGACGAAAGGCAATTAACTGTACTGAGAGTGACAACTGACACGACGCGGTCTACGACACCACATTCTAAACTGTCACGACACTGACGACACACAGTGCCGTATTCTTTGCGTACTTTATAGATTTTGTTTTGTACCATTTGCGCTGATGTAAATATAAAATAGTTATAGTCGTTATAAAAATAAGCAACATTCGTTTCACTCTGTGTCGGTACTCAATGCGGGCTTTGTACAAAGTTCATTAACTTCTGAGAAAATAACCGAACCCACCCGACCCGACTTGCGGGTATCTGTTGTTCGCTGATAACGAACGGATTGTGTAGGCCTTTGTTTTCAATCACTTGAACATGAAACAGAAGAGCATGAGTCAGTTTAAGTTATATTAGAGTTTTCAAAATAATTATTAAAAGCATGCGCTCATTGCATCCATATTCATTGTAGCAATAAATCGCTCTAATTAAATACTAGTTTACAATGCCGTTAGCTGCAACACCACGTGTTTATCTTCCATATAATACCTACAGGGCTCAAGATACTAGATTTTATGGTCATGCTCACTAAAATGTCATGACTTGCGGCGACCGGGACTTGCGACTGACTGATGACTTGCGCGAGTGACCCGGTACGCAGCCGGGTCACTCCCCTCTAAAATGGTTGAGGGGGTGATTGCTGGTCCACAAGTCATAATAGTGAACGGGTGCTGCTTGTGGGCACTGGTCCAGCCTGGTTTCTTATTATATATTTTTTCCAGTTTGTTGGTTTACAATATTTTTTGTTTTTCTCACTGTTCATGAAATGTTGATTTTGACTTGTAAGAGTGCTATTATTTTGCCTATTCACAATAAAACACTTTGTCTGTGTCTTTAGACAGCAACCTCCGAGCCCTATTTAGAGACAAGGAGATATCTAGAAAATAAATATGAACAAGTTAAAACTTTTGAATCTTCTGATACATTATTTTTCTAGTAGCTCTGTGAACTGTAGACCTCGCAAGTCTGTTTGCGTTTTTATCATTATTTTCCACCCCTCACACCCCCTACCCCTTGAAGGTTATGCGTCTAATATGGGTACCTAACAAAAAAGTTTTGTGTCATTTTTGGTAATTTTTCGAAATGGCTGTTTTTTTTACGTTTTCATCAACTGCTATAAAGTTTAATCGACAAAAAAAAAACATAGAATTATCGAATCTGCTCACAAAACTTCACGAGAATCAGTTGAGAAATTCGACCTGTTAGAGGAGAACAGCCAGACGTCCGCCGGACATACGAAAGAATTTTTGCCCAGCTTGGGATGATACGGATACGGAGATGCTTCGTTCACAATTCACGCTCGCTCGGTCAATGAGAAATATGCAGTGTTTATTTTTTCTCAATCTTAATGAGTTCAGTTACTCTAATCCAACGCGACGAGATACTAACTTGACCAACGATGACGTACAACAACGTGCAACACCGCAGGCTACGGTAATCGGTTTGGCAAGGCAATTCAGCTCTCACGCATACATAACCAACGTTATGTATGCGTGCATCAGGGGCTTGGACAAGAAACAGTTTTTCTTTAAAAGAACATCATCGTGTTATTTTCTATAAACAAAAAAAAACATGTTTAAAGGCAATTTTTTCATAGTTTAAAATGTTCATTTGGGATGTTAACATTTTGTTTGATTCCTCGAGCAAGGTGCGACAATATCGCAAATTTAATTATTCTGTTCTAAACAAAGAAACTAGTAAACAACGTCGCGGAAGGACGGAATGTTTTCTTTTTAACAAGGGCAAGTACTTGGCTATATTTTTACCTAAATTAAATGAAGAACGCTAAAAAATGGAAACCGAAGAAAAACGTTAAAGAATAACCCGAAAATTCCCAGTTGTCCTGATAACTCGGAAATTGCTCGCTGGCGGCCAAAGTTACTAAAAATCGGATAAAATTACCCTCACCCAACTATCCCAACACTATCGCACTACTTTTCCCACTTTCCCCTCGCGTCCCTCTACAACCCTCAACTTCCTCCCACCCTCCCCTCACTTGATAAACAGACAGATGGACTGTAATACTATTTTATGTGCATTCAATGATTTCTATTCGGCAAGATTCGGCTCCCGAAAGTTTACAAATTAAACACCCTTACTAGTTCTACTATACCCTTACTGACCTAACCTAATAGTGCTGCCACACGAACGAGCCGATACGAGCTACGAGCAAGATTTCAAACCGGCGGGATCGCCGACGATTTGCGCGGCGGTTTTAAAGTACGCGTACTTACGGTGACACACAGGCGAAAAAAGTCGGCGAGCCATAAGTACGCGTACTTACTCCCATGTCTATCACCCCTTTAATAGTTTTTATTATTCACTTTTTGTGGCTATAGTTTACCACCTATCTGATGTCCGCGGCTTCGCACGCATGGTGATTTCTCTAGGTAAAATGTACCTACTCTATGTGCTATTCCAAGACCTAAAATACCAATATACCAACATTTGATCAAAATTCCTTCAGCCGTCAAAAAGATTTTTATCGATTGATCGGCTTCTACTCTTCGGATTCAGATAGCAAGTACCCCAGTTTGTAAGTAAGCCCTAAGCTATCCAATAGTGAACACCGAATCGCGATCGGTCCAGTAGTTTTTACGTGTTGCGCGAACAAACATACAGACAAATAAACAATCAAACAGATGGACACGATTATTAAAAATTATACTTTTTTGTTCACTAGATTATTTTAAGTAACATAGACCAGTTTTTTAAAAATATCTTGTTTGTACAGGCATGTTCGTACTTATTGCTTTATTATATAGTAGTCGCAGTGGATCTTTGTGGTTGTGAAGTTAGGCTCTGTGAACGATTGCGCAGGTACTGCTCTGAGGATAAAACAGCTAAAATAAGAGCGAGATAGAATATGCGAAAAACGCAAGCGAGTGAGCGGGACAGTTATACAATGCTGTCAACACCTTCACATTGGGATTGCGCCTGAAAAATAGCAGCTTGCGCAGCGATTTGCAGACAACTTCCGAGCCACAAACCTTCGCTGCGACTACTGTAAGTACATATAGATAGATAGATTAGGTATTACCTGATTAAAGGAAATTCAAGCTAAATATTAGATGACAAACTCATTATTTTTCATTTTTGATTAAGTACGAGTAGCATTATTTTAATTTGGGAAATGTCTGATAAAACGACGAACTCCGATAACATAGGGACAATGTTCTACCTTAAAAAGTTATCCTTGTAATATTCATTATCATACATTACCTGGTATAATGCGCTTGGCCCGGGTCTCCATAACCAAGGACGATGTCGTGTAACCACTGCGGTACCACGCACTCCGTGTTCATCAGCTCCCGTATGGTTTCCAGGACCGCCTTGAAATTGTTCTCCTTAGGCTTCCGTCGCATCACTATGTTGAAAGTTTCGTACACGTCCTGATGGAAAACAATATTTTTAGCATGCAGAAAGTGCATTCAAACACGTCCCTCAGAATAAAACACATAAATAACCTCTTTTTACTCTCTTTTAACAACCGCAAGCAACGCTGAGACGCAGCCGAGGCGAGGTGGTTAAAAAAAGGCAAAGAGCCAACATTCTCCGCCTGTAAGGTATGTAGCGCGGTAGTATTAAGGTTTTTTTCCAAGAATTTCGATCCATAAGTTAGTCACGAAAAATTGGAAAAGCTACGTGCCACAACTTGTCAGTTTTTAAATATTGGTAAATTATTATGATACTAGCTAACGCCCGCGCGGACTACAGTTTATCGCGAAAAAAAGCATCCTATGTTCTTCTACGATATTTAAAACCAATGCATAGGTATAGCACCAACGCTCTTGATGCCTTTTGACAGAAATATTATTATTTCGTTTCCGTGGCAACCGTTCCTTACAGCGAGTAATCGAAATTTTCCAGTTAACCGTGGAAACTTACCATTTTCAGGGATAAAAAGTATCCTATTCTGGTCTCTGTATTGTACCGTATCTATTTACAAAGTTTCATCAAAATCAGTTCAGTCGCTATCGCGTTAAAAATCCCCCAACAAACAAACAGACCACGTTTCACTTTTATATATTGGAGTGGATTGGAACTAGATTTTAAAAATTGCATTGCATGTCTAATACAATTTAACATAAGGTTACATAAAAATTAACGATCTTCCAGTAAACTCTGTATCTCTCTCTATTATCATTTACCCCCGTGAATTATGATGATGATGATGTAAGGCCGATGTATGTCGGTTACTGAACCGACATACATCGGTTGTCGGTTCAGTAACCGATGTATGTCGGTTCAGACATGATGAAAATAATCCTATACCAGGACCTAAAGTATCTACATACCATATTTCATCAAAATCCATTGAGCCGATCAGCGTAAAGACCGGACATACAAACACACACCAATTTTCGCGTTTAAATATAAGTAGGAATTTAACACGAGCATCTGAAAAATGTTTCACTAACAACAACATTTTTCAAGGCTGAGGTTTTGTTTATTTTGTCTATCATTTAAAGATAACATTGGAAAATCGTTCCATCAGTATGATTGGCAAACAGCATATTTTAATTACATGACATGAACTCTGTCCCTAACTAGTTCAGTAATCAGTATCATCATCATCATCAGCCTATATTCGTCCACTGCTGGACGTAGGCCTCTCCTAGTGAACGCCACTAAGCCCGATCTTCGGCTCTTCTCATCCAGTTTCTGCCAGCCAATTTTCGCAAGTCGTCACTCCACCTGGCCGGCGGGCGCTCTACACTACGTTTGCCTACAGGCGTTTACCCCAGGGGTTGTCAGTTCTTCGAGAGATGTGACTAGCCCATTGCCACTTCAGCTTGCTAATTTTCTGAGCTATGTCGGTTACTTTGGTTCTCTGATGGATAATTTATTGCGGATGTTGTCCTTCAGAGAAACTCCGAGCATGGCTCTCTCCATAGCTCGCTGAGCGACCTTGAACTTAAGGGCCGGTCTCACACGTTTCGGCTCCGTCATGACTGGTAGGACGCACTGATTAAAGACTTTCGCCTTGAGGCACTGTGGTATGGACGACGAGAAGACATTGAAGAAATTTACCAAATGCCGCCATGGCATAATCAGTACGGTGTGCCATAATTTCTAGGACACGTTATACCTTGTATAGTATACGGCGAAGAGAAAACAAATTATACGGATTTCACAAAAAACCATAAAAAGTTGATTGATGTTGGCTTTGTAAGGAAACTATGGTAGTGCCCATACTTTTAAATGCAGACGTAGGCCCTGTAAGTAAACCTTGAGAATATCGAACCATAAAAATATGATAAGTAAGATCTTACAACATTTGCAATCTACCATGACACAGATTACAATTTTTGAAATAATGCAAGTTTTTCTACTGATCATACTGAACTTAACAATCACATGATGCTATGATTCTGATTATTAGGTGTATTTGTATAGCCTACAAATATAACGTCTAATCTGTGATGTTTAGCAGTGTAACCATTGGTTCTCGTTGGTGACCGATCGTTTCGTTTGCTCGCTGTGTACCTAAAACGCCTAAATGACTTTTCAAATAAACGTTTGGACTAAGTAGCTATTCGTCTATGTCGCTATTAGTCTATTTAAGAAACATTGGCAATGTAAGAAACATTGCTCATTTCGCAATACGACTTTCTCGCTAATTTTCTATTTCTTATATAGTCCATTTCGCGATACGACTATTTCGTTATTGATAATTTTTTTATAGTGTCCATATCGCGATACGAGTATGTCACTATTGGTCTATATGTGATGTTGGGGCCACACTAACGGGAAACGCCGTTAATTAACGCGATGATGGACGCTCAACGTTGGTGTAGCCACGACTTATCGCCATAATTTTACAAAGGCATTCATACTGCCGTATGACGTTAGGCGATAACTGGCGGTACATCAAAAGAGATTTCACGAGAATTAATGCGTTGAAGCGGCCACACTACGTTTGTCATTGTGCGCCGTGAGCGCGACGGGATCGCACGTGCGTGTTTGTCTTCGATAATATTTGGAATGGACTAACGAGAAAGTCATTGTTTCTCGAAATTATGCAAACAGAGTCATGTTTGTGGGATCCGAGGCACAAAAGTTACAAGAATCGTGCATCACAAAATGATGCTTGGCGACGAATACTGCAATTATTACCATTAAAAACAACAATCGATTAATATAATATAAAAATACACTCAGGAAATACAGTGTAGCAGCGTCAAAGTTCATCTTTCTTGAAATTCAAGGAACATACGCCAATTGAATGAGCATGGACGGTGACCGTTCAAGTGTGACCACTTCATTTAACGCGTTAATAATTAAGAGGGCACGATGAAAAAACATAATAAAAAAAAGGATTAAATAAAAAAAACACGCTTTATTACCATTAAACCGAACTAAAAAGTAAAAAATAAATTTGAATATAAGAATAAAGTAATTAACGAGAAAATTAATGTCATTGTAAAAAAAAGCGTGGGGTGCTTTGTACGACATTCTTACAATAACTCTGTAATTCGAAATAGAAATATTAACATATCTTGGTAAAAAATAAATAACAATTAATATCGAGAACCCCACGCTTTTTACAATGACATACATTTTCTTTATTCTTATATTGAAATTTATTTTTTACTTTTTATTTCGGTTTAATGGTATTAAAGCGTGTTTTTTAGTTTATTATTCTATAATTTATTATTTGGACGTACGTAAACTCTGAAACCAGTTGTTTAATCCAGTATGAATACGACATATTTTTTTTTTTATATTGGATGTGTGCCTATAGCTGATATAGGTGGGGCGGGCGCAAAAGCGCTCCGCCGCAACACAAAAATTAAGTGGAAACCTCGTTCTTATATGACTTCTTATGAACAGCTGCCGCCGGTAAAGCAAATCATATAAAGTGAATACTGCTCTATCACACGGCCGGCCGGGGCGGATAGAAAGCTCTACATCTGTCGTTTGATTAATTGTTTTTTGCAAATGAATTGCTGTTTTAAGTGATTGTTTATATTTATTCTAAGCGAGTTGGTAATACAGTTTAATAGGCATGCAGTAGGATTTACGCCATCTCTAAGATACTCGTATTAGTGTTCGGTTATCAGCCAACAGGGACATTGCTCTCCTACTGCCTAAAGAAGGATAAGGCTGTACTTCTACTTTCAACAGTGCATCATGATGGCAAAGTAGATGAAAGTTCTGAGAAAAAGCTTCCAGAAATCATAAAGTTCTACAATAAAACGAAAGGAGGAATCGACGTGGTGGACAAACTTATCGGCACTTACTCCGTCGCTCGTGTTTGCTACCGATGGCCACTGAGGCTGTTCTTCACATTCCTTGAAGTTGGAGCTCTAAATGCCCACATAATATTGGATACTGTGAGTTCAGATAAAAAAAAAGCGAAAGTATTTTTTGAAAACACTGGCCTTTGAATTGTGTCGTCCTCAATTGCAATCGCGGGCCACCGTTTCAACTTTGCCTCGAGAATTGAAACAAACTATGAGACGATTTATATCTCCTATTTAGGATGTACAACACAACGAAAATAATTTCGTGCCTATGAGCATTCATTGCCCAAGACAAACAGATCGAAAATTCAAATCTGTCTGCCATTTTTGTAAGGTTAACATATGCCCAACACATACTAAAACGGTATGCACCTGTGTTCAAAAAGATAATCAGTCATAAAAATACTGACTTCAATTGGTAAAAGTTTGTTTTTTTGTTGTTGGTGTTTTCCAAATTTTACGTAACTGTCTTCGTTATTTTAGTGTTATTGTATATAGATTTATTAAAAGGAGAAGTTCCTGCATTTAGTCACATTAAAACTTTTTTTTTGTGATTGCGATGTCAAGGAGAGAAATTTATGTTCCTACTTTTAGATTGTAAGTATAAGGCAGAAATAAAAGAATATTTTTACGTAACTTGTTGTAGTTTTTTTGTAATTAGGTTAATCACCAATAATTTGCTCAGATAATTAGGAAAATATAATTAGATAGGTGTTTTTTAGGCTGTTTATTTGTGGGGTCTTCAGAGACCCCACGCGACCAACCGCGTAAACAAAAAATGCGCGACTGACCGAATGTTAATATTTATCGCGATGATGGGCATTGACGTTTCCCGTTAGTGTGGCCCTAACATTACATAGGATACCGCTACATAAGCGGACGAAAACGTTCTATATGTTGGTGATTTAGAAAGAAGTTTTCTTACCTCAGTTCCTTTACTAGCGCGATCGAGATCGACTCTGTACTGGTTCGGATCGAGTAGTAGACGGAAGGTTCTAGTGTCTCCATCCAGTTCAGGCTTCGGCTCTGGACCTTCCTCGATGACCCTGCCCGCGGCATCCAGCATGCCTTCTACTTCGCAGCCCCTCACGTACACTATACCTGCCTGGTCCACCATGCTCCGACGGTAGTCGTATTTTGTACCTAAGGAGAGTATATTTTTATTCACAAGCTTAGATTCATTCAGGAATTTGAACAGTTTGAATCTAGGTAAAAAACTAAGGTTTATGCGATTGCTTTTGCTCTGCAACCTTTTTGACCAGACTGGCCACATTACATCACATCATCAGCTCAAGAAGAAAAGTTCACACAGGCCGTCCCCTTCATATGAGGGCTTTGCACCACTCTTGGCTTAGCCTTCCCGGCTTAGGGATCGCAGTAGATGTTGATACTTACATGTGGAAATGCTAAGTAATAAAATATAAAAAAATCGATTTCCTGAATTCTCTTTGCTGTTTCTCACAGCACCCGCGGGATGATAACGGGTGGACCTATTATCAAGCCAGGCCAAAACGGCGGCTGTCCAGAAGGAGTGTTATTTTTCGGGTGTATGCATCTATAATCCTTTGGCGCATGCTGCATCCTAAACGGCTAGATGGATTGTGATAAATGAGGTATGATTGGATTCCTCTTAATCTAGAGACAAATGATAAATATGAAGGGTCAAGAATCCCGTCTCCGAGACTGCAAGCATGCATCTATTTTAATTTTCTTTTCGTATTGCTAGTGGGGTTTTTGATTTATAAGTAGATAAGTTTTTTTTAAATCTAATCTGAAATTGAGTTAGCGAACCAAACTTGATTAGAACAGGTTTTTTCTGTAGGTATCATTTGGATGCACCCTGAATACCGCAAACATTTAGAATTATATTTGAGTGCCGAACGTCGCATATGATACATACCGATTCCCCGAGTGGGTCTGACAGTGACCAGGAAGCAGACGTCGTGTTTCCTCAAGTTCTCCCACTCGTGCTTGATCTCGTCCCTCACGCTGAGAGTCACCGACACGTCTGCGCGGACCCTGGAGGGCGCTTTTTCGCCAATGTTCGGTTTCGCCACCTCTACTACTGCGAAACTCTTTATTGGATGCGCCATTCTCGCCCATCCTCCGAAATATACGCTGTCGTCTTCTGAACGCCTGTGGAAATGTGTTCCTGTTAGCCTAGATCGATGGATAATTAGGAGGGAAAGAAAGACTCGGCTTATGAGGTAGGACAAAAGAAAACTCAATTTTTTGATCAAATGTTGGTTTATTGGTATTTTAGGTCTTGCAATAGTAGGTAAATAGTGTACTTTTAACCTAGAGAAATGACCACGCGTGCGAAGCCGCGTGTACAGCTAGTACTTATAATAAAGCAATACGAACGAAATAGACTGTACAGAGAACTTTTTTTTTTTAAATGGTCTGTATTACTTAAAATAAGCTACTGAACAAGAATAGTTTTTTTTTAAATCTTGTCTGTCTGTTTGTTTGTTAGTTTGTCTGTATATTTGTTCGCGCATCACGTTAAAACTATAGGACCGATTGCGATGCGGTTTTCACTGTTGGATAGCTTAGGGCTTGACTTCAAAACTGGAGTACTTGGTATCTTAATCCAATGATTAGATACAGAGCAATCGATAAAAAACTATTTGGCGGCTGTAGAAATTTTGATCAAATGTTGGTATATTGGTATTTTAGGTCTTGGAATAATATAGTGCTTTTAATCTAGAGAAATGACCACGCTTGCGAAGCCGCGCGTACAGCTAGTAATGGCATACATTCTCTAATAAGAACAATAGTAGTTTATGTATGAAATGGCACATAACTAGTAATTAAAACACTCGAGTGATACTATTAAAAAACTCGCCTACTTTCGTGTTTTAATTCTCCTCATTATCTCTCAACCGTTTCATAAACCACTATTTCATACCACCTGCTCGATAATGTCCAATTACACGCAATCTTAACGTAAAGCAAGTCATTATATAAAGTTATATAAAAACTCCCTAGGGATATAATGTGATTTGAATTTTGAACGTTAAAATTACGTTTTATTTTACGGGTATTGTAAAAAGAGTTTATTCGAAAAACAAACTGGCCACCATAGGCAGAACACAAAAAAGGCGCGATTGTAAATGAATGTGAAACAAGAGACGGTGTTTGGTGTTATTTTAACCATTTTTAAGTTGATACAAAAATGTAGGGATGTGACAAAATGGTACAAATTGCATAGAGCATTTTTTTATTATCATTTTTGTACAGACTTTTTCGTACTCATATTATAAGTATAGTTCAAAATTAACAAAACTTTCGAGCCCTATCCCGCAGGAACTCATTATTTTTTCGGGTTAATATGTGTCCTCAATTTTAACCCATACATCACATAAACTATGACTGTGCCAAGTTGCATCAAAATCCGTCCAGTAGTTTCGTGTGGTACGTGTTCTTTTAAATAACTTTCAAGGCCTATCCTGCGGGCACCCTTTAATTTTTCGGGATGAAAAGTATCCTATGTCCCTACCTCGCAGTATGAACTCAAATCTCACCAAGTTTCATTTGAATTCATTCAGTAGTTTCGGCGTGATGCGCGGCCAAGATACAGACAGACAGACAGACTTGATAAAAAAAACAGGTTTGGCTTCAGAATCGAATATAGAGTACACTCCAAAAAATATATTCAAAATATCTTCAATGTACAGAATTGGACCTGTTACAGTTTTATTATAAGTATAGATTTTTAAGATATTTTTTTGTAAAATATTTTGAGTGCTTACTAAATAGTAAACTTAGAAAGAGCTGTAAGGTCATACGATTTCTTTGAGCTCCAATGTCACAAAAATGAGACTTTAGGGTACTAAGTTCTGACAGTTTTTGTATTGAAGTCCTATATCGATTTATTAACGTTTTATCAAAAGCCAAAGACAAAAATAACAGAAAAGTTTTATAAAAAGTTTTTATTTTTTCAAAATTGAAAGAAAGAAAGAAAAAACTTTTATTCAACACACAACATTACAAAAAAAAACAAAGATTCTTATCTTATAACCTAAATAAAATGTGCTAATGAGTGTGTTGAAAGGGGCTTATAATCAGCACAAATGCCCAGTGCATCACACTAGACGCTTGTTTTCATATAAACCCCGCGGGTGATGTAAAAAAGGGTGCGAAAAATGAATACAATATAATGTATACTTAATTCATAAGACCTATACATATATGTTATATAGTACATGTATATTGTTCTATAAATACAAAACGATAAATAAAAATAAATAAACAATAAATACATAATATAAAAAAAATGGAAAACATAACTAAAAAACTGAAACTTTGGAAGACATTGGCGTTCTTTTACTTTGCCACATACGTTAGAAAGCCTTTTTGTTCTATTTTTTGTCTCTTACATACAACCACCCTCATCCATCCATACATACTAACACAGTGAGTAAAATAAAAGCTTGTAGTTAAGTATAATCTATACTAGCTCGCTTCCAGTCCTGGTTCAATGAAGTGAAGAGATAATACTCAAATATATTTTATATACAGCAGCCTATATTCAAGAAACCTCAATGTCTTTATAACGAAATACAATACGTCATTAATCTTGGTCTGGACGAAGGTTGCCTTAAACATTACCATAACCAGATAACTTGCCAGTGTAATATTGTTTATGGATGTTGCTAAGATGTTTGTTTCTTAATAAGGATTATAAATATATCGTTACGTAATGCCTGAATTGGACGATGACGTACAAATGACATACTCTTCAGTTGCACGTTTTTATACCTCACCTCTATCTATGGTATTCGTTAGACGATAGTCGACAAAATTATTAGTACTTACCAAGGTGCTAATCGGTAAACGGCATCCTCAATATCTTGTCGAATTTCATCTGTAAAAGAATATAGATATATCAGTTTTCATATTTAACTTACTTCATATACTAGATATTGCGAATAACATTACATGTTATTCGTAGATACTTTAACTTTATTTACTAATTTCATCTATTAACTATTATAGACATCAGTATAATCATATTTCACTGCATTTACTACCTAGATGTTTTAACTTCATTTACTAATTTCATCTAATAACTAATATAGACATCAGTATAATCATATTCCGCTGCATTTACTACCTAGATGTTTTAACTTCATTTACTAATTTCATCTAATAACTAATATAGACATCAGTATAATCATATTCCGCTGCATTTACTACCTAGAATGTTTTAACTTAATTTACTACTTTCATCTGTAAACGGAAATCAGAAATCAGTTTAGTCATATTCTATTTGATTTACTAAATAACTATTTACTTAAATTACATTTATTAGATGCTTTAACTTGTAAAATTTGTTAACTAGATAGTTTAATTTCATTTACTAGAAATTTAAAAATGATTGATCTTTTATCGTCTAAAACGAATGTGGCACTGTTTTATAGTTGAATTGGTTGTTACTGGTTGATATTCCCCTGATTCACATGATGCGCTTTACTTATATGCTCACATGAATTGAGAAGTTACAGAAAATCCTATGATTTTCCGATTTCCATTAACCTATTTATAGTTATTAAAGTACTTGTATTCCACGCCACTGAGCTCGGCCTTCAGCTCTCCTCGATCTTCAGCTCTCTGGCTGGAAGAGAATGAATCTTCAGCATTCATTCTCTTCCAGCCGCCTTTCGCAGGTCGTCACTCCACCTGGCCACAGGGCGTCCTACACTACGTTTCCCTAAACGTGGTCTCCACTCGAGAACTCGTCTACCCCAACGGTTATCGGTTCTTCGGGAAATTTGACCAGCCCACTGCCACTTGCTTATCCTTTGAGCTATGTCGGTTACCTTTGTTCTCCGTCGGATATCTTCATTACGAATCTTGTCCTTCAGATAAACTCCAAGCATAGCTCACTCCATAGCTCGCTTAACGACCTTAAATTTGTGGATTAGTTTGACCGTGAGTGTCCACGTTTCGGCTCCGTAGATCATGACTGGTAGGACGCAGTGACTTGTGTTAGGCACTGTGATATTCACGACGTGAAGACTTTGACGAAGCTTGCCGAATGCTGCCCAACCCAGCTGAATTCTTCTATTGGCTTCCTTCTCAAAGTTGATCCTACCTAATTGCAATATTTGCCCAAGTTGTTGGAGATATAGCAATGAAACTAGAAACTATCCCATGAAATTTGCATCTACTGTGTGTGTGTGTGTGTGTGTGTGTGTGTGTGTGTGTGTATGTGTGTATGTGTGTGTGTGTGTGTGTGTGTTTGTGTGTTACTTACACGTGCTTTCCAACCGAAAGAGGTTGAAGTTCCTCAGCAGGTAGTCATGGAGGGTCAGAAACTGCAGGTTCAGTTTAGGGAGGGCCAAGCAGTTCTCGCCGCTGTATATCTCCGTAGGCACCACATTCTCATCCCATATGACATCTTCAGTCGGGTAGAGAGGCATGGAGTTCAGTTCTTCTAGTTGGGATATGCGACGCTCATGTCGTGAGATCTAAATAAAAAGAGGAGTATAGGAAGTTTAAAATTTAAAAAACTTCAACCAAACATATTTATAATCTTGTAGGTACCGTCTTATTATAAAAAAGTATTTTAGTCCTGGTTTAAACAAGAGCTAAAAAATCCGAAAATCCGTACTAAGGGATTAAAACCTGACCTTATTACAAATCATCGACCTTTCTTCGACTAATCGAGGACCGGCTGATACCAAAGATTTTCTATGGTAAAATTTTTGTCCACACACTAAGTACAAACATTTACATTCATTAGACCACGTTTGTTCGCAACGTTCCGTTTCTTCACAATATTGATTTATAATTTTCGTCCCTCGCCAAACATAATATGTAATTATTACTTTCGCAAACTTAATATTTGATTGATTTTCAATCAAACTTATTCAATTACATTATGGAAATAGTTTTATCCGCCATATTTTAAGTTTGACAGTTTTTTACTAGTAAGTACAGTAGTTGCATCGTAGACAGAGAAACCAAAGTCGCAGCGGAAGTATGTGTTTCGGAAGTTGTCTGCTAGTAGCTGCGCAAACTGCTATTTTTCAGGCGCAATCTCAATGTTGAAGGTGAAGACAGTATTGTATAACTGCCTCGCTCACTCGCTTACGTTTTTCGCATATTCTATCTCGCTCTTACTTTAAGCTGTTTTACCCCCACAGCAAAACCTGCGCAATCGTTACAGAGCATAACTTCACAAACATATAGATTGGCTGCGACTACTGTAATGATTTATGCGAGGATTGGAACTTAAACATAATATTGCGGAGCCCATGTACTTTGATAGTTTTTACTTACTGCAAACAAAGTTAGCCTAATTATTGAAAGGGAATTTTTCAAGTGATTGTGAAACAGTGTTGTGTCGAGTTGAACTTGAACAAAAAATCGTGTGTGCTTTGTTTTTGCTTAAAAATGAGTCAGAAAAGAAAAAAGGGATGAAAATTTGAGTGCTGAAGAAAAAGTGAGTCTTTTTCAAATACATTATTAGTTAGTAATATAGATAAACTAGGGTCATCGGAGGATTATCTTTAGCACCAAAGATGTTACTCGAATCAGCGTTAAGCTTCGTTATGTAATAAGATTTATGTTTGGTCCATGGACTAAACCCGATAGGTACTGTCGTTAGTTTATGTTTTGTAATAAGATGGACAATCTTTAAAGTCAAAGTATTTTAATGTAAACTAGCCGTGCCCGCGTACAAATTTGGCCTCTTCTCCCCTCCACATTCCCCGCTCCTCCCCCCTTCCCCACTCCCCCTCCCTCTTCTCTGGCCCCAGCCTTCCTTTCCACGCTTTTCACCTCTAACCCCTACCAATCACCCTCAATCTCTATTTACACCTATCACTTCTCCCGACATTGAATTGTTTTTCTGATATTCATTTGTTTTATTTGACATTCATTTGTTTTCATGATGTAAATTTTTTTTGGCATCGACTTGTCTTTTGTCATAATTTGTAAAGAATTTGAATTAATGAGTGTTTATATACCAATATTTTCTTGTCTCAAGTTCGTGTACTGTATAAATGAAAAATAATAAGACGAAGTTTATTCTGTGATTAATAAAAAAACAGAATTATTGCACTTAGACGAAAAATGTAAGGCACATCCTGTAGATTCCGCGTGGGTGCCCTATCCACTTAAACAGAGGCGACAATGCAAATCTTCAAGGGTTGTAGTGTAGCGTCATAGGAAGTAAAATGTACTCGTACGTCATCCATAATGCGACAGCTTATCGTAAATTTCACAAGATTACAATCTAACTAACACCCAAAAATACGTCAATGAACATTTACATTGTCTGACATAACATTTCTTGTGAAACGACTTAGGAATATTAACATAACATAGAACAATGTACTCGTGTTAATTATCACGTAGGTTGCACTGAGCCTTTTTTAACAGCTTTTATTTAACTTGCAATGATTGTGTGTACGAGTATGTTTGTCAAATCTTGCAAGCTGAATTAGAACCACTTCCTGTTATCCTACGGATTGGAATTTTTACATGTTGGTTCAGTTCCGATTCATCAGCATTGTACCACCTCCATCCACTGACTTCCTGTGATAGTTACAATGTCGGCGGTCCATCTCGTGGGTGGTCTCCCTACAAGTCGCTTGCTTGTTTGTGGTCGCCATTCGAGAACCTTTATTCCCTAGCGGTTGTCGGTTCTGCGAACTATATGGCCTGCCTATTGCCACTTCAACTTGCAAACTCTGAGAGCTATGTCGGTAACCTTGGTTCTTCTACGGATTTCCTCGTTTCGGATTCTATCACGTAGTGAAACACCGAGCATAGCTCTCACCATTGCTCGCCGCGCGACTATGAGCTTGTGTATGAGACCAATAGTTAGCGACCACGTCTCAATGCCGTATGTCATCACTGGCAACACGCGCTGATTATAAACTTTCGTCTTGAGGCTCTGCGGTATCTGCGACGAGAAGATATGGACATCCAAGATTAGCTCCAGATAAAGGAACTCTTCAACGGTCAACAGCACAGACAGGAAACATTGTATACTTATCTAATTGTAATAGCCCATCCTAAGTCATCCAATCTCCCTCGCGACTATTGTAACTAAAATATTGAACAGTTTGCTTGGAAAAATACTTACATTTTCATGATGCTCATTTCGGGTTTCAGCCTGGACTGTCCACTGAGAGCGCTATTTTATGTCTCAAGCATACTGTCCAATATTACACAGACCGCAAAACGCCGGCATATGCCTGCTTTCTTGACCTCTCCAAGGCCTTCGATAGTGTGTCGTATGATGAGCTTTGGGGAAAAATGAGGGACAAGAACGTTCCGGCGGAAATTTTATCAGTCTTTCAATTTTGATATGCTAACCAAACAAATAATGTGAAATAATGGAAAGGTCCAATACGCTTTCCGAAATGTATGGGTTGGAGTGTGGAGTGAGGCAGGGGGGGTTGACGTTTCCCAAGAATTCAATCTATATGTCAATGATCTCATAGTCGAGCTCAGCAGCATGCTTGTTGGTTGTCGTGTGGGTGGCGTTAGTATTAATAACATCAGCTATGCGGACGACATGGTGCTGCTGTGTCCGACTGCGGGGCTCTCGGTGAAATGCTGAGGTTCTGTGAGAGGTATGCGGCTACACATGGACTCGCATACAATGTGAAAAAGAGCGAGTACATGGTCTTTAAGGCCGCCGGTATATGTCCAATGAATCAATTCCTGATTTAACCCTAAATGGCGTGCACATGAAGAGAGTGACTTCTTTCAAATATCTAGGGCATTTTCTTACCGACGACCATTGACCATTGTCCATGTAGATATCGAGAGGGAGCGTAGGGCGCGGGCGATCCGAGGTAATATAGACATGCAGATTCATACATAGATAGGTAGATTCAGGTGATAGGTTAGCATGTAGATTCGCTTCTTCTACAGACCAGGTCAAGATAACTCTGTTTAAGGCGTATTGTGAGGTTCTTTACACGGGCAGTATATGGGTCGACTATACCGTCCGGTGACGCTGTAGAGGTCAGTTATAGACCAACAGCACATATCCTTTCTAAAAAAAAAAAAAAAAGGGTTGACTATACCAAAAGATCGCTAGACGTTCTGCGCGTAAAAAATAAAAATATATTTCGGATGCTGTTGGGATTTCCTCGCTTTTGTAGTGCCTCTGGGATGTTTGCCCAAAATTTGACTGATGGCTTCCAAGCCATCATTCGCAAAAAAGTAGCTTCCTTAATGGGCAGGGTACGAGCAAGTCACAACAGCATCCAGACAGTGGCGGAGTTTCCCTTCTCCTTTTTTGAGGCATTTTGTCTCAATGTTTAGTTGATTGTCGACTGCACTGTCGGCTCACTCGATTTAAGCTGATTTTGTGCAAATTATTACAAACACTAGTTTTCATTATTTTGTTCTAGTAGAACATGGATGACATGGATTTTTGTTGTCCGAAAATAAATAATTTTGGGTTTTAATTACCATGACATGGCTACTACATAAAAGCTTTTTTAAAATGTTTTTTTATTATTTTGAACACTGGTATACAACTGCACAGCGGAACTGCTGTTTGTTAACTATTCTTTCACGTACTTATTACGAGGCGTAGTAAGGTTCGTTAATAAGAGATTGGACTTACCAGTAGCTCTTTCAGGAATGTTTTGTCAAGGCGATGCCATGGAGATTCGTCTTCTTTACCTTCAGGCGGGACTAGGTTGAGGTAGGTGGCGATTGCACGCAGAGCTGTATCACTATATGGAAAGATATCAGTATTTTAGTTGTTGGAATGTGTTATTTTCTATTTTCTCGTGACCATGCACTTTAGAGGCTATTTATAATATTATAATATTTATATATTATAATGGAAGGATTACTATAGCTAATCTGTATAGCGCCGTTTTTCATATTGGATTCTAAAATCTTTCATGTGTCGACACCTGAAGCGGCCGTAAAATGTTTAATCTATTTCTAGAAGTGTTTGTGAAATTACAACAGATCTCTTGAATACTTCACGTTGATACTTGACCCTGTGTTTGCATCATCACCAGCTCTAAGATGTCCACTGCTGAGCATAGGCTTCCTCTATAAAATGGGGACTTCCATTATCACCGCGCTGGGCTGGCTTCTGGACGATCGCAGAAGTAGGTGATAATAGACTTAGGTCCCTTTGCTGGTTCACACAGCACCCCCGGGAAGAGAAGGAGTGGACCCATTAAAATGCCGGGCCAGTGTGT
The DNA here is from genome assembly GCA_946251855.1 of Alsophila aescularia. NCBI lineage: Eukaryota > Metazoa > Arthropoda > Insecta > Lepidoptera > Geometridae > Alsophila > Alsophila aescularia. Next base: position 22,853,320 of record OX276373.1, on the reverse strand, counting down.
GTACTAACGTACTAAAATGTAACAGTGGCTTTTGCAGTACCTTAGATTTCCAAAATGTTTCTGCAGAGATTCTCGAGTGTCCACGCTGGCCACATTTGCGAGTGCAAACAAACGGAGGTCAGGAAATTTGGAGAACGCTGCTTTCTGAATAAATAAAAATATAAAATAAAGATATAAATATATTCGGGACAATTCCACACCAATTACTCGTACCTAGCCCCAAACTAGTTTACCCTGTACTATGGGTACTAAATAACGGATAAACATACATATATACGAATATTATAACATCCATAACTCGGAAACAAACATTTCTGCTCATCACACAAATGATTGCACCTTACAGGATTCGAACTCGCGACCGTTTGATTACGTACCTAGGATCACTAGCTACGAGACCAACCGGTCGTCAATCATTAACAAAACTGTTTTATTACAACATTAGCTTTAAACATCCACTTTTGTATGATTTCCTAATAACTTATTAGGATATCATATGAAAGCAGATAAACGTGATATAAAAGTAAACGTTGTTAGTAGGTTTACCATATCCAGGTTCAGTTTGGGTAATATTACTCATGGCTTCATCGTCCGTTAATTTCAACAAAATAAAACTATCTCGGTATGACGTACGGGTGTAAAATTTCAAGGACAAGTGAAAGAGGCTGAAAAATTGAGCAGTTGGCAGTTTTTTGAGTGAAGACTGTGGCTCGGCAAACACACTGTTAGACAACATCAGATAATAAGTTGATAAGAAATGCCGGAGGATCGTATTTAGTGACGTCCAAATGGAGAGGCCGACTGAATTCCTCAGTCTGATATGATTAGTTAGACAGGTGTTAAATGGATCTAATTTTTTTTTGCTCATGCGCTTTTGAAGAAATGCTTTAGGAACCTGTAAACTGGTTATTCTGGAATAGTGAAGGAGCGTCATCTCGCGGTCCGCCATGGGGTCGCCCGTCTCGTCGCTGATCTCGAACCGCGCGTAGAACTTCAGCATGTGCAGCAGCTGAAACAATGGAGATAGGAATAGTAAAAAAAAAAGCTTTTAAGGGTTTTTTAATAAAAGTCTCTTATTTTTGTTAATTTGTAACTTATTACGTACTTTTTTATTTTTTTTATATTTTTTTCATATATTTTTTCGTTTCTTTTTTTGCTTTGATTTGTGAAATTCACATTTTGTTTTTGTTGCTTTGTAACCTTTTTTATTTCCTTTTTCATTTGTTCTTTTTTCATTGCTTTGTCATCGGTTTGTAAACTACCCTGAAAGTTTCAGCCGGAAAGCTAATCGGGAATTGCTCGAAATTTGAATTGCAAGATTCCAAGACAGACAATATACATAGATACATACATGTGAAGTTGAATAAATGCTTTATACCTTAGTATCAGGTATAAAGCTTATTTTCAGACATAGATTTTTATTTTAGAAGCAAAGTCGACGAACCCAATTAAAATAGTCTTAAAAAATGATTAGTATTGTTTACGTATCAACATTATAACAATGCAACGTAGTATCAATGCAACTTGATCGAAACGTCGAGGTAAATAAAAATTAAGTTTTCAGCGCCATGAAGTCACATTTAAATATATAACTATGTATTAACATTAAGTACTGCGTATCGTAAACATTAATTTGTATTTAAGTATAGGATATTTTTATTTTAGTGGATTTTATTGCTAGGGTTTTCAGTTCCATAGGTTAAACACTAAAGAAACCGATAAGACTTTTTGAACAGCTTTACAAGAAGTATTGTAGGAGTCGAAGCCGGACTCTACGAGATTGTGCGAGTGGTGGATGGTAAATAAATGAATGGACTGTATTAAATAGGTGTGGTACAATAAACAAAATATGTACAATAGTTAATTTACGAGATATATGAGACGATAACAAAACGAAAGGGGGCAAGTGTGCGCGGGCGACGCCCCGGAGACCCGGAGATATATAGGAGTGCCAGCGTGGTGTGGCGGTGGGTTGTCCCCTCTTCGGAGCTGGGCTGATGCGTACATACTGATTGTCCGGGCACAAGAAGCTCAGACTGCGCTTATTCTGACCGGGCGGGGGCGTATCTCTTTCAGACCAGGCACTCACTTTTGTAAAGGGTTACTTTGTGATTTTCTATGAATTTATCTATGATCGGTAAGACGGGGTCGAGCCCGTTTGATCGTACGTGTGGTCTCCTGTATGTATAAAAATGCTGGCATTTGTGCGCACCTCCCGAGCTCAGTCTAACGGTATTTTTTTCGTGCCCTCGTTGTCTTTGTTAAAGTTTTCTAGGTGTCGCACTAAGTGGTCGAAAAACAGGACACATTCTTCGATCCTGCCTCTGCACACAATAAGGGAGCCACTAAAATATACGAAAACTACGGAACTATCACCCTTATCTCACACACAAGCAAGGTTCTACTACACATCATCAACACCAGACTCCGTAGCTTTCTAGATTAGCAAATCCCACAAGTACAGGCTGGAATTGTTAAAGGAACAAAATATACACAACGCCTTGGGAGGCCGTGGGCTACTTCAGACCTCAAACGAGTGCTGCGCTACGCAGTATACGAGTAGTTCCGGAAGGAAGCCACTTTCAAATATTGTTATACATTTTGGCCGTTTTACGCCAAACTGACCGTTTGTGAGCAGCATGCTACAATTTTCCTGTGGGCAGACTACAGCCACACTCACTGAAATTTCTATAGTCAATAAATATGTATAGATACACCGTCGTAACGCTGCGAAAAATACTTTTAATGCTCAGGCTGAACATTAAAAGTAGTGGTCTCGAACCTACCGATTTTTCGGTATATCTTACGATTTGGGGACTGTCCTACCGAAATCCAACGATTTTCACACGATTTCTGGGCATATGTGACTCTTTCACAAGATTGTTGGTGGCCTAATGGTTCTATAGTGCAATTTAGAATCCAACGATACCGGGTTCAAAACCTAGGCTCCCGTACCAATGACTTTTCGAAGTTATGTGCGGTTTTCCATCGCTCCGTGCTTCGGAGGGCACGTTAAGCTGTCGGTCCTGGCTGTTATTGGTTAATCGCAGTCGTTAAGCTATGTCAGAGGCCCTCGGGCGGCCTGACAAACTCTGACATCAGAGGCCAGCACTACCTCATACGACAAACAAACAAGATTGTTCAGAACATTGATTTTCAATCAATTGATACAGAGTTTTAAGAAATTGTGAAAAAATCAAGACATTTCCGGTTGACACAGAAATATTTTGGTACTATGTCAGTTTATTAACGTGTGGCGATGATACTCAAATGTTTCCTTTATTGTCTACTTTCGCCTTTACTATTTTTATCATTGCCCTACTCACCCGCCAATGTCGAGCGCATATTCCCGCAAATTAATCTGATGAAAACGAAACAACGAAGCAGGCTGGGTACTAAATCAATAATTGGGGTATCACATACAAAACGACATTTAAATGAAGCTGATTGAAGAAATTGTTAAGATTTCAAAATCAATGCAAAACTGCCTGCGGCAATGGCCAAAGAATATTGGCACGATTCTAAAATGATTAATCCTATCTGTTCTGTATGTAAATATGTTATTCCAAAAATACATAACACTTTTCAATATAAACAAATTAGTTTTATTAATATTAATTGTTTTTTTCTTTCATACCGATTTCATGTACAAATTTACCGATTCTTGACGGCAATTCTACCGATTTTTCTTTTTGACGTTCGAGAACACCTCACCTCAGTTCAAATCCGGCACCCACTGAGAGCAAACTGCTATGCTTCGTAGCTGTTGCTTTACCGTTCACGCGTTTGTGTTTACGTAAAATATTACGTATGAGTCTATACCGTAGCAAATCCTACAACAATATTTATACATTTACATAAGTTGAAATTTAAAAATAGCATAATGGAGAAAACTATACGTGTGATTATTATTTTTATGGTATTTGGATGTGTGATAGCAAATGAAGATGACAATCTCCTGTGTTGTCCAGAATCGCCATATCTTCTGCCCACTACAGAATGTTGGGACCCGAAGAGCAACGTCACCTCGCCGATGAGGCTAGATTGTAATAGTACCATTAAAGTTATAAAATTTAATATCAAAGACGGAAAAGTGGCAATTAAAATTTCTGAACTGTATACGGAATATTTTGATTCTACTTTGTAAGTATTCTGATGAATTTTTACTAAAGAAATAAATGTACCTAGGTGATTTATTCAAAATTAAAACTTCACGTGAAAATCGATATTTTTATGAATTAAAATACACTAGTTTGCCGTAAACATGTCACCCACAAAATGAAAACATTAAGAAGTTCACGGCGGAGTTATTTATGATCGTATTTACGCACGTACTAGGTATAAAAATCATGAATTATAAATATCTCAACAACCCCCCGACAATTTGGCAAATAACCTGATCGTCTCGTCTCGTCATTCAGTTATATAAAAAAATATACAAATATATCAATATTTCTGAATCCAAAAAATAATATACATAATCCATGCCATCCGTCCATACCAATATATAAAAATGAAAAGTGGTGTGTTTTTTTGTTTGTTTGGGGAGCTTTCACGCAATAACGGATGGACGGATTTTAATGAAATTTGGAATGGAGATAGCTTATACCCTAGAATAAAACATAGGATACTTTTTATCCCGGAAAATTGTAAAATTCCACGAGAAAACTGGAAAATATGGATTACTCGCTCTAAGGAACTGTTGGCATGGAAACAAAATAACAAGTCTGTCAAAAAACTTCCAAGAGCATTGGTGCTACGAGTATACCTACTTGTATTTTGCTTTGGTTTTTAATATCCTAGAAGAACATATTATGTTTTTTTCGCGATAAATTGTAGTCCGCGCGGACGAAGTCGCGGGCGGGAAAGTTAGTACCTACACGATAAAATCAAGGTTAATGATGCGTGGAGGAGAATTAGCGATAGTTTGCAGCATACAATAGATTGATTTTAATCTCAAATTCTACTGATTATTTCCATTTAATAAAACTTTTAATTCAAAAAACTTGAACATCATGAACAGGGCAAATGGTAAATTTTCATCTATTTTCTACACTAATATTAAAAAGAGGAAAGATTTGATTGTTTGTTTGTTTGTTTGTAATGGATAAACTCAAAAAATAAAGACCCGTTTTTAAAAAATCTTTCATATAAAGAAAGCTAAATTATCAGCGAGTACCTAACAATAGCAGAATTTTATTTGTAAAAAAATTAGAGTTGCCTTCGAAAATAGCAATAATGAAACCTGAGGTATTAAATTTTGCAAAAAAAAAAACTCGATTAAATTGTATCAAAATCACAAACCAAAGAGTATATAAATACTACGTAAGATCACAAACTAAGAAGAAGATACGGGTCTTTGTAGGAACGTTGCCATGGAAACGAAATCACAGAACATCTAATAATCATTGACGTAGGAAATGCTCTATGCTAATAATACACCAAATAGTAACCGTAATTCAAACTCCTTGCGTTAAACAGAATAATACTATAGACGAAATGGTACGTGAGTATAAACATTTTGTGTAAGAAATTGTTGTTGTTCTATTTGGCCAAATAAAGTACCTACTAATTTTATCTTTCTATATATCTACCCGTGCGAAGCCGGGGCGGGTCGCTAGTCTTAAATAAATATAAAACTAAATTTATATTAAAATTATTAAATAAAAATGAGACCCAAGCGCTTTCATTTGATATGTTACACGGTACAGGTTTTTTTTTGTTTTTTTTTTGTTTGCTCTCCAAAAGTGACCCCCATATTCAAAATTCATTTATTTACGTTACACTCCATGTTTGGATCACAAAGTCATGTGTACCAAATTTCAACTTAATCGGTCCAGTAGATTTGGTATTGTCATACGGACAGACATACAGACGAGTGATCCTATAAGGGTTTTCTTTTGTTTTTTTCACTTGGACGTAAGCATCCCTAATAATAAAACAGTATTATAAAAATATCAAAATAATACATTTGGTTTGTACCTATACTTAAGAATACTGAAAAAAAAAACACTTTTTCTAGAATTTACATCTACCTGGGCCGGTAAAGGTTGTAGAGAAATAAGTTTTTTTTTTTAAAATAACTTTTATGGTGTAGCCATGTCATGGTGAAACTTAGAACGGGCTACCACAATTAAATGCGTATACAACATTTCGTGTCTGTGCTGTTAAAAGTTGAGAAGTTCCCTAGTCAGGACCCAACTCTAAGTGCAGCAATCATGTTATGGTAAAACATAAAACCTGCTATCATAGTAAAATGCGTACACAACATTTCGTGTCTGTGCAGTTGACCGTTGAAGAGTTCCTTTATCTGGAGCTAATCCTGGATGTCGATTCAGGCCATGCTTACCATAAAAATGCACTGTCATCGGAACTGAACCAACATGTCAAAATTCAACTCCGTAGGGGGTATTAAGTGGAAGTTGTTCTAATTCAGCTTGCAAGATTTGACTTAAACAAACATACATACATACATACAAACATTGCATGTAAAATAAAAGCTCTTAAAAACATTGAAAAAAATTCAATTCGCAAATTCTGGCGTCAAATTTGTTGATATGCATATTATGTTGACCAACAATTATAAATGGGTGGTTTTACAGGTTTAAAATGCGAATGTTTTAGTTTGAACACATAACCCTTCCCTTGCCTTACCTTGTAGTCGGGTAAAACAGCCTATGCCACTCTACACCTGAAGACGAATCGATGGACACCTCGCTTGTCAAAATCGAACCAATAGGGGCGAAGCTATGGTGGAACATCCACGTAACCACATACATACATACATTCATTCATACATACATACATACATACATAGACTGCTAAACTCATTACCTTGCCCTTGCTATTTGCTATAGTCGGGTAAAAAGAGAATAATTTATTCATTTATACGCCAAAAGAGACCCACCAAACCCAAACGAATCTACTGCCTCATTCGTAACAAATAAAAGTCAAGAATCTCTGTTGTATTTTTTCTAAGTAATCAATATATTTTCTTTTCCTAACAAGGTTAACAAGAGTTTTTTAACCCCCGAACAAAAAGACGGGTATTATAAGTTTAGGGTTTGTATCACTCTGTGTCTGGCTGAGGCATCGTAGCTCCCAAACGAATGGACCAATTTAACTGCGGATTTTAGTGTTTCAAAACTGAGATAAACAAGATTGTTCTTAGCTAAAATAGGGGGGAGGGGCAGGGGGAAGGGGGATGCGGATCATAGCTCCCAAACGAATAACACAATTTTTATGCCGTTTTTTATGTTTGAAAACTGATCTGATCGAGATGGTTCTTAGCTATGTGGGGGTCCCCCTCCATACCATCATCACCGCAGCATAAGAACCATCTCGAGCGACCCCTTTTATCGATGGGTCGAAAAGCGGGTGAGAATTGAATCTTTCAAACGAATGGACCAATTTAGTGGTTTTTCGTGGAGGGGTGACGATCGTAGCTCCCATATGGATGGAACGATTTTTATGTTTGAAAACTAATGTGATCGAGATGCTTCTTTGCTATAGCGGGGGGTGGGGTGTGGGGGGGTTATATTTTTTTTTTAATTTGTGCTTGTTATACAAAACTCATATAAACTCCACTAAGTCATTATTGCTTTATTGATTTATGAATCAGTGATGTAGCATTTCAACGACACAGATGGTCAGATTAGCATGTCAATTTTTTTTTAATCCATACCACTATATAAAAGTGAAACGTTGTATGTTTGTTTGTTTGTTTGTTTGAGAGCTTTCACGCAATAACCTGGAATATAACATAGGATACTTATTATCCCGGAAAATTGAAAGTTTCCACGGTAAAACTGGAATATGTTGATTACTCACTGTAAGGAACGGTTGCTATGGAAACGAAATAACAATTATGTCAAAAAACATCGAGAGCATTGGTGCTATACCTACTTTTGCATTGATTTTTAATATCCTAGAAGAAAATAGCATGCTTTTTTTTCGCGATAAACTGTAGTCCGCACGGGCGAAGTCGCGGGCGGGAAAGCTAGTGTTTTATATAATATGATGTTGTTCTCTAGCCGACCTTGAAAGCGCGATCGAATTAGATAGTTATTCTTCTATTTGAAAGGTTGGTAACATAACAAATTGGTGAAAATATGAAGAGGACCTTCGGCGTGATGAGATGAGCAGAAAAGCTTCTCAAAATACAGTAAATTGCTCACTTTTAGATTTCTACCAGTGGCACTACTGTGCACCACTACATTGTTGCAAAAAAAAATGTGCTCGCGAGGTCTACTTTTCGCAGAACTACTAGTTATTGTATTGGCAACTCGGTAGAAAATGGCGTTTCAAGATGGTAGAAAATAAAGTTGATTTCTTTGATTTTTCTACTAAAGCTGATTCATATGAGGTAGCAAGGAAATAAAGTGAGGAAACGCTGATCACGCAGGCCCAAAATTGCGGATCTTTTTTCAATAGAGATACACGGTATTTGCATATTAGGTGGGACTAATGATCGTGTCTGTATCACCGTAACTGCGCGTTTGTAGCGATATGACCTCGTGACTGAATTAGAGAATACAGCGGGTCTTGAGCGCGACAGAAGCGCGTGAAAAAGTCGTCGTCTGCATAGGCCCTTAGCGCCTGTCAAACACCCGAATATGGGTGGCTGTATCAATAAATATATTAGGGACAGTTCACACCAATTACCTAACCCCAAACTAGGATACCCTGTACTACGGGTACTAGACAGTGGATATACATACATAAATAGATACAAATATTACATCCATGCTATATTTGAAAAGCTAGTAAAAATATTTTATCTTTCTTTGAAACAAGGATCTCCTTGAATTTTAGAGGTATCTATGTGTTGGAATCTATATAAATATTAATAATATTTGTATTTGTTTAATTTTATTAAAGTATGTGTATTTGTATTTAATGGCATGTATGTATGTTTATATATTTTATTTAGTCATTACATAAATATTCATATATATACATATAATTTGTTTCAATTGTTTACACCGCCATCCTCTCTCACTCCATTATTTCTATCCATCCAAATATTGACTGGAAGAGATCGCTTTTAGCGATAAGTCTGCCCGTTGTACTTTAGTTATAAGATTGTTCCTATTTGTTGTAAATTTTTGGAAACTGGTGTACAATAAAGATAATCTAACGAAACAAATATTTCTGCTTATCATCTAATGATTAACACCTTATGAGATTCGAACCCGCGGCCATTAGTTGATTCGAGGTTTAATAGCCAGTAGGCCAACCGGTCGTCACTGGGGCCGTTCGTTTTGATGCTAAATGATCAAAAATAACAGTTAAAACGCTAAATATGTTTAGATCGGTGTTCTCTTTGGTCATGACAGTTAAATTTGACATCGGAAAAGCGACTTTATATGTTAAACTTTAGGGTCGTTTTTAGTTCGGTTTGGAAAGGATCATTAGTGTCAAAAATGGCATCGAAACAGCCCAAAACGCCACTGCATCATCTCGAATGCAGGGACTATAGGTACATCAAAATCCAAAGCTCGTTGGGTGAGCTTGCGTGTCCAATGATAATATCACTAATAATACCACTAATACCACTACGCTTTAGTTCGTCGAGCAGTTGTGTCGTGAATGAACGGTGCTCCGCGCGTAAACTGGCACTGACGCGAACATAGTTTCGTAAATAAACAAGTCACCGACGCGTTATCTTTAGTGTTCTACTTACATGAAGCAATTAAACTTGTAATAGTGATAGCTAGAGAAACTAAGATGGAGAAAAGTGTATGTGTTGTTTTTGTTTTGATTATGACGGGCTATGTGATCGCAGAAGGTAATGACAGCCTTGCGTGCTGTCCACCGTCGACATTTATTATGTCTAATGCTTGTTATGACCCTAAGAATAATAAAACAGAACCTATGAGGCTTGTCTGCATTAGTACTATTAAGGTGCTAAAATTTAGTATAAATGATGGAAATATAGTAATAATTTCTGGCCCGCATAAAGAAACACTTGATTCTGATATGTAAGTAAACAGTGTTTAATGTATATTTTTCATTGTTTATATGAACTGTTAAATAATGGCTACGCAAGGGATTTACTCAAAATTGTTAGTTAAAAATAATTCCAACCAAGTCCGCATTATCCAAAAATATATTTACATATACCTATTTGTGCTCTGTAAATGTATATGCTTCAGTGGATATATTAAAGAACTTGCGGCGCCCCGCGCAACTTTGCCCTCGTGCATATTTACATATACCTATTTGTGCTTTGTCAATGTATATGCTTCAGTGGATATATTAAAGAACTTGCGGCGCCCCGCGCAACTTTGCCCTCGTGCATATTTACATATACCTATTTGTGCTTTGTCAATGTATATGCTTCAGTGGATATATTAAAGAACTTGCGGCGCCCCGCGCAACTTTGCCCTCGTGCATATTTACATATACTTATTTGTGCTTTGTCAATGTATATGCTTCAGTGGATATATTAAAGAACTTGCGGCGCCCCGCGCAACTTTGCCCTCGTGCATATTTACATATACCTATTTGTGCTTTGTAAATGTATATGCTTCAGTGGATATATTAAAGAACTTGCGGCGCCCCGCGCAACTTTGCCCTCGTGCATATTTACATATACCTATTTGTGCTTTGTCAATGTATATGCTTCAGTGGATATATTAAAGAACTTGCGGCGCCCCGCGCAACTTTGCCCTCGTGCATATTTACATATACTTATTTGTGCTTTGTCAATGTATATGCTTCAGTGGATATATTAAAGAACTTGCGGCGCCCCGCGCAACTTTGCCCTCGTGCATATTTTGCCACACACGCATGTTTCGTTTTTTTTGTAAAAACTTCTCCATATTAGTACCTAGGGTGCTCAAGGAATATATTTTCCGAATTTCAAATCCCTAGGTTCACTGGTTTAGGTTGTGAGTTGTCTGTCAGGTAGAACTAGATCATATCCATACCTGTTGCGAATCTTCTAGGCTGGTGTACTTTTTTAGAAAATAATATTGGGTATTTCCTTACGAAATTGCAAATTTCCATTACATTTATTTTTGTCATATTACTGTTTTTTATAATATTTTGGATAACGTAAGTACGCAATATAATACATATAATATTATTTAAAGGTGAAAAACTAAATTATATAGTCGTCTTGTGCGGACGATATTCGCGCAAGAGCCTAGGCTAGTAAGTGAGCCAGAGAGGTAATTGACCGACCGAGCGCTGGCTACGCCTCCAATCCACAGAACAAGCCATAACCGAAAGTACTAAAACCCCCGACTGCGAACAAAACTAAAGAGGCAACATTTTTAGTGTGAATGGTTGCTAACCAACTTTAAATCGTAATAGATCCTATAGATAGAAGATGATTTTCAAATACCTATTCAATGATACCCCACTTAACATAGTTCGTTGACTTTTTTTTCTTTTACACTATCTGGCATCTGGTTGTTGCCCTATTGAATTTTTATTACTGTTATGTCTTTAGTGACACTCGTAAGATTAAAATAAATCTAAAACGAAAGAATCATCAAAATCGGCCACGCGTTTGGTCTCTAGAGCGCCATATAGGAAAATACGTACGTACATACATCTATAGGCTGATAAACACAATACCCTCCGCGCAGTCGGGTAAAAGATTATGAAATTATGGTAAATCTGCACCGACTTCATATTTGCGCTGCGAACGCACGCGATGTTTTTTTTTCGACATTTTCGCGACTTCAACCTGATAGGCGGAAAAGTTCGCTAATAATCTGCTTCCTTCTGGACGTACAATGCTTCCATCAATACTAAAACCCATAGGGGGACTGCCGTGCCCATTGAATCTAATAATTCACTGTGTATAATACCACTAGCTGCATCCCGCGGTATTGGCCACGTGGCCAATAATGGTGGACAATAACGATGGTTGATGATGATGATGAAAAGTATCTAAGTATCCATCCAAAAATTGGTAGAATAAAAAAACTGGTTTCATGTTTGTTATTGCATTTACTCTTGCTTAAAACCTCTAGATATCGATTATTTACTCGATCGAAACGATGTGATACTTTGACTTCGTCTAGTTGTGCCCCACGGTATCACCCTTGTGGATGATGATGATGATGAAAATTATCCTATGTGTTTATCCTGTTTTATTATTCCATTACTAAAATTACATACCAAATATCAACAAAATCCTTTGAGCCTTTTAAATGCGAAGAAGTAACGTACATATACACACCTACACACACCCTCACACACACAAACCCCCTCTCAAATCATCATCAACAGCCTATATTATTCAACTGATGAACACTATTATTATTATTTGTAAAGGAGTTTCTTACCATTGCGGCACTTAATGATAAAAACTGTTATTAAAAAACTAGATATCTTAGCATTGCAATACCTATTATAAAAATTGTTATTAAAAAAGTTTCTAAACATTGCGGTACTTATGAGAAAAGCTGTTATAAAAGAAGTTCCTTACCATTGCGGTACTTATGATAAAAACTGTTATTTAAAGAAGTTCCTTATAGCTAGCGGCACGTAAGTCCAGCGGTGAACGAAACGTGGCGGGGATCTTGGCACAGTCAGTTTTCGGTAAAAAGTATTCAACATTTTAAGACATTATATAAACTTTGACTGTGCCAAGGTCCCCGCTACGTTTCGTTCACCCCTAGACTTACGTGCCGCTAGGTATACCATTGCGGTACATATGAACGCATAAATAACACTAAAGCGCCAAACCGAGTGCCTAAAGCGCCAAAGCAGTTTTAACCGGATTTTATACTCGATTACTTAAAAGAAGTTTCCTACCATTGCGGTACTTATGATAAAAACTGCTATAAAAGAAGTTTCTCTTTGCGGTACTTATTATAAAAACTGTTATCAAATAAGTTTCTTACCATTGTGGCACTTATGATAAAAATTATTATTAAAGAAGTTTATTGCCATTGCGGTACTTATGATAAAAACTGTTATTTAAAGAAGTAGGTATCTTAGCATTGCAATATCTATGATAAAAGCAGTTATCAAAGAAGTTTCTTACCATTGCGGTACTTATGATAACAACTGTTATTTTTTCAGAGCTTGTTACGGCAACATAACAAAGGACAGGAACCTAACAAAAATCAGACACGTGGCACTGCTGTGTATCACAGAAGAAGAAGAGGAAGCTATTGTTGAAGACACGACATTGGGCTATTGCATGGTTGTGTCTGTGGTGTTTCTAGGGCTGACTGCTATTGTGTATAGTATTTTCCATGAATTAAGGTAAGTTTTGTTCCCGAAATGATTATTATGCTTACATATGGGTTCATTTAAGGCATAGACGCCGCATAAGAATGAATCCTATGTACACATTTAAAGCACGAGTTCCGTTCTTATGCGGCTTAAGCGACATTGGCAAATGTTTAGCGAGCTACAGCGAGTTGTGCCCTAACCCTAATGCAGATTACACAAAGAGACATATCAATAGGTACAGCCATGGTACAGCAAAATATAAGAGCTAACAAAAAGCTGAACAACGTATTAATTATTAAATAACTAGCTGCGCCCCGTGGTTTCAGCCACTTCCCTCAGGAGCTGTACATTTTTTCGGGATAAACAATAAGCTATGTTTTAATCCAGGGTTATAAGCTACCTCCATACCAAATTTCTTTCAATTCCATTCAGCCGTTTGAACGTGAAGGAGTAACAAACACACTTATGGCCGGTTCCTATATCTTAAAACGAACCGTTTTCGCTTCCTGTCCGTCAGCTTTTGACATGAACGCCATACAAAAAACGTCAAAAAGTAACGAGACGTTGGGAAAACGACTCGTTTAATTTGTATAGGAATGGAGGGGGGGGGGGGGGCAGTTAAAATGGCGCTAATCGATGTTTATGTGTTTTATGACGTTTTGTATGTACAAACAAACTTTCGCCTTTATAATATTTGTGTTTTCTTTTTTCAGGGACTTATTTGGAAAAAGCGTAATCAATTTCACTGGCAGTTTGGCCATTGGTTTAGGTATCCTGGCAATTATGAAACTTATGGAGTACAGCAACATGACGACGTGCGCTATGCGTGGTAAGTAGTATTTATTTGTGTTCCTATGCTGGCGGTTTTTAATTTGGGGGCATAGGGTGTTTTTATATTTACCCGACTACAGCAAACCAAGGGAAGGGTAATGAGTTTAACAGTCTATATATGTATCTATGTATGTGGTTATGTGGATGTTCCACCATAGCGTCGCTCCTATTGGTCCGATTTTGACAAGCGAGGTGTCAATCGATTCGTCTTCATTTATAGTGTCATAGGCATTTTTTTACCTGACCATAGTTTTAGTTTCTGAACTTATACTCGTATCTTGTTCTAGACAAACATGCTAGAGATAAACCACGATAGCATAAAACACAAAAACCAGTCAAAGAATAAAAACAGCAACCAATCTATAGGTACTAGGATTTCATTTCGTGTGTTGTCCAGTGTTCAGATTCTGCCTGAACACTGAACAACACACTAACTACACAACTGCATGAGCTTGGGAGCGCTTTATTAGACCCAACTGTGTGTGGTACTATGTCTTAATGTTCCAATTACTGTGATAGATATTAGATATATTTCTGTTATGCAGCTAGGATCTAGGTGTAATGTTATTGTGGTTTATTTATACCACCGAGTAATTATTACTCGGTGGGAGGTGCTGGGCGACTTCGTGATAATCATATGACGACGTACGTCATACGTACGTCGTGTATGATCACGAAGTCGTTTATTATTCGCTGAGATTGCGACATATAACCCCTGAAATGTTAATGTAATCATACGTTCTGTTTTTCGATTATTTATTTATATATTTAACATTTTATTGAATACCTAGGGAACAAAATCTTCAAATACTTACCTAATGCTGTTTTTTATTTGTTTTTCAGGATTTTTAGCTTATTTCTTTTTATTAGCTGCTTTTTTTTGGACGAATTCTATATCGATACAAGTTTTGAGAGATACAAGGTTATTGTTTTTTTTATTTTATGTATATAAGTAGTTTTATATTTATCTAATCAAAAATTATTATACGGCAAAATCTGATTAATTTTCTTGTTAATTAGAGGAAATTCAAACATTAATCATATTTTTTTTACTGATAGAAAGTTTTTATTCTTTTTGTAATGGAAAATCTTATAAGCTATAATAATTAAATAATAATCAAAATTATAACATATTATAACATATAATCATAATTATAACATATTATTTTGTTACGTAACTTTTATGGGGTTTTTTTAGGCGACCATGTGTGGCAGTGGACTACGGCTGGCAAGAGTTCAGATGGTACATGCTGTATTCGTGGGGACTGCCCATACTTCTCACCGTATGTATGGCGATTGTGAACTATCATCCTGGTGACCACAAGAGACCTGGCATTGGACTGAACCACTGCTGGTTCTTAAGTAAGTCACATTTAATAAGAATAATTTAAAAAAATATTCTTTTACGTCCTTTTATTTTAATGAATGTGTTTTTTTATTGCATTTTCACTTTATACGAATTAAAGTTTTTTTCCTTTTTTTGGCGCCTTTTCTCTTTTTTTTATTGCATTTTCACTTTTAAGTTTTTTTTCTTTTGCTTTGTCATCATCGGTGTGTGAGCTACCCTGAAAGTTTCAGCCGGATAGCTAATCAGGAAGTGCTCGAAATTTGAATTGCAAGATTCCAGGATAGACAGAAATACATAGATACAAACACACAATTGAAGTTACATAAAAGCATTTAAAAAATAGATGGTCACATTGTCATCTATGCCTATAAATAGTACCGTGACATACCTATTGATTGACAGACAACGCACAGTCTAAACCGCTGAACCTAGATATTTGTTTGGAGGGAATATTCCTTGAATACCCTAGGATTGCGGGGAGGTGAATTCGAAGCTGCTACAATTTTTAAGTAGTTAATCCGGAAGCTAATCGGGAAGTGCTCGAAATTAGAATTATTTTCTCTGAGATTATTACTAAAGCACGGCCGTGATACATGTAGAAATTCGTACAATGACCCGTCCCTACTTATCTCTGTCGCTCGCACATAAATATGTATTGCTGTCGCGCTCGCACATATCTCGCACATTGCGACATCAATACACATTTACGCGCAAGCAACAGAGATAACTAGGCAGGGGTCATTGTACGAATTTCTTCCTGTATCGCGACCGCGCTTTAGTCACATTTTCAGTGGCAACAAAATGCACGCAATCAAAGGTTTAGCCCCAAGCATTGATACTAAAAACAAGACTTTACAACCATATTAAACGAAAACATTTTTATTTTTCAGACAAGCAGCAACAATGGTACTACATGTACAGCGTGATGACGATACTGTTGCTCGTGAATATTGGAATATTTATTTACATATCAACGATGGTCTGGCGACACTCGTTTAGATCTACTCAGATACAGGCTTTAAAATTTAAGTAAGTTCAATTTACATTACTACATTTTCTTTATGTAAAAACAAATAGTTGCACTAGAAAACGATACTGTTTTGATTGTTGTAGAATAAGACTTTTAATAATTTTCCTCGCAACTATCTATAATATTATGCCTCTGCGTAGAAGAGTATTTATCATCCACAGAGCAGCACATTTTTTCCCATTCTAGTGTTCTGATCCGTAGTTAAAAAAAAGGTTAAAATAGTAGAATAAAAAAATCTACGCTTTGCTGCTAAAATCATATGTATTCGCTTGCTGTCCGACGTTTTTGCAATTGCATTGTCCCTTACTGATAAAATTAAAAGAAAAACAACAGAGTCGTGAAGTGGTCTTAATTATGAACCTTACAATGTTACAGGCTCTCGATGACGATTCGATTAATCGTGCTGATGGGTCTACCATGGATATTTGAAATGATCAGCTCTGCCGCGGAGAGTAACCAAGTTATATGGTCAGTAGTGTTTAATATACTTCCATTTGTCATTTTGGATGTGATTTCTTAACAAATGAGTAAACTATACGAAACAGACTTTATGCAAAAGAGGATTTCGCTCAATACACTTTTCAATAAATTAACCTACTTAATGCTGTAAATGCATTCCACATTTTGGTTTTCATTGAGCATGAGCCAAGTCAAATAAGTGAATTCCTGAGAGATTACGACCAACGTTACCAAAAATACTCAGCCACTTCTTAAATAAATAGTAATAACAATGTCTTTCGCGTCATTTATTAGCCTGTTTTTATTTGCAGGGCAATTGTGGACGTGTTCAACTCTCTGCAGGGGATATTGGTGTTTGTGGTGTTGGTCCTGTTCCGGAAGCGAGTAGTTAAAGTGATGCACAAGCGCGGCCTACTGGACTGCTGCTCCGGCGTGGTGGAGAAGTACCTGGCCGTGGGAGACGACGCCGAAGAGAACGTAGTCCAGCACACCGATGTCCCAATGAACGATGATCATCAAACGAACGGGTTCACTCGCTCATGAAAGAGCTCGCCGATATGTTACTGTCGCCATGTTGGCCCGGCTTAATAATAGGTCCACTTGTTCTCATCCCGCGTTAGAACCGGCAGGGAATTCAGGAAATGGTCAGCAGTGTCAACATCTCCAGCGATCATCAAGCCGCCTGCCAAGTGTGATCTGGTGTGATCTGCCAAGTGCGATCTGATGTTATCTGCCAAGTGTGATCTGGTGCTCATAGTGAAACCACTTTTTATATAGGCTATTATGTCCAGCAGTGGACGTTATGCGGCTGATGTTGATATTTTATGACAAGTCTATTTATCTTAGAGACTAGCTGTACCCGCGGCTTTGCCCGTGTGGTCATTTCATTTAAAAGTATCCCATACGAGTTATTCCAGGACAATAAGTACCTACAATATACTACATTTCTTCAAAATTCGTTTAGCCCTCAAATAGTTTTTTATCGATTGCTCGGCGTCTAATCATCGAATTAAGATACCAAGTACCCTAGTTTTAAGTCAAACCCTAAGCTATCCAACAGTGATAACCGCATTGCAATCGGCCCAGTAGTTTTTACATGATGCGCGAACAAACATACACACAAACAGACACGATATAAAAAAAACTTGTCCAGTAGCTTATTTTAAGTACCCTAGACAATTATTTTTATTATCTTCTTTGTATAGACTTTTACGTTATTATTGCTTTAATAAAAGTATAGATAGTTTGCGTCAATGCCCCTTTCTGATATTTTCATGTGATATATTTTTGAATCAAAAACATAACATTACGATAAACATAAGCGCACTAATTTTTAACAATTTCTGACTAAATTAGTATAATGTGTTCTTCTATAGCACGAACATCCAAGATCCGAGAACAAACACAATTTGTGCTCATCACACAAATGTTTGCGCCGGCTAGAATTCGAAAGTATGAAACTAAGAAAAATAAATAGCTTAAATTAAAAGCTACAAAATACGCCTGCCCTGCCAAAAAATAACTTATGCCAATAAATTATATTCTGTTGGAATGTGCTTATCAAGGCCTTCAATTTGTCACCGATATAGAAAAAATCGCTTTATAAAGTGGTGTCATAATGCCGTTTTTTTTTTGTTTTTTTTTTAATATATGTTTATCGAGGGCAATGTAAGGATTCTAACGATACCCTATACGTCTAAATCTGTTCAGGCATTTAAAAGTTATGGTGGAGTAAAGAAACTCACATTCATATATAAATACAGGCATACATGAATCCTAAAAACATTACACTACTTTTTTTGGCCAGTCGTGTAGTAAGGCCACCTCGCCTTTGTTTAGAGTTGGAACAGGTTTAGTTTTTTACCACCAAGAGTCAATTCAAACCCTGTACGCTGTTTCTGATGCCTCCACCAGTTATAGTAACTATCATTCTTAAGTAGAATAATTTTAAAAAGGGTTTTTTTTACAAAAATCTTGATAATTGTTTACGTGAATTTAAACAGGACTGGAGTAATTGTCTCATATTTTTAATGTTACCAAATTACTGTTTGACCTGTTTTTAATTGTGAATTTTATCAGTTGTTATTTTTATTAAATTGCATATAAAAAAAAAAACATTTATTGTGATAAATTATATAATTTAACATGCCAGCGAATGGCAATAAAATACCATTATTATTTATCTTTTTTTTGTGCAATATATTCATTTTATTTTTGTTTTGTATTCATGATGTAATAAAATTGTGGCAGCAAGAACTAACCATTTTGATTTTCATTATGAAAACTAAAGTGTTTTTTATACATTTTAAAAGACAAAAACGGGAGTTTACCCATGTTTATCAGTAGAATTGTTCCAACTACAGTTTCAACCACATCCATTATAATCTTGAGGAAGACCACCGGATGTGGTTGAAAATATAGTTATAATAATTCAACTGAGATACGTGAGTACCTCCTGTTTTTATCATTTTGATTTACTTATATAAATAATAGCTTTCGCCCGTGACTTCGTCCGCACGGACTGCAATTTATCGCGAAAAAAACCATCCCTACTTATGTTCTTCTAGGATATTGAAAATCAATGCAAAAGTATAGCACCAACGCTCTTGATGCTTTTTTACAGACTTCTTATTATTTCGTTTCCATGGCAACTTCATTCCATTCCTTATTGCGAGTAATTTTCTATATTGTACAGTACCTATTTACAAAGATTCATCAAAATCGGATCAGCCGCTTTGGTGTGAAAGCTCCCCAAAGAAACAAACAGACGGTTCACTTTTATATAATGGTGTGGATAACCCAATAAAATTCAAGGCATATGGATTGGACAACGCTAGAAAACACATATTACGAACATCACTGAGGCAGGGTAAAAGTTCCACTGGGTTCTCAACGGAATCTGCGATGCCACTGTATTAAAAGGCATAATAATAATTTGTTAATCTTTTCCATTACACAATATTTTTAGACTCCGAGGCAAAAAGAGGGGTGCTTAGAGCGATGGTAGCGTCTTACTATTCGATTTCTCCATCAAAAATAAACGCGATCAACACAAGCTAAACTGGTTTAAAGTGGCTGAGTTCAAAACGTTAATTTGGATTTTACTAACATTAACCGCAGTTAATGCTTAAGGTGTGTTTGAAGTCTATGTCTGTCTGTGCCATTATAGCTTCCAAATCAATGAACCGATTTCAATGCGGTTTGTTTGTGTTTGTATTCAATGATAACCACTTGTGCAATAGGTACCTGTGTTGGGGTTGTTCTATATAAAATTACTGTGTTTCGCACATGCAATACTATAAAAATTAAGCAAATTAAATTTGTTTTGGTTATTTTGGGTTTTCCATCATAAGAGATCCAGGTTTTTCCTAAATGGAAAAGCTATAAGTTTATGAAAAACAATTAGGTATTTAAATATAATTACATGAGTCAAAGAGTCAAGCAAATGGCAACTTAATGATCCCACGTTTTCAGCATACAACGCTTAGTCCACTTAGTCATAGCTTCTAAATTATATCAAGAACTAAAAATGTTTAAAAATTAAGGATTCCACACCGGCAAAACAAAGTGAAGTACCCAAGACATGTCGATCAGCCGCCACATCGAGGCAAGATTTCTACCTTGTTAGTCGTGTTAATTTTGACAATTTTTAACGAAAAATCAAAAACAATGTAGGCTTTTGTGATGAATTTGTGTATCAACCACAACTCACGCACACATACGCAGCCGCCATTTGCTTCACTCGTATGTTCGGCGGTGTGGACTCTATCTTTTTTAAACCTTCTTGTCACGAACGATTAAATGTTGTTTTTCCACTTCGAGTTAAGAAAATAGAACTACAAAAGATACTAATTTATTATGTAAATATTTTCGCCATTTTTTCAAGCAGTCTAGTCGCTTATTATATGTTTTGTAGATAATTAAGTAGTATAGAACCCCTTCATATTATTAATTATTAACCCGACAGGTGTTAAACGTACGGACTGTCGTACGCCTAGTTTTATATTATTTCATAAATATTACGCATCTTTAATGTTATTTCTATTAATTTCAATTTTATAAACATTTTTAAGTAAACCTTGCGCGTTAGTGGATGAAGCGGGGGACATCGGTCGGTTTAGTATAATATTCTTAAAATACTACTTAATTATTTTTAAATATTATTGTCTATTTTTGTAGTAGGTATAATTTTATTTGGGACTAGCCGTACCTACGGCTCCGCACGCGTGGTCATTTCTCTAGGTTAAAAGTATTGTGTGCTATTCCAGGTACTAAAATACCATAACACCAACAATTGATGAAAATTTCTTCAGCAGTCAAAATGATTTTTATCGATTGCTCGGCTTCTATTCATCGGATTGAGATACCAATTACACCAGTAAGCTATCCAACAGTGAAAACCACATCGCAATCAGTCCAGTAATTTTTACGTGATGCGCGAACAAACATACAGAGAGACACGATTTTTTTAAATGCTATATTCTTTTTCCGTAGCTTATTCTAAGTAACCTAGATCATATTTTCTTTAATTACCTTCTTTGTATATACTTTTTCGTATTTATTGCTTAATTATAAATATAGATACAAAGATATAATAATATCAAGATTGATAGCAGCCAAAAGGTACAAGTCATTATTTATTACCTACCATTTAAAATAACAACTTGTCAGCTAGCAAGACATAAGTTCGAAAACTAAAACCCGACTACGGTCGGGTAAAAAATAGCATAAGACACTCTTGCGATGAAGAAGAATCATTGATACCTCGCTTGTCAAAATCGGACCAAGATTTTAGTGAACACATAACCCTTTATTCGCCATAGATCGGGTAAAAAAAAGAAGTCTATGACACTCTATCAATGAAGACTAAATCGATTGATACCTGGCTTGTAATAATCTGACCAATAGGGGCGACGCTATATGGTGGAAAATCCACATATGTACATACATACATAAATACATACATACATAGACTGTTAAACTCATTACCCTTCCCTCGCTTTGCTGTAGACGGGTAAAAATATTAGCATTTAACATCACGTGAAAAACAATGAAACACATTAAAAAAATATTGTAATCTAACCTCAACCTAGCTAAATCTAAACCTAGTAGGTATAACAAGCCGCTACCCGTTGGCTGCGTTTCCAAAATGCTGGCAGGCCTGGCAGCACTTCCACATTGTATAGCAATGCTGTCTTTGGGTGAAATAAAGGCCAGCATTTTAGTCACGTGTTGCTTCGAACAGATTCCCCGATAGGCTCCATATATTCTATGAGCTCCTGGTCCCCACAGTCAAAGCGTCTTGACCCCAAAACGCTAAAATAAATACCCTCGATAGCGGGTATGTATTTTAGCGTAATTAGCCTCAACAGGCGCACATAATTACATGTGCGCCTTTTGAGACTAATTAATTAATTATACTTATGTTAAGATAAGTAATATAAGCTAAGATGATGAACTTATGATAATAAGTTGAATATTAAGTATTTAATGAAATAAAAATAGTTAAAAATATATTTTTATTGTATAATTTAAACTGTTTTATTGATATCCTTAGACTGATATTATTACCTACAAGTTTTCCCGCCCGCGACTTCGTACGCGCGGACTATCTGTTTATCACGAAAAAAAGCATCCTAATTTCTTCTAGGATATTTAAAACCAACTAATGCTCTGGATGTTTTTGACAGACTTGTTATTTCGTTTCCATGGCAACCGTTCAATACAGTGAGTAATCAACATATTCCAGTTTTCCCGTAGAAACTAACAATTTTTCCGGGATAAAAAGTATCCTATGTTTTATTCCAGGGTATAAGCTATCTCGATTCTAAATTTGATCAAAATCCGTTCATCCATTATCGCATGAAAGCTCCACAAACAAACAGACAACGTTTTACTTTTATATATTGCTATGGATATGGAAATTATAAGCACATGCATGCATCTGAAGCTTGATCATGACGTAGTGTTGTATGGGCTGACACGTTTTAGATTCCAGGTAGGTTCCTAACCAGTAGGTACCTAAAGAACTTAGCCCGCGCGGCACAAATAGTATTGGTCGTGTTAAAATAAATAAAGCAAGTCGCAGGACATCGTCCAGACGGCGCCCTCGGTATGCGATGTGAGACGGTTAATTTGTTCCTTTTTAAACTCCAACAAGGAGATTCTATATTCAGCGATAACTCTGGCAAATATATTTCGGCTGGCAGTGCCCGCGGCTTTAAATGCGTGGTCTTTTCTCTAGGTTAAAAAGTAACCTAAGAATGTGCTGTTTCAGGACTTAAATAAAATACCAATAGACCACCTAACGTCGTTCTGATATGGAGCGCTCTTAAATATAAAACTCCTTCAGCCGTTAAAAAGATTATTAACATTTACTCCGGTTCTGCTCAGCGGGTTGAGATAAGCAGTAAACCAGATTTTAAGTCAAAATCTAAGCTATCCAACAGTGAAAACCGCAATTCAATCAGTCTAGTAGTCTTACGTGATGCACGCACAAACATCCAGACAGAAAGACAACGTAAAAACGTAATATTCTTGTTTTGCAGCTCATTTGAAGTACTCGAGTTATTTTTTGTTATTACACACTTTTTGATACTTACTGTTTTAAGTATTAGGGTACACATTTATTTTACAAGTAAATATAAAATATAAATATATATTTTTTGTTTATAAGTTCAGGTATGTCCTCGAAATGTTACCAATATTTTTTTATAGCAATCTGATTACAGACTTCGAAGATATGTCACGAAATGTCTCTTCAGCAACACGCATCGATTATTCCTAAACAGCAGTCTCGATCATCGGTGCTGATCGGAGCTTATCGATATTTTATCGAATACGGCAAGTGTGCGTTAGAATTAAAAAAACTGGCCAAACCCTCAGATTCCTTCAGAACAGAAGACAGTAAAACTACTGTCTTGATAATACCTCAGAGCCTATAGACGAATTTGTACAACCAATGTGCGTTGACAGTTGCCAGTGATGAGTTACGGCACTGAAACGTGGTCTCTAACTACTGTCCTGATTCTCAAAGTCACTAAACGAACGAGCTATGACAGACAGTATGTACGCTTGGGACCTACGAGATAAAATCAGGATATCGAAAAATATCCAAAAGAACTAAAGTACAGCTCTCAGAGTTAGCAAATTTGAGTGGCAATGGGCAGGCCACATAGCTTGTAGAACCGTTGGTGTAAACGACCGCAACGGCCAACCTCCGACTGACCCACCCCTCGAGCCCGTGAAAGCGGCCGAGGTCGAGTCGATAATCAAGGGTATCAAGGTGTGGAACGGCCCCTGGTGCTGACGGTGTCAGCAACAGGATGCTCAAGCACCTCTCTGTCCCATTAGTTTATCTCTTAATTAGCATAATCAATGCTGCTATGAGCGATCACTCATTCCCCGACGCCTAGAAGAATGCCGACGTTATCGGAATTCACAAACCAGGCAAGAAATCTACCGTGCCCTCTAGCTACCGCCCAATCAGTCTCCTCAGCTCTCTGGGGAAGATCTACGAGCGAATCATTCTGAATCGACTCAGGTCCATTGCAAACTCCAAAAACCTCATACCATCTTGATCATATCAGTTTTCAAACATAAAAAACTTCATCAATATCGGTCTATTCGTTTAGCTACGATCCTAACCAACCCCCCCCCCTTCCACTCCCCATATGTCTAATACCATCTCGATCACATCAGCTTTCGAACAGAAAAAAACGCATCAAAATCGGTCCATTCGTTTGGGAGCTACGATGCCACAGACAGACACACACACACACACACACACACACACACACACACACACACACACACACACAGTGATACACACCCTAACTTATAACCCTTCTCTTTGTTCGGGGGTTAAAAAGAAACATTAAATTTATATAAATACTTGCTGTGCCCTGCGGTTTCACCCGCATCCCACAAGAATCGAGCTTTTCCGGTTTAAAAAGTAGCCTATGTGTTAATCCAGGGTATAAGCTACCTCCACACCAAATTTCGTCCAAATCTGTTCAGCCGTTTAATTGTGAAGAAGTAACACACATACACACACACACACACACACACACACACACACACACACAGTTCGTATGTATACATACAAACTTTCTCCTTTATAATATTAGTGTGATTAATGATTATTTTTGAAGGTGGTCAGCTCGTAGGTATTCAATAATTTTGTTCGCAGTAGGGTAGTTTGTATGTTTGTAATAATTTTACTTGTATTATCTTCTTTGTACAGACATTTTGTTACTAATTGTTTTATTATAATTATAGATTATTATTACTATTATAGAGCACCATATTTTTCGGACTCCAAACGCCTATCAAACCATATCGCTGATAACGCGGCTGATTTAGTGTGACGTCAGTTTATCGAATACCCACAGCCATCTTTGTTGGGTTACGAGTACGCCTTATTTAAATGACATGGCATCACTCGGACAGAATCACACCAGCAGTTTTCTAAAGGAGTTTAGACAGTAGCTATTTCTGTCGTGAAAGAAGTTAACAAAATCGAAGCTGCAGCAGTGCATTTTGTATTCATAGAAATAAACTATAGGTTCTCAATAAGCATTCATCTAAAATTTACATTAACATTTATAAACATTGAAATTTTAACTGCTCACACACTTCGGCTGTAGTTTATTTCGATTTTTAATTCAAAGTTATTAAAAGTTAATAGCTTTTTATTAAACTTCACTTGTCTATCTATGTATGTATTTTGTCTGTTCTGGAATCTTGCAACTCAAATTTCGAGCACTTCCCGATTAGCTATCTGGCTGAAACTTTCAGGGTAGCTCACAAACCAATGACCAATGACAATGCAATAAAAATAAAGGAATAATAGAAAAATAACTTAAGAACCTAAAAGTTACAAAGCAACAACAAAAAAAGAACCCGTAAAAGCCTCTTTTTTAAATTTATTTTTTAAATTATACTTATTTTGTTATACTAATACTTAAATATTGAACCAAAATTAAGGAAACATTAGCAACGGGATTTTTACTATAATATATCGTAAATATTGCGTCTCTAAAGTTTATTTTAGTGTGGGACCGTCAACCGTCAGTTTGAAAACTTCTAAGCAAGTAAACATTATTTCTAATTGACCAAAGAATGAATGTATGAACCGACTCGCAAAAACTTATCAGATCATGTCGAGATCGAGATCCTTTTGGGTTAACACGACTCATCTCCGCTCGTCTCCTCGCAACAAGCTTTTGTTCATTTCGCTGATATTCTCGAAACGGGAGGTCATATAAAATATCGATTACAAAGTTTTTTTCAATGGTCTTGATACGCGGTTTGCATCCTCATATGTTATTGAAACCACATTTTTAAACTTTAGTTAGGACATACTTTTGTAATAATGTAAATTAATATTTCGCGTTAACCTCGTTGCGAATATGTATATATATATATATTTTTTCTCCTTAAAATAAGAACAGTACATTCACATCTCACGAACATGGTAAAATGAGTTGCGTTAATCGATAGTCGAAGCATAATAAAATCGACTAAAAGAGAATCGATTATGAATTAGTTCAACTGGACGTCACTAGTGAGTGCGCCACTCCAAACGGGAGTCAGCCGGCAAACGGTAAAGATACCAGTTCTGATCACGCTACCACGTAGTTAATATCACTGTGTTTACAATAAATATGAAGGTGAGTTCTATATATCACTCTAAATTAATTAACAATTAATATTTAAAAGCAAGCGTCAATTTAAACGATATTTTTTTATAGGAATCGAGGGTAGATTTCCGGGACGTTATAAGTAAATTGTGTTTTGAAGATGTGTTTTTATTTAGTAATGCAGTTTAGTGTTTCAGAAATATAATACGAATAATTCCAGATAGAACATAATGTTTTAGTAGGCGGTTTGTAGGCCGGGAGGAGGTAACAAGTACTGGTACAACGATTGCATGCAATACGATATTTTAGATAACAATTACAACGACAGGAAACCACTGAGAACATAATTTACAAATGTAACATATTCAAGTTATTCTTTTATGAAACAGTACCGCAGTAGCAGAAAATGACAATACGTAAAAAGAACTGTTACACTGCACTGTTATTCAGGTCAATGTAGGCATTCAATTATTTTGAAAATATCATGTTTCGGCACGATTTTTCGGTGTAGCTCCAACATCATTATCATCATCTTTTTGCTTATATTGCAGTACGTGAAATTTCAAGAATATGCATTTTTTTTGTTCAAGAAATAATGAAAATATGAAGGTGGCACCGACATAATTTCAACTTTCTACTCGCCACTTAATTCTAAAATAGACAATTTCTTATGATTTTCTCCACGTATTTTGCGCAGTTGTGTTTCATGTAGGTACTTACGTAGGTATCTTTGTTGGTCATTCCTACTTAAAATACGCAAGCGTATGTAGCAGCTGAGCTCATAAAAGTCTAAATATAAAAGTATTTAAATTTAAAATGTACTGAACGACGCAGTACCCTAATTTAAATAATAAAGATGCGATTAACAAGAAATCCGTACAAAGAAAAATTGGTTTAGGGGGATTATCTGATTGTCTGTTCGCGTATCACGTACAAACTACGGGACTGATTGCGATGCGGTTTTCAATGTTTCAGCTTAGGTTTTGACTTAAAAACTGGAGTACTTGGTATCTCAATCTGATGAGCAGAAGGCGAGCTATAGATAAAAACTATATGACTGCTAAAATAATTTGTATGAAATGTAGTATTATTGTACTATTTGTATGAAATGTAGTATTATTGTACTATTGACCAGGCGGGCACAGCAAGTATTAAACATTGGGAGTAAATGTTTATCTCCGCTTAACATTTTTACAGAATGTCAACTCAGTGCAGTCTATCTGAGGGCAGTTACCCTAAGATGTTCTTTCCAAGTAAACAATTCTCGTTGCCAAATAAATTTGTCCTAAACTGATAAACATTGAGTAGCAGAAAGTCAATGCATTTTAATTGATACACAATTATCTGAGTACAACAAGAATGAATTATGATCTAGGGTCATTGTAACATAAATATGTAGGTAGATATGTAAGAGTACTATTCAGCATGCGTATTTAGTAACTTATAACCTACAATTTCAATCCAAATTAAGTCGTACATGAGGATTACTTTTGTTTGAATTGGGGTTTTGCAACTTGCCTTGCCCCACTTTCATGCCCCTTTAATCGATAGTTAACTATTTAAAGTTGCCACTTATCGATTAAGAAAGTATATATATTGAATATCTCATTGCAACCGCTAGCTCTAAAAGTTACGTACTTAGTAGACTGGTCCTCCAAGCAGAACTTTTGAAAATGTATATAGTATAATCTTCTTGGTTTCTTGTTTTGATTTATATTTGTATAAATCCTATACATATTGTAATACTGTGCATATGCCTAATCCATACCAATATATAAAAGTGAAACGTCTGTTAGTTTATTTGTTTGGGGAGCTTTCACGCGATAACGGCTGGACGGATTTTCAAGAAATTTAGAATGGAGATAGCTTATACCCTGGAATAAAACATGGGATACTTTTTATCCCGGAAAATTAAAAGTTTCCACGGGAAAACTGGAAAATATTGATTACTCACTGTAAGGAACGGTCGCCATCACAGAATGGTCTGTGGTTGCCATGGAAACAAAATAACAAGTCTGTTAAAAAACATCAAGAGCATTGGTGCTAGCTATACCTACTTTTGCATTGGTTTTTAATATCCTAGAAGAAAATAGGATGCTTTTTTCACGATAAACAGTAGTCCGCGCGTACGAAGTCACGGGCGGGAAAATTAGTAATTATAATAAATTTGAGTTATATAACTGTTATGGTATAATTCTGACAATATGCATTCGAGATCATAACACGATCAATTAATCGATCAAATGATGTATTATCAAATATATATAAAATATACGACGTTATAACAATATTATTTAATGCATTGATACATAACATGCAGATATTCGTAATATGACCTACAACTATTAATAATGCTCAATGCCTAGTTGACTATACGACACATAGATTACAACCATTTTAGTGCAAATCAGTTACATCTGTTACATAGTTGTACAATATAATATAATAAAAACCCTCTAAAGTTAGGGTTTTGTCTGTACATGTAAGATAACTTTCAAAAATCATATTTCTTTTGGAGTAGCCCAATATGTAATAGCCGATTAAACAACGGGAATGAGAGCTGTGACGAGAGTATGATTTGGCAACCCTAGAATAGAATACATAGATTATTTTCGGCCTTCAACTAGTAAAATAATATTCTGGTCCGAGGAATATTGCAAAATATATATCTTATTTTCTTCCTGTGCCAGGCAACAATACTACTATTATAAATAATGATCATTTTAATTATTTATTCATTTAAACGCTAAACTTTAAATCCTTATTTTATACCAATACCCTTAGAAATTCACAGTTTGACGAGTGCTTTGTAAGAGAGGCGGGAGCATTCCATGATAACGCTATCTCAAACCCTTCCGTTGCGACCGAGTACCCATTAGTTTAATAATACCATGTTAGTACAAATATAGAATTCAATAAGTTCAATAAAAAACGATTCAAAAAATAGCTTTTATGCAGTAGCCATGTCAGGGTTAAAGAACGGGCTATCACAATTAAATGCGTATTCAACATTTCGTGTCTGTGCTGTTAACCGTTGAGGAGTTCCCTAGTCGGGACCCACAACCCTGAGTGCAGCATCCATGTCATGGTAAAACTTAAAACCGGCTATCATAATAACACGAGTACCTACACAAAATTTCGTGTCTGTGATGTTGACTGTTGAAAAGTACCTTTACCCGGAGCTAATCCTGGATGTCGATTCAGGTCATGCTAACCATAAAAATGCATTGTCATTGGAGCTGAACCAACATGTAAAAATTCAATTCTGTAGGTTAAGAGGAAGTGGTTCTAATTCAGCTTGCAAGATTTGACCTAAACAAACATACACACAATGCAAGTTAAATAAAAGCTATAAAAAATACTTGAACGATTCTTGAATAATAACAAAAATGTTTTAATATATCTACCTTGTTAGAGCCTAGATCTAGAAGAAGAAACCAAGGACATAGTATCCGAGGCCAAAGTACATGATCTAGAAACAACACTTCGGCATTTCTTAACGACATTTTACATTTTTCATTGCCTACACTTAATAGATCTGTATCAATACTATTCAACAAGACAATTAGAAAAAAGCGTGTTTGCTAGTTTTCTCTTATTTGTCCGAGTGACGAGATGAGCAGGTCGTTCGCCTATTGGTAAGTTTCACGCCTGACCATAATGGTGGCCATAGACTACACGGTTTACCGGACAGGTTTACCTGAGCAGGAAAACCTGTCAGATATATCGAAGCTCCTTATGGAACTCACGTAACGAGAAACCTGTAAAATAGTCTCAGTTTTAACCATGGCATCGCGGCACAGCACAACGTGATATGAGAACTCTTTGGCAACTTTCTCCGTTTGTCTACCTTTTGTTTACAACGACGACAACGCGTTTGCTTTGGCAGGTCTCTTTCTCTTTATTAATAGCCGAAAATGTCAAGGAAAAGCACGAGAAGTGTTATAACAAAGAAAACAATACAGTCACATCAATTTATTAAAGTCTTTTTTTTAAATTATCTACGAATAAATGAATCTATATGTTTACGCTCTGGTTTACCTGTACAGGCGAACGTATCGCCAGGCAAAAAATATAAATTTTCAATTGTAGATATCCAGGCTACATGTACAGGTGTTTCGATTTACACGCAACGCTATACCTGACAGGTTTACCTGAACTGATTACCTGTACAGGTAAACCGGAACGTGTATGTGATTAAACTGTTCAAGGGAGCTTCGATATATCTGTAAATCAAACCTGCTCAGGTAAACGTGTCAGGTATACCGATGCGTGTATAGCCAACATTATTTGGTTGCAATATCGAGCGTGTCACTGCATTGCGCTCGTCGCTCTGAGACATCGGTTTTAAAGTCTCATTGTCCAGTAATTTCGCTGGAAACATTACCCTTCAAACCGAAACACAGACACACACACAGGTGAGGCGGACTCTTGTGTAAGAGGCCTACCACATTATTTATGCTGTGCTACCACTATCTTAAAATATATTTTCGATTCATATTATATTAGTTTTTTATCATTAATTTAAGGACCTAAGTTGTGTATCAGATAAATATTTTTCTTTCTGTTCAATATTACGAGCTTGCACTTTATTTTGTTTTCTACCAAAGGTTTATTTTATTTATTTACTAGCTGTGGTTAAAAGTACCCTATGTTTATTCCAGGACCTAAAATACCAATATTCCAAATTAGATCAAATTCCATCACCCGCCTAAAATATTGTCGGTTTGTACTCATCGGATTGACATATGAGCATGGCGGTCGCACTCCGCAACAAGTACAAATATTATAAAACTAAACTTCGGGGCCGTAATATTGGGGTTCATTCAGTAGTGTCAAGCGTGCGCTCGATGAGTCGCGCGCCGTGTGCTTAACGATAAAGTACCTACTTACGTAAACTTACGTAAAGTTTTGTCAAATTTTATTATAATTATGAATACCAAGGAGAAACCTAGAAGGTACTGCATAGCATTCGGTCTGACAAATCTCGTAAAATATCTACACACCGACATTTTATTACGTAGGTAGCCAT
Source organism: Alsophila aescularia (assembly GCA_946251855.1). NCBI lineage: Eukaryota > Metazoa > Arthropoda > Insecta > Lepidoptera > Geometridae > Alsophila > Alsophila aescularia. The sequence goes on along the minus strand of OX276373.1, from coordinate 22,821,773 downwards.
TTCTTTTTCATTCATTATTAAGCATCGAAGTCAGACAGGCACCTTTTATTCATGAAAGTGTAACCTATTATGATATAATCAAATAATGAGGTACTATGTTTATTCTGATAAGAATGTATTATATGTAGTTCATAGAACTATCAACATTTATATCAAGCAGTAATAAAATAATACATTTTTACATAATTGTTTATTCGGTTACAATATCTAAGTCATAGATAGATAGATAGATAGATAGATAACTCTTTATTGTACACCACATAGAACAAAAATACAATAATAACTAAAACATTTATACAAAATATATGGAACAATGGGCGGTCTTATCGCTAAAAAGCGATCTCTTCCAGACAACCTTTGGATGGAAAGGAATTAATATACGGCAAAGACGGTGGTGCATTATAATATAACAAATATATAATAAAAAATGAATACAATGAATAAACATATATACACATATATTCCAATATACCTACACTTAAATATGTAAATATATACATTATAATAAATTACATTTACTACATATACATTTACAAAATATATACAAACATACTAAAAATAATATACAGTGAACCCACAACAGAATAACAACAAAATAGCAAGAAGTGATATTAATTAGAGAGATAAAACTTATTTACTTGAAGTTTAAAAACAGGGAGTGACTGGGCTCGCCTTATAGTAACTGGCAGAGCGTTCCATAGGCGAACTGCTTGGATGGTAAATGAACTGCCATAAAAAGAGCTTCTATGTAGAGGGATCATCAAAGCTAAATTTTCTGATGACCTGAGTGACAACTTGTTAGAATCAGACAGGAAATTAAAACGTTCCATAAGATATCGCGGGGAGGAGGGATTAAACAAAACTGTATAAAGAATAGAGAGTATATGAGCATTCCGGCGGAGGCGTATTGGAAGCCACTTGAGCTTAGTGCGAAATTCAGAGACATGATCATATTTGCGCAAACCAAATACAAATCGAATGCAGAAGTTTTGAAGACGCTCAAGTTTGTTTAGCTGGTCCTCAGTAAGATCTAGATAGCAGGCATCGGCATATTCTAAGATTGGGAGCAGAAGTGACTGCGCAAGAGCAATTTTAGTGGCAGTGGGCAAAAAAATTCGGAGTCTTCTGAGGGAACCTGCAGAAGCAAATAGCTTTCGACTGACGGTTTCCATCTGAGGAATCCAAGTAAGGCTCTGGTCTATAATTAGACCTAAATTTTTGATACTCTGACTATATGGAATAGTGGACCCTCCAAACACAACTTTGGGTAGAACTGACCAATCAACTTTTGATATCATTCTGGAGCTGCCAAGAATTATGTGTTACCTGTGTTTTAGTAGGATTTATTTTTAGCTCATAAGCTTTACTCCAGTCAGAAATATGGCGTAAATTGGAATTAAATATGACTCACAGAATAATTACTAGTACAAAAAACTAGTCATATCTTGATACAACCCTACCGAGCGTAAAAGTGATAAAGCGATTCTGAAACGATTAGAGCAATGGAAGCTCTCGCGCGTTGTGATACGGTACATTCTAGCCTGCACGCAATGGGTGAGCGCCTTCTAGGTAAATATAATTGAAAGCTCGCAGCGCTGTGCGAGTTATATTGCACTTTATTGCGTTATAGCGAGAGTTGCTATGTATTTAAATGACTTTACTCAGTTATCCTTCTGTACTTGTACTATTATTTATTCTGTGATATGAGGTACATCAGATTATGTCATACTTTAAGTCAAATCCTAAGCTATTCAACAGTGAAAACTGCATTTCAATCGGTCCAGTAGCTTTTACGTGATGCGCGAACTTACATCCAGACTGACACCATTTATTTGTTATATTGTATTTTGTACTCATGTTATAATTCTTGTTCAGTAGCTTATTTTCCCTAAGTCCCCTAGTTATTTTTTAAATTTATTTTCGTTGTACAGACTTCTTGTTCCTTTATGTATTGTTGTAACTAAAACATGCAAGTAATTAGAAAGATAGTAGCTTGACAGGAGCTTTATTTTTAACCGACTCCAAAAAATGAGGAGGTTCTCAATTCGACCCGTATGTTTGTTACCTCAGAACTCCGTGATTTGTGAGCCGATTTCTTCTTTTTTTTTTCTTGGTTATGCTTTCAGATTGGTCCCATAGAAATTTTATCAAAATAGGTTCAGTAGTTTTTAACCAGTTCCAATAATAATACAAATTTGGTTCGAGCGTTCGCGAAATACGAGCGTTTGAAGTCGGTTGTTCACGTTTTTGTCAAAAAATAATTATTGATTAAGATTTACAAAAGCTATGTGGGTAGCTTGCAAAATGAAATAACTAAATTAATAATTGTCTTTTCTAGGATAAAGGTACTCACAATGGAAATGTACAATACTTTTTATTATATATACAATACTACACTAATATATAAAAGTGAAACGTTGTATGTTTTTTTTATTTGTTTGGGGCGTCTTCAGGCCAAAACGGCGGGACAGATTTTGATGAAAATTATACAACAAAGATCAACATAGGGTATTTTTTATCCCAGAAAAGGGATATTGCTACGGGAAATCTGGAAAATGACAATTACTCGCTTTCACACCAAAACAGCTACGATGAAGTTTTAAATAGGTAGGTACTGTACAATACAGAGATCTACATAAGATACATTTATTCCGGAAAATTTAAAGTTCATACGGGAAATCGGGAAAGTTTTGGAAGATTGGTTGTGCTCGCTAACACATCAAAACATATTGGAGTAACATATAGGATACCTTTTATCATTGAATACGCTGGCAAAGCCGCGGGGTACAACCAGGGTATAATAAAGATAATTTGAAACTAAACTGAATATTACGATGAATACCTATCTACTCGTACTTCTAATAATACTCCATGGACAATAGCACTTCCATCTGAGCTGATACTTCGCAATTAGTTCTCGTTCTGATAGGTAATGCGGTCTATAACTTGATATTTAAGTTTGTATGTACCTTCGTAAAACAATATCCGATAAGAGTAAAATGCGTGTTTTGTATTTGATATCTAATATTGCGTGTGGCGTGTGACATACACTGACCGTCAAAGCTTAGTTCCACACTTTTAAAATTTCAATTTTTCCTAAACGATAGAAATCAGAGTTTTGAAATAAAAAAAGTTTTATAGCACATTTCATCAACTTTCTTTGAAAGTATAGTTTATAATACATTAGTAACGTTTTTAACTTAAAAAGAGATAAATCCCAAAAAATAGGCGTCTGTCTGTTCGCGCATCACGTAAACTACCTACTGGCAGATTACGATGCGATTTTCAATGTTGAATAGCTTAGGTTTTGACTAAAAATTGGTGTACTTGGTATCTCAATCAGATAAGTAGAAGCCAAGCAATTTAGTAAAAATACTATTAATTTTAAAAGTATGGTAGGTACTATGTTTTGAAGGCCAGTGTGTTATTATCTCATCAGTTCACGACACATACTAATTAGTACATTATATTACTCTGTTATCATTATTAAAGTTGTAATGTTCTCTCTTTAATTTCAACAATTTTAAGCTAATTTTGCAAGATAAGATTTAAAATCGGCAAACTTCTTTTATATCTCGCCACTGATTGAGTTGTATTGTTTTAAATAAAAAAAACTCGCGAATGCGGCCACCCATCGAATAAATCCAGATATCGAGCGATTCTGGTTTTCACGATGGTTTGTGGAGTACCTTCTAGGCTTGTATCGCCTTTTAGCTTTTTTTTTTATAACATTGTTTTTTTATTTCAAATACAGAGCAATTATTTTTAAGCAAAAGCTAAGTACAATTGTTATACTCCCTTATGGTGCTACGTTTCACTGTTATACTCCCATAAGGTGCTACGTTTCACTGTTATACTCCCTTTAAGGTGCTACGTTTCACTTGAGGCGCGAAATTCAAATTTATTGGTGTTTTTTATCACATGTTTTAATGGATAGTATCACATAAATATCATTAGTTTTGCTACGAATATCCGTCAATGATTTTTATAGTTACCGGATATTCGTAGCTACACTAATGATATTTATGTGATACTGTCCATTAAAACATGTGTATTATGTCTCCTAGTTTACGCAAAATCAACTTGCGCTATCTGAAGAAATGTTGAAGAGCTGTGACGACAAAAAAACACCAAAAATATTGAATTTCGCGCCACAAGCGAAACGGTCCACCTTAACTATTCGCCTTCCTATATAATCATCTTTAACACTTAATGGTTACTTGCTGTGCTGAATACTCCGACCAAAACTATTTAAAATATTATCTCAAGTCAAAAGATATGTAAAAAAAAAAAAAATACCATAAAGAAAATATTAACATATTTTCGGTTAACAGTGTTAACAACCCATTAAATCGGGTATAAATATAGGTATTCCAATCAATATTAAATAATTATCTAGAAAATATCATTGACGAGGATAAAAACAATTGGTTTTCTTGGAAAATTGTTCTAGATCATTGATGACGTGCGGTTTTTGGAAACAAATCAACTGAATTAGTGGTAAATTGTTTAATGGTCAATATTTGGTAAGCGGTATTTGAGAAACTATGATGATGGATGACTGTTTATTATGTTCCTAGATGTTTGGCCCCGGGGTTTAACCGCAGATTATATATTCCTTTACATGCGGGATTGAGACGATTTCCGAAGATAAAATGTTTAAAAAGGACCCTCTTGTTATAAAAAAAATGTTTTCTGTCAAACTTGAGTGAAATGGGTAATAGTACAAGTAAAAACCTAAAGGGGACCTTACATTTTAAGCCTGTATAGCTGTATATTATAATTGTAGAAAGATTTATTTATGGCAACTTCTCAGACCTTTACCGTCAGTTGATCATGACTTCATTTCCTTTGTAATGTGGGTAGCCGTATAAATAAAATTCGCGACGACCTTAACCTTAAAGATGTAATTTCATTAGCCCCCTTACATATCATCGGCCGATAATTGATTGAACCGACCTAGTTCAGTAATCAAGACACTAACAATATTTCCGACATGGTGTAGACTGATTCACCTTTGTAGATTTAATCTCATATTTATTAACCCCCGCACGCGAAAAGAGAGGGGTGTTGTAAGTTTAGTGTGTGTATGTCTGTCTGTGGCATCGTAGCACCCAATGAATGGACCGATTTTTTATGCGTTTTTTCTGTTTGAGAGCTGATGTGATCGAGATGGTTCTTAGCTATAATATGGAGTCGAGTTCGTAGCTCCCAAACGAATGGACTGATTTTGATGCAGTTTTTTTCCTGTTTGAAAGTTGATGTGATCGAGTTGGTTGTTAGCTATAACAAAGGGGGGTCGAGTTCGTAGCTCGAAATGGAAAAAAAAACTAAATCCGAGCGAGGAAATCCGTAGAAGAACCAATGTTACCGAATAGCTCTCAGAGTTTGCAAGTTGAAGTGGCAATGGGCAGGCCATATATAGTTCGCAGAACCGACAACCGCTGGGGAATAAAGGTTCTCGAATGGCGACCACGAACAAGTAAGCTAAGTGTAGGGAGACTCCCCACACGATGGACCGACTATATTGTAGCCATCGCAGGAAGTCAGTGGAGGGAGGTGGTACAAGATCGCTCGTCGTGGCGCTCTTTGGGGGAGGCCTATGTTCAGCAGTGGACTTCTAAAGGCTGACTGATTATCATCATCAGATGATGATGAAACGAATGGAACGATTATAATGCGGTTGTTCCTGTTTGGAAGTTGATGTGATAGAGATGGTTTTTAGCTATAATGGGCAGGCCATTTTTTTATATTTGTGTTTGTTTTCATAAAACTTTAGTCTACGACAGTAATTAAGTATTCTTTTGTTATATAGCTGTTTGAAAAAAATATGCAATTGAATGTTTTTTAACTTTGTTTGCAGGAGTTAATATTGTTAGTAATTATAATCAGTGGCAGTGCCCACGCGGCAGAGAAACAGCAATGTTGTCGCAACGGCAAGATCATGATAGGCCGGGGGAACTGCGGCGGCGAGTCCGTCATCAGGATGAACTGCACGGCCGGCCGCATGCTGCTTAGAGATATCGTCCTCGACGGAGACAAGGTCTCCACGCTGGACTCGCCGGGATTCACTTTCGTCGAAGACGTCTCCCAGTAAGTGTTGATTATGGTTAACTGATAATACGTCATAAAATGTTATAGTAATTAGGTACAGTACAAGTAAGTTACTGACTGGCTGGGCTTTAGCTGTTAGCAACAAAACGATCACCGATCTTAAGAATAAATTTATTTCACATTAAGAAACCTTACGTTTAAAAATTCTAATAAGCACTCACAAAAAAACATTAAAAATAACCAAACAAATTCATAATCAGAATGTGCTATATTTTATGATAATTTAAAAAAAGCCCTCGTGTACTTAAAAAAAGTTACATAATAATTAGATTAAAAGCTAAAAAAACACGCCTGCCCTGCCTAAAAATAACTTTTGCCAATATATTATATTCTGTTGGAATGTGCTCATCAAGGCCTTCAATTTGATACCATATTATAAAATGCAAGGAATTTTTTTCGCATTTGAATATGGAGCCATACTACCGCCATATTGCTTTAAGAAGAGCCTATCGGGAGGCTGTAAGGATTCTAACGACACGTCTAAATCTGTTAAGGCGTTTAAAAGTTATGGTGGAATAAAGAAACTCACATACATACAAATATGCATGCAAACATACATACAAATATGCATGCAAACATACATACAAACATACATACATACATGAATCCTAAAAATATTACACTCCTTTTTTTGGGCAGGCGTGTAACAAGAATATAACGATTGTAAAAATCATGTCTCTGTCTGTTCACGCATCACGTAAAAACTACTGGACCGATTGCGATGCGGTTTTCACTGTTGTATGGCTTAGGTTTAGACTTAAAATCTGATGTACTTTGTATCTCAATCCGATAGGTATAAGCTGAGAAATCGATAAAAACTATTTGACGGCTGAACAAAATTTGGTATCATTGTACTTAATTAATATATGTACTTTTGGTCCTGGAATAACTTATAAGATATTCTAACTCAGAAAAATATCCAAGCAAGCAAAGCCACGGGCACATGCCGGCACAGATAGTGTAAAATAAACACTAAACTTGATATATAAGAGAGCAAAAGTTATTTTGATACATTTTACATTTCCCTTTCATTTACAAACTTCGAGTTGCAATAAGCCTCGTCATATTTTAGAAAAGACAATTCTGCTGCTAAATCTACATTCAAACTAACACGGAAAATTTGTTTGAATATCAATTGGTCACGATGAACCGACGACATTGTAGCCATCGCAGGAAGTCGGTGGATGGAGGTGGCACAGGATCGCTCGTCATGGCGCACTTTGGGGGAGGCCTATGTTCAGCAGTGGACTTCTAAAGGCTGACATGATGATGATGATGATCAATTTTTATATTTTCAGGTATTGTATCGGAAGAATGTATCGCAACGAGAGTCAAAGGGACCTTGGAGATATCCCGATAGCCTTGGTCTGCTTCGAGGAAATGTCCAGGACAAACGATATTGAGACCAGTGGTATTCTGACGCTAATATCAGTCTTCTTCCTGGCTGCCACCTTGGCGGTTTACACATTTTTACCCCAAATGAGGTAAGTTTGTATGTATTCTCAGAAACTGTACAACGTATGTTTTCAGTGACTGAATAGCTGAGTTAGGTTAAAGTTTGTTCTCTGACGACGTTTATTTATGTAGGTATGAAAGATTCATCAAGTTACGTCTTAAAACATTGATATAGGATACTATTACTTACATAATGTATATATATCTTCATTTCTTTATGAATTCACGAGATTCCACTAATACCGTTCGTGTTGAAGCAAAATTATCAAAAATAACAGTTCATAACGCTAAATATGTTTCGGTAACTGTTAGTTTTTGACATGAACTTTAGTTTCTTTTCCAATGTCATAAAAATAATTTTACTAATATATTAGCGGTGATTTTTTTGATTTTTAGTCATTTGAGTGTGGCTTTTTGACTAACTATTTTAAGACTTCTAAGTTAAATAATATTTTTCTTTAAATTTTTGATCATTCTTTCCCTGGACTCTTCATATAACTTGTTGTTTATCTTTCAGGGATCTCCAAGGCCTGTGCTATATGTGCATGTGTATCAGCATGGCGTTAGGGTTTCTGTCATTAGGCGTGCTGCAGTTGAGCCCGGGCTTTAGAGGCGAAGTATGCACAATTACAGGTAACTGATATATTTTCACCCACTATACTTAACTATACTACTTGTACTTACTTTTATTCTGTACTATTATTTATTCTGTGTCAATACTCGGAAGAAATTGTAATTATTTTATATATACTTTTTACCCGACTGAGTGGAAAGTATTGTGTTTATCAGCCTATGTTTATATGAATGTATGTATGTATGTATGTATGTCTGTTCCTTTGTGGCACTATATAGACCAAACGCGTGGAGCGATTTTGATGATTCTTAAGTCAATTGATTTGTCTTAATTTTGCAAGTGCTACTAAAGACATGACAGAAAGACATGACAGTAATCAATATTCAATATGGCGACAACCAGACGGCATATTGTAAAAAAATGAAAGTCGACGAACTATGTTATGTGGAGTATCATTGAATAGGTAATTGAAAATGATCTTTAGGTTTCTCGTATCATTTTTCATTTCGAATGACCACTTAGGATCCATAACGATTTAAAAATGGTTAGCAATTCTCAGTCGAGTTTTTCTATGTGCGTAAATTTTCTTGTTTATTGTTTAGGTTTCCTCGTCTATTCCTGGATGATGGCCACTTTCTTCTGGATGAACGTTATTTGTATAAATATGTACCGATCTGTTCTGTAAGTATTAATAATGTATCTTTCTTTTCTGTTATATTACTATTACTATACTATTACCAGCTGCGCCCGGGTGCTTTGCCCGCGTAGATATTTTTCCATTTTTAATTAATAAAGACAATCTAATAACTTTTACACTTGAAAAAGTAAAATAACGGGTGGGGTAGCACCGCTTTAATTTAAGAGCTTGAAACACTGTTAAAGTCTCTGAGTCTTGCGTCCAGACACTACAATGTGTCCGGAAATTACTCGTACTATTACAGACTTTCCCATTTTAAAAATTTTTAGGATTATACGTTTTTTTTTTATTGATAATAGTGTCATCGTGGCAATGTCAATATTGTTTCAGGGACTCAAGTTACATAAAGAAGACGGAGAGGAAGCAGTATTTCTGGTACAGCTGTTATGCTTGGGGCAGTACGCTCCTGTTCTTGATAGTCGCTCTCATTGCAAACTTCGTCAAAGGAGATCATTACAAACCTGGATTCGGAGACAACAGCTGCTGGTTTAACGGTTTGTACCTTCTTTTCTATGAAACTGATTGAGCAGTGTCCCCTCTTCCAATCATTTTGTTATGTGTACATCTTCTATACCTACTTAGAATAAAGTAGTAAGTACCAAAAGATCTATACAAAGAAGATATTTAAAAAGAAATGGTCTAGGGGTACTTAAAATAAGCTACTGAACAAGTTTTTTTTTTAAATATTGTCTGTCTGTTTGTCTGTATGTTTGTTCGCGCATCATGTAAAAACTACTGGACCGATTGCGATGCGGATTTCACTGTTGGATAGCTTAGGGTTTTACTTAAAAACTGGTGTACTTGGTATCTCAATGAGTAGAATTCGAACAATCTATAAAAAAAACATTTGACGGCTGAACGAAGTTTGATGATTTTGGTACTTTTGATTCTGGAATATCACTGGATCCTTATATCTCAGAAAAAACACAAGGCGGGCAAAGCCGCGGGCACAGCTAGTTTGATTATATGTGTTTTGTTTTGTTGCAGGAAGGGCCGAGACATGGATTTTCTTTTACGGTCCCATCGCTATACTCATCTCGGCAAATGTTGTCTTATTTATGCTGTCCTCATACAACCTCTGGAGGCAAACAAGAAAATATGAAGTCAATAATTTAAATAATCTCAAGCACAAGTAAGTTTATTTTTTAGAAACCAGGGATGCATTCCCAACTTTTACACTCATTTCATCTTTGGCTCAAATTTTTAGAAACCAGGGATACATTCCCATCTTTTACACTTATTTAATCTTTGGCTTATATTTTTAGAAACCAGGGACCCATTCCCAACTTTTACGCTTATTTCATCTTTGGCTCAAATTTTTAGAAAACAGGTATACATTCCCATCTTTTACACTTATTTCATCTTTGGCTCAAATTTTTAGAAATCAGGGATACATTCCCATCTTTTACACTTATTTCATCTTTGGCTCAAACTTGGCTAACCGTTATGGCGCTTGACATTTAAACATAAATAACCTGTATTTTCTCTATGAGTGTATTTGTAAATTCTTTTGACAAACATAAAAATTCTTAAACCGTATGTGGTATGTTGATAAGCGGTCAATAGCTTGCCCTGTAGATAAAGTGGTACAGATGCTGTATGATGTCGAGGGTGTCAAATATTGACGGGTATTGAATTGTATGGTCAAGTTGTACTAAAGCGATCATCGTCTATGCATTTCAGATTCCTCTTATCTCTGAAGTTATTCCTCGTGATGGGTATTTCTTGGATATTTGAAATAGCAAGCTTTGCACACGGCGAATCGCACATTGTTTGGTAAGTTCATTATCATACATTTTTACTAAGAGCCGCTTTGAGCCAAACGTGTATCTTTTAATAAGCATTTATTTTACTGGGGTGCGTTGGTACGTTGGTACATAAACTTCCGCAATTTTAAAAGCTTTTATTTAACTTCACTTGTATGTATGTCCTGGAATTTTGCAATCAATATTTCACCCACTTCCAATGAAGCTATTGGGCTGAAATATGGCACACTCGTTTAGTTCTCGTGACAATGCACGATTATTTAAATGCCGCCATTTTAAATCCAATATGGCGGACGTTACAAAATGGCGATATATCATTTCCACAGCAACTCCTATGAGATGGGTATCAAATGAAAGGGCTTGATAAGCGAAACACAATAAGTAAAGTTACGTTATTCTAAACCCAATGAAAGGGATAAGCGAAACACAATAAGTAAAGTGACGCCATTCTAAATCCAATATGGCAGACGTCACAAAATGCCGATTTATAATTTCCATAGTAGCCCCTGTGATATGGGTAAAAAATAAAAGAGCTTTATGATCAAAACACAATAAGTAAAGTGACGTCATTCTAAATCCAACATAACTAAAGCAAAAATATTTTTTAATGTTTTCTTTATGATACTTTATCCGGATTTCCTGGACATAAATAAAACAAAAAGTGTTGGAAGGGGTTGGAGGTGGTAGCCAACGTTTGGACAGTTATGGGTTCGAAAATTACTGGTTGTAGTGTAGGTCTTTAGGGTCGTTATGGTGTTTAATTTTTTTTTTTTAAATTCCAGGAAAATAATGGACACATTCAACTGCTTGCAAGGAGTCGTGATATTCATTCTGCTGGTCGTACTAAGAAGAAGGGCAATTAAAGGGCTGGCTCAAGAGAACTGCTGTTTGCCAATCATGCGCCCTCTGGCGGAAAAACTCAGCCCTCACGACGATTCGGATGATCAGCATATCTTAGCAGACGATACCACCGAGGTCAGGCTGAACTGATAAGGTTTTATGTCATCAATTGTGTGTACACTGTAGGTACCTACAGATCGCCGGAGACAAGACTGCACAAACATGTCATTTCCATTTTAAAGTTCGATTTATCTAAATTATGGTAAACGTAGTGAAGAAGTTAGAGAATTTGGTGGATTATATTATAAAAACGTCTGCGGATAGGTACTTTTCCAATTCAGGGCAATCGTCTCGTTCGTTCTTGTTTGGAAAATGTTAAAGACCGGCAAGGTCAGTACTTTTTTAGTTTGTAAGTTCTCAGATATTTCGATGTTATTATATTGATTGTATGTAACGAGGTCCAAAGTTCTAGATATTTATTTCTAGAGCACGTTAGAACCCTTTACAGATTATGCCAAATAAATGAATCTCTAGGTATACAATGTTTCTATCTTTAATAAAAGGTTATTATAAATTGCTTGAGCTCAATATAGAAAGACAAGTACGTAGGTAATAACTGCATATCATTTAGGTACGTCCAGTCAAATGCAATGATAACGAGAATTCGAGTTTATGAAGGGACAACCAGTGTAACTAAAAACTAATATAGGTACTCAGTATGTGTGTCGTTTTTATTGTAGTTCGTGCGTGATGGCTTTTGTACCATTATCAGAAATATTAAGTTAATAATACGTATTGCGTTTGAAACGAGATTCGCAGCTTCAATCAAATTTGAGCTTTTTGTACCTAATTGTATAGTACTGTTAAGTACTGGAACAGGAATAAGTAAGGTATTACTTACTCCTAATGTACTGGCCAACCCAACAAACCTGGTTACAGTATGAACAGTTCTTTTGAGCTACATTTTGGAGCCACTTCTGTTTGTTAGAAAATTGGTAGGTTAAATATACATAGAATAAATAATTAATTATAAGTTAATAGTTAAGTAATGTATACATAATGGGCTTCCCTGACAGCGCTAGCTGCCAGTACAAAAGCGGACACATTATTTAGAAGTACTTTTTTCAATTTAATTTACATAAAATTGCTGAACATGTTTCGATTTATGTGAAGATGTCTCGGAAAGCTGGGAGAGTGTTAACCGATTTCAAGAATGTAGTTCGTTTTTTTGTGTGTATGTCATACGTTTGGGATTTCCAAACCTGATTGGATGTTTTACTTTTTTGTTTGAAAATGTAAGGCTCCAGAGTCGTCCCATATAATGATTTTTCATGAAAATTTATTGCTTTTTTGTTATTAAATATATTTGATGTCTGTTTTATGGTAAACATATATATTATTATATCTATATATAAAAATAGTAAAAATGTCTATTGTCGTGCCATTTGTATATTTGAACTCAATGATGCCAAATTGTTTTTTGTGTTGTTAGATTTACATATCTAATTGTAAATAGAGATGAATTAAGGATCTAAACATGTACTAAATTAATTGCATGATTAAATAAAATTATTTTCCTGATTACTGTTTTTATTTTTTCGGTAATTAGGATACATATTTTCACACTTCTTTTTCGGATAAAATTCGGATTTGGTAGCTACCTACTACTTACATAGGTAGGGGTAGGAAATAAACCGTCTAGAATCATGTTGCCACGCAAGAACTTCGTGGAATAAAAAGAAAAAAGGCTTAGCAGATGGTAAACCGGTCTTTAAGTCGACCTGCGCCGCGCCCCAAAGCCCTAAAGGAGCTATTTATACGCATTGCATATTTTTTGCTCAAGACCTGAAGTTGCCGACTTTCAAAGCATTCCGATTATGGAAAGTGTAATTAGATATAAATTAATTGGTGCGAAAGTCAAGAGATTCGTTCAAAGGTAACTTGATTCGTGCCTCAATGATGGTAATGCAAAATACAAAAAACAGTTGATTTGTTACATAGTAACGGAAGTAAATTAATCTATATAACATTTATTTATATTTATAATTGTGGTGTTCATCTTATGAATGTTTGAAGCATCACGCGACATAACTATAGAGATAGAGATGAGATGGATTATTTGTCAAATTAACCATGACTGGAATCGTTGATGATAAAAAAAACGTAATAGTTCCGATGAAGATGACGACAACTTAGGAAACACTTTTCCGCCGAACTTACTTTTTAATCAACATCAATAAAATAATTATTTATATAGGCATCATTGTGGTGTTCGTCATAACAATGTTTGAGGTAATAGAGATAGAGATGAGATGGATCATTTGTCAAATTAACAATGATAGGAATTGTTGATGATAAAAAAACGTAATAGTTCCGATGAAGATGATGACAACTTAGTACGACAACTTAGGAAACACCTTTCCGCCGAACTTACTTTTTAATCAACATCAATAAAATAATTATTTATATAGACATCATTGTGGTGTTCGTCATAAAAATGTTTGAGGTAATAGAGATAGAGATGAGATGGATCATTTGTCAAATTAGCCATGATAGGAATCCTTCATGATAAAAAAAAGGTAAAAGTTCCGTTGAAGATGACTACAACTTAGTACGACAACTTAGGAAACACCTTTCCGCCGAACTTACTTTTTAATCAACATCAATAAAATAATTATTTACATAGGCATCATTGTGGTGTTCGTTATGGATTATTTGTCAAATTAACCATGATAGGAATCGTTGATACGTAATAGTTCCGATGAAAATTGCGATAACTTAGTCAGAATTTTATCTTAAAATAAAGTTTAGAATACCCATAAATAAGAGTGTTTAAGTGCCTACAAAAAATGCTAGGAAGGACCACGCTGCAGGACCAGAAGAGTGTGTGATTCCTTCGACCACATCATTGAAGTTTGCACGCGGGTAAAGCTGTGGGCCGCTAAACTAATAATGCTAATGAGTAGGCTCTCGCCAGAACTCTCGCTTTTGGCTCGCGCTTTCGAACGGCAGCGGGCAGTCGGACCACGGAAATGTGGTAATGGTTGTCGGTGTGCTCTGATTTCTGCTGCCCTGCGAATTTGGTTATGTACAGAAGTATTTTTCTACTTACACTAACCATCTGTGCATCTCTGAGCTGTTGAACAGTTTATAATTCATTACCCCGTTTTATATTCAATGGTTACTATATTCTGAGCCGCGGCACGGTAGTTGCGCTCCGGCCCATTCAACTTGAGATTTCTCAGAATTGGTAAAAGCCTGATGCAAATTGGTAACTACGGCTAACGGCATGCCCGTTGAAGTGTTGACCGACCAAAGACCGGAATTGAACACTAAGCGTTTGAAAGTAATTTCCTACAGCAATATTAATGCGAAAAAAGGAAATTTTCTCGCCGTCCGTGTAAATAATATATATAAAATTAATTATAAAAAAAATAGTTTTTATTTTACATTTGTGTTGTTAACAGACGTATCAACAATAGGTAAAAAAAAAACAATATGTTATCATATAAAACACTCTAATAAAATATTTTTTATACTTATATTTTGTTTAAAAATGAATTTATTACTAAGGAATTTATTTATTTTTAAACTTATTTAATGATTTCAGTTAATCTATCAACATAAAAAATTAAGTACATGTGTGTACCTTTAGTTTGAACTGTTGACACGCTAATAAACGAAGTTTTTTTATAGATAAGAGCAACGATCGATTTTATAGGAATTTTCATACGAAATCAACCGACGCCTTTTAAAAAATATCGTTACGTGCACCCAGTGGCACTGAACCAATCGAGCGGTTAAAAAAATTGCCACTGGTGCTGAACCGTATGGAGGTTAATTTTGATGTAATCCAAACATAGTGGTCATATTTTTTATTTCAATAAATTATAATTAAAAAAAAAACACGCTTTAATACTATTAAATCGAACTAAAAAGCAAAATATAAATTTCGATATAAGAATAAAGTGATTAACGAGGAAATTAATGTCACTGTAAAAAGAAGCATGGGGTGCTCGATATTAATTGTTAAATTTTTATTTATATATTTATTATCTATTTATGTTACTATTTCATTTCAAATTACAGAGTTAGTGTAAGAATGTCATACAAAGCACAGCACGCTTTTTTTACAATAACATTAATTTTCTCGTTAATCACTTCATTCTTATATTGAAATATATTTTTACTTGTTAGTTCGGTTTAATGGTATTTAAAGCGTGTTATTTTTTCTTATTTTTTTTTTAGGTTAATGGGTAATTATTTTTATATTATTGTCATCGGGCCCTGATAAGTGTGCAAAATTTTGAATTAATCTGACGATTTAAAGTGGGTAAAAATCGAGTTCATAGTTTCCGTTATACATACAAATAATATACATACACACACGTGAAACTAATAAAAGCGTGTTAATATCATTTAGAATTATGCATGAAACGTGAACTGATAGTCTTATAAAATTACCACAGTACACAATATCCCTTCGGAAGTACTGTGTCAATACATTCCACAGGTAGATATAGAATAAGATGAAGTTTTTAAATAATTATATATCAAACTTCACAAGGTAAGTTCGTTTGATTCCTAAATTAAAATCGCGAAAACCTGAGAAAGTACGAACAAATATATTTTTTATTTATTTTATGGCTACTAGCTGCACCCCGCGGGTTCATACACGTGGATGATGATAATGACGATGTACGAGTATATATCAAAATTTATCAAAATCTGTGCAGCGTGAATAAGTTACAAACATACGAGTACACAACACACTAACGCACACACTTTCGCTTTTATAATATTAGTGTGAAAACGGTGAGATGTTTGTTGAGTTATGGGGGTCCAAAAGGGTGGGGGTTGAAAGTGAGATTATCAGGTTATGTTGGGTGTCAATCATATTATGAAAAGGCTTTGAACAATAATTCTAAACTTGTTTTAGTTTCATTTCAGCTTCGTCTCTTTCGAGTTATAATATTCTTTTTTCTGTGGTTATTAGTCAAAAAGTGAACAAACTTACTCAAATCATCACAAGGTTTCAGTTCAAGAGTTCAGAGCTGTTTCTATATCAATAGGGCGATTGTAGCCTGACGGTTCTATAGTGCAACTCAGAACCCAACGATACCGGTTCTGTTCTAGGCTGCGCACCAATGACTTTTCTAAGTTATGTGCGGTTTTCCATCGCTCCGTGCTTCGAAGGGCACGTTAAGCTGTCGGTCCCGGCTGTTAGTGATTAATAGCAGTCGTTAAGCCATGTCAGAGGTCCTAGGGCGTCCTGACAGATTCTGACACCAGAGGTCAGCACTACCTCATACGAAAAACAAGGTATATGAACTTAACCCGCAAACGCCTACACCAAATAGAGGAGCAAGTAGCGCAACGTGCGTGTGCAACGTCAAAAGTATCAGCTAGGGTCGTCCACAGTGCGCTCCCACATAAGTAATTATTATATACTAACTGTGCCCGCGGCTTTGGCCGCGTAGTTACTTCATTTAAAAGTAGCCCATACGTTTTATTCCAGGACTAAAAGTACTTATAATGTACACTATATTACATTTCTTCAAAATTCGTTCAGCCGTCAAATAGATTTTTATCGATTGCTCGGCATCCAATCGTCGGATTATAAGATGCCAAGTACCCCAGTATTTAAGCCAAACCCTAAGCTATCCAACAGTGAAAACCGCATCCCAATCGGTCCATTATTTTTTACATGATGCGCGAAGAAATATACAAACAAACAGATAGACACAATAAAAAAATTGTTATATTCTTTATCAGTACATAGCCAATTTTAAGTATATTACATATTATTTTCTTTGTACAGTTTTTTTTGGTACTTACTGTATCCCTCGTACGAAAATTTTATAGTTTTTTAAAAAGAAATGTAGGTACGTCTAGTTCCATACATTTACTGGCAGCGCCTCTAGCGGTAACTTGCAGGAACTAAAATCGATAGTACGGGTTTTAGCAAATGGTAGTTAGTATTCGAATTCAATAAAAGTTTTCGAGTATTCTTTGCATTGTGGCAGTACGAGTTGCCACTGACAAGTTAGGGTATAAACTTTGACGTATTCGAACACTTTCAAAGTATTGTTATTCGTTAGATAAATTTTCGTGAGAGCTTGTGATTTTTTCATTTTATTATGTTAATGAGATTATGTTGTTATGTTATCTTGCGTGGAGGTTAGCCTCGGAGGCTGTAGAAGCTGACCGTCGCGTCGTCGTGAAGAGGAGCGACAGGAGCAACGAAGGCGGAGATAATTTACACCCATCCGTATCTCTGACACTCACTTTGTGCAACGGTATCGGCTCACGGACTCACTATAGGTTTTGTGTATCTCTGTAATACTCTGCGGGAAAATACAAATCTCAGAAACTCTCAAAGAATCTCTCTAGAGACCAAGGTAAGTTAATAGTAAAGTACCTATATAAATACATTATCTTATTCTGAACTTGTAATTACACGTACCTACAAGTAGGATAATATTGGGAATTCTACTAAATTACCGCTGTACATTCAATCGTTTAAAACGTTGGCTAAGTAACGTGAGAGACGATGCGTTTGCGAAGTTAATGAGTGTGAGGTTTGTTTCGATCGATGATAATAATAATAATAACACTTTGTTACACCAGAAATAAGGAACAAATATAGAAGAGTTTGTTTTAAAAATAGGCACAATGGGCGGTCTTATCGCTACAAGCGATCTCTAAACGATCGATCTCGATATGTCTAAGCAAAATAATTATTATATTTAATTTAGGTACTTACATTTGAGACTTGTAGATTTAGACTCGCATGCGATGAAATGATCTTCTTTGGAGAACATAAAATCATTTCAAATAAGTGCAGAATATTTACTCGCTATGAGTTTATAATAATAATAATAATAATAACTCACATCAACGTCTACGATCTTTATTCTTTTGATTCAGTTTTACTAACATAAAGTAAAGAATCTAGTTTGATACTAATAATCGCCAGATTGGCTCGTATTTTTCGCGATTAAAAGATCTATTTTATTCTGATTCAGATTCATTTAACATATAATGAGTTGATACTAATAATCATGACCAGTTTGGATCAAAAACTTATTTTCTATACCAGTTTGGTTCGAATTTTTCATGGATTACTTAAAATAAAAATATCTTTTAATCTCAATTAATATTCATGACCAGATAGGCTCAAAGACTTAGGGTTTATTTTGATATTAGCTTCGTTCAAGTCTTTCATGAAAAACATAAAATGAAAAAATATCTTTTAAATTAATTTAATATTCATGACCAGTTTGGCTCAAAGACAGAATTTTATATTTGATATTGGTTTCGTTCAAGTCTTTCACGAATAACTTCAAATAAAAAAAATATATATATTAATTATTCGCGACCAGAGTGGCTCAAAGACTGAGATTTTTTTATTTGATATTAGTTTGAGATTAAAAGATATACGTTTAAGTCTTTCACGAATTACTTAAAATAAAAAATATATTTTCAAATTCAATTAATAACCATGACCAAGTACGGTTCAAAAATTCATAGATTTATATTCAAGTTTTCCATGATTATTGTATCTAATGATATCTAAATAAAATTATTTAATTTAAACCAGATTGATTCATATCCTTGACGAGACATAATTAATATTTTTTTCCGTCTATAATTTTTATAGGTAAACATTAATTTATATCTAAAATTTTATGTTAGCTATAATCGTTTGGCTCAAAAGAATTTTAAAATTAGACCATGATTAACTGACATAAAAAAAAACTTTTCTGCAATTACTTTTATTGAATTTAAGTCTTCCTGAAATAGATGAATAAAAAGTCATTTTTGGGTATAATTTAACTATTATAACGCTTTAACTAATTTGATTTATAATTTAAACTGAAATATATCTCAGAGTTTTTGTGTGAATAATTATAAAATTACATTGAAACAATTTCTAACAATTTCCTTGAAAGCTTTAGTTGTTATCTAAACCAAATACACGATAGTTACAATCAACTATAATTATAACTTACCATAAATATTCACATAAAATTAAATTTTTCACACACATAGGTACACTCACTTCTTTAACTAGAAATACATTAAATTTTCTCACAGTCAATTGAGACGAAATACGAATACAGTTCACGAAATTTGATGTAAGCAAATTTAACGCTAAGTACAGTTGACAACAAAAGTATGCATACGTATATTTGTATGTATGGTCTTTGTAATGTGCCCTCCGGCTAGGTGGAACGACGATATATGCAAAGTGGTTGGCAGCAATTGGAAGAGAAGAGCCGAACATCGGGCATAGTGGTGTGCTTTGGGAGAGGCCTATGTCCAGCAGTGGACTGACACGGGCTGATGATGATGATGATGATAAAAAAAAATCTTGAACCAAAATTGTTGTTACGTTCGAAGTCGCTATAGCCAAATTATTTTCCCTCTAAAGTTTTAATTATTTCCCTTTAAGTATACTTTAAATTCACAGGACTTAAGTATTACATCGCTATAACCAAAAAACTCGTTCAACCGAGGTTGTTATAAATGAAATCCATTGTATATTGTACACAAAAAACTTATTGCGTCGGTAAAACTATTTTGTTTTAAACTTATTTGAATCCATGATGTAAACATGGATTATAATTTAATAGAACATGTTAGGTATACAAAACTCATGATATCAATGGTTTGTATTGATACTTTGAAAAAAGTAATATAAAAAATAAGGTTTTATTCTTTTTTTTCTTTCGTTTTTTTACCTTATAATCATTATAAAAACATGCTTTTTTGACTGACTGTACCAACCAGTGTAGATAGAGGTTCGTAACATTTTTTATCAGTATTGTAATGTTTATTTTTTTTGTAGTTTTGATGATTGTGAGACATTTAATTTGTACTTATAAAGGTGGTATTACATAAATGTATGTATATAATCATGTAAGTAATAAAGTGACACACAAAAAAAATGAATGTGTAAAAAAAAAAGTATTGTAAAGAGCGTATTTTCAAAATAATAATAAAAACAGAAATGTGTATTGGTATAATAGTAAGTAGTAGTAGTAAGTAGTTGTTTATGAGGCGTTATAATCAATATGTCACAATACTACATAGTTTTTCAAAAATCTTAGAGAACTTACTATTATGAAGATTTTATCCACAGGTTTAATACATCTGGATTTTACCATAAATGTTGAGTAATCAGTTGATATGCAGGTCGACACTGAAATATATGCAATTCAGCCATACATGTTAAACACAGAATAAATAATGTTATTTTCAGTATTTACTATACTTACCTATATAAATTAAACAAGTGTTAATAAAATATAACTAACGCGTAGGTACAAGACATAAGTTCAAAAAACTAAAACCCGACTACGGTCGGGTAAGAAATAGCTTATATCACTCTTGCGATGAAGACAAATCGATTGATACTTCGCTTGTCAAAATCGAACCAAGTTTTTAGTTTTAACACAACCCTTCCTTTGTCTTATTATAGTCGGGTAAAAAATATATAATAAAAATTGCCTATGACACTTGGTGGTTAGTGACCCTGAATACGACGCCAATCGAACAGTCACCGGGTTAAATCCTTCAAAGTGCAATCATTTGTGTGATGATCTGAAATGTTTTCCGAGTCATGAATGTAATATTAATATTTATGTATGTGTATACGTTATCTAGTACCCATAGCAAAGGGTATCCTCGTTTGGGGTTAGGTAATTGATGTGAATTGTTTCTCGATATAAATAATACGCGGGCACAGCTACTTATTCAGGTCTAAACCTGTATGATCATGTTTTACTGCAACATTTATGTTTTACTCATATAGTCCTTTGTCGGGGTATTTTTTCAAAGGCGCCGCCTGGACCGTTTATAAACGTAAGAAGTTCATAAGAAATCAAAGCTATTTTGTGTCATAATTCCTTTAATATAGAGTAAATTATATTAATTAAGTATTATTGCTGACGATAAAGCTTATTTGCTTTAAAAGCCTCGTTTTTTTCGATAACCTCATTATTAGTGATTATTCTTTGCGGTGAAGTGACGTAGTTCAATCGAAAAAAAAAATGTAAGTAAGTATTTATGTTTTTTATAACTCTTTATATTTTTTTCTCATAGTAGCTTCGTTTGTTTGTTTGTCGTATGAGGTAGTGCTGGCCTCTGATGTCAGAGTTTGTCAGGCCGCCCGAGGGCCTCTGATATGGCTTAACGACTGCTATGAATCAATAACAGCCGGGACCGACAGCTTAACGTGCCCTCCGAAGCACGGAGCGATGGAAAAGCGCACATAACTCAGAAAAGTCATTGGTGCGGAGCCTATGTTTTGAACCCGGTATCGTTGGATTCTAAATTGCACTATAGAACCGTTAGGCCACCATCGCTCTTAAGGTATACTGAAAGGTATACTGTATTGTGATATAAAGACTTTCTTACAAAAAAAAAACTTTTGTACATTCGTACAGTCGCTTATGTTCATATTACTAAGGCTTACCTATATTTATATTGTCTGTGTTTATTGTTACAGAAAGAAGCGCAAACTTAAAGACGTGGACTTGTTAACTGTTGAAATTACATTTTATTTTTAATAAGGTATTATTATTATTATTTCATTATACTTAAGTTGTATTCTCTACTTTATTAAATTACTCAACAGTATCAATTTTATTTTTTAATTGTGTTTTACATTGCTTTATGAGATTTTAAATTTTGATTTGATCTAGGGTGTATTCATAGGTACATTCACATTAGGTTGGTATAAAGAAAGGTAAGCAGAAATGTCTATAAGCAGTGCCAACTAAAAAGTATAATATTTAGTTATATTACAGCTGCTTAAGGTATCTGAGTAGGTAGTTATAAAAAATGAGATTTTGTAAGACTTGTGATATATCTGTTAGAAGTACGTCGTGGGTAGGTCACTTGCGTAGTAATGCGCACAAACAAAAAGATACTAGTGTGCTATATAAAGATGGTGTACATATCGTATCATCAGCATTTAAGGGACGCATTGTAACATATAGATTAAAAGCACAAGATAAGTTTGAACATGGCTGTGTGGAAGCATTTCTAAACTCTATTAGTAAACAAATAAAGTCGCTTTTAGACGATTCACTTGGAAAGCACACATGCTTAAAAGTAAATTTTGAACTTTTTTCTTCGTTCATGATGATGAAAAATAATAATCAAGAAATGAAATCATTTGGTACCAAAAACATTGTATTGTACAGTAATTACGATTTTGTAACACTTTTGTCTGACACAAAAAGCAAATTAAAAAAAAATTGAAGAATTTATGGAACGTGACAGTGGTTGGACATTCCTCAACAACTCACATTTAGAAATAAATATAAATAAATACCAACCTTTGGGTGGTTCAAAATATGTGTCACTACCAAAAAAAATAAGAAATAAAAAGGCATGTTTAAATATACAAAACCACGACGACTACTGCTTTATGTGGTGTATCACTGCGGCTTTATTTCCATCGTCAAGCCATGCTGAGAGGGTGTCATCTTACCCGGACTTTCATACTGTGCTAAACACCGACGGGATGCAATTTCCTGTTACTTTTGCTGATATAGAAATGTTTGAAAGAAATAATCCAAACATAAAATTTATTATCTATGGTTTGGGAAATAAAAGCAGTATAGTAGGTCCTTTGTACAAATCAAATAATGTGACTAACAACAAAAAAACTATACATTTGTTATTTCTTGAAAATGGTGGTTCTTCACACTATTGTCTAATAAAGGATTTATCACGACTTGTCAGGAGTCAAATAACAAGTCATCACGGCAAACTATATTTTTGTGATACTTGTTTAGTGTTTTTTAACACAACTGATCAACTAGATAAATATTCTTGTGGAGGTGGTGTTACTGTTTTACCTGAGGACGGTTCAGTAATAAAATTTAAGAACTATGAACGCAAACAAGATATGCCTTTTGTTATATATGTTGATTTCGAGTCATTGTTAGTAAAACATGAAGATGAAACGAAAGTATCTAATTCAACAACTACGTTACAAAAACACGTACCCGCGGCGTTTGGTTATCATATAGTTTGTTCTGTTGCTGAAACTTATAATCGATATGTTTCGTATCGAGGTCCTGATTGTGTTAGTAAATTTATAGAATCAATTTATCACCATTCATTACAGATACATAAAGTACTAAAGAAAAAGACGCCGATCATATTAACAGAAGAAAACGAAAGAGACTTTAGAAATTCAACTAACTGTCATATATGTGGACATTTCCTTTATGGTAACAGAGTCCGGGACCACTGTGGAATTACCGGGTTGTATCGTTCCGCGGCACATATGCAGTGCAATTTGCAATATAAACTACCAAAGTTCATACCAATTTTCTTTCATAACTTGTCTGGATATGACAGTCATTTGTTTATAAAACAATTAGGAGAAGCACCGGGGCCTATTAAAATTGTACCGAAAACAAAAGAAAACTATATTTGTTTTACAAAATTCGTTCCAGTTGGATACGATGAATTCGTTCAACTTCGTTTTGTAGATTCTTTCAAATTTTTGGGAACTAGCTTGCGTAAACTAGCATGCACTATGAGTAGTGATGAATATACGCACATGCACAATCATTTTCCAAACGAAAATGAGTTCAAGTTGATTACGAGGAAAGGAGTTTATCCATACGAGTATATGGATAAATCGGAACGTTTCAAAGAACCAACCCTTCCAGCTAGGGAACAATTTTATAGTGTGCTTAATAATGAAAATGTATCTAAAAAGGATTATAAGCATGCTCAGTTAGTGTGGTCATCATTTAACATACAAAATTTAGGACATTTCACAGATATTTACTTAATGACCGACGTGTTATTATTGACTGATACATTTGAGAAATTTAGAAAAACATGCAAATTTCACTATAACTTGGATCCTGCATTTTACGTTACCGCACCGAGTCTCTCTTTTGATGCAATGCTTTTGAAAACAGGTGTAGAGTTAGAGTTAATAAATAATTTAGAAATCCTTAGGATGATTCAAAGTGGAATTAGAGGAGGCATTTGCATGTGTTCACATAGGCACGCTAAAAGTAACAACAAGTATTTAGAAGATTATGATCCATCGCAATCAGATTCGTATATTGCATATATTGATTGTAATAATTTATATGGATTTAGTATGTGCCAATCACTACCCATGTATGATTTCAAATTCTTAAAGTCAACTGAAATAGACAGTCTTAATATAACAAACATCCCTGATGATGCTGATTATGGATTTATACTTGAAGTCGACTTATGCTACCCTGAAGGATTGCATCATAAACATAATGATTTACCATTTTGTCCTGAAAAATGCGTTCCTCCTGGAGGAAAGCATACAAAACTCGTACCCAACTTACATGATAAATACTTTTACGTTATACATTACGTTCATTTAAAAAATTGTATGAAACATGGTTTGGTTTTAAAAAAATACACCGTGTAATTGCTTTCAGACAAAGACCATTTCTCAAAAAATATATCGATCTTAACACGACTTTGCGTCAAAAAGCAACGTCTAGTTTTGAGCAAGATTTTTTTAAATTACTCAGCAACAGCATTTTCGGTATAACGTTAGAAAACGACGAAAAAAGAGTAAATGTGAAGTTAGTCAAAGAGTGGGATGATGAACAAAATGTAACAAAAAAGAAACTGAGTGCTTGCAAGCTAATTGCTAATCCTAATTTTCACAGTTTATCAGTTTTTACTGAAAAATTAGTTGCTATTCAGTTGAAATCTGATTGTGTGGTTTTAGATGAACCTATTTACATAGGGTTTACAGTTTTGGAATTATCTAAAAGTCACATGTATGACTTTCACTACTCAGTTATGCAACCTCATTACGATAACCGCTTACAGTTGTGTTATACTGATACTGATAGTTTTATATATCATATAGAAACCAAATATGTTTATAAAGACATTAAAGAAATATTTTTAGATTACTTTGACACGAGTAATTTTGATAGTGAAAATATGTTCAACTTACCACTAAAAAATAAAAAAGTACCTGGTCTTTTTAAAGACGAAATGAATGGTAATTTAATAACAGAATTTGTAGGCCTGCGAGCAAAACTGTATTGTGTTAAAACTATGCAGAAAACTTTAAAAAAAGCTAAAGGAGTAAAGAGTTGTGTTGTTCGTGATTTCAAAATGTCTGACTATGAGAATACCTTATACACTGGTAACGTTGTACGAAAAGTCAATGTTTTATTTAAGTTAATAAAACATGAAATATATACAAGAAGTACTAATAAAATTGCTTTATCTAGCGATGATGATAAACGTTTGATTGCTAAAAATAAAGTAGCTACAAAAGCTTGGCGGCATGTATCAATACTAGGTTTTAAAACTGGATAAGTTATGTTTAATATAATTTAAAAAATGTGAATGTACCTACATTATGAATACTAAAAGAAAAATCAAATTAATATATCTCGTAGATTATAAGATGAATACCTTTAAAATAAACTGGATAAGTTATGATTAATATTATTTTAAGAATGTGAATGTATCTAAATTATGAATAATAAAAGAAATGTAAAATAAATATATCTTGAGGATTATAAGATGAACGAAACCTTTAAAATAAAATACTTTATAATTATGATTATTGTTTTTTATTTATAATACCAAATAAAAGTTTAATTTAGGTAAATAACTTTCCAAAATAGTAATAATGTATATGTCAATATACACTATATATCTAACATGCATATCAGTATCTTTTAATTAAATTTTCAATTAGTAAAAAGGTTCAGGTATCAATCAGTCCTTACAAGTTTTAAATTTCAATGAATTTACGAAATAAGAACTGTCTGCTTCATAAGAAATCTTGAAACATTATACTTCATTATCAATTAGGTATATCTTCTACCAACCAGTCCTTACAAGTTTGAAATTTCGTTGAATTTACGAAATAAGAACTGTCTGCTTCCTAAGAAATCTTGAAACATACTTCAATAGTTTATTTTATTTACATGCCTATACTGAAAAATCATTCAATCTCTGCGACTGGCAGGCGACGCTTGTCACAACTTAAACTATTTAGTTTTAACTGCATATTATCTGTAAGTATTTTATATCTGATCAAGTAGTATTTTAAATATTATTATTATTATTATTTTATATATTTTATGTTCTTATTTCTTTATTTCTTCCTCTACAGAACATGGGATCAGAAACTGATCCAATGTGGTTTCCTCACGCACAAGACCCACATACTGGTTGGGATGACCTCGAAAGAAAGATAAGAAACGAGCAGCGGATTGCTGCAGCTAATGCTGTCAAAGAACAAAAGCAAGAAGAAAAACGCAGAAAGCGCAAAATCAAAGGTGCTGTGTCATATGTTGTCAACAAGAGCCCAAGAAGAGGACATCGTGTAATTAAAATACATGTTTACGAATATAATGAACAACTTAATGCAAATTGTGAAACTACTCGTGTGCAATATACAGTGTCGGAATGTATAGATGAAGTTTTAACTATAACTGAAAATGTGATCAAATATTATCACTGAGTCTGTCTTTGCGTCTATTGGACTCAACACTTCATCATTTTCTTTAAATTTATAGTAATTAATCGCAGGTACTAATTTGAGAACATTGTCTAAGAATATATAAATCGGTTGAAATAAAGTTTTTGAGAATATGTACACGTTTAAGAATTTTAATCCGTTTTCATGTAAAAGAAGACCAATCAATAAATTGGTTTTGCCGCAGTTTGAGGGGCCACAGACAATGCAGCGAATAGAATTAGGAAGAAGCTTACTATGTTTGTGAGTCTTTCCAGTAGTAATTGATTGGATGTCTTACTTGAGGCATGAAATCGATATAAAATACCTAAGTTTTGTTGGATTTCTTTGGTCCGTAACTTCGGTAGTACTGATCGAAATTAATGACCAAAGGTACGGGGGGAATCAGAAAAAACGTTATTTCCATTTATATCAGTTAAACGTAAATCGATAATCATTTATTCCCAATAAAACCACAGATAAAAACGATATACGAAAAACAAAACGTCAAACACGATGGACTTATTGTCTATTTTTTTTTATGCTTGTGGAGTTTTTTTTTATCGTGTAAACTTCATTTGAAAATATGATGTCGTACTAACAATTACAACCAAAACTGATAGTTTAGCGAGCTCACGAAATAAATTAGCGAGCATACGAATTTTTTTCCTTTTTCTTAATGTGCACTCGTACTAGGCGTACTGATTTATTATAAGTATAGATAAAAGTATTCTCATGAATAAAGATTACTTTAGATTAACCAAGTTATTAACCTCTAGAATAGAAACTTACGGCCCATAGACAATGACCGTAATCGCTCGAGCATCACGCGTTTAGCGCGCAAATATGATTTCCCGGTTTTCGGCATGTTATCGTAATTAAGGTATATGTAAAAGGCTTTGGTTAAAATAATCCATGGCCGGTTCCTATATCTTAAAACGAACCATTTTCACTTACTGTCCGTCAGATTTTGACATAACAGCCATTCAAAAAACGTCAAAAAGTAACGAGACGTTGGAAAAACGACTCGTTTCATTTTTATAGGAATTGGGGATTAGATAACCGCCATCTTTTGTAAAGTATGGGGCCGTTCGTTTTGATGCTAAATAAATAAATATATTTGGGACAATTCCACACCAATTACCTAGCCCCAAACTAGGATACCCTTTCATATGGGCACTAGATAACGGATAAACATACATAAATACGTATATTACATCCATGACTCGGAAACAAACATTTCTGCTCATCACACAAACGATTGCACCTTGCAGGTTTCGAACCCGCAACCGTTTGATTTCGTTCCTAGGGTCACTAGCCACTAGACCAACCGGTCGTCAAATGATCGAAATTAACAGTTAAAAACGCTAAATATGTTTCGATCCTTTGGACATGACAGTTAAATTTGACATCGAAAAGCGACTTTATGTACTAGGCTTTATGGTCGTTTTTCATTCAGTTTGGAAAAGATAATTAGTGTCAAAAAGGGCAATCGAAACAGCTCAAAACGCCACTGCAACATCTCGAATGCAGGGTAAGTATGTGATGTCAACCTCATCATGGTTGTAACTGTCAAACTGGGCCCCGACTACAGAACTTGGCGAAATTGCTATGAAAAAAGTGATAATCCGATTGTAACCAAGTTCTGTAATTGGGCCACGGATGTTGACAAGCATGACCATAACACCTGCGTTCGAGATGATGAGATGGCGTTGCGGGCAGTTCCGATATGTACATTTTAAAAAAGCCTTCTTTTCTTTGAACATTTTTAACACTTTTGTCATTTTTGCATCTTTTTCTTTTCCACCAATCCTTTCCAAACTGAATGAAATACGACCCTATCCTTGACGGAATAAAGACGATTTTCTTATGTCAACATGTCATTGAAACTTGCAAGGCGAACGGTGATCGAAAACGTTCAGTACGCCTAGTACGGATTTGCACATTAAGAAAACGGAAAAAAGTTTCGTGAGCTCTCTAAACTAACAGTTTTGGGTGTAGTTGGTAGGACGAGTTCATGTTTTCAAATAAAGTTCACACGATAAAAAATTTCGAAGAGCTCGATTAAACGAACTTCACACTACATATATCTATCTCTCTTCCCTGCAAGCAAAAGAAAGAGACAAATACCCTTACTTATAAAAAGTTATGCAATGATTAAGTAATGATTAGAAATACTGCGCAGTACGATATTGTACTGCGCGGAATTCTTAATCATTGCATAACCATTGCATAACTTTTTATAAGTAAGGGGGAAAATATATAGTCTACCGTATTGGTGTTTGACGTTTTGTTATTCGTATGTCGTTTTTATCTATGGTTTTATTACGAAAAAATGATAATAGATTAACGTTTAATTGATGTAATAAATGGAAAGAACGTATTATTCTGATTCTTCCGGTACCTTTGGTCTTTAATTTCGTTCAGTATTAACGAAGTAACGGAATAAAGTAATTCAACACAACCTAGTTATTTTATATTGATTTTATGCCTCAACTACGACATCTAGCTTCAATGTAATACTTGATTTTTGATAATTACTAGTTGGGAATCCTTAACTAAGTGTTCGTTTCATCAATTGAGTCATATTTGGCGAAATAGAAATGACATCACGACGTGACGTCATCACAACATTGAAATTTAAAAGTAGGTAGATTGGTAGTGTTTCGCACTATAATTCATGTTTTTTTTTTTGGAAATATTATTGTTGGTACATAAGTGCTACAAAAATACAAAATATAAGTTCAAAATAAGATAAATTATTTTGGTCGGCTAGATATGAGTAGGTAGGTACTTATGTACCTAACTAATAACTTACCTTGGTCTCTAGAGAGATTTTTTGAGAGTTCCTGAGATTTGTATTTTCCCACAGAGTATTAAGAGATAGACACAACCTTCTTTAGTGAGCCCGTGAGCCGATACCGTTGCATAAAGTTAGTGTAACAGATGTGAATGGGTGTAATTAATCTCCGCCTACGTCAAGCTCCTGTCGCTCCCCTTCACGACGGTCAGCTCCTACAGCCACCGAGGCTAACCACGGAAGATACCGTCGTTTTCATAATAAAATAAAAAATCGCAAGATCTCATGAAGCTCTCACGAAAATTTATCTAACGAGTAACAATACTTTGAAAATGATCGAATTCGTCAACGTTTACTACCACTAACTTGTCAAAGTGGCAACTCGTACTGCTAAAACGCGAGCAATATTAGAAAACTTTATTTCGAATTCGAATACTACCATTTGATAAAACCCAAAGTAAACGCCAATTGTGATCATATTTAGCGTTTTTAACTGTTATTTTCGTCAATTGTTACAAAACGAACGGCCCAAACTTCCTAATAGACATTTTCTACGTCTCCTGCGTTCGAGAAGATGAGATGGCGTCGTAGAACATTTTCAACATTTTTGCAAATTTTGACACTACTGAACCTTTCCAAACCAAATGAAAAACGACCCAATACGTGACGGAATAAAGACGATTTTCCTGTGTCAACATGTCATCAAAACGAACGGTGATCTAAAACATTCAGAACGCAAATTTCGCCCACAAATGTCTAAAGCGAACGCCAAAAAATGTGATCATATTTAGCGTTTTTAACAGTTATTTTCGCCATTTGCTACAAAACGAACGGCCCCGTCAGTGCCAAAACCACTCAAGTCAGTGTTGCCGACGCAAATCTTAGGGTCTGATTTCAGATCTTTTTGGGACTAACATTGGCGGAACCCGATGAAGTCGAAATCTTTTCACAATCAAACTCGTGAAAATATGTCATGATGTCATGATTATTTGGAAAATAAAAATAATAGAAACATACCTATGTTATAATCTTTTTTTCAGCTATTAATTTTCTATAACTAATCAACTTAAACTAATCGGCGCTGTTGTATGTATTTAATATATTTTTCAAAGATAGCTGTCGAACAGGTGATCAGAATTTCATAAAAAATAATTTTAAGTTATGTTGTTTTATAGTTATTAGCCAAAATAGCTGTGTACGTAACTAAATGTTGTGGTTCGACCGAATGGTTCAATCGACAGGACCATGTGTTTGTTTTCTCCGTGTCGATTCGATTAATCGAACCAAGAGAAGTCCCTTAAACGCATGGTCCGATCAATATAATTCCGGGCAAATCGCTATTTTAATATCATGTGTTTTGTGTAAATGAATTGTGATCATATTTAGCGTTTTTAACAGTAATTTTCGCCAATTGTTACAAAACGAACAGCCCAAACGTCATAACAGACATTTCCTACGTCTCCTGCCTGCGTTCGAGAAGATGAGATGGCGTTGTAGGCAGTTTCGAAATGTACATTGTTAATAACAAGCCGATCGCGTAGAACATGTGTTTTGTGTAAATGAGCCATCTTCTACGCTATGCACGCATGTAAGCAAAGATTGGTTTCGGATCTTTTCAGATGTTTTCGTGTTAGACTGCTGGCAGCACCGCCCGCGGTCAGTCAGTCACACACTGTCAGTCAATCTTCAAAAATCGAACGAACGAGTTTCACTGACTTCACTGTGCGTAAATAACACATCACATTGCAAAAGTTTATTGACAGTAGTTTAAAAGTAATAAAGTTATTTTTATTATATTAATGACATGTTTCCAAGCCTGAAGCTAAAATTTTCATAATATGCTTTTTGCGACGGTGATATCTACTCCCATAACAAGTGCCTTCCTGTACCCGGAATCGATGAATAAGTAGGTAGCGGCTGTATCTTCAAACAAAGCAGGATGTATTTAGCATTCGGAATTTTCTATTTACTAACTACGACGAGAACATTACGCGCCGAAGTTGCAGACACAGATCTCAACGAATTGTCTGAACAACAAAACTCTGTGAAGATAAATAAATGCTGCGAGCTAAACGAACTCATGGTCGACTCGGTATGTCGATTAGCCGAACAATACAATCAAAGTAAGTACCAGGCGAACCACATTCAATCAATCTTGCAATCTTTGCACAGCCTATTCACTCTCGTCTGTATTCAGATTTTGAAACTCGATAACTTGGTTACTCCAGTCAAGTACTGCAAGTATGCGCCTTAATATTACTTTACTTATGCATAATAATACGTAGTTAACAACTGCATTGTTATGATTACTCACTCAAGGTTCACAAGGAGTTTAAGCTAATGTTTCCATCTTGTTTCTTGCTATGTGTTATTATGACATTCATACTAGATACTAGGTATATTTACTACGGACCAGACAGATTGCACATGCTTAGAATAATGTGAGCTCTGTCAGTACAAAATCTATCTTGAAATTGTTTATTCATTGCATACAAACATGAGTTGGGAGAGTAAATTTCAGAACAGTTTGAGTGGCAAAGTTATAATACTATGTATTTGTATCAAAAAAACAAACTAGTGTAAAAAATTCTAAACTTACATTATATAAAAAGCAATGTATTTTCTTTTTCTTTTTTTTTCCTTGTACTTAATCTAGTATCATTTTAGTCAAGCTAGTATGAGTCATCACGTTGTGACAAAAGAAAGTTATGACTCAAGTTATATATACCTAATGTATGTTTTATATGCTTTAAGCTTACTAATACTAGCTGAACTAGCTGGTTTACACTATGGTTTCGCCCAAAGTTTTCCCACTATCCCATAGAAACTTTGCATTTCCCTATGGAAAAAAGACATAAGTTCATAAACTAAAACCTGGCTACTGTCAGGTAAAAAATAGCCAATGACACTTGCAATGAAGATGAATCGATTGATACTTTGCTCAAAATAGGACAAATAGGGGTGATGCTATGGTGGAACATCACATACATACATGTCATACATAGACTGTTAAACTCATGACCCTTCCCTACAGCGAATTGTAGTTAGGTAAAAAACTTTATGAAACAGTTGCTAGAATCAGATTAGTAGTTTACATACAACTTTACTTTTTTATAATATTAGTACAGCCTAGTGATGTAACAAATATCATTTTTGAACACTGACATTCGCAGATGCGAATGCGAATACGAATGTTCAGTTTTTGTTCAAACTTGGCGCCAATAGTCTATGGCTTGGTGGCAGTCTCGAGGTGCGTTCCGTTTGTATTTTTATTCCGAGAATTGCCGAGTTGATAAGAGATGAAAATTTAATTATTGAGCTTCATTGTCCAAATGATAAAGTGAAGACTGATAATGTGCTTCCGAAGTTAAGTTCCTTTCCCTTGTATTAAAAAACATAAGAAATGAATGGATTTTGATTTTATAAAAAATAGTCAAAATAGTTTTTTATCTTCAAATAGTTTTTTCTGATATTCATATTCGCAAAACATTCGCAGAAATTTGCGAATGCAAATGCGAATATCCGCGAATGCTAATATTTGTTACATCACTAGTACAGCCGATAAAAATAATTTGGATATGGTACTGTATGATTATTGAAGTTTGTTTTTGCAACTTTTCAGGTGTGTGGGAACCTCAATTCAAAACTGAAGATGGGAAAGACACAAAAATAAAGTATTTCCAGTATGTGCCCGGAGTGCCGAACTGCGAGACAACACAAAGAAGACCTATATTTGACTTCAGAAAATCTGAGGATGAGTAAGTTCAGTTTTTTTATTGGGATGAGTTACTTCATGTTGAATACTGTATGCAAAACTCAAACTGATCAATAAGTAATGCATTTTCAGGTTAAACTTACTCACTGATGGCCGAATGAGGCATCTGATCCACCATGAGCACAGTTTGGATAGTGTTAAAGAAGATCAACTGAGCAACACTTTCAGTTTACATGAAAACATACCAATACCAGAGGTCAAAGAGCCCTCGTCATATGTTCATGTTCAAACCAAGTATTGCCTGGATAAGGTAATTGTTACTTTTATTTACACATAAATGCTACCTGGAAGTAATTTCAAAATGAAACATTTCAATTGGGATGTTTTTTTACTATTACATGCTTGTTTTCACAATGATGAAAAATTATAATATGAAGGTGGAATCCTGTCACCTCTTCTATAGCTATAGAATCAAGGTTAACCCAAATAAATGTCAAGTCATCATTATTGGCTGCTCAAGGCAGATTGTTAAGGTTGATACTTAGCTTCTTTATCAAATCTTTATCCTGATCATCATCTTAAATCATCCACCTAGAGTAGTGTGTTATTTTCATTAACTGATTTAATTCATATTATGGTAGGTATGTATATTATATTTAGTAAAGTATTTAGTTATTTATGTATGTACTGGTTTATGTATAATTATTTTTATTTACTTTGTTTCTTTTGTATTTATTGTTCAGTACTTTGAGCCCCACTACTATTATTTCTCTCACAACCTGGATGACTGGTAGATAATGCTATTTAGCATAAGTTGTTCCTTGTACACTATTTTTGTGCAAAACAATTAAATAAATGAATGAATCCTGGCATCATTACCACCAATTAAAACAAGAGAGTTTTTTTTTCACAGCTAAATATATATCTATACTTATAATGGTGGAAAGAGCGATGGTGGCCTAACGGTTCTATAGTGCAATTTAGAATCCAACGATACCGGGTTCAAAACCTAGGCTCCGCACCAATGACTTTTCTGAGTTATGTGCAGTTTTCCATCGCTCCGTGCTTCGGAGGGCACGTTAAGCTGTCGGTCCCGGCTGTTATTGATTAATAGCAGTCGTTAAGCCATGTCAGAGGCCCTCGGGCGGCTTGACAAACTCTGACACCAGAGGCCAGCACTACCTCATACGACAAACAAACAAACATATACTTATAATAAAGTAGTAAGTAACAAAAAGTCTACAAAGATGATAAGTAATAAAAAATTGGCTAGGAGACAACAAATGAACAAGTTTATTTTTTAAATGGTACTTTTCTGGATATGTCTGGATGTTTGTTCTTGCATCACGTAAAAACTACTTGGCGCCTATTTTAATGCAGTTTTCATTTCACTTTTGGATAGCTTAGGATTTGACTTAAGATGTGGTGTACTTTGCATCTCATTACGATGAGAGTAAATGATAAAATATAATTATATATTATGTCTGAACGAATTTTGATGAAATTTGTGTATCCTACTAATATTATAAATGTTAAAGTTTGTGTGTGTGTATGTTTGTTACGTTACATCGAAACAGCTCTTCAGATTATGACGTTTTTTTTTAAAGCTTATACCCGAATAATACATAGGGTACTTTTCATCATCATTTACATCGGTGAAATCGCAGACTACCGTGAAGCTAGCTGTTAAGCAAATTTTGGTCCCGAGATAACACATGGGATACTTTTTCTCCAGAAAAATGGCCACACGGGCAAAGCCGCGGGGTGCAGCTAGTAATAGATAATACAACTAGTTACAACAGAGTAATGAGGTAATGACTTGTACTACTTTCAGATAATAACAAACACTAACATAACTGGACTATATGCATTAGTGTGTGTGCCAGAAGTCAAGATCAATTGGAAAGACACGGGCTTTCTCATGAAGAAAATTGTGAATCCTCTTTTCCATGCCATAGCAATGGTATTATTCCTGATAGTGGCGATCATATACTTTGTGCTGCCGACGTTAAGAGATTTGGCTGGGAATATCATAACCACAATAATGGTGTGCTTGATTGTGAGCCAAGCTGCCGATTTGGTCAGGATATTTACAGAATTCAGTAATCATATTAGTTTTATGATAACAGGTAAAAAAAAATATGGTTTATGATTTCATTGATATTTTCATCTTTCTAGAGCAGATAACTTTATGTATTTTTTCATATTTTCAGATATAATTTTATACATCAGTCTGCTAAGCGCATTCTTTTGGCTCAATAGTTTTGGTTTCTACATATGGAAAACATTCAAGTAAGAATATTTTACACATAAATGATCTAATTAAATAACAAGTTATTCACTGGTCTTATAAGATACATTATTATCGTAGAGTGCGATTATTCACCAAACCGAAAAACCTGTCCGCCGTCCGACAAACGTCACAAATTTACATGGTCGCGGTGGGAGAAACGCCGCTTCACGCACAATGCTGTGAAGTGAGGGGCCTGTCCACTACGAAAGTAAACCTGATAAGATATGCTCTATACACAATTGTATAGGAGCGTCCCGAAAGGGCTACATTATTTTTGACCCGAGAATAATTTATAGTTTTTTGTGGTCCATGTGGACGATTTAAGTCTATGGTCAATTATTGAACATTATCCAACAAATCATAATGGTTTTAAGGCCACTGGTTTTCAAAACATAGTACAACACTTTGAAAATTAATAGTTTTTTTATTCAATTGTTTGGCTCCTACTCATCGGATTGAGATACCAAGTACACCAGTTCGTAAGCCAAAACTAACCTATCCAACCTTGAAAATAGCATCGCAATAGGTCCAGGTTTTAACATGATGCGCGAACAGACCCTTTTTTAAAGTTAAAAACGTTACTAATTTATAATTAACTTAAATTTCAAAGAAAGGTGATGAAATTAGCTGTAAAACGTATTTTTATTTCAAAACTGATTTCTATAGATTAGAAGTCAGAGTTTAGAAAACTATGCAATTTTAAAAGTGTAGTTACTTTGGTACTCAGCTCGTTACAGTGCACATTAGTTGCAATAGGTTTATAACATTCATAACAAAGAATACCTTTGAAATATTCAAATATGACTTGTAACCTGCAATATTTGAATATTTTAAAGGTATTCTTTGTTGTGTTATTACCTATTGCGATTACTGTGCACTGTAACAAGCTGAGTTAACTTAGAAACATTGACATTAACAGGTCAAGAAATGTGTTCCTCCGAGTGACAGACGTGCGCAAGTACTGCTATTATTCGAGCGTGGTGTGGACATGCGTGCTGCTGATGGCAGCAATGGCGATTTGCGCTCATTTCCTTCTCGACACTGGAATGAACCCTAATAGGAAATCAAAAATGCAGTTCTCCTCCTCAATAATGGTAGATGATGCTGAACAAGAGACTATTGGTAAGAATTCAACGATATCGGGAAACTCATACCAAATTCATGTGAATATTATATCTACAGCTAAAATTATACTTTGTTTTTAGGATTACTCGGAATAGCAGTATTCTTTACTCCAGTAGCGTTCACAATAATATTCAACGTATTTTTCTATGTGACCACTTTAAAAATCATAAAGAGGATAAACATATATGGGAGAATTCATCATAAACTGAAAGGATGGTAAGCTCTTTTTTCTTGTTCGAATTAGTTTTAATTTTATTATATTAGTTTATTTATACTGCATGAACAGTTGACTTATTAAATGACAGGGATTCAAATAAAATCGATACAGCTGAGTTGATAAATATGAAGGAAATACAGCATCGGTACTATCCATACCAATATATAAAAGTGAAACGTTGTCTGTTTGTTTGGGGAGCTTTCACGCCAAAACAGCTGATCCGATTTCGATGAAACTTTGTAAATAGGTAGTGTACAATATAGAGACCAACATAGGATACTTTTTATCCAGGAAATGTGGGAAAACTGGAAAATATCGATTACTCGCTGTAAGGAACGGAATGACGTGCTGTTGCCGTGGAAACGAAATAATAACAAGTCTGTCAATAAGCATCAAGAGCGTCGGTGCTATACTCATGCATTGGTTTTTAATATCCTAAATAAAGATAGGATGTTTTTTCGCGATAAACTGTAGAACTGTAGAACGCGGGCGAAGTCGCGGACAAAAGCTAGTAAAGTAAAAAATTGAAACTTTGGAACACAAAGTAGTTAATTATGACTAAAGTAGCGAGTGTCAGCGTCGAGAAGGGCGAGCGTTATCTCCCACTACCTGCATTTGGTTTTGTAGTGTTTTCACAGCGATTAAATCCCGTTTAAATAACTATAAAGTATAAAAATTTGCCCAGGATTCGGCGATTTTGAACAACCTTTTATTTGTTCGTATCAAGACCATCTAAGTACTACCATTTGGGATTTATAATTAATAGAAGAGTTTAAACGCGATAAAATCCGTTCAAAAGTTTTTAAATACAATCAATGCTTCTTTGATTTCAGTTTTAACCTATTCCTGCAACTGTTTCTCATAATGTCGATGGCGTGGCTGTTCCTTCTACTGTCGTGGCTCAACTTTGACGGGCTGACATACGCACACATATTCGTGAACCTATTCCAAGCTGTACTGATCTTCTACGTGTGCGTGCTGCGCCAGTCCCACGTGACGTTCTTGTTGCGCAAGAGTTGTTGCTACGCCCAGCCCGTGCCCACCGGTGAGTGGGGTGATGAGATGACACATATGAATGGCGGAAACTACTAGGCCCAAAACTAATCTACGGATGTAGCAAAATTCCGTACTAAAATAAACATTTTGTGCGATAGAGCGATAGTCTGCGAGTTCCGGCTTGGTTTGACTGACCCTAGCTCGGGGTGATATAAGTATTATAAAGCTCTCAAATTCATCGAATTATATTTATGAAGAGGTCCAAGTAAAGTTACACCACGCATACAATTCCAAATAACTTCTAGTTGTAAGAAAAAGGAGATGATGAACGAGAGAATGAATGCTTGAATAGTGTCATGATTGAATTTGGATATAGCAAGAAAAACAAAATGATTTCGAATTTGGTGAAAAGAATGAATCTCAAAAATATTGACATTTCTATTTATACAGATTAAATATTTCTCACAGTTAAGGTGTATTTGATCCTTAACGCGGGTCATACACATAATGTTATAATCGTACTAGTATAGTGAAATGAATGTACCTATTTGCGCAAGCATACTTAATAAATTAGTGCAATACTTTTCCAAGTCACTATCAAATCTACACATGCAAGTTTTCATTGCATAAGTATGCTTGCGCAAGTATGCTTGCATGATAGACACACCAAAAACGCTGATTATAACGTAATAAATTAAGCTTTATAATATTGCACAAAAACAATATTTAATCAGAGAGATTTTGAAAATATCAATGATATATTTTGTGCCTTAGTGTTATTGGAGGCCTTGATTGTGCCTATTAAATATGTTCTTTCTATACAAGATTTATGTAGATATTGTGAATACACAAAAAGAAGATTTAATTATAGATTTAAGCAAATCAAATTGATTTAGACGTAGGTTTTCTCATTAGTACGTAGATATTATCTGGCTCAGTAAAGATACTTAATATGTTATAAGAATATGACAAAAAATGTAGATTATTCATTTTAAGTATTTACAGAATTTAATAAATAATTTGACAATTAGAACTTTTTTTGATATAAATTATTTTAATAGTTCAATTATTTTCTTTGTCTAATCAAGATCAAACTTATCAAGATGGATCAGACTAGCCACTTCTTTCTGTCTTGAGAATTTTATTTTTAGGATCGGGTCATTGAATTGAATCTGAATCTAACAATATCAATAAAATAGGTTCTCTAATGAGCTCGAAAATGGCAGCATTTATTAAAAGTAAAAAATATATAAGTAAGTAGTAACTCACAAAAATGTTGACCCAATAATATTATAAGAAATATATTCGAAATTCCGTCCTACACTTCAAAGGCGGCTTATGATGTTTAGTGATATTTTGAAAGTATTTTTAGTAATGTTATTATTGTTTTATTGCATTGCGGTATGTCTGAATAATTTTACTAAGTACGACTTTGATATTAAGGAAACAACTGACAATTATACTCTACGTTCCAAATAATTTTAGATATATGTGACAGCATTTATTTTTTATTCCATTTTAAGTTCTGAATAAAGATGTGTAAACTAAAATGTTATTTTATAATAAATGCAATATCCACCGCTTCAAATGTATAACCTTAGCTTGTGAGTCAGTCCGGTAGGTATGAGGAAGTGGCTTTTATGATATAAAAATGCTATGGAAAAGTCGATAAGGCGCCTATTATGTGTCGTTTTTGGCGTGAAACAGCAAATAAACCATATTTGTAATGGTATAATAATTAACCATATGATCACAAAATCTACGAGTTAATAAGATTTTATAAAATAATATAAAATCTAACACTCGCATGTGAACACCAACGACGAGTACTACATACTTGAACCGCCCCGTGTCAGCAGCACCAGACCTT
This sequence comes from Alsophila aescularia, assembly GCA_946251855.1. Taxonomy (NCBI): domain Eukaryota; kingdom Metazoa; phylum Arthropoda; class Insecta; order Lepidoptera; family Geometridae; genus Alsophila; species Alsophila aescularia. The sequence goes on along the minus strand of OX276373.1, from coordinate 22,781,788 downwards.
GACTCGAGGAGGCTTACTATGTGATCGTAAAACCTACCACTTCCTCTTAATACCTAACCACTAGTTCTTAAAACCTACACAAATAAGAAGTAGGCGCCGTAAAGGGTCGAATGGTATATAATTAAATCTCTCTTGTCAGCAGGACAAGACCTTTGCTCAAGAAAGCTTACCGTGCTATTTTAAATCTAGCACTTGTTCGTAAAATCTACCATATGCTCCTAAAACCTACTACTTGCTCTTAAAACCTACCAGTTTCCCTTAAACCTAGCACTCACCTGAGAGAACAGCTGTCCCTCCATTCTGTCGGCGAGCGGCGCGAGTTGGCAGCGCACGACTAGGTGACAGTCGTCCATCACCGTGTTGAAGAACCGTCGTGTCGGCAGCAGGGCTTCTAGGTCTATCATCAGCTCGAGGAACCGCTCGCAGTATCTGGGAACAAATAATATGTTGAGGAAACAAAACATCAAAATATTTTTCCATGAACATTAAATCGACTTCATATTCAAAATGTTTCTTTTTGTAAACAAACATTAAAAATAATAAAATAATTCAATTGACCCAGAACAATATCACTTTTTCTAAAATAAAAATCTAATACCTATACAAAAATGCATAAATTGAATCGATGATTTCTAAAACCCCACGTTTCTGCACGCATTGTCATCGATTTAGCTTTTCTTGTATGTGGACATTGGCTGTGACTGTCTATGGTTTTTTGGCTTTGTTTATTATAAACTGACTTTGCCGTGGGCAAAAATATATATTTTTTGCTGTTAATCCTAATTATTTTTCGTAAATAAAAGTAGTCTATTTTACTCCTGGTAACATCAGCTATCTTCCAGTGAAAATCGGTCCAGCCGATTCGGAGATTAGCGGAAACAAACAGACAGACAAAAATAAATTGTCTTTTTTGTTATGAGTACCGTGTATACTTTCATATGCCTTTAGTAAAAGGCTGTTATTTTGACATTACAAACAGACACTACAATTTTATTTATTTGTATAGATACATATTATTTGTTATAAATACATATTAATAATTTGATGTAAGTAGTTGCGGTTTATGATGTCTTCAATGATGATAGTGAAATCTCAGAACCAACGGAATCCGTACATATGATAAAGCAATAAGTACGAAAAACCCTGTACTGTATGTGTTAGTACTAACGACAGAGCTACTGAAAGCGGGTGGAACACCGGTACTTAAAGTCCTTGCTGTATAACTCCGTCATTTTCGGGGGTACTACGCCTGAGGGGTGGCACAGGAGCGCAGTGGAGTTGTTCTTTAAGAAAGGTGATAAAACCCTCTTGAAGAATTATAGGCCCATTTCGCTGCTGAGTCACGACTATAAGCTGTTTTTGAGAGTAGTTACAAACCGTCTCGCTCGTAGGTTTGACGACTTTTAGCCTCCCGAACAAGCTGGATTCCGGAAAGGCTTTAGCACCGTAGACCACATCCATATGCTCCGGCAGATTATACAGAAGACTGAATGGTCGAAGAGTATAATTGGCCAGCCACTTCAGTTTGCTAATTCTTTGAGCTATGTCGGTGACTTTCGTTCTCTGCCGAATCACCTCGTTTCGGATGTGATCCCTTAGAGAAACCCCGAGCATAGCACGTTCCATAGCTCGCTGAGCGACCTGAAACTTATGGACCAGTCTCACAGTCAGTGTCCACGTTTAGGCTCCGTATGCCATTACGGGTAGGACGCACTGGTCGAAGACTTTCGTCTTTAGGCACTGTGGGATGGGCGACGAGAAGACATGACGAAGTTTCCCAAATGCTGCCCAGCCCAGCCGAATCCGCCTATCAGCTTCCTTCTCAAAGTTGTTTCTGCCCAACATAAGAGTTTGTCCTAGGTAGACATACTCTTGTACAAATTCGAGAGGCATGCCACTAACGACTATTGGTTCCAGTGTAATGTGTTGATTTATCATCAATTTTGTTTTGTCGATGTTCATGCGGAGGCCAATACGTCGGGAGGCATCTGATAAGCTGGTCAGCATTTGTTACAACTCTTGCAGCGACTCCGCCATAAGGACAATATCGTCTGCGAATCTCAAGTGTGAGATGTACTCGCCGTTTATGTTGATGCCCATTCCATTCCAAAATTTTGAACATATCCTCCATTGCGTTGGTAAACAGTTTCGGGGATATGACATCCCCCTGTCGTACTCCCCTAAGCAATTGGATTTGTTCATTTTGCCGGTCCTGGATTTGAACGGACATCGTAGCAGTGTCATACAAGCATCTCAACACTTGAATATATCGCCAGTCCACTTGGCATCGCTGCAAAGAGTCCAGAACAGACCAAGTACAATATCGCTCGTCATGGCGCTCTTTGGGGGAGGCCTATGTTCAGCAGTGGACTTCTAAAGGCTGACATGATGATGATGATGATGATGATGCTAGTACTATATAAATCGTTTTAGATTATGTAATAAATACCTTCATATACTTTGTAAGGCTCTATATTTTCCAAATAAACTATGAGGCATTAATATTACTTATAGTTTATTTAATAATAATCAGTATATTAATGAATATTACTACCAATATATAGGTAATATACTATAAGTTTTTTTTGGTAGTACCAAGTGATATTAATATTAAATGATATTAAAACTGTGTAGGTAGTGATATTAATTAATAATCACTACCTACACAGTTTTTATTGTCTCCTTAATAATTTGATACGTGCTACAAGTGGGGTTTTTTAAATCATCGATCTAATTATCTACACACACACACACACACACACTTGCGAGATTGCTATATGCATGTCAATCAGCTTGTTGAAGTGTGAAAGTGAAAATCCATTCATGTGACAGTGTGTGATGTGTTTCATTTCTGCAGTCTCTTGTTTTGTATGAGAGTGTCAAGGTATATTGTCAAGGTATATTGTAAACGTAAAGATTTAGATTAAAATGATGGCTCGGATTGGCACCGATTACTAAAAACTCTTTCCTAACTTACGTTAGGAATAAGTAGGATAAGGATATTGTTCTGGTCCAATTGTAATTATTGTATTATTTTAAATGTATGATTACAAAACAACATTTTGGTACACAACATCCAACAACATCCATCCACGACAACAAAGTACCTATCACTTAATAATAAAAATGGTAAAATCTTGATGGCACTGAAAGCGTTAAACAGAAAGAAACTTATACCTCAACATGTAAGTATAAAAAATATGCATCGGCCGGGAATCGAACCCGGGCCGCCCGCGTGGCAGGCGAGCATTCTACCACTGAACCACCGATGCTTGTAGAACCTTTCGATAACTAGCAAAAGCCTCGACTAGATCGTAATGATTTTACCTTTCACTTATTACGTTTTTGATGAAATTATCTTGTAAAATTACTTTGAGTTCAGATTCACTTGGTAATTGCACAGAATAAATAATAGTACAAGGTAATTGCAAGCATCAGTGGTTCATAGAATGCTCGCCTGCCACGTGGGTTTGATTCCCGGCCGATGCAACAAACTTTTTAAAATGTTTCGTATACCTAAACATAACATAATACAATTATATATAGTATAGAAACATTTGTGTGTAAACTATAATAGTATGTGCTAGGTACTAGCTATACCCTATCCACATTATGGCTGCTTGCTTACAGGATATCGATTACTAAAAATGTTCATGCAATTCATTTCAGATAGATAGTTTAAAAAAACACAAGCACATAGGCGAAACAAAAGCTAAGTAATATTTTCTTCCTGCTTTACTTTTTACACGACTGCCCAAAAAAGGAGTGTAATGTTTTTTAGGATTTTTGTATGTTTGTATGTGAGTTTCTTTATTCCACTATAACTTTCAAATGCCTGAACAGATATAGACGTATGGGGTATCGTTAAAATCCTTACATCCCTCCAAGTAACATAGGCTATTATTTCTTTTTAAGCTATGGCTATATATGGCTACATTATCAAATACGAAAAAAATATTTTTTCTTTGTATTTTACAATATTTAATTGAAGGCCTCGATAAGCAGATTCCAACAGTATATAATTTATTGGCATAAGTTCTTTTTTGGCAGGGCAGGCGTTTTTTAAGCTTTAAAAGCTAGTTACGTGTAACATGGTTTTGTTCGAGGAATTAGCAAACTAATTCGACATCCAAAATTGCTAACACACAAGTTTTTTACTTGGCTCAAAAGTAATCAAATGGCATATACATTACTTTCTTGTGGCAAAAATAGACCAAAAACTAAAAATAGGTAATTCTAGCTCAATCATAGTTGTTTCACGGCCCCAACTCAGCGTAATGCTGTTTGCAAACAACCAGTGCTGAATGCTGATAAAGTTTTTCGTTGCCCCAGATACTATTTCAAGATTTGAGAACATTACAACACAATTACCTAAGCTAGTTAGTAAGTATTCATAGTTTTTATCCCACTGCGGATGTACCTAATGTTTATGGGCCGTATGCATGTATGTTCCTTTAGCGCGTCCTATAGCCTACACAGCTCGATGGATTTTGATAAATGAGGTATTGGATTCGTCTTAATCACGAAAGTGACATAGGGTATATTATGTAGTGTCAATAAAACTAATATGACGACTGAAAGCTGCCATATTGTATTTCCGATTAAACAAAAAATGCCCAAACCTATCAAGTGAGGTATCAAATTGAAGGTCTTTAGATGACCATTCCGAAAATATATAATTATTTTACCTAATAAAAAGTAAGTTCAAAAACTATAAGCCGCCTAGGTACTGAAAAATCACGCTCTAAAAAGAATGAAACAAGAAAATATTCTCATGTGAAATTGTTATGTACAAACTATTCAATGTTTATCGTCTTTTAAATACATAAACGACTTACACGTAATATATTTTAATGTATTTAATACAGAGGAAAACCGTGGTCGTATGTCACCTACTCTAATAAAACAATACATTCAAACAGTAGTAAGCGATCATAAGCTTTAGGGCAGAGTTGAGGCTAGGCTTTAAGGAGGCATCAGGAGTAGTTCGTCAGGTTCTAGCTGATCCCTTCAAAGGAGAAAAGCTAAATGACTTTTTTTACGCGACTGCCCAAAAAAATATATTTTTTCTTTGAATTTCACAATATGGATATCAAATTGAAGGCCTTGTTTAGCACATTCCAACAGTACCTATATAATTTATTGGCAAATGTTATTTTTTTGGCAGGGCAGGCGTGTTTTTTTTTAGCTTTTAAGCTAGTTACTAGTTTTACTCGCAGTCGCTTTTTTATATATTTTTCTACAGATTAGAACTAAATACATAAACTCGCACTCGATGTATTTATTTACAAACAGTTAAGACAATGTATACGAAGTCAGTACTGGCTTAGGTTGTCCGATTCTAGCCAACTACTAGCTGGCAGCAACAACATGCTGGCGGCATTGCCCCATTATATTGCAATGCTAAATCGACGAGCCGAATAAGTACCAGCATTTTGTTCACGCGTCGCATCGTCCAGGCATAATATATGATGAGCGGTCCCCCCTTTATGGAAAACGCAATATTTGCTTATATTTCGTTTTAGGTAAGCATTTTGAAAACAAAATACAGTTAGGAATATAGGTAAACATTATCCGAATCCGAATAATATCATAAGACTGTGTTTCCACAATCCAAAATCATTTGTAATTGGAGCGTATTGATGATCTGGATTTGTATTACGTTTGTATAGAAAATTCACCCACAGCAGAACCCTTTATCCGTTAAAAAAAGTTGCATCGGCCGGGAATCGAACCCGGGCCGCCCGCGTGGCAGGCGAGCATTCTACCACTGAACCACCGATGCTTGTAGAAAATATGTAAATCTAACAGAATATAACGAGTTTTAAAAACAAACGTTAACTGATCACGTGTTACGATTTCGACACAGTGACAGCAATAGGTGAAAGGTAAAATGAAGATGATTTTAGATACGTAATGTGCTCACAAGCATAGCTGATCCAGTGGTAGAATACTCGCCTGCCTCGCTGGTTCGATTCCCGACCGATGCATTTTTTGTATTTATAATAGTGGCCTAACGATATTTTATTATACTTAACACTTTTAGTCCTATTTAGTTTTTATTAGTAATAAAAACTAATTTTAGTCATATTTAGTTTTTATTAGTCTTAAATGATGCCATTAAATATTTTCTACGCATTTTAGGTTAAGGCCAGGCTCCAAGGTTACATTTTCCCATTCCCCACTCCCCTGCACTCTGCCACCCGCTACCCGCAATAAGCACTGAAGTACCTGCGTAACAAGGTTGAACATCGCGAACGCTATTTGTGTAATTTAGCTCGGAACTAAATGACGAATGTTTTAAAGTTATTTATTTTATTGGCAGGCTAATAATTTAGTTAGGTAAATGTGTCTAAGCATTATTAATAAACTATATTTTCTTGCTGTGAGATTTATTGTAGAGATAAAACTTAAGCCGTTGAGTAGAAAAATGAAAATATTACTGAAAATAACGTAATTTTTGATAAGAAAATGTATCGAATAAAAGATCTCAAAAACATATATATTAAGTTTCACATTTATCAGGTTTGTGGCTGACCCAGCATATTTATGGAAAAAACCCTTAAAAAGCAGAGCCTGGCCTTAAATAGTATTTTTTGTATGGTAGCTGTTGTATGAGGTATGTATCAGAGTTGTCAGGCCGCACTTTAGCCTTAGTATGGTGTAGTAAGGGCTGCAAATTTACTAACACAATAAAAGGAAAACTATTGAATCGACAAAAGTATTCTCTGGCACTATTTACTTAATTGTTTAATAATGAGAGATCAGTTTTTTTCTTTATCTTTCAAAAGCCTCCTTAGAAGCATCTTCGTTTCACCTTTCCTTTCACCATTGATGCAATAATCGTGATACGTAGTGTCAACGATCTTTACGTAAAGCATAAGTCATGCATTTTTGTGCATTATGGTAGGAATTGACTTAAAAAATGCAAGCATCGGTAGTTCGGTGGTGGCACGATCGCCTGCCACGCGGAGGAGCCCGGGTTTGATTCCCGGCCGTTGCAGCATGTTTTGATAGGGTAGGTGGCATTCGACCAGAGCTATCCTCTGAACATCACCATGAATATGTGTTATTACAATTTCAGATGAGGTTTTTTTGTGTCATGCTTTTGAGAGCGTGATTTTTCTGTAGTCAAGTTACTTTTTTATCTGTAGGACTGGACAGCGATTTTTCAATCCAAATTCTTGCATTCCCAATTTCTTCTAATTATATCATTCAAGCTTTCTAATTCAAGTCAATTTCCAAAGTGTGAATTTCGAGGACTTGCACTTGCGTGATCGCCCTCACTAGTCTAGAAGTTATTTCTCCTACAGCTGCAACGCCTTCATGGAATGCAGGACATGGATATTTCAAACGCGATCCAATTCCTTTGGTTCACAGACCATAGTGCTTTCGCTCCTATACCCTGGCTATTTTAGATGTGCTGTGTTTTTATATATAAATAGCCCATAATTAGCACAAAATCACACGCTTTTTTGATAATGTTTTGTTTTTTACATCGGTTTTTTGACACTTTCTTGTATAAAAATCGATATGATCCATATAAGAAAAAACGACTCGTAAAACGACACATCTTTGTCGCAATAATCATAAATCCACGGTGGTTGGTACTTTTACATTATTACAAATCCAAAATGTCTGGAGTATGTGACGGTTGTACTCCAAGATTATAAAAAAAAATGCATCGGCCGGGAATCGAACCCGGGCCGCCCGCGTGGCAGGCGAGCATTCTACCACTGAACCACCGATGCTTATATAATTATATTAAATCTTTCTAGCACTTGGTTAGATTAGAAATACATAAATTACGCAAATATCGATATCATCACGTATCTACGGCGACGAGTGCAGCAAGTGAAAGTTAAAATGAAGATGAGTTCGTTCATCTTTTACGGTTTATGAAATAATATCACAAGCATCGGTGGTTCAGTGGTAGAATGCTCGCCTGCCACGCGGGCGGCCCGGGTTCGATTCCCGGCCGATGCATATTTTTATGATTTAAAAATACGTAGTGGTGTGGAATTTTGGCATTTTATACCAACAAGTTCCCGTTTCATTCAATTAATAAATATCAGATTGATGAAACTTAAAAGAATGAACTAAAAAAATATATGAAATTATCCGGATTATCCAGGACTTTCGATTCAACTTGTATTTTGCTTTTACCCGACTGCACGGAGGGTTATATGTTTAGGTTGTACCTATGTACGTTTGTTTGTTGTATGTTTTTAAAACGTACAACAAACAAAGTAAAAAAAACAAAGCTGAATCCATCAAGCCGTTTAGGCTGATGCTTAAACGGCTTGATGGATTTTGATAAATGAGGTATCATTGGATTCGTCTTGATCAGAGTGCTAAAGGATATTATGAAGTGTCAAGAAAACTAATATGGCAGCTTACAGCTGTCATACTGTATTTCCAACGGAACAAATAAAGACCAAAAGAGCGAGTTGTAAAAATGAACGTCGTTAAAAGACCATTTCAAAAACGTATAATTCTTATAACTAAACAGTAGTCTTTTAAGCTTCTTATACTTCTTACATAATTTCCAATTTAATGCACGTTAATGTATTATAGTCTATACTATAGTCTAATGTTGCAATTGCAACTATTAAAGTAAAGTAAAATATACAAGTAAAAAAAATACATTAAATTTATATAAATACTAGCTGCGCCCCGTGGTTTCACCCGCATCCCTCAGGAACCGTGCATTTGTCCGGAATAAAAAGTAGCCTTTGTGCTAATCCAGGGTATTAGCTACCTTCATACAAAATTTCATCCGAATCCGTTCAGCCGTTTAAGCGTGAATAAGTAACAAACATACAAACACACACCCTTACATACACACAAACTTTCGCCTTTATAATATTAGTGTGATTATTTTTGCGGGCGGTCAGCTCGCATTCAATAATTATGTTCGCAGTCGTTTTTTTTGCATTTTTATAATAATTTTACGTGTTAATTAACAGTGACCGAACATCTTTAATTCTTTTACTCGTATTTTTTTAGAATCGAAAGCCGCTAGGGCGGGATGACTTCTAAAAGATATGATTTTGATTGAACAAAGCCGACGATCTCTGTAACGGCCATCAAATACAAAAAATATGGTAACTGAGGTCGAGCTACGTTTATAAGGTACTCACTCAGCTACACAGCACTAGGGTTGTCAGGGCTAAATGCCCACTACTAATCCCTCCTGAATAGTATTTATAATAAATAATAACAATATAAAAAGTTTGTTGCATCGGCCGGGAATCGAACCCGGGCCGCCCGCGTGGCAGGCGAGCATTCTACCACTGAACCACCGATGCTTATAGTTTCTATGTTAATAATAGATTCACAAATGCTTTAAACTTATGTAAACATCGACGTAGTCACGTATCACGATGACTGCACGGTGAAAGGAGAAACGAAGATAAAGTTATTGTTAGATTTCAAATATTCTCACAAGCATCGGTGGTTCAGTGGTAGAATGCTCGCCTGCCACGCGGGCGGCCCGGGTTCGATTCCCGGCCGATGCAGCACACCTTTTTATGTTGGCAACTATTATATTTCTAAAGGTACGGGAGGGTCGAATACACAATCCAACTCGACTGGGCAGCGTTCGGGAAGCTGCTTTATTTTCTAGTCGAAAATACCTCAAAGCCTAATGACGAAATTTTTCGACCAATGTGTTGCCGGTGATGAATGTGGTAACATACTGGCCTGATTCATAAGATCAATGTCACTCTACGAGCTATGGAGACTATGGTTGGGATATCTTTGCGAGTTAAATATGGAATGTGGATATTCCAGAGGCGGACTTGAAGTCTTGGCCACCCTTGTAGCATCAGCCGCCCCTTCTCATCTCAATACTAAAATAAAATACATGAATTTTATAACTGTTGCCCGTTACTATGCCCCATGCTTAATCGGGATGATAATTTTGTCATGTATTAATACTCCGCCCATAAATCTAGGCGCCCCTATGCCCGAGCCTACTTGCCCTATATGCAAATCCGCTCCTGGGATATCCGCAAAAGAACTAAGTTCTCAGAATGAGTAAATTGATGTGACAATGGGAGGGTCGCTTCGCTCGGGGAGCTCGTAGAACCGATCACCGTTGGGGAAAGTAATGGAGGCTACAGACCGGAAGACGGAGGGAACCGGCCCCCAAAGAGGTGCACCGGCGATCTGGTGAGAGTCGAGGTGCGCCTCTGTATTAAAACAGCTCACGACCACTCGTAGAGGTGTTCTATGAGCTGGCCTGTGTGCAGGATGATGATGAATGTACTCGTATTATTTATTGCTAGCTGTGTGCTTGCGTAGTATTTTTCTGGGATAAATAAATAAATTTATTTGGACAATTCACACCAAGCCCCAAACTAGGATACCCTGTACTATGGGTACTAGACAACGGATAAACATACTTAGATATGAATACTACATCCATGACTCGGAAAACGATCATTTCTGCTCATCACACAAATGATCGCACCTAGCGGGTTTCGAGCCCGCGACCATTAGTTGACTTCGTAGTCAGGGTCACTAACCATTCGGCCAACCGGTCGTCGCATAAACCGTTCGTCGGGATATAAGGATCCTATGTCCAAAATTACCAACATCATTAAACTTCGTTCAGACGTCAAATGGTATTATCGATTGCTCGACTTCTACTCACCGGATTGAAATAACAAGTAGGTACACCAGTTTGTAAATCAAGCCCTAGCCATCAGAGAAAACGGCATCTCCATCCGTTCATTAGTTTTTACGTGATGCGCGAACAAACAGACAGACACCATTAAATATACATATTTATATATACAGGATTATTGGTCACGATCCCGTGGCAGGCTTTTAGGACATGATGTCCACTATCAAATAACCCAGTAATGTTTCAGGCAAAAGTCAACCATTTACGAGATATTATTTTATTTAATTAGTTTTTGTAAAAAGGCGGATAGGCAATCATAAAAATTAATTATAAGAAAACCATTGCAAGAAATCAAAGTTTTTTATTGTGTTTAGGTTGAAAAAACAGTAACAAAATATTGTGTATAATAAAAAAAGAATAATCTACAAATGTTTTTGAATCAGGGGTCTAAAACTAAGCAAGTTTGATGATTTGAGTAAGTTTCTTAAACGGAAAAGCTGATTTTATTCAAAAAACACATATTAACTTAACCTGCAGATTATTCAAAAAAACTACATATTAACACCTATCAAACACGGTATTACGAGTATAATGTTTTGGTGTGTTAGTGACAAAGTAACAAACTATGCGAAATGAAACAAAACATCGAAGAATTAATTAAAATGGGTGAATTTTTTTATTTTTTTGTTGTATAAATCTTCTAATAAAACAATAAATACAGTTGCCCAAGTGATCATCATAGCCATAATTCACAACTGGCCAGAGATTTTCAGAAGAATTTTAGTTATGAGAGGTTTTTTTCTGAATTGCTTTTTTATGTTATACTTAACGATGGTTTAATACAAAAGGTACTTTTTGTCGATTATTAATTAGGTTTCTTCTAAATATTTGAAGAAATTAATTATACGTTTGACGATAATATTGATTTAGATTTTTTTCTTTTTCGATTCGCTTATACTTATTTTTTAAATTATTATGCTTTGTTTGAGAAATGCGATCCCATATTTCGGATACAGAGATGCAATCTCCTAGGTGGCTTCTTTCTACGCTACTAGACAACGAGTTTCTTATTTCATTTTCTGCATTTATTAAGCGAGTTCGAAGATCCTTAATATTCGGCACAGGGTTTTCAGTGGAGACGAGGCTTTTCGTGTGGCTCAAAACATAATAAAGAATTTCCGAAAATACCTCTCAAAACTAAAATTCTTTTGAAAATCTCTGGCCAATTGTGAATTATGGCTACGATGAATACCTGGGCAACTGTATTTATTGTTTTATCACATGATTTATTCAAACAAACAACTTTGACCCATTTTTTAAATTCTCCTACATTTAATGTCGCATAGTTTGTTACTTTGACACTAAATACCAAAAAAAAACGATAGGTGATAATATGCAGTTCTTTTTTAAATAATCTGCAGGTAAGTAAGTATGTGCTTTTTTGAATAAAATCAGCTTTTTCGTTGAAGAAACTTACCAAATCATCAAACTTGCTTCGTTTTAGACCCCTGATTCAAAAACGTTTGCAGATTATTCTTATTTTATTATTCACAATTCTTTGTTACTGTGTTATCAACCGGAAAACAATAAATAAGTTTGATTTCTAGGAACAGTTTTTTTTAATTATTTTTTATGGTTGCCTATCCGTCAAATTACAAAAATAAATAATATCTCGAAAATGGTTGACTTTTTGGCCTAAAACATTACTGGGTTATTTGATAATGGATATCATGTCCTAAAACCCTGCCACGGGATCGTGACTAATAACCATTTTTTATGTCACTGTCTTCACTATTATGGCAATCGTTTGACCACGATCTCACCTGAAGGAAAGCGATCGACCACATCGGTCGAAGGTGTAGCATATATTCTTGTTCAGCAGCTTATCTCTGTTGTCTGTTGCCGTATTGATTTCCTCTTCCTCCAAAGATCTTATCATGGTACAATAATATTTCTTTTCATAGGTTTTAGTATTTAGTCAATTTGTTTCTGTAATTTTTTTGTGTACAATAAAGAGTTATCTATCTATCTATCTTATTGTAAGTCCCCTAGCTCATTTTTTTATCTCCATTGTACAGACTTTTTGTTACTTACTGCTTTATTATATGTATAGATTATTGATATTATATGACATTTCCTTCTGAACGGTATTCGTAATTATAGTCACATAAAAACAACATCAATTTTTTGTTGTATCGGCCGGGAATCGAATTTATATATAAATAGCCCATAATTAGCACAAAATTACACGCTTTTTGCTAATGTTTTGTTTTTTACATCGGTTTTTTGACACTTTCTTGTATAAAAATCGATATGATCCATATAAGAAAAAACGACTCGTAAAACGACACATCTTTGTCGCAATAATCATAAATGCACGGTGGTTGGTACTTTTACATTATTATAAATCCAAAATGTCTGGAGTATGTGACGGTTGTACTCCAAGATTATAAAAAAAATGCATCGGCCGGGAATCGAACCCGGGCCGCCCGCGTGGCAGGCGAGCATTCTACCACTGAACCACCGATGCTTATAGTTTCTAAGTTAATAATAGACTTACAAATGCACACCGTCGTTTCACATATATGTAAACATCGACGTCGTCACGTATTTCGATTTACGATGATTGCACGGTCAAAGGTGAAACGAAGAAATTCTCAAAAGCAGCGGTGGTTCATTGGTAGAATGCTCGCCTGCCACACGGGCGGGCTGAGTTTGAATTTGACTTGTAAACTGGTGCTATTATTTTGCCTTTTTACAATTAATACTTTGACTTTGACAAAAAATAACTCAAGAAGCTATTGAGAGAGCTATACTGGGATCTCTTTGCGAGATAAAATCCGGAATTTATTCGACATTAGCTACCAAAATTAGCAAATTAAGTGGTAATGGGCGGGAATACTCGAAGCTGTTTGGGAAGAAAGGTTCTCGAAGGGCGGCTACAGATCGGAAGAAGGAGCGTAGGACGGCTACCAAAGGGGTGGATCAGCGATCCGGTGAGAGTTGCGGATGCAAAAGCTACTAACTGCTCTTTGTGGCGTTGTACGAAGGAGCCCTATGTTCAGTAGTGGATGTCTACCCGCTGTTGATGATGATGAATTAGAATTAGCTTTGTATACAATATTATTTAACACTAGCTATGCCCGGTTGGTCATTTTTCTGGGATATAGGATACTATGTGTTTTTCCAATACAATAAGCGTTTTTTACCCGAGGTGTACGTGGTTCACCGAGGTGTACCACGGGTACCTTTTTGTCCCCGTGGTACACTCAGGTGTACTAGGGTAATTCTATGTACCCGTTGAACACCCATGGTTCACTCCCATGTCCTACCCTCTTACTTATTTCGTAATTACTCACGCAATGTTTAACATACTACGTTAGGAAACTACTCTAATTAAATACTAACGCTTAGTGCAATATGATTGAACTTTTTCCTATTAATCTCCTTTACATTGACTGGGTACATCCACACCAATATATCGCGGGCTTCAAACCTAAGGGGCGTATCAACAAAACCCCTACTTTTCAGGAGAAACAAATAACTGACTAACTTTTTTGGGGTAAACCTAGCGTACTGTAAATTTCTATGTGGCGTTATAAACGCATCATAAATGATATGTAATGCTTGATAATAATTTGAGTGTTCTGTAACATGCGTTTTTTGTTCTTAAATCTCTTTGGCTTGGCGACAACATCATGAAACTTAGTAAATTTTTCACAACAAAAGCCATAGGATTTGAGGACGTAAAAAGTATTTTTTTGTCTTTTGGTAATTGAATAAGGAATAGTTCCAACTAAGTTGATGATTCGTGTTTTGATAATTTCAGAGTAAAAAATAATGTATAATACCACTTCTTCGATTTTTTCTGAAATTTATAGGCCCATTTGGCTTGACAACAAGTGATATAATGTCCTATTTTCAAGAAGGTGTATACGCCATTAAAGTGTTTATTTCACTATAAGAATTCAAAAAATACACTACAATCATAACCAAATTTAACTATTAATATCTTCTATTCAATAATTAACTTATTAACTTAACAGAGACGGTATGAGGTTGGTGAGTGAGGAGTGAGTGTGGTATGTGAGTTGGGTGGGTAGTACCTATTAGTATTAGGTAGCACCAATTAGACAATTTGTATAATCAATAATAATATTGATTAATTGATCAACACGTCGTCCGTTGGGGTAGACGAGTTCTCGAGTGGAGATCACGTTTAGGCAAACGTAGTGTAGGACGCCCTGTGATCAGGTGGAGTGACGACCTGCGAAAAGCGGCAAAATGGACGAGGAGAGCTGAAGACTGAGCTCAGTGGCGTGCATTAGGAGAGGCCTACGTCCAGCAGTGGATAGATATAGACTGATGATGATGATGATGATGATGATGGTCAACACATTTCTAATGGATATCCTATGAATCATTATTATCATCATCCGCCCGTATCAGTCCACTGCTGGAAATAGGCCTCTCCCAAAGCACGCTTCGCTCGCATCTTCGGCTCTACTCTTCCAACTACTGTCAGCCACTTTGCGTATATCGTCGCTCCATCTAGCCGCAGGGCGCCCTACACTAAGTTTGCCAAGACGTGATCTCCATTCAAGAACACGTCTACCCCAACGGTTATCAGTCCTTCGACAGATATGACCAGCCCACTGCCACTTCAGCTTACTAATCCTAAGGGCTACGTTGACGACTTTGGTTATCTGCCGGATCACCTTAGTCTGGATAAGATCTTTCAGAGAAACTCCAAGCAAAGCCTTTTCCATTGCCCACAGAGCGACTTTAAATTTGTGGACTAGTCGTACCGTGAGTGTTCACGACTCGACTTAAACATATCTCATTTGCATTTGAAAACAATATCGGCGAAATAACTTCCCCTTGTCTTTCACCTCGATGCAGGGGGATATGCTTAGTATGCTGGTTCTGTACGTGGAGGATCCTTATTGCGGCGTCATACAGACATCTCAACACATGGATATCGCCAGTTGACTTGGCATCGTTGCAGAGACTCCAAAACAGACCAAGTCTCGATAGAGTCATAGGCTTCCTCACAGTCCACAAACGCTAGGCACAGGGGCTGATTAAACTCTTCTGTCTTCTGTATAATCTGCCGCACTATATAGATATGGTCTATGGTGCCATATCCTTCCCGAAACCCGGCTTGCTCTAATACGTCGAAATCCACGCAAGACGATTCGTGATGACTCGAAAACAGCTTGTAGACATGGCTCAGGTTCAAGAGGGAAATAGGCCGATAGTTTTTCAAAGGGTCTTGTCACGTTATATCTTTATTTCGTCAAGGCTGACTTTTGGCAGCTCTTCAGTGTAGTGGCGGGTCAGAATGGCCCTGGAATCCTCGATGTCGGGTTTGGGATGCAACGCGTTTGACATTTACAATCGGCCATAGAAATCTACAACTTCCGCGAGAATCTCCGACTTAGAAACGACAACTTTCCCGCTTATGTGGTCAACTTCGTCAGATGGCTTCGACCAAGCCGTTGCACGAAGACATTCGAACCCTTATTCCGCTCAATCGCTTCTTCGTCCAATGAATATGGAATGTAAAAAAACGGCCAATTGCAAGTTGGACTCGCGTAGGAAGGGTTCCGTACCAACGAGCAAAAAACGCATAAAAAATACGTTTCTTGTATGGGAACCCCATTTAATTTTTAACTTTATTTTATTCTTATTATTTGTTGTTATAGCGGCCATAGTACCTAATGCACACTCTGTAAAATTTCAAGTGTCTACCTATGACGGTTCAAAAGATTCAGCCCTTTGACGGATAGCTTAGCCTTAGTAATAGGGTCCCGTTTTGGCACCCTTTGGGTACGGAACCCTAACAAAGTTACGGGCAACGGCGAGGAATCAAATAATAGTTATTTTTTCAAATGATCATTAATAAAATTTCTTCAAAAAACAACATAATGTAGTTTTTGGGACCGATAAGATATATATAATTTTCTCAGGAAATTATTATTATCACACTATATTACTTTACTTTAACGAATTTAACTAACTGTAGGCGATGGATCGCAAGGTCTACACGATGTACTGGATGGAGACTTCGGTTCGTAGCTCCTAGTAGTTCAGGTTCCTGGTTCGATGTGGACTGTAGTTCAATTAAACACTGTTGCTTGTTCAAGTTCCGTTGACTGAATGGTCGGATCCAATCACTTTGACTACTTCAGTTCGACTACATTTATTTACCAAACTTATTATCTATATATACATTTTTACGATCTTACAACTAGTGCGGTATACACGCCGCAGTTAAAAGGGGCGTGGCCTATTTTATATGTTGTCTGTGTTCATGCTGTCGCGGGCAGGCTCGGCGTCCACAACATCTCTCCCCCCGGCGCAGCTCGCGTAGCCTCTTCTTCCCTTAGCAGGACGGCGAGTTTGCTGGTAGGGCGTCGGAAGGTACCGCTCTTAGTTTTTACGTCGGCGACTCGAACGCCGCCATCTGGACCGGGATAGGTGCGCTCAACAATCCCGATTGGCCAGACGTTCCGGGGCAGCGTGGGGTCGACCACAACCACGATGTCGCCGGCTTGCAGTTGTCGTCGGCGGTTAGCTGGCTCCCCCCGTGGTACAAGCGTGGGGAGGTATTCCCGCAGCCAGCGCTTCCAGAAATGGTCAGCGAGCGCTTGGCTTGCTCGCCATGTTCGTCGGTCAGCTTCATCGCAGGGGCCTGTGGTAGGTAGGCCGATCGATGACCCCAGCAGGAAATGGTTCGGTGTGAGCGCTTCTGGGTCGAGTGCACTCACGCTGACGTAGGTGAGGGGCCGAACATTGATCGAATGTTTGGCCTCGGTCAGGAGAGTCTGCAGGACCTCCTCGGACGGCACCTTTTCTCTTAGCGTCGTGTGCAGAGCGGTCTTCACGGAGCGTACTAAGCGCTCCCACGCTCCACCCCGGTTGGGCGCGCCTGGTGGGATGAAATGCCACTTCATCCGGTGTAATAGCCCTTCGTCACTTAGGGCGGGTGCCCATTCTGCGTATGCCTTCTTCAGTGCCACGTCGGAGCCCCGGAAGGCCTTTCCGTTGTCCGAGACCATAAGACGTGGCCAGCCTCGACGTGCAGCCATCCGTCGCAGCGCCATCAGAGCTGAGTCAGTGGACAACGAAGCTACGAGCTCTAGGTGCACGGCGCGCGTCGTGAGACAGGTGAATAGGGCACCCCATCTCTTTTCTCGGCGGCGCCCCACCTTGACCTGCATTGGCCCGAAGTAGTCCACCCCGCAGTATTTAGAGAAACGAGTGAGTTCAGGCAGCCATCGGTCACTATATTCATCCCGCTCGTTCGTGTGCGGGATCTCTAAATGTTCGTCCTGCTCGCTCGTGTGCAGGACCTCTTGTTGGTCAGTGAACGCTTGGTGTGTGGGCCATTCTTCTTCGGGTTCGCGAAGGAAGCTGGGCCCCTGGAACCAGCGATCGCTAGCGGCTATGGGCGTGCGGCTCAGTCTCGTCGCTACGTTATGTTCGGTAGGCAGCCATCTCCACTCACGTCGGTGAGTTAACTCCGCTATCTCGCCCAGCCGGTGCGCTACAAAGGGCGTGTAGCGCTTCGCGTCGTTGTGAACCCAATGGACTACGGTCGCAGAGTCGGTCCAGTAGGTGGTTTTCGTTACTTCAACGCGATGCTCCTTTTTTATAACGTCCGCGAGCCTCGCGCCGATGACCGCTGCCTGAAGTTCTAGGCGCGGTATGCTCTGCGCGCGTCGCGGCGCTACCTTGGCTTTGGCAGCCACCAAAGCAATGGTCACGCTGCCGTCGTGGTGGATGGCCCTCCAAAAGGCCACCGTAGAAAATGCCTGCTCGCTCGCATCGCATAGTATGTGCAGGTCTACGCGATTGTGTCCCTCTAGCGCGTAGCTACGGCGTAGGCGCAAGCGAGTTATCTCGCTCAGCTGGCGTAGCCATTCCGCGAAATGTTCGGCTTCTTCTGCAGGTATCGGCTCGTCCCATGGCATGTGAAGACGCCACAGGCTCTGCAGGATGATCTTCGCTCGAATGGTGTACTGACTGAGGAGACCAAGCGGGTCATAAATGGACATGATCGCGCTGAGGGCCTCTCTCTTCGTGGGTGCGCGGATCTGCGCGCGCACCTCAGCCGGTACGCGGTGCATTGCGGTGTTGAACCCCAGTTCGTCACTGTTGGAGTCCCAGCAGAGCCCGAGTATCTTGCTCTCAGGGCTCCCTGCTCCCAACTGAGTGGGCGTAGTCGCTCGTAGCTCTGGCGGTACGTCTCGTAGCACGTTCGTGTTGCTAGCACTCCAACTGCGCAGAGTGAAGCCGGCGGCCGCGTGCACCTCGCGTAGTTCTTGGATGGTGCTACGGGCCTCCTCTTCATTGGCGTAGCTGTCTACTAGATCATCCATATAGTGGCTGTTCGTGATGGCCACTAGAGCGCGTGGGTGAGTCTGTGCATGTGCGCGCGCACATTGGTGAGCTGCGTCAAAAACAAGCCGTTGTTTACCAGGCTTGTTCGGGTTCTGTACTGCGAAGTGCGGGAGGTACCAGCAGATGGGGCTCCGTCGTTCAGTCCCGTCGCATGGCACCGCATAATTCTTAGCCAACAGATTTTCTATTTGCGCGGCGTATTGGTCCGCGAAGTCTGGGCAGGCGTCCATCTTTCGTTCGATGCTTTGTAGACGCCGTAGAGCCGCGCCGTAGTTCGACGGCATGGTGACGTCATCTCGCCGCCAAGGCAAGCCCACTTCGTAGCCGCTGTCTGTTTTCTTTATTGTTTCTTCGAAGATCTTCGTAGCTCGTAGATCTGCGTCGCTCACTTTCGAATGGATAGCGACGCCGAGCGCGTCGATGCGGAAGTGCGCCTCCACAAGCTCGTGTAGGCGCTGGTCGTGCTCGTTCGTACGCTGGTCGGGCGCGTATACGTGCAGCACGCTCTCGTTTTCGTAGATCAGGCTGCGGGGTGCGGTTCCATGCATCACCCAGGCAAGTCGGGTCCTCGACGCGGCCGGTTCATTTGGCCCGCCAAGACGAAGCTCACGGGATACAATGAGCTCCCAGTGGTCGGCGCCTACTAAGATGAGGGGGTGTGCCAGGTCGTAGCACACCTCTGCCTCCATCAAGTCCCGTAGGTGTCGGTGTTGTAGAAGCGAGCTCGGGACGGTCTGCCGATGTAGCTTTAGGTCGCGTACCGTGCGCGCTTTGACTTTGTATAGCGCTGTTTCCTTTGCTCCTCTCAGTGAGAGTGAGACGGTTTGGCTATCTTCCTCTCGCTGCGACATGTTAACGCCATTCAGATGTAGGGGCTGCGTAGGGCCTTCTGCGCCGATCCGTTTCGCCAACTCATGGTCGATGAGTGTGATAGTGGCGCCTTCGTCGAGCAGCGCGTAGGTTTCGACCTCCCCCCGTGGACCAGTGACAACCACGGGGCAGATCTTCAGTATCACGGTCTTCAGGCCGGCAGCATTGGTGGGTGCTACCGACAAGACCGCTGCATTGTGGCTCGACGAATGTTCGGGTTGCGCAGCTGATCGTGCGTTAGGTCGCGCTTCTTCGTGCAGTGTTGAGTGGTGCGGGAGATGGCATTGGTTAATGCCGCACAGCTTCGCCTTGCATTGGTACCGACGATGTTTCTTGTCGGCGCATCGGAAGCATACGCCTTTCTCTTTGACCAGCTCCCAGCGCTTATCGACGGTCAGTGCCCGGTAGGTTGGGCACTGATGTAGCGCATGGGCTTGGTTGCAGCTCTGGCATCGGTCAGTCTTTGTTTCTTGTTCCGCGCCCTCGTCGGTAGTGTACACGGCATTTCTCTTCTTAGTTTTCGCTGCCTGTCTCGTTTCACGGGCGGCGGAGGTCACTGCGGGCGTATAAGTGTAGCGCAGTGCCATATCCGCCTCTCGCATGAGGAACCGAGATAGCAAGACGATCTCGGGTTCCACTGATGACTGGTGTTCGTCGGCGTAGTAACACCATTGCGTCTTGATGTGCGGGCTCAGCTTTTCCAGCACCTCTCGTGCCAACATTGGGTTATAAAGGTACCCACGCCGGTCAATGCTCTGAAGCACGCAGACAACGTTCTGAATCTTGACAGCGAAGCTATTGAGATCAGTCGCTGTCGTTCCTGGCTTCGGAAATCTTCTAAGCTCCTCCAGAGCTCGGTCAATGATGAGCTCTGGTCTCCCGAAGCTCTGCTCTAATGTCTTGATGATGACGTCAGGATCGGTGGCTGTGTGCAATAATGCAGCCACGGCGTCACGTGCATCACCCTTCAGGCAACTTCTCAGCCGCTGTAGGTTCTCGGCTGCTGAGATGTGGTACAGGGCGGTGGAATCCCGCATTGCAGCCTTGAAGGGCAACCATTCGTTTGGTGCCCCAGTGAAGACGGGCAGGTCGGAGTTGTAGCGGGCCCGAGGTCTGGCCATTCGTTCAATAGCCTCGGCGAGTTGTTCGATCCCGGATCTGCGGTCAGATCGACCCGGGGTGGGTGATCTTGTAGAACGCTCAAAGCGTGCTCGTCGTGGTTCTTCTTGTTGCCTCTCGGTGTTGAGGCGCGGCACATCCCCGCTCTCCCCCCGTAGGGTGGAGGGGTTTGTGCGTTGCAACCAATCATCCACCTTCTGGTGGTTGTCGTTGTTCCGCACGGTTGGCTCGTCGTGAAGGCTCTGATCTTCTTCAATATTCGCGATCTGAGCCGCCAATCGCTTCTTCACTAGGTCCGCTTCCATTTCCAACTCCTTTCTCTTCAATTCAGCAAGTTTCTCGGCCGCCTCTAACTCCGCCAGCCGCAGCCTTAGGGTGGAGTTCGCAGTTCGTTGCGAGTGCGCCGGTGACTTGCTTCGTTCGATGTTGCCGGACGGGCCGGCGGTCGTGCCAGCAGCCGTGCCAGCAGCCGTGCCAGCGGCCGGCACAGATGGTGATGCCGGCGGCTCTAGGGATAGCCTTCGAAGGCGCTCTTCGTCCAACCGCTTCCGCTCTTCCAGCTGGTTGCCAGGTCGCTTTGGCTCCTCGTGACCACCATGTTCGATGGGCGGCAGACGTTCACTGGATAAGCTGTTGGTCGCTTAAGTTCTTCTGGTTCTATCCGGCTCCGATGGACCAAGATGTAGTCGCTGGTTCTTCTATCCGGATCGTTAGGACCAAGATGTAGGCGATGGATCGCAAGGTCTACACGATGTACTGGATGGAGACTTCGGTTCGTAGCTCCTAGTAGTTCAGGTTCCTGGTTCGATGTGGACTGTAGTTCAATTAAACACTGTTGCTTGTTCAAGTTCCGTTGACTGAATGGTCGGATCCAATCACTTTGACTACTTCAGTTCGACTACATTTATTTACCAAACTTATTATCTATATATACATTTTTACGATCTTACAACTAGTGCGGTATACACGCCGCAGTTAAAAGGGGCGTGGCCTATTTTATATGTTGTCTGTGTTCATGCTGTCGCGGGCAGGCTCGGCGTCCACAACACTAACTATTAAAAAAACATACAAACAATAAAGACTTAAAACATTGTCTATGTATATAGATTCTTCCAAGAAAATAGGTGGATGTATCCTTTAGTCTTGTTGGCATGACACAATTCCTTGGGTCTTTCTTTAAATGAATAGGCACATAAGCATACGTCTATATGCCATGTTTATTATGCTTGAATCTAATACAATAACACGCATATGCCTAACATTCGCCTTTTTGGTTTGATAATAATTTCTGAGTACAAATCATACGCCAAAATGTTTTTCATTAAATTCATAAAAAAAACTTACATAAAATTACTAAAAAAATGAGCTTATGTGTTGCTAGAATAGGAATTGAATGGCACTGAAAAAGAAAAATCGAATTTTTGTTCATACGCCCCTTTGGTATCAAGCCCGCGATATAAAAGTGAAACGTTTATATCGCGGGATTCTTCGCGGCGGTTTCGGGCGGGAAATTTGGAATGGAGATAGCTTTTACTCTGGAATAAAACGTAGGATACTTTGTATTCCGGAAATGTTTCCACGGGAAAACTGGAAAATGTTGATTACTCGCTGTAAGGAACGGTTGCCATGGAAACCAAATAATAACAAAACTGTCAAAAAGCATCAAGAGCGTTGGTGCTATACTTTTGAATTGGTTTTTAATATCATAGATGAACATAGGATGCTTTTTTTGGCGATAAACTGTAGTACGCGCTGACGAAGTCGCGGGTGAAAGCTAGTAAATAAATAAATCTGTCCTGACTTCTCGTGTCAATAAACAAACACCAAAATAACATTGAAAGAGAATTCTGTAATTGAAATGTTATTTTTTTTATTTTGTACGGACTTTTGAACAAATGCGTTATGGGTTGGTTACTTAAATAAAACTTTTCATCAAATTGTTGTTTAATTTATCTATTTATATGTATTTACTTGCACTACATTTTATATATTTAACCGTGGTTTACCTATTGGATAGACTACGGGTACCGAAAAATAAAAATCGATCAAAAAGGTACCAGGAACCCGTGGAACACCCTAGGTGAACCACGTGAAAAACGGATTGAGATACCAAGTACACCAGTTTTTAAGTCAAATCCTAAGCTATCTAATAATGTAAACCGCATCGCAATCGGTCCAGTAGAGTTTACGTGATACGGAACGAACAAACAGACAGATACCATTTAAAAAATGTTATATCCTTGCTTTGTAGCTTATTTTAAGAGACCATGTTTTTCTTAATTATTTTTAATGTACAGACTTTTTGTTACTGCTTTATTATAAATATAGATAATTGTACATAAGATTTCCTCCTGATCTGTAAAACAGTAATATTTAAAAAATAATGGTTGCATCGGCCGGGAATCGAACCCGAGCCGCCCGCGTGGCAGGCGAGCATTCTACCACTGAACCACCGATGCTTGCGAGAAGACACTTAAATGTAACAAAAATTATATCTCCGTTTCACCTTTCACCACGCACTCGTCGTGTTACGTGACTATGTCGATGTTTTCATTTGTGAATCTATTATTACCAATTTTGATTTCCTCCTGATCTGTAAAACAGTAATATTTAAAAAATAATGGTTGCATCGGCCGGGAATCGAACCCGGGCCGCCCGCGTGGCAGGCGAGCATTCTACCACTGAACCACCGATGCTTGCGAGAAGACACTTAAATGTAACAAAAATTATATCTCCGTTTCACCTTTCACCACGCACTCGTCGTGTTACGTGACTACGTCGATGTTTTCATTTGTGAATCTATTATTACCATATAATTTACAAGCATCGGTGGTTCAGTGGTAGAATGCTCGCCTGCCACGCGGGCGGCCCGGGTTCGATTCCCGGCCGATGCAACAAACTTTTTATGTTGTTTTCCATCATCATCATCAGCCTATATCTGTCCACTGCTGGACGTAGGCCTCTCCTAATGCACGCTACTGAGCTTGGACTTAGAAAGAAGTCCCTCATCCATTTTCTTCCAGCCGCTTTTCGCAGGTCGTCACTCCACCTGGCCACAGGGCGTCCTACACGGACGGTCTCCACTCGAGAACTCGTCTAACCCAACGGTTATCGGTTCTTCGGAAAATGTGGCCAGCCCACTGCCACTTTAGCATGCTTATCCTTTGTGAATGTAGTTTTATGTGATTATAATTAAAATAAAATTCAGGAGTGATTAGTAGTGGGAATTTACCTCTGACATCCTCTAGTGCTATGTATCTCTAAGTATCTTTTAAACGTAGCTCGACCTCAGTTACCATATATTTCGTATTTGATGGCCATTACAGAGATCGATAGCTTTGTTCAATCAAAATTATTATAATTAGGAATTCAAACATAAATAAGACAAACGAAAGTGCTAAAAAACCCAAATACGAATAAAACTAAAAAGAGACAAAAATGTAAGTCACATTGGTTGCTTACCAACTTTAAATCGTCAATAGCTCCTAAATGGAAATTTAAAATGAAAAATGATATGAAAACTTAAAGATGACTTTCAAATACCTATTCAATGATACCCCACATAACATAGTTAGTCGACTTTCATTTTTAATCGACTTCACAAAAGGAGACGGTTATATATTATTTTTTTCCTTTTACATAATATGGCGTCTGGTTGTCGCCATATTGATTTTTGATTACGGTCATGTTTGTAGTGACACTTGCAAGGTTAAGACAAATCGATTGACGTAAGAGTCATCAAAATCGGTCCACTCGTTTGGTCTATATAGTGCCATAAAGGAACAGACTATATAAACACAATACCCTCCGCGCAGTCGGGTAAAAAATACTAGTAAAAGATTAAAGTTGTTATAGGAAGAAGTAAGGTTGGCCACTGTTCATTATAAACAAAATACAAATCACATCGAAAACGCTGCAGTCCTGGATAATAAAGCATAAGTCGTTCAATCCTGTACAGTTAAGATTCTGACTTTTATTATTTGAATTACAAGCACGTAGAAAAAATATATAACCCCCGACTCCCTTTTACCCCCATTATTACTAAGAAGCATCTCGATCATATCAGCTTTCAAACATAAAAAACCGCATCAAAATTGGACCATTCGTTTGGGAGCTACGATCCTCACCCCTCGTCCTCCCCTATTATAGTTATAGCTAAGAACCATCTCAATTACATCAGCTTTCAATAAAAAAAATGCATCAAAATCGGTCCATACGTTTGTGAGCTACGATGCTACATACAGTGATACAAATACACACCCAAAACTTACAACACCCCTCTCTTTTCGAGTTCAGGGGTTCGTGTTGGTATAAAAAGCCGAAATTCGACACCAGTCCGTGTTTTCAAATCATAAAAAGTTGCATCGGCCGGGAATCGAACCCGGGCCGCCCGCGTGGCAGGCGAGCATTCTACCACTGAACCACCGATGCTTGTGAAAACATTTCAAAAACCGTAAAAGCCTGAACAAACACATTTTCATTTTCACTTACTGCAATCATACTCGTATGTGATGATATCGAGATTTGCGTAGTTTATGTATTTAATATTAATTATTGTTTCTCCAAGTGGTAGAAAGATTTGATTAATTTATACAAGCATCGGTGGTTCAGTGGTAGAATGCTCGCCTGCCACGCGGGCGGCCCGGGTTCGATTCCCGGCCGATGCATTTATTATAATCAAAGAATTCACTGTCGCTACCCCAGACATTTTGGATGTTATATTTATGTGGATTATAGCGTTTTTATTAAAGTGACAAAAAAACAATCGTAACGAAAAAATACTTGATTTTTGTGCTAGTTTTTGGTCTCTTAATAACCAGAATCACACAAACAGGTCGCACAATATTCTAAACATGGAAAACTGTTCTGTGACTAATTGTCTGGCAATCAACACATCCTAAGTAGTAAGATATAGAAAGAAACACGTAAACTTTGAAGGGGCTGCTCCTTTTATAATGTAGGAAAGTATGTATTATGAAAAAGTTTTACGAAATTCAACCCTACTGAAATCAAAGACTTCAGTTCAGGGGCGATTGGTCTAATTCACCTTATTCGCGATTGGTCCATTTCGCTTTTCGTCCAATTAGCGGTTGGTCCAATTCGCGTTTAGCCCAATTCGCGGTTGGTTAGACAATAATAAAATTAGACATTTATTTGGGCTATACTTTTCATAATCATGTAAAAAGAACAATTCTTGTATTACAAGATTTGCGTAAAAAAACAACCAAATAAAAGAGTACATTTGCGTACCTACTTGATATACCTACCTCATTACGATTATTTCATGTTCACATCTTTGTACAATTAAAAAAACACATCTATGGGAAGAGTCGTGGCGCGCGGCCATTTGTTTGTTTGTTGTAGAATTTTTAAAATCCGTTAATTGTTTTTTGAGTTTATGGAGTTTATCGGTAGCACTCACACCGAGGCAATTTTCTTACTTTTACCATTTTTATACCCGTCGTAACTTCTAAAAATATACGCCAGTAAGCGTAATTCAAAATCTTTGACAGCAACAATCGTGTTTTTTTACCATAGACAACTGCATTACTACTCACGTACTTGATTATTTCGTTTCCACGGCAACGTTCCTTACAAAGGGAACGTAATATTTGAAAATTTTTGATATGTCGGTTTTTATTATTGCAACTTTCGTAGGGAAGCCTAAAATAATACCCTTGTTACTCGCTGATAATTTAGCTTTCTATAAGTGAAAGATTTTTTTAAATCGGGTCAGTTTTTGTTTTGAGTTAATCCATTACAAGCAAACATACAAACAATTAATCTTTCTTCTTTATAATATTAGTGCAGATTGACAGAATCAAATTGATGTTTTTTTTGTATAATTTAAAAAAAAAACATTTTAGACTAACCGCTAATTGGACGAAACGCGAAATTGACCAACCGCGAATTGGGCAAAAAGCGAAATGGAACAATCGCGAATAAGGTGTATTGGACTAAAATTATTATTATTCGTCCATCTTCACGATATATTAATTTGTAGTTAAATTATGGGACGAATATTATAACTTTAGAATATTAATTTCATCAGACATTTATATAAAAGTGGTTACAATGATCTGTATGGATTTGCTGTGCCGTACTTTCGTTTGTGCTGATTCAAAGCGCCCCACCGAGCGTCCATGGAACTAAATTGACATTGTCTCATCTCCTAGCGTTAGTCACAGAATAAATTATAGTACAGTATCTTAGTTCCATGTACGCTCACTACTGCTATCAGCGCCAAAATGGCGACAATCAAATAAGCTCTGGCTCTCATTACGACTTTCGTCAGAAGCCTGAGCCTGTATGGAGTAACATGCAGTTTTTTATAAACGACGAAAACAAATATTATCGAACCCAAATATTTCACATAAGCATCTTTTTTTAAACACTTTTCTTTTTTATAATTTTTCCTATCGATTAACAATAGTTTCGATTAATATTGATAAAATTTCAAAATGGCGGTTGTTTAGTATACTCGTACCAATAAGGTTACATGCTCTTTGTATGAAAAAACTCAAAATAAAGAAGTGAACCAGGTGACAATTTAGTCACACCAAAGATGTGTTGTAGGCTATTTAATTGTAGGTAACGCAAAGAGCCATTGATTTTGTTAGCAATAAATAATTGTATAAGTCTAAGTTACTATAGACGTATCCTCACCTGATCTTGTGCGGCTCTACATCCCCGCTGTCCGGTATGCTCTCCAGAATGCGCATGAATTTGATCATCAGCCGTTGCAGATACCGCCTCTCCCAGTTCAGTTTGTCCAGCAACTCTGGTTTGTCTTTTTTTTGTATGGCGCGCCAGTATTTCCGCCATTTCGGTACCGCTTTGAATTCTTGGTTTCTTCTTCCTGTAAGATGACATAATTTAAGTTTTAATGAAGTTTTCTCCAGCCGGTTTCACGGTTCCGTATGTGCGAATGAAAAAACAGTACCCTTATAAGATCACTCGTGTGTCTGTCTGTCCGTCTGTCACAGCCAATAGTTAAGTTGAAATTTGGTAAACATATAAATTTCTGTGACCCAAACACGGACGTGTAACGTCCGTGAATAAATGAATTTTGAATATGGGGTCACTAATGGGGGGCAATTTAAAAAAGTGTTGAAAACTGTAACTTGTGGCGTTTTAAATGAAAGGGCTTGTTATAAGGGTCTTAATTTTGTATTTTGAATAATTTTGAAATATTTTTTTTAGTTAGTGTTGAAAAAAATAACAATAAATAGATCCTTTCTCATAGATAAATAGATTACAGGAAAACCTATAAAGTCTATGGTATTTAACACTGTCACCGCTATACGGTTCGTTTTTAACCGAGATTTTCGAATTCAACACGCACAAAAAAAACAGCAGGTTATATAAATATTGTCCTTGTTTGAACAAATATTCAAATGTCTCAGTCAGTCAGGAAGTCAAATATTCAAATGTCTCAGTCAGTCAGGAAGTCAAATGCTTAGTCAAGTCACAGTCGAAGTACTTTTTTATTATTACTTTGAGTGTCGGGCAGGTCGCTCACCTGATGGTAAGCGTCACGCCTGCCCATAACAGTTGCAGTGCCACCCAGAACTTTGGTTGCAAAATCTTGCGCGTCACTGCACTGCGCTCGTCACCTTGAGACATTGGTTGTTAAGTTGCATTGCCCAGTAATTTCACTGGAAACATTGCCCTTCAAACCGACACATAGAAGTATTTACAAAAAACTTGGCGGTTGAATATCTGACAAAGTGTGGTACTTCCCCAGGCAGAACAAAAATTCAGTTAAGTGTAGAAAGCTTTACTGAAACTTCTTAGTAAGTTTCGGAAAGAACACGAGATGGCACGTTTGGCTTGGTTGACAGTAAGTGTCGGAGAGAACACGAGATGGCACGTTTGGCTTGGTTGACAGTAATTTTCGGAGAGAACACGAGATGGCACGTTTGGCTTGGTTGACAGTAAGTTTTGGAGAGAACACGAGATGGCACGTTTGGCGCGGTTGACAGTAAGTTTCGGAGAGAACACGAGATGGCAGGTTTAGCGCGGTTGACAGTAAGTTTCGGAGAGAACACGAGATGGCACGTTTGGCGCGGTTGACAGTTGCAATGTAGATACATTTTATTTAATCTTTACCAGATTTTTTGGTGTGTTAGGTTTGGAACATAATACAATATCTCTACATTGTCACCAAAATACGAGTAAACAATAGTTTAGCTTGTAAGCGACCTCATACAAAATGATACATTATCTTGTTATCCGACTACAGCAAAGCAAGGGTAATTAGTTTAACAGTCTATTTATGTATGTATGTATCTATGTAGGTGGGTATGTGAGTATGTTCCACCATAGAGTCGCCCCTATTGGTTCGATTTTGAAATAGGCTATTTTTTACGGCAAGGCAAGGCAAAGGAAGGGTTATATGTTCAAACTAAAAACTTGGTCCGATTTTGACAAGCGTGGTATCAATCGATTCGTCTTCATCGCAAGAGTGTCATAGGCTATGTTTAACCCGACCGTAGTCGGGTTTTTGTTTTTGAACTTAATAGGAATTATTATTAGAAGGGAAAAAACCCCTATTCTACGTTCCATTTAACGGATCCGAACCCTTTTTTTTACTGCCTATGCAATACTACAGACACAGCCAGACACACCCTAACTCGAACTGGAAGACATTCGATTTACTGCCGAAGCAGTGGTTTAAGAGTAGCAGTGGTCTGCACACGTATGTTGCTGCTCTTGTAGTCGCTACACTGGCACGAACTACATTCGCGCCTGAAGAGCGGCCAACCCGTCATACTTTTCATACAAACGCTCGTACGTGATTATGGCGTTGTAACCCATCTTTCTTTGAAGTTTTTGAACTAATAGGTATCATGTGCACTGTGTGCAAAAAAATAAAAAATTGGAGTAACAAATTCAGTATAAGCCTCCAAAAATCTGCTTTTTCGTACTAATTTTACCTGAACTTTGGCCGTTCATAATGTACCCATAGATTGTAAAAGTAAAGAAAATATCTTTGTAGATCTCACATGTAATGAAAATTCTAAATATCCATTACATGTGCGAGAGCATAAGTTTGTGATAAACTTGAATTTACTTTTTCACAAACTTTACTCAAAAACACGTATTTCCTGGAACAAGACATATAACAATTTCCGCACACAATTTTTCGTTCAATTTTGTAGTTTATTGTTATTATGCAGAAGTTACCGAATGCCACTGAGCGTTCAGGCACTATCTCTCTCTTTTCGATTCCCCTCTTTTTCAAACATTGCGCTGGATGAAACAACAAGCTTTTCGACCATGCTCGTGTGACCATGATAGACGGACCGGGAAGGGCCAACAACATAGAACATAGTGTGTAAGAACAGTGTGTGTGTACTCTTACCTTCCTGCAAGCTGACCCACATGCTAAGCGAGACCAGCCGCTTCACTTGATCCCTGCACAATTGTACCTCCATACTGCCGAAGCAGTGGTTCAGGAACAGCAACAGGCTGGTCTGCTCGCGCATGTTGCTGCTCATGTAGTCTTCTGCGACACTGGCGCGGAGAACTTGCTCGAAGAACGCTGGGAAGTGCTCTGGCTTCTTCAAGAATGGCTGTGGAAGGAGAAAAGCGGTGCGTTTATTTTATAATCTACTTTCAAAAGGAAGAGGCTTACTTAATATATGTCGGAGATTTCCGAGCAGATTTGAATGATACTTCTATTTTTTTACCCGACTGCGGAAGGTTATGTTTCTTTATGTTGCAGAATTCGTGAGCTGAGGGACATCGGGTGGCTGAACTAACTGTAGCCGCCCGTATCAAGCAAAAGGGACCGATGATCGGCCTAGTTGCGGAAAAGAATCCCGACCACCAAGTAAGTAAATAAGGTTATTTGCCTAAACGTGGTATCAACTCGAGTTTAGCCAAACTTAGTGTAGGACGCACTGTGGAAAAGTAGGGTGACGACCTGCGAAAAGCGGTTCGAAGAAAACGGATGAGGAGAGCTAAAGACCGAGCTCAATGGCGTGCATTGGGAGAGGCCTACGTCCAGCAGTGGACAGATATAGGCTGATGATGATGATGATAATGATGATGACTTTATTTCCGACGGAATAAAAATGACCTCAACCTATCGAGTGAGGTATCAAAATGAAGGTCTTTAAAAAACTATTTCAAAAACATTTCTAATAAATATCAAACAAAAATGAATTATAATTTAAAAAAACACTCCGAACTAAACTAAAAAGAGGGAAAACAAGCTTTAGATTCCCGATTTAGAAATATAAATTTCTATATATATTTTTTAAAGATTATTATAGCTCTTGATACCTGCTATACTTTCTTGCTTGCTTTTCGCATGAGGTAGTGCTGGCTTCTAGTGTCAGAGCTTGTCAAGCCCCGAGTCTCTGGCATGGCTTACTAGCTGCTATTAATCAATAACAACCGGGACCGATAGCTTAACGTGCCCTCCAAAGCACAGAGAGATCGCAATCCGCACATAACTTAGAAACGTCATTGGTGCCGGGCCGAGGAACAAACCCTGTAACGTTGGATTCTAATGTGCACTAGTATACTGCTCGGCTACCATAGCTCAGCCTATACATTCATAGCTATAATGAGCAGAATTTTCAATATTAGAATTTGGCTATATTTATACTTAGAATAAAGTATTAAGCACATACCAAAAAGTCTGTACAATGAAGACAATAATAAAATGCTCCAAGGTACTCAAAATAAGGCACTGAACAAGAATATAAGTTTTTTTTTTATCCTGTCTTTCTGTCTGTTTGCTTGTCAGTCAGTCTGTTCGCCCATCACGTAAAAATCACTGGACGGATTGCGATGCGGTTTTCAGTGTTGGTTTTGATTTAAAATCTGGTGTACTTTGCATATTAATCCGATGAGTAAAGCTGAGCAATATATAAAAAACTATTTGACGACCGAACCAAATTTGTTATGATATAATAATTATTAAATTTGGGACAATTCACACCAATTACCCAGCCCCAAACTTGGTTACCATGTACGAATAAACATACATAGATACGAATATTACATCTATGACTCGGAAACAATCATTTCTGCTCATCACACAAATGATTGCACCTTATGGGATTAGAAACCGCGACCCTTGATTGACTTCGCCGTCAGTGTCACGAACCACTCAGCCAACCGGTCATCATTGTACTTTATAGGTGCTTTTGGTCCTGGAATATCACATAGGATACTTTCCCCCCAGAAAACTGTCACAGCTAGTTAATGCATAAATAAGTGATGTTAGTGTACCTGCCACGCCGGCACCCTCTCGCGGAACTTTTCGTTGATCATCACAATGACGGACATCATATGCGCGTGCGTCGCCTGGCCGGCCGCGTAGTACGGCCACAGGTAGTTCTCCAGGTACTGCGAGAACTCCAGCATCATGATCCGGCGGACTGAAAAACTGACAGAACACATTTTATAAGTTATTTAATATACTTTTAATTAATTGAGATAGTACTCGAATGCAAGCTTATTAACTACTAGCGTCCGCCTCGGCATCGCACGGGTAGCGCTCAAACCGCGTTTTTTTCTAACTTTTAGCATTTTTATATCCGTTGTTACTTTTAATGAAAGGTCCGATTCTAATATTTTAAGGAGGAATTTACAAGTAAATAATCAACCTTGCTTATGTAACTATTTACTTGGATAAAGATTAATATCATGATACGAATGTCACCATGTTTCGATTCTTCCTGTATTTTTAATAACTAATTTGAACAAAAAACGGTAATTGTGACTTAACTATTATAGTTAGACATATATAGGATAGCTGACCTTTTTGTAGTTAATGATGAATACTACATGTAGTACATTATTGTATGTATCATCAATAGTTTTCGCAGCGAACACCAAATAATGACTTTTATAGGCAAATTTTTGATACCTTGGGTTATATTAATTCTGTACTTTTTTGAAACATAAAATTCTACCCATGTTACTCGCTGATAATGTAGCTTTCTACATGTGAAAGAATTTAAAAAATCGGTTAATTATTTTTGAGTTTATCCATTACAAACAAACACACATACAAACATACAAAACATCAAATCTTTTCTCTTTATAATATTAGTGTAAATAAAAAAGTTTGAAGGTCTTACAATTGGAATGTATTATTTATCTTTTAGCTGTTGACATTTAGGTCAGCTACTTGAAGACCACTCTTAGGCAATCACTATCACCATCACAGAAATTCCCTTATTATGTTTTAACCATCAAAAATTACAAACTCCATTAAAATTAAATCCCACAAAACGAACTTATATTAAACAATACATATACAGCATATTACCGCATACACAGTCAAGGAAATAGCTAAAATCGCATGTGTGGTAATTTTTTGAAGTTTATCGCACAAGCTATACACCCAAAGACAAAGTATTTATTGTAAACAGCGAAAATAATAGCACTTTTACAAGTCAAAATTTGCATATCATGTCAACAAGATAAAATACATACAATATGATAAATAGATCAAATCAATAATATTAGGTACACTAAGTATGCTTTGAGTTTGAAAAGGAAATTTCCGTTTCATGTGCCAGCAGAGTTAAATCTCAA
The DNA here is from genome assembly GCA_946251855.1 of Alsophila aescularia. Taxonomy (NCBI): domain Eukaryota; kingdom Metazoa; phylum Arthropoda; class Insecta; order Lepidoptera; family Geometridae; genus Alsophila; species Alsophila aescularia. Next base: position 22,748,193 of record OX276373.1, on the reverse strand, counting down.
ACTGGAAAAGGAAATACCCTTCTGACTATACCGGTGCTTCGGAAATACGCCCGAAGAGAAGAGAGCACCAAGAAAATCTACGGGAAAGTCATTTTCTCCATATTTGTTAATTCTTTCCTTTCTTTCCATATTGAGTGGAGGCAGTCCCTTGTCCTGACTGTTTGGCTCCTAGTATCCGGCTGTCTAAATATACAATGGTATGACACACTCCCAACATTCTCAAGTTTAATGAGACTCTGATGACACTCGAGAAGTCAAAATCAGTCCAGCCGTATCATGTGCAGTAGAATCTACAACAATTTACCAACTACACTGTAGATGGTAAATTTTGCGAAATACTGCGTCAAACTCAAAACACACCTATAGTAGTCAGGTAAAAGTGCCGTTGTTAATTGTTAACACAGGCACAGTAGGAAACTTCAAATAACATTAAGGAGTTTTGTTTAGGCTGTTATCCAATGTAGAAGAATAATAAAAATAGTATGATAAATTTATCAAAGGTAATAAATAATCATTACTTCTCTCAAAGAAAAATATGATAAATTTATCTAGAGTATTAAAAATTCAAACAAAAATAAAAACAGTGCATTATAACTCCTCTAACTTTGGCTGGTGAAATATTTCAAAAACCAAACAAATAAAAAGGTCAATAAACCCATCTATGAGGCCGCTGACCCTAAATCCTTCATTTTTTTAAATCAGTGAGGCTCTGACCAGCAAAAGGGAAAGTGTTATCTTACAAACTGGTACATTTCTTTGGGAATATACTTACTTGGATCCAAGTATTTCAGCCTGGTATATTGACTCCACAATAGAAGCATCGTAAGGTAAGTGGTTGTCCTTTGTCTGCGGAGACCAGTACTGGTTGGCGAGCTGGAATTAATGCAACCATATTGATTAAATTCAGTGAGGGAAGGTGCCTAGATTTAGCTATTGAGTAACACCAGTAGGCCTCTTGCAAACAGATTTAACTTATCGACCTCATGGATTTTCTTTAGTTTTATCAAATTAGTTATAGCACTTATATTAACAAAATTATACCTAGACATTTCATAGACTCAGGCAATACCTTGCGGAAAAAGATGCATTGGCTATTATAGCTAAGAAGCACCTCAATCCCATCAGCTTTCAAACATAAAAAACTGCATCAAAATAGATCCATTTGTTTGGGAGCTATGATCCTCACCCCCTATTATAGCTTAGTCGATCACATCAGCTTTAATTGTTTGATTTTTTAACAGAAAAATCAGAATTGGTCCATTCATTTAGGAGCTACGACGCCACAGACAGACACACGGATACATACAAACATAACCACTCTAAACTTAAAACAACCATCTCTTTTCGAGTTTGGGGGTTAAACCCCAACCAAAACAAGTTTTAACTGTCTTGTTATGTAAAAAACTCTATTTCAAGGATTGTTGATGCTGCAGATGCCCCTACTTCAGGTCTTCATAGTATGCTACTCATCATCAGAACAAGAACTAAAAGAGTATGTGACCTAAAACTAAGCAGGCATAAACACAATAATTTATATAAACTCCTCATCATTTTATTTACTAACCATTCATTCATTTCATTATATATTTATTTTTTTATTAGTAATTCTAATCATTGCATAACCATTGCATAACTTTTCATAAGTAAATCAATAATATATAATTTAAAAATAATGAGTACAATTTCGGCATACATAATTCTTAAAGAATAATGTACCAAGAGCCCATCATTTTCTTCAATGTCAGTTCGGCTTTGGAAAAGTTACCTTTATATATGAAAAGCATCAGCAGCTAAGATAACTTTAAGGTAGCAACTCGGCAATACTTATTCAAAAAACTTTATTGTGAAAATTCACTCAAATCATCAACCTAGGGTAGTAAGTACATTAGTTTCACTGATTTAATTCATATTGTGGTAGGTATGTACATTATATTTAGTAAAGTATTTAGTTATTTATTTATCTATTGGTATATTAACCTGTCGGCTATTGGTATCCCGTACGGGATATTTGAGGTTATTTTTGCAAAGTTTGTAAAAAATTAAACAAATACTTTTTTTTTTTCAGTTTTTTGGTTCTTTTGCCTTCCTCAAATATAGATTTTGTATATGGGAACACAGGTAAATTATGTTTAATCATTTATATCTTCATTTAATATTTCATGTTCTTATTTTCTATATTATTTACTTAGCTTCTTTTGTATTTCTTGTTTGGTACTTTATGCTGCACTATTATTTCTTTCACAACCTGGATGATTGGTAGATAATGCTGTTTAACATTAAGTTTTTCCTTGTACACTATTTATGTGCAAAACCATAAAATAAAATAAATAAATAAATGGTTTATAAAAGAATATCATTTGATAATCATGGACATTTCAAGCAAGTTGAATTGACTATGGTCACTAGGTGAGCAGAGCATCAGGTATTTATTTATTTATTTAATCACCAACATAATGTTCACCAATGCATTAAAACAAAGAAATCAACATAAAGTAAAACAACTTAGTGCCATCATAATTATAGGCTCAGACTACATGCATTAAAAATAAAAAAGCGAGTTAAAACAATTGTAAAAACATAAAGTAATAAATTCAATTGTATACAATAAAAGAAGTTAATTAAATATAAAACATAATAATTTAAAACTGGAGATAATACGGTTTTATAAGTTAATTCATTCAATAATAATAATAATAATTGCAAATTAAATAGTAAGTTAAAAAAAAAAACATAAACTAAAATATCACACAACCGACAATTTAAACTTGCAAATGTTCCCAAAAAATAGGTCCACGGTGTCAGTTTTAGAGATGCTGTTAAATGTACGAGCAAGTCTGTTGAGAGGTGCGTTATGGCCAAGATTAGACTTGGATTGACTAGTCATAAGAACGTTAAATCTAGATGCTCTGGATAACCTTGGTGCAGAAAAGTTAAACAACAAAACCAAATCCGGAGCATCTAATAAACCATTGGCAAGCTTAAAAAGAAATGAAAGGTCGAGCATACATCTTCGATCCTCCAAGGAAGTCATATTAAAGTGCTTCAACCTCTCAGGATAGCTCTAAATAACCTTGGCTAAATTACACGAATACGCGAAATATTAAAATGCAATTGTTTGATGTTATTTTGTTGACATAATATTATTTTTATCAGACATTCACAAATGACTCATTATGGAACATCCTAGAACAATATTCAGTCTGTGTGAAAATTAAAATTCTGCTTTTTCATGGAAATGGAATTCAAATTTCTATTTCTTTTTATAAGGAATAGATAAAAAATATAGTATACATAGTAAAAAGTAGCAAATATAGTAGTTTGGTATACATAGTTATACCAAATTATCTGCTGTAGAGCAGCTCTACACACCTAGAGCACAGCTAATTGTAGGTTGTTGTATCAAGTTGTTTATTGTCTTTTTAATCGTTAATAGAATGAAAATTAATCTAACTACGTACCCTAGAACATGTGATAATGGCACATTAGACCAGTAAATAAGTTACAAAAACGGACAAAGAGTTTTCTGTTCACTTTACAGTTACACAATGCAGTTAGGAAATATTATAATAATATTCAGAGGATTGTACCTTTAGAGTACATACTTTAATAAATCTGTACACAAACTATATATTTTTTCATGAGATGTTGTTGTGAATCTGAAAAGATAACCTCAATTACCTGAGTTATTCTATCAGCATTTATTTGCGAAAGAGTCGGTAATGGTATTTTAGGCTTTTCGGTAGGCGTTGGTGTTGCCTCGGGCTTCATCTTAGATATTCAAAAATCACAGCACACACAAAAAAAACATGAAAACACTAATTTTCAAAGTAGGACTAAAACGAATCGAATAACGATACACAAACAGACCGGTGGCCCAATTACAGAACAGCGTCAGCGGCCCGACCATATAACTTGGCTTCAATCGAATCCTCAATATCACAACCACTAATGCCTTGCGATAGAGTCGAAATTGCTATGAAAAAAGTGATAATCCGATTGTAACCAAGTTCTGTAATTGGGCCACGGGCCGCCGTTGTACTGTTTACTGTCACTGTCAACTTTGATGGTACAGCAAATGTCAACTGTCAAGTCAACTTCCCTGCGTTCGAGATGATGAGATGGCGTTGTGGGCAGTTTCGAAATGTACATTTTTGACAAGCCGTTTTCTTTGAACATTTTCAACACTTTTGCCATTTTTGCAACTTTTGACACTAACGATCCTTTCCAAACTGAATGAAAAACGACCCTATCCCTCACGGATTAAAGTCGATTTTCTTATGTCAACATGTCATCGAAACTTGCAAAACAAACGGTGATCAAAAATGTTCAGAACGCTAATTTCGCCCACAAATGACCAAAGGAAACGCCAATTGTGATGATATTTAGCGTTTTAAACAGTTATTTTCGCCAATTGTTACAAAACGAACGGCCCCCACCGGACGAACGGTCAAGTTCTTTATTTTTTATATTATGATTTTGATTGATTCCGCGTGGCTAGCGCATTTAGCCAGCCTCGTGTAAAGAGGTTGCTAGTGAGTAGTCAAAATACGAGCCCCAGTCAGTCAGCTGCCAGACCACGTACCCATGTCCTGATGCTATCGGTTGCAATGAGATTTTCATTTTATATTTTGATAATCGGTAAGTAACAACTTTTTAAACTGTTAACTTTCTAACGAAAAGAAATGAAAGTTGTGCAAGAGAATTTGCATCATCCCTATACAAACAACAGTAGTGCCAATAAACTATTAAATTTGGATTTAAAGTAGGTTAAAAGATACGTAATACGGGCACAGGTAGTCAAAAGTCTAGTCAAGTCACACAAAGTCACGATTCAGTAAAGTGGTAGAGCTTTAATGAAACTTCAGAGGAGGTTTGGAGAGAACACGGAATGACAAGTTTTTTTTTATTGCGTTTTTATGGTTTGCCTAGACTCGTGCACGTAATAGTCACCTAATCCACCAATATCAAACATTAACACTCGAAGCATGCAAAACTACATCTTGATTTCGTTTTCCCACCGAGATTCCCAAGTCAAGTTTTATCATTCTGTCAGACATGTACGAGGGCTGTTTGCTAAGTCGTTTTAAAAAGTAAAAATATATATATATTTTTTAAACAATTTACATTTATTTCTCATATAATGATATTCCAGCGAGTTTCCAATTTTTTTATCCCCTCCAAAAAATACGTTTTGTCGAGGTCTTCAAAATAGCCTTTTCCAAGTAATCAATCATAATGATTTCTTCGCCATCCCAGAAGACTGTCGCCATCGCCTTCCCAGCCGACAAAACAGTCTCGGCCTTCTTTGGGCCACGTTCACCAGTCGCCATCCATTGTTTTGATTGCTGTTTTGATTCCGGTGTGTAATGATGGACCCAAGTTTCACCCACAGTGACAAATCGACTCAAAAAAATCCGAGGATTACATATCCAAACACAGTTTTGAAATTCGCTTTCGTTCGCGTTTTTGTTCGATTGTCAACAAACGTGGCACCCATCGTGCAGACAGCTTTTTCATACCCAAATCTTCATGCAGGATTTTATGTACTCGCTCAGTGGAGATGCATGTGTTCTCAGCTATTTCACGCACCTTCACTCGGCGGTCGTCGAGTACAATATTATGGTCTTTTTCAACAACATCCTCAGTAGTGACTTTGATCGACCAGAGCGTGGAGCATCAGATGTGTTTGACCGACCACGTTTAAAATCATTTATCCAACCTCGTAACCTTTGACTGTTTGTAGGAGGCAGTGTTGCCATGTCAAAAATCAGTTCGACGGTGAATCCATTAAAAAAATACGGTAGATTCTAAGAAATTACGGTAACTGCACCAGGAAAAATACGGTGTAAAATACGGTGTACTAATTGTTAACAATACAACAATTTTACCGCACAAATCACTATTTATTGGAAAACAAGTAACAAATAGCTAATAAAAAAAACCATATTTTAATGCAATGTAACAAGAAGTCTTAAAATATATAAGATGGATGCTACACCGCCAAATAAACGAGTAAAGCATAGTAAATATGCTATGCTTTACTCGTTTATTTTTTATGCCTATGTGTGCGTGAGTTGATAATTTGTGCTGTATTGTGGTTGATACACAATTTCATCACAAAAGACTGCTGACTTTATTTTCCTTGAGTACTTGTCAGAATTAATACGACTATATAATAAGGGCAAGATCTTGCTGCAATGTGGCGACCGATCGGCATAACAAGGTGTGACATGGTGTACCTAATTGCGTGCGTGAGGCCTGTGCATACGAGCGGGTTGATATACATTGGGTGCTTCACATTCTATTTGGCGATGTGGAAACCGTATTTTTAAACATTCTTGCAATGTAACTAAAAGTAATTCTTGTAAAATTACTTGAAATTATAACGTATAATACACCCACTAAAATTGGTAGCATTGTATTTCTCTGAGCATCAACTATCATAGGGTTTTGGATGCGTTCTAAACGTAATTAATGCGGTTAGTTTTGTGTTTACAGTAAAATACTTTTCACAAATAAATGTCACGAACGTTGTTATTTTCTTATGGTTTCGAAACATATGAGTTGTCTTTTTCATATAAATAAGCAAACTTAGTAAAAAATTCTTGTGGAGGTTACGCCCTAAGTATATTTTTTCAGCAAATATTCGTACTTCTGCAAATTACGGTAGATTTTGTCACCGTTGTCATGCTTCGACGGTAGGTGGCAAATTAGTACTGGTTACGGTGCATTTACCGTAATTACGGTGCACATGGCAACACTGGTAGGAGGTTCAAACAAAAATGATAACCTACACATAGTGCTGCCAAAAACAACATCCTTGTTTCAATTATCGATTTGCGGTATGGACCCAATATTTTGAAATCGAATAGTGAGTTTTTGTATTATTAAGTTTTCAAACTAAATCTTTCGCTGTACACGAAAATTAAGTTAGGAATTTAAATGGTTTACATAAAATAACAATTTCAATGGCAAAAAGGAATCTTTGGTCGTTTCTCACGAGAACCCAGGGGCCCGTTCACTTACTACGTTCGAGGACGCACGGATCACCCGCGCGTACACTCGAAATCGTTCACGGCGTCGTCGGGCGTTCGCCTGGGTCATCTGAAAAATAGTAGGGGAGGGGAGGAATAGTATGAAACTGACACTTGACAGTTGTCAGTTGTATGTGGACGTCCAAAGTCGTTCACTAACTCCTGTGGCCCAATTCCATAACTTGGCTACAATCGGATTATCACTTTTTTCATAGCAAATTCGACTCTATCGCAAGGCATTAGTGGTTACGATACTGAGAATTCGATTGAAGCCAAGTTATGGAATCGGGCTGCGGATGATCGAGCGATAATCGCATGGATGATTCGAGCGTGTAAGTGAACACAGCCCAGGTGAAGTAACTGCGCATGACCACGTCACAAGTGTCACTACGAATCCAAAAATAGATCGTACCTGTTGGTTTTATGAAGCTACCTACCTACTGCTTATAAGAGTGTGTGCTTTCTTGGTTGGTAGGGTGTTTAAAGCTTGTTTAGAGTACTGATAGACGTTTCTGAGTATGCGAGGGCAATAAGATCTATCGAAATAATTGCTAAAACCTGACTCAAATGGGTCTAATAAAATATTACTGAATCAATATCGATAAAATTTCAAAGGGGGACCTGGAAAGTGGTTCTTCTTCTTCTTACATAAATTTATACTTTGTATGCAAATTATTACATCGGGAAATCCTATTCAGTATCGATTTAAAAATTGTTGTCTTGCCTGTCTCTAGCGTAATTTGTTTTTTTTTTATTCTTTCGTTCAGAAATCATTAAATTATCTATGACCAAAAAATTTACAAATGTACAAGCTTGATAAATATTTTTTTACTTTTCTTTTTCTTACTTTTTCTATCTAGGCTTAAAGATAGATTGATAAATTGATTAACTCTATAATGAACACCACAAGTACAAAGAGAAATTATATCTAAAAATACAGTTTAACAATGAGTGTCACAAGTGGCGGTCTTTATCGCTCAGAGCGATCTCTTCCAGACTACCGTGAACTTTTGCGCTTGTTGCCTTAGGTTAAATATACTAATTGATAATTTTACTTAAGTACTATACCAATGCTCTAGAACAAAATTTTCTTTCAGCTACTTACAAAATGATGTTCGATCCACCCGATTATCCATACAAAGATCTTTCAGAAACATACGATGATTTACTTTTAAGTAAAAATAACATAGATATGCCAAATACCGTTGGTGAAGATACAATCCTATGTGAAACACCAAATCCAGTCTCATTTCAATCTAACGACTCAGGAAGATATTTCAATGTAGACAGCCCGTTTCTAGAGGGCAGCTGCTCAAGTGAACTACCTCAGAACAAGGAATTTTATGTCGTGCAGCCTGAACATTTACCGAACTATGAACCCACATTGCTTGATGAAAATACCGTCAACCAGTTCTTGCTACCACTACAAGATTCAGCAAGTATCGATAAGGTATTGATGATGTTTTGGGATTGCTTTAGAATCCAGTTGCACGAATCTAGGGTGGGAAAGGATGGGGAGGGGGAGGGTGGACTACCCCCCCCCCGGTAACCACTAAGGAGGGGGGATTCTAAAGTAACCCTTTCTGAGAGAGGGTTACTTTAGAATCCAAATGCACTATTTTTTATGAGATGTGACCCCCTCACATCTCATAAAAAATAGTGCATTTGGATTCTAAAGTAACCCTCTCTCAGAAAGGGTTACTTTTCGGGGAATTTTCGGTACTGAATTATTATTTTTGAGGTTAAGTGTTAAAAACGTACGAAATTAAATTGGAAGGACTTTATTATTAGTCGGCTGTTCGGTCGCCGAAGGAGCTCGCCGGCCGCTACCGCGGCACGCTCGCTTTGCTCGCTCGGCTCGTACTGTGTGGTCACGGTTGCAACCTAACCTAACCTAGGTATTCTTTGGAGCCATAAATAGGTAACATCTGGCGAAAACAGCGGAAAAAAACACAGACTACTAATTGATAATTTTATTTACAATGGCGATTATGTTCCATTGTAAAATAATATAAAATATATATATATATATATATATATATATATATATATAAGAGTTATATATAAGAGTTTATATGAGAGTGTATTTTATATATATATATATATATATATAAAATAAACTACGCGTTTCTTCGGGATAGCAGCGGCACCATTAGAAAGAGGAGTCAAATATCTTCTTCCTCCCCCCACCCTTTCCCCCAAATTCGTGCGACTGGTTTCTAAAGCCGACACATGTCTTGTATTGTAGATAACAAGTAATACTTATATCTGACGTCCAGATACAGTAACTATGTAGGAGGTATATTGGGATCTCGTATTTCAGTCAGACACACTATCCTATAAATTGCTCTAAGAATAGTACCAGGTGAAAATTTCAAAATCCGGTTCTAACCTGATGTTTTAATATTGACTGACTTATTTTTAGGAAGCTGAAAGCAGCGTGCCCGATTTGCTGGCTTTGCACTCGTGTGTTATTTGCCACGGCATATTCACTACGGAAGCCGATCTTCTGGACCACACTATAGCATTCCACGCTTCTTTGGATATCTTTGAACCAGACGTGAATGACGCCTCACCCATCGATCAACTTGAAAATCAAATAATAATTACTGAAGGTAATCATTTACACGACTTTTACAATATTTTAGTTATTTAAGTACCTGCTTTATGAGTACGAGTAGATATTGCCACGCCAGTAAGCGTAATTCAACCTCTTTGGTATAGACCGTTTTTTGAATTTAATGTTCAAAACAAATGAGAAGATTCTTAATTTAAAAATGTAGTTGCTAATTTGGCAACGTTCTGACAATTACATTGTTTAAATGTCTTTATTAACTTAACAAATACAAAATATTAATTGTTAACTACGACTAGGAATGTTAAAAAGGACGGATTTCACAATGCTAAATCGAAAGGGAAACACCTAAGACATGCCGATCCACTGTACGCATAATCCTCACGTACACACTTATCATTTTATTCTGATTCAGCCCCCACATCGCAGCGAGATCTCGAGCTTGATAATTCTGTCAAGTTTTCACTGAAAATAAAAACATTGCAGTCACAAAAAAACACAAATTATCCACTCACGCACACAAACGCGGTGTAGACTCCGTCTTTTTTTTAAACCTTGACTACTAGGTACATGATACAGTTGGACAACCCACAAGCCATTGTCGGCTAATAGGTAGTCCAAGTGTTGTAGCCACTACCAGTTGGCAGCGTACCCATCATGCTGACGTCACTGCAACGATTTTATGCTCAGGGAGTCCAAGACACAGAGTATCCGTGGACCCCCAGGGTGACCAAATGTAATAGTGAGTATCCGTGAACCCCCAGGTTCAAAGGGGGTGTTCAAGTGGAAAGAACAGTCAGTGCCACGTTGAATTGCAATGATGAACCAATTCGATGAACCAAATAAGTACCACTGGTCACGCGTCTTATCGATCAGACGCGCTCATCTATATTTTTGTAAATTCTATGATCTCCCGGTCCCTACCGTCCCAAGCCTCAACACCAAAAGAATGGCTCAACACAAAACGAATGGCTCAACACCAAACGAATGGCTCAACACCAAACGAATGGCTCAACACCAAACGAATGGCTCAACACCAAACGAATGGCTCAACACCAAACTGCTCAAATGTGTAACCATGAGGTTATCATATTTTCACCGCTTGAGCTGCTCTGCCGAAGTCCTACTCTGCGTCTCAGAAAGATGTTGGAGTGTCGACACAAGTAGCTTTCCACAATAGGGCCATCCCATCTTCCAGGGAATACGGGTCGTACCATCAGGCCTTTTTCCGTAGTCGTTACCTCAGACTAAACATTACTAATATTTAGTCTAAACATTACTAATATTTAGTCTAAACATTACTAATATTTAGTCTAAATATTACTAATATTTAGTCTGAGTTCGTCACGCATCATATACCATTAAAATTATCAATTATTATTGTTACATTGTATGTACCTACACGTAGTATTATTATATATTCTGTGCCTACACTCGAGCCCGGTACTATTATTGTTTGTGCTAGCGCTCACTCGATATCGCGAAATTTATTTTTTCTATACAACGAAACTCGTAAACAACGTTGATAATTGAACCCACATTGATATTAATTTTCTACTGTTCTGTCGTGTATATTTTCAGGCACAAATAACAGTAGTTCGGATTTTGAAGCGGATTGGCTTGTGTGCCGTGTTTGTGAGCGGGTGCTATCAACAGCTCTAGAAATCGAACCTAAAGGTACCTTTTATTCAACTCAATTATTTTTCTTATATAGATTAGATACCTACTATGATGACGTTTTGTGCAGTTTCGAAATTTATATTTTTAACAATTTCTGTTTGATAATTTTGTACACTTTTGCAGTTTTTTGCCACTAACTATCCTACTCAAACCGAACGACAAACGACCTTAGTTTCTACAGTTTAGAATGGCTTTTGTATGCGAAACGAACGGTGATTGAAAGCATTGCAATTAATATAACATCATTGATTGCATTAAGTAATATTATGTTCTCTATTACTTTTTTTTCTGTGTTTGTATTTTTTTAATGTGTAGTCACTCTCTGCGTTCGTGATCTCTGTCACAAAAGGTTCCGAAAGAAAATCAGTGAAAACCAAGTTTTTAGTTTGAACATATAACCCTTAATTTGCTTCACCGTAGTCGGGTAAAAAAATTAGCCTGTGACATTCTATTCGTGAAGATGACAACCTCGCTTATCAAAATCGGACCAATAGGGGCGACGCTATGTTGGAACATCCACATATATAAGTACATACATTGTCTGTTAAACTCACTACACTTTCCTTGCTTCGCCGTAGTCGGGTAAAAACCCGTTGAGATTCATGCAGGTTCATATCATATTTTTGTACTCATAGACCACTCAGGAGTGCCCAACAAAACCCATGTGAAAACAAATTAAAATCTTAATGATTATATAATTGAATTACAGAACAGTGGTGTTGCGTGGACATAAACGGCAAATGCAGCGTCAGCACGCGGCGCCTGCGCACGATGTTTGTGTGCGACCTCTGCAGCGGGCTCTTTGCAGGCGGGGGCGCGCTGGACAAGCACCGCGTGGCGTGCTTTGTAGACAATAACAATACCTTTAACCTTTATGAAGAGACGGTGGGTTTGCTTTCTTGTCGTGTGAGACAGTGCTGGCCTCTGGCGTCAGTTTGTCAGGCCGCCCGAGGGCCTCTGACATGGCTTAACGACTACTTTTAATCAGTGATTAACTATGTGGGTAGAACATATAGATAAATAACTGTGCCCCGCGGTTTCACCCGCGTGAGGGATGATGATGATGATGATGATGATGATGAAAAGTATCCCATGTGTTATTCCAGGGTATAAGGTATCTCCATTCCAAATGTCATCAAAATCCGTCCAGCCGGAAAGCGTGAAAGCTCCCCAAACAAACAAACAGACAACTTTTTACTTTTATACATGTGGATTATTTAAACGGGACTGCCGTACCTGTAGTCTTAAGTTAACTTCTTACATTTAATCTTTATTTTTGTATGGATTTTTATAACCATAAATATAACTAAAAATATAATTTATAACTATAAAATCCATCCAAAAAAATAAATCAATTTTGTCGTTGATTGATGACTACCAGGTAAGGCATATCGATCGAAGTTGGTGAGGCGCTTGGCCTAGGACATTATTATTCGTAGAGTGGAACGCTTTGTCTTTTTTTCCCAGTAACTCAAATCTGGTAGTCTTTTAAATCGAGAGTGGACAAGTATATTTTAGAGTTGACAAGCGATTCATATTAGCTATACCTAATATACCTATCATCGTTGACCAACAGACCGTAGTATTTATATACTCTTTGCAACAGACATGCGAGACATTAAACAAAAGAAAACCTATATTTCATTTAAGAAATAACCGAACACAATCAACACCACCAAGGATTATAAAGGCATAAGTACATTTTTGCATAATATGTAAAGCCTACGTCAATGAAAAAACGAATTGAGACATAAAAAGGAGAAAATAAGACGAGCAAGCCATTTCCACCTGTTGATAAATGCCACGGGTCACTCCTGATACTGTCGTCCTCACAACGCTAAAATGTAAAAAAATAAACTTGCGAGCCGGTACTATTCTATTACCCGACTACAGCAAAGCAAGGGAAGGGTAATGAGATTAACAGCTTATGTATGTATGTATGTATGTATATTTTTGACGACAAAATGCAACATATTGTTTTTAATACTTTTATATACTTAACTCTTTTATTACAATTCTACAAATTAATATGTATGTATTTGGTTATAAATAAAAATATATTCTTTATTTTTATCTTTCTTCTTTCTATGTATGTACGAGTATGTATCTATGTATGTGGGTATGTGGATGTTCCACCATAGCGTTGTCCCTATTGGTTCGATATTGACAACCAAGGTGTCTATCGATTCGTCTTCAGGAGTCGTCTTCGTCTTAGAGTGTCATAGGCTACTTTTTATCCGACTACGACAAGGCAAAGGAAGGGTTATGTGTTCAAACTAAAAACTTGGTCCGATCTTGACAAGCGATGTATCAGTTGATTCATCTTCATCGCAAGAGTGTCAAAGGCTATTTTTCCCCCGACCGTAGTCGGGTTTTAGGTTTTGAACTTATGTCTTGTTTTAATACATATTTATTAAGTCACTTTCGTTTTTGTCGTTCCGGTTTTATAAGTTGTAACTCAAACTTCGAGTACTTCCCTATTAGCTTTCCGGCTGAATCTTTCAGGGTATATATCTATAGCTAACAACAGATGACAATGAATTAAAAAAAAACTGGTTTTAGATTATTGTTTAATCTACAATTTTGCTGCTTGTTTCATCATTGGTGTTGGTCATAGAATATTATTATAGTGATATACTTAGGTACATTAGATTGTATTTTATAGAACTAGGCTACGTTCGAAAACATCGCTCGACCACTCTCGATGACATAAGAAGTACTCGTATGTCATCGAGCGTCGTCGAGCGAAGTTTACAAACGTAGCTCTGTATAGGTAAGTGCAAGGAAAACTGTAGTGTGTTTTATGTTTGATGTGACAAACTATGACACCAGAGGCCAGCACTACCTCATACAACAAGCAAGCAAGCCTTCTTTGTTTTATGTTAGTGTACCTAAGCACAATGCAGAGTTACAATTATTTTGAGAGATGATATTTTCACAGAAATTAAACAGCTTCATCTTCCAGGTGTTGAATTCGAAAGACATATCCCACTGTCCAGAAGTATGCTTCACATGCGACATCTGTGGCGAGCAGTATTCCTCGACTGAGCAGCTGAAGACACACCTGCTCGAGTGCCACAGACCTGCCAGGAATGGCTGCAGAAGCAGAGCATACTCTGCAGTGAACAATAACAAGATGTGGAATTGCGGCTCTTGTAACCAGCTGTTTTCTACTGCAAGGTACTATTTTTAGTGCAGAGGTTCATGTTTGTAGCTACATACATTATAACATTTCAAAATCCATAGAGAAGTTATTTTTTGTTTAAACTTTAAAGTAGAGTAGTAGAGTATATAACAATGTTAGCGTGACGGGCGGGTCTACGAGTATGTCTCACACAATGTAAATATATTCACGCAAAACGATAAGCGACCGTTCGTTAAGAAACGTAGGGAAACAATCCGGATATCCCCTATTAAGGTATAGATTCCTATGAGGTACGACGGCGTTTGAATCTTTTAAAATAGTACGTAATAAAAGTGTCGAATAGGAGAATTATATATATGTACAATTTGTGTCATCTTACACAATATATCGAAAATATCCTTCAATATTTCTTTCGAATTCGCAACTGGCGACGCTACTAGGCTTCATAGGTACAAAATTTGGTTCACAACCTAAATAATACTGTGGGGTGGATATACATATACACACATAGCACATGTAGGTATGAAAATAAGAAAAAAAAGGAATATTTGATGACTTGATATGATCAATTTGCCAAGGTAAACTTAGGTACCTACTCATTAATTGATTAGACATTATTACTGATTATACACTAATTATTACTCATTATACTGATTTAGAAATAAACAGGTGAGATTTTTGTCCAACAGTGGGACACAGCCATTTTTTTTCTTTTTACTCGCCACACTTCTAGCGCCCTTATCGGATTTTACGTAGCAAATACTAGAAAGAGGTGCGTTGAAGAAAAAATACAACTTCCTTGCGTAAAAGTTAAAGTTTTTTTTATTACAAAAGACATCAACGACAACCGCGAGCTACGACACGACACTATGAAGTTTAGAGCCAAAGATCTAAAATCTAGAACGATGTGTGCTTATTTTGTAGTTCTTAAGAAATCCAATAGAGAGTAGTAGCAGTATGATTTAAAAGCTTGCGTGATGGATGATGTGTATTAAATCGTATACTCGGAGTTTTAACTTTTAACTCGATAATGGCTGGACGGATTTTGATGAAATTTGGAATGGAGATAGCTTATACCCTGGAATAAAACAGGATACTTTTAATCATCATCATCATCATCATCATCATCATCATCATCGTCATCGTCATCATCATGGTTTTGATGAAATTTGGAATGGAGATCGCTTATACCCTGGAATAAAACAGGATACTTTTAATCATCATCATCATCATCATCATCATCATCATCATCGTCATCGTCATCATCATGGTTTTGATGAAATTTGGAATGGAGATCGCTTATACCCTGGAATAACACATAATAATTTTCATCATCATCACCATCATCTTTCACAATCAAACAGCTCAACGGATTTTGATGAAATTTTACCGAAAATAGCATAGAAACTGAAATAACACATAGGACACTTTTCATAATTATCATCGTACTTCACTCTCAAACGGCTGAACGGATTTTGATGAAATTTGGAATGGAGATAGCGTATACCCTAGAATAACACATAGGATACTTTTCATCATCATCATACTTCACTCTAAAACGGCTGAACGGATTTTGATGAAATTTGGAATAGAGATAGCTAATACCCTGAAATAGCACATAGAATACTTTTCATCATCATCATCATCATCATCATCCCTCACGCGGGTGAAACCGCGGGGCGCAGCTAGTTTTTTTTACATAGTCGTCTCGCATAATCACTGTACAAATTTTTCAAATGTCTGATCATATATTTAAACTCACTTAATATATGTACTCCAATTTGAAAAATATACATTAATGCTTTATACTATAATTTTGCACTTCGTTGCGTAGATTACAAACTTTGTAGCAGTAAAAATTTGAATTTAGAAAATAATATTGGGACAGACGCGCAAGAATATAATGTGTTTGACTTTAGAACACAGTAGGTACAGTAATCTTGGGTTTGATGTTGGAAGATCTTGTCATAGAAATTTTACATCGACTTTTTAATCGACTTCACAACAAGACATAAGTTTAAAAACTAAAACCCGACTAATATACCATTATGACTCTATACATGAAGACGAATCGATTCATACCTCGTTTGTCAAAATCGGACCAAGTTTTTGGTTTGAACACATAACCCTTACTTTGCCTTATCGTAGTCGGGTAAAAAAATAGCCTATGAGACTCTGTTCCTTATGACGACTCATACATACATACATACACAGCCTGATAAACTCATTACCCTTCCCTTGCTTTGCTGTGTCGGGTAAAACGAGGAGGTTCTTTGCTCAACTGATGTTTTTCTTGTGTAGTTCACCGATTTCTCCGTCAATTGCAGACCGATTTTGAATATTGGTTTTAGTTTAAAAGTCCCTTTTTTGATGTGAATACGTTTATAAATTTGCTTCCATAGGGAGGCATTCCATAAAACTGATGATAATAGAATCTGGGAATACAGTTTAGTGTTGAAGCTCCATATCTATAATCGACGTCCGAAAAAATACACCACTCGCT
The DNA here is from genome assembly GCA_946251855.1 of Alsophila aescularia. NCBI lineage: Eukaryota > Metazoa > Arthropoda > Insecta > Lepidoptera > Geometridae > Alsophila > Alsophila aescularia. The sequence continues at coordinate 22,731,256 of OX276373.1, read as the reverse complement.
AGCTAAAGAATAAAATTTATTACGTGGAGTAAAGACTGTGTCGCATCGCGCTGATTAGAGGGGGAAGTACCGTAATATTGAGATCATTTGGCAGCGTCACATGATTTCTGTTTTTTATAAACTTTGACTTGGAGAAGCTACAACGTTCGTTTCAACCATTAGCTCTCGTCAAGATCTATCGATTGCGTATTATAAAACATTAGTATGAAATAGTTTTAGTGAATATATAAGGAGTAAAATTAAAAAAATATGCAATGGCGGCATATACTTGTCAAAAAGCTTAATCAAAATATAGGGGTAGTAGACGGTTGGAAAGATCTTCTCAAGAGCAATCCAGTAATACCCATAAAACACTACTCACATGACAGTGAAGCGGTGCCGGAAACGTAAAAGAATGAAGGTGTCCGAGTGGATACGTAACCGTATTTACGTAAAACACACGGCCGCGTTCACGACACAGCCACACCCCTTTTTTATCAACATTGGTTCAGAAGTTTTTATTGGAAGAATGAGGATGCCCCGATATCTGAATCGATTTGAATGATTCTTAGTTTATTCAAAAGGGTAGACTAATATTGTAGTTCAATAATGGTTTAGTTTTAGTTTAATTTCTCACATATTTCAGGGATTTCTGAACCGAATTAGATAATTAATTTTTACGTTAAAGAATATATCTACAGTCTGCTACTGTATAAAATTCATCAAAATTGGTTTAGTAGTTTATTTTTGTATGTTTACCGATTTCTCCGTCAATTGCGGACCGATTCTTAAAATTTACTGTATTTTCTGAAGGTAATCCTCCAGTGTCCTTCCTATATAAATTTCATTTTGGTACCTTAGTTTTTTTAGTGAATCCATTTGGAGTATTTTTTTTGTACTTTGTTATTTGTACAGCTCTTGTTTCATATTTTTATCTGTTTGGACTATTTGGTTACTTTGGGTAATCATTTCATTAAGGAAATAGAGTCGATTATGTTAAACTTATTTTTTTGGGTCGTTTATTTTTGCTAACTATTTTTTTCAAAGTGATGATAGTTTAGTGGATGAAATAAGGCCGAGTCACATTTACGGATTTCATCCACTAATGAATAATAGTATATACCACATATATTCTTTCAGTTTTTTTCTTATGTTTTTGTTTTTATATTGCAGTAAAGGTTAAAGTGTTGCCCAACATTCTGGTGCTGGAATTCAGCGGGGCTTTCAAAGTCAAAGTATTTATTGTAAATAGGCAAATAATAGCACTTTTACAAGTCAAAACTTAACATCTCATGAACGTAGAGAAAACATAAATTATTATAGATAGATCAATTCAATAAAATTAGGTAAACTAAGTATGCTTTGAGTTTGAAAAATAAATTTCTCTTTCATGTGTCGACCTTTCTGACTACCGGTGCTTCGGAAATATACCCGTTAGAGAAGAGAGCACCAAGAAACTTCACTGGGAAGTCATTTTCTCCATTTTTGACAGTTTTTTATATACATTATATAAGTCAGAAATTATAACTAATACATGTTAATGTCAAATGCAAAAGATAAAAGTGCTAATGAGATGTCCCACAATAATCACACCGATAATAAATAATAAAAATACAAATGACTAATAAGAAAGCAGGCTGGACCAGTTCCCACAAGCAGCATCCGTTTACGAGTAAGACTTGTGCACCAGCTATCACACCCTCAATTATTTTAGAGGGAAGGGAGTGACCCGGCACACAGAGCCACCGCAAGTCAAGATATTTTAGTGAGCATAAACACAAATAGCCGCCAGCATCTTGGTTACTAAAACAGACTTGGTGTGTAAATGGTGATAGTTCAGCGTTATTTGTTTTTTTATCCAGGGAGCTGTACCGTCACAAGCGAGGTGAAGACAGGCCCGAGGGAGCTCCACTGATGGCTTACGTATGCGAAGAGTGTGATAAGGTGTTGGGGAGCATGTGCGCATTGTACACGCATAAGAAGATGCATAAGGTTTCTAAGCCGGTATGTTAGCACACTTGATTTTTTGTTCCAAAGACAAATAAATATCTTACTAATACAGCCTACAAAACATAGTACCACACTTTTTAAATTAATAGTTTTTATTAAATTGCTTGGCTCCTACTCATCGGATTGAGATACCAAGTACACCAGTTTTTAAGTCAAACCTAAGCTATCCAAGTGAAAATCACATCACAATCGGTCAAGTAGTTTTAACGTGATTCGCGTACAGACACATTAAAAGTGTGGTACAAAGTTTTGAAGGCCAGTGTGTATATATTTAGTATACTTGTTGCCACTCAGGTCCGTAATGGCTGTATAGATTTTGATAAAACTTGGAATAACTTTAGGTACTATACTTATATTTAATGTCAAAAAAAAAGACCACACTGGAAAATCCAGGGGGAATCAGGGCCTGCAGTCTCGTCATAGATAGCGATTGCTTTACAACACAGACTTCTTAAAAGTATGTGCTTTACAACCGAAATTAGTACATATACCGATGGCAATCGTTATCTTTGACAGTTAATGTCAGAAGCTGTCGACTGTCATCGGTATCTGTACTGATCATTGATCATGATTGGCATATATATTTGGTAGAGACTACTATATTTCCGATTCCGGTTGTAAAGCTATCTCTATCGATCTCGAGACTACAGGCCCTGGCATAAAATAAATATTGTACTTACCCAGGCATAAAATAAATAATATACTTAACCATAAATAGACCTTATTGTATGGATTTTGGCATTAATGCTGATCAGCGTTTATTGACGTCTTTGAGTACGGCAGTGTGTTTTTTAGGTGTATGCTATTTGGCCCATTTCCTCATCTGATGGTAAGTGAAAATTCGATACGCTTGCCTATAGAAGATACCTGTACACTCTCGTCTGCCAGATTGTATTTATAGGGAAAAACAAACGCTGGAAAGTATATAATTACATCATCCTCATCATTATCAGCCCGCATCAGCCCACTGCTGGACATAGGCCTCTCCCAAAGCACGCCACTGAGCCCAATCTTCGGCTCTTCTTTTCCAACCGCCGCGGCGCCGCCAGCCATCTTGCGTATGTCGTCGTTCTATCTAATAGCCGGAGGGCATCCTACATTATGTTTGCCGAGTCACGGTCTCCACTCATAAACACGACTATCCCAACATCCATCGGTCCATCGGTAAATATGACCAGTCCACTGCCACTTCAGCCTGCTAATCCTTTGGGCTATGTCAATAACTTTGGTTTTCTGCCGGATCACCTCGTTCCGGATTCGATCTCTCAAAGAAACTCCGAAAATAGCCCATTCCATTGAATCGCTGAGCGACTTTGAATTGGTGAACTAGTCGTACCGTGAGAATCCACGTCTCAGCCCCGTAAGTCATAACAGGAAGGACGCACTGGTTCAAGACTTTAGTTTTCATGTGCATTGAGTAATTGGTGACGAAAAGACTCTACGAAGTTTACCAAATGCTACCCAGCCCAGCAGCATTCTTCTACGGGCCTTTCTCTCAAAGTTGTTTTTACCCAACTTCAGCCTTTGCCTAAGGTAAACATATTCTTGAATAACTTCAAGAGGAGATCCGTGCACAGCAATCGGTTTCGTAAATACATGTTCATCGAACATTATCTTGGTTTTATCCAAATTCAGGCGGAAACCGATGCGTTGAGATGAATCAGCTAAGCCGTTCAGCATCTGATGTAAGTTCTGCAATATATAATAATTACATATTTGATAGATATAGGTACTAATTGTAAAGGTACGGGAAAGTCCACACAATACAATAAATAGATGACCTTTTACCAAGCGGGTTATCAACGGAGTTATTACTCGTATACTAGAGATAATGCACGATCATCTTGTCAGCCCTTACAAGTCCACTGCTGAACATAGGCCTTCCCCAAAGAGCGCCATGACGAGCGATATTGTGCCTCCTCCATCATCCGACTTCCTGCGATGGCTACAATGTTGTTGGTCCATCGTTTGGGGGGTCTCCCCACACTTCGCTTGCTGGTACGTGGCCGCCATTCGAGAACCTTTATTCCCCAGCGGTTGTCGGTTCTGCGAACTATATGGCCTGCCCATTGCCACTTCAACTTGTAAACTCTGAGAGCTATGTCGGTAACCTTGGTTCTTCTACGGATTTCCTCATTTCGGATTCTATCACGTAGTGAAACACCGAGCATAGCTCTCTCCATTGCACGAATAACTCTCTCTCTCTTGCAACTCTGAGCTTGTGTATGAGACCAATAGTTAGCGACAACGTCTCAGTGCCGTACGTCATCACTGGCAACACGCACTGATTATAAACTTGCGTCTTGAGGCTCTGCGGTATCTTCTCCATAATTACGCCATATCCGAGTTGGATTCATCGGTTGACCTCCTTGTCGAAGTTGGATCTACCCAGTTGGATCGTCTGACCTAAGTAGACATAGTGATCAACAGCTTCGATAATATCGTTCCCAACATAAACCGGCATGGGTACGACATGGGCATTTGACATGATGTTCGTCTTACCCATGTTTATTTTAAGACCTACCTATTAGGAAACAATATTGAGGTCACTGAGCATTGTGCTTAGGTCTTCCAGGGTTTCTGCCATGATGACTATATCATCGGCAAATCAAAGGTGAGTGATGTATTCGCCATTGATGCTAACATCATATCCGTTCCAGTAATTGGAGTCGTGGAGTAATGCACGATAATCTTACACATTACAAGAGTTTGTTGCAGCACCAAGAATTTCAGGAATATCAGGATGAACCTACTAGGTTGACATAAATTGCCGCACTCATAGTTGTCATTTAACACAAATCAAGCATTAAATTGCAAAAATTCAAAGCTTTGAAACGATAATAGCGATATAATGTTCGATTAGCGTTAATTGACGTTTATGAAGTCAAAGTATTTATTGTGTACTAGCTGCGCCCGCAGCTTTGCACTCATACCAATTTTGCTCCTCTCTCTCTCTCTCTCTCTCTCTCTCTCTCTCTCTCTCTCTCTCCCACAGAAAAAGGACATAAATACCCTTCTGACTCTACCAATGCTTCGGAAATACACTCGTTAGAGAAGAGTTAATCGACAAAAAATATTGCGGTTATTTTAACTTCAACATTTTTTTAAATTATTTGGTTGCTCAACTGTCCAATGTATTTTCAGGGATATCCCTGTCGGATCTGTGGACGTCGCTTCAACCAGTCTGGTCACTTGGCCATCCACATGCGGATGCATACGGGAGAGCGGCCGTACCCCTGCGATCTCTGTCCGAAAGCATTCAAAGTTAAGGTAACGAAACGATATATTATGCGATATTTGTTAGTCTCTACAGTACAGATACCGATGATAATCGTTAGCTTTGAAACTGTCAAAGCTAACAATTGTCATCGGTATCTGTACTGTAGAGACTAACAAATTTCGGATTGTTAGGACTTTGAGACCGATTTCGGCTGTAAAGCAATCACTTTCTATGTCGGGACTGCAAGCGCTGCTCGTTTTCTTAGTGGAAAGCATTTTTTCTGAAAAAATTATACTGCCTAGCATCTAGAATAAAAAATAAAAAATGCACGGCTTCAAATCGTATAAAACTTAATAGCAATAAATAATAAAAACCAGTAAAAATTATTATAAAAATACTAAAACTCGACTGTGTGACTGTACTGTGTCTATTGAATAAAATTTTAAACAACTCACTTGCTATGTCGGGTGTTTGCTTTTCAGCCGCGATAGTGGACGGACGTGATGCGATGCGAGCTGACCGCCCGCAAAATTTATAGTAAACAAATTTAATGTTTCCTAACATATTTTACTTTACTTTAATAGTTGAAATTGCAACATTGAACACATACTTACATAACATGAACAATAAAAATTGAAAAATTTCGTAAGAAGTATGAAAGACAATAAATTGATACTGTTTAGGATAAGGAATTATATATTTTTGGAATGGTCTTTTAAAGCCTTTAATATTGATACCTCACTTAATAGGTTTTAGTAATTTTTTGTTCAGTCGTAAATACAATATGGCAGCTGTAAGCCGCCATATTAGTTTTCTTGACACTTCATATAATTATCCTATAGCACTCTCGTGATTAAGACGAATCCAAAGATACCTTATTTATCAAAATGAGGTAGCCGTAGTTCGCGCCTAAGAAACGTACAAACAAACAAACAAACATAAATACAACCCAAACACATAACCCACCTCAGTTGAAGTTGAAGGAGTTTTTTTGAAATTAGTTTTTATTTTTTGTAATAGAATTAAGTACTTATTCCGTTCGCTAAGAAAAAAGCCATACTGGAAACAGTTAACAGTCCATATCTCTTAAACTACTAAACCGATTTTGATGAAACTTTAACTATTTCTTAAGTTGAAAGACACCAAAACTACTACAAAAAGAATTATCGCTATCAGACTTGTAGTTTTCGAGAAATACGTGGACAAACATACATACACACATGAAATTTGGTACATATGTTGATACGCACATAAACTTACATTTATGAATATTACGCATTTTCAACAATATTACTTACACAACCTACTTTATTATTAAGTTTGTTAAAAATCTTGGGCGACTACGCAGTGCGGTCTGTGGTGTGGTCGCTAAAATGACTGTTTGGTCGCCGATAGAGTATGCATAGGAGATGTACATTTCACTCGTCTCCACTCCAGGTACCACACGAGACTTGAACCCTGCTTGGTCTATCATTCATAGTCAATCAAAGTGCCGATTTCCGAACGTAATACATATTAATTATTATACAAGTTCCGAGGTTTCTACGTTTGCACCGCGATGTGCGATTAATAAGCAGACACCTACTCGGTATTTTATAGCCATTGTTAAGAGCGTTGCCACTTGTACGATGCAGGTAGCTCCTACTCCTAGTACTTTTTCCATATGATAATATAGAACAGGAGCCTTTGCCATCTTTTATAACGAGTCATGGTTACTTATTTTTCAATAGTCTTTAGCACAGCAATTTATCTTGGTTATAATTTTAAGTAATAAAACAAAGTGCTTGTGCAAAATCAGCAGCAGATGCATTTTTCTGATCCAAACGATTAAGTACAAATCGTGTCTAAAACACCAGTTTTTATAAACATTAGGCTGTCGCATTTTTTTTACTAATCATGACATTGAGATAATGCAGTGAATACGTAATTAAAGGCTGATGTGATGACTATTATTTCATTGTTTGTGTAATAGGCTCGAGTCGTAACGGAAAATTGACTGAGCCTGATGATGTTTACAACTTTTTTATACAACTGCGAGTGACGAGACAAGCAGGTTGTTCATTTTATGGTAAGCGCTTACTGAGCACGCCACTGAACCCGATCTTCGGCTCTTCTCTTCCAACTGCTGCCAGCCACTTTAACGATTATCCAAGCTCAGTAATTTCAGTAATTAGAGGGCGGCACTACATCATACGTCAAATAACAAACAACAATAACAACCAAAGAGGCTCGTTAAATAGTTTCAACTTCAGTAACAAACCCACTCAGCGGCTTCCGCACTAACCCTCCCATGGCACGGTAGGTGGAGCGCGACGACCATCGGCGAACTCACACCGGGGAGCGGCCCTTCGCGTGCGCCGCTTGCCCCAAGACGTTCACCGCGGCGGCACGCTTGCGTGAGCACGCACGCATTCACACGGACCAAAGGTTAGGCTGCTTTCTTTAAACCCTTCGTGTTGGCCAGCTTATCTAGAAAACACCTTCTTTGCAAAAACTTCTTTACAATGTTGTTTGGGTGTTACTTGATAGGAACCCACCAAGTAACACCCAAACAACATTGTAACATATAGGTACTTACTCCGCTACAAGAAAACGTAGACTAGATCCGATCACGACGATGACATTCCAGATATATACTGTTTTGAAAACCAATTAATATTAGCGTCAGCGTGATCAGACAGCGATTAGAACCTTCCTAAGTTGTTTCTTCATCTCTTTTCATGACAAAGTCTTCGCAGAAGAATTCGATCTTGTTTTGGTTCGTTCGCTCAGAGCGCACGGCTTTGACTGTTTTCTTTACCATTTTCAACGGTTCGTGTATGCGAGGAAACGACGAAACCTTTTTGCAACGTTACTGATTTAAAATTTAGCTTATTTTAGCGTCACCGTTTACGCAAGAGACTATAGTACCTACCTGTTCTTCCGCCTTGCGCTCCTGCTTTATCCAAGGTCCGTTTCGCTTCTTCCACTTCTCACTGTTGCTGTCATCCACAGTGGTTATCCCATTCACTATCAGCCTCTCTTCCTCTTTTCTCAAGCATGCTCCCAGAAGACAAGGACGGAAGAGATGCAAGAACTTCAACCACACCACACTTGCCTGAGCAACTAACATTCTATTTACACGGACTAAAAGTTATTCGTTTTTGCGGGTCTTTCTAAGAACGATGCATTTTGCAACGATGCATTTTGCGATGTACCTTCCTACTTTTAGTTCTCGTGTAAGCTATTTAACAAATATTTCGTCTTTTCAACTGGTACTTATTGTACTTCTAGTGTCAGCTTCTTTGGAAGGGCTAGTTGCTGCCGACCTCGTGCTTGCAAGAAAGAGACCGTCATTAACTTCCTGGCTGCCTTTAAGATTGCGATAGGTCATTCAGTTTCTAGGATTCCGTACGTCTTAATGAAAAAACGGGACCCTTATAGGATCACTCGAGTGACTGTCTGTCTTTCCATCTGTCATAGCCAATTTGTTTATAATCTACTAGCCCGATTAGGTTGAAATTTGGTACACATGTGAATTTCTGTGACCCACACGGACATCTAACGTAAATAAATCAATTTTGAATATGGGGGCTACTTTTGAGGAGCAAATAAGAAAACAAAAATTAAAAAAAATATGAGACATGTAAAGAAAATAACTTACAGATTACAGGAAAACCTAAAATAAGTAACTTTGATCTTAAAAAAAAAAGGTAAATCTGTAAATATTGTGAGATATATTCATCGTACGGAACGCTCTCCACCGAATGCAATTCGCATTTGTCCGGTTTTTTTCAATAATAGCGTTTGCTTATCATTGCGCAGGCTAGTGATAAATCATTCCAGAAGCCCTGGTAGGTAATAGGTAATTGACCACGTAACCAACCCTTTAAAAATAGTATCTCCAACCCAAGGTGCAGCCTTTCTTCTATGCTCTACCACGTAGTATTTATATACTCTTTGGCTCTACCCTTCTGTAGAAAAGTGCATACCAGCAACGCCACTACCAGAAAACTTCTGAAACACAGTTGCATAAATAGTTCGCTAGATGGCACTACCAGATACAATGTTTCTTGATTTGAAAATTGGACAGCTTTGTTCCGATGCGATGTTGAATAAAGATTGAACTTATTCAAGAGTTTTAAGGGAAATAGAAGCCACGTTTAGCCTAATTTTATTTAAAAAATAGAATTTATATCTATGGCTACATCATAACAAACTTGTAACTTTTAAACTTTCGTGATTCGAACACATATTTAAATTTTTAAACGGGACTTAAGGGATTACGGGATTAATCGCGCTGAGAATTTAATTTTTATTTACCTCGACGTTTCAATCAAGTTGCATTGATCGTGGTCACGAGAAGACAAAAATTAAGTTTTCAACGCGATTAAGTCCCGTTTAAATATATAACTATATAACAAACTTAACAAGCAAAAATCTATCCACAACCAAGAAGGAAAATCCTCAAATACCTACCGTATCCTTGCTTGACCATGCAAGGAATACGTAGAGACAAAAAAATAGAGCGGAGAAAATCTTTTCCTTTTTGGGGAAAACGCCTGTCAATTTCCAACTTAATGTCAGAGACATAAAGTTTATAATTGAATCTGTTTTTCTATGATTGTAATGATTGCTGCAGGCCGTATCGGTGCGACATTTGTGGTGCAGCTTTCCGAAGACCGTATGCCAGGACCGTGCACACCCTCATCCATACCGGGGAGAAACCTCACGAGTGCGACGTGTGTGGGACAGCTTTTAGGTAACATTGAAATTATACGCTGGCCTTCAAAACTTAGTACCTATCACATTTTTAAAATTAATAACTTTTTATTAAACAGCTTGGTTCCTACTCATTGGATTGAGATACCAAGTACACCAGTTTTTAATTCAAAACCTAAGCTATCCTACATTGAAAATCGCATCGCAATAGGTCCAATAGTTTTAACGTGAACTTAGTACCAAACTTTTAATAATAATAGTTTTTTTATTAAATTGCTTAGCTCCTTCTTATCGTATTGAGACATCAATTACACCAGTTTTTATGTGATAACCTAAGCTATCCAACAGTGAAAATCGTATCGCTATCGGTTGAGTACTGTTAACGAGAACTTAGTAACACACTTTGTTTTTATTAAATTAATATTTTGGTTCCTGCTTATCGGATTGAGATACCAAGTACATGAGTTTTTAATTCAAAACCTAAGCTATCCATCAGTGAAAATCGCATCACAATTGGTCCAGTAGTTTTAACGTGAACTTAGTAACACACTTTGTTTTTTTATTAAATTGTTTGGCTCCTACTTATCGGATTGAGACACCAAGTACACCAATTTTTAAGTCAAAACCTAAGCTACCCAACAGTGAAAATTGCATCGCATTCGGTCCAGGTTAACGTGATGCACGAACAGACAGAAACCTATTCTTTGGTTTTTATCTTTTTTTAAGTTTAAAACGTTACTAATGTTTAATAAACTATAATTTCAAAGAAAGTTGATATAATTTGCTATAAACGGTATTTTATTTCAAAGCTCTGACTTCTATAGTTTAGGAAAAATTACAATTTTAAAAGTGGTTCTATGTTTTAAAAGCTAGCGTATATGCAAGCCCGGGATGTCGGTCTCACGTTGTCTGATCCTCACTGCGAAGTTTCAACCATACCCTTTTCAGGGCCCAACCAAGCATCTCGGATTTATTAATATACATCCACAAGGAAGAGATTCTTTAATCAATGTTTTTTTATGTATGTACTCATATCTCCGGGATTCGTGAACTGATGTGGATGTTTTTTTAACTCCTCCAGCGTACTCCTACATCAATTTCATCAAAATTTGCTCAGTTGTTTTTTAATAAATCTAATTAACTAGTTATCATGTTTAAAAATTAACTAATTTAAAAACTACTAGATATGATTTATTTAAGATACAAAAAAAAACTGCGTTGGATAGAATATTATTATTTACTGTCCACCGAACTAGAATAGAGAGGGGTGTTATAAGTTTAGGGTGTATGTGTGGTGTGTATGACTGCCTGTGGCATCGAAGCTCCCAAACGAATCGACCTATTTTAATGCGGTATTTTCTGTTTGAAAGCTGATGTGATCGAGATGCTATGGGGGAGGTCCGAATTTTTTTTTTTTGCTTGTTTGTCAAAGAGGTTGATGACGCGTAGTAATTATTGGGAGAGGCTTTTGCCCAACAATGGGACATGACTGGTCTACACACACTATGAGATATCTAATAGTATGGAAAAACTAGCTGCGCTCTGCGGTTTCACACGCTTGGATGATGATGGCGATGATGATGATAAAAAGTATTAAAAAGTATTTCCAGCTATCTCAATTCCAAGTTCTATCAAAATCCATTCAGCCATTTCAGCGTGAAGAAGTAACAAACACACACAAACACACACACACACACACACATACACACCACACACACACACACACACACACACACACACACACATACACACACACGCTCACAAACTTTCGCGTTAATCATATTACTATCTGCGCGGTTCACCCCGGTTTCACCCGCGTGGATGGTGATGACGATGATGATAATAAACCTAAAGTATCTACGTACTAAAATTTCAAAAATTTCATCAAAATCCGTCGAGCCGTTTCAGCGTTAAGTAGCAAACACACACAAACTTTCGCTTACATTTATTTATTTAATTCATCAACAATTTACATTGTGTCGAAATCTTAATATTAATTTTTAAAATACAATTACAATTAACTTTATAAAATACTACACTTACAAATACACAAGTATAAATTAAAAATTTATATAACCCCCGACCCCCCCACCATGGCGGCTTAAAATAAAGCTAAGACTCATCTCGATCACATCAGTTTTCGAACATAAAAACAGCATCAAAATCGTTTGTCCTCACCCCCCTTCCCCCCCTTTATATTTAGATTTAAGAACCATCTCGTTTACCTCAGCTTTCAAACATAAAAAACCGCAGCTAAACCAGTCCATTCGTTTGGAAGATACGATTCTCACCCCCCTTTTCTCAACTCCCTCTCCCCCCATATATCTAAGATCCATCTCGATCACATCAGCTTTCAAACAGAAAAAAACCGCATCTAAATCAGTCCATTCGTTTGGGAGCTACGATGTGACATAGTGATACACCCACGCCCTAAACTTATAACACCCGCCTTTTTGTTCGGGGGTTAAAAATAATAAGTATGACTCTAATCTACTCTAAAATGTTTAAAATTGCCTGTTCCGGTCGTCTAACTATTCAGAAATAGAGTAGTAATTTTTCGTCGTTATATATATTTTTAACTAGCGCCCCGCGGTTTCACCCGCTTACACCTGTCACTTTGGCTCCTGTCACTTTGACATTTTCACCCGTTCGAGTGATGTTGATGACGACGGTGATGATGAAAAGTATCCTATGTGCTATTCCAGGATATAAAGCTATCTCCATTTCATACTGTGTTTTTCCACTGTTAACTGTTTTTAATTCAACTGGTAATTCATTAAACAGCTTGATAGCGGACACTGTTCTCACTATTGTAAATATTAGAATAGAATGATCTCTATTCCTAAATTGATATGAGAAAAATCATAGTTTTATAGCTAACTAAAATATTGTGATTGGAGCTGTAGAGTGAAAGGCAGTCGGGAATATGTAAAAATATTTTAGAAGAGAAATTGGCTCATATAATAGTTATTTTATGCTTTCAGACGTTCCGGGGACATGTGGAAACACAAAAGAACTCTTCATGGAGTTTGACGATCATGTTTAATTAAGTTTGTTTGTATGTATTTTTTTATTAAGTTGATACAATTTCACGATAGATTTTTTTATTTTAATATGTATGTTTTTCTTGTCAGGTTGCAAACAAGAAAGCAATCTTGTGTTTTGCCAAATTTAGCCGCGCTGTTGTTAATAGTATAAGGGCCTATTTCACGACCTTCAAGTAATGTTTCAAGCAGGCGGATCGCCAGTTTGTGACGATGTCAAACCTCTTTCATCATAATCATACCTTTTCAATAGTTTGTCTATATTAATTCTAAATTCAAATAACCTGTCATTCCCATATTGTCATTGGATTAGCAAAAACTGGAAGTTTACGAAATAATATGTTATAAAATATGTACCTAAATAAGTTTATTACATCAGGAGTCCTTTAAATATATATGATAGTACTTTCGTTCGTGGTTGTTTTGATCCGTATTGTTGAAGCTCGAAAAGTCTGTGATAATAACAATACTAGAGCCCCAAGGGTACACTCTTACCAAATATATTAAATTGGAAGAAGACTGAATAGAATAGTCGAGTGCAAGATCTCTGTTTATGAACATCTCCGAGTTCTTAATTGTTCCTGTACTTTGTATGTTGTCCACTTAGGTTTGGTCCCTGGGCTAGTGGAACAAACCCTAGGACCGCCTCGTGACAAGTTAAACTCACCAGTACGTATGAACGTATGTATGAATTTCACCACGCCTATCCTGACCAATACTATAACCAAGAATTAAAGTTAAGAAATACTCGTTACTTTTGCTTGTTCGTTTTTTTACAATTTTATAGCAAGTAAGTGGTCAACGCTTTACTTGTAGGTAGTGAAATAGACCCTTAATGTTGCAGCAGTGTGAAGTTGGTAGGTAACACTTCCGAGTGATGGACCCTGTAAATACTCTGTGATATAGTTATAGTAACAAGCACAAGTTGTGTAACTGAAAGTAACTCTACTACGAGCCTAATGTTACAAAGATATAACAAAGTTTCAAAATTGTGTCACAAAACGATCTCAAGACTTTAATAAAGATCTCAAAAAACAATGACAGCTTTTATTATACACTGTTGCATTAAGGTACTCATCATCATCATCATCATGTCAGCCTTTAGAAGTCCACTGCTGAACATAGACCTCCCCAAAGAGCGCCATGACGAGCGATCCTGTGCCACCTCCATCCACCAACTTCCTGCGGTGGCTACAATGTCGTCGGTACTACATACCAAGAAATATGGACAACTAGGTTTTTACCGCGTCTTTGTCTGCGCGGACTTCAATTTATCGCTTTAAAAAGTATCCATGTCCTTCCCCAGTGATTATACTATCTCAATACGAATATTCATCAAGAAAGGTTCACTCGTTTAGTAGTGAAAAGTGAACAGACAGATATTAGTATGGAATAATATGGATATGGATAAATAGTAGGTACTATGTCAAAGTTATCTACTGTCAAATAGGTAAGAACGATAATTCATAAAACAACTGCTCGGTTCTTTCTAGTCAACTAGATTATAAAAATACCGCACATTATAATGTGAGTAGAATACTTTCCCTCGTGGTTCAACTATACTCGCGAGGAATGAAAAGCGAGCCTGAAGCACAGAATAATGTGAGTAGAATACTTTCCCTCGTGGTTCAACTATACTCGCGAGGAATGAAAAGCGAGCCTGAAGCACAGAATAATGTGAGTAGAATACTTTCCCTCGTGGTTCAACTATACTCGCGAGGAATGAAAAGCGAGCCTGAAGCACAGAATAATGTGAGTAGAATACTTTCCCTCGTGGTTCAACTATACTCGCGAGGAATGAAAAGCGAGCCTGAAGCACAGAATAAAAAAGGCTGAAGTTCTACTTTGCCAACTCGCATTTATAATGATTAGCAAAAATGCCACCCTTTGTGAGCTTTCGAGTGCAGTGATCCTTTTCATCCCTTTCAGCGAGATTTAAATGAAAATTCTATTTGGTCAATGAGTATAGGTGTACCTGCTTTGCCCGTTTAAATGGCTATTTGTAAGTGCTCGCTCGCTGTCCCACGGGAGCGTGGGACAGCGTAAGCGCGCCCACATGTAGCTTACGGCGATAGCAGCATTTTACTTTGTTCTCTTTGAACCGTATATAGGTGTAGTCTGTCAATTGCTTTCGCAACAGGTATAGGGTACGTGGTCGGCACTGATTGTAGGAAGTGTTGGGAAATTATCGAAAATCGAAATCGGGGAAAATCTGGCAAAGGTACCCCAGGAAGTACTTTTGACAGCTTTTCCCTGGTAAATGGAATCGATTTGAACTCAGGTTAAGGAGCTTTCTCTTCAAAACTCTTTGTGCTGGGCGCTTATTCGCTTTGCCAAACGCAATTCCATAAAACGTCTGTCATTACGACAATGTACAAACAACTCAACGAAGATATAGAGCCCTGGTTCAAATTGGGTAAAATCTTGTAAAAGAGGCTTTCTCTGAAAACTCGTTGTGGTACAATCAGTGCCACCCGCGTACGCTATCGTTTGACAAGCTAAGGATAAATAGTCCTACCTATGCTTATTGCGAAAGCAGATTAAATACTACACTGGCATTCAAAACTTATAGTACCACACTTTTAATGTCTGTCTGTTCGCGCTTAAAACGACTAGACCGATTGCGATACATTTTTCACTGTTGGATAGCTTAGGTTTTGACTTAAAAACTGGTATACTTGGTATCTCAATCCGATGAGTAAGAGTCAAGCAATTTAATAAAATGTCTATTAATTTTAAAATTGTATTACTAAGTTTTGAAGGCCAGATTATATCTATTTTGATGGCGCGCTTATGTTTATCAGTAGGACGGCGAGCGGTACAGTGTGCGGACTTGTCAGCGTTCCGGTTTGTAGGGTAATGTTCCAGCGAAATAACTGGGCATTTGATACATAAATTCCATGTCTCATCGACGAACGCAGTACAGCAAGATTTTCAGTTCCATGTTCTGGGTAGCTATGCAATACTTGAAGGTTTAAAAAAAAACTAGTGAAGCATAGCAAATGGAGGCTACGTATGCGCGTGTAAGTACATAATTAGTGCTGTTTTATGGTTGATACACAATTTCACACAATTTAATCACAAAAAACTGCATTAAAATAAATAAATAAATATATTTGGGACAATTCCACACCAATTCCAACCTGCAAAACTAGGATACCCTGTAATATGGGCACTAGATAACGGATAAACATACATAAATACGAATATCACATCCATGACTCGGAAAAAAACATTTCTGTTCATCACACAAATGATTGCACCTTGCAGGATTCGAACCCGCGACTGTTTCATTTCGTTCCTAGGGTCACTAGCCACTAGACCAACCAGCCGTCGGTGTTTTTGATTTTCGGTGAGAACTTGACAGAATTAAAACGAATGACAAGGTCAATTTGTTACTGCGATGTGGCGGTTGGCCTAACAGGGTAGTGTGGGATTGTGCGTACGAGCGAATCTGCATATCTTGGATGCTTCACTTTTGATTTGGCGCTGTGGAATCCGTGTTTTTTTAAACATTCTTGGGGCAGGCATGGCGCTTACTAGTTTTGTAGTGGTAGGCCTGTTGCAAGAGTCCGTCTGGGGATGTACCACATCTTTATCAGATATTCAACCGCCAAGCAGTAGTGTGTACATACTCGTATATCTGTTTCGGTTTGAAGGGCAATGTTTCCAGGGAAATTAAGTGATTCAAAGACCTTTAAGGCGTATAATATACCAAATTTCGTACTTGGTATATTAAACTGGGGTACTTGATATCTTAATCCGATGATTAGATGCCGAGAAATCGATAAAAACTATTTGTCAGCAGAACAAATTTTGAAGATATTGTAGTACATAGTACTTTATAGGTACTTTTGGTCCTGGAATGACACGTATGGGCTACTTTTAAATAAAGTGACTATGCTGGCAAAGCCCCCGCAGCTACAGCTAGTTCATAAAATTAGAGAGCAATGGAATAGAGAAGAGCAGACTCTAATGTGTTAATTTTTATTTGTCCATTGTTTAGAATGTTTCGATTAAATGACCTAACACCGTTTATTTATTACACTAGGACCAATACCTAATGTAGAATATTAGCCAAAACAAGCACAACATAAAAATGTATATAACCCCCGACTTCCCACCCCCCAATATAGATAAGTCTCGATCGCATCAGTTTTCAAACATAAAAATCGTTCCATCCGTTTGAGAGCTACGGTCGTCCATCTTTGCTCATCGTCATCATCATCATCAGCTTATACTTGTCCACTGCTGGACGTAGACCTCTTTTAATGCACGCCACTGAGCTCAGCTCTCCGCATCCAGTTTCTGCCGGCCGCTTTTTGCGGGTTGTCACTCCACCTGGCCACAGGGCGTCCTACACTACATTTGCCAAAATGTGGACTCCTCTCCACAAAGTGGCCTAATGAGAACTCGTCTACCCCAACGGTTGTCGGTTCTTCAATAAATATGATCAGCCCACTGCCACTTCAGGTTAAATTGCTTATCACTAGAGCTATCTCGGTTACTTTGGTTTTCTTTCGGATCTCTTCATTTCGAATCTTGTCCTTCAAAGAAACTCCAAGCATAGATCCATTTCTCTGTGTTAAAAGTAACCTGTGTTACAGGACTAAAAAGTACAATTTACTGCATTTCATCCAATTTGTTTAGCCTTCAAATAGTTTTTATCGATTGCTCCCCTTCTGCTTATCACATTGAGATAAAAAATAAACCAGATTTTATGTCAAAACCTAAGCAATCCATCAGTAAAAACCGCATTTCAATCTGTCTATAAGTTTTTACATAATGCGCGGACAGATATCCAGACATACAGATATGGCTGGTACACAAGTCATACTCGTGAACGGGTGCTGCTTGTCGGGAATGGTACTACCTGATTTCTTAATAAGCAGTTTTTTTCTCTTTTTGATGGTTTGGGACATCTCGTTGTCGCTTTTATCCTACTATATATTATATTATATATTATAATTATAATAATATTATAAACGCGAAAGTTTGTAAGTATGGATGGATGGATAGATGTTTGTTACTCTTTCACGCAAAAACTACTGAAATTTGGATGCAATTTGGTATGGAGGTAGCTTATACCTTGGATTAACAAATAGGCTACTTCTTACAGTTACAGTTACAGTCAGCCTGTGGTGTCCCAATGTTGGGCAAAGGCCTCCCCCCATGATTTCCAGGCTTCGCGGTCTTGAGCTATGGATGACCAGTAGTCACTGAAGGTGTCTAGTTCGTCCTGCCATCTCCTGCGTGGTCTCCCGCGACGTCGCCTCGCTGTATTGGGGCGCCACATGGTGGCTATCTTGGCCCACAGCTCTTTTGGCATGCGGCAGACGTGACCAGCCCAGGTCCATTTCAGTTTGGCGGCTTTTTCAGCTACGTCAGCAATTTGAGTGCTGGAGCGCAGCTCGGTGTTTCGAACATGGTCAGTTAATTTAACCCCTAAAATGCTGCGCTCCATTGCTCGTTGGCATACCTTGAGCTTGGACTTCTGGATGTTCGTCAATGACCATGTCTGTGCGCCGTAGGTCAGAACGGGGAGAATGCACATGTCCATGAGCTTCCGCTTTAGTCTCATCGGAAGGTTGCCCTTCATTAGCTCTTTCATGGACCAATAGCTCCTCCAGGCGTTTTCTAAGTTATTATAAGTATAGATAAATAATCACATAAATTATATTAATATGCTGAAGTCTGTGTATAAGTATGTTTGTTACCACCATTATAGGTATAGCGAAGTCGGCAGTCACCACATACCAGCTCCATAAAAGCTGAATGGATTTTTGAAACTCGATAACTTGATTAGATAGATAATGAGAGTTCTAGAATAACACGATCGAAACGATTTGGATTTCTTAGGGTTCCGTACGTCATATTGAAAAAAGGAACCCTCACAGGATCACTCACGTGTCTGTCCATCTGTCTGTCCGTCTGTCGCAACGAATCTATGAATGTGTGACCCAAACACGAACGTGTAACGTAAATAAATGAATTTGGAATATGGGTTTCACTTTTGGGGGCAAGCTAGTTTATTTTAAAGATATTTGCGTACCTATACTCTACTGTGAGACATATCCAATGAAAGGGCTTGTTGTGAGTTGTGAGGGAGTCAATTTTGTTTTTTTTAATTGACCAGGCTGGCCACCGCGGTTGAGCGGTCGTACTGGAATAATCGTTTATGACGTCATTGCACTGTCCGTCCTTGTCATATCGTAACACAATGAAAAGGACGGACAGTGCATTGGTATCACTATCGCTATAGCTTTGAGTTAGGCGGTCACCGGCCATTTCCCCCCAAAATATTAGGCTCAGAAAAACTCACATATAACTCGCCTGTAAAGGGTTCCGTACGATGAAGATATTATCTCACAATGTTGAGAGATTTACCATGTTCTTTTAAGACCATAGACTTGTGTTAAAGCCCCTTCACTCCACTCCCTTCACTCCCAAACTATTAAACACTACTTATAGAATAATGGATAACCTATAAGAAGTCTATGGTCTTAAAATAACATGGTAAATCTCTCAATATCGTGAGATAATATCTTCATCGTACGGAACCCTTTAAAGGTGAGTTTAACTCGCACTTATCCATTTCTTTTCTAATGTATTAATTTAAAAAAGTAGACATATCTTCAGGCTGATCCCATATATTGGTTTTGTGACCTGTAGACCTTGAAGTCAATTTTTTTGTTCGGAAAATTAATTTGCATCTTTTTAACCCCTGAACTCCATAGTGTTATAAGTTATAATGGGGAGAAGGGGGGTGAGGATCGTAGCTCCCAAACGAATGGACCGATTTTGATGCGGATTTTTATGTTTTAAAGCTGATGTGATCGTGATGATTCTTAGCTATAATGTCGGTCGGGGACATAATATTTTATGCTTGTTTTTACGAATTCTCTTTCATTAAACAAAGTGTTATGTGTCAACTTTGACACTATCATAAAACTCGCGTCTATTCTTATTATCCGTTATATACTTAATCATACGTAGGTACTTATATCAAATATCGGATAATTTGATTGTAGTTCATCATCAGCCTATACTTGTCCACGGCTGGACGTAGGCCTCTCCTAATAACCGCCCGCCACTGAGCTCTGGTTGTAACAATTGAATTGTCCTGAAACAATTGAATTTAAAATCTTATCCTTATTGCACTGTAAAGCACCTTCACAAAAACCAGGCTGTGAACAAAACTAAAATGAGGTAAAAATTTAAGTGAGAATGGTTGCTAACCAACTTTAAATCGTTATAGATCCTAAATGGTCAATCGAAATGAAAAATGATAAGAAAAACCTAAATATCATTTTCATACACCTATTCAATGATACATAATTTTTATTACATAATTCGTCGACTTTCATTTTATTTTTACAATATGGCATCTGGGTGTCGCCATATTGAATTTTGATTACTGTCATATCTCTAGTAGCACTTGCAAGATTAAGAAAATCGATTGACGTAAGAATCATCAAAATCGGTTCACGCGTTTGTCTATATAGTGCAACAAAAGAACAGACATACATACATACATACATACATAGGTTAATAAACACATTACTCGGCCTTTGCGTTGCGCAGTCTGGTAAAAGAATATAAGCAGTAAAGAAGTAGGTAATAATATCTAACCGTTAGTATACGTAGAATTACTATAAATGGGCAAACCATATCCATATCCATACCAATATATAAAAGTGAATCGTTGTCTGTTTGTTTGTTTGTTTGTTTGGGGAGCTTTCACGCAATAACGGCTGGACGGATCTTGATGAAATTTAGAATGGAGACAGCTTATACCCTAGAATAAAACATAGGATACTTTTGATCCCGGAAAATTGAAAGTTTCCGCGGGAATACTGAAAAATGTTGATTACTCACTGTAAGGAAAGGTTGCCATCACAGAATGGTCTGTGGTTGCCATGGAAACGAAATAACAAGTCTGTCTTAAAACATCAAGAGCATTGGTGCTATACTTACGTTTGCATTGGTTTTTAATATCCTAGAAGAAAATAGGATCCCTTTTTTTTCGCAATAAACAGTAGTCTGCGCGTACGAAGTCTCGGGTGGGAAAACTAGTACTAACAACATATATATATATATATATATGAACGATTTAAATAAGCAAACCCTAGTTTTATTACCTACTTTTTTCTTAGCGATATCATGTGATGGTTTGTGATGATGCCTACCTATAGCCTTGCGTAGAAGATACCCGTTGCCTCACCTATATATCATGAAATGGTTGGCCACTTCATGAAAAATTTATATTTTATGAAATAATCGTTGACATCATGAATTCATTCATCTGGTTTTTCATGAAATGGAAAACCAGATGAATGAGTGGTTATCGTTTGACGATATGAACGGCTAAACGCACGACTACTTCATGATATGGTCAAAAATTAGTGATCATATCGTAAAATAGTTACATTATCCACCGTTAGAGGCGCTATGCGGAAGCCTGCCTTAGCCGTGCTTCGTCCCGCCTTCATCTTTGTTTTTTTTTTGGCCTTGAAAACATATCTGTTGAACACCTTTGGTATCATGGAAACCATTACATACAACCATTACTACATTAATGATATTTAGTGATATGGCCAAACGTGTATTGAAAAATCATTATAAACGTTGATGTTTCAACGTTATGGTCAGTTTTTGCTGGCCATTTCATGAAATAGAACCATTTCATGAAATGATCATTTGAACAATATCGCCACGACAAACACATTCTTCTGAAGTCCATGACGACTTCTTTACTATATATAGGTCCTGTACTAAAGTCTTCTGTGCTATCAATATGAGGGATTAGGTATATTTGTGATTAAAAGGCTGAGATTCTTCAACAGTAAATATTTATTATAAAAATTGCTCTTATAGCCACATTTCTGTTTCTATAATATATAATAATATTTTATGTTTATTCTTTGTGCCATTGTTTCACAAAATTATTCCTGTTCTTGTTATTTTCGATACAACGGCTTAAACAATAATATATTACAATTATAATTTATCATTAGACAATTATAGAAACAATTTTGAAGAACTCCTAGATTGAGGAACGTATCTATTAACAATTCGATGTGCAAAACGAGTCAGTTCAAAATTGGTTTCACAATTTTCTAACGAGAGTATTCTTTCTAAAATATATTCACAATCGTAAAACATCCTGTCATTTTTGGTAACCAATGGCATTGAAACTAAAGAGACACACTTACACAGATACGATAATTTACGTATGAAGACGTCGCGATCCTTTCTTTGAAAAGAACGAGACACGAACACGGATGGGGACGAGTCTACTGAGCTCACAATTATTGCTGGAGGTCACAACACGGCGGGGCAGGCGGCCCCAGGGGCGGTAGCACGTATAGCGACTGACAACGGAACCGCTCATTAGCCAAACAGTATCAAATACAACAGCAGCACTCGCCACTAAGAATTTTACAAAATTGTACTAGAATCACGCTTACTTATTTATCTTGAGCTCGATTACTGTGACGACATGCAGACACGTAATATCGACTACTTGGCTGTTTTATGAAAATGACAGGATAAGAGGGGTTTGTACAAGACATACACTTACTGCAAGCAATCAGGGTGTCTTAAAAATTCTGTCGCGTGAGTCTCAAACTTACTTCGTAGATCTAAATAAATGGCAGAACAATTTACATTAAGTACTCAAATAAGTCATGCGGTTTGATACTCGCTCCACAGAATTACAAGAATCGAGTTTATTAGTACAAATATTTATAGTAAAGTAAAATAACGTAGGTATACCTACGCGAAACAGAACGGTTTGCCGAAGAGTCGTTAACTTACGTTACTTAAGTAAACCATCACAACCAACCATACGGACATCTTCAACGAAATATCCACGCGAAATAAAACTTGATTGAGCGATCAATATAACTCAGTGCATCACTTATGAGTTTAGAACCCAAAATTATAAACTAAAAGTTTTTCCTTAATTGGTCTGTACTGGCAATACAATTTTGTGACATCTTATATTACAATAGAATGCGTATTTTATGTAACTTGTATATCTGTACTTGTGAGAGTGTATTGGACAGAATAGAGGTCGTATTTATACAACACAGCGTGGGTAACGCGCACGGGCCGCCATGTTGCGCGGCCGATGCGCGCCTACCCGCCAACCGACATCCATATCAATAAAATTATTACTTTACATAATATATTTACAACGAGCGCGAATCCTCGCGCCATAATGCCCATCTCCGTAAATAATATGTACACTAGATTTAAGAACATAGTTTCTCTCATTAGCTACCGAATCACAATTTAAATATTTGAGTAATTGACAACGGTGGACAAACATGCGCCGGAGCACTAATGCATCTTACTGAAATTTGTACTTTGCTCTATTTAAATGTCGTGCTAGGTATGTTTGGTCCATGCAGTTCCAACTCCTTGGAGCAAACGATCCACGGGCAACACTAGCGCACCGTCGGAAACGTGGTCAGTTGGATATTTAAGTACTAATATATCTAAAACATTTTTTACAAACAGTTAATCATTGAAATTACAATTGACGGATTTGATTACAATTGCATTTAGTAATTACTGACCACTGGTTCCAACGTCACACTTTTCGTTAAGGTGATGCGCAGGAGTGTGCTCACAACCCGACTTTACTAATGAGAGCCGCAGTGCTTCATCTATGACTGCTCCGAAGGCTGTCCGCTGAACTCTCTCGTACACACCCACTTAGTAAACACGGGTTGTTATGTTACAAGTCCAGCTATTGTGATATTTATATTTACCAATTCATAATAAATTTATCCAACTTTTCAAATCTCAATGCAATCCCAGTGTTCATCCGTCACTAATCCTTGACAAACAAAACTATCGAGCGCCTCCCAACAAACTGTACAAAAACTAGAATTAAAAAATCCGAATAAATTATCCCTTGTATAATAGTTTTCTGTCATTGCCTATAGGAACTGTAATTTTCTGTTACTGTTTTAGTAAATAAATAATTCGATGAGACGATTGACACTTATGTAATTTCTAAAATTCAGCTTATTACAATTTTCTTAATAGCTATTAGTTAGTCTGGCGTTCGTTGGAAGGCGTCCGATTCTATGGACAGAGCGTTCAATTCCGATGCAAGGGTGGTTAAGTACCTACAGCCACGGGTCAGTCAAGTTTCCAAATTCCAATTTTTTGTTTTTTTTTTGTTTAAATGCACGATTTATAATTATGAAACTTTCATAGTCAAGGCTTTTTTAATTGACATCCAGTAGCAGCGTGGTCTAGCCGTACCGGCGGATGCGAAGTAATGAAAGTTCATTAGTAATTTTAAGTACATTTTGTGTACCAAGTTATGTTCATCTTTATGTCAATGCAAATATTCGGCAGTATTTTCATGCGCATTTTCTTTATCGGCACATGTCCACACATCTTAGTTCAACGTACATCGTAGCGGATCTGCTTCGTGAGAGCTGGTTCTGCATGTCTCCAAATCCAAACGATAAATAGAACAGAAGCTTTTTCAAGAAGACATGAGACGCACACCGCACGAAACAGAACTCTGTCATTGCATCTTACAAACTATTCAAATGGAAACATAATTATTTCTCGTTGTTTACAAACAATCAAAAGAAATATGAAGAAAGAAATAATTTCAAAGTATCACCTTTCTGTTTTAACGAAATAATAATAAATATAGCATTTTACCTAATCATTTACATAATAATTTCAACAAAATTTCAAACACCACGTTTTAATTTAAACGATAAAAACGTCATTTGCTAAGTCACTTCAGTTTCGGTTTGGAATTCACTTAAAGAAAATAAAACTATCAAAAATAACTCGGCTCGCGTTAAGTCCTGCGTCACGTCCGAAGCTAGCACCTTCCCTTTAGCAATTACATAATACTAACTACTGACTGCGTGCGTGGTGCGTGCGACGCGTCGCCGCGGCGTCGCTTCAGGAGCCGTGCCGGGCGGCGCGGCGCCTCCGACTAGAAGTGCCGGCGCCGAGCCGGCGGGCCGGCGGCGTATCACAGGCGCTCAGAGGGGCGCGGGCGAATCCTGCCCGCGCGCCGTGCACTAACTCGTCGGCACCAGCAGCCGCACGAAGCTGTCCTCGCTCCAGCCCCAGTCGTCGGGCCACGCGTCCTCGGGGGGGTCGAGCGCCGACCGGGACGACAGGCTCAGCACCGAGCCCCAGTCGATGGTGCGCTGCTCCTCGTCTCCGTAGCCGGAGTCGCGGTCGGGCGGCGGCGGCGCGGGGTACGGCGTGGCGCGCCCGGCTGCGGGATCGCGCGCGCCCAGCAGCTCGCAGCGCGCCGCGCCGCCCACGCACGCGGCGGGCTCGAAGGGCGCCTCTTCAACGCTCTCACGCTCCATCTCGCGCTCGATGCCACGCAACGTGTTGCACACCAGCACCGATCGCCTCAAGGAAGGGTCCGCAGTTTGGCGCAATCGCGCGAGTTTGAGAGCACACAGATTCATCATCTTGAACCGCCTCTCGCGGTAGCAGCGGCGCGAGGCGCAGCGGCCGGCCGCGCGGCCGTCGCAGCAGGCGCGTGCCGCGGCGCCGCCCAGCTCCAGGTAGGACTTGCCGTTCTCGGCGCGGATGGTGTCGTGCGCGCCGCACCAGCCGCCGCACCAGCGCCGGCGGCATGCGCGCCGCTCCTCGTCCTCGCCGCGCCAGTCGCCGCCGCCGGCGCCGGCCGCCACGGCCTCCAGCCGCGCGATGGAGTCCTCCCAGCGCGCTACCTTGCCGCCGCCCTCGCACGGGGAGCCGGCGCGCCGCTTGCCGCCGCACCCGCCGCCCGAGCCCTGCAATACCACAAATTAACCATCGTCAGATACACCTTATTTGTACACTTTAAAACTATTCACGAAAGAAGCTTTATAACAAATAGAATACAATACTACGTAAGATTTTATAATATTGACCGCATTTGAAATCATAACGATGCGCCATTCATTGATCGATGTCATAGACACTGACATGGATTGGAACTGACATCAAAAAAGTAAAATTATACCTATTGGTTTGTACCTTCTTTTAGAATCACAGAGTATTTATTTTTACATTAAAATTAGGGACTCGAAACCTACCATAAAATATTTCATTACTAGTTTTCCCGCCCGCGACTTCGTCCGCGCGGACAGTTTTCTATGTTCTATGAAAAAAAGCATTCTATGTTCATTTAGGATATTAAAAAGTTTAAAAACCAATGCAAAAGTATGTATAGCACCAATGCTCGTGATGTTTTTGACAGACTTTTTAATTCGTTTCCATGTCAACCGTTCCTTACAGCGAGTAATCAACATTTTCCAGTTTTCCCGTGGAAACTTACAATTTTCTGGAATAAAGAATCCTATGTTTTATTCCAGGGTATAAGCTAGCTCCATTCCAAATTTCATCAAAATCCGTACAGCCGCTATTGCGTGAAAGCTCCCCAAACAAACAAACAAATAAACAAACAAACAGACAACGTTTCTCTTTTATATATTGGTAGGGATGAATGTTTCCTGTTTACATCAATTATCTACTCTAAAGCTACATTAGCTAATTTTAAATATTTATTGCACAGTTTATTCCATCACCAAACTGTAGCTTCCAAGTTTCTAAGTGATTTTTCGATGCATGGTGTGTGGGCAGAACATAATGCCGTGAAGTGAATAGACAAGGTTCGCGGCGAGTCGTCGGTCGGCCGTCCGGCGAAAGTACCGTAAACCGAACGAGTAAATGCCGCCGCCGCTGCGCGCACTGCTGAACGCTGCTGCTTTAGGGGAAGTGGTGGGAAACTACTTTCAACATTGTGGTAATCCGTACTAAGTAACTCCAGTTGTCTTATCTCAGTGTAACTAATCAGCAGCTTGAAACAAAAGACGCTAAAGTCTTGACTGACAAAGGACTTTTTATACCCATTACCTGCTTTTCATCCTAGACCCCGAAAATAACTGTTTAAACTTCTAAAAAACTGTTCCCATCGTGAGCAAAGCCAAACGGATGGATGGCGTATACCTGATGGGGAGCCCCGCGTTCCGTGCGCTATTATCCTCGATCCGACCCTTCTCAGTTTTTTTTGATACAATGCACTCCCGGGCCGGCGGTACCCCAGCGAAGGGTTCCGCTCAGGTAGAAGATATCGCCCCGACTGCGTGCGTACTAACGCACTTTTTAGATTTACCGTCCTTTGTGACGAAGCACATTCTTCTTTGCAATTGTTTTCGTTCATACCTAACTATTTAGGGATTAACTCGACGTGTGATTACTAGGTGGTCAGTCAAGCCTTTAGTTCAAACTAGAATAACTAGCTATCACGCTAGCAGCTGCCGTAAATGATGGACGTGCACATGCGGGGTTGACTGTTGCGGGTTTATTTCATTATTGCCTTACACTGCTTGGTTGATGGGACTTGTGGGGAGACTTTGCATTAAAATAATTCAGTGGTTAGTAGGAGGATGCGCGAGCGTCGTGTAAAAATAAAATAGTAAAGGGCGAGTCCAGCGGGCGCAGATGCCGCAGCACCTGCCGCGTCAATTAGATGGCACACGCGTCTTTGACGAACGCCACCTACTCTAGTACTCGTGCAGCTTTATGCTATCATAACATTATTGCTAATCGAAGATATAATGTGGGTTATATACTGTACTGTGGAGGACTGGGGAAAATACTGGACTTTATGCCTATTCAAAACCTTTGCCCGAAGACTTAATTGTATAACATATTTTTGTAAGTAATTTTTGTTTAAGTATTTAACTTAACTTCCCGTCTCATAGAATCTACAATAACTTTATTGTTGACTACATTACACTATCAGGAACAAGCAGTGGAAGGTAAACCCTCGAGTGATTGTTAGTGAATTATAAGCTTTATCTAACCTAGAGACTACATTACATTATCGGTTCAAATAGTGTAAGTTAGAGCCCCAGTATAATAGTCACTAATTATCAAGTATTCACCCTACATTCATACTCTATTTAACATTATCGCTTCAAAGAGTTCTACTCTACCCACAATAATACTTATTAACATGTCGAGTACTCTAGGTGCATTACACACATTGGCTAAACCTTAAAGAGTGTAATGTAGAGCCCCAGAATAATAGCTATTTACAGCCGGTTTCTAACTAAAAATGAATTATAAGCTCTAACCTAGAGACTACATTACATTATCGGTTCAAAGAGTGTAAGGTAGAGCTCCAGTAGATATAATAGTCACTTATTATCAAGTATTCTCTACATTAATACTCTACTTAACATTATCGCTTCAGAGTTCTACTCTACCCACAATAATAATTATTAACATGTCGAGTGTAAAGTGCTCAATGACTCTATGTACATTACACACATCGGCTTAACCATAAACAGTGTAATGTAGAGCCTTAGAATGATAGCTAAATACAGTCAGGTTCTAACTAAAAAAAATACAATCTTAAATATTATCTACATTAGAAGACTTCTTTCAATTAGTTGTAGTTGATTACCTCTCATTGTTAAAAATAAAATGAATAAATATATGGTTATTTACGGCGAAAATCTAAAAACATGAACATGTGACAGTAGTAAGCGCTCGGTAGAAATAGGTTGTTCGAACCGTTGCGTTGAGTCAGCGCGCCGCGGACTCATCGCAACGCTGCAAATAATCACTTTGCGTCACCTCTTTATCGCTCTGCGGAAAACGTGTCGTTCCATTGTACGGACGATTGCTACATGCCAGCGCTCAGTGCTCGCTCAACTACACATATAATAGGAAAATTATAAGCGCGCGCAACTAGCTCCAATATGCAAAAATAGATAATATCCACAACGAGGCTGTTCGGTATCACGCGGCGCCCGAGCTCCGAGTGTGTACCGGTGTCGTCGCCAGCGCTCGCGCTCATGAAAATAAATTTAGTAAATGACGTTAGCGCGCCACGTTGCCGCTCCGTGCCTCTCTGGAACGCAACTCGTGCGGCGTTGCCGCTCCGCGCGCTCTTTCTAATCTTGTCGTAAAGTTCTTTTTCTGATGCGCAACGCGTCTCTCTTCTCCGCTCGAAACATGAAAACGTCAGACGTTTATTTTATCGCTAGCCTCGGATATGCGGCGTTTTATAACCATACCGTTCGCTAGCTTCGAGCTTGAAGTTAGTGCTTATTCAAAATAGCAACCATAAAGAATCCTACTATATGCGCCAAGAAGTGGTATCACCGCTACAGGTAGAGCGGTGCAATAATAGCCCCTCTCGGTCGAAGGTAGGTAGGAAAAGTTCGGTCGACGAGGCGAGTCGTAGAGACTTTCTATGGCATTGTGGAGACCGAATAGATGGTGGCGCGGCAACGGCATTGCCTCACAGCCCGCTAAAGCCTTGTCGAGGTAGCGTGCACGGGTCGGAGGGGCGGCGCGCGGTGCGGCGGGGGTGGTGTCAGTGTGTGTGTGTCGGTGCACGTGCACGCGCACACAGGCACTGGCATAATAACATCGCGCAGTGGCCGCCTGTATCTAGCGCTACAGCTACCTACGCCAGTGCCAGCCAGCACCAACGTTATATTGTTATAGCCTCTATAGAGCGGGTAGATAGAGGGGTTTGTGTGCCCACTCTACTGCACCGCATTGTGGAGCTGACTGCTGCAAGACACTCTGCGTTTTATCACAATCAATATCAATCACTTTTTGCTGGTTCTCTTATCATTTCGTTTTACAATAAACAAGCTTTTTTGTATAATTACTATAATTTAGCCTGACCATCGTTTTATTAATGTAGGTAAGGTGAGTCGGAGCAAGTGCATCCACCATAAAAACCTTACAGTTAAATTAAAACAACATCACAATTTCGTCCTCATAAATTCGTCGACACAATATAAGTATTTGGAACATGCGTCGCCCGCAGTTAGATCTGTGTTAATAACGTTTTGTTTACGATCATAACACCGTAGTGTAGTTTTATTTCGTTTTTTTTTTGCGTTCCATTCATGAAACAAAACCGTGAAGAGGCTGTATTGGCGGGAAGCGATCGAATGACCGATTAAGCCATTAGCTCCTTTTGAGCACAATAGAGCACGTGACCGAGGCCGGTGGTAATTTCATTCATTGGTTGGAGGACTGTTTGTTGAACAGGTTCATAATCTATACAGTAAACGTCTACATAAAGAGAGACTTGACTCTCTTAGATAGATACCTTTACATTCACAGGAAGGTCACACTTGACGCAATGAAAAGTAAAATGGTAAGTCCAAATACAGCTTTTTTGATGCAACAGATTATGTAAGTAATAGGTATGTACTTCGATTTTCTTCTTAAAGAATCCTGTGAGAAATTATAATGTTCTTTCAATTTAAGCTTTACCTATTTGTTTATAAAATAGTCCAAAGACTTGATATTTTTATTATTGTAAAATAAAATTGATCCGCTCAAATTAAAATTTGTTAAAACTTGAGCGAGTCTCCGTCCACCAGGTATTCGCAAAGCGAGCAAAGCAAGCATCAAGGCAGAACCGTGGCTGGTTGCCTCGCCGCTGGCGGACGAGGGTTGCCACATCGTTCACTGTGACGCAAATGAACAACGTCAAACAAAAATTCTGCTACAAGTAATTTAAAAGTAAGTAAGTTAACAAAATATAAAAGTAATTTCAAAATGAAGGGAATCTCAGTTGCGGTTCTCAGTTTTCAGAACAGTATAAACTTATTTGGGAGAAAACTTTACTCGAACATCTCTTTAAGATCTTCTGCATCAGAAAATTTAGCTGTAGCCAGCATTCAACTTAGAACGCTGGCGCATACGCTTATACTTTATATAATGGGGTATCGTAATGCGGCGGTGAATAATGTATGTGTGGCAACCCTGGCAGGCACGCACATTTCCGTGAGCGGCGAGCGGCGGCGGCGAGGCCGCGCGCGTTAGTGTGCGTGCTCGGGTGTGTGCGCACGCGCACCGTGCTGCTGTGTGCGTGCAACCAGTCTCACATCCTGTTTGGCGGGCCGTCGCGCGACCAGCTTCGAGCCGCGCTTCTGTGAGCTTTTTATGCCACCGGCTACTCTACGCTGAGCTGGATGTATTTTTAAATTCCCTTCTCTTATATGAGTGTATCTGTCTGAAGGTTTCATAAAGTTATTATAACTTATCTTTATAATTTACTAGCTGTGCCCGCGGCTTTGCCTGCGTGGTCATTTCTCTGGGTTAAAAGTAACTCGAATGAGTGGGTTAAGAGGAAACCGCATCGCAATCGGTTCAGTAGTTTTTAGGTGAAGTGCGAAAAGATAGATAGATAACACAAACTCATAAAACAGACAGGACTGGACTAATCAATGACCTAAAAATAATCGCTATTTAAAGAAGTTACAAGAAAAACTCTTAGTAGAGCCATGTTAAATTGATACTTTGTAAAAACAGATCTAATGAGAAAAAACATTCTCCATAGATCTAGTTTACATCTATATGGATCTTATGAGGAAATAAAATCTCGATACTTAGATCAATTATGGATCTAACGAGAATGATCCAACTTAACATATTTGTGACAAAAATTTGACCAATATGAGCTCTACCTCTTTTTTGTACTTTCTCAAAACGGCCTATGATAATATACATTCACAGATGTATCATTATTATGAGGTAGTCGTTTTACACATAATCCTTATGAATGTGAACCTAAAATGCTTTATAAAATTCCACGATTGCTAAACTATAGCTAGCGGCACGTGAGTCTAGCGGTGAACGAAACGTGGCGGGGATCTTGGCACAGTCAGTTTTCGGGATAAAAAGTATTCAACATTTTAACACATTATATAAACTTTGACCGTGCCAAGATCCCCGCCACGTTTCGTTCACCGCTAGACTTACGTGCCACTAGGTATACTAGTCAACTAGACGTGTCACTAGCTAAAACTGAACCTAGTAAGGTTCAGTTTTACCTTACGTACAATGTCAAATAATTAAAAACTCTACCACGTGTAAATTCATTAAAATAATGGTTATGACTCTAGTGACTCTACCTTACAACAGTTGTACATCATCATCGTACTTTACTCTCAAACGGCTGAACAGATTTTGATGAAAATTTGAATAGAGATAGCTTATATCCTGGAAATAACACACAGGATACTTTCATCATCACCATACTTCACTCTCAAATGACTGAACGGATTTTGATGAAATTTAGAATGGAGATAGCTTATACCCTGGAATAACACATAGGAAACATTTTACCATCATCATCATCACCATACTTCACTCTTAAACGGCTGAACGGATTTCAGTAACAACATATAAGTAGTAACATATAAATATAAATATTTTAATAAAAAAAACAAAACAAAGTTTGAGGAATCTGTTTTTTTTATAGAGACAGAAAATGTTCATGTACTACACAAATATATTTCCAAAAACATGTATGAACTATACAAAGCCTTTTTAGCTGAATCTCATATACCTATTTCAGATTGAACAAACCATTAATAAAGAACTCGCTAATAATAATCAGTATCAAATCAAGTAAAGAAGCTAAACAAAATCCTTCATGTTATTGAATCAACCGCATGAATAGGGGTGTCGTAAAAAGCTCATCTACGTTTACCGTTATGCAATGTCAGACGCCAAGGTGACGAGTGAGAAAAATATAGTTGTTGTTAGAGCAAACAAAAGGAATCCCTCAGGAATGTGAAGCCGGCACAAAAAGCGGGGGAATTCCCGAAATGCATTGTTTTGTTTTGTTTACAGCGAGAGGACGCGTGCCGGCGATGAAGTGACGAGTTGACATTTATGACAAGCGTTCGATGGTGGCTGCACGAAAGGGAAAATGTTCAGTTTTTGCCGAGCACAGTGACGCACGCGCTTCTTTGAAGCAAGCGGCCCGCTGAATGATCGGAATGTCGTACGCCTGCGAGTTTCCTCTCCGACACACAAGTAAGCGACGGCTATAATAATGATTTTTCCCATTTGAATCTTACACTCGAGTTAAAGTTCAAGAGGCTTTGTTCCTCAATATGCTGAACATATGCCTCGCGTCGGGTAACTGTTCAATGTCTTTTTTCTCGCATCGAAAGTTGCAGGGTCTCAATTTTCACATGAAGGGCCATTTCATTTTACTGTTTAGTTATTTTCGATGGTTTGATACTGTACAGTTAAGTAACGATGCTTTATTGTCAATTACTGAATTGAATCAGTGTGTTTTCTGGTTGCAACTTTGTCAGCTGTAGCGAGATATAAATTGCATCTTTGTTCTCATTTCATTATAGCACAGAACTGAAAAGCTACAGATTTTGATCCGCTCGACTTTGAGAAACCAAGTCCTCGCACAAAAATATCGTCGTTTTTCGTAGAGGCGAATGAACTTTCGAACAGCCGGCGGCATAGGTTGTTCTAAAGTCATCGTGAAAATGTTTACACTTTGTATGAATTCAAGTGGCGCTGGCGCGCGTCATTATCTCATCAGATGAAAAGTGTAGTCGACTGAAAAATGCAGTTAGTTAATGCACAGATTACGTGTTGTAGCACTTGTGTGCATGTGATCTGGAGACTAGGACCCCGCTCGAGGCACCTTACACTTAACACTGACATTGGTGCATGCATGTATTGCCACATACAGTATACCATTCCGCAGGGTGGAGTGTACGCCGCACCGTGCGCTTGGAGATAATAAATCAGAGCCGCGGGCGTGCGGCAGATAATGACGTCACCGGCACGTATCTCGGAGAATCCCCGGAAGAGAGCGAATAAAATAAAAATGTCACGTAGCGATCAGCTGTTGGGCGGCGCGGCGTGACGGGCGGCGGGCCCGCAACGATACGCATAACGACGCCGCAATAAAACTTATTTTTATGTTTTTCGCTCACAATGGCCGCGCGAAGGTCGAGCTATCTAAATGGGTCAATACACTCGGCGTAGTACGAGCGGTGAACACGTGCTCCCGCGTTTGTAAATAGCGAGATATCGGCCGATTGTTGCAGTGATTAATGGGGGCGCGTAATGACTCGGCGGCCGCCGCCGGCTGAGCCCGCCGCCCGCGCCGCTCGCTAATGTGCTCGTTCATCGCTTACACACTATTATCGCCGCTCGGAGATGGTTTTGTTCGTGGACAATCGATGCGACATTAGGGCGACGGCCAATGTCAAGGTTGCACTTGCTATGCGCCGCGGCGCCGCCCGCCTCCCCGCCCGCACTAAATGCTAATTGACTACGAATACAAACGACCCCGTTATTACAATTCGATCGAGGGCCTCGAGGAAATAGCTGTTCTTGTATTTGTACAGAAACTGCATTGGTCAACTTGAGTACATTTTTTATTTCGCACTCTTTGGCCAGACTTATTTGGTATACTTACTAAATTTTCTCGATTCAGTGAATAATGAAATTAATATTGACTATCCCCTTCATGAAGATGAGTCAGGCAGTATTTTAAGAAACGATGTTGACTCAGGCGCTTCAGATGCAAATATAGGTACCTACTTACTTCGTTGTTTTTAGCCCTACCACAACTAAAAACTATACAATGTTAGGTAGGTAAGCTTACAGTAACACCTAAATATAGTTCAGTGAGTTAGAGCTAGCTAGCTTAGCAAGTATTAAAGTCACAGCTTGCTTTTACTCGTAAGGCTGTATCCATAAGTGAGCGCGTTAGAGAAGCTCGACTGAAATCCGAGCGTCATCGACAGGCGGCGCGATAAGGGCGAGGTCACGGTTATCAATGGAGGCATCTCCATACGCGCACGTGGCGGCCGGCCACGACATCTCGCGCCCATTCACTATGAAGACGCCCCCGCCCTCCTTCCGCACCCCCCCCGCGATCCGCACACCACCCGCACCCTCCGCGGTGCATCCATGCAACAAGTTAGGGCACAGCTCTGTCTTGTAAGAAGTTCCGGAAGATAAGTGCGCCCGCAAACGCGGCTCAAACTTCGCCAACTGAGCTCCCCGCTCCGAATACTGCGATTCTCGCCAGTCTCGTCCGTCTTGCCTCGCTCTAACCAGTCCTACCTTAGTTTGTTCTCATTCTGAGAATTGCTAGCGTCTCATGCGGATAATCCAGCCGTTGGTCATTTATACTCATAATTCAATAGTTAATATGACACCTAATTAGGACTAACTAACTGATTTACCTACGTTCTGCCTATATACTGAGTCCTCGATTTTTGGCCAATCGCAAATTATTTGCATCTACCTATCTATCATATACGTAGGATAATGCGCATCGTAAATTCAAATAGAGTTCTCGTAAAACATGGCGGTTCAAACACATTTTCCAGCTTCGTGATGCCCAATTAAATATGGATGTGATTGAAAAACGCGTGTCCGGTAACGAGCGTGTACATAATTGGTGGGAGGTAGGGGCTGGCCCGGAGTGACCCAGTTGCCGTTGCCTGGCGACCCGGGGCTCGGCCCCCACCTGCCGCAGCGCCGCCTGCCTCCCCGCTTCGCACTAAATAACCTGCCCGAAACCGACACCTTAGTAAAGGTCGTTCAACCATCACAGAGGCTCTTAAACTCTTGTTTTTATTCTTCATATGTTAACACCAGACAGGAGAATTACCACGTCTGCGGCGGACCTACTCTGATAAGCCAGGGGACTTTTCTAAAAAAGCTCGAGGTGCCGCTACTGAACTCAGTGGACCGAATACTCCTTGCGTGGTACTATCTCCCTCCTACGAACTAGGGTAGAGTCGCCAGAAAACAACGTTTGCGAACCCTCACTTAGGGTGGGAGTGAGATTCAGCTACCTGAGTCAATTTTTGAAATCGTAAACTCAATAAACTTATGAAATATAGACGAGAGATGATTAAAACAAATATGCGCAAGAGTTCGGAGAGAAAACTTTCAACAACATCCACCAACAATGTATCTTCAACTCTGAAATCTTTTTGGAGATCGGAGTCGAAACTTGCGAGCGAATAAACTTAATTGTTATAAGCCGCGTTTGCTGACTGCCGCCCCCCACTGGCGGGTTCCTCCGAGGGCGAGGGAGGCAAGGTTGTATTTCTCCGAACTTGTGCTAAATTTCACTTTCTCTGAAGACGCTGTGCGTAGACTTAGCCACCCTCTCGCCTCCATCCCCACACACACAAACTTGACAAAATAGTTTTGACAGACCTTAGAATAAATTTCGACTTTCTTCTCTAGCCGATCTGGATACCATGGTATGTGTGCCTCAGTGAGCTTCGAATATTTCAGTGATACGTTACTACTACCTACCATGGTAGTACAATGATGAAATATCCGCAACATGCAGCAGCTCTTCACATATCTTCTGCGAGAACGCATTTCACCCTCTGTGAGATGTCGTTATCTTAGCGAACCCTAACACAGTAAAACATAAAAATGTACGTCAAAAAAGTCCTTCCACAAAAACTCTGCCGCCTCCTCACCCTCTGAAGTTATAAAACGCTGAAGGCGGACGGGCGGCTCCGGCGGGGCGGCACGAGGCTTGTGACCTTATCCCCCTGTCTTAGAGTCGAGAGCGGTTCGCGTAGGAGGCGCGCACACCACCTCACCGAGCCTGAAAGGCGTGCACACGAGCGTGGAAGCTTTAGCAAAATGAAAGCCGACCCGCTCTTAATTCACTAACACAGAGACACAACGTGTTCGTACGTGAAGACCCCCAGCCGCCGCCCTCGCCACCCGCTCCCACGCGCCGGGCATAAATAAGGGGGGTGAACTCGGGTTAGCGGGAGTACGTCCTCCCTCGGCAATGCTATGGGGAGAATTAAGGGGGCTGCGGCGAAGGACGAATTAAGGAGATGAGAGAGCACACGCTCTCTAGACGCGCCACCTCGCCCCGACCGGGGAATTAAGGGAGAGGCAGCGCTCCGCTCCGCACTTGTCGCTGCTATACGATCTTCTCTTTTTTACTTTATTTTCAAGCCGAGGCGAGAGCAGCATTTCAATAAACATTTCGAAAAGAATTTCAGCTAAGCTAAGGTTGTGGTCCAGCTTTGTTCATTGTATTCTGCTACGTCGTCATGATGCCATGGCGTTGTGAATCCTAATGAGCTCATAAAACATGCCTGTTTTGCTGAAGCTTAGAACAAAAGTAATTAGTTTTAGGGCTCGTAGATATCCCCGTGACGTCACTGCTGCGTTTTCGTAGCACGTGAGCCATATCGCCACATAAATTACAAACTATATCCCCCTGGAGTTAGAGTTTGTTTTCAGTAAAATTGGTGAGCTCCTTTGTCTTGTTCGGTGGTAGCGAAGGAAACTGAGCTCTGCGGTCTAGAGCCAAGGCTGAGTTTAGGCGGGCGGCAATATAATGATCTTGCGAAGAGGGTGGGTATAAATTTTCCATGGGGGCAGACGGGGCGACGTCGCACGAGGGCGCCGCTGACTCACGACGTCGGAGCCGGCGACGCCGGAGCGGAAAGCGGAGGGGGTGGAACACGTATTGTAAGTATCTACCACTCACATGTCACAAAGTTTTCTCCGCATCGGAAACTTTGTTAACGTCAAGCGAGCACGTGGCCTTGCCGGCATACACTACATAATTGCACAAGTGGCGTTCAACATGTGAAAACTTTACTCAACTGAGTTTTTTCTGCATATTCTTTGATGCTAAGGAGCAGAAGTTGTGATACTTGACAGAGTACTTGTATACTTGTAAGAGTTGTTGAGGTATTTGTTGTGTTGTGGAACTTGTGGATAATCATAGTGCGATTACATGTGCGCCGATTTATTTATCGTATCAACAGAATCTGTTCAAACTTGACAAGCAATCGTCCTGAAAAGACGCGGACTTGCTATCTTATTCATTGTGAAACTATCGAGGTATGGTCTTAGCACATAATAATTGTCAGTATCTGGGACCGTGCAATCACCGCGTTACATCGAGCGTCACCTTGGGCCGTGATAACGCGTGATAAGACGCGATACCGAACACTTGCCTGCGATATGCGCGCTGGCTTTACATACCTTGTGGTTTTATTGTCTTCATTTGAACCTGATTGAAATTTCACTAGTCGTGATTTATGATTGATTTCTCTTCAGAGTTTATATCAGTCGAAAAGTGTGTTTGCGTGTTTGCGTCCTATGTATGAGTATATTTTATTATTAAAAAAACATTCCTACCATTACAAAACATATATTATTATTGAATCTTACAAAACCAAGTGCGGGTAGTTGGAGACAACGCTCGCCCTTCTCTACGCTTATACCCGCTACTTCAGTCTTCTCGTGACCACGATCAATGCAACTTGATCGAAACGTCGAGGTAAAAAAAAGAAGGTTTTCAGCCGATTAAGTCCCGTTTAAATATGTATTCCTACTATGTTCTTATTGAGGAATTAAAATGTCCGCATGAAGAGCTTTTATCCTTTACCTTTCCAATTAATAAATTTTATAGTGAATATCAATAAAAGTAGGGTTTCCCATAAAGTTAAAAGATAACGGTATCTCATTATCTACACTTTTAATATTATAATGAGAAAAGTTGTACCTAACGGATTTAAAAAAAAAACTAGAAAGTCTAATATAGAAAGCTACATTATCAGCTAGTAATATGGACAGTATTTTATTTTTCAAATAAATAGAGATCCCTACGAAAATTGCAAGAACGTAACCTAAGGTATCAAAAGTTTGCCTATAAATGACATTATATGGAGTACGCTGTGAAAACTTGATTATATACATAATGTACCTACTACATGCTTAAATTACATAGTAAACTCCGGCTACACCGGTATTCTCTTTGATTTTGTTTTATACTGTGCCCTAATTATGAAAAACATATCATCTGAACAGAAAAAGTAATCGCTTCTATTGCGAAAGTATTCAGAATCATTGGTGCATAGTACCGACCGTCTCACAGTGTAACCGCGGCGAGCCCCGCGCTCGCAGTGTGGAAACTCGAAGAACCGTAGCCTATTACATTATGTACGAGAGCGAGCGAAGGCTGCGGGGAGGGGTTACATAAAGCCGCCCTTCTCGCCATCAAAACTCTCAGGTTATAAAGCGCGGGAATGAGTTTACGCGCCAAAACTTTATCGCGAAAGCCCGCTGAGTAAGACTCGAAGCTTTTCACGAGCTCACGTCCTCAGCGCTTCAGATAACTATGATTTTGTTGTTTCCAAAAGGAAATTTCGTTCCACATACTAAACACGCAAAAGCAACGCACAGCTCGAGCCTTTCAGTTAATTAGTCGTGAAGTCTGATCCCGCTTTTTCAAAAAGTCGTGCTCATTTGAATACGACGAGGACACAAAAGTTGGCAGCGACCGGCGACCCTTCCCTTCGCACAGAGGGAGCCCGCAGCGAGGGAGCGCACAAAGACCGCGCCGTCCCTGAATTCTGTTATGCGCCAGCAACGTTAGCCCGTGCCCTGATCACAACCCTTTGTGCTTTCCTCATCACGGTGAAAGCCCAAAGCTTTCACATTTAACTGAAAATAGACTGGACATTTTAAGGGCATCTTTGATGGTCGAAAGATGGTCGATAACGAGAATATAAAATGATATGTAATGGGAGGTCAACTGCAAAGGCATGCAGCAGCGTCGGCAATGACAGTCGTCGGCGCTGCGGACTCTGGTGCTGCCGCAGGCTGCTCGCGCCCGGACCGATGCTGCTTTGCATAAGTAATGACCGCGGAGCCGCCCTGCCGCCCCCCGAACCCCGCCCTCGCCCCCGCCGCGGCCCGGGCTCGCACCCGTAGGCCTATCGATTGCGGCGGCGCGGGGCGGGCCGCATCGCCGTAATTGTCACACCGAGCGAACTGAATTTCATTCCACCCTCGCGCTATCGACCTTACTGCCCCCGCATAAAACCCACTGTTCACCGGCAGGATTGTCTGATTGAATACCAAATGCGTTATAGTCCGCTCTAAGTTTGGAGGCGGCTCGTAATAGAGTCTTCGAAGAGTCTATGACAGAGCTTAATTAGACAGGCGCGCGATGGCACAGAATGGATTTTACTTGTTCGATGTTTTGGCGCGAATTAAAGCGAAAATCGTTGTGGGCAACAGTACCTAAATTAGTGCCGACGAACAGTAGAACTCGGCGCGGCGTGAGCGCAAAGTTGACGCAGTATATTTGCACGTCATATTAGCGTCTCCGCTGCGATGCTGCCACTTAAAGATTCACCAGTTTTCGGACTAGTTAGAATCGAATAAGTTTGAGTAAATCGTCCTTTGCGGTGAAGTCAGTTGTAACGGCTACGAGCTACGCGGGCTACACAAGGGAGAGTCGAGCGTCACTGGACGTCCTGCGGCACGCACATCGTGCACGCGTAGAAAACAACAATTCCGTATCGTTTCGCGCGACAGAGCATGCGGCGTCGCTTCGTATGTATTAATAGTAGTCGCCTACTATTCGAGCTCGGTTTTTTAGCGCACCAGCAGCGACGAAAGTATGGAGAAAGTGGCGCGTTGACGTCACTCACACACGCGCACCATATGCGTACCGTACGCTTGCCGCACGACGACGTGACAGCGCCGCTCTCTGTGCTCGATACTCGACGTCTTGCTACACGCCAAGCCGCGTTGCAACACCGCACTCTGTATGAGAAATACAGGCCCGAGGTGCCGCAGCGATACGCAGTGGCCCCGCTCGACACGTTCTCTTACCCAACACTGGCGAGCTTACAGAAATACGACCGACGAGCTTAAAGTCAGCCACTATACATCCGATAAGCTGGTGACGCGACCAGACGAAGGATTAAAGGCGTTCCCCGGCTACTGATAATTGGCTTGTATACGGGCCTCGTTATTGAATGCGGGCCACGATCACTTGTTGTGAGGTCAACTTGCTTATTTATGGTCTTTAGACACCGGTGCCCGTCTCATGCGAAATAATACCCCATAAAGCGGCACCTGTTTAGACAGGAGCGCGTGGATAAACGAACAAAGGACCAGTCGGTAAGCCACAAACGCGGTTCTTTATTGCGGTCCATTGCAGTCGTCATTGACGATCGGTCACGAGTGAAAATCGCCATTGTTAGCAGTACATGACATAACTCGGCTCGTGCATAGCGATCGCAACTGCGACCATTCACAGTGAAGAGCGTGAAAACAAATAGAGAGATTGTTATCGAGATGCGAGATGAGCGTATAAAAATATTGACAGAGGACGCGCGGGCGACGACTTCGGTACGAGACTCGGAACTAGATTAAAGAGAGATCAATCGCAGTTCATTCATAATCCGATCACGACGCGGTAAATGTAGTAAGTTAATAGTGTTTAGAGTTTAACGGTAAGTGCGATGGAGTGCGGCACGAGCCGCGGCCTCCGCCGGCCGCCCGTGGCGAGCGATTAATTAAATAAAGTTGCCAGATGAAAAGGAAAACGACCGGCGCCGATCAGCTGATTTCTGATTGATGCGTGCACTACCTACCGTACCCCGCCTCACGCATCTTATTCACGAACCGGTTTAGGTCCGTTATTATTAAAAATGTTGTGTTGTTTATGTACGATTATATCAACGTATCAATTAAGTTCGGATGCTCTGACTATAACACGCCAAGAATGTCATAAAGTAGCATTTCGGAAATTCCTTTCAATGCCGTTCGCATTTTATGCCAGAATTTCATTTATTTGCTTCAATATATAACTAGTTTATGTTGTTATTTGGAAATATAATAAACAACTACTTAAGTGAAAACTTACAATATAACTTCTATGTTCTTTTACTTTTCTCAAAAAAATCTACTTAATATTAACCTAGTCCAATTTGTGCATTGACCTTGTAACTCATAAAAATGCTAAAAGAAAACGTGTAATAAATATAAATCAAAAAAAACTTTTACGCTTTTTTCACTGCCAAAAAAACCTATAAGTGGTGACGTCACAGGCTCGAGTTCGCTGGGAGGCTAAAGGAGATTAGGAGTGAGGGGGCGCCTTGTATGCGGGGGCGAACCCTCGACATTTCATCCCCTACCACCTAACTCTACTCGAACTCATTTCTCCTTTCGAAGTATGAACCTTCATTATATTCAATGTGGATACGGCACTGAGGGTCTCTTTCATTTACCGAACCGAAGCGACATCGATGTCTGTTCATATTCCCAATGTCTCCACTAAGTACTAGACTTGTACGTACTTACATCGGACTGAACTTTATTTTAATGTACGTTATCGGAGTGGACTTTAATAATACTGTACGTACATTGGACTGGACTTTATTTTACTGTACGTACATCAGACTAGACTTTGTAAAATGTTGGTTCTATCTGCTAGTTTTTTTCACCTTTGATAATCTTTTGGGTTTCAGTTATTCTATTATTGCTAAAATCACGTTCAAAATATTACTTACTGCAGAAGGTTAATGTTCTATTAAATATATCCTTTGCATTTGCATCTTTCAGCATTTATAAATCTGTAATTGGATCAAAAACTCCAATGTTAGCTCGAGTTACTTAGATTATGCAGTACATAGTTCTTAAAGTTGTAAGTAATATAAAAAGTTAGAAAACTGTAACTAACATTAGAGAAGGGTAGGTAAAAGTGAGTTCGAGTTATTTTCGAGTAGGTATTTTAAGCAAACTTCTTAGTAGTAGCTACAATAGAGACAAGGGAGGGTGAGTTAGGGGCTCCCCCTCCCAGCTAGCTCCCACCACCACAGGGAGGGAAATATGTCGAGACACACACTCTCATCTACATTACTGTAATTATCCATTTATAGAAAAGAAAAAACTACATTACATATTGTTTAAATAGGAAGAGTTCAGAAGGTTAATGACTTTAAGCAAAAAACATATTTTGCATAGAACCGACGAATAGTCTCGAGTATAATAGCAGGCACATGTTTTGAATAAATTAACGCTGTGCACTTGAGTGGCTACTATGTTTTAAAAAGTGAACGAATTCTAAATGACTATTTATTGTTCAGAAAGTGCACGAAGATATTTGGAAGCAATAAATCAGAAGATAGCGTAGTACGTGCGACTCCCTTCCCCCTGCGGCTGATTACGGCGCGAGCTACGAAATAAGAATGAATTTTTAATGAACCCCCAAACGGGTGATACCTACCCGCACCCGCAGGCCTCACCGACGCCGCCGGCGCGGCGCTACGCACTTAGAAGATTAGTCCCGGGAGCGTACTGGTTAACTAACAGCCAACATTATCAATTTCCTACCAAATACCTAACTCTACCAATGGTAAACACCATACATTTGAATCGATGAAGCACTTTCATCTAATCTAGGCCGCTGACGATTAAAGCTCGTGGCAATTAATTTGCAATTGTTATGTAAATCGATGATACGATTCACTCCGATGTCTCGAGAGACAGGTAGGCCATAAACGCAAACGAGCCATAAAGCAATAAAGAGATAAGGCGTCGACCCCGCGAAACAATAACAATGTAAATGGAGTTTTATAGTGTAAACAGAAAGAATAAATGTGTTACGTAGGTGCTACGTCAGCAGGCGAGGGCGCGAGGACGTCACGGGCCCGACGTCACGCCGGAAGTCCGCCAGATATATTTACTGCTCGGTGCACCGGCTGTCGACCGCGGGCGGGTTCAATGTCGGCCGCGCGGGACTATCTATCGGCCATCAATCAACCGCCGATATCCCGCCGCGACCTGACGCCCGCTCCTATTCGCCCACGGAGCGTCACCAAACAAAAATACAAATCCGCGCACACCCGACCGCACGTCAATGCTCGTGCCGATCTCACTATAATCACGTGTGACATAATAGTTTGTTATTGCACTATTAATTACACACCTGTGTTTAGCTCGTAGATATGAATCAAATCGATTGTCACGCTCGACCGGGGAGCGCATTATCGTTTTCATTCATGATTGATTCCTTAGGACGGAGAAATTCGATATCGGAGCATGCGGAGGTAGATTGTGCGTGACTCGAGCCGCGGCGGGCGCGGTGCAGCGAACGTCCGGGAGCAAGGCCGGCGGTGTTTACAAACTTCCGTCACGACTCACGAGCACTTGTCACTCGAGCCGGAGTTCCTCGCCTCGCACACGTGTCTACGCAAATAATAGCGGGCCCTCACAGTTGACATTGTCCCACATCGGCCGACTACCGATCCGTCTAGACTAGCCTCGAGATACGATCGCCGATAGATTCGTTCTAGCGTTTTGCATTCCGGTTATTGTCCACACAAATAATTGTGTAACGTCTCTCTGCTGTGTGAACGTAGGGAGGATAGCTAGGTTCTATTCTAAATTTTGAAAAGCATGCCCCTCGCGTAAGCGCCCTATGCGGGGTGGCATCGAGGGGTGAATGCAATGGGGTGGTCGACTGCTCCCCGCTGCACAGTAGGCGCGTAGTGACTGCAATAACGGAGCAGTGAAAGTGTCGCGGGGTGCTTCAACCGTCAATGGGTGAAGACGTACTCCC
Source organism: Alsophila aescularia (assembly GCA_946251855.1). Taxonomy (NCBI): domain Eukaryota; kingdom Metazoa; phylum Arthropoda; class Insecta; order Lepidoptera; family Geometridae; genus Alsophila; species Alsophila aescularia. The sequence goes on along the minus strand of OX276373.1, from coordinate 22,687,065 downwards.
TTCACCCCTTCGTCTTGTGCTCAAACTTGAAGCTAGCATTACGATCTGCTGCGAGTCATCCGCTCTGCACGTATATTTGCCATCCCCAAATAAACAAACTTTAGTCGGGACTTCGCTCACATAGCGATATAATATCACTACTAGCATATTCCACATTTGAATTCGGTCAACGATAGTGATAGTAAGCGTCAACATTAGAAATAAAGACACGACGTGGCGACGACGCGGTCGCGACGGTAATGTCTTGCGGTCAGGAGATAACGCGCGCCGTCTTTACAAATGAGCTTAGCAGATCGAGAATGTAAAACACGGGAGGCAGTTGGGAGCGACAAGTGACGGGGAACGGGCAAAAGCAAACAAATGAGCGGAACGAGTACGCCGTTATTATCTCGAGTCATGAATGAAACGGAACGTAAATTGAAACGTATCGCGTGCCATAATCCGCGCGCATTAATCTCGCTCAAACACCGATCGTTGCGTAACACCACAAACGGCTCAAGTTCATTGATCCACTTAATGTCCGCGTTAAATATGTCGTTGTTGTTGAATGTCAAAACGTCATTTGTTACATAATTATCCGCGTTTACATACGGCGGCGCACGCGCACGCGCCGGCGCCGCTTCCGATCGTTGATCAGCCGTGATCGCTATACGTCACCATGTATATTTATGAGCTTATGATTATAAAATGACGTTACAACACTCCGATATCATTGACCAGACGCCGTGTAATAATAACACTCATTCATTCATAAGTGATTAATGGTTACTACCTACGAAATAGATTTGTGGTATTTAATAATGCTATTATCATAATTATAAACAAGATTTTACGCTACTTGCCGGTTGTAGTAAAACTACATAAACAAACATTGGAAGTTATAGGCGTTTGTTTTCATTCTTTCATGCTATAAACATTTTTCGAATTCTTATAGAACACTCCAGGTGTTCACTGAAACTTTCTGTGAAGTTAATATAAGACAGGTATATTGTAATTTAACATATTTAATACATTTTGTTTCAAAATCTAACTACCTAATTTTATTGACAACAAAAAACAACAGATACTTAGTTAGAATGTACTATATTTCTATATCCGCCCAACGTGGATTCAACTTTATGACAAACGATCTGCGAGCCAAATGTAGAACTTTTTCAGCGGCCTTAGTAAACTTTCGCCGCGTTCCGAACTTGACCGTCAAAACGAGATTGCAATAAAAACATCACTCTTGTACAATGACGTGAATTTACATAAATTATTGGCGGCGGAGCGTCTCGCCACCCGCCCGCGCCGCCCAGATGCAATGTTTACATACCCATCGCACACGAAACTGGAGGGTTCAATGACACATACATTGTTTTATTGCCAGACGTAATTGGGTCGAGCTACGACATTGAGGCCATGGGAAATATATTTAGCGCGTGGAATCGAGACACTCCGCGAATGCCAGATTATTATTATCCTATGCTCTCGATTCCCGATCCGCGCCGTGCGGTGTAGGCGGCTGATTTATTATATTGGACTTCTAAAATCCTCTTAAAGAAACAGAACTGAGATTTGTTGAGAACTTTGTTTGAAGCTACTTATTCAAATTAACTAAGTATATTTACAGAAAACCTAACCTAACCTTGTATCAGATTCCAAGAAGCTTTTAACAACAGTTGTGTGTTTTTTCAACGCAAAGTGTTGTAAGTCATACTCAAAGAAATAATGAATGAAATGATACAATCAAAAACATTTGGCTCAACAAAAAATCTGAAAATGTGTAAATTACTAATGTAGTTCTATGCCATAACTTAACAAATATTGAAATACAACAAAAAAAGCAGGCAGCGGTGCCGCCGGCGACGCGGCTGTCCAATACAAATGCTATAAAAATACTGAGTATTGTATACTGTGCACCTGTATTTGTATATTCTTCGCACCTGTCATTCATTGGCATATATTTTTTCTAAACAGGTGTAGTGGCACGCGCGTCATTCAATCGCGTTCGAGTGTCGATGCCCTATATTATAGTAGTGTCTTTCAAGTTCACTGAGTCACACAATGGGCATATAATTGGTCGTTAGCGTATGTCAAAACACGTCTACTTGGTTCATAATGCTTTACATAATTAGACTCGTTTGCATAAGCGATTATTATGCGTGTCTTCGCCGATGACGTACCACGCTCTATGGCTAATTCATTCAGTTGTTTATGAGTTTACTATTACTTTTACCCCACGTGGTCGATTGTTTACATCGCGACCGTGAATTTACCGGCAAATGTGTAATAAACGCTGTAATAACGCGATCTTCCAAAGGCAAGCGTCGCGATGCTGACTCATTTGATCGCTGATAGCGCACTTGCGTATCTGATAAATAAATCGCACTTTTTTATATCTAAACAAACAACTACATATATTATGAACAGTTTTAAAGAGTCCTGCGCTAGTCCGCTTTTTAACTTAATTATGAGTGAGGTAGCTAATTTTATTTTTTTATTTTGTCATTTCGAAATAAACGTTTTTATTTTGATCAAGAACAAAATCGAAACAAGAATACGAAGCCTGTATATCTAAAACATTGAGCGCCTATCACAAAAAATGCCTTTTCACGATTATATGGAAAATGCCTGTTCATCATGACGTTGGCCTTATTTTATACGCTTAATGAGCCGCTTAATAATGTCCGATCATTCACTTGCTTATAGGTTACTAGCACCATAACATAGAACTTGCAAAAATGTATCCGCTTTTTTATTTTTGTCAATCTATGCCGTTTTGAAATAAGACTAACAGCGATTGTAGTTATCGGTTTACTAGTGCGACTTGGACACAATGGTACCGGGTTCTATCCTCCCTACATCATTGACTTTTATAACTTACAAACTTTTGCCCGCGGTTTCGTTCGCGATGTAGTTTTTTCTTGTGGTTTCATTTACCTACTGTATATTAAACTAACTGACAGTCACCAGAAGATGAAAGACAAACATAGCTTAGGGACTATGTAGACGACGTTTTCCTCTCGCGCTTCTATCGAAACAAGAGACTCAGGCCATTGTAGGCTTAATAATAGGCCTCTGTTTGGACTTTTTAGGTACGGAACTCTTAAAACTACCTAGATTATATCCTTGTTTATATATATATATATATATATATATATATATATATATATATATATATATATATATATATATATCTTGTTAAGATCTGATCCGTGTTGCCAACACTATCGATTAGTGCAATAATACTATTACTTAACTTTTAACCCCAACCCGCAAAAACCCTTTATGTTTTTCGGATTAAAACGCATCTTACTTACTCGTATATCTTTGTTTTGCTATATTTTTTTTTAAGATTTCAACCTTTTCGCCAACACTATCGATTGGAGAAATAATAATTTTATATTACTTTCAACCCGTATCCCGCAGGAACCCTTTAGTTTTTCGGGATAAAAATTATCTCAAATATTAACCCATAATATAAAAAACAATGACTGTGCCAAATTGCATCCAAATTCGTTCCATCCAGTTACAGGTTTATTATAGTATAGATAGATGTGGTGTTTTCCATCGCTCTGTGCTTCAAAGGTAGCGGTATGCTGTCGGTCCCGCCTGTTATTGTCTAACAGCAGTCGTAAAGGCATGTCAGAGGCCCTCGGGTGGCCTGACAAACTCTGACACAAGAGGCCAGCACTACCTGATACGACAAGCGTTGCTCGCTTTTGGTGCAAATAGGACTTCTAACCTTTTAGTATCTCTTTCATCTGAATTGCTATTTAATCTTAAACTATATTTATCTAATTAGTTACGAAGTCACGCAGCAAATATCATGAAATATTTTAAAGAAAAACAGTAGTTTGATAAATACTTTACAAAGAAGATTTAGAAGTCAGATGATAGAACGCTTTTTCTTGTGTTCTATCTTTTTGATATGATTTAGAGATCAACTATAGTTATTTATCGATCACTAAATTACGCCTGATGATGTGATGTGAAGATGATGTGGATAGAAGTTGTAGTTGAAGGAATTATTTCGTTACTAACTTTATTCTCTTAAGTGGAACCGTTGCCGTCGGAAACATTTCATGCTAGTAGAAATATTTCTTCTTTATTATGTCAAGGCAAAATACACCCTATTTCTTTCTAAAAGAGCTCAAATACTTATGTCTACGAAGCAAGACACTCCGGTTACGCTATGTTTCCTTATCATCAATGTACTAGGTAGGTACACAAGGGTAGTTTCGTAGTTTCTTAGCGGTTGTACGTGACTGCAACAAGTCGCATTCCTATGCAGACTCACCCTTTAACTACCACCCCTTTCCACCTCTAGGCCTACCGCGAGTTCCGTGGTAGTAAATATGTATGAAACTAGAGGATTTGCATTTAAAGCTGACGACACTTAAATAAATACTAACGAAACGGAGTACTTCCTTAAGTAAAAGCTACTGAAATTAAGTTTTGGTTTACAAAGTACATTTTTTGTCTTCAGTCATGTATTTAACATGTTTAAAGCTTAACATTTCAGAAACCATACGGGAAATCCAATGTTTGTTAACGATTCACTGTTTTTGCCTTAAGAGAATCAAAAAAATTTTGTATTTGATAATAATTCTGGTCCAGCAAAAAGCGTTGTATCAAAATATCAAATTATGCAAAAATAAATATGGTAAAAAGACTTATGTGAGTAGAGAGAGGGCTATGCGTTGATGTCGTTTTGCTTACGTAGCGCATTCGTAGAAGGACAAAAAGTTCGTAGCACCTAGTGATTGACGTCTGTCTTTTGCCGAAAAACAGTTTAAAGCAGACTAATATTACCGAAAAGTTAAAAAAAATACCTTTAATATGATAAGCGTTTAATACTTTTACAGTAAACTAATGAACCATTTTCTAATTCAGTGAGATATGTGACTCCTTTTCTTAAATGTTGATTAATTTATTTATGTCTGGTTTTGTTCATATAAGAGTACATTCTTTCAGGAATAAAGGCAGGAAATAATCTCTTATCAAGCATTTTTCGCATTGGAGTTTACAGCAATGCGGCTGTGAGCTTCAAAGGAGTTTCTACCAGCTCAGTCCGATTAGGAGTAGATCTCAGCAAGTTGTGAGGAGGAGGGTCGGCCAAGCTGGGCGGGGCGCCCTGGCCGTTGCTATGGCAACGCGCCCTCGCTACCAACCGAGCAAGACCACATACCGCGGTCTCTCTTCTACTTTCAACTTGGATAACTCTTTCAAATTTTCCCAAACTTTCCCAACGGCTATAATACGTAACTAGTAACGGTAATTGAAAACTGTGAATTTATGTCAAGTTACTTATCAGGATCCTCAGTAAAAGAGGTCAAGTCTTTAATCAAGTTGAGTAGTACAAAATCAATAGGTTTAAAATAGACTTGTACCAAATCGGCATTACTGATTATGGTCTAAATTTTGTAATAATTAGCAAGACGTCATCTTATACAAATGAAGTCTTGCTATCTTTGTAGTAATAACGAAGCAATATAGAAAGTAAAGTGCGTTCGTGCTGGCTGACGATACCGAGCCAACTCGGCGATAATTAATGTGGAGTCAGTGGAGTCGAGCGAGCGGGCGCCGCGCCGCCAGCCTCGCTGCGCCGACAAAAAACCCGCTCCGACACAAAAACACCCGATGCGAGACAGAGACAGACCTACGCGACAGAGCGAGATGACTGCAGCTACGTATTTCTGTGACGAGTTCTCGCTCGCCTCGAGCGTCGCGCAGTTATCGAGATTCGAGTCGAATACCGCGCTTTGATTTAAAACTCCACCGAATGCGCCCTTCTATCTATCACATGGCGTTTGACAGGTCGCCGGAAACGCGCCGAGCTGTCATATTCAAAAAAAGGCGCGCACATCTTTACATAATATTTTCATGTGAAACTAGTAAAACTAATTACTTATAAGCTTGGGAAATAGCTATGGCATCACGTAGGCAACATATTTGTGTTGCACAATCATACAATTTTCAAAGCTAAACTTAAAACTAACAATTTAGGTAGATTATGAGAACTATGGATTCATGATGACCTAACATTTAAATAAATATATTTTTTATTCCATGCATGAATAGTTTTTTTTTACAATGAACGCTTTTCTACCTAAATGACGAGATTTCTGTCAGTAATCCGTCAGATAAGAAATATTTCCGAAAATTATGGAATCAAGATCTATCGATAGAGAACACAACAATGTATATATTTATTCCGAGAACAAAAATCTACCCTCTACAAATAAATACTTGAAAAGAAAACTTGTGATTTGAACTATTCACTTAAATGTTATAAAACTTAGCGACACATTTACGCCACAGTCTTAAAAGGATTCGAGTCCCAAAAACTAAACATCTTTAAAAACTAGCTGATCTAACTGAAATAATTTTACTAAACTGTATGGCGTAATTTCTATAGAATAAAACACAGGTTACAAACTAGTTTACAAGTGGGACTTACCTGAAAATCACTCCACATTTTCATGGGGATACACCATAGTTCCGATATGAAAACATCACACGATCACGATAACAACTGTCAAATTGTGTCACAGCAGAGCGTCAGTCGCGTGCGGGCAGGGAGGAGGCCGAGCGCAGACTGCGGCGAGCGGCGGCGGCGGATACGACGTTCGGCCTCGGAGCTTCGGTTCGGCTCGGCGCCGTTCGGCCCCACTCGGCCCACACCTGCGACTCGCTTCCACGAACAACAAAACCGAGCGCTGCCAGCACAATGCCTGGCTGCCTGCTATCTACCAGCGTACTGCTGCCCTGCCTCTGGAAATACCCATGTTTTTCACTTAGCTTTATTAACTCCACGCTCTTGATTTAGACTGCATGCCTTTATTTCAGTAAATTGCATGATAGTTTTAGCCTTTTCTATGCACTGTTGTTATATTTAGGTACTTAACGCAAGATTCGTTTGGATTATATTTTGTGTTCCGTTTGAACTAAATTAAAAACAATTACATTTTGTTTCGTAATCATTATTTATGATTTTAAACAATCTACCTCAATTTTTATACCTTATCTAAAGGCAAAAATATGATTTGAATCCGAGTATGTACGTAAAGTAGTCTCAGAAACCCCAATGAAGCGCGATATCTTATTCACCCACTTGATAAGGCGAGTGTAGTTAGGTATTGAAATATGAATCGTATCGCTCACTCATAGAGAGTTCATGTTTTCAGTGAGCTGATAACGGAAAGTGACAAATAAAAAAGCTTTCTGAACAAAGTTTTGAGTGCGGCGCGCTACGACCAGCGTAGCAGGAAGTTCGTAGCAGTAAAACTTCGTAGCACTCTCGTAGCGTGAAAGTTTTGATTTCAACGATTTGCGTTGCGGCAAAGAGAGGGCCGCGAGGCCGCACTAGCTCTGCGACCCTGCACTCCGTACCAAGCGCCACCTCGGACCACGATCCGGCTCAATAAAATACATACGCGAGCTACACTACGCCATGTCACGCGACACCATATCTGCGTTATACTGTCGAAGCAGCAATGTATAAAAAAGTTCGTTATGATCGCAAAATTACATGCCTCTCAGATTTATCTGTTCGTTCATCTCTCACGAGAGTGCGCTACTTGGTCACTTTTCGACAACGCCCTTACCGCGTTTAGGTGTATGTTTTGCGAGAAAAGTGGGTCCGTTTCTCGCGGTCCATTCCTCGCCCAGTTGGCAGAACGTAGAACGACGATAGTTGAACCGCAGCAATGGGATGAGCTGCGATCGATACCGTTGCGGCCGACGAGCACCCAAGCGTCGGGAAAATTCATTAGGCGGCAATTTTGAACACAGCGCTTTAATTCTGAACCTAAAAATATAGTGCCAATTAGTTCCACTGAAATTGGGTAGTTTTCAAGCTTATTGTGATATTCGCTACCACATATATTTTTCACTGCGATAGCGCCGATTTACATGTATCGAATGTTTTATCAGATTTTAAGATGCGTTAGTTTTAAGGGTTCCATTTTAAATTATGTGTCAGTCGTATTGTGTATATTTTTTAGGGCAAGGTAATTGGTGTGAATTGTTCTGAATATTTTTTTATTACAAAATTTATTATGCATAGAAAGTTGGTTTGTGACCGCATCAAACTATCCAATAATTTCATCAGGATTTCTTATCTCTATCGCCGGGATAACAATTGTAATTATATACATTCCAAAATAAATCGACAAAAAGATTGAAAAATTGTACAACAGTTATTGTACAACCTTTTTAAATCAATTACTTTCATTAATAAAATTGAAAACAAATGCCTACTTGTTAATTCCTAACAAGTGGACCTATATTTTAAAATAAAACAACACAACCTGAAAAATGCATTTAAAACGCAAGGTGCGCCAAGCGGTGAACGTTCCATTAAAGATATATGAATCTCGCCTCGTAACGCATTTTGAATCTTATCGCATAGAAAATGAAGTCTACAAAAGAATGGATTGGCTGTGAAGGTATAGCGACTCCTGCGCAACTGTCATTTCGCTGTGTTTGCGTTTTCTGTCGGACGCAAGTGCATCATATGCTGACTTCGAATTTGGTGTCTCTTTACTGCGCCGAAGCAGGTCATGTTATGTTGCTTAGTTGGTGGATATCTACTTAGGTATGTGGAGAAATTCACTTTGAATAATTAATTTAATTAGAAAACAGTTTATTTCACCTGCTTAGCGTATATATATATGTAATAATTTTCGAACGATATTTGGATCACGGACGGTGATGCCCAGGTCACGGTAGCCGAATAGGTTAAAGGCCATGTGCTTGGCAGAGATATGAATGTGTGCGGGTTTGAATCCCGTCCGTGATCAATTTTTTTCCTTTATAAAACAGATATATATATATATATACGCTAAGCAGGCGTTAAATGCTGAAATCATAAAAAAAAAGGAAGGCGTTATCTTTCAGACTCTTTATTTCACTTTATTATAGTTATTATTATTATTATTTTAAAACTGGTCAAGTTGCGAGTCGTGCCTCACATATTTAGGATTCCGCACTTTAATTAACTAGATTCAGTAGCAGTTCGGTAGGTAAACTCTATGAACCGCAAATTTTGTTGTGTAAATGTACAATTTTATAGTCTTTGTTGTGTATATATAAAGTGTGATTAGTTTGAAAATAAGTATCAAGTAAAGACGTTTTTGGGATAGAGCCGTAACAATATTTGTTGATAAAAGCTGATTTTGATGGGCGCTCGTGTCTTTGTCTATACTTACAAGAAAGTAATAAAAACAAGATAATTTTAAAAAAATGGTCTGATTGTCAAATGAGCTATTGAAATAAAATTTATCATTTTTTAAATCGTGTCTCTCTGTTTGGATGTTTATTTGCGAATCACGTAAAAACTACTGGGCGGATTGCGATAAGATTTTTAATGTTGGATAGCTCTGATTTTGACTTAAAAACTGGAGTACTTGGTACCTTAATCCAATAATTAGATGCTGAGCAACGAACGAATCTATACTTATAATGAAACTGTAACAGGTCCAATTCTGTACATCGATGATATTTTGTAAATATTTTTTGGTGGCTGTTCTATATTCGATACTGAAGCAAAAACTGAATATTTTTTTCATTTTTGTCTGTCTTTCTGTCTGTATATTTGCTGCGCATCACACTGAAACTACTGAATGAATTCAAATGAAACTTGGCTTGATTTGAGTTCATACTACGAGGTAGGACATAGGATACTTTTCATCCCGAAAAATAAAGGGTTCCCGCAGGATAGGGGTTAAAAGTTATTTAAACGAAAATGTATCACGCTGTAACTACTGGATGGATTTTGATGCAGCTTCATAGTTTATATGATGGGGGAAAATTAAGGATACTTTTATCCTGATAAAATAAAGTGTTCCTGTGGAATAGGGGTCCAAATTCTATACATTGAAGATATTTCATAATTTTTATTTTGAATCTGTTCTATATTTGATACTGAAGGCAAAACTGTTTTTTTTTAATTTTGGTGTGTCTCTCTGTATCTTGACCGCGCATCACGCCGAAACTATAGATTGAATTCAAACTTGGTATGATTTTGTTTTTTTTTCATACAACGAAGTAGGATATTTGGATACATTTATTCCCGAAAAATTAAAGGGTTCCCGCAGGATATTGGTTGAAAGTTATTTAAAAGAATACGTTTTACGCAGAAATTACTGGACGGATTTTGATGCAACTTGACACAGTCGTAGTATATATTATAGGTTAAAATTGAGGATTAATATCACGAAAAAATAAAGGGTTGCTGCAGGATAGGGGTCCAAAGTTATGTAAATTTTGAAGTTATAAATATCTATACTTATAATAAAGATAATTAAAAAAAAAGATTTTATTTATATCATGTCTTTCTGTCTGTATGTTTGTTTGCTCGCGCATTACGTAAAAACTACTGAACCGATTGCAATGCGGATTTCTGTGTTGAATAGCTTAAGGTTTAACTTTAAAACTGGATTAATTGGTATCTCAATTGAATGAAAAGAAGCCGAGCAATCGATAAAAATATTTTTGATGGGTGAAGTTTTTTTATGAAATGTTGGTATATTGGTAATTTAGGTCTTGGAATAGCACATAGAGTAATTTTAACCTGGAGAAATGACCACGCGTGCAAATCCGCGTGTACAGCTAGTACTTAAAATGAAGCACTAAAAAGTCTGTACAATTAATATAATTTTAAAAATATAGGTAAGCAAAAGCTTTTTTTTCATTTAATCTCTCGGTTTGTCTGTTTTTTCACGCTTCACGTAAAACTGCAGGACCGATTGCGATGCTGTTTTTCTATTTTGAAAATCTTAGGCTTGGACTTAAAAACTAGCGTACTTGATATCTCAATCCGGTGAGTAGAAGCCGAGCAATCGATAATAAACCATCTGGGGAAGGACACTAAACAGTCTCCTATGATTAGCCAGGTGATCATAGTGGAATACACCACTTTATAGGTGCTTTTGGTCCTGGAATAACACATAGGTAACTTTTAACCCAGAGAAAAACCACGTGGGTAAAGCCACAGGCATCAAATAGCTATGGAATATAAATTTAAAGGACATGGTCAGAAGTAGTATTCCGAGAAAATTCCAGCAGCTATGATCTACGAATAAATAATAAGGCTATGATATATACTTCATTATATTTTATTGAGCCTCCATTTCTTAAAAAATAGAGAAAATGTTTTCCTACATAAATTAAGTTGAACAAAACTTTTAATATTTTCCATTATACTGAGTTACTGCGTTTTTCATGCACTGGGAATAAAATAAAACGGATTTTTATATTTTATATGATTTGCTATTTCAATTATTATGTGAATATAAATAATAATTATATAACAAAAAGTTCTTAACGCAATGTTATCAAAAAATAACCCGTGTGAAGCCTATAGAAAAAAAACTTAAAGTCCTGTCATCTGTCATTCATCAGCTGTCAGTGCCAGATCTACATACATTGTTCCATGTTGAATGTCATAGTCATCAGTAGTGTCAAATCAGAGTGGCCAGTGGTAAAGTACCTAGTGTGGCAAGTTTTTTCTTTCTACCAAACGAAAAACAAAACTGAAATAAAAAAGGAGGCAAGTTTTCATTTGCTAGTCATTATCAAAATAATATTCCCTTTCTTCACAAATATGTAATATCTTGTTTAGAATTTAAAATTATTTTAGTACCAGCTTTCATACATTTTCCGAACATCTCTTGTGATGTGTCGGTATTAACTCTACGTAACAATTCTATTAATTGGTCTGACCAACCTATAAGTACTTACGTGTTTGAATAACCACAGCCTTATTTCGTGTCAATTTTTCAATAATGCATAATAAGTATGTATTGGACTATTTTGAAACTGTTAAAGCTGTTTCTCAAATCAACTGTATTTCTGTACACTCAATCTCAAGGATTTCTGAGCTGATTTCTATGATTCACTTTTAATTTGAAAGGGAAATTTAATTTCATAGAAATTTCATCAAAATTGGGTAAGTAGTTTTTAGGTTATTTTAATATTATACTCTTGCGGAAAGATAGCGGCGACAATATATTATATAACTACGCCTAAGTTACTCATTATTTTGTGAGTTCTCTGTTGCAGTTATACATATATTGTGTTGTACATACATAAAACAGCGAGGGCTCAACTTAGTATTAGTTTGTCTGGTTCAGCGATATGATATCATCATCATCGATGGATCATCGTGTGTTCGTCCAGTGCTGGACATAGGCGCATGCTCCCAAGGCATCTAGTTTATAGAACTGAATATCACATACATAAATCATACAAATTTGTGTTTTTAATAAATACTAAAAAACATTTGAATAAAACTCGTTATTGAGATAAATAAAAAAACCATTGCGTAACATATGATATTGGCCATTACCAAGGGTTGAATGTCACCATTGTTAGTGACTTGTACACTGACCGTTCTATGGGTTTTCAGTCAATACTGTAGTTAATATAAGTGCGGTTTTCCTGCAGCCAACAATTGAATGCGTCATCTCTATTTGCAACATAACTCTATCCTTTTAAATAAACGTCTGACACTGGTAGAGATCTACTACATCATACCAAACTAGCTGTACCCGCGGCTTCGCACGCGTAGTCATTTCTATATGTCAAAAGTTCTGTATGTGCTACTACTCCAAGACCTCAAATACCAATATACCAACATTTGATTAAAATTACTTCAGCCGTCATAAAGTTTTTTATAGATTGTTCAAACAAACAGAAAATCACGATTTAAAAAAATGATATACCTATTCTTATTCAGTATCTTATTTTAAGTACCCTACACCATTTTTTTAAATAATCTTCTTTGTACATACTTTTTCATACTTATTGCTTTATTATAAGTTAGAAGATAGAAAGATATAGAAGTACAGATTATAAGTACAGATATTATAAGTAAAGATATCTGTTTTTTATGTGTTCGTTTACCCTCATTTCATTAATTCAATGAGTGAAGTCCAACACACCGGCTGGTTGTATTATAGGACCTAGAATAATGATTCTAACTTTTGCTAAACTGGATTTGATAAGGACAAATATTTTAAGATAATCATATACTGAGATACTAGAAGCGGAGGATTTTTTGTGGTTCTTTATATTTATTTATTTTTTAGAAAGGATATGTGCTGTTGGTCTATAACTGACCTCTACAGCGTCACCGGACGGTGGGGCGGGCGCAAAAGCGCTCCGCCGCAATGCGTGACGCAGAAGGCGCACGCCAAAGTTAAGTTTTTGGCCACTTGCTCAAGGGCACCCAGGGGGTACGAACCTCGGCTTGGACAGTTGCCATTGATTACTTGGGGAGTATCGAACTAAACTTGGGGAGTATCGAACTAAACTTGGGGAGTATCGAACTAAACTTGGGGAGTATCGAACTAAATGGGGAGTATCGAACTAAGGGGAGTATCGAACTAAGGTTCTTTATATGCTCAGAGAGAGTCATATATAACACTAGATCACAAGAAACAATAAATCGAAGATTCGTTTTTACCATACTAAAACTTACAGCGAGTCGAACTCGCACACCAAGGGTTCCGTAAAAACTTAACTTTGGGAAACTGTTGTCCCCATACATCGACATAGGTCGCGGTCAGTTTACCAACTGCAACATTATAAAAACATAAAAAACATTTTTTGTTTGTTTGTTCGTCGTATGAGGTAGTGCTGGCCACTGATGTCAGAGTTTTTCAAGCCGCCCGAGGGCCTCTGACATGGCTTAACGACTGCTATTAATCAATAATAGCCGGGACCGACAGCTTAACGTGCCCTCCGAAGCACGGAGTCATGGAAATCCGGACATAACTCAGAAAAGTCATTGGTGCGGAGCCTAGGTTTTGAACCCGGTATCGTTGGATTCTAAATTGCACTATAGAACCGCTAGGCCACCATCGCTCTGTTTTTTGTGATGTAAGTACTAATTTATGGATTTCGGATTTTTTCCTTTACTTGTGCTATAAGACGTTTTTCTCGCAAAATTTCATGATCCTAGGTCATCGGGAACTACCCTATAGGTTTTGAACTTTTGATTCCCTTGTGAGAATCAAAATATGCGGCATAAAAGGCAGTATAATTTGATTGCGTTGAAGTTTGTTTTTTCATATCTTCAAGGAATTGCAGACTTGAGTATTTGATATTAATTTCAACTTGATACCCTCAGGGTCTTGACAGACAGACAGACAACGAAGTTGTCCTATAAGGGTTCGTTTTTTCCTTTTGAGGTACGGAACACTAAAAAACAAATAATTAGAGAATTCGAACAGTGTGTATGTTGGACTCGTTCAGTGTTTCGTCCCACGACCCATTCGTCACAATGGGACGAATAACTTAAAAAATATATTTTATCCGTACAAATATATTTATTTTATTGTCCCATTATACAAATACATATACAAATTTATTAGTGAAAGCATAAGCACAGTTTTTTATGTTTGGAATCATCGACTTTGTTAATCGTTATTTAGTATTTTCCAGGCGTGATCCGTTGAAGGTTGGATTTATTAATCGATTGATAATATCGCATTTACTATGTTTTATTTTTATTAGAAGTACAGGGAGTCACAAGCTCTTTGTTTCTGTTGAGTTTTCTTTACAACTTCAAAATTGGGACAGCAAGAATACGTGCCAAAATGCATTTTGTTTATTATTCTCTCAGAGAGTTTAGTGCGAATCATCCTAAAACAAGAAATTTCAAACTATTTTACCCGAGTACGGTGAAGGATAATGAGTGTAACAGTATATGTATGTATACAAATATGGGTATGTAGACGTTCTACTACAGCGTCAACCCTATATGGTTCGATTTTGACAAACAAGGTACCTATCATTCGATTCGTATTCAGGTATAGATTGTCATAGGCTATTTTTACCCGACTACGGCGATGCAAAGGAAGAGTTTTGTGTTCAATCTAAAAACTTGGTCCGATTTTGACAAGAGAGGCATCAATTGTTCATCAATTTGTTCACATAGCATTTTGTCCAACTTTTTAGTCCAAACTAACAAAATCTACTCACACTTGAAAGTTATCCTGACAAGAGTCCAGGGCCCATGCAATTGATCCCGTCTCAGCCACTTGACGTCGTCAAGTGAGCGTCGCGTTAATTCCAGCGTCTTTCGTCACTCCATCCATTACGGTTCATTAGACCACTCTATGGTGTGTTATCATTTATGGTACAGTAATTTTATTTCAAGTATTTTTTACTAGGTGTCAAGAAATAAGTCAGTAAGCATAATTCAAAATCTTTGGTTGCAATGTTTTGTATCAGTTTTCTGGTTTTGATAACCTCTATGGCGTAGAGGAAGGTTCCCAAGAAGCACTAAAAAAATAAACTATTAAATCGGTTTTAATAAAGACTTTAAGTCCAAATAGTTTTAAAATACCGCTAATTTAGTATTATAAGTATTTACTATATCGTTGCAACCAAAAAGGTATTCATTTTGCTTTAAGTATATCCGTGTGAAATTATTTTTTCTCTGTACTTAGAATATTTGAAGACAGACATGCTTCTGGATTCTGGATTTCTGGATTATCTAGAACTTCCAAATCACAATTAAGCAAAAAATTATTGTTTTTCACAAACTTATTATTTGGTCTTTTAAGAATTGCATAACATTTGAATAAGTTTAAACTAAAGCGGTATTGGGTAAATCATTTTTAAGTTCAACGTCAGTATAATATTTCTTTACATGAATTACATTTAATACCAACTCGTCCTTACCTTTGGTTAGTTAATATTTCTTAAAGTTTTACTTCGCTAAAACAAACTATATTTAACTGTTACTATTATTTAGTCTGTGATCAAACGCCATATTGAATACTTATAAAAATATAAAAAAACAAGCAGATTTTTTAACATTATTTCAACTTATCTTTAGGTTAGGTTTATATTTTTAGCGACTTAAACTGCATAAAGTATATCCCATAAAGTAAAGTAAATGAAATGTTTCCGTTGCAACTAATTCAATATTTTTTATTCACAGCTTTATATAAATTTCAAGGATTTTTATACATTTTCTTTGTTATTCTTAAAGGCCCGTCAATTTTATCGCACTTCCTGTTCAATTTGTTCGAGGAACCATCATGCGTTAAAAGTAAAGGGCTTCTGCGGGATATGGGTCCAAAGTTATGTTAATATTTAAGTAATAAATAATATTTTTGGATGGTTCTCTATATTCGATACTGAAGCCAAAACTGTTTTACTTTTGTCTGTCTGTCTGTCTGTTTGTCCGTATCTTGACTGCGCATCGCACAGAAACAACTGAATGAATTGAAATGAAACTTGGTATGATTTGAGTTCATACTACGAGGTAGGACATCGGAATCTTAACATTCCGAAAAATTAAAGGGTTTCCGCAATATAGGGGTTGAATTTTTTTTTAAAAGACTCGTATCACGCTGAAACTACTTACGGATTTTTGATGCAAATTGACATAGTCATATATCTATACTTATAATAAAGCAATAGGTACGAAAAAAGCTGTAAAAAAAAGATAAATAAAAAAATGCTCTTGGGTGCTTAAAAAGGGTATTAAACGCTTTTTTTTTATTCGTGTCTCTCTGTCTATTTGTCTTTATGTTTGTTTGATCACGCATCAAGTAAAAACTATTGGACCAATTGCAATGTGGTTTTCATTGTTAGATAGCTTAGAGTTTGATCTAAAAACTGGTGTAAGTATTTTTGACAGCAAAATAAATTTTGATCAAATGTTGGTATATTGGTCCTGGAATAGCACATTATGGTACTTTGAACCGAACCACGCGTGCCGTGCGTGCGAGCTGCGGGTACAGCTAGTGTTATTATAAATTAGTTTCTTCTTCTCCATTTTATTTCTAGTCCTAGATAGATGTCAGAAATTAATAATTCCGAAATTATTACTATAACTAAATAAAAACTTTGAGAGCAACTAAGGATGAAATAAATATTTTTTTGTCTTTTTTAATCCTGCTCTACCGTATATCAATAATATTTGTGATATCCTAACAAGGTATTGAAGTTATATTAAAAACCAAAAGATTGCATTAATTTGGACAGTAAGATGTCTAGAATTTCATTTTAAGAGCATTACAATTCGATACTCCTAAGTGGGGCTAAAGTATATCTAGAAAGTACCTAATATTAACTCATTCTTAATTTTTGCTTCAAGTTATAGCCAATTTTCGAGGGATATCTCGAGGGACTTGTTTTATCCATTTAGTTTTATCCAAGACAATAGCTTAGCCGATTTTTTATTTAGTTTATGAGATATTTTTAATACTTTTTTTAGACAATGTGTAGTGCTACTTGGGTTCGATTCTCGTCTCAGGGTTTGTTTCTTTTTTACAAATTGCCAGTACTTATTTAGTCTATGGCTAGACTTTTTTAGCTAAAAAATCCAGAATGCAGCAAAAAACGATCAATACCTAGTTCTTACATAAGATTTTAAGGCCTCATTCACATGGTCATAAGATGTCACGGGTATAATATATTCTGTAATCTATACTTTTAATAATGTAACAAATAGTCTATATAATGAAGACAAGTTTAAAAAAATATCTACGGGAATTAAAATAAGCTACTAAACAAGAATATAATCTTTTTAAATTGTGTCTGTCTGTTTGTTCGCGTATTACGTAAAAACTACTGAACCGATTGCGATGCGGTTTTCACTGATGCATAGCTTAAGGTTTGACATAAAAACTGGTGTTATTTGTATCTAAATCCGACACTGATCTCTATACATATGGCTTAGCTTTGCCGTACTTACGTTTGCGCCGATTCAAAGCGCCCCACCGAGCGTCCATGGAACTAATATTAACATTGTTTCATCTCCTGACGTTAGTCACAGAATAAATAATAGTAAAAATACGTTAGTTCTGTGGACGCTCACGACTGCTACTTCTGCTATCAGCGACAAAATGGCGATAATGAAATGCGCACCTTGCGACGTTTGTCAAAAGCCTGTCTAGAGTACGTGAGTAATAATGCAGTTGTCTATGCAATCCGATAAGTAGAAGCCGAGCAATCGATACAAGACTATTTGAAGGCTGCACAAATTTTGAAGAAATGTAGTATATTGTACTTTGTAGGTACCTACTTGTGGTCCTGGAATGACACATACGTCACTTTTAACCCAGAGTTATGAACACGCGGGCAAAATTACATTGATCACTGTGCATGATGACATTGATGACGCAGGATCGTGTGAATGCGCAGTATGTTATGTTTGGCTATGTTTATATGAATCTAAAGTACAGTAAACAGATAGCGTATCATGGATTTCTAGTGTTCAAAATCAAGGAAAATTGTAAAAGTATGGTCATCCTATTCCTTAGCAATACTGACTCTATATATAACAACAGTTAATTTGAATTTGACCAGCTTTTATCTTTTATTGTTTTAGAGTTCCGTATCCCCCTTATAGGATCACTTCGTTGTCTGTCTGTCTATCGGTCTGCCAAGGCCCCTTTTCTTGGGAATGCGTGAAGGTCAAGTATCAAGTTGAAATTAACATCAAATACGCAAGTCTGCAATACCTTGCCGCTTTGAAAAAATAAACTGATAAGCCAACGCAATCAAAAGATACGGCCGTTTATGCCGCATATTTTGACACTCGCAAGGGAATTTTAACCCATTGAGTACTGCCCGTTGAATTAAAAAAATTGACAATAAGCTATGTACACAAGTTATGGGGACAACTGTTTTCAAACAGAAAAGTTAAGTTTGTACGGAACCCTCTATGCGTGAGTCCGACTCGTAAGGCTGCTTTTTTATCTAAAGTAAAATTTTCTTTTCCTTCAACTTTGACCATCTGCACCAACCATGAAATATCTCATACCTCTTTATTTAGTCTGCAAATCTTCTTGCTCCCCTTCTTAGATCTTACAAGAATAATTGATACATGGAATCACTCCGGGCGTCCAACATTTCTTTTACCCAACTGCGGCGGCAAAAAGGTGGTAGAGATTTTCTCTCAGATTAAGCATAAATAGGTAGGCTTAGTTGACAATCTTATCACACCATTTTTTTTTATTGTTTGCTAATTGAGAATTGACCGCTCTCGAACCATCTATAAATAACATTTTGTTTTAGTGCTTGGTTTTAGAAATCGATATTAGATTTGCACTGATTTACCAAACTACAAGGTGCCTTCTACACCCACAACATTTTTTTAGTGTTCACATTTTATCGGCGTGAAATCATCCTTCCAGAAAAGCAATCAATTACATTACATAGTTCATGATGATATTTTGAATTATAATACGATTTTACTACGCGTCCGTGCTACTTCCACGATTTTCTTTCCCAAATCTTGGCTTGTCGCTGTGAATATTGGAGAGGTCTTATGGGATCTATGGGGTTTCTCTTAGGGCAATAAGAAAGGCAATGTTTCTCGTTTCACAAGCAGGTTCAAATCCACGTTGTGAGTCCAGGTTCCCTGTAACCACCGCGGCACGTTTACTGTAATGTGAAGGATTGCCCGGAAGGTTCATAACCAGATATTATTTGTCTTTAGTATCCGAAAATTCAAACTCTTACAAGCATTAAGATTTTTTATATTTAAGACCAAAGTAATTTTAAAACATGCACATATTTTAGTTTAGATAATGACCTAAGATGCTTCCCATAGACCTTTGTATTTGATCCGCGTGACCACCATTCTTAGTTCAAATGTTTCCAACAAGTGTGGTGTTAATGTACATAATGAAGTTGTAACTAGAGTTAATAATAGGAATATATTTAAATTGTATGTACCTAATCAGAGATTAAGGGTATACAGTGACAATGTTTACTGTATGGCAATACGCCTTTACAATAAATTGTCCAACAGTTACAAAGAGTTAAATTATAATATGTTTAAATGCCAACTCTTAAAATTTATGAAACAGAAATGCTATTATTCAGTTAGGGAATTCATAGATGATAAATTATAATGTATTTTTAAGTTGTCTGACATTTTACCCAATTTTATTCAAACATTATTAATTCAATTTTATTCATTATTTTATTTTCAATTGTATATGTGACATTCTGTTTTTTTTATTGCATGATTAATCTTATTTCCATGTGTTTGTTCTAAAATGATTATGAATATTTGTAAACCGGGAACGGTTGAATATTGATCTAATGAACTATAAACACCTGTATTTACAATATTCTTATTAATAAATTATTTGATTTGATTTTATCAAAGAAAGTGGTTCATGTATTTGGCAAATGTCGTGACTATCCTTATGACAAACCGAAAACCTGTTTAAGGTAATCGCTGATTTGCAATATTTTTGTAGTAATTAGATTATGCAGATCATCATCATCATCAATGATTTGATGAATTTTTCCGATAAACCTAAAACAATATATAAAAACTATATACATACTACTGAAATACACCCAATCCACTTGGCAACAATGGTGTGCTATGGCCCATCATCTCTGCCTCAGAGGAAGCCCGCCCCAGCATTGTAACAGTCTGACATTGCGATACAAAAATGACAACAGAAGCGTAATTACTGGCATAGCCATATACCAAGAAATTTCAGTTTGCCTGTAAAGTTATCAGTACCGAGGAGCTTGGACTAAAAGTTCAGTAGAGTCGCCAACGAGTAAAAGGATACCAAGTTAGAGGTTTTATATGGCTTCAGATGATTTCTGCATTCAGGTAGTGCTGTGTAAATAAATATATTTCATATAATTTTAATACCTCAACTACAACCGGGCCAAAAAATTGAGGTAAAAGATAAGACTGCGTGGATTTTTCACTGAATCTATACAATGAACTAATTCGGTGAAATTTGACATCATGTTTTGTAAATTATTGTCCATTTCCAATTATCTACACTAAGTACAAAGCTCATTTGAAGAAAAATAAATAAAAATTAAAATTACTCTCTTTCCAATTTCCCAAAATTTCGTTGAGTATCAAAAATTTTGCAACTATGATTCCGCTAAAAAGAAGATGGATAATACTCAAATTTTGATGGCGTAGAAATCTTATTCCAAAACCTATATTCACCGTGTATTCGGTAGGTGCATGTAGCTTGTAGCAAGTTTGGGCGTAAAAGTTATATAATTTTGACAATACGAATACATCTTCGCCAAGCAATCATGGACTCTACGCCCTAAGATTGAAGACATAAAATATTCTCGTCAGTTTATGATCACAGTTGCTATGTGGGTATGGCTAGAACAAACTGGTTTTGAAATGGATTTGTATGAAACTTGGCCTGTGAGAAGTGCGTATTACATTCTTGATGTTTTTTTCTTTAATTAAGAAATGTAGCGACAGAGTTTGGGCTGTTTAGGGAAATTATGGCCACATTACATTCAACAAAGTATGGGACTCTGGAGCAGTTGAAATTACCTTTTATTTTTTCTATGGATTCTGTTACAATTCTATAGAATATTTGGATCTACTAATTGGTTAGATTGGGAACAGTTTTGAGTTTCTCGTGTTTTGAAAAAAGGCATTTAGATGCCTTATGTAAGAAACCTGGTCGGAGTCATTTTGACTTCTAAAGTTTAGTACTTCGATGCATTCCAAAATGACAATAGAAAAAACTTACATACTGTTGCTTCGCGTCTTTACCCGCTATTCAGCGAGAAAAGTAGCCAGTAATATACCAGTCTATCTTAAATTCTCGGTGCTACAGGCGAACCATAATTATATAATGGTTATTTTAGAATATAAACGAAAAGACAGGCAATGGGGTGTGAAGTATTCTGAACACATTTGAAATCATCTTAAAAGCATTA
Organism: Alsophila aescularia; assembly: GCA_946251855.1. Lineage (NCBI taxonomy): Eukaryota > Metazoa > Arthropoda > Insecta > Lepidoptera > Geometridae > Alsophila > Alsophila aescularia. The sequence goes on along the minus strand of OX276373.1, from coordinate 22,665,372 downwards.
TATTTTAATAGTTCAACTGGGTGCCTGAATATAATTAATTTATCATAATATTAGATTTTTATGTGGTACTTACTTTATTGTTTTTGCTGTGAATAAAAAGAAAATCTTAATATATTTCAGTGCCAGAAACATATTTGACACATGGACGTGATTAATTTTGAAATCGAGATCGTGAGGTCCACGAACCATCTTCAACTTCTACGAAGATGGTGGAAGAGAACAGCTTTGGGGCGTCTTTCCCCTCTCCCGGAGCTGAGCGCCGAGGGTAACTACCCTTTGGGAACGGTACGCTCACTGAATTTCCTACCCTCTTGTGCGCGCGCCCGGGTTAATACAAATCACGATTCTTATATACCCCGTTTCCCAAAATCATCCAGCCATTTAGGCTGCAACTGATAATGAAAACTTAGGTACATATATATGCCTACACATAATTATACATAACAAGTTAAAATCAATACCCACCTCTGGTAGAGTCAGATAAAAGTATGTACCTACACAGAATGAAACTTTGACATCCGTAAAACAGTCATAAAATATATGTATAGGCTTCAGTTTAATGCAGGTCGTACAAGCTATGTTACACTGAGAAGTTCCGCACAGGTTCCCCTGCACAAGTTCGTATAAAATACCAGAGGTTATGTGTCAAAATAATACAATCCGGTTTACATGTGCAACCAATCTGCGCAAGTGATGTCTATAGTACTCAAGTATACCGACAAGTGTATGGCCTAGATTTATTTGTATTATAGGAGCTCTGCTGGTAAACAGCGGACGGCGATAGAGCGGTGACGGATCGGTGACGGGGCGGTGACGGACCGGCGCCAGCGACTGAACAGAGCGATTGATGATGGAACTGTATTGGATCCCTCACCCCATAGCCAAGAGTAAGATGACGGACTATATACTGTCGTACCGTTGCTGTTCCACCGTTTACTTGAACTAATTTATCTCGTATATTTGTAAGATATACCCTATGCCCTATGGCTATTCCCTTGTGCAAATTTTGCGACCCTTCTACTACAAACCCCCCTTTTCCAATTTAAATACTTTGTTGTAAAGTGTAAAGTATATTTCATTTTATTTTTCAGTAAACTGCATTTAAACTTAATACACCGAGGCTGACTGGAATATAAAGCTTTCTGGCATTAAGTTCGCCTACGTATTTATTTTGAATGAGCAATAAAAAAATAATGTATACCTATACTATTTACTAACAAATCTTCCACTTATTATATGCAATTTTCGTATGCATTACATTACAAACTCGATCAGCACGTCCGTAGACGTTCTGTTGCCGTTCCGTCGCCGCTGCCCGTCGCTACTGCTGGCCGGCATCATGACATGAAGTAGGTGTGAGACACCTTATCACCCGCCGCCCGCCCGCCCGCGCTCACGCCCTCCCCGTGGCACTGGCGCGTTGGTTTCGTACGACACTATGGGAACTTAGGTTCGATTCTTGCTGTAGAACTTAGTAGTGTATTTTTGAGCAGTTAGGTGGTGGCTAAAAGAGTGGAGGCAAAGGAATAGAGATGTCATTTACCATCAGTAAAAATCCTGTTCGCTTCTATATATTTTTTTAATGCGTCAATTGTATAATGTTTTCTCGCATTAAATATTTCCAACTTACAACTAAAAATGGTACTGAAAATCATAAACTATCTTTACATTCAATAAATTCAATAAAATTAAATCTTTAAAGACAGTTCAAACCCACACCTATCACAAAAAAATACAAACAGATTACAAAAACCATATCAAAATAGGTTCAGCATCTCGCAGGCTATAAAAAATAACATAAACCTCTTCGTTTCGTCGAGGCACGAACAAGTCGAGTGTTACATATCTAGTCAGTGATAGGGTACTTCAGAGCCATTATAATTATGGCTCAGAAGTAGATAATAATAAACATGAGAATCATCATCATCATCATCATCATCACCCTGTGTTCTTCCACGGCTGGACATAGGCCCAATGAACGCCACAGAGCCCGATCTTCGGCTCTTGTTATCCAGTTTCAGCCAGCCGCCTTTGGCAGGTCGTCACTCCACCTGGCCGGTGGGCGTCCTACACTACGTTTGCTAAGACGCGGTAAACGCGATGCGGGACGCGCGATAAAACGTCTACCTCGGCAGTTGCCATCCCTCGAGAAATGTGACCAGCCCATTCCCACTTCAGCTTGCTAATCCTTAATACCATGAGAATAACGGATCATTAAACGAACAAAGGAACAACTACATCAAAACTTCGTGTAAACTTATATCTACCCACCAGAATAAATATATTATACAGCCAAATACAGCCCAGCCAACGGTTATTGGTTCCAGAAGAACAGATAACGATTGGGTTAGACGAGTTCTCGAGTGGAGACCACGTATAGGCAAACGTAGTGTAGGACACCGTATGGCCAGGTGGAGTGACGACCTGCGAAAAGCGGCTGGAAGAGAATGAATGAGGGGAGCTGAAGACCGAGCTCAGTGGCGTGCATTAGGAGAGGCCTACGTCCAGATATAGGCTGATGACCTAAGCACAATGTTCAGTGACCTCAATATTGTTTCCCAACAGGTGGGTCTTAAAATGAACATGGGTAAGACGAATATCATCTCAAATGCCCATGTCGTACCCATGCCGGTTTATGTTGGAAACGATATTATTGAAGCTGTTGATCACTATGTCTACTTAGGTCAGACGCTCCAACTGGGTAGATCCAACTTCGACAAAGAGAAATTACGCCATATCTTCTCGTCGCAGATACCGCAGAGCCTCAAGACGAAAGTTTATAATCAGTGCGTGTTGCCAGTGATGACATACGGCACTGAGACGTGGTCGGTAACTATTGGTCTCATACAGAAGCTCTAAATCGCGCAGCATGCAATGGAGAGAGCTATGCTCGGTGTTTCATTACGTGAAAGAATCCGTAACGAGGAAATCCGTAGAAGAACCAAGGTTACCGACATAGCTTTCAGAGTTAGCTGAAGTGGCAATGGGCAGGCCATATAGTTCGCAGAACCGACAACTGCTGGAGAATAAAGGTTCTCGAATGGCGACCATGAACAAGCAAGCGAAGTGTACAAGACCCCCCAAACGATGGACCAACGACATTGTAGCTATCGCAGGAAGTCGATGGATGGAGGTAGCACAAGATCGTCATGGCATGGCGTCATGGCGCTCTTTGGGGGAAGCCTATGTTCAGCAGTGGACTTTTAGAGGCTGACATGAGGATGATGATTGATATCACAAAATACACTTGTTTTTAGTTTAAGCTTTCAAAAATAAGTAAAAATTAAATTAGAATATATGTATTGCCAATACAACATTATATAGCTCTACAAAATATGCTCTACACCGGTACTCATATGATAATGTAAATGATCAATGTAGAGTCTACATTAATTGAATAAATATATCGGTACAATTGAAACTTTAAGCTGAAATAAGTTAAATAATTTAAAGTAGAGCACATTTCTACTATTTTATAAATTAAACTCAAAATGTAATATACAAAATCGAGAAGGTTTAAAATAAGACGGAATTTGCACCGCCTAATAAACGAGTGAAACATAGCAAAAGGCGTATGTGTGCGTGAGTGAATAATTCGTGGTTGATACACAATTTAATCACAAAATACTGCATTGCTTTGATTTTCCGTGAGAACTTGATAGAATTAACATGACTAACAAGGTCGAGATCTTGCTGCGATGTGGCAGCAGGGTGGCATAACAGTATGTGAGTGTGTGTGTTCGACGGATTGGCATATCTTTGTTCCTTCTCTTTCGATTTGGCGGTGTGTGTGATCCACCTTTTTTAAACTTTCTTTCTTTTTAAACGCTATAACGTAATAATAATACCCCATTGCTGGAGTTAATGCCTTCTAGGTCCATAATCGACCACGCTGGCCCAAAATAAACATAATCCCGTTCAAAAGTTTTTATACCATCAACGTAGGTAGAGACAAAAATGAATTCTTTTCATGGCTTATACAAAACCCAATTCATTGCTTCATTTGAATGTTGGCGCTATATCTGTAAGTACCGAGCCAGCAAGGTACGGTGACATTGAGTATAACCCCCTACGAAGCATCGCATCGCTCCTTCTACTCGTCTCGTTATAATTTCGCCTTTTCGAGGAGTGCCTTCTCGATGTTTTGCGCCGCTTTATCTCTCCCCGGCTCTGCTCGCCCTGCTCTTTGACATCAGCTGACGTACTCGACCCCGCCAAACTCGACCTTACTGCCTACTTCATAAAGCACCAACTCCCTACCCAGAATTTCCGAACTTATTATGACCATTTTGGTAAATTTGGATTTAGTAAACATCGTTTTAGAGAAAACAAATGAGTTTTTTTTATTTATATAACATATTTTTTACGTCTAACAAGGATAATAAACCCCGAATGGTAATGAAATGTAAAAGAGTCGAGTTGACGACACCTCAAATAGCAGAATACGGAAACGTCGCGGCTCTACGCGTGTTTGGAAATATTCGACAATGGTAGTCAAGGCTAGTGTATTTCGGCAGTGTGCGAATGCGGGCGGCGCGACGACGGCGACGTCGGCTTCGGCCGCGATTGTCAACCGACGCCGCTGGTGGATGGCAGGGCAGGCGGCAGGCTCGCGCAGGGCTGACGCAACGCGCGACCTCTTTGTCCGGCCCCACAGCCGGCGGAATGCCCGCGGAGCCGGCCTCGCGCCGCCGTCCGCGCTCGAGTAATTACGAATGTCAAATGTTATCGCACGCAACCGTCCGCCGCGCCGTCCGCACTCCGCTGCGCCGCTCTTCATAATAATAAAACCTGATATTTAAAACGGAACGTCCTTCTAACGCCGTGTAGTTGCGCCGACGCCAATCTACGATAATAATAAGCCGACTACCTAGAAAGCGTTTTGCTGCAGCGCTGCAAATACTCGTACGGTTAGACGAGGCAAACGTTCCAAGCGCTTCAGCGCTGGCAGTTTGCACATCGCAGCGCTCACATAAGTACGGCCAGTTCTATGCGCGCCTGTATAGCTATTAAATGTATATAGAATATATAGTAGTAATCGCTCGACGCAGCGGTATTATGTCGGAAATATACCGGCCGAGCCGCGCCTCAAGCCGATTCACCGTTTTGCGATTTAGTTTGTATGGGAAGTTTAATTTTGATTTTTTAAAGCACTGGGAAGAGTAATTGAATTTGTTCTTTTGCTAAAATATAAAGCTTGAGATAAGCCTTCATTAAAGCTATATTGAGTAGGTCTAAAGATTTAAATTTTATAAAAAATAACAAAATTCAAAATACCTTAATGTTAATTTTACGGACAAAATATATCAAACATCATTTGAAAAGCCTTGTAAAAATAAACAATTCTTAAATAAAAAATATATTTGTTCCTTAGTGAAAATTGGTTTATTTTATGTTTACTCCTGATATGCATCTGATTTACAAATTGACTAATTAAACTAAACGAGATTACGTAATGGGTCAAACTCACCGAAAATTTAACTTAGACATGCAATTTTTACCTACCAACAATAAATAAATATTTAAGGTATTAAACTTTTTTACAGTGCACAGTATCTAGTGTTATAAAATGTAGATTTACCCATGTCTGACTGGAAGAGAGTACTTTTAGAGACTAGTTCGCCCATTGCACTTTAGTCTTTAAGATTACTCTTCTATACTTTATTTATATTTTTGGAGGCTGGTGTACAAAATAAATTTACTCAGGACCTTGCATCAATTAGCTAGCTCTAAACTAAGATGCCCCGTACTAAAGAGTAAGGGGTAAAATATATATGCATCCATGACTCGGAAACATACATTTCTGTGCATCACACAAATGATTGCACTTTACGGGATTCGAACCCGCGATCGTTGACTTCGTAGTCAGAGTCACTAGTCTAGTCGTCATAAAGTGAAGTTTTAAAGCGTTTTCATTTCTAAATATTCTAACGCGAATATTGTATTTTGCATATTTTCACGACTTAAATTTCGTTTACATATCGTTAAAAATAATTTGAAAATAATAATAATTGGTAATCATGATAAAAACTGTCCGAATCTGAATATAATATCATAATTATGGTGGAAATATGTTACGATTACATTTACTTTTTGTGGGCATTGTTCACCGATCTCTTTATTTATATATATTTATACTCTTTAATTATTACAAAAATTATGGTCTAAATTACGTCATTCAGTACACTAACTCAGTAACTTAAAATTAAAATCATTTTAAATCTCATCATTTTAAATCCAATCAAACCAACAACTGATAATTGTAAATAAAATAAATTTAAATTGTATTATGTTAGTACATTTATAAAGAAAAAAAAATGGGCCAGAAATGTTACTGCTTTGGTACTATTAACCCATTACAATTAACTAATTACGTATACACTGCTGGCATTCAGATCTCTTAAAAAGAGATCTAAATAGGTACGTCGTTAGGGAAGTTACTGTTTATTAAAGGGCTCGTTTCATTATTAACTATTTATTAAATAAATACAACTTTTACGCCATAATTGGCTTACTTGCTACTCAAGCATTCTGGCCAAGTTCCAGTTGGAATTGTACCGAACGCACTGGTGGCAATATGAATGTGCAAAAACGTCACGTCAAGTTGCTTGAACCATTCAGTAAAACAACTAAAATACAAAACGTAGACAACTGACAACCATTAAAAGATAATGATATACATGTTTTTAACGTAAAGACTAGGTTTTCAACAAAATTTCAATCATTCTGTACCACTACACACTTGGTACTTGGTGCGCAGGCTCTTTTCTGCAATTAGGCTGAGTGTCGGCCTTTTTTGAATGATGAGAAACATAATACAAAGTTTAAAAATACATGAATATCGATTAATGAATGTAACTTACATAACAATGTTATCAATACAATTTAGCAAATCATAATAGACCAAGTGTTTATCAGGCAAAATATAGTATACTGTTTTATTTCACCTTGCAACGTTACTAATCATTGTCAAATTCGTGCAGAGTTGTCAAAAATGCAACGCATCTTTACTTATATAATTGCAATTATTTAGTTACTTTCACACTGTATCATGCCCTTGCTTTCACAAGCACGGCAACAACACAAAAAAAAACTATTTCGCAAAATTTTCTTCTAATCCCATACTTTGACACCCAACAATTATTAAAGAAATGGAAACAAAGGGTACTGAAAAGTGTACACGGCCTGTGGCGCGGCGCGCTCCTCCGTCGGCTATAGCGTGGCCTTATAGATGGTTGTTTGCGCTCACAGAGTGCGGTGAACAGCGCTCACCGGCAGCGCGGCTGTGTGCGCGCGTCCGCACGCACGCACACTCGCCCGCGCGCACACAGCCGCGCCTCTGCGCCTGTACGGGTGCGTTCCGAAACCGCTCTCTATTCTATCTATGCGAAGGCGTCGTATCGCCACGTATAGCGGGCACGCTCGGGGCGAGGAATTTAGAGGCGGGGGTCGTATCGTTAATTGTTATGAAGTTGATTTCGGTCCTGAAATTCCGAAATAGGTATTTTGAAATAACGCCTCTTTTTCATCAGCGCGACGCTACCGCTCTACCATTTTCTTTTTGAACTTTGACAGACTACCATTTTGCTCTACAATCTTTTTGTGGACCTAATTTTTTTATTATTTTGCTCGTATTCTTGCATTCGTTTGCCACAACACATCGTCATTGCGTTTCGATTCCATTGTTAGGACGTTGGGTCGTCCGACTTTGAACTTATATTTTCATATTGTAGCTCTTCGCCGCGTTATCAGTGAATGATAACAATAGAAACTGGGGCTTGGCTTGTGGGCGTAAGGCTTAGAATTGAATGGCTGGGATGTGGAGTCGATGCTTTGCCAATAGTGAAACAAGTCCATGGCTAGCGACTGGTGGCTGCCACGCGAGGCTTGGGGTCAGGGTGATGGTGCTGCTCTGCCTTGTTGCTGCTCCTGGTATCTTTTGAATATTTTTAATACTCAATGATTATAATTTAGGTACAGATCGTAATTTGTTAGACCTCCAAAGTTCAATTTGACGATGGCATCTGATGATGATAATTTCTTTGAGCTATTGGTGGATTTCAAAATCTGAAATAATACGTCAAATCTTGTTAAACGACAAGGAGTCAAGAAATTCTTACTTTTCAAAGAATTAACTAATTTTATTAAGTTCTACATACTCTTCAACATCACAATTTCAATCAATTTTGTTGGTCAAAAATCTTTTCATCATCATCAACCTAAATTTGTCTGCTGTAAAAAACTTTTAGTGAAATCATTCTACATTTTTACTAAATCACTTGATACATTGCGCGTTACCTATCTCCCTATCTTGGCTGCCGTTTCCCAGCACTCAGTGTACGCCAAAGCCGTATGTCGGCCATCTGGCACCAGCATGTTGGGCCGAAAAAGGTGTCATTCCCCTTCGTTCGGGCCGCGTTCGGCTATCATTCAAGTCGACACTCAGTTTCGGCCTCTGTTGCCTCGGACAAATAAAACAACAACATACTAGGGTTTCTCGATACTAACTCGCACAGAAGTAGAACTCGATTCGGTATCGAGTTCCTATCTCGGCCTAAAATCAGAAACGGTATCATAAAATCGGATTTTGTGGCCGAGTATTAGGTATTTCTATTCCCTCCTCCCTCTTACCTTCCTTCGCCTTTTGATTTTCTATGTTCTAACATGTATATATGTATATATGTATTTATGATAATGTTTGTATGTCCTCTATGAGCTCTTAAACCATTGATCAGATTGTGATGAAACTTTGGTAGCGCCTTTTGATGACGCCTACGAGGGTTTATGGTAAAAAAAAACATACAGAATTAGAAATAAAACGATATAATCGAAATTGATAATTCTTAGTCAATTCAGTGTCAAAATTTAAATTGTTATATAGTATGTAACAAACTTAACTATTAAGTACCGGGATGGGGTATTCCACACCTCATTTTACTTATAAAGATTCCTCTAGGAACACTGTACCTACTTCAAACTCTACCACCTCCCTACCCACTCCACCCGCTACCCGCAATAAGCACTGAAGTGCCGGCGTAACAAGGTTGAATATCGCGAGAGCTATTTGAACACACAATTTAGCTTGGAACTAAATGACATATGTCTCAAAAGTTATTCATTTTATTGGCAGGCTAATAATTTAGTTAGGTAAATTTTGTCTAAGCATTAGATAATAAACTATATTTTCTTGCTGTGAGATTTATTATAGAGGTAAAACTTAAGCCGTTGCGTAGAAAAATGTAAATATTACCGAAAATAACGTATCTTATGAAATTCTGTTAATCATGTTTATGTTAAGTTTCTCATTTATCAGGTTTGTGGTTGACCCAGCATATTTATGGAAAAAGCAATTAAAAAGCAGAGCCTGGTCTTTCGTCATCATTATCATCATCATGTCAGCCTTTAGAAGTCCACTGCTGAACATAGGCCTAACCCAAAGAGCGCCATGACGAGCGATCTTGTGCCACCTCCATCCACCGACTTCCTGCGATGGCTACAATGTCGTCGGTCCACCGTGTGGGGGGTCTCCCCACACTTCGCTTGCTTGTTCGTCGTCGCCATTCGAGAACCTTTATTTCCCGGCGGTTGTCGGTTCTACGAACTATATGGCCTGCCCATTGCCACTTCAACTTGCAAACTTTGAGAGCTATGTAGGTAACCTTCGTTCTTCTACGGATTTCCTCATATGGTGTTAGGTATATTAGTTAAATTATTCCAACTATAGTTTCAACCACATCCGGTGGTCTTTCTCAAGGAGTCTTTCTTACTTGGTCATTGTACAAGTTAATTTGTCAAGTCTAGGGGAATAGGGAGGCGGGGTTAATGAGGAGTGAGGAGGGTAAGGACAACGAGGGGGGAGAGAGGGGGGGGAGGAAGATGGGAGAGGGGGGAGGAAGATGGAGGGAGGAAGTGGCGGAGGGGAGAAATTTGAACGCGTCGCGGGGCGCAGCTAGTAAGTAGTTTTTTTTCCTTTACTTAGGGTACCTACTCCATAATGATGGTCCCTATTGATATTACAATCTAGCCTTGGATTAGGCTAATAAGTAATTTAATATTAACTTAAACTTTAAAAAGGTCTTAACTAAGAATGTGTATTGCCTCTCTCTATTAAGATGAAGAAACTTTGTTCATGTGTTCTTTATCGGTAGCACTTGCACTACTTTACACTAAAATTATTGACACTAAACACTACACTAACTCAAACGGTTTTGTTCTTTTGAGTCTTCTCACTATATCCGTGTGGTTGAGGAGCTGGATCGCCTCGACATTTACATGATGGTGAATTCTACGTTCGTGACCTTCTACATAATTATGTATTAATAATGTTTTCAACAACCCCTACTTTGAGGTCCCGATAAACATCGCCGTTTCTTATGTATCATGGAGCATTTCCAATTTCCTTCAGTACCTAATTCTGGAATCGTTGTATAATTAATGTATTGCTCTGTTTGGTGCAGCTGTATACGAGGGCTGTTTGATAAGTCGTTTTAAAAAGTAAAAAAATATATATTTTTTAAACAATTTACATTTATTACAGTCTCCTTTGAGGGCCAAACACTTGTTCCAGTGAGTTTCCATATTTTTTTATCCCGTCCAAAAAAAAACGTTTTGTCGAGGTCTTCAAAATAGCCGTTTACACCTGCGATGCAGTCCTCATTTGTCAAAAATTTTTGCCCTCCAAGCCATCTTTTCAGATTTGGGAATAAGTAATAATCGCACGCAGCTAGGTCCGGCGAATACGGAGCATGCGGAACCAGCTCGAAGCCCAACTCGTGGATTTTGGCCATTGCAATAGCTGACGTGTGCACTGGGGCATTGTCTTGATGAAAGAGGACTTTCTTGGGGGACAATTATGGTGGTTTTTCCAACAATTCGGCATTAAAACGGTCCAATAACTCTGCGGCCAGTGATAGTTTTTCCCTTTTCCAAGTAATCAATCATAATGATTCCTTCGCTATCACAGAAGACTGTCGCCATCACCTTCCCAGCCGACAAAACAGTCTTGGCCTTCTTTGGGGCACGTTCACCAGTCGCCATCCATTGTTTTGATTGCTGTTTTGATTCAGGTGTATAATGATGGACCCAAGTTTCGTCCACAGTGACAAATCGACTCAAAAAATTCCGAGGATTACGCTTCATCATATCCAAACACAGTTTTGAAATTCGCTTTCGTTCGCGTTTTTGTTCGATTGTCAACAAACGTGGCACCCATCGTGCAGACAACTTTGTCATACCCAAATCTTCATGCAGTATTTTATGTACTCGCTCAGTGGAGATGCCTGTGTTCTCAGCTATTTCACGCACCTTCACTCGGCGGTCGTCGAGTACAATATTATGGACTTCTTCAACAACATCCTCAGTAGTGACTTCGATTGGGCGACCAGAGCGTGGAGCATCAGATGTGTTTGACCGACCACGTTAAAATCATTTATCCAGTTATAAACAGTCTGCAACGTTGGTGCGTTAGTGCCATGAACAGAATCAAGTTCAGTTTTTATTGTGGCAGCACTGCAACCCTTCATAAAAAAATGTTTTATAACGAACGAAATTCAGATTTTTCCATAGTTGTTGAAAATTTACGAGAGATTTACAGTTACAATGGTTAAACTGACAAAATCTTGGTTTTTTTTTGCTGAATTTTAGACGGTCTCCATTTGAAAGATTGTGCCTGCCAGTGTTAATGCCATTTACCAGAAAAAAGGTTTAATAAATAGTTTTTAAAAGGACTTATCAAACAGCCCTCGTACCATAAGCCCAAATTCGCATTAGGACTTGCTTATATAACAACAGTTTGTTGTGAATTGACAGCTTAGAATGTCTTCCAAGCTGCCATTATATTATTTTATATCTTAATTCTAGTTCTGCTTTTTTCTTCTTGACGTGAGCTTTTCAGCGGAGCTTTGCATCAAGCGGCGTACGAGATACTTATCTGTATTCTCGTACGGGATTTGTTTCCTATTGATATAAAGTTGATAACACTGATGTTTCTTGTTGCTAAAGTCAATGTGTGTGTCCATTTTTTGTACAGGCGTGGACCTGATTGACAGCCGTTTGTACCTTTTTTCGTTGCTTCTACATATGTATTTCATTCAGCCATTATGGCTGTGTTGTCCGCAAAGTTCCCTATGGTGTTGTGTATAGTAGGTACAGGACCGGACCTAAAACACTTCCTTGAGGTACTTCAGCTTTTATTTCCTTCAGTTCTGAGAACGAATCTTCTTATCTTCTTCTAAACTAGCTTTACCTGGGGCTCCGCACGTGTGGTCATTTCTATAGGTTAAAAGTAGCATAGACCTAAAATACCAATATACCAACATTTGATCAAAATTCCTTCAGCCGTCAAAAAGTTTTGATCGATTGCTCAGCTTCTACTCATCGGATTGAGATACCAAGTACAACCAGTTTTTAAGTCAAACCCTAAGCTATCTAATAGTGAAAACTGCTTCGCACTCTGGGGTACTTGGTATCTTAATCTGATGATTACGAGTAAATACTAAGCAATCGTTAGAAAACTATTTGACGTCCGAACGAATTTTGAAGAAATGTAGTGTATTGTACTTTATAGGTACTTTTGGTCCTACGTATGGGCTACTTTTAAATGAAATGACCACGCGGGCAAAGCCGCGTGCACAGCTAGTAGCTGTAGTTTTTTCGATTGCACGGCTTTTCAGATTGAGATACAAAGTACCCCAGTTTTAAAGTCAAAACCTAAGCTATCCAACTGTAAAAACCACATTGCAATCGGTCTAGTAGTTTTTTCGTGATGCGCGAACAAACATACAACCAAACAGACACGATTTTTAAAATGTATATATTCTTGTACGACATATTTTTTTACATAATCTTCTTTGTGCAGACTATTTCATTCCTATTGCTTTATTATGAGTTTTTCATACAAACAAACAGACACGATTTTTAAAATGTATATATTCTTGTACGACATATTTTTTTAAATAATCTTCTTTGTGCGTACTATTTTATTCCTATTGCTTTAATTATAATATAAGTTGCTCGTTTATCTGCAAAATGTTTTGGTAGCGTATTCCTTAGCTTATGTATAAGACCTTCATGCCATACTTTGTCCAAAACTTGTGCTACGTCTAAGAAAACCGTAGAGCACACTCTTTTATCTTCGACAGTTTTTTCGTTTTTATTTGTGATTCTGTGCACTTGATCTATGGTTAAGTGCTTTTCTCGAAAATCGAACTGGTAGCCTGGTACTTGGTTCTTGCTTCCTATGATTACTTTCAGTCTTTTGAACATTCAAACAGACAGACAAGCTAGTAATGTATGAAACTAAAAAAGTTTGATTGTCATTTGTAGCAACTTTAGAAAAAAACTTACAAATTTTGGTGAGAATACAATTTCACGTTAAAAAAACACTTCTAACCAACTGTGGGTAGAATAAATCGATGTAAGTATCAAAAATTCTTAAATGCAGTTTTAAACCTTCAAGTTCCACTAATTTTTGAAACAATACAATTAATTTATGTGCCGTTCGTCACTCGTGGAACGCGAAGGGTACGTTCAAAAACTTTCAGTACCTGAATTGAACACGAGTTCTGAACGGAAGTTAGCGTAATAACTCGGGCGTGTTTCAAGGGAATACTGCCTCCTATTGAACACGGAAACGGAAACAGGCAGTCAGGTCAATATTTGTATTAGTAATCTACTATTACATTCAAATTCATTCAAACCAATGCAAATTGTACGACTACTCAGGGAGTCGAGTGTGTAATGATCGATGCACACGCGTTTCATACGACGTTTTTTCGAGGAAAAAGACAGACTGGTATTTTTACTAACTTTTAATTATTGAAACAATTAGTGAAAGTACAGTTTTCAAAATGATACCGAACAGTTTTTGTTGGCATTTGTCTCAAGATTTTGGTGTCAACATAATTATATGCTATCACTCATGTTTCGTGCCTCTACTAGTATTTCCGGCGGGGTCAAGTCTACGTATTGCTCTTTTTCCCTAAGTGAAGTCGACATTTTTGCTAATAATTAACCACACAACGAAACCGTTAATAATATTTATAGAAAATGGCCCTGGTTATTTCGGGCCTGGTTAAAACGGCTTGGTTGTTCTCTGGTTTTGTTGTTTCCGCGCGCCGCACTAGCAATGCGCACGCTGGTGTAAATAAAGGCACTGGCAAAAACACCATACATACAGCTCATATATAAAAAAAATAATTGAATACGCAAATTAAGGTTAATATGTAGTGAATAATATATAATTTGATGAAATGATGATAATTTTGATGATTGATTTATGATATGTAACCTAAAATAGTTTATATATTCACAAAAATGAGGAGATTGAAAAAAATATGTAAAGTAAAAATCACTAGTGTGGTAATTTAAAGTAAAAATCACTAGTGTGGTAATGTAAAGTAAAAAACACTAGTGTATAATAAGCTGAATTATGAACCTAAATGCGTTGCCATAAGGGTCACTTTACGAGCAAGTATGTTCAAAAGACACTTATCAAACGGTTTATTCTGGAAAAACGAACATGCGGGATAAGCCGCGGAGCGCAACATTTTTTTTTTTGGAATATGTGATAATAAATAATTGACTAATTTGATGTGTACAAACGACCAAATCAAGCTTTGCTAGGTCCATAGACTTGTTAGAAAGTTCTAAAAAGATACGTTTTTAATACCGGTAGTTCCGATGGTAGAATTCCAATACTATTCAAAATTTCAGCTTTCTGTCTTGAGATTTTCAATACGGTATAAAGTTACAGAACGTTATAGTCTCAGAACATTGCTAAGTCGCGCAGTGGATACGGTCAAGTATTATCGAGTTCCAATGGTAGTGCCTATTGCTAGAAATCTGAAAAACCCAGACTGAGGTTGAAATAAATAGCGCGTCAGCGAGCTGTTCTCATAACGAAATCATGTGTAATAATAATAATAATTTGATTAGGGGTTTTTAAATTATATATCTATCTATCTATCTATACTTATAATAAAGCAGTTAGTACCAAAAAGACTGTACAATGAAGATAATTAAAAAAAAACTAGGTCATAGACAACTGCACATTAATCCGTACTCTAGACAGGCTGTTGATGAACGTCACAATGAGCGCATTTGACTATCGCCACTTTGGCGCTGATAGCTGTAGTTTGGCGGTAGTGAGCGTCCACGGAACTAACGTATTTGTACTATTATTTATTCTGTGGTTAACGTCAGGAGATGTAAGATTGACAATCTTAGTTCCATGGACGCTCAGAGTGGCGCTTTGAATCAGCACAAACGAAAGTACGGTAGAGCCTACCCATAGAGATCAGTGGTAAATAAAATAAGCTACTGAACAAGACTTTTTTTTTAAATCATGTCTTAATGTTTGCATGTTTATTCGCGTATCACTTAAAAACTACTGGACTGATTACGGTGCGTTTTTCACTGCTGGATAGCTTAGGGTTGATTTCACAATTGGTGTAGGTACTTACTATCTCAATCCGATGAAAGAAAGCCGAGCAATAGATAAAAATCGATTTGACGTCTGAACGAAGTTTGATGAAATTTGGTATATTGAAAAAATAGGTAACTCATAAAATCCTATTATTATATCTCAGAAATATTACTGCGCGAGTATCGCCCCGGGCACAGCTAGTGTTAAATAATAACTATAAATTAATAAATAATTGTGTAATGCTATACTAATTAAGTGTTTAATCAATCAAATACTAATTTAATTCAATACTGTGTGCATCTTATTTTATTTATTTGTGGCAATAAGTACTTTTTTAACTTTACTTTAAGTAATTTAATTTATAATATAATTAGATGTAAAGCACTTTTTAAAGTATAATTTAAACCTATTTCACTTTCCACAGTTTTTTGAACAAACCAACGGTTTTTTTGATATAGCATTGCATTAAGTACATATTTCCAACGACTTGCATTACATATTTCCAAGCTAAAGTACCCAACGACTGTTGATTAATTAGTTTACCTACAGCACGCTCTGAATCATCAACAGTTTGTCACTTTTGACAGTGCGATGACACTAGCCTGTCAACTCGTCAATAAAAAAGAAAATGGTGGAAAACAAAATGGCGGGCACAACAACGCGCCGTTTCTGAGCGTCGGAGGCGCCAGGTCGTCGTCATGGATGGCCGCCTGTGAAATCTGTCTCAGTGAAGCGGTCTGGCTCGGTTATAGCAAGTAGCAACCGACTGCCAACACTGGCTGGCTGATCGGTCGGGCCGCGCGAGCCAGTTCAAAAAGAGGAATGAGGACGCTCGCCCGTCATACTGCTAGAATTATTTACCTACCAGACACGCGACTGTGTGTAAAGAACAGATAAAGTTCGAGTAAGTGCTGTTCTTTAGTTTATGGATACACTTTGGCACTGATCTTACTCAACCCTAACGAATAAAACATGGCCTATACCTAATTAAACATTTCTATAAGTAATATGAATCGATTTAGTTCTTATTTTTATCCGACTTCGGCGAAATAAGGGAAGGGTAATGAGTTTAACAGTCTATGTATGTATGTATGTATGTAATATTATGTATGTGGGTATGTGGATGATCTACCATAGCGTCGACACTATTGGTCCGATTTTGACACAGCGAGGATCAATCGATTCGTCTTCAGGTATAGAGTGTCATAGGCTAGTGTCGGGCTTTTTACCCGACCGTAGAGTCGGGTTTTGGTTTTGAACTTATTTCTTGTTATCTGTGCAAACGACCAAGATGAGGTTGAATATTGTGGCCATAGTTCTTTAACAGTTCAACATAAGTTTGTTACGGTGTTCTGTTATACAAAGTCACAATTTAATATCTTTTTGAAAACTTTAAACGTCCTAAGACCCTAGATCTACAACATATTTTTTCTTACGTACCTATGTATTATATTAGTGAAACTTTGCACTTGAACAACTTTGAAAGTAAAACATAAAAAAAGCATTTTTTATTTATTTTTCGTCTTGTACATAGATAAATTCTTTATTGTACACAACACAATAAATATAATTAAAAAAAAGGATAGAATAAGCGAAAAAAGGCCGGCCTTATCGCTACAAGCGATCTCTTCCAGTCAAACTTTGGATGGAGAGGATTTATTTTAATCGTGACGGACGGGGAGCACAATGCTTTTTTTTTAGAGGGAAACAGTAAATTAGAGCTAATAATACTAAAAACTATTTTATAATTAATAATAAGTATACCTATTATAATATTCATGAGTAAATATATAAATTTAATATATATATATATATAAATAAAACATAAATATAAGTACCTACACAATTATGAAAAAAACGGAATATTAGCACCATGACAAACGTAGACAGATAACATAATTTTATGATGTGTTAATAAACATAATTTTAGCTAAACTTCCATGAAAAACCTCTTCTTAATCTATAGGTACTTCATAAAAGAAAATAATTAGATGAGCTCTCATGTACTCTCACTCGCAGTAGCTCAGAGAGGACACCTAAACCTGGAAACGAAATAGGTAGGTTAATGATGATGATGATGATGACGATGATGATGATGATAATGATGTTGTTGTAGTTATTTTAAAATTAGTGTAATTGCAGCTGTCACAAAATACCTAACGATACTTTACCCACATAGTATTGATTTCAGTCAGTGATGTCGAAAGAGGAAAATGTTATAACGAAAATAGCACATAATCAATTCTCGAAGCATATTCCGTAATGAACCTAGATTGTAAACCTAGCGGAATTTTCAATAACGTGGATCGTGTGAACAAAGGCTCTCGAAAAACATAATTAAAACGTGTAATTTCACGTACAAAATAGGATAGGAATCGTTTTACAATAGAATATTTTGGGATGGTCACGTTGCGTGCTCGCGATTTTCTTGATGCGGTTTCATTTTGGAAAAGACATCAACGGGAGCCGTGCTACGGCGCTACACTTTTTGAGGTCAAATTATTCCAATTTTATGAAAATCTTAGTATAAAATTGTAAGTTGTTTTTTGACTAATTCTGTAAAGGTCATTTTTATATAGGTTTTAGCATTCTATAAGAGCAACAATATATATAAAACTAACTGCAGTATTTTAAAAGAAAATCATACTTTCGCTCTTTTTAAAAACCTTCTTGCTTTCGGCCTGAACGAAAACGTGAACGCTCTAACAAATCAAGAAAAACCAAGCGAATGGTACAAGAACATGTTATGGCGGGAAAGGAAAATCTGAAAAACACCGCAATATACTCTGTGAACTGTGAGCTATGTTCGAGAGAAACCGAACCGCTCCGCTAGGTGGCAGCACATAGCTCGCTATTCACAGCGTATATTATTTACCAGGGTTATATACATGTAGCGTTATATAAGTGAACAGAAAGCTACGACCGGCGCGAGGCGCGCGCGGGCGAGGCGACGGCGCGGGCGGGGCGCGGGGGCGGCGTACCCACACACGCGCCACCCACGCACACACTCACAGCGCGCCGTGTCCATGTGTATCGCCAGCGCCAACCGACCGCCGAGCAACTCAACGTATTCTTATTATTATGAAAGGAGAAACGCTTTTTGTAGGGCAAGAACTAAATTTGTTGCATTACGGTCTCCGATAATAAAGATCGTAAACGCATTTCAGCCACTGAAGTTTGTGTGGCGGCTCATAGATGTCGCGCTTTCGATTCACGGCTGCGATTGCTTGTCCGGATTCAGTTGTCCAGTTTACAATATGTGACCGTAATGTCGACACAATGAACGACGTGCGATGAGTAAAACCTGCCGCGCGCTGGCCTTTGTACTCTGGTTCGAATTTATAATTTTTCTTTGCGTATCCTACTCATCAAATCAGAATCGAAGTAACTACCTGCAAGTTCATAATTTCGTTGCTGGTAATATTTATTGTATGACCGAGCTGATTGGTACCTCAGCAGTCGGCACGTTTGAATTCTACCCGGTGCCACATGCCAGTACCACTGGAATCTAGCGACTCAACTTTACTTGTCCCTCGTAGTCAGTACTTACTCTCTTTTTTTATGTGGATGATAGTTTATTTTAGACGTACCACAGACCAAGATGCACTTACCAATGTAAATGTTACTTACCTGTCTAGTTTTGTAGAGTACAAGTAGGACTGAATAAAATAGCTGTGACTGTGAAATATAGACAGACAGTCAGATGGACGGACATAACGAAACTAGAAGGGTTCTTTCTCTGACTACGGAACCCTAAAAGTAATACACTAACACTATAGTACTTTCATAACTTTTGAAAAATATATTTTTTACCTTTTTTACTTCGATAGACGCGCCTTAGAGTGGTCGTAAAAACAATATTATGTATGTGTGTGCTTTGTAATCTTACGACACCGGGTTCACTCCTCGGCTGCTCACCAATGACTTAAATTATGTATTGTATGGATTTGCCGTCGCTCTCTGCTTTGTAGAGCAAGTTAAGCCGTTCGGTCCCGGTTGCTAATAGTTGATAGCAGTCGTTAGGCCACTTCAGTGGCCCTTGGTGTTGGGCGGTCTGACAAACTTTTGCACCAGAGGTCGGCACAACCATTCATCATAATTATATACATAAACATACCTAACATGAGTATACCTAACATTTAAAATATATACAGAAACAACAAAAAAGTAGGTACCTAAGTACTATATAATACTTTATATACCTAACCGTTTTGACTCAGCTATAAACCAACCAGAGAAAATAACATTGTATACTACGAATAAATTACTTATTCGTAGATTGTATACGAACAAAGAGCAGTTTCGTTTTACCGACAACTAGCGTTAGATGGCGCCACTAGGCTGAATGCGTCACGCGCTTGGCAGCGGTGTGTGGCCGACGAGAGTGGCTTGGTTCCCGACGAATCTAAAAAGCGCGGGAATTACTTTCACACGTATTTTGAAACTGTCATGGCGGCAGTCGTAGCGTTTCGTAGCTATGTGTTAGAAAAGCGAGACGTGTTTTTGTTTATTACTAGCTGTGCTTGCAGCTTTGCCCGCGTGGTCATTTCTCTTGGTTAAAAGTAATCTTTGTGTTATTCTAGGACCACAACCACAACCAGATGTTGTTACCTATAAAGTACAAAAATACTTTTCTGAAAAATTTGTTCAGCTTACAAATAGTCTTTTATCCATTGCTCAGCTTCTACTTAACGGATTGAGATAAAAAAGGAGGATTATAAGACAAAGCCTAAGCTAACCGCATAGTCATCGGCTTAGTAGTTTTTACGTGATGTGCAAACATACAGACAGACAAACACCATATAAAAAAATGATATATTCATGTTCAGTAGCTTATTTTAAGTCCCCTATTCAGTTTTTATTTAATTATTTTCATTGTACAGACTTTTTGGAACTTCCTGCTTTATAATATATAATATATATATATATAGAGATAGATAAACAGAATCATAGACCACTGCATATTAACCATTCAACGTCATTTTTTTACAAATTGACGTCATTTGCCTGAAAACAACGTCAAAAGTCGCTGATGACGTTGATAGTAAACGGTCAGTCGTATGATAGTGACGTTGTAAATCATTTGTATCGACATTGCCTTAAAAATGACGTCACAGATCACGTTGTCAAGTATCGTGTTTCGTCAATGGTTTAAAAGTGTCGTTGCAAATCAAATTGTATATTTTTTGAGTCAACATAGTTCTACAAGTGACGTCACTTATCATATTATTTGCTAACGTATTTCGTCAGTGGTCTAATGGTGACGTTGTAAATCACGCTATTACTCCCTTGTTTTCAAATTGGCCTGAAAATGGCGTCACATAACATCGTCAAATATCGTGCTTCATCAATGATTTAAATGTGACGTTGCAAATCAAGTTTTATCTTTCGTAAGCCGACAAAGTTCTAAAAGTGACGTCACTAATCAAGCTGTTTTCTATCGTGTTTTGTTAGTGGTCTGATGGTGACGTTGTGAATCACGTTATAATTATCTTGTTTTGAAATTGTCCTAAAAGTGACATCACCGATGACGTTGTTAGTTAACGTGATTCGTCAGTGGGCTGTTGGTGACGTTGCAAATCACGCTGTTGTTATCTTGTATTAACATAGGCCTGAACATCACGTCAAAGATCACGTAGTCAAGTATCGTGTTTCGTCAGTGGTTGAAAGGTGACATTGCAAATCACGTTGTATTATTCTTATGTCAACATAGCTCTAAAAGTGGTATCGCTGATCACGTTGTTTGCTATCGTGTTTTGTCAGTTGTCTTTTGGTGATGTCATAATCACCTTGGCCTAAAATGTCGCTACAAATCATGTTATCAAATACCGTGTTTCGTCAATACGAGTAGTTTAAAAGTAATGTTGCAAAAAACTTTGTATCATTCACATGTCGACATAGTTATATAATAAAAATTCGGCTTGCTTTAGTGTTTGAATCCCTCGCACAAGCATCCTAGCCAAGGTTACTTGAGGTGGCTGGTCGAATTTTGCACATTGTTTCCTGCTAATTAAACAATTTTACTACTGCGAAACTGCCTTATATTTTCTAATTGTGTGCATTTGATGCTTACTATTTTTAAATTAACCAACAACGTTATCAGCGATGACCCTTTTAGGCCAATTTGAAAACAAGGGAATTATAACGTGATTTCCATAAAAGACACCAAACAACAAGACGACAGCACCATAACACTGGCGAAATATGACAGCAAACAACATGTCTAGTCATGTCATGTCTCTTTTAGAACTATTATCCCTTACGTCAACCAACGAGAATTATAACGTTAACTGTTAACGTTAACGTTCACTGAACATCTTCCTATGACGTCAGCAAACGCTTCTGTCATACGATGACGTCATAAATGGCGATATATTTACGATGACGTCATAAATGACGATAGATTTGCGACATCAGTTTCAATGTCATCCAACGTCGAATATGACAACCAATTAACGTATTTTATACACGTCTAAAATGACGTCGTTACTTGACTATTGACGTGAGATTGACTTGGTTCGATGTCTGAAATGCCCAATAATTGACTAACCTAGTTGTCTAATGACGTCAAAAATGACGATAAATTTGCGACATCGTCACGTGAATCATGACGTCTGGAATGACGTGATTTGACGTCTACAATGCCTAATAATTCACGTCATTAATGTTGTGACCTTGCTGTCTGGGTACTCATAGAATAGATAGATGATCCTTTTAATAAAGGTAAATAGTTTTCTTCGTAGAGTATCTAGTGTATTTGTTACTTTCAATCACATTTTCTACCATTTCTTGAAATTGAAATAACGTTTCTCTTTTAGCAATAATTAAGAAACCCGTAAAATATCGTATGTTATTTTTGTTTAATAAAGATACTTAGTTCTAAACAATTACATGAATGAATTATTATTTTTATTTATTTTTCAAAATAATAGTTATTATAAAAAATTTATGAAGTTGATGTGCCACTGAGCCGTTCTCTTTAAATAAAACAAAAAACATCCAAAAAGGTTGAATAATCTTGGAAATACATAAAAAAGTCGAATTAAAAAACTTATTTTTTGAAGGTAACAAACTGTGGTTCTGTGGTTACCAAAAATCAGTACAAAAATCGGTTTATGAGCGTGCGTTCGCTTTGTGCCATAAAATAAGAGTCACATCACACTAATACTAGTGGCTCTGTGAGCTGTAGGTTGTAGACCTCACGCGTACATTTTTTTTTTCAAACAGTCTAGCGGTGCACTGTAGCGCCATCTAGTTACATTATTGTAGCACTAACATTAATAACCAATTAATGTGCTCCATCAATCCTATCTAGTAGCATAGTAGGCAAAGGGCTGATTCCACCGGTAAAAACCTAAAAGTGAGAAATTTACTGCATTTTGAGGAGCTATTCTGTTCATCACGCCGAAGATCCTCATCAGATCATCACCAAATTTTTATGAGACTAATTTAAAGTTATTACCTTTCAAATGCAAAAAGAATCATCGAAATCGGATTTAATATGGCGGACCCTTTTTACCCTTTTTTGGGGGAAGTACCCCTCCCCCCCCCCTAATCAAAAATCCCCGACGACAAAAAAAAACTAAAAATTTGTTTAACCTGTATATCAAGTTTCGTCTAGATCTGTTGAGAAAAACGACCTGTAGAGGAGAATCCGGACAGACATACGAAAGAATTTTTGCCGAAGCTGAAACAGAGAAACAGAACAGATCGCTCGCGCTTCGCGCTCGCTCGGTCAATTATTGTTATCAATGTGAATGCTTGTGAGTGCGTGTGTGTTTGTGTACCTATGTATGTTTGTTACTTCTTCATAATGCAACGGCTGAACGGATTTTGATGAAATTTGATAAATAGATACTTTAGGTCCTTGAATAACACATAGGATATATCATTCTCCAGTGAGGTCCGCGGTTTAGCACGCGTTGGTTCCACGCGGGTTAAACCGCGGAGCGCAGCTAGTAATGAATATGTCTTGAAATCTTTAAAAGGTTGTTGCGAGAGGTTTCACCGTCACCGTATCGCAAACTAGTAATATCTTAACAATGTGTTAGGTATTTAGGTATAATTAGAGCTATAGCTGTTTGCCGTTCCCTCCGTGTAATTTAAGCACATAACTGACAATAGCGTACACCTGAATATGCCTGGGGCGACGGGTTATATGTGGATGATATTCCGAATATACTGTACCTACTTACTATAGTAATATTGTATCTGAAAACAGTAAACAAGCTAAATATGTCTGAAATTCGTGTAAAAGTAAATTGTTTATTTTGCACTGTACACGCATTAATATTATTTAAAAGACAAGTTTTTTTTTTAAATTTGATATCACACAGCCAAATCGAAAGTGAAGCACCCAAGATATGCTGATCCGGTCGTACGGACAAGCCTCACGCACACACTTATGGAATTTTATGCCGATCGGCCACCACATCGCAGCATGATCTTGTCAGCATGTTCATTCTGTCAATTTCTCACGGAAAAATAACAATGCAGTATTTTGTGATGAAATTGTGTATCAACCACAAAACATCAGAAATTATCCAGTCACACACACATTCGTAGCCAGTATTTACTATGCTTCACTCGTTTGTTTGGTGGTGTAGACACCTAATCTTTTTAAACCTTCTTGCTAATAGGAGTGTGAGAGCTGTGGAGAGCTATGCGAAGTGCCAATCTATATCTATATCTAGAAGTGTCTGTTTGTAATGTCAAAATAACAACATTTTACTAAATGCATATGAAAATGTATACCGTACTGATAACAAAAATTGCAATTTTTTGACAGTCTGTCTGTTTGTTCAGGCTAATATCTGAAATAGCTTGACCGATTTTTACTGGACTTTCACTGGAAGATAGCTGATGTTATAAGGAGTAAATTAGGCTACTTTTATTTTCGAAAAAGAATTAAGGTTGCGCACAAAAAAACACATTCATTTTTACCACGCGGGCAAAGCCGCGGGCACAGATAGGCATAAATCTCAGAGATCGAGTTCGAAATATACTGAAATCTGATGAAGTACCAAAGTTCCAAATGTTGCAGACCGTTGTGGCGTTGGGCGGTACACTAGGGCGAGCGACGGCAGGTGGAGTACAGTCTTTGCGGAATAATTGCAAAGGAAAAAAAATGCAGTCATTAGACTAACTGCCAGATGGTTCAGTGACATCGACGCGGGGAGAGGGAGAACCTAGTTGAGGTTTACTCTATCGGTTGAAGAGTAGGCTTATGTTTGTTTGTTTGTCGTATGAGGTAATGCTGGCTTCTGGTGTCAGAGTTTGTCAGGCCACCCTAGGGCCTCTGAAATCAATAACCGCTGGGACCGACAGCTTAACGTGCCCTCCAAAGCACGGAGTAGTCTTATAATCCGCAGTGGACAGAAACAAGCGACGATGATGATGATAATGATGATGAATAGGCACGACGGAATATAATGTTAAAAGTTTTGTTTATTATTTGGGATCAGTAGTAACTCATCTGAGTTATTTTGGAAAAAACGTTTCTTATTCGAAGCTTAAATTTTTATAGAAGTCGAATAAAATGTCCTCACAAAATTCCTACATGAAGTTTTTGAGTTAGTATCATATACAATGTTAGTTACTGAAAAACTTCACATGATGACTATCAGATCCTTCTAGGTTTGATGGTAATAATCACAAAATACAACAAAGATGAATTTTAATGATATACTAGAGGCATTTAATATAATATACTAATATAATATAATAAGAGAAATGATCACGCGGGCACACCGCGTGATCATTTCTCTTTGTTAATGTAACCTATTTGTTACTCCAGGACCAAACATTACTAAACTACATTTATATTTATATTTTTATTACGGACTAGGCAATCGTTTGACCATGATCTCACCTGATGGGAAGCGATGATGTGGTCGAAGGTGTAGCACGCTTGCCTAGTAGATACCTATTCACTCTTGACTTGAACACACCTGGGTTATAATTTACCGGAAACACTGACGAGGGCAGGGCATTCCACTCCTTTGCAGTTCTTATAATAAATGAAGAAGCGTACCGCTTCGTTCTTGTGCGAGGTATTTCAACCATGAAAGGGTGGTGCTTTGCTGATCGTCTAGTCGTACGGTGATGGAAAGGTGATGGGGTAATTAGGTTGTGCAGTTCTTGTGCACACTCTCCATAGTGCAATCTGTATAATACCACCAGGCTTGCAACATTTAATCAAAATTTGTTTTATCTGTCAAATAGTTTTTATCGATTGTTCGGCTTCTATTCATCGTATTGAGATACCAATGTACACCTGTTTTTAATTCAAAACCTAAGCCATCCAACAGCGAATACCGCATAGCAATCGGTATAGTTTTTACGTGATGCGCGAACAGAAAAACAGACATAGGGGCCGGCTGTTAGATTATTATTCAGTATCTTATTTTAAGTCCCCTAGATCATTTTTTTATTATCATCTTCGTACAGACTTTTAGTTAGGTAATTAGTGATTTATTATAAGATATATTAGATGGATAGATTGATAGATAGAGTATTGATACTAGCTAAGCTCCGCGGATTCAGTATCTTATTTTAAGTACCCTAGATCATTGTTTTATTATCTTCTTCGAACAGACTTTTACTTAGGTAATTACTAATTTATTATAAGATATATTAGATGGATAGATTGATAGATAGAGTATTGATACTAGCTGAGCTCCGCGGATTCAGTACCTTATTTTAAGTACCCTAGATAATTTTGTTATTATCTTCTTCGAACAGACTTTTACTTAGGTAATTACTGATGTATTATAAGATATATTAGATGGATAGATTGATAGATAGAGTATTGATACTAGCTGAGCTCCGCGGATTCAGTATCTTATTTTAAGTCCCCTAGATCATTTTTTTATTATCTTCTTCGTACAGACTTTTAATTAGGTAATTACTGATTAATTATAAGATATATTAGATGGATAGATTGATAGATAGAGTATTGATACTCGCTGAGCTCCGCGGATTCACCGGCGTGGATGATGATGATGAAAATATATTATTATATATATTATTCCAGGGTATAAGCTATCTCCATAAATAAAAACATCAAAATCCGTTCAGCTTGAAGTAGTAACAAACACACACAAACTCACAAACTTTCGTATTTATAATATTAATAGGATGTAAATCCATCACGTGTTCAAATATCAAGAAGGAAACATACATTATTATAAACAAAATTTTGAAAAATCCCTTTATTTTGTCGCATAATATATTTTGGAAAGCCTCAATACGTGATATCCATCTATGGGTCACATCTAGGGTCACATAAATACTTAAAGCTTGCCACCAGTTACATTTCAGTAGAATAACCTAATTCATGGGTTTTTTTTATTCGCCCTTTACTTTGGGAAGGGTAAAGTATCGATTGATAGAAGCCGAGCAATCGATAAAAGTACTATTTAAATTTGACGGCTGAATCCGACTTCTTGGTAAGGTTATGAACAAATTTTGATAAAATGTAGTATAATATTTAATTATTTGGCCATCAACATAATGCACATTAGAACAATGTTGAGAAAACTATTTAAAAAAACCTACAGTATGCAAAAATATTGTAATTACTTTGTAGGTTTGTTCCTGGAATAGCACATTGGATACTTTTAACACAGAGAAATGACCACATGAGCACAGCTAGTGTATTATAAACTAATCGTGAGTTTAACCTACTCAATACAATTGTTAATACATTTAAGTAGGAATTTCGGTTAGTTCAAATAAATGAAAACTAGAAGACTGTGTTCTAGGACTTCTAGGCATAGACAACTGCATATTACACCGTACTCCGTACGTAGATATCGAAATCAGCCGGCCTATTACGTTGGTCTGCGAGCAGCGCTGCTGCCGCTGAACTCCTGTTTGCATTTCGAAATTATGATTTTGACACAAGTTCAGTTCAGTTCGCAAGCCATCGTAATAGGCCCCCAGGTGCCGAAGAGCCCAAAGATAAAAGTACCTAGGTATAGATCATAGACAACTGCACATTACTCCGTACGTATAGATAGATAAAGTATTTAAAATGTTTCCTCGGTAGAAATCTCTTCGAGCGTAGCAGTTGTTTACAGTCGCCCAAATCGAGACTACAGTAGATTATCACCATGAAAGTAGAGGTCAAACAAGCACAACCTAAACCACACGCTTCTTCTGACGTAATTCCTAATTCACTAACCTTAGAAGAAATTCTTCTCGCTTGATCTTGTCGGCCAGTTATCTGACGAACGGTGCTTGGGCGCGACTTCAAGTCGGGCGAACGAAGGTCGGGCGGCGGCCGCTCGGCTAAGGCCACTGCAGCTTTCGCCACGGCACAGCATAATAGCTTATTCTCGTGCTTTACCTACTCCTGGTATCAGCATCATTTAGATATTTCATATTTTGAGATACGTACTTTTTGAGATGAAAGACATTTTTAATCGACTTTAAAGGAGGTGCTCAAGTCGTCTGTCTCTATTTATCCCATGAACTCCAAAAGAGAGGGAGTTATAAATTTAGGGTGTGTAGCATTGTATGTATGTACACTGTATCTGTGTGTCTGTCTGTGGCATTGTAGCTCCCAAACGAATGAACCGATTTTGTATGTATCACTGTATCTGTTTATCTGTCCGTGACATTACAGCGCCCAAAAGAGTGAACCGATTTTATGCGATTTCATCTGTTTAAAAACTGTTGTGATTGAGATGGTTCTTATCTTAGCTATAATAGGGGGGAGAAGGATCGTAGCTCCCAAACGAATGGACCGATTTTGATGCGGTTTTTTATGTTTGAAAGCTGATGTGATCGAGATGCTTCTTGACTATAATGAAGGGTGAGAGGGGTCGGGGTATTTTTCTTTTTATTTTTGCTTGTTTTATACGCTTTTAGGTTGACCTGCGACTGTGTAATGGAATCTAAGGAGCTGAATTTCACCCACTTCGAGTAGTCGTATTCAATTGGAACTTTGCAAATATATGTATGATGTGATGGTAGCCTAAAGGTTCAGTAGTGCAACTTAGAATCCAACGATACCGGGTTCGTTCTTAGGCTCCGCATCAATGACTTTTCTAAGTTATGTGGGGTTTTCCATCAATGTAACATAATATTTATTATTTTACTTTTATTACTAAGCATTTGAATATAGAAAATTTTAAGATTTTTTTCTTGGTAATCTATCTTCTAACTATCCTGTTGCTTACTTTTTCGCGCTAAAGCTACCATTGCGCAGTATTGCGCTCGTGGGACGCCTGGCAGATGTGTAAATATAAATAAATAAAATAACTAAAACAACAAGCAGCGTTTTGCACCGACGCTCTCATTGGTCAACTGTGGATCAGCAACTCTTCATCTTTAATATGGCCGAGCTGAGGCGGAAAGAGCCGACGAGCCACGGGCGGACGGGGTAACGACGAGACAAGAGTCGTCGATACCCCGTACAACCCCCGTACATTAGATGTTCAAACATCAAAAGTCTATACAACGAAGAAAATAAAAAAAACTAGGACCTAAAATAAGCTACAGGACATGAAAATAACTGATAAATACTGATGAATAGCTTAGGGTTTGATTTAAAAACTGCAGTACTTGGTATCTCAATCCGAGTAGAAATCAAGCAATCGATATAAAACTATTGGACGTCTGAACTAAATTTGGTATATATACTGTATTGTAACTTATAGTTACTTATGGTTACGTCTGGAATAACATATTATTATAGACAAGATATTTAAACCCAGAAAAGTAACAACGCGGGCAAAGCCGCGGGCACAGCTAGTACTACATAAACGCAGTCATAATCACAGCATCATTCTTCTTTTTCACTTTTTGTAGCGTTTTATAAAAAGATGTCAAAGGTTGGTTTTGTCCTGTTTACCTGTCCCCGGGTGTAAGTAATAGTTGTGCAGGCGGTTCAAATAATTGAATATGTTAAAATGCAAAAATATAACGTGGATAACGATATATTTTCCATGCAGTTATATAAAGTAAGAAGTCATTTACGAAATAAGATGTATTTATTGCGCTCTATAATCTCAATAAATAAAGAACAGTGTAGCATATTAATTAGATAGCACATTGTGCCTAGCTATTTAAACCAGATTATTTTGTGTTTGGCCGGAAATAGTAATCTATCTATATCTATCTATACTTATAATAAAGCAATAAGAACGAAGAAGTATATAAAAAGAAGATACACGTAATTTAAAAAGCTCTAGTGTACCTAAAATAAGCTACTGAAAAAGAATAGAACATTTTTTTAAATCGTGTCCTGAACAATGTTGTAACTTTTAAACTTTCGGGATTTGAACACATAGTTAAATATTTAATCGGGCGTTAATGGCGCTGAAAACTTAATATTTATTTACCTCGACGTTTCGATCAAGTTGCATTAATCGTGCAACTTGATACTAAGTACTACGTACTACTACACTACTACTTCGTTGTACTTTAAGTCCCGTTTTAACTATTTAACTATCTGAACAATGTTGTCCTGAAACTTTATAAAATATTTGAAATATTTGGAATATTTTTGTCCAATTGTTTCAACTAGTAGAACTTTTATTTAAACTTGGAATAGGTCCATGTATAGTACACCTTCGACCTTCGTAACCTACGAATAAGTAATTATTTATTCTAGATCGTAACGCTATAAACAATAAAAAAATATGGAGAAACTCTAATTTTCTATTTTACTACCATGAGTAGCGGAAATCAAGTATCAAGAACAACATATAAGTTCAAAAACTAAAACCCGACTACGTTCGGGTAAAAAATAGCCTATGACACTTTTGCGGTGAAGGCGAATAGACGAATCGATTGATACCTCGCTTGTCAAAATCGGACCAAGTTTTTAGTTTGTACACATAAACCTTCATTTGCTTCGCAGTAGTGGGGTAAAAATGGCAACAAAGAAACAAAATGAACTAATACTATCTCCCGCAAGCCGCAAGTGGTGGTAGATATTGTTTTGTTTCTTGGAGTTTCAGTTCCAATTCAACTCCCATAGAGATTTGTAGCTTACTCGTGGTCACACTAGTGTGACAAAACAAAACGGTGTGACCACGAGTCCTTCGTCAGCGAAACAAACATATACACTAGCTGCGACCCGCGGCTTTGCCCGCGTGTACAACTTTCCGGGATAAAAAGTATCCTATGTTGGTCTCTATGGACAGCATCTACGTACAACATTTCATTAAATTTGGTCCAGCCGTTATCGCCTGTAAGCGCCCCAAATAAACAACGTTTCACTTTATATATTATTGGGGAAGGGGATTAGTGGCAAGTGCCATTCTGTAATCGTAATCAGTTTAGCCGGTTTGATGTGAAAGCGAGTATAATCTACTAAAATTTTCCAATTTTCCCGTGTGAATTTTCCATTTTCCCGGATAAATGTATCTTATGTTGATCTCTGTATTGTACAGTATCTGCCTATCATTATCATCATTGGCAGCTCAATCCACCCACGGCAGGGCATAAGCCTCCTCCCTCTTTTCGCCAATCATTACTGTCTTGGGCCAAACTTATTGATGCCATCGACCCATCGCTGCACTTTTCTTCCGCAGCTACGCTTTCCCACACGTGGCCACTAAACCTGTGAGAGAACTACTCCACCTGCCATCACCATATTTTGCCAAGTGTCCTGCCCATCGCCACTGAGTTTATTTATATGCGGAATCCGATGTCTTCCACCTTAGTTCTTCTTCGGATCTCCACATTTCAAACTCTATCGCTCAACTTTATGCCTAAAATTGATTGTTCTATGGCCCGTTGTGCGACTCGCATCTTGTGTTTCATTGGTGAGCGTTCATGTTTCGGCACCATAAGTCATTGTGGGTAAGACACATTGCTTGTATAGACGGATCTTCAGATATAGCGGTATTTTTCGGTCTCTGAGCACGTCGTCATGTACCTACCTACCTCAAAACTTTATCACAGTTGTTTTTGTGTGAAATCAAGTAATAGCCTGATATTTTCCCGTTTTCCCGCGTCTACTTTCCATTTTCCGATAAAAAGTACCCTATGTTGGTCTCAGTTGTGTGCATAGATAAATCATAGAAGGTTGTGTGTAAACTTAATGTGTTGGTATCTACATTGTACACTATCTACTTACTTACACATTTTCATCAAAAACCGTTTAGTTAGACGTGAACCAACAAACAGACAACGTTTCACTTTGATATAATATTACGACTAAACGGAATGGACCAAAGAATACTGAACGATTATCGAGTAATATTCTAAATAACTCATGCGACAAACGCTTGCGTGTTTTAAGGATTGCCAACGCCATCTAATTTCATTTTGGGATACTAAAATATTAAAATGACTCTAATTGCTATTTGGATCAACTGATTTTGATGAAACAAAGATAAAAACCTCCGTAAAACTACAAGGAACACAGTTCAGCAAACGGCATAAAAACACAATCAGTGGTTTTGCGTGATGAAGTCACATACATACAGACAGACAGACCAAAATTCAAAAAACTATATTTTTGGATTCTACTACTTTTTTATTTTCTAAAGTATCTTCCATATCTTCTTTCTTTGATTCCTAAGGCCCCACGTTGGGGCAGAGGGCAGACACAAGGCTTCTCCATTCCGCTCTGCCTTGGGCCACCCGCTTCATCTCCCTCCAGGTCATGCCGATGTCTTTCGTCTCTGCAATGACAGAGCGCCACCAGGTCTGCTTGGGTCGACCACGCCTTCTCCGGCCCTGCGGATTCCAATCCAGAGCTTTTCTGGGGATGTGGTCCGCATTCCTGCGCAAAGTATGACCTATCCAGCTCCACTTGCGACGCCGTATTTGGAAGTCAACAGGGTCTTCATGGCAAAGTCTCCACAGGTCTACGTTGGCGATAGTGTCCGGCCAAAATATCTCCTGGATTTGCCGAAGACAGTGGTTGACTTGTAGCTGGTGAGTGATTTGCTTGGTGGTCTTCTAGGTCTCGCATCCGTACAGCAGCACGCTCTTTACGTTAGTATTAAAAGTTCTTAGTTTCACTCTGTGAGAGAGGTGTTTCGACTGCCATACAGGGCGTAGACAAGCAAAGGCGCCTCTTGCTTTGGCAACCCGGGAAGCTATGATGTGGTCCAAGAAAGGAAAAAAAAACACTTCCATATACAGATTGATTTCTTTTGGATACATTTAAGTTATTATGTATACAATAGATAAATATAGGTATTTAGTAATGTAACTATCCGCACCCGCGGCTTTCGTAAAATATAGGTATTTAGTAATGTAACTATCCGCACCCGCGGCTTTCGTAAAATATAGGTATTTAGTAATGTAACTATCCGCACCCGCGGCTTCGTAAAATATAGGTATTTAGTAATGTAACTACCCGCACCCGCGGCTTCGTAAAATATAGGTATTTAGTAAAGTAACTATCTGCACCCGCGGCTTCGTAAAATATAGGTTTTTAGTAATGTAACTATCCGCACCCGCGGCTTCGTAAAAATACTTGTAAACACAAGCGGAAACTGCATTTTTCTGGATTTAAAAGTAAGTAGAACTAGATTCACACACTTCCAATTTCTTCGATTCAATTTCTACTGCGTTCCTAACTCCTAACTGCTGGGTCTCAAGCCTTTCTCCCAGAGAGAGTCATTATCTAGGTTCACCACGCTCTGTGCGGGTAGGCAGATTAGAACGTGGCCGTTCATTCAGTCTAAAACTCATAGTATATCATAAACGTATAACATGCTTTTGATGAAAAAAATGGTTCGTGCAAGCAAAATTAAAGAACAAAATAATAACTGGTTTTGTTGAATCCTTTGACCTTTCGCTACTTTTTCACGACAGTTCTCTGGATTGAATCCTATACAATATACTCGTAAATGCATAATGTAGGTACACAAGGAGCGAGCGACGCGCGCTGCTGGTAAATTGCCAGAACCTGAACTTACTTCTGTGAGGAGAAAAAAAAAACGGGTGGGGCCGTGACTGGGCGCACGGTCGTTTGTTTAACGTGAAACGTCTACGCCACGTACAATTTGATCCGTTCCTGGAACCCTCTCGTTCGCTCTGTGCTGGAGTACCTACCGTTGTGAGCTCCAGAACTTCTTCTTGTGCCTAATCTTTATTTTAGTACGGACTTTCCAGACACTGCAGACACTTTTTTACTTTTATATCATCCCTTTTTTAAATTTACTTAAGTGGTCATAAGTAGACCTACGGTAAACTTTCCACCATCGATGATCTTTTCAACAACATACAAATCAACATGCTACACTATATAAATCGCGAGTTATACCGAATTAAAATCACAAAAACATCCATTGTGCTGATTTTGCTCTGTGCGTCCTCCCTCCCCCTGTGTCTATTGTCAAAAAATAAATATTGCAGCATCCAGCTGACTATATAAGCTAAAAAAATACATAAAAATTAAATCTCTGAAGCTATATATATATTTACAGAGTTATATAACCCTTTACGTGACGGTCCCTTTTTTAGTCATGGTACTCCCTATGTGATTTTAAACACATTTCATGTTAAAAGGAGGTTACAGAACATCCTTTTGTGGACAGAGTCCATAAGGTTAGGTTCAATACCGTGTAGGCACACTCCTTGTCCCGATAGTGTAAACCTTCATTTTGATTCATACAGAAAATTACTGAACATTTCCAGAGTACTCATAATAACTAATTTGCATAAAATATTTTGTTTTTGCGTTGCATATAAAAAGTCATTCTTTACGCATTTTATAAGATTGTTTATCTTTGCAATTAGGCATAGGTACATTAATGTCAAATTCTAGGAAATTCCGCATGATAATGGAAAACAAAGGTACAATATCGGCTGTATCAAGAATGATAATAACGACCTCGCACTGATAACACGATCATGTATTTAACTATGTATGTTCGTTCCATTGCGGTTTCTGTATTAAAGTGTCAGAGCTATATTGCTTTTTAGAAAGTAGTGATTGCCAAATTCTGGTCGAAATTGTATTTTTAGAAATGTATTGAGATCATTTTCAATCGCTTTCACTAGTAACTTCATTATTTTAAATGTTGCATTATCAGATTTTAGCACAAGTATGCAAGAAAACAAATTTAAAGAATAAAATAAAAAGGCGACTATAGTAAGACTATAGTAGACGTTATACCTAGCAAAGACATCAAAAAGTTTTTTTATACTATTAATTGAAGTCTGTTTTTTTATATTAGTCTTTATTTCTTACTTTTTAATTTCGTTAAGGTAGACTTATGTCTTCGCATTTTCATATACATTCGCTCAGAAGAAAGCCACACTGGAAACAGCAGTACATATCTTTTAAAATACTGAACCAGTTCTGATGAAACTTAAACTATTCCCTAAGTTGAAAGATACTGAACATACATACACGAAATTTGGTAAATACCTGCTTAGACACCATAATTTAGACTATAAATGAATATTACGCATTTTCAAGAATATTACTCACTTTAGAATCACCTATTTTGAAGTCTATTAAAAGTGTACGTTATGTACCTAATTTTGACTTGCTTAACTAATTAATACAAAAGAAAGACATTTAAGTATGTTTTAAAGATAGATAAAATCTTTTGAAATAACAAAACGCAACACTAACATTCAATTATAAATAAGGGAAGGACTGTACAATATATACAATCGATTTGGGGGGGGGAGGAGGTAGGGAGGGGATGTAGGAACACCCCCCTTTAAAGTAAAAATTGCGCACCCCCCCCCCTTTCAGAGTTTTTTTTCTTTTTTTTCCATCCTTACTTTCAAATTTACTTCTAATGCGATTGATTAAAGGTGAAGGGTAGAGGGGGGAGGTGAAGGGCTACCCCCTGGTACCTCTCTCCCCCGCTGAGATGCTTAGTTTATGAGATATTTCAGTTTTAAGTTTATTAAAAATCGGCTGTTGGGTCGCCTTGCGGCACGCTCGTATCGCTCGCTCGGCGCGCGCGATTTGTAGTCATGTTCTAACCTAACCTACCCTAGTCTATGGACAATTTTTAATAAACTTAAAACTGAAATATCTCATAAACTAAGGGACTCCGCGGGAGGGGAGGGTTAGCAGGGGGAAAGTAACGATGGAAAAAAACTCTGAAGTGGGGGGGCTGCGCAACTTTTCCTTCAAAGGGGGGTCCCTACCTCCCCCCTACCCCCTCCACCTCTCTCCACCCCCAAAATCGACGGTATAGCAACTACAGTTTAGCCTAAAAAAGTGTGAAATGGGTGGTCTTACGCTACCAATGATCTCGTCCACATAACTTCTGAACGTAGAGGTGTAACAAAAATAAACAGACAACGATGCGAGGTTATAATTATATACTTGTATTGGATCCAAATGAATTCAGGTTTATGTGGACCCTAAGATTAAGCCAAATGCACAAATTATTAAAAAAAAACAATATTTTTCACAATTTCTTTCAGATTAACACGAAAACCGAACGGTAGACGGTAGACGTACCTACATAGAGCAGCGGATCGATGGCGCCGACGCTACCACTCTCCAGATAAAACATCACATCGGCCTTCCCCACTTTCCTTTTTCCATTTCCATTTATTTCCCAGCCTTATTAGTGCTAACAAAACTACGGGGAATCACCGCCGGTCGAAATGTTCGTTCCTCCGTAGCTAAATCAAAAAGTTGTCAGCAAAGAGATGAGTTTTCAGGAACGTGTTGTTCGTTTTCGTATCAATTCTAATGCAGAATGCAAATGTAGTAAAAAAATAAAACGTTGTTTTATTTTAATTTAGTCTGTTTTGTATGTACTAAAGGCTATAAAATAAAATAAAATCGTGGGGCATAGTGTAACCTGAATAACAGAAATATAACCCATAAAAAAAATGCCTTTATTTTCACTAAATCAGAGTTCATAGTTCCATTCAGCAAATTTCATTTTCCTATAGTAGTAGGTATATGTAGGTATATATGTATTTATTTCTCCATCATCATCATCATAATCATGTCAGCCTTTAGAAGTGCACTGCTGAACATAGGCCATACTATCTAGAAAATACAACAACCTGTATATAAACCCCCGAACTGTATGTACCTGTATTAATTCCACCTTATAATTAATTTAAATTACTTATGCCCCTCAACTAGCTCACTGCAATTGTTTTATTTTTTATCGAGTAAGACAGGCGTTCAGGTGATGAAGTCTTAACCCAACTGAAAGCAAATAAACAGTCCTTCAGTCCATAAAAAAACAGTGTCGCAGTCACAATAACGCCGTTGCGTAATGCCATCTTCGTATCAGCCTATCAGCCAACCAAAATTCAAACTGTCCTTAATTTAAAATAAATAAGACGATCCGGAACAGCTTTCATCTATTTTGAGAAAGCAGATAGCAGCCATTTTGAGTGGACTAGTTTATCGGGAGGAATAAATTGACATCGTAGGTACATTAACAAGCGCGGAATACAGTATTTAATAACATTACGGTTAATTTTGCATAAACGATGAGCTAACTCGCCATAAAAATTAATATATCCGAAAATAATGTTGATGAAAATTCAGCTAACAAAATGGTCCAGGTTTTGTGGTAAGCTCTTAATAAGTGCAGCGCTTATGAGAAACGTAGAAAATATAACTTTATCCAAATAATAGTTATTGTTAGTATTTTTAAGTGTTATTTTTTACCAACTTGAAACAAGATACATAAAACAAGCCATAAATAAAAAAAAAACATTAGATTGAAAAATTTGAAGTTATTTTTTTTACATTGAATTTGGAGTCATACCAGCCGCCAAATTGATTTATAAATAAAACATTTTTACTTGGGATTATGTAAGCATTCTAACGATACCCCATGCATCAAAATCTGTTCAAGCATTTAAAAGTTATGGTGGAATAAAGAAACTCACATACATACATAACTACATACAAACATACATGAACTCTGAAAAGAATACACTACTTTATTAAGCAGTCGTGTTAAAGCTGGCATTGTAATTGTGTGAAGCGGTTAAGCCACTTCCTACCATAGTTCTAGTTACAGGGGGAAGATACGGCACGCTTTAATATCACGTAAACAAAAAACAGGACGATATTATAAGCATCTTAAAAGTAATAAGCATATTTAAAGTTATAAGTATCTCAATAGATATAAGCATCATAAAATATATAAGCATTTTAAAAGTTATAAGCATTTTTAAAATTATAAGCATATTAGAAGTTATAAGCATCTTAACCTGTCGGCTATCGGTATCCCGTACGGGATATTTGAGGTTATTTTTGCAAATATTGCAAAAAAAAAGTAAAATTAAATTAAATATTTTTTTCTATCTTTTGGTTCATTTACCTTTCTCAAATACAGATTTTGTGTATGCCAAATCTTTTACTCATTCTTTATTTAAAAAATAACCCAAGAAGTCCAAAAACGCACTCGTCCACCCACAGGTTAAAAGTTATAAGCATCTTTATAGTTATAAGCATCTTAAAAGTTATAAGCATCTTTAAAGTTATAAGCATATTAATAGTTATAAGCATCTTAAAAGTTACAAGCATCTTTAAAGTTATAAGCATATTAAAAGTTATAGGCATCTTAAAAGTTATAAGCATCTTAAAAGTTATAAGCATCTTAACTTATTACAACAGGAAAACACACCCTCACAGGTACATTTCCACTGTCGTGCTTCATAAGCTTAACAACAAAAATAGAGAGATATACGCAGACTGTGGTGCGAACGAGTTTCACTGCTAATATGTGTCACACAAACGCCACGCAGATTGTGACTAAAGCCAAAGAATGACAATTGTGTTCGTTGCACTTAATCCGTTCACTTTAATGAGATCTATGCTTTCTACAATACTTTTAAAACCATCTAGCGATTTTGAAAAATATCCCACAAAACCAGTTTTGGAGTCGTAAAAAGTATTTATTCTGTGATCACCGTGAGATTGTTTCATCGCGTCCCTGTCCCTGTGTATGTAATTGGTTAACTTAGGTTTTCACCTAGCATGCCCTAATGCAAATACTTGAATAATTGTATTTTCATTGAATAGTTTCATACCTGTCTTTTAGAATCATTCTTCTTCTTCATCATGTCAAACTTCTTTCGCGATAAACTGTAGACCACGCGTACGAAGTCGCGGGTAAAAGCTAGTTTTAATATCCAAGTCGATCCACTTCAACCTCATATTACAATATTGGACCTAATATTCAAATTCAAATATTTACGATATTTAAATAAAAGATAATTATGGGCCATGTCCGGCACAGCAACTAGAAGAGAGCAGAAGTTATATTTCAAAGTTAGACACCATTATTATGATCACTGAATTCACTGATACAATAATTACAAACAAAATGGTTCCTTTATATCTACTGAATCAAGCCGTGTCCTCTTTATAGAAGACTAGGTGTGCCCGCGGCTTCGCCTGCGTTGTCATTTTTCTAGGTGGAAGTACTCGATGTGCTATTTGAGGACCTAATAGTTTACTCCAATATACCAACATTTTAACCAAATTCCTTCAGCCGTCAAACAGTTTTTATCGATTGCTCAGCATCTTATCATCGGATTGACATACCAAGTACCCCAGTTTTTTTAAGTCAAACCCAAAGTTATCCAACAGTGAACCGCATCGCAATCGGTCCAGTAGTTTTTACGTGATGCGCGAACAAACATACAGATACACGATTTAAACATGTGTTATATTCTTGTTCAGTAGCTTATTTTAAGTACACTAGACCATTTTTGTAATTATTTTCGTTGTACAGACTTTTTCGTTCTTATTGCTTTATTATATGTAGGAGAATTTATTTACAAGATAAAACATACAAAAAACAAAAGTTCATTTTAAAATATAAAAAAAAAACTTAACTATTAACACAAAACTATCTAAAAGTCCTAGATAGATAAATAAAACAAGAATCATACATTACTACACTGTACTGTGTTATTGTGTATAACACCATAGCAAAATGATAGGCAGTGATGGAAAATCGGTTTTAGGAAGCGACGACGCTGCATATCTCCAATTATAAATATCGAGCTATACATAGAACTGGCTCGATGCAGGTGGAAATAGATTTATTTGATTCCCGGCAAATTGTCCTGATGCAACAGTTTGCAGCTAGACGTGCTCCATGTGAGTGTGATATTCTGATTAAAATGATAAAGGCTAGATTGATTGTTCTCACTACACAGGCCTTGTAAATTCCTCTTGAAACTTCTCTTTCTTCTTGAACTCGAGGAGAGCAGGAAGGGACCAGAGTCGAGTTCGCGCTTAAACAAGTTTCAGAATAGAGAATTTAACTCACGAAAACGTCAGATTGTGCATTTCAAAGTCAAGAATTGTAGGAGATAGCAGCATTTGTTTCCCAAAGCGTGCCAACGGTGCCAATGAGGCAGCAACTGAACGCGCGTCAAATTCAAAACGGAGTGAAATACATTTTATTGATTTGCTAGCTTCGCCACGCGGCTTTGCCCGCGTGGACATTTTTCCGGGATGAAAAGTATCCCATGTTGGTCTCTATGGCATCTACATACAACATTTCATTAATTTCGGTCCAGCCTAACGCGTGAAAGCGCCCCAAACAAATAGACAAACTTTTCACTTTTATATAAAATATATATATTTTATAGTAATATATATTACTAATTTTCCCGCCCGCGAAATCGTACGTTCGAAATCGACAACGTTTCACTTTTATATATTGGTATGGATTGGTGGGAATAAGAAAACTGCTTAGAATACTTTGATAATAAAACAGAAGTTTAGTAGTTATTGCTCGCCTCTTACTCATCGGATTGGGATACTAGGCACACCAGTTTTTAAGTTAATCCCCAAGCTATGCAACAGTAAAAACTGCGTCGCACAAACAGACAAACAAACAAAGACATGATTTTTATATTTTTTATGTTTTGTTCAGTAGTTTATTAGCCCCTAGACCATTTTTTTTAATTTGCTTTGTAGGAACTTTCTGTTACATACTGCTTTATAATACTAGTGACTCGCCCAGCTTCGCACGGGTGTTCGAAGCAGGGCGAGTCACTAGTATCATTACCGCTCACGCCGCGGCAATTTTCTTACTTTTAGCATTTTTAAACCCGTAGTAACATCTAAAAAAAAACGAACGAAAGCGTAATTTAAAATCATTGGCAGCAGTGCTTTTTGACCATAGACAACTGCATTATTACTCACGTACTTAACAGACTTGATGTTATTTCGTTTCCATGGCAACGTCATTCGGTTCTGTATTTTTGATACCTTGGGTTACATTATTACAACTTTCGTAGGGAACTATTTTTTTTTTTTTTCTTTCTCTCTCTCTCTTCTTTTCTTCTAGCTAGGCAATCGTTTGACCACGATCTCACCTGATGGAAAGCGATGATGTGGTCGAAGGTGTAGCACGTTTGCCTAATAGATGCCTATTCACTCTTGGCTTCAACACACCTGGGTTATAATTTACCAGAAATACTGGCGCGGGTAGAGCATTCCACTTTAAACCCAAAAC
The DNA here is from genome assembly GCA_946251855.1 of Alsophila aescularia. NCBI lineage: Eukaryota > Metazoa > Arthropoda > Insecta > Lepidoptera > Geometridae > Alsophila > Alsophila aescularia. Next base: position 22,624,539 of record OX276373.1, on the reverse strand, counting down.
TTTATAAAAACCGGGCCCTTATTCGCTATGACTATTCAAACGCGTAACGCATCGCGTTACGATAATCTAGTTGAATTGTTCGTGAATTGTCGTAATGGCGGTACACGTTTTCAGCAAGGAATATCGTGTGGCATAGTGAATAAGCGCACTGAAAGTCTACAGTGAAGTGCCATCTGTATAGGTGACTTTCTCTGAATTTCCTTCGTACGGAGATCGGCCCGTTCAGTTCAAGTAACTATTGAATTTATTGAAACACGGCGCCGCGGCCGGTGGCACGGGCAGGTATCCTGGGAAAGAAATAATAATTAAAGGATATTAGTCACAACGTGATAGCGACTAAGTACGAGGTATTTTGTTTGTTTGTCGTATCAGGTAGTGCTGGCCTCTTGTGTCAGAGTTTGTCTGGCCGTTCTGCCTCTGACATGGCTTAACGAAGCGATAGAAAACCGAACACCCCAGAAAAGACAAAAGTGCGGGGTGCGGAGCCTAGGACCGAACCCAGTATTGTTGGATTCTAAGTTGCACTATTGAACCGTTATGCTACCATCGCTCTACTACGAGGAATGAGACGGTATGAGTCAAGCTTACAGGCAGGCAGGATATCGAGCCGGATCTGTTTTCCTCTTTAATAAATGAGTCACTAGTTGTGGCCTAGGTAAGTAGCTTGAGGGACTGCTCAGTAGATATGAACTTTGACTGCGATCAGCTTATTTGCATTGCCTCTGTTGATCACAGACCTTCAATCAAAGAGAGAGGCGAAATCAAAATCATACATCATACTGACCCAGTACGATTTGGTAAATCTTACTTACTGGGTTGTACATTAAATATTTTAAAAGATCCCTGAATGGATCTTGTCTGTTTTTTTCGAGTGGTTGTGTGTTCCAAATCCAGTGGCTGCCCATGTGAAAAATTGCTTAATTTAAACGGGACTTAATCGCGCTAATCACTTTTTATTTACCATAAAGTTTCGATCAAGTTGCATTGATCGTAGCGCGATTAAGACCCATTTAAATAATAAACCATAGTCAATAATCATAGCAAAGGTTTTTTTTTGTTTTATGTTAATAACCATAAACAACAAAGAATTGAAATCGAACACATGCTTCGATTCGCGAACGTTCAAAGTTAAGAAGGTGCAAAAAAAATGTATTATACATAATCTAGTTTATTAGTCGCACATAGATTAATATTAAAATATATTTTGACTGGACTCGACGCCGTGACGTTTCGATAAATTTTCATTGACAGTGGTCACAAGAAAACTTATTTGCGAACTAGCTGTGCCGCGGCTTTGCCCGCGTGGTCATTTCATTTAAATGTAGCCGTACGTGTTATTCCAGGACCAAAAGTACCTACGAGTATAAAGTACAATACACTACATTTCTTCAAAATTCGTTCAGCCATCATATAGTTTTTATCGATTGCTCTTGGATTAAGATTCCAAGTACCCTAGTTTTTAAGTCAAACGCTAAGCTATCCATCAATGAAAACCGCAATGCAATCGGTCCAGTAGATTTTACGTGATGCGCGAACGTGTGATGTGATGGGCAAAGAAAGCGGGTCGGATATAAAAAGGTGATAACTTCTAAAATAAATGAGCACTCCTCTTAAAATAAAAACTAAATTAAAGTTTCATTACAAATATAGGAAGAAGTAAAACCTTTTTATTTCTTATTCGTGATATTGATAAAAAACATTTAAAAAATTATTGTCGATTTTAATAATTTTGCATCGGCTCAGAAATCTGTTGAAAAGCATGCCAAACCGTACACCATGTATTAACAGCTCGTGGTGGCAATACAAAATACTAATAAAATTTCATAGTTCAACTATGAATTGAAGAACCATTAAATATAGATTAAAAAACTAATCTAAAAACAACGCTTTCTTTTATAATGCATTGTCTTCGATTTGTGAGTTACCCTGAAAGTTTCAGCCGGATAGCTAATCAGAAAGTGCTCGAAATTTGAGTTGCAAGATTCCATTTGGAACGACATACAAACAGACAAACAAGAAAGAGACTTATTAAAAACGTGGTAAAACCTGTGAAAATTGCATATTCGATACCGTAGCACATTTTTCGTGAAAATTTGTCATCTTTACTTAACCTACTTTTTATGAAAATAAATTCATAATCTTGAACTTTTATGACTTTTATTTAAGCACTATAAAATTGTCTATAATACAGTCTTAATATTATAAAGCTAGTTCCAATGTTGTAAGTTATTGAGGTTTTTGGTCCAGATTAATTAGAAGTATTTTTTGATCCAAAACACGGAACAAACACTTGCTTTATTGTCCATAGAATATTGATAAAAGTCTACTACTTACTTACCTTAGAACCTACTGCTTATAACATAACTAACTTGCCGAAGAGATATTTTTTCTGGGATATAGGGATCCTATGTGATATTCCAGAACTAAAAGTACCAAAATCAAACTGTCAAATGTATTTTTTTCGATTGCTCGATTTCTACTCATCGCAATGAGATACCAAGTACACCAGTTTTACCCAAACTTTAAACTATCCATCAGTGAAAACCGAATCGCTAACGGTCCAGTAGTTTTTATGTGATTTGCGAACAAACAATCAGACAGACACTAATAAAAAAAAGCTATAATCTTGTTCAGTAGCTTATTTTAAGTCACCTAGACCATTTGTTTTTAATTATTTTCAATCTACAGACTTTCTGTTATTTACTTCTCTAATATAAGTATAGATAGATTAAATATTAGTCAATAATCAAACCTATTATAGTGTCCTGAACCGACCTAACTTGTATACTGTCACCTGCATCATTAACCCTGTCACCTGTGGTTTATCTATTGCCAATGTCCGCCGATAGTAAATAACGAATTTGTCAGTAGCAAATCAACGAGTGACCTTAGTGGCCATCCGGGCGGGTCACTTCCGGTGTCCGGCCGGGCATCCGGCGTCCGGCCACCTCCAGCTCGATAATTCCCGATACTGAATTATTGGGGGATGTGTAATTTTTAGTGTATGGGAGTGACTGATTCGTCCCTACTTCGAATCAATCACTACTCCCAAACTTAAAATGTAAAAGAAAACCCCCGCCAGTTTTTAAGTCAAACCCCAAACCTACCTGTCCATCAGTGAAAACCGCATCGTAATCACCCAAGAAGCAATTTGGATAACGATTAAATGTTATAAGTTTAGATAATACGTAAACTTGGTTTCTACTAAAAAATATATTATTAAATCGGTTTTAATGAAATCTTTTTGGACTTTAATTCCAAACAGTTTTAAAATAACGCTACTTCAGCATTATAAGTATTTACGAAATCTTTTTCAACCAAAAAGGTTTTAATTTCGCTCTAAGAATATCCGTGTGAAATTATTTTTGCTCTGTACTTGGAATATTTGAAGACAGACGTTTCTGGATTAGCTAGAACTTCCAAATCACTAAGCAAAAAAAAAGTGTTAAGTTTATAGACAAATTTAAGCCAATTATAAACTAAAACTGTGTTAAATTGTCTTCCTCCAAGTCAAATAACTGTTAAAACTGTCGTATATGAATAACAAAATAATATTGAAATAAAAGGAGTTAAGCATAAAGTAGGTATTTAAAATCAATGTAAAGAATAAGTTTAAACTAAAGTGGTATTGCGTAAATCATTTTTAAGTTCAACTTCAGTATAATATTTCTATAGACGGATTAAATTTAATACCAACTTGTCCTTACCCTGCTTTAGCTGGTCAATATTTTCTAAAGTTTACATCGCTAAAACAAACAAGATTTAATTGTTACTATTATGTATTCTGTGATCCAACGCCATAATGAATACCTGCAGATTTTATAACATTATTTCAACTTATCTTTAAATTGCATGACTCCTAGCATGACTAGCGATGCAAGAGCCCGTTTGACCCGACATTATACCGAAGATATCTCGGACGTCAGCCTATACGAGATCAGAATGGCTCTCAAACAGCTTAAGAGCAACAAGGCACCAGGGGAGGACGGAATAACGACAGAGCTACTAAAAACGGGTGGAACACCGGTACTTAAAGTCCTTCAGAAGCTGTTTAACTGCGTCATCCTTGAGGGTACTGCGCCAGAGGCGTGGCACAGGAGCGTAGTGGTTTTGTTCTTTAAGAAAGGTGATAAAACCCTCTTGAAGAATTATAGGCCTATTTCGCTGCTGTGCCACGTCTATAAGCTGTTTTCGAGAGTAGTTACAAACCGTATCACTCGTAGGTTTGACGACTTTCAGCCTCCCGAACAAGCTGGATTCCGGAATGGCTTTAGCACCGTAGACCACATCCATACGCTCCGGCAGATTATACAGAAGACCCAAGAGTATAATCGGCCACTATGTCTAACGTTTATGGACTACAAGAAAGCCTTTGATTCGGTCGAGACCTGGGTAGTGCTACAGTCATTACAGCGGTGCCAGATTGATTAACGGTACATCGAAGTGTTGAAGTGTTTGTACAGCAAGGCCACTATGACAGTTCGTCTTCAGGATCAGAGCACGAATTCTATCCAGTTGCAAAAAGGGGTGAGACAGGGAGACGATATTTCTCCGAAACTGTTTACCTCTGCACTGGAAGATATATTCAAGCTTCTGAACTGGAACGGATTTGGTGTTAACATCAATGGCGAATACACCTTTGATTTGCTGATGATATACATGGCTGAAACCCTGGAAGACCTAAGCACAATGTTCAGTGACCTCAATATTGTTTCCCAACAGGTGGGTCTTAAAATGAACATGGGTAAGACGAACATCATGTCAAATGCCCATGTCTTACCCATGCCGGTTTATGTTGGGAACGATATAATCGAAGCTGTTGATCAATATGTCTACTTGGGTCAGACGATCCAACTGGGTAGATCCAACTTTGACAAAGAGGTCAATCGATGAATCCAACTCGAATGGGCAGCGTTCGGGAAATTACGCCATATCTTCTCGTCGCAGATACCGCAGAGCCTCAAGACGAAAGTTTATAATCAATGCGTATTGCCATTGATGACATACGGCACTGAGACGTGGTCACTAACTATTGTTCTCATACACAAGCTCATAGCATAGCTCTCTCCGTTGCGCAGCGCGCAATGGAGAGAGCTATGCTTGGTGTTTCACTACGTGATAGAATCCGAAATGAGGAAATCCGTAGAAGAACGAAGGTTACCGACGTAGCTCTCAGAGTTGGCAAGTTGAAGTGGCAATGGGCAGGCCATATAGTTCGCAGAACCGACAACTGTTGGGGAATAAAGGTTCTCGAATGGCCACGAACAAACAAGCGAAGTGTGGGGAGACCCGATGGATCGACGACATTGTAGCCATCGCAGGAAGTCGATGGATGGAGGCGGCACAAGATCGCTCGTCATGGAGCTCTTTGGGGGAGGCCTATGTTCAGCAGTGGACTTCTAAAGTTTGACATGATGATGATAATGATCTTTAAGTTAGATTTATATTTTAGTGTCTGAAACTGCATACATCCATACCAATATATAAAAGTGAAACGTTGTCTGTTTTTTTGTTTGGGGAGCTTTCACGCGATAACGGCTAGACGGATTTTGATGAAATTTAGAATGAAGATAGCTTATACCCTGAAATAAAACGTTGAATACTTATAATCCCGGAAAATTGTTAGTTTCTACGGGAAACTGGAAAATCTTGATTACTCACTGTAAGAAACTGTTCATCATCATCATCATCATGTCAGCCTTTAGAAGTCCACTGCAGAAGATAGGCCTCCCCCAAAGAAACGGTTGCCACCACTGAATGGTCTGTGGTTGCCATGGAAACGAAATAACAAGTCAATCACATCAAGAGCGTTGGTGCTATACCTACTTTTGCATTGGTTTTTTATATCCTAGAAGAACCTAGGATAAACTGTAAACTGTAGTACTCGCGGATGAAGTCGCGGGCGGGAAAGCTAGTATAACATAAAGTAAAGTAAATGAAAACTTTCCGTTGCAACTGTTTTTTTTTATCATAGCTTTAATTTCAAGAATTTTTATACATTTCCTTTGTTATTCTTAAAGCCCGTCTATTTTATAGTACTTCTGTTCCATTTGTTCGAGAAACCATCACGCGTTGCAATTTCCACTAAAAGTATTGACACATTACAACTTTTTAATGTTATAATAAATTAGTTACATACTTCTTCGCCATTGTAGTCCTAGACAGATGTCAGAAATTAATATTTCCATTACTTTATCTAAATAATAACTTTGAAAGCAACTAAGGATTAAATGAGTTTTTTTTTGTCACTTTTAATCCTGCTCAATTGAATTTCAGTAATATTTTTAATATCCTAACAAAGTATTGTAGTTATCTTCAAAACTAAAAGATTGCATTAAGTTAGACTGTAAGATATCTAGAATTCAATTTTAAGAGCATTAAAATTTTACACTCCGAAGTTGGGCTAAAGTATATCTAGAAAGTAGTCTTAACTCATCTTAATTTTTGCTTCAAGTTATAGCCAATTTTCAAAAATCATTATCTTGGGGACAGTCTCAGGGATATCTCGAGGGACTTATTAGTTTTATCCAAGACAATAGCTCCGATTTTTTTTGTTCAGTCTACAATATTTATAGTACTTTTTTTAGACACAGTAGTGATATTCTATATGTCTCTATTTGGGTTGTCCAGTAGTTTTACGTGATGCGCGGAGAAACAGACAGATAACATTTATTAAAATATAAGATTCTTGTTCAGTACCATAGTTTAAGTCTACATAGCATAATTTTTTACTATCTTCATTCTACATACATTTTGTTACTTATTGCTTTTTAGGTATAGATTATAAATAGATCAAATCCATAAAATTAGGTAAACTAAGTACCTATGCATTGAGTTTGAAAAGGAAAAACGAAACCTTGCCAAGTGAGGGTTGAATCTCGCACAGAAAAAGGAAAACTCTTCTGACTCTACCGGTGCTTCGGAAATAAAGCCGTTAGCTAATCAAGAAACTACGGGGATGTAATTTATTCCATTTAGGTCAATTCTATAATAACATTTTAAATATCAGAAATAATAATAAACACTACACATGTATTATGTTATATATAAAATGTACTTGTATCGCAGTCCACAAGGGCAAAGCGGCGGCCACAACTAGCAATGAAATAAAATAAGGAGTAATTGAGCAGGCTGCGATTTTTTTATAAATACAATTCTCAGTTCCCTTTATTTGATAGATCATTCATCTTGAAAATCATGCTGTAAAGGAAAATGTATATAGATAGGTATTACGTACCTGTATATAGATAGGTATTACGTACCTGTATATAGATAGATTTTACGTACCTGTATATAGATAGGTATTACGTACCTGTATATAGATAGGTTTTACGTACCTGTATATAGATAGGTATATAGATAGGTATTACGTACCTGTATATAGATAGGTATATAGATAGGTATTACGTACTTGTATATAGATAGGTTTTACGTACCTGTATATAGACAGGTATTACGTACCTGTATATAGATAGGTATTACGTCCATGAAAAATGCAATTCGAAAATATAGCGGAAAAAGGTCTTCAAACAAACAATTCAGTTATTAATTTAAACAGGGGACCAGGAGCTCATCAAATATACAAAGATCTATCGGGGCATCTGGTCAAAGCAACATGTGACCAAAATGCTGGCCTTTACTTTGCCCAAAGACTAAGCATTGCCATACAACGTGGCAATGCTGCCAGCATTTTGGAAACGTTGCCCACTGGCAGCGGATTATTAGACTAGTTTTAGTATTACTTGGTTTAAGGTTAGTATAGTAATTGTTTTTTTTAAAGTCCTAGTAGTAGTTTTTGTTTCTTTTTGAATAAAAGAATTTAAACAGTAATACTTATGTAGTTTTTGTTTTTTTTTTTTGAATAAAAGAATTTAAACAGTAATACTTATGTAGTTTTTGTTTTTTTTTTTAATAAAAGAATTTAAACAGTAATACTTATGTAGTTTTTGTTATTTTTTTGAATAAAAGAATTTAAACAGTAATACGTATGTAGTTTTTGTTTTTTTTTGAATAAAAGAATTTAAACAGTAATACTTATGTAGTTTTTGATTTACTTAAATTAGTTTTTTCTTGAAAGGTAAACAACCGAGTTACTTTTGCCACACGCATTTTTGTGCTTTCACGTGATTATAATGTTAGTATAACAGTGTGATGTTAGTAAGTTTGTTCGACGATAAGTCCGTGGATCAGATTTTCATGAAAGGGCTTTGTGGCCGTAGTTATGTGAAACAAACATAAGTTCATAAACAACCAAAAACGAATCGATTGGTAGCACTCTATAAATAAAGACTAATTTATTGATACCTCGCTTGTCAAAATCGGACCAAGTTTTTAGTTTGAACACATAACCCTTGCTTCGACGTAGTCGGGTAATAATAAATAGCCAATAACACTATACATGAGTATAATAAATAACACTATACACTATATATACTATATATATGAAATAATAAATAACACTATACATGAAGATGAATAGATTGATACCTCGCTTGTCAAAATCGGCCAAGTTTATAGTTTGAACACATAACCCTATCTTTGCTTTGACGTAGTTGGGTAAAAATAAATATCCTATGACTATCACTATACATGAAGACGAATAGATTGATATTTCGCATGTAAAAATCGGACCTATAGGGGCGACGCTATTGTGGAATATCCACATACATACATACATACATACATACATACATACACTGCTCATATATTTAAGCTCATTATCCTCGTACATTTAAGCTCATTACCCTTCCCTAGCTTTGGGTAAAAAGTCCAGTAGGTTCCAAATTCAAATCATAAAATTGTATCCCGCCAATTTTATTTTCCCCCCATATTTCGTCATTGGAATGAGCGTTCAGAATCTAATAACTTTGTCTATGACAATATTCCGGAGTAAGACCAAAATAGATAGGCAGAGTTGTTCTTTGTGTCAGCCCCTAAATAGAGTGCGTAATAGGAAGGGGAGGCCCGAGGGTCGGGCGGCGCGCATGCGCGCACCCAGCCACTGCTAATATCGGTTTTATTACAACGGGTTTGTTGTTTTCTCACGTTCATTTTGTTTTTTAATTAATAAAGCTGTATAGGAATTAGTATTAAGGTCATTTGTTTATTTGGAAATGGGATTGAGAATTCGTAACTTCTGTGTGTAAGATATGTCTGTACAACTAGACAGTTGCTGAAATAGGTGAAGAAACAAAAAAAAACAGCAAAAAAAACGGCTGTTTTTTGTTTTGGGTTCCGTACAAATTTGAAGGTTTGTTTTTGTGATCTATACTAATAATAAAGCAAAGAACGAAAAAGTGTGCACTATGAAAATAATTTCAAAATAGGTCTAGGCTACTTAAAATAAGCTAGGTACTGAACAAGAAAATAGTTTCTGTCTGTTTGTTTGTCTGTATGGTTGTTCACGCATCACGTAAAAACTACTGGACCGATTGCGATGCGGTTTTCACTGAAGCTTAGGGTTTGACTTAAAAACTGGGGTACTTGATATCTTAATACGATGATTAGATGCCGAGCTATCGATAAAAAATCTATTTGACGAATGATAAAATTTTAAAGAAATGTAGTTTTTGGTCCTGGAATAACTCGTATGGGCTACTTTTCAATAAAATAACTATGCGGGCAAAGCCGAGGGCACAGTTAGTATATCTATAAATTTTACTGCTTTCGGATTTTTCCAAAGGGAAATATCTGAAAACTGTAAATTTTACAAGCAAAGGCTTGTATTAGAAGACAATGTTTCTTTTCAAATTTCGTAATTCTAGGTCAACGGGAAGTACCCTATAGGTTTTGATTCCCTTGCGAGTGTCAAAATATGCGGCATAAACGGCTATATCTTTTGATTGCGTTGACTTAGAAGTTTGTTTTTTTTCATCCAATTGCAGACCTGAGTATTTGATATTAGTTTTAACTTGATACCTCTACGAGTACTTGAGAAAAAAGGTATCGACAGACAGACAGACAGACGGACAATGCAGTGATCCTATAAGGGTTCCCTTTTTCCTTTTAAAGTAGGAACCCCAAAAATTTGTAAAATAAGCTTTGCCCTGCTCTTTCTGTTTGTCCAAAATTTACATGTTTGCTCGCTTCGCTTACGCCGTTTTGTTTTATACCAGCTATCTGTGGTTTTAATTTAAGATTTAGAACTCTACATAGAAAGGATGTACGATGACGTTCCGTTCCCACGTAAGTTCGCGCTTTCCTGAATCTTTTATACATACATTTTCGTACAATTTGTAAAAGTTATTAAGAACTTTTATCGTTGCGCTTTTTTATGTAATCACACTTATTTATAAAAAAAAGTTATATATACGAGTATATATAAGATAACTCTACTTATGTTAAATGTCAAATCCTCTCTCAATTATGCTGACACAGTGTATGGTCCCCGTCTGCTATCACGAACTAAGCGTTTAGTTCAGCGTGTACAGAACGCCTGTGCGAGATTTTGTTTTTCAATACCACCGCGAAGTCACGTTACTCCTTTTTTAAATCGGCATTACATTTTGAAAATGAAATCTCGTCGCAAGTTTCACCTGGCATGCCTGCTTTTTGGTGTCGTAAGTTACCAGGAGCCCTCATATTTGTACGACAAGATAAAGTGGTTATCTGATAGCAAGAAATATTCTAGTAGGCATGGCTCTCAACAGTTGTCAATACCACGGCACCGTACTACGTCTTTCAAAGGTTGCTTCCGCTATGCTGCGACAAAGTGTTGGAATAATCTGCCGCCACCAATCCGGGGGCTAAGAAATTTATACTCTTTTAGGCGTAAACTCAGGCTATATTTAATTGATGAGCAGAGGCAGCATGGCAATATTAATATAGACATATCGTTTTTGTGATATATATATACTTATTATTATTATTATTATTATTATTTTTCCTTGAAATTCATTTCTTCTCACTTATTAGTTGCACGTAATAGTAGAGGTTATTTCGCTGCTACCCACGTGCGTGGTATTCTTAATAGTCAGCGGTACTCTTACGCAATTTTGACGACACTTTCTTCGTCAGTTATTTGACACCATTCAGAGACTACATTATTCCTTTGTCGTTGCTATATTTTATATATACTTTTTTAGTTATTTATCTATGTTTATTTAAATTACTTATATGTAATAATAATAATTATTATATATATATATATATATATATATATATATATATATTATTATATTATATTATTTATGTATATTTATAAATGTATTCATATTTAATTTCATTTTTTATACTCTTATGTTTATTTTTTCCGCTCCCTCTGGGCTTTAGCTGAAAACCAGCGCTGCGTGCCTTCGGCAAACAGCCTAATGCTGAGTTAAGGCCCATTCATCACCACTTTAATTATCTACTTTTACCTTTTATTTGTTTTCCTTTTCTATTGTTCCTACTTAATTTTTCTAATTATTTGTATCTTTTATTTTTGTGTGTGTTGAATAAATGTATTTTCTTTCTTTCTTTCTTTCAAATCCAATGTAAAATCATATCGATACAAAAGGAAGATTTAAAAAAAATTGATCCTACCCTCAATCTGCCAAAAGCTAAGAAGATACGCTAGCTTAGCTTCCAAAGGGGACGTAGGTGAACGAAATTGGTGAATAGAGATGGAAGTTCAGCTTACAATTATTAACGAAAAATTAAAAAAAAAACCGTGTTGTGCGGCTGAACATGAACGCTATGTAAATAAATTCATTTCAAATCGATTCCTTCATGTCTATAGTTTTACTTTATTTACCGTATGTCTTATCAAAATGCAGCTATTCTACACAGACGTCGATTTTGAGGCGGGTTTTAACGAAAGAACAGAGGTAATATTAATTAAATCTAAACATATAAAACAAATTCGGGTTAAAACTTCATTACTCAAGAACGGCTTTACCGATTTTTATGATCTTTGATTTTTCTCCGCCCTGAATAGCAGAATAACTATTAAAATATCGGAATAATGAAGTAAAAAAAATAATAAGAAGCTAATTCATTTTATGATACATTTTGTATGGAAAGGTTTTTTGGATGCCATCATGAGAACGGATTAATTGATTTTAATGCTTTTTTTGTTTGGATGGTGTTTTGTGGGGGATTCCAGGGGTTGTTGGTAGGGGTTTTAGACGGGAGACGTGTTTGGGGAGGGGAGGGGGAGGGAGGGGAGGGTTCCCAAAAAATTGTCTTTTTTTGTTGTTTTTGGTGGGGACCATAATTAGCAGCTAGTAATATATATTACTAGCTGCGCCCGCGGCGTAAAAGCTCAAATTATGGTCCCCACAAAAAAACAACAAAAAAAGACAATTTTTTGGGATCCCTCCCCTCCCCAAACACTTCTCCCGTCTAAAACCCCTACCAACTAGCTTAAAAAAACGCCTGCTTTACCAAAAAAATAACTTATGCCAATAAATTATATACCGTTGGAATGTGCTTATCAAGATTTCCACTTGATACCCATAGGTATTGTAAAATTCGAAGTTATATATTTCGCGTTTGAAAATGGAGCTGACGCCATAAATATTTCTAAAAAAAAACCTATTTTACTCGGAGGAACGTATGGATTTTAACTATACCCCATACGTCTAAATCTGTTTAGGGCCCTTATTCGCTACGACCACTCACACACGTAACGCGCCGCGTTGTGGAATCGTTCGGCAAATTACAAACTATTTTAGGCCCGAGAGGTCATAGCGAATAAGGGCCCAGGCATTTAAAAGTTATGGTGGAATAAAGAAACTCACATACATACATAAATACAAACAAACATTCATGAACCCTAAAAACATTACATTCCTTTTTTTGGGCAGTCGTGTAAAAACTATGTTCTTTCCTATAGATATTATCATATATAGATATAGTCTATCATACAAGAGATCAGCACAGACTGTGGCGATCTGTGTGTGAATTTCTATTCTTCCGGCCGCCGATTATACAACTCTGTTGACAGAACCCAAAAATTATGAATAATATCGATATCGATGATTTGCCGCATCTCTAATGACATCGGCAACGGGATGTGGCTGGGCTGTATCCGAAGGGTGCCCGCGTCACCGCTCGGCAGATGTGCGCGCACGTGGCGCGCCTCGCGACGAGCTCTGCGCACAATGAAACGCAATCCCGATCCAATATGGCGTCGCCCGGTGGGAACTTCCCGCTCTTTTCACTGACAGTATTACGCGCAACAACTACCCACATTTTACATTTTAAAATTAAGCATTCTGCAATTCTGGGGAAACAGGATGCATTTTGGGAACGTGATAAACTTTTAGTCTTTATGTCCTCTAGAGGGCGCCATATTCAATTTATGTGACGTCACATAACCTATAACCAGCGGTCGATGAAGACTCTTCCAACATTACCATTTGTCAAATTATAATGAGGAGTTTAGAAGTCATGAGGGAACATATGTACATGTACATACATACATACCCAAATACATACATACCGGTTAAAATCATAACCCTCCTTTTTGTTTCGCCGTAATCGGCTAAAAAATAAATGAAAATGAGGTGAGGGATATCTCTAATCATTGGGAATGTAGGTACTTGAATGAGCCGTTGGATCCGTTGAATAAATATTTTCAATGTCTAAAATCCTTGGGGCTTATTAAATTAATTAGATGTGCTCATTTCGACCTTAAAATGGGATTGAAAATAGAAAATCAGAATGGAACATTCCATTAAACTAAACAATATTAGAAGCAGGTAAATCCCGATACCGCCTGATGTCAAAGAATAGTTTTGCATTGTGAGGTCGATGTTCTTTTTCAGGGTCTCGTGACAACAATGGCTAGGCGGAAATTTAAGCCAATTAGAGCTCCCAATTGCTATGCTCTACCAACAACACCATTTCCTCAGACACAGTAAAGAACTGCTAATAGGTAAGTACCTTAATGGCACCTTGATAAAATTCGTTGAAACCTGCCTATCATTTGATCCTAGTTCACTAGAAAAACAGGCTCTCAGTAAGATATCTTCAAGTATGACAACACTTGGCCTCTAATTTGAAAAAACATAAGCCATGAAAACTGTATTCAATGGTCAAAAGCCTTGGCTCTCCAACTCATTACAGCTTCTCACAACATCCAGAATTCGCATATTCTTATGTGATGCAAATTTGTTTCGGCCACCTCATTACAATAGTGATACCTATTTCAACTAATGCAAAGTAGGTATTCGACATTTACTTCAACCGATTCTGAGTCTCTACCACGGCCGAGCGAGCGCTCGTCATTACGCCGATGGTCAACCGGTTTGTGATCGCATCAGAAAAACAGCTACCCCTGTACCACGAGACCTACTCCACGGCCAACACTCGTTGTACAAAGGAGTAAGAGATACTAAATTTGGTAAGAGTGAAGGAGACGGGAAATTGGAATAACTCGGTTGGAGTGTCGTGGTGCGGGTTGGCCGATATGCGCGCTGGAGAGCGCCACAATTTCGGTGTCAAAATTTTATGTAACGCTGCGAATTTAAAAGTGCGCTGTCTCTTTGGAGTTTTATGGCACAATGCACTGACAGCGTATCACAGTCCAATGTCGGACACTAGATCTTGCTAGGGCATCCGCAAGGCTCGCTGGCACAGCTGACGAGAAGTTTTTTAGGACTTAGACAAAGTAGCGTTAGGCGCTAAGTGCTAACATTTGATTATGATGATAGACCTAAATTCAAAATCGAATATAGGTATAATTCCTCATGTAGGTACTTATGATGTTGATATAAATCTGTTCCGTCCGTAAATTATTTTCATGAAATATAATAGAATAACTGAAAATTTAGACTCAGATTTAGAGTAGTAGCTACCTACCTCACTACTTAGGTAATTTTTTTTTTTTATTAAAATCTATATCAATATATTTTAAGAAAAAAATGTGTCTTAACAGAATATAAAAAGAACTGTTCCATAATAATATTATAAAGGTAGATTAATAGATGTGCACACGGAATCGGGTCAAATGATCGAAATAATTAGAAAGCGGGCGTGGGAATAGCCGAACCAAAGCGTACGAAATACAGAGGAGAAAGGTGAAGCGCCTGACGACGCAACGGCTGCTGGGGAAAATTTGAAAAGGGGAGATAGAGGAAATGGCAACAAATAAAGGCACCTAAACTACTTAGTTGGCGAGGTCCTTGGTTTTACTAGCGGAGCGTTTCTGCGTGCTCTTCAAAATGGCTTTCATTTAAACATAGAATTATATGTAGGACTGTAGATTCTACGAATCTATCTCTATGCATTTTTAAACGATCAGCAGAACATTACGGTTTTGGCTAGCTCTAAAATGTTTTCTATCGGAAAATAAACTCAGTGCACCACACATTGTGGTCAGCAACTAAAACAAGATTGATCTGCAAATAATGTAGTAATAGGCAGCTCTAAAATTATTTCTACTTGCAGCCATATTTATATCCAGTACTTGAAGAGACGAGCAGATCGTTTGTCCGATGGTAAGTGCCACACCTGCACATATCAATTGCAATATAAATAATTAGGAAGCAAGTCGTAAGTCAGAGCTTTTGGATGCGTTTTAAATTTTACAGCGATAATTGGTTTAAACATTAAAAAATATATTTTTTATAGCTTGGTGTCACTTGAATAAGACAGTAGTAACAACATAGTAGTTTAATATTAATGTAAATAATAAACATCTAATCACTGGAAATATTTTACTCATGAACGTCATCTGTAAGTGTATGTCAAAGTCAAAGTCAGCCGAGCTTCATTTTGCTACAAAATTCTTCTTAATTTCTTGACGCTCCGAGATTTTCCAAATATTGTTCTATAAAAAAATTACTGGTAAGTACTTGATGTTCGCATCCAGATACATAAAATACAAGCACAAATTTAAAATTTATATAACCCCCGACTCCACACCCTCCATTGTAGCTAAGAATCATCTCGATAAAATCAGTTTTCAATCATAAAAACCGCATCAAAATCGGTCCATTCGTTAGGGAGTTACGATGCCACAGACAGACACACACACACACCCTCACACACACACACACACACACAAACACACACACGCACACGCACACGTACACACAC
The DNA here is from genome assembly GCA_946251855.1 of Alsophila aescularia. NCBI lineage: Eukaryota > Metazoa > Arthropoda > Insecta > Lepidoptera > Geometridae > Alsophila > Alsophila aescularia. Next base: position 22,608,513 of record OX276373.1, on the reverse strand, counting down.
ACACACGCGCACGCACGCACGCACGCACGCACGCACGCACGCACACACACACACACACACACGGTGACACAGGGTTAAAAATAGACTATACCTACCTACTCTTGAAGTTTTACACTCATTACATTGGTAAAGCCATATGTTAATCTCGGCACGGTGGTCATTAATTCCAATTTAATTTCAATCCATTCACGCCTAGCTATTAATCGGATTAATAAATAAGTATATTTGTCTTCTCGTGACCACGATCAAAGCAACTTGATTGAAACGTCGAGGTAAATAAAAATTAAGTTTACAGCGCGATTAAGTCCCGTTTAAATATATAACTATATATTTGTATTAGTCCTGTTTTTCACTATCTGATAATTATGTGTGTCCAAATACACACTTAATAAATCCACAAACAACTTAATCGATATTCGACACCAATGGTAACCGTTAGTATTTTTTATCTAAAAATAGTTCTTGGATAGTGGCAACTATTGCGCCACTGCACATCATTATTGACAAGTTGTAGACGGATAATGATCATACCATTATCCGTATACAACTTTGACCACCAAAAATACCCCTTCCCTGATGTTATTTTTGAGATCAGAAATCAGAAGTCAGTGGTTCCTAACTACCCAGAAGCCACCTTTATGTTGATCTGAACATGTTAAATAAACATACGAAGTCTATTACCAGTTAGTCAGCCTACTAAGTAACCACTAACACATCCGAGTTAGATTAACGTGATTTGAAAAACCAAAATTATATTAGTTGCTGAGTAATTTCATAATTCCGCTGACCAAGTAATAGTTTTGCAGACCAAATAGTGCGTAGGTACCTCAGCTACTAAGGAATTGAACTCTTGCCATGTTCCATGTTTCCATAAAACTACTATCGAAGCGTCTTGAAGGCTAGAGTGAATAGTTGTACTCTATTTTCTGCCATACGAGAAGCCAGTCAACGCTCTAGTTTACTTAGTTCGATACTCCCCAAGTTTAGTTCGATACTCCCCAAGTTTAGTTCGATACTCCCCAAGTTTAGTTCGATACTCCCCAAGTTTAGTTCGATACTCCCCAAGTAATCAATGGCAACTGTCCAAGCCGAGGTTCGTACCCCCTGGGTGCCCTTGAGCAAGTGGCCAAAAACTTAACTTTGGCGTGCGCCTTCTGCGTCACGCATTGCGGCGGAGCGCTTTTGCGCCCGCCCCACCGGTGACGCTGTAGAGGTCAGTTATAGACCAACAGCACATATCCTTTCTAAAAAAAAAAAAAAAAAAAAAAAAAACTCTAGTTTACAAAACAAGACATACGTTCAAAAATAAAAACCCAACTGCGGTTTGGTAAAAAATAGTCTATGACCATCTTGCGATGAAGAGGAATCGATTGATACTTCGCTTGCCAAAATCGGAGTTTTTTAGTTTGAACACATAATCTTCCTTCGCTTCACCGTTGTTGGGTAAAAAAATAGCATATGACACTATAAATAATGACAAATCGATTGATACCTCGCTTGTCAAAATCGGACCTATAGGAGCGAACGCTATGGTGGAATATACATACATACATAAACACTTATAATAAAAAAAAACGTACATACAGCCGAACATATAACCGTCTCCTTTTGTGAAGTCGATTAAAAATACTAACTAGGTATAACAAAATATAACCAATATGAAACAGTTGGACAACCCACATGCCATTACAGCCTTATAGAATTAGCATTGCAATTCAGCGGGGCAATGCCGCCAGCATGTTGGGTACGCTGCCAACTGGTGGTGGGCTAGAATGTGCAGTTGTCTATTGTTAAAACATTTGGGACTACCTATTTGTAGGTAGTCCCTACCTATTTATAGTGTTCTAGCCATAGACAACTGCACATTCTAACCTACTTCCAGTTGGCAGTGTACCCAACATGCTGGCGGCATTGCCCCGGTGAATTGCAATGCTGATTCGATGAGCCAAATAAGTACCAGCATTTTAGTCACGCGTTGCATCGATCAGGCGCTCAGATACATTTCTGAAAATACAATGAGCTCACGGTCCCTACGGTCCCAATGTTTCAACGCCAACCGGCTCAAATATGAAACCAATACCGAGGTTAGCATATTTTCGCCGCTTGAGCTGGTCTTCCAAAGAAGACGCGGCGACAGCCCTACTCTGTGTCTCAGAAACATGTGAGGGCGCCAGAGGCAGAGTGTCAACACAAGTAGCGTCCCACACAAGAGGCCGCCCATCCATCCTTCCATCCATCTTCCTCCTGGAAGATGGAATTAGGAATTTTGAGGTTCTTAAATCGTGGTGTTTTTTCACGCTGTTTTCCTTTACCGTTTTTGGGCGATGGTGTTGAAATCCCCACATGACTTATTAAATAAGTTTGGTGCAAGGCCGAGGTTCGAATCGGGTGCCGTCGGGTTATAAAATGAAACCACCGCTCACCTCTTGATTTAGTAGGGAGTAACTAGGTAGAGATGAGTAAAACAGATTCTTTAACTAATATCTATATTTAGAATAAAACAGTAAGTAACAAAAAGTCTGCAAAAAGAAGATAATTGCCATAGGGTACTTAAAATCATCATCATCATCATCATCATTTCAGCCTTTAGAAGTCCACTGCTGAATATGTTCAGCAGTGGACTTCTAAAGGCTGAAATGGCCTCCCCCAAAGAGCGCCACGACGAACGGTGTCTGTTTGCGCATCACGCATAAACTACTGGACCGATTGCAATATGGTTTTAACTGATGGATAGCTTAGGGTTTGACTTGGTGATATCTTATATCTGACGAGTAGAAGACGAGCAATCGATAAAAAACTAACTGACGGCTGAATTAAATTTGGTATATTTGTACCTTAAAGGAATTTTTGGTCCTGGAATAACTTAGACTTAAGCTAGTTTTATTCCAGAAAAATTACAACGCGGGCAAAGTCGTGGACGCAGCTAGTAATAAAATCGAATAAAAATATAATATAGAAATAAAGATAATAATATCGTAGGGTCGCGGGTTCGAATCCTGCAAGGTGCAATCATTTGTGTGATGAGCAGAAATGTTTGTTTCCGAGTCATGGATGTAATATTCTTATCTAAGTATGTTTATCCGTTATCTAGTGACCATATCACAGGGTATCCTAGTTTGGGGCTAGATAATTGGTGTGGAAATGTCCCGAATATATTATTATTATTATTATTATAAAGAATAGAATGCAAACCACGATAACAACACAGTTTAACAAACAGAATAATAACATGACTCGCGAGAACTAAGAGACTACGCAGACAATGTTTTTCTCACAAGCTGATAACGCGCGCTTATCATAATTAAAATGAGCTGCAAACACGATGCAATCGCAGTCTATGGTACTTACTTTGCACATGTTAAGTATTCAGTCAAGCGTTTATATCGCTACAAACGCGCAGATGCATCGACGCACTGTTGCATCCAGTTGTATCCAGTTGCAATCACGCGTTCATTGATAAATACAAAAGAAACGCGCTTTAAACGCGCTGTTAAAGCACGCTTGTATCGTGTTTCACTCATTTTTGCAACGATACTAACGCAAACAATCGGCACTGCGATTACGTAACGTTGATCATGACGGTTTCAAGCCGTGAAATTCAATAATGCTTTGCGATAGAGTCGATTTTGCAATGAAAAAAGTGACAATCTGATTGAAGCCAAGTTATGGAATCGGGCTGCTGCTCTACGGGCTTTGTTGCGCTGATAAACCGTAAACGCGCGTTCGTAAAGCGAGCGTATGCAATCACGCTGCTGAAAAACCAACACAATAAAAGCGCTTCAATCGCGTTCTTAAAGCACGTTTGAAGTTTTAGAGCGAGTACACATTAGGTAATTGGCATTGCGTTCGGCGCGCGTTGGTAGCGTACATACAGCGCGCTTAGTACGGCGTTTAACGAGCGTTACCAAGGTGTCCATACTCGGCTCAGTTCGGAAATGGACGTCGAAGTGATTGCTTGTGTGTGGCTCCTATACCGTCGCTATAGAAGACGACGACAGAGACAAAGGATAATTTTGGGTGCACCCAATACTACGAGATAGACTGACGCATAGAAATGTTTGTGACATTGTATCCCAAATTAAGACAGTATGAACCTAAGTATTTTAATTATTTTAGAATGTCCATAAAATCAATTGATGACTTACTCCATGTTATAAAAGCGGATATTACTGGTGATTCAACAATTTTAAGAGAATCAATTTCCCCAGAAGAAAACTCGTGATAACGTTAAGTACATTTATTTATTCAAATAGATCTAAGTTGTCTGAATCTTGGCTGGAGGTGAAGGTGACCACGATGACGGTGGCGGTGGTAGCGTCGTAGACCACTGCTGTGTTGGGGGTCTAGCAGCAGTGGTATATCCAGAATATGTCGATGTAGAATACATGTAGTATTGTTGTTGATTAGTTTGTAGTGGTAATGATTGATGATAATTCTGTGCTTCTTTAATGACATTGAGCAATTCAATCTATGTTGTAAGGCGTCGATTCTCGGGTACTTTTTTTAATTCGCTGTACAATGATAAACAGAATAATTTAGTTAGTCGCCCCGTTTCATTTTGCTCCCTTGCGTTTAAACTTTTCTGTAAAATATCAACTATTTGTTTATATACAGCAGAATTTTTTTGTTTTTTCCTTGTGCCTTCAATTTGATCTTTAGGAGGTGGCATCAAGTCTGCGTTATCTGTATTATCTACACCTGAACCAGTTGTATCAGAAGATAGGTAATTGCTCTCTGTGTCGTTATTTGCTGTAGAATTCGCAAGAAATTATAGTTTCCTGTAATACACATAATATGGCGTATGTTTGGAAGATCCAGATCCAGATGGAAGCTTTTTTTGCCTCTTAGACTCCCTCATATAATTGTCTCGGATGCTTTTCCATTTTTTCATAGGTGTAGCACCTGAAAATAAACAATTAACATTTTTTATTTATACTTGGCCACAGGCTGCTCCTTCGCAGATTTGCATTATGGTACCGTCATGGAAAATCAACAATTGTAAAGATAGTGGAACAAGTTTGTAAAGTACTATGGAGCAAATTGAAATTTACATCCATGCCTGAAATGACATCAGAAAAGTGGAAAGAAGTAGAAGGTTTTAAGAAAAGGCTAACTTCCTAAATTTTATTGGTACAATTGACGGGAAACATATTGAGCTAATACAGACAGAACATACAGGATCGCTATTTTTCAATTATAAAACCTACTTGTCATCAGTCTTACTAACAGTTTGTGGTGCAAATTATTGTTTTATATACGTTAATGTCGCGTCCTATGGCAAACCCAGTGATTCTGCTATTTTTCAACACAGATTCTTTTAAACGGATTATGGATAATAAGTTAAATATTCCTAACCCGAAGCCCATATCAAATTTCGTCAGAACACCACTGCCTCACGTGTTCATCGGCGATGAAGTATTTGGAATTATGTCGAATGTGATGCGCCCGTATGGAAGAACACAACTCACACGCACAAAAAAGTTTTCAGTTACAGATTATCGAGAGCAAGGCGCCATATCGAATGCACGTTCGGAATAACGAGCAATAAATGGCGGATATTTCATAGACCGATAGATGTAAACATTGAGTTCGCGCGTTTGAGAATATCATCAAAGCTTGCACAGTACTACACAATTACGTTCGAATACGCGATGGTTATAGATATGAAGACATACTTTATCTTTCAACTTTACAATCTATTAATTGAGAAAATTTACCACGAGGCAGCTTGTGTGCTAGACAAGAGAGAAATTCGCCAATCATTTTATAAACGAGGCAAAATTACATTGGCAAGACAACATAATTTAAGTACTTGCCAAATATGACATCATTATAGGAAACATCAATAAATAATTATAATCACCCAACAGTTTTTTCTTTTCCAAATTGTCTTCACAATCATTGAAAATTTCAATAATCTCCTCCCAATTCCTTTTTTTTATATTTTGTTTTTATAATCAGGACTTTCCACGTCCCATATAGCTGGACGCTTTTGGATTTCGTCGATAAATAAGTCTGTATCGAAGTGTTTGATATCCATTTGGTGTCCATTCTACACGAAAGCGCGCGATCAAATGTACGGCAAAATGGCGGCGCATATGCATGAAGCGCGCAGCTGACGCCCGCGCAACGCGCCTTCGAACGAATATATGACAACGCTCGTCTGACGCGCGCTTCTTACCTCTTTATTCTTAAAACGCGCGTTACCAAAGTGCGCGCTTTAAAACGCCTAATGTGTACTCGGTCTAAATCGCTACAAACGCGCACTTGCATCGACGCACTGTTGCATCCAGTTGCAATGACGTGTTCATTGATAAATACAAAAGAAACGCGCTTCAAACGCGCTGTTAAAGCACGTTTGTATCGTGTTTCACTCATTTTTGCAACGATACAAACGCAAACAATCTGCTCTACGGGCTTTGTTGCGCTGATAAACCGTAAACACGCGTTCATAACGCGCGCGTATGCAATCACGCTGCTGAAAAACAACACAATAAACGCGCTTCAACCGCGATGTTAAAGCACGTTTGAAGTTTTACCTACACCGATACAAACACAATTGCTCTACGGGCCTTGTGCGGCGCTGCTCACGCGCGTTTCAGAGATGCGCCGTAAAAAGACGTCGTCTGCATAGTCCCTAAGAATAACGGAAACAATAAATCTATTATAGCATTTTGTGCGTTGATCACATTGCTCCCTCAAAATTAAATATATAAACATATTATGCGATTATTTTTAACAATATCCCACCGACGATAAGGAACCTGCAACATATTCAGGGTTTTAGAATCAAATTAAAAAAGTATGTGTTGATCACCAAAAGAATCAGCAGCCGCATATAAGTCAATGCGACTAGCTGCAATCAGTTTTTCATTATCATGCCGTACATTAATTATTAAATAAGTAGTCGATATTGCTTTGTCCTAGTGTGAAAATCTTATTTAATACCAATGTAGAAAACTCATGACTCCAGTGCTTTGAACAACAAAGTCATGTACTTAGTCAAAGTCAAAGTTTGTAGTGTAGGCCTCTTACGCAAGAGGCCGCCTGGGGAAGCACCACACCTTTGTCAGATATTCAACCGCCAAGCAGTAGTGTGTAAACACTTCTGTGTTTCGGTTTGAAGGGCAATGTTTCCAGCGAAATTACTGGGCAATCAGAACATGATTTATTCAATAAATTACTGGCAGAATACCAATATTAATCATACAAAAGCTTTCAAACTGATCATGTTTATTAATATATTTAAAAAAACTTAGTCATAAGAGCCCTAAGATGCCGAAATATGGGACATTTACCTTATACCTGTATTTTTATATTGGACTAGCCGTACGTTTCCCCGTTATTCCAAATTGCATTAAAAAACAATTGACCTTTGTCAGATATACCTACAATCGCCAAGCAGTAGTGTGTAAACATTTCTGTGTTTCGGTTTGAAGGGCAATGTTTCCAGCGAAATTACTGGGCAATGAGACTTAACAACCAAAGTCTCAGAGTGACGAGCACAGTGCAGTGACGCGCAAGATTTTGCAACCATGGTTCTGGGGGGCACTGGAACTGATATGGGCAGGCGTAAAGCTTACCATCAGGCGAGCGACCTGCCCGTCTCGTCACTAAAAGAAACAAAAAAACTACTTACCTGTAATTGTTACTTTATAAGTCACCAAATTGGAAACTTAATTTGCCTTTTTTATTTCTTTCTTTATTATTTCTCCATGTTTAAAATGAACTAATTTTATTTCGTTCATTTTAAATATAGATTTATGGATACAGTAACACCTGATTCTATCGACTATTTCTCCATGTTTTAAAAACTGTTTTTACTCTCACTTACACATTGATAGAAACATAGTAATTAATCTTTGTAATGTTAAATTTATGTTTGCATTTTTAATGTCATTTATTTCCTTAGTATTTATGTTATTACTAGCTGATGCCGCGGCTTCGCACGCGTGGTAATTTCTCTAGGTTAAAAGTACTCTATGTGCTATTCCAATATCTAAACTACCAATATACCAAACATTTTGTTTTTAATTATGTTGCTTGTACATACTTTTTCCTACTTATTGCTTTAATACAAGTATAGATTTTGCTGAGTATGACACTATAAATGAAGAATAATAGATTGACACCTCGCTTGTCAGAATCGGACCAAGTTTTTAGTTTGAACACATAACCCTACAACTGCTTCACCGTTGTCGGGTAAAAAAAATAACTTAGACACTCTATACTTGAAGACGAATTGATTGACACCTAGCTCGTTTGTCAAAATCGGACCAATATGGTGGAATATCCACATAACCACATTCCTCTAAAGATACATACATAGACTGTTAAACTCGTTACCCTTCCCTTGCTTCGCCGTAGTCGGATAAAATCGTAACTAGCCAGTGAATACGAAAGTGTATAAGCCATAGATTGACCACTAGTTAAAACGTGAATAAACCTAACATTTCTCTCTAGACCAAAACAAAACAAGTCCCGAAACGTTTTCACGAAAATTCAGCGTGCATCGTTAGACTGTAGTAAGTGATAGCAAGGGTACAATGGGCTAAAAGCGTGTAGGCCAGCAGTCACGAAACAATCTTGTTACAAGCCGATATCAAACCTTTTGTCAATATAGAATGAGATAACTAGCTTAAAAGCTTAAAAAACACGCCGGCCCTGCCAAAAAAAGAGCTTTTGCCAATAAATTACATATGTTGGAATGTGCTTATCAAGGCCTTCAATTTGATACCCATATTATGAATTTCTAAGTTTTTTTCTAACAACAAACAGACAACGTTTCACTTTTCTATATTGGTGAGAATTACAACATTAGGTACATGTATACCTGACAATGCCAGGGGAATTTTTTTCTTCCCGTGGTCCACCTCAAGATAACTGGGTGTACCTGGGCTTTTTATTAATTTCCCTGGACCACCTAGGTAATTAATTATGGTAGGCATTAATATATGGTTTTCAGAATGTATTGCCCGTGGTCTACCTAGAAAATATGAACTATCCACAAAGAAAAGTTACATAAGTAATGCTCCTTATTTGTGGATATTTTGGTATACAGGCAGTGTACATTTTAAATATTTCATGAAAAAATTGCAGTAGTATCTCGAGAAAACCAAAATCTTGCAATTTATTACATGCCCAGCTATCTCGAGGTGGATTACGGGTGGATTGGGGGGTTCTATAAATTTTTATTTTGTGCTTGTAAATAAATATATGAGCTGTAAAGCATCTGCAAGCACCTTTTATTTATTTTTCTCATAGAGGGGGATGAAAAGTAGAGTGTACTCGTATCACTCGGGCGCAAAATTATTTTCCCTCGGGTGACGTATTTTGAATCCCTCGCTACGTTCAGGATTCTACTTAAGAATCCTTCACTCCGCTCTGGATTCAAAATAGCGCCCTCGCCGGCAAAATATTATTTCGTTCCCTAGTAATACAATCTACTATTGAATATAAAGTAAGGTAGCAAAAATAAAAGCAGGTTTTTATACAGCAGTGAGAGATGACGCGATCATAAATAAATTTTTATTTGTGTTTATGTGTTAACCTATGTTGTTTATGACGTCAATTTCAACTTTCATGATATCTAATTTAAGCAGAATTTAATCGCGTTTCGTATAATACTCTTCGGGTATTGAAATCCCCCTACGCTCCGCGCCTACAAAGGCGCAGAGGGTGTGCAGGACGCAAGGGCACTGCGGGCGCCGGGGTCGCCCGGGCGTGAGGGCAGCGGCCAAGGGTACGCAGTCCTAAGCTGCATTTGTGCTTATTATGCCGCTCTTGCTTTCAGAAACCCCGCTGAAGTTCATTCAGTGAGATATAATGTATTGTACATACCTACTCGTTGTGGTGTCTTCTTTCATTAGTTTGCGTAGGAAACCTAACTACTGTTTCAGTGAAGTGAACTTTACACTACGCAAAGTGAAATAAAATGTATAAAAGTTAGTTAAATATCGATAAATATATAACTAACTTTCAGGCTGAGTAGACGTATGCTCAGAAGTGAACATCTCTGACAGTCTGTGTAGTTTCCCTCTCAAACTTTATACTATTACTTAGAGGTTCTGTTAACCCCCGACGAAAGAGAGGGGTTTTATTAGTTCAGAGTGTGTATGTATATGTGTGTCTCTCGATGGCATCATAGTTCCGGAATGGACCGATTTTGATGCGGTTTTACTGTTTGAAAGCAGATGTGATCGGGATGGTTCTTAGCTATAGTCATAATTGGCAGGCGGTTATATATATATTTTTAATTTATGCTTGTCTTTTGTTGGTGTACATTAACTTCAGTGGAACGATGAGTCAGATTTTTATAAAAAATAAGGCGTTTCGCAATCTATCTATACTAAAACTGTACTATAATAAAGCTGTAAAACTGGACTAAATCTGTAAATTAATTATTTTTTGAAAATTTCAATTGAGATAACCTTTAAAATTGATATGGAGGCCAAACGGTTTTTTGAACACGCGTCACACCGAAACTACAAGACGGGTTTTGATGCAACTTGGCAAAATCACAGCTGATGATATGGATTAACATTTAGAATTTGTAACTTGAAAAAAAAACAAGGGTTCCCGCAGGTTAAGGATTGAAAGTTATTTAAAAGAGTTTCGCTCTGAAAATACTGGACGGGTTTTGATGTAACTTGGCACAGTCAAAGTTTATATAATGTGTTAAAAGTAGTGGCTCTGTGAGCTGTAGACCTCACGCTTACAAACTTTTTTGCAAACAATCTAGCGGTGCACAGTAGCGCCCCCTAGTTACCTTATTGTAAAACTAACATTAATAACCAAGGTGCTCCATCAATCCGTACCTAGTGGCTAAAGGGCTGATTCCACTGGTAGAATCATAAAAGTGAGAAATTTACTGCATTTTGAGGAGCTATTCTGTTTATCACGCCGAAGATCTTCACCAAATTTTTATGAGACCAATTTAAAGTTACTAATTTCAAATTTACTAAGTTCAAATTAAAAAAAAATATCGAAATCGGATCTATTAAGGCAGTAGATATCTACTGAAGGCTATTATTCAGTAGATATCCTTATTGCCCCTTTTTGGGGATGCATGTTTGCCAATCAAAAATCTCCGACGACAAAAAAAAAACGTTTAACCTATACAGGTTTTATTTATTAGATTTTTCTAACCGCAAGGTCGCATCTGGTCAATATCGAAAATCTGATCTGTCAAGATCTAGACAAAACTTATAGGAGACACATTTTTGCCCACGCTGAAACGGAGACGCTTCGCTCGCGCTTCGCGCTCGCTCGGTCAGTTAAGTTATTTTTTAACCCGAAAAAAACAAGGGTTCCTGCGGGATATGGGTCCAAAGTTATGTTAATTTGAAAGTGCATCCGTTTATAAAATGGTACCGTAATTTCAACCTTCAAGCAGAGTGGAGCAATGAAGCATGTTTGCCTGTACCCCAGAGGTCTTTGGATCGAAATCGCGCGCTTCTAGAAATATTTTGCTCTATATTTATAAGAATTCACATATTTTATGCGTTATTTTTACATTTTCCTTGATAATTTTAAGGCTGCTGTAATTTCCTGAAGTGAACCGTCAGGTTTTGTTAAACATATAGGTACAGAAGACTTCGCATTCGTTATATCATGGGATATTGATAATTTATAACACAGAGACCATGTTATGGCGTCGAGTATGTTTTCAAATCAGAAAGCGAAAATGTATTCTTCGAAAGTTTACCTTTACGCAACATTTATGACCAAGCTGAAAGGCCTTCGTATTCTAGCCTATCACGGCCATGTCAGGTCGCCACTAAAGGTTGTTATGGAATAACACGTATGAGTTACTTTAAATGAACAAACCACGCGAGCAAAGCCGAGGATACAGCTAGTTTATAATATTTTATTAAATAAGATGTTCTAAATTAACCGATTAAAAGATACATTAACGTCCGTCAATGTTCGTCATTCGCTGTTTACAACAGCTCTACATATAATAAAGCAATAAGAACGTAAATGACTGTACAAAAAAGATAATACAAAAAAAGGGTTACAGAACAAGTTTTTTTTTTTTTTAATCCTTTCTGTCTGTATGTTTGCTCGAGCATCACGTAAAAACTACTGGACCGATTTGGATGCGGTTCTCACTGTTGGATAGCTTAGGGTTTGACTTAAAAACTGGGTTACTGGTATCTTAATCCGATGATTAGATGCCGAGCAACCGATAAAACACTATGTCACGGCTGAATTAATTTTGAAGAAATGTAGTATGTACTTTATATAGGTACTTTTGGTCCTGGAATAACACGTATGGACTACTTTCAAATGAAAACACCACGCGGGCAAAGACGCGGGTACAGCTAGTTAATTATAAAACCAATAGCGAATTAAACTTACAGTAGCAAAAAATAAATAGATTATTCAAATAGCCAGCGGCCACGAGCAGTGACGCTAAAGAGAGTCTAGTATATAAACACGATTGCAACATGAATCGGCGCACTGCGACCGCTGGCCAGCAAAATAATGTTTGCATAACTGTCCATTCAAAACAATAATTATTTATTTATGCGGCCGAGCTCAGAATGCATTTAATTTTCTGAATATTCTTTGTAGTCGAGGTATATTATTTTGATGTAGTCAATTGCTACGAGATTGGAAAGTCACAGATTTTCAAAATATATTTTGAGATAAGACAAGTGCTGCACTATACATCATGGTACAAAATATCGATTTAAATGGATTAACTAATAACTTTAAAAAAACTACTGATTCAATTTTGATACAATTTTTATGGGGCCACCTATATGTACTCGTACTATTACCGACACAAAAATAATTTCAAAATCAATCCGCAATTAACGAAGAAATAGGTGATAAAAAAATAAAATTACAAAAAAACCTGCCGCCGAACATAGAACCTCCTACTATTGTGAAGTCGAGTGAAAATTGAGTGTTATCTCTTTAAGCAGCTTTATGCTATAGGTTTGTACTGTAGGTATGGTTTTCCTTCATTAGCAGGAAAAACCTGAAGGAAATGAGGGCATGAGGGTGACAAGCGCAGCGGAGCGCCGCGCAAGATGCTGCAACCCAAAGTTCTGAGTGGCACTGTGACTATTATGGAAAGTGTGGCGCTTACTATTAGGCGAATGACCTGTTCGTCTCTTCACTCAGTTGCATTAAAAAGGAAAACGAGACTACGAACCCGCTAGTATATATAGCAGGGTCTACTTAGGGTATAAATGGTGTCCTAAAATACAACGACATACTGTAAAAGGGAGGTGTTTCTATGATCAAAACTAAACATAAGCATAACACTTTTGGTACCCTTCTGTATACAGAATACTAGCTTTTGCCCGCTACTTCTTCCACGCGGTCTACAGTTTATCGCGATAAAAATTATCCTATACGAATATGTCCTACCAGAGGGTGCAAAGTGTTCAAACTATCTCCATACCAAATTTCATCAACATCGGTCCAGCCGCTTATTCGTGAAAAGGTTACACGTTTACTACTTAATTTTTGGTTGTTTGACGTATGAGCACAGAATAACTAATAGTACAGGATATGAGGTAGGTATTGCTCTGATGTCAGAGTTTGTCAGGCCGCCCGAGTACCTCTGACATGGCTTAACGACTGCTGTTAATAAATAACAGCCGCGACCGACAGCTTAACGCGCCCTCCGAAGCACGGAGCGACGGAAAACCGCACATTACCACAGAATAAATAATAGTCATAATAATTCATAATTCATAATTTTTATTGACACAAAGAAATATACAGTGTAACCTATGAAGCTTCTGGTCCCCGAACTAGTTAAAAACTGTGTCTCAGGAACCAGATTCTTCTCCCATATTAATGTGCAGCTAATGTCAATCAAAATATTGAACAGATAAATTAATAGCACAACTAAAATTAAAAGGATATAAACTAAAAAAAAAAAAAAAAAAAATTTTGAAATAACTATTTTTATAACGCGGTTGCAAGTAGATATGCAAGCTGTTAATATTAATGTGTACATATGAGGGTGTGTGTGTTTGTGTCTGTGTGTGTGTGTGTGTGTGTGTGTGTGTGTGTGTCAGGGTGTTTTTTGTGTGTGAGGGTGTGTGCGTGTGTGTGTGTGTGCGCGCACGTGAAAGGATAAAAAAAAATGGATTGGGTGCGTGTTCTAGATTTTTTTCTAAAAATTAGATAGCAAACTTTCAACGTTCTCATAATCAAGTCTGCTGAGCCATGTGAGTATTACTTTTTTAAGACTTTTATTTGAGTATTTCCTAATTTTACACTCCCCATCTAGTTTATTATAAAGATGAGGAGCTACAACATCAAAGTGTTTATGAGCAAACTTACTACGAGCACGCGGAACAGGACATCGATCAACTCGTTTATTTGTAATAGGTAAGTGGGCACTACACTTCTGTGGTACCTTCTTATAGTTTGGTAAATAAAAAGTTTTCTTACAGAGAGCACCTGTGCTCTATCATAAACTTCAGTAGTAGGGTGTCTGTAAGGTAAGTACATAAGAACTTTAAGCACAGCCCTTTGTGCTCTTTCCACAACGATGAGATGAGTTTTAGCAGCGTTGCCCCAAATGCAAATACAATAGTTAATAATGCATTCGCATAATGCATTATAGGTTTGTATTAATAATGTATGATTAGCAACTGCTCGAAGGTTTTTAAAGATGTAGATTATTTTTCTCACCCTTGATGCAAGTGTTGTCGTGTGTAAGCTCCAAGTAAGTTTCGAATCCACCATTAGACCCAAGTACTTAATACTATCAACTCGAGCCAACTTGTCACAGCAACAGTTCACATTTGAGTGATTGATAAGACGATTACAGGGGAATGTATGAATGGTTAGGCAAAAATCAGTGGCTGGAACGGCCGAAGCTGCCTTGCTAAAGCATAAATATTTTGTCTTGGTAGTATTTAGAGACAGAAGACTGTCTTCAAGCCAAGAAGTAACTTTAGAAAGACCAGACTCAGCCAAAGCAGCAACCGCCTGCCAAGACTTTTCATGAAAAAGAAGGACTGTGTCATCAGCAAACATCAAAAGTTCCATTCCTGGAAGAGTTTTTTTACAGAGTTCGTAATAGTAATCATTGGTGCAGGCAGAGCCTAAGACGGAACCCGGTATCGTTGGATTCTAAGTTGCGCTATTGAACCGTTAGCCTAGGCTACCATCTAACTACGATGAATTGCTTTGAGTAAACCTTAGGTCTCCCGAAGTCCTTATCTTTAAGTCGAGACTGTTTATAGGTACCGTGTACTAGTCGTACTACGTACCTATATTAATCACTTGTATTTACAAAACATTTCCATTTTCTTATATACCTTTCTTCCCACGAAATTCGTAGCTTCATGCTACAGCACTAACAAGCTTCCAGCAGCTCGCACACGTGCACCGACGAGACTAGTAGGACTAGATCCTATAGCCTGTAAGCCTAGATCTACTTAAACGAAGGAAGATAGGGTAAGCTTTTAAAAAAATACTGTTTCGTTACAGTGGATGTACAAATCTTAATTCTCAATTATAGTAAAAGTTTATATATAAAACTAGCTGTACCCGCGACTTCGCACGCGTTGTCTTTTCTTTAGGTTCAAAGAACCATAATGTGCTATTCCAGGACCAATATACCAACATTTGAACAAAATTTCTTCAGCCGATAAAAATTCTTTTATCAATTGCTTGGCTTCTAACTCACCGGATTGAGATACCAATTACACCAGATTTAAGTCAAACCCTAAGCTATCTAACAATGAAAACCGCATTGCAATCGGTTTAGTAGTTTTTACGTGATGCGTGAACAAACAAACATACAGACAAACAGAAACAAAGACACCAATAACAAAAAAAAATGTTGTTCAATACCTTTTTTAAGCACCCAAGAGCATTTTTTTCATTTGAATTCATTTAGTAGTTTGGATGCGACTCTTGCGCGGTCAAGATACGGACAAACAGACAGACAAAATTAAAAAGTAAAACAGTTTGGCTTCAGTATCGAATATAGAGAACCATCCAAAAAATATTTTTTATTACTTAAATATTAACATAACTTTGGACCCATATCCCGCAGAAACCCTTTACTTTTTCGGGATAAAACGTGTCCTCAATTTTAACCCATCATATAACTTCCGTCCATTAGTTTCAGCGTGGTCCGTGTTCTTTTAAATAAGTTTCAACCCCTATCCTGCGAGAACCCATAATTTTTTCGAGGTGTAAAGTATCCTATGTCCTACCTCGTAGTATGAACTCAAATCATACCAAGTTTCATTTGAATTCATGCACTAGTTCCTGCGGCGTGATGCGCGGCTAAGATACAGACTGACAGACATACAGACAAAAATGAAAAAACATACAGTTTAGGCTTCATTATCGAAAATAGAGTAACTTCGCAAAAAAACCCTACATCTTTAATGTACAGAATTTGGACCCATATCCCACAGGAACCCTTTATTTTTTCGGGACAAAATGTATCCATAGTTTTCACCTATTTTATAAACTATGTCTGTGCCAAGTTACATCAACATCCGTCCAATAGTTTCAGCGTGCTACATGTTCTTTTAAATAATTTTACACTCCTATCCTGCAGGAACACTTAATTTTTTCTGGATGTAAAGTATCCAATGTCCTACTTCGAAGTATGAACCCAAATTTCATTCGAATTCATTGATTATTATCGGCGTGGTGCGCTGCCAAGGTATAGACAGACAGACGGACACACAGACACACAAAAATTAAGAAAATACAGTGTTGGCTTTAGTATTGAATATAGAACGGCCTCCAAAAAATTTATATAATATCTTCAATTTACAGAACTTTGGACATTATCCCGCAGGAACACTTTATTATTCGGGATGTAAAGTATCTAATGTTCTACTTCGAAGTATGAACTCAAATCATACTCAATTTCATTCGAATTCATTTATTATATTCGGCGTGGTGCGCTGCCAAGGTACATACAGACAGTCGAACAGACAGACACACAAAACTTTAAAAAATACAGTGTTGGCTTTAGTATTGAATATAGAACTGCCTTCAAAAAAATATATATAATATCTTCAATTTCCAGAATTTTAGACATTATCCCACAGGAACACTTTATTTTTCGGGATAAAAAGTATCCTCAATTTTTACCTATTATATAAACTATGACTGTGCCAAGTTTCAACAAAATCCGTGTAGTAGTTTCAGCGTGATACGTGTTCTTTTAAATAACTTTCAACGCCTACCCTGCAGGAACCCTTTAATTTTTCGGGATGAATGTATCTAATGTCCTACCTCGAACTATGAACTCAAATCACACCAAATTTCATTTGAATTCATTGAGTATTTTCGGCGTGATGCACTTCCAAAGTACAGACAGACAGACTTGCAGACAGACAGACAGACAGAAAAAAAAAAACAGTTTTGGCTTTAGTATCGAACATAGAACGGCCCCCAAAAATTTTTACAAAATATCTTTAATTTACAGAATTTGGGACATTATCCTGCAGGAACTCTTTATTTTTTCGGGATTAAAAGTTTCCTCAATTTTACCCTACATATAAACTATGACTGTGCCAAGTTGCATCAAAATCCGTCCAGTAGTTTCATAGTGGTAAGTATTTTTTGAAATAAGTTTCGACGTCTATCCTGCGGGAACCCTTTCATTTTTCGGGATGAAAAGTAGGCTATGTCCTACCTCGTAGTATGAACTCAAATCATACCAAGTTTCATTTAAATTAAGATACAGACAGACGAAAATGAAAAAAAATAACAGTTTTGGCTTCAGTGTCGAATCTAGAGAAGGTCCAAAAAAAAATTTCTAAATATCTTCAATGTACAGAATTGTACCCGTTACAGTTTTATTATAAGTATATAGATAAAGAGGAAAGATTTGTTTTTTTGTATGTTAGTTTATAATGGATAAACTCAAAAAATACTGAACCGATTTTAAAAATTATTTCTCCTATAAAAAGCTACATTATCCACGAATAGCATGGGCAGCTTTTTTTTTTTAAATAGAGTTCTCTACTAAAATTGCAATAATGTAACCCAAGGTATCAAAAATTTGCAAAAATAACGATTACTCGCTGCATGGAACGGAATGACATGTTGCCGTGGAAAAGAAACGATAACAAGTCTGTCAATTTATTACTATAAATTCCTTGGTGAGTAATAATGCAGTTGTCTATGGTCAAATAGCACCACGATCGTTGCTGGCAAATATTTTGAATTACGATTACTGGCGTGTTTTTGTTAGAAGTTACGATGGGTATAACAATGCAGAAAAATACCGCGTTGTGAGCGCTACCCGTGCGAGGCCGGGGCGAGTCACTAGTGCTTTATATATCGACAAACGTTATTTCTTAATTATCTGTAACAGCTTGCCTTTCGACAAAGGCCTCCTCTAAAGATTTCCATGTTATCCTATTCCTTGCAGTTCGAGTCCATTCTGAGCCCGCTACTTTCTTGATGTCATCTTCTCATCTTTTTGCTATCCCAGGGGAACCATTCTGTTATATATTAAGTACGCTTTAATAACACGTAAATAAAAACTGGACTAGATACAAATACAGCTACATTCCCGCTGGCGTGCTTCATGCGCATCAACAACAAAGATAGAGAGACATGCAGACTGTAGCAGGCCAGTCGCACTCCGCGACAAGTACAAATATTATACCTACACTTTGCGGCCGCAATATTGCGGTTAATTCAGTAGAGTGGCAAGCGTACGCTCGATGAGTCGCGCGTCGTGTGCTTACGATAAAGTTTTTTTTTTTTTTTTTCTATTTGTGAGTACCAAGAAGAAACCTAGAGTGTACTGTATAGCATTCGGTCAGACAAGTCTCGTAAAATACCTAAGTACATACTGACATTTCATTACTTATGTAGCTATTTCTTTTTCATTAATTATTAAGCATGGAATTCAGACAGGCACCTTTTATTAATCAAAGTGCAATACCTATTAAGTTATAAGCAAATAATGAGGTTTAGGTCTATTCTGATAAGAATGTCATTATGTAGTTAATAGAACTATCAACATTTATAATAATAAGTTTAAAAAAAATACATTATTACATAATTGTTTATTCTGTTACAATATCTACGTCATATCATTTCACAGAATAATTACTAGTACAAGTACCTAGTTATATCTTGATACAACCCTGCCGAGCGAAAAAGTGTCAGAGCGATTCTGAAACGTTTAGAGCAATGGAAGCTCTCGCGCGTTGTGATACGGTACATTCTAGCCTGCACGCAATGGGTGAGAGCCTTCTAGGTAAATATAATTGAAATATCGCAGTGCTGTGCGAGTTAAATTGCACTTTATTGCGTTGTAGCGAGAGTCGCTATGTATTTAAATGACTTTACTCAGTTATCCTTCTGTTTTTATACTATTATTTATTCTGTGACTGTAGCTTGAATGAGAGTCACTGCTAACACGTGCTATACAAAAGCTACTCGATTGTGACTAAGGCCAAAGGAGAACGGTACCGAATCTTTCCTCTTTTAATTAGGTTTACGGCTGTGAGTCTCTATTTATAGAAAACAATCTTTTTAGCCTTCAATCTGTGTATAACGAACGATGTACGTAGCATTGTCAAAATATATTTTCTTCGCAAGGCTCTAAATAGGTATATAGAACAATCAGCAGTCCAAAGTACAACGAACGTCCTCTAAAAGAGTTGTACGGTTTTCCTCAAAACGCTAACTGGCTCGATGCTGAGAGAATCAAGTCGAGGGTCGAGCAACGATAGTGGAAAACAGCTGTGAAGCTCGCTACTTATCGGCCCATCCTTACGGGTAGGAGTGGTAGGTAGGTACTAGAGGAATCAGTGCTTGAACAAACAAAAAATTATTAGAGTCGGCTGTTATTGTAAGGTTCACTTGCTAGAATGCGTGGCGATTTGGCTCATCTATACTTATAATAAAGCAATAAGAAATAAAAAGCCTGTACAAAGAATATAATTAAGAAAAACAACACGTAATATTATAGCCGTCAAACTTAATTTGAGTATAGTTTTGGTACCACGTATTTACTCCTCAGACATTGAGCTTAAAAATAGTACAATCAGCAGCCTTATCGCTAAAAGAAAAGGTCACTTGAAGTTAGTTATGTGTAGTTTCCATCACTCCGTGCTTCGGAGGGCAAGTTAAGCTGTCGGTCCCGGCTGTTAATGATTAATAGCATTGTCAGGCGGCCTGACAAAAACACTAGAGGCCAGCACTACCACAGAATAAATAATAGTGGCATTACCTTAAACTTCAAGGTAGGTAGCTGGAAATAGAGTAGGCAGGTATGTGATCGTCCAAAGCATCGTATCCATTGCAAAAGATTCAAAGTTTGGGTACTGCACAATTTTAACTGAAGCAGAGAAGCCAAGAGAGTGGCAAGCGCGAGCGAAACTCGAACGTGGTGCAAGAGGTGCAACTCACTGCCGAACAAGTTACATAAAAACACGAGTAGAGGCGGCAACACGCACCGGTTGCTCCGCACACGGCCACAGTTTGGCATACTTCGACCTGGGCCCCAATTCTACTAAAAAAATATGTAATGACAATTATCAACAATTTTCGCAAAATTTTCGCTTTTACCTCTTAAAAGTAGTAGAAGCGAAAAATTTGTGAAAATTTTTGAATTTTGAGTCTACTACTTTTAAGAGGTAAAAGCGAAAATTTTGCGAAAATTGTTGATAATTGTCATTACAATTGTTTTAGTAGAATTGGGGCCCTGGAATAGGGCCCAGCATTAAACTTGAAAATTTAATTAGCTGTGGTGCTACGAATGGTGAGCTCTTCTTTCGATACTGCGCATCCATAAGTTACCTGGACGAAATAACTTGAAGTAATAAGACAGTACATTGTTAGGACAATTGTCAACTACTATGATAGTTTACATATTACTTAGTCACTACACATGCTAATAGGTAACCTATTGGTACAATAAAGAGTTCCGTGTCGTATCTAATTTAAAAAAATCCAGACTACAGATAAAATTAAATGATTGGCTAAATTAAAGTTAGTGATGGGTACGTACGTGGTTTAGAAGAAAACCGAAGCTGAAGGACAGACAGAGAGCGTCATAGAGATGGGGTTTCATTTAAACCCTTTGCGTAAGGAACCCCAAAAATCTGCTCTCATGTTTATGACATAGGTACATTACGGACAGTATACTGACGTATCCCACGTCTGCCACAACCTGTCCGATGACTTACAAATATACAAAGTAACGGTCAGCCAAAGTGACATTTAATTTTATAGATAGGTTACGGTATAAAAATGCCCTTACAAGCATTTGGTAAAAAATTAGATAATCGCGGCAGGGTTCAATTTTTAATTGAAATATTGAGATGGTTTTTTATATTTTGTATTTTCCCCAATCCACTGGGCAGTTTCTGCGAAAAGTCCATATTTGTACAATAATTTTTAAAAATTCAACATCTTCATATTTGGTAAGGATGCACTAAGGTAGGTACTTCTAAAGTTAATAATATCTTTAACTCAATCGTTAAAGACAAGCTAACGATGAAGAGATATTTGTGAAAAGAACGAGAGCGGATGTCCGCTCCCTGGATCAGGTTTTGCGCAACCTTTATCGACACTGGAGCAACCGCGCCGAACCATAAGAATTGGTTTGTCTGAACAATGCGTTTAGTGACTCTGGCGCTCAGACCTATAGTAGGTCTGAGCTCCGGCGGTAATCATGAACTAAGGAGATTGATCCAGTAATTAACCACAACGAAGATTGCCAAGGCAACGAGGCAGTTCTACGTCATAAATTGGTCTAATGCCAAATTACGTAGTAGGTAGAGAACCTACATTGTATGAAAGCATTGTTCTAGAAGTAGCCTCCGCAACTGCACTCGTTTAGCATTTATCTTTAACCTACCCGCACTCTGCGCTTTTATCAAGCGAACGCACACATAAGTACATAACGTTCCGAGAAGTTATTATCTGTCGCTAGTAGATCGTAAACAGGCAAGCGGCGAGCGGCAGCGGGCGTCGGCGTCGGTGACACATCGCGCTGATTCACAGCGAACAGCCGAGCAGTGCGCGTGCAGTGCACAAGAATCTATGACGTCAGCGCGCGTCCGGCGGCTATTGTGGGTGCATGCGGAAAATTATCGAGCGGTGAACCTAGTACGAACTCCAATGAGAATGTCAACTGTACCTAACTGTGGGTTTTCTTGAGTGCTGTTTTATGGGTTTATGCAATTTAACTGTAACGATAACTAGGTAAGGTTGACATTATAATTAATGACTGGGTATACCTGTATTTTTATATTGAACTAGCCGTACGGCCCCGCCCGTAGTTTTCCCGTTATTCCAAATTGCATTAAAAAAAGTTAAGCTTTCTATCCTATATTTCTATTATTTTTAGGTTTGTATTACTGGTATTAAATATTTGTGTAATTTGTATCATTCGTTATATATAGTGTTTTTTTTTTGAATACCTTGTTTTGCACACTACCATCCTCTGTGTCTTTATTCAGCCTACCGCGGTTGCCTGGAAGAGATCGCTGCTTAGGATGTGTAAGTATGTTTGCCTATACCTAGTTGTATCTCGTCCAATTTTTATTAACGTGATAACTAAGCATGCTGTTTCTTTCCCCCTTTAAATATATATTTTTTAAGGCCGCCGGTTGTTCTAAGTTAAGACACAGAATAAATAATAGGTTAAGACTTGTTTATTGTATTATTAGTTCCTTTCATGTGAATAAAGAGTTATCAGTTATCTATCTATACAAAAATATTAAAAAAACTTTTCTATTTATAATATTAGTGTAGACAAGCTTTTTTTCTGTTTATTAGAAATTCACGCAATTATTTTTGTAATTTGGCTAAGATAGATAGATAGCTCTTTAATTGCACAAGAAGGAAATTAGGTAGGTACTTCTATAATAACTTACTGTCACATTTATTGGTTAGTTCGTCGATAACGTTGAAACAGTTGATGTGATCTTCATGAAAAGTTGGTATAAGGTAATATAATAATAATGGAACGATTGTTCGTATAATGAGTTAAATTGGTTTTGGGGTTTGAGATATCAGGGTATAAAAGCCCAAAAGAAGTGTAGGTAAGGTAAACATTTACGAAGTATGTAATAGGTACAACGAGGAACGAGGTCAAGTAGGATGTCCTAAGGGCCTTGTTTTAAGTTTTTTTTATTTTGTATTTTTTTTTGCTTTATGCTTCGTAGTTTTTCATTTTGGTTTGAGCACAATATATGAAAAAGTCGTTACATCGCAGTCTCTGTTCGGGCGAACTACTGGTTTATCCTAGTATGTATTAACACGTAAATTCATATCTACTTTTTACTTTACAGTACACGTAGTACTATTATTTATCCTGTGCCAGTACGCGACGTAAGTATCTTGGTATTGTATATTGTCTCACAGATTACTATCGTAAATGAACTCGACCAGCGCATTTGACCGGTCAGTCCGCTAGTCTCGCTTTGAGAATAGCCCGCCTGGCTCAGGCCCGTCGCGTTCCGTTCCACGACCGCAATGCCGCGATCCGTGCCTTTGTTCGTAACTCGTAACCTCTACTTTCGGAGCAAAACTACTCGACTACCCGTCTGTGCCACACTTACAATTAATGATTTTCAAAAGCTTTTATTTAACTTACAATTTTTGTATGTATGTGTTTGTTTAGGTCAAATTTTGCAAGCTGACCACTACCTTTTATCCTACAAAGTTGAATTTTTACACCTTCAGTTCCGATAACAATGCATTTTTATGGAAATATGGAATATTTATATGGATTAGCTCCAGATAAAGGAACTCTTCATCGGTCAACAGCACAAGCACGAAAAGTGTACGTATTTTATTATGATAGCAGGTTTCAAGTTTTACTATGACATAGTTGCTGCACTCACTCAGGTCCTGACTAGGGAACTACTCAACGGTCAGCACTGACAAGAAATGTTGTAGGTATACGTATTTAATTGCGATAGCCCGTTCTAAGTTTCACCACAGAATAAATAATAGTGTCTTCGGGTCAATAACCTAGAACACAGTCTTCCTTGATTTGAACTATACGAAATTCCTACTTCCTAGTTCCTACCATTGTATTGAGTATAGCTCAAGATTCGTTTATTACATTACATACTAGCAGTGCCCGTGTGCGTGGTCATTTCTATGTTAAAGTAAACTATGTGCTATTCCAGGACCAAAAGTGCCTCTAATGTACAATATTCTCAGACCAAATACAGAATAGACCTAGACAATATTATACTACATTTCATCAAATTTTAGTCGTCTATTTTGTTTTAGTTGTCATTTGGGGGAAAACGCTACTCTTTTCCCGTTGTCCCCCAGTGATGGCCATCGGGAAGAAATGAGTAGCACTGTCCCCCAGTGGTGGATATCGAAACTAACCATGTGGCATTGTCCCTCACTACTTAACTATTAGGGCTATGATATAGCATGCGCCCCGGGCTATGCTATAGCATGCGCCCCGGGCTAAAATGTATGGTGCCTTGACACTGATGACTAAATAGTTACTATGGGCGAGAGGCCGGGCGCGCGCCAAATAGAGCAATTCTCACGAAGTGATATAAATATCACAATAGATATATATCGAAAAATGTATGTTTTTTTTGTCATTTATCTACTGTGATATTTATATCCCTTCGTGAGAACCGCCTGAATCCTGGCTGCTTTCTATGGGGCCGTTCGTTTTGATGCAAAATGATGAAAATAACAGTTAAAAACGCTAAATATGTTTCGATCAGCGTTCGCTTTGGACATGACAGTTAAATTTGATCTCGGAAAAGCGACCTTATTTTCTAAGTTTTAGGGTCGTTTTTCGTTCGGTTTGAAAAGGTATGAAAAGTGTCAAAAATGGCAATCGAAACAGCCCAAAACGCCACTGCATCATCTCGAATGCAGGGTTTTATCAACTCCCTAGTAATGTTACATGTCAAATTAAGTGACAGGTGATAGTGAAGTTGAGGGGAGGGTGGAGTAAGTTGGGAAAAAGTGATGGGAAGGCGTGGGGGTGTGATAAGTTGGAAAAAGTGGAGGAGGGTGGGGGGGGATGAGGGGAGAGTGGGGCATGTTGATAAAGGTGAAGGGGATAGGGGAAGTTGAAGGGAGGGTTGGATTACGTTAAAAAAATGATGGGAGGGTGGGGGGAGTTAGGGGAGGGTGGGGGATGTGAGGGCAGGGTAAGGGAAGTTTGGGAAAGGTGAGATGAGGGTGGGGGAAATTGAGAAATAGTGATGAGAGGATGGGGGAAGTTGAGAGGAGGATGGGGGAAGTGAAGGGAGTGTGGGAGAATTTTATGTAAAGGGAGGGTAGGGTTAGTTGTCAAAAAGTTAAGGGAGGGTGGAATTACGTGATGGGAGGGAGGAAGAAGTTTGGGGGACGGTGGGGGGAAGTGAGGGGAGTGCAGGGTAAGTTAGGGGAGGGTGGGGGATTTAATGGGACATTAGGGGATGTTGTCAAAAAGTTACGGGAGGGAGGAAGAAGTTTGGGGGTAGGGTGGGAGTTTGAGTAAATCAATGATATAAATCAAGCGTTTTTTTAAATAAAATCAGTGATTTAAATCAAATTTGTTTTTTTTTTCATAAAATTTCATCGATTAACCCATATATGCCACATAGCTGTTAATTCTAATTACAAGAAAAACATGAACCCTTTTTTTATATAATGCCATCTACACGTAGCATCTACATAATATTTGAACGTAGAAAGTAGGTATGTGGTAGGTATATACTCGCGTCTACGTATTTAGAGATCTATCTTTGACATTTGACTGGTTTTGACGTAAGTAATCTACCGTTTCGTTTTCAAATTTGACGGTATTTTTCATACTTGATTTTTGCGATGAATTAGTGCACCTACTCCCAAAGAGAATACAATACTACGTACGTAAGACGTACTCCCAGAAATATGTGAGTATTTCTTTGTTTATTATTAATGTAATAATTTTGGAACGCGAATTATTGAAACAGGTATATTGTATTGGTATACTTACTACTAAAAAAATTAGTCATATCACCATTATGCGCTTTGAAATTATTGAAAATATTTTAGTGGGCTGTTAACGACCCACATAAGTATATCATACCACTTCAGGGCTATTTTTTGATGATTCAGTTCTCGACATTCTTTCTACTAATGAAATTGCTGATGTCTTAAGATTTGGGTAGCAGTGCAGACTTCCAGTGTCGATGTGTTTATGGATCCGCCTCAGGAAGGCATGATATCTTATGGTGATTCCGGAGATGAAGATTGTCAAGATATTGACCGGTTGAACAGGCACCAGTTCTTTGCCCCTGCCGAGTTGATTTTCAACAATGTATCCAATGAACCAACTTCTTCAGAAGAAAACTTCCGTGAACGGCATCAGGTAGTCGTGACTGAAAATACTGATGAACCAAGTTTGTCTTTGGGGTTACAGCAAGATCGTCAGAGCTGTTCCCACTGGGTCAAGCGAGTTTTCTGTGTTTTGTGATATATTTTTCACATCACCTTCCCTGTTGACCAACTTACAAACGGGTTCCGTTAGACAGAACAGAGTAGACAAATGTCCATTCAAGCACAGAATAAATAATAGTACAAGTACAGAAGGCTAACTGAGTAGTCATTTAAATAAATAGCGACTCTCGCTACAACGTTATAAAGTGCAATTTAACTCGCACGGCGCTGCGAGCTTTCAATTATATTTACCTAGGCGCTCGCCCACCGCGTGCAGGCTAGAATGCACCGTATCACAACGCGCGAGAACTTCCATTGCTCTAACCGTTTCAGAATCGCTCTGTCCCTTTTTCGCTGTATTAAGATATGACTAGGTACTTGTACTACTAATTATTCTGTGATATGTTATGACTTAGATATTGTAACAGAATAAATAAGTAATAATGTATTATGTTATTACTTATTATTATAAATTAAAATAGTTCTATTACATACAATGACATTCTTATCAGAATAGACCTACTACCTCATTTTTACTACCTACCTATCCCGTTTTCAGACCGCCGATAACTTTAGTGAGATACCTACCTACGTGTCGCTGGTTGATTATGATTATATCCTATAGGTATTGCACTTTGATGAATAAAGGTGCCTGTCTGAATTCCATGCTTTTTAATGAGTGAAAAATAAATTGCTACCTACGTAATAAAAGGTATTAAAAGTATGTAGGCTACTTACTAAGTCAGCACAGTAATTCATTTTCCGATCAACAATACCTACCATAATCAATTATAAAATTACGTTGATCGATTTAATAAACAACTTTATTTCTGCGCGGAAAAACCTTAAATATGCGTAGCTTCGGTATGGAACACAAATGAAATAACATAAAACTATAGGTAATAAAAAAATATCAATATCTAACTACATAACTAGGACCTATTATAGGTATTACAATTTATTACCTTTCAATATCCTTTGGAAACGTAAAGAATGACAATTCGTCATTTCTATCACTATGCAAACAGCCGAATGATATGCAGTACTTTCTAGCTTTCTTCTTGGTACTCATAATTAAAACACGAATAAAGTTTGTCAATAACTTTACGTAAGTAGGTGCTCTATCGCTAAGTACAAGGCGCGCGACTCATCACGCTTGACACTCGACTGAACGGACCCGAATATTGGGTCCTTGAATTTACTTTTTTTTACGTGTTGCGGAGTGCGACCGCCCTGACTCAAGGAAGTAAAGTTCTTCAAAAAGGAGCCATGGGGATTTTATGACTACAGGTTTGGCAGAAATGAGTATATTTGCGCCGTTCGTCGGAACGACAACAACGTCGCGACTTTACTGTCTAATAAGTTTGGCATCAGGCCTATTCAAAAAGCACGCCGATATTCAGCAACGCAAAAAGAGAAGGTTGGCATTGATCAGCCCAACATAGTCTACTAATATAATAAATATATGGGTGGATCGACTAGACGCCAACGTTGCGACTTATCGCATTGCCATTTGAGGAAAAAAATGGTATGCACATGCATACCAAAAGACATCTTTTGACTTGGATGATTGACGTCACAGTCAACAATTCAGCATTGCTGTCCAGATCTCTTGGAGCAAACGTAGATACTCTGGAGTTCTACTGCTAGACAATTGCTGCTAAAATCTGGATCTCCTCGAGCCCATCCTGGGCCATCAACGGCTCCAGTGACCTCTAGCGTGCCGCTGAGCATCAGAAGGTATGGTGCCGAGCACATGATCCTCACGAGTCAGATTCGCAGAAGGTGCGCTGTATGCAAAAAAAAAACTATATAAAGTGCAGCAAATGTGGCGTAAACCTTCATGTAAAATGTTTCTCTGGATTCCATACCTAAAACCGATTGTGCTGATTTCCCATGACAAGTTCCTAATACTTATGATAGATATGAAAAGGCAAATACTATTTATTTAATGATGTATTTTATTTCATATTACTCATGTAGGAATTTCCTGTATGTTAGTTTCACATTTGCCCACTGGGTGGTTTTCGCCCCTTAAAAAAAACTTCCAGGAACTGAAATTCAAAAAATCTTCTTTTTGTTTTTGGGATCTATTAAGAGAAACATATCCACATTTAACAAAAATTAACGTCCTAAATAGTTATATATGGGACCATATATGGGATATGCCCAGAACTAGTGAAGTCGTTAATTTTTAATTAAAAGCATAATGTTATGAGACTAGAAATTAAAAATGCTAATTAAAAATAACTAAGTTTGTATTTTTGTTTTTTACAAAATTCGTTTCCTCAAAGAATCAGCAAAAATATTTTTTAATGATGGGGAAAAAACCCCATCTAAAATGGAAAAAACCCAATCTAGGCCTTGTACTATTATTTATTGTGTCTAGGCGAACAATGATAGTTAAATTTGACATAGAAAAAGAGACTTCATTGTGTAGGGTATAGTCGTTTTTCATTCGGTTTGGAAAGGATCGTTAGCACCGACTACGGCGAAGCAAAGGAAGGGTTATGTGTTCAAACTAAAACTTGATCCGATTTTGACAAGAGGTGTCAATCGATTCGTCTTCATTTATAGTATCAGCTATTTGTTTTTACCGAACTACAAAGAAGTAAATGAAGGGTTATGTGTTCAAACTAAAAACTTTGTTCTACTTCGACAAGCGAGGTATCAATCGATTCATCTTTATCGCAAGAGTGTCATAGGCTGTTTTAGTTTTTGAACTCGTTCTCGAGTATCCCATACCTACCAAGCAATACAAATCAAAAACTTTTCTACTCCACCATTTGTAAGGCCAATCCTTTTTTTCCCACTGATGGATTATTTACAAGTAGAATAATTTTTAAATGACACAAGGGCTTAAAATAAAAACCACTTAAATTCTACATCCATTATATTTTAACGTCATTAGTAGTGACAATTAAAATTAAAGTATCATTTAGCGGCTGACTTATTCATGAATATACAATAACAATGTATGATCATACATTATTTATATTTTATTCAGGTTACAGCATTTCTAGCTAAATTACGCCAGGAGAATACATATTAGTCAAGATTATCCTGTTTGCCATAACATAGGAATTTAGAACAACCGTGAGTAGAAAAAATCAGTCTAAAGAGGCTCATGCTCCAAATGAAGTTGGTTTTCGAAAGAACATCCCACATGGTCTTTCTGTATGCCTTACGACTAAGTAAAAAGGAACCAAATTTTTAGAACTTATAAATAAAATATAGTTAAATACAATTCAGTCAAAATTTAAACGCGAGATTCGAAAAATATTACACTAGTTTCTGTCTGCTCAGCAATACCGAATTCGAATACTGTATGATAATTGCCGTCGCAATATACTTAATCCTTAATTACCGCAATTGTACACTTAGCCAAAAAGTTACTGCAACATAGACCAACTAAGTTGGGTTACACTGCATAACTTATTGCACTGGCTATACAATGACAGCAATGATTGCCGAAAACCAGCCAATTTTTGAGGATCTTTAGCATAGTACTGTTGTATTAACTCTTCAATTAAAGCCGTTCATCATTGCACAACGTTATACAAAATAAATCGAAGCTAGGTCTACAAAGGCAGTGTAGTGACATGGACGCAAATCATTTCCACATTAAACTAGCTTCCGAGATTGACCGATTACAAATGTGTACCGCTTGGGATGAAATATTTGATATAATTACATTGCCAAACACTTGGATGATAGACGCGTCTAAATATATTAAAATTTGACGAACTTGGCTCGCGTTGGAAGCAATAGTTTCAATTTCTACGATGCATCAGCTACGGAAATACAGCGATTATTCGCAACTTGCTGTAGCACAGTATAAATAATAGGCGGTAGTGACATACGTGCTAGAGGCGAGGCGGACACGAAGCTTTGGAACTTGTTAAACTTACTCTGCGGTTTTTTAGTTCCCAAACTATGGCTGACATAGCAAAAAGTTTCGCAGAGAACACTTGCTCATACGTCTATCACCCACACTCACTAATGTCTCTGTCTAGATCCAGCTTCAACTTATTTTGTATCATGATGTGCAAAGGTGTTTGTGACCAAAACGCCATCTTACATCAATGTTTAAAAAAAGCTCCGCAACACGCAACATAACCAATTATGAGAATATGGTATCAAAACTAAATTTAATTTTCAAGAATAAATTAAATTAAACATACAAAATGAATATAAATAAATGCAATGCTTTGTGCACACGTAACCTTAAAATTCATAGAGAACTACGAATACATATCTAACACAGCCCCCTAAAGCAATCACTATATATGCAGTCTCAAATTTGAATATCACATTATTCCAACATTTCCAAAACCAACTTCATATGGCGCAGAGTTTGGCAGTAAGTTGAAAAACAAAGTAATAATTATACATATGGTTATAAGGTATAAATCACAATACAGTTAATACTTACTAAAAACTAACCTACGTCAAATACGAAAAACGGTGACAACAATGTACACTGCCGACCGAGGCACGCACTTTGTTGCGTTTTAAAGTAGAGATTTAAAATCGCGTACGTATACAGACAGACAATGTTTAGTCCGCGATTCCACACGCAGCGAAACAAAGATGCTTTTACTTTAGCGAATTCTATTTAGCTAAACGAGACAATCAACCAAGAGTATGTATTGCTGGATTGCCATAGTTTATTCTCATTACTGTTCCCTCGCGTTTACTGAAGATATGCGTGAAATGGTACGTTGAGTTCAATCATTAGTACGTCTACGCTTTAAAGTGCGTACTTTTGACATGTTTCAACTAATGTGTGAAATCGACTCAAAGTTTAAGTTCCTTGTATAAAGACGCGACATTGCTACAAAACAAATTATCTTCTTGTCTGCACCGAGCGCGAATGTTAAAATACTACAGTATCACGCAAATATGACAATCCTTCTAAATCAAGCATATTAGTAAAACAAAATGCTATTTCTCAGCATGTGGATTCCCGGCCTAAAGCACCAAACATGGCATCACTAAAAATATACAATTGAATCGATAAAAATCTCGAAATCCATTGCTGTAGTTTAATACTTACAGGAATGTCTAATATAAATGATGACTTAAAACTATGCGTGCTTGCATATTGCAAGCCACTTACTATAAACTACAAAATTACTTCGTCCACCAACATCTGACTACACTGGGACTACTTGTGATGGGAGTGAAAATTCAACCAGCAATGGCACAAGTCTTTCGCATAGATCAAAGTATTGACGAATGTTTCACATAAATAATTTGGGTTTACAGATGATTTCAATATTGTCAGACATTGGTTGACATTCTTATAGTATCTACATTAAGAAAATTTTGTTGAGCCAATCCACCGGGTAAAAGGAAGATTCGGCTTAATTGTCTTTGACACTGATGATCG
Organism: Alsophila aescularia; assembly: GCA_946251855.1. NCBI lineage: Eukaryota > Metazoa > Arthropoda > Insecta > Lepidoptera > Geometridae > Alsophila > Alsophila aescularia. The sequence continues at coordinate 22,576,736 of OX276373.1, read as the reverse complement.
TCATTTATTCAGTGAATTGTTTGGTTGGCGTCCAACGTACGAGGCGAGAAAAGATCGCTTTATTATGCCGCGATAGGAAATTATTATTGTAGCAACCCTCTCCGCATCCTCATTCAGATCAAGAGCAACCCGCGAAGATGTAAAATAAAAACTATTACGATAAAAAGTATCAAAGACAAAATAAGAGACAACTTTGGAGATTCATCAGATTAGGAGATTACCATCAGCAGATTGGTATCAACAAAGGAACATACACTAAGTAACTTTAGTGGTCATACAAACGTTAAGTAAATATTTGTTCGTGTCGGCAGTGTACACAGGAGGCCCCGCGGTACACGTTGCAGTTATCAATACGTGAGATATAATAAGGTAGTGTTGTCAAACGTAGCGTGGAAGCAACCTCAGTCTTGTCAATCTTCTGATGTGAACCAACAACATTGCGACGCCCGGTTGCTGCGTCCATGACATACTGGAAATACCGGCACACCATGCAGCATTTATAGAAAATTAATATGAGAAATGAGAGGTGGCTGGCGGCAGTTGGAAAGGAAGATCGGAAGCTTTGGGAGAGGCCTAAGTCCAGCAGTGGACAGATACAGGATGCTGATGAATAATAAAAGAAGGGCAGTTCGGAAGATAACGAAGTTTTATTTAATATCACAGCCAGCTGAGTCAGATATCAAAATTCGTTGTATTGCATAATACTTGGATTGAGTGGCTCAGATACAGTCATCTTTTTTTATATAAATTAGTGATGATTTAATGCAAGTTCGCCTGACTTGCCACATCTCCTCAACAATAAGGTGGTGGCAAAATGTGCGGCATTTCACTGTGCTCGCCATCAAGACCAAATAAGATCTTTGCTTGAGACAAACATTGTTTTACCTGAAGCCAGGTAAAACAATGTTTGTAATACTAAATACCCAACAAAACATGAACATACTAGGGATAAAATGACGGATAAACCAGGGTTAATGAAGATAAAGATGCGAAAGAAGGCGAGAGCGAAGCGTAGCATTTCTTCCGACTTCACTTCTCAGTGACTTCATGGATTAAATAAGAATCTAGTTTATCCCAAATTGTCCCACGTGACAAAAATCTTGCCTTTTATGAAAAATCTTCCTGTCACATTTGGCGTCAGTTGTATTTTGAGAAAATAAAATAAAATATCGGCAAAAATGCTGGGTTTGGAAGAGATTAGGAAGAGGAAAAAGGAGAGACTGTGATGTCGTCACAAACCAGAAAGGTTTTAATGTTGTACATGTTTAGGAAAAAAAAGCTACAAATGTTCTATGGAACAAATAAGTGAGAAATACTCATTTTGTCCGATGACGTCAAGTTCCATGGAACAAATGGGAAGCACCTGTTAACACAGATAGGTTCTCAAGGCATCACCCATAAAGGGCCTATAACGGGTATATATTAGAGTATTGCACAATGGAGTATCGTACACTAAAATATACCCAAGAAATATGTTGAGGTCGGGTATATTTTGGATTCCTTAACACGGGCGTAACTATTTCTACACCCGAACTCAACATTATGGAGCGTTCCGTAGATTCATATTTTCGAAATACGCGCATGCCTCGACTATTTGTTTTGGTAAGTGTCACTATCCACGGAGGCGTAGCTTCATAGACGCTTCAAAATACGCCAAACAGCTTGAGCAGCCCAGCGTAATGAACCCTGTCCACGAGGCGTATTACACGCGTATGACACTTACGTTTTCAATCATTTGTGACAATGCCGTAGGACGACGAAGACGTTATTTTGGCATTTAAAGTCGCATAACAAGACGATTATATTGGACGCATCCGTATATAGAAAAAAAACATCAACTGTAGATTGTTCGTAGCGGCAAGAGAAGTGGCCTTTTCAGTTATATCTTTTCTAGCATATTCAGCAAGACTATTGTTGTACAAACACTAAACAATTATTCTAATAGATGAACAAATTTCGCAGCTGTTCCCGCCATTTTTACAAAAATAAACTTTGCTTTTGCTTGTTGTACGCCCCGGCGTATGACATGCGGTACGGCAGGCATCATGAACCCTGCATGCAGCGACGCGAGCGCGACGTTGCCGCTCCGTCGACAGAGTTTCATAGTTTTGTTTGTAAGTTGTGAGCAGGCGTACACCAAGCGTATAATAACAAATACGCGTCTATGAAGCAACGCGTCCGTGAACAGTAGACCTAAGTTGACAGGTTTGCGGAAATCCATATTAAAAAGGACAAAAGAGAAAATATGTAGCTTAATTCTCACTTCTGTTTTACTCCAATTTCTCGTGCCATCATCTACGAGTCGACGGCTCCTGAGGATGCCTCGTGTAGAGTGAAACACTTTTCGCATTGCTGTCATATGTATGTAGTGAGTAGGAGTTTAGATAAGGGTCATCGTTTTTTTTTCAATTTTCATACCTTTGGTGTCACGAGCTTGTCAGGGTCCTCTGACGGAGTCTGACGAGATTACGGCTAGTATTTATTGTTTGCGACCAGGACCGAAGGCTTACCGTGCCCTCTACAGCACAGAGCGATGGCTAATATATATTTATTTGATAGTAAATGGTGCTGGGCCGAGGATCAATCAAGCAGGATTCCAATTTAATATTCTTAATAAGGAATATTTTACATTGGATAAGTTTAGGTACGGATCAGCTAAATATGGGTCACTCGTTAGTCTTACGTCATCTATCTAACAGAAATAAGCTAAATAATATTTAGTCCTTTATCCTTGAATATGGTGTTTTAGTAGCGCAAAAATATGCGTATTTTATTAAAAATAACTCACGCAAAAATTTACGAAATCACAGCATGCACTACAAAAAACGTTGAACAATGACGCACGGCACGATTAAAATTGTACATTGAATGGTTACCCTCTCCACATTAAAGGTCCACTTACACCGCACTCCAAGGGCAAAACAAGGGTTCATACCAACTAAACCATTAGAATAATTTGTGTTTTGTAAAATACACTAAGCAATGACACTAACTACCGCACTCAAATTAACTAAAATAAAATGTTAAGTTTTGAAAATAGTCCACTTCTTCCATGTTTTCTATGAAATGCCATTGCCGTACCACTAGAGGTCCATGCGAACAACATCATATTTTGTTTGTTTGTTTAGTGTATAAGGTAGTGCAGGCCTCAAGTGTCAGAGTTTGTCAAGCCACTCGAGGGCCTCTGACATGGCTTTACAACTGCTAACAATAACAGCAATTTGGTCCCGAACAGCTTAACAATAGCTTAAATCATTGAAATTGACTTTAATGAATTTTTGGTTTAGTGACAAAATGATTAGTTGTAACATGGTATTGTAATATCTTATTGGTAAATAGTTAACTGAGAACATCATTTTTTTGGAAAGTATTGGTTTTTAGGCAGACTACTTTTTTATTTAAATTCAAAAATGCAGTTATGTTTCTAAGAACAAAAGCATCTAAACAAAGGAAAAGCTCTACTCATAATGCTCCATTATATTGCCACAACCTGTATATTGATTCTTGTTGGGCTGATAACCTGTTAGCATTCACCTCTATTACAGGCAGTGCTGTCCGAATGCTGTGCCGATCCCGAGCGGTGTAAGTGGGCGATTCTTTGCAAAGCAACAAAGACGAACGACTTTTTGGCTGTGGCGCCGGTGCAACATGATGAAATATTATAATTCTACTGGACGGACTGAATTCTTCTAATCTACTTGCTAGTGCGTAAAACAAGTAAACACAAAATGCTGATTACAATTTAATCGTATCGTGAAATGGTAGACTCACTGAGGTACTAGTTAGACTAAAGTAAATGCTCAGACGCGCGGGACAGGGGCAAAATTAACGGGTCAAAGATAAATAACAAAAAAGAGAACTACATAAACTGAACTCACCGAATGATCTTATGCTTCTACAGGTTGCTCTATGGGATCGGGGCGCGGCTCTTCGGAAGCGACAGTCTTTACTTTGATGTCAGACGCTTCAGTTTCCACTTTGTTATCGCCCTGTCCCTTCTCAGTTTCAGTGGAATCGCCTTTACCATTGGAACCATTCATTCCATTGTCTCCGTTTTCTACAGACAGTCTTGCATTCAATTCCTCCTCCTTGCTGGTATCACCGTTTTGGGTCACATCAGGTTCACCATTCGTTTTTCCATTCACTTGCTTCTGTGTAGCCTCACTATCCATTTGGACGTCCTTCGGCACACTCTCTTTTGATTCAGTTACTGCTTCAGCTGCAATCGGTTCTGACGAGTCTGTACTATCGGTATTATTTTCATTTACTTTGCTTTCGGGTACAGCTGCTTCTGGTTCAGTGATACTTTCTTCAGTTTTACTTTCTTGTGGCGTGATTTCATCAGATGCCCTTTTGGTATCTCCTGGTTTAGCAGTATTATCTACAGATTCTATTTCATTATTCTCTGTTTCCATTTTACTATCATCAGATTCCATTTTATTGTCTTCTGATCCCGTTTTATTATCAGATTCCGCGACATCTTCCGATTCCATTTTAGTATCTACTTGTTCGTCAGCGCTTCCTTTTATTTCGGTTTTATTGTCTACTGTAGTACACTCCGATTCTTTTTGGGCCTCTACTGGGTTGGCATCACTGTCAGCCAATTCCATTTTACTGTCTACTGGCTCCACATTGCTTTCTTTTGGTTCTGCTTTATTTTCGACAGGTTCCGCAATACTTTCTTCTGTGTCTGCTTTATTTTCTACTGGTTTCACAATAGCTTCTTTTGTTACCGCTTTATTTTCTACGGGAGTAGCAGGTTCTTTTTCCGATTCCATTTTGTTATCTACAGGCGTCGCATTTTCTTCAGATTCCATTTTGTTATCTACTGGTTCCGCAGCGCTTTCTTTAGATACAATTTTGTTATCTTCTGTATCCGCGGGGCTCTCTTTCGAATCTGTATTATGGTCTACTGGTTCTACGCAGACGTCTTTAAAGTCCTTATTTTCAGCCACGACATTCGATTCTAGCTCAGCGACGCTGTCAGTAGTCTCCATTTTATTTTCAACGGGTTCTGGTTTATTCTCCTGAACTTCTCCATTTGCAATTTCTGATGTAGTGCTTTCACTTTCAGAGATCTCATCTCTTTTAACTTCTTCTGCTACTGTATCTCCGGAACTATGTTCATTTATTTTGATCCCCTCTTGGTCCTTGACAGCAGTTTCGTTAATTTTATTTTCATCTTCGATATTTTTCACAATGTTATCCACAGCGTTTTCAGTTGGTTTTTCTTCTGCTTTAACGCTAGCCTCTTCTGCGTTTTCCTTAACTTCCTCAGACTTTTCTTCAACAACATCAGTTTTCGCGTCTGTTATTTCTTGCACTGTGTTTACATCAATATCCTCACAAGGTTTGTTAGCAAGTTCCATTTCTGAATCCAAAATACTTTCAACAATGTCATTGGTATTTTCATTTACCGATTCTTCGGTAATTGAGTGTAATTTCGGTAATTTAACCGGGATATTGTCTAGGTTAGTAACATCGTGCACTTTTGAGAGTATTTCATCGCACTCTTTCTCGAGCACATCACCAACGTTTTTCAACTCCTCCATTTCACCATTTGGGGGTTCCTCAACTACTGGTACTAAATCATCGACAATCTCAGTCCCATCACTCACAGTTTGTTGTTCATTTGTAACATCCTGAACTGTGATGTCTGATGGTGGAGTCTCTTCAGCGACAGGAGCGCTTTGTTGATCAATATTTTCTTGTTCGAGTTCCTTTGTCCCAATGTCATTGTTTACTGTCTCTATATCTTCGGTTTCCATCTTTTCAGTCTCATTCATTTCAGTCTTTTCAACACTCTCCACAATAACAGGTTCTAAGTCGCAAGCTGGTGCGTCTCCTGCTTCCTTGGAATTGGTAACTTCATCAATGGAGGTTTCAATACAGACAGGCTTTTTCTCGACACTTTCAGATACTTTTTCGACCTGTTCTGTGACTGAAGCTGTTTCAGCAACAGAAATTTCTTCTTCTACCTCCATTTTCTCAGATTCTTCAGCAACTACAGTTGCAGTCTCCGTTTCTGTGATTTTTTCGGAAGCAGTAACTGGCTCAGATGAAGCCTCCATTTCAGAAGCAGGGGTTGTCTCGGTTGCTTCCTTTTCAGAAGCAGTCTTTACATCAGCTTCAAGCTCAGTCTTAAGAACTTTGGCAGGAACTTCCTCTTCCTGTAATTATGATAAAATGGTATTGAAAGAATGTCAACAGGTTTTTGTTATTTCAGAGTAACTAATGAATGTTCCTTTATTTTTTTATATGCTGACTAGTACCAACTCCTTACACGAAATAATAGCAATGATGACCATGACATGATTGCTTTAAAAGTACAAGAAATAAAACCTTATATATTCTAGAAATAGAGAAGAGAGAGTAGAGAGTAGTAGCCTAAGAGTATAGTTTAGTAGGATATGTTTTATTTACTTTAGATTTTCTATGAATAGACTCAAATAAATTGGTGGGGCTGTGTTGTATTAATTTCATGTTGCATTTATTTGTAGACGAACAGTGGTTGCATGATCTTTTAGGATGATGGACAAATTAATAATATCACATCTGCGACTTCACTTGATAATGCATTTTAAATGTAGTGTTAGTTTTTTACTAAGAATGAGCAATTAATCTATCATATTACCAGATAAATCCAATTAACAGAAAAAAATATAAAGAAAAGAAATTACTAGTATTAAATTATTTTTCGTCTATTCACTTAAACGTATTTAAGTTTTATATTATTATTTTTAATACATGTTATATAACATGTTAACTAATTACTAGTTGTAAAAGAAAAATATTTTTGAAAATTATCGACCAACCTATAACAACACAAATATTACGCACTTCCTTTTAATATTCAAAAGAATAAAATGACAGGTTAGAAATCTTTTTACCTTACCAACACCTTGTAGCCCAGCCCTATCATAAATATGAAAGGTACCAATTTAAACTAAGACATGTTTTGTTTGTTTGTTTGTCGTATGAGGTATGTATGGAGGACGGATGTCAGGACGCCCGAGGACCCCCTGACATGACTAATAATAAAAGAGCTTTTTTATTTATTTAGGTGTCACCGGCTAGACATGTGGTGATTCCTAAATTCCGAATGTGAAATTAGACTATCTTTCATCAGTATGGCTGGGTATTATAAAAACAAAAACGTTTTAATGATAATATATTTTATTTAAATATTATTACATAATATTAATCAACAAACAATGAAACGTATCAGCTCATGACATCCTTTTCTCAAAATGTCCTTTCTCACATTGTCCTTTTCTTAAAATGTCCGTTTTCAAAATGTCAAATTCGTTATTACTAACTTAGGTAATTGTTAAAAATAACTATTTTAATTTTTTAACATTATATCAATAGTAATAAAATAATTAAAAAAAATATAACTTCAATGTGGGATCACATTGAAGTTATATTTTTTTTAACATAATAGCATAATATGTAGATAATCTATAAGATTATCATGATTACTAATAAGTAATCATGAGTCGTTTCTAAAAATAAAATAATTCAAATAATGATTATATTTTTTCACATTACATCAACAGTTTTATGTAGTGGTTACTACATAAAACTTACCACTTACTTTACTTGTAGTGGTTACTATAGTAACCACTACATAAAACTGCTGATGTAATGTGAAAAATTATAATCATTATTTGAATTATTTTGTTTTAAGAAATGACTCATGATTACTTATAAGATTATCTACATATTATGCTATTATATTAAAAAAAAAAGATAAAGATATGCTCCCTTGGATATGGATCCAAGGGCGCATTAGTTCTGTTCTGGCTATAAAAAAAGTGAGATGGTAACGGAGCGTCCTTTGTTGACATTTTGGTTGGCACGTTTCGAGTTGCTTGGGTAACCAGGGACTATCTCCCCTCTCTCCTGAAACCCTGCGCCTGAATTCTGAAGTTTAGCGCATTGGTAATTTTTGAGAAAAGGTCAATAAAGAAGATAACCATTTTTTGTTTTATATGCCAAAAAAATCTAAATGTAAAAAAAATCGAGAATAACTGTGTTTTTATTATTTTTCTATCTTTAAAACTGACCGACAAATAAAAGTGCATAGTTAACATATTCGGTCTAAGCCGCGGACCGAGCGCGATATCGTCGAGTCACGGGCCCCATCACCGCGCGAGCGACTCGGGGATTCGAAATATTTACCCGAATGTGAACGTCGCGCGCTGAACTACTTTGTTTATTTTAAACAAAAAACAATTAAAACAACCTATTACATATTTTATTGTGCATCGAGTGTAAAAATACGGCCATTAAAACACCCGAAAAGTTGTTTTTTTACGTTCTTAAGGATCCGAAAATCAGAAAAATATAAACAAATGCGATGAGAAGAGCACATCCATTAGCACCAAAAACGACAGCATATTGTTGTGATCATTTCGATGTAAGTATTCAAATGCCTTGTCTAAGCACTTAATATTGAAACTAAAGATTTATTGAACCTTTCCAAGGTTAATGATCCCTATAATTTCAAGAAGAAACAATAATGATAAGTTTAAAAATACAGTGTAAATAAACAGCTACGTGCTGTGGATAGTTCGCTCTAAATCAATGCGACCCGTTTTTTTAATAATTATTGAAAAGATCTGATGTTATCAGAATCATACTAGTAGTATAGGATTTAATTTATTTTAATAAAAGTAACAGGTAATTTAAAAACATATATATATACACAAAAAGGTTGGTGTGCACTTATGGGGGCTGACTCTTAGTCAAAGAAAACAAAACTATATAAAGTTTTATTTTTTTAGTTTTTTATGTATAGGTATTTTTGTTATATCTATACTCTCTATACTCATTAGTAAATGAATCCCAGTAGTATGAATGTAATAATAAGTATGTTATAGAAATTATATCTTATACCTAACTTGTCATTTTAACTCAGCTTCAGCTGCTACAAAATCTTTATTTTCTATAAAATATTCGGCCACCATCATATTGTGGACTAAGGCACAGAATAAATAATAGTATAAGTACAGAAGGCTAACTGAGTAAAGTCATTTAAATAAATAGCGACTCTCGCTACAACGCTATAAAGTGCAATTTAACTCGCACGGCGCTGCGAGCTTTCAATTATATTTACCTAGAAGGCGCTCGCCCACCGCGTGCAGGCTAGAATGCACCGTATCACAACGCGCGAGAACTTCCATTGCTCTAACCGTTTCAGAATAGCTCTGTCCCTTTTTCGCTCGGTAGGGTTGTATTAAGATATGACTAGGTACTTGTACTACTAATTATTCTGTGATATGTTATGACTTAGATATTGTAACAGAATAAATAAGTAATAATGTATTATGTTATTACTTATTATTATAAAATAAAATAGTTCTATTAACATACAATGAAATTCTTATCAGAATAGACCGACTACCTCATTTTTACTACCTACCTATCCCGTTTTCAGAATAATTTTACGTCAGCTCTCAGCTCTCAGACGTTTGATTTATTTCATGATAGGTAAATTCTTAATTAGTTGTAGGCTACATACTAGTCAGCACAGTAATTCATTTTCCGATCAACAATACCTACTATAATCAATTATAAAATTACATTGATCGATTTAATAAACGACTTTATTTCTGCGCGGAAAAATCTTAAATATGCGTAGCTTCGGTATGGAACACAAATGGAATAACATAAAACTATAGGAACCTACGTAATAAAAAAGTATCAATATCTAACTACATAACTATGACCTATTATAGGTATTACAATTTATTACCTTTCAATATCCTTTGGAAGCGTAAATCTATCACTATTCAAACAGCCGAATGCTATGCAGTACTTTCTAGCTTTCTTCTTGGTACTCATAATTAAAACACGAATAAAGTTTGTCAATTACGTAAGTAGGTGCTCTATCCCTAAGTACAAGGCGCGCGACTCATCGAGCGTACGCTTGACACTCGACTGAACGGACCCGAATATTGGGTCCTCGAATTTATTTGAACTTGTTGCGGAGTGCGACCGCCCTGACTAAGGGAAGGTTGTCGGATTGGCCTTTTTGAAATCCTTCTTCCATTTTAGGATTAAAACATCACTTACACAATACACTTAATCAATCAGCATTATTTAAAATCAATAAAAAACACCAGAGCCCACGAGAGTAAACACCTTACCAGCGAAAACGTACTACGGACGTATGAGGCGGGCGCCCGCGCCCGCTGCGCGCCGTGCCGTATGGGGGCGATGACTTCGCGAACACTGACGAGATTTAAAAAATCTACGAAAACTTCCCACGCTTATCACTTCGGTAATATTGCACCGATCGATGTGAAATAAAAACTAGAATAATGTGTACGGTCTAGACTTTTATTCTACGTACTTAAAAGTGTAATATTATAACCTTGTTATCTTCTCCATTGAGAAAACTGCTTTTAGAGAAACAGACATCTTGAGAAAGGACATTTCGAGAAAAGGACATCATGAGCTGAGAGGCATTATTGAAATAATTCTGATTTTCACATTACTGTATTGAGTATTGATCCGGATAGCAGAATGTATTACATAACCATTTTATTAATAACATTTCTCATACATACATTTCTCATAAGTACATGTTCATAACGTTACAAAAAAGCACAACCAAAATAATAAGTAATACAAGTTCATACAATATACATCAAAGAAGCATTAAGCAGTGCTTGCCTAAAATCTGCACAACTTTGTATCCCATTGGACTTTACTGTGTTTGCTACTTCTGTGCAAGCATGTGCCATTGGACTTTACTATGTTTTCTACTTCTAGGCAAGCGTGTATCATTGGAATTAACTGTGTTTGCTACTTCTAGGCAAGCATGTACCATTGGACTTTACTGTGTTTGCTACTTCTAGGCAAGCGTGTACCATTGGACTTTACTGTGTTTGCTACTTCTAGGCAAGCGTGTACCATTGGACTTTACTGTGTTTGCTACTTCTAGGCAAGCGTGTACCATTGGACTTTACTGTGTTTGCTACTTCTAGGCAAGCGTGTACCATTGGAGTTTACTGTTTGCTACTTCTAGGCAAGTGTGTACCATTGGACTTTACTGTGTTTGCTACTTCTAGGCAAGCGTGTACCATTGGACTTTACTGTGTTTGCTACTTCTAGGCAAGCGTGTACCATTGGACTTTACTGTGTTTGCTACTTCTAGGCAAGTGTGTACCATTGGACTTTACTGTGCTTGCTACTTCTAGGCGAGTGTGTACCATTGGACTTTACTGTGTTTGCTACTTCTAGGCAAGAGTGTACCATTGTCGACCGCAATATCACTTAGCATCAGGAAACTGAAGGAAGAATTTGCGTCATGTAATAGTTACGATGGCTTAATTGGCAAAGAGCATGAGCCAAGCAGAGGTGCTTGTGCGTGCACGTTCTCAGAGCCTTCGCAAAGCATAGACTAAACTCACATAGCAAAAGAATATGTGCAGAGATAACAAGATTATTACATCGGTTAGCATAATGGAATGTGTTGAATAATAGGAATGTTCCAAGCAAGGCTAGGAGGGTTAAAATTACAAGTTTGTAAACAAATTGAACACTTATTGTTACATAAAATATAAATATATTATGTATTGTTACACGCTTAATAATGAGTTTCCCTATTTTTTTATGTACATTACTAGCCGTGCCCGCGTGGTCATTTCGTTAAAAAGTAGCCCTTACGTGTTACTCCAGGACCAAAAGACATTAATATAGATATAAAACACACAAATAAGTCACAGTCACTGATTGTTTAAATAAATTATCAACAAATTCAACTGCATCAGGGGCTCTACCGTCTCACTCAAAGCTATAGCGATACCAATGCACTGTCCGTCCTTGTCATTCGTATTACTATATGACAAGGACGGACAGTGCATTGACGTCATAAACGATTACAATTTCCAAAGCCCCCAGATCAGTTTTAGAATATAAACGTGGGCGTATTGTTCTAAACTTTAGATCGCTCCATATCAGAAAGACGATTTAGCTAAATGACTTTAGATCAATACGACCGTATCAAAGCGGACGTCATTCACATACAATGCGCAAGCGTCTCGCAATACAGTTATGCGAAATGAATGCATACAGATAAGTTTGCAAAGCGCGACTTACCCGTGGTACAACCGTTGGTACTAGCTACCAACTTGTTTAGTAGTACCACCGTAAATTATTTTTTCTCATATTTTTCAAAATACGTGGTTAACTATTAAATCATTTTATGATCGAAATGAAACCAAATTACATCTCAATACCAGCAGATTAATACACAAACATACTGGTGGTACAGTAGTACCATGGGTAAGTCGCCTACAAGTGCATTTACCGCCAGTACTTTTGTGATTAAAACTGGCAAGGTCAAATCTTAGATCACGGCTTCAGGACGCGAGCGGCGCCTATTTATAATAATGAAGTTTACAATAATAATAAAGGTAAGTTTTCAGGCCAAACAAGGACCTCTAGATGTGGTTAAATGACTGCTTTTAATCGCACGTCACAACAACTTGTCACCAAAGCAACGCAAAGTAATGCAATTAAAAGTGAGCTTCAATAGTGTTAAATACAAGCTAATTTTACAAAGATTGATTGCATTTTTTTTTGTATTTGCTTGTTTCTTGTTGACTGTACATTTTTTCCTAAATCTGTATGCAGGTCCTAATATATCGACAGTCTCCTAAGTACATTTTCCTGTAGCTACAACGGTTAAGGTACCTGCCCTTTCTGCCCCCTCTCTAAAAACCACCCTGTATATTTTTTACATTTTAAATGTATTTTGTTTTTATTTGGTTTACGATTTGTTTTTCTCGTTTTTTTTTTCTATTCAGATCTCGTTGGATCATTCAAGCCGCGCATCGCACCGCTCACATCCCGCTACCGTGTTCGAGTGCGGAAACATTCAAGCTCGTAACTGTTAACCAACCACCAACTACAATACTCACATGTCTAACTACTGACATATACTACAGTGCATGCAAGCGCGGGTAAGTCATCGGGGAAGCACCTGGGGTTCCGGCTTGCGCTTGTTGGACACAGTGAGCTGGTCGAAGCTGTGCAGTACGGGGTAGGAGGACGTAGCGTCGTCGGGCAGAGGGGCGTTGCCCTCGCGGCTCACCAGCGCTGCTTGCAATCCCGACGCCCGGGCCGCTTCAGCCTCTGGAACGATATAGGTGCTGTTGTGAAGATAGATACTCTTCCATCCAGAGCATCTAAACATGCCGCCGGCAACGGCCTGTCGCCAATTTTCATGTTGATGACTCTTCATGCCGCAGATAACCCAATATGGTTGAAGTTAGCAGTGTAGTTTTATTTATGGTATGAAATATGTTTGGCAAAGTGCTCAAGGCGGGCATTTATTAGCCCCTAAGCGTCCGTTCATACAGACCGGCTCTGAGAGCATCGGAGGTTGCTCTTCTTTTCACAAACACCGGCGCGGATTATACGCATACGTTCGTAATCTTGCAAACGGAGCCGGTCGGCTGCGCAAGCGCGAAAGAGCACTTCGACAGAGGCAGCCGGTTGGCTCCTCTTATTGTTTTACACTAAGCGCGCGGACGGCTCTCAATCATTCTCATTATAACAAAAGAAGTGAAGTATAAAAATAAACCTTGTTTCAATGATCCAAAACTCCTATTTTAAACGCGATCCAAAATCTGCTCTCCTCTCCGAGCCGGCCTGTGTGAACGGACCCTAAGGGCCAAACCACATACTCACGACACGACCTCGTGTCGTGAAAACTACTGTGCAATCCTGCGCCGGTGCTGCATTTGATGTTCAATAGTGAAAGATGACGCATGATGAATTGAGGCGGTTAGCGCAAGAGTGTCACGAGGCGGTCCTAGGGTTTGTTCCACTAGCCGAGGGATTAAATCTCGGTGGACAACATAAAAGTACAGGAACAATAGGCACACGGCGATGTTCATAAACAGAGATCTTGCACTCGACTATTCTATTCAGTCTCCTCCCAATTTAATATATTTGAAATGAGTTATACCCTTGGGGCTCTAGTATTGTTATTATCACAGACTTTTCGTGCTTCAACAATACGGATCAAAAAAAACACGAACGAAAGTACTATTATATATATTTAAAGGACTCCAGATGTAATAAACTTATTTAGGTATATATTTTATAACATATTATTAGTTAGCAGTCCACTGCTGAACATAGGCCTCCCCCAAAGAGCGCCACGACGAACGGTCTTGTGCCGCCTCCATCCACCGACTCCCTGCGATGGCTACTATGTCGTCCGTCCATCGTGTGAGGGGGTCTCCCTACACTTCGCTTGCTTATTCGTGGTCGCCATACGAGAACCTAACTTTACTTTATTCCCTAACGGTTGTCGGCTCTGCTAACTATACGGCCTGCCCATTGCCACTTCAACTTGCAAATTCAGAGAGCTATGTCGGTAACCTTGGTTCTTCTACGGATTTCCTCGTTACGGATCTTATCACGTAGTGATACTCCAAGCATAGCTCTCTCCATTGCACGCTGCGTGACTTTGAGCTTATGTATGATACCAATAGTTAGCGACCACGTCTCAGTGCCGTATGTCATCACTGGCAACACGCACTGATTATAAACTTTCGTCTTGAGGCACTGCGGTATCTGTGACGAGAAGATGTGGCGTAATTTCCCGAACGCTGTCCATCCGAGATGGATTCGTCGGTTGACCTCTTTGTCGAAGTTGGATCTACAGAGTTGGATCGTCTGACCCAAGTAGAAATAGTGATCAACAGCTTCGATTATATCGTTCCCAACATAGACCGGCATGGGTGTCGCACCCATGCCGGTCATGTGGACATTTGACATGATGGTCTTACCCATGTTCATTTTAAGACCCACCTGTTGAGAAACAATATTGAGGTCACTGAGCATTGTGCTTAGGTCTTCCAGGGTTTTTGCCATGATGACTATATCAACAGCAAATCGAAGGTGCATTCGCCATTGATGTTAATACCATATCCGTTCCAGTTCAGAAGCTGCAGTTCAGAAAAGTTATATACGCATTTAATTGTGATTGTGTCTAAGTTTCATCATGACATGGCTACTTTTAAAATTAACTAATTCTTCAAATTTCAACGACATCGTATCGAAACGCCGTGTCGAAAACGCCGTGTCGTTTGTGGCACGTTGCAATGCGCCGTTTTTTCGAAAATTTCCACAACATTGCATCGCAACGTGCCACGACACGTAATCGCATCGCGACACAACGTCGCAACGTGTGTATGTTTTGGCCTTCACAGCATGTTTTTATTCAAATTTATTTCGATAGGAGAACATTACACTCTCCTTGCATCTTGTTATTGTGGGCGTTGTCTGCGGCGCTAGCATCGGGCTTACTGTCGAAAAAGTAAGTTTTGTTGTGTATCATTTTTTCATGAAGATGAAACATACCTTTGACAATGTCCGTAAGGAACAGTATCTCATCAGGCTTGCAACCTATTTTCTCAGCGATGGTCACATAGCTGGCAGGCTCTTGTTTGGCCCCAACAGCCGTATCGAAATGTCCTTCAATATGCGGCAGCAGGTCTCCAGCCACTGACGCCTTGAAGAGGAGCTTCTGAGCTTGTACGGAGCCCGAGGAGTAGATGTACACCTTCTGATCTTCGGTGGAGCGCCACTGCTCCAGCGCTAGCGGCACGTCGTCGTACACGCTGGAATACATTTATGGTAAATTTGAGAAATAGTCTCTCAAAAAGTCTTCTAACCTTTGTGGCATGACAATTACGCCATTTAAAAAAAAACAAATCGCGGCTACTCTTCAAAACTTAATAAATCGGTAGATAAAATATAAACAAAAAATGTTAGAACAACATTATCCAAAAGAGCCGCGTTTGAAGATGCTAAATGGCCTGACTGATAGACAAGTCGGTCACGGCATGAACTTCAATAAGACCAAGATCATGTATAGTATAACGATCTTATCACTCCGAGACCTATAGTTATTGACGGGGTGAGCCTCTCAAATTAGTTATAGAATTTGTCTAGCTCGGGCAAACTGCAGTTTGGTAGGATCAACTTCGACAGTGAAGCCAGTCAGCCAGTCAGCCAGGCCAGGATTCAGCTGGGCTGGACAGCATTCGGAAAGCTTCGTCAGTTTTTCTCGACACCCACAGTGGGACTAGTCCACATATTTAAAGTCGCTAAACGAGCTATGGAAAGAGCTGTGGTTGGAGTTTCTCTTAAGTGTCTGGTGGAGGGCGAATTTTCCATGCAAACGTTTATACGTTACCAAAATTATTTGTGATTGGAGCTTATTTGCAGTGTTCTTATATTATTCGGATTCGGATAATGTTTATCTAGGTTTCCAACTGTATTTTGTTTTGAAAATACTTTCCTGAAACGAAATATAAACGAAAATTCCATTATATATATATTTATATAAGGCAAAAAATAAAAAATAAAAATTTTCAAAACAAAACCGTTGGGAACCTAGATAAACATTATCCGAATCTGAATAATATCATAACACTGCAAATATGCTCCAATTACAAATTATTTTGATATTACATTTGTATAGAAAATTCACCCTCCGCCGGACACAAAGGATCAGCTAACAAACCTGACCTACTCTGCAACATGATCGTTACCTTTCGTTGTGGCCATACTTAGAAAAAAAAGATGTGGGCAAGGTTTGGGGGAAGTGGACGAATGTCAAATTTCCTCAACATCTCCCACATGTTGAGGAAATTTTACCACACCAAAATCACGTTGCTGTTTATTACATGGTTTGATTTAAATCAAGTGTTTTTTTATTTAAATCAGTCATATAAATCAGATTAGTTTTTTTTCCTTTAAAAGTTCATCGATTAATTAAAAATCATAATGTTATGAGACTACAAATTAAAAATGCTTATGAAAATATGTCAGTATGTATTAATATTTTTTTTACAAAATTAGTTTCTACAAATATTCTGACATTTGTGGGCAAAACTAGCGTTCTCAAATGTTTTCAACTACCATTCGTTTGCATGTTTAGATGACATATGTATGTTGTGATGATAGTTAAATTTGACAAAGGAAAAAAGACTTCATTCCATAGGGAATAGATTAGACTACTGTGACTGACTACAAGTGGAAGTGGGAACCGCCGTCGCCAAACTCACACATACAAATCTTTAGTCCTAATCTGCACTACTAACTTCTTGTAATTGGGTGTGTATTAATGAGACGATTTAAGATTATGAATCATATTTGAAAATAATGCTTTAACAACTGCTTCATAGAGTTCATTTTATTTTTACCTACGAAGTATTTGTACGCAAGTTGTGAGTTCCTGTGCATAGATGTGGCACAGGTCCACTGTGCACTTCCACTAGTTTTTTATTTTCCGTGGGTGGTACGGAACCCTAGGTGGAGGTGGAGGACTCGCACTTGACAGGTTTTTCCATTACTAAAGTTAATTTCGTCTGGAATTAGAAGGAATATAATAATGTGCAAAATACAATCCAAACCAATATATAAAAGTGAAACGTTGTCTGTTTGTTTGTTTGGGGATATTTTACGGGAAAACAGCCGATCTGATTTTAATGAAACTTTGTAAATAGGTACTGTGCAATATAGAGAACCGACAAAGGATACTTTTTATCCCGGAAAATGTTAAGTTTCCACGGGAAAAATGACGATTACTCGCTGAAAGAAACGGAATGACATTGAAACCGTGGAAACGAATTAATAACAAGTCTGTCAAAAAGCATCAAAAGCGTTGGTGCTCTACGTTTGCATTGGTTTTTAATATCCTAGAAGAACATTGCTTTTTTTTCGCAATAAACTGTAGTCCGCGTGGACGAAGTCTCAGGCGAAAGCTAGTTTTCAATATACTCACTGCCCTTTGAGGTCTCCCTTGTCGTATCCCTGATTCCAGATCAAACCTTGCAGCTGTTTCAGAGGCCCAGCCTTGCGGTCGGCAGACATCAGCCACTGGACGCTCTTCACCAGGCCCTCGACCTGCTCCTCTTTGCCAGCATCCTGAAAGATACAGTCATGGTGCCGATTTATCGGTTTCGCACCCGATGACTACAAAACTAATTTGTTTTTATTCTTGACTTTTCTTGCATGGGAGCCATTAAAAATATTTTTGTACACTTATGTATAGTTCGAAATACAAAATAAACTTTGTTAATAGTTTCTGATTAAGTTGGTTGTGATATACTGACAGACGGACGGGACAGACAGACATGACAAAACTATAAAAGTTCCTTGTTTGACTTATGTCCGGTTTCTGAGGTAGTTTAGATGGTAGTTTTATCGATGGTTTATTTATTCAATAGCTGAATCTGACCCAAAATTTCAATAGGAGTCAAAATCGTGTGACATACATAAAATGATGAATAATGATTTAAAATTGATTTGATTAAATGATTTTGTAGTTATGTACAATTATTACAAAAAAATAACGTCACACGATTTTGATACTTATTGTCATTAATCAGATTTGGTCAGGTTCAGCTATTGAATAGATAAACCATCGATAAAAGTACCTCAGAAACCGGAAATAAGGAACCCTAAAAAGAGCCCAAACTAGATGGGTAGAAGCCATTGCAGGATTCCATTACCCACATTCCCGCTGTCGCGCAGCGCGAATCAACTGTCTCCGAGCACGATCGGGGCGACCCCGAGAGGCAAGGAGACGGAAGACGTCCTGGGTGAGCATATCTCATTCGCCACGTGGATGGCCCCAAGCCAGGAGTGGAATAGCGGTACTCGAGGTCCCTGCGTTCGGTTCTGGGTTCGTATCGGGACTAGACTACTCAGAGGCAAAAGTACGATCAAACGCTCAAGGACAGGCCCATAGAGAGCAAACATTAGTAGCCCCTTTAAGTCCAGATAATGATCCCAAGAAGTAGCAAAGTAGATTATGAGAATGATAAGTCAACCCATCATTTCAACGAAGCAACCTCGTGAAAGCTTATTACGATAACCTATCGAACAAGGTATTGCACGAGAAGAACGCGACATGGCCTGCTGGCGAGCAGAATCATCAGGCAATCAAATGCGGATCAAACAGTATGTTGGGATCATAGCAGTTAAGCTATTAGACACAGACAGATCAATTTCAGAGCAGACCAGACGAGACTTGGCAGGTTGAAGGCCATAGGTTGAAGCGGGGTGGGGGTGAAATCCCCCAAATTATGTCTGTTATTTATTCTGTGACATACGTAATGTTAGGGAATCAAAGAGTGATCAGACTTGACGAGTGTACCGAGTGTATAAACATATATTTGCGGCGTACACAACGCCTTAGAGTCACAGCACAGCAAAATGTCATCATCAGAATTGCATAAGTTTCTACTCGATATAATTAGAATAGTTGAAAAGCTAGTTGAAGATATGCTTACAAAGTTACAGTACAGTTCAAGCTAATAAAACCGTGTAGAAAAGTAAGCTCCATTATCATGTATTATCATCAGTCTAAAGCGTCCACTACTGACCATTAGACTCTCCCATCGAAAGGCTGCATCAATTCATTAATTT